>CM075779.1:72974424-75612757 GCA_037974665.1 Ehretia macrophylla
CCCAAGTTGCAACATGACGTTCCCCATTCCGCCTCCTATTAATGCATAACTGATCCCACCAAACAATTACATAATCAGTAAATTCAATTGCAGCAAGTTTTACCTTTTTCAACTCGGAATAGTTATGACAATCAAACACCAACTCGATCTTCTTTTCCCACTCAAGATAGGCTTCGGGATCACTCCTTCCTTGGAATACAGGAATCTTCATCTTGATGCTACCTAAGTTGTTATCAACACGATCAAAACGACCCCCAGCATCTCTATCTCGACCATGTCTTCCATTGCTGCCCATAGACATTCTATCAAGTTCCTCATTTAAACCTTCCTCATTGACTTCATCAACTTCATCAACATCTTCAACTCTTTGCTGTAACCTGTTCCTCCTTGGTGCATTCGGAGCAATTGGTGGTTGCACCCTTTCCGCTCTTTGTTCTACCCTATCCAACTTATCATGTAACTGCTCCAATTCAACCCTCATCATTCGTCTCATCTCTCCCATCAACGCCTGCATCTATAAATTATGTCCAACGGGTTTTTGAACACTTTCATTTGTGTTTCTCTCTTGATTGTTAGACATTATTACAATCTGCCATCACGTGTTTCACTCAACTCAATTTGGCTTTTACCCTCTAATAATCTCACATACTCTGCCTTTTACCACTCGTATTCTTCTTTAAGTTCTCTAGAAACTAACCAAGAATATCAAGAAAATGAACCAAAACAGCGTATCAACTCTATCACGGATTCTATTTTTTTTTTGACAGACCTCTAAGACTCTAGAACAAGGTTAGACAAAGAGAATTGAACAAAACCTGAAGAAAGAAACCTAGAGAAATAAGAAAAGCTGAAAAAACCCTATTTGAAAACACAAAAATACCCAAAACGCATAGTAAACGTTGGAATTTGGCCCTAAGAGGGTGGTGCCTATGGCATAGCCATAAGTTATGCTCAGAATGTCGTTTCTCTTTAGAAAAGTTTGGCCTTGAAGGCTAATTCACTGTTTTTCTTTTTTTGGCTTTTTCTTGACGTTTCCAGCTCTGAAATATTTTTTTTCTCTTTCTTTTCTTTCTTTTCTTGATGTTCTTTTCTTGATTTTCAAACACAAACACAATGAGCAAGTAACCAAGAATTCGAATTTACATGCACAAGAAACCCTAATTCAAGATTCTAGGGTTTGGCCAATTGAAAGCTAAGCAAGAAACAGAGTTGAAAGCAAGAAAACGGAATTGAACCAAGAACGGAATTGAAACACAAGACAAGAATGAAATTGAAAGCAAATACGGATTTTAAGACACCCTAAGATAGAATTGAAGCAAGGCAATAAACGAAATTGATAACAGGACTCAATCAAGACGAAGAAAAAAACTTAAACCCTAAACCTAGACACACGAAATTGGCCAATAAAACAAGAAAAGGATAGGCAAACCTGATAAACCTAAGCTCTGATTACCAACTGATATGAACTACGCAAACATGCGACGCAACCCAACACCAAATATGGCAAACTATCCCAAGACCTTTCAGGATTGGTTGGAACCGCGACCCTATACTTAGCAAAGCTAGAACCTTGGTATAGTTGAGGACACCACAAACGAGGATGGAAAACCCGTTTGATAAGTCAAGGATGAACGCCACTTGATAAGTTCGAAGAGTTTCTTGAGAACTTAAGGAGAATAATCTCACAAATTTAATATAAAAAACGTCTAACTTTTATTTCTTGCAAATCAGCCTTATATAGGCAAAGAACAAATAAGTTTCCTATTTAGAAAAGACTCCTAAACCTCAGCCCATTAGGAAAAACGTGAATAATAACTAGGTCAAAAGGAAGCAAACATGCAGCCTAAGAAAGACTCTTTTTCTTGGAGCCCAAGAAAGACTCATTTCCTTGGAGCCTAAGAAAGACTCATTTCTAGTGTGAACACCTAATTTTCGTCCATAGTGGACCCTAGGGAATAAACTAGAATTCAAAACAAACTAAAACTATAACTAATATAGAATTACAAAGAGGTCAAATCTTGACCAAAACTTCCAAGCTTCTGGAAACTTCTTGAAGAATCTTGAAGTTCTTGAATATTGAAAATAGAATATTGACTTGAATCTTTGCTGGAAAAATTGCCCAAATAAATGGTTCATTGAACTTGGACGCTTATGGCTTCTTGGCTCTCTTTTGGGTCTATTTGGATGAGTACAACCAGCCTTTCTTCTCCCCGACTAGCCAACACGCTTTCCTCTTGTTGTAGAACTTTCTGAACCAAGTTATTTAACTCTTCCTTGAACCTTTTAGCGCGAGCTCTCGTTACATGACCAACTGGCACTTGCATTGGATCTTGGACATTCCTAGCAGCCTTGATGTCCGCATCATAAAGTGTCCTTAGGAAAGTAGAATGGTTGGATTGTGGTTTGCTTGGGTTTCATTTTGTGTGAGCTTGATTTGGACTAAAAGGGATAAAGTATAGAAAATAGAATTAATGGCTAGTAAATGGCTTTCAATTGCTTAGCTAGGAGCTTTAATGTATTTGCATAGAATGTTTATTCTTTTAGTGATATTTCATGACTTGGCTTGGATGTTTACTTGTGTAGATTATGCTTGTATCTCATTATATTGCTAAATTGTTTATATGTTGTAGCTATGTGCGAAGGCAACCTACTTTGTTGTCACTCAATTGTCTTCATTGAATTATATTGTCATTGTTATCTTGAGTGCATTGCATCATGGTTGTATAACCATATCATCAGGGTGGATATATAGGGTGTTCACTAGGCAACATCGGGCTTACTAGTGGATATTCAATCCCCGTGCTCCAATCCCTCGCTCGCCTGGTCCAGAGGTTGCCAAGGGGTATTGGGTCGTAGGATTTTAAGGTACATCCGGAGTACACCCACTGCAGTGTTTGGATTTATACCAGCACATTGATCGAGTTCGTGGTTCGTGGATCGAGGTTCGTGATCGAGATCAAGACTTTAGAGTGTTTAGAGTTATTGAGATCGTATCCTTTTAAATGTATGGTATTTAATTGCTAAATTGCTTCTTATTGCATAGTTACTGTCTCTTGTGTTTAATTGTTGCATTGTAGGAAAATGATTTTGAAAACGCACCCGGTTAATTGTACCCAATCCCTCTCTGAGCAACTGTGTTTGCTCAATCCTCTTTCTAACATGTTTTACGAGGAGCTGAGGTTGGATTGTTTGTTGTGTGGCTTATTTGCTCAATCAGTGTAAAGGATGTGGAAGAATGTGATTATGTTAGCTTGAGTCCTATTTTGAGACCTTATGGTCTTGTATGTTATTATATTGCTTTGGAAGTTTGTAATATGCAGCCTAGAGATTTCTATGTAAATGTGTTATCTTGAAGATTGTAATGTAAAGTTTGGTGATTTCTATAATTAGCTAGTTGTAGAGGGTTTGTGTAACACCCTGATCCTCATGAGACCGGAGCCTCAATTCCAAGCCCAAAGGTACAAAAAAACGAGGGGAAACAGACAAGGTTTCCCCTGTTTCTAGGACCAACCACATACCTGCACGCAGAAGAAATAGCCACAAAGACAATACATAGCATTCACCTCACAACTTTCCAAGTCTATAAGGTCGTCCACTATCTTATATTGCTATTTGCTTAAGGACAAACAAAGTTTCGGTGTGGGAGTGCATGTATTTCATGAAAATCTTTTTCAAAATATGCAAGAACTACACCATTTTGTTCATGAGAAAGAGTATTTTGCTACCTTACTTGTTTAAAGGAAGACGATTTAGATAATTTGGGAACTTGTGTTGTTAGCTATGTATTGTGAAAAACTCTAAGAAAACTCTGTAAGAAAAACTTTGGGGTACTGTATTCATTAGTAAGCCTAGTTGTTCTTCTTTTCTTCAATTGATAGGTTTGTGATTATGATATGACTGAAATAGGATTACCATTTGTTATGAAAACTTTTTGTGATTGAAACTTGAACCTTTATGTCATGTCTGTACATTATGTTATGCTACTCTATTTGTATGTACACTCTGAAAAATAATAATAATAATAATGAAAAAAGAGAAAAAGAAAAAGAGTTGTACATACATTTGTTGTTGAATAATTTTGGTGTAAATATGTTATAAATCTCTAAGCACCACTATCCTAGACATTGTAATTTAGGATATATGCTATAGTATAAGGTTTCGAGCCTGGATATCTCGGGTGCTTAAGGCACGTAAGGGTCCCTTTAAAACTTGGAAACCTCAGCCATAATGGCGGGGGATTTTTGGCCTTAAAGCTCGCTACATGGGATATCCAGAAAGCAAAGGAAACTGAACACTATAAAGAGATAGTAGAACATTGTACTTTCATATTTTCTGGCAAATGTAGAAAGGGTTAAGACATGATCAAGAGTTTGATTACAAATAAGGTAAGAATATCAAAGTCCAATCTATTTGAATAACTTGAAAGTTGGGAATTAAATGAACTTAATTTGCTTAGCTTATTTCTTAATATGTACTTCGAAGCAATCAATAGTCCATTTCCAAGAAGAGTATCTATTTGAGAAAACTATGTACAAGATTCTTTTATCATGTTTGTCATTAACTAATAAATAGGTTAAAGGTAGTGAATTACATTCCTCATGTTTCATGTTGGAAAATTTTGACAAAAAGGATAAGTTAGATTATTTTCACCTGTTTTGACTTATAATTTTTTTTGAAAATTTCACTTTGAATTTGTTTTATAGACAGTCTTGCTTGAGGACAAGCAAAGTTTAGGTTTGGGAATATTGATGTGACTGTATTTGCAGCACTCAAACCTTTGTATTTACATTACATTTGCATCTTAACTTAGGACATAAATGCAATACTTTGATACTTTCGATGCAATGTAGGAAAATACCAAAAAGTGGAATATCAAACCCGAAACGATCCAAATTGAAAGTCAAGAAGTCAAGAATGGAGAAACACGAGAACCAGTGGAAGAATGAAGACTATAGAGTCAGAATTTGGCCAAAACTAGCGTGTAATCAAACTCAGAACGCTGAAAATAACCCAAAACGCCTCGGTCAAAAGTCAAAATTTCAGCCCAAAAAGTCAACAAAAGGGCTCGAGCACGCACTCCTGGCGCTCGAGCACCCTGCATGGAAAATTCTACCACCTTCTCGAAGAAAACACGTGTCGAAAAATCAACGTTGGAGCAGAGGCGAGCTCAAAGAATCTTTCGGAAGAGCGACGTGGCGCACGACGATTGGATGAAGACCAAGCATGCTCGAGTGCGCCAAACAAGCGCTCGAGCGCGCCTCTGATTTTTTGTCTATAAATAGCCCCCCCAATTCGAATTTGTTAATTAAGTTTGGAATATTATTATATTTTTTAATATAATTTTGAGTTAATTTATAATTAGTTTAATTTTAGTTTTAGTTAATTAATTAGTAGTATTACTAGGATACGGGGGAAGTCCCACCTAAGTAGTTCTTATTCGAGGAAATTTTGCCCGAATAGCTACTTTTAGGGAAAATTCAACCCAAGTAGTAATTATTCAGGGGAAGTTCTGCCCAAATAGCTTTTAAAAGAAAAACTCTTATTTGGGGGAAATTCATCCCTAGTAGCTTTTATTCGGGGAAAATTAGTTCTGCCCGAATAGTTATTTTGTGTCGGACCTTTGCTCAAATTTCGGGAATCAGAAATACATGCTCGTCAATATGGGGAAGCCTTTCTTGACTCTCTTTTATTTATAGAATTCGTATTCATTTATATCTGAGTAGATTGATATCTAGAGGAGAATATTGTAAATGATAGTTTTTTAATATACAGTCTCGGATTCGGATTATACGTTTTAAATGCAATATATAGCTTGTTTTAATTCAGTATTGTCTTTCATACATAATACTTTTCAGTAGATGATATGATTGCTTTACTATTAACTTGTCTTTCATAATGTGATATTTTTAAGTAGATGTTATGATTGCTTTACTTTCGCGTCATGTATCCATGCTTTAAAAGTGAATCAAATAGCTTGACAACCTTAGACTCCATGAACTATAGGTTTTGCCATAGTTCTAGACCAGTAAGGAGAAGTTGATTGCTTAGTTGAAACAGACATTTTACACCAAGTTGCAAGGACAGTTCCATACTATGGTTGTACGCTCGTAGATGGAACAACACCTACATCAGAGTTAGTAATTAGGATTTCAATAGGTTAAGATAATTGACTAAGTTAATGCTTGTAGCTTAACCCTTGCATAAAATTAGATAATCCTGAATACCGAGCCTAGATTAATTGCCTCATTTACATATTAAACCCCTAGATCACCACCTCTCGTATCCCATTAATACTTAGTTTAAACCTAGATAATTTAGTTAGTCTAATTTAGTTTACATTTCTTGCACATTACTCAAACCCACCTTGCGATTTGTCACTTAAGCGCTTTAACACTTTCACACTACTTCACTAACTAAATAACGAGCTTCCCTGTGAAATTCAACTCCGCACTCACAGCACACTACACTATAAAGATCCGTGCACTTGCTGGTTATTAAAACTTGGTTATTTTGTACCTATTTATAATGCACCATTTAATACGCATCATATAGCAATTAGGAAACCTGACTACATTCAATTAAAGTAGCAATAAATGTCCAGCAACTATCACACAGTTAGCACCACAAACTTAGGTAATCAGTCTTGACGGTTAAGCTTGCAATTTCAATTAAATCCACCTAATCCTAATCACATATTAGCATAATATTAATGTTTTTCCCCTTAACTCATTTAACTAGCATTTAACCACATCCAATTCAATCAATAACAATCAGTTAACATGCTTCAGCTAGACTTTAACTTCACCAACAATTATTCAATTCATATTCTTTATATGACCATTTGCAAACTTTAACTAACAAAACATAATAAGGCTAGAATACATGTATATACGCTTAGAAACACTGAATTACACTTCATTCATTCATTATAGCACCAAATATTACTTAAACATTAAATTACATAAGTTTAGCAATAACTATAAATGCAAATATAAATGCATCCCTCACCTCAAGAAGCCACTGACTCTTCTCTTCCAACCTTCTCCTCTTTTATCAAAACTAGCAATTCACATAGGATTCATAATTTAGAAACTAACACAACACAACTAAGCATTTTATAACAAGTAGCAATATAACATTTGATATTAAAGCAAGGTCACATACAAGTAGCATACAATCTCCTAAACCACCTAATCCTCAATTCAACCACACTAATCACTTCCAAACACTTCATGACGCCTCTCAACCATGTGAAACCACACTTTAACTCAAGTCTAACTTTAAACTCCAAGTAGCCCCTTAGTCCAATTCAAGCTCATTCCAAACCAAAGCCATGCAAACCAAAACCTAACTACTCAATCACCCTAAGAACACTCTATGAACCCCTTTTCAACTAAAAACATCCACCTTTAACCATTTCCACCACAAAAATCATTTATACAAAATCAACTCCTTTCAAGTCCTAGCCACATTCTGCTATTCCAAGCATTAATCTAGTCATTCCAATACCTATGGTACCTACTATAAGCATCGAATAAGCATTTAACAATCAATTCACTAAAATACTATTTATTTCCCCAACCTTCACAAATTACCAAATCCAAACGAACTACAAGACTTTAAATCCGATTTCACCACTCAATCCTAGCCACTTTAAGGCACAACTAAACCCCACAAAACATACTTTAACACGCATCCACTCAAAAACCCCGATTTGCCTCTTAGCACGTTTGAACTCAATAATATGTCTTGCCCAAATCCATATAATATAAACAGTAAACTACATAGCTCCCCTTATCATCTTTCTAATATTCATAAATAAAGTTTCCCTTTCAATAAATCAAATACAGACAATATACATAAGGGCAAGGCAATTTTCAAATAATAAATAGAACATAGTTCTTTGCAACTCGTGATGATAATTCTAATAAGTGACAAAAAAACATTCATTAAAACCAAGATATACATAACAAATATGCAACAAAAATTATAGATCACTAACTCACAGTTTCTTATATGACTTTGTAGAAGAAGGAATAAGGAAAAAATAAAGGGGAAAAATGAAATAAAAATCCAGATCAATATTCCAATTACAAAACTAATCCAAAATTTCGGCTAAATTGAAACCCCCAGTTGGAAACCCTAACTGTTCAGTTAAGGTTTCCAATTAGGGATTTTAATTACCCGAAATTAGAAACCCTCGTGGGTTTCGAGTTTCGGGTAAACGAAACCCCAAATTTTGGGGTTTCAATTTATAGGTACTAATTTACTCAATTTCTATACTAGTGATGATACTGTGGTGGTGTAGGTATTTTGTGGTGGTGATGGTACCATGGTGGTAATGATGTCATGGTGGTAATGATGCCATGGTGGTGATGATATCGTGGTAGTAATAATGTCATAGTGGTGATGATGCCTTGGTGGTAATGATGCTGTGGTGGTGATGATGTCGTGGTGGTGATGATGTTGTAGTGGTAAAAGTGTAGCGTGGTGGTGTCGTGGTGGTGTCGTGGTGATGATGATGCCGTGGTGGTGATAATGTCATGGTGGTGATGATATCGTGGTGGTGAAGGTGTACCGTGGTGGTGGAGGTTGATGGCTTAGAGAATTGGGGAGGGGTTGGGATAGTTTTTAGGTTATATGATATGTGTAGGTCTTTTTTTTGGTCGAATATGATATGTATATGTCATTTAGGATAAATTGGTTAAAAAAATTACATTAACCTACTATTTTTCTTAATTATAGTTTAGTTCTTAATTGATTTTAATTTTAAACTTGTTAAATTTATAAAATTATATTTAAGCCAAAAATTTTCATAATTATAGTTTAGTTCTTAATTGATTTTAATTTTAAACTTGTTAAATTTATAAAATTACATTTAGGCCACAAGTTTAATCACTTATATATAGGCATTATATTTAGCAGTTGTAAAAAGTATAATTAAATTAATTGAAAAATATGGATATATGGATATAGTATATAGGTTAATGAAAAATATAAAAAATGCATAAGAATTAATAAGAGTTGTTATTAATAAACGAAATACAAATATGAATGAAATAGTGAATAAAATTTGGTGCATTTTTTTAATAGGATTATATGTATTAAGAATAATGAGCAGATAAAATTAGGTTAAAGTTTTCCGAAATGCATGTTATGAATGAAGTTTCTTTATCTCAAAATAGTAAAAGTAGAATGTAAGATCATAATATGTTGGACTTATTGAAATCAAAATATTTAAATTAAAATGTATTGGATTAAAAAATATAGAAGTACCTTACTTTTTTACTTAGGACCAAATAGATCCCTTATTTTTTTTTTGTTAAAGAAAAAAAATCTTCCTAATAATTAGAGTGTGCAATAAAACTTTGAATGCAATGTGCATACAAAGAGAGCGAGCTTATGTGTTTGTAATCCTACTTGTGCTTGCTCTAAAGGGGAGATCCCATTGTGATGTTAACTAGTCCCCCCTCCCCCTCCCCTCCCATATGAAATGCTAATTCATCTAAGATCTTACTGTAGTGCTATATTCTCTCTTCTCATGCCTAACTCATTTTGATGATGTCAAAGGAGGCGAAACATATAAGGGATCCAATCATACAAATATATAAGGGTTATAATTACGGGGATAAACTCAACATGAGGAAATCTGATATACAATTACGGGGATAAGCTCCATATAGATAAAGATCTTTGAAGCAAGGCAATGAAACATGAAGATCTTTTAAGTAATGCAATCAAACATGAAGATCTTTTAAAGTTCAAGAGTTTACCACATCAAGAAGATTCTATCAAGAGTTCTACATGATCAAACCATGGTCTCATGCATGAAGAGGAGTTATAAGGTGTAATTGTAGCATGATATGGTAAGCAAAATGATAGCTCAAAATTGTTTTGCGAAAACTTCATTTATTTCACGATATCTTCAAGAAATTCTCTGAAGATTGTTTTAAAATGTTTTTGATCTTTTAAGATTATTTTGAAATGTTTTTAAACTTTCAAAATGTTCTTTTCATCTGGCTATGACTGCATAGTCGGATGAGCACAGCCGACTGAATGCCTCAACCGACTAGGCTCACCCGACAAAAGCAAAAGTTGTCGACTGAGGTAGCCGGTCGATGGGGTCGACTGGCAAAATCAACCAGCAAACTTCAGAAGGTGGTGGTTGATACAACCGGCCAAGGGTGTCACGCCCCAACTCAACCCCACTTATGATCAGTCAGGACGCAACAAAATTTTGGCAATATAACATCTGTAATATGGACATCAGGGCTCTAAACCAACCCTTTATAACATCACAAAACCAACTTCAAATTTCAACAACAACTCCACAACCATTCATCAAATACAAAGCCATTCATTTAACATCCATACGATATTCCAACACAAGTCATAAGCCTTTGTTTCAACCACATACCACAAGTTATACTATACATTTACAAAATAGATTATAAACTAGTCTAGCAACCTAAACATATTCAAAAGAAAGACTACTAAACTAATATTAAATAAGTCTTTATCTTTGAGTAAGTTATATAATACAACATACTATAAAAACTAAGACAAACTCATGGATATGACTCCGGCACATAAGACTCCTCCACAAAAGGCACATACTCAGCTTACTGAGGAATGTACTCAAAGTCTAGTTCAGTTACACCTGATGACAATAAACGAATGAGGGTGAGCTTATATAGAACAAAGCTCAGTGAGGATTCGAAAGATGTTTTCAAAACCTTTACTTTACCACTTGGAAAATCATCCTATCAACAATAACACACAATAAACCACATTAGCATCATCATTTCAATTCAAGCCACATAAATAACCATTCAATTGAGAAATAATACACTAGTTGATGTAGCTCCATACGCCATCACGAACACAATTAATCCTATACACCCATCGATACATTCTAGAAGCACCCCATTCTAGACCCACACTCCATGGCATCTTCGTCCATGCGAGATAGGGGATAGCACATGATAGTCATGCCGTTTTCAACCCGACAGTCCGATACTACCCAAGATGTGGCACACACTATCATGACTCATAACAATAACATTAAATATTTCATTTTCTGAGAAGACAACAAAGTAGGTTGTCTTCTAGTACAACAACAATCATCAATCAGTTAACAATATTCAAAATAACATAAAATCAATTAAACAACTAAAACAACTAAGTTAGATGACAAAGTAGGCCACCTAACTTAACATACATTTAAACATGCATTTAATCCCGAACCTAATCAACAACAACCCAAGAATCAACTACTCAAACACTATCCAAACAACTAAAGACAACATTTCAACATTTTAAAGAAAGACTACACCAACTTCTAAAATTCATAACTTACTATCTAGAAATCCAATAACCTCCAAACCACTTCCTATCACTCAACCATCAATGCAAGTACATTAGCCCCCTCTTAAACCAACCAAAAGCCACCTAAAACAAGACCAACAAGCCCAAAAATGGCAATACACCATGGCTGGAATTTTTGACTTTTCCCACGGCTATCAAATTGAAAATTTGGCATTACAACATTACTACACAATAATTAAAAAACCTATAAAAGCAACTACAACTCGATTTCAACTACTACAACTACAATTATTCAAGAAACAAGCCAAATTATCAATTAAATACTCAAAAAATAAAAATACACGTTACAACCGTTCAAAATGGCTATAAACACATCAAGCTGGTCCTTATCAACTATTTAGCAATAATCTATAAGCAATTTAACAAAACAATAACTATACATGCATTAAATAAAATTTGACATGAACTTTAATTTCTAGATCTATTTTTTCTCTCACTTTTGATCCAAAGTAATGCTAGGAATAGGTAGAATAGGTGCCCAACAAACAATTTCAAGCTTTGAATGACTCAATTCGGCTTTGAAATGTAAAATCTATGAGAAAAATGCTTTGAAAAACCTTAAAAATATTATTCCTCTTTCTCCTCCAAGGATCCACGGTTTTTGGTGTATTTTTGTGGTGTTTTGGCTGATATTTGAGTATATATTAAGTTAAGTAAAAAGTCAATGCAAAAAGAATTGGTCAAAGTTGTCAAAAATTAGATTTTTAATGACTAAAGTCTAAATTAGCCTTTGTTTTTAATTCTAATTGAAATTTTACCTAAGTAAAATATTTACGATGATGAAATATTTATTTACAATATATACTTGATAAACAAAAGTCAACGCACGAATCGGGTTTAGCAAAAATCACTATTTGACTAAAAAATGCTACTTTTTTGTCTAAAAAGTCTATTTTAAATTCTTAATCTATTTCAAAAATAATTTATAGTAAATCACGGGTCTTTTAATAATGGACGACTAGTTTTTAAAATGTTTAAAAGACTAGTTTCAAAACTTTAGCGAAAGGGTCTTCAAATGCCATTTAACGGCACTTTAAATGAAATTTTCTCCAAAAATGTTTATGAAAATTTTATGAATGCACATATATCATGTAAAAGGAGTAGTATTTAAATAAACCTAGTTTGGTCAAATAATATAAAAAGTCAAAGCCAACATTTAAAAAAAGTCAACATTTTCTAAAAAGCCAAAGTTAATAAAAGTCAACATTTTTCAAAAATTCAAAGTAAATGAAAGTCAACATTTTTCAAAAGTCAAGGTAGATGAAAAGTCAACACAATAATCGGTTTTAATAAAGTCAAAGCTAGAAACCTTGGTCAAAGTTGATAACTTAAGTTATTTTAGTTATTTTTGCCAAAAATAGTAATATTAATACTATACAACTTAAATACTATTTTTAGTAGACTATTTTTGGGGACAACATTTATTCATAAGCATTTAATTATATATAGTCTAGTTATACTACACAATTTTACAAAAGAAAATAAAAAGTCATATTATTTGTTTTTCAAATGTCTTTTAAATGCACATTTAATCCAAGATCATTTAATAACTCACATATAAACATATATATACTAATTCTAATAGCATTTAAACAAGTGAAAACACGTAATTGCAAATAGGGCAAATTCCGGGGTCTCATAAAGGGGGTCGATCAGCAATGTCGACCGATCTTTGAAATTTATATCCGTCAATTTGAAACCAATTTTGCGACAATAGTCCTCGTCGCAAATATGTATCCATTAGCGACGAACTTAGTGACACCTGAAACGTCGTCGCTAATTTATGTGGATTTGCGACAAAAACAGCAACACATGTTAATTGAAACCTTTTTTGTCGCTAAGTTGTTTCTATTTGAAACCACAACGAACTTTCAACGATTATTTTTTTACAAAATACGCTGCTAACTCGTTGCTATTTGCGACATAGTAGCGCCGATATTAGCGTCACACTTTAATTTGAAACCCTTTGTTGCTAAAATTGTTTCTAATTGAGACAAATTAGTGACAAACTTCCGACAAATATTTTCCCTCCAATTTCGTCGCTGACGCGTTGCTATTTGAGACGTATTAGCGACAAAATTCTTTTTCGTCGCAATCTCATAGAAAATTCGTCTCAACATTTGTACCAGATTATTTCCGTTTAAACTTGTCGCACATTCGTCACTAATGGTGACAAACTTTTTTTGTCACTAATTTTTCGTCGCTAATGGCAATTTTTCTTGTAGTGCTTCTTCTTGCTCTATAATTTGCATCTGCATCTAGTGCATGTCTTCTAATAAATTTATGAATAGTCATACTACATATGACAATTCACACTTGTGTGTCATAAGAATATTGTGGCACAGTACGCAAAATTTTGAATCTTTTTTTCCGAACACCAAATGTCCTCTCAATTGTAGTTCGCAAACTTGAGTGATAGTAATTAAAAACTTCATTATGATTTCTAAATGTTGTTGATCGTTGAAAATAAAAAAAAGTGATACCTCTCATTTTTATAAAGTCCCAGAAATCCTATTGGCATCGGGTAACCAGCATCCACAAGATAATATTTTCCTAAAAATGTCAAAATATATGTTTTAATCAAGATATAAAAAAAAATAATAATTAGAGAAAAGATACAAAAAAATCTTTAAACTATTACCTGTAGATGGCTTAAGAAACCCAATATTATTTTCTCTAAGAGCTTGCTCAAGCAATCTACTATCCTGTGCAATTCTTTCCCTTCTCACCCATGCAAATATAAAACAAATATCCCAATCACATACAACCATCACATTTTGAGTAGGAATTCATTTTCTTCCTATATATCGAACAACGTTATGCGATTCAACAACAACGGGAATGTGTGTGTCATCAACACCACCAGTGGCATTTTTGAAATATGGAAAATATCTTAAATCTCCCTTTAACTTGGGATGTATTCCTCAAAATATTGGATCCTTTGGTTTGATTTCATCAATAGACAAAGCAATACAAGCATTGATCACAGAATGAAAATGTCTACTGATGGTTTCTCCAATATGTTGGAATCGCTCTTAAAGCTCACGATTACCTGATCCATGTCCCAAGGAATATAAAAATATCCCAACCATCACTTGAACACTAAACCCTCTAGTTGGTTTCAATCCATATTTAGTAGACAAGACATTACATAATTTAATAAATACATCAAGAGGCATTCTCAAATTCTCGTAGCATCTCTTCTCATGCCCTTCTAAAATTTCAGTCATCCATTGGTATCTAGACAATATAGAAGTTCTACATGGTTTTTTCAAACAATATTTGATAAAGTGTTGCCCTACTTGATAAAGTGTTGCCCTACAATAATTTTCGCTACCACTGCTGGTAGAAGAAAATCGAAGTGATTATCATCTACCTTCTTTATCGTTTTACCATATTCATCATCCAAAGATTCATCACTGCTTGAATTCATCTGTAATTAAGAATATGTAGAACAATCATAACATATTAATCTATAAATCATCATACAATCATTATATTAAACAAAGTGTGATAAATTAAATAGTAGAAAAAACGGATTCTTCACAATGAAGTATTGAACAGTACGTCCAACAATAACTAGTACAATCAATAAAAAGCTGACTTCGACATACAAAGCCATAACCAATATGATTAAAAAAAAACCCTCACAAGCAGACGTAGCTAGCAAAAGCAAAAAACAAAAAAAAACAAACAAACCTTCACAAATAGAGCGCTGAATAAGCCCGCTAGATGTAGCTAGTAAAAGCAAAAATCTTGTGAGCTCCGAAATCTAGCCAAAAAATGGCTAATTTGTTGGAGTATGATTTTTGGATTTGGGTCTCTACTTGGCTAAAAAACCAAAGTAGGGAGCCTTGTTAGAGTTGCTCTTAAATCATAATATTTAACTAACATCGATGAAACACATTAGGTGTGAAAATTAAAAGTTTAAATTAATTAATCTCTTAGCAACCCCTGTCTCTTAGCAACCCTTTTCTCCTACAATTTTCCCTATAATGATTTATTTGAACTTAAGTATATTTTATTGTATCTTCCCAGCAATGTTGTTTGAAGTGGCACTAACAAACCGAAAATCTTAATGAGGCATATTACTTTGTTCTTTATTCCTCCTAAACAAATATATATATATATATATGCAACACTCTTCTCCTACAGTTTGCCCTATAATGATTTATTTGAAC
Source organism: Ehretia macrophylla (assembly GCA_037974665.1). Taxonomy (NCBI): domain Eukaryota; kingdom Viridiplantae; phylum Streptophyta; class Magnoliopsida; order Boraginales; family Ehretiaceae; genus Ehretia; species Ehretia macrophylla. Next base: position 72,989,994 of record CM075779.1, read on the forward strand.
TTAAGTATATTTTATTGTATCTTCCCAGCAGTGTTGACTTTGAAGTGGCACTAACAAACCGAAAGTCTCAAAGAAGCATATTACTATGTTCTTTATTCCTCATAAACAAATATGCTCGATGTCAGTTAAATATTATGATTTAAGAGCAATGAATATGCTCTTTATACTGTGACTTCAAGCGTGATGCTGACAATTTTATGATTAAGTCACGAGAAAGAGGATTCAAGTGAGTTAAAAGTCAACAATCATCTTCTTAAAGAATCTTTTTTTTTTGCAATTATCAAGTAGTTGAATAATAATGAGTTATAGTGAGGAATATAAATTATTATGGATGGCCTCATCTTAAGGATTGCTTGACTGCTTATTTGTTTCAGATTAGTATATTTTATTGTATCTTTCCAGTAGTGTTAACAGTCTACAAAAGTTATTCAAGGGAATTTTAAATAAACATAATATAACACAAGTTTCAAATACTAATAGAAGTGATGTGGGGCTTACCTCAGAGAAGAATGATGATGATTTGATCTTCTTTACTAGTATGTTATTCTTCTTTGGGAGGAAAAAAAGTTGAAATATGAGGAAAAGAACAAGTGATCATATTAGGGTAGAACATCTTGAGAAATTTAAAGGGCAATGGTGGATTTTAAAAAAATATAAAGGGGTATTTTTTAGAAGAAAAAAAAAAGAGCTTCCTGTATTTTGTAAAAAAAGCTTCGCAAAAGCTATTTTTGAAAAGCTCCGAGTTGGAGCTTCTGTATTGTAGCTTTTTTCAGCTTTGGCTTTTACTCAAAAATACTTTTTAAAATAAGCCAAATAGGTAAGTTTGAGCTTCTAAACCCACAAAAAGTATTTTTAAAGGTCTAAAAGTTAGGTCAAACAGACTCTTAATCATACTATATATAAGTATGTTGTTGACGTTTTCTGTGTTGTATAGTGCTTATATATGTGTACATGATGAGTGAAAGCAAAAATTAATTAGAAACAATTGAAAACCATGCCTATAAGCACAAAAATATATAAATATATAAACACTATACAACAAACATGTAAAAGACCTATTACAATGGATGAAAATATAATGAAGCTCCACTTTCATATCAACCTGAAGATAAGATGAAGATTTATTTCACATCAGTCCAAAGCTCTGATGAAGCTCTATTTATTCCCACTTGGAAGGTAGCAAAAGTTCCGTTTGCTAATAAGTAAGGGCTGAAACTCATAATTGAGAAAAACTAAGAACCAAGATCATACCTGACCAATGTCTTTTATCAGTTTCAACCATGTATTATCTTTAAAATATACTCATTTAACATAGCTTTCCAGGTAGTAAGCCAATCATCTACCTCATCCAGTTCATCAAACAATGGCCCAAGCACTTTCTTACTTGCACCTTGACCTGCAAAATGAAAACGAAGATATCTCATTGGATTTTCCATTATGTGCTACTTAAAGAGTCGGTGGAATACGTTGGGCATAACCTCTTTCAAAGCTTTCTCCATTGCGACATTCTAATCACTCAAAATTGTTGTCGGTGCTTGTTTAACATGGCATGTAAAAATATCTCAAACAACCAAATAAAAGATTCAGTTGTTTAACCATACATTAATGCAACGCAATAAATTGATACTTCATGTTGATGATTAAATCCCAAAAAAGAACCAAACGGCCTTTAATCCTAATTTGTCTTGTAAGTGGTGTCAAAGGAAATTGCATCATCAAAAGGCCCATAATCTATTATCATTTGTGTGATGCCCGAGAACTTTGCCGTACTTTTATTTACTGTTGCATTCACTGTTTGTGCATTTTTACTGTGCAACTACTTGTTACTTCTTTGGCTACTATTCATTGCATTTTTTAACTGCTTATTTTCTTTGAATTAGTATTTTTCCTAAATTATATGACTTATTTTAAGAATGAGAAAAATGTGCATTTGAGCAAAATGCATTAGGAAGGCTTGTCTAGAAAATGTTTTATCAGTTCACGAGAATAGTGTTATGTAGTCTAACATTACCTTTGGGCTAGTTAATATTTAATTGCACCATTAGACTTAATTTTAAGTTAGTTGAGTCACTTTTATTGTCAACACACACACATAAACATAACACAAACTTATATTATATACTCAACACACACAATAGCTTATAACTTGACATAGAAAAAAAAAGTTGAATAATGCCCAGGAAACCCGACAACCCAAGAGTGGAAAAAATGAAAGATTTTGTTCAACAAATCTTGATTTCAAGCCTTGGCAAGCTAGAAGCGAGTGGTTTAGAGTGTTTACTAGCATCCTACGAGCTCCTACGCGCTTTGGGTGAGGGATTTGCATGTATGTTTTGCATCTTTTAAATGTTGCAACTTTTTTGATTTGGTAGATTTGCTTATAAATTCTTATGGTATGCTTAAATATGATATTATATGACGTATACGTGTTATAAAGACCAAGTTTATGCTATTGTTTCGCTTTTTAACCAGTTAAATTCGTTGGTTGATCTTAAGGTGTGAATAGTGATGAATTTTTAGGGTCTTGATGAATTATGCATATTAGCTTGATTCATAGCTTCTAATAGGTGTCTTAGATGTTTATAAAGCTAGATTAATAGCCCTGGGAGGTTACATTGCTCAAAGCTTGGCTAAAATGTGAAATTGGTGACTTTTAAAAAGGGGTTTCAGGGCTAAAGCAAATCTGGGCTAATTTGGCCTTCAGATTTAGTGTTCTTAGGCTATATAGGTGCTAGATATGCTTTGCTAGACCTCGGTTGAGTTCCGATTAGGGTACTTGTAGTTCATACTCACAAAGGGGTAATCTGGGCTTTTGTGGTAATTGCGGGTAATTAGGTAGTTGGAAGGGTCTTAAGGGTGCCATAAGGGGTAATTAGAAGTATGGAATAGCCCACTCGCTAAACTAGAACATTAAATTATGTTTGGAAGAGAAATGACTTAAATTACAAAAGGGGAAATGTGGGAAATAAATCATTTTGCACTTCTAAGGCATTGTAATGGATTACTAAGTGTTTAAATGTGTTTTTAAGATGTTCATTAGCTTTTGGTAAAGTTCCGTGTGAAACATGTTAATAACCCCTTTGTATTCATTTAGTTGTTTATATGCTAATGCTTATATTTGAATTGTTTCGAGGGCAACTTACTTTGTTATCTCTCCTAAGTGTTATCACTTTACAATGTTATTATATTGTCATTGGTTTAAGTGCATTGCATAGTGGTTGTGCAACTATAGTGTTAGGGGCGGATGTATTGAATATCAGCTGGTCGGCAGCGGGCTTGCCAGTGGATATTCGATCTCCGTGCTTTAGTCCCTCACTCGCCTGGTCCGAAGATTGCTAGTATGAGACCCCAGATTTTGTCTTTGCCTAGATTTGCGTGATTTGACCTGTTTATGTGTTATATGAGTTAGAATGTTCTAATTCTATGATTTATATTCCTATTACATGCTAAATATGCATTCATGAAATTTTTATCAAAATCGGCGTCAGAAATTTTATCGACGGTTTTTGTGAATAGTGTTTTGATCACACATCCGCTAAAATTTTTATAAGGGTATTTTAAATGTTTTAAAACCTAGTCCTCGGATATTAATAGAGCCGTGTCTGATTCAAACAGATTTTAAATCGGATTTAGAATTTTAAAGATTTTTATACTTTTTTTTTGCGAAAATCGAGTTTTTAATCGAGTCGGGTATAAGTCTATGCATGTGAAACTTGTTGTCAACTAAAAATATGCAACTTAATAATAGTCTAAGTGTTAATTTCTTGTTTGTGAGAAAAATAGTCAAGAAACTAATTAAAAGACTAAAAATACTAAATTAAAAGACTAAGAAATTAACTTTGACTATTATTAGTTTGTTGACCTTGAGCATATAAGCATCAACACACATTAGAAAGCATACAAAACACCTTATTTTGCACACACATGGCCGAGAGCCATTAGAGAGAAAAAGGAGAGTTTTCTTCAAGTTTTTCAAAGCAAATTTTCATTAAAAAAACCTAGTTTTTGTCCAAAGCTTTGCAAACCTAGCTAGATTTCACTTATTGGGCATGCATTGCACGCATTTGTAGGCTTATTTCGGATCAAAGGTGAGAAAATAAATTCTAAATCTTAAAATGCTATTTTTATGTCAATGCATATAATTGAATTTTTAGCCGTTGAAATGTTGAATTAATGTTAGAATATTGTTCAGTAGATGCTAAGGATTGTTTATATGTGTTTATTTAAGTTTTGAACAGTTGTAGCATGTTTTTCTATTTTTCGGGTATTAAAATTGAGTTATTGGCTTGTTGATGAATAATTGTTGTTGTGGTGGTTAGAATTGATTGTTGTTAGCTTCTAAAAGGTTGATAATTGCGGGGTAGTAATGTTGGAATGCCGAAATTTTGATTGTGATGTCATGGTGAAAGTCTGAAAATTTCAGCCATGGTGCATTGAGGTTTTAGGGTTGTTGGGCTTGTTTTGGATGGATTGTGGTTGGTTTCCTAGGGCTAATGTAGTTGCTTGAGTGGGTGAGTGATAGAAATTGGTTTAGAGGTTATTGGAGTAGTAGATTGTAAGTTATAACTTTTAGAAGTGTGAGAAATATTTCTTTAAATGTGGAAATAATGTCTTTAGTTGTTTGGGTAGTGTTTGGGTAGTAGATTCTTGGATTGTTGTTGATTGAGATCGGGGTTGAGTGTTGGTTTAAATGCATGTTGAGTTGGATGACCTACTTTGTCATCTAACCTAATTGTTTCATAATTGTATAGTTGTTGATTGTTGAATGTTGTTTATTCGGTTTTTGAAATATGGTTTAATTGATTATTGATTATGGATTGTGGAAAGCGAGAGTCGAGCAACCCTCGTTGTTGGCTTTTCGAATTGAAATTGTTACTGTTATTAAGAGTCAGGAGTCGAGCAACCCTCGTTGTTGGCTTCTCGAATTGAATCTCATTGTTGTAAGCTTTGATAATGTTGTGTCACCTCGGGAGGCATCATGGGTTGCTGGCACAGTTATCATGACTAATCTCTATCTCGCATGGGCGGAGAGGCCATGGGGTGTAGGTCTAGGTCAAGGTACCTCAGGGTTATATCATTGGGTTTGGAGGAGTTGAGAAGCATTGAAAATGGTGTATGAAGCTTCATCAGCAAATGTATCGTATCCTTATTGTATGTTTACTGTTATTGTTATTGTTGCACTTATGATGTTATTGATGTTTATTATGTGTTTACTGCTCAAAGGATGATTTCCAAGGAATAAAGTAAATACTGTTAAGAGATCTATCGAATCCTCAATGGACTTGTTTTATATAAGCTCACTCTCAATTATTGCATGCATACAGGTGAAATTGAACAAGATTTCGGGTACATGCCTCAAGAAGCTGAGAATGTACCATATGTGGACGAGTCCTATGTGCCAGAGTCTTGTCCTTGATATCTGAGATGTAGTTCTCTTTTGTTATCTTGTTTATTAAAACTAGTTGGTTGTATTTACTTAGAAGTTTATGATGTATAAGATGTTTTAAAGATAGTGGATTAAATGTTACTATCTTAGCAGTCTTGTTTTGGAACATGATTAGGTTGCTAGATTGATTATAAGCTATTTTGGAAATGTATGTTATATAGAGTATGTATGATGTTGGAACGGAGGCGTATAACCTATGGATGCAATGGTAAAAGAATGTTTAATGTATATTATGGTTGTATTGTTTATTGTTGAATTGTTTGTGGAGTTGGTTGTATGAGTTGCAAAGAGGTTGGTTTAGAGCCTTAGTATCCACGTTACAGTCATTATACTGCCGAAATTCTGTTGCATCTTGACTGATTGTAGGAGGGGTTGTGTTGGGGCATGACAGCCAGGGGGTGTTGGGTTGTAGGTTCTCGGGGTAAATCCGGAGTACACCTACTGGAGTGATTGGGGTTTATGCCGGCACATTGATCGAGGTTCGTGATTGAAGATCAAGTGAAGTCTAGAGTGTTGGGGTTAGAGTGTATTGTATCCTTTTTAATGTGTGGTTATTTGTATTTCAATTGTTCTTTAGTTGCTTCTAATTCTTAATTGTATTAACTGTTACATTGCCCCGATAGACTTTATCCCTCATTGGGCAATTGTGGTTCCTCATACCTCGCTAACATGTTTCAGGAGGTGCTGAGGTTGAACCCCAGCTTGATTTAGTTGAGGGTGAGAAGCAAGAGGTGCAGGAGGAGCAGTTGCCTTAGTTGCTGTGTCTATTTGCTTGAGGTGGAGGTGCTTCTTGTTGGACTTTATGTGAAAGCTTGTTGTACTACTTTGTGTCCTATTTTGGAGCCTTTGGACTTATGTTTATATTTGTGCATCTATAAGCCTGTAAGTTAGACAGAGGTAGTATGAGAGATGAACTATGGCATGTAATAACTTATTATTCTGCTTCTAGTTGTTGCATGCTTGGGTATGACGAAATGGTTAAATGGTTGGCTTTAATCCTTAAGAATGTTTAATTGCTAACATGGAGTGGTATGATAAGTGAATGAAAGATAAGATTCTATGACTGTTGCTTGCATGCTTGTATGTATTTATATTTTCTTGTACTGCTTAAGGCTCGGATGGGCTTGAAGCTAGGATTTAGTTAGAATTGGAGTTCTAGTTTGTTTTTGTGGCCTTATTGAATGTTCGCAGGTTTCTAGAATGTCCTCGGTACAGAGGAGACTCTGTCCTTTTGTCGGGTCTGGACTTAACCTTTAATGTGGGGTTGGGTCAGGGCGTGACAATTTGATCATCGGTCCAAAAAATTTAGTCATTTTTTCCTCACCATCTAATTGAAACGCAAGATAAAATTATTCATTATCAGTAGTTTGATCTTGAAAATATTTCAACATGCACACAACTCACCGAAAGCCAAATCCCTTTGTCTCTTAGTTTGAAGATAGTTCTTTTTATCTAACTTTAAAAATCCAACACAATCTAGCCAATCAACCTCCTTTCCCATTAGCTTATAGGACTGGCGTAGAGCAATACCAGAATCTATTAGGAAAAATGCCCTAAAATCCAATAAATTGTAATTTTAAAATTTTGGATAATGTATTATTTAATCATTTATTACGAGCAGTTTATTTATTTATTAATATATTTTAATTAAATAAATAAAGTTTTTAGACTACTATTTATAGATTTTATTCTTAGGAGTAAGGATATGAGTGATGGAATCTATATTCACAAATATGTTCTAAAAGTTGTCATCGATCATAGGATAAATTAATTGGGCGTTAGTTTATCTGGATAGATCAGATTACAGTCTATTAACCAAAATAATATGAGATATCAAAGTAGACGATTAGTCTCATATCATTGTAGTAGATGTATAAGTACTTGTTGCAAACAAGTGACTAGACTTGACTACTAATACAATGAATTACATGGATTAGTCAATAATTTATTGTATTATGTAATTGTGCGATTAATCCTCAGACCTAAGACACTATAATTATCTCATGATTAGGAATACCATAATTTGTTGGTGCAGTCAAGCTAGTCTTAATCACGGATTAGACAATGTATTTAATGGTTATGATCTATTTCGTCATGGAGGTATGTGTGTGCAGATACGGGAACTGTCAATTGAGAATCCAATGCAATCTATTAATTAAGTAACTAGAAATCCTTGGCCAAAGTAGAATAATGGAAGTCATTCCACGGATTATTCATTAGTTACTAATTAAATAGATTTTGGCATATGATCGAGTACTAGAGTTTGACAACCCAATCCATGACTTTGGCTCGATTGGAACAATTAATACAGTAGGATTCGATTGCATAGAAATTACTAAATGGGTTCGTATACTTGCACTTCATCTTTAATTGAGTAATCGCAATATATTACTAGACGTAACGCCCCGACCCCTCGCAGAATCAAGGCCCCTATTAATCTCACTATCATTAACCCAACCCTATCCCAAACATGAAAATGAGGAAAAACAGACAGAGTTTCTCTTGTACTTAGGCCAATCCAAAACCCTGCACCCAGAAGAATCTCAACAACACGCATATATATATATAACTCCATTTCAAGCTCACATGACCATACAAGCATTCTTTTAGCTTAGCAAGACATACATACATGCATTTCCACTAGACTTTAGTAAGCTATGGCAACAAAACAAACTTATCATACCACTCTAACAAACTCTAATTTAAATATTTAGTTACAAACTTTGACATTGAACAAGTACATATATAGAAGGTCAACATGACCACTAAATAAACAAGACATCCACCAAGTTCACTTTACATATACATCACATAGGCAACCAAAGAAACTCTTGAACTTCTCTTCTTCTAAGACTTGAAGGACCAACGCCGCTTCACTTGAAATGTTAGAGAAAAGAGGGGTGAGCATACACTTATGCTTAGTGAAGGAGACATAACCCGGGAAGTTCTGAAAATGGTTTTCGTGCAATGCATATAAGGCATTTAAATTACATCTAACTAAACACTTGAAATGTACGTTGGAAAGTCACATTAGCATGATACACTAGAAAACATTAAACACTAAATAAACACATTTAAAAAGGATATCGCTAACCCCATGGAACGCTTCGTCCATGCGGGTTCATTTCGCTTCTACTACACTTCTCATTCACTAGACACTTCACTTGCCGGCATCACTTATCGCTCCACTGGGTGTACTCTGGATGTACCCCGATTCCTACGACCCACGTCCATGAAACACTTCATCCATGTGACTAAGGAATAGTCCACGGCGGGTTAGCATCCATTGGTAAGCCCTCTGCCGCCTAATGAATGATCACCACATCCGGGCCAACGCTTAAGGTTATAACCTTCGCTACGTTGTACGCTAGTTAGCTCTATTAGTTCGCTTGAAACATTTATAGCACATAACACGTTACCACGTTGAAGCACTTATGGCATTTGAATATAAAATGGCACGTATGTGAGGTGTGACAAAAGAGGCCGCCCTAATGCACATTGACATTCACAAGCTCTATGTTCGCTAAAACATGCACTACAATGCATTACTTTAATTTAAAACTTCAATGTCATGCCTTATGAACACTACGCATACTTTATCTAATTTGAAGCTTAGTTACATTCTTTGAAACATTACTTTCATGGCTTATAAATACACTTTGATACTCAACATTTGTATGCACATAGCGCCAAACACATCTTGATTCCTCTAGCTAGCATTTCATTAACTACAATATGATCTTCTTGCAAAGCTAACACTACATACACAAGAACATTTCTACAGCATGCTACACACTAGAAATCATCTTTACATGCATTTATAAGCTCAATGAACACTTAACTACATCTCAATAACATTATAGAAGCAAGAGAAAAACAATATAAATGCACATAAGAAGGAAATCCCTCACCAAAATAGGAACAAATCACAAGGATTTAGTTGTGGCAAGGCTTGGATTTACTTCAACCCTTTTCAAAATGCACTCTTTCTTCTCCAAAGTTTAAAAACCTTTCAAGCCAAGCTATGGCATAATATCTAGCATATAATGAACCAACACTTAGCACATAGATAGCCATGCATACATTTAACAATTAGCTTTCATATTCAATTAAGATAATGTAATACCCGAGCCCGACCATGCATTTACAAGTATTTATTTGTTCTTTCATTTTGGAAAACGTGCCTTTGTGATTATTTGCTCGCATTTAATCTATAATTAATTGTTTCATTATTTAAATTTGTATTTTGATCAATACTAGGTGTTCTTAGTTCTCCTAACATGACTTAAAAATTAAGTTTAGGAAATATAAAAATCCTAGTATTTCAAACTAAGCATGCATTTTAATTTAAAAGAGAAGAATTAGAATACAAGTCGAATAACTTAAATCCTATAGACTACACTTGGATTTATTAGTAGGTACGCTGAATCATATTAGGATTGATTAAGAAATTTAATTTACTAAAATGTGAAATCTTGGAAATGTACCTAAATAATCTTAGAATGCTGATTAAGTTGGCAAAACTCATTTTGAATTAAAGATTAATAAGCTTTAAGAATTGTTCATCACCCAGCTGACTAATGTAATAATCTTAGTTTGTCAAAATAATCTAGATCCTAATAGAAGAGGATTAGTGTACATTGAAAGGTATATAAATAGTCTAAGAAGATTATTTAAAAATTAGGAATCACGTTTGAAACATTAGTATTCATATTCAATTTACATGGTCCACGAAAGGGTTTCTCACCAATGATCTTGTCTAATATCTCAAACCAAGTTATGTACTAAAGCTAATTAGGATAGTATCATACCCCTTTTCGTAAGAATAGTTAGCTTTTATAGTATTTAAATAAATCTTACATCTTACACTACATTTGATGATTAAATTATAGACTTAAGTTTACCAATAACATATCATTAGCTCATTATCACCTCATTAACCATGATATGAGCACTACCTATCACTACACCACATGAACGACTCATCAATCATCACCCTTGCTTCACCATTTCGTAAGCAGCCTGCTAGAGGTTTATTAATTAAAAGCAAGCGGCTGCCGATGTGCCCAACCATGAGCAACACCATGCTTTGGCTTCACCAACGTGCCATCATTTCTTTTCACAACAACCATCACGTTTACAAGGTAAATGACTCAGCAACAAACCATTATAACCTACAAGCTATTCGGTGATCATTATACTCCTAAATTTTATCCTAACTACAATTATTTCCGCACCACATACCCGATTGTCATTGCACCTTTTGAAGCTAGGCCTGTATCATTTCAACATCGCATCACCTACAGGTGCTAGCTAAACCAAATCATCATCAACGTAACCATGAGCTGTTATTGTTATCTTTACGCTTTACCATGCAACACCTCACCAATTGTTAGATTTGTAGCTTACGTGAGTCAGCCATAAGGTGGCCGCTTTACCTTCTTCAAACATTCTCAGCGATAGTAATCTCTTAACATCTCATCACCTACTATCATTGCCACCATTACCATGAACCAATTAGAGCAAAGCTTCAACTCTATAAATAGGTATCACATTTCGACAACTAGGAACACACAAAAACCGTTAACACATATTGAGTATCTACAAGCTTTGGCTTTCACGATTTGAGCTTCCACAATTTTAAAGGTAAGGAGGTTTGATACAAAAAGCATTACCATTTTTCTTTCTTATATTTGCTATGTGAAAGTGTGTTTATATAGAAGTATAAGTATAAATTCGTAGCTTTGCATGCATGCTTAACGTGGCAAGTTGTCATGTGTATTTATGTAAAAGAATTGGTTTTTGTACGCAGCATATTATATTTCGATCGTGATGAGCTTAGCTTTGTTGTTCACATAGTTTATTTTCATTCAGCTTTATAGGCTTGAGTTATGTTCATAAGGAAAAAGTAATACTGTAACTAATTTATGCATGAGAGTATAATTACAAGTGTATATGTATAAATTCATGTAAAGTAATTCAGTCCTAAAGTCTTGAAGAAATAATAGTTTTGCCTTACTTTTATGTGCTTCACGTGAGAATAATTCCTGTGTAAGGTGATTATAATAACAACCTTTGTAAGATAGTATTATGTGTTGTTCTAAGCAGCTTATCTTAGATATAGTTGTTTATAAGAAGTTTATACTTTCGGACCTTTGTGTGGCAGGTAAACCGTAAGTATTACTATGTGGGGAACGTAAAGTAGAACGTGAAGAAAACCATTACTAATTAGATTAAGAAGTTGACTAGCATTTAAGATGAGAACTAAATAAAATTGCTATTTCCCCTTAAGTAGGTTGTATACTGAACTAAAATTAAATGGAAAGGAACACTATAAAGTAGCTAGGTAGCTAGAATGTTAGTTCCAGATCTAGTAAATAATTAGATTACCTTCATAAGGGTAACTTTATCAAAGAACATCTAATTATAATTGACATAACTAGCTAAGACTAGAATTTACCTGGATTGTGATATATATATATATATATATATATAGTTATTTACTCTTATTATTAGCCATCTACTGGTTATCAAAATTGTATTTATTAAATCTTTTAAGTGACAATAATGAGTTAATTTATAAAGACACGTTACTTAAAATGCTTTCAGTTATGTGTTATGGCTGTATTTGAGTTATTTGAACTTTCGGTAAAATAATATGTCTAATCGTTAGATGTACTTGTTCGGGGACAACCTCTTTCGTTGTTCCCTACTTATGTGTTGATCGAATTGCGTGATCTATTGTGTGTTATGTGGCTACTTGAACATGCGTTTGTGCTTTTGAATTAGTGGTTGCAACCTCAGGCCCGATAGCTTTCACTAACGCCTGGTGGCATAGGGCTTGTCGGTGCTCCCGTGTCTATCGTGGACCTATTCCCTCTCCCGCTTGGCGATTTCCACCCTCGGGGAGCTGGGTCGTAGATTTCGGGTACAATCCAGAGTACCCTCTTGGGAGAGATAAGAAGTTGGAATTGTGATCAAGGTTGGCCACCTCATGAAATGATCGGATTGATAATTGTTCCTACTCTCACTTGGTACCACCCTCGAAGAGTAGTGTCCTACTCTCGTTTGGCATTCCACCCTTAGAGAGTAGGCTACTATGTGTTGTGGATATATGCCATTAAATTGATTATCTATCTGTATCTTGACGTCTACCATATGTGGATATTATCGTACATGTGCTGCACCATGATTTTCAAAAAGGACCTGACCAAAAATGTTTTAAAAACTCTTCTATTCCATCCTCACTAAGCTTCCCCAGAGCTCACCCTCTTTTCTTCCCCCTTTGCAGGTGCAACTTAGCTTGATATGGGTTGACATTATGTACTAAATAATTACGTGCTCGAGGCTCCTCGCCTGTCATGTTTCGATCCAAGTTGTAAAAGTTAGAGTTTATTTGTATTACCCTTAGGTAGAAGGGTAGTTGTGTTGGAACTCTAGTTTGTATGATAGTCGAGTAGTTATCGGATCTCAGATGATATAACACCCTTTTGTACTTGAATTACTATATAAAAGCCTGATATTGTCAAATTCTTTATTTATTGTTCCTTTTTATAGAAAGTTATGAAATCGCAATGACAGTAAATGCAGACTTTGACCTAATCTTGAGAAGGGTCGGGTTGGGGTCGTTACAGATAACAACATGGCTAAGCTAGATACGTCTTTAGAACACCTAACTAGTTCCTAACTACTAATTACTTTAGCCCACTGTTTTCAGCCAACTTGCCCAATCCACACATCTCCAAAAATTATGAAAATTTGTAGAATCATAGCTTTCTAAATGTAGATGACCTTAGAATCAAACAGAGCCCAATTCAGTTTTAAATTCATGAAATTATAACCTTCTAACTACAACTACGCAAAACTGTCCAACATTTAATGGTAAACAGCACCCTACTGAAATGGCCTATTTAAAGGGCTCAAATGACGAAATTTGAATTTTCTCAAAACACAAAAGTTGTTCTACTATCAGGTATTTAGCTCCTGTAAAAATTCATTAAATCCTAAGTACGTTTGCTATGTCAAATATGTTAAATAATTCAGTTACTCAAAACTGTCCAGTTTCAACAAAATAACAGTACCTCACGATTTTTAGCAAATTTGAGCATGATAACGATTTTTTTCTCAGAAAACTTTCAACACAAACTTTGCTCCTCTATGAGTCTAGTATAACATATATTTAATCCAGAATTATTCAGCATGGTTCACTGTTCAAATTGTTCAAGTTAAACTACTACACAAAACAGACTTAAATAAGCAAAATCAACACATGAATTCCCCAAAAGGTTACACATAGATCATATTTCTAGCATTATAATTCAAGATTAAGCATATACAACAAGTATTCAACATATATTTAACATTAAAACTCAAAAACCTAAAACCCATCACCTTAGAGTTTGAAAAGATGCAAGAAATAGGCTAGAATAGGCTTAGTTTCTTCATTTTCTTCCTGTCTTTTTCCCTTCCTTCTTCCCTCTTTTCTTCTCTTCTTGTGTGTGTGTGTTTTTAGCATGTATTAGTGTATGTGTGTGTGTGTGCGTGTTGAGACCGATGTGTGTGTGTATTTTGTGTGCTTGTGATTTTATTTGGTTAAATCATGGTAGGTAGGATTATTTTAAAGCCTAGTGGCCAATATACCATTTTAACTAATTGTTATCTACTACTTTGCCATGCAATCAAAATCTAACTAATTCATCTAATGGCTCAAATGCAAGTTTAGATACTAGTTACTATTCATTGTGTTACATTATTCACTCAAGACCACTAATTTCTCTCCAAATGCAATGCACATCAATGTAAATGCACATTTTTCGATGAATAGAGTTATGAAATAAGTAGAGTAAGTCATATATGTAAGCCGAAAAAATAAATAAAATTATTTAAAAATCACTCCGGGCTCGGAGTTATTACTCAAATAATTGAAAATAGTGAAATCTAATAATTAAATGCAAGAGAATACTTTCAAATAAATATAATACTAAGATAATTATTTCATATAAATTAATTTAACACAGATCGCACGTTTTTCAAGAAATATGAAAATAGTGCTACTAAATAAATGCAAAAGTTAAAGTAAACACGTAAATTCATACAATCACTTAAAATGAACACATATGCATATACAAATAGGTATTATTCACTACATACTAGGTCCGGGATATCACACTAGGTGTCACTTGTGATTTGAGAATTAATTAAAAGGAGTTATAATTTAATTAATTAGTAGAATTAATTATTCACTACCGATTAATTGTGAACCCAAGAGGTCACACAGAAAAGAAGTTTGCGAATTAATTAGATTAGAGAAAAGATTAAATTTATTTTTAGGATCATCCTAAATATTAATTTAATTGGGCTCGTAGTAATTAGATAGTGATCTGGTTATTATGAGGTCCAAAACTGGCTAATTAAGACCAGTCCACATATGACCCCAGGTCATGTGTGACTCCTATATATTGTAATATTTCGACATATAAAAAGATAGCACACTTTTTCTAAAGTCAAAAATATATATAGGATTTCTCTAAGAACTCTAGTGGAGGTGAAATCCAATTGATAGCCCGGATTCTGTGTGGACTAATCTTGAAGGCTTCACGCATGAGAAGCTCGTATCAGATTCTACCGAAATCTTTGCATCAAGAGATAATTCTAAAACTACAGATTAAATTTAATTAGATTAAATTTATTGTGTGATAATAAATATGCGTTAATAACCATGAACAAATACATGAATATTATTCCGCTGCGTAATTAATTTTTTTAATTATCATGTATGTTTTCCAACAGAATCATCTGCTACCTCTATTTGTTCACCTTCTTTATAGATATTATTTGTTGTGATGGGAGCATATGTGAAAGGTTTAGCCTTACTACCTTATGGTTATGTTCAGCGACAAATCTATAGACTATACATACTTCCTTATAGATTTATTTAGTTTTTACCCCAATTAATACGCTACATCCAATCCTTGTAAGCTCTAGGATTTTTTGTAAGATGATCATGTTTGTCAAGTTTTCAGCTATTCTCTTTTGAACAAAGAAATAACTTACTTGTTAACAAGCTCTCATTATTTATTTTGCCATGAGCTTGAATCTTAATACTAAATCCCACATTTCTACCATAATTGTTGTAACTTGCATATACCTCTTCTAAATTATCAAAAACCATACTTATAAAGGGTATACAGTTGTTGTCGTCATTGCTTTTGTCATGTATGTTGGACGATTCAGAGGCATTGTCCATGTTTGCAATTATGAAATACAAATAACAACTTATATGTAGAGTAAGTAAAACTATAGTACTTGTATAGCATTGTCAGTAGTAGTGAAGTCAAGCACCCAGTGTGACACCCAAGATTTCTCATCATGTTCATTCATAATTGTTGCATGTCTCTTTGAGCATTTCAATGTGCATTTCTTTTTCTTAATTATATGTTTTATTAGTGGCTACTATTCATAAGAAAGTCAACTGTCTAATTTGCTCGAATTAATATTTTTCCTAGATAGTATAACTTATAAAAGGAATCGAGAACTTGCAGCTTTGGACTTTGGAGGTCGGGAACTTGCGTTTGAAAAATGATTAGTGTTTCGTTGAATAGTGTTACATAGTGTAAACATTGTTTTTAAACTAGTTGGCATTTAAATTGAGATTTAACATAGTTTGACCAAAATTTTTGTGGTAATTGACTTAAGCTAAATATACAACACATACATATATACATCATATACCATATATGCATACAAATGCTCATAAAAACAAAAGAAAAATCCCTAAACTACCCCCCCCCAAACCCGTCGACCTCAAGGAAGAAAAAGAGAGGATAAAGTTTTGTTATTTTCTTCAAATTTACTTAAGAATCATTAACCTATACCTCATTCCACCTCTCCAAAGTTCTCATCCACCCTCCACAAGGCTCCTAGGTAAGAGAGATACATCATCCTTGCTATTTACAGTTTATGCCATGATTTTGAATTTTCAAATTTTGCTTGTTTCATGCCATAAGTTGCTTGTTTTTTGTTATATATAGTATTCTTACATGCTAGAGACCTTGTGTATACATTGGTATAGTTTGGAACTAAGTTTTTAACAAGAATCTACATGAGGAATATGATGATTAGTGCCAAACTAGGGTTTTTGGAAAAAGTTACAATTTAATTTGATTCAAGGCTTTTTGTAGTTGCTAATTAGGTCCATGAGCATGGAAAAAATGTTAGTTGCACTTACTATGCAAAAAAAAAAGGGTAATTTGATCAAAATAGGCTACTTTAATAAGGGGTTTCTGGGTTAACTCGAATCCGGGTATGTTTCGACGTCATGACTAGTCTTTATTAAGTATTGAAGCCTTAGAGGTGCCTTCGTTTCGTTTGTTTGGGTCCCAGAATAGGTACTTGTAGTGAAAACCCATAAAGAGGCATTTTCAGTGTTTCCGTGTATTTGAACTCTAGGCTATAATTTGAAGGCTCTAAAAGATGAATTTAGGTATCCTTGGATTGATAGAATAACTATCTTGCCTAACTTGATCCTTGAATTTCAGTAGGAAGCTAAATAGTCTAGTCGAACAAAGGAAAAACTCGGGGTTTTCATGATTAGCCTTTTAATTAGCTTTGGTCCTTGTATATCTTGCCTTTATATGTTATTATATAGCATTTGTGAGCATTTCGTGAAGTTTCATGTTCATCGGACATTGACCCAATTGTGTTCGTATAGTTATTTTCATATTTAATGCTTATATCTTGTTATAATGTTTATATTACTTATATTTTGTTAAAGATCAAATTCTAATGGACATTGTATGCTAAGCGAGTAGGACCATAAGGATAACTCATCTAGTTATATGATTATTGATTATTATAATTAAAAGTAATTGGAATTTATAACTTATAATCTTAACTAATGGTATTTGATGCCTTTAATGTCTTCTATGTTGTCTAATGATATGGTAAGGTGAACTTTGTAGCTCAATTGTATGTAGAATATGAACTTGTGTGAATAAGTGATTATAAATATAACTTTTATTGTTGTAGGTTTGAGTTAAGTAATGTTAAGTTGGAATTGATATAGTTAATTGCCAAAGTGCTAAACTTATATGAATACACTAGGGCTACGTATTCAAGCTAATTCGAGAAAGTTTGAAGTGAATCAGAGCTATTTTCTTGCATGCTTGGCTTAATTCCAGGTGATGGAGTCTTCAACCCTTTTGTGCATCTTAGTTTATTTTATTATTGGGTAAATGTCTAGTTCAGTCTATTGTGTTTGGTGTAAATAACACTTTCATCCATTATCTTTCAAAATAAACCTTTTAGTCCATTATTTTTTGTGTAAATGATACTTTTATCAATTATCTTTCGAAATGAACCTTTTAGTTCAATATGTTTCACATAAGTAACGTTTTTAGTCGAACTTCAAAACATATTGGAGGAAACATATTGGACTAATGGCGCCATTAATGTGAAACATATTGGACTAAAAGGCTCATTTCGAAAAATAATTGATGAAAGTATCATTTACACCAAAGATAATGGACTAAAAGGTTCATTTTAAAAGATAATGGATGAAAGTATCATTTACACTAAACATAATGGACTAAACTAGACATTTACCCTTCATTATTTTTAGATTATATGATTTAGTTAATTGATCAAGCTTATATGTACCATTTACTTGTTATCTCGTGGTTTCTCATGATATCTTGTGTTTCCTCGTGTTTGTTGCTCATATCCTGTGAAATCTTGAATTCGTGTCGGGTTGCGCAACCTTTTTGGGCATGATAGTGTCGAGTAACACGGGCGGCATCGGGCTTGCTGTGCTTTCTCGACTACCATGGTTTTCCAGTCCTTATCTCGCTAAGGCATACTCCCCTACCCCAGAGGCGTGGTTCACCTTGTTGGGACATACGAACCTACCTCGAGAGAGTACCCCATTATGGAGGAATAAGGGATTTGCCAGCACTTGCTTAAAGACCTTGGCTCGTGGCTCATGGTTGAAAACAAAGTGGAACCGTATCCTTTTTATACGTGAATAAATACTTGACTAATTAGCTTGTTATTTCGTGTTGTATATGTTATTATCCTTGTTGCATCTCATGAAAGCATTCCTAGGTATGCTGTATTACCTCCCTCACTGAGTAACTCTGGTTACTCATTCCTCGTTTTAACATGTTTCAGGTGCAATTAGAACAACTATCTTGTGTGTTGTGTTGTTGGTTGCTTATCTTGCTGAGATTGAAAGCTGTTGTGAAGATGGGATTTAATATGGTTATGTTCTAGTTGAGACCCGTGAGGTCTTGTAGGTATTTTTGGTATGACTTATTGGATTGTAAACTAAATTACAGCCTTATATGATTTGATAGAGTAGTGACATGTAATAGCTAAAGATAGACTTTATTATCTTTTGATTGCATGCTCGTGTGGTTATGTTTTTCAGTCTAAGGCTAAGATGGCCTTGAGATTGGGAAATATCGGACAGTTGGTGTTGGAGTGTTGTATTGTGGTCATACTTGCTACTTGCAGGTTTTTGATTAGTCCTATAAACAGGAGAGACTCCGTCCGTTTTTCTCTAAATTTTGTGCTCGGGTTTGGATATGGGTTGAGAATAGCAAGATTAATAGGAGTCCTAATTCAGTGAGGGATCGGGACGTTACACCCAGGGTTAGGGTGGGCACTACACTGACGAAGTCAATTACCAAGAGTCAAGAAACTCATTTTGGTTGGAATATTTATCTATTGTATGGGTTTCTGTTAATTATTTTTGATTCATAAAATAGGCTGGATATCTTCATAGATAGGTTTGTGATCATATTATTTTAAGTCCACCTCAAAAGTCCATACAGTTAATTGTGTGTAGTCAAGAGAACCTTGGCATTAATTGTCAGTCTATATTATGGCCAAACAAGTTTAAGTTTAGTAACGCAATGAAGAATGCAAGTACCTAGAAGGATAATTAAAATCTTTAAAAAGTGCATGTTAGGGGCATTAGCTCGGTAAGTAGAAATATGGCGAGTACCACATTAGTGACTGGTGAGTAAACTAAAGCAATTGATTAAAAAGTTGCAAAATTGTGAAAGTAATATAGTTAGACACACAAAAGAAAGATGCAGAATTCAATTAAAAAAATGTTCGATAGAAAAAAGCTTTAAAAGATCACATTAACATCTATTTACTGAATGAGTGATTGACACAACGGATTATTTGTATGCCGTATTATTTAAAAATCTTTACATTCATCATAGTACATGATCTTTCATTTGTTTATCATGAGAAATCAATTAGATTTGTGTTGTTATTGTTGATCTACTAAAATTCTGAGAACTTGTATCCATTCTTATCATCTTTTTCTCATTGTAGAAGAGTTGTGAAAAGGGCGACATAAGCTCTTTGATACTTGATGATGGGATATCACCCAAAATGTGGTTACAAATGAAGGATTGCTTCCACTTGGAATTGTTGTACCGGTGCATCTCTGCCCCAGAGAGAGGCATCAATTGTATTATGTTGCAATGGTGCATCTTTACTATATATCACCCAAAAATATGGTTACAAGTGAAGGATTGAGTCATCTCAAGATAACTCTTGAGATCATAGACATAACACATAGGTTTCCCAAACTATATAAATCATAGTGTTCGATTTTTCTTTGTCTTTTTATTCCAGTACATTTACATGTCTTATTTATATATTATTGTCACGCCCCGACACGACCCCCCTCATAACCAAGTCTAGACATGACGAAAAACGGCCATTATAATGCCTAATATAGACACATAAACCTATACAACATTTCACTTAACAAGTAATCGGTATTACACAACAAGAACCTGGACATTTAACATACAATGAAGATTACATAACCCACTTGTAATTCCTACTTTATACATGGCATAATAAATACACTGATTACCAAAATGAGACTCTGGTAACCAAGCTTCACATGTTACAATAAAGGTCCATGAACCAACACTTTATACAACTTTATAATAAAAGTCAACTAAACATTCCAAATAGACAACTTGGCCTTTACATGATTCATATGCAAAAAGTATATCATTACAACGGGAGTTACATAAACGAACATTATGTATGTCATCCAAGCAAAACAAGCATAGCTTTCACAGACATTCTTCTCATGGCACGATCTTGGCTCTTCCTGAAATGTTGTTAAAACGGGGTGAGTTTCATAAACTCAGTGAGGAGGCATATGGGAGGTTTTGGAAACATATTTACTCTTAAAATCCTTTTGAAAACGTGCATTGCAACAATATATAAACATTAAGCACATTTAACTCAAGTAATAGCAAAGTATGTAAACATTCATGAAGGATACACTAACTTTGTTAATGTCATCCCCATATACTATCACGAACTCTTTCCCTTTATACCAGCGGGGTGTACTTCGGATGTACACCAAAACCTACAACCCACACCCTATGAAACACTCCATTCATTCGGGATAAGGATTAAAACTGTAACACCCTAACCCCTCACAAGATCGGAAAATTCTATTAAACATGCTATTCTTAACCCAATTCCAACCCGGTCACAAAATTTAGGGAAAACGGATGGAGTTTTCCCTGTTTATAGGGCGAACAGTTTACCTGCACATAATATATAAATGGACCAGTACCGTGTCCAAATACACAACAACTCCTCAAGGCCATCCGAGCCTTGGTTCACAACAAAAGTTCACAATCAAAAGTACATTTCCGAATACAAAGACTAACCTACTCTTCCTTAAAATAACTACATACATGCATTGAATATAAACTACGCTATCCTATTACATAAGCTATGAAATCAAACTACCCTAGTGATCCAATTAACTTGAATTACATCACTTATACTTTGAATACATACAACTCATTGAAAGAACATCTTTCTAGCATTTTACAATCCATGCTACATATCACATTATGCATCCTTTCAAGCACAAACTATGATGAAACATGAACTTCACTTTCTTTGGCTATAACCTGAAAGATTCATGATGGGAGTGAGTATACAAATAATGTATACTCAGTGAGCGAGGGGAACAGTTACGGGAAACATTTATAAGGGGATTCGTGCAATGCAACATTTAAATACAAATAAAGCAGTTAAGTAACTAAAGTATGAATAAACAATAAAATACCACACATTAGAAAAGATACGATTCACTTTAACCCCAAACACTCCAAAATTCACTTGCTCTTCAGTCATGAACCATGAACCTCGATCACTGTGCCGGCATAAACTCCAAATACTCCAGTGGGTGTACTCCGGATATACTCTGAAAATCCTACGACCCAACACCCCTGGCAATCTCCAGACTAGGAGAGTGAGGGACTCGAGCACGGAGATCGAATACCTACTAGCAAGCCCGCTGCCGCTCAGCCGATATCCAATACATCTGCCCCTAACACTATGGTTGCGCAACCACTATACAATACACTTAAATCCAATGATAATATAACAATAATATAAAGCAATAACACATAGGAAGGACAACAAAGTAGGTTGCCCTCGAGAATAAGTACAATATATGCATTAACATGAAAATAACTCTATGATATAAGCATTAACAAGAGAATAACTATACGATCTAAGCATTAACATGAAAATAACTCTATGATATAAGCATTAACAAGAGAATAACTATACGATCTAAGCATTAACATAAGAGTAACTATACGAGCACAAATGGGTCAATGCCACATTTCTCACAAACTTTACCAAAAGCTCACAATTACTTTAAAAATGCATTTAAACACATTATAAGCATCTGCAAGTCACTAGGTGCACTCAAACAATCAATTTTTCATTTTTTCCCTTTGTTAACCTAGACTAATTAGCTCCAAAAAGACAAGTCAAGGTTCTAGATTCACAAGCGAGCTATTCCATACTTCTAACTACACTTTATGACACCCTAAGAACCCTCAAGTTCACTCGTTAAACCTTGTTTACCATGAATTCCCCGATTTCCCCTTTATGTATTTATACTACAAGTATATTGACCAATGTTTACAAGTATATTAACCAATGTTCAATTAAGTGCCATAACTATTCATTTAGCATCTCCTTACCCTATAAACACCAAATATAACAATCAATTCCACCCGGATTTGCATTAACCCCGAAACCTTTTTGTAAACCGCGTTATTTTTGTACTTTTATCTAAGTTCCAAGCAATTCAACCCTATACAATCATTAATATGCTTTCATTATCATCCCTAGCACCTATAGATAGCATCAAATCAATCTCAATAGCAAATTTTATCAAAAATCCTAGAAAAATACTATTCATTATCTTCCCCAATTGATTCTTTGCATTCAAACCATAACCAAGCTATTAAACTCCATAAAAATGGTCTTTATAGCATGTAGACACAATAATATACAAGATTTAATCATTTTATAAGCTAACATTAACAATTCAAGAAAATGACATTATTAACATAAACATAAAAAATGCAAATTAATGTTATCTCCCTCACCTAAACGTGCAAGGAAGCTAGGAGAAGGCTTGGAAGCTAGGAGAAGGCTTGGAAGCTATGAAAATCCCTTGGAGATGGTTTAGCAAGGCTTGGATTGCAAGATTGGAGAAGCAAAATCTCTCTTTTCCTCTCCTTAGGGCTGTTAGGTTTGGGGGGACTTTTGGGTATTAATTCTTTTGTTTTGAGCATTATGTATGTATATGTGTTGTATTATGTATATAGTGTATGTGTATTGTATTATTTTAAGTCAAATGCTAGTATAATATGGTCAACTAGGCATAAAAAACTCTTTTAAATGCTAACTAATTTAATTCTAATACTATTCCAATGTTACACTATACCTATGAACCAAGTTTTATTTTCCTAACGCGTTTTCCTCGCTTTCAAAGCTCAAAACCACAAGTTCCCGATTCCTTTGATAACTTACACTATCTAGAAAAAATTCTAATTTGAACAAATTAGACAGTTAATTTTCTTATGAATAGTAGCCCCTAGTAAAACATATAATCAAGAAAAAGAAATGCATACTGAAATGCTCAAAGGAATATGCAACAGTTACATATAAATGTGAAAAGAAACCTCGGGCGAGTTGTGTCATCTCCTGGCAAGCCCGATGCCGCCCAGTGTGACATGATGTTACCATGTTTAGCTTAAAGGTTTCAACCTTTCACTTTGCATTCACATTCGCATTCAACCACATATCATGCATTCACGACAATTTTAGAAGACAACAAAGTAGGTTGTCCATCCAATCACATCTAACATATAATCACATTTAATACTCATTCAACAATTCATTTCATTTAGCAACACATTGATTAGGTAACAAAGTAGGTTATCTAATCTTAAGCAAACACTTACACACATGTACATTTAACAACTAAGAACCAAGGTAAGCATTTTAGCCATGAAAAGGGCTGCCATATGCATAAATCTACTACACTAGAATTTAATTTCATTCAATCAACACTTTAGTCCATTTAACAACACAAAACCACCACTTTTACTAGCCCCTTTCACCCCCTAACATGCCATACTTATACCCAAGCAATCACCTAGCAATTAAATAGAAAAATGCACATTTAAACCACCACGAAGGCAGCCTAAAGGACAGCCAAACATTGATTGTCCAGCGCCGGCAAAGGGGACCCAGCACTAGAAAATTCCAGCCAACAAACCCCGCACAATCCACCATCAAATCTTGCCATCGAGCCGTTAAACTATGCTAAGAAGGTATATATATGCATATAGACTTCAATTTTAAGCAATGAATAAAGAATGAACCCATTTCTAGCTATAAATTTCAAACTATAACACATATTGTAATACGCCGATCCCTCACAAGACCTGGACTCCCATTAAACACGTTATTCTCAACCCAATTCCAAACCCCGGCTCGAAATTTAGGAAAAATGGACGGAGTTTTCCCTGTTTATAGGACTAATCAAAAACCTGCAAGCAACAAATATAACCACATGAACATGCAATCAAAAGACAATAAAGTCTATCTTTAGCTATTACATACCACTACTCTATCAAATCACATAAGTCCTTCAATTTGTTTACAATCCAACAAGCAGTACAAAATACGTACAAGGCTTCAAGGGATTTCAAAACAGAACAAAATACATCAAGTCTAATCTTTACAACAGCTTCCGACCACAGCAAGATAAGCAACCAATAACACGGCACACAAGGTAATTGTTCTAACTGCACCTGAAACATGTTAAAAATGAGGAATGAGTACCCAAAGTTACCCAGTGAGGGAGGTGATGCAGCAAACCGGGGCATACAACATGATATGCAACAGAATAATAGCATTACCAACACCAAATAATACAACCAAGTAAACAGGTAATTAACCACATATTAAAAGGATACGGTTCCACTTCAAGTCTTCAATCTCGTACCACGTACCACGAACTTCACGCAAGTGCCGGCAAACCCTTACTCCTCTAAATTGGGGTACTCTGAATGTACTCCGATCCTACGACCCTTTCTCTTGAGGCAGGTCTATATGCCCAGCAGGTGAATCACGCCTCTGGGATAGTGGAGTATACTTAGCGAGAAAGGGAATAGGCACCATGGTAGTCGAGGAAGTACGGCAAGCCTAACGCCGCCCGTGTTTCTTGACGCTACATGTCCGAACAGGTTGCGCAACCCAACACGAATTCAAGAATTCACGAGATAATATCAAACAAACACGAGTAAATACGAGATAACAAATAAATGGTACATGTAACTTTATCAATTAGCTAAATTATTCAATTTAGAAACAATAAATCAAGTTAAGATGCACAGAAGAGATGAAGACTCCCTCACCTGGAATTAAGCCAAGCATGCAAGAAAATAGCTCTGATTCACTTCAAACTTTCTCGCATTAGTTCGAATACGTAGCCTTAGTATGTTCATATAAGTTTAGCACTTTAGCAGTAACTATATCAATTCCAACTTAACTATTACTCAAACCTACAACAATAGAAGCTATATTTATAATCACTTATAGTCCTACTCACTTAGCATACAATGTCTATTAGAATTTGATCTTTAATAAAGTACAAGTGATATAGTCATTATAACAAGATATAAGTATTAAATATGAAAATAACTATACGAACACAAAGGGGTCAATGTCCAATGATCACGAAACTTCACGAAATGCTCACAAATGCTATATAATAACATATAAAGGCGAGATATACAAGTACAAAAGCTAATTCAAAGACTATGCATGAAAACCCCGAGTTTCCTCCTTGTTCAACTAGGCTATTTTGCTTCCTACCGGAAATTCAAGGTCAAGATAAGCATCATAGCTATACTACTAATCCAAGGATACCTAAATGCATTATCTAGAGCCTCCAATTCATAGCCTAGAGCACGAGTACACGAAAATATCGAAAATGCCTCTTTGTGGGTTTACACTACAAGTACCAATTCCGGATCCTAAACAAGTGAAATGAGGGCACTTCTAAGGTTTCATTACTTAATAAAGACTATCCATGACATCGAAACGTGCCCAGATTTGAGTTAACCCCAAAACCCCTTATTAAAGTAGCCTAATTTGATCAAATTATTCAAATTTTATACATGGCAAGTGCAACTAACATTTTTACCATGTTCAAGGACCTAATTAGCAACTACTAGAAGCCTTGAATCGAATTAAATTGTAACTTTTTTTTGGAACCCTAGTTTGACACTATTCATCATCTTCTCCAAGTTGTATTTTGCATTTCTAGTCAATCAAAAAGCTAACTAACTTCAAAATTTTGCTCTACATACTTATTTAAACATATTTGAAGCAATAAATTAAGCTAGAACACAAGAATTTACTATTCATATTTTTTACTATTCATCATCTTCCTCAAGTGAAATCTTATCAAAAACTTAGTTTCAAGCTATACCAATGCATATACAAGGTCTCTAATATGTAATAATACTATATAGAATAAGAATCAAGCATGTTATGCCACATTAATGGCAAAATCCAAAAATTGCAAAATTGAACATAAACTTTAAAACTCCATGAAAATGCAAAAATTCCCTCACAATGATGTTGTAAGCAAGGTAGTGATGCTCCTAGATGCTCCAAGAATCTCCAAGATCAAGCCAAGAAGTCCATTGCTAGGTTGGTTGATGAAAATTCTTCTCCTCTTTGCTCTATAGGGTTCACGGGTTTGGAGGGGTGTTTTTGCAAATTTTGGCTTTTCATTTTATGAGTAATATGCATAAATGGTGATATATTAGGTAAATGTATGAGTATGTTATGTTTTATTAAGTCAAATACAACTAAAATCTTGGTCAAATGAGCCAAAACTCAATTCAAATGCTAACTAGTTTAAAACAATGTTTTTACTTACGTAACATTATTCAAGTGACGCGAAAAATATTTTTCAATTGCATACTCCTGGCCTCTAAAGTCCAAAACGACAAGTTTCCGATTCCTTTTATATACTATGTGGTTTAGGAAAAATATAAAATCAAACATTCAAGACAGTCAAATTTTTTATAAATAGTGCTTAATAGTAAAATAATTAAAGAAGACAAGAAATGCACATAAAATACACAAGTAGTTTATGTAATAGTTATTTCAAAATATGTGATGAAATTTTCGGGCGTTACACATATAATCAAGCTACAACAAATCATGGTTCAATCATGCTATAATTCATGTATGTTGTTCTCAAGACACTATCTAGCAAGATACACATGCATATACAATAATATATAACATATATATGCAAGTTTATAAACTACACCTCAACTTTAACTTTGAGATTTAAAAAAATCCCTTCACCTTTTGTGGTTAAAAATGCTAGAAATAGGATGAATGAACCTAGGTTATGCAAGTTCTAGTTCCAATTTGACTCCAATAGCTTTCTTCTTCTTCTTCAAAAATGGTCCAAAATCAAGGGTTTTACTATTCCTCTTCTATTTTCCTCTCTACCCGACTTGGCCCTCTTTTTTTCTTTGCTTTGTTTTGTGTATTAGTTAGGTGTATGTATGTATGTATATGTTAAGTGCTATGGTGACCACTAAAGTTAACCCTATGTCTAATATTACAAACATGCCATTTACTAAAAATTCTAAAAATGACCACCTTGTCCTAGTTTGGTCAAGCTAGATGAAAAGTCAACTAAATACTAATAAAATGAACTTTAAATGCACATTTTGCTTACTAACACTAAGTAAATCATGTAAATACATATATTACTTAAAATAATAATTAAAACAAGCAAATGCACATAAATCTCGCACTCGAGTCTTACAATTATTTTGTATTTAGTCAGTATATTTTGAATATTTCAAAAAGTTCTCCAAAGACCCAATTCAACCCTTCCCCTCTTGGGTCATTTTTCTTAGCAACAATATAATTCAAGTAACTAATACCAATATGGCATGAACTAGTGGCACATATTCTAATTGTGTTTGGATCGTCTAAAATAAGGTTATAAATAATAATTTTGTCCAACTAAAAATGAAAATTTGTTAAAACTAATGTGAAAGAACTAATGGAGTAAGTCCTAGAAGAAAAAAATTGTTTGGAGAGCTATTTGAAAAAAAGAGAGAAAGTTTCACATGTGATTTAAAACGTTTTGTTAGTTTGATGACTTGTGATATAATTTACCCTTTTATATATGTTAATAATATGGCAAATGACAATTTTGCGTAACTAAATGAAAATCTATTAGGTTTTTAAATAATGTAAAAATGTAATAGAGGGGATAAGATAAATCGATAAATTTATTGAGAGAGTAATTTAAAACAAAAATAAATTTTTGTGAATGATTTGAGACTTTGCAGATTCAAATGCATGTGGGCAATTTATACCCAAAGAAGAAAAAAAAAGAAGGGAAAAGGGTTGTTTTATGACCTGAACTTTGTGTAATATAGAACTAAGGGTCTCAACTTTAAAACTATCCATGAAAGGACTTAAACTTCTAAAAAGAAGGCTTTTTACACATCGTTAATTGATGGTGTTAGTATTTTGTTTACATGGCATTTTTCTTCTATTTCAAATCCTATGTGGTATTTTCTTTTCCTTTTCAAGTCCTACGTAGCATTTTTTTAAACACCAAATAAAAATAAGTTTTGAATATCTTAAATTAAAAAATAATGTAATAAACATCTAGACCTTTTTAAAGCTAAAAAAAATATATCAACATATATTTATACCTACATATATAAATACAAACATATATATACATTTTTTGTCATTGAATTGTGTCTAGGCAAGTAGGTAAAAATGGTTACATGCACATATAGTTTAAAGTTATAGATGCGACATCACATTAGCACCTCTTTTGATTTTCTAATAAAAGGAGATATGTTTTTTATTAGTTTATTGTAACTTCATTAAAGTTTCTTATTTCTCATGCTAAATGCAAAGTTAGTTCATATTTTTTGATTTCAACTATATATGGAGTTTAATTATATGTCAAAATTGAAATTGTATTAGGAATATCAACAATTGAGACTCCCCTTATTATTTAGGCTCCTAAATAATTTTATTTTTTTATTTTTTTATTTTATGGATTAAGAAGCTTTCAAGTTTGTAATAATTTTTCTCTTAATACGCCAAATTCGTGTATTGTTACTGATAATAGTTAAATTTTTTTTTTCTATCTTGCTTGCAAATTATTTGATAGTCATATGTTGCTTGCAAATTGTTTAGTAACTTTTTGAGAATAATTATGAATTAGGGTCAATCAATCCAAAAGTGTGTAAGATAATATCATGTAAGAATTGAAAAAAAAAATGTCACATATGATTTGAAAGAAAAAAACACGGCTAATTAACACTGTATAAAACAGCTCTTCTTTTAAAGGATTAATACCACTTTTAGTCCTTTGTCTTTGCCTTTATTGATACTTTGGTCTTTTATTTTTAAAAGTGTTACTTTTTAGTCTCTTATCTTTTAAGGACACCATTAGTTCTATTTGCTAAATTCGTTAATTTTTGGACGGAAATAGCACGTGCGCGGCACGTGTGATTTTTTTCCCCTCAATTTACAGGGGTAATTTGGTCCGAAGTGTGCCACGCACGTGTTATTTCTGTCCAAAAATTAACGGATTTAGCAAATAGGACTAACGATGTCCCAAATTTAAAAAATAAAGGATTAAAAAGTAGTACTTTTGAAGATAAGAGACCAAAATATCAATAAGAACAAAAATAAAGAATCAAAAGTGGTAATAACCATTTTTTAAAAGTTCAAATCTTTCGATAGATGGTTTTAAAGTTCAGAGTCTTAATTGATATTACACAAAGTTAGAATGACCATTTTCTCAAAAAAATAATACAAGAGATCCATTGCTAACAGGTCAGCTCGAACCGGATCGAGCAGAACGGGTTTTAAAAAACTCGAACCGGAGTTCTCAACCCTTTCGATTCGACCACCCTTACCGTAAAAGCAAAAAGTTCTCTCTCGCACCTGACTCTCTGTGTGTTTGCGCCAAATGGAAGACATTGAGGATTTGCTGGTGGGGAGTGACGGCGGAGTGGCGCCGGGGTTCAGGCTTCCGGTGGCAGCATCTGTCGGCGTCAACCCAAAACAGCAGCGGAAAAGGAATGGCCTTCGAAAGCCCACTCAAGACTCTCTCTCCACTGCTTCTGCCCCTCTAGCACCCAAAATCCCAGGCACCGAGGTATCCATATGTATATATATATGTATGTATATGCTCATTGTGTAATTCTTAATTATATTTCATTTGTTGATATTTTGATGTTTTGCAGACAATTTATGTCAAGACATTTGGCTGTTCACATAATCAGGTAAAGTCCTACATCGATTATTTATTTTCTCTGCACTCTATTTTTTTATGTAGGTGAAGCCTTTTTGTAGTTAAATTTAGAGTAAAATGCACCATTGGCCACTAAACTCATTCTTGTACAGTTGGTTTTAACCTTAGAAGTAGATGAAATAGCTTATTTGAAACATATGGAGCATTTGAAATGGAAATAAGTTCAGTGCGCAATTTGAAACTTCATACATGTTTAGTTGTTATTGGCACAATTTACGCTTATATTTATATTGTTGAAGGGACAGAAGTTTTTATTTTTTCATAATTTAGTTATGCAAAAGATACTTTAAATATGAATGAGTTGCATATGATAAAGTGTAGAACATGGCTCGGCTAAGTCAGTGTCTTGTAAACTATGGTGTTGAATGTGTAAAGTGTCCAAACATCGGGAAAAAGGCTATTAGAAGAAGAGGGAAGAAAGAGGAAAGTAAAATCACTTTAAGATGCTTGAGAACAGAGAACTATCCGATAAGTTTAGTGGCTGAATTTTTTAAGTAACTGTTTTTTAAGTAACTGATTAAGGGAGATTTAGGATAGGGAAGTTGTTTGGGAGCTTTGTTTTTGACTGGAGAGACATATGGTGGATGCTTCACTGTCTGGTTTAGGGATGGAAATGCATGGGGTTTGGAGAAATTTTATTGAGTGTAGAACCCATTTGACCAGATATATCAGCGTGTAGTCGACAACATCTCTTGTTTAACCTCTCATAATTTAGGGGTAAAGAAAGTATTCAGTGGATGAGGACCCTCTGAAAATGGTAATCAATGAGATTTAGGGATTCCAAATGCAAGGATAGTGCATTGAGCAATCAATGGTTATAGTAACTTCAGGTAGCTGGTATTCCACCACCATCACCACCTGGGTTTCCCTTGAGCTACGTATATAATGTCAAGTCAGGTAGTTTGTCAGTTTTAGAGTTAATTTGTGCTGTTTAAATGGGTCCCCTAGCAATATACATGTTGGACTGTAGGGAAAGGTTGGCTGGCTAGGCCCTGCTAGAAAGAGAGAATTGTAGATGCCAATTAAGATACTTTAATATATCTCCTCCCTTAGTGAATCCTCCTTGAGGGAAGTTACCAAGAGTCAAGGAGCTTGGATATAATCAGGATGTTTTAAAATAAGGAAGGGGCAGGTCTCTGAAAATAACTGGTCATTGATCAAAGGAAGCTATTAAAGGGAGCCAGAAGCGATTCTATGAGGGGTAAGAACTGTTAGATTTGTTGTTGCTCCTTTTGATCAGTGAAGTTGTGGAACCATTAGGATTTAGTTCCTAGTGGTTTCCTGGGAACCACTGGGAATATGGATTAGAGCTTTTTTGAACAGAGTCACGTTCTTGTGGTGGCTATGGCAGAGGAATGAGATATTTTGAGCTTACTGTGTGCCTTTGTTGAAATAAAGAGATTGTGAGATGTGTATATCTGGCGTTGGAGAGATTTGAACCAAAATACAGATTAGTTTCTGGATGTTATAGTAGTTTCTATGTGAAGACATGAGGGGCATTGGAGATAGAGTTTCTGTATGTGGTTCTCAAAGATTTGGAAATCAAACTGCTTGTGGAAGATTGCCTTGTGGAATTACCAGATTGTATGCATGGTGTTTGCTCAAACTTAGAGTTGATACCTGCAGATGTTATAAATTGATTGGATATATTGTAGGCTCAAACAATGCCTCAACTGAAGTCCCTATGTCCTTGCGGGTTCTAGATTCCAAATATGTTTTCTCTGTATAACTTATTGAGAATCCTATTTATATTTCCTTATCATCAAATTTAGACTATAGGGCTTTGGTTATGCATCTTTTACTTAAGGTATTTCATAAGGTCTTTTAGTAAAGAACTCAAGATTTTTACTAACTTTAGGGCAGTAGAAGTTTTTGTTATGTGAACTGTTCCAGACAAGATTGGTTCCCTTAGAGATCCTGATGCTGATATGCACGGTATCAAAATGCTATGTGGACTAAAGAGGCTAGAATTTCCTGCATCTGAAGCGTCTGGATTGGAATCATAATTATGATGAATGCGTCTGGATTTGCCCCTTTGAAGAAAGAATAACTATCAAATTTTGAATTCATGTAGTAAAAGAGTCACTTTTAAGAGGAACTTCCATGCCTTAGCTGAGGATATGGATGGGGACGTTTATTTTCTAGGATCATGTAATGTGGTAAAAAATGATTAGTGGCTGTACGTATGGGCTAAGAATCAGTTCAAGGTACCAACTGTCTTCCTTTTCTGACCACAGTTCTACCAGGCAGTTACCAATCCTCACCAGTGGGGTCTTGGATTACCTCCTGCGGTGTGCTGATTTTTTTTTTTTTTTTTTGTGGAAGGATAGGTTTGTAGTATCTTCATTATAGGGAGACAACTTACAGGCTTTGGTCGAGTAGAAATGGCCAAATTGATAAAATAAAAGAATATTACATTGATTCTGTGATTGCTGTCTTTTTATCGTTGAGATCTTTTTGAACTACACAATCAGTTCCTGCATGAATCTGTTGTTGAATGAATCAAGGGATGAAACCCTGGGCCGTCAAGACATAATCAGGTGTCCGGGCCTTTGCGTGCTTGCATGTGTGAGTTCTGTAATGTTGTACTATGAGGTGTTGTTAACCTAGAAACTATCTTATTATTTGTTCCTCATTCTTTGGTTAAGTTGGTTGTGATCGCTTAACCAAACCAAACCAAATCAATCCTTTATCCCACTAGGTAGGATCGGCCAGATGGATATGGTGGCGCAATTTATTTGTTTTGAGAGCCATCTCCTCTCTTAGCTCCATGCATGTAAGATCACAACCACTTACCCAAAAAAGAAGTCTTTTGTAGCAATACACGGAGCCATTTGCATATATTTTTCATTGCTTTTTTCTGGAAATTTGCCTTTTGAATCAATTTTCATCTCTCAATGTGAATGTCAAACTTTATTAGCCAATTCCAGGTACAATTGGTTATGACTAATAACTAGAGATTTCTCAGAATATAATTTGAGATGTGTGATTCCATGCTGGTTCTATTGACTATTCATTTATACTTAACTTCTGGATTTTTTCCACTGCTTTATTTTGAATGAGACTACAAAAAACATTTCTACCATTTCATTTTAGCAGATTTTGATTGTGATTTGTTTTTGCCAGAGCGATAGTGAATATATGGCGGGTCAGCTGTCAGCATTTGGTTATGCTTTGAGTGACAATCCAGATGAGGCAGACCTGTGGCTAATAAACACGTGAGATGTCTTTAATATTCACTTCTTGATTGTTCCATTAGATTGATGAATGTTAGCTGTGTTCCATTGTAGCAATTGTACTGGGTGAAAAAGGATTTAATTCTGTTTTAAGACTTTTGGCTCTTTATCTTCGCCAATGTCCTATCTACATGTGGTTCTCTTTACCTTCCTATTCTTTGTTGTCTTTTCTTCTTAGTGGGCACTCTTCTTGCTAATTACTGATGTGATTTCATTCTGAAGGATGTGCAAAAATGGACATTAAAGATTTTACATTTTAAAATGGAAAATGAATGCATTTTAGGATCATTCTTTAAGAGACCTGTTACGATATGGGACGTATTAGCAGTAAGGATCGTGTTAACTTCAAGTAATACCTGCACACTAAGAAGGGTGTTGGAGAGAGCGCACGTGCATAGATGACAACAGTTAGGAGTGGGTGCAGTGGTCATTTATGCCACAGACTTTGAGTATGTACATTATTTTGTATGTGGAGCTATGAAATGCATCTCACATTCTCTAAATCTTTTGGGTTTTAGTGTTGCATATAATAAGTATTGAAAATGACCAGTTATATTAATGTCCAAATATATGCAATTCAAATGGAACTGATTTCTTCTGGAAAATTATGGTTTTTTTGTTAAGAGTATATGTCATCAGCCTTGTTATCAGAAGTTTGCACAGAACAGCGTTATTATCATAAGTTTGCATAAAAACGGGTGTAAAACTATCTGTTTCTGTAAGATAATAAATGCTAGACATATCTAAGCTATTTCTAGTAAATTAATGCCCTAACATTTCCGCATTATAATACAGAGATTTTCACTCATATAATACATCTATTTATGGATTGCTGCAGAGCTTTCCATCCTGAAATTTCT
Organism: Ehretia macrophylla; assembly: GCA_037974665.1. Classification (NCBI taxonomy): domain Eukaryota; kingdom Viridiplantae; phylum Streptophyta; class Magnoliopsida; order Boraginales; family Ehretiaceae; genus Ehretia; species Ehretia macrophylla. The sequence goes on from CM075779.1 coordinate 73,024,302, forward strand.
GTGGTTATACATTTTTGTTTTCTTTAGAAATGAAAGAATCAAGTGCTACACTCTTATTGTGAATGAATAGTGACATTTCTTGATCAGCATAGCATTTGGATAAGAGCTTCTTTTGTGGACAAACAGATAGCATGTAAATCAAAACCATCACAGACGTCAATGCAGTCATTGATCTCCTTATACATAGCAATAGAAGAATATGATTTCGATTTGAATCAGAAATATCTAAACTTTGTATCTGCATGAATGATAAACTTTTTTCTTCTTTTACTTCTTGAAAAAAAAAAAAAGATAAACTGTTTTCTTCTTTCCCTTTTCTCTTCTTTTCTTTGGTCTGCTTTTTGAAGATGTGATAGTTCATAAGAAAAATTTCTACTACCTCTACTGATTGCCAGGTGTACTAGTTTAAGGAAATGAAAAAAATTATGAAATTTCACCTCCTTGGTACCATCCTTTGGAGTAATTTATCCTTTTATATGTGGTACTTTGTTTTATTGGCAATGTGAAAGTGAGACATGGACTTTGTGCAATACAACATACTAGTCGGGCAAAGCTCGGATATCCACGGATTTCAAAAAAAAAAACGATGTGATGTGATGGTTGAGCTATCAAAGAAGTATCATCCGTCTCCCTAGACCTAGAGGTTTGAGAGCATGTCGGAAGAAAGAAGCCAAAAAAGAAAAGTAAAGATCTGCTCTAAAGAATTTTCTAGAAACTGTCATGTAGAAATTGAAGTTGTTTGTAGTGCTTATGACACTTCGTATTCTAAATGAGACAAAAATTATGAGTAAAAGACTACTAATAGCTAGTGGAAGCCAAATCAGAAGTTTGGCCGAAAAGAAAGCTAGAGGAAAAAGGACATTTGAAATTTCAGAGTAATATCGTTAATCACCTGTATACACAAAGGTTGTTTCATTCTTTGTCTCATACCCACGCACACACACAAAAGCTTAATATAGAATTATGCACTCTTAAGTGCATGTTTCTAGACATGGACATGGAAAATGCATGCCTTACCATTCTTAGGTAAATCAGCTCTCAGAGAGAACAGCTCTTTTAGTAAGCTCCACAAATCTGCTCATCACTTTTCAACTAACTATTTGCAGCTTTGGCAAACAGACATTCCTTGGAATTCACTTCTCAGTAAGCTTTAATTGTATTAGAGAAGGCCTTGGTCTCCATCCTTGACACTTTGCATGGTGTTGGATGGCATATGTTATTTACATGTGATATGTTCAAACATATACAGTACAGAGGCTTCCATTTTGTGTTATACATATGTGACACATAATTGTTACCTGGATGAGCCATTCCCTTCTGAACATATAAAATGCCTCATAGCCTCGCTTTTCTACATACATGTGGACGAACATACTCAGGCTGTTACTGAAAAGATCCAGCTGTTAGAGTGACTTTTCTTTTAATCTGATTTCTGTTTTCCATGTATTTTCATGGATATCACTTGCTATGCATTATTATTAAATATCTTAACCAATGCAGCTGCACAGTTAAATCCCCTAGTCAGTCTGCCATGGAAACACTAATAGCTAAAGGTAGAAGTGCCAAAAAGCCACTGGTGGTGGCAGGCTGTGTGCCTCAAGGAAGTCGTGATTTGAAACAACTAGAAGGAGTTAGTATAGTTGGAGTTCAACAAATTGACCGTGTGGTAGAAGTAGTTGAGGAGACTCTGAAAGGTCACGAGGTGCGGCTTCTGACCCGCAGGACATTACCTGCACTTGATCTCCCAAAGGTACATATTTAGAGCTCGTGGATGGTATTCATTTACAGTATCTATTAGGTCTGATGGAACCGACATAAATTGGTTTCATATCAGCATAGTATTGATGAGATCCACCTGATCAAGTTTTTGAATGTTCATGTAGTTATTATTTTCTAAGGTCAACCTGACTTGATTAAGTCAACAGGTCAGGAAGAACAGGTTTGTGGAAATACTTCCAATAAATGTCGGTTGCTTAGGTGCTTGCACTTATTGCAAGACAAAGCATGCTCGTGGTCACTTGGGAAGCTACACAATAGACAGCCTTGTAAGTGTGTGATTTAAACGTAGGAAGATTATTTTGGACTCGTTGAGTCCTTGATTGACTCTCTACATTTTCAGGTGGGACGTGTAAGAACAGTCATAGCTGATGGAGTGAAGGAGATCTGGTTGAGTAGTGAAGATACTGGAGCATATGGTACATAACAATCTTTTGTTGCTGACATGAGCTATCAATATTTAGGCATTTGTTATATTTGCAATGACGACTATAGTGGAATCACTCTCGCACTAATGGAAGGACAACTTTTTATCTCTTTTCTTTTTCCAAGTATGGAAGGATAATTCTATTGTCACATCCTAATGAATCAGTTGCCTGAGGAACGACCTATAAAACTTTTACAATATTCTGTTTGCAGGGAGTTTTTAGGCAAATATTTAGAACTTCAACTTTTGAGAACTTTCCAAAAGCATAAAACAAAAGGAAACGGTCTAATCCATTTGTCTAGTGCTATATCACTTTTCAAGTGCCTAGTCCATCAATTTCTTGTTATACGATTAGGGTTGGTCTGATATAATTTGTACATGATTGTTTATCAAATGATAAAGTCAAAAACTTTTACAGAAATCTGCAATCATTTTCCAATTGCCCACCTATCAAACTTGAGTAATCAATGGTAGGCTCTGAAATATATTGAAAAGATAACAAGAGACAACTTATCAAACTTGAGTAAATCAATGAGTTATATGGAACAGCTAAATGCGCCTGGTATTGGAATCTTGCAGGACGTGATATCGGAGTTAATCTTCCAATATTACTCAACGCATTAGTTGCGGAGCTTCCCTCGGACGGAAGCACAATGCTTCGCATTGGGATGACAAATCCTCCATATATTCTTGAGCACTTGCAAGAGATTGCTGAGGTTTTGTGTCACCCATGTGTATATTCTTTTCTTCATGTACCAGTACAATCTGGAAGTGATGCCATCTTGACAGTAAGTTGAAGTTTGTTAGTGTTGATATGAATAAGCAACTGCCAAATAAATATCTTATCTCCTTAATTTAATTTTTCTGGTAATAATTGGCATTTCAGGCAATGAATCGGGAGTACACTGTAGACGAATTTAGGATGGTGGTAGATACATTGATGAGATTGGTCCCTGGAATGCAGATTGCAACTGATATTATTTGTGGATTTCCTGGTCTGTGTGCAAATTTAGCTTTCACTTTGTATTCAATTTCAACTTATTTGATGCTCTTTAGTTCTTGTGTTGACTTCTGTATTCCTGGTCCGCGTACAATATGTTGCCTTTCGAGCTCATTGTTGACTGAAACTAAGGTCATATTATAATACACTTCCTTATATCCTTCTTTCTGTGGGTGAAATTTCTTAAGTCTTTGATTTGGTTGAGATAATTAGTTGGAGATGAGGGAATAATCTCTCTCCCTTCATCGCCTTGGGAGGGGTTGGTTTTTTGGACTTCGAAATAAGGCTTGAGTAATCTATATTCCTCCTTTCTTTTCATACTCAACTTGGGGGCTCTTACCTTTGTTTAGGAAGATACCTGTGACTAGTGTTGGTCAGCCTTCCGGCGTTATACTAAACCATTAAGTGATTATGAGGAAATAATAGATCAATTTCTTGCTTCTCAGGTGAAAGTGATGAGGATTTTGCCCAAACAGTCAACCTTGTCAAGGAATACAAATTTGCTCAAGTTCATATATCACAGTTCTATCCTAGACCAGGTGCGCTGATATTGAAGTTCATTTACACTCCTATTTCCTTACTCCAATTTTTGACATGAATTTTTTGTGCCCTTTCAATGAAGTTTTATTAATTATTTCTGATTTTCCTATTCTGTTCAAAGGCAACATAACATCATCACTATAAGAAATTGTTGCTATCACTCAATAACACTAAATAAGCTGGTCATATCTCCGTGCATTTTGTGAACTTTTTTTTTTTCTGGTATTTTGTGTCAATCCAGGAACACCAGCTGCAAGGATGAAGAAGGTTCCAAGTAATGTCGTGAAGCAACGGAGTCGTGAACTGACTGCTGTATTTGAGTCATTTACACCGTACAATGGAATGGAAGGCAAAGTAGAGAGAATATGGATCACTGAGATTGCTGCAGACGGGATTCATTTGGTAATGAAGTGCCCAAGGATGCTGAGAGCAATTAATAAACTTTTTAGATTTGTTCTGTCACCTAATGTGCTGTGTAGGCTGGCCTGTTATTTTCTTTTTTGGTCATATGGCTGGCCTGTAATGATGGAAGTTTACATGACATTTTGCTGATTGCCCTATAGCAAGTAACTAAGATTCTCATTGAAAATGGTAGGAAACCAAGAAAGGGGTGGGTCAAGATAGCCAGGGTGTGCTTTAACGTGAAATATTTTTTCCGTCTTTAGAATGAAACGTTTGTCTTACTAAAGATGGGATCACTTCTGATAACTTAAATGCCAATATTTGAAAGATCATAGAAGAAAAATGAGTCATGTCCTCACTTTGTCTCATGCTAAGAAGTTGTTTTTATAGGTTGTTTGTTTTCATTTAAATACCTTTATTCTTATACTGAACAAAGTTTTCATTTTGCTCTAGGTTGGACACACAAAAGCTTACATTCAAGTTTTGGTAGTTGGTCCAGAAAGCATGATGGGGATGTCAGCTATTGTGAAGATAACGTCTGTTGGAAGGTGGTCCGTTTTTGGTGAAGTGATTGAAGTTCTCAACCAGACAAATGAGAATTTGTGTTCACATGAGAAAAGCAAAGACAAACAGTTCTGCTCCAATGACGATGAAAGTTGTGCTTGTTCAAAAGAGCCAGATCCATGTGCTTGTGAACCATCTGGTTGCTGTGGACAAAATGCTGTGGATGGAAAACTTTCAGCTCAGACGAGCCACCCAATGCATGCAGATCAAAGCAGCCGAAACATCATTGGATGGTTACTAAGAAGGCGTAAGAACCACTCTCGAAAAAGGTTGGAGAATGAAGTTGTGCTGGATTCTAAAGAAAAGCAACGATGGACCGCAGGTGTTGAGCGTCAATGGGGTTTCGTTGATATAGCCCTTCTAAGTGGAATATTTCTGAGCTTCTTAACAATTCTAGCTTTATTTTTGCATCTGGGATTTAGGAATTCTCCATCTAAATAGACCTGACAGCCGGTGCACTTACGCGTGATCAAGGATGTTTTCACATTTTCAATTAGTCTGGACTGTGTCAAATCAATTTATTCCTAAAATTTTGATAAACTGTTGTAGAACTCGTGGTTTATTGTTTTTTGTTTATTTCATCTGCTGGTTTTGAGTACAATAACTGATGATCATATTTTTGTGATGACCATTAATGATGAAAAACTGAGCAGCTTCTTCGGCTTACGATTTTGTGAACTTTTTTTACAATTAAAGGAGATTGAATGCACGTTAGTTTATTTCCTTTCATTCAATAAAATATTGAAATATTACAGATGGGGGGAAAAGTTCGAGGTTCTAGTACACAAAATTGAAGAAGAATCAAGAATAATAAAGCTTTTTTTGTGGTATCAAAAGAGAAATTCTCTGCAGGGGTAGCAGGTAGAAGGGCAGTATCCAGCTCTCTCTTTCCTGCAGACTTTATTGTTGTTTATTTGCAGAATCTACACTTGTACGAGTAAATAAGCTTTACCAATCTTAATCTCACCGAGAAAATGCTTCCGTCTGGTACAACCGGGTGGTCTGGCTCTGAGAGTGGGTGGACCTGACATCGTATGTGAGCCGCTTGACCCATCTGGGAAGGATGGATGTTGGATCCATCTTATAGAAGCATATCTGACTTCGATGGTAATCTCTTGAAGAAATTGACAGGCACTGATGGCAACTTGCTCCTGAATCGAGGATGCCGCAGCAGGTACAACCCGACCAGTACAGCTACCACTTGGAATGGAGTAACATAAAGAAACACTGCACAAAATAATGAAAGGATGATGAATATGGCCGTTGCCCTAGGGTCCCTCCAGCTTAGTATGGCAAGAGCCCTTTCTCCTTGTGTTGCCAAATCTCCGAGCACCACCTGCACCCTACCTGTCACGCTCCTCAACCGGTCGTACCTTACCCTCACAATGTCTGTTGGTCGAGAAGTAGGGAACGTATCAAATTCCTCATCTAGTTCATCTGGATGAACATTCTCTGCCTGCGAAAGTCGAGCATCCATGTGGGGTGGATGTCTCGGCCTAAAACGATAGTTCCATAAGCCAATGATAAACAGGTAGAGGAAAATTGTTGGCAAGATCAACTCAGGGTAGCAGACCAGTATCAGGAACAATACGTGCACAAGTATGGTTGTGATTGGATTCCTCCAGTGGCATATGCTACCAAACCAGCGAAAGGCAGCTGAAATCCCAGATAGAAGAGACATTATGCGATGGAAGTTAGCTTTACTTCTCCGCAGGCTCCACATGTGGTAATCAACGTCCAACATGTACTCAACCACCTCCCTCTTCAGTGGTGGCTCTGCTCTGGCCAGTCGCGCTGCCACAATCAGCGTTGCCTGATGTCGAAGCCAATCAATCTGCCTAACAGAAATAGGCTGAACGTAATGCATCTTCGGAAGCAATGGTTTCCCATACTGTGTCACCATATTCGCCCAAGCTGTGCAAGTGAAACGTAATGCTAAGTGGAGTTCTCCATGCTTCTTTAAACCAGAGGGTTGAAGAACCAGCAATGGATAATAATGGGTGTAAACTCGATCAGTCTCTAGAGTCGATAGCCTAATCCTCACCTTACCAATCCTCTGATCTTTTGCGTTCTCTGTGTGTCCATTGATGTGGCAATTATCAAAGACACCAATTGTAATTACAGTACATGGATCATGTACTTCCCAAGTATACTGCTCATTCCACCGAGGATTCTGAGTATCAAGAAGAGTTCTGGTTCGAACCCATTTGTTCCCATACTTGGCCACACAATAAGCATCGGTGCTCCTTCCATCTTTGCCCTTCGTTGGAGGTAGATTTTTAGCACTCAAAATTCCAAGCTCCAGAATCCCAATGCTGGACTTCCTCATTACTTTTGATGATGGCTGAAGATCACTGCTGAAATGTGTAAGCTCATCAAGAACATGATAGCCTGCCTCTATACATAAGAGTATGCGAATCTTGCTCGAAAATTTCACTTCTTTCTTCTTCTCCCCTTCTGCCTCTGCCACCGAAGGCTTCTGGAGGTTGAACCATCGAGGCTCAGGTAGTTTAGTATGATCCGCTCTGTGTGGAATATCTCTAACTGGTATTAGTATCCTGCCAAGATGTTCTTCCTTTCCTGGTCCAATTTTATCGTCCACACTAATAATCAAGTGCTCATCAAAAGGCTCTGACGCCACAAGCATAAACTCTTCATTCCACACTGGATTGAAGGTTTTCACCTGGGAAGGCCGAGTGGCCCTGGCCTGGAGCCCAAGATGCATCTTAACATATGCATCTGGTGGTCTACTTCTATCGGAAGGTACAAGATCTTGAGCGTCAATAATATGAACTCGGAGGTAATACAATTTTGGAGAGAAATAAACCTTGGATCGCGTATTGGTAAGTGTGTGTTGGCTAAGACCGTGAGCTTCAGCGTCCCAGGCTTCAGGAAAGGCATCATCAGCTTGAGTCCCCACCCAAATTGCAAGCATAATCTCCCCTTGGTTGATCTTTTCACCCTTCTTGTTCATCAATCTATACCACTGAGGAGCCAATGGACTATCTGGTGGAACACGTACAGGCACTTCTGAAACATCAAACACAACTTTGCCTACAAAATCATCCTTCGCGATATCTTTATCTTTCACAGTAACTTCAATAAAATTAGACTGCACTCTTTCTTTAGAGAAGGAGAAAACCATATTCCATACTGGATATTGGTTCTTCTCCAAGTGTTTAGTCACCCCTTTGTAATTCCCAACCTTCACTTCAACATATGGATCAAGGCTTCCTGTTACGTCCATCACTGGAAGATCCTTAGCCTTGACGACAAACACATAGTAAAAGTGCATCTGCTCCACTAAATCATAAGTACTTGCAGTCTTGTCTCTTCCCCAATAGCCCATACGTGCAGCCAATGGTGGCCTAGTTTCTACCAACCCGAAATCTGGTTTCTGCCCAGGAATCTGCATATGCATTGCAGTGGCTGGTGGACCCTTCATAAAGTCCATACGCGTGTTGCCCATGGCTGGTTTTTCTGCAGGAGGTGGTGGACGAGCCGCGGCAGCAGGAGGTGGACCACCTGGATTTCTACCAAGAGTGTGAAAAGTCCTCACTTCCTTCTCCTTATTTTTCTTCTTCTTGATATGACTTTCCTTGAACTCATCATCATCAAGCTTATTAGTATTCATTTCTTGCAGTGGTGGAGAAGCATCTTTACTTTCCGTCGTGCCATTCACATGGTGGTGGTGGTGGTGGTGCTGCTGCTGCTGCTGCTGCTGATGCTGATGCTGTGAGGGTAATACTTCTGGCTCAAAAAGCTGAGGTGCATGACCATCTACTGTTACTGCATATATTTTCAATGCAATATCACCTTTTATATGTGAAAACAAGCCACGTTTGTCAAGTGGGTAGCGCTGGACAAGTGCTTCAGATTCAGAAAAAGGTACAGACACGCCAGATATTCTCACTCTGCCAAGAAAGTTCCTATGATGATCCTGCTTTCTGTCATTGTAAACAGAAGCTTCCACCACTTTATTTGGAAGATCTAATGGATTCTTGATATCAAACACAAGCTTCTCATTCCATGATGGGTTGAGATCTTTATGCTTTGTTTCTGTTCTCTGTCTTTGCTCATCAAAGTCTACTTCTACAAAGGGACTTGCTGATCCTTGTCCATCTTTTGGCATGAGATCACTTGCATCAAGAACTTCTACTATAAGTTTCGCCATCAAATTTTGATACACGAAAAGAAAAAGCTTGATGAAGAAGCTATGGTGGTGGTGTGTAAGGTTAAAAAGAAAAAAAGAAAAAGAATGGTGATGAAGCTGTTGGTAAAGAGAGAAAGAGTAGGATTAAAGAAGAAGACAGGAACAGCAGTAAATAATAGAAAAAAGATGATATGTATAAAAGAACAGCGAGGTGGAGAAAAATAGTAGGCGGTGGGGGGATGATGTCTTTTTTTTTTTTTTTTTTCTTTGGAGTAAGAAGACAGAAACATGTGTATAATTTGGCAACAGAAAAAGAGTTGATATTTTGGTGGAATGAAATGGGTTGGGACCTACTTTGTGTTTGTAGCTATCTGTATATCTCTTTTGATTCTAGTGGGTGAGAGAGAGAGAGAAAAAAGAGAGAATGCTTTTGGGGTCGTTTGAAAGGGATGTTGTCCTGGAAGTGAAAAAGTTTTCGATGTGTTAATACTGACTCATCAGTTTCTTTTGTTGTTTGTGAGATCTTTTTGTGTAAGTTTTTTTTTTTTCTTTTTGAGAAAGACTCTTTTTTTTTATCTTTCTTTACAAGGAGTTTCAAGAGTTTTGGAAAAATAGTTATTTGAAATGTATTCAAAAGTTGCATTCTACCAAGATGGACAAAAAAGTTAAAGTACTTGTTTGCCTCTCTAAAAATATAAACGAGCTTGAAATTAGCATGACGTAAGAAAATCTTTCTTTTTGTTGTTTGTGAGATTTTTACATTTAAAATTTTATTAATGTATGAGAAATTAATCTCAATTTAAATTGATAAATTAATTAGTTAAAGGGAATACTGTTCACTTTCCATTCTTTCCATTCAATACTAAAGAAAATTTTTTCTAAAAGCATTTATTATCTTTCAATCGATGCAGCTTTCGACTTCAAGGGGTGTTAGGCGGATTCATAATTCATACAGTACGACTGGTAGGGGCATGTAGGTTGTTGAGTCTGGAGGACCAAAAAGGTCAAGAACCACATATATAGGAGGAGTGATATATAAATCTACATTAAACATATCCTAAATAATAATAGTTTGTATTTTTTTTTTTAAAAGTGATGTACACAAACCTGAATTTAGTTGGAAAATTTTCGATTCTTTGCAAAAATATGTGAAACATATAATTATTTTTAGAATGAAAAAATTTGTGCCAATATTATTTATTAACTTAGGATAGCCGCCGGTACAGATTAAATTTTAATTCGATAGATGTTTGACCTGGATATATTATCCAAATTTAAACCAATGAGTTTTTGTTAGAGTTTTACTATTAGATTTGTAATTTGATTCAAAACTTAAATCTATTAAAAAAAGATTAAAAAACGTTGTATATGACTGTAACTATTGCATATTGTCCTGTTGTATATGGTAACATTAAAAATTTTCTATGTGATAATTTTTTGTAAATAATAAACGACAATTTTTATAATTTTAAAGTCATTGTGAAAAATTAATTTTATGAACAATTATTTACTGTAACGATTTTTTGTAAATAAAAATAGGCTTATTAAAAAACTTTAGTAGAAAGACTTTTATGCCCTTCAATAACTTTTTCTGTGTGAAGTGTAGGGGAATTACTTTTATAACTTTGAGTGGTTGTTGATCCCAAGGGGTCGCCTTATTGGTAAGTGCGAGAGACAAATAATTGTAGAAGCGAATTTGAATCTTTTTAATTGTCACATAGATATTATATATTTGATTGAATTGATACATATTTTGAATTAAACTGTTGTATTCTAAATTTTAGTCCACATTTAATTGTTAAGCCAACAGTAAAATATCAGTCAATCTATTCTTCGTGGAATCGCTGGATGGGAATGTTTCCCAAGGCTTAAAAAAAAAAAAAATTTAAACACTTCAAATGGTTGTTCCTCGCAATGACTTAGATGTGAAGTTTTGTTGATTTTGACCCTTCCTACTTTTTCTGTGTTTCTTGATCTCGTTTTTACTGCTTTCATCTCTCCAGTAGGTGCGCTTGTGATTGCACTATTATAAATGCATGTTGGAAAGTTCGTCCAAAGAGACACCAACTTTTAAAAAGTTCCATCTGCTAATGGAAATATATTCTATGGAAGCATAGATAAAATTACTTACTTGTATTTGACAAAAAAAAAGTTATTAGTATAATTACGAGTTTAAATTTCATTGACACTCATTTAAATTAATATTTATATATAAGGCATAATATAAAATAATTACGTGAAAGGATGAAGAAAAAAAATTAATATTTTTTAAAAATTTAAACTTTTCAATTAAATGATGAACTAATAACTATATGTTAACCCCCATTCAGAGTACAATAAAGTGGTGCAATGAATCATCCAATCACAGAGCATATTATATGAGCTCGTGGCTGCTTTCTATTATCTTTGTTAATGCCACTCTATTATGAGGTGGCCTCCATTTGTAGGTCCAATACGTACATAAAAGTATCAAAATGGGAGTTGGATTACTTGGATATCCATGTCTGTCGGCACAAGTCAATGATGCTCCTTGCAGGTCAATATTAAAAAATTATATATATATATATTTTGGTCGTAAAAAAAATGTATATATTTTCTTCAATATCCCACACTTCTCGTATGTTTCCCGAACACTTCTTTGTGATGTGTCCGACACTTTCTTAGACATTGTTTTCACTTGTTCCAACACTTTATTGATACAAAAATAGTATTCTTTATATTCTTACATGACATATATGCATTAGATTATAGGAATGTCTAGAACTATCAAATCTTTATAAGACTAGTACTATTTAATCTATTTAATATTTATTTGTTTCGTATTATAAATAATTTAATGTACATATTATTTTCTTAAATTAAATTTTAAAGATAATAGATACTTTTAATCACCATGCCGCCCTCTTGTCATGTTTCAAATTTTTGTTTTGTTTTGTTTTTTTTTTTGTCAGAAAAGAAATTTATTAATAAACAAAAGAGTACAAGGGTTCAGTTGATACCAAATGTTAAAGAAGCATATGAGATTACATGCAAAGTCAGCTTAAAGAATACTAAAAGGGAGATTGAAGAATCCAATATGAAAAAATGAACCTATTTGAATTGCTAATGCAACCCTGGCACATGGGTGGCCCGTGAAAACAGGAGTTAGGAGTGGTCAGGCGAAGACGATAGGCATTGGATATTGTGACGAGCAAAGAAAATTTTCCGAACACAATTGGAGAAATTCCGAAAAGCATTCGAAATTAAGTAAGCGGAAGAATTAGGAGGGTTGAAGCATTTGCATCATGTCGTATCCAAATTTGCTGCGCGAGAGTCACTAGAAGAACAATAACAAAAACTGAGATAAATGTTTAATTTATAGAAAAATAATAATTGAATGGCAGGATACCAAGACAAGCTTATTTTTGTTGTTCGATTTATTAAATTGGCAAGATTATTTGCTTTGCATTAGTCATTTTTTTTCTAAAAAGATTGCTTAGTTACCAGAGCACTATTTGAAAGAGAAAAGCCGGGACAGGTAAAAGAGAAGAGCCAATGAATAAGACAACAAATCGAAATAATTGTACAACCATTAACATGTACATATATCTTCACCAATTTTCCTTCTCTTTTATATGTTTCCAAACTCACCTGTTAGATACTAGGTTAATGAAACCTATAAGACAAGAACCATTGAATTCCTCCCCTTTCCTACAGCAAAAAAAAAAAAGGAAAATAAAATAAAAGAGCATTAAATACTCGAGGGTCCATTTTTATCATATTAGAAAGTATTAGATACTAATATCCGAAAAGTTAAACCAAAACAAAAAGAAAATGAAACTAAAGGTTGATTTCATTATTTGCAGAGAAGTTGGAATCTCTTGGTCATTTCTGATCGGATAAATTATTTGTATGGTCTCACAACATGAGTGAGGATAACAAATTAGTTTATAATCTTTCAAGATTGAACTGAACTTTTTTCAGTCGTTGAACTTATAATAGTATGATATCGTTCTAAATTTTATTTAAAAGTTAACACTTTTGACATGAGAGGAGCATGTGCATGAAATAAACTCGCTAAACTCCCATGCCAAAAATGTTAAGTTGGAATTGGGGGGAAGTAACTACGAAACACTATTATAAGTACAAGGACTAAAAAACTTATTTTAAAATATTAAAAATTAATTTATCCTCCACATTATAATTAAAAGGCCAGATAAATAATTTACCCTTTCCTAGACATAGTTTGAGAAAGTGAAAGAATATGCAGTGGGGCAAGAGAGCCACCTTTCGAATAGCATTAGTGGGAGAATCCATTTGCAAAGGGTTGCTAATTTGGGCAGTTGAAAAGAATACGGTTTCTAGTGAGTGCTTAAGCTATAGATAACAAGGTATTTATAGTTTAAGGTCCTCCAAGTCGTGAATAAGATATTTTAGGCTACTATAGTATGAACGTGGCATTTATAGAAGACTACTACATTCTTTTATCAAGTAATGGGGCTTTTGATAACTGTAATTCTCCAAAAAGAAGCATTAATATATTCTCGCCTTTTCTTTCCCCACTTTCCAAGTTAAATATTTTTCAAACCACTTTTCACATTTTCCACCATCATTTTCCTTCCCTCATTCCTCAACTGGTTTCTCGGAAATTTCTTCCACCAAATTTATCAATGATTTGATAAGAATCATGGGGAGCTATGGTAAAACTAATATATAGTTATGTGAAATAATTTATGATTTTTTATGATAGTTTTGAACTTTATTATTTGTTAATGTGAAAGAATCATATTCGTAATTCTCCCTTCATATAAGATCTTGACTGAAGAAATATTTTTGAGTGTGATAAGGGCTAAAATCAACATAAGGGTAAAAGAGTAAATCAACAAGCATAAGTAAAGGTACATTTGTCCAGCCACTATGACAGAATTCTCAACATTAAATGGTCCCCCGACCTTCAAGTATATTTTGTCCTTTAGCATGACGTGGAACAGGGGTCCTACCATGAAATTATCTATAAATAGCCATTTCATATGATAGAAAGGGGTAATCGCTCTCGAGCTAAACTATTTTTATTTACTTATAAGGTCATCCTTAGCAGAGGATGTAAACTGCAATGATAACACTTTATAGAAACTCTAATGTATAAAAATCCAACCACAGCAGTAAATTTAAAGACCCAAAAAGAATTTTTTTTTTAGAGACCCAAATAATAAAAGTTGATAAGTCTGCAAAAAAAGTAACAAATTTGGAGACTCACTGTAGCGAGTTTCCAAATGTCTGTCAGATGACAGACCTTTTCAGGGCAAAAAAAAGAAAAGAGAAAATCAAAAGCCACAAATTTTATAGCCGTTGAAGGTGAACGTTGGCAACGTTCACTTTCAACGTATGTATATATACATATACATATTCTGATTTTGTTTCAAGTTCAAAGAAAAAAAAAAACAGAAAGATCACAACTCCAATCGAAAGAAAAAAAGTATGCTTGGTTTTCTGTCATGTGGTGGTTTTCTGTCATGGGGGGTGCGTGGGTCATGTGGGGGTAGTGATGCCGTGGGTAGGGGAAGGGGCGGCGATGGTGGCGAAGGGAGTGGAGGGTGGTGATGGTAGCGATAGTGTGATGGTGGCGATGGTGGTAGTGGTTTTGATGGTGTGACGGTGGTGATGGTGGTGATGATGGCGATGGTGGCGATGATGGCGATGGTGACGGTGGCGATGGCGATGGTGACGATGGTGATGATGGCGAGGGTGAGGGTGGCGATGATGGCGATGGGGACAGGGGCGAGAGAGTGAGGGTAGGGAGTTGTGGTGAGGGCGGGGGGCAGTGAGAAGCTGAAGGAAATGAAATGGGGAGGGGGGCAGGGTTTGATTTATATATATATATATATATATATATATATATATATATATACATATTTATATTTTTTTTGAACTGATTTTTTTGTTGTTTTTTTTTATTTAAAAAATTATGTTATTTAATTTATTACTTTTATTTCTTAAAGTAAGTTTTTTTTTTAATTTTTTTCTTTTAAGTTTATTTTTTTCAATATTTTATCTTAGTATTATTTATATTTATATTTTTTGTAATTTTATTCAATTATTATTTTTTGAGTTTGATATAATTTTATTTAATTTTTTTTGTTGAATTTTTGTTCTTCATATTATTTAAATTTATATTAATTGTATAATTTTTATTCAATTAATTTTTTTAATTTTGTTGAATTTTTTTCTAAATATTTTCTTCATATTATTTAAATTTATATTTTTTATAATTTTATTCAATTTTTTTTGGTTGAATTTTTTTTCTTCATATTATTTAAATTTATATTAATTGTCTAATTTTTATTCAATTAATTTTTTTAATTTTTTTGAATTTTTTTCTTCATATTATTTAAATTTATATTTTTTATAATTTGATTCAATTTTTTTTGTTGAATTTTTTTTCTTCATATTATTTAAATTTATATTTATTATTTAATTTTTATTTAATTATTTTTTTTTAATTTTGTTGAATTTTTTTCTAAATATTATTTAAATTTATATTTTTGATAATTTTATTCAATTTTTTATTTGTTGAATTTTTTTTCTTCATATTATTTAAATTTATATTAATTATCTAATTTTTATTCAATTAATTTTTTTAAATTTTGTTGAATTTTTTTCTAAATATTATTTAAATTTATATTTTTGATAATTTTATTCAGTTTTTTATTTGTTGAATTTTTGTTCTTCATATTATTTAAATTTATATTAATTGTATAATTTTTATTCAATTAATTTTAATTTTTTTATTTTTTGTTCTTCATATTATTTAAATTTAAATTTTTTATTATTTTATTCAATTTTTTATTTGTTGAATTTTTGTTCTTCATATTATTTAAATTTATATTAATTGTATAATTTTTATTCAATTAATTTTTTTAATTTTGTTGAATTTTTTTTCTTCATATTATTTAAATGTACATATATATATTTTTTTTTTGCTTGAAGTTGTAATTTTTTCATTAATTTTTTTTTCTTTAGCTATGGATTCCGGCGAAGGAGTTAAGGGCCGCAACTTCACTATTGAAGAAGATATCGCGTTATGCCGCGCATACCTTACAATTAGTGAAGACCCAATTATAGGCTGAAACCAAACATCAGCAACAATGTGGACGCGAATCTTTATGAAATTCGAAAAATTTCACCCTCCAACGACTCTGTTGCAAAAGAGAACAAACTGCAAAATCTCTAAAATCACGATGGACCCCGATAAACAAAAAAAGCATGAAATTTGTGGAGTATCTTGCTTAATCTCAAATGAGACCGTGGAGTGGAGCAAATGCAACAGATATTGTGTGTTTTATGCAGCAAAATATGTTGATTTAGTTTTTTTTTTTTTTTAAATACTCATGGTGATCTACTTTTTTGTTTTTTCAGCTTGATGATGCCAAATGACTTTACGCTAATGTTACAGGAGAGAATTTCAACCTTGATCATTGTTGGTCGATATTACAACATGGTCAAAAGTGGAGAAAGATTACCGAGTTCCACCAAGGTCAAAATGCATCTCAAGAGGGGACACCGCTTTCTTTTAAAGATGACCCTCCATATGAGTCGGTGCCCGAAACCCAATCTGAACCGTCATCCTCGAGGCCAATTGGAAGAGAAAAGGCAAAAAAAATTAAAAAAGGACAAGGATGTTGCCACAAAGATCGTTCAGCAAGGAAGAGCAATGCAAAAACTTATGAAAGAGTACAAAGAGAGTTCTGACTGGGCAACAGAGTATAGTATAATGTCGACGAAGACTTCAACCATCGAGACTCCGGCCAGCAGAGCATGGATGATTGACCAACAAAACAAAATCATCACCAAGAGGTCATCTCGTTCTATCAACTTTGACGATGATGGTTATCGTCCTCAAATGCCTTGAATTGTTGTATTGTTATATTGTTGTTGTTTCTACGTGTGTTGTACTGTTAGTTTGTCTACATATGTTGTATTGTTGTAATCTAATTGAATCTGTATTTGGTTTGAGAAATTTGTGTACAATTAATTTTTATACCGTTATTATTTTTTTTTTAAAAAGGAACACAAACAGTTAATTTATTAAACCAGGACTTAAAGGACGAAAACAGTACAACTATTGATGTCACATATTGAGATCTCGTGTACGAAACTCGTTCCAAACATGCTCAACTAGATCACTTCGGAGTATATAGTAAGCCGCTTCGTTCATCACCTAACGACGATTGTTCAAATACTCAGTAATTGTTATAGGATTTCGTGCATGTTCCACAAGGGCCTCTTCTACATGGTAAAGTGATGGATCATCATTGAAATCATCTCCTTCTTCTTCACAATTATCTTCTACAATCATATTATGCAGAATGATACAAGTCTTCATAATTTCTCCAATATCACGTTCGTGCCAGAAACGACATGGACCTTTTATAATCTCGAATCTACTCTGAAGGATACCAAATGCCCGCTCGACATCCTTACGATAGGCTTGTTGCAACCTATTGAAAAGCATTTTATCACGCTCACGTGCATCTGGAAATGCTTGGACAATTGTAGACCAGCGAGGATATATACCGTCAACCAAATAATATCCTTGACTATAATTTCTGCCATAAATGGTATATCCTATCTGCGGTGCTCGACCTTCAAGGATATCGGAAAAAACCGGTGAACTATATAACACATTCAGGTCATTTCTTCCACCAGGTGTTCCAAAAAATGAATTCCATATCCATGTGTCATAAGACGCAACGGCTTCTAGTATTAGTAGGACGACCATGGTGTCCAGCATATGTCCCGACCCACGCATTAGGGCAATTTTTCCATTCCTAGTGCATGCAGTCCAAGCTACCCAGCATTCCCGGGAACCCACGTTGTTGTGCCTTTCGAAGAAGCCTATATAAGTCCGCATTATTCGGAGGACGTAAATATTCATTGTCGTATAATGCATTGACGGCCCGACAAAATCGCTTCATGGATTCCAAACATGTAGTCTCTGCAATCTTCAAATAGTCATCATTTGCATTTGCAGGGTTTTGGTATGCAAGCATACGAAGCACCGCCGTCATCTTCATATAGGGAGATAAGCCTTGCTTTCCTGCAGCATTTGGTTTTTGTTTGAAATAATCGTCATAGTTGATGATATCGCCCATTATTTTTAGAAATAGTTTGTGACGCATGCGAAAACGTAACGTGAACTCAGTAGTAGGATACAAAGGTTGATCAACAAAATAATCTGCCGTGAGTCTTTCATGAGCACCAAAGTGGTATCTGTTTTTGGATCGTCAGCGTAATTGACGTGATGAGCTACTACTATCTTCCTCCGTAGCAAGCTGATATGCAATTTGTATCATCGATTGGTGTTGATTGAACATGGTCATCATCATTGCATGACCACGACGACGGTTATTTTGATGGATTCAGACATTTTCATCAAATGGAAGAGAATCGGGCTCGCCTCTTTGGTTGGACATTTTAGAATGTGGGATGAAAAGTTTAGAGTGAGTGTTAAGAGTTGTGGTGTTTGATTATGGTGATTGTGAAAGTGTTGGATATGTACTATATATAATTGTATGAGTGGCTAAAGGATAGAAAATGAACGCACGAGATCGGCCATGGAGAATCCAATCCAATGGTCTTTGTGGGGATGAGAGATTTCTTTAGATAAGATTGAAATAGATGGACAAGATTTAAGTTGAAAATCTAATCGAAAGGCCTTTATTTTGGATAAGAGATTTCATTGATGATAAAGAATGGACGACCGAGATCATTTAGTTGGAAATTCAATCCAAAGGTATTTATTTTGGATGAGAAATTTCATTGATGATAATGAATGGACGACTGAGATCTTTTAGTTGGAAATCCAATCCAAAGGCCTTTATTTTGGATGAGAGATTTCATTGATGATAGTGAATGGACGACCCAGATCGTTTAAAGAAAACTCAATCCAAATGCCTTCATTTGGATAAGATATTTTGTTTCATGATAACAAATTAATGGATGAGATCATCGAGGAAACATCATATCCAAAGGCCGCTATTCTGGTTTCTCAAAAATTAGCGTTGTTATAATCAAGTATAGTTAACGATATAGTATTTGGCAAAATATAATCGTTGTCGGAATTAATTAATTTTTAGGTTGAAATGTTCGTAAAAAAAAATTATGAATTTAAAAGTATATAAAAAAATCAAGTACTAAAATTCACGAAAAAGTAGCACAAAATTAGATTATGTTGAAAAATTAATAGAGTCTCTAAAATAGAGACCCAAACACTAATGTGGTTGAAAAATTTTTAAAGACCCAAAAAGTAACTAAACTTTTAGGTAGGGTCTCTATTTTGTTAAAAGTTTGTAAAATAATTTTTAGAGACTCATGATTTAGAGACTCTGGTAAGGGTAGCCTAAGATCTTTTGTCTAATCAATACTGACTTGAGCGTTAGAGTTATCCCCTGGGATACTTCCCATATTTGACTCTTTCTTTGCTTCACAGATTGTCCAGTTTGGGGCAAAAGAATCCAGATCGGGAAGTTAGTCAAGCAAGTTTCTACTTTATTAGGTTGGCGCTGTCTGTGAAAAAACTGAATTTAAACCCACTGAGATCCACAATAATTAGCACCAGAAGTCAGAATCAATCCGGAAGTTATCTGCCACCATCTACGGTGACAGATTCCAACATCCGAGGTCCTATCCCACCATCTACAGTGGTACTCAACTATCCGAGGCCCTATTCTGCTTAAGAATGTCGCCTCGAGCAATATCTCGTACTTTGCTCCACCAACAAAGGCCTATACACAACCCCATACAGTTTTCTACCAAACCACTCAACCCATATACTCACAAATCCCGCCACTTCAGCAGGTGAGTGTCCCACCAATAGCGCCTATCATACCGACTGCTGATATAAATACCATGTATCAAATAATACTTGAGATGCAAAACACAATAGCTCAGCTCGCAATTTAGCGGATATAAGCGATGAAAATGAAATTTTCAAAAGATCGTATCTACTTTATCACCAATTAATGATACTTTAGCCATGGAAGATTAATTCCCGCTAGTGAAATTTTTAACCGTCGCCAATTTATAGCCAACGAGCGACAATTTAGCAATGGAAACTAATTCCTGCTTGTGAAAATTTTAGTCGTCACTAAATTTGCGACAAATTAGCGACGTTTGGTTATTTCGTGCCATAGAATTTACAGATTGTATAATTTGCCGTAGAACTATAGACGAAATTACGATGAGCATCTCTATTCGTCCCCCAATTGTTGCCATTCGTGTCAAATTAACGGCAAACTTTATCTTAGTCTTTAATTGGTCTCTAATACATCACCAATGTTCGCCCCAGAGTTATTCGTCGCAAATTTGTCCCCTTTTTTGCGATGAATTAGTGACGGTCTATAATTTTTATCGCCAAATACAAATTTTTTTGTAGTTAGAGCTGTTTGTGCTAAAGATACCATATTTCAAAAAAAGAGGATAACTAAAGAAGATATAAGAAGACTGAATCTAGAAGATTCCATAAAATTGAGAAGCACGATCAGAAGTGGTAGAACCAACCGATGTTGTTGAATGTACAACCCTGAAGAGATTGAAGAATGGTTGGTCCTTAAAGAGGCTAACGTACCTAGAAATGAAGTAATTTCTAAAAATTATGTATCAACTAGAAAGATATAAAACATAAAGAAAATTATCATGAATGATATTTTAGCTTTCATGGTAGATCTTGGAATAAGCAGTGAGGATCCTGAACTACAAAGTGTAGAAGAATGTCAACAAAGAACTGATTGGTTAAAATAGACAGAAACAACTAGTTGGAACTAAATTCACATGACAAATGTGAAGTTCTAGTGTGTGGGATTGAGGATGAGTATTATGAAACAAATCCTAAGTCATTTCAAATCTCACAACATTTGGATACCTCTAAGGAGTGCAATATATTAGTTATATATCCCTTAAACTACTTAGAGTTTGGTAGAGAATGGGTTAGTATGCTATGTGGTTATACCTTGACTTAAATCCTCATATGGTAACTGTAATGTCATTGTTAATGTTTGAATGATTTCATATGCTTCTTATAAAATTGGAAACAACTTACCAATATAGATCATGTGATATTGATATGGAAGTGTCTAAAGGATTTACTATGCCTGCAGCATATAGCTCGATCCTGGGAAATATAATCTATTACAAAGATCTTTATATGAATGAAAATATTCTAAAAGAATATGGTATAACCTGCTTAGTATATGTTGATATCCTGTTGGTCATAGTAACTGCGGGTAAACAAATAGCTCATAGTTTCCTTGCAACTATTGTAGGATAGTGCAGCTCTAACCCGAAGAGATTAGAACGAAATAAGCACATTCCATTCTATATATGTGAAACATCAAATATAGACTTATCTTAGCCAAGAACATTAAAGTCATCATACGTTAGCTATGCAAATACTGGTCATTTATCTGACCCCCACAAAGAAAGATCACAAACAACCTATGTATTTATTTATGGTGATAAATATATTGTGGCAGTCCATGAAATAGTTTAGTATTGCTACCTCTTCAAATCATGATGAGATTTTGGAAATTTATAAGGCTAATCAAGAATGTATATGATTGAGATATGTTATACGATGTGTTTGAGAATCATGTGGGTTATGCTTCAAAAGAGCTAGTGCATCATCGCTACATAGAAGGAGACATAAAGAAGCATATCTGACCAAAATGTTTCTACACACATGAGCTTCAAATAAATGATATCATTAATATCCAACAAGTACATTTAAGTGAAAATCTAGCATATTTGTTCACTAAAGCTTTACCAAGAAAGAACTACAACTTATAAGCTCAGAAGTATAGAATGCATCGTCCGAAATATCTGTCATCATGACTCATGTTGCAATGAAAGGGAAAAGGTATTTGTGCATTGTACTCTTTTTCCTTCACCAAGCTTTTTCTCCTACTGGGTTTTTGCTAGTAAGTTTTAAATGAGGCAGGATAAATACACTTTATATGATACAAGCATGTCACGTCAAAGTTATTTTTCATGGAGGGGCTCTCAAAGAAAAGTGAAATAAATGTTCATCAAAGAATACTTGATACACGCACATTTTACTTTTTTTCTTTGCTTAGGCTGTGTCTCACTTGGTTTTCCTAGCAAGGTTTTGAATGAGGTAGTGGTAGAACTTATAATAAGAATAATGTACTATTTTTCCTTAGTTAAGTTTTTATCCCATTGGGTTTTCCTTCACAAAGTTTTAACGAGGCATATTTTGTGGTGAATATTTAAAGGAGAGTGTTGTGAAACATTGATTAGTGGATATTTGCCTGCAACCAGTAGTTTCCGATTAACAGTAGCTTGCAGTCAGCAGCTACTGCGCCATCGCTTGTACAACCAGGGACTTTTGAAATTCTGTAAATATAAGGATTTTATAGTTGAAATGTTATTCATTCAAAGAATTCAATAGAACCCAATTTCTCTCTATTTGCTATTATTTTACAATACAATATATGATTTTTGGAAAAAAAATCATCTAAAATATGTTGATCTATTCCATAAAGGGATAAATATTTACAGTTTTATATTGAAAAATATGAGAAAGAACAAAAAAAAAAATTACGGCATTGCCTGAAGTCTTTTTCCTCAAGAAATCTATTAATTAATATTCTAAAAAAACAATCATCTTGTCACGTGTCAGCAAAAGAACATCCCTCCAATAGATTCACCATCATGTCATGTGTAATTTTTTTTTTCAACTAAAATTTGCCAAATAAAAGTAATATTTTTTATTTTTCAACCATTTTATTTGTTTGTTACATATTGAAACTTTTATATTTATCTACTAAATTTTTTTATTTCTCTATCATCTTATTTATTTGTTATATATTCAAACTTCTATATTTACTAAAATTATAAAAAGTTAGCTTAATTATGAACTTAAATTCCAACACATTTTTATAAAATTTAGCTGAATTATGGACTTACCTTTTGACATAGACATCCATATAGAAACCAATATACTTCTATGTGAATTCTGAAAAAATAAAATTGCTGAATAACGACTTAATTTTTTGACATATTTCTATAAAACTTAGCTAAATTATGGACTTAATTTTTGGCATCTTCATACGTATTGAAACCAATATATTTTTACAAAAGTTTAAAAAGAAAATTAGCAATAATTTTTTCCATATAGATATTCATTTTTAATTATGAGAATCATTCAAGAGACTATATCGTCATCAATTGAATGATACAATTGGCTCGGTGTTTCCTAGGATACTATGTTCAGTCTTCTTTTGTCTGGGTCATGAAATTACATTCATTCTAGACCATGCAGTTTTGGTCCCAACTAATAGAGGTCTAACATGAAATTTTTTATTACGTTGGAGTTTGCTTAAACCTTTTTCAATTATCAAATTTTTGATTTATTAAATTATATTATATCATATATTTGTATCCTATGTATATTAGAACTCTATTTTATCTTCATTTAAACTATTTTATTTGATAGAACATAATTCATATTCAAAACTAACTTGCAGATGTATTAAATCAAATTATATCTTTATTTTGTATTCTATGTATCTTAGGAATATATTCTATCTTCATTTAAACTCATTTTTTCTCTATAAATCAAATGACCCTAATGTGTATATATATGATCTGCAGTTTTTTTCTTCTACATTTGTAAAATAGTTGACTTCAAGTTATTGTTATTTAATTTTTAATTAGTTTGTTTCTCACTCATTTTGTTTTTAATTTTTGTCAAACTATTTGATGTTAATGCAATCGGATCAAGTTGTGCAAACATTACTAACAAGATGATTGTTGAGATAACAACAATAGAACTGGTTTCATAATTATTACTAATACTAATTTTATTTTATTATTGTTTTTACTTATCACTGTTAATTTTTTGATGGCACAGGAAGTTGGTGTAATATCCTAGTGCTTTGAAAATATTGTAGAAGGGTTCAAGTTTGTGTATCACGCCCTAGAAAAGGGTTTGGGATAAGCAATAGATAGAGAGAATGTTAAAGTTGGATTTGAGATGTATCCTACTAAAACGAGGAAGTTGATTAAGCAAGAGAAGTATTAGTCGTCAAGAGTCTTTTATTGATTTTATTTTATTTTTGTTGTTTGATAGTTTATATATCATGTGATATTTTATGATATGCTACAAAGTTGTTTTTATGCTTAATTTTGATATTTTTTTATATAATATTACATATTATTTCTCTCGATCTTTCTGTAGAATGTTTTTTCAATAAACTTTCCAAGAAGCCAATAAATTTTCCACAAAACATAAAAAAAATTATAATTATTTTTTATATACTTAATCATTTCAAAGGGATGGTTTATTAAATGATATATTAAATGTACTAATTTTCACCAATTATAGATATTCAATTATGGATATTAATAATGATAACTTTAGACATCCAATAATAGAAATTTTTTTTCCAGGTTCAACGAATGTTGTTCACATTGATAATTGTAACTTTAGTGATGCTTGTAAGGTTAAGATTTGAGAGATCATATTTAAATCGGACGAATAATTATAATTTTAATATGCAATGTAGACCAAAAAAATGGGACAACACATTCTAAAATATATTTCAAATGCTGAAAATATTCCTCCATATATGATAATAACCATGCACAATGGAATTACTTTGACTTGAGTCATCAATCTAATTGTGTTAATTCTACATCAGATATTTTTCGATACCCAGTATTGAAATAATATAATGAGTTTGAAAATCACTATTTGTAGTTCAACAATCAATTGAAAGTTCATATAGTCCTTTGTTTGAATGAGATATCCAAACTTCTAATTTATCCATCCACAATACGAGACGTAGAATAGTAGGGCAATGGGTTGCTAGTCAATATTTTGTACATTGTTTGGGATAAATAATGCAATCTTCTTAATTTAATCCAACTTATCTCATTAGGTAGTATTTTTAAAATTCATGAACTACTATATGAGTATATTTCTATTTTATGATCTCGTTTGTTGTATTTCAAAATGGAGTGAAAAAAAAATGTATATGGTGAGTTTCATGAAATACAACTTATTTGGTGTATATAATTCCATTGCAACGAAACTCCTTTAGAATTCTCATTGTTGTTGTCCTATCTTTTAGGTAATATATATAATTTCACTATCTTATATTTCACTTTTGGATAATATAATTTCACCATTTTATATTTTACTTTTAATTATAGATAACTCACAAATAGGGACCAATGGAGTATGATGAATGAAAGGATGAGAAGAAATTCTATAATGCTAGAAAAGCGCTTATGAAGGAGAATGATAATCTAATCTAATTTATCTTTTCGATGTCTTGGCATACCATTTTCTTCGTTAGTCTATCCAATTAATGACATGGCAAATGTTAGAACTCCATTGAGAGAAATTTCAATTGGTGAATCTATGAAACAATTTATGAACACTTTGATTTGTTTTATCTTTCATAAATATCAATATATATATAATGTTATGCAGTCTAATTTTTTTTTTCAAATATCTACTATTACATTTGAATCTCTAAAATAAATCTTTCTGACGCCTTAGTCTACTAAATAAAGGTGTCAATCTTAGAATCTGATGAAAGCATTCTGACTGTATAAAAAAAATGGTAATATAAAAAATTATCATTTGTATCATTGTCTTCTTATATTGAATTTATTTTATATGTTGTTATTGGCTTTTACTTTTTGTTTTCTTCAATGTATCCATTTTTGCTAAGAATAAAATCAAAATTTCCCTTCACTATTGAAAGGGAAGGATTTTCTCAATATAAAAAAATAAAAGATGGATGAGCCATTATAAGAAAAAGGATTGACCTCGATAATTGATATATCGTCCTTTATTACTCAATGTTTCCCCAAAAATATCATGCTCATATCAATATTGACTACATATGTAAGACAATTGCAATTAAATATTTATTCAAATATATTCCCAAGAATCATAATAGACTGACAACTGCTTTATATGATAGACTTGTAAATGGAGATTAATCTCAACTTGCTGATAAAATTAAGATTTATGATGATTGCATACAAATATCCTCTTGTGAAGCTGCTTGGGAACTCTTTTTCTTTTATATTCATTTTATATGTCCAATTGTACAAAGCTATCATTTCATCTTCCCTTAAAAAACAAAGTTATCTATAAGGAAAATGAATTAAATGGAGAAGTTAAAAGAAATTAATGTTTGAACTTTGGATGAATGCAAATAAGAGTATGAGGAAGCCGATGAGTTGATGTATTTAGAGTTTTCAAACAAAATTTGTTTACAAAGAATGTGAGCATAAGTGATATCTAAGAAGAAAAAAAAAAGCTTTGTTATTGGAATAATATCACATTTGCCTCTAGCCAATAGGGAGGATTATTATCTTAGTATTCTAGATTTAAGAAAGCTTTCTATGCACTCGATTTATTAGAAGATGTACAAAGAATATTGACATAATAAATGAAACAAATATTTGGGAATCATAGTTCTATATTAGAAGAATTTTTGCAACTCTATTTATATAGAATAATATGAGCAGACTAGAACATGTATGGTAGAGTTGGATAAAAATAGTTGATGATGTTCCAAACTGACAAGAACTAATAGTATGTTTTCCAATCATATATACTAAGAATAAATATTTTTGCACTTCACATTTATATTTAAGTCTTTTAAAATTTATTGAAATATTTCATTTTTTAAATATCGATTCTTGGAGTAATATACCTCGGACGACTATGATCTCATCTAACCAAAGTTTGTCCGTTAAATTCTGGCAAAGACAATTTTGCTTGGCTGTAAGTTTTTCCATGACTATAAATAAAAGTCAGGATCAAACTCTTTCTCACATTGGGTTATGTTTCAAGACCTACTTTCAGTCATGAGTTACTATATGTTGCACTTTCAAGAGTGACAAGTAAAAAAAGAATTAAAGATTTTGATAATGACAAAGTATTAAAAAATACAACTAATATAGTTTTCAAAGAAGTATTTTATATAATAAATTATCCAAATATGTATCTCTTATTATTTTGATCGTAGATTTGATTTGATTTAATATGTTTATGTTCCTTATTCATTATTGTTTATCTTATAATGAAATGGAAGCAATAAAAATAAAGTATTGTACTATATGACTTCTCAGGTGATTTGTTCACTCATTTGAATTCACTTAGATCATATAACAAATCTATTTCAAATATTACTAATGCATTTCAAACTAATAAGACATATTTGTGAATTGAAAGCGATACAAATTTGTGTCAATTTGAACTCATTACAGCCATCAATTATTAGTTGCTAGGTAGTCCATTAGAGTATATGTTCAATTTGATCAAAAAATAATAATTTTTTGTATAGTACAAAGTATTCCAACATCTTTTGTTGACAAGCATATCTACACAAGACCACAACATTTTCTTTGACCATTCGATCATTCAAACTTTTGATGGTAAAAGATGAATTATTTACAAGTAGATCATATGTACAAAGAGTAATGTAAGGCCCGACATGAGATCCCATGTGCATTTCGTTCATACAATGCATAATTAAGTCATTTTATGTGCATTCACATTGTTTTAAGTGTATTTACCTCGTTTTACGTGCATTTACCTCGTTTTATGTGTATTTGTATGATTTAAAGTGTATTTGTGTCTTAGAACGTGCATTGAGAGTTTTAGTTATCGTAGGTGTTAGTTAAATTCTATCTACAAACAATAGCTAACTAAAAATGATTGAATTAAAACCATATGGCATGCTAGTAAATAAGACTTTAGTTGGAGGGACAACTTAGACTTTTAGACTCTTAGATATTTCCTACCAACTAAAACATACACAACACCACACAAAACACACAAAACACATACAACACACACTACACATCACACATGGCTGAGTTAGGGAGAGAAGAAGGAAGAAAGAAGAAGGGAATGAAGAAGGAAGAAAGAAGAAGGGAATGAAGAAGGAAGAAGAAGAAGAGGAGACTTCAAGCCATTCCAAGCATTTTTTCCTTTGCATATTCTAGCTTTCTTCAAGTGTTTCTTGCTCCATTTACATCTAGAACTCAAAATCAAAGGTGATGGAAGTTTTCATATAAATCTATGGCTTTATAAAGATCACATCTTGCTTCTTTATGTACTCTATATACTTGTTGATTTGATTTAGATACATAAATATACTTGCTATGTAGTTTTAAGCTAGATTGATGAGTTTGGGTTCCAAGAACTTGTTTTAGTGTTAGTTTTACTTGATTCTTGATGGATTGCCTTTTTAGATGATGTATAAGCATGCTAAGTGAGGTATTTGAGATGTGGTGTAGTGAAGATTATGTGTACACTCATGTGTTTCAAGAAGAAAGAAAGAATTGGAGTTTGAAGGTGAAATTTACGTAGTTGAGTTTGGTTGGCAGACTGATTTTGTGTATTGGCCAGCTAATCTTGTGTATTAGCTGGCTGATTTTGTGTATCGGTCAGCTGAATTTATGTATTGGCTAGCTGCTTTGTGTGTTGGTTGCCGGTTGCTTTGTCTTGGTTGGCTGGCTGCTTTATAATGGTTGACTGACTGGTTTTGAAATGCTTTCATGATAGATTAACAGTTTGCTAAGTTGCTTAACCGTTAGATGGTATCAGAGGTAGCTTTAGTTAGTGTAGAATTGTCTTTAGTTAGCATAGTCCATGTTTTGAAAATTGGTCCCTAGGTAGATGCCTTAGTTGAATATGAGTAACTACGAAACTTATGTGCTTATGTGTGAACCATATGTGCTAACATGCTATGTTTGCTTCCTGATTATGTAAAATCTATGTGTTAGGAGTAGTATTAGTGCAAATGTTCATGTCTTATATCATACCTGCATATCATATAACTGTGAGTGGTATCTATTCTCTACCTATAGATGGCAGGACCTAACGCCCGCAGGAACACCGAATCTCAAACAACTGGAAATGCAGATCAAGCCAATCTGGGGGTAGCAATGTTCAATAGGATGGCAACTGCCATTGATCGGATGAGTCGAGTCATAAAACAACAAGCATCCGAGGGAACGAGTAGTAATACCAACAGTGGCAATCAAGGAGTTGACAACCACAATGGAGGAAACAGAAATGGAACATTGAGGGACTTTCTTAGTTATAGACCTCTCTGATTCCTAGGTGAACCCGATGATGAGAAAGTGAAGGCTTGGCTTGCAAAGGTTGAGAAAATATTTGCTGCACATGATTATACTGAGGATAAGAAGGTGAGTTTTGAAGCATTCCTGTTGGAGGAAGATGCAGAACTGTGGTGGATGACAGATAAGCTTCGTTGGGAGCACAATGATACACCTACCACTTAGGCCAACTTTGTCAAATCCTTCAAGGGAAACTACATTCCGGAGATAGACCGAAAAAGGAAAGAAGAAGAGTTTTTTACCTTAAGGCAAGGTGCAATGATGGTGGGATAGTATGAAGCCCGTTTTAACAAGCTCTCTCATTACATCTCTGAGTTAGTTCAGACAGAGAACAGGAGGATCAAGCAGTTTGTGCGAGGACTGAGACCCGAGATCCAAGATTTTCTAGCTTCATACCGCTTCACTTCATATGGTGAGATGTGAGACTCGACGTCCCGTGTTGAAAAGATGAAATTTAAGCATCGAGGTGGACTAAGCCAACCTAACGAGAGGCCATTCTTGTCTCAAGCACCACAGAGACCTTATCAAACTCAGGGTCAGGGACAGAGTCAAGCTAGACCAGCTGCTACCAGACCACGACCTAGTGCCCCAGCCGCTCAGCCAACTTGTGGTACAACAAGTGTTGCTGCTATCCTCAGAATGTTATATGTAGTTATTGCAATAGAAAAGGGCATACGGAAGGTCAATGTTAGAGGAAAGCAAGCAAGTGCATTACGTGTGGTAGTGATCAACACCAAGTCAAAGACTGCCCGAAGATGCCAAATAGGGGCGCACATAATCAGCCTGCTAGAAATGCTCCAGGGCAAAGCGTTCAAGCTCGAGTTTATGCTATGGACCAAGAAGAACTACTAGATGATGCAGTTGTGGTTCAATGTACCTTCTTGATTTTAAATCAATTGGTTAAGGTGCTTATTAATTCCAGAGCCACGCATTCATTCATTACCCCACAATGTGTGCATCGCATAAAATTGGAAGTTGAGTCATTGCCTTGTCATGTAGATGTTAGTACTCCCATGGGTACCAAGTATGTTTCTAGGTTTGGTTGCAAAGCTTGCAAAATTCAAATTAAGGATCGGGAATTCTTGGCTGACCTTGTTGTGCTTCCTTTCTAAAAATATGATGTGATCTTGGGGATGAATTGGTTGGCAAGAAACTATGCCCAGTTGGATTGCCGGACAATGGTTGTGAAGTCCCAGGTTATGGGGTAACCTATGATTAGGGTGAAAGAAAATTGTGACTTGTTGGGAAAGACTGTTATATCCTCAATAAAAGCTGTGAAACATATGAGGAAAGGTTGCAGTGGATACTTGGCTTATTTGATCAACAAGCCAACGGATCAAAACAAGTTAGTGGAGGTGCCGGTGGTTAAAGAGTATGTTGATGTGTTTCCGAAATAGTTGCCAGGGTTGCCACCCAAAATGGAGGTTGAGTTCGTGATTAAAACACTACCGGGTATATAGCCTATCTCTAAGGCTCCATACCGTATGGCTCTGACCGAGTTGCAGGAGTTGAAAGCTTAGTTACAAAGGTTGTTAGAGAAAAGGGTTCGTTCAACCTAGCACATCTCCGTGGGGTGCACCGGTGTTGTTTGTAAAGAAGAAGGATGGAACCTTGAGATTGTGCATCGATTACAAAGGGTTGAACCAGGTAACCATCAAGAACAAGTATTCGTTGCCATTGATTGATGAGTTATTTGATCAACTTCAAGGAGCCAAGGTCTACTCCAAATTTGACTTGAGGCAGAGTTATTATCAACTCTGTATTAGACAAGAGGATGTGCCTAAGTCGGCTTTTAGAATGAGGTACGGACATTATGAATTTGTTATGATGTCATTTGGACTAACGAATACTTTTGCCGCTTTCATGGACTTGATGCACAGGGTATTCCAACTGTATTTGAACCAGTTTGTGGTGATATTCATAGATGATATCTTGGTTTACTCAAAGACCAAGGATAAGCATGAAAGGCATTTGCATATGGTGTTGCAGAAGTTACGAGAGCATCAGTTGTATGCCAAGTTCAGTAAATATGAGTTTTGGCTCAAGCAGGTGGCATTCTTGGGACATGTGATTTCTCAAGAAGGGAATGCAGTGGATCCATCGAAGATTGATGTTGTGTAATCGTGGAAGAAGCCAAAAAATATCACCGAGGTAAGTAGTTTTCTCGGCTTAGTAGGGTACTACAAGTGGTTTGTAAAAGATTTCTCAAGGATTGCGGGACCACTTGTAACACCCGGACTTGGCCTATAGACATTTTAATAATTTGCATATATTCATTCCATTAAATTGCACCATTCTTGAAAAACGTGTCACGATATAAGTTTGCATTCATTTAAATTATATTCAATTGACTTCCCCAAAATAATTATTTTATTATTTTATTTATTGGAATTTGTTTTACTAACAATTTAAAATGATTTAATTTCACTCTTTGAATGTAAAACCCGAACCTGAGAATAATTATTTTTTTATTATCGCCATTTGTATTTATTTAAATTATATTTAATTGATTTACATAAAGTAATTAATTTATTATTTTCATTGTTTATATTTATTTAATTTATATTTAAATGACTTGTCCGGGATAATTACTTTATTATTTTATTTATTAAAAATTATCTTATATGATTTTTTAATTAATTCATTTTATCGTTCGAATAGGAAGCCCGGGCCCGGACCAAACGAGCTAGTTTATTATTTTAATAATTACATTTAATTAGTTAGCCTGACCTGAACGAGCTAAATTATTTCTTTAATTGACCCGGACCTGAATGGGCTAGAAAGTTATTTTGAATAATTATATTTATTTAATTGGCCCTGGCCTGAACGAATTATTATTTTAATAACTATATTTTTTAGTTGGCCCTGAACTGAACGAGCCATTTTATTATTTTTATTAATTTTATTTATTTATATACACCTATATGATTGATATAAAGTAATAATTTTATTATTCTAATTATTTGTAATAACTTTGGGTACATTTAAATGGCTTATATTTACTGTCTGACTTGTTCGTTGCATTACGTTAACTGTTTAGTATATACAATTACCACCTCGCATTCTAGTTTTTTCTATTAGCATGTATAAATTAACACCATTTGTATAAACACACCACACACACGGATCACATATATTACATAAAACAAATTATCTTTGCATTAGCTAAGTTTTATATTAATTAGCCAAGTCAACCGTGTTGTTGCATTAAACTTAGGCATTAGTTTTTGCATTGATTTGATCTAGTCAGCAAAGCCTATCAAGCAAGAATTGAATTGGTTAATTGGTGAGCTTAGCCGAGAAACAAAGGAAGAAAAAGAAACGAATGGACCGAAACCAACCAAAGAAAAAAAAAAAGGGAAAGCAGTGCAATTTTTGAAAAGTAGGCGGTTGTTTTTGGTTCTATTGGGTGCATTATATGTTGGCTACATTATATATATTACTTAAGTTACGAAGCTTAGCAAAAAGAATAAAACAACCAAACCCCCAAAACCCCATTAGAACCCGTTGGCCTTCAGGCAAAAAAAAAAAGGAGGAAGCTTCATCAATCCTTGCCATTTGATCATCCTAGCTTGAGTTGGAAGATGTTTGGAGCATCCTAGGACATCTACAAAGCATCTACAACCTTGTACAAGTGAGAGAGTTGCATAATTTTTCATGTTTATGTTTATGTTAATTATTTGAAACTCTTGTATTGTTAATTATAGCTATGATAATTGTTATTGATGCTTGATATACAATCTCTTGAGCCTATAGAACTCTCTTTTGTAGCTTATTAACAAATTTCATGGTTGAATGCTTGAATTGAGTGAAATAGATGATGAATAGTGATGAAAATTAGGGTTTGGCTTTAGGTTGATATTTGGAATGAATTGATGCTTCATTTAGGTGCTCTAGACATTATTGGAACTAGATGAAAGCTTCCGTGTGATTAATTTGTCCAAAGTTGAGTTAAAATACAAAATTAGCTAACTTTTAAAAGGAGCCTTTTCACGAAACGTAATCCGAGCACGTTTGGACTTTAGATTAGGTATCTTTGGGACATGGAAGCACTTTTGGTACTTTTGTTGCGTTAAATTGAGGTCCAGATAGGGTAGTTGTAGTTAAAATCTACTCGGACATTCCTGAGCTTTTGGATCCAAAGCGGGTTTTCGGGGCCTAGGTAGGTGCTTTTTGGCTTCCCTAGGATTATAGTATGATTGGTTTATAGATTTGGGGCCTTGAATTTCATATAAAGGAGGAATTACATAGCTATCAAAGGGGGAAAAGTGATAAACGGATACCTTTGTGATTGTATGAGCTTGTAGATGCTTTATTATGTGTTTAAATACTTGTCTAAGGTATAATCAAGCTAATTGAAGAGTTTGTGAAAAAATATGTAATTTGTTCCTTTTATGTTTATATCATTATTTTGTGTATATTGGCTTATATTGTGTTTAATTGTGAGGGCAGCTTACTTTGTCGTCCCTCTTATGTAATATTTGAAAATCTTGGCTCTCGTGAACTTGATTCGGGGTTGCGCAACCTATTCAGGCATGGTAGTGTCGAGTAACACGGGCGACATCGGACTTGCCGTGCTCTCTCGACTACCATGGTTTCCCAGTCCCTATCTCGCTGATGCATACTCCCTTACCCCAGAGGCGTGGTTCACCTCATTGGGGCATACGGACCTACCTCAGGAGATTATGGGTCATAAGATCGGGGTACATCTGGACTACCCCATTTGGAGGAGTAAGGGGTTTATCGACAGTTGCTTGAATATCTTGGCTCGTGATTCGTGATTGAAGACAAAAGTGGAACCATATCCTTTTTATACGTGGTTAAATACTTGTTTAACTGGCTTTGTTATTTTGCGTTGTATATGTTATTATCTTTGGTGCATCTTATGATAGCACACCCCGGTTTACTGCATCACCTCCCTCACTGAGTAACTTTGGTTATTCATTCCTCGTTTTAACATGTATCAGGTGCAGCTAGAACAACTATCTTGAGTGCCGTGTTGTTGGTTGCTTATCCTCCTGAGGTTGGAAGCTGTTTGTGAATATGGGACTTGATGTGTTTATGTTCTGTTTTGAGACCCTTGAAGTCTTGTATGTATTTTTGTATGGTTTGTTCGATTGTAAACTAAATTAAGGACTTATGTGATTTGATAGAGTAGCTGCATGTATTAGCTAAAGATAGACTTTATTGTCTTTTGATTGCATACTCATGTGGTTATGTTTTTTTGTCTAAGGCTCGGATGGCCTTGAGACTGTGAAAAGTTGGACGGTTGGAGTTGGGGTGTTGTATTCTAGTTATACTTACTGTTCGTAGGTTTTTGGTTAGCCCTATAAACAGGAGAGACTTCATCCGTTTTTCCTAAAATTTTGTGGCCGAGTTTGGATTTGGGTTAAGTATAGCATGTTTATTAGAATTTTCGATCTCGTGAGGGGTCGGGGCATTACACCACTCACAAAGCTCACACAGAAGAAGACTAGTTTTGTGTGGAATGACAAATGTGAGCACAATTTCCAAGAGTTGAAGAGATTGACAACTTCTCATATGTTAGCATTGTCTGAGGGAAGTCAATGGTTTATTATCTACAGTGATTCCTCAAAAGAAGGATTGGGATATGTATTGATGCAAAATAATCAAGTTATCACCTATACATGACAGAAGCTGAAGCCTTATGAGGTGAACTACCCTACACATGACTTAGAGCTTGCAGCCATTGTCTTTGCATTGAAGAAATAAAGGCATTATTTGTGGGGAAGCAGGTTTGAGATATTTACTAACCACAAGAGCTTGAAGTATTTATTCTCCCAGAATGAGCTGAATATGAGACAGAGAAGGTGGATGGAACTCTTGGATGACTACAACTGCACAATAAATTATGTGCCAGGGAAAACAAATGTGGTGGTGGATGCATTGAGTCGGAAGGTGAGTTTGGCAAGGTTAGAGGCCAAAGAGTAGGAGATGCTCGAGGAAGCAAGTCAATGGAGGCCTAAGATAATAGGTAACAAAGTATCCTTTAATGCTCATTTGGTTGTACAACCTATATTGCTATCACAGATCCGAGAGTCTTAACAGTAAGACCCTTAAATTCAAAAGATAAAAGACGACAATTCGGATTTCAAACTGCATGAGAATGGGATATGGAAGTTCATAAATCGGATTTGTGTACCAAATGATCCAGAGTTGAAGAAAAATGTACTTGAAGAAGCCCACAATTCTAAGTACACCATTCACCCAGGAGGTATAAAGATGTATCGAGATCTGAAGCAATATTATTGGTTGAATAACATGAAGCGGGAGTTTGCAGAGTTTGTATCTCGATACTTGACATTTCAACGGGTAAAAGCAGAGCATCAAAGACCCGTAGGCCTTCTACAACCTTTGGAGATTCTGCAATAGAAGTGGGAACATGTAACTATAGATTTTGTAATGGAGTTACCGAGGTCTCCTCAAGGATGTGACATGGTGTGGGTCATTGTGGATTGATTGACAAAGACAGATCACTTCATTGCAATGAATAAGAAGGATGATCTTGGGAAGTTGGCCAAATTATACGTGGCTAATATTGTGAGATTGCATGGTGTATAGGCTAGCATTGTGTCAGACAGAGACCCAAGGTTTACATCTCGTTTCTGGCAGAAATTGGAAGAAACTTTTGGGACGAAATTGAGTTTCAGTACATCATACCACCCTCAGACTAATGGGCAATCCAAGAGGACCATTCAGATATTAGAATACATGTTGAGGGCATGTGTAATTGATTTTGGAAGTAATTGGGAGAAACATTTGCCTTTGGTAGAGTTTGCTTGTAACAACAACTTTCAGGCAACTATTGGTATGGCACCATACGAGGCTTTGTATGGTAGGAAGTCCAGGTCACCATTGTATTAGGATGAGGTCGGTGAGATGAAAGTTGTAGATCCTACAATGTTACCGGAGTTGATAGAGAAAATAGAGAATGTGCAACTGATTAGAAAAAGAATGCTCACAACCCAAAGCCGACAGAAAAACTATGCCGTTAAGCGGAGATGAGACTTGGAGTTTAAAATTGGTGATCGAGTGTTCTTGAAGTTGTCACTCCGAAAAGGATTGATTAGACATGACAAAGAAGGAAAGCTAAGCCCGAGGTATGTTAGACCATTTGAGATCATAGGCAGAGTTGGCAAGCTAGCATATCGATTGAATTTACAACCAAATCTCTCCAACATTCCCAATGTGTTCTAAGTTTCGATGTTGAAGAAGTATCATCCCAACCCCTCTCATATTCTAGAACCAAAACCGTTACAACTTTAGGAGAATTTATCGTATGAGGAAACACCAGTGCAAATATTAGATGAACAAGACCGGGAGTTATGCAACAAGAGCATTCCCATGGTGAAGGTGCTATGGAATAACCATGGAGTTGAAGAAGTAACTTGGGAAAGACGCAACCAAATGGAATGGCAATACCCGGTGTTGTTTGCGAGGTAAGAAGGAGATTGCGAGGGCACAATTCTTTTAAGGGGGAAGGATGTAAGGCCCAGCACGAGACCTCATGTGCATTTACCTTGTTTTACGTGTCTTTGTATCATTTAATGTGTAATTGTGTCTTAGAATGTGCATTGAGAGTTTTAGTTATCGTAGGTGTTAGTTAAATTCTATCTACAAACATTAGCTAACTAAAATGATTGAATTAGAACCATATGGCAAGCTGGTAAATAAGACTTTAGTTGGAGGGACAATTCAGACTTTTGGACTCTTAGATATTTCCTACCAACTAAAACACACACAATACCACACAAAACACACATACCACACACGACACACACTACACACACACAAGGCTCAGTTAAGGAGAGAAGAAGGAAGAAAGAAGAAGGGAGGGAAGAAGGAAGAAGAAAAAGAGGAGACTTCAAGCCATTCAAAGCATTTTTTCCTTCGCATATTCTAGTTTTCTTCAAGTGTTTCTTGCTCCACTTACTTCTAGAACTCAAAATCAAAGGTGAGGGATGTTTTCATACAAATCTATGGCTTTATAAAGATATCATCTTGCTTGTTCATGTGTTATATCTACCTATTGAGCTTAACATAAGTCTATACATGCTTATGAGATATTTTGAGCTTACATGGTGGAATAGAGTTGCTAGAGCATATTATAGTGTTAAAATTCTTGCTTAATCTTGATATTATTAACTAAAAGAGTGTTAGATGTGAACTTCATGCATGATTTGTGCCATGGATAGTAGTCATTGTAACAAGTAGTGATAAATGTAAAGATTAACCATTTAGATGTTGTATGGGTTGAGTTGGTGTTCTACTTGATCTTTGATGGTCTTGGTTGTTTAGTTAAGGTATGAACATGTTAATTATTGGCGTTGAAGTCATATTGAAGTAAGGTTGGGGTAGTATGATCGTGGCTTGCAAGAAGATAGAAGAGTTGGTGCAAAACTTGAACATTCGGATTTATGTTGGCTGGGTTTTGCCTAGCTGATTGAGGGAGTCAGATGAGGAGCTCGTCCGACTTCCCCATTCTCCTTTGTGAAATTTACCCTTTTTGTTGATTTTAAGGTGTTGTCTTGTTATCAATGGTTAGCATGTTTAAGTAATCATTGTATGACATTACTTGTGGCCTATAAATGCTTATACGATCAAGATGTTTACATGTTTACTTATTATGCTAATTATAATTGCTCTTGTGACGAAGGCAATCTACTTTGTTGCCCTCCTAATCCCTTTCTCGCTTGGTGTCTTTCCTTGGAAAGTTGGGGTATTATTATCAAGTATTTATATCATGGTTGCAACCTTATAAAGGCTTGATAGAGTTCGACGGTCTCCAAGCAGCATCGGGCTTGCCAGTCATAGCCTCGACTACCATGGTCCTATTCTTATCTTTTAGGGGAATATCCGGAACCCTCAGTTGTTGGCGGAGTTAGTGTATTTTTTTAGAGGACTTGATCCTCGGTTGTTGATGTAGGGCTATTGTTACATGATTCAAGACAGAAGCTGTTATTTTCAACAATCAGTTACTCAAGTATCCTTTTACTTTGAAGATATCTTGTTCTGGTTATTGACTTTTACTGGATATATTCAAGTTATAACTTGCTTATTCCTATGTGCACTTATATATGCATAGCATGTTTTACCAAAACAGTTTGCGAAAGATAAAACGTTTGAGAAAATTCCCTTCCCGATATCCCTCATTGAGCTAGTTGTAGCTCACCATTTTCCTTACCATTTCAGGAGAGGTTGAGTCGGAGCAGGCCCCTCAAGATGCTAGAGATACTCCTTGGTGTGACATTAAGGATTTCTGTCTCATGTGACTCCTTGCTTGTTGTTGTAATTGATGAACTACTGATGTATCAAACTTATTCTTTTGGACAAACTATGATGTAACTAAATACTATTATTCTTTTGAGATCTAGGAACCCAATTGTTGGTTAGCCATTATAATTGAACAGGTGGTTCGAGGTCTTGTAAATCGTAACAGTTTGATGTAACCCTTTTGACCGATGACTTTGGTGAAACTTTTGGATCTTTTATGGATTATAAAATGAATGTTTAGTTTGTTAAATTATTATTCACAGGTTTAAGAGTTACGAACATCATGTTTCGGCCTTAGCCTTTGCAGATGTCCGGGTCGGGGTGTAACAAGTAAGAATGACGTCAAATTAGGATGTGATAGGTATGAATTTTGTAAAAATAACAATTCTAAGAAATGAGGTATATGTATCTTTTAAAATGTTCGATCTTTGTTAAATAATTCTTCTATCACATTTTTAAGAAAATAAATACTTACTTTATTTGGTTTGTTTAATAATTATAAATTACTTAGAGTAACTACATATTACTGTCACACCAGTGTAATGCACGGGGACAACGCTGGTGTCAATAATAAATTTAAAACCTTTTTACTATTTACACTTAAGCGCCCAAAAACTTTTCATACTTGTACTAAATATGAAGCAGATCCGACATCATTCTATACACTTTTTTTTTTTTTTTTTTCACTCCAGTTGTCATTAATGGCGGGTTCACATTTGCAGTCCCCAACTCGACCAAATTACTTTTTAAAAATTATGTGTTTTAAGTTATAATTTTTATATGAAAAATTAATTTAATCTCACTGAGAAAAAAATTTAAATATATGAATGTTGTGTGAATTTAATCCCCACAGAATATAAGTCCTAAATTTGCCCCCAGTTGTCATGCTCTAAAGAAATCATATAAGACTTCAAAAACAATTGAAAAGAGCAACGAAAATGAATATATGACCATGACTATCGATATTACAATACATTGTGGTCCAAGCTTTTTTAACTTTGCGATTATTTATTATGACAAATCTACCACTATTTAATTAGCTTCTCAAGGCTGTCAGTTGTACCATATTGTGCAGCATCGTCCTATCTTGTTTGACGCAAAATGGCAATTCAAATAGAGATATATGCAAACTTAAATATGACACGACCCTTATTAACTTTTCGGAAAATATGTCCCATTGAGTCCGGTAACCAATTAATAATTGAGTTTCACAAAGTATTGCATGACTTTTTTAAGAATTAGTAACGAACTATATGAATGGTATGTGTATTTATCTATCTTTTGTAAATACAAAAAGAATTATAGGTTTTTACTATATTACTTTGTAGACCATTAGAGTACAACACGATTACGAGTACGGAGCTTCACGATCTATTTTTAGGTGAGCATTAACAACCTGTATTATCCAAAAAATAAGGAAGGCGAGACGACAAGGAAGATGATAGTGTTGGTAGGGATGACTAAAAATAATTTTAGGAAAGTAAAAATTAAAGACAGAGTCGATGTGTGTTTAAGGTCCCCTTAACAATTAAGACAAATGTAAGACTATTCTTAGGGTTCCTAACTTGTGATTCAAGTTGGACCTATTTTCACATAATCTCAAATTAATCAAAATTTAATTCACTATTTAAAAAATGAAGCCTAGATCAAGGTTAGATTTTGGCTACTAAATACTTATTATAAGAAAGTTTGTCATAGCTATAGAATCTTGTTACAATAAGATATGATATAAAGTGGAAAACTAAGATATTTTCCAGCAGGAAACAAAGGAAAAGTCAGTGTCGGTTTGTATTGAAATTATGGAAGTTAACATGGGATTTTGAAAATATTATCTTGCGCTCTCTAACACGTCTCTTCAAACAGTTTGATTTCGCTTCCCAATTGCAACGAAACACCGTTTAGTCGGCCTAACAAATATGATTATTACTTGATAAGATAGCTTGGATGTTGTTGTTCATAAAATTCATCTAATTGTTGAATTTTTGAAGTATTGGGCATTGAATAGTATAACATAAGAAGTTCAAACAGACATGAGATAAATAAATTCAGTGCTACATAATAGTCCAAACATCAAACAGTTTAAGCAAAGCTTCACTAAATTAATATATTGTAGTCCTTTACACATTTATGACCTTGAAGGGACAAGTTAGTTTCTCTTTTCTTTATAGGTAAAATACCAATTTAAGATGTTCCAAATCACCCACTAAGGGTTTGTTTAGAAGTGTTCTTGTTTTTTTTGTTTTCTAAAACAGTTTTTAAAAATAATTTATAAAAAAAAAAAAAAACTTGTTTGCATAAAAATGTTCTATCTATAAGTTTTTAAAATTAAGATATATTTAGAATTACACACACACACTTACACTCTCTCTCACTCTCACACACATACTCTTACATACACACATGCATACACAAACTCACATACACACATAAACACTCATTCTCTCTTTCTCTATCTCTCTCACACACACACTCTCTTTCTCACACTCACACACACACTCATACACACATACACACATACATATACTCTCACACACACACACGCTCTCACACATATATAAACACACACACACACACACACACTAACTGACAAACACACACACACACGCTCTCAAACATATACATACATACACTTTTTTTGTGAAACCCCACTT
The DNA here is from genome assembly GCA_037974665.1 of Ehretia macrophylla. Lineage (NCBI taxonomy): Eukaryota > Viridiplantae > Streptophyta > Magnoliopsida > Boraginales > Ehretiaceae > Ehretia > Ehretia macrophylla. The sequence goes on from CM075779.1 coordinate 73,065,281, forward strand.
TCTTGCTTATCTCGTTTTACGTGCTTTACCTCGTTTTGCGTGCATATAACCTGTTTATGTGCTATAGGACCTAGAAAGTTATAATTTTGATTTCAATACTTCTAATACGTGCTAAATGTGCATTCATGAAATTTTCATCAAAAACGGAGTCAGAAATTTTATCGTCGATTTTCAGTGAATAGTGTTTTCGAAACACGTCCGCTATAATTTTGAAACTGGTCTTTTAAACCCTTCTAGCCCTAGTCCACGGACTTTAATAGAGTTGTGTTTGATGAAAACAGTTTTAAAACCGGCTTAAGAATTTATTAGGGTTTTTACACCGACTTTTGCGAAAATCGAGTTTTAAGCCGACTCGGGTGGAATTCTTTGAATGTAAAACTTCTTGTCACCTAAAAATAACTCACTTGAGATATCTTGGGGGTTGCATAATTAATTTTAACTTGGTGATCACTAAAATGCAATTAAAGACATTAAAAACACAAAATTACCTATTAAAATAACTTTGACTTTAATTAAATAGTTGACCATTTAAGCTTATGTCCTCAACACACACTCACACAACACAAAAACACCACCACACACACACACATTGCCGAGAGGAAGAGGAGAGAAAAGAGAAGAGAAAAACTTAAGCTTTCAATCCAATTTTTCAAAGAAAAACCTAGTTTTTGTCCGTGAAACTTCGTACCGACTTGGATTCTGCTTGTTGGGCACGCATTGCACGCATTCCTAGGCTTATATCGCATCTAAGGTGAGAGAAAAATTCTAGATCTCAAAATGTCATTTTTGTGTTTTTGCGTATAAATGAAGATTGAACCGTTAGAATTGAAATCTGATGATAGATTATTGCTCCTTGCATGCTAGGGATCATTATATACTAATACTACAAGTTTCTGTCGGATATAGCATAATTTTTATTTTCCGGGTATTTAATTTTGATTAAAATGTTCAAAGTTGATTTAATTGAGTTGTGTTGCTCGAAATCGATTGCCGTCGATTTCTAAATACTTGATAATTACGTGTTAGCGCTGTTGTAATGCCGAATTTTCGATTACATTGTTTGTGTGGAAATTCGGAAAATCCAGCCATGACGTCATAGGGTTTTAGGGTTATCGGGCATGTTTTGGAGGTGTTATGGTGGATTTCCGAGAGGGCTAATGTAGTAGGTTGAATGGGTGAGTGATAGGAACTGATTTGGCAATGTTTGGATTAGTAGATTGTAAGTTATGAATTTTAGAAGTTAGGTTGTCATTCTTTAATTTCTTGAACGATGCCTTAGATGGTTGGGTAGCGTTCGAGTGATGAATGGTGAGTTGTTGTTGAGTAATTTAGAGTTTAATTATGAATATTATGCATGTCCGGTTAGATGGCCTACTTTGTCATCTAACTACGTTGTTTGATGTTTAATTTAATATTGATGTTATATTGATGTTATATTGATGTTATTGATTGATTATTATTGAATGCGGGAATCGGGCACTCTTGTTGCTGATCTCCCAATTGATTGATCGATTTATGCTTGCATGATGATTGATGAAAATGGAGCCTTGGTATGTGTGTGCCACCTCTCGGGCAGCGTCGGGCTGTCGGGTTGAAACCGGCATGACTGCCATAGGCTACCCCCAGCTCGCATGACGGAGATGTCATGGAGGGAAGGGGATAGTGAGGTACCTCGGGTGCGTGAGTAATGGGGAGTTATAAGAAGAACGGTTGAGATCGTGATGGCGTTTGGAGCTACACCAAATAGAGTATCCTTATTGAATGGTCATATAGTTATGTGATGATAGCTTTATTTATGTTATTATTGTTGTTGTGTGTTTACTTGCTCAAAGGACTAAATCCAAGGAGCGTAGTGAATACTGTCGAGATCTATCGGATCCTCACTGGGCTTATGTATATAAGCTCACTCTCTATTAATGCATGTTTCAGGTGTACTTTCACAAGATTACGGGTACGTGCCTCCTGAAGAGGAGAATGTGGAAAATGTGCCTTTTGTGGATGAGTCATATGTTCCCGAGTCTTATCTATGACTTTATGTTGTTAAAAGTCTTGTATATTAGTTTAATAGACTTTATATGCTTTACGGTTCTTAATGTAATAGATATTGAAAAGATGTTGAACCAAATGATGTTAACTTAGCGGTTTCCTTTTGTCTATGGTTAAATTGTAGTTGTGTCTCAACTTACCTTTGAAATGTATGATAAAGTTGAGGTATTGTATGTCATGTTGGAACGGAGGCGTATAACGAGGATGTTTTATTGTATAATATGGTTGTGTTGTATGTTGTTGTTGTATTGAGGAATTACGGGATGTATGATGTTTTATGAGGTTGGTTTAGAACCTCGGAAATCCGTTTACTGTCGTTATGCCGCCGAAATTCCGTTGCGTCCTGACTGATCGTAGGTGGGGTCGAGTTGGGGCGTGACAGTTTAAGTGGTATCAGAGCTCATGTTAGTTGTCAGCCGGGGTATTCTCGGAATGTGGGTAATGGTCTTAGCATGAAATATGTATGAAAGGAAAGAAAAATGAAATATGTATTGGTATGATTAATTGATTAAGTGATTATGTGATTTAAGTGCTTATGTGATTATGTGATCAATTTGTTTATGTGTTTTATATGAGTTTGTTATTTATGTGTTAATAGTTGTTTATAACCTGTCTACGTGCTATAACTGTGCTAACTCTTTGATTAGTAGAATGGCCGGTCGACCGAGAACCAGAGGTAGGCCTGAGTTGACTGATGAGACTCCGAGTAACGTGGCACCGGGCCGTGACGGGGGTGATGACCGATTTGGAGCCGCTATGGAGCGGATTGCAGAGTTAGTGGCTAGTCAGGCACAGTTATTAGCAGGGCAGGCTGCCCAGAATCAGGCTATGCAGGCTCAGCTTCTGAATATTCAGGGTGGTAACCACGGGCGTGGTACCCTGAAGGACTTTTTAGGATATCACCCACCGAGATTTCAGGGGGAGCCGGATGATAGGAAGGCGGAGGTATGGATTAGCAAGTTGGAGAAGATTTATGATCCACTTGGCTATACTGATGAGCAGAAAGTCTCTTTTGCCGTGTATTTGTTAGATGACGAGGCAGAGGAGTGGTGGCGCACGGTAAGGACTAGTTGGGCGGCACAGGGTATTCCTTATATTTGGGGTACCTTTCTGATGGCTTTCCGGGCAAAGTATGTCCCGAGGATTTGCAGGGAACGGAGAGAGGCCGAGTTTCTAGCCTTGGTCCAGGGAGATGCTACAGTGGCTCAATATGAGGCCACATTTACTCGATTGTCCCGGTATGCACCGGAGTATGTGGTAGATGAGGAGCGGAGGACTCGCAGGTTTATGTTGGGGTTGCGGCCCGAGATTCAGGATGTGATGGCTCTGAATCGTTATGATATTTTCACTGAGGCTTTTGAGGCAGCTTCTAGATTGGAGAAGAGGAAAGGGGATCAGATTGTCTCCAGTCAGCCTAGTAAGAGGCCGTATCAGCCGCCGGGCCAGCAGGTTTTATATAGGCCTCCAGTACAACAGGTTGTCTACAGGCCACCTGCCCAGCAGGGTTCTTTTAGGCCACAGAGTCAGCAGAGTTATTATCGGCCTCAGTTTCAGCAGAGGCCATATCAGGTTCAGACTCAGTTTAGGCCAGCCCAGTCTCAGGGTCAGTATAGGCCTAGTGTGGTGAGACCTCAGCAGCAGGCTGTATCAGCTGCTTCTTCAGCTTCTGGTTATTCTAGGGGCAGTGCTAGTGCCACATCATCGCAGTGTAATTACTGCAAGCGCTCAGGGCATGTAGAGTCCGACTGCAGGGTAAAGGCAGGGACATGTTTGGGTTGTGGTAGCATCGATCATAGGGTGAGGGATTGCCCTAAGTATGCGAGGACTGAGGGTCGGGCAGCGACTCAGGGTTATCAGGGTAGGCCTACGGGCAGTGTACCACAGCAGCAGCGGGTTCAGGCTCGGGCTTATGCAGTTGACTTAGAGGAGATGCCTGAGGAGACTGCAGTTGTGGAAGGTAACTTTCTTATACTTGATCAACTTGTTAAAGTGTTGATTGATTCTGGTGCTATGCATTCTTTCATTACTCCTGCTTGTGTACAACGTGTTAAATTGCAACCTGAAAGATTGCCTTATGTGGTTGAAATTAGTACCTCTTTGACTGATAAGTATGTTACTGGCTTAGTATGTAAGGATTGTTTAATACATGTTAAGGGGCATAATTTTCCTTCGGACCTTATTTTATTTCCTATCCGGGGGTATGATGTTATCTTGGGTATGGATTGGCTTTCTAAGTATGATGCCCAGTTGAACTGTAGAACCAAGGTAGTACAGTTTCGTTTGCCAGATCAGCCAGTAGTTGAGGTAGCGGGTAACCGGGGTGCTAAGACGAGTTTTGTTATCTCAGCAACTAAAGCCGTTAAGTTGGTGAGTAAGGGGTGTTCGGGTTATCTAGCTTATTTGATCAACAAGCCATCTGTTAAGCTACAGCTTGAGGAAGTCCCTATTATCCGGGAATATCCTAATGTATTTCCCGAGGAGTTGCCAGGATTGCCGCCAGAGAGGGATATCGAGTTTGTGATTAATCTTGTTCCCGGTACTCAACCTATTTCTAAATCGGCATACCGGATGGCACCAGCTGAGTTGAAGGAGTTGAAGACTCAGTTACAGGAGTTGTTGGAGAAAGGATTTATTCAGCAGAGTTCTTCACCTTGGGGAGCTCCTGTTTTGTTTGTGAAGAAGAAGGATGGTACCTTGAGATTATGTATTGATTACCGTGGTTTGAATCAGGTGACTATCAAGAATAAATATCCTTTGCCACTGATTGATGAGTTGTTTGATCAACTTCAGGGAGCCAAAGTCTACTCTAAGTTTGATTTGAGGCAGGGGTATTATCAGCTTCGGATTCGCTCAGACGATGTTCCGAAGTCTGCCTTCAGGACTCGGTACGGGCATTACGAGTTTGTTGTTATGCCCTTTGGTTTGACTAATGCACCGGCAGCATTCATGGATCTTATGCATCGAGTCTTTCAGCCGTACTTGGACCAGTTCGTGGTGATTTTTATTGATGATATCTTGGTCTATTCTAAATCTGAATTGGAGCACGAGCAACATCTACGGCTTGTATTAGAGAAGTTGCAGGAGCATCAGTTGTTTGCCAAGTTCAGCAAATGTGAATTTTGGCTGCAACGGATTTCTTTTCTTGGCCATGTTATTACACATAGTGGTATTTCTGTAGATCCCACTAAGATTGAATCGGTGATGTCTTGGAAGCGGCCAGAGAGTGTTACTGATGTCCGTAGTTTTCTTGGCTTGGCGGGTTATTACCGTAGGTTTGTCAAGGACTTCTCAAAGATTGCGGGGCCACTATCTAAGTTGACTCAGAAACGGACTATCTTTAATTGGGACGAGAAGTGTGAGAGTGGATTTCAGGAGTTGAAAAAGAGGTTAACTACCGCTCCAGTACTTGCTCTACCAGAGGGAACCGATAATATGGTCATTTACAGTGATGCATCCAAGGAGGGCTTGGGATGTGTTCTTATGCAGGATGGCCGAGTTATTGCCTATGCTTCTCGAAAGTTGAAGCCTTATGAGGTGAATTATCCGACTCATGATCTTGAGTTGGCAGCAGTTGTCTTCGCACTGAAAAAGTGGCGTCATTATCTGTGGGGCAGTAAGTTCGAGATTTTCACTGATCATAAGAGTCTTAAGTATTTATTCTCACAGAAGGAGTTGAATATGCGCCAGCGGAGGTGGATGGAGCTTCTTGGAGATTATAATTGTTCTATCAATTATCTGCCTGGGAAGGCAAATGTTGTGGCAGATGCTCTCAGCCGGAAGGCTAGTATTTCTTGTTTGGCTGTCAAGAAGTGGGAGGTTCTTGAGGAGTTTAGTTATTGGAGACCAGAGTTCACTCAGGTTGGGGTGATGTGTTCACATCTCCGTATTCAGCCTTTATTGTTGTCTCAGATCAGGGAAGCTCAGCAGCTTGATGTTAACCTTCAGAAGATCAAGGATCAGATTTCGGATGATCAGTCTGACTTTAAAGTGCATGAGGACGGTATTCTTCGGTTTCGGAACAGGGTTTGTGTTCCCGATGAACCGGGCTTGAGACGAGGTATTCTGGAGGAAGCTCATAATTCTAAATATACTATTCATCCTGGTGGAACCAAGATGTATCGGGATTTGAAACAGCATTATTGGTGGAACAACATGAAGAGGGAGGTTGCTCAGTTTGTGTCTAGATGTTTGACTTGTCAGAGAGTGAAAGCCGAACATCAACGACCAGCAGGTTTGCTTCAACCGTTGGCTATACCAGAGTGGAAATGGGAGCATATTACGATGGACTTCGTCACTGGTTTGCCTAGATCACCGAGGGGTAATGATGCAGTTTGGGTTGTCGTGGATCGTTTGACGAAGACAGCTCATTTTATCTCGATGAGGTTAGGAGATGAGGTTACAAAGCTGACGGATCTTTATCTGGATCAGATTGTTAGACTTCACGGTATTCCATCTAGTATTGTCTCTGATCGAGATCCTCGATTTACTTCTCGTTTGTGGGAGAAACTTCAGGAGACTTTGGGTACTCAGTTGAACTTTAGTACCGCGTATCATCCACAGACCGACGGTCAGTCTGAACGGACTATTCAGATTCTGGAAGATATGCTTAGAGCTTGTGTTCTGGACTACGGAAAGAACTGGGAGAAACATCTACCATTTGCCGAGTTTGCCTATAACAATAGTTATCAAGCTACTATTGGGATGGCACCTTTTGCAGCTCTTTACGGTCGTAAGTGCCGTTCACCTTTGTATTGGGACGAGGTAGGAGAGATGAAGACTATTGATCCGACTATCATGCCAGAACTTCTTGAGAAGATTGAGAATGTTCAGTTGATCAGGCAGAGAATGCTTACAGCGCAGAGTAGATTCAAGAGTTATGCTGATAAGCGTCGTCGAGACTTGGAGTTTGCAGTTGGAGATCAGGTTTTCTTGAGATTGTCTCCTCGAAAGGGGTTTGTTCGTTATGGTAAAGGTGGTAAGCTGAGTCCGAGATTTGTTGGGCCGTTTGAGATTACTGGCAGGGTTGGTAAGTTGGCATATCGGTTGGCTCTACCGGAGAACTTCTCTAATGTCCACGATGTGTTTCACGTGTCTAATTTGCGGAAATACAATCCGGATCCTTCTCATATTCTTGAACCAGAGCCGTTACAGCTTCGTGAGAATTTGACTTATGACGAGCGTCCGATTCGTATTCTAGATCAGATGGACCGAGAGTTGAGGTCGAAGAGGATTCCGATGGTTAAGGTGTTGTGGAAGCATCACGGCATTGAGGAAGCTACGTGGGAGAGACGAGATCAGATGCAGCAGCAATACCCAGATCTTTTCCGTACATCAAGTAAGAATTTCGAGGACGAAATTTCTATAAGGGGGGGAGAATGTGAAACCCCACTTTCTTGCTTATCTCGTTTTACGTGCTTTACCTCGTTTTGCGTGCATATAACCTGTTTATGTGCTATAGGACCTAGAAAGTTATAATTTTGATTTCAATACTTCTAATACGTGCTAAATGTGCATTCATGAAATTTTCATCAAAAACGGAGTCAGAAATTTTATCGTCGATTTTCAGTGAATAGTGTTTTCGAAACACGTCCGCTATAATTTTGAAACTGGTCTTTTTAACCCTTCTAGACCTAGTCCACGGACTTTAATAGACTTGTGTTTGATGAAAACGGTTTTAAAATCGGCTTAAGAATTTATTAGGGTTTTTACACCGACTTTTGCGAAAATCGAGTTTTAAGCCGACTCGGGTGGAATTCTTTGAATGTAAAACTTCTTGTCACCTAAAAATAACTCACTTGAGATATCTTGGGGGTTGCATAATTAATTTTAACTTGGTGATCACTAAAATGCAATTAAAGACATTAAAAACACAAAATTACCTATTAAAATAACTTTGACTTTAATTAAATAGTTGACCATTTAAGCTTATGTCCTCAACACACACTCACACAACACAAAAACACCACCACACACACACACATTGCCGAGAGGAAGAGGAGAGAAAAGAGAAGAGAAAAACTTAAGCTTTCAATCCAATTTTTCAAAGAAAAACCTAGTTTTTGTCCGTGAAACTTCGCACCGACTTGGATTCTGCTTGTTGGGCACGCATTGCACGCATTCCTAGGCTTATATCGCATCTAAGGTGAGAGAAAAATTCTAGATCTCAAAATGTCATTTTTGTGTTTTTGCGTATAAATGAAGATTGAACCGTTAGAATTGAAATCTGATGATAGATTATTGCTCCTTGCATGCTAGGGATCATTATATACTAATACTACAAGTTTCTGTCGGATATAGCATAATTTTTATTTTCCGGGTATTTAATTTTGATTAAAATGTTCAAAGTTGATTTAATTGAGTTGTGTTGCTCGAAATCGATTGCCGTCGATTTCTAAATACTTGATAATTACGTGTTAGCGCTGTTGTAATGCCGAATTTTCGATTACATTGTTTGTGTGGAAATCCGGAAAATCCAGCCATGACGTCATAGGGTTTTAGGGTTATCGGGCATGTTTTGGAGGTGTTATGGTGGATTTCCGAGAGGGCTAATGTAGTAGGTTGAATGGGTGAGTGATAGGAACTGATTTGGCAATGTTTGGATTAGTAGATTGTAAGTTATGAATTTTAGAAGTTAGGTTGTCATTCTTTAATTTCTTGAACGATGCCTTAGATGGTTGGGTAGCGTTCGAGTGATGAATGGTGAGTTGTTGTTGAGTAATTTAGAGTTTAATTATGAATATTATGCATGTCCGGTTAGATGGCCTACTTTGTCATCTAACTACGTTGTTTGATGTTTAATTTAATATTGATGTTATATTGATGTTATATTGATGTTATTGATTGATTATTATTGAATGCGGGAATCGGGCACTCTTGTTGCTGATCTCCCAATTGATTGATCGATTTATGCTTGCATGATGATTGATGAAAATGGAGCCTTGGTATGTGTGTGCCACCTCTCGGGCAGCGTCGGGCTGTCGGGTTGAAACCGGCATGACTGCCATAGGCTACCCCCAGCTCGCATGACGGAGATGTCATGGAGGGAAGGGGATAGTGAGGTACCTCGGGTGCGTGAGTAATGGGGAGTTATAAGAAGAACGGTTGAGATCGTGATGGCGTTTGGAGCTACACCAAATAGAGTATCCTTATTGAATGGTCATATAGTTATGTGATGATAGCTTTATTTATGTTATTATTGTTGTTGTGTGTTTACTTGCTCAAAGGACTAAATCCAAGGAGCGTAGTGAATACTGTCGAGATCTATCGGATCCTCACTGGGCTTATGTATATAAGCTCACTCTCTATTAATGCATGTTTCAGGTGTACTTTCACAAGATTACGGGTACGTGCCTCCTGAAGAGGAGAATGTGGAAAATGTGCCTTTTGTGGATGAGTCATATGTTCCTGAGTCTTATCTATGACTTTATGTTGTTAAATGTCTTGTATATTAGTTTAATAGACTTTATATGCTTTACGGTTCTTAATGTAATAGATATTGAAAAGATGTTGAACCAAATGATGTTAACTTAGCGGTTTCCTTTTGTCTATGGTTAAATTGTAGTTGTGTCTCAACTTACCTTTGAAATGTATGATAAAGTTGAGGTATTGTATGTCATGTTGGAACGGAGGCGTATAACGAGGATGTTTTATTGTATAATATGGTTGTGTTGTATGTTGTTGTTGTATTGAGGAATTACGGGATGTATGATGTTTTATGAGGTTGGTTTAGAACCTCGGAAATCCGTTTACTGTCGTTATGCCGCCGAAATTCCGTTGCGTCCTGACTGATCGTAGGTGGGGTCGAGTTGGGGCGTGACATTTTTTCTCTCTCCCTCTCACACACATATATACACACACACACACGTACAAATACACTCATACACACTTTCACATACTCTCTCACACACATGCTCTCACACACATATACACATACACACACACACCTACAAATACACTCATACACACATACACATACTCTCACACACACACGCTCTCACACACATATAAACACATACACATACACACACTATCACTGACACACACATATACACACTCACACACACACACAAAAACACACTAACAACACTCACACAAATACGCACACTCTCTCTCACTCACACACAAACACTCTCTCACTCTCACACATACACACACACACACTTTCTCTCTATCTATCTCTCTCTCTCTCACACACACATACACATATACACTCACACACACATATACACACATACACACGCACTTACACATACACACACACACACACACACACACACACTCTCTCTCTCTCTCTCTCTCTCACACACTCATACATAAATATACATACACACACATACATACACATATCAAACCATGTCTGTATGCATGTATGAGAGACTCTCTCTCTCTCTCTCTCTCTCACACTCACACATAAATATACATACACACACATACATACACATATCAAACCATGTATGTATGCATGTATGAGAGTGTGTGTGTGTGTGTGTGTATGAGACTGTGTGTATGTGTGTATATGTGTGTGTATGTGTATGAGAGAGAGAGAGAGAGAGTGTGTGTGTGTGTGTGTGTGTGTGAGAGAGAGAGAGAGAGAGTATATGTTTGTATGAGTGTGTGTGTGTGTGTATGTGTGAGATAGTGTGATTGTGTATTAGTGAGTGTGTGTGTGTGTTTATGTGTGTATAAATATGTGTGTACGAGTGTGTGTGTGTGTGTGTGTATGTGTGTATGTGTGTATATGTGTGTGAGAGAGTATTTATGTGTGTATGTGTATGTGAGTGTGAGTGTGAGTGTGAGTGTGTATATGTGTGTATGTGTGTGTGTGTGTGTTAGTGTGAGTGTGAATGTGTAAGTGTGCGTGTGTAAGTGTGCGTGTATGTGTGTGAGTATGTATGTGTGTGTGTGTGTATGTGTGTGTGTGTGTGTATGTGTGTGCGTGTGCGCACTTTGACTATTAGCACTGAGAAAAAAAAATGTGTCCATATGTGTCGGGGAGATGAAGAAATAAAACGAAAATACATGAAAACATAAAAAAGTTTTTCTTGTTTTCTTGTTCTTTAAAACACATATTCCAGAACAGTTTTTAAAAACAATTTTTCAAAACAATTATGTCAAACAAGTTTTTCTGTTTTTTTTGTTTTTGAAAACAAAAAATATTTTCAAAAACACTTTCAAACAACCCCTAAATATTTTGGTTCTAAATTTATTTGTTGAACGTTTAATTTTGTTTCAAAGACCACTCCATCTATATCTCCATTAAACTTGATGGTTACCAGGGCAGGATTGATATTAAGCAAATAAGTAACATGGTTGAGTCCTTTACCTCCTTCAGCGCTTGGATGATCAATTAGTTGGTTTTCAATTTTTGTTTGTTTTCTTTTATTTATTTATTTATTTATTTATTTTAATGTTTTCTTATTTCACATCAATTTTTCAACTTCTTTTCAAGTTTTCCCCTGATGTAAATTTTTAATAAATGAATTCTTATCATACACATGAAGCATTTCGTGTAAATTTAGTCGGTAATTCATTTATTTGCCTTCGTGCATATTTTTGTTCATTACCACTGCTCTTTTTTCTTTTAGTCTTTAACGTTAGTAATCCTAAAATATTTAAACCTCTTGCTTGCTTAATTTAAATAAGCCTGTTAGATGAATTCATATGTTCATAACCTTATTCGAACACTTGTGAGTTTAATAAAGGATATCGTTTAAAAAATTTAACGAATCCAAAGTAACATCAAAGGGGAGGGAACTACTTAGCTGGCTTTGACAAGGACATACTGTACTTTGTAAAAAAGAATAATAATTAGCTGGGTTAATTCAATCCATTAAAAAATAATGCACTTACTAAAAGAACAAAATATTTAGCTTTCTTAAGTAATTTGACACTGGTCAATATATATTTTTTTTTCCAACAAGTATTGACTATATATGACAATATTTGCTTGTAGACAAGGATGCCAATATATTTATATTGTCCCAAATATTTCTTTAGATTCTTGTAGGGGGGACCAGGAGCACTTGTTAGTGGGGACTAAAATATATAATTTATTAAGTATTTATGTATTTTTTTTTTAGTTGGAATTAATTAAATTTTTTAATTAAAAATACATAAATATCAAACAAAAAAAAAAAGAGAGATACATTGAAATTTTAATGTTTTTCTGGGTCAGTGGAGCTACAGCCCCCACAGCTGACTCCCATGTAGATCCACCTCTGGATTCTTGAATTGTTCCCTATAATGTATGAGAGCATGCAGGTAACAATGTAAAACAATTATATTTTTAAATTTGGTGTATGAAATTCTCGTTATACTCATCTTTAAATTTAAAATAAAACATTGTCTCTCTTGAAAACGACAAGAAAAGCGAAGCTAATAAAGTTGAAAAAAATTAGATACGAACCTAAAGTGATGGCATAATCCCAATTATCGACACATATTTTTCAGTGGCGCAGCTCTGAATCTTTAACGGGATAACTCAGTGTCCTCTTTTTCTTACTATATTTCATTTTAATTTTTATGTATCTTCCAGTTTCTTTGTATCAATGATTAAGGTGGTTGTAAATAATGAGTCTAATAAAGTTAGACCACTTGTTCAACAACCCAATAATAATGAAAACGAAGACATCCTATAAGTAGTAGTAGTAGTAGTGTAACAATTGGATTGTTGAAAGGTACGTCCACAAATGATGACGGATGACCCAACGTTGAAAGGAATCTATGGATGGATTTAGAACGCATGTGTTTGGTTCTCCTTTTGTTTTGTTTCATAGCTGCACATTCACATGCAGCACACATGCTAGCTTTTTGGCTTTTTTTTTTTTTTTTTTGCTTAAAGCCCCCGGTGTCCGGGACTATAATGGCCCAATTAATCCAAAATTCCGTCCGGATAATACCTGTAGAATCTGACTCTTATTCGAGAGGTCCTGGCCCATAACTGTTTAACATAGCGCCCTCACAGAGAATCGAACTCTCAACCTCGTTTGATATTCGCAAGTCACTCGTCACTTACGCCCAACTGCTGGATTAGCTTTTTGGCTTTTTTTTTTCATTTGGCATATATTCTCAAAAGATGATGACTTCATGAACTAAGCGAAGATTAAGGTTTGCTTTACTCGCGAAAGGTAACATAATATATCAGGTTGTATCCTAAAATGTCATCATGTTACCTCTTGCACATATTTATGTACATGACTGATTACTGAACTAGCAGACTTACATTTATTACTTTTTGCAAACATGAGGGCAGGTAATACGTATGGAAACATTTACTCTTTTGAGAAATACTATGTGTTACTTAATTTTTATACACTAAGAAAAACAAGTTGGGATAATGACTAAATTCAGTAGCTTGGTCATGGCCAAACCAGAATGGGTGATGGATTTCTGACCATTGCCTCCGTCGGCTCAAGTCCCGTAGCCATGCTATAGCCAAATCTAAAACTTAATTTGTATTTATTTTTTGTTACGTCCGTACCAAATGTCGATAGTCATTCCATCTCCAATTCAATTTTTTCACATTTTTATTAATTATTAACTTTCATAGTAAAATCATAGCTATTTTGGTTGTAAATATTCCTTAATCACGTATCCGTCGTCAATCCATAACCGTTCAGTAGCCACATATCCGTAACCAATCTGTAACCACGTAACCATAGTCAATTCAAGGTTCATAACCAATCCGTAGCGTTTTTATAGCTACATATCTGTAACCAATCCATAACTTTTTGGTCGCCACATATTCATAGTCAATTCGTAGTCAATTAATTATTTAATTTTAAAAAAATTAAAATATAAAGGATAAAAAAAATTAAAATTAAATATACCAAATTAAGTTTTACAAAATTTTAATATTTCCTGTAAATTTAAAATATTTACAAAAAACCTAAATTCTATACAAAAATAACATTTTATATTTACAAAAAAAAAACCTAAAATAATCTACTTATTGTCTTATAATAATCTCGCTCACGTGATTTCAATGCCTGCAAAAGTTTTCTTTTCTCTTCTAGTATTTTCTCGTACGCCCCAACCAGATCCTATCTAGATGCAAGCTAAGACATGACCTGACTAAGATAATAAAACTAGAATAAATAAATAAAGAAACTAGTAAATAGTCAAATTCATAGAAGAAAACTAGATGTTGTATTTACTGTAAAAGTATTTACATGACAATCCCAAAGTGTGAGCGACTAGCCCACATAATTTACATTTGTCCCAAAAATATTGTGATGTTACGTGTATACAACAAAAATCCTTCTACTCGAGGCATTCTAAACAAAAATACAAGCCAAAATATTTCACAAGCTTTCACGTTCTCGTCAGCCCTGCTACTCAAAGTCTTCACCTGTGACATTTAGAAATACACGTGGTGACCTATAAAGCTCAGTCAGGTTGTGCGAATGTGTGATTTTTCAAACTTAGATTACTTGTTTCAATACTTGGTATACATTAAATCCAAAGCAATTTATGTTTACAACAATTAAATCAAGTTAAGAAAAATAATAACAACTATTCACATTATTGGATACACTTTTAGTAAAACACATAGGGAGAATACGCTATCCAAATATGTTGAAGGCGTCACCCTTATACCACCTGTCACAAACACAACCACTTATATTACCTAATAGACGTACTCCGGAAGTACGTCGAATCCTGCAACCCGCTCGTCATGGAGCTCTCCGTCCATAAACCCGAGAGGGAATAGACTCACGGTAGTCATGTCCTCGCCTGGCAAACCCGATGCCACCCAATGTGACACAACGCTACCATGTCGATATAGGGCCCAAAAGTACAAGCACAAGAATAGGTTGCAAAATTTTCATGCAGTAATCAGTTCAACTCAAAGGGGCGACTAAGTAGGCTGCACCAATTAACAACAACATTTAATAATATCACGAGTAGGTAGGCCGCTACATCACACAAACAATCAAGTTATGTCTATCAAAAAAAGTATCTATCGCTGCAGCATGGCATACAAAAGTAGAATCCTCTGATATGATCACTAAGCATTTCATAAAAGAAAATGCCACATAGTTTAAATACAGGTTATAATCATGTTTAAGCACCTGGATGGTTCTAGTAAAATGATATAAGTAAGCATGTTCCATTAAGTAATATAAGAATGTTACGTAGTTTTAACTTTACATGCTTCATCTTCTACTGCTGCCCTTGTTCTTTGTTGCAGGTCATAATCAAGAAAAGGCAAAAAAGCACCATCTATTAATCTAGCTCGTCAAAAACTCATTTTCCTAACACCACCTACACCACACGGCACACCCAAATACCTATGTCTCACCTTTTGTTAGCTTAATTATTAACAGTTTAAGCACCAGAGCTCTTGCCAAACCATTC
This sequence comes from Ehretia macrophylla, assembly GCA_037974665.1. Taxonomy (NCBI): domain Eukaryota; kingdom Viridiplantae; phylum Streptophyta; class Magnoliopsida; order Boraginales; family Ehretiaceae; genus Ehretia; species Ehretia macrophylla. The sequence continues at coordinate 73,080,686 of CM075779.1, forward strand.
CACTCGTTTTCCACTCCCAAGTCATGTAGAAGGAATTCACCTTCTACATTTCAATCAACCAGTTGCTAGACATCAAAAGTACACCTAAGTATCAGTTAAGCTATTTCTTTCACTTGATATAACCAACTCTTTTATAAATGACATGTAGTAGTTGAACCGTTAGCAAACATACCTATACATAAACACATATACACACAACAGAGCAAATTATTAAAAGTGGATAAGAAATTAAACCATGCCAAACAGGGGTATGAAGCAATCAAACGACTTTATAAATTCTAACCATGGACTACGTGTCTAAAGTAAATTGCCAGCACCAGCTTATAAGTTAGCATGATGGTTGTCAAATAAACTTTATGTCTAAAGTTTCTTCTACCTAAAATGATAGTTGTAGAAATGAAGTTTATCCATGCAACAGTGTATGAAGGTCAAGGATATGGTAGATATACGTTAATTGGTTAAGTATGAGATATTAAAATTCATTTGGGTGAAGGTATTTGAACCAATTTTTAATTTACCCACTGATGGTAAAAGATACTATAATGCACAACAACGGCCCACAATGCATATAGATGACAAGACTGCTATGGCTCATATGGTGTGGAAGGGACTTGATCAAATTTTTCTTGACATCCTACCCAAAACTACCCAAGTAACTAGACGAAATTTCCTTCTTCTCCATTGTTAGTGATTTAGTGATGCCTAGAGTAACTAATGATGGAAGGATAAATTTTTGCAATGCATAGACCATGTATTTGCTTTACTCTAGGCAACACATCAATTTACCACACATGATGTTAGAACATATATGGCATATTTACAATTAAGTGCATAGTCTTGTATATGGTATGGCCTTTACCCGCATGTTTTCGCATTATGGAGTGCCCTTGCGTGGTGGAAAGAAAAGTTTTCATCATTCATAGAAGTTTGACACTGCATCAATGAAGAGAATGGGATTGGTTGTGCATAATGATAATGTGTTTAGGTTGACTGAGATTCACAACTAGCCCATTGAAGAGCAGAATGAAATACTAGCTAAACTGAAAGCTAGTAAGGGTAAGAAAATGACAGCTCCAAAAATACCAGTCGTTGACACACAGGTAGACATTAAGCAAGAATATGATTAAATACAGCCTGATCCTGTGCAAGAAGAACAAAATATGCAGATTGCAATTGCAGGATCTCAAGAGACTTTGAGAACTGATGAAGCTAGAAGATAAGGAGTTGATTCTAGTTCAGGAGTTCCTCTATCTGATCACCAGGTACCTCCTATGATTGATATGGCGCGCCTTATGAAGATGCATGCTACCTAGATGGTACTAAGTTCAAAACCTTAATTTAACACAGCGGAAGCTAATAGCATATATAACAAGGATCAAACCACAGTTTTTACAAGAAAAATTGTATAAACAAAGATTTGTATATTTATCGTAATGATGTAAAGATCAAAATTCAGCACCAGTTGAAATTTTTACCTAGATTCGTTAGCTTAGATCTTCACGAAACAAAAACCATCTTGTTAAAAGAAGCTCTACATGCCTGGAGAGGTGGAACTCCAATGATCATCTCTCCTATAACCTTCTTCCTTACTGAATAATGTTTGATTGAATTGTGGGATTCAATCTCTTGTATTTTTTCCTTTCCTGTGCGTGGTGTAAGAGAGGAAGAGAGAAATTTCATTTCTCTGCTCTTATGGGACGTGTGAATGTATGCTAGAGCTATAGGAGAGATTCCATTACATAGATGTGGTGAGAGCTAGAAGCAAAATCCAAAAGGGAAAATGATAAGTGCCACAATCCTGTCAGGAATGTATTTGGACACTTTGATGCACCTAGGACTTAAGTAGTCCAATCTAATCCCTTCTCTTGGCCTTCTAGAAGCTCTCTACTCTCTCCACTACCTGCATATGAAGTGTATGATGAAGACAAGTATGAGAATGACAATAAGGATGGTGATGCTTAGGCCCTTTCTCAATCCGAAGACAAACTTTTTTAACAACTTCTTTCCATTATCTCATTTTGGAACGATTTAAAATTTATCCTTGTTTTCAACACTTTTAAGCACTTTCACTTTGCTTAGCATGATTTGCACTCATGTTTTTGGCTAATTTTCTTATTAATGCTAATTGTTTGTTTGAGCACTTTCCCTTTGTTTGTTTTTATGATGCCAAAGGGGTAGAAGTTTGCGTTGTTGAATGATACGCTTGTGTTTGTGTTGTTAAATGATATGCTTGTATTAATGCTTATGTTGAATGATATGCCAAAGAAAGAAGTTTGATGGTCTATAAGTGTTGTGCTAAATGATGGTTTGAATATGTGCACAAGCTTGTGATTATGATGATATACATACTTGTGGATATATACATGTTTGTAATATTGAGATGCATACTTGTGGTTATTCTTGATCACTTAAACTATTGAAATAGATAATGATGCATGGAGTAAGGGGGAACTTTCTCATTTGAATAAATTAGTTTATATGCATGATCTTAGGGGGGTCTTTATTGTGTTTGTTGGTGTTTATTGATATAGATTTTATCATTATCAAAAAAGGGGAAATTGTTGACTAAGGCCTAAAATCAAATATTTTGATGATAATTAAAATCTTGCTTATGAACTTAATGATTAAACAAATCACTTGGTATGTGTTGAGAATGTTTGTATGTGATTAGTTTTGATGACTAAACAATGAAGATAGGATGAACGGTGAAGACGTAATGAGCTTTCATTGGATCTTTACATGCAAAGATGTCCATTAACCTTTGAAGAATGAAGAGAAGATTGAAGAGGGAGCGTAGAGTCATAAGGGATAACGGCATATAAATTATCGAATGCCTTTGAAGTGTTCGTAAAAGCTCAATTGTGTTGAAAAATACTTAAATGCTTTCGAACTCTTTTTGGAAAATGGTTTCACATGGTTTAAAATATTTTGAGAATCAATTTGTTCCTTCAAAGAGGTTTTTAACACTTTTCTTCAAATTGATCTTCTGCCAAAAAGTAGTTTCAAAGATGGTGCAAATTTTAATGTCAAAATTGTGTTCAAATAGCTCAGCTTATCCTGGTAGCCAAGACTAGACAAGCCAGTTGAGCAAAGCCAATCGAGGCACTCAACCGACTTGGTTAGTGAGTTTTAAAGCCAAGTCAGTCAAATAATGTCAGGTAAAATGACCTCTTCTTTAAGCTCTACTTTTCGTCTTATATCACCTTCCTGAATGAACTGTTCTTACGGAAAGATAGCATATCTGCTGACTAAGACTCTGTGATCAGCAGGTAGCAAAAGTTGTATCCCAAAGACTCATTGAGATAACTAATAAATCTAACTTTATCATATCTCACTTCCAATTTCTCAGTCTTAAGTTTGTTAATAAAGGCCGAACAACCCTATATCCTAACATGTTTAAGACTAAGCTTCCTATTGTATCATATCTCATATGGTGTTCTACAGAGTAATTTAGAAGTAACCTTATTCAAGAGATATGTTGTTGTAAGGAGGAATCGGCCCAATAGGCTAATTGGTAAATTGGTATCATTCATCATGGGTTGAGCAATTTCCAATTGGGTCCAATTCCTCCTCTTTGAAAGTCCACTGAGTTCTGGTGTACCAAAAGAAGTCAACTGAGTTTATTTTCCTCGAGCTAATCCTAGAATTTACTACTAAGGTACTCTCCTCTATGATCAAATCGTAAAGCCTTATTCTTCTTCCCAGTTTGATTCTCTACTTCTTCTTTGAACTCTTTGAACCTTTCAAATAATTTAGATTTGTGTTTCATTGGATACACATACCTACAATGTGTCAAGGAATCAGCTAAGTAACTAGATTAACTTAGTTCAGAAGCAGTTACAAGAGTAACTAAGCTTCCAGTTGTACAACAGCTGGCAATTGCCAGCTGTACAATTAGTTGTAAAAGCTAGTCAGTTATAGAAAATATCTAGCTAAGCTCACTATTGTAAAGAGGTGCAGTACTCTCCCTATAAATACTGCAATAGTTGTACAACAATTATTAAGTCAATACAATCACAAAAATATCTCAAACTTCACACTCTCTCTCTTCTAACATGGATCATCTATAAAGGTGATAAAGCAGTTGAATCCTCCTCGGGCTATTTAACTAAATGACCCACACATATTAGTGTGTATAATTCAAAAAGATTTCTGGCCCTTTGTCCAGAAAAGTGTTTTGGTCATCTAACCAAGAAAACAAAATTCACATGTCGGGAATGGTTCTAGACCACATGGGCCTATAGTCATTCTTTCACCGAGTGAATTCCATTTTCTTCAATCAACCCAATCTTAAGTGTCACAATAGTTTAGAATTAATATTATCCCTTGGTCTGTTAATGTATTAATATTCATACATTGCTCGTTAATTTTTCTATCATACCTTATATAAATATATAAAAACCATCAATCAAACTACTAGTGCCAACACATTTATTTCTCAAATAAACCAAACAACCATTGTCATGCAAACAAAATTCAAAACCATCTTTAGCTAAAACAAAAATGGAAATGATGTTTCTAATGGGACGAGCCAAATAAACAATTATTTGGAAGTGATGAATATCCAGATGGCAAAGTAAAATGACATGTCCCTGTAGCTAATGCAATAATTGTTATTTCCCACCTTCAAGATCATGTTGCCTTTTACAAGCATTCTACTTCTCATTAGATTCTGTACAGAAGTACATATATGAAAAGTGATGCCAAAATCCAACACCCAAAAAGTAGAATCATTAGTAATTGAAAGATTAGTTTAAAAGCAAATGAGACAAACCTGCAGAAGACTTGCCCTTTCCCTTCAGACAGTTCTTTCTCAAATGTCCATCCTCCTTGCAATAAAAACACTTTCCCTTACCATTTTCTTTCCCTTTCTTCTTGGACACACCTCCACCAGGCTTGCTCTTAGAGGACTTCTTCTTGTTTTTCTTCTTGTTCGACTTATTACCAACTATCGAAGTAGAAGTCAAAGCAAGAACAACTTCATTTCCTTTTCCCCCGATTTGCTCTTGATACCCAATCAACATGTTTAAGAGTTGCACCAAAGTGCACTCAATATTGTTCATACAAAAATTCATTTTGAACATGAAGAAAGAATCAGGAAGAGAATGGAGGATCAAATCTATCCGCAGATTATTATCCATGAAAAAGTTTAGGGACTCAAGTTGCTCCAATAAATCGATCATCTTGAGAACATGTGCATTCACATCTGTTCCCTCAATCATCCTCATCTGGAACAATTGCCTAGATATCTCATATCTAGCAGTCCTAATTTGTTTACCATACATCTCTTGAAGGTGATTGATTATGATGAATACATCATCCATTTTCTCATGTAGGCACTGGAGCTCATTTGACATAGAAGCCAAAATATAGCACCTCACCTTTAGCTCATCATCATGCCACTTCTGGAAAGTGTCTTTTTCCTCCTTAGTTGCATCCTTTGGTAGCTCATCAGGGACAGGGGCATCAAGTACATATCCAATCTTTTGGGAATTTAGAATAGTCTTTAAGTTGTGAAGCCAGTCAACGTAATTAAGTCCAGTTAATCGGTTGGAATCAAGAATACGAGCAAGAGAGTTCATATTTGACATGGTAACTGCAGAAAATATTAAGATTATAAGAAATTGTATTATTTAACTATTTGACTTCCTTTAAATAAAATAATATTCCCTCTAAATTTTTTTGAATCCCACACTTCCCTAGTGGAAAATCTAAAACTGAATTTTTTTAGTGAGAGTTGGGACCCATTTATTTTAGTCAACCTCACTTAAAGCCTATTGGTGAAAGTAAAATAGATGGATAAATAACTCTTATTCAATGTATCATATACAATTCCAATTATACTCTATCTCTAGTCTCGTCAATCTCACCTAAGTTATTATTAATCTCGTGAAATTGGTTAAGTAGACTTGTTATCCTGACAAATTAGAATCAATGCAACATTAACTCCTTCCCTAATAGATTATTGGTGGCTAATAAGAATTCTGATTATGTCACGTCTCATGTTTAAAATAGAATACTTAGATACTTCAATAGATAAGCAACCCTTATGTACCCATAGTCAGCTGACTTATCTATTTGGTATCTAACATTCTGTGACAATGGAAATCAATGATAGAGTCTTCACAAGACTATATCATTTATTACTTAATATTATCCTTGGAAGGTTCTTGGTCATTATTAGGTCTCACTTTTTACATGCTTTCATTTCAATTTTATCGCATAAAATAAAATAAGAAACATCCATGCATTCGTCATAATTTATTGCATAAATAATATAAAAAATAAAATAAACTAGGATGACATTGGACAAGGAGCATATTCAACCTGATCATCCACATGGTACTTTGGTATAATAAAACAAACCCACAAATATAGCACAATTAATTTTCTAATATATTCTTATGATATTAGGTTTATCAGTTTATTGATTAAAATAGGTTTATCCAATTAATAAACTCCTTTATTAAGTTAGATTCATAAATATCTTATTTTGAAAATATTCAAAAATAATTATATTAAGGTTAATTAATAAATAATTTATTAATTAAAATATCAAAATACCTATTTGGGCCAATTCTAATTAATTGTCAAAAATAAATTAATTTAAGCCCAGCCCAGACAATAAAAAGAAGTCTATACTTAATTTTACTCTAATCTAAACTCAAAAGCCCAAATCTAAAGCCCAATCAGCCTAGAAAGAAAATTAAAAGAAAATCCCAAAACCTAACCCCAAAACCTTTCAGATTGGATCTAAGTCATGGGTTCAAGTCCAGATCCAAATTAGATATGGATATAGGTCAGAAAACCGTAACCCAATGTCTCTCCCCCTAGTCGTCCCCCTTAACTCTCCCCTTGGCCCACGGCTGTTGCAGCTATGCCGCGACAAGGCGATAGGGAAGGGGGAAAAAGCTAAGGCTAAAAATTGTGATTAGACAATTTCTATTGGCATAAAAATAGTTTCATAAACTATTTCTATTTTGATATATTAATTGTGCTATAAATGAATAATCATGTAATAGGCATGAATAGTAGCTCTAATACCACTGAAAGAAAAATATATAGCATTTAAAATTACTAAATAACACAACAGAATATGACATGTATCCCAAGCTCACCTCGGCTTAGGCTTCCAAATTATCTATGAGGTTGCATATAGTCCTTCAAGAAAATACTAGCAAGAATGTTGGAACCAAGGTAGTTTTATATTTCTCATTTTCTTATTTCACCGGGTATCTTAATTTCTTGATGGTTGTAGTAAAAATCTAAAGTTTGGATTTCTTAATTTTTTATCTATTTGAGTCTACCATGAATAAAATTCTACGGGTCGTGACATATTATTTTGTCCCTCTTTCAGTTCCTTCTCTTGTGGTGTAAACAACTACTAGTGTAGTGATAATTCTTGTGTGGTACAGTCACGGAACTACATGTTAATTTTTTCAATTTGAATTATTGAAAGCGTTAATTAGCTAATTTCACTTGTAAGTTTTTTCGTGCTTTAATACCAGAAGTCACAAGATCACAAGATCAAGAACTGTACCAATTTCACTAAAAACTTTAAAAGATTTTCTAGGGAAAGTAGTGATACCAAGCCTTGAACACATGTTAGGGCGAGTCTAGTGGAGTTAGAAGAATTTTTGGACTTCAATATACTTGTATAAGCTCGAAACTAGACTTAAATATTTTAAACTATTTAAATTTAGACCTATGCATGTAATATTAAACCCTACTTTTTCTACCATTTCTTTTAATGTAGGACAATGTCCTTACCCTTATTCACATGGGATCCTAACAGAAACAAATTATGTAAAAATTAGTCAAACATGATGAGCACGCGTAAATGTCAACGGACGTATTATTTTGTTGGTTGCACTAATCGTAACAGTATGGTTGTTGCTATTTTCCACTAATTATACTACAAAGAAAAGTAAAGAAAAAAAAATAAAAGAAAAAAGACATGACGAGGCTGTATAAACAGGTGATGGTGTTGCCGACACTGATACTGTGTTTTTTTCCCTTTTTTGGGTCAGGAGTTATACTACAAAGAAAAGTAAAGAAAAAAAAATAACAAAAAAAGGAGGTAGACAGAACTTTATATTGTTAATGGGATTGTGGTTTTTGATTAACCTATGCAACTAGGAGAATAATAAAGCAAGCAAATATAATGGTATTTGAGGTAGGACACAAGTGGACAGAACTTTATATTGTTAACGGGATTGTGGTTTTCGATTAACCTACGCAACTCAGAGAATAATAAAGCAAGCAAATATAATGGTATTTAAAATTATTAATTTAATGCAACAAAACTACTATATGTATTCGTTCACGATTAATTATGCAGATTGCAAATATAACTATCAGTGGCGGAACCAAGGACCCAGGATTAGGATGTACACTCATTAGAAACATTTTTTTTTTTCGAAAATAAAACTAAGAAAACAACTAAGACATAACTCCTGAACAATGTAGTCTAATTGCTCATTAAACCACTGCAATTAATGTAATAAACCAAAACAAAAAATCAATTGAAATTCTTTTATGATATTATCAAGTTGAAAGAGCACGTTAGAGGCAGCCATTCAAGGGAAAAGAAGAATTGAACAACTATTTAGAACTGCATGAGGAAACAGCTTCAATACACCTTAAATGCAAAACTTATTGATCATCTTGTTCAAATTAACACACAAAAGAAAAGGCGAAAAGACTTGACATTACCTTATAGCCAATCTCTGAATCACATTCAAGTTGAGATTCTCTCAAAATTTGCTTAACCTCCTCCAAGTTCTTGCACTGAAAGTTAAGATATAAGCATGATTTATCAAACAGATTAGACTAAAAGGAATGTAGAAAGAAGACTACATATTTATTTCAGCCGTTTCACATACATTTCACTGCTGAGATGTCATGTAAGATTCTGGTAAATGGAATGAGTTATCTTTTGGAATATGGAATCTGCAAATAGAAAAATACTTATGTTAAAATACAAATAGGATTAAATTAGAAATACTGAGATTGGTAAGTCACAAGGAATTTCAATCAAACAATACATAATAGAGAATGGAATGAAATTCGTGTCGAGCCTCACACACATAACATACCCTGATCAATAAATAACAAATTACAAATACAATTTAAATTAAAAAGGTTCCAGTTATAACACAAATAAATTAAAAGGATTAACTATCCATATAGATTTATCAAACTCACGGTCACAAATAAGCATCTAATTATCATAAAATAAAATTTCTGCTATCCATATAGATCAATCAAACTCACAATCACAATCACAATCGCAAATGAGCATCCAATTCTATACTGTTAAAAAGTACAAAATAATACGCATCAACTAAAAATACAAAATAATATGCATCAATCAAAATAAAAATACAAAATAATAAGCATCAACTAAAATAAAAATTAAAAAGTAAATAAAATTAACAATATAGAATAATAAACAATTTAACATAAATTTTCTTACAACCAGTGATACAAAACTCACAAAAATAGCATGAAGAAACCCCGCCGCCATCGTCACACCTCCACCAAAGGTATGGACCCAAAGTTTTTGAGGAACCAGAGGTATGCAAAGGGAGCACAACAACGACAAAAACGAAATTTTTTTATTAAAGAAACGTGAGGTGCGGTGGTTTTGGTTTGTGACCTCCTTCTGCTTCAAGAATGATGGAGGTTAAGGCTCCGTTTGTTTGCCGTAAAATATTCTTCTAGAAAATATTTTTTTATTTTTATAGTGTTTGGTAACACCGAAAAATTGGTCAACCGGAAAATATTTTTCAGTCAAAAATGGTGGGCTACTTTTTGAAGATTTTCCGGTGTTTGGTAACACCGGAAAATTGGTCAATCGGAAAATATTTTCCGGTAAAAAATGGTAGGTTACTTTTTGGAGATTTTCCGGTGTTTGGTAACAACGGAAAATTGGTCAACTGAAAAATATTTTTCAGTCAAAAATGACGGCTAGTTCAAAATTTGGAAAAATATTTTCATTTCTTAGGAGATGAAAATATTTTTCGGAACTTAACCACCCCTATTTTATGTGTATATATATTTTTTTTTTATAAATCTCATGTCAGAAAATATTTTTTATTGTTTTTCCAAACACCATAAAATATTTTCCAGTATTATATTTTTCAGGAAAATATTTTCCTCTAACAAGTTATTTTACGGCAAACAAACAGAGTTCAAGAAAATATTTTCCTCTGAAAATATTTTCCAAGAAAACATTTTCTACAAGCAAGTTATTTTACGGTAAACAAACGATTGAAAATATTTTATTTTCCAAGAAAATATTTTTCACTGAAAATATTTTCCACAAATAAATTATTTTACGTCAAACAAACGGAGCATAAGTCAGAGTGGTGCTAGCTATTTCTCTTTTACAGCTTGTTTGGATTGGCAATATTAAAGGAAAGGAAAGGGTAGGGAGGGATTTTTCAATCATTTTTATTGTTTAGATTGTAATTTTAGAAGAAGGAAAGTTTACGGAGGGGTTTCAAATTCCCTTTATTTTTTTTAATGAGAAGAATTTTATAATCTTTCTAATTTGAGGTTTTTTTGGAAAAAAAAGAAAAATAAAGTTATAAAAAGTCTCTTTTATCCTTACATATCTCATTATTAAAAAAATAAAAAAGGATACTTAAGTAATTTTTCATTTAAAATTAACCTTTCATTTCCTTTCCTTCTCCAATCCAAACAAAAAATCATAAAATATTTTCCCTTCTTTTCTATTATTATTTTTTTACAATCTAAATAAAATAATTCATTTACTTTCCTTTACTTTATTTTTCTTCCTTCACTTTACTTTCATTTCCTTTCCCTCTTGCAATCCAAACAGGGGCTTAGAATTTTCGATTTATAAGGATATAATAGTCTCGTATATTGTAGGCTAGTTTAATTCAATTAGATTTAGAACTCATTGACTAATTGGACTTTAGTCCAACTCAAATAAGTACTATCGTGATTTTGTTTTTAAATATAATGTTTTTTTAAGTATTTTTAGTTTTAAATATTAATTAACTTAAAAAATTATATATAAATATTGATTACATATTATACCCTTACTAGAAATATATCTTAGATCCGGTAACATAGTTTGTCTGGGTTACCAATTTAATAAGGGGACTGAATGCTTAATTTAATGTTTCTTAATTTTTTTCAATTAGGTAGTTAAAAAATTTTAAACGGGGATACTACTTGTGAGGCACATAATTTAGGTGACAATCATGTAGAACAAATCTTGAACCCTTCCTTATAAGAATTGTGTTGGTCTTTTTTCTTCAAAAAAAATATTGAAAAACTCACGAAAAAAAAAAAACCACATCAGATATATTAAAATTATAAGTCTTATAGTGTAATAATGCACTCCAATACACGCTCCTAATTAGGTGCCAATCATGTAGAAAAATCTTGAAAGCCTTCGTCATAAGAATTGTGTGTTTCAAACATGACCTGTTTTGTTGAAGCACATAATCTAGGTGCCACTTGTATAGAACGAACCTTTGAAAGTCGTCTTCATCTATGAATTGTGTGCTTCAATTTAAAATTCTGTTTCTATAATGTGTGAGCATAATTATTGCAAACGTAATGCGATTAAATTTATCATAAATATGTAATCATCATAATAAAATTAGTAAGAGCATAAATTACTTACTTGAAACGGAAGACAACGAGTTGATACGGAAGATGAAACCGTGACAACAATGAATTAATTTCTCTATCTTAACCCTAATTACTTTATAGTGTAAATTTATGATGAAATTCTACAATAACTAATTAACATGTATTTATAAAAACACGTTATTACTTCCATCAAATAACCTAATGAGCTTGAACTTTAATAAACTATTATTTTAATTAAGTGGGTCACCAATAACTTAATGAGTCAAACCACTTACATAATGTTCGCACAAGTATTTACCCAAACAAATAAATCAATAAAGAAATGTTCCCGCAATATTTGTTCTACATTTTTCACAGAATAAAGAAATTATGTTCTTCAAATTAGAGTCCCCTGTACTTCAAATTATAGAAGAAACTAACATTGACTACCAACATATATAGATAAGAGACGCCTTATATACCATAAAAAGAGACGATCTTGTAAGATGAAAGAAAGATCGTTCGCCACATTTTTTTACCATCATAGTCGTATGCCTAGAAGTTAAAATTTGTCATTTACAATTATCCAAGTAGAATTCATATTGCAAAATCAAATCTTAGATGAACTATAAGAAACCAGAAGGATACCAAAGTTATGGTGCCCCTCGCAAATAAAATTTGGGGCAATTCAAGAAAGATTTGAAGGCCGCAGCTGACATGTGAGAGACAGATTGAACTGTAAAAGCAACTCTACATTAGTTCTAGGGAAAGTTTCCAGAATAAGAAGAGACGGAGGATTAGATTAGGGAGGGCTCCATACTTAGTTCCACGAATTCAACTGCTTATTGCCGAGCTGGTAAGAGTCCCATCCTCCATCTGGTTCTCTCCTCTTCAATGGTGTGTTTGCACCTAAAACACCTTGATGTAATGACTTCATTTGCTCTTCTACAGTTGAACATCCGGAAGGACAAAGATACTGTCTGCTTTCCCTCATGCTTTCATTAACTGCTGAATTTTCCCCATTCACAACATCCATAATGGGCTGCTTGTTGGTAACTTCATTCTGACTTCTTCCGTGAACAACCTGCTGCATGAAATGGGGTGTCCCAGAAAAGGAAGGAAGCGTGTTGTGGTTCATGATTTGAGGGAAGACCGTATGTACTCGTGGATCTCTTGCATATGGTACAGGGCTGGAATAATGCATGCTGGAAGAGAAGGAGCTACTAGGGCCGCCAATGAAGAATGGACCACTAGAAGGGTAACTGCGAGATGGCAGTGCATGCATAATATACGGCAAATGTGGCTGTGATGGAATAACTTTCTGCATCTGTTCCATTGGCTGGAGCAGATTAGGTGCAGCCACCAGGAATGGTCGTGTCTGCGCTTGGCCAAAGAACTGAACGGAACTCAAATCTGCGCAATAAGCAGGTCTCACAAAACTAAGGCTGTGATCTCTAAAACTTGTTGCGATAGGAACATGATGTGAATCTGATGTCATTTTGTCCATATGTTGGCTGGTTTTATATTGCCGGTAAAAATCATCACATGTATCTGCACTTGATGGGTGCTCATTCAAATTTAAGTCCACGATGGAGTTCTTGGGTGATGTTACCTGCAGGGAAGCACGAGAAGACAAACCGGTAAAATCGCCAAGGCAATTGAGGTCAATACTGAGCCTTTCTGCTCGACTTGATCGGACTTTCAAAGAAGAATCTTCATCAAGGGGAACTGAAGCCATTCCAAGTTCCCCATGCATTTCAAATGCTGCACTATCTTCTACAGCAGCAACATTCAGATCAATCCCTATAAAACCTTTTGACTGTTTTAAACTGCAATCACTCTTACAGGCAGATGCCTTTCCATCAGAACTCTTCAAATGAGTAGGACGGAAAGCACTAGTTGCTGCAGAACCCTTCCAACCCAGCTCACCTTCAAATTTCAGTTGGGTCATAGGGAAGTTTAAAGGAACTCCAGATTTAGCCACCACACGTATTACATTACAAGAATATCCGGTTTCACAGACTAATTGATTATGACCATTGAATTCATTGTCGTGAATGTCTTCATTCAGATCAAATCCGGCAGGGCATGCAGTCTGGCCCTTGTTGGCAACATCTTCAGTTACTGCCATTATGGATTCAGATGATTTCTCCGCACAAGACAAACCAATACCTTCATACATCCCTGAAGGATCTAATTCCTTTAATGGAGATTGCAACTCTGAGAATTGTTCATTCTTAATTGATTCTCTAGGATCCACAATGTGCTGGTTACAGCCACTATCACCCTCGTCTTTTCTGTAGCATGATCGGACCTCTTCTTTAGATTCAGTAAAGCAGCTAAATTTATTTTGATTCCCAAAACGAATAACTCTATCATTGATTGCACGATCATTACTTTCCTCATTCAAGGAGGTGCACTCTGATGCTCCATGGTAAATATCGATATTCTGTTCAGTGATTTTTGCACCCTCCCTGGGAGTCCCTAGAGCATAATCCACCTCCTGAGAATGCTCTGCCTTATCTTGGCTCAATTTGTTATCATTTCTTTTCTTCGGCAAAATGGACGGAAAGTTCTTTCCTGCCTCAACAACAAAAGCATTTTGGTGTCTGTTTATTCCTGAGACCTTCAATTTGCCCCCGGCTCTAATATTGTCAACAGCCTTTTGAGTAATTTGAGCATCCATAACTGATACTTCATGGCTTCCCATTGGTTCTTCAGTGCTACACTCGAAGCCTGCAGGGATGGAACTGCTTGAACCACAAGTATGGTGGTCAGATGACTTTGCTTCTGTTGATGTTTCATGATAGCTATCATTTGAAGAAGCAACAGGAAGGACGGCCTGTATGGAGTTTGAGCAAGAAGATTCAGTCATGCGCTTCTTTTTCCCAATAGATGTCCCTGCATCCAGTCCATAACTTTCCCTGTTGACTGGTGGTCCAGTAATATCTGAGCTTATATCACTTTTTGCAGAAATATGCTCTCCACATGCAACACCATTCGAAGACTGCATAGAAACATCACAATCCTTTGAGTTTCCTCCAAAGATGATAGTCGAAGATGCATTCTCATTGCTAAATGATGTAGAATTTTGACCTGCAGAATTTCTTGATGCCAAATTAACAGAACACTGCTCTTCCACATTGTTTACATGATCCCCCTTCATACAACTACTGGCAGAAACTTGATCGTCATTCAGACCATTCTCCTTTTTGCGCAAAGGTTTAACTTCACGACTTCTACTCTCGTGATCAAGCTTACACCCTTGTTTGTCCACAATTGAATGAGCATTAATATATTCTTGAGAACTGCTTGATAAGCAGTTGTCCTTCCTAAACTTATCCAGTTCTCGACAAGTATAAGACTGATCCATGGACAATCTATTCTGTGCCTAAGGAAGCTTTACAATGTCCTCAAATTTTAGTGGTGCTGATGGAAAACTTTCTGAAAGCCCAGAACCTGCTCGTCTAAGCTATAGGTCTCACTCAGTATATCTGCAGAAAGCAACCAAATGTTTTATCTCAAGCCACTTCAGCAGGTTTCCAATGCACTACACAATTTGATCAAGCCCATAACACGAAAGTCGTGGTTTAGCACCAGATTAATGCAACCTGCATGCAGATTAACATCAATAATAGATAGGTTTTCGTCTGGAAGCATGAAGCATCAAATCATAACAACACCAGAAATACACAAACTCGAGACACATTATTAAACAGCTTTGCAGATAAGCTATGAAGTAACTTAAAAAATTTAAATATCCAGGCCATGCAGCTAGGAGCTGTTGCTATCACGACCATATCAAAATAATGCAGATGAGGATAGGGGCAATGGAGTTTCACTTTGCTCCCATTTATTAGAATAACTTCTCAACTTATTAGGTCTGATTTTCTTTTCGGTGACGCTGCAATGCTGATGAAACTGACCAGTGCAAAGTATTTAGAAATATATGCCTACAATATTAACAAGTAAGTGAGGTGTCCATTGGTAAAAGTACTGAATTACTATATATATATATATACCAGCTCACGTCACTGTTCTAATTAATCAGCGTTCATGCAGCATATATATGATTTCTATTAAGGTGCATTAACCGTTACCCTACAGATGCTTGAAACAACTTCTATCCATCTTTCCACGAGTTTCAAATCAGACCACAGCTACAGACGCTAATGATTGTTGATCAAATAACTAAATAAATTGAATGCAGCACCAGTGCACTGCTAAAATCCACCATTTATACGTAACTTATACCATCATACTCAGGCTGCCATTATTTCAATACCAAGTTGACATGTAGCTCTAGCATCCCATCTTAGAGAGTAGTCTTCTCCAATTAAATGTCTCAATCCATTCCTCTTTGGGACTAATTTATGGAACACTAAGAAAATGAGTATATGTGGCAAGCTATATTATGAATGAGTAATCCAGGATTAACAACTTCTACAAATTTTTATCAAAAATTCATCAAAGAGATTTCATCTCAAGTACTATTTCGTTCAGACACTGATCTTAGAAAAAGAGAAGGAAATTGTTCAAGCTCAATTCAATATAGAACTTGTTTAAAAAACAAGATCATTTGAATAGATGGGAACAGCGAAGTCATCAATCTGAAAGAGGAAGTAACCTAAACACAATGCAAAAGGAAACTGTAAGGGATGTCTCTAAGCAGCCAAGGCCAAGAGCAAGCAGGAGTAGTCATATCTGCCTCGAAGGATTCGATAAAGAGAATGTGGGTGGGCAGGAGATCAATAGACATAGAAAGAGAAGACCAAAAGGAGCAGAACGCACTCAATTGTTTATGCGAAATCAAGGAGTAACAGGTGAAATTTACCAAATGCTTAACAAGAAAACACTTTTCTTAGTAAAACAAATTTCAATTGGCATAGAAGTTCTAAACTTTACTAAATCACAACCTTTAATTGCCTCTCATGAATTTTTAACATGATGGTAAATGACATATACCTTTATGGAAATTGAAAGCATAACAAGAAAATAAGACAGTTGGCACTTTGTTTCTTATTTAAAACTTTCAAAAGTTTAACAAAGAGGAAAATAGATTTAATTAACACCCATCATTTGAACCAGTCTTTAAACAGCAAATCAATACAAATGAGAATATAAATGTTACATTTGAAGATATAAACCAGAATAGAAAAGTAAAAAATTTATGAATCAAACAGTATCCATGAGAGAAGCAGCACAAAAACATAGATCTAACAGAAAAAGTCAAAAGATCAGATTCATATACAACCTAGTACCTCCAACCAAATATTAACATAATAAAGAGAATCAAACGAGCCAACATACACAAACATGCTCCTCAAACAACCCAAAAATCTATAACACCATAAAAACAAACACAAATAAGACAGACAAGAAAAAAGAATTGAGTACCCACATGAGTACACTTCTAGACTAACTCAAAATCATTTCCTTTCTTGCAAGTAAAAGACACACACTTATCTCCAATTAGTATACATCTCGGGTTATTGTATTCTCTCATAACTTAATAATGTTATAACAGACTCAACGTTGTAGGATCCAAATCCATGGTTGAGATGTGTTTGTGCGTGTGTTTTTTGAATAATGAATGAGCTACGAGGAAGAAAAAAAGAGACATACCTGAGATGTGCAATGAGTGCAAACAAAGGTTTCAACCCTCCAACGCACAGAACCCACAAAAGTGTCAGAGCTGAACAAGAACACAAACTACAAAGCATGAAAGAAACACACAAAAAAGAGAAAGTGAGAGAGGAAAGGCCCCTTCTTGAATATGAAAAGTCTCTCTCTTTGCTTTTTTGTTTTTGTTTTTTTTTTGATAATTTGCTTTTTTGTTTAGATATAACTAAGTTTTACCCTATCTCTATCTTTCTCATTTCTCTCTCTCTCACTCACATCCCACCAAGTCAGAAAAGTCCAACCAACTCACACTCACACACACACACCAACCAAACTGAACTCTCCACCTTTTCCTCTCCTTATTGCGAAGCTGACGGAGACAGAATCAACAAAAGTATATTTAGAAATTTTCTAACAAACGATTTATTTCAAAATGACGTCTTAGTTGATAATAATATGTATCATCATAATATGTATCGCATCAATAAGTTTCACATAGAAAAGTAAGCATATGATGCATCTTTTTATACTACATGCATTGAATATGTATAGTTTTTTATAGTACAAGTATATTGAAAGAGAAAGCAAGCTGATGACAAAGAAAGAAAGAAAGAAAGAAAGAAAGTGTGTTGTGCGTGTTTTCTTGTGAGTGCGTGAGAGAGTCAGACAGAAAGACATGGGGGGCGTGGAAGTGGGACCCAAAAGGGGGCGTGGCGCCTCCATCTTCTGACAAAGTAGGGCCCACTGGTAATACTAACGATGGTGATTGGTGGGGTCCACTGCGCCAGTTCAGTGCAGTCTGTGCAGACATCAGATGGGGATTTTTTTTTATTTATTTATTTTTCTTCTTACTTGTAAAAAAGGTAATGTACGAGTTAACATTGACAGTTGCAAAATATCATTAAATTATTATTTTTTTTGTCGGTCATAATGTCATTAATTACGATGAGGCTACTTAGGTGAACTATGTTTAGAGTTGGTAGCATAGCATTGAATGATTGATTTGATATGTTCATTAAAAATATAATTGTATTGAGTAGCGGAGGTTGTTCCTGTGTCCGTACGCATGAGATGGTAAGAAGGTGATCTTTTTCCACTAACATGCAATGCTTTTTAAATAAATAAAAAACAAATTCAAACTTGTGAACGTAGTGAACTCTTTCTTATCACCAACATGAAAAGGTTTTTGTTTTTTCCCCCCGAGTGAATCCATACTTCTGCTGTTCAAAAAAAAAAAAAAAAAAATCCATACTTCTGTATTCTTGTCGTGGATCCATACTTTACATTAACATTAAATTGCACAAATAGGCTTTATTATTATTTTTAAAAAATTAATTAATTTTTATAATTCAAAATTAATTAATTTAATTCTTATTATTTTTTAAAAAAATTAAATTTATCTTTATTATTTAAAATTAATCAATTTAATCATTATTGTTTTTCAAAAAAAAATTAATTTAGTCTCTATTATTATTTTTTTTTTTAAAAATTAAGGGTAAATATCACTCCGCCTTCCCTATGAAACACATATATATCAGTATGCCTCCTGTGTTAGCAAAATTATCAAAAACTCCCCTATAATTTTTAAAAAACGACACACTCCCCCCTCCGTTTGTTGTCCGTCTATTATTTCATCCAAAATGTATACCACGCGCTATTTCTACAACTATGAATGTTTTTGACCTTTATATGAGTTAAGTAATTGACCTAAAAGCCTTTACACTATCTTTACCCAAAAAAAAGTAAAAAATAAAAATAATAAAGCATAAAAATCAAATCATCTCCTCCACCTACCCCTTTCCCTTCCACCCTCTCCCCTACCTTACCCCCCACCCCCACTCCCACTGTAAAGAATATCCCATAAAAACTTATTTATTACTAATTGTGTATTACAATATATAAAGAAATTTACAACAAGAAATTCGACACCTACAAGGGAAAGAATATTACAATTATGGTAAATTGAATTCCTTGGGGCTAAAGAATAGCTTGACTAAACTATTTCCTTTTCTTTCTTTAAGAGCCGTTGACACTACCCTCCAAGTTGGAGTGTGTAAGTTATATACACCCAACTTGCCTAACAAATTGACAAACTGAGATCGGCCTAGCGATTTGATGAACATATCCGCTAATTGGTGAATCATGGGGACGTAGCGTGTTTGGATTAAGCCTAACTGCAACTTTTCACGTACCAAGTGATAATCTAACTCAATGTGCTTTGTTCTTTCATGAAAGACCGGATTTGAAGCTATGTGGAGTGCTGCTTTATTGTCACAGAACAATGTGGCTGGTTGAGGATGTGTAATCTTGAAATCCCGAAGCAAATATTTTAGCCAAGTAAATTCACAAGTTGTATTCACCATAGCTCGATATTCAACTTCTACTGAAGATCTAGAGACTATGGGTTGTTTCTTGGTTTTCCATGAGATGAGTGAATTTCCAAGTAGTACATAGAACCTTGTGGTTGAACGCCTTGTCATTAGGTAGCTTGCCCAATCAGAATCACAATAAGCTTTGAGGAAAAGTTGATTATTTGAGGGAAAGAATAACCCTTGACCAGGTGACCCTTTGATGTATCGTAGGAGTCTAATAGCAGCATCAAGATGCGGCTTGCGTGGTTCATGCATGAACTGGCTGAGTGTGTGAACAGAAAATGTGATGTCAGGCCATGTAATGGTCAAGTATATGAGTCATCCAATGAGTCGCCTATACATGGATGGGTCGTGTAATAATGCACCATCTTCATTGGACAATTTGAGATTTTGTTCCATGGGAAAGTTGCACGGACGAACACCTGATTGACTTGCATCATTAAGAATGTCCAAAGCATATTTTCTTTGTGAGATGAATATACCTTGTTTTGAGCGGGCTACCTCCAACCCAAGAAAGTATTTGAGTGAACCAAGGTCTTTGATGTGGAATCGTTCATGCAAGAATTACTTTAGAGGAGTGATGGCATTAAGGTCATTGCCACCTATGATGATATCGTCCAAATACACAAGGACCACTGTCATGGAAGAGCCATGGCTATAAGTGGATAGGGAGTAATCTGCTAGGGAAGGCTTGTACCCAGCTTCTTGTAGTGCACATGAGAACTTGGCAAACCAATTTATGGAGGCTTGCTTAAGACCACAGAGAGATTTATGCAAGCGACAGACCCTCGTCTCCCCTTATTTGCCAAGACCAGGTGCATGTAAACTTCTTCATTCAAGTCACCATGAAGGAAAGCATTGTGAAGATCCATTTGATGGATATGCCAATTTTTAGCTGCAGCAATGGAAAAAAAGTATCTGATTGAGGTTAATTTGGCAATTGAGGAAAAAGTCTCATGATAATCTAACCCTTCTTGCTGAGTATAGCCTTTGGCCACAAGGGCGCTTTGTAGCGCTCAATGGAACCATCAGCCTTGTATTTGATGCGATACACCCATTTGCATCCAATTGGTTGTTTACTTGGGGGCAACGGAATAAGGGTTCATGTACCATTGTGTGCGAGAGCGGATAGGTCTTCTTGCATGGCCTATTGCCAGTTAGGGTCTTTGGTGGCCTCATCAAAAGTGTCTGGCTCTTTATGCCCTAACCTAGTGGAAAGAAAACAACAGTGTGCAGAAGAAAATTTATGATAGGAAAGAAATTTTGAAAGAGGATACCGAGTACCTGATTTAGAAACCTGCATTGAAGAAGGCGATGGCGTGGGCTTGGCAGTCGGTAATGTGGGACAGTAATATTCTTGCAAGTGAATAGGGGGATTGCGAGTGCGAGAGGATCTCCATGGGAAAGGAGGCTGAATCGGGGAAGGAGAATTGGGGTTTGGCTCAGTAGAGGTAGGTGAAGAAGAGCAAGTTGGTTTGTGACAAGGGTTGTCGGGTGGGAAGGTTGTGTCGTCGGGAACAAGGAGTAGGACAACGGTAGGATTGGTAAGTGTGGGAGGAGAGGAAAGTGTAAAAGGAAATATATGCTCGTAGAACTCAACATCACGACTGGAAAAAGTTTGGTGTGTAGTTAAGTCATAGAGTTTGTATGCCTTTTGTCCAAATGGGTAACCAATGAAAATGCAACGATGGGCTCGAGTATCAAATTTGTGTTGGGGAGTTAAATTTTTTGCAAAGCATTAACTACCAAAAACACGGAGATGTGAATATGATGGTGGTTTAGACATGAGTACCTCATATGGAGCCTTGCTAGAAAGTGTCGGTGTAGGCATTCGGTTGATGAGATATGCGGCAGTAAGAATGCAATCACCCCAGAACTTTATCAGAATGGAAGCGTGAAAACGAAATGCCCTAGCGACATCAAGAAGATGCCTATGCTTGCGTTCGGCAACCCCATTTTGTTGAGGGGTAGTGACGCAACTGTGTTGATGAATGACACCCCGTTGATTGAGAAATGTGGTGAATACTTGTGAGAAAAACTCAACCCCATTGTTGCTACGAAAGTGTTTGATGGTGCAATTGAATTGAGTTTAAACCATATTAAAAAAGGAGATTGATAAGTTGCAAGATTCAAATTTGTGACACATTAAATACACCCAAGTGCAGCGAGAGTAGTCATCAACAATAGTTAAAAAATAAGGAGCACCAGTAAGGGAAGGTATAGGATGGGTGTAAGAATAACAAATTTCTCAGAAACGTCTTAACAACAATCAAATAGAAAGACAATACTACTTTTTATAACAATTCAATATAACACTTACAAGATAATTGTTCCACCATGCGCTCTCAAGATTTGAGTTTCAATGGTTTCTGGAATTACAAGAAGAATACAAGAAAGAAAAACTAATTTAGGATTTGTGTTTGGAGGTGTGTTGTGAATGAATTTGATGAACTAATGCATGGCTATTTATAAAATTCAGCTAACCTGCCATAGGAGACTATATAATTCAGCTAGCCCGCCATAAGAGACTTTCCTATCAAACATTTCCATCTTGGTTGGCTTTACTAACCATGTTCAAAGAATTGACCACCTATATTTATCACATGGTTGGCTTCAATTGACCACATGGGTGGCTAGCATCCAAGCCAACTTTTAAAAAGCTTCATTTGGTCAAATTTGCTAACTTTAACATTACATCATCTCGACGTCATCTTAGGTAATTTCAAATTCTCGAACTTCTTTCTTGTAGTCATCGCGATCGCTTTTGACCTCATCGACATTTTAAATCAAAATCATTAATTTATACTACTACATAAATTAACGATACTTATTATGAAGTGGATATTAACATATACCAATATTCCCCCCCTCTCCCTCCCCCTCAATGTTCACCTCATGTTGACTAAGCTATTGGGCCAACACCCAATGTTTGAAGATGCTTGTTCAACTGGACGCTCCCCAACGATTTAGTGAAGATATCTGCACAATTATCTTCTATAGGACAGTACTCCATGTAGATTTCACCTTCCTCCATCAATTCCCTCACATAGTGATACTGACTCTCTATGTGTTTTGTTCTAGCATGAAATACCATATTCTTTGACATGGCTATACAACTCTGACTGTCACATTTCAACATTGTTGTTTCCTCTATTGGAATGCCAATATCAGTCATGATGCGTCATAGCCAAACAGCTTCACAGGATGCTACACAAGCAGCCTTGTATTCTGCCTCCGTTGATGAAAGTGCAACGGTGGGTTGCTTCTTACTAGACCATGAGATGATTCTACCGCCAAATATGAATACGTAACCTGTAACAGATTTTCTTGAGTCAATATCATCAGCCCAGTCTGAGTCACAATACCCAGATAAAGTGTCTCTAGACTTGTATGATATGCCATACTTCAACGTGCCTTTGAGATATTTGAGGATCTGTATCCCTACTTCCCAGTGACTTTGTCTCGGTTTATTTGAAAACCGACTAAGAACTCCCATAGCATAACTAATATCAGGTCTTGTGTTACAAAAGAAGATTAAACTTCCCACCAACCTTCTGTAGAGCTTGTTATCAACTTGTTCTGAAGGATTATCAATTGATAACTTTGTATTCACTTCTATCGGGGTGACAACTGGTTTACACTCGGACATACCAAATGCAGTCAAGAGCTCATGAACATATCGTTACTGCGAGATGAAGATAATATGAGGTTTTTGTCATACCTCGATTCCCAAGCAATAATGAAAAAGACCAAGATTTGTCATTTCAAATTCTTGGCTCAACCATTCTTGCGTCTTCCGAATATTATCTTCATGGTCACTAGTGATTACAAGATCATCCACATATAGGACTATAATTACTTCTTTCCTTGTTCACTTAGAACATACAAGTTGGCCTATGATTTGCTTCTATAGAAACCATACTGCAAGAAGAAAGAGTCTATACGTTTGTACAAAGCTCGTGGTGCTTGCTTTAACACATATAAAGCCTTTTTCAATTTGCAGACCTTTTCATCTTCACCTGGTATTTGGAAGCCAGGGGGTTGTGTAACGTAGACTTCTTCTTCAAGTTTCCCATTAAGGAAAACTGACTTGACATCCATTTGATGTACGATCCATCCATAATGTGCAGCAGCTGCAACAACTAAGCTAATTGTTGACATTTTTGCTGTTGGAGCAAAGGTTTCATATACATTGAAACCCTCAACTTGCGAAAAACCTTGTGCTACAAGGCATGCCTTGTATTTTTCAAGACTTCCATCTGCCTTGTACTTCACTTTCCAGATCCATTTGGTGCTGATAATCTTTCTGTTTGGTAGCTTTTCAACGATCTCCCAAGTATCATTTTTCATGATACTATCATACTCGGCTTGCATAGATGCTCTCCAATTTGGATCTGACATGGCTTTCTCCATAGTTATCGGTTCTTTTACCGTCTTGATGATTTGGGTCATCAAAACCATGTTTACTAACTGTTGTCCTAATATGTTCTGCTCATCTATTCTCTTTGATCATCTTAGTCCATCAGGACGTGGACTATCATCAGTAACTCCTGGATTTCTTCCATCAAAGAGCTGTTGGAACTACTTTGGTTGTGGCTTCCTTGTGGATACAACAGGTTGGTCTTCATTCTCTTTATCATTAGAGACTTCTTCATTGTTCAACGGTCGTTATTCAGGCACTTGGTGGATTATTTCATTGGTTGATGACGAAATGGCAGGACCGCTATCCTCTATTGAGTGTGGTTACTCATTAAACAATACATCTCAGCTTATGATCACTTTTTTGGCCTTTACAACATATAGTCTATATGCTTTAGACTCTTCACTATATCCCAAGAAATGCCCTTTATACTCTTGTCATCCAATTTCTTTCTATTTTCATTTGGGACGTGTACAAAACACTTGCACCCAAATTTTCTTAAATGAGACACAAAAGATTTTGTACCATAATAAGCCTTATTAGGAATCTTATCGTTGAGTGCCCTGGTTAAGCACCGATTGAGGATGTATACCGCTGTGTTGACTACTTCAGCCTAGAATGTGTCAGGTAGGCCAGCACCTTTCAACATGCATCGAGCCATTTCTACAATTGTTCGGTTTCTTTGTTCCATAACTCCATTTTGTTGTGGTGTGTATGGAGCAGTCAATTGGCGCTTAATCCCAAGCTTGTTGAAGTAGTTGGTAAACTCTGTAGAACAGAATTCCCCTTCACGATCGGTACGAAGTTTCTTCAATTGAGTTGTGTTCTCATTTGTCACAAGTTTGTGCCACACTTTAAACTTTTCAAGAGTATCAGCCTTGTCCCAAAGGAAATACACTCACATCTTCCTACTATAATCGTCTACTAATAGCATAAAGTAAGAAGATCCTCCCAACGCCGTGGTAGTCATTTTTCCACAGAGGTCAGCATGTACCAACTCTAGAGGAGCTTTTGATCGGTTATGACTCTCTTTGGGAAATGACTGTCTATGTTGTTTGCCCAGTATACAAGCTTCACATGGTTATTCAACTTCTTCAATTGAAGGCAAGTCGGCCACCATCTTCTTCTTTTGCATTTTCTTTAACACAGGATAAGAAATGTGTTCGAACCTTTCATGCCAAAATTGACTTGTTTTGGCATCCACGACGGCAGAAAAGAGAGCTGATTTCGTAAAGGTTATTTTATCGAATACCTTTACTTATTATATTTTGATCCTTGTCAAGAATCAAAGCTTCCGTCTTCTTGAACCGTACTTCTAGATTATTATCTGTAATAGCAGCTACAAACAACAAATTTTTGGTGATCTGGTGTACGAAGAGTACGTTGGACAACTTCTTGCTTCCTCCATCTTTAGACACGAGCGAGATGGTTCTAATGCCCTTAACAGGACACCTAGTATTATTCCCGACTACAACATTTATTGGTTCTTGTAGAGGTTTTATGGAGTCATATAACTCCTTCTTGCTGGTCATATATCGGGAAGCTCCACTATCTAACACCCATGTACTTGTTTGATGTACATATGCGCTAGTACATGTTTCCTCCGATACATCTGTTACAGTAAACATATACACTTCTATTTCAGCCGTATTGGCAGATTCTTTATTTCTCCAATTTGGCTTTAGAGTTTTGTTCTTCTCGTCATGAATTCATTTTCTACAATATTTGACAGCATGGCCTTTCTTATTGCAGTAGTAGTACGATCCAGAGAACGTCTTCTTATTTCCTTTCTTATTTTCTTTTTAGCTATTCCTCGCTTTGGCTACAAAGGCAGAGTCAAGTTGATTTTCTCTGCTTTTTAGCCTCATCTCTTCCTCCATCAACATGGAAGTGAATTTTTCAAACGTCAAAGGAGGAATACGAACTTGTGTATTGAGTGCTATCACAAGGCCGTCAAATTTTGGAGGCAACACTCTAATGCACCTTCGAGCTAGTTCCTCAGTTGATTTGGCAATACCAACTGCAGCCATTTGATCACGTAGGTTTTTCATCCTACTGATAAATGACTCAGCTGTTTTATCTTCACTTAATCTCTCAGCAACTAACTGATTCTCCAAGTTCTTAATGCGAGTCTGATTCCTTGTTTCATACTGATTTCTCAGTATGTTCCAAGCTTCAGTTGCCTTGGTTGTGTGTTGAATTAGAGTAAGGGCGGAATCCTGAACACTTGTTACAATTGCACAAAGTGCATCAACATTTTGTCTCATCTATTCTTTGACAAGTTAAGGATCTGAAGGTGTGACCTTTTTTGTGTCATCTTCAGCACAGACTGCAACTGGTTCTACATCTATGCCTAACACTGTATCAAGGAGTTCGTAAGAGTCCAAAACTGTAGTGATTTTGA
Source organism: Ehretia macrophylla (assembly GCA_037974665.1). NCBI lineage: Eukaryota > Viridiplantae > Streptophyta > Magnoliopsida > Boraginales > Ehretiaceae > Ehretia > Ehretia macrophylla. Next base: position 73,107,117 of record CM075779.1, read on the forward strand.
ATTTCCACAAAAGATAGTTCTTGCCATCAAACTTTCTTTCTGTGAAGGTAGGAGGACGGATACGAATTGTCGGTACTAAATCGGAACTAGAATTGATAGAAGAAGAACTAGCACCTTGAGTAGTCATAGTTGTTGAGTCTTACTAGACAAGATTGTTGTTGACAACCCCTTAAGCTCTTGATACTATGTAAGAATAATAAATTTCCCAGAAACGTCTTAACAACAATCAAATAGAAAGACAACACTACTCTGTATAACAATTTAATATAATACTTATAAGATAATTGTCTCACCGTGCGCTCTTAAGATTAGAGCTTCAGTGACTTCTGGACTTACAAAAAGAATACAAGAAAGAAAAATAACTTGGTAATTGTGTTTGGAGGTGTGTAATGAACAATTTGATGAACTAATGCATTCTATTTCTAGAATTTAGCTAGCCCGCCATATGAGACTTTCTTATCAAACATTTCTATCTTGGTTGGCTTTACCAACAATGTTCAAAGAATTGACTACCCATATTTATCACATGGGTGGCTACAATTGACCACATGGGTGGCCAGCATCCAAGCCAACTTCTAGGAAGCTTCCTTTGGTCAAATTTGTTAACTTTAACAGTGCATCATCCGATGTCATCTTAGGTAACTCCAAATTCCCGAACTTCTTTCTTGTAGCCATCGCAGTCTCTTTTGATCTCATCGACATTTAAAGTCAGAATCATTAATTTATGCTACCACATAAATTAACGATACTTATTATAAGGAAATGGATATTGACATATACCAACAATGGGGTCCCCATATATCACAGTATATGAAGTCAAAAATATGTGTAGATGTAATAGAACTAACAGGAAAAGAATTTTGAGTTTGTTTGGCAAAATGACAATGTCCACAAACAAAATTTGAGTAAAAAGAAATAGAAGGTTCTAAAGAGGACAAATGGTGAATGCAATGAAGGGAGGGATGACCGAGTCTTTGATGTCAAATAGATGGTGAGAGACGCGCGAAGGTGACTTGTGGCTTGGCTGATGGAACAGATGGCGGATCAAAAAGATAGAGCCCACTGACTTTCTTACCCAAACCAATCCTCTTCTTCGTTGCAAGGTCCTAAAAAAGACAAAAATCTGGAAAAAAACGTTACAGAACATTGCAGTGATTTAGTAAGTTTGCTGACAAATAAAAGATTGACGTGGAAATTAGGAACATGAAAGACATTGTGTAAAGTAATATGTGGGGTGACAGAGATGGAACCAGAAGACAATACCGGAACAGAGTCACCATTAGGTAATTTGATTGGTGGGTGATTACTATTATGGGATCGTATGAAAGAATCATTGTGAGAGACCATGTGATCCATGGCACTAGTATCAACGATCCAAGAAGATTGGGATCGCGAGAAGGATGCCGCAGAAATAGGGAAAGAAGAAGCAATACCTGCGGCATGTGCCATGGCACTCGAGGTACCGTCATTAAGAATATTGAGGAGTTGTTGCTATTGAGCCTGGGTAAATGAAGGAATTGAAGAAGAGGTAGCGAGCAACTGGCCATATTTTGGAGCACTAGAGGTAGCGTGAGAGACAGAGTCATTTACTGGCTTGTGATTTTTATGGCCAAGGGGATATCCATGCAATTTCCAACACTTAGTAGTGGAGTGTCCAGTGCTAGATAAACCAAGACTCTTGCAGTGATTGCATGAGGGCCGAGTTTTGCTAGAGCCACGACTATTATTAGACCCAGATTTTTTTATGGAAGGTTGAGAGTAATGTGACGGTAAGGCATGTCCGCGAGATGAAAGAGCCGCGAACGGTGCGGAAGCAGAGGTTGTAAGTACGGTGGCATCGATGGTGTGAGAAGAACTTGAAAGCTCTCGTTGTTTCTCTTCCTGAAGAATGAGGGCATAAGCTTTTTTGATGTTGGATAAAGGATTCATCAATAGTATTTGGCCACGAACAGTAGAGAAAGAATCGTGAAGGCCCATGAGAAATCGGAACACACGTTTCTCTTGGATGCGATCTATAAGTGTTTGCATAGAGTACACAAGAACAGGAGGGAACAGGGTGATAAGATGCTAATTCGTCCCACAAAGCCTTGAGTTTATTGAAGTAGGTTGCAACAGATAATTGTTGTTGTTGAAGGGAACAAATATCTCGACGAATCTGGAATATTCTTGGTGAATTACTTTGAGAAAATCGCTCTTGAAGGTCAAGCCAAACATCGGAGGCAGTATCCATGTAGATAATAATGTTAGCGATTTCAGGATCAATAGAGTTCAAAAGCCAATATAACACCATATTGTTGCAACGAAGCCATAAGGCATAATCAGTAGGTTCTTTCTTAGCATCTGGGCACTTAAGCGTGCCATTGATGAAGCCGAGCTTGTTCTTGGCACTAAGGGCCATGCGTATGGCACTAAGGGCCATGCGTATGGCACGACTCCAAGTTGGATAATTGTCTCCCGTTAAGGCGCGAGAGACTAATGTAGCGCCAAGATTGTCAGAATTATTAAGGTAGTATGGATTGGAGGAATCCAGTGTTGTGGGTATAGTTTGAGAAAAATTGTCGGCGATAGAAGAAGAATTAATTTCAGCTATGACACGTTAAAAGCTTGCAGGTCATGACTGGATTGGTTGGTAATGTATTCTTAGAGTAACAACTAAGCAAGAAGGTTATTGAATATTTTATTGCTTTGGTTGTACAAGACCAAGAAAGATATATGGATGACCAAGAAGGGTCTCTGTGATAGCTGGAAAAAAATTGCCATGGAAGAACGGCGAGAAAATAATGCACTCAAAAGAATGAGTGGAGAAGGACGTGATGTGAAGAAAACCTGTCTGATACCATGTAAAGAATATCCCAAGAAAACTTGTTTATTACTGATTACGTATTACAATATATAAAGAAATTTACAACAAGAAATCCAACACCTACAAGGGAAAGAATATTACAATTATGGTAAATTGAATTCCTTGGAGCTAAAGAATAGCTTGACTAAACTATTTCCTTTTCTTTCTTTAAGAGCCGTTGACACCCACCCTTATATATGTATAAGACCAAGAATATATATATATATACATAAAAAAGAACTGAAGGGGTTGGGGCTGAGGGAACGCTGGGGGTGGGGGGCTGTTTGTTGGGAGGTAGGGGTATGACAAGGGGTGGGAGGGGCTGAGTCAGTCCAGCGAGTCCAGTGATGGGTGTGGTTTGTTCGGGTATGGTCCAAGGGCGAGATCCATGAATTCATTCTTGAAGATTGTGTATATTATATATGTATATACATACACATATATGTAGGTGTTATATGGTAATTGGAAAGAGCTTTGTGATGCAAGAAAAAGATCAAAAAGAAAAAGAATCCCATGGGTTTGGCCAAAAAACATTGGTTCTTGTTATTAATCATTCATGTTCAATCGTGGGGGGCTGTTTGTTGCGGGTAGGGTGATATAAACCACGTCAATATGCGACGAGACCCAACACCATATATTGTAAAATCGAACCCAAGATCTTTCAAGAATAGTGGAAGCTGCGACCCGTTGCTTAACAAAACAAGAACCTTAGTCTGGTGAAGACGCCACAAATGAGAATGGGGAATTTGTAACACCTCGATCCCTCATGAGACCTGAAGTTCTATTAATCAATATAATTGCAACCCACTTCCAAACCCAGGCACAATATTTAGGGAAAACGGACGGAGTCTCCCCTGTTTTCAGGCAAAATCAAAACCTGCAACAATACATAATTGGACCAGTACCATGTCCAAACATACAAACACCTAAAGGCCATCCGAGCCTTGGTTCTCAGCAAGCGAACACAAAGAAATATACATTTCCAGTTTAAAGGCTATCCTATCTCTTTCAATTTTGACAAGTACAAATATGCATTGAACCCATAACTCATTAACTTATTACACAAACTTAAATGACCTTTCTTGCTACATTGATTTTATACAAATCAAAATGACATATTTGCAAGCCACGCCACGTAGCACATTGACTCTCAAGCAAGAGCAATCAACACAAGCACAAACTTTCCTTCTAACACTGCAATACCTGAAATGGGGTTGTGAGGAGTGAGTATACAACACACGTATACTCAGTGAGGGAGAAATAGACATCGAGGGAGATAGAAGAAGGTCGTGCAATGCAAATAAGGCAGTTAAGCAATATAACCAATAAGAAAGACAATCAATATAACAACAATACAATACACAACTAAATAAAGCATTAACACAACCAATCAAAGCTATACCACACTTTGAAGGCTATGGTTCACTCATACGAGCAATGTACCAATTTACGAGCAATACATCAATCTTGAGCTTGATGTTGACAACGATGACACTGAGCGCGCAACCAACTTATAACTTCAGTTTGGAATACCCCGGAAGTGCCCAATCAATACTACGACCCAAATCGCCCAACCCAAGCAAGAAAGGGAATAGGACACGGAACTAGAGCAACTAACCTTGACAACCCGAGGCTACCCAGAGAGGGCTATCACTCTCGCGCCTGACACTATGCAATGCAATACAAATACAAGCAATAAACAAACGATAGCACCAAAGTGCAGATTTGTACCAACATTCAATATCTCAAGCACTTACAACCAATAATAGAAATCAATTGACTTTTCAAGCATGATTATCATTAATATCAATAAGAACATCAATTAAACAAGCATTAGTGGTTCAAACACAAAAAAAATGACAAATATTACTATTCAATCTCTAACTTCCAAAGGCAATTACGATCAAACGAGCTACGGAATTAGGAAACCGATTTCACTATCCTCATCCAGGCACTACAATGCACGTTTCTATGGTACGAAACCTCACTTTCTCAACCGGAGCCTGAAAGTCTACCTATTGCGTTTAAACTACAACTATACTATCTGGACACTCAATCAACATTACAATAGCGCCAAAAGTGCTTCTATGCCCTCAATAGCCAAACCCCTAACTCAATTCGAGCACGGTCAACACTTGGTCAAACGACCCCTTTATGTTTCATTGTCTAATTCTCAATTTTAACAAAGGTTAGTCCATTTTTATTGCATATTTAATCTTTCTAACACTAATGACACCTAACCAAATCAAGAAAACGCAATTTGGAACAAAATTTAAAACGGGGGTTTACTATTCACGTTTTTACTATTCATTCAACATCTATAATGCAATAGCCAAATTCAACCACAGAAATTGCTAAAAACTTATAGGACTATAGTCTACTAACATCATTGAAGGTATTTCAAGCGTCAAAAAGAATTAAACGACATTCTATAATCAATTGGCAAAAATTAAAGTTTAGATAATAATTATTCAAATGTGAAAATAACAATGCAACCCTCACCTTAGGCACTACTAGATGCTAGGAAAACAATGTTGAGAGGCCTTGGAATGATCCTAAGCAAGCTCACGCAAAGACTTGATGAAATGGCTTGAAAATTCTTTTTTTTTTCCTTTCTCCCTCAACCTCACGGTTTTCCCTCTTTTTTTTTTTCAGCTTTTGTGTTTTGTTTGCTTGTATTTTATGCTTATAAGAAAAGATGACAAGAACTCAAAAGTCAAAGGTCTTGGTCCTTGGTCAAAGTTAGCTATTTGGTTGGCAATTTAAGCTTAAAACAAGACAACAATTGCAATTGAATTAAAACTAACTAACTAAAAATACTAAAATAGTGCTGAAAATACTATTCACTGAGGACTAAAAATAATTCTCTAACTCTTATTTTTTGATGCGTTACAAACAAATGAGCGATAAACGACTACTATTAAAATAATAAGTAATGATAAAAAGATATTAATTTTGAAAAGTAAATTAGTTTAAAATTCACTTCGGGCTCGGAGCCACTTTTTCTTTTAGTTGAAAACTAAGTAATTAGGTGCTCGAAAATTATTCCGATTATTAAAAATAACTAAAATAATTAGTATTCATTTAAAAATAATTAATTCAAATATCATTTGAATAGGTTTTTGAAGAAATATGAAATTTATACTAGAAATGAATGTTTAACTAAAATAAGCATGAAATTTAAGGCTATCATTTAATGATGACACTTAATTAAATGCAATTACATGCTATTTAATGTGTGTCAGGTTCGGGGTATCACAGAATCCGTTTGATAAGTCGAGTTGAACGCCACAAGAAATTCCTTGATAAGTTCGAAAAAGGTTCTTCAAGAACTCAAGAAGAAAAATCTCACAAGTTTATGAATCAAAAAAACGTGTATTACATAACTTGAAAAGTTAGCCTTATATAGGCAAAATAACAAAGAAATGTTCTACTTGGAAAATAACTCTTAATCCTACCCTAAGTAGAAGAGACGCCTAAAGTAACTAAGAAAAATGAAGTAGACTTTGAGTCAAAAAAGACTCATTCCTCTTACATGTTTGACTCAAGATTGGAATTAGAGTTGGACTCAAGCTTCCAATCTCCTAAACTTGTCCATATTGGATCTAAACAAGATACTAGAATTCAAATTAAACTGAAACTTAAAACTAAGATAGAATTACAAAGAAATCAAATCTTGACCAAATCTTCCAAGCTTCTTGAAACTTCTTTAAGAATGTTAAATTTTTTGAATCTTGAAAACGTAATCTTGACTTGATTCTTTGTTGGAAAATGCGCCCAAATGGCTCAATGGACGTGTATGGCTGGTTTTTGGCTCTTATTTGGATTTACTTTGATAAGTAAAACCAGCATTTGTTCACCCTTATTAACGAGCACATTTTCTTCTTGCTGTAGAACTCTCTGAACCAAGTTATTCAGCTCTTCTTTGAACCTTTTAGCGTGAGCCCTCGTTACTGGACCAATTGGAACTTGAATTAGGTCATGAATATTCCTTGCAGCCTTGATGTCCTCATCATTCCCCCTTTCTTGAGAAGGATTTTTCCTCAAATCGTCACCTACATTGAAAGGATTTAAGTTAGTAACATTGAAAGTAGCACTAATATTGCATTCACCTGGTAAATCAAGTCTGTAAGCATTGTCATTGATCCGTTCTAGGACTTAAAAATGACCATCTCCTTGGGGGAGCAATTTAGAACGTCTTTGTGCTGTAAATCTTTCTTTCCTCATGTGTACCCATACCTAATCTCCGGGCTCAAAGACCATCTTGTGACGTCCCTTGTTAGCTTGCTTGGTGTATTGTTCAGTTCTCCTCTCTATGTTGAGCCGTGCTCGCTCATGAAGTTGTTTCACAAATTCTACTTTCGGCTTACCATCTAAGTTCACATGCTCAGAAACAGGTAAAGGTGATAAATCCAAAGGAATTAACGGATTAAAACCATAGACAATTTCAAATGGTGAGAACTTAGTAGCAGAATGAATAGTACGATTATAAGCAAACTCAACACGTGGTAAACAATCCTCCCAAGTTTTAATGTTCTTACTTATGATAGCCCTTAACAATGAAGATAAAGTCCTATTAACTACTTTTGTTTGACTATCGGTTTGAGGATGACAAGTTGTAGAAAACAAAAGTTTCGTTCCTAGTTTGCCCCATAATGTCTTCTAAAAGTAACTCAAGAACTTAGCATCCCGATTTGAAATGACTACTCTAGGCATACCATGTAACCTCACAATCTCCCTAAAGAACAAATATGCAACATGAGAAGCATCGTTAGTCTTATGACAAGGGATAAAATGAGCCATCTTAGAAAATCGATCTATAACAACAAAAATTGAATCCTCTCCATGCCTACTCCTAGGTAAACCCAAAACAAAGTCCATTGAAATATCAATCCAAGGTGAACTAGATACAGGTAGTGGCGTGTAAAGTCCATAAGGTTGAACCCTCGATGTAGCTTGCTTACAAGCGATACATCTACCACAAGTTCTCTCAACATCCCGTTTCATGTGTGACCAATAAAAGTGCTCCTGTAAAATAGCTAGGGTTTTAGCGACCCCAAAGTGTCTCATTAAACCCCTACCATGGGATTCCCGAACTAACAAGTCTCTCATAGAATAATTAAGCACACACAACTTATTCTCTCTAAACAAGAAGCCTTCATGCCTATAGAACTTACGCGCTGCAGACTTTTCACTAGCTCTATAAACTTCACCAAAGTCATGGTCATCTTGATAAAGGTCCTTAATGTGCTCAAAACCAAGAAATTTAGCATCAAGAGTAGCGATTAAGGCATATCTTCGTGAAAATGCATTCGCAACCACATTTTCCTTACCCTGTTTATACCGAATGACTTAGGGAAAAGTCTTAATGAACTCAATTCGTTGAGCATGTCTCTTATTTAGCTTGTGTTGACCTTTCAAATACTTCAAGGATTCATGATTTGTATGAATTATAAAATCCTTTGGCCACAGGTAGTGTTGCCATGTCTCCAAAGCTCGAACCAAAGCGTACAACTCTTTGTCATATGTGGGGTAGTTAAGTGCATCCCCGCTGAGCTTCTCGCTAAAGTACACAAGTGGTCTTCCAGCTTGCATAAGAATAATGCCTACGCCTACACCTGAAGGATCACATTCAATTTCAAATGTTTTAGAAAAGTCAAGTAAAGTAAGTAAAGGAGCATGAGTAAGCTTGTGTTTAATAAGTTGAAACGCCTTCTCTTGATCTTCACACCATTTGAATGCAACATTCTTCTTGATGAAGTAAGTGGTGTTGTGATGGTGCTAAAATCTTTCACGAACCTCTTGTAGAAACTAGCAAGTCCATGAAAACTTCTAACATCACCTACATTGGAGGGGGTTGGCCACTCTTGGATGGCTTTGTTCTTCTCTTCATCAACCTCGATTCCTTTAACACTAACAACAAAACCTAGGAAAATAAGCTTATTAGTGCAAAAAGTACACTTTTGAGGTTAGCATATAACTTCTCCTTTCTAAGCACATCCAAAACCGAATGCAAATGTGAGACATAATCATGCAAACTCTTGCTATAAACCAGAATATCATCAAAATAAATGACAACGAATTTACCAACGAAAGCTCACAAAACATGATTCATTAAGCGCATGAAGGTACTAGGTGCATTAGTTAATCCAAAGGGCAAGAACTCATGTTTTCTCTCACGTGCCCTTTCTCCATCAATTCTTCGACTTGCCTTTGAAGCTCTTTTATCTCCTCTGAATTTTTCTTATATGCTGGTCAGTTTGGAATTGATACACCAGGTACAAAATTGATTTGATGTTCAATCCCTCGAATAGGTGGTAGACCAACACCAGGCAGTGTAAAGTCAAGTTGGTTAGTGTTTAAAAGAGCCTTCTTGTACATGAGCACAATCATCAATCGTTTTAAGATCAAAGCTCGTTTAACCTCACTTGTTTTTGCATAGAAATTTCTTTGTTTTCTCTCTATTTCTCCCTCCTTGGCCGAACTTTTCTTTCTCTTTACTTCTTCTCCATATTCGGCCTTACTCTTTTTTTTCACTCTTATTCTTTTGCTCTCTCAAGTTTTTTTGATCTCTCGATTTTTTTTGTTCACTCGATTTCTTTTGTTCACTCAATTTTTGCAACCTCACTCGATCCTCATAGACTTGCTTTGGTGTCATCGGAACTAGAGTGATTATCTGTTGACTGAACTCGAATGAGTACTTATTGGTGAAGCCATCATGCTGCACACATCGATCAAATTGCCACAGTCTTTCTAAGAGAATATGTCCAGCATGCATTGGTACCACATCGCACAATACTTCGACTTCATATTTTCTGATTTGAAACGGTACAACAACCTGCTTTGTAACCCTTACCTCACCACAATCATTCAACCATTGCATCTTGTTTGGAGAAGGGTGCTTAATTGTTGTGAGCCCTAGCTTTTTAACCATAGAAGTACTAGCAACATTAGTGCAACTACCTCCATCAATAATAACACTATATACCTTGTCTTTTACATGGCAATGAGTGTGAAAGATGTTCTCATGTTATACTATATCTTTCTCTTCTTTAGCTTGCAAGCTTAAGGCTCGTCGAGCCACTAGTCCAAGCAATTTTCCATGATATGCCCCCAAACTCCTCTTCTCCCTTTACAGTGTCCTCTAGTCTAGGTATCCCATCAAAATGCATTTCGTCTTCGAATTCAATCTCACCACTTTCTTGGATTACCATTGCTCGCTTGTTTAGACATTAGCTTGCTATGTGTCCCCGTACCTGACATTGAAAACATTTAATCTCACTAGATCGAGTCATAGTAGAAGCTGTTTTACATTGAGAAATCATGGTAGTGGTAGATGGTTTGGGCTCGGGCTTGACCATGGAAGTGGACAGATTTCTTCTTTCTTTGGCTAGCTCATCCTCTAATGTGCTACACTCGAGTATTGTGGGGCTTATCTTGGTCGTGTACCACCTTTCTTTAGTTGTTTCTCCACTTTGATTGCCATATGCACCAAATCCTCTAACTCCACATAACAATGCAACTCGATCGTGTTAGCAATCTCTCGGTTTAACCCATTCAAAAACCTAGCCATTGTCGCCTCCTAATCTTCCTCCACATTAGCTCTAATCATAACCATCTCCATCTCTTTGTAGTACTCATCAACACTTTTGTTACCTTGTTAGAGACCTTGCAGCTTGAGGTATAGATCTCGGTTGTGGTGACTTGGTACAAATTGTCGTCCCATTACTCTCTTCATCTCATCCCAAATTGTAATAGGACGATCTCCGTTTCGCCTCCTATTGACGCACAACTTATCCCACCACACAATAGCATAATTAGTAAATTCGATTGCAACAAGTTTTACCTTTTTCAATTCGGAATAGTTGTGACAATTGAAAACCAACTCCATCTTCTTTTCCTACTCGAGATAGGCTTTGGGATCACTCTTTCCTTGAAACGCAGGAATTTTCATCTTGATGCTTCCCAAATTGTTATCAACAAGATCCCTAGATTTTCTATCCCGGCCATGTCTCCCATGGCTGCCCATTTACATCCTATCTAACTCCTCCTCTAAGCCTTCCTCTTTAGATTCATCCGCATCTTCAACTTCCCTTCGGTGCAACCTGTTTCTCCTTGGTGCGTTGGGATAAACAGGTTGCGCCAGTTGTGTTCTCTCTTCTAGCCTATCCAACCTCTCATGTATTTGTTGAAATTTTACCCTCATTATCCGTCTCATCTCCCACGTAAATCCTTGCATTTGTAAATTTGGAACAACTAGTTGTTAAACCTCGTCGTTTGTGTTTTCCCCTTGATTATGAGCCATGATCGAAATCACACTCCCTCACGTGTTTTACTCAAATCAATTTGGCTTTTACCCTCTAATATTCTCACACACTCTGCCTTTTTTCACTCGTATTCTTTTTTAGTTCTTTTAAAACTAATCAAACAATATCAAGAAAGATCCAAGCAGCTAACCAAAACAAGAAACAAACCAAACGAATCAAATTTTGTCACGGAATTTTTTTGACAATCAAGCGTGGGGTTTTGGAAAAATGGGCTATAAGACATAGGGAACAAACTTAGAACAAATAATTTTAAGAAAGGTTTCCAGACCTTTTTTTTTTCGGACCCTCCCTATCTTTTTTCTTTCTTTTCTTTTCTCTTCTTTCATTTTATTTCCTCTTCTTTTCTTGTTCTTTTCTCTTCTTTTCTTGATGTCACATAAACGATAACAAGGAGCAAGTAACAAGAAGTCGGATTTAAAAGCACTAGAAATCCTAATTCACAGTTCTAGGGTTTGGCCAATTAGGGATTGGCTGAATTGAAAGCAAGACAAGAAATAGAATTAAGACAACCAAAAATAAGCAAAACAAGAAAAGGAATTGAAAGCAAGACTTAATCAAGAACAAAGAAAAGATTTTAAAACCTAAACCTATACACATGGATTTGACCAAGAAAACAAGAAAATGATAAGCAAACCTGATAAACCTAAAGTCTAATTACCAACTGATATGAACCACGTTAACATGCGACGAGACCCAACACCAAATATGGTAAAATCAAACCCAAGATATTTCAAGAACGATGGAAGCCGCAACTCGTTGCTTAGCAAAACAAGAACCTTGGTCTGGTGAAGACGCCACAAACGGGAATAGGGAATTCGTTTGATAAGTCGAGTTGAACGCCACAAGGAATTCCATGATAAGTTTGGAAGAGTTTCTTAAATAACTCAAGAAGAATAATCTCACAATTTAATGAATCAAAAAGACGTGTATTGCATAACTTGAAAAGCTAGCCTTATATAGGAAAAATAACAAAGAAATGTTCTACTTGGAAAATAACTCCTAATCCTACCCTAAGTAGAAGAGACGCCTAAAGTAACTAGGAAAAAGGAAGTAGACTTTGTGTCAAGAAAGACTCCTTCCTCTTACATGTTTGACTCAAGATTGGAATTAAAGTTGAACTCAAGCTTCCAATCTCCAAAACTCGTCCATATTGGACTCTAAACGAGATTCTAGAATTCAAATTAAACTGAAACTTAAAACTAAGATAGAATTACAAAGAAATCAAATCTTGACCAAATCTTCCAAGCTTCTTGAAACTTCTTGAAGAATCTTGAATTTCTTGAATTTTGAAAACATAATCTTGACTTGATTCTTTGTTGGAAAATACGCCCAAATGGCTCAACGGACGTGTATGGCTGGTTCTTGGCTTTCTTTTAGATCTACTTGATGAGTAAAACCAGCATTTGTTCACCCTTATTAGCGAACATGTTTTCTTCTTGTTGTCGAACTCTCTGGACCAAGTTATCCAGCTCTTCTTTGAACCTTTTAGAGTAAGCCCTCGTTACTGAACCAACTGGAACTTGAATTGGGTTATGAATATTCCTTGCAGCCTTGATGTCCTTATTATAGGGGGTGCTGACAGGGGGTGGGAGGGTATTGACGAGAGGTGGGGAATGTTTGTTGGAGGGTGGGGGTGGGGTGCTGACAGGGGGTGGGAGGTACTGAAGAAGATGATGAAATTATTTTTTTCATTTTTTTTTGGTTGAAAAAAATCAGAGGAGAAAGAATAAAGAAAAAGAAAAAAATGTATAACATAAAGGTCAAAATGTCATTTTAATAAATTTTTTAACAGCATTAGTTTAAAAGAGACGGAGGGGGCGGTGTGTCATTTTTTTAAATATTATAAGGGGGTTTTCGATAGTTTTGCTAACATAGGGGCAGACTGATATATATGGCTTTCACAGGGGGACGGAGTGATATTTATCCAAAAATTAATTTAGTCCCTTCATATGATCACTGCTTGGGGACTAAACTAAATTTTTTAGGATACAATAGAGACTAAATTAGATAATTTTTAACGATAATTACGAATTTAAAATTTTTAGCAAAATAATAGGGACCATTTGCACAATTTTCCTTAACATTAACTCTAAAATCAACATATACACTTTAGGAGATATTTTGTTCACAAAATTATTTTTTATTTTCAGGAATGTGATTTGTGGGTAAGGGGCAAAACCATAAATTTAATATTGTAAGGGAGGGGGCAAGATTCAATTATGGGAGGACCGTTGACAAAAAAATAATAATAAGGGGGGGCCTGTAATTTTTTTTAACAAATAATACATAGATTTTTGTTTTTTAAAGTAGAGGCTTGGGAAGGCCCGAGCTCCCCCCAGTCCCTCCTTACCTCCGCCTTTCTTTGTGGGAATATGATTCTCAAGAATGTGATTAGAATTTTTTGGTATGTTAAAAATATTTCTAGTATATTTTGTCAAATTCCAATAAATATTATATTGTTATGTTTTGGTTCAATTTAATATTTCTTAAAATCTTGAACAATTTTTTAAAAGTGCTCATAACTCAAAAAGACAAAAAATATTGAAAGTTCTGGTGGAGGAGGAGATGGTGGTAGAAATGGTAGTAGATGAGATGGTGATGGTAGTGGGAGTGATAATGTTGGTGGTGAAGGTGGTATGGTAGAGATGGTGGTGATGGCGGAGATAGGGTGGAAATAGTAGAGATGGTGGTGAGAATAGTTAATATTGGAGTAGTGTCACTACAAGAAAACAAGGCTCGGGCAAGGAAAATGGCAATGAAATCCACTTTTATCACCAAATGTAGATGAAGAAGCGACAAAATTGCCCCTCCATGGCGACCTTGGGAGCCAGATCGTCATGCCAAAAAAATTTAATATTTGGTCGCAAAGATGCAACGAAATGGTGAAAATTGTTTAAAAAATAAATAGTTAATCTCAAAAAAAATTATAGAGTATTTGTTGCAAATTTGCGAACAAATGGCGACAAAGATAAATAAAAATTAAATAATTACCCTCAAAAAAATAAATTATAGATAATTTATCTACATATTTGTTGCAAATTTACGACGAATTGGCATCAAAGTTTAAAAAATTAACTAATTAACCTAAAAAAAATTATAAACAATTTGTCACCAATTTCATCACAAATTTGTGATGAAATGGCGACAAACGTAAAAAATAAAATAATTAACCTAAAAAAAATTATAGACATTTTGTCACCAATTTGAGACGAAATAGTGACAAAGATAAAAAAAAATTAAATAATTAACCTAAAAATATAAATTATAAAAAATTTGTCCCCATTTTCATCGCAAATTTACGACGAAGTGGAGACAAAGATAAAATAAATAAATAATTAACCTTATAAAATTAAATTATAATCAAATTGTCGCCCTTTTTGTCACAAATTTGCGATGAAATGGCGACAATTTTTATTACAAAAGAACAAAAAAAAAATTTAAAAGAAGAAAAATTATCGCCACGCCATCGCTACATTGCGATGAGATGGTGACAATTGTTTTAAATTATTTTAAAATAATTATAAAAATAAATTAACTAATTAAAAAAATCATATTAAATAAAATAAAAAATGAAGAAAAAGGTATGTGCTCATGTCGTAGTCGCCAATTTATGACGCTATGGCAAAAATTTGTTTTAAATTATGTTAAAATAACTATAAAATCAATTAAAAGAATAAAATAATTACAAAATCAAATTAATAGAGACAGTTCGACTTTAATTATTTTAAAAGACTAAAATATAAATTATAAAAAAGAAAAAAAATTCATTTTTTTATTCTTACAATTTTTGTTTAATAACTTTCATAATCCTTTGAATTACTAATAGCTTTTTAATTAGAGTAATTGGTGACTGTCTTCATAATGGCTTCAAGTGCCCTACGAATATCTACATTTTATCTTATTATACACAAGTTGAACAATTTTATAGAATCTAAAATTTAGGAGTAATGAATACTAATCCTTATTAAATTACAACCTCACAATGTATTTTAATGTATTCAAACTTTGTGAAATTTTAAACTGTTAGAGAATGACATATTATATTTGTTTATTGTTTCAATACTCCTCTATCTCATTTTTATATTGTAAGATGTCTTAGCACTTAAGATTCAATGTTTCATTTTTAAGTTATTCTTCGAGTGTCCTCATTATTGTCTTCATTTTAATTACATTTAAAATCTATTGAAAATTTAGTGTTTAAATAAGCTACAAGCATCATAAAATTTTTAAGTGTGACTAGTTCTTTTTACTTTATCGGTGTCAACTAATTTGGTACTTTCTAGTTTTCATAGCTAAGAATATTAACACTATGTGTGGATTGCACAAGGAAAAGGATATAAAAGTAAAGTGGAAGAAAAATAATAAAGAAAAGAAAAAAAAAGTTCTCTCATTTGGACAATAAACTAGTAATAAAAGAAAGGGAAGAGAATAATTTTGTAATACTTTGTTCGGATTGAAGGAAAGAATTAAAAGGAAATAATAATTTTTAATTAAAAATTACTAAAATACCTTAAATGAAAGGTGTTTGATGTACTAAAATGAATTTTTATCTAAAAGGGGCATTTAAAAAGTAAGATTAAAATTATAGGATACTTTTGTCGTATATAAAGTTGAACTTTGCCTTCCTTCCCTAAATCCCCAATTAGAAGGTAGTTAAAATTGACTTGTTAAAGGAAATGTGTATTCTTTCATTTCCTTATCCCTAAACCAAAAATTAACCCAAGCAAAGAAAAGGGTTGTAATTCCTTAATCCTAACTGTGGTATTCATAGGCATATGTATATATCAATTGATATGGTAGCAAAATCTATTGAAAGAAATATATTATCTTCTTTTGAATGGTTGGTGAACTTTCTCTTGAAAGTTACTTTATCTTTTTCTTAGTTGAAAAAGAAAAATAAATTATAAAGTATATAGAATGAAAGTTTAAAAGAAAAAACAAAGTATAAAAAAATACAAAATTCAATTTTGTTGCTATGTGGTTGCCCAACTAAGAAAAAGAAATTATAAAGAATATAGAATGAAAGTTTAATAGAAAAAACTAAGTATAAAAAAATACAAATTTCAATTTTGTCGCTATGTTGTCGCCACTGGCGATAACTTAGCTACAAAACCCATTTTTCTGTAATTTTTTTAAAAACAATTGTTAATAGGAAATAGGATTAGGGTTTGGGCGATGAATAGACCATGGCCCGTTCGTCGCCCATTAGCAATTCAAAAGAGGGTAGCGTCGTGTTGTTCTCTTCTTTTCTTCTAATTTCGCCACCACACCTCCCACTCCTCTCCACCACCTCGGATTCACGCCTACACCTCCCAAAATTGGTATATTTATTTATTTTGCATATACATACGATATATATGTATATACATATATAATGTAAATATATATATGTATATATATGTATGCACTTATATATATATATATATATGTTTTTTTATTTAAATTTCAATTTTTTAAATTTATTTTGTACTATATATGTGTATGTGTATGTGTGTCTGTGTATGTGTATGTGTATGTGTTTATATATTTATATATAAATATTATTTTTTTGTTTATTTATTTATTTGTTATATATAGTATGTATATATATATATATATATATATATATATATATATATATGTATATTCATATTTATATTTATCTATATATAGGTTTTTGTTTTCATTTTAATTTTTGGTTATTTAGTCTTCTAATTAAATATCTTTTACATTTATGAAGATTTTGGGTTTTTAAACTAATTTTCTATTTTTTTTCATTTTCAGTTTTTTAAATATTTTTTGAAGGTTTGGGGTTTTTTTTTTGTGATAGGGGCACGCATCTCAAGTTAGTCTTTTAATTAAATATCTTTTACATTTATAATAAATTTTATGTTCTTATTTAGCTTAATAAAATTGAAGTAATTGTCTTTTTTGGTATGCTCATTATATTGTACGAATTGGTTGCCTGATTTGTTGTAGTTGAGTGTAGACTTTATGTCTTCTGAAGATTCTGAAAATGTAGATTTCTTGTAGTTGAGTGTAGGGCTAGATATTTGGTGAATGTTTGTTTCTTGATATAGACATGGGAAAAATGTAATCTAGATTTGTTGTAGTTGAGTATAAACATTGTATGAATTAGGTGATATAGGAAATGTTATTAAGGACCAATTATGGATGGCACATAAAGTAAATAAGTGTCCTACATGGTCCATAGAGGATAACTGGACACAAATGAT
Source organism: Ehretia macrophylla (assembly GCA_037974665.1). Classification (NCBI taxonomy): domain Eukaryota; kingdom Viridiplantae; phylum Streptophyta; class Magnoliopsida; order Boraginales; family Ehretiaceae; genus Ehretia; species Ehretia macrophylla. The sequence goes on from CM075779.1 coordinate 73,124,501, forward strand.
TATTAAATAAGGGAATAAAAAGTGGAGAGATAAAGCTAACAAGAACAAGGAAAACATAAAAAGATAATACAGCTTTTGTAATCCAATACTGAGTATTTACCAAATTAATATTATGAATCGTATTAGTTATATGAATTAGTGCTAACTTCCCTAGCTCTGGTATGCACAAAAAAAGATAGAAATAAAAAAGGAAAGAAAGAGAAGAACAAGTTGTTCAATCCCCCTATTTTTACGAAGAAAAAGTAAAAACAGATGTGTAGACCCTAGGATGAGCCTACGACCAGAACTTGGGAACCTCTGTGTGTATGTTGCCTAGTCTAGCAAGAGGAAATAGAAGGTTTGCCAATGGTTCGTGGATATGGGTAAGTGTATGGGTTCGTGTCCTTCAACGTCCCACCCTAGGGGTTATTTATGAGGTAGGTACACCGCCCCTGCCTGGCTGGGATAAGCATTCCCTAGAAGTGTCCTACTCAACTTCTATTACAGTAGGTACATTCTCTTATGCCTTTTACTACCTGTGATCCTTATCCCCGGTGGATGCCGACATCATATATAATGCCCCACATTTTGAGCTTGACTTAATTGTTCCTTTTATTTAAATTAAGGGTTAAAATTAATTTTTGTTAGATTAGGCCTTTGAATAAGTATTTAAGCTTTACCCTATAAACTTATATTAGACCAAAAACGATATACGTTTCTTACTTTTAGCGTCCCTGCAAATATACAAAAAAATATTCTTCCATTATACCCAATGCTTTTGAATATAACTCTCTCATGGTTAGATTCTTGAATGTTCGTGAGAAAGTTGAGAAACACTTAAAGTTAGGGTAATTCATCAAAGGGAAAAGTTGGATGATCTCTACCTTTAAAAACTCTTATATTATTCGTTTAAACTATTTGAGTATTGGAATTATATTATGCATATGTCGTAGCGTTTGTCATGAATGTGTTTAAGGCATGATAGAAAAGAGAGATTTTCATTAAAATTTTATATTTTGATTTAGCCTTGAATATGTATGTTGTAATGCCCCGATCCCTCACGGAACCGGAACTTTTATTATTCATGCTATCAACAACCCAATTCCAAATCCGAGCACGAAATTTTAGAAAAAACGGACGAAGTATCCCTTATTTATAAGACAATCTAAAACCTGTACAAGTAATTATAACCTCAAAATCAAAGTCTAACCTCCTCTGTAATTCCCAACTTCCTCTGTCATCACATACAATAAAACTCCTCAAGGCCATCCAAGCCTTGGAACCCACAAAAGTCCACAAACAAGCATGCATTAAGTCATAGAATTTCTAAATCATGAGATTTGTTATCATACCACTCTAGTACTCTCTACTCAATCTACTTAAAGGTTAAATCTTCCAATCATTCTTTATTTCAATTCACACAAGCATGCAGGCTACTTAGACAATAAAGTCAATCTTTAAGTTATTACATGTCGTCTTCTAACTATTAATTATACAAGACTTTGTGCATAATTACAATCCCTACAGAATGACACGAACATACACAATACCATAAGGTCTCAAATAAACCACAAATAGAACATGAACACAATCTTCCACACCCAGCACACCGATTTAGCAAACAAGCCTCACAGCAAGTAGTCCAACCTGAAACATGTTAAAATGAGGAATGAGCAACTAAAGTTACTCAGTGAGGGATGGGATACAAGTAACCGGGGGTGTTTCGAAAATCATTTCGTCTAATGCAACAACTACACAAATAACCCAAGTAATACAAGTTAGCAAGACTATTGAATAAAGCATTAAAAACATTTTAAAATGATACGGTTCATTTTCTTTTTCTTCGATCTCGAACCACGAATCTTGATTCTTGATAACAAGTGCCGGCAAATCCCCTTATTCCTCCAATGGGGTACTCCGGATGTATCCCGATCCTACGACCCATTCTCCTGAGGTAGGTCCGTATGCCCCAACGATGTGAACCATGCCTCTGAGGTATTACATTATACTCAACGAGAAAGGGAATAAGTACCATGGTAGTCGAGGTAGATCGATAGCCCGATGATGCCCGGAGTTTTTCAACACTACCATGTCCGAAAAGGGTGCACAACCCCATCACGAATCATGAGATACCAAATCCAAATCAAGTGGGGAGGTAGCAAAGTAGGCTAGTCTCACCCCATATATAACATATAACACATTTGATAATCAAATAGAGCAATTATAACAATATAAACAATTACTCCTACAACTAATTCAAGTAATTCACAAGAAATGCATCAAAATACTATTCCAATGCCTACTAACTAGATCATATTCATCACACAAGACAAAGGGTACAAAATCTACTTTACTAAATGATCAAGTAATACACGACTCAAGTAACTTTGTTAAATCATGAAATCTTTTAACAAGTAAATAAACTAAATGCACAACAAGATGAAGTCATTCTCTTTGGGTTAAGCCAAGCATGCAAGAAAATAGCCTACATGCACTCCAATTCTCCTTGCGTTAGCTCAACATGCACCCTAACTTGACCATACAATTATAACGTTTCTTATTTTGCATGTTATTTATAACTCACAAGTAATTTATAGCATCTAATAAGCATCAACTAGCATAGAGTATTACATCTTCAATTCAATAAATGAAAAGTAGTTATACACATTTACAAGGCATACAATACTTCATTGCTCAATAAAAATACATATGAACTAGATAACATGCTTAAACTCAATTAAATGGAAGAAGAACTCTAAACTAACCAATCAACTAATTAGTTACATCTAAACATTAACGAAGATCAACTAACGAACTAATTTTCAGGCTTTAAGATCATTAGACATGCTTTAACTGCTTTAAATTATACGACATGTTAGAATGACATTCTTATTTTAGCACTAAAACACAATAAGCAACAAATTCACATTCTTTAACCAAGTTACTGGTCATTTCTTCTTCAATTCTCTTATACACACAAGCTCATATTCCACATGCAACTAAGCTAGAAAGTTCTCTCTACCACATCATTAGATAGCATAGAAGGCATTAGAAACATCAAAATATCATTAAGTTAAGATCATAAGCTATAAACTCCAATTACCCCTTTGTCCAATGCTTATAATTTAGGTTCTAAACTTCACACACGATAACGAATTCCAAATCTAACTCCACTAATATCATATAACCACTTTATGATGCAACTAAATGCCATAAAATCATATTTTCAAGCATGATAACCCAAAAACACCGAAAAGTTCCTTAGTTGATTTGAACTACAGCTACCTAATTCGATTAGCTAAACTACACCATAATTACATTTTAAGGGCTTCCTAACACTTCTAAGACCAACTACATTATCAAACGTGCCAAACTCAACATTTCGTTTTAAGGTCCTCTTTGCATTTCAAGCTAAATTTCCACTTCTGGTTAAGCTATAACCAATTTTATGATACATATAGCATTCTTAAATGTTCTAGCATCTAATAGAAGCAATAAAACATCTCCAAATGCAAAAACCCCAATTTAAGCAAAAGTTACTATTTACATTCTTTCTACAACATGCATTCTCAAATTATAACCGTTCAATTTGCTATCAAACTTCAAAAGATTGTTCTACAACCTCTAACAAGTGTATTTCAAGCATATATAAGCATAGATATAGCAATAATCAAGAATAGCAAAATTTCAATATAACCCTAGAATTTTAGAATGCATAAAAGATGAACTCCCTCACAATTATAGGTTGTAGGATGATGTAGGAATGCTAGGATGCTCCAAAACTCCCCCCCAAACACAAGATTGATGATCAAATGGCAAGGCTTTGAAGAGTTTTCTTCTTTCTTTTGGTAGTGATTGCCAACGGCTCTAGAAGGGTTTGGAGGGGTTGGTTTGTTTTATTTTGCTAAATGTTTTTGTGTATGTAGGATGTATGTAGGCTAGTTAATATATGGTGGCTAATTTGGGGTAAAAAATAATGCAAGTCCAAGTCAAACTTTAGCTTAAAAATGAATACAAAGCTAAACTAATTCACATTTCAAGGTTTATTACTATTTTACTATTCATACGATACAAGAAAATATTTTCTAAACGCATACTCCCAACATCAAATGCTCAAAATAACAGTTTTTACATTCCTTCTACAAGTCATATAACAGGGAAAAAATGTAAATTCAAAAAAATAAAACAATCGATTTTCATTATGAATGGTGGCTTTTACTAAAAAATGAATAAATGTACATGTTAATGCACAAATAAGATATGCAACAGTTAATTATAAATATGAGGAAAGTCTCGGGCGTCACATATGTAATCTTAAAATAAAGAAAACTTATTCTTAGAATAGTTTAAATTTTGGACAAGTTTGCAAAAAAGGGGTCTTTCTTTATTATTCTTAAATGGTGTTTTTCATCATTGTTCACACCACAAGCTTTTTTTGTATGAATAGTGGCCATTAATTTAAAGAAAGATATGATGGGAATGGGATATGCTCAAAAGACCACTAGCACTTTTCCATCAATGTATTTGAACATTTGCAATGATTAATTGAGTGTCATCTTATTTTATGAGTTCTCTCTTATGCTGTTGACTTTTATGTATATGTGTGTAAGGTCCTTGCTTCAAGTGTTGACTTAAGTACGTGGTGGTTACGTACAGAAGGTCTAAGTCATGGTTACTTGTGAAGCAGAACTATTTAGTCCATAACTAAGTAGTAGAGTTGGGCACTTTACTGTGGTAGAAGTTATTGTGAATAAGTTCCCTTTATAGAAGGGTGGTCTACCTGGATCATGGATAGGGATCCAAACTTACTGCGCTTATGCATGTGTATGCATTGGACGGGTCACTGTAAGTATGATACTCTAAATAAGCACTATCAAAGAAAGAGGTCACCTATACCTACTAGCTTCTAAGTAGGCCAATAATCTTAATCTTGAGCATACGTGGATGAACTGACGAAGTCAAGTTCATGCACTTTGAGTCACTATGGGTGAGATCTTATAAATGGGTCAATAGCTCTATGATTTAGGTGTCTGGATTTCGTTAGAAGGGACATGCATATACAATAAAGAATTTATACAACCTTATAAATGGGTCAATAGCTCCGTGAGGTGTTCACCTTTGCAGATTCAACCTTTATTGTTGTCTCATATTAGAGAAGCTCAACAACTTGATGCCAAATTTCAAAAAATTAAGGATCAGATTACGGGTGATCAGTCTGACTTCTAATTACACGAGGATGATATTCTTCGGTTTCAGAATAGGGTGTGTGTTCCCAATGAACCAGGTTTGAGGAAAAGAATTATGGAGGAAGCTCACAATTCTATGTACACAATTCATCCCGGTGGAAATAAAATGTATCGGGACTTGAAACAATATTATTGGTGGAACAACATGAAGAGGGAGGTTGCCAAGTTTGTATCCAGATGTTTGACTTGTCAGCGGGTAAAAGCAGAACATCAACGACCCACAGGATTATTTCAGCAGTTGGCAATACCAGAGTGGAAATGGGAACATGTTACAATGGACTTCGTCACTGATTTGCCTAGGTCACCGAGAGGTTGTGATACGGTTTCGGTTATCGTGGACCGTTTGACGAAGACATCTCATTTTATACCGATGAGGAAGGTAGATGAACTTGTACAGTTGGTAGAACTTTATTTGGATCAGATTGTTAAACTTCACGAGATTCCAGCCAGTATTGTATCTGATTGGGATCCTTGGTTTACTTCTTAATTTTGGGAGCGCCTTCAGGAAACTTTGGGTACAAAGTTGAACTTCAGCACAACGTATCATCCTTAGACTGACGGTCATTTGGAAAGAACTATTCAGATTCTGGAAGATATGCTCAGGGCTTGTGTTTTAGACTTCTAGAAGAGTTGGGAGAAACATCTACCGCTAGCCGAGTTTGCCTATAACAATAGTTATCAAGCGACTATTAGGATGGCACCTTATGCAGCTCTCTAAGGCCGTAAATGCCGATCACCTTTGTACTGGGATGAAGTAGAGGAGATGAAGGTTATTGATCTGACTATGATGCCAGAACTTCTAGAGAAGATTGAGAATGTGCAGTTAATAAGATAGAGAATGCTGACAGCTCAGAGCAAATATAAGAGTTATGCTGATAAATGCCATTGGGATTTGGAGTTTGCAGTTAGGGATCGGGTCTTCTTGAAATTGTCTCCTCATAAGGGTTTTGGTCGTCATGGTAAAGGTGGTAACTTGAGTCGGAGGTTTGCAGGGCTGTTTGAGATTACTGGCCGAGTTGGCAAGTTGTCGTATCGGTTAGCTTTGCCGCAGAACTTCTCTAATATTCATGATATCTTCCTTGTGTCTACTCTGAGGAAGTATTATCCGGATCCTTCTCATATTCTAGAACCAGAGCCGTTACAGCTTCGTGAGAATCTGACTTATGATGAACGACCAATTCGTATTCTAGATCAGATGGAATGGGAGTTGAGATCGAAGAAGATTCCTATGGTTAAAGTATTATGGAAACACCATGGTATTGAGGAAGCTACATGGGAGAGAAGAGATCAGATTCAGCAACAATACCCAGATTTGTTCCGAGCAACAAGTAAGATTTTCGACGGTGAAATTTATTTAGGGGGGGAGAATGTGAGACCTTGAAATTTGCTTTAATTGCAATTACGTGTTTTATATGTTTAAATGCTATTAGAATTAATATGTATGTATTTATATGTGATACATTTAAAATGCATTTGCAAAACAATTAATGTGACTTTTCAACTTCTTTTGCAAAATTGAGCCTTGTACCATAAATATATGTATATGTATGCTTGTATATATATGTGTATGTATTCTAGGCTAAAAACTAACTAAAATAACCAGTTGTCAACTTTGACTTTTGCTAAAATGTTGACTTTGCTATATATATTCATTATACAAGCAATATACTTATACAACTCATAAAATAATTGCAAAACACACTCCTTTCTCACCTAGTAGGCCGAGAACTAAGGAGAAGAAAGAAATATTTTTAGTTAGATTTTCAAAGTAAATTTCACATAGAATTTGTATTTCAAGGCCAAATTGATTCATTCAAAGCTTGTTTTTGCTTGTTGGGTACCTAATCTACCTATTCCTATCATTTCTTTGGATCAAAGGTGAGGGAAAAACTAGATCATTTTTTTAAAGTTTATGTCAAATTTTTGTTGATGTATATTTAGTTGTTTTTTAGTTAAATTGCCTTTAGATTATTGCTAGATAGATGATAAGGACCAACTTAGTGTAATTGTAGCCATTTTAAATGGTAGCAACATGTATTTTTATTTTTCGGGTATTAAATTGATAATTTAGCTCATATTTTGAATAATTGTAGTTGTAGTAGTTGAATTCGAGTTGTAGTTGCTTCTATAGACTTATTAATTATTGTGTAGTAATGTTGTAATGCCAAATTTTCAATTTGAATGCCAAATTTTCAATTTGAATGCTATGCTAGAAGTTGAAAATTTCAGCCTTGGCGCATTGCCATTTTTGGACTTGTTGGGCTTGTTTTAGATGGTTTTTGATTGGCTTTTGAGGGGGTTAATGTAGTTGCTTGAGTGGTTAGGTAGTAGGAGAAGGTTCGGGGGTTGTTTGATTGTTAGATTGTAAGTTATGATGTTTAGAAGTTTGTGTTGTCTTTCTTTAAAATGGATAAGTGTTGTCTTTAATTGTTTGGTAGTGTTTGTGTGGTTGATACTTGGGTTGGTGTTGAGTAGGCTCGGGTTGGAATGCACATTGAAGTGTGTGTTGAGTTGGGTGGCCTACTTTGTCATCTAACTTGAGTATCTTAGTTGTTTAATTAATGTTGAGACGTTGAAATGTTGTTTAATTGATTGTTGAATGTTGTTGTACTGGAAGACAACCTACTTTGTTGTCTTATCAGAATATTAAATGTTAAGTGTTAACTGTTGTGATTCATGATAGTGTGTCACCTCTCGGGCGGTATTGGGCTTGCCGGGTTGAAATTGGCACAACTATCATGTACTATCCCCTATCTCGTGTGGTCGAAGAATGATCATTGAGTGTGGGTCTAGATTGAGGTACTTCCGGAATGTATCAGTGGGCGTAAGAGATTGGTTGAGTTAGTGATGGCGTATGGAGCTACATCAACTAGTGTATCATTTCTTTAATGCTTGGTTACTTGTGTTGCTTTAATTGTATTGTTGTTTATGTTTATTGTGCTTTTATTGCTCCTAGGGTACTTTCCCAAGTGGTTAAAGAAAGTGTTCCAAAATCTCCTATTGAACCCTCACTAAACTTTGTTATATATAAGCTCACCCTCTTTGCTGTCCTTTCAGGTGTAATTGAGCCGGACCCTAGGTACGTTCCTCAGGAAGTTGAGTTTGGGCCTTTTGTAGATGAGTCCAATGTGCAAGAGTCTTATCCTTGATGTCTATGCTAGAGTGCTCTTTATGTTGTCTTAAATTATGAACATGTTGTATTGTATTTAACTTTGGAGTTTGTATTGTATAACATACTATAAAGATAGTGGATTGTATAATGCTAGTTTAGTTGTCTTTCTTTTGGAATATGAATAGGTTGCTAGACTAGCTTTATTTTCTATTTTGCATATGTATAGTATAGCTTGATGTATGTTGTTGAGATGGAGGCATATGTCTTGTTGTTGGAATGTTGTATGGATGGTTTATGAAGTGGTTGAATGTGTTGTTTGTTGTTGAAGTTGTTGTTGGAGTTGTGGAGTGTTTATAAAGAACTGGTTTAGAGTTATGTTTTCCATATTAGAGACGTTATATTTCTGAAATTCTGCCGCGTCCTGACTAATCATAAGTGTGGTCGAGTTGGGGCGTGACACCTCCCTCATTGAGCATAGTGGTTTTGCTCACCTTTTTTATCTAACACTGTTTCAAGAGAGGCGGATATTGAGCCTCAGTTGGCTATTGAGAATGAGGAGGTGCAAGTTGAGATCTTTCCCTGATTGTGTTGCCTTGAGGTTGGAGTGCTTGCGTGGTCTAAGTGTTGTGTGCAATGAATGTTAATGCTATATATTGTATCTATTTTGAGACCTTTAAGGTCTTGTATGTATTTATTTATGAAAAGGTTGTAATGTTAAAGTTAGAAGTTAAAGTCTATGTAATGGTTTGTAATACCTTTCTTAATGCTTTAGTATTGGCTAACTAGTTTAGTAGTATGCATGCTTTAGATTGTTTAAGTAAAAGTAAAGCCTAGACTACTATATGAACTTGAAATAGAAGGTCAAATGAATGTAGAATGCTCATATATTGTGGTATATTGTTGTTTTGTTTGAATTCTTCAGAATGCAGGTATTTGGTTAGTCCACGGTATAGAAGAGACTTTGACCGTTTGTCGGGTCTGACTTGACCTATAGTGTGGGGTTAGGTCAGGGCATGACATTTAAGTGGTATCTGAGCTTATAGAATGCATGAGCCGGGATAGGTTTCTCGGTCTGTGGGGTAGAAGTCTATATGTGAAAGTGTTATTGCATGATTGTTTAAAGTGTAAAAGTCTAATTGCATGAACGTGTGAATATGAAAGAGTTATTGCATAGAAGTGTTTATGTGAAAAGTATAGAGTTCATTGAGTGTTAAATGCTTCGTATGTGATTAATGTGAACAAGATGTCTTGAATGAAATTGTTCTTGTGTGTTATATCTATAAATTTTGTATCTGCTTGTTATAATACTTGTACCTTCTAGTATGGAGATGACTAGAGGGATACCGAGAAAATAGACTGGGGAGGCTGTAGGACAAAATGCTGAGGTTGTAGGACAAAATGCTGGGGTTGCAAGAAATGCAGAGCCGGGGCAAGAACCTATAAATGTACAGGTGATGGTTTCAATGGTCACTGCTATTAACAAATTTACGGAGTATATGGGTGAATAGAGACAAGGTGTCAATAACAATCCTAGAGGTAATCCGAGTAATCCAGGGCACTGAGCTTAGGGGTAGCGGTGGTAATGGTAATCAACTTAAGAGGTTCATGAAAATGCTCCGCCTAGATTTGCAAGGGAACCAGATGATGAGAAAGCTGAATTGTGGTTGAACTGTATAGGGACAATCTATGCAGCCTTAGAGTATAATGACGAGAGGAAGGTTGCCTTTGCTGTATTCTTGTTTGACGGAGATGCTGAGCAGTGGTAGAGGACAGTGAAACTGAGGTGGGACACAGAGAACACTCCTCACCTTTGGGCAGACTTTGTGAGAGAATTTCAGGAGAATTATATTCCCGAGATGACCAGAGATAGGAAATAGAAGGAGTTTGTGACTTTAAGGCAGGGTATCATGACTGTTGCTCAGTAGGAGGCTTTATTTAATAGATTATCACAGTATGTGCCGGAGCTCTTACAACCAGTGAGACAGAAAATTCAAAGGTTTATTAGAGGTTTGAGATCTGACATCCAGCTTCACTTATGTACGCACCACGTTGCCACTTATCCAGAGGCTATTCAGGCAGCTTCGAGATTTGAGAAATGCAAAGCAGAGTTGTTGGTCGAGGCTAGCTAGCCCAACAAGAGGCCCTATCAGTTGCAAAGTCAAAGGCCACCGAGGCAATTTTAGTCTTCCAATCAGAGTCAGTTGCAGCAGCATCAGTAGCAAAGCTATGCAGGACTGTATCAGACTCAGACTAGGCCAGTACAGAGTCAGACTCAAGGGCAGGGTCTACCAGCAGTCCAGGGATCACAGCAGGGTAACACTGCTACATCTACTTTTAGAGCCTCTACAAGTGGTACTCCTGCAAGACAAAACCAGCAATGTGGTTACTATCATCGTAAGGGCCATTCTGAGGATAACTGTTGGAAGAAATCAGGTCGATGCACCAGTTGTGGCAATGACCAGCATAAGGTCAAGAATTGTCCTAAATTCAAGAATACTCAAGGACAGGCTTCAAGTCAGGGTGTTCAAACCAAGAGTGCAGGTATTGTGCCAGCTTAACGAGTTCAAGCCCGTGTCTTTGCCCTCAATCAAGAGGAGTTGCTAGAGACTACTGCTATTGTAGAATGTATTTTTCTTCTAAATAATCATTCAGTTAAGGTTTTAATAGATTCTAAGGCTATACATTCTTTCATTACTCCTGATTGTGCACAACATGTTAATGTGAAAGTTGATAAATTGCCATATAATATTAAGGTAAGTATACCTGTGGGCACAAAAGTTATCACTGAGTCTCTTTGTAAATCATGTAATATTTGTATTAAGGGTCGTACTTTTCCTGCTGATTTGATTATATTTCCTTTTTAGGATTTCGAAATCATATTGGGGATGGATTGGTTAGGGAAGTATTATACTCAGCTTAACTGTAGAACTAAAATCTTAAGACTTCAAATGTCTGACCAACCAGTGTTAAAAATAGCTGGGAATCGTAAATCTTCTGGAACTCCTCTTATTTCCTTAATTAAGTCTTCTAGATTATTACATAAAGGTTGTGATGCATATTTGACATATCTTATTGATAAACCTTCTGATAAATTAAAATTGAGTGAGGTGCCGATTGTGAAAAAGTTTCCGAATGTATTTCCCGAGGAGTTACCTGGTTTACCGCTAGACAGAGAAATTGAGTTTATTATTGATTTAGTGCCGGCTACTTCTCCTATCTCTAAAGCACCATACGGAATGGCACCGGTCGAGTTGCAAGAATTGAAAACTCAACTGCAGGGGTTATTTGAAAAGAGTTTCATTCAACCGAGCTCTTTGTCGTAGGGTGCACCTATATTATTTGTGAAAAAGAAAGATGGTACTCTTCGGCTATGTATTGATTACAGAGGTCTCAATCAGGTAACTATCAAAAATAAATATCCTTTGCCTTTTATTGAGGAATTATTTGATCAATTACAGGGCGCAAAAGTATATTTGAAGTTTGATTTGAGGCAAGGCTATTATCAACTTAGGATCCGAAAGGATGATGTGCCGAAAATAGCATTCTGAACCAGGTACGGTCATTATGAGTTTGTTGTATTGCTATTCGGATTGACTAATGCTTCAGTTGCCTTTCATGGATTTGATGCAGAGGGTATTTCAACCATATCTGGATCAATTCGTGGTTATCTTTATTGATGATATATTGGTATTTTCTAAATCTGTGGCCGAGTATGAGTAGCATTGCGTATTGTCCTCCAAACTTTGGAAAATCATAAACTGTTTGCTAAATTCGGCAAGTACGAATTCTGGCTTTCTCAAGTTGACTTCTTGGAGCATATTATTTCTCATCAGGGGGTTTCGGTGGATCCGGCTAAGATAGAAGTTGTATTATCTTAGAAGAGGCCTGAAACTGTAATAGAGATTCGTAGTTTTCTAGGGTTAACTGGCTATTATCAGAGATTTGGCAAGGATTTCTCAAAACTTGCAGGGCTTTAACTTAGTTAACTCAAAAGAATACTATTTTTAACTGGGATGATAAATGTGAAACCAGTTTCTAAGAGTTGAAGAAAAGACTAACTACTACTCCTATTCTTGCTTTGCCGGAGGGAACTGACAACTTTGTGATCTAAAGTGATGCTTCCAAAGAAGGATTAGACCGTGTTTTAATGCAGAATGGTAAGATAATTGCATATGCTTCGAGAAAGTTGAAACCTTATAAAATTAATTACCCTACTCATGATCTTGAGTTAGCTGCAATTCTGCTTGCTCTAAAGAAGTGACTTCATTACTTGTGGGGCAACAAGTTTAAAATTTTTATAGATCACAAGAGCCTAAAGTATCTATTTTCTCAGAATGATCTGAACATGAGGCAGAGACGTTGGCTTGAGTTACTGAATGACTCCAATTGTTCTATTAATTATCTGTCAGGTAAAGCCAATGTTGTTGCAAATGCTTTGAGCTATAAGGCTACTATTGTTAGTCTAGTCATCAAGAATTGGGAATCTATTGAGGAAATGTGCTTGTGGAAACCTGAAATTACTGAAATTGGTATTCGATTTGCAGGTCTACAGGTTCAATCTCTATTATTATCTCAGATTCGTGAAGCTCAACGGACTGATCCTCAAATTCTTAACATCTGAGGAGAAGTCTAAAGGGGGAGAGTTGGACTTCAAAATGCATGATGATGGTATCTTCCATTATAAGAACATAATTTGTGTTCCTAGTAATCCGACCTTGAAGAATGAAATTCTTTCTGAGGCTCATAATTCTAGATACACCATCCATCCAGGTAGTACCAAGATGTACAGAGATTTAAAGTAATACTTCTGGTGGAACAACATGAAGAGAAAAATCGTTGGTTATGTGTTTAGGTGTTTGACTTGTCAGAAAGTTAAAGTAGAACATCAGAGGTCAGCTGGGTTGTTACAACCATTATCTATTCCGCAATGGAAATGGGAACATATCACTATGGAGTTCGTGACTGATTTGCTGAGGACTCCAAGGGGTTATGATGCAGTTTGGGTTGTTGTTGATCGGCTAACAAAGTCTTCTCACTTTATTGCTATGAATAAGCAAGATGACATTGGAAAACTAGTTGATCTTTATATTGTTAACATTGTGAAACTCCACGGGGTGCCAGCAAGCATAGTGTCAGATAGGGATCCCCGATTCACATCTCGTCTTTAGCAGAAGTTACAATTGTCGATGGGAACCAAACTGAGCTTTAGTACTGCCTATCATCTGCAGACTGACGGTCAATCTGAGCGGACTATCAGAATTCTAGAGGATATGCTTCGAGCTTGTGTCTTAGACTTTGGGAAAAGTTGGGAAAAATTCTTACCTCTAGTGGAGTTTGCTTACAACAATCGTTATCAATCTACTATAAGTGTAGCTCCTTATGAGGCTCTATATGGTCGCAAATGTCGATCTCCTTCGTATTGGGATGAGGTAGGAGAAATGAGAACAGTTGATCCGACTGTGTTACCTGAGATGGTAAAGATGATTGATAATATCCACCTCATTCGCAAAAGAATGCTCACAGCCCAGAGTCGTTAGAAAAACTATGCTGATAGACGCTGTCGAAACTTAGAGTTTGTCGTAAGTGATAAAGTTTTCTTGAAAATCTCTCCCCAAAATGTTCTGATTCGGCATGGAAAGAGTGGCAAGCTTAGTCCCAGGTTTGTGGGACCGTTTGAAATTACTGAAAGAGTTGGTCCTTTGGCTTACAGACTAGTTTCGCATGCGAGCTTGTCGAGACTACATGATGTCTTCCATGTCTCGATGTTGAGAAAGTATCATCCTAGTCCTTCACATATTCTCAAGCCAGAACTGTTACAGATTGGCGAATCTTTGAGTTATGAATAGAAGTCGACTCGTATTGTAGATCAAAAGGTTCAAGAGCTCCGCACTAAGAGCATTTCGATGGTGAAAGTTCTATGAAATCATCATGGGATTGAGCAAGCTACTTGGGAGAGAAAGGATCGAATGAAGAATTAGTATCCAGAGTTGTTTGCAGAATCATATAAGGAATTGCGAGGACGCAATTAGTTTAAGGGGGAGAGGGTACGACGCCCGAGCCCGGAGCAAATTTTGAAATATTTTATTTAATTTTTTCTGACTTCATATTTGAATTAAGTGGCATATTTATAGCATTCGTTCATCGAAATAAATGTTGCATCGCATGTCGGGAGTATCAAATTAGAGTAATTTAAGTATCGTATGAATAGTGATTAGGTAGACTTTACTTTGGGCCTTTAATTGTTCTAGCTTGCATCGGGCCACCATAATCCATTTAATTTTTTTTCCTAAGCCCAAAACTTTGCCCAAAAGCTAAGCCCATTATATTATTTTCTTGTCATCTTTTTATATAGCATAAAATAGATCAAAATAGAAAGAAAAAAAAAGAAAGGAACTCGACGGGTAGAGAAGGGAAAAGAAGAAGAGAAAAATTGGGGAAAATCTTAGGGTTGATCTTTAGAGCTAAATTGAAGTGTTCCAAGCCTTGCTAGAGCTATTTCATTGTTTGTTCTACCTTGTAGAGGTGAAGGAATGCATCTTAATTGACATTTTTATGATTTTCTAGCTTTGTGTAACTTTTGATATTATGTAGTTAATGGTTACTGGAGCTATATTTGCATGCTATGAGTGTATATTGATGTGCAGAGTAGACTTTTGAGCTTGTGGACCATGTGTAGTTAGAGTTGTATACAAAATTGCAAGTCGCTAGTTGGTGAAAAGAATGAATAGTACTCTTACATTTTAAATTGAAGATTGAAGTTGTGTGTGTGTTCTAATGCCAAATAGAAGTGTTAGTAGTGTCTATATAGCCAAATAAATGCAAGGACTAACTAGTGTGCAAGCTAAGGCAAGAATTGGAATATGTGTGTGTGTGCATGTCACGGCCGTGACTGTTCAGCTCCAACTGAATAGTCCGGTATGTGGTCAGACCACTGCAGTCCCTTGTCATGGTATTTTCCCATCCCCTTGGCCTCGTAAATGTTATAAAATGCGAGTTATGAGTTATGCTATGTTTTGCTAAGTGTATTGCCATAGTCCTAAGTGAGTTTACTTGAGCTTAAATGTGGTTATTAAGTGTGTTTATGATGTTAGTTGATTAGATTGTGAACTTAATTGTCTAAAGGTAAAAAAATGCTTAATATATGTGAATCTTAGAAATGGTAAAGAATGTTAATGAATATGATCGTTTGAGTTAGAGATTGATTAAAACTTGGTTAATTGTTATAAATGATTGCCTTATGAATTGTAAATTCTTGTGTGCGAGGACAACCTACTTTGTTGTTCCTCAATTGTGTGTTATCAAAATGTGTGGTTGTTGAGAGTTAAATGCTATCTTGTGATCATATCGGTGGTTGCGCAAACTTTTCTTTCAGGACAAATGTGATGAGCTTCTCTGGGTGGCGTCGGGCTTGCTAGGGTTGGTCGCTCTAGCTTCGCTCCTTATTCCCTCACTCGCCTGGTTTGGAAATAGACAGGGGTTGTTGGGTCGTAGGTATTGGGTACATTCGGAGTACCTATTGGAGTTTGGGATGTCAGCTTATCGTTATTGGAACGTGCTCATGATTGAGATTGTGATTGGGTTCAGCAGTGATATGGAGAGATAAGGGTTATTGAATCGTATCCTTTTAAAATGTGTGATTTAGCTTATTGTTTAATTGATTGTCTTATGTTGTTATCGGTTATATGACTTGTCTACTTGCGTGGCACAAAAATGTTTTCGAATGACCCTAGGTTAACTATCCTCTCCCTCACTGAGTATAGTGATTTTGCTCACTCTATTTATCTAATAATGTTTCGGGAGAGACGGAGATTGAGCCTCAGTTGGTTGTTGAGGAGGAAGAGGTACAAGTTGAGATCTTTCCCTAATTGTGTTGCCTTGAGGTTGGAGTGCTTGCGTGGTCTAAGTGTTCTATGCAATGAATGTTAATGTTGTGTGTCGTATCTATTTTGAGACCTTCAAGGTCTTGTATGTATTTATTTATGAAAGGGTTGTAATGTTAAAGTTAGAAGTTAAAGTCTATGTGGTGGTTTGTAATAACTTTCTTAATGCTTTAGTATTGGCTAACTAGTTTAGTAGTATGCATGCTTTAGATTGTTTAAGTAAAAGTAAAGCCTAGACTACTATATGAACTTGAATTGGAAGGTCAAATGAATGTAGAATGCTCGTATATTATGGTATATTGTTGTTTTGTGTGAATTCTTCTGAGTGCAGGTATTTGGTTAGTCCATGGTATAGAGGAGACTCTGTCCGTTTATCAGGTCCGACTTGACCTATAGCGTGGGGTTAGGTCGGGGCGTGACAATAAATGTATTCTTGAAAACTTTATTTATTTTTATAATTAAATTATGAATTGTTTAGATGTTCAAGTAGCTATTTCATACTTTATTCATTTTAAAGTCCATGCATGAATGTTTTCGCCTTATTTTTGTTTTTATAGAATTTGATTCATGCGATATAACGTTTCCCATCAAGATATAACAACTCTTTGCCCTATTTACAGTTTTACCATTATGAGTTTAAAAGAAAAATATTTTTTCCACTTCCAGTTTAAAAGAAAAAAATACAAAAGAAGAAAAAAAAAATAAAACAAAGAGGTCTGAAATGGTGGCTTTGGTCACTGGAGAGTGAGGTCATTGTTAGCTTGGCTATGAGTATTAGAAAATATGATATTTTATTTCATTTATCACAATTGTGCCATTGCAATTTGAAAAGAAAGGAAGTTTATTTGTCTTATTTTCGGTCTTGCTAATGCAACTATAGATATATGCATATCTTTGGAATGTTTTTGTAATTTTGGAACTATGAATAAATTCAATTTGTATTTATACATGTTTTGGATTCTAAATGCATTAAATATATATGTGTTGGATTCTGAATGCATTGAATATTTTTACAGAAACTCAACAACAAAATCTTGGGACTAAATTTTAATTTGTTTTGACAAGGCTTTATGAAAATATTTTGATGCATTGAGATTAGTTTCATGCATCATGTGACTATAAAACACATATCGGGACTTTTTGATACATGAGGCTTAGAACAAGGGCTGTGAATTTAGGATCCTGTTGGTGGAGGTTAAACACCAATATTCAGGATTTTGTTGGTGGAAGTTAAACACTAATATCTCAGGAGTAATGCATTATCAAAAGAACATAATTCTATTTGGGGCTTTTGGTTGTGTTGTGCCCTTTTATAGCCACAGTTGTCTCTTTGAACTTTGTGTATTGGACTCAAACTATTGATTTTTTTTAAGTTTTATGAACATGTGGCACATAAGCTTATTTTTGCAAGAATTTTTATGTCATTTGGCATGAATGTTTGGATTTTAGCATGAACCTTATTTATCGTCGAATTACGAAGTTTAGTATTTTTTGATAAAGGTCCAAAGAGGTTTTTTTTTATGGATTGTCACTTACTGAGATTTGCGTCTCATTTTTGTAAAAATATTTTTTTTTGTAGAATGTGAGAAATAGGCTTCGGTTTTGACTTCAGATAGGGACTACTTTGACGAAGAAGCGAATACAATCTTTTGTATTTCTTAGTTAGGAATGAGACTTATAGATATCAATTCTTTTTTTTTTTTTGGTTTAAGACTTTGGTAATTATGTCTTATGAAGATTTTCATTTATTAATTTGGAGATTTAATTATGTTGTCTTAAATTTTGTATAGATGCTCTGATGACTCATCGCCTATTTATTATTGTGTTTTTAGGTAGATGTAAATTTAGTGCCTTGCATATTTAGTAAAGATATTCCTTCTTAGTACTCGGCAGTTACGTTCTTAAGATTTGCTTAGCTAGATTTTGGGAGCGTGACAAAGTGGTATCAGAGCTTAAGTTCATTGATCTTTTGAAATCTAGGTAGAAAGGGGGAATTGGGTTTTTGGTTTAACGCTTGGTGTCATTTTGATTCAACCTCCTAGGTGTATTGTTTTGAAGATTTGTTGTTCATAGGAAGTATTAACGTAATTAGGCTTTTCATTTCTGCTTGTCTCATTTTGGTTCTATGAATTTGTTCGTTCATCTTTATTATTGCTAAGTAAAATTTGAAAATTCTCACTACTCATGAATTTGCTTTTATTCTCTAATTTATTATTCATTTAAATGATCATATATTATTATGGATGATGTTATTTGAAAGTTGTCATGCCTTTTTATATGTTAAATCGTTCCTATAGGTCTTGTCGTTAGATTTCTCTATTATTGACAAATGACACAACATTATAAAGGCCATTGAGTATTTCTAAAAATTCATAAGTCTAACATAGGAAGTAGGAACCCGTTTTGAGAGTCCTGTGTTCATAGGGCTTACACTTTCCTATTAGAATCTCGTTTTGGATTTATTTGTCAAATTTGTCGATATTGCAACTCTAATAAATTGAGCCTTTTGGTTCTTGATGATATCAGTAAAATTTAATATTTATTTTGTTAAGGATTAAAATATTCACTGGCATCCTTGTTGACAATTTTAGAGGATCTATATAGATATATACAGATTTAGCTACTAACGCTTTACATTATCTTCTTTGAAGTGTAGTCTATTCATAATTTGATCAAGTACACATGTGAATATGGAATTATTAGAAAGAAAAAAGAAAAACAAAACAAAAGAAAAAGTTGTCTTGGTACTTGTTTCCTTCTTCTTTTCTTGAAATCCTTAGTTGTTTTAAATTAACCGGTGAGCATTTGGCAAAACTTTCAAAAAGATTTTGTAACAAAAAATTGACCTCTATGTTCGAAATATAATTTTCTTTTACCTCAATCGAGTATCGAAAATAAAATTTCTTATTCATAAAGATTTTCTATTTATTTTTTAAACTAAGATATATCTAAAATAAATTTGTTAAACTCCTTTTAGTATGAGATGGTATAGATACAGGTTTATTTGTACGGTAATTATATTTTTGAGATGTAGGCTTGTTAAGAATTAAATATTGATTTTTGTCATTAAAAAGGGTACCCCATGAGATGTAGTTCGAATTTATTGTTACTTTGAAAATCTAATTGCGGCTCATCCTCGCTACCTTTGACTTTATGACCTTAATTTGAAGTTTTGAATTAGTGATAGACAAATTATGAGTTCATTAATTATTTGGAAAAATCTATTTGTGTGATCATTACTTGTAACCATTGAATATGATTGCCTTTGTATTCCCATCCTTCTAAAAAAGAGAAAATCTTGCCAACTTTATTTTGTAACCACATATTTAGACTTATCGATCAATTTATGAAACTCTTGAACTTGGTTATGTGTACAATTTTTTTTTTTTTTTTGTTTATCTTTTGATCTCTAGTTTTCATTTATTTATATGTTTGAACGTATATCATCTACTCATTGTGAGATTGGTTTTAACTTCACTAGTTCTGCAAGAAAATAAGATAAATGTAAAGAACTTTGGGACACGTGCTCTGTTTGATTTCCTTGACTCATCCATATCCTTTTGTTGGGACAATCGTAGTGATTATATGATCTTATGTGAAACTTGTAGTAATTTCCATTGCTATTAATTATTATTATGTCCTCTTTTCTTATAAGGATAAGCAAGTTTCAAGGACGAAACTTGTTATTAGGGGAGGAAGATGTAACGTTTTGTATTTTGGATCTGACTTAACTTTTTCTTTTATATGGATTAAGGGTTAAAATTAATTTTTGTTAGATTAGGACTTTTTCCTTAAAAAACTCCTATATTATTCATTTAGAGTATTGGAACTATATATGCATATGCCGTAGCGTTTGGCATGAATGCGTTTAAGGCATGATAGAAAAGGGCGATTTTCATGAAAAGTTTATATTTTGATTTAGCCTTGAATATGTATGTAATCTTAAAATAATAAAAAAGTGAATCTTAGAGTAGTTTCCTTACGATTTTGAAACAAGTTTGCAAAAACAAAAAATAAGGTATTTGTTTATTATTCTTAAACGGTGCTTCTCATCTCATCATTGTTCACACAACAAGCTTTTTTTGTATGAAAAGTGGCCATTAATTTAAAGAACGATATAACAACTCTTTGTCCTATTTACAGTTTTACCATTATGAGTTTAAAAGAAAAAGATTTTATGTGAAGTGCACCATTTCCTCTTATACTTTAGCGAAAATGTACAATATCATCCTATAGTTCAAAAATTCCATGAACTAGTGTCTATGTTTTTTAAAAGTGCACAACACCCCGTACAGTTATAAAATCCGTCATATTTAACGAATTTTGTAAAAAAGATGTAAATACCCTCATTTTTTTTTTCATTTCTCTCTTTTGTCATTTCCTCTTTTGTTTAGCCCAAAAAAAATAGTAATTTGGTCAATTCATATAATTATTTAATGAATAAATTCGTTAAAAATCAAAAAAAAATCTCATTTAACGCGTGTAAAATACAATCTCCGTTAAATTTAACGATTTTTTAACAGTATGAGGTGTTGTGCACTTTTAAAAAACTACAATGACTAATTCAGGGGATTTTTAAACTATAAGAGAGTGTTGTGCACTTTTACTAAAGTATAAAGGGATTTGATGCACTTTACTCAAAAATTTTTGCCACTTCCACTTTAAAGAAAAAAAACAAAAGAAGAAAAAACAAAAAAGAGAGGTCTGAAATGGTGGCTTCGGTCGCTGGAGAGTGACGTCATTGTTAGCTTGGTTATGAGAATTAGAAAATATGATATTTTATTTCACTTGTCACAATTGTGCCATTGTAATTTGAAAACAAGGGAAGTTTCTTTGTCTTATTTTCAGTCTTGCTAATGCAACTATAGATATATGCATAGCTATGGAAGTTAGGTGCGGATCTATGTAATGTGGGAGGAGATCGCAATGTTTTAAATATTTTAAAAAATATTTATGTAGTATTATTAAAAAAATTATTGGCCTCCTTAATTTTTAAAAAATTCTATATAATATTATTAAAAAAATATTTTGCTTCCTCCAATATTAAATTTTTAAATCTGCCCTGATGAAAGCTTCTGTTCACTACAAGCTGCTAGCTAAAGTATAGACTAAGAAGCATCTACGTGTCTTGGAGCTTCAGAAAGACTTCTATTTTTAAACCGGTCCCATTGATCGATTTCTTGGTTCATGGAATGAAACCTAGATTTGGCTGACATATCATATAGTGATTTCAATTTGGATAAATTATCTTGTTACTCCTTTATGTTAACCGCTTATGATAACTTAGTCTCATATTTTTTCAAGAATTAAAAGATAGAACTTTTATAAAGTGTAAGGAAAATTCATTTAATTTATAAATGAATTTTACGAGAATAATACAAATGAATTTTTTTGTTTGGAACTGTAAAATAATATTAAGTCAATTCAGTCATTTGTGAATACAAATTGTGCTTGCAACACATGTAAAATTAGAATTAATAGTTATATTTTACTTAAATACTCTTTTTTTTTTAATTGAAATTAGATTGTCATATAAAGTGTTATCTTCTCATTCCATTATTGAACATTTATATGCCTTAGTATGTAACTTCCTTATACTTATTAGCAACACGGGAAAGCGATTTTTGAGTCTCAAACTCACTTTTGCAATAAGAGTTTATTCGGGTGGTGTTTGACATCATAATTGTGTTGGTATATAGACCACTTTAACATATATATATATATATATATATACACTAGGGATGGCAACAGGTATCCGCTATATCCGAAACTGATAGATAACTGCCCGATAAAAACCGATGGGAAAACCGTTAGGTTTTGAATTTTATAAAGCAAAACCGACGGATAAACCGATAGGTTTTGGTTTTTGATATTAAAAATAAAAGGAAAACCGAAAGCCGATTAGTAATTTAATAATTTATTATTATTATATAGATAGATATATATATATATATATATATGCTAAAATAATATATTTGAGGGTATGCTCGTAAATTCGTATTTATTTAATAAAAAAAGTAAAACTGTTGCTGCTGCTGCTTTTTTTGTTTGTTGGTTATAGCTCACTCATTCACTTAACCCCATTCCACTATCTTAATTCCCTGCTTCTCCCGACCTCATCGACTCCTGCTTCCCTTCCCCTCTCCTCTCAACCTCCCTCTGCTTCTCTCTCCGATGATCTTTGCCACAAGATAACCAAGAAGTATGCTATGCAGTAGGTTAGAGTTATTTTTTTTAATTCTTTTTTATTTGGTGAATAAATCAGTGAATTTATCTTAGTTTTATTTAATTAGTTACTTTTTAGAATACTAGTAAAATACTAGATTTTAAAGCAAGGGTTTTAAATCAATGATTTTATCTTAGTTCTCATTTCTCAGTGTAATGTAGTTTAGTTGTTTTGCAATCTAAGATATGGATTTCGCAAGTAATATATGTGGTGTTTGAGGATTTATCTTAGTTCTCATTTCTCAGTATATATATTTCTTTAATTTTATTATTTAATATGTATAGATTGTGATATATTATTATTTTAAATTTTTTTTACATTTAAATTAATATATTTTTTTCATAAATTTGGACCTTTCTTCTATTTAAATTGATTTTTTTTAAATAATCGATTTCGGTTTCGGTTATCCGCGGGTTTTTAAAAACCTATCGGTTGCGGTTTTGGATATGAATTTTTTAAACCCGTCGGTTTCGATTTTGGTTTTGATTTTCGATTTGCTAAACGATTTCAGTTTTGATTTTGCCAAAAATCGCGGATAACCGACCCGTTGTCATCCCTAATATATACATACATAAATATACATATATACATACATTTATATGTGTATATATATATATTATATATACAATTGGATAGGTTTATTCCAAATATTTTTTTTATAATCTTTATTTTTGGACTGATTTTATTACAATAATAATGACAAACAATAAAAGGAAAAGTTGAGGAGAAATTAAAAAGATTGTCAAAAGAGAAGTGAGTGAAGACATTGATTTTTTATTTTATTTTATTTTTTGTTTTTAATCTATGAAACATAGCAAAGTCAATCACTTAAATGGGCAATTTTGTCCTCAAAATATTAGTAACAGATTTAGAATACGTGACTTCATAAAATCCACCTCTAAGGCAAAGATTTGTGTAAGACTTGGATTTTTTAAAAAAGTGCCTCTAAACCCAAAAATTAGACTTTGTGAAATTCATTTGTTGCAAATAGTCTATTAGAAATACGAGCCTAAATTGTCAGAAACAAATAACATAAAAACTAACGAAAAAAAACATATCTTTCAATGATAACATAAATATGTTCATTCTCGTATGTTTCTACTGTATTTATTCACATCTTTGGTGAACAAATGGTGGTGAATCCCGCTTTACTTTCTCTATTTTACACTTCACTAGTAAAAGAGAAGGGCTAAGAAAGAATTCGACTTTGCAGTCGAGTACGTTGAAGAGCCGTTTCGATGAATGGTAATCCTACTTGTTTTGCATTTTATCTCCAATAATAATAAAAAAAGGATAATCCTTATTGAACTACATAAACTCGGACCCCTTCTAGGCCCCAGGAATTAAGAAAGAACCAATGAACAAAATGCGTGGAAGCTTCAAAATGATCATGATATGAGTGGGCAGTGGGCCTCATGTACTGTGAGGCCCACAACTCCACTCTCACACCACACCCGGACGTTCAAAACGATTCAACCGTTTTAAATAATTTTTCAACAAAACGCATCTAAATAATAACACACAAACCTACAAAGATACCAAAATGGGCGTGTTATTGTTTGGTACGATACACAGATTAAATTTTTGATACGTTGGTGGTATCCTTTAAAAATCTAATTTTCTTGATAAGGGCCCAAACATGTGTGCCGAGCGTGCGACTCATCAACCTACTAGCAATGAGGCTCTTTCTCCTGCCTGTGGATAGAAATCTGCAATATAGCGTATCCAATCCAAACACAGTGCAATTTGTCTGGCTTTTTCAGGCATACAAGCAAGTTATTTAAGAAGTCCCTACGTTGTTCTGGCAACGACACAGATAAAACAAGTCCCTACGTTGTTCATAGTACACTAAATTAACATCTTCAACGATGGCATGTATCACAAGAGCAAGAACTCAAACCAGATCCTAGAAAGAGTTGTCGAACCTAATACTCTCGTAACATCTAAATGAACAATTTCTTTTGACCTAAAAATATACATCTTCATGAACTAGACATACAAGGTGGTAAAGTTGTAGCCCTCAACCCAAGTGGAATGCAGCACATGCCTGACTATATGTTGCTACCAGAAACTTTTTCCAGCTGATCCCCATTGCCAATAGATACTCCCGATGAATGATTGAACTGTTCTCTTGACATGAAAATTGAATGCTGTGGTTGCTGGTATGGTGGGCTCAAACTTGACTCCAGTATCTGATGAGGGAGCACCATATCTGGTTTAGTTACGGCAGCATCTGTGCTTACTCGTTGCTTTTTTGCTGACCTTTCACCTTTTGGACTCCCAGGAGGTGAAGTAATATGGCCACCAGAATCAGGAGTTAGGGGCTCATGATGAGAGGAGAGAGAGTCATCAACAGAAAGGCTCTTGACTGGGGCATGTTCCTTAGGCTTATCCAGGAGAGGAGCCTCAGAAGTCGGGGGTGGAGTTGCAGGGTCGGTCCTATTATCAGATTCTGGACAGTTGTCACCTGCTTCCAGAGCAGTAGTCCCTGAGCCAGGCCCTTCTGAGAGAACACCACTGAGGCGTTGTTGCTCCTCAATAATCTTCTTCAAATACTTGCCTTGGGCCTCTATTCGTAACTGCAGTTGTCTTTGCACCTGTAATATCAGGGAAAAGAAACCTGTAGGTGAAAACCATGAACTTTGAAGTATCGTATGTCCAGAACATTTACAAGAAACAAGAAACAGTACCACTATTTTTCCCTTTTCCTCTCAACCTCTACTTCCCTCAATCTGGCTACAAAAATATGAGTAAGCTACCACAATCAGCATTTCAACCTGGATTATTTGCAAATAGCAGCAAAAACTATACATTTTAGTGGCACAAGTGACGAGAAAAAGCATTTGAATCCACTTTTAAAGACAGGTGGGGAAGTCTAGGTCCTGAAAATCTATTGACTCATACATGGAGAACCACTTCTGATACATCATTATGTGGAAATCAGGTTTCTCTAATTGCTTTTATGTTGAAGAGAGAGGTAGAAAACATTACACTATTGGCCTCATGTAGACGCCGTGCAAAATTGATAATAAGATAATACTCATTCTGGACAATGTTCGTCAGCTAATGAAAGTCCCAAAATAAGGTTCCACTTGATTCATAACTCTCTCTCATTTGTAAAGTAGGCTTCCTAATAATATGTCCAAAATTAATCTGAAATGAAATGTAGCCACCACTAAAACATCCTTTATTCGAATACAACATCCATTTCGCTGAAAATCAATTTTATGAACTTGGGACCTCTATCAATCAGCTGTTGTATGTTCCTTCAAAATTTGAAATAGTGTTTGACCCTAGAGATTAGTAATCTGGATTCATCATAATGCACCAGTGAGTCGAGTAGTCAATATTTTAAAGTAAAGAAATTTGATGTTTTTGTCACTAAAAGATTTCATGCCTATTCCACATCGCATGTTTGACATTATAATCTGTTCACTAATGCTACAATGCAAGAAGTGACTAATTTACGAGAGAACCTTCATCTCAAAAATAAGATTCATCCCACATATATTGACCATGCACATAGACACCTGTCAAGCAGTCTATAACATGAATAAACTACCATCATATCTTTTTTAACAGGGATAATAAAATGCTTTAGATCTGTCCCACAATGGGAGACACAACACAAATGAACAGAGAATCCAAGTACATGTCAACAAGTACAGAGAAAACACACCTCCAGCTGTTCATGCAGTCGCTTTTGCACCTCCATTTGGAGCTTTAGAGCTTCAGTAATTTGCATCCCTCTGTAAATGGGGATTAAACATCTCTTAGCAAATACGCCACACATGTGAAACCAACATGTGCTACATCATGCGTCCTTGACTAGACAATGTGGAGATTGAAATAATGAAAGGAAAAAGACTTGCCAAAAGGGCAACCACTCTCTACGTGTTTTGTATCAACAAACAATTTAGTCAGAACTCTACAAATGAAACACCACATGCAGGTGAATGTGATGAATCAAATGAACATTCCTAAGCATGTTCACAAAAAGGACTATCCACCCAATTCAACCAAGAAGATCCACTTACGATGAACCATCCAGACTGGAAAGCATATCACTGGACTCGTTCTTGTCAGCCTTTTTGCCTAGCGATCACAATTAAAGACGAGAATGATAAGTAAACTGGAAGTTGAGACAGAGCACTGCTGGAGGGCATTCCTTACAGAATCTCCTACTTAAAAAAAGTCAACATGATAATAGCTATCGTAGTTTGCATAGCACAAGAAGTACACAACCATACCATCAGATGAGGAATCTGGAAGATACTTGGCAAGTCGATATTTCTTCAAGAAAAGAAAGATTAAGAGATGTCAGGAAGGGAACGGAAACTAGAAACAGAGAATCTCTGTTTTTTGAGAAGTAAAAGAAAGCATAGAAATGAGAAACAGAGAATCTCTGTTAAACAAAATAGTACATGTACCTGTAAATGACTTTTCACATGGTAAATTGTTAACCCCTGTACTCCCATGACTCTGAGGACACCTTTAGGAGTAGCCCCTGAAACAAAACACAAATCTTACACTACTTATGTATGCATGCATATTACACAATGGAACTCAACAAAGTTCCTTGAAGAAATATAGCCCATAAATATCCTTTATCTGACCGCTTTGTCTTCTTCAGCTCTCCCAAGTTAATTTTGAAAACATTTTACGATAGCGGAATCCTGATTAGAGAATTGCTATATATGCATATTTATGTAGAAGGCTATGGGCCTGGATGAGCAAAGATGATGCAATGGAGAAGCAGAAAGGCAAAGACCATTTGCCAAAACCATGGCACCTTAGCCAGATACAATAGTCCCTTTTGCAAGTGCATGCAGCATACAAGCAAGCATGCCCGTGCAAACAAAAACAGAGTATGTGCGATTAGAAAACGACCTCAATCGAGCCAGCAATTTTACTCTGTTTTAGTTTGAGAAAATGTACAGTAGGTCTTCCATAAGCCTTAAATAGAAAATTTAATTTGGATCCCTGTTTCATTTCCCCCCAGGGAAACCTAGACATTTCTCTTTGCTAATTGATCAGAAGCATTCGTAAAAACAATGATAGAATGGTGAAAATGTACAAAACCAAAACACGAAAACAGAAAATTCTATCTCTATCTTAGTGTTCCATTCCCTTTTTTTTACTAGAGAGATTGATGGAGGAGGGAGGGAGGTAGATAGATGGAGGTAAGTATACACGAGCTAACCGGAGAAGGTCAGGTAACTTACGGTCTGGCCCACCAAGTTGAGCTACAGAATCAACAAATCGTTCATGAAGCTCATGTGTCCAACGCAGACGTTGTTTAGAGGCAAGATTGGGATTGCTGTTGAGGCGGTTAGCACTGTTCATTGGCTCCATTGCACTGGCACCACTGTCTAATGGCTGATTTTGTACTACTGTGTTGCCGAGAACTAAGCTTGAGCTAGGAACACCTTTGGGTTGATACATATTTTATTTACCTAAAGACAAAATAACGAAATTTAGGTGACGGCTTGAACTAAATAGAAATCTGAATACTGAAAGGAAAAACAACAGAAACAACAACGTGAAACTGTTGCTACCATGTGAAGCATAATATGACATTAGAGATGGAATATGCATATAATGCAGTAAAATAATACACCATTATATAAACACTGATCAGGTAATTATTAAGCCACCTATCCATTTTATCGGTTCATTCGTTTACACAAGATTGAAATTCTATATTTCAAACCTTCAAATTCACACATTAATATATAATACACCATTGTATATACACTGATCAGGTAATTATTAAGCCATCTATCGAATTTATCAGTTCATTCATTTACGCAAGATTGAAATTCCATATTTCGAACCTTCAAATTCACACACATTAACATTGCTCCTCCATAAAGTCTAACTCAAAGATCTGGTAGAAAACTCGAAGCTCGTCTTGTTTATCTTGACGAAATGGACCCTGACGTGAACAGCCGCTTTGTTGGAACTAATTCATAGAATTGGATTCTGTGGATACCTCTAATTAAATATTTTCCCCCCAAAGCTAAATGGCAAACCCAAATTAGTCGTAAACAAAAACAAGATAAATATAACTGAATTTGGGTGGGGCAACTATCTTAAATATAAGTAACAAGCATACAATTGACTCGAATTCGTCACCTTTCGGGTTAAAATTGAATCAGCAAAACCAAAATCATCAATGTCTGAACGGGTTTAGCAAGGATAAGACTTTGACATTGTAAGATTATGAAATGAAAAGAAAATTCAAGTTTGACTTTACTTGAAACTCCCCAAATTCTAATTCTAAGATGAAACTGTAGCCCGGTGCACGAAACCTCCACTCTGTTACGGTTCTAGGTCACGCCACTTATGTTTAGCTAAATTAAGTATAATTTCCAACTACAAACAAAGAGTTAAACCAAAGTGTTGACCACCCGAAAAAGGAAAATTGTAGCTGGATGCACGAAACTCTTAAAATTCAGAACAGCTTATAGTTGACCACCCAAAAGAGAAAAAAAATAAATAAAAATAATAATAATAATAATCGGGCGTGAAATAACTAATATTTGCATTTTTTAGATGTAAATTTGGAGAATAGTTTTGGAAAAAACAAAAAAGAGAAAATACCATAGATCTATAACAGGAGCTGCTCCAAAAAAGAGAAACGGAAAACGGTGTCGTTCCGATCTCCGATATTTCTCTCTTTCTTCACTCGCTCTTCATCCAGCGGCTTTTTGTTTGTGTGAAGTATTTTTGTTCACTATCTGGAATGACCGGTCAGGTCAAATGGCCTGCTTCTTCATTTCATTTCATTTCATTTCACGTTGTGGACACAACAGAGAATAGTGGGACCCACGACCTAACTTAAATGCCCAATGCAACAAATCACCTTCTCTTTTGAATTGTTTGTACAATTTCATTTTCCTTTTCTTTTTATAACGAATAACTCAATGTAAATCTACTCTAACGATGAAAATTTTGTGGTGCAATCGTATTCTATTCCATTGACTAGTTAAAGGGAAGTTCAAATTTAAAATTTATGATTCACGAATTAATATTTTTATTAAGATATTATTTAAGATTATAAATCATGTATTACAATTGTATGTCAAATATATATACTAAATCAATTAAAGAACAATGGAATTCAGAACTTTTTGTTCATGAATAATCATTTTAACTATGATATTGTATTATACTAAATCTATAAATTTTATGGTACAATCATATTCTTAGTATATGCATCAAGTCAGTTAAAGGGAGGGTTGAATTTGAAAATTTTGGTTCATAAGTTAACATCTTAATTGCAATATTATTTAGTTTTTGACTAACTTGAAGTTTAGTGTATAATATTACATCACATGCTTTATAACTTAAAATAATCTAATATAATTTTATTTAAAGTAAATTTCTAATAATAAAAAAATAAAATTTAAATTTAGAACTTTTGATTACGAATTAATTTCTTTAGAGTTTGTTTTCACTTATTTTTTGGCCAAGTTTGTTATCCTAGAAACGAATTGTTTGTAGAATTAAACGTCTATCACATATTGTATTTGTCCCAGCCTTGACTCTGGACGGAATATGCCAAGTAATATTCCGGGCCGGCCTTTGTTTGTGAGATTATTTATAAAAAATCAACAAGGTCTGTTTCAATTTGGGCCTTGGCCAGTTCATTCTTTCTTATGATTGTGACAGTTTTGGACTCTCTTCTTATCTTCCTCTACTCTCGCTATCATTTTCACTTTCATACACGGAATTGGAATCTTACACGTAAGAAAGAGAGTTTGGTTCCTGTCTTGCTCTTTGGTGCATGGCGCATGGCGCATTGCATTCTACTTTCTTGGGATTTCCGGAAGCAAAAAAAAAACAAAAAACAAAAGACTTTCTTGGGATTAAAAAATTTAATTAATTAATTAATTGGTAATAAGGGCATTTTTGAACCGTTTTCATTTTTTTTTTTTGGAAGATGGATTTATTATAAATATAAAATAATACAAGAGATTTAACCAAAACCAAATGTCATGACAGTTGATTGTATATGTAAAGCTAGCAAAAAGAATGTTAAAGGGAGTTAAAATACCAATCATGGGAGATAAAATTTATCCTAATTGTAAAAGCAATCTAAACTGTCACATGAGTGGCTCATGGAGATAGAAACCGAGAGTGATCAGGTGAGGACGATAGGCAGAAGATACCTCGAGAAGCATCTGAAACTAGGTGAGTGTTTGAATCCAAACCAAATGTACCAGAAGTGGGCCTGTGACGGCCTAGACCCAACATGCAGCATAGTATTCTTAAGTGCATATAAATTGTGTATTTACTTGTTTAAGTACTTACTTGTCATAATATGCTATTAAATGCTTAGTTGACATTTTATGTGAAATTTCATGTTTAATTGACTGCTAACAGTAAAATTATGAATTAATCTATTTTAGAAAATGATCAATGTGCATTTAAACTATTTTCATAAAAGACTTTTAGTAAAACTTGCATTAAAAGAATTTTATATTAAATTCAGCTCGGACTAAAATTTTTAATATCTTATCTCTCAGATTTCATATTTTTCTATTATTACTTAACTTATAATTTGCCTATGTTCACAAAAATTATATTCATTGCATATTTGTTGAGTGATGTACAAAAATATTTTGATACTACATGAATAGTAAAAATTATGTTATTTATTTGGGCTAGAATTAGCTTGCCTTACATTTTACTAATTAAACCAAGAACAAAATCCATTTAAACTAAAGCCCAAAACCCATAACTAAACCCATCTACCCATATATCATTTATCATATACATATAATAGCTAAAAAAATGCTCAAAAATATTCAAAATAAGCCAAAATACCTAAAAAATTAGCTAAAAAACCCTATTACGGGAATAGTATTTTTCTTGCAAATTTTTGTTCAATTTGATCTTTCAAGCTCTTCCAAACGATTTCAAACCATCAAAAAGCTTCTCATTTGCTCCTACATTCTAATTGGGTGAGGGTTTTGCATTGCATCTAACTTTGAAGTTTTGATTCCTAACTTTGAGTTTTAGATTTGTAGTATTATAGCTTTAACTTGTTAAATTGCTTCACAAAGTATGTTTATATAGTGATAGAGACTTGATTTGTACAATTTGCTAGCTTGTTTGCATGAGAATTGAAATTGGGTGTTTGAGGAAGAAGATGAATAGTAAAAATGTGAATAGTAACCCTTGTGTGATAGCTTAATTTATTGCTATATAAGTGTGATTTAGGAGTAAATGAACCTAGATTATAGTCTTGAATGAATTAAAAATGCTTGAAGTGCAAGATCATTTAGTTAAAGTTAGTTTAATAAGCACTATTCACTCAGGCCCTTTAAATCTTGCTCAAAACCTTAATCTAATGATAGATATGTGATGTTGGGTTGATAAAACGGTCCCACGTTAAAATTTATCGAATTCCGAGAACGTCGATTTTTATACCTCTTTGTATGCGCACATTAGAATTATTGCAATTAGAGTCTTAAATACTAGTTTAATGCTTGGTTTAAGTTCCATAAATGTAGTTGATGATAGTTAGATACTTTAGTTAACTAAACCTTAGCTAAAACTAGTTTCGCCATATTAAACTTAAAGGAGAAAATGGAGATTTTAGGCCTTATACTTAACTTTAGCTTGTTTATTGTGTTATAATTGTTGTAGAGACTAGGAATACTTGTTAGATGACTAAAATTAAGGTGAACTTCTTAACTTAGTGTCATGTGTAGTTGAGTTGTATATAAAGGTGCAATGAAGAAGAAAGTGAGTATGTTATGTGACGCTCGGGAATTTCATCACATCTCTTAAATAACTGTTGCATAACTACTTGTGCATTTTATGTGCATTTCTTTTCTTGTTAAATTGTTTTTCTATTGGACACTATTCATAAGAATTTTGACTGTCTTAAATACTCGATTTAATATATATCCTAAACAACAAGACTTATAAAAGGAATCGGAAACTTGTAGTTTTAGACTTTAGAGGCCGGGAACATGCATTTGAAAAATGATTTGCACATCGCTTGAATAGTGTTACGTAAGTGTAACATGAGTTTTAGTTAATTGTCATTTTAGTGGAGTTTTAACTTAGTTTGACCAATAATTAGGAACATTTGACTTATATTATTTGCTCATATACATACATATATATTTAATATATTATATACACATACAATACTCATCAGAAAACAAAACAAAACAAAACTACCCAAATACCCACCCAAAAACCCGACAGCCCTAAGGTGCAAAGAGGAGAAATTTCTTCAACCTTTGTGCATGAATTTGGTCCTTTGGCTTAGTCTAGAAGAAGCTTGGAGCACTAGGGGGCTTCTACAACTTGCTTGCACCCACAAAATTGTGAAGAAGTTGCATTTATTTGAGTTTAAAGTTTGTTTCAATTATTTTGAAATTCTTGTATTGTTAATTATAGCTATATTGCTTGTTATGGATGCTTGATTTATGTTCTCTAGAGCCTATAGAACTATCTTTTGTAGCTTGATAACAAACTCCATGGGTAAAAGCTTGATTTGCATGAAAGGAGATAATGAATAGTAATAAAATTTAGGGTTTTGATATAGCTTGCTAATTAGAATGAATTGAGGCTTCCTCTAGGTGCTTTAGACATTAGTGAAACTAGTTAGAAGCTCACATGAAGTTAAATTGCCCGAAAATGATTTAAAATGCAAAATTGGCTAACTTTTAAAAGAGATTTTTTCACATAACGTAATCCAGGCACGTTTGGACTTTAGATTAGGTATCTTTGGGGCATGAAAGCACTTTTGGTGCTTTCGTTGCGTTAAATTAGGGGCCGAATAGGAAATGTGTAGTTAAAACCCACTCGAGGGCCTTTCCCGAGCTTTGTCTCCAAAGCGAGTTTTCAGGGCCTAGATAGGTGTCTTTTGGCCTTCCTAGGAATGTAGAATGACTGGCTTGTGAATTTGGCATCTTGAATTTTGCATGGGAGAAAAAATTGCATGATTAACAAAGGGGAAAAAAGTGGAAAGGGATGTTTTTGTGTTTATATGAACTTGTAGATGCTTGCTAGGTGTTTATATGCATGGAAAAGATGTGTTTAAGCTATCTATTGAGTTTTGTGAGAAATCATTTTATTTGCCTCTTTGTGACTATATAGCTATTTCGTGCATATTTGGCTTATATTGTGGTTAAATGTGAGGGCGGCTTACTTTGTCGTCCCTCTTATGTGTTGTTTGATGACCTTGGTTCTCGTGGACTTGTCTCGGGGTTGCGCAACTTTTTTGGACATGGTAGTGTCGAGAAATACGGGCGGCATCGGGCTTACCATGCTCCCTTGACTACCATAGTGCCTATTCCTTTTCTCTTGTTGAGTATTCTCTACTACCCCAGAGGCGTGGTTCATATCATTGGGGCATATGGACCACCTCAGGAGAAAGGGTCGTAGGATCTGGATACATCCGGAGTACCCCATTTTTTGAGAAATAAGGGTTTTGCTGGCACTTGCTTGAAGATTTTAGCTCATGGCTCGTGATTAAAGACAAGTTGAATCGTATCTTTTTTATATGTGGTTAATTACTTGTCTAGCTAGTTATGTTACTTTGTGTTGTATATGTGTTATCTTTGTTGCATATCATGTTACACGTCCCGGTATGCTGCATCACCTCCCTCGCTGGGCAACATTGTTGCTTACTCCTCATTTAACATGTTTCAAGAGAAGCTGAGGTGAATCCCTAGCTAGTAACGGTAGTAGAAGAGGAAGAAGTACCAGTTGAACAACTTCCGTAACTTTCTTGTGTGTTAAGGTTGATGTTCTTTTTTGAGACCATGTGGTTTTGTACATGTTTGGTAGATGTAACAAGTTGTAATCTTGTATGACTCATAGTAAAGTAGATGGCATGTAATAATTGACTCTAGTTTTACTTTCTCTTATTGCATGCTTGTGTGTTTTTTAGTTAGAAGGTTGAACTTGGCTTATCATTATGACTTACTACTTATGGTTAAAGTCTAGAATGGTCTTGCATGCTTGTATGTGATATAGACTTGTAGTACCAAGGCTCGGTTAGTCTTGGAATGTTGGTTGGCTATTGTTAATATAGAAGTTAGGTTGTATGAGATGTTTGCTAGTTGGCTCGGGACTTGTATGTGACTATGTGCAGATAACCATTTTGTCCACAGTATAGAGGAGACTCTGTCCGTGTGACGGGTCCGGACTTGACCCGTAGCATGGGGTTGGGTTCCGGGCGTTACATCTAGGTGGTATCAGAGCTACTTGAATGCTTGAAACTGCGTTAATTTTCTCGGTATGTGGGTAGAGGTCCATTTGTGGAATTTGAATTGTATGACTATGTGATTGTCTAATTTGTTAGTTGAACAATTGTTTGAGCAAGGAACATGCTAGCATGTAAAAGAAGTGTCTAATGCATGATATGATATGAATATGAAAAGTTTAGTGTTTAATGCTTGTTAAGTGTTTTATATGTTGTCTTATGTGCATAAGGTGTTTTGAAACATGTATATGTTATCATTGTGTTATCTATTTGAATATTATACACCACATTCTTCTAACATCGAGATGAGGAGAAGGGGAAGACCGAGAAGGGAACCGGAGGAGGCTCTGTGAAGCCTAACCTAGATTTGCGTGCCTTGACCTAGGTTTAAGAATCATGTTTTGTTTTGTGTGCCTTGCATTGAATTACGTGCATACATTTAGGGTTGCGTGCATTTACTTGAGAAACGTGCATTCGTCTCGTAGTTCGTGCCTTACCTCGTAGTGCATGCCCTAGACCTAGGAAAGCGTGCCCGCACGCTAATCAAGAATGCATCTTACACGAAGCACTAGATCATTAATTAATCCTACAAACTCCACTAACTAATATTAAAATGCTAAGTCAATGCACTCGAAGACGAAATTACACCAAAAGCTAGACATTCTCATTTTTTATTCTTTATCCTTTTGCATATTCCTAGCACTCAATTAAATAATGCTCAACCAAGACAAAAAATTCAGATTTGAACACATGCTTGGCCGACCACATGGAGCCTTTGTGCATGCATTTCAATTTCAAAATTTGTACCTAAACATTCTATGACAAGTTTATGACACAAGCATAAAAAAATTGGCTCAAAACTCTACCCAAGGCTCCATATTCTCGACACAAACTCCATGCCCATACTAGACAATTCAAAAATGCTCCTTGAAGACACAAAATCAGATTTTACAAGGCCTTAAGCCGACACAAGCATCAAACATTTCAAAGCTTTTCATTTTTCTTTCATTTTCTCTCTTTCTCTCATTCTTCTCTCTCTCTCTCGGCCTTGGCTGAAGTTCTACTCTCTCTCGGCCTTGGCTGAAGTTCTACTCTCCATAGCTTGAGTTCATCATCCTAAGGGTTATCAAGTCATGTAAGCTACTAGGAACTCGACCAAGCAAAGCTAGAATGCAAAAGACACACATGCAAGCCTTTAGAACATTCATTTCGGCTTAGGTAAGTTTAATAGCTCCTATTTCTTTTTCTTCTTCTTCTAACCACATGCACCTACTAAGAACATGGTAACTTAGCTAGGAAATGAAGCAGGTTTTGGCAAATTTACTGACCTTGTAGAACGAACCCGTTTTGACTTAGTAAATGATATCCAAAATGCATTAAATTTGGTTTTCTGCTATATTTTTCAGTTCTGGACATTTTTGTCAGAAATGGACTAAGGCTAAATCTGACCCTAAGGTCCTCCATAATGACAAGTATTGAAATGTGTGCAAATCTGGACAGTTTTGCGTAGTCTCACGGTTTTGGCTATAACTCTTGAACCCGAACCCCAAATGATACGAGGTGTGTTTCTGAATTTAGTTCACTCCGTAAGCTTTAATTTGACATTTTGTTCACTGGAATTGGAGATTGTTTGCTTGTCTCAATGATTGTGAGAATACAGACCATTGCAGTGAGGTTTTCAATTAGGGATTTGCTTTGAAAATTATTGTAACTTCTCTTGTTGTATTAAATGCTTGGGATTGTGACACTTGGATGTTGTGTGGACTGTTTTGAATGCTTGAGGGTGTTTTAATTAATCAATGCATGGCTTGAGTTTAATTACGTGACAACTTAGGGCTTAATCGCACAGGTGAGCATGAAATAAAGCCCTAATGACTAGGAAAAACTCGCTAAGTATTGATCCTATGAATATCGTGTTTAATTATGTAATTAGTAGGCTGCCCATAGTTGCCCTCATAGCCCTAAACATGATTTCGATAATTACATGTTGACAAGTAGGCCTTTCTTGCACCCGGTCCCACGTAGATGTCGATTGCATGTTGAATAATCTTATTATTTGACTACGTGAATTTCGAAATGAGTTATATGACTTGATTTACATGCGTTACATGGCTGCCCGTTTAATATTCATATAACTCCATGTGCCTTTCAAGTGAAATTACTTGTCATATCGTGCCTCGCGTGTTTACTTGTCAATGTGCAATCTTATGACTGCTCAGAGGCAACCTACTTTGTTGTCCTCCTAATGTGATCTATTAAATGTCATAAATGTGCATTGCATACAAGGTTGCAACCTTTCATTCTAGCGTGGTAGCGTTCATGCACATAGGGCAGCATCGGGCTTGCCGGTGCAACCGTGACTACCATTGTCCAATTTCCTCTCTCGCTTGGGGGCTAGACTTCCTCGGAGAGTTGGGTTGTACGATTTCGGGGTACATCCAGAGTATACCCACTTGGCGTGATAAGGGGATGATTTGAAGTCGGCCGCAACAACTGATACTGGAAATGAACTGAGAGAAAAAGCTCACCGTATCCTTTTCACTATTTGTATAAGTACTCTCGCTTGGTTCCTAGAGGACCTCGGGGAGGAAAGACGGGTAATTGTGTTCTTTTACTGTTACATTACATTCTGTATTTACTTGTGATATATGACATGCTTGCAAAGGGTTTTCATAAGTTGAACCGGAAAATGAGTTTCAAAACTTATATCTTGTTTCCCCTCGCTGAGTTCATAATGACTCACCCTCTTTTATCATCTCAGGTGAAGAAGACCAGGAACAGGTACCTGAGGATAACGTGCCTAACGATGATTCCTTGGAATAATTGCTTGCCCTACGTGCCTTACGTGACTATGACCATTTTGTGAACGATATGTTGCTTGAAGACTATTTCATTTCTTATGTTGCTTGTTATTATATTGTAAATGACCTTCGTTGTAATTTAGGGTCTAATTTTGGCTTGTACTGATCATAACTAGATAGACACTACTATGGTCGTTTTTGCTATCGTTATTGGCTAGTATCTATCATAGGATTATAAAATATCAGGTAAGGATTAAGTAAAATGAATCTATCCAATTTTAAGTAGGTACTCATTGATAAGCTAAGATCAACAGGTACTTTTGTAACAAGGATTAACAAACAAATGAGACATAGTATCATGCTAGGTTATTACTTAAACGAGACTTCGAGATAACTAGTAGGTATTTCAATTGATGATAAATAGTAATTTTAGTTGGAAATGAATTTGAGATTGAAAGTTTTGAGGCCTTTAGAAAATTAGGTCAAACTAAGAAGCCTAATTACAGCCGTTATGCTACCGGTTTTCTGGAGAATTTGTGGAGTTAGACTAAAATGTTAAGTGTTAAACTCTTATGAACGATTAATTACGTAATATGACTTGAATGTTTAGATCACACCCTAGTCTAACCTCTATGGGTCGGGTTGAGGCGTGACACCTTATATTTAATGGTATCAAAGCTTAGATTGCTTAAGCCGGGTTTAACTCTCGGACCGTGGGTAGAAGTCCTAAGGTAATTAGGATGACTTGTTTATATGTTATTGTGTGATAATGTTAATTGTGCCTTCTATGTTCTATGTGCTTATGTGACTAACATATCTTAACTGTTTCTAGAATTGTGTGTTTATGTAAAATTGTATGTTGCATACCTTATACATTAAATTCTTGTCTTGTCGTATTCCAATAAATTATGCATCGTAATTTGTGTGACGCCCGAACTTTTGCCTTGCATTAACTTACTGTTGCATCCCTTATTTGCGCATTTAATTCTGTGCTTTATTTATTGACTTTCTTAGCTACTATTCACTTCGTTTTCAAACTGCATTCTATTGGCTAATTAGAATTTTTATTAAATCATATTAATTGTTAAAGTAGTGGGAAAAATGTGCAATTGAGCTAGAAGCGATAGGAGAGCTCGTTTAGAAAATGATTTTTGTAGTTGAGAGAATAGTGTTACGTAACATAACTTAGAGATTTAATTAGCTAGCCTATGTTTTACACTTTAGGCTCGTTTCTAAGCTATCTACGCGCATTTTAGGAGTCCACTTAAACACCCACCATGACCCCACCTCAACTTAACCTCACCATATAAACACATAAGCACCAAAACACAAAACAAAAGAAAAAAATTGTGCAGATTTCACTGTAGCTGGGCCGAGAGCCAAAGAGAAGAGGAAAAAGTGATTTTTTGCTCATCAACTCTCCACTTCAAGCCACTCCAAGCCTCGAGCAACTAGTGTAGGGTGTTTGCAAGGTTCCTAGGTGCTCCTACGCGTATTGGTGAGGGATTTCATGGCTTATTTTCGTATTTCAAAATAGTTGATATTTTCTTGATTTGTTAGAAATGATGTTTAATGCTATTGCAAGGCCCAAATAAGCTTATATATGTTGTGTATATGTAGTAGAGACCACTTTCATGCTATTGTTTCATGAATTAAACGGTAGAAATCGATAGTTAGTTCGTTGGGGTGAATAGTGACGGAAATTCTAGGGTTTTGTGTAATTGCTCGAATTAGCTTGATTTAATGCTTCAAATAGATGCCTTAGGTGCTAGTAAAGATAACCTAATAGCCCCGTGCACTTGCATTGCCTTAAATCGCTTAAAAATGAAAAATAGCCGACTTTAACTTGGGGCTTTTGGGGTTAATGCGAATCCGGGTGGATTCGGGCTTCAATTCTAGTATCCTTAGGCTACCTAGGTGCTATAGATGCCTTGATATCCCTTGTTTGAGGCCCGGACAATGTAGGTGTGGTTTAAAGCCAAAAGAGAGAAATTGGGGCTTTCGGGGTAAACGCGGGCATTTGATTGAGTTCGAGGGTTGAGAGGGTACCTTGGGGGTTAGTTAGAAGGTTGGGAGAGTTTCCTTTGAAAATGAAATCATTAACTTTGGTTTAGAAGAGAAATAGTTCGAAAAACAAAGGGGTTTAGGTGCAATTTAAGTTGTCTCACACTTCTAAACCCATGACAGGACTTCTTGAGTGTTTATATGTGATTTTAAATTGATTTGGAGCTTTTGGAATGATTCTATGCTTATTTGGTATAAGTTCATTTGTAAACTGCTTATTAGCTTCTATCTTTGCTTCTATCCTAATTGCAACGAGGTCAACCTACTTTGTTGATCCTCATATGTGTTAATGCTTATATTATTGTTATTAACTTGCCATCGTTGAGTGCATTGCATAGTGGTTGCGCAACCATAGTGTCGGGGCGGATGTGTTGAATATCGGCTGGGCGGCAGAGGGCTTGCCGGTGGATATTCAAACTCCGTGCCCTATTCCCTCATTCGCCTGGTCCGGAGATTGCCAGGGGATGTTGGGTCGTAGGATTCGGGGTACATCCGGAGTACACCCACTGGAGTGATTGGGGTTATGCCGGCTTATCGTGATCGTACTCGTGGTTCGTGGATCGTGATTGAAGACCAGTGAAGATTGGTGTATAGGGGATTGTTGAAACGTATCCTTTTAAATGTGTGATTATTTAAGTTATCGTTGTTTCTTTAATTGTCTAAGTGTTATTGTTGTATGATTGTATTATATGTTGCATTGCACGCCCCGGGACTATATCCCTCACTGGGCAACAGTGGTTGCTCATACCTCACTAACATGTTTCAGGTGGCGCAGTTGGAGGAGTTGCCCTAGTTGCTGTGTGTTATTCTGAAGTGGCTGTGCCTTCTTGTTTCTATTTGGTATTTGTGTATCTATTTTGTGGCCTAAGGGCTTTGTTTATATTGGTTGTTGTAAGAAGTTGAAGGATAGTTAGTTGTAGTGTAGATTTGGAACCTATATCTTGTAATAACTTATATTTCTGCTATTAGCTTCTTCGCATGCTTGGGAGTGAATGGCTTAAAGTAGAAATATTTGATCTTTCAATTATGTTTAATTGATTTCCTAGAATGTCATGATTATAAAACTATGTTGATAATAAGTTCTCGCATGCTTGGGTGTTTTGGAACTATTGTGTACTATAAGGCTCGGATGGCCTTAGAACTTTGATGTTTAATTAAGAAAAGCTTGTATTGTATTGTTGGGACTTTGTTTGAGTGTTTACAGGTTTTCAGAATGTCCATAGTACAGGGGAAACTCTGTCCGTTTTTCCCCTAAAATTTTGTGACCGGGTTTGGTATTGGGTTGAGAATAGCATGGTTATTAGAGCCTCCGGTCTCGTGAGGGATCGGGGCGTTACAGGTGGTATCAGAGCTTAGTTAGCTCTAAGCCGGGACAGGGTCCTCGGCCTGTCGGGTAGTAACCCTTGAGTGTGTGCTTGTTAAGTGTGTGTCTTGAAAGTGTATGCCTGCATGTGTGATTGTGTGTCTTGTATCTAATGTTTGCACCTATATGATATAACTATGTGTTACGTGCTAAGTGAAGTAAAGTGACTAGTTATGCATCAAATTGACCTCGTGAATTGTTAATTGCTTGAATTGTTGCTTGTAATGTGTGTATTTGAATGTCTTGGATTGAGTTGTGTTATGATTGACTTGATTGTTGTCCTTGAATGACTTTGATGATTACACTGTTTCATAAACTCTTATATAAACATGTTTGCATAATAGTTTAAAACATATATGTGTAAATGTGATATCTTGGCATTCATACATGTCCCATTGAATTGGTAAGAAAGACTTCATCCTCCCCCCCCCCTGAACGGAGGTGATTAGTGGCTAGCCTTTCAAGTTATATGGATTAGTAGGAACGTGAAGCGGTTGATCAGCCCTTTTATTTGGGAGTTGGTGTTGTGGGCAGAACTCAGTTATTGGGATTTCTTCCAAGGCATTTTTCTATGCTCATTAGTCAGAAATGAATGGCGTCCCTTGGGATTTCTTTATGATTGTTCTCTAAGGCATTCTCTTGGTATTTTCTTATTTAGCATTCTTATGGTATTTTCTTATTGGCATTTCTCTGAAGATTTGGTATTTGGAATTCTATTTAGCCATATTATATGGTATTATCTACGGTATTTATGCTCCAATCTTTTATTGGTATTTTCTCGCCACTATTAGTTGGGATTCTATTCTTCTATGGTATTCGTGCCAGCGGGATTCCTATTTGGATTTCGAAGTAGCATCTCTATTGGAGCCTTTATTTGGCCTTATTACGTGAGGTTCGCAGGCAATACAACTGAGATTTCTTAATGAGCTCCCCCACGAGAATTCGTGTATGGTATTCTTGCTTAGCAACTGATGACGAATAATCGGAGTTGGTTTCCAGTTGATGCAGAGTTCTCTTGTGAAGAAGAATTGCGTGGACGCAATTTGTTTAAGGGGGAGAGAATGTGACGCCCGAACTTTTGCCTTGCATTAACTTACTGTTGCATCCCTTATTTGCGCATTTAATTCTGTGCTTTATTTATTGACTTTCTTAGCTACTATTCACTTCGTTTTCAAACTGCATTCTATTGTCTTATTAGAATTTTTATTAAATCATATTAATTGTTAAAGTAGTGGGAAAAATGTGCAATTGAGCTAGAAGCGATAGGAGAGCTCGTTTAGAAAATGATTTTTGTAGTTGAGAGAATAGTGTTACGTAACATAACTTAGAGATTTAATTAGCTAGCCTATGTTTTACACTTTAGGCTCGTTTCTAAGCTATCTACGCGCATTTTAGGAGTCCACTTAAACACCCACCATGACCCCACCTCAACTTAACCTCACCATATAAACACATAAGCACCAAAACACAAAACAAAAGAAAAAAATTGTGCAGATTTCACTGTAGCTGGGCCGAGAGCCAAAGAGAAGAGGAAAAAGTGATTTTTTGCTCATCAACTCTCCACTTCAAGCCACTCCAAGCCTCGAGCAACTAGTGTAGGGTGTTTGCAAGGTTCCTAGGTGCTCCTACGCGTATTGGTGAGGGATTTCATGGCTTATTTTCGTATTTCAAAATAGTTGATATTTTCTTGATTTGTTAGAAATGATGTTTAATGCTATTGCAAGGCCCAAATAAGCTTATATATGTTGTGTATATGTAGTAGAGACCACTTTCATGCTATTGTTTCATGAATTAAACGGTAGAAATCGATAGTTAGTTCGTTGGGGTGAATAGTGACAGAAATTCTAGGGTTTTGTGTAATTGCTCGAATTAGCTTGATTTAATGCTTCAAATAGATGCCTTAGGTGCTAGTAAAGATAACCTAATAGCCCCGTGCACTTGCATTGCCTTAAATCGCTTAAAAATG
Organism: Ehretia macrophylla; assembly: GCA_037974665.1. Classification (NCBI taxonomy): domain Eukaryota; kingdom Viridiplantae; phylum Streptophyta; class Magnoliopsida; order Boraginales; family Ehretiaceae; genus Ehretia; species Ehretia macrophylla. The sequence continues at coordinate 73,167,376 of CM075779.1, forward strand.
AAAAATAGCCGACTTTAACTTGGGGCTTTTGGGGTTAATGCGAATCCGGGTGGATTCGGGCTTTAATTCTAGTATCCTTAGGCTACCTAGGTGCTATAGATGCCTTGATATCCCTTGTTTGAGGCCCGGACAATGTAGGTGTGGTTTAAAGCCAAAAGAGGGAAATTGGGGCTTTCGGGGTAAACGCGGGCATTTGATTGAGTTCGAGGGTTGAGAGGGTACCTTGGGGGTTAGTTAGAAGGTTGGGAGAGTTTCCTTTGAAAATGAAATCATTAACTTTGGTTTAGAAGAGAAATAGTTCGAAAAACAAAGGGGTTTAGGTGCAATTTAAGTTGTCTCACACTTCTAAACCCATGACAGGACTTCTTGAGTGTTTATATGTGATTTTAAATTGATTTGGAGCTTTTGGAATGATTCTATGCTTATTTGGTATAAGTTCATTTGTAAACTGCTTATTAGCTTCTATCTTTGCTTCTATCCTAATTGCAACGAGGTCAACCTACTTTGTTGATCCTCATATGTGTTAATGCTTATATTATTGTTATTAACTTGCCATCGTTGAGTGCATTGCATAGTGGTTGCGCAACCATAGTGTCGGGGCGGATGTGTTGAATATCGGCTGGGCGGCAGAGGGCTTGCCGGTGGATATTCAAACTCCGTGCCCTATTCCCTCATTCGCCTGGTCCGGAGATTGCCAGGGGATGTTGGGTCGTAGGATTCGGGGTACATCCGGAGTACACCCACTGGAGTGATTGGGGTTATGCCGGCTTATCGTGATCGTACTCGTGGTTCGTGGATCGTGATTGAAGACCAGTGAAGATTGGTGTATAGGGGATTGTTGAAACGTATCCTTTTAAATGTGTGATTATTTAAGTTATCGTTGTTTCTTTAATTGTCTAAGTGTTATTGTTGTATGATTGTATTATATGTTGCATTGCACGCCCCGGGACTATATCCCTCACTGGGCAACAGTGGTTGCTCATACCTCACTAACATGTTTCAGGTGGCGCAGTTGGAGGAGTTGCCCTAGTTGCTGTGTGTTATTCTGAAGTGGCTGTGCCTTCTTGTTTCTATTTGGTATTTGTGTATCTATTTTGTGGCCTAAGGGCTTTGTTTATATTGGTTGTTGTAAGAAGTTGAAGGATAGTTAGTTGTAGTGTAGATTTGGAACCTATATCTTGTAATAACTTATATTTCTGCTATTAGCTTCTTCGCATGCTTGGGAGTGAATGGCTTAAAGTAGAAATATTTGATCTTTCAATTATGTTTAATTGATTTCCTAGAATGTCATGATTATAAAACTATGTTGATAATAAGTTCTCGCATGCTTGGGTGTTTTGGAACTATTGTGTACTATAAGGCTCGGATGGCCTTAGAACTTTGATGTTTAATTAAGAAAAGCTTGTATTGTATTGTTGGGACTTTGTTTGAGTGTTTACAGGTTTTCAGAATGTCCATAGTACAGGGGAAACTCTGTCCGTTTTTCCCCTAAAATTTTGTGACCGGGTTTGGTATTGGGTTGAGAATAGCATGGTTATTAGAGCCTCCGGTCTCGTGAGGGATCGGGGCGTTACAATCTGTGCCTATAGATGGCTGGCCCTAGTACCCGCACTATTAATAGGAGCGGTGAGCCCCAAGAGACCGGAGATGCTTATCAAACTAATCCCGGCATGGCTATGTTTAATATGATGGCGAATGCCATGGATCGCGTATCTCGAGTGATGGAACGTCAAGATGCACGTGAAACAAACAACAACAAGAACAGGAATGATGGCAACCATGGGAGACATAGCAGAATGAGGGAGTTCCTTGACTTTCGCCCGTCCAAATTCCACGGGGAAGCTGACGATGAAAAGGCAGAGGCTTGGCTGTCTGAGATCGAGAGGATTTTCAGGCCACTTGACTATACTGATGAAGAAAACGTCGAGTTTGTTATGTTTCTGTTGCACGGGGATGCTGAGCATTGGTGGCACACTATGGAGGCACTTTGGGAAACTGATCATACACCATGCTTGTGGGGTAATTTCGTTAAGGCATTTAAGGAGAAATATGTACCTGCAGTTTCCAGGCAGAGGCGGATTGAGGAATTCATGCACTTGAGCCAGGGTAACATGACGGTGGCCCAGTATGAGGCTCGCTTTGACCGACTGTCCCGCTATGCTCAATACATGGTGAGTACCCCTGAGGCGAAGATGTGGAAATTTACGAATGGGTTGAGGCCAGAAATTCAGGACCAGTTGGCTTCGCATGACTTCGATACCTTTCCTGCTCTCCTTGCTGCTGCTTCCCGAGTTGAGAAGAGGAAACTTGATAGAGTCGGTTCGAGCCAGCCGAACAAGAAACCATACCAGTCTCCAGGTCAACAGAGAAAATTCCAAAGCCAGAGTCGTAGTCAGGGCCAGAGCCAGAACAGACCAGTTAACAACCGTGGCCCGACTAAAGCACCATCAGCTTCTTCCACCCGCAGATCCACAGGTAGTTCACTTGCTACTCAGTCTATCAACTGTTCTTACTATGACAAGAAGGGGCATACCGAGGCCCAGTGCTGGAAGAAGTCAGGACGATGTGTGCGGTGTGGCAGTGATCAGCATCAGATCAAGGATTGCCCTAAATGGCAAGCAGGACAAAATCAGGTTAAACCAGCTGGTAGAGGCAAGACTCCAGTTCCTAGAGTTCAGGCTCGAGCTTATGCTATTGAGTGCGAGGAGCTTCCAGAGGAGACCGCTGTTGTTGAAGGTATATTCTTCATACTGAATCAACCTGTTAGGGTGCTAATTGATCCAGGTGCTACTCATTCATTTATTACTCCCTTATGTGTACAACGTGTGAAGTTACAAGTTGTATGTTTGCCACTACACAAGTTCAATCGACCTTGTTGTCTAAATTACGAGAGGCTCAACAACAGGACCAACAGTTTCAGAAGATTAAAGAAAGCAACACAGATTTCAAGTTTCATGATGATGGTATTTGGAGGTTTAGGAATCGGATTTGTGTTCCTAATGAGCCAGAGCTGAAAAAGAAGATTCTTGAAGTGAAGCCCATTCGGATCCTAGACCAGCAAGATCGGGAGTTGTGCAGCAAATCTATACTGATGGTGAAAGTGTTGTGGGATCATCATGGAGTTGAAAAAGCAACGCGGGAAAGGCGAGACCAGATTGAGCAACAATATCCAGCTCTATTTCAAATGTAATAATGAATTTCGGGACAAAATTATTTTAAGGAGGGGAGGATGTGAGGCCCGACCTCGATTTACGTGCCTTGACCTAGGTTTAAGAGTCGTGTTTCGTTTTGTGTGCCTTGCATTGAATTACGTGCATACATTTAGGGTTGCATGCATTTACTTGAGAAACGTGCATTCGTCTCGTAGTTCGTGCCTTGCTTCATAGTGCATGCCCTAGACCTAGGAAAGCATGCCCGCATGCTAATCAAGAAAGCATCTTACACAAAGCACTAGATCATTAATTAATCCTACAAACTCCACTAACTAATATTTAAATGCTAAGTCAATGCACTAGAAGACGAAATTGCACCAAAAGCTAGACATTCTCATTCTTTATTCTTTATCCGTTTGCATATTCCAAGCCCTCAATTAAATAATGCTCAAACAAGACAAAAATTTAGATTTGAACACATGTTTGGCCGACCACATGGAGCCTTTGTGCATGCATTTCAATTTCAAAATTTGTACCTAAACATTCTATGACAAGTTTATGACACAAGCATAAAAAAATTGGCTCAAAACTCTACCCAAGGCTCCATATTCTCGACACAAACTCCATGCCCATACTAGACAATTCAAAAATGCTCCTTGAAGACACAAAATCAGATTTTGCAAGGCCCTAGGCCGACACAAGCATCAAAAATTTCAAAGCTTTTCATTTTTCTTTCATTTTCTCTCTTTCTCTCATTCTTCTCTTTCTCTCTCGGCCTTGGCTGAAGTTCTACTCTCCATAGCTTGAGTTCATCATCCTAAGGGTTATCAAGTCATGCAAGCTACTAGGAACTCGACCAAGCAAAGCTAGAATGCAAAAGACACACATGCAAACCTTTAGCACATCCATTTCGGCTTAGGTGAGTTTCTTAGCTTCCATTTCTTTTCTTCTTGTTCTAACCACATGCACCTGCTAAGAACATGGTAACTTAGCTAGGAAATTAGAGAAATCTCAAGTTGTCTCTCGGCTAAGCAAGGAAAAAGGTCGACATTGTGCTTCATCAAGAGTTTGTGCATCTTCTTTGTTGTCTTGCTAAGGTGAGGGCTAAAACTTCTTGAAAAGCTTTCAAAAACCACATGCATGCCTTTAAATGTCAATTTTTACTTCTGTACTTGTGATATATGTGTGTTCATGAGCTTTTGTAAACATGCATGGCAAGATATTTGGCTAGAATGTGATGATAGATGAAATCGCGTATGGGACAGTCTTCTGTCTTGTTGGTGTGAGGTGATTTTTACCAGGTAAATGATGTTGAAAATGCGTGAAACTTGGTAGGTGACTAGTTTTGCCAGTTCTAAGCATTTTTTGTAGAAATATGCCAAAGCTAATTTTGACTCTAAGGTCCCTAAAATGTCAAACCATCGAAATGTGTCCAAATCTGGAAAATCTGGGAAAATGAAGCAGGTTTTGGCAGATTCACTGTCCTTGTAGAACGAACCAGTTTTGACTTAGTAAATGATATCCAAAATGCATGAAATTTGGTGTACTGCTATATTTTTCAGTTCTGGACATTTTTGTCAGAAATGGACTAAGGCTAAATCTGAACCTAAGGCCCTCAAAAAAGACAAGTATTGAAATGTGTGCAAATCTGGACAGTTTTGCGTAGTCTCACGGTTTTGGCTATAACTCTTGAACCCGAACTCCAAATGATACGAGGTTTGTTTCTGGATTTAGTTCACTCCTTAAGATTTAATTTGACATTTTGTTCACTAGAATTGGAGTTTGTTTGCTTGTCTCAATGATTGTGAGAAGAAAGACCATTGCAGTGAGGTTTTCAATTAGGGATTTGCTTTGAAAATTATTGTAACTTCTCTTATTGTATTAAATGCTTGGGATTGTGACACTTGGATGTTGTGTGGACTGTTTTGAATGATTGAGGGTGTTTTAATTAATCAATGAATGGCTTGAGTTTAATTACGTGGCAACTTAGGGCTTAATCGCACGGGTGAGCATGAAATGAAACCCTAATGACTAGGAAAAACTTGCTAAGTGTTGATCCTATGGATATCGTGTTTAATTATGTAATTAGTAGGCTGCCCGTAGTTGCCCTTGTAGCCCTAAATGTGATTTCGATGATTACATGTTGACAAGTAGGCCTTTCTTGCACCCGGTCCCACGTAGATGTCGTTGCATGTTAAATAATTTTATTATTTGATTACGTGAACTTCGAAATGAGTTATATGACTTGATTTACATCCGTTACATGGCTGCCCGTTTAATATTCATATAACTCCATGTGCCTTTCAAGTGAAATTACTTGTCATATCGTGCCTCGCGTGTTTACTTGTCAATGTGCAATCTTATGACTGCTCGGAGGCAACCTACTTTGTTGTCCTTCTAATGTGTTATATTAAATGTCATAAATGTGCATTGCATACAAGGTTGCAACCTTTCATTCTAGCGTGGTAGCGTTCACGCACACCGGGCGGCATCGGGCTTGCCGGTGCAACCGTGACTACCATTGTCCAATTCCCTCTCTCGCTTGGGGGCTAGACTTCCTCGGAGAGTTGGGTCGTAGGATTTCGGGGTACATCCGGAGTCCACCCATTTGGCGTGATAAAGGGATTATTTGAAGTCGGCCGCAACAACTGATACTGGAAATGAACTGAGAGCAAAAGCTCACTATATCCTTTTCACTATTTGTATAAGTACTCTCGCTTGGTTCCTAGAGGACCTCGGGGAGGATAGACGGGTAATTGAGTTCTTTTACTGTTATATTACATTATGTACTTACTTGTGATATATGACATGCTTGCAAAGGGTTTTCATAAGTTGAACCGGAAAATGAGTTTCAAAACTTATTTCTCGTTTCCCCTCGCTGAGTTCATAAGGACTCACCCTCTTTTATCATTTCAGGTGAAGAAGACCAGAAACAGGTACCTGAGGATAACCTGCCTAATGATGATTCCTTGGAATGATTGCTTTCCCTACGTGCCTTACGTGACTATGGCCATTTTGTGAACGATATGTTGCTTGAAGACTAATTCATTTCTTATGTTGCTTGTTATTATATTGTAAATGACCCCCATTGTAATTTGGTGTCTAATTTTGGCTTGTACTGATCATAACTAGATAGACACTACAATGGTCGTTTTTGCTATCGCTATTGACTAGTATCGATCATAGGATTATGAAGTATCAGGTAAGGATTAAGTAGAATGATTCTATCCAATCTTAAGCAGGTACTCATTATTAAGCTAAGATCAACAGGTACTTTTGTAACGAGGATTAACAAACAAACGAGACATAGTATCATGCTAGGTTATTAATCAAACGAGACTTCGAGATAACTAGTAAGCATTTCAATTGATGATAAATAGTAATCTTAGTTGGAAATGAATTTGAGATTGAAAGTTTTGAGGCCTTTAGAAAATTAGGTCAAACTAAGGAGCCCAATTACAACCGTTATGCTGCCGGTTATTCTGGAGAATTTGTGGAGTTAGACTAAAATGTTAAGTGTTAAACTCTTATGAACGATTAAGTACGTAATATGACTTGAATGTTTAGATCACATCCTAATCTAACCTTTATAGGTCGGGTTGGAGCGTGACAGGCTCCTAGGCGGGATATACCTAGGCAAGAGGCCTGAGTAGCAGGGAATGTACCGCAGGGACAAGAACCGAGCAACACACAGATTATGACCACAATGGCCAATGCTATGAACACTATTACACAGTTTGTGACACAACAGGGTCAGCTAGGTACTGGTAGAGGTAATCAGGCCACTAGAGCCAAGGGTAGCGGTGTTGCTAGAGAAAATTTGTATGACAAGTTCTTACACCACGAGGCGTATAGTTTCTATGGAGAGCCAGATGACATGAAAGTATAAATGTGGTTGGGTAAGTTTGAGAAATTTGCTGCGATACTCGAGTGCAATGATGAAAGGAAAATCACTTATGTTGCATTCTTACTGGAGGGTGATGCCGAGGAATGGTACTGTTATAGAAAAATGGGAGGCCGAGATAGTACAACATTCGTGGGCCGACTTTATTCGGGAATTCCGAGATAAGTATGTGTCTGTGGTAGCTCGCGAGAGACATCAAGAGGAGTTCACAGCTCTGAGGCAGGGAAACATGACTATGGATCAGTACAAGGCTACTTTCACTAGACATTCTCGCTACGTGCCAACTTTAGTGTAGCCGGAGGACATGAAGATTCAGAGGTTTATCAAAGGTCTGAGAAGTGATATTATGCTTAATTTGTCTTCACAGGATTATCCGAATTATGCTGCAATAGTTAGGGCCGCGTCGAGATATGAGAAACACAAGGCAGATGTGTTGGTTGAGTCTAGTCAGTTGAGTAAACTACAATATCAGTCTTAGAGTCAGGGTTATCAGAGACAATTTCAACAGCCTGTTCAGGTTCAGTAGTCGAGGCAGACCCAGAGCTACCTAGGACCAGTTCAGACACAGTCTCAGCCGAGGCCAGCTTAGAGCCAGCCATAGGGACAGTCACAGACCCGACCAGTTGCCATTAGATCTCATCAAGGTAGCTCTGCTACATCCACTTACAGGGCTTTTACGGGGGGCACTACTACAAGGAAAAACTAGCAGTGCAGTCACTATAATCGCAATGGCCATTCTGAGGCAGAGTGTTAGCATAAAGTTGGGCCGATGCGTTGATTGCGGCAGCAACCAACACCGAGCTAGAGATTGCCCCAGGTTTAAGCAGGAACAGGGTCAGACATCTGGCTAGAGTGCCCAGACCTGAGCATCAGGTGCAGCTGCAGTCCCACAAGGCCAAGCACGGGTATTTGCTTTAGACCAGGAAGAGCTTCCTGATACGACAGTGGTGGTTGAAGGTACTTTTCTTATTAATAATCAGTCAGTAGTAGTTTTGATTGACACCGGGGCTACACATTCATTTATCACTCCTATGTGTGCACAATCTACTGCTTTAAAAGTTGATAAACTGTTGTATGTAATTGAAGTAGGTAATCCTATGGGTACAAAGTTTGTTACGGAGTCTGTGTATAAAGATTGTGATATTTGTATTGAAGGGCACATGTATCTGATTTGATTTGATTATCATGCCATTTCGGGACTTTGAGGTTATTTTGGGGATGAACTGGTTGAGGTGGTATTATGCATATCTGGATTGTAGAAGGAAAATTATAACTTTAGAGATACCTGAACGACCTGTAATTAAAATTGTTGGGAGTTGGAAATCTATTGGGACTCACATCATTTCTTCCATTAAAGTTACTAAAATGTTGGATAAAGGTTGTGATGCATATTTAGCATACTTATTCAATCAGCCTGGGGATAAATTGAAATTGAATGAGGTACCTGTTGTAAAAGATTTTCCGGGGGTATTTCCTGAAGAGTTGCCTAGGTTACCACCTTATCGAGAAATAGAGTTTGTGATTGATTTGTTGCCAGGAACAAATCCTATTTCTAGAACCCCATATAGAATGGCTCCCCCTGAGTTGTAGGAATTGAAAATTCAGCTACAGGGCCTACTTGAAAAAGGTTTCATTCAGCCTAGCTCGTTACCTTGGGGTGCTACTGTGTTATTTGTGAAGAAGAAAAATAGCACTTTGTGGTTGTGCATTGATTATCGAGGTCTTAATCAGGTGACGATGAAAAATAAATATCCTTTACCCTTGATTGAGGAACTGTTTGATCAGTTGCAGGGTGTTGTTGTGTATTCTAAGTTTGATTTGAGACAAGGTTATTATCAGTTGAGAATCCGAAAAGAAGATGTGTCCAAGACTACTTTCAGAACTAGGTACGGCCACTATGAATTTGTTGTACTGCCATTTGCGTTGACGAATGCTCCAACCGCTTTTATGGATTTGATGCAGAGGGTGTTTAGACCCTACCTTGACCAATTTGTTGTGATCTTTATTGATAATATATTGATATATTCTAAATCAAAGGCAGAGCATAAAGAACACTTGAGAATTGTGCTACAAACATCGCAGGAACATAAGTTAATTGCTAAATTTAGCAAGTGTGAATTCTGGTTGAAACAGGTAGCCTTTCTAGGCCATATCATTTCACAGGAGGGAATATCTATAGATCTTGCGAAAATAGAGGTAGTGATGTCGTGGAAAAGGCCCGAAACTGTTACGAAGGTCCGTAGTTTCTTAGGGTTGGCTGGTTATTATAGGCGGTTTGTTAAGGATTTTTCTAAAATTGCTAGACCATTAACTTCCTTAACACAGAAGAAAACTGTGTTTAACTGGGATGATAAATGTGAAGCCAGTTTTCAGGAATTGAAGAAGAGACTTACCACTGCACCTATCCTTGCATTGCTTGAAGGAACAGATAATCTAATAATTTATAGTGATGCTTTGAAAGAAGGTTTGAGTTGTGTTCTTATGCAAAATGGTAAGGTGATAGCTTATGCCTTGAGAAAATTGAAACCATATGAACTTAATTATCCTATGCATGATCTTGAGCTTGCTGCTGTTGTCTTTGCTTTGAAGATATAGCGACATTACTTGTGGGGTAATAAATTTGAGATATTTACTGATCACAAAAGTTTAAAGTATCTATTTTCTCAAAAGGATTTGAATATGAAGCAAAGGCATTGGCTAGAGTTGTCAAATGATTAAAAATGTACCATTAACTACTTGCTAGGAAAAGCTAACACTGTTACAGATGCATTAAGGCGAAAAGCTGTTGTGGCCAGTTTGATAATAAAGGACTGGGAAACTGTGGAGGAGTTGTGTCTGTGGAAATCGAAAGCTTCTAGAACTGGTATCCAATTTGCTAGTTTATAGATCCAGTCTTTATTACTGTCTAGAATCAGGGAAGCACGATAGTCAGATCCTCAGTTGTTGAAGATTCTAAAGAAGTCAAAAGTGGGAGAGTCCGACTTTAAGCTGCATGATGATGGACTACTCAGGTATAAAATAGAATTTGTATTCCTAGTGGTACAGTTGTAAAGGATGAAATTCTCGCTGAGGCTCATGGTACTAGATATACTATACATCCTGGTAGCACTAAGATGTATAAGGACTTAAAGCAAAGCTTCTGGAGGAATAATATGAAAAAGGAGATAGGTGAGTATGTGGCTAAATGTTTAACTTGCCAGAAGGTTAAGGCTGAGCATCAGAGGCCTGCGGGATCGTTGCAACCTTTAGAGATTCCGGTGTGAAAATGGGACCAGGTTACTATGGACTTTGTGTTTGATTTGCCGAGGTCACTGTGAGAAAATGATCATGTATGGGTTGTGGTTGATAAATTGACGAAAACCTCACATTTCATTGCTACAAAGAAGACAGATTCACTTGATAAATTAGCTAGCTATATGTTGAAAACATTGTGAAATTGCATGGAGTTCCATCTAAAATAGTATCAGATAAAGATCCCAGGTTTATATCACAGTTATGGCAAAAACTACAAAAGGCTTTGGGAACTAACTTGAGCTTTAGCACCGCTTATCACCCGCAAACGGATGGTCAGTCTGAGAGGACAAACTCAGTCCTAGATACGTGGGGTCGTTTGAAATTACTGAGAAAGTTAGAGATTTGGCTTACAAATTAGCATTACCTCCGAGTTTGGGCAAAATTCATGATGTGTTTCATGTGTCGTTGTTAAGGAAGTATCAACCAGATCCTTCGCACATTCTAGAGCCGGAACCGCTGGAGATCAATGAGTCTTTGGCATATGTTGAGAAACCTCTTCGAGTGGTTGATAGAAAGATATAGGAACTTTGAACCAAGAGTATTCCTTTGGTGAAAGTTCTTTAGGATCATCATGGACTTGAGGATGCTACTTAGAAGCAGGAAGATCAGACAAAGGAGAAATACTTGGAGCTATTTGTTGAATCATGTAAGAATTGCGTGGACGCAATTAGTTTAAGGGGGAGAGGGTGTGACGCCCGGGAATTTCATCACATCTTTTAAATAACTGTTGCATAACTACTTGTGCATTTTATGTGCATTTCTTTTCTTGTTAAATTGTTTTTCTATTGGACACTATTCATAAGAATTTTGACTGTCTTAAATACTCGATTTAATATATATCCTAAACAACAAGACTTATAAAAGGAATCGGAAACTTGTAGTTTTAGACTTTAGAGGCCGGGAACATGCATTTGAAAAATGATTTGCACATCGCTTGGATAGTGTTACATAGGCGTAATATGAGCTTTAGCTAATTGTCATTTAAGTGGAGTTTTAACTTAGTTTGACCAGTAATTAGAAGCATTTGACATATATTATTTGCTCATATACATACATATATATATATATATATATATATAATATTATATACACATACAATACTTATCAAAAAACAAACAAAACTACCCAAATACCCCCCCCAAAAACCCGACAACCCTAAGGTGCAAAGAGGAGAAATTTCTTCAACCTTTGTGCATGAATTTGGTCCTTTGGCATAGTCTAGGAGAAGCTTGGAGCACTAGGGAGCTTCTACAACTTGCTTGCACCTACAAAATTGTAAGGAAGTTGCATTTATTTGAATTTAAAGTTTGTATCAATTATTTTAAAATTCTTGTATTGTTAATTATAGCTATATTACTTGTTATGGATGCTTGATTTATGTTCTCTAAAGCCTATAGAACTATCTTTTGTAGCTTGATAACAAACTCCATGGGAAAAAGCTTGATTTGCATGAAATGAGATAATGAATAGTAACAAAATTTAGGGTTTTGATATAACTTGCTAATTAGAATGAATTGAGGCTTCCTTTAGGTGTTCTAGACATTAGTGAAACTATTTAGAAGCTCACGCGAAGTTGAATTACCCGAAAATGAGTTAAAATGCAAAATTAGCCAACTTTAAAAAGGGGGTTTTTCACGTAACGTAATCCGGGCACGTTTGGACTTTAGATTCGGTATCCTTGGGGCATAGAAACACTTTTTGTGCCTTCATTGCGTGAAATTGGGGTTTGGATAGGGTAGGTGTAGTTAAAACCCACTTGGGGCCTTCCCGAGCTTGTGTCTCCAAAGTAGTTTTTCAGGGCCTAGATAGGTGTCTTTTGGCCTTCCTAGGAATGCAGAATGATTGGCTTATGAATTTGGCATCTTGAATTTCGTACGGGAGAAGAAAGTGCATGGTTAACAAAGGGGAAAAAAGTGAAAATGGATGCTTTTGTGGTTATATGAACTTGTAGATGCTTACTAGGTGTTTATATGCATGGAAAAGATATGTCTAAGCTATCTATTGAGTTTTGTGATAAATCATGTTATTTGCCTCTTTGTGACTATATAGCTATTTCGTGTGTATTTGGCTTATATTGTGGTTAATTGCGAGGGCGGCCTACTTTGTCATCCCTCTTATGTGTTGTTTAATGACCTTGGTTCTCATGGACTTTTCTCGGGGTTGCGCAAGCTTTTCGGACATGGTAGTGTCAAGAAACACGGGCGGCATCGGGCTTACCGTGCTCCCTTGACTACCATGGTGCCTATTCCTTTTCTCTCGTTGAGTATACTCCACTACCCCAGAGGCGTGGTTCACCTCGTTGAGGCATATGGACCTACCTCAGGAGAAAGGGTCGTATGATCGGGGTATATCCGGAGTACCCCATTTTTGGAGAAATAAGGGTTTTGCCGGCACTTGCTTGAAGATCTTGGCTCGTGGCCCTATCCTTTTTATATGTGGTTAAATACTTGTCTAACAAGTTTTGTTACTTTGTGTTGTATATGTGTTATCTTTGTTGCATATCATGTTACACGCCCCAGTATGCTGCATCACCTCCCTCGCTTGGCAACATTGTTGCTCACTCATCATTTAACATGTTTCAGGAGAAGATGAGGTGAATCCTCAGCTAGCAACGGTAGTAGAAGAGGAAGAAGTGCCAGTTGAACAACTTCCGTAACTTTCTTGTGTGTTAAGGTTGGCTATAATGTGTAGCTTGTGTGAAGAAGTTGGTTGATGTTCTTTTTGAGACCATGTGGTCTTGTACATGTTTGGTAGATGTAACAAGTTGTAATCTTGTATGAATCATAGTAAAGTAGATGGCATGTAATAATTGACTCTAGTTTTACTTTCTCTTATTGCATGCTTGTGTGTTTGTTAGTTAGAAGGTTGAACTTGGCTTATCATTATGACTTACTACTTATGGTTAAAGTCTAGAATGGTCTTGCATGCTTGTATGTGATATAGACTTGTAGTACCAAGGCTCAGTTAGTCTTGGAAAGTTGGTTGGCTATTGTTAATATGGAAGTTGGGTTGTATAAGATGTTTGCTAGTTGGCTCGGGACATGTATGTGTCTATGTGCAAGTAACCAGTTGTCCATAGTATAGAGGAAACTCTGTCCGTGTGACGGGTCCGGACTTGACCTGTAAGGTGGGGTTGGGTTCGGGGTGTTACATGCTATATCTTGCTTATATTACTCATATTGCTTGTTAGTTGGATAGTTGTGTGAGAAAATGAATATGACTTGAATATTTGATTATTTGAATGATTACTCAGATTATATGTTAAATTGAAGTTATAGTGTTTAGGTAGAGGTTTTGAGTGGTAATGAAATGAGGTTTGGGCAATTGGAGTAGATTCTTGGCTTTCTAAAGGTAAGGGAAATATGCATTTTCATGTCTTGAATAGTTAGAGTTTGTTGTAATATTTGTGATTACTTGTATAATGTTGTATCTACATTTATCTATGCTTATTTAGTTCCTTATAAATCTTGTAGAACATGATTGTGTGTTTGTGTTGCTTTGATGATTGTTAGAATACTTAAACATTAAATTAAAGTTAAGGTTCTTGAATGGAATTTGGGGATTTTGTATAATATGGTATTATTGTTTGATTAAGTGTTATTTAGGATTGATTTAGGGGTAGATTAACTTAATTGCATGCTTCAAATAGCTTGGCAATGCTTGAATTGCTAGATGCTTGTAAATTACTCCTATGTGATTAAATTGATGTTAATTGAGATTTGGTTAAATTGTTTTAGCATTTCATGAAGTATGAAGAACTTGTCCCCTTTGATTATATTTGTCTATTTCATATTAAAAGCTTATATTGCAACTACTTGCGAGGGCGGCCTACTTTTTCGCCCATCACCTGTGATTACTTGGCTCTCGTGATCTTGATTCAGGGTTACGCAACCTTTTCGGGCATGGTAGTGTCGAGTAACACTGGCGACATCGGGCTTGCCATGCTCCCTCGGCTACCATGGTTTCCCAATCCCTTTCTCGCTGAGGAATACTCCCCTACCCCAGAGGCGTGGTTCATCTCGTTGGGGCATACAGACCTACCTCGGGAGATATGGGTCGTAGGATCGGGGTACATTCGGAATACCCCATTTGGAGGAATAAGGGGTTTGTCGGCATTAGCTTGAAGATCTTGGTACGTGGTTTGAGATTTAGGACAAGAAGATGAACTGTATCCTTTTTAAAATGTGTTTAAATACTTGTTCAATTAGCTTGTTATATTGTGATACTTGTGCTATTGTCTTTATTGCATTGCACGAAATGATTTTCGAAACACCCCCGGTTTTCTGTATCCCCTCCCTCACTGGGTAACTTTAGTTACTCATTCCTCGTTTTAACATGTTTCAGGAGGTGTAGTTAGAGCAGTTGCTGTTGTCCTGAGTGTTGTGTTTCTTATCTTGCTGAGATTGGATGCCTTTGAAGATGTATGTTATTGCGTTATATTTTGTCTTGAGACCTTTGAGGTCTTGTGTAACACCCCGAACCCAACCCCACGCTATAGGTCAAGTCCAGACCCATCACTCGGACATAGCCTCCTTTGTACCGTGGACTAAATTGTTACCTGCAATTAGCCACATATAATATTTGATCCATAAACAACAACATATACAACCTATCTTTCAAAATATTCGTAGTCAAGCTAAGATCTCAAGGCCATCCGAGCCTTGGAGCAACAACCTATTTATAGTACACAAGCATGCAAGGCAATGCTAACTTTAATTATAAGTAGTTGGATACAACTATAACCAAGTTCTACTACCAAGTTATTAACACACAAGCATGCAATAAGAGTAGTAAACTAGAATCCATTATTACATGCCATCTAACTTTGCTATCCGTCATACAAGATTACAATTCCCAAGCATATATACAAGACCCCAAGATCTCAAAATACAACAACTCCACGCAAACTTCACATATGATCAACCTTATCACACAGGAATCAAGGAATCTAATCTATTTGCACTTCTTCTTCTTCCTTTACTGCTACTAGTTGGGGATTCACCTCAACTTTTCCTAAAACATGTTAAATGAGGAGTGTGCAACAATGTTGCCCAGCGAGGGAGGTGATGCAGCATACCGGGGCATGCAATATGATATGCAATCACAGAAAGTCAAAAATATAACACAAAGTAACAAGATTAAATAGTCAAGTAAATAACCACATTTAAAAAGGATACGGTTCCACTTCAAGTCTTCAGTCTCGAGCCACGATCTTTAAGCATGTGCCGGTAAACCCTTATTCCTCCAAATATGGGATACTCTGGATGTATCTCGATCCTACGACCCTTTCTCCTGAGGTAGGTCCATATGTCCAGCAGGTGAACCACGCCTCTGGGGTAGAGGAGTATACTCAGCGAGAGAAAGAGAATAGGCACCATGGTAGTCGAGGGAGCACGGCAAGCCCGACGCCGCCCGTGTATCTCGACGCTACCATGTCCGAAAAGGTTGCGCAACCCCAAAACCAAATCACAAGATTCAAGAACATCGAATAACACGTAAGAGGGTCGACCAAGTAGGCCGCCCTCGCATTTAATCACAATGTAAGCCAACATATACATGAGATAGCTATATAGTCTCAAAAGAGGCAAACAACATAGCTTTTCCCACAACCTACTCAAATAGCTCAATTACACTTTAATTAATCATATAAGTTCATGATAACACATCTACAAGTACTATACGCATCAAAATAGCCAAATACTACTTTTCTCTTTTCTTTAGCCAAGCTTTTCTTCTCCTACATGCATTTCAAGGTTAAAAAACCACATCTTAATCATATACATTCCTAATTAAGCCAAAAGACACCCATCAAGATCACGAGAACCCGTTTTAGAAGCAAAAGCTCGGGAAGGCCCCGAGCAGGTTTTAACTACAACTACCCTATCCGAACCCCAATTTCATGCAACGAAAGCACCAAAAGTGCTTCCATGCCCCAAGGATACCTAATCTAAACCCCAAATGTGCCCTGATTGCTTAACGTGGAAAAGTCCCTTTTAAAGTTGACTAATTTTGCAATTTAGCATAGTTCAGGTGTTTTAACTTCAAGTGGCCTTCCAACTTGCTTCACTAGAGTCTAGAGCACCTAAAGGAAGCTTCAATTCAATCTATTAAGCAAATTTTATCAAAATCCTAAGTTTGAGCACTATTTATTATCTTCTTCGGGTGATTTAAGCTTCTAGTCATGGAAGGTGTTATCTAGTAACAAAAGATAGTTCTAAAGGCTCTAATGATCATATAACAAGCATCCAAGAAAAAGCTATATAGCTATATTCAACAATATAAGAATTCAACATATATGCAATCAACTTGAAACTTAAGAAAAAATGCAACTCCCTCACAATTTGTTGATGCAAGCAAGTTGTAGAAGCCCTACAAGCTCCAAAAACTCCTCAATATCAAGCCTAGAATCCAAACTTGCATGGATTGATGATGAAATTTCCTTCTTTCTCTCCTAAGGTGAAATCGGGTTCCAGGGGGCCATTTTGGAAATTTTTTGCATTGTTTTTATGAGTATAATGCTTATGTATATAATGTTTTACATATATGTATGAGTAGGCTATTTTATGTTAGGTCAAAGGTTATATAAACTTAGTCAAACTAATTGAAACTCAAGCTAAATGGTAACTAGTTCAAGACTAATGTTTTACGTACGTAACACTATTTAAACGAGGCAAAAACTATTTTCCAAACGCGCACTCCCGACCCCTAAATCTCAAAACTACCATAACCGGACTCCTTTTATATTCCATGTGACCTAGGAAAAATATTAAATCAAACATTTGAAACAATCCAATTTCTTATGAATAGTGCCTAATAGTAACACAATTAAAGAAGACAAGAAATGCACAAGTAATTATGCAACAGTTATTTCAAAATGTGTGAAAAAATTCTCGGGCGTCACACCCTTTCCCCCTTAAACTTATTGCGTTCTCGCAATTCTTACATGATTCGGCAACCTGCTCCGGATACTTTTCTCTTATCTGATCTTCTTGCTCCCAAGTGGCATCCTCAACTCCGTGATAATCCCAAAGGACTTTTACCATAGGAATACTCTTGGTACTAAGTTCTTGAATCTTTCTGTCAACCACTCGAAGAGGTTTCTCAAAATATGCCAAAGACTCATCAATTTCCAATGGTTCCGGCTCTATGATGTGTGAATGATCGGGATTATACTTCCTTAACAGTGACAAATAGAATACATCATGAATCTTACCCAAACTTGGAGGTAATGCCAATCTATAAGCCAAATCACTAACCTTCTCAATGATTTCAAATGGCCCCACATATCTAGGACTGAGTTCACCTCCCTTTTCGTGTTGAATCAAACGCGTGCGCGGAGAGACTTTTAAGAATACATGATTACCTACTGAAAATATCAAGTCTCGTCGGCGTCTATCAGTATAATTCTTCTGTCGACTCTGTGCTATAAGCATTCTCTTCTTTATAAGTTTTACATTATCAACCATATTTATCATCTCTGGTAATATAGCTGGGTCAACAGTTTTCATTTCACCTACCTCATCCCAATACAACGAGGACCTACATTTTCGCCCATAAAGTGCCTCATAGGGTGTCATGCTAATGGTAGCCTGATAACTGTTATTGTAAGCAAATTCTGCAAGAGGCAAATACTTCTCCCAACTCTTCCCGAAGTCTAGAATGCAAGCTCGCAACATGTCTTCTAAAATCCTGATAGTTCTCTTAGATTGACCATCTGTCTGCGGGTGATATGCAGTACTAAAACTCAGATTAGTCCCCAAAGCCTTTTGTAGTTTCTGCCAGAACTGTGATGTAAACCTTGGATCCCTGTCCGACACTATCTGATATGAAACTCCATGCAATCTCATAATGTTTTCAATATAAAGCCCAGCTAACTTATCAAGGGAATCAGTTTTCTTTGTAGCAATAAAATGAGAACTCTTTGTCAACCTATCAACCACTACCCAAACGGAATCATTACCTCGCGGTAACCTCGGCAAATCAGATACAAGATCCATAGTAACCTGATCCCATTTCCACATTGGAATCTCCAATGGTTGCAACAATCCTGCCAGTCTCTGATGCTCCGTCTTAACCTTCTGACAAGTCAAACACTTAGCCACATAATCAGCTATCTCTCTTTTCATGTTCTTCCACCAGAAACTCTGTTTTAAGTCCCTGTACATCTTAGTGCTACCAGGATGAATCGTGTATTTAGAACTATGAGCCTCAGCAAGAATCTTATCTTTCACAGTTGAATCACTAGGAATACAAATTCTATTCTTATACCTGAGGAGTCCATCATCATGCAACTTAAAATCGAACTCTCCCCCTTTTGACTTCTCTAGAATCTTTAACAACTGAGGATCTGACTGTTGCGCTTCCCGGATTCTAGATAATAACAGAGACTAAATTTGTAAGCTAGCAAATTGGATACCAGTTCTAGAAGTCTTCGGTTTCCACAAACACAACTCCTCCACAGTTTCCCAGTCCTTGATTATTAAGCTAGCCACAGAAGCTTTTCGACTCAATGCATCCGCAACAGTGTTGGCTTTTCCCGGCAAATACCTAATGGTACAATTATAATCATTTAACAACTCTAGCCAATGCCTTTGCCTCATATTCAAATCCTTTTGAAAAAACAGATATTTTAGACTTTTATGATCAATAAATATATCAAAATTATTACCCCATAAATAATGACGTCATTTCTTCAAAGCAAAGACAACAGCAGGAAGCTCAAGATCATGAGTAAGATAATTAATTTCATATGGTTTCAATTTCCTAGAGGGCTATCACCTTACCATTCTGCATAAGAACACAACCCAGACCTTCTTTCGAAGCATCACTATAGATCACCAAGTTATCTGTTCCCTCAGGCAATGCAAGGATAGGAGCCGTGGTAAGTCTCTTCTTTAATTTTTGAAAACTGGCTTCACATTTATCATCCCAGTTAAATACAGTCTTCTTTTGAGTTAAGGAAGTCAATGGTCCTGCAATTTTTGAGAAGTCCTTAACAAACCACCTATAATAACCCGTTAATCCAAAGAAATTCCGAACTTCCGTGACAGTCTCAAGTCTTTTCCAAGTCATAACCACCTCAATTTTCACAGGATCTACATATATTCCCTCCTGGGAAATGATATGGCCTAAAAAGGCTACCTATCTCAACCAGAATTCACACTTGCTAAATTTAGCAAACAATTTATGCTTTTGCAATGCTCGCAGCACAATTCTCAAGTGTTCTTCATGCTCTGCCTCTTATTTAGAATAGACTAGTATATCATCAATAAAGATTACAACAAACTGATCCAGATATGGTCTAAACACTCTCTGCATCAAATCCATAAAGGCGGCTGGCCCATTTGTTAACCCAAATGGAAGTACAACAAATTCATAGTGACCATACATGGTTCTGAAAGCAGTCTTGGGTACATCATCTTTCCGAATTCTCAACTGATAATAACCCTGTCTCAAATCAAATTTAGAAAATACGACAGCACCCTGTAGCTGATCAAACAATTTCTCAATCAAAGGCAAATGATATTTATTTTTCACCGTCACCTGATTAAGACCTCAATAATCAATGCACAATAGCAGAGTTTCGTCTTTCTTCTTTACAAATAACACAGAAGCACCCCAAGGTGATGAGCTAGGCTGAATAAAACCATTTTCAAGTGGCCCTGTAGCTGAATTTTCAATTTCTATAACTCAGGGGGAGCCATTCTATATGGGGTTCTAGAAATAGGATTAGTTCCTGGAAACAAGTCAATCACAAACTCTATCTCTCAGTCAGGTGGTAACACCGAAAACTCCTCAGGAAATACCCCCATAAAATCTTTTACAACGGGTACCTCATTTAGTTTCCAATTATCCCCAGGCTGATTAATTAAATAAGCTAAATATGCATCACAACCATTACTCAACATCTTAGTGGCTTTAATAGAAGAAATTATACGAGTCCCAGTAGATTTTTGACTCCCAGTGATTTTAATAACAGGTTGATCAGGTACTTCTAAAGTTAAAATTTTCCTTCTACAATCCAAACATGCATAATACTACCCCAACCAGTCCATCCCCAGAATAACTTCAAAGTCCCGAAATGGCATGATTATCAAATCAATAGGATACATATGTCCCCCAATGCAAATACTACAATCTTTACACACAGACTCCATAACAAATTTGGTACTCATAGGATTACCTACCTCAATAACATATGTGAGTTTATCAACTTTTAAAGCAATGGATTGTGCATATGCAGGAGTGATAAATGAATGTGTAGCCCTGGTGTCAATCAAAACTACTACTGGCTGACTATTAATAAGAAAAGTACCTTCCAACACCACCGTCATGTCTGGAAGCTCCTCATGATCGAGTGCAAATACCCGTGCCTGGCCTCACGGAATAGTAGCTGCTCCTAAAGCTCTAGTCTGAGCACCGTGGCCAGAAGTCTGTCCCTGACCCTGTTTAAACCTAGGGCAATCTCTAGCTTTATGCTGATCACTGCCACAACCCACGCATCGGCCCAATTTTCTCCAACACTCTGCCTCCGTGTGGCCCTTACGATTGCAATTATTGCATTGTAGGTTTTTCTTGGCAGCAGCACCTCCTGTAGGAGTCCTGTAAGTAGATGTAGCAGAACTACCCTGCTGAGATCTAGCGGTCACTGGTCGGGTCTGTGATTGTCCTTGTGGCTAGCTCTGAGCTGGCCTCGGCTGAGATTATGCTTTAACTGGTCCTGGGTAGCTCTAGGTCTGTCTCAGCTGCTGAATCTGAACAGACTGCTGATACTGTCTCTGATAACCCTGACTCTAAGACTGATACTGCCGTTTACTTGACTGACTAGACTGGGCCAACACATTTGCCTTACGTTTCTCGTACCTCGATGCGGCCCTGACTACTACAGCATAACTCAGATACTCCTGCGAAGACAGATTAAGCATTATATCACTCATCAACCCTGTGATAAACCTCTGAATCTTCATGTCCTTCGGCTACACTAAAGCTGGCATATATCCAGAAAGTCTAGTGAATGTAGTCTCGTACTGATCCACAGTCATGTTTCCCTACCTCAAATCTATGAATTCTTCTTGATGTCTCTTGCAAGCTACCACAGACACATACTTGTCCCTGAACTCTCGAACAAAGTCAGCCCACAAATGTTGTACCCTCTCAGTATCCCATTTCTCTCTAACAGTACGCTACCACTCCTCGGCGTCACCTTCCAATAAGAATGCAGCATAAGTAATCTTTCTCTTATCATTGCACTCGAGTATCACAACAACTTTCTCAAACTTACTCAACCACATCTCAGCTTTAATGTCATCTGGCTCACCACAGAAACTGTACACCCTGTGGTGCAAGAATTTGTCATACAAATTACCCCTAGTAGTACCGCTACCCTCTGCTCTAGCAGTCTGATTACCTCTGCCAACCCCTGCTTGACCTTGCTGAGTCACAAACAGAGCAATAGTATTCATGGAGGTGGCCATTGTGGCCATAATCTATGCACCTGTCGGTTCCTGCCCCTGCGGTACATTTCCTGTTGCGCCTGCACCCTGCCCAGGTACATCCTGCCTGGGAACTTCCTCCGGCTCTCTCCTTGGTCTTCCCCTTCTCCTCATCTCGATGCTAGAAGAATATAGTATTATAATAGGCCAAATAGATAATGCTAAGATAAGATGCACATTGTTTTCAAAACATCTTACTCACATAAGATAACATATAAAACACTTAACAAGCATTCTAAACTTTTCATATTCATATCATATCATGCTTTTGACATTCCTCTTACATGCTAGCATGTCTTTTACCCAAGTACTTAGACAATTAAACAATCACATAGTCACGTAGTTCAACTTTCATATACAGACCTCTACCCATATGTCGAGGAAGTTAACCCGGCTTGATGCATTCAAGTAGCTCTGATACCACTTAAATGTAACGCCCCGAACCCAACCCCACGCTATAGGTCAAGTCCGGACCCGTCACTCGGACAGAGTCTCCTCTGTACCGTGGACTAAACTGTTACCTGCAAATAGCCACATATAATATTTGATCCACAAACAACAACATATACAACCTATCTTTGAAAATATTCATAGTCAAGCTAAGATTTCAAGGCCATCCGAGCCTTGGAGTAACAATCTATTTATAGCACACAAGCATGCAAGGAAATGCTAACTTTAACTATAAGTAGTTGGGTACAACTATAACCAAGTTCTACTACCAAGTTATTAACACACAAGCATGCAATAAGAGTAGTAAACTAGAATCCATTATTACATACCATCTAACTTTGCTATCCGTCATACAAGATTACAATTCCCAAGCATATATACAAGACCCCAAGGTCTCAAAATACAACAACTAACAACAACTCCACACAAACTTCACATATGATCATCCTTATCACACAGGAATCAAAGAATCTGATCTATTTGCACTTCTTCTTCTTCTTCTACTGCTACTAGCTGGGGATTCACCTCACCTTCTCTTGAGACATGTTAAATGAGGAGTGAGCAACAGTGTTGCCCAGCGAGGGAGGTGATGCAATATACCGGGGCGTGCAATATGATATGCAATCAGAAAAAGTCAAAATTATAACATAAAGCAACAAGACCAAATAGTCAAGTAATTAACCGCATTTTAAAAAGGATACGGTTCAACTTCAAGTCTTCAATCTCGATCCACGAGCCACGATCTTCAAGCAAGTACCGGCTGTAATACCCGAGCCCGGAATGTGAAAATTCTTTGTTTATTATTTTGAAAATTTTATTTCCTTAATTTCTTTGTGAATTAATTGTTACTTTCTCGCCGTCGCAACGTGCATTGCATTTAAGGAGCGATAGCTAGATAACGATTTCTAGTCCTCAGCAAATAGTGAAACTAGTATTTAGATGACTTAAATTTTATATTTTAAATGTTGCTAGCTTTAATTGATCTTTCCCTAGCTAAAATGGCTTTAAAACGCTTAAAATAGGGCCCTTTGACCAAGTCTTAAGTAGTTTGACTTAGCCCTTTGACCCTTTGACCAATTGTCACTTAAATAAGCTAAAACTAAGCAAAATAAAAAAAGAAAAATAGCAGCAAACAGACAGCTCTGGCCGTGAGCTTCTTTGAGAAAAAAAAAAACCTTTCAACTTCCAAACGATCAATCTTCGCGTGAGCTCGTGCGGGGTGATTTCCGAGGAAACCAACGTTGTTTTCCTAGCGACTAGGAGTACCTAAGGTGAGGGAAGCATGTTATTTGCGCATTTATACGTTGTGTATGTTAACTTTGTCAATTTTTAGATTTATCCGTAGATCATTATTTAAAGCGATTTGATGCTTCTAGAATGTTCCTTGGCATTTGTAGAACATGTATTTATAGCTTTGTAACATTTTCTGCGGTTAAATGTTGTGATTGCAAATTAAATTGTGAAATGAATAGTGTTTTATGAATAGTAAAACCTTGAAACGTTGAAATTGCGTTGTTATGCTTTCCGTTGATGTAGAAACGTGCTAGGTATGCTAGAATGCTAAAATGTGTGGTTTGTTTGGGTTGCGTAGTGGAAAAAATGAGAATTATGCCTTTGGGAAAGTCGGGGTCGTTTAGGTCGACTTTTGCATTTTCTCGTTTTGCGTGTTGGCATTGCTTCGGGAAGCCATGGAAGCACTTTTGGTGCGATTATGGCGTTGGTTGGGTGTTTGGTTGTTATAGTTGTAGTTCAAACGAGAAAGGGGGAAATCGGGGCTTTGCGCGAGTTCTAGGGTAAAGTAAGGTTTCGGGGTCTTTAGACGTGCCTTATGGTGACCTAGGAGGGTTGGCGAAGTCGGTTTCCAGAACTCGTGGCTCGTTTGGAAATGGTAGCGGTTTGATAGTTGGGGCCGATTAGTGTATTTGTGTGTTTTCTTGTCTTTATATTATAGAATGCTTAGAATCACTTGAAACACTTGTTTGAGTTGTTTTGGATTCAATTGTTTATCAATTGCTGCTATTGCGTGCGAGAGTAACCTACTTTGTTATTCTCCCACGTGTGGCTTTATCGCTTGTTTATCGCCTTGTATCGAGTCTTGCATTGCATAGTGTCTCGCGCGTGAGTGATGGGCCTCTCTGGGTAGCCTTGGGTTGCCAGTGTTGGTTGCTCTAGCTCCGCTGCTATTCCCTTTCTTGCTTGGGTTGCCTCCCAGGGGGATTTGGGTCGTAGGTTGATGGATACTTCCGGGGTATTACAAACTGGTGTTATCAGGTGGTTTGGGCCGGCGCGTCGTCATTGAATTTGTGTTTGAAAGTTGCTCGTGAAAAGAGTATCGTATCCTTTGAATGAGTGTTTATAGCTTTTATGCTTGCCTTGCTTTGTTGATGGCTTTATTATATCTCTGTATGATATATGTATACATTGCTTGGCTAATTGCATTGCATACTCCTCTCGTCTCCGTCCTTGAGACCAATTGCCCTCGGTGAGCAATAGTTTTGCTCATTCCTTTCTATACCATATTTTTACAGGAGTAGTTGAAGCAGACCCTCTCGAGGTAATAGAGGAGGAGGAGCAAGTGGAGTTGTTTCCGTGATAGCACTTCTCTGCTTTGCTGGTGGTTGGTTACCAGTTTTGTGCGAACCTTGCTTGTTATGTACATTGCGTGGAGGTCGCTTAATTTTGAGGCTTGTAGCCTTGTATATATTTTCTAGTTTGAGGCCTTTAATGGTCTTATGTTGTAAAGGATTAAAGTTTGTAATGTTGTAAGCTTATACTCATATGACTAGTAAGGAAATGCATGCTATTGGAATTGATTAGTGGCATAAATACTTGTGTAGTATGCATATCATTTTTGGCTTGGAAAGTTGGTTAATAAGAGAATGTATATTTTAAAGAAAGTTAGCTTGTTTTGATTATTTTATGGCTTTCGCAAGTATTATATTGCTTTTAGGGTTTTCGGATCGTCCGCGGTATAGAGGAGACTCCGTCCGTGTGTCGGGTCCGGACTTGGCCTTTTGCGGGGTCGGGTCGGGGCGTGACACCGGCAAACCCTTAATCTTCCAAGTGTGGGATACTCCGGATGTACCCTGATCCTACGACCTTTTCTCATGAGGTAGGTCCATATGCCCAGCAGGTGAACCATGCCTCTGGGGTAGTGGAGTATACTCAGAGAGAGAAAGGGAATAGGCACCATGGTAGTCGAGGGAGCACGGCAAGCCCGATGCTGCCCTTGTTTCTCGACGCTAACATAAAAAAAGGTTGCGCAACCCCGAAACCAAGCCACAAGATTAAAAAACAACGAATAACAAGTAAGAGGGTCGACAAAGTAGGCCGCCCTCACAATTATTCACAATATAAGCCAACATATACACGAGATAGCTATATAGTCTCAAAAGAGGCAAACAACATAACTTTTCCCACCACCTGCTCAAATAGCTCAATTACACTTTAATTAATCATATAAGTTCATAATAACACATCTACAAGCACTAAACGCATCAAAATAGCCAAATACTACTTTTTCCCTTTATTTAGCCAAGCTTTTCTTCTCCTACATGCATTTCAAGGTTACAAAACCACATCTTAATCATACTACATTCCTAATTAAGCCAAAAGACACCCATCAAGACCATGAAAACCCGTTTTAGAAGCAAAAGCTTGGGAAGGCCCCGAGCGGGTTTTAACTACAACTACCCTATCCGAACCCCAATTTCACACAACGGAAGTACAAAAAGTGCTTTCATGCCCCCAAGGATACCTAATCCCAAGCCCAAAAGTGCCCGAATTGCTTAACGTGAAAAAACCCCTTTTTAAAGTTAACTAATTTTGCAATTTAGCATAGTTTCGGGTGTCTCAACTTCAAGTGGCCTCCCAACTAGCTTCACTAGAGTCTAGAGCACCTAAAGGAAGCCTCAATTCGATTTAATTAGCAAGTTTTATTAAAACCCTAAGTTCAAGCACTATTCATCATCTTCTTCGGGTGATTCAAGCTTCTTGCCATGGAAGGTGTTATCTAGCAACAAAAGATAGTTCTATATGCTCTAATGATCATATAACAAGCATCCAAGACAAGCTATATAGCTATATTCAACAATATAAGAATTCAACATATATGCAATCAACTTGAAACTCAAGAAAAGATGCAACTCCCTCACAATTTGTTGATGCAAACAAGTTGTAGAAGCCCTACAAGCTTCAAAAACTCCTCAAGATCAAGCCTAGAAGCCAAACTTGCATGGATTGGTGATGAAATTTCCTTCTTTTTCTCCTAGGGTGAAATCGGGTTCCAGGGGGCATTTTGGGAATTTTTTGCATTGTTTTTATGAGTATAATGCTTATGTATATAATGTTTTGCATATATATATGAGTAGGCTATATGTTAGGTCAAAGGTTATATAAACTTAGTTAAACTAATTGAAACTCAAGCTAAATGATAACTAGTTCAAGACTAATGTTTTACGTACGTAATACTATTCAAACGAGGCAAAAACTATTTTCCAAACGCGCACTCCCGATCCCTGAAGCTCAAAACTACCATAACACGACTCCTTTTATATGCCATGTGACCTAGGAAAAATATTAAATTGAACATTTGAAATAATTCAATTTCTTATGAATACTGCCTAATAGTAACACAATTAAAGAAGACAAGAAATGCACATAAAATGCACAAGTAATTATGCAAGAGTTATTTCAAAATGTGTGAAGAAATTCTCGGGCGTCACATCTTGTATGTAATTATGATAAGTTTGGTGGGTTGTAATTGAAGTTGTAGTCTTGAATGGTTTAGTGGCGTAGTTGGCATGTAATAGTTAATGATAGACCTTACTGCCTTTTGATTGCATGCTTGTGTGCTAAAGGAAGTTGAATGATGGGCTTAATATTTAAGTAAGAACATTAATTAGAATTTGAGTGTTATGATAACCAATCCCATAACTTAGAAATTCTATGGTTTAATGCATGCATGTTGTGGACTTTGTTGAGTTCCAAGGCTCGGATGGCCTTGAAGAGTTTGTTGTATATGTTGACATTGGAGGATGGGATTGTATGTTGGAGTTGGATTTTGGTTTTGAGGATAAATTTACTGTTTGCAGATGAGCTGATAGTCCTGTAAACAGGGAAGACTCTGTCCGTTTTCTGCCTTGGGTTTTAGGGATCGGGAACTCCGGTCTCGAAAGGGATCGGGGAGTTACAGGGCCGATACACCACAATCCAAAAAGAGAAGCAAAATAGAAAGTTGAGCCATATACCACTTATTAACAAACCAAAACCCTAAACACCAACAAAATGGGGCCTAATTTTCGGAAGCTCAACAACAACCACCCACCACAGATCGACCACCATAGCAAGAATACAAGAACAATGCACACAATGATCGGCAACATACACTACACCACAACCAACTAGAAACATCACAAAGATAGGGAAAGACTTACCAAGAAAAGACATCACTTCAAAGGTTGGAGGTATAAATCAAAAACACCAATATACACGGCTAGCAGCTTATAACAACCCCAACCCGACCCTTCTCAAGATTAGGTCAAAATCTTCTTTTACTTTCGTTGCGGTTTCATGAATATAATTTTCTATAACTTAAAGAGGAACAATATGCAGAGAATTATTCAATAACTAGCTTTTATACAATAAGCTAAGTACAAAAGGGTGTTACAACAAGTACATCACTACCTGAGATATGGAAGCTACCCTGCTATTCTACAAATTAGGGTTTCATCGATAGCTCCCCTTTTCTACCCGAGAGTACTTTTAGCAGAACATGTTAGGCAAGGAACTTGAGCACGTAGTCAATCAACTTCAGCACATAATAACAACTTCCATTTCAGGCTAACTGCACCTGCAAGGGAGGAGGGAGGAGGGAGGAGGGAGGAGGGAGGAGGGAGGGGGGGGGGAGCGGGGGGAAGGGGAAGAGGTGAGCTCTTAGGAAGCTCAATGAGGATGTAATAGGAGAAGTCTTGAAAACGCTTTTGGTTAGGCCCTTTTGGAAATCATGATGCAATTCACGTACGGTAGTATTAACAAACTATCCACATAAGATATAATAACATATGATAACTAGTAGAAATTATTATCATATTCGAATCACGTATCAATAACAGTAACATTATTTAGATAAACAATCAATTTTCTTCTCCAAGGGTGGAATGCCAAGAAAGAGTACTTAATCATATCACGTTGCGAAGGATACCTTTCGATAACACTTCCGGAGGTGGCCAGCCCCGAATCAAGATCACAACTTCTTATCTCTCCCAAGAGGGTACTCCGGATTGTACCTGAAATCTACGACCCAACTTCCCGAGGGTGGAGATCGCCAAGCGGGAGAGGGAATAAGACCACGATAGTTACGGGAGCACCGGCAAGCCCTATGTCGCCCGACATTCGTGAAACGCTATCGTGCCTGAGGTTGCAACCCCCAAATCAAGTAGCACACAAGCATGCACAAGTTGTCATATAACATGCACATGTACAAGTTGTCACATAACACACAATTGATAGGATTAATCACACAACTCAATAACATATATGGGGTACAACAGAAGAGGCAGTCCCTGGTCAGGCATATTCAGTAATTAAACATATTCACTTCCTGATAATTCGAATAATCCAGCTAATAGCTTCTTGAGTGTATTATCTTGTAATGTAGATATCATAGTTAACTCATTGTTGTCACTAAAATTGTCCGGTCTGTATTATTATATTATTTTGGTAGTTTAGGCCGGTATTTAAAACATTAAGGTAGACCACCTTTAATTGAAACCCTAATTAATTGAGTATTCCTAGTAATAAGCACGTTATAAAATTATGGTAAGTAACCTAACCTTTAAGCAAAAAGACTTATTACTAGCTTTCAATATAATCATACAAGATCTTATTTCATATAGAAATTATTGTTTATTTGGTTAAATCTGGGAACCTGTATTAAATTGATAGCTATAGCTAAGTAGACCTATAATCGTACATATAAATTTTACCAAAAAGTAGTCACTTAAATGTTAATGATAATCAAGCATTAGTAGGCATCTACACTTATTGGATTTAAACTCTAGTTTTTTTTTAGTACTTAACTGATTAAGTTTACATGTTCTTCAAATTTCCTTAAGTTATTATTACTTGAAATACCAAATTCCTATCCAAGTTTTCTCTGTTTCTTTCGGTTTGTTTTTGTTTGACTTTGCCTTTGGTTACTATACATATATATTAAACTAAGACATAAACCACGCTTCCACTGAAGGCTACTGCTTGTTTTTTGTTTAATAATATAAGTTAACTAATAAGCTATCTAATAAAGCTAACTTAACTAGCCCTCATGTAATTGACAAGTTGATCAGATAATTTATGAGGTATATCTAGTATTCCAATTAAATTATCGTCAACTTTATAGATGTTGTAGCTCATTAGACTATCACACTACATAATATAAGCCTACTCGTAATGAGGATGTAATCTTTTAAGTAGACTTTGAGCTTATATTATATATATACTATTCTTTATAACAGTAATCTTTCACAAACAAATACGAATCAACAATGCTTCTAAAATAAAATACCCATCCGAATTAATCCTGCATGCTACTTTCACAATAAAACTTCTCTTTACATGAATTCATTTGGACAAATTAACTTAATATAATCTGATGGTAAACACACAGGCACATAAGCGAATTTAAACATGCGATTTTTATGAAAGTTTCTCACCTTAGTTCGTGAGCTGTTTCTGATGCTTAAAAGAATTATTTAAATGTTGTTTTTTGAGTGCTGAAGGCCGAAAGCCAATCAGCCTTATATAGGGTCTTTGCTTTAATCTTATTGGTGATGACAACTAATTCCTATAATGATAACAAAGCATGGTAAGGTGCTGACTATTGCTCGTTAGTGTTAGGGTAATGATGGACTAAATTGTGAGCTAAGTATAATGTGTTTGTTGGTGGCAGCAAGAGTATGCCGTGGACTATGGAGGAATAAGCTAATGGCATGGTGATGATGAAGAATGGCAGGTGGCTAGCTTATATGATGAATCTATTTAGTAATGATAATGCTAAAACTAAGTGATTGTCTTTTATACTTATCTGCTATCGTGTACCCATGTTATGCAGCGCTTGACGTGAGTCATTTGTTTAAGGAAAGATGGTGGTGACAACAAAACTAGAATAGGAACAGATGGCTGCCTCGGGTGTGAGATAGACTTTAAACGTGGTTACTGCATTGCTAATTTAAGAAGGTGGCTGCCTATGGTTTTCGCTTAAGCAGGCTGGTGATGTCGTGTTGCTTGGGCGGCAGTGGTGATAACATACATGCTTGGGACAACTTAGGTGGTGACTACTCGATGGTGAAACATAATCACGTAGCTACGTGGTCTGTTTATGCGAGCTTAGGCGATGATTCAGCTTTGCTAATGAAAGGTGGCAAATTAACAGCTTCGATGATGATTGACTAAGATTTTTAGGACGGTGGAGCTCAAAGACTTGGCAAATAGCTATGTTGATTCATTGGTTGGCAATTTGATCGAATAACACGTGTTGTTTAGGCTATAATATTCTAAGTGGTAGGATAATATACTCAGCTTTATTAGGTGCTCTAGCGTGACACCTACTTATACATGCATGGTGACAGCAAAAATATCAGTAATTAAAGAATTCCTAATGGTTAATAAACTAAACTATATTTCAAGGTACTATACTTCGATCTTGAACGAAAGAGTAATAGGAACTAATTTAAATTTTATTCGTATATATTTAGTAACAAACCCAAGTGCCAATTTACTTATTAGATTAAACTGATATAATATCCCTTCACTAGCTTTGCTATTTCAACTTCTTTTTATCCTAGTATTTCCAGAGTTATTATAGTAATTTGTATCTTTTCCTTCTTTTTAAAATTGCTAAAATCAAGATTACTATAACTCCCTAGTAAACTTTGCATTTAGGTAGCCATATTCTAAGATAGCTATTAATAGTCACAAAGTAAATAACTAAGCTAAGTAAAATACCTGATCTTTATTAAGACTTGATCTTTCTCCAACTCGTTTAAAAACTTTTGGTGACAACCTTAAACTTTTAGATGAAGACTTAATTCTAAAAAGAATCCATCATTTCTAAGTTATCTAAAGTCCTCTAGTAATGGTTCCAAATATACTAGATTTAAATTATTTAGCTAACCCTTTATTTCTATATGAAAACTATATTCTAGTAAGTTTTGTATTTTAACTAGAATAGCCAGTTAATATATGTAGAGTAAGGTCAAGTTAACTACCATATAAGTTATTTAAATGAAATGATAATATGCGAAGTTAACCAATTCTTTTAATTTGTGAACTTTTAGTAGTCAAGCTAAGTGTTTCCATATCATCCAATACATCTACCAATATTAATTTCTTCCTTTATTTCGTAAGTTAGAATTCTTATATAATTATTACCTATTTATCTATGTATATTTAGGCCTTAACTAAAGTAAGTAAGGTAAAGCCATAGAGGTTACTCAATCCAAATAAAAGACGAGTTTTAATATTTCCTATCTTTTATTTGAAACGAATGCTTAGTTTGATATGCTAACCGTTATATAGTTTTTACATTTAAAGTAATTCATATCATGAGAAACATAAGAAATATGGGCACGTAAAGCAATTCAATCATAGATAATATTTAATTAATATGCAAATGCTCAGAGATTAAGTATGGGGTCTCACACAGTTGACAAAAAAAGGAGTAAAAAAAGAAAGCAATGTTGAAATCGCAACTCCGAAAACCAACTTTGGCAACGAGTAGAAGAAGAAAATTGTACGCACAAGCCAAAACCAACGAACAAACCCAAACAAACAACGAACACAACTATACAAGTAAAACAAGAAGAACAAGGAACAAAAATTGATCAATTGAAGGCTATAGTTGAGAAGATGAGCAAGAAAGATGAAGGCAGTGCTCGAAAGAAAGAAGTTGATGAGCTGGTTGCTTGGGCACAACCTTAATTTTTTTTAATGGATACATAACGTCATTTTGAATTTTCTTCAATAATAAAGAACGTAACAATTTAAAGATTTAATTTGATGGGGGAAGAGATATTACAAAATTCAGTAGTTTTGATGTGACGAGGTTAATTTTGATGTAATTTATGTGTCTCATGACTAGCAAAGGCATGGGGTCCTATTCTCTAGTAGGTCGAGGTACAATTTTGTAAGACAAAATTTGAAAGTCCAATTTAATAGCGAGTAGGGATAGCAACAGGTATTGGCTCTATTTGAAACTAACGGGTAACTACCCGATAAAAATACGATAACAAAAATCAATGGGAGAATCTATTAGGGTTTGGATTTTATAAAAAAAAATCGACGAGTAAACCGATAGGTTTTAATTTTTGATGTTAAGAAAAAACTAAAATCCGAAACTCGATTATTAATTTATTAATATATATATATATATATATATATATATATATATATATATATATAATATAATATTTAAAGTTGATAATAATATATAATATGAGCCCAATACTACCATTCTAAAAATATTAACTAAAAAAATCCCAGTACTCTTTAATTAACATCACCCCAATTCTTACTTTTCAAAAAAGAAAAAAGTCATATATATATATAATATAATATAATATAATATTTAAAGTTGATAATAATATATAATATGAGCCCAATACTACCATTCTGAAAATATTAACTAAAAAAATCTCAGTATTCTTTAATTAACATCACCCCAATTCTTACTTTTCAAAAAAGAAAAAAAGTCAGCCCAATTCTCTTTTACATTTAAGCCTAAAAGCCCAATTCTCTTTCAACTTCTAAGTTTTAACCTAAAAGACTAAAAGCAATAAAAGACTAAACATTTTCTACTTTTCTTCACTCAACTGCTTTCAACTCTCAAGCTCTCAAGTCTCTATCAAGAAAAAAAAAGCTCTCAAGTCTCATCTCAACTCTCAAGCTCTCATATCTTCCATCTTCAAGAGTAAAGCTCTCATCTAATCTTATTTCATTTTTTTTTTGCTAAGTATCTTATTTTATGTTTTTCTATTAATTTTTAATGTAGATAGTTGATAAAAAATAATTTGGAGTTATTAGAGTTACTAGAAGAGGTCAATTAGCATATTTGTCTTAATTAAGCATATATTTTGCTTCTAGGTACACAAAGATGATGAATAGTGCTCAAAGTTAGGGTTTTGCTAAAACTTGCTAATTAGATTGAATTGAGGCTTCCTTTAGGTGTTTTAGATGTTAGTAAAACTAGTCAAAGGCTCACGTGAGGTTGGATTGCCCGAAAATAAGTTAAAAGACAAAATTTGTAAACTTTAAAAAGGGTTTTTTCCACGTTAAACAATCCGGGCACAATTGGGCTTTAGATTAGGTATTCTTGGGACATTGAAGCACTTTTGGTGCTTTCGTTGCGTGAATTTGGGATTCGAATAGGGTAGTTGTAGTTAAAACCCGCTCGGGGCCTTCCCGAGCTTTTTCTTTTGAAACAAGTTTTTATGATCTTAATAGGTGCCTTTTGGCTTACTTAGGAATGTAGTATGATTAGGATATGATTTGGTAACCTTGAAACATGCATAGGAGAAGGAAAGCTTGGTTAAAAAAAGGGGAAAGATAGCATTTGGCTATTTTTTATGCATGTGGAGCTTGTTGTTGTGTTATCATGCATTATATTGATTATCTAAAGTATAATTGAGCTATTTGAGTTGATTATGGGGAAAAGTTATGTTGATTGCTTCTTCGAGACTATAAAGCTATTTCGTGCATATATTGTATTTATATGTGAGGGCGGCTTACTTTGTCGACCCTCTTACGTGTTATTTGATATCTTGACTTTTTTGGACTTGTCTTAGGGTTGCGCAACCTTTTCGGACATGGTAGCGTCGAGAAACACGGACGACGTCGGCTTGTCATGCTCCCTCGACTACCATGGTGCTTATTCCCTTTCTTGCTGAGTATACTCGACTACCTCAGAGGCGTGGTTCACTTGCTGGGCATATGGACCTACCTCAGGAGAAAGGGTCGCAGGATCAGGATACATCCGGAGTATCCCAACTTGTTGGAGTAAGGGTTTGTCGGCACTTACGTGAAGTTCATGGCTCGTGGTGCGAGTTTGAAGACTTGAAGTATAACCGTATCCTTTTTAATGTGCTTGCTACTTGTTATTTAATCTTGTTGTTTATGTTATTTATATATATGACTTTTTGTGTTTGTATATCATATTGTACACCTCGGTATGTTGCATCAGCTCCCTCGTTGGGAAACATTGTTGCTCACTCCTTATTTAACATGTTTCAGGAGAAGCTGAGGTGAATTCCTAGCTGATAGTAGTAGAGGAAGAAGAAGAAGTACACGTAGATCAAATTCCTTAATTCCTGTGTGATAAGGTTGATCATATGTGCAGTTTGCTTGGAGTTGATGTTAGTTGTTGTGTTTTGAGGCCTTGAGATCTTGTATCTATGCTTGGAAGTTGTAAACTTGTATGTTGGATATAAAGTTAGGTGGCATGTAATAATGAATTCTAGATTACTTCTCTTATTGCATGCTTGGGTGTTTATTAACTTGATAGTAGATCTTAGTTTTAATTGTTTCCAACTACTTATAGTTAAAGTTAACTTTGTCTTTCATGCTTGTGTGCTAAAAGTAGATTTTGTTGTTCCAAGGCTCGGATGGCCTTGTGACTTTGGGTTGATAAAGAATATCTTGAAGGATAGATTTTATGTGATGATTAGATGTGAGACAAAGATTGTATGTGGCAAATTACAGGTAACAGTTTAGTCCACGGTATAGAGGAGACTCTGTCCGAGTGACGGGTCCGGACTTGACCTATAGCGTGGGGTTGGAGTCGGGGCGTTATATTTATGTGATATCAGAGCTACTTAAATGCATGAAGGCGAGTTAACTTCCTCGGCATGTGGGTAGAGGCCTAGATGTGATAGTTGAATTGTGTAAATATGTGATTGTTTAATTGTTTAAGTGCTTGGGTAAAAGACAGGCTAGCATGAAAAGAGAATCGTAAAGCATAATATGATATGAATATGAAAAGTTTAGTGTTTAATGCTGTTAAGTGTTTTATATGTTATCTTATGTGAGTAAAGTGTTTTGGAAACAATGTGCGTATTATCTTTGCATTATCTATTTGCCTATTATAATGCTACAGTCTTCTAGCATTGAGATGAGGAGATGAGGTAGACCAAGGAGAGAGCCGGAGGAAGCTCCTAGACAGGATGTACCTGGGCAAGGTGCAGTGGCAGCAGGAAATGTACCCCGCAGGGTCAGAAACCGAGTAATGCGCAGATTTTGGCCACAATGGCCACCGCCATGAATACTATAGCTCAGTTTGTAGTTCAGCAGGGTACGGCAGATGTTGGCAGAGGTAATCAGGCTGCTAGGGTAAAAGGTAGTGGTACTGCTGGGGGTAACTTGTACGACAAATTCTTGCACCACGGGGCGTACAGTTTCTCTGGTGAGCCAGATAACATGAAAGCTGAGATGTGGTTGAACAAGTTTGAGAAAGTCTCTGCGATACTCGAGTGCAATGATAAGAGAAAGATTACTTATGCTGCATTCTTAATGGAGGGTGACGCCAAGGAGTGGTGGCGTTCTGTTAGAGAGAAATGGGATGCTGAGAGGGTCCAGCATGTGTGGGCTGACTTTGTTCGTGAGTTCCGAGATAAATATGTATCGGTGATAGCTCGCGAGAGACATCAAGAGGTTTTCATAGTTTTGAGGCAGGGAAACATGACTGTAGATCAGTATGAGGCTACTTTCACTAGACTTTCTCGATACGTGCCAGCTTTAGTACAACCGGAGGATATGAAGATTCAGAGGTTAATCATAGGGTTGAGGAGTGATATTATGCTTAATCTGTCTTCGCAGGATTATCCGAGCTATGCTGCAGTAGTCAGGGCCGCATCGAGGTACGAGAAAAGTAAGGTAGATGTGTTGGCTCAGTCTAGTCAGTCAAGTAAACATCAGTATCAGTCTCAGAGTCAGGGCTACCAGAGGTGGTATTTGTAACGACCCGCCACGGTTTATCACGGGCACGAGTCAATCACTACCAGTATATTGTCCGCTTTGCGCAAGCCCCGAAGGGAACCAATACTCTCACGGTTTTGTTCCTCACGTGGTCTCCCACGTGAAAACGCGTTCTGGCTTATACAAGGAGTCGCCCCCTTATATACAGCTGCATCACTTCCTAATTTTTCGATGTGGGAGCGCCACACTCCACCCCCCTTAAGAGGCACGCGCCCTCGCGGGCTAACGTCACAACGCCGGGTCACCCCGGTAGGCTCTGATACCATTTGTAACGACCCGCCACGGTTTATCACGGGCACGAGTCAATCACTACCAGAATATTGTCCGCTTTGAGCAAGCCCCGAAGGGAACCAATACTCTCACGGTTTTGTTCCTCACATGGTCTCCCACGTGAAAACGCGTTCTGGCTTATACAAGGAGTCGCCCCCTTATATACAGCTGCATCACTTCCTAATTTCTCGGGCAGTAACAGTTAGACTTCTATTGGAGATTCGTGCGTGAGGTATTCTTCTTGTCATTATTGTGTGGTATTAATGACATCTACAGTATCTTTGCTTTAGTCTTTATTGGTATTATCTCGGCGTTTCTGGTTGGAATTTATTCTTCTTCGGTATTCGTGTCAACAGGATTCTTGTACGGTATCTGCATTTGAGCTTCTATTTGGCGTTACTACTTGGCATTTCTACTTGAACTTTCCTATTGGTCATCTTGATTAAATACTTTTTCAGTAGCTAATGAAGACTAGTCAGAGTTGGATTGTAGATGATGCAGAGTCCTATTGGAAGAAGAATTGCGAGGACGCAATTGTTTTAAGGGGGGAAGGATGTGATACCCCGAACCTGGCATGTATTCAATATCATTTAAAGTTCATTTAAATTTCATTTTATTGACCTGTCACGTTCTTTGACCCAACTAGCTGACTTTTCATCTACATTGACCAATTAGGACAAGGTGGAAATTTTTGAAATATTTAATAAAAGGCAAACTTGGGATTAGAAATAAAAAAAATGCAATGTTAAGTTAGTCAAATTTTGGGTCAACTTTAGAATTAAATCTGAACCAATTGGGGAAGAGTTAGGTAGCAAATTATATATGGTTGGAAAGCTCTATGAGTCTAGTTTCTGAGGCTTCAAACCGTTCATGAATTGGAGTTTTCTAGAAGAAGTTATGGCCGTTTTCGTAAGGTCGCGCATAGCTGTTTTGGTTTAGCGGGTTGACCGAATCTTTGACCTTTGACTTGTCATTTTTTTTTTCCTAAATAAGCAGAATTGCACACGAAAAAACAGAGAGGAAAGACTTGAAAACATGAGGAAAAGAAGGAGAAAAAAAAAAAAAGAAAACTTCAACTACAAATCACCAAATCTTCGCGTGAGCTTGCACGGGGTGGTTTCCGAGGCACTCTACGAGGTTTTCCTAGCGTCTAGGAGCGTCTAAGGTGAGGGTTTCATCGTTATTTGCGCATTTGAAATATTTGTATCTAAACTTTGATTTTTGGATTTTATGCGTAAATTGTTGTTTTAATCGTTTTGTTGCTTAAAGAATGTTCCTTGTTGATTGTAGAACATGTACTTATAGCTTTTTAGCATTTTCTGTGGTTGAAAATCGAAATTGCAATTTAAATTGTTTAATGAATAGTAATTAGTGAATAGTAAACCCTTGAAACGATAAAGTTACGCTGTTATGCTGTCTGTTGATGTGAAAAGGTGCTAGGTATGCTAGAATGCCTAAATGTGTGGTTTAATTGGAATGTGTAATAGAAAAATGGAGAAAAACGGCTTAGTGAAAGTCGGGGTCGTTTAGGTCGACTTTAGCGTTTTCTCGTTTTGCG
The DNA here is from genome assembly GCA_037974665.1 of Ehretia macrophylla. Taxonomy (NCBI): domain Eukaryota; kingdom Viridiplantae; phylum Streptophyta; class Magnoliopsida; order Boraginales; family Ehretiaceae; genus Ehretia; species Ehretia macrophylla. The sequence goes on from CM075779.1 coordinate 73,205,518, forward strand.
TGATGGCATTGTTTCGGGAGCCCATGGAAGCACTTTTGGTGCGGTCGTGGTATTGGTTGGGTGTTTGGTTGGTATAGTTGTAGTTCAAACGAGCAAAGGGGAAAAATCGGGCTTTGCGTGGATTCTAGGGTTAAGTAGGGTTTCGGAGTCTCTAGACGTGCTTTATAGTGACCTAGGAAGATTGGCGAAGTCAGTTTCCGGAACTCGTGGATCGTTTGGAGATGACAGTGTTTTGATAGTTGGGGCCGATTTGTGACTTTGTGTGTTTTGTTGAAGTTATGCCTATAGAATGCTTGTTAATGCTTATTATTGCTTGTTATGCTTGCTAATGCTTATTCCGCTTGTTAGAGTTGGTTGTTGATTGAAATGTTTATCCATTGTTGAGAATGCTTGATATCTTGTTTATCGCTCGTTTATCGCCTTGTATCGAGTCTTGCATTGCATAGTGTCTCGCGCGTGAGTGATGAGCCTCTCTGGGTAGCCTCGGGTTGCCAGTGTTGGTTGCTCTAGCTCCGTAGCTATTCCCTCTTCTCGCTTGGGCTGCCTCCCAGGGAGATTTGGGTCGTAGATTGATGGATACTTCCGGGGTATTCCAAACTGGTGTTATAAGGTGGATGCGCGCTTATTGTCATCGTTGCCAACATCAAGCTCGAGATTGATGTATCGCTCGTGGAATGGTACATTGCTCGTATGAGTGAACCATAGCCTTCAGAGTGTGGTATAGCTTTGAATGGTTGTGTTAATGCTTTCAGTAATTACTTATTGTATTGATTGTTTATCTTGATTGCTTATTTATCAGTTATATTGCTTAACTGTCTTATTTGCATTGCACGACTTTCTTTCTCTCCAATTCGATATCTGTCTCGCCCTCACTGAGTATACGTGTTGTGTATACTCACTCTTCACCACCACATTTCAGGAAATGCCATGTTAGCTGGAAAGTTCGTGATTTCGTGAAAGTCCGTGCTTGAAGGGTTGTCCTGCGTGCCTATGTGACTTGAGTTGTCAAAGTTGTAAAGTTGTATGCTTTTATGTATTATATGTATTTAATGTTAAAGGGGATGTAATTTAAGTTCATTAGATTATGTATTTAGTTGATATAGCTTAACTTCAATATATATTTGTAATGACAAAAAGGGAAAAAGATAGAAAGTCATGATAGTCTACTTTATGCAATAGGTTGGTGTAGTTTAATTGCTAAGCTTGAATTTATATTTACTTGTGAATTGCTTGTTGTGAACCGAGGCTCGGATGGCCTTGAGGTGGTTGAAGGGTTGGACACGGTGTTGGTCCATTTATATGCTATTACAGGTTTTGCAATTTGCCTAGATACACGGGACTCTCTGTCCCTCTTTCCCTAAAATCTTGCCGGGTTTGGATTTGGGTTGTGAATAGATTGATTGTTAGAACTCCCGGTCTCGAGAGGGATCGGGGTGTCACAGTATTAGCAGCCTGTTCAGACTCAGCAGCCTAGGCAGACCCAGAGCTATCCAGGACCAGTACAGGCACAGTCACAGCCCAGACCACTTCAGAGCCAGCCATAGGGACAATTACAGACCCGACCAGTGACTGCTAGATCTCAGCAGGGTAATTCTGCTACATCTACTTATAAGACTCCTCCAGGATGTGTTGCTGCCAAGAAGAACCTACAGTGTACTCATTTCAATCGCAAGTGCCACACGGAGGCAGAGTGTTGGAAGAAATTAGGCCGATGCGTGGGTTGTGGCAGTGATCAGCATAGAGCTAGAGATTGCCCCAGGTTTAAACAGGGTCAGGGATAGACTTCCAGCCAGGGTGCTCAGACTAGAGCTTCAGGAGCAGCTACTGTACCGCGAGGCCATGTATGGGTGTTTTCTCTCGATCAGGAGGAGCTTCTAGACACGACGGTGGTGGTAAAAGGTACTTTTCTTATTAATAGTCCGCCGGTAATAGTTTTGATTGACACTGGGGCTACACATTCATTCATTACTCCTGCATGTCACGCCCCAACTCAACCCCTCCTACGATCAGTCAGGACGCAACGGAATTTCGGCAGTATAACAATAGTAATTAAGACACCGAGGCTCTAAACCAACCTCTCTAGAACATCATACATCAAACTCCATAAACAATCCCAACAATCATCTCCTCAATTAAGTTAACAACATACAACACATCCATATTACACAATAATCATTCTTCAACATTCCAATCATAGTTATACGCCTCCGTTCCAACTTAATACATAGGCTATACATACATTTCAAAATAGATTATACAAAACATTATTTTACAACAACTAAGATAATCTCATGGCAATGACTCCTGCACATAAGACTCATCCACATACGACACATTTCCTTCTTCAGGAGGCACGTACCCGTAATCTTGCGAAAGTACACCTGTAAACATGCAATAATAGAGAGTGAGCTTATATAAAATAAGCCCAGCGAGGATCCGACAGATCTCTACAGTATTCACTATGCTCCTTGGATTTAATCCTTTGAGCAAGTAAACACACAATAACATCAATAATACTATCATCATATAACTATATAACCATTCAATAAAGGATACTCTAGTTGGTGTAGCTCCAAACGCCATCACGATTTCAACCATTCTTCTTATAACTCCCCATTACTCACACACCCGAGGTACCTCACTAGCCCATCCCTCCATGACACCTCCGTCATGCGAGCTGGGGGTAGTCTCTGGCAGTCATGCCGTTTTCAACCCGACAGCCCAACGCTGCCCGAGAGATGGCACACACATACCAAGACTCCATAACAATCATCAATATTCAATCAATCATCAATCAATAATCTGGGAGATCAGCAACGAAAGTGCCTGATTCCCGTACTCAATAATCAATCAATATAACATCAACATTTAATTAAACAACAAACACCTAAGTTAGATGACAAAGTAGGCCATCTTACCGAACATGCATTAAACACACAATCAAACTCTAATTTACCCATCAACAACTCACAATTCAATCATTCAACCCACACCCAATCAACTAAGGCTCGATCTAACATTTTAAAGAAAGACAACCTAAACTTCAATTAATCATATCTTACATTCTACTAATCCAAATAACTCCAAATCAGTTTCAAACACTCACCCATTCAACCAACTACATTAGCCCCCTCGGAAAACCACCATAACACCTCCAAATCATGCCCGATAACCCTAAAACCCTAAGGTGTCAAAGCTGATTTTTTCGGATTTTCACCCAAACATCATAAACGAAAATTCGGCATTACAACGGCGCTACCACGTAATTATCAAACATTTAGAAATCGACGGCAATCGATTCCGATCAACACAACTCAATTAAATCAACATTGAACAAATTAATCAAATTTAAATACCCGAAAAATAAAAATTATGCTACATCCGATAAAAACTTGTAGTATTACAATTAAATGATCCCTAGCATGCAAGGAGCAATAATCTAACATCAGATTAGAATTCTAACGGTTCGATTTTCAATTCTACGCAAAAACACAAAAGTTGAGTTTTGAGATCCAGAATTTTTCTCTTACCTTTGATGCGATAAAAGCCTAGGAATGCGTGAAGTGCGTGCCCAACAAGCAGAATCCAAGTCGGTGCGAAGTTTTACGGATAAAAACCAAGTTTTTCTTTGAAAATTTGATTGAAAAACCTTGAAATTCTCTTTGGCTTTTTCTCCCTCAACCTCTCGGCCCTTTGTGTGTGTGTGGAGTGTGTTTTGTGTTGTGTTGAGTGTGTGTTGATGACTAAATGAAATTAAAAGCTTGGTCAAATAAATAAAATGCAAAGTCAAAGTAGTATTTTAGTCCTTTAATTCATTTTCTTGTCTTTTAAATGCATTTTAGCTAACTCCTTGCTCAAAACAAAAATGCAACTCCTAAGATAGCTCAAGTAAATTATTTTTAGGTGACAAGAAGTTTTACAATCAAACAATTTCACCCGAGTCGGCTTAAAACTCGATTTTCGCAAAAGTCGGTGTAAAAACCCTAATAAATTCCTAAGCCGATTTTAAAACCGTTTTCATCAAACACAGGTCTATTAAAGTCCGTGGACTAGGTCTAGAAGGGTTAAAAAGACCAGTTTCAAAATTTTAGCGGACGTGTTTCGAAAACACTATTCATTGAAAATCGACAATAAAAATTTCTGACTCCGTTTTTGATGAAATTTTCATGAATGCACATTTGGCACGTATTAGGAGTATTAATCACATATTTAACACATTCTAAGTCATATAGCACATAAACAGGTCAATTCACGTAAATCGAGGCAAAGACACGCAAATCGAGGTAAACACGAAAGCTGGGGTTTCACACTGCATGTGCACAATCTACTACTTTAAAAGTTGATAAACTGTCGTATGTGATTGAAGTAGGTAATCCTATGGGTACTAAATTTGTTACGGAGTCTGTGTGTAAGGATTGTAGTATATGCATTGAGGGCCATATGTATCCTATTGATTTGATTATTATGCCATTTCGGGACTTTGAAGTTATTTTGGGGATGGATTGGTTAGGGTGATATTATGCATGTTTGGATTGTAGAATGAAAGTTTTAACTTTAGAAGTACATGATCAACCTGTTATTAAAGTCACTGGGAGTCAAAATCTACTGGGACTCGTATCATATCTTCTATTAAAGCTACTAAAATATTGAGTAAATGTTGTGATGCATATTTGGCTTATCTAATTAATCAGCCTGGTGATAAATTGAAAATGAACGAGGTACCTATTATAAAAGATTTTCCAAGGGTATTTCTTGAGGAGTTGCCGGGGTTACCACCAGACCGAGAGATAGAGTTTGTGATTGATTTATTACCAGGGACTAATCCTATTTCTAGAACCCCATATAGAATGGCTCTCCCTGAGTTGCAAGAATTGAAAATTCAGCTACAGGGCCTACTTGAGAAGGGTTTTATTAAGCCCAGTTCGTCACCTTGGGGTGCTCATGTGTTATTTGTAAAGAAGAAAGATGGGACTCTGCGATTGTGTATTGATTATCGAGGTCTTAATCAGGTGACGGTGAAAAATAAATATCATTTGCCCTTGATTAAGGAGTTGTTTGATCAACTGCAAAATGCTATTGTATTCTCTAAATTTGATTTGAGGCAGGGTTATTATCAGTTGCGAATCCGTAGAGAAGATGTACCCAAGACTGCATTCAGAACCAAGTACGGTCACTATGAGTTTGTTGTTTTACCGTTTGGGTTGACAAATGCTCCAACCGCCTTTATGGATTTGATGCAGAGAGTATTTAGACCATACCTGGATCAGTTTGTTGTAATCTTTATTGATGATATACTGGTCTATTCTAAATCTGAGACAGAGCATGAAGAACACTTGAGAATTGTGCTTCGAACCCTACAAGAACATAAATTGTTTGCCAAATTTAGCAAATGCGAATTCTGGTTGAAGCAGGTTGCCTTTTTAGGCCATATCATTTCACAAGAGGGAATATCTATAGATCCTGCAAAAATTGAGGTGGTGATGACTTGGAAAAGACCCGAGACTGTCACGAAAGTTCATAGTTTCTTGGGATTGGCGGGCTATTATAGGCGGTTTGTTAAAGATTTCTCAAAAATTGCAGGACCATTGACTTCCTTAACCCAAAAGAAAACTGTATTTAACTGGGATGATAAGTAGGAAACCAGTTATCAGGAATTGAAGATTACCACTGCTCCTATTCTTGCATTGCCTGAGGGAACTGATAATTTGGTCATATACAGTGATGCTTCGAAAGAAGGCTTGGGTTGCGCTCTTATTCAAAATGGTAAGGTGATAGTTTATGCCTCTAGGAAATTGAAACCATATGAACTCAATTATCCTACACACGATCTTGAGCTTGCTGCTGTTGTCTTGGCTTTAAAGAAATGACGTTATTATTTGTGGGGTAATCAATTTGAGATATTTACTGATCATAAAAGTCTAAAATATCTGTTTTCTCAAAAGGATTTGAATATGAGGCAAAGGCGTTGGCTAGAGTTGTTGAATGATTATAATTGTACTATTGGCTACTTGCCAAGAAATGCTAACACTGTTGCAGATGCAGTGAGCTGAAAAACTGCTATGGCTAGTTTGATAATCAAGGACTGGGAGTCTATGGAGGAGATGTGCATGTGGAAACTGAAGGATTCTAGATCAGGTATCCAATTTGCTAGTTTACAAATCCAGTCTCTATTGATATCTAGGATCAGAGAAGCGCAACAATCAGATCCTTAATTATTGAAACTTTTGGAGAAGTCCAAAGGGGGAGAGTCCGACTTCAAGTTGCATGATGATGGATTACTCAGGTACATGAATAGAATCTGCATTCCTAGTGATTCAATTGTGAAAAATGAGATTCTTGCTAAGGCTCATGGTTCTAAATACACAATTCATCCCGGTAACACTAAGATGTACAGGGATTTAAAGTAGAGTTTCTGGTGGAACAACATGAAGAGGGAGATAATTGAATATGTGCCTAAGTGTTTGACTTGTCAGAAAGTTAAGGAGAAGCATCAGAGACCGACAGGATTGTTGCAACCATTAGAGATTCTGGTATGGAAATGGGACTAGGTGACTATGGATCTTGTGTCTGATTTGCCGAGATCACTGCGGGGTAATGATTCTGTATGGGTTGTAGTAGACAGGTTGATGAAGACTTCTCATTTTATTGCTGCAAAGAAGACAGATTCCCTTGATAAATTAGCCGAGCTTTATGTTGAAAATATCGTGAGATTGCATGGAGTTCTATCTCAGTTAGTGTCGGATAGGGATTCCAAGTTTACATCACAATTCTGGCAGAAACTACAAAAGGCTTTGGGGACTAATATGAGTTTTAGTATTGCATATCACCCATAGACGGATGGTCAGTCAGAGAGGACTATCAGGTTACTGGAAGACATGTTGCGAGCTTGTGTTCTGGATTTCAGCAAGAGTTGGGAGAAGTACCTACCTTTAGCGGAGTTTGCTTATAATAACAGTTACCAGGCTACTATTGGTATGGCACCCTACGAGGTACTTTACGGGAAGAAATGTAGGTCTCTGTTATATTGGGATGAGGTAGGTGAAATAAAAACTGTTGATCTAGCTATTCTACCTGAGATGATCAAAATGGTGGATAATGTGAAGCTTATAAAGAAAATGATGCTTATAGCACAGAGTCGACAGAAGAATTATGCTAATAAACGCCGAAGAGACTTAGTATTTTCAGTGGGTAATCATGTATTCTTGAAAGTCTCTCCGCGTAAGGGTTTGATTCGACATGGGAATAGAGGTAAACTCAGTCCTAGATACGTGGAACCACTTGAAATCATTGAGAAAGTTGGTGATTTGGCTTATAGATTGGCATTACCTCTGAGTTTGGGCAGGATTCATGATATATTTCATGTGTCTTTGTTGAGGAAGTATAATCCTGATCTGTCGCACTTTATTGAGCCAGAACCGTTGGAGATTGATTAGTCTTTAGCATATGTTGAGAAATCTCTTCGAGTGGTTGACAGAAAGATTCAGGAACTTCGAACCAAGAGTATTCCTATGGTGAAAGTTCTTTGGGATCATCACGGAGTTGAGGATGCCACTTGGGAGCGAGAAGATCAGATAAGAGAGAAGTACCCGGAGTTATTTGTCTAATCATGTAAAAATTGCAAGGACGCAATTAGTTTAAGGGGGAGAGGGTATGACGCCCAGGAATTTCATCACAATTTCTTTATAATTGTTGCATACTTGCTTGAGCATTCTTACGTGCATTCTTTTTCTTTTTAATTGCTTTATGTTAAGGCTACTATTCATAAGATTTTCGACCGTCTTAAAAGTACGATTTAATATTTTTACTAGGTCATATGACACCTAATAGGAATCGGGAACTTGTCATTTTAGACTTTTGAGCTCGGGAGCATACAATTAGAAAATGTTTTCCGCATCATTTGAATAGTGTTACGTACGTAACAACGTTAGTTTGAATTAGTAGCATTTAATTAGAGTTTTAGCTTAGTTTGACTAGGATTTTAGTGGCATTTGACCACAACTAATTGCATATACCCATACGTATAATTAAGTTATTTCCATTTAAAGCATTTGGCTCAACAAACAAAGCACAAAATACCCCATATATCCTTCCCAAACCCGTGACCCTAGAGGAAGGAAAAGGGAGAAAATTCTTCAACCAATCTTGCAAGCTTGACTTCTTGGTGTGATATTGGAGAGTTTTTTAGGGCTCTAGGACTTCTACAACGCGTCTCCATCTTGAAACTTGTGAGGGAGTTGCATATTTCATGATTTTAAAGTTGTTGCATATATATTGAATTTCTTGTATTATTGAATTTAGCTATATTACTTGTTATAAATGCTTGATACATGATCTTTGGAGCCTAAAGAACTATTTTGTATAGCTTGTTATCAAACTCTATGGTTGATTGTTGAGATTGAATGAAGAAGATGATTAATAGTGCTCAAAGTTAGGGTTTTGCTAAAACTTGCTAATTAGATTGAATTGAGGCTTCCTTTAGGTGTTTTAGATGTTAGTGAAACTAGTCAAAGACTCACGTGAGGTTGGATTGCCCGAAAATAAGTTAAAAGACAAAATTTGTAAACTTTAAAAAGGGGTTTTTCCACGTTAAGCAATCTGGGCACATTTGGGCTTAGGATTAGTTATCCTTGGGGTATAAAAGCACTTTTGGTGCTTTCGTTACATGAATTTGGGGTCCGGATAGGGTAGTTGTAGTTCAAACCCGCTTGGGACCTTCCCAAGCTTTTGCTTCTAAAACGAGTTTTTATGATCTTAATAGGTGCCTTTTGGCTTATTTAGGAATGTAGTATGATTAGGATATGGTTCGATAACCTTGAAACATGCATAGGAGAAGGAAAACTTGGTTAAAGAAAGGGGAAATGTAGCATTTGGCTATTTTTTATGCATGTAGAGCTTGTTGTTGTGTTATCATGCATTATATTGATTATCTAAAGTATAATTGAGCTATTTGAGTTGATTGTGGGGAAAAGTTATGTTGATTGCTTCTTCGAGACTATAAAGCTATTTCGTGCATATATTGTATTTATATGTGAGGGCGGCTTACTTTGTCGACCCTCTTACGTGTTATTTGATATCTTGACTTTTTTGGACTTGTCTTAGGGTTGCGCAACCTTTTCGGACATGGTAGCGTCGAGAAACACGGGCGGCGTTGGGCTTGCCATGCTCCCTTGACTACCATGGTGCCTATTCCCTTTCTCATTGAGAATACTCCACTACCCCAGAGGCGTGGTTCACCTGCTGGGCATATGGACCTATTTCAGGAAAAAGGGTCATAGGATCGGGATACATCCGGAGTATCCCAACTTGTTGGAGTAAAGGTTTGCCGGCACTTGCGTGAGGTTCGTGGCTCGTGGTGCGAGTTTGAAGACTTGAAGTATAACCGTATCCTTTTTAATGTGCTTGCTACTTGTTATTTAATCTTGTTGTTTATGTTATTTATATATATGACTTTTTGTGTTTGTATATCATATTGTACACCTCGGTATGTTGCATCACCTCCCTCGTTGGGAAACATTGTTGCTCACTCCTTATTTAACATGTTTCAGGAGAAGCTGAGGTGAATCCCTAGTTGATAGCAGAAGAGGAAGAAGAACAAGTACACGTAGATCAAATTCCTTATTTCCTGTGTGATAAGGTTGATCATATGTGCAGTTTGCTTGGAGTTGATGTTAGTTGTTGTGTTTTGAGGCCTTGAGATCTTGTATCTATGCTTGGAAGTTGTAAACTTGTATGTTGGATATAAAGTTAGGTGGCATATAATAATGAATTCTAGATTACTTCTCGTATTGCATGCTTGGGTGTTTATTAACTTGATAGTAGATCTTAGTTTTAGTTGTTTCCAACTACTTATAGTTAAAGTTAACTTTGTCTTGCATGCTTGTGTGCTAAAAGTATATTTTGTTGTTCCAAGGCTCGGATGGCCTTGTGACTTTGGGTTGATCATGAATATCTTGAAGGATATATTTTATGTGATGATTAGATGTGAGACAAAGATTGTATGTGGCAAATTACAGGTAACAGTTTAGTCCACGGTAGAGATGAGACTCTGTCTGAGTGACGGGTCAGGACTTGACCTATAGTGTGGGGTTGGGTTTGAGGCGTTACAGAATGGCTACGGACCTTTAAACAAAAATACAGTATATCTCTTTTAATTTGAATTATAGAAATGTGATTCGACCTACAATGAAAGAAAATGTCTAAAATTTTGTAGAGAAAGAAAAGAGAGGTAAAGAGAGTAGAGGGAAATGATTTTTTTTTTTTTAAAGTTTGTAGTTATGGGTGAGAAAAAAATGTGGGCGACGGAATGGCCATAGCCCATCCCCGCCGGGTGACAGAATAACAACCATATGAAATCAAGAAGCATTTAAAGGCAATTAATATGCATTTGAAATAATATATAAACTAAACATTAAGCACTTAAACACCTTTAACTCAAGTAACAATCAATAAGCACTTAAAAGGCAATTAACTCAAGAACACACGAAGCTTTATAACCAATCAAGAAGACATACGCCAATGGTTGTTGATGTCGTCTCTTTATACCACCGTCACGAACTCAGCCACTTATCACTCCCACTCACACTCAATAAAGCCTACGAACCAATACCCCCTAGACATTAGGTCTATGCGAGTTAGGGGATTAGACCATAGTAGTCGTGACCTCGCCTGGAAAGCACAATGTTGCCCAGTGTGACACGACACTACTATGCCGCGCTAAACATTCACATTCAATCATTTTACACGCATTCATAACATTCGCTGGCACATTCAGGTGAAGCTAAGGTCGAGCCTTAAGAGAATGAAAGTGAACCATATGCTTGACTTTCTTGGGAAGATGAACATGTTGTTTATGTACATATCGTTGTTATGTAGTTCATGTTGTAATGAAGTACCCTTTTGGCTTATGTAATATGTTTTGTTAAAGTTGTATATTTTGAAGTCTAGGTGACTTTGTTGTAAATATGGGAATTTATTTTGGTCATGTGTATGATGCTAGGTTGGTTCAACCTATTTTGTGAAAGAATATCATTTTATGTCCAGGTTAAAGCAGAGATTCCACATGTTTTTTTTCCTACACCCATGTGACGAAATGGCTCAGTTTCTTTTCACCTACAACTACGGAAAAAATTTCAAAATTTTTCATTTCCCTCTACTCTCTTTCCCTCCCTTCTTTCTCTCTATGAAATTTTTCTCTCTTCTCTCTCTTTAAGGCACCATCACTTCTACTACCGCCACGAAAGGCACAATCAACACCACCAAGGGCACCACCACTACCGCCAAGAATACCACTACTATTAGCACTACCAAGGGTACTACTAATACCACAAAAGATACTACTACCACCACCACCAAGAGCTCTACTACCACCACCACCAGGGGCACCACTACCACTACCAAGTGTACCATCACCACCATTACTACCTCTAAGAGCACCATGACCACCACAACCACGACCACCACCATGAAGGAACGATATCCCGGGATTGCACAAATATAATAAAAATTTTGCAGCGTAAGATAGCATGAAATACAATTTTTCATAGCATATATTACATTCATATGTGTAGTCAATCCCAATACTTGATATTTATGCAATATACATCTCAAACCAAAGGTAATACAAGAAGAAAGGAATACCTCTTGAAGACCAAAGGTTGGAATCATTTGGTGAAGCTTTGAGAACTCCTTGAACCTTCCACAAGTGTACAAGTCCTAGATTGTCCACCTAGCAATTTGAAGAAGCCTTTCCTCCTTGAGTTGTAGTGCTAACAAACTCCTTGGAAGATTCATGGACAAGAACACTTCTCTCTTTTGAAAAATTACTTAAAACTACTCTTAGTTTAGTTATCTTCCATAGCCTCAATTTAATCCAAGATGACAAAACAAGTGAAGAACTAATTCTCATGTTCTTGCAACTCATCTATAGTGTATGTATATGTGGCTGATTTTTCAGAAAAGAAGAAGACTTCTAAAGTCATTTCTTTCTCTCTATTTTGGTCGTGCATTCACATGAGAATGAGCAGAATTTTTTTTTCTCTCTTCCTCCTCAATTGGCCGTGTACGTTTGCAAGAAATAAGAAGAAATCTTTGTCTTCTTTTTCTTTTTGCTTTGACCAAGAAAAGCACAAGACACAAGGTCCATGCTTTGTCTTGTTATGTTTTCTTTTCCTTGATTCATGCAAAACACAAGACATATTATATTAATAACTTTGTCTTCTTTTGTTTTGGTTTTCCCGTGAAAGAACATAACACCTATACATACAAATGTCTTGCAAGTTATCTTCACAAGACAAGTTGATATTATTTAACACTTAAATAATGCCTACAATTGTTGACCAATTTCCCTTGGATTAATAGATGGATGGCTAGGATTTTGATCTTGGTGCTTTGTGTTTATTGGCTAATACTTTGCCACATCAACATGTTGGCAACCAATAGGAAGAAATCAGATTTTACCTATTTGCACTAAGCACCCAAAACTTTCCCAAGCTTACAAATTTGTCCCATTAACTTTTAATGGTTGAGACTATAATTATTAACTCTTAATAATTTCTTAGAGAAGATAATTCAAGTCCAAGCAAGACTTAATCTCCTTGCTAATATGGTGTGACTTTCTAGGTTCATAGCCAAATAGCACTAAGGAAACTTTAAACACCTTTAATGTCAATCAGGTTCTTGATTTGTTTCAAGAATTTCTCCTTTAATTCTTGAAACACCCTTAAGGTCTTGAATGATGTCTAGCAACATATCAAGACAATTTATAAGGCAATGAAGTAATCACGTAATGAACCTATTTGTAGTCGCCGATTACTGTGCAATCAAATCCTTCCATTAATTGTCCCGTCGAGCAAGAACCATAATTCGATTAAGTTCATAAACTCGATACTATGTATAGATCTAATTGGTGTAATGAGAGATGACACATGGAAAACCCTTTCTCCATCATTCATACCTTGGCCAAGGATTTCCTAATTAAACAACCAAACTTAGATCACATAGGACATCGCCTCACGATGGAGGTTAATGGATCCTATCTTGACCACTACCTGTCAATCACTATACCAGATGAATGAAACTACGAGAGGACATATCTAATCTCGTTTGTCGAGACAGGTATTATCCAAATGCTTGAATCAAACTCTAATACATATGACAACCGTAATGTCTCAAGTCTAAGGATTACATGCATAATCACAACGGATAACAAATTATTAATCCAAAGTCATGTAATTTGTTATTCACATCACATTCAGAGAACTATTCAACTAATAGTCACCCACATGTTTGTTAGTCGCATCACTATGCTATTATGGCACGTGGATCACCATCATTTACCATCAACATCCTTATGTTGATCAAAAGTAACAACACATGTAATAGTCCGTAATAGATTATTGAAGTCCCGATCAAATAATCTAAGGACTATGAACACTTTAAGTATTTATCATATTAAGAAAATACGCTAACATATTATAAACGCTTTTAGAATACATTCTTCTAATAAAAATACTAGGGACTCATTCATACACGTAAAGAATGAGAATATGAATGTCCTAATTATGTCAATATGTAAACGAACATATAAATACTAATGCCATAAGTAAATGTCAAAATGCCCTAATATATGTCATCCAAATATGTAGCATTAGGGCATATCTCTAACAATCTCCCACTTGCACTAATGCTATGTCACATAGTATTAGCACAACATACAATGGTATCAAATATCCATCTTTTCAAAACGAGAACCTAGCTGTGATAGGTTCATAGCTACGGTTAGTGGGTCAACTACATCAAGAGATGTTGTCATTTTTTGCAAAGACATATCTCAATATGATTATTGGCTACAGTGCAACGCATGAAGATGGAAACACTTTTCCAAATGTTTGGACATACTGTGAGACCTGGGTTCTACAAGCTTGTGCAGTAGCTCCGTATAGTTGTAACATAAAAGTATCACAACTTAACGGTAGAAACCATAACCAACTCGTATGATTTCCTCGATCCAAACAATTTCTTTTGTAATATTACATATCACAAAAGACTTGAGTTATGTAATGAAATCTACAGTTTGCTCATAACCTTTCTAACTTACTGAGCTACCACTACAAATAAAAATGAACCTTAACATAGACTTTCTATTATAAGATTCAGATTAAGAATCTGAACTTGTAAATCCGTCACTACGGAATTTGCCTCCTCCATAAACCAAAATATATCTTTGGTTCTTCCCAAGTACTTAAGAATATATTTTAATTTTATCCACCGTTCCCAAACCTGGATTGAATTGATATCTACTCGTAACACTTTACAGTTTATGCAATATCAAGTCTTGTACATAGTATAGCAAATATAAAGTTACTATAACTTGAACATGAATTTGTTATGCTACAAGAGTGTCTTGAACACCTACAAGATTACTCTATGTACAATCTAAAGAACATGCTAAGTAATCTATTCGTACTATTACCATAGCTACGAACTCACAAGATACGAATGACAAGTTCCAAATGGAGAACTGTTAATATGACTAGACGTTAATTAATATCACAACACGTATATCATCAACCATGATATCCAAGTCATCATTATTGCAGCTATAGAAAAAATGGATGTGCTCCTACTATTCTTCTACAATCATAAGGTTCATCCATATTCTAAATGAAATCTAACTCTTTAATCTCATTTGAATTGGACAAAACAATTCCAAGAAATGTGCTTAAAAATCCACAAGTGGATTTATTAAGTATACACATATTACTCATATCCATAGATCAAAATCATCAATATAGTAATATAATGTCCTATAATGACTAGCATAAAACAAAGAGACTAAAGCACAATAATTGGTAAAAAGACTTTATCATAGCCAACACTTTGCATTTGATGATATCTTTCTAACACCAATCAAGCTATAAAAGGTCACTACTTTTTCCATTTATTTCAACCTTTTTTCTCGGAAATCCAACATCTAGATACAGTTGAAGTATATGGAGTCTAATCAGTATGCAATAGATTATATAGTTTCTTGGAGTCAATATCACATATATCGTTTCTTTGTAAATCGTAGGATCAACTAATTGATCATTATCTCAAATACACAAACAATTTTCGTGCATCTTAATAAGATATCATTATATTCTTTTTAAGATAAGATGCACTACTAGATTTGCAAAGATCTTGTATGATGATACATTCAGGACCAAATTGAATATATACATTACTTTGGTCTAGGTGATTTTATAGCTTTAGAGGACACTTCCTCAATTTCCATTTTATTATAAAGTAACATCTTCTTGAACAAAACCTTTTCTTCAAGAAAGATTACAATATAATAGATCAATAGACATTGATCACTAAATAGAAATTATATCCTACAAAACTAGGATATACTATAAAATTACTTTTAACCAAAACTCCCACTAGTCCTTTAAAAACTTTTCAATAAAAGTAGGACAAACCAAAATTAACACATTTAATACTTGGTTGTTGTCCAACTTATATCAAATATAAAGTTCTAGCAATAGTAAGAATTTAGTATTCAACATAAAATTAAATTGAGGAAAGTACGACCCACAAATAAATAGGATGATTAGTTAAAGCTAATCAACAAATGTACTATGTTCAACAAAGCACGGTGTCTTCACTAACAAAATCGCATTTAATTGCAGTACACCGAGCATTGTTAATTTCGATACTATATCAAAATTTAGGATACTCAAACAAAATAGTACTTAAGTATTTTACCTTCATGATCTAATCATAAGGCACTAATACATTTTCCTATACGAGCCTATTCACAAATAGCTCTAAATAAATCAACATGTACTAATCCAAATAGCCTAGTAGTTTTAATCCTTTATCAAACAAAGGATGACTTGATTACCATTCTAATAAATAAGATGTATAAGTTGATCAAACCAACCTAATCATCATCTTATTATTAGAAAAACCTAATCATGTAGAAACTATAATTAATTTGGATTATTTGAGTAATCTTAAAATTTGGTGGATGGTTATAACGGTTGACAATATGTTTGCAATACATTCTTTCGTCCATATCAAGATAATAAAGACTACACCATAATGCGCTTTTACAAGTTTTAGGAATATACATTTTATTCCTAATATCATTTAAGTATAATCCTTAAAATACAAAATATATCCAGAAGGTATCCAAACAAATTGTCTTTAGCTAATGCAACAACCTTCGTTTCATTTGCTAACACTGATAACATTTCATGCTTCCAAAAGCGCACTACTGTGATTAAGATTTTATCCTCGAACACATACACTAATGTTTCACTAGAATCAAAAAACTCAAAGTAGTACCAATCACAATTAAAGAATATTTTAATTCATAGTAGCTTTACAACCTTGACCTTCAAGCTATAAAGATACTTTGGATTAAAACTTCTTTTAATGTCCGGTTTCTAGGCTATAAAAATATTGTTTACATATGCCTATACGATCCTTTTTCTCTTTAGACATGCTCTTACTAGCTAATAGAAATCATCTTTCTTTGTCTTTCTTCTTTGCATTACCACTAACCAAAGAGGAAATATAATTATAAAAATGAATTCCATTTATATCTAATATCATGCTATTAAATATGCTTACAACACAACCATTTGCTTGTTTAGAATCATATTATTTACATCTTGCATTCCCATATGCAAACTATGAAAGAATACAACTCCTTAGCATATTTAACTTGTTTTACTTATCAACCATAAGTACTACAATTTTTCGTTTTGATACATTATCAAGATGAAAAATAATGGGGCATTTAATTCTAAGACTTGATTAAGTTTCTAAGAACCATTCTTAGACAAAATCGTTAATTCAAAAAATTTAGTCCGGTTACGCGATATATAGTCTATTTAATTAAAAATGGGTTCATTTGTTATAGCCATAAATGTATGCAGAAAATAAGATCGCAAGTTGACATAAAACTTGTTAAAATCTTTAATTTGGCCTTTAATTGAATGATATTTCCCACTAATTTTATCGAATCCCACACTTCCAAAATGAGATCGTGAATCTAATTAAAGACTCATTAGTAGGTGACCATAGTTCTCTTTAATATGAATCCCTCTCAGCTTTGGTACATTATTGGAATATACATACAAAAAGTTAGCGACGATTACTATCTATATCACTATATAGGATATGGCCATTTTGCCCCTAAATCACCGTAACCTCAGCTTTGATGCATTATTGAAAATGCGATCTAGTTAAATTACACCCGCCGTCACAGTGTTGTGACAATTTGAATCCCGGACCTCAGCTTTGGTGCGTTATTGGCCTCGTGATATTGGAACAACACAACATCACTATGCTTGCTAGGTAAATATAATACTTTCATGGAATATGTCTTCCTACCTTTGGGTTAGCCAAGAGATACCCAATTGAGAAAATATAACCTCGGATAGTGGAGGGCAACGATAAACAATTTTACCGCTTTACGATCTAATATTGTTTGCACATAGGAAGATTTCGAATTTAATTAGGTCTCACTCTGCACATTAGTCCATTTAGCATGCATCTCATACAAAATAACTAAATAAACATATATGCAATAATATAAATATGGTGGATCATGGACTTAGTGGTTAATCAAATTTGAGCCATATAAATTTGAGCAATCACAAAACCTAAGCAAGCACATCTCATGTCTTCAAATGGTCTTGGCACCTTGAACTCTTCAACACCTCCAAGTCTATCAATTCCTTGATTGATCTTGGACTCCTTGGCAAGTTTGATTTGTAGAATAATTACATCATATGTCTTACTACAATTTGCTCTCTTACAATATATGTAAAAATGAGACTTATGTCTCAATTACAAATCAAATGAATGAAATAATATAATTACAAAGCCATCAAATGAATTTACTACCATTCACCATTCATCTATAATTCCATGATCCATCCATCATGCCAAGATATGAATAATATAATTATGAATCATATCCATAAAATAAATTAAAGACATGGTTGCAATAAGTTTCATATCTTGAGCTTTTAACATCTAATGTTTAAATAAAAGAACTCTATTTGTTGAATAAGGCCCAATGCAAATTCTTAGTTCATTTCGTGATCCAATTTGGGTTCCTAAGCTTGAATTAATCTTCTCCAAGAAAAATCCATCTAATCCTATCAGATTTAAGCCCATGAATATTTGGCCCTTTGGGCTTTACCAAAATCCAATTAGTTAGTCATGGCTTTCAACTTGTAATCTTACTATTACAAACCTCCTACACATACATCAAATGTTTTGATTCGTTTCACCTATCTACAGTATTTCAAAAATTCTAAACTTTTTCAGGGACATAGCTCTTCGAGTTTAGATAGTTTTAGAATTAAATAGAACTCAATTTGGATTTAAATTGACTGAGTTATGCCCCTTGGAGCAGACACTGTCCAGAATGTCCAGTGAGCGCGAGAATCAGCAATACTACTATAATGGGTCTAAATGAGACCCTTAACCACGAAATTTGGAGATGCCTATTAGAGGATGAAATGTTATACTATCTCTATAACATAACGTGTCCAACAATCAGCCCCAAACAACAAGTTTTACTATGCCAAATCAGTGTTGCAATTTTAGTGCGCAGAATATTTGCTTACCAAATCTAAACATCAAACATGCATAGACAATGAAACTCTTTCCAAGTTCTTTTTAGTGCTATAGACTCACGAAACTAAATGCAAACATACATGTAATTGCATGAATATCAAGTCATGTCTTTGATACCAATTGAAGGAACGATATCCGGGATTGCACATATAGAATAAAAATTTTGTAGCGGAAGATAGCATGAAATACAATTTTCATAGCATATATGACATTCTTATGTGTAGTCAATCCCAATACTTGATATTTATGCAACATACATCTTAAACCAAAGGTAAAACAAGAAGAGAAGGATACCTCTTGAAGACTAAAGGTTGTAATCATTTGGTGAAGCTTTGAGAACTCCTTGAACCTTCCACAAGTGTAGAAGTCCTAGATTGTCCACCTAGCAATTTGAAGAAGCCTTTCCTCCTCCTTGAGTTGTAGTGCTAGCAAACTCCTTGGAAGATTCATGGACAAGAACACTTCTCTCTTTTGAAAGATTACTTAAAACTACTCTTAGTTTAGTTATCTTCCATAGTCTCAATTTAATCCAAGATGACAAAGCAAGTGAAGAACTAATTCTCATGTTCTTGCAACTCATCTATAGTGTATGTATATGTGGCTGATTTTTCAGAAAAGAAGAAGACTTCTAAAGCCATTTCTTTCTCTCTATTTTGGTCGTGCATACACATGAGAATGAGCAGAATTTTTCCTCTCTCTCTCCTCTCAATTAGCCGTGTATGTTTGCAATAAATAAGAAGAAATCTTTGTCTTCTTTTTCTTTTTGCTTTGACCAAGAAAAGCACAAGACACAAGGTCCATGCTTTGTCTTGTTATGTTTTCTTTTCCTTGATTCATGCAAAACACAAGACATAATATATTAATAACTTTGTCATCTTTTGTTTTGGTTTTCCCATGAAAGAACATAACAGATATACATACAAATGTCTTGCAAGTTGTCTTCACAAGACAAGTTGACATTATTTAACACTTAAATAATGCCTACAATTGTTGACCAATTTCAACCCTTGTATTAATAGATGGATGTCTAGGATTTTTCTCTTGGTACTTTGTGTTTATTGGCTAATACTTTGCCACATCAATATGTTGCCAACCAATAGGAAGAAATCAGATTTTACCTATTTGCACTAAGCACCCAAAACTTTCTCAAGCTTACAAATTTGCCCCATTAACTTTTAATGGTTGAGACTATAATTATTAACTCTTAATAATTTCTTAGAGAAGATAATTCAAGTCCAAGCAAGACTTAATCTCCTTGCTAATATGGTGTGACTTTCTAGGTTCATAGCCAAATAACACTAAGGAAACATTAAACACCTTTAATGTCAATCAGGTTCTTGATTTGTTTCAAGAATTTCTCCTTTAATTCTTGAAACACCTTTAAGGTATTGAATGACGTCTAGCAACATATCAAGACAATTTATAAGGCAATGAAGTAATCACGTAATGAACCTATTTGTAGTCGCCGATTACTGTGCAATCAAATCCTTCCATTAATTATCCCGTCGAGCAAGAACCATAATTCGATTAAGTTCATAAACTCGATACTATACATAGATCTAATTGGTGTAACGAGAGATGACACATGAAAAACCCTTTCTCCATCATTCATACCTTGGCCAAGGATTTCCTAATTAAACAACCAAACTTAGATCACATAGGACATCGCCTCACGATGGAGGTTAATGGATCCTATCTTGACCACTACCTGTCAATCACTATACTAGATGAATGAAACTGCGAGAGGACGTATCTCATCTCGTTTGTCGAGACATGCATTATCCAAATGCTTGAATCAAACCCTAATAATATGACAACCGTAATGTCTCAAGTCTAAGGATTACATGCACAATCGCAACGAATAACAAATTATTAATCCAAAGTCATGTAATTTGTTATTCACATCACATTTAGAGAACTATTCAACTAATAGTCACCCACATGTTTGTTAGTCGCATCACTATGCTATTATGGAACGTGGCTTACCATCCTTTATCATCAACATCCTTATGTTGATCAAAGGTAACAACACATGTGATAGTCCGTAATAGATTATTGAAGTCCCAATCAAATAATCTAAGGACTATGAACGCTTTAAGTATTTATCATATTAAGGAAATACGCCAACATATTCTAAACGCTTTTAGAATACATTCCTCTAATGAAAATACTAGGGACTCATTCATACACGTAAAGAAGGAAAAAAATATGAATGTCCTAATTATGCCAATATGTAAACGAACATATAAACACTAATGCCATAAGTAAATGTCAAAATGCCCCAATATATGTCATCCAAATATGTAGCATTAGGGCATATCTCTAACAATACCATTAAGGGCACCATCAAGACTACCAAGGGCACCACCATGACCACTAAGAGCACCACTACCATCTTCCTATCTGTATCTATAGGTAAAATAATTTAGAGTTTATATATACATATATGTATATTTATCTCTTTTTTTCCTTCTATAGTATATACATATATATATATATATATATATATATATATATAT
Organism: Ehretia macrophylla; assembly: GCA_037974665.1. Classification (NCBI taxonomy): domain Eukaryota; kingdom Viridiplantae; phylum Streptophyta; class Magnoliopsida; order Boraginales; family Ehretiaceae; genus Ehretia; species Ehretia macrophylla. The sequence continues at coordinate 73,226,679 of CM075779.1, forward strand.
ATATGTATATATATGTGTGTGTGTGTATGTGTATATATATCTATGTATTTGTATACCTATATATATATATATATATATTAGATTTTTAATTTTTTCAATTTTTAATTTTATGTTTTATGATTATTTAATTTTAATTTTTTTATAATTTTTTTGGATGAAATAATGGAGTCATGTGCTAATTTAGAATTGAAATAACAGAGTAATATGCTAGTTTATGTTTTTTAAGTATATATGATGGTTGTAGTTCAATATGTATATGTTAATGCCGATGTATTGAATATGAAATGTTATTTGGCTAGTAGTGTTATTCTTTTGTTATATTGTGAGAATTGAATATGCATATTGTGGGATTAAATATGTTGTTCTGTAGCTTCCCAATCTATAGTTTCATTTCTTTTTAGCATTGAATATGTGAAATAATGGAGTCATGTGTTAATTTAGAATTGAAATAATGGAGAAATATGCTAATTTAGAATTGACATAATAGAGGCATATACTAATTTAGAATTGAAATAATGGAGTCTTGTGTTAGTTTATGTTTAGTATGTATCATGCTTATAGTTCAATATGTATATGTTAATGGCGATAATATGGATATGTTAATTGCGATGTATTGAATATGAAATGTTATTTGGTTGGTAGTGCTATTCTTTTGTTATATTATAAGAATTGAATACGTATATACCGAGATTGAATATATTATTTTGTAGTTTCCAAACCCATAGTTTCATTTTTTTTAAATATTGAATATGTGAAACAATAGAGTCATGTGATAACTGAGAGTTGAAATAATGGAGTAATGCACTAATTTAGAATTAAAATAATAGAGCCATGTGCTATTTTAGAATTGAAATAATGAAGTCATGTGCTAGTTTATGTTTTTTAAGTTTGTATCATGCTTATAGTGCAATATGTATATGTTAATGCCGATAATATGTATATGTCAATGCAATGTAGTGAATATGAAATGTTATTCGGTTGGTGGTTCTATCCTTTTGTTATATGGTGAGAATTGAATGTGTTGTTTTGTAGCTTTCCAATCCATAGTTTCATTTCTTTTTAGCATTGAATATGTGAAAATAATAGTCATGTGCTAATTTAGAATTAAAATAATGGAGTCATGTGTTTATTTAAGTTTTTAAGTATGGACCATGCTTATAGTTCAATACTGATAATTGGTTAATGGGTTCAGCTCGCAAGAAGTCTGCATTGGTAGGGAAGCACCCATGTTCCCATCATCAATACTAGAGTTGGACTCACGCAAGAAGACGTCGATAGGGTTGTCATTAAAGCAACGGAGTCCATGAGGCAAAAGCTTGAATGTGAAACCCCACTTTCTTGCTTATCTCGTTTTACGTGCTTTACCTCGTTTTGCGTGCATATGATCTATTTATGTGCTATAGGACCTAGAAAGTTATAATTTTGATTTCAATACTCCTAATACGTGCTAAATGTGCATTCATGAAATTTTCATCAAAAACGGAGTCAGAAATTTTATCGTCGATTTTCAGTGAATAGTGTTTTCGAAACACGTCCGCTATAATTTTGAAACTGGTCTTTTTAACCCTTATAGACCTAGTCCACGGACTTTAATAGACCTGTGTTTGATGAAAATGGTTTTAAAATCGGCTTAAGAATTTATTAGGGTTTTTACACCGACTTTTGCGAAAATCGAGTTTTAAGCCGACTCGGGTGAAATTTTTGAATTGTAAAACTTCTTGTCACCTAAAAATAATCCACTTGAGATATCTTGGGGGTAGCATAATTATTTTTAACTTGGTGAGCACTAAAATGCAATTAAAGTCATTAAAAACACAAAAATACCTATTAAAATAACTTTGACTTTAATTAATTAATTGACCATTTAAGCTAATGTCCTCAACACACACTCACACAACACAAAAACACCATCACACACACACACATTGCCGAGAGAAAAGAGGGAGAGAAGAGAAGAGAAAAACTCAAGCTTTCAATCCAATTTTTCAAAGAAAAACCTAGTTTTTGTCCGTGAAACTTCGCACCGACTTGGATTCTGCTTGTTGGGCACGCATAGCACGCATTCCTAGGCTTATATCGCATCTAAGGTGAGAGAAAAATTCTAGATCTCAAAATGTCATTTTTGTGTTTTTGCGTATAAATGAAGATTGAACCGTTAGAATTGAAATCTGATGATAGATTATTGCTCCTTGCATGCTAGGGATCATTATATACTAATACTACGAATTTCTGTCGGATATAGCATAATTTTTATTTTCCGGGTATTTAATTTTGATTAAAATGTTCAAAGTTGATTTAATTGAGTTGTGTTGATCGAAATCGATTGCCGTCGATTTCTAAATACTTGATAATTACGTGTTAGCGCTGTTGTAATGCCGAATTTTCGATTACATTGTTCGTGTGAAAATCCGGAAAATCCAGCCATGACATCTTAGGATTTTAGGGTTATCGGGCATGATTTAGAGGTGTTATGGTGGATTTCCGAGAGGGCTAATGTAGTAGGTTGAATGGGTGAGTGATAGGAACTGATTTGGCAATGTTTGGATTAGTAGATTGTAAGTTATGAATTTTAGAAGTTTAGGTTGTCATTCTTTAATTTCTTGAACGATGCCTTAGATGGTTGGGTAGTGTTCGAGTGATGAATGGTGAGTTGTTGTTGAGTAATTTAGAGTTTAATTATGTATATTATGCATGTCCGGTTAGATGGCCTACTTTGTCATCTAACTACGTTGTTTGTTGTTTAATTTAATATTGATGTTATATTGATGTTATTGATTGATTATTATTGAATGCGGGAATCGGGCACTCTTGTTGCTGATCTCCCAATTGATTGATTGATTTATGCTTGTATGATGATTGATGAATATGGAGTCTTGGTATGTGTGTGCCACCTCTCGGGCAGCGTCGGGCTGTCGGGTTGATAACGGCATGACTGCCATAGGCTACCCCCAGCTCGCATGACGGAGGTGTCATGGAGGGAGGGGCTAGTGAGGTACCTCGGGTGCGTGAGTAATGGGGAGTTATAAGAAGAACGGTTGAGATCGTGATGGCGTTTGGAGCTACACCTAATAGAGTATCCTTATTGATTGGTTATATAGTTATGTGATGATAGCATTATTTATGTTGTTGTGTGTTTACTTGCTCAAAGGACTAAATCCAAGGAGCGTAGTGAATACTGTCGAGATCTATCGGATCCTCACTGGGCTTATGTATATAAGCTCACTCTCTATTAATGCATGTTTCAGGTGTACTTTCACAAGATTACGGGTACGTGCCTCCTGAATAGGAGAATGTGGAAAACGTGCCTTTCGTGGATGAGTCATATGTCCCTGAGTCTTATCCATGATTCTATGTTGTTAAATGTCTTGTATATTAGTTTAATAGACTTTATATGTCTTATGGTTCTTAATGTAATAGATATTGAAAAGATGATGAACCAAATGATGTTAATTTAGTGGCTTTCTTTTGTCTGTGGTTAAGTTGTAGTTGTGTCTCAACTTACTTTTGAAATGTATGATAAAGTTGAGGTATTGTATGTCATGTTGGAACGGAGGCGTATAACGAGGATGATTTATTGTATAATATGGTTGTGTTGTATGTTGTTGTTTGTATTGAGGAATTACGGGATGTATGATGTTTAATGAGGTTGGTTTAGAACCTCGGAAATCTGTTTTCTGTCGTTATGCCGCCGAAATTCCGTTGCGTCCTGACTGATCGTAGGTGGGGTCGAGTTGGGGCGTGACATTGAAGACCAAAGAAATTTGTAGAAGGCGATGCAACGACAGATGAACCAAGCCACGAACCTCGTGATGCAATTGTAGGAGGAGATTAATTAGCTAAAAGGCAACAAACCACTACCACGTCAGCCCGATCAACATGATCAAGGGTAGATGTATAATTTTTTTAGTCAATTTCAAAAACTAATTTCATACAATATTTTTATATTTTTGTGAATTTAAAAGATGCATTTTGTAAATATTATTTTGAATATGTAATATTACGTTTTAATATATAAATTTGGTTTTTTTTTTTATATTTCGTATTTTTTTTAAAAAAATAATTATTATTTGACGATAGAATAGTGATAGACGATTGGCCACTGCTAATCGTCCATCGCTTTTTGACGAAAAAATGATACAAATTTGCTGTGGATACGGATATGTGGCAACCAAAAGGCTACGAATTGGCTATATATATTTGGTGACCAAAGGACTATGGATTGGCTATGAACATTTGGTGACCCAAGGGCTACAGATTGGCTATGGAATGTTGGCGATCGAACAGCTACAAATTGGCTTCGGCCTTGTGGCGATGGAACATTTTTGACTAAACGGCTATGGCTTTAGTACAGAAGTTAAATAATTAATAAAAAATTCAAAAAATTAGTGGGTAACAGGTTGGATACGAGCATTTGGAGACGAAAATCAAAAAAATAAATAAAATTAATTTCTAAATTTGGAAACAAAATGGCGACGGAGTCTTAATTTAGATACGAGGTTTGAAACGACAGATGACTTTTCGTCGCCTGTCCCAATAGGGCAACGGCCAAACGACAGACGAAATCCTTTCGTTACCCTATTCGTTTTTTCTTGTAGTGATTCTTTGTTTTTCTCGTTCATGATTTTGACATAATAACCATTTTCACGTATATCTCTAAAATATAGTAGATTTCTCTGTGATCTACTGGAATATAAAATATCGCTTATCATAATTTTTGTTCTACCAGGAAGCATCATATAAGCTCTTCCAGAGCCATCAATAAAATTTGTAGTGCCAGAAATTGTAATAACATTTGTTTCTGCTAATTTTAATTGGGAGAAATAAATTATATTTTTAAGAATCGTATGTGTGCCTAATGCACATGTGTGCAATCAAGGTATTTGTTTTCCTACTAGTTTTGTCCTTATAAAATAGTTGAATTCCCAGGTCATTCTCGCGAATCCATTTCTTCAATAGTTATTTCCCATAGACAGTTACAGAACAAGGTATATCTACCAATGTGTTAGGTAAACCAATCACATTTGAGTTTTATTATCCTTCACAGCGAAGAGATATTAACGCAATCTAACAGAAAGAAAACCAGATCAGTTTTCTTAAACAATATATCAAAAGTCTTAAAATTGATGAGCAGGTTGCTAAACAGCAAAAGCCCATTAAAGACTTTCAGACCAAACTTGAAAAAAAAGTTTGTTCATAACTTCCTATGGCCTTTTGGGCTCGTAAGAAGCATTCAGTCTAAATCTTTGTTTCAATCTATTAGATACGGTGGACTTGAGACAATCCATCTGAATTCATTAATTGAATCCTTGGGGTCCGTCTCTGTGTTACTGCAAAACAACAAAATGATAGGGTTTTGTTCTTCTATGTTCCCTTCAAAAACTAGGATCCAACGGTTAGACTTTCCCTCTCTGAAGTCATATGGTTACTGAAGAATTCCAAGAAACTTCAGCTAGTCCAGGTCAAACGATAACTGGTAAAGACATCTCAAGTCCGTTGATGGGTGTGGCTTTCCCAAAAGGTCAAAGAAGATTTAGAAACTTGTTTATCTTCTAGCCTGTATTTTATTTTGTATTTTGCTTAGTCAACTTATCTTTAGCCAACTTACCTTTAGTCGATCTATCTCAAGACTCTTGTAAGGTCACGGGATTGAGGAGCAGAAGGCGTAAGACTTCGTTGTTACCCATGTGGCGATTAGATGAGGGATAGTTAGACTTCGAAGATAGTAAGGCTTTGAAGATAGTAAGACTAAGTACGATGCAGATTAGATTATAGGGAAAATAGACTAGTTTATTTATTTTCTTTGTATTAGTGGGAAATACACATCACTCAGTATACTTGTGTGTATTTTACTATAAGTCAGATTGATCCAGACATGAAGAAGTTTTACACCGTCTTCAGCATAAAACCAGATTCAGACTCAGAGATGAAGAAGAAGATGAATCCAGTCAAGATTCTATCATCAGATATCATCATCACAAGATGACAAAATTACTTTTAACTTTTTTCTTTTCCATTTTCACTTTTTTTTATAGATTCGATATCCTATATAAGACAGGGTCTGTCTTAAAAAATGGAGGATCCGAATTTTCTTTCTCATCATCTTTTGTTTTAATTCGGTATCACTCTTATACATTGTACGTCTGTACAACCAACAATGTAGCACAGTTACCTTCCAGTACATCTAATAACAAGTAAGAGACATCGTCTCCTTTTATCTTCATATTTCTTGTATTTCATTTATTTATCTTTTATTATCCATGCATGATAGGATTCCTTCGGGAATACCTTTTCATTTTTTTGTTTTGCAGTAACACAGAGACTGACCCAAGGATTCAATTAATGAAATCAGATGGATTGTTTCAAGTCCACCATATCTAATAGAAAGAACAGATAAAGATAGACATAACAGAAAGCGAAAAAAGCATGGATAATAAAAGATAAATAAATAAAATACAAGAAAGATGAAGATAAAAAGAGACGATGTCTCTTACTTGTTATTAGATGTACTAGAAGGTAACTGTGCTACACTGTTGGTTGTATAGGAGTACAATGTACAAGAGTGATACCGAGAAGGAATTAGACCTTCTTGGATGCAGTTCATGTCTGCACCTGAGTCTAATAAGGCAATGGTTTCGAATTTGAAATCATTAACCTTGATGGTTAACTGGACATACCATTTCTGGTAAGTGATTCTGTTAAGAAGATTGAGATAATCCTCTGTTGGTTTGAAGGTACTAGTTCCTTCTGTTTATTTGTTGGGGGCAATCTGAGTCTATTTATCAAGTTCATCCTTTTGAGAAAGATGTTCTTGACGTTCTAGGTATTCAATCTGTAAGAGTTGGACATTTTGTTGAAGATGTTCATGATCTAGTCTGAGATCACAAACCTCTTGTCTATATTCATGTCTGAGTTGCTGGATTTCTGATTTTAACAATTTAATCTCATGCTGGAGATCAGAGATCCCAACTGGCTAGGATTTCCTTTTCTGGAAATGACTAAGAACATCAGAATCATTCGTATTCTTGATGTTACTCTGGGTAGTAATGGATGGAAGGTTCTTTTTCTCTTTCTGATCCATAATTTATTTGAGTTTGAGAAGATAAGCTTGTTTTTCTTCTGGATCATTAATCTTACAGATCATGTCAATCATAAGACCATGAGAATCTGTGAGGACATTGAGTCCTTTCTGGCAGAAACATGCTCCTTTGTTGGGACATACACATTCCTAGTCAGAGTTTGAAGAACTACTGGAATAGTAGTATGTTCCAATCTGATTAATATTTTTTTCATCAGAGTATTATGAAGAAGAACTGGATGATGATTCAAGATCAACGATAGACTTGAGTAATCTACTCTTTGTAGCTTCATCTAATTCTAATGATTGAATTAGTGATCTGACTTTACAATCTCTTGCAAAGTGTCCTGTTTTACCACATTTAAAACATCCTATGGTTTTCTGTTCTTTACTATGTTTATGGTAATTTGGTTTCCAATTTCTTCGTGGAAACTTCTGATAATGTTTCTTTTTGGTGTATGGTTTGTTGCCATACTTCTGGTTATACTTTTGTCCAATAGACTTGAAGTGATTCTTGTATTTTATGGAGGAAACTCTGGATTTATGTGTTTTCTGAGTATGGGGTGGTTGGACTCTTTCCATACTATACTGTTCACACCAATTTCCTAATTCTTTTCTATTAGACTGTTTCTTAAGTTGTGCTTTAAAACGAAGATCAGTGCAAATCTTCAAAGCAGTCTTGTTAATATGAGATATGATATCTCCATATGTCATTAGATCATAGTCTAATCCTGGGAAATCTTGTGAAAGAGCTTCTTTCACCTGCTGAGCAAATAACTTTGAAAGTCCAGATAAAAATCTTTATTTCCAATAACTGGCGTTGTTGTAAGATCTTTGGTATAATTTACTAAGGAAGACATCCTTATACCATCGGAAGTCTTGGAGTGTTCAACATCTGAGGTTCTGAAGGATTTCAGATGTTCATTCCTGATAAACTGTGGGATCACCTATGAAATGGTAAGTGATATCGAAGACTAAGACTGATAGAGCACTTGACTCTGTTTGACCTTGCTGATTAAGAATGGGTTCTCTATTCTCATTGGTTTTCATCATGTTAAGAATACCTTCTTTGGTGGCTTCATTGAGATGGTCATCCCACCATCCTTTGAGCTGGCCATTGAAACCAAGAATGATATATCTGGTTGCTGATCTCTCAGTAACAGCTTGTTTGTAAATGTTACCTATGATGATCATCTGTTTGGTAACATTGAGAATCTGATATTATGTCATCCTATCTATGTTCCATTCATAGATTTGGGTTCCTGAGTAGGATCTCTGGGAATATGATTCTTCGATTTGAAGATCTGGAGGTGAAGGTCTGGGATAGAAATTCTTTGTATATGGAAAAGAAATTCTATTAATGTGGATATTTTTATCGCTCCCGGAATTCTGTGAAGATGAGGACTCACAATCAGAATTACTATCTGACTGTTTCAATGTTTGAAGAGCTGGTTGGCTCGATGAAGGTTCTGATTTCTTGATCCTGGAAATCAGTTTCTAGAGAAGTTTGGTATTCTTCTCTTCTGTAGATTCCAAATTTGGAATATATCTAGATATCTGAAAAGGTAAAACCTTTATCGGAGATTCTGGTTTAACCTTTGAACTAGTTAACTTAAGTGAATCAAATGATTTTATCAATGGAACATGAGTCTGTTCTTCTGACTTCTGGATTGATTCCTTAGGTTTATCTGAAGTAACAGCAGTCTGGTTTTCTAGAATATCTTCGATATTCTGAATCTGTTTTTGCAAAGTAACTATTGAAAGATTAGTCCAATTATTTTGTTGGGCTATGTCTTTTAGTTCTGTTTTTTCTGTAAGAACGACTGGTTTAAGATCTATGGTTCCTTCTTTAGTAGGAATCTGTGTATGTTGAAACGGAGGGTGCTCCACATCAATGATTGTCGTAGAATTGGGTAAATTTCATTTTCTTGTTCTTGCAGTAAGGACATTAATGTTTATTGGTTTATTTCTATGTCTAAACCAAAGAAAAAATGGTACATTTAATCTAACAATTTGCAAATATTGAAGCCACTGGCTTTTTAAATCTGCTAATTGTTCACTGTTGTAGTTGTTAAAATACCACTCTCTGATTTGTTTGTTCTCATCTGAAAGAAATTCATCTTTCAAACCTTGAATATCTCTTTCAAAGACTTTAGACAACATATTGATGCCAAAGTCTGAGGCTGAAGGATTGAAGTCAACAGATGATGTATCTGTTGGTTCAAATTCTGGATAGACTGGACGAGCAGTCTAATTTTCAATCTTAATTCCCATAGGAACAGATTGAGTCTGAGTTCTGCTTGTTGAGGGAAGGTCAACAACACCTGGGGTAGGGTTAGAAACACTGATCCTAGAGATAATGGAAACTGATTCGGATATAACTGATTCCCTATTTCTTCTATCTATCTTAATTGAAACAGTACCATCATCATACTGGATGATCTGTTCAATTCTGGAGTTCTGGCAGTCTGGTCCTGAACAACTGGTGTGGTGGCATTCTCAATATCCCACCTGTCTGGAAGTGAAACTTCATTCCACCTAATGGTTCTGGGTATGTTAACTATTGATCTATTTCTGTCCTTGTTCTAAAGGATAGTTTCACCTTTTGGACGTTTTCTGGTTATAGATCTAGGATTTAATCCTGTAGTCATTAATTTATAATTAAGACGATAAATAACTTCATATGCATGTGTACCACAATTAACATGATAGTTATGCGTCTTAATATCTAATTGTAAAGCTTTCATGACATGAGGACATGTAAGTGATATGGTATGATCTGGAAAATAATTAAAGAAAACTGGACCATTACATAGACTAGTCTCAACTAATCATATTAATGAATCATTAAATCTAAGTAATCTACAATCTCTGAGAGCTAGATATATACTGGTATTTAGTCCTTCTCTGATTAGAGGCTTAAGTGCAACTTGTACATGGCCAATATGTAAAAACCTATAGCCGTTTCTAATGGCTTTGTCTAATGATTTCTGGGAAAAAGTCTAATGCTCTGTTGATCACTGGTTAATGGCACTACTACTTCCTTACATCTAACAGTTAATCGGTGTTCATGCAGGTTTTGCAGGGACATCGTCCTCACAAACGACAGTCAGTAACAAGTTTCAGCCCCTTGTTGCTAAATCTAAACCAGCAACCCCATAACCTAAACAGTCACCAGCTCCAACATACATTTATAAGAACGTCTTTGACCAGATTCTTATAACTGAACCAGCACACTTCAAACAGAACCCAAATATAACCCCAGATGAGTTTACGTCATTCCACCTAATGGCTCTGGGTATGTTAACTATAGATCTATTTTTGTCGATGTTCCAAAGGATAGTTTCACCTTTTGCATGCTTTCTGGTAACAGATCTAGCATTTAATCCTGTAGTCATAAAGTTATAAGTAAAACGGTAAATAACTTCATAGGAGAGTGTACCACAATCAACATGATAGTTATGCGTCTTAATATCTAACTGTAAAGCTTTCATGACATGAGGACATGTAAGTGATATGGTATGATCTAGAAAACAATTAAAGAAAAATAGACCATTACATAGACTAGTCTCAACTAATCCTAGTAATGAATCATTATATCTAAGTAATCTACAATCTCTAAGAGCTAGATATACACTGGTATCTAGTCCTTCTCTGATTAGAGGCTTTAGTGCGACTTGCACATGGCCAATATGAAGAAACCTATAGCCGTTTCTTTTGGCTTTATCTAGTGATTTCTGTGAAAAAAGTCTGATGCTCTGTTGATCACTGGTTAATGGCACTACTTCTTCCTTACATCTAATGGTATGTAGAGATTTAAGGTCGAAGAGACCTTTCTGATAAATCTCATCTATGTTCATCTTAGGAGGTTTCCAATTACTTAACTCTCCTATTGTCCATGTCTGTTCTGTTTTAGCTATGGTATTCTTATCTGATTTAACTGGTACTGGTGTGCTGGCTTTCTGGGCATACGAACTGCGATCGAATGCTTTTGCCTTGTCTTTGTCCTTCTTGGGTGCCATTGTTACTAGTGTCAGGAGTGAATGATTCCTGCAAATGGTTAGTAACAATATATAGAAAGAATTGCGGAACTGAAATATTATCAATTCTACTTCTGAAATCTTTGTTTCAATCTATTAGATACGGTGGACTTGAAACAATCCATCTGAATTCATTAATTGAGTCCTTGGGTCTGTCTCTGTGTTACTGCAAAACAACAAAATGACAAGGTATTCCCGAAGGAATCCTATGTGATAGGCACGTGGCCTGTTAAAAATTCTCTGGTTAGAATATCAGGGATGAAACAAACTAGGAAAGTACAGATAAAGATAGACATAACAGAAAGCGGAAAAAGTATGGATAATAAAAGATAAATAAATGAAATACAAGAAAGATAAGGATGAAAGGAAACGATGTCTCTTACTTGTTATTAGATGAACTGGAAACTACACTGTTGGTTGTACAGGAGTACAATGTGAAAGAGTGATACCGAATTAAAAGAAAAATATAGAGAGAAAGAAAATTCGGATCCTCAGTTTTTTAAGACAGACCCTGTCTTATATAGGATATCGAATCTATAAAACAAAAGTGAAAATGGAAAAGAGAAAAGTCAAAATTAACTTTTCCTAAAGTGAACAGTAAAAAGTGATTTTTACTATTCATAAATAGTGTTTGGATAGTTTCGGCTTTTTACTGTGGCCGAATCTTGTTTTGTCTTCACGTGTTGATCTTGTCTGGCTTTAACTGTGGCCGAAAGATCATTTGTCTTGACATGATGAGAATGTTTCTGACTGGATTACTTTCACAGTGACCGAAAGTAATTTTGTCATCTTGTGATGATGATATCTGATGATGGAATCTTGACTGGATTCATCTTCTTCTTCATCTCTGAGTCAGAATCTGGTTTTATGTTGAAGACGGTGTAAAACTTCTTCATGTCTGGATCAATCTGACTTATAGTAAAATACACACAAGTATACTGAGTGATGTGTATTTCCCACTAATGCAAAGAAAATAAATAAACTAGTCTATTTTCCCTATAATCTAATCTGCATCGTACTTAGTCTTACTATCTTCGAAGCCTTACTATCTTCGAAGTCTAACTATCCCCCATCTAATCGCTACATGGGTAACAACGGAGTCTTACGCTTTCTGCTCCACAATCCCGTGACCTTACAAGAGTCTTGAGATAGGTCGACTAAAGGTAAGTTGGCTAAAGGTAAGTTGACTAAGCAAAATACAAAATAAAATACAGGCTAGAAGATAAACAAGTTTCTAAATCTTCTTTGGCTTTTTAGGAAAGCCACACCCATCAATGGATTTGAGATGTCTTTACCAGTTGCCGTTTGACCTGGACTAGCTAAAGTTTCATGGAATTCTTCAGTAACCATGTGACTTCAGATAGGGGAAGTCTAACCGTTGGATCCTAGTTTTTGAAGGGAACTTAGAAGAACAAAACCCTATATGTCCTGTGTTTTTGGAGAGAACACTGGAAAACTCATCTGTATTGTATTTTTGGCGGTGAACACAACTAAACTCCATTGTCTGAATTATAATGGTGTAAAAATGCCATAACAATCATCTTCATTGTTATTGGCAGATTCTGTAGAAATGGATGCTTGATCTGGGGCAATTTCATTGAGTTGCAGCATAATGGCCTAAACTTCATCATAACTGGTGGCGACTGCAAGCTGAGTCTGGAGGAAATTCAAAAAGGAGAGAAACTCCTGTCCTTCTAGTTGAATTTCTTTATTCTGTTTCTGATTAGTCTCTAGTCATGCTTGGACCTTTGGAGTTGAACAAGAACTGTTGTTCATCTTCTTCTACCACATGACAAAATGACTTCTTCCGAAAACAGGAATGAATTGCTGGTTTCCGAAAGATGTATGTTTGAATGTAAATTCTGATCTGAATATCCATGTTACAAAGAATATTCTGTAGAATACAAAAAATGGGGGAAGGTAGACTAAATTTTTTGGTGCCTTCCAATTTTCTGAAAAATACATGAAACCTTCGTAAACTGATTCTGGTAATATTTCTGTTATAGGACCATATGATGACTACCATTGGATAAACCAATTTGGTACCTCTAGTGGAAAGCTTTTCTTGAAAAGGAAAAACCATGACATATCATGTTTATCATTCTGGCGATAGAAGCATCTGAACCATGCCTGAATGTAATCATAATAGTTATAGTCTCTGAAAGCTGCATCAACTGGGAGCTATTTTGTTTTCTGTGGGGGTTGTGCCCATTGATCAAGGGTGATCACAGTCTCTAGTTTAGCCTTGACGTGGCTATATTGGCCTGGTTGTTTGTCTTGGTCATCTGGGACAAACTCTATGGAACTTGTTGCTATAAGCATGGCTTCATAGTAACTCTGGGTTTTATATGTATTATCTGGGATGTAGTTTGAAAGGGGGTGAAGAAACGCCCTAGCAAACTCATCTGGGGTTATATTTGGGTTCTGTTTGAAGTGTGCTGGTTTAGTTATAAGAATCTAGTCAAAGATGTTCTTATAAATGTATGTTGGTGATGGTAACTATTTAGGTTCTGGAGTAGCTGGTTTAGTTTTAGCAACGAGGGGCTGAAACTTGTTACTGATTGTCGTCAGTGAGGACGATGTCCCTGCAAAACCTGCATGAACACCGGTTAACTGTTTCTAATGGGGCAAAGTCTCCAAAACTGTGAGGTTTCTACCTAGGGGTGACTGGGTAGATTTCTGTGTATGGGTTATCTGCTTGTCTTCAACCTTGACTGGGGTTGATGATTGAACTGGTGCTGGTGTGCTGGCTTTCTGGGCATACGAACTGAGATCGAATGCTTTTGTATTGCCTTTGTCCTTCTTGGGTTCCATTGTTACTAGTGTCAGGAGTGAATGATTCTTGCAAATGGTTAGTAACAATATATAGAAAGAATTGCGGAACTGAAATATTATCAATTCTGCTTCTGAAATCTTTGTTTCAATCTATTAGATACAGTGGACTTGAAAAAATCCATCTGAATTCATTAATTGAATCCTTGGGTCCGTCTCTGTGTTACTGCAAAACAACAAAATGAAAAGGTATTCCCTAAGAAATCCTATATGATAGGCACGTGGCCTGTTAAAAATTCTCTGGTAAGAAAATCAAGGATGGAATTATCCTCTCCCTTGATATATTCTATATCAAAATCAAATATTGACAGGATAGCCTGCCATCTGGCAAAGATCTGTTTGGACGCTATGTTTTTAACATCCTTAGTAAGTACATCCTTTGCTGACTTGCAGTCAACATGTACTAAGAATTTTTGATTCAACAAATCATCCTGAAATTTTGAAATACATTTTACAATGGACAAAATCTATTTTTTGACTGTTGAATAGTTCTGTTGGGCTTTATCCTATGTTCCTGAATGGAAACGAACAATGTGTTCCTTTCCTTCTAAGATCTGTTTTAAAATACCGCCAAATCCCAATTCAAAAGCATCTGTCTGAACTATCTTTGGGGTGTCTGGTTGACATAAAGTCAAAACTGGTAAAACCTTGACTTGACACTTAATTTCTTGAACAGCCTTGGTATGAATATCAGACCATGCTGGAGGGTTCTTTTTAAGATGTTCAAAAAGAGGTTTACACATGTGGAGAATGCCATGATAAAATTCTGCAACATAGTTTAGAGATCCTAAAAATCTCTGTAATTGTGTTTTCTCACGCAAAATGTATGGGATTTTTATTTTGCAAAATTAAGGGTTCTTTGGATAAGGGTGATTTTTCCAAAGGAAATCATGTTTCCAAAAAATCTGATTTTTGTCTGAAAAAGCTTAATCTTGGGTGCAGAAACCACAAGACCGTTTTCTTTAATGACTTTAAAGAAAATATGCAAATGTTTCCAATGCGGATGAATGTCAGTACTGAAGACTAAAACATCATTAATGTACACAATTATGAAATTTGTGAACTGATTAAATATCTGGTTCATAATGTTCTGAAATTCTGAAGGTGTATTCTTGAGCCCAAAAGGCATAACATTCCACTCATATTGTCCAAATAGAACGGTGAATGCTGTTTTGTACCTTTCTGGTTCTAAAACTTGGATTTGCCAAAATCCTAATTTCATGTCAAATTTACTGAAGACATGGGCTTGATGTAATCTCTTAAGGAGATCATTCTTGTTGGGCAATGGATATCTGATCCATTGTAAGACCTTGTTTAAAGGCTTATAATTTATGACAAGACAAGGGACTCATCATTCCTGTTCTGCATGTTTATTGGCATAAAAGGCTGCACACGACCATGGGCTTTTACTGGGTCGGATTAGCTTTTTGTCTAATAAACTCTGGATCTTTTTTTTGCAAAGAGAAAGAGATTCCTGATTCATCTAAATGGGTCGAACCCTTGTAGGAATATTCTGTTCTGAAAAGTCTTTCTCATAAGGAAGAGAAACTGAATGTTTCTTACGAGCCCAAAAGGCCGTAGGAAGTTCTGAACAAACTTCTTTTTCAAGTTTGGTTTGAAAGTCTTTAATGGGCTTTTGCTGTTTAGCAACCTGCTAATCAATTTTAAGACTTTTGATATCTTGTTTAAGAAAACTGATCTGGTTTTCTTTCTGTTGGATTGAGTTAATATCTCTTCGTTGTGAAGGATAATAAAACTCAAATATGACTGGTTTACCTAACACTTTGGTAGATATACCTTGTTCTGTAACAGTCATGGGAAATAACTGTTGGATGAATGGATTCCCGAGAATGACCTGGGAATTCAACTGTTTGATAAGGACAAAACTAATAGGAAAACAAATACCTTGATTGCACACATGTGCATTAGGTAATTTGTACCTAATCTGAAGTCTGGTAGAGTCGGCTGTAGAAAGCTTCTCTCTGGTTTTCTCAAAATATCTGGAAGGAATTAAACCTTCTTGAATGCAATTCATATATGCACCTGGGTTTAATAAGGCAATGGTTTCAAATTTGAAATCATTAACCTTGATGGTTAACTGGACATACCATTTCTGGTAAGTGATTCTGTTAAGAAGATTGAGATAATCCTCTGGTGGTTTGGAGGTACTAACTCCTTCTATTTGTTTGCCGGGGGCAATCTGAGTCTGTTTATCAAGTTCATCATCTTGAGAAAGATATTCTTGACGTTCTAAACTTTCTATCTGTAAGAGCTGGACATCTTGTTGAAGATGTTCATAATCTAGTCTGAGATCATAAATCTCTTGTTTATATTCATGTCTGAGTTGCTGGATTTCTGATTTTAACAATTTAATCTCATGCCGGAGATCAGAGATCCCAACTGGCTGAGATTTCCTTTTCTGGAAATGACTGAGAACATTAGAATAATTCGTATTCTTGATGTTACTGTGGGTAGTAATGGATGGAGGATATATTCCCTCTTTCTGGTCCATTATATCTTTGAGTCAGAGAAGATAAGCTTGCTTTTCTTCTGGATCATTGATCTTACAAATCAGATCGATCATAAGACCATGAGAGTCTGTGAGAACATTGAGTCATTTCTGGCAGAAACATGCTCCTTTACTAGGACAAGCACATTCCTAAACGAGGTTGGAAGAACTATTGGAATAATAGTCTGTTCCAATCTTATTAATGTTTTCTTCATCAGAATAATCTGAAGAAGAGCTGGATGATGATTCAAGATCATCAATGGACTGGAGTATTCTGCTCTTTGTAGTTTCATCTAATTCTAATGATTGAATTAGTGATCTAACTTTACAATCTCTTATAATGTGTCCTGTTTTACCACATTTGAAACAACCTGCGGTTTTCTATTCTTTACTATGCTTATGGTAATTTGGTTTCCAATTTCTTCGTGGAAACTTTTGGTAATGTTTCTTCTTGGTGTATGGTTTGTTGCCATACTTCTGATTGTACTTCTGTCCAATGGACTTGAAGTGATTTTTATATTTTATGGAGGAAACTCTGGATTTTTGTGTTTTCTGAGTATGAGGTGGTTGGACTCTTTCCATACCATACTGTTCACACCAATTTCCTAATTCTTTTCTGTTAAACTGTTTCTTAAGTTGTGCTTTAAAACGAAGATCAGTTCAAATCTTCAAAGCAGTCTTGTTGATATGGGATATGATATCACCGTATGTCATTAGATCATAGTCTAAACCTGGGAAATCAAGTGAAAGAGCTTCCTTCACCTGCTGAGCAAATAACTTTGGAAGTCCAGATAGAAATCTTTCTTTCCAATAACTGGCGTTATTGTCAAATCTTTGGCATAGTTTGCTAAGGAAGACATCCTTATACCATCGGAAGTCTTGGAGTGTTTTACATATGAGGTTCTGAAGGATTTCAGATGTTCTTTCTTGGTAGACTGTGGGATCACCTATGAAATGGTAGGTGATATCGAAGACTAAGCTGATAGAGCACATGACTCTGTCTGACCTTGCTGATTAAAAACATGTTCGCCATTCTCATTGGTTTTCACCTTGTTTAGAATACCTTCTTTGGTGGCCTCATTGAGATGGTCATCCCACCATCCTTTGAGCTGGCCATTGAAACCAAGAATAATATTTCTAGTTGCTGCTCTCTCAGTAACAGCTTGTTTGTAAATGTTACCGATGATGATCATCTGTTTGGTAACATTGAGAATCTGATATTCCATCATTCCATCTATGTTCTATTCATAGATTTGAGATCCTGAAAAAGCTCTCTGGGAATATGATTCTTTCGATTTGAAGATCTGGAGGTGGAGGTCTGGGATAAAAATTCTTTGTATCAGGAAAAAAAATTCTATTAATATGGATATTTTTATCCTTCCCGGAATTTTGTGAAGATGAGGACTCACAATTAGAATTACTATCTGACTGTTTCAATGTTTGAAGAGTTGGTTGGCTCGATGAAGGTTCTGATTTCTTGGATCTGGAAATCAGTTCTTGGAGAAGTTTGGTATTCTTCTCTTCTGTAGATTCCAAATTTGGAATATATCTGGATATCTGAAAAGGTAAAACCTTTATCGGAGATTCTGGTTTAACCTTTGAACTAGTTAACTTAAGTGAATCAAATGATTTTATCAATGGAACAGAAGTCTGTTCTTCTGACTTCTGGATTGATTCCTTAGGTTTATCTGAACTAACAGCAGTCTGGTTTTCAAGAATATCTTCAATATTCTGAATCTGTTTTTGCAAAGTAACTACTGAAAGATTAGTCCAATTATTTTCTTGGGCTATGTCTTTTAGTTCTGTTTTTTCTGTAAGAACGACTGGTTTAAGATCGATAGTTCCTTCTTTGGTAGGGATCTGGGTATGTTGAAACGGAGGGTGCTCTGCATCAATGACTGTTGTGGAATTGGGTAAATTCCATTTTCTTGTTCTTGCAGTAAAAACATTGATGTTCATTGGTTTATTTCTATGTTTAAACCACATGAAAAATGGTACATTTAATCTAAAAATCTGCAAATATTGGAGCCATTGGCTTTTTAAATCTGCTAATTGTTCATTGTTGTAGTTCTCAAAATACCACTCTCTGATTTGTTTGTTCTCATCTAAAAGAAATTCATCTTTCAAACCTTGAACATATCTTTCAAAGACTTCAGACAACATATTGATGCCAAAGTCTGAGGCTGAAGGGTTGAAGTCAACAGACGATGTATCTGTTGGTTCAAATTCTGGATAGACTGAACGAGCAGTCTAATTTTCAATCTTAATTCCCATAGGAACAGATTGAGTCTGAGTTCTGCTTGTTGAAGGAAGGTCAACAACACCTGGGGTAGGGTTAGAAATACTGATCCTAGAGATATTGGAAACTGATTGGGATAAAACTGATTCCCTATTTCCTCTATCAATCTTGATTGAAACAGTACCATCCTCATATTGGACGATTTGTTCAATTCTGGAGTTCTGGACGTTCTGGTCCTGAACAGTGGGTTTGGTGGCATTCTCAATATCCCACCTGTCTGGAAATGAAACTTCATTCCACTTTATTGTTCTGGGTATGTTAACTATTGATCTATTTCTGTCCATATTCCAAAGGATAGTTTCTCCTTTCGGACGTTTTCTAGTAATAGATCTAGGATTTAATCCTGTTGTCATGAGTTTATAATTAAGACGAAAAATAACTTCATATGCATGTGTACCACAATCAACATGATAGTTATATGTCTTAATATCTAGTTGTAAAGCTTTCATGACATGTGGACATGTAAGCAATATGGTATGATCTAGAAAACAATTAAAGAAAACTGGACCATTACATAGACTAGTTTCAACTAATCCTAGTAATGAGTCATTATATCTAAGTAATCTATAATCTCTAAGAGCTAGATATACACTGGTATCTAGTCCTTCTCTTCCTAGAGGAACTCTGAGTCAATCTGTTCCTATGGGAATTAAGATTGAAAATCAGACTGCTTGTCCAGTCTATCCAGAATTTGAACCAACAGATACATCGTCTGTTGACTTCAATCTTTCAGCCTCAGACTTTGGCATCAATATGTTGTCTGAAGTCTTTGAAAGAGATGTTCAAGGTTTGAAAGATGAATGTCTTTCAGATGAGAACAAACAAATCAGAGAGTGGTATTTTAACAACCACAACAGTGAACAATTAGCAGATCTAAAAAGCCAATGGCTTCAATATTTGCAAATTGTCAGATTAAATGTACCATTTTTTCATGTGGTTTAGACATAGAAATAAACCAATAAACATCAATGTTCTTACTGCAAGAACAAGAAAATGGAATTTACCTAATTCTACAACAGTCATTGATGCGGAGCACCCTCCGTTTCAACATACACAGATTCCTACCAAATAAGGAACCATAGATTTAAAACCAGTTGTCCTTTTAGAACAACTAGAACTTAAAGACATAGCCCAACAAAGTAATTGGACTAATCTTTCAGTGGTTATTTTACAAAAACAGATTCAGAATATCGAAGATATTCTTAAAAACCAGACTGCTGTTACTATAGATAAACCTAAGGAATCAATCCAGAAGTCAAAAGAACAGACTCCTATCTCTTTGACTAAATCATTTGATTCTCTCAAGTTGACCAGCTCAAAGGTTAAACCAGAATCTCCGATAAAGGTTTTACCTTTTAAGATTTCCAGTTTCAACCCAAAATTGGAATCCACAAAAGAGAAGAATACCAAACTTCTCCAGGAACTGATTTCTAGAACCAAGAAATCAGAACCTTCATCGAGCCAACCAGCTCTCCAAACATTAAAACAATCAGATAGTAATTCTGATTGTGAGTCCTTATCTTCACAGAATTTCGGGAGGGATAAAGCTATCCACATTAATAGAATTTCTTTTCCAGATACAAAGAATTTCTATCCCAGACCTTCACCTCCAAATCTTCAAATTGAAGAATCATATTCCTACAGAACCTACTCAGGAACCCAAATCTATGAATGGAACATAGATGGGATGACAGAATATCAGATTCTTAATGTTACCAAACAGATGATCATCATAGGTAACATTTACAAACAAGCTGTTACTGAGAGAGCAGCAACTAGAAATATTATTCTTGGTTTCAATGGCCAGCTCAAAGGATGGTGGGATGACCATCTCAATGAGGCCACCAAAGAAGGTATTCTAAACATGGTGAAAACCAATGAGAATAGTGAACCCGTTTTTAACCAGCAAGGTCAGACAGAGTCATGTGTTCTATCAGCCTTAGTCTTCGATATCACCTACCATTTCATAGGTGATCCCACAGTCTATCAGGAACGAACATCTGAAATCCTTTAGAACCTCATATGTCGAACACTCCAAGACTTCCGATTGTATAAGGATGTCTTCCTTAGTAAATTATACCAAAGATCTGACAATAACGCCAGTTATTAGAAAGAAAGATTTCTATCTGGACTTCCAAAGTTATTTGCTCAGCAAGTGAAAGAAGCTCTTTCACAAGATTTCCTAGGTTTAGACTATGATCTAATGACATATGGTGATATCATATCCCATATTAACAAGACTGCTTTGAAGATTTGCACTGATCTTCGTTTTAAAGCACAGCTTAAGAAACAGTCTAACAGAAAAGAATTAAGAAATTGGTGTGAACAGTATGGTATGGAAAGAGTCCAACCACCTCATACTCAGAAAACACAAAAATCTAGAATTTCATCCATAAATTATAAGAATCACTTCAAGTCCATTGGACAGAAGTATAACCAGAAGTATGGCAACAAAACATACACCAAAAAGAAACATTACCAGAAGTTTCCACGAAAGAATTGGAAACCAAATTACCATAAACATAGTAAAGAACAAAAAACCGCAGGTTGTTTCAAATGTGATAAAACATGACACTTTGCAAGAGATTGTAAAGCGGATCACTAATTCAATCATTAGAATTAGATGAAGCTACAAAGAGTAGAATACTCCAATCCATTGATGATCTTGAATCATCATCCAGCTCTTCTTCAGATTATTCTAATGAAGAAAACATTAATCAGATTGGAACAGACTACTATTCCAGTAGTTCTTCCAACTCCGTTCAGGAATGTGCTTATCCCAGTAAAGGAGAATGTTTCTGCCAGAAAGGACTCAATGTTCTCACAGACTCTCATGGTCTTATGATCGACATGATCTGTAAGATTATTGATCCAGAAAAGAAGCAAGTTATCTTCTTATATTAAAAGATATTATGGATCAAAAAGAGGAAGAAAAACCTTCATCCATATTTTCCCAGAAGAATATCAAGAATACAAATTATTCTGATGTTCTTAGTCATTTTCAAAAAAAGAAATCCCAGCCAATTAGGATCTCTGATCTCCAGCATGAGATTAAATTGTTAAAATCGGAAATCCAGCAACTCAGATAGGAGTGTAGACAAGAGATTTATGATCTCAGAATCGACCATGAACACCTCCAACAGGATGTTCAACTCTTACAGATTGAAAGTCTAGAACGTCAAGAACATCTTTCTGAGAATGATAAACTTGATAAACAGACTCAGGTTGCTACTGGCAAACTGACAGAAGGAGCCAGTACCTTCAAACCAACAAAAGATTATCTTAATCTTCTTACCAGAATAACATACCAAAAGTGGTATGTCCAGTTAACCATCAAGGTTAATGATTTCAAATTTGAAGCCATTGCCTTATTAGACTCAGGTGCAGATATGAACTGCATCCAAGAAGGTCTAATACCTTCCAGATAGTTCGAGAAAATCATAGAGAAGCTTTCTACAGCCAACTCTACCAAACTTCAAATTCGGTACAAATTACCTAATGCACATGTGTGCAATCAAGGTGTTTGTTTTCCTACTAGTTTTGTCCTCATAAAACAGTTGAATTCCCAGGTCCTTCTCGGGAATCCATTTCTTCAACTGTTATTTCCCATGACAGTTACAGAACACGGTATATCTACCAATGTGTTAGGTAAACCATCACATTTGAGTTTTATTATCCTTCACAGCGAAGAGATATTAACTCAATCCAACAGAAAGAAAACCAGATCAGTTTTTTTAAACAACATATCAAAAGTCTTAAAATTGATGAGCAGGTTGCTAAACAGCAAAAGCCCATTAAAGACTTTCAGACCAAATTTGAAAAAGAAGTTTGTTCAGAACTTCCTACGGCCTTTTGGGCTCGTAAAAAACATTCAGTCTCTCTTCCTTATGAGAAAGACTTTTTCGAGTAGAATATTCCTATTAGGGCTCGACCTATTCAGATGAACCAGAAATATCTTTCTCTTTGCAAAAAAGAAATCCAGAGTTTATTAGATAAGAAGCTAATCTGACCCAATAAAAGCCCATGGTCGTGTGCAGCCTTCTATGTTAATAAACATGCAGAACAGGAACGAGGAGTCCCTCGTTTAGTCATAAACTATAAGCCTTTAAACAAGGTTTCACAATGGATCAGATATCCATTACCCAACAAGAATGATCTCCTTAAGAGATTACATCAGGCCCATGTCTTCAATAACTTTGACATGAAATCAGGATTTTGACAAATCCAAGTTTTAGAACCAGAAAGGTATAAAACAGCATTCACCATTCCATTTGGACAACATGAGTGAAATGTTATGCATTTTGGGCTCAAGAATGCACCTTCAGAATTCCAGAATATTATGAACCAGATATTTAATCAGTTCACAGATTTTACAATTGTCTACATTGATGATGTTCTTGTCTTTAGTAATGACATACATCAACATTGGAAACATTTGCATATTTTCTTTAAGGTTATTAAAGAAAATGGTCTTGTGGTTTCTGCACCCAATATTAGGTTATTTCAGACAAAAATCAGATTTCTTGGAAACATGATTTCTTTCAGGAAAATCACCCCCATTCAAAGAACACTTGATTTTGCAAAAAAATTCCCAGACATTCTGCGTGAGAAAACACAATTACAGAGATTTTTAGGATCTCTAAATTATGTTGCAGATTTTTATCCGGGCATTCGCCACCTATGTAACCCTCTTTTTGAACGTCTTAAAAAGAATCCTCCAGCATGGACAGATGTCCACACAAAAGCTGTCCAGGAAATTAAGCGTCAAGTAAAGGTTTTACCAGTTTTGACTTTATGTCAACCAGACACCCCAAAGATAGTTCAGACAGATGCTTCTGAATTGGGAGTTGGCGGTATTTTACAACAGATCTTAGAAGGAAAAGAACACATTGTTCGTTTCCATTCAGGAACGTGGGATAAAGCCCAACAGAACTATTCAACAGTCAAGAAAGAAATTTTGTCCATTGTCAAATATATTTCAAAATTTCAGGATGATTTGTTGAATCAGAAATTCTTAGTACGTGTTGACTGCAAGTCAACAAATGATGTACTTACTAAGGATGTTAAAAACATAGCGTCCAAACAGATCTTTGCCAGATGGCAAGCCATCCTGTCAATATTCGATTTTGATATAAAATATATCAAGGGAGAGGATAATTCTATCCCTGCTTTTCTTACCAGAGAATTTTTAACAGGCCACGTGCCTATCACATAGGATTCTTTCGGGAATACCTTTTCATTTTGTTTTTTTGCAGTAACACAGAGACGGACCCAAGGATTCAATTAATGAATTCAGATGGATTGTTTCAAGTCCACCGTATCTAATAGATTGAAACAAAGATTTCAGAAGCAGAATTGATAATATTTCAGTTCCGCAATTCTTTCTATATATTATTTCTAACCATTTGCAGGAATCATTCACTCCTGACACTAGTAACAATGGCACCCAAGAAGGACAAAGGCAAGGCAAAAGAATTCGATCTCAGTTCGTATGCCCAGAAAGCCAGCACACCAGCACCAGCTCAATCATCAACCCCAGTCAAGGTTGAAGATAAATAGATAACCCATACACAGAAATCTACCCAGTCACCCCTAGGTAGAAATCTCATAGTTTTGGGGACTTTGACCCCTCAGAAACAGTTAACCAGTGTTCATGCAGGTTTTGCAGGTACATCGTCTTCACAAACAACAGTCAGTAACAAGTTTCAGCCCCTCGTTGCTAAAACTAAACCAGCTACTCCAGAACCTAAATAGTTACCATCACCAACATACATTTATAAGAACATCTTTGACTAGATTCTTATAACTAAACCAGCACACTTCAAACAGAACCCAAATATAACCCCAGATGAGTTTGCTAGGGCGTTTCTTCACCCCCTTTCAAACTATATCCCAGATAATACATATAAAACCCAGAGTTACTATGAGGCCATTCTCATAGCAACAAGTTCCATAGAGTTTATCCCACATGACCAAGACAAACAACCAGGCCAATATAGCCACGTCAAGGCTAAACTACATACTGTGCTTACCCTTGATCAATGGGCACAACCCCCACAGAAAAAAATAGCTCCCAGTTGATGCAGCTTTCAGAGACTATAACTATTATGATTATATTCAGGCATGGTTTAGATGCTTCTATCGCCAGAATAATAAACATGATATGTCATGGTTTTTCCTTTTCAAGAAAAGCTTTTCACTAGAGGTACCAAATTGGTTTATCCAATCGTGGGCATTATATGGTCCTATAACAGAAATATTACCAGAACCAGTTTACGAAGGTTTCATGTATTTTACAGAAAATTGGAAGGCACCAGAAAATTTAGCCTACCTTCTCCCATTTTTTGTATTCTACAGAATATTCTTTGTAACATGGATATTCAAATCAAAATTTACATTCAAACATACATCTTTCGGGAACCAGCAAGTTATACCAGTTTTCGGAAGAAGTCATTTTTTCATGTGGTGGAAGAAGATGAACAACAGTTCTTGTTCAACTCCAAAGGTCCAAGCATGGCTAGAGACTAATTAGAAACAGAAGAAGGAAATTCAACCAGAATAATAGGAGTTTCTCTCCTTTAAGAATTTCCTACAAACTCAGCTTGCAGTAGCCACCAGTTATGATGAAGTTCAGGCCATTATGCTGCAACTCAATGAAATTGTCCCAGATCAGGCATCTATTTCTACAGAATCTGCCAATAACAATGAAGATGATTGTTATGGCATTTTTACACCATTGTAATTCAGACAATGGAGTTTAGTTGTGTTCTCTACCAAAAACACAATACAGATGAGTTTTCCAGTGTTCTCTCCAAAAACACAGGACATATAGGGTTTTGTTCTTCTAAGTTCCCTTCAAAAACTAGGATCCAACGGTTAGACTTCCCATCTCTGAAGTCATAAGGTTACTGAAGAATTTCATGAAACTTCAGCTAATCCAGGTCAAATGGCAACTGGTAAAGACATCTCAAGTCCGTTGATGTGTGTGGCTTTCCCAAAAAGCCAAAGAAAGTTTAAAACTTGTTTATCTTCTAGCCTGTATTTTATTTTGTATTTTGCTTAGTCAACTTACCTTTAGCTAACTTACTTTTAGTCGACCTATCTCAACAATCATGTAAGGTCACGGGATTGAGTAACAGAAGGTGTAAGACTCCGTTGTTACCCAAGAGATAGTTAGACTTCGAAGATAGTAAGGTTTCGAAGATAGTAAGACTAAGTACGATGCAGATTAAATTATAGGGAAAATAGACTAGTTTTTATTTTTCTTTGTATTAGTGGGAAATACACATCACTCAGTATACTTGTGTGTATTTTACTATAAGTCAGATTGATCCAGATATGAAGAATTTTTACACCGTCTTCAGAAGAAAACCAGATTCAGACTCAGAGATGAAGAACAAGATGAATCCAGCCAAGATTCCATCATCAGATATCATCATCACAAGATGACAAAATTACTTTCGGTCACTATGAAAGTAATCCAGTCAGAAACATAATCATCATGTCAAGACAAAAGATCTTTCGGCCACAGTTAATGCCAGACAAGATCAACACGTCACGACAAAACAAGATTCGGCCACAGTAAAAGCCGACGCTATCCAGATACTATTCATGAATAGTAAAAATCACTTTTTACTATTCATTTTAGGAAAAGTTACTTTTAACTTTTTTCTTTTCCATTTTCACTTTTGTTTTATAGATTCGATATCCTATTTAAGACAAGGTCTGTCTAAAAAACTGAGGATTCGAATTTCTTTCTCATCATCTTTTGTTTTAATTCGGTATCACTCTTTATACATTGTACTCCTGTACAACCATAAGCATAGCACAGTTATCTTCCAGTTCATCTAATAACAAGTAAGAGACATCTGTCTCTTTTTATCTTCATCTTTCCTGTTTCCATTTATTTATCTGTCTATTATCCCTGTTTATTCCACTTTCTGTTATGTCTATCATTATCTCATCATCTCCCCTGGGTTGTTTCTGGTATATATATGTATAAAATATGAAATACTTTGAGAGATTAATTATATGTACTTTTTAAAATTCCTAAAAATTGAAGTAAAATGATCGGACTACATGTGCCTTGCTACTATGGCAGAGTTTCGTGTTGATAACGTGTTATAAAATAACTGCAAAAGACAACAAATATTATAGAGAGAAAATTGAAATTCTTATTGATTTCTGAATGAATTACATTTCATTGAAATTCTTTTATTTATAGAGTTACGGAAGCTCTTGGTTATACAAGCGCTGATGCAGTATTAACCTGCTACAAATCAGAAGCTAGTTGTTGCATAATTTGATACAAATCACAAGCTATTGAAGCAGACTAGTTGCAACCTACTGATTCAAGCTGCTAGTAATCACAAGATGCTTAAGTAGGCTGGTTGCAAGATATTGATGCAACTTTTGTGGTTTGAATTGTTATTGACTTTGTTGATGTAAAAATTTAAGATTTTAATTTGGAGATTTATTTTTTCTATTAGTAGCTTTAATTGTATTATTATTGAAAATTTGTGTTGCCTTTTGAGCTTGAAAGGTTAGACACTTCAAGTGCTAGAACTCGTCTTGTTAGAACTTAGACGTGACAAATACATTCTTTTTATAGACAGATGTTCATTTTACTCTTGTAATCTTTAAAATATAAGAATTTATTATGTAACATCTACATTTAATAAGCCATTATCATGTATCTTTGTTTCACATTTTTCCTAACCAAAAAAAAAATTTCACAATTTTTAGTTATTTTATTTTCCAAACACGTTTGACGTTTTGTTTCTTTATACTTCTTTATAATGTCTAGAGATAACGATCCTCAAGTCCTAAGCTAATTGAAACTTAGCTCCGTGGGTTTTTTTTCCCACCGCTTCGAAAGTTTTTCTCTTATCATCTTCCTTTGACTCGGAGCCCCCCTATCTTTTTCTTTCTTTTCCCTCTTCCTATATCATATTTTCTCTTTATCCCTGTATCTATTATGTAAAACTTTAGATTTGCCGTTTGGTTTTTAGTTTTGTTTGCTACATTGCCCACAATAGTTGCACTTTTGTTCTATTATCTTCCTCTGGGAATGGTACTTCCCAACTTCGGTAGTTGTGGCTTGCAATGGGTGATGGTAGGCTCTTTAATGTGTTGATATCTTGTTCATATGGTTTGGTTACTATCGCACACCTGCTTTTGGATGCTATTCGGGGTTCTCAAATTGTGACCAGAGAGTTTTCTCTCTCTTCTCAAGCCAACCTTGTGGCAGCTTAGGTTGCTTATGCAATTAGGATAAGTCCCCTCACCCATGTTAGGTGTTTTAATCCCTCTTCGAGCATCGTGTTTGTAGTTTTTGCATGTATCGTTTGCTTCTTGATGGGAGATTTAGGAAAAATGCAGTAATGAACAATAATTATAACATGATCTTGACCATGTAATTACACATGAAATCAAGATCTAAATAGAAAAAAGGAAATGAATTACAGAATTTAAACTATAGAATAACTAGACCATGTAATTACACATGAAGTCTAGGAAAGGAAAAAGGAAAAATAAATAGATCTAGGTCATGTATTTACACATGTAACCTAGATCAAAAAGTAAAGTATTAATAACACAACACAATTTAGATCATGTGTTTACACAAGTAATTTAAATTGTGTTTAATAATAAAAAACGAAATGATAAAAGAAACTGAGAATAAAAATTACATAAATATAAAAGAACTTACTTGAATGTAGTGCAAAAAGTTCAGATAAATGCAGAAACTTCAAAGAATTTCACCGAGGCCCGAAAAACTCAGTTTTTTTAAGACGATATTGCCCCGCCACGATGCTTACGGACTCTTGGCGATTGTTTCCCAGGATTCAACGGTGTGATATCTTCAATAGGAGCACTCCAAATTGAAGAAACTTGGCGAACCTCAAATGTTTGAATCTCTCTCACACAATGTTATGATTTGCAATAATATAGTTTAATGCAATGTTTCTCTGGAAAATCAATGCCTAAAAAGGTTCAGAATGTCTGTTATTTATAGGCAACTTCGTCTCATGTCATGAAGGGGTGCAAAGCTTGAAGAAATTCTTCCCGTTGGTACTCACTGCATCAGTCGGTCGAGTCATGTCAGTCAAGTCACATTACCGGTTACTCGATTGGTCAGACGGTTGAGTCGAATCGGTCGAGTGACTCAACCGACTACTCGACCGGCTAAGCAAATAAACTCTCTAGAACAGTCGGTCGAGACGAGTCAATCGAGAATTTCTACCGGCTTTCTCGTCCAACTGGATGCTCGAATTTCACTAACTTTAAGTCCCAATTTCGCATTCATTTTTTGTTGGGTCAACCCAAGTGATCTTACAAAGATCATTAACCCTTTGATCAAATTGAGATGAAGTTAGTCACATACAATTGGGTTTATTTCACCCAACACCAACAATTCCCCGTATGAATACAAATTGGCTAACTCTATGCACATGCCATGCTGACGAGAGAGAGAGAAATAGATCAAATGGAAAGATACTACATCGAGATAGATAGCTTTCTACGCTTTGAACGTTCCCGAATGAGAACTATCGGATGTACTTGCCAACCAGTGAACATGATGTCTTAAACTATTCGGTTTCGTGTATACCAAGACAATAGAACTCACACAATACCTCTTCGAACATTTTCTTGTTCTCTATTGTGTTCATTTCGCCCCTGAACAATTCCCTATTTTCATGAGTATGCTTAACGAATTCAGCCTTGGGAATTCTCGTAGGAACAACTCACTCTTTACTTATATAGGTGGTTTCTCATTAAGAGTATCCTGCAATACCCCACTTAGATTTCCAAGATATAAGAACCATTAAAAGGAAATCTTAACCTACACTTTTACAGGCAGCACTGTCTGCTCGTCATAGGAATGAGTGGGAAGTTTAAAACTCTCACAGTGCTTTAATCTAGTCGAATTTACATAATTCGGTTTTCCCTTTGAACCTAGTTCTTGGGATCTCCAGTCATATAGGTAGGGTTCCCATTATGGAAACTTTTAGGTTTATAGGCTTTAAGACCCATTCCCATCGACGAATTTACAACTTTCTCTCCAGTTAAACTTTTTGTCAGTGGATTCGCGATGTTATCTTGCAACTTCACATAGTCGTGAGATAACCCTATTGGAGAGTAATTGTCACAGTATTATGTCTACGATGTATATGTCTAGACTTATCGTTATACATACTACTTTGTGCCTTTCCAATTGTAGATTGACTATCACAATGAATGCAGATAGGCGGTATAGGCTTTGGCTAACTCAGAATATCCTCTAAGAAGTGACAGAGCCATTCTGCCTCATCTCCCGCTTTATCCAATGCTATGAACTTGGACTCCATAGTGGATCTTGCTATGCAAGTCTGTTTTGAGAAGTTTCATGAAATCGTTGCATATCCCAAGGTAAAGACATATCTACTCGTGGATGTCTTTAGTATCAAATATCCAATTAGCACCGTTGTATTCTTCTAATACAGTTGGATATCCAATGTACTGCAACTCATAATTTAAGGTATATCTCAAATGCCTAAGAACTCGTACAATAGCTTTCCAGTGACTATGTCCAGGATTGCTAGTATACCTACTAAGTTTGCTTACTGAATAAGTTATATTGGATCGTGTAAAATTCATGATGTACATAAGACTACCGATAATACGGGAATATTCTAGTTGAGATATTCCTTCACTAGTATTTTTGACTAAAGGTAGACTGATGTCCATAGGTATTTTTGCTTGTTCCTTATCATCTTTAAAGAATCGGTCAAGTACCTTATTCATATAGTGAAACTGCGATAGTACAAGTCCTCCAAATATTCTAGTAATTTTAATACCTAAAATGACATCTGCTACTGTCACGCCCCAACTCTACCCCAATTATGATCAGTCAGGATGCGGCGAAATTTTGGCAATATAACGTCTGTTATATGGACAACATAACTCTAAACGAGTTCTTTATAAACACCTCACAACCAACCGCAACAACTTCAACAACAAACAACACATTCAACCATTTCATAAACCAACCATCCAACACTTAAACAACAAACATAATGCGTCCGTCTCAACCACAGACATCAAGCTATACTATACATATGCAAAATAGACAATAAAGCTAGTCTACAACCTATTCATATTCCAAAAGAAAGACTACTAAACTAACATTATACAATCCATTATCATTAGGTTAAGTTATACAATACAACATGTTACTAAATTCAAAACAACACATGAGCACTCCAACATAGACTCAAGGATAAGACTCTAGCACATTGGACTCATCAACAAAAGGCTCATTCTCAACTTCCTGAGAAACGTGCCCAGTGTCCTGCTTAGTTACACCTGAAAGGTCAGTAAAAAGGGTGATCTTATATATAACAAAGCTTCACGAGGGTTCAATAGGATGTTTTGGAAACACTTTCTTTACCACTTGGAAAAACACCCTATGAACAATAACACACAATAAACATCAACAACAATTCAATTAGACAACACTAGTAACCATACAATAGAGAAATGATACACTAGTTGATGTAGCTCCATATGCCATCATGAACTCAACCAACTACTTATGCCCTTTGATACATTCCAAAAGTACTTCATTTTAGACCGACACTCCATCATCATTCTCTGACCACACGAGATAGTGGATAGCACATGATAGTTGTGTCGTTTTCAACCCGGTAAACCCGATACCGCCCGAGAGGTGACACACACTATCATGACTCACAATAGTTAACACTTAACACTTAATATTATGAGAGTACAACAAAGTAGGTTGTCTTCCAGTACAACAACATTCAACAATCAATTAACAACACTTCGATCAACACAACATTAATTAAACAACTAAGACACCCAAGTTAGATGACAAAGGAGGCCACCCAACTTAATACACATTTCAACATACATTCAAACCCGAGCCTACTCAACACCAACCCAAGTATCAACTACACAAACAACACCAAAACTCAAAGACAACACTCAGACATTTCAAATAAAGACTACACAAACTTCTAAATTTCATAACTTACAATCTATTAATCAAACAACCTCCGAACCTTCTCCTACCACCTAACTACTCAAGCAACTACATAAACCCCCTCGGAAACCAACCAAAAGTCATCCAAAACAAGCCCAACAAGTCCAAAAAATGACAATGCACCAAGGCTGAAATTTTTGACTTTCACCATGGCATTCAAATTGAAAATTTGGCATTACAACATTACTATACAATAATTAACAAGTCTATAGAAGCAACTGCAACCCGAAAACAACAACTACAACTACAATAATTCAAAATATAAGCCAAATTATCAATTTAATACATGAAAAATAAAATTACATGTTGTTACCATTTAAAATGGCTACAATTACACTAAGTTGGTCCTTATCATCTATCTAGCAATAATCTAAAGACAATTTAACAAAACAACAACTAAATATACATGAACAAAAATTTGACATAAACTTTAAAAAAATGATCTAGTTTTTCCCTCACTTTTGATGCAAACTAAGGCTAGAAATAGGTAGAACATAAGTTGAAGAAGCAAAATAAAGCTTTGAATGGAAGGATGTGGCCTTGAATTGAATTTTTTTCTTCAAAAATGGTAGAAAACCCTTGAAAACACTAATTTTCTTTCTTCCTCCAAGGCTCACATTTTTGTGTGTGTGTTTTATGGTGTTTTGGCTGAATTTTGTCTATATATTATGTTATAAGCAAAGTCAAAGCAAGACCAAAAGTCAAAGTTGGCTAAAAATGATTTTAAATGACAAAAGACTAAGTTATCCTTCATTTTTGTTCTATTTTTCAAACATGCCATCCTAGGATTATTAAAATGATAAAATATTTATTTATAATATATCCTAGGTCAACGAAAGTCAATGTAAGAATCGGGTTCAGCATAAATCACTATTCGACTCAAAAACACTACTGTTTCGCCCCAAAAGTCTATTTTAAATTTTTAATTTGTTTTAGAAATAATTTTTATTAAATCACGCGTCTTTTAACAATGGAGAACTAGTTTTTAAAACGTTTAAAAGACCAATTTCAAAAATTTAGTGAAAGTGTCCTCAAATGCCATTTAAAGGCACTTTAAATAAAATTTTCTCTAAAAATTTTTATGAAAGTTTTATGAATGCATATATATCATGTAATAGGAGTAGTAATCATGTAAATGCATATATTTCAATTCAAATAATATATAAACAAGTAAAATCAAATAAAAGCACATAATTCCCGGCTCGAGTCTCACAGACTACACATTTAAAATGTAAAACTAGTTATGCCAACTAAATGCTAATCAAATGAACTCTAAATGCACATTGACCCTAAGATCACTTAGTAGCACATATATATACTTATATATTAATTCTAATAGCTTTTAAACAGGTGAAAACACATAATTGCAAATAAGGCAAATTCGGGGTCTCACAGCTACACCTAGATCTTTCATGTGAAACTTATTGGTCTACATCTTCTTAGTGGATTTAATGACATTATTATTGCTCCCAATAATCAACATGTCATCCACATAGAGACAAATAATGACATATTTAGTATCAATGTCTTTCACATAAACACATTTATCACATTCATTAATTCTAAAGCCACCTGCCATTATGACTTTATCGAATTTCTCATGCCAATGTTTTGGTGCTTGTTTAAGTCCATAAAGAGACTTTACAAGTTTACAAACCTTCTTCTCTTTCTCAGGAACCACAAACCCCTCGGGTTGTTCCATATAGATTTCTTCATCTAAATCTCCATTTAAGAAGGTTGTCTTCACATCCTTCTGATGTATTTCGAGGTTATTTATAACAACAATTGCTATCAACATCCGAATAGATGTTATCCTCATAATTGGTGAATACGTGTCAAAATAGTCAAGACCTACTTTCTGCATGTAGCCTTTGACTACAAGTCTTGCCTTGTACTTATCAATTGATCCATCTGCCTTCATTATTCTTTTGAAAATCCATTTATACCCTAAGGGTTTATTTCCAGGATGAAGATCCACCAGTTCCCAAGTATGATTTTGCATGATAAATTCAATCTCACTATTCATAGCATCTTTCCAGTAGGATGCTTCAGGAGTTGACACAACATCCTTGAAGGTATAAGGTTCATCTTCTAACATATAAGTTAGAAAATCGGGACCAAAATATTTTGACGTTTTAGCTCTTTTGTTACATCTCGGTTCATCTTCATTTATAGACTCTTGGTCTTTCTCATTATCATGACTACTTGGAGCATCATGATTTCTTTTCAAATAGGTTTCTTGTGATACCCCGAACCCAACATATAGTAAATAGTGTCTAATTGCATTTGTCCGCATGTTATTTGATGGATAACGTGAATTATGTGAGGTTTAATATATTTTTAAATAGTTACTATTTATGAAGATTTTCGACTTTTTTTTTTCTAATTTCATATTTTTCCCATATTATATGACTTATATGAGGCATGAGAAAATTATTATTTCTTGCATTGCATGCTCGGAGTGCGAGAAAAAAAAAAATTACTTGCTCAACCGTATGAATAGTAATTTTTAGCATCTTGTTTTGGGCCTTTAATTGTCTAGCTTTGTTTTGAGCTGTTGTAGTGGATTTAATTGATTTTCCTAAGCCCAAAACATTAGCCCAAAAGCCCAAGCCCATATATATCTACTTTGGTAAGCTTTTTATATGCATTTGAAGGCCAAAATAGGAAAAAAGGGGAAAACCATGGGGAGAGAAGAGAAAAATGGGAAAAGACAAAGAAAAAAAAGGGGAAGAAAGTTTCAACTCCAATCCTTCAATACTTGATCTTGGTGCTTGCTAGGAGTTATTTGAGCCTTCTTAGATCATCTTCCAACCATTTCCAAGAGCTTGAGGTGAGGGTGTTTGCATTTAATTAAGTTTAAAGTTTATATCAACTTTTATAATTTTTTGATTTGTTGATTATGGCTATTGAAATGCTTAACTATGGTATTATACATGCTTTTTATGTTGTATAAACTATGTTTGAGTAGCTTGTTAACAAATTCAATGGTTGAAAGCTTAAATTGTGTGAAAGAGACAATGAATAGTGAAGAAAATTGGGGTTTGGCTTTGGGTTGATATTTAGAACGAATTGATGCTTCATTTAGGTGCTCTAGACATTATTGAAACTAGTTAGAAGCTCATGTGTAGTTAAATTGCCCGAAATTGAGTTAAAATGCAAATTAGCTAACTTTTTGAAATGGGGTTTTTCATGAAATGTAATCCGGGAAAATTTGGGCTTTAGATTAGGTATCCTAGGACAATGCAAGCACTTTTGGTGCTTTCGTTGCGTTAAATTGGAGTCCGAATAGGGTAAGTGTAGTTAAAACCCACTCGGGGCCTTCTCGAGCTTTTGTCTCTAAAGCGGATTTTCAGGGCCTTGGTAGATGTCTTTTGGCTTCCTTAGGAGTGTAGTATGATTGGTTTATAGAATTGAGGCCTTGATTTTCATTTAGAAGAAGAATTGTCTTGTGATCAAAGGGGAAAATGTGAGAATTGGATGTCCCTGTACTTGTATGAGCATGTAGATGGTTGTTGGGTATTTAAATGCGTGTCTAAGGTGTAATCAAGCTAGTTGAAGAGTTTGTAGAAAAGTATGTTATTTGTCTCTTTTGTATTTGTACAATTATTACATGTTTAATGTCTTATATTGTGATTAACTGCAAGGACGACCTACTTTGTCATTCTTCTTATGTGACATGTGATATGTGATATTCTTGGCTCTCGTGAACTTGATTTAGGGTTGTACAACCTATTCGGGCATGGTAGTGATGAGTAACACTGGCGGCATCGGGCTTGCCGTGCTCCCTCGGCTACCATGGTTTCCCAGTCCCTTTCTCGCTGAGGCATACTTCCCTACCCCAGAGGCGTGGTTCACCTTGTTGGGGCATACGAACCTACCTCGGGAGATAAGGGTCATAGGATCAGGATACATCCGAAGTATCCCATTTGGAGGAATAAGGAGTTTGCTGGCATTTGCTTGAAAATCATGGTTCGTGGTTTGAGATTGGTGACAAGGAGTTGAACCGTATCCTTTTATAAAGTGTTTAACTACTTGTTTCATTAGTTTGCTTATTGATGATATTTATGTGTTATCTTTGTTATATATCACGGAAGCATTCCCCGGTATGCTGCATCACCTCCCTCACTGAGCAACTGTGTTGCTCACTCTTCTTTTCAACATGTCCCAGGAAAAGCTAGAGATGCGATTGCCTCATGTGTGGCCTGCCTGCTCTATTAGTGTGTAGAACAAGGAAGAATGTGTACATGATATGCTTGTATACTATTTGAGACCTTATGATCATGTATGTATTTGTGTTATCTTAAGAAATATAATATTAAAGTTTTAGTCTTGGGTGATGGTTAGGTGCTAGTGGTTTATAATAACTTATATTGTTTTACTTTTTTGTCTAGTTGACTTGCATGCTTGTAAGGATGGAATGGATTGAGGTTGTGGATTATGATCTTGTGGTTGTATGTTGTTGTTTGCAGATTTCCAGATAGTCCTATATATAGGGGAAACTCCGTCCGTTTTCCCCTAAATTTCGTGCCCGGAGTTTGAAATTGGGTTGAGAATAACATGGTTAATAGAAGTCCCAGTTCCGTGAGGGATCAGGGTGCTACATTTCTCCTTGTCCACTTTTACAAGGAAATATCTCTTCGAAGAAAAACACATTTCTTGCTTCTAAGATTGTATTGGTATGAATGTCATCAATCTCATATCTATTCACAAGCAATTGATATGTAGAACTATTGTTTGCATATCCTATGAAGATACCATCCATAGTCTTTGGTCCAATCTTGACAATTTTAGGTAGTGGTACAACCACCTTTGCTAGATACCCCCACACCATAAAGTATTGGAAGGATCGCGGTCGACCCTTCAACAACTCATAAGGTGTTTTGTCTAGTTTCTTGAGGGGTAGCTTATTGAGAATATAATTCACAGTCAAGATAGCCTCCCCCCCCCCCCAAGTTTTGTGGTAATCCTGAGTTTATTAACATAGCATTCATCATTTTCTTTAGAGTACGGTTCTTGCGCTCTGCAATACCATTTTGTTGAGGGGAATATAGAGCAGTGGTTTGATGAACAATAACTTATTCCTCACAGTATGTCTCAAAAGAAAATGCATATTCTTCTCCTCTATCACTCCTTAGTATTTTGATCTTCTTACTAAGTTGATTTTTAACCTCAGCTTTGTACTTCTTAAATACTTCCAAAGTCTCATCCCTTGTGCAATCATCGATAAAAGTAATAAAATACTTTTTACCACCTCTTGTTTGTACAAACTTCAGATCATAGATATCACTGTGAACTAAGTCCAAATGTTCAGAACATCTTTCAATTGATTTGAAAAGATTTGAAACCATTTTAGCTTCCACATATATTTCATATTTTCTTTCAGAATCATAACTTAATTTAGGCAACAATCCTATATTAATCAATTTTTGTAAGGTTTTATAATGTACATGCCTTAATCTATTATGCCATAGAGTAGGTGACTCAATCATATAAGCAAAAGTAGAAGCATTATTATTAACAATTTTGGATACATCAGATACATTCTTAGGTACCACGGTCATTACATTCAGTTTAAAAAGACTGTCACATAGGTACCCCTTTCCTACAAATATCCCACTCTTGGTGAGTACAAATTTATCACAATCAAAAACTAGCCTAAACCTATTCCTACTCAACAACGAACCAGAAACGAGGTTCTTCCTAATATCAGGCACATGAAGAACATTGTTGAGTCAATTCTTTTCCTGAAGTCATCTTTAGGACTACCTTCCCAATTCCAAGCACCTTTGATGTAAATGAATTCCTCATAAACAATGTTTCTTCAAGAATTGTTGCCTTATAGGTGCTGAACATCTTTCTCTCAGAACATACATGACGAGTAGCCCTAGTGTCCACCCACCATTGTTTGGGGTTACCAACCAGATTAACCTCAGACACAACTGTTGCCAGATTAATATCATTCACGTCATTAGCCAGATAATCTACCTTAGTCACATGGACTTGGCCTTGCTTCCCTTTTTAGGAATTGTCTTGAGTTTTGCAACTTCGACAATCCTTGGTCTATGTCTAGGCTTGTCACAAGCATAGTAGTTCCCGGTGAACTTGTTTTTCTTGTTATTGCCACCATTTTGACCTTGGTGCTTGCGCTTCTTGTTATTGGGCTTGTTTTGCTCCACAAAATTAACCTTGGCCTCAACAAAAGAATTTTCCAGTATTTCTCTCATAAATCCGGTTATCTTCCTCAATCTTCAATCTAACAACCAAGTCTTCAACATTCATTTCCTTGCACTTATGTTTAAGATAGTTCTTGAACTCTTTCCACGCTGGAAGATGTTTTTCAACCATAGCAGCCATACAAAAAGACTCTGGCAGTTTCATGCCTTCGACGTCAAGTTCATTCAGTATCAGTTGAAAGTCTTACACTTGGCTCATGACTGTCTCGGAATCGGTAATCTTGAAATCCAAAAACTTACCCACATCAAACTTCTTCATGTCGGAATCTTCAGTTTTGTATTTTTTCTCTAAAGATTCCCACAGTTCCTTAGTAGTCTTGATCAGACTATACACGTTATACAGAGCATTGTCCAATCCATTGAGGATGTAGTTTTTGCACAAAATATCTGCATGCTTCCAGGCATCGACTGCAATATAAGTCTCTCTGTCTTGATTCTCACCCATTTCGGGTCCAACTTCGTGCAAAAATGTTGCCAGGCTCAGGGTGGTCAGATAGAATATCATCTTTTGTTGCCATCGTTTAAAATCACTTACATTGAACTTCTCCGGCCTCTCACCGAGTCCAATGGGTCTAGGAACATGTCCTATAATAGCAGACACCATAAAAGGCCTGTTCAAGTAGTGGGAGGTACCATTTTTTCATATCCGGGATTTTGTCCGGTCTCATTCACATTATCAAAAGTTTTTTTAGTTATAGACATGTTTCTACAATTCAAATCGAATATTATTATAAACCAGTGGAAATTTCCACAAAGAAAATATTACAAACCAAAATCAGGAATCAAATTTGTCGTTATCACCGCAGACTTAGAATATGAAATAGATGTTTAAAATTGTAACCTTTTTCCAAAAGATAAAGACAGAAGTTAACTAACATACTGTTTGGAACAAATGAATTCTATAAAATTTTGTAGAATTCATTTGAAAATTCAACTTTTTGTGTTTGGAAGAACTTCTTTAAAAAATTAAAAATTCAAGATTTGCAAATTCTGGATTTACTCAAGGTTTACCTAAATCCTTGTTCAAGAGGTGGAATTTGCAATTCCAAGTCACAAAATTAATCAATTGTTTTTAAATACTAAATTGCCCTCTAATTTTTTTTTTCTGCTTTTAGTCTTTTTCTCTCATTTCCTATTTAATTATTTTTTTCTTATTCTTCTTGCAAGATTCTTCACAATAAATTTATTTTCTATATTTCTTAATCCAGACTTCTTTTTGGTTTTCAAATTAAAAGCCCAAATTATAAGTTAGTTATTCATTCATCCTTAATTTCAGGTAATCTTAACACACTTAATTTGTCATCTAAAATCACAAATTATTTATTCGTGTTATTTATTCATCTATCTATTCGTATTATTTATTCATCAATATTAATTAATTAAATTTAATTCTAAAACTGATTAATGATATTGATGGAATATATTTTCCTGTCAAAATTTTAAAAATAAAGCTTCTAAAAGGAATGCCTATAATAAATATATCTACAAATCTTATAATTGACTTAATACTGTTTTTCAGTTTCAAATAAAGGAATTCATTTTTAAATACAAATCCTCACGATATTCATTTACAAATCAAATGAATTTCACACTACAAAGGTTTCCAAACACTCTGTAAGTTAGACTTCAAATCTAAACTTTAGAAACTTCAGAGACATAATATAATTAATCAAATTAACTAAGTCAAACAAAATTTGAACTTTAGAAATTTAGAAATTTAGATTAAAAGAAATAAAAAAAGGCATTTAACAACTTTATTCTGTTACACTTAGAATTAATAATACAAATTATTAAGTCCAATATCGTCTTAAGATTGTTGAGAGATTTGGGAAAAACGCAGTAATGAACAATAATTATAACATGATCTTGACCATGTAATCACACATGAAATCAAGATCTGAATAAAAAAAAAGAAATGAATTACAGAATTTAAACTATAGAATGACTCGACCATGTAATTATACATGAAGTCTAGGAAAGGCAAAAGGAAAAATAAACGGATCTAGGTCATGTATTTACACATGTAACCGAGATCAAAAAGTAAAGTATTAATAACACAATACAATTTAGATCATGTATTTACACATGTAATCTGAATTGTGTTTAATAATAAAAAATAAATGATAAAGGAAACTGAGAATAAAAATTACATAAATATAAAAGAACTTGCTTGAATGTAATGCAAAAAGTCCAGATAAATGCAAAAACTTCAAAGAATTTTGTCGAGGCCTGAAGAACTCAGTTTCCTTAAGACAATATTGCCCTGGTATGGTACTTACGGACTCTTGGCGATTGTCACCCAGGATTCAATGGTATGATATCTTCAATAGGAACATTCCAAATTGAAGAAACTTGGCAAACCTCAAATGTTTGAATCTCTCTCACACAATGTTATGATTTGCAAT
This sequence comes from Ehretia macrophylla, assembly GCA_037974665.1. NCBI lineage: Eukaryota > Viridiplantae > Streptophyta > Magnoliopsida > Boraginales > Ehretiaceae > Ehretia > Ehretia macrophylla. Next base: position 73,267,123 of record CM075779.1, read on the forward strand.
AATATAGTTTAACGCAATGTGATGCATATGAGGTGGTCATGTAAAAAGTACAAAATAGACCAAGTTAAAATACCCGCAAGTGCACGGATCTTCGTAGTGTAGTATGCTCTGACTGCGAAATCGTACCACAGGGAAACTCGTTAGTTAAGTTAGTGAAGTAGTGTGAAAGTGTTTAAAATGCTTAAGTGACAAGTTTGCAATCAGATTATAAATTAAACTACAACTAACTAAATTATCTAAGTTAAACTAACAATTAGTTGAATACGAAGGGTAGTGATCTAGGGGTTGGAATATGTAAATGAGGCAATTAATATAGGCTCGGTATCTAGGTTATCTAATTCTGCAAAGGGCTTAAGCTACAAGCATACACCCGTTTAAGCTAAACGCTATAAACCTAGTTAATCTACTTAGCTTATTTTAACCAAGTACAACAAGGCAAACTAAACTAAAGAATTAACCTTCAGGTAGAAACTATGGTACAACCTATAGTTTCATGGAGTTTATGGTACTACCTATAGACTTATGATTAAAACAATTATCTGGCACAAAAGTAACACAACCATAATATTAACTACAAATATAATATTACGATACGAAAGTAAAGTATTCATAACATCTACTTTAAAAGCATTACGTATGAATACTGAATTAAAACAAGCCATACATTGCAATATGAATTGAATAAACTAAATCCGAGACCATATATTAAAATACTATCATTTACAATATTCACCCCTAGATATCAATCTACTCAGACATAAATAAATACGAGTTATGTAAATAAGAGAGAGTCAAGAAAGGCTCTCCCATATTGACGAATGCGTATTTCTAATCCCCAAAATTTGAGCAAAGGTCCGATGCAAAGTAGCTATTCGGGCGGAGTTAATTTCCCCCGAACAAGAACTATTAGGGATGAGTTTCCCCCGAATAAAAGTTTTTCTATTAAAAGCTATTCAGGCAGAATCTCCTGTTGATAATAACTACTTGGGTCGGACTTCCCTCTAATAGTGGCTATTCGGGCAAAATTTTCTAGAATAAGAATCACTTAGGTGGGATTTCCCCCGTATCCTACTAGTTAATTAAATACAACTACAATTAACACTAACTAGAATTAACTCGAAAATTGATTAAAAATAACCAAAATCCAAAATTAATTACAATTTTCGGTAGGAGGGGGGTCTATTTATAGACAGAAAATAAGAGGTGCGCTCGAGCGCCCATATTTTCAGTCCCCTGATTTTTTGACGCGTGGCAGCTTCCGGAAGCTTTTGAGGCCCGCTCGAGCGCCAATGAGGGGCGCTTGAGCGTCCATCTGCTGCATCGCTGAATTTGTGTCGCGTGTTTTCTTTTGGAACATTGTGGAAATTTCTCTGAGGGGCACTCGAGCGCCCAATTGGGCCCGCTCAAGCGCCCTTTTGCTGACTTTTTGTCTCTTGAATTTTGACTTTCACTAGATGTCACGCCCCAACTCGACCCCCCTTAAGATTAGTCAGGACGCAACAGAATTTCGGCAGAATAACGACTGTAACCCGGATACCGATGCTCTAAACCAACCTCTTCGCAACTCATACATCCAACTCCACAAACAATTCAACAATTAAACAACACAACCACAATATTCATTAAACATTCTTTCACCATTGCATTTATGGGTTATACGCCTCTGTTCCAACATCATACATTTACTATATAACATACATTTCCAAAATAGATTATAACAAATTCAGCAACTTAACCATGTTCCAAAACAAGACTACTAAATTAGCAATATACGTAAGTCTTATAATTGAGTAAGTTATACAATATAACATATTACAACAACTAAGACAAATTCATGGCGACGACTCCGGCACACAAGACTCGTCTACATAAAGCACATTCTCAGCTTTCTGATGCACGTATCCGTAATCTTGATCGGTAACACCTGTATGCATGCAATAATTAAGAGTGAGCTTATATAAAACAAGCCCAGTGACGATTTGATAGATCTCTAACAGTATTTACTATACTCCTTGGAAATCATCCTTTGAGAAATAAACACACAATAAACATCAATAACAATATAAACACATAAACTATAATGACCATTCAATAAAGGATACTCTAGTTAGTGTAGCTCCAAATGCCATCACGATCTCAACCAACTTCTTATCACCCCCATGACACACATACCTGAGGTACCTCTCTAGCCCTGCCCTCTATGGCATCTCCACCCATGCGAGATGAGGGTAGCCTCTGATAGCCATGCCGTTTTCAACTCGACGACCCGGTACCGCCCGAGAGGTGGCACACGCATATCAAGACTCAACAATAATAATAAACATTCAATCACAGGAGGACAACCTTTTCTGTTGACTATCTCTCGGTTCATCAATAATCAATAATCTATAATCAATTAATCATCAATCAATTAATAACATTTCAACAACATAACATCAATTAATCAATTAACAACTAAACAACTAAGTTAGATGACAAAGTAGGGCACCCAACTTAACATGCATTAGACACATAACCAAACCCTAATCTAACCATCAACAACTCACAATTCAATCACTCAAACACCACCCGATCATCTAAAGGCATATAACAACCCTTTAAAGAAAGACAACCTAAACTTCTAATAATTATAACTTACATTCTACTAATCCAAACAACTCCAAACCAGTTCCTATCATTCACCCACTCAATCAACTACAATAGCCCCCTCGGAAATCCACCAAAATACATCCAAATCAAGCCCAACAACCCTAAAACCCTAATGCACCTTGGCTGAAATTTCCGGACTTTCACACCGATATCACAATCAAAATTTTGGCATTACAACGGTACTACCCCGTATTTAACAAACTTTTACAAATTGACGGCAATCGATTCCAACCACTACAACTCAAAATATTCAACAAATAGTTGATAACTCAACTTTTAATACCCAAAAATAAAATTTTATGCTACAACGGTTCAAATCTTATATAAACGATCCTTAGCATGCACTGAGCAATAATATAACATCAATTCAACTTTCTAACGGTTCAAAATTCAATTATATGCAAAAACATAAAAATGACATTTTGAGATCTAGAATTTTTCTCTCACCTTTGATGTGTTTTGATGCAAGAAAGATGTGGAATGGATGCCCAACAAGTGAAATCAAGCTTTGAATGAAGTGATTTGCACTTGAATTGCAAAATCTATATGAAAAATGCTTTGAAAAACCTTGAAAATGCCTTCTTTCTTCTCCTTCATGGATTTTCGGTAATGTGTGTGTAAAATGAGTGTGTTTTGTAAGCTTTTAATGTGTGTTGATGATATATTATGCAAAGGTTGAACAAATAAAAGAAAGTCAAAGTTGACACTTAGTTATTTTTAATGTTTTCTTGTCTTCTAATTCCATTTTAGACTATTTCTTGCTCAAAACATTAATTTAACACTTAGACTATTTTAAGTAGTTTATTTTTAGGTGACAAGAGTTTTCTCATGCAAAGACTTTCACCCGACTCGGCTAAAAACGCGATCTTTGCAAAAGAATGTAAAAAGTCATATTATTTGTTTTCAAATGTCTTTTGAATGCACAATTAATCTAAAATCATTTAATACCACATATAAATACATTTATATTAATATATAATAGGTCAACGAAAGTCAATGCAAGAATCGGGTTTAGAAGAAATTACTATTTGGCTCAAAAACGCTACTTTTCACCCAAAAAATCTATTTAAATTACTATTCCGTTTCAGAATCAACTTTTATCAAACAAGGGTCTATTAATAATAGAGGACTAGGTCTTAAGATGTTTAAAACACCTTTGTAAAAATTTTAGCGGACAGGTGTTGAAAATACTATTCACAAAAATCGTCGATAAAATTTCTGATGCCGTTTTTTATGAAAATTTCATGAATGCACACATAGCATGTATTAGGAATATAAATCACATATTTAGCACATTATAACTCATATAACACATAAACAGGTCAAATCATGCAAATCGAGGCAAAGACACGTAAATCGAGGAAAAGACAAAAACTGAGGTTTCACACTAGAGCGTTGACCGAGGCGTTTTTCATCGTTTTTCACTGTTTTGACCCTCCAAACGTTGGAATTTGGCTATTTGCTTAGAAGGCCATTTCTACCCGAAAAACTAGTATGATTCGTCAAAAACGGACATAGGTCACTATTCAAGATCATCTAGGTCAATGCTCCGAGTCTGATTTCGCGCTGGTTCCAGCCAAATTTCTTCTCTATGAACTTCATTCTTCCACCGGTTCCCGTGCTTCCCCATTCTTACTTATTGACTTGCAATTTGGATCATTTCGGTTTTGATTCTTCACTTTTCGGTATTTTTTTATATTGCATCGAAAGTATCAAAGTGTTGCAATTATCCCTAAGTTAAGATATAAATATAGTACAAATACCAACGTTTGAGTGCTGCAAATACAGTCACATCACAATGTTTCTCTGGAAAATCAATGCCCTAAAAAGGTTCAAAATGCCTGCTATTTATAGGCAACTTCGTATCATTTCATGAAGGGGTGCAAAGCTTGAAAAAAATTATTCCCGTTGGTGCTCACTACATCAATCGGTCAAGTCACTCGATTAGCTACTCGACCGATCAGTCGGTCGAGTCACTCGACCAACTGCTCAACTGGCTAAGCAAATAAACTCTTTGGAACAGTCGGTCGAGACGAGTCTGTTGAGACTCTCGACCAGCTTCCTCATCTGATTGGATCCTCGAATTTTACTAACTTTAAATCCTAATTTTGCATTTACTTTTTGTTGGATCAACCCAAGTGATCCTACAACGATCATCAATCCTTTGATCAAATTGAGACGAAATTAGTCACACACACTTGGATTTACTTCACCCAACACCAACGCTTCTTTGTTTTGTTTTCTGGGTTCTTATATAGTTTGAAACAAACTCTTCTCTACATCTACCTTATTTAAATTAATAATATAGTACTTGACAAAAAAAAGAGATAACGATCATTTCTTATATTTATATTCTCATTTTTTTAAATTACCTCTAGGGATATTTAACCAAAAAAGAAAAAGAAAAAGAAAAAGAAAAATGCCCCTACATATGGTTAGTTATGTAATTCAGGAACAAGTGTCCCTCTCCTCAATATCTGTTCGGCATGACCAGAAAAAAAAAGAACAAATCTCTGTTCGGCGAGCACTTTCCAGGAGCCAATAACTGTCCTTCACATACAACAAAGCGAAACAGATGAGAAGGACACCTTAAAGAGACACGTAGCATTCTGCACGAAAACACAACATGGCACGTGTAACATAACAAACAGCCATGTGCTACGTAGGCACGGTCAAAGTTAATTTAAAACTGCTCAGACATTTTCGGACAGCCGTACAGGCTTCTACAGATTCAAACACTTGGAAAATCTATGTTTTTTGGAGAAAATAATAGAGAGAGGATAGAAAATGATGAATGTTGTGGCTTTAGGTCTTGTATTAACTACACTTGTAACAGCATGTGTATGGTCTCCAACACCATCATCAGAGAAGCAAAATCCAAGAGAAGATGTTATAGTGAAGGAAGGCCATAGGGTGGTGGTGGTTGAATTTGAGAAAGATGATGGCTATACTAAAGTTTCAATTTCACCACAAGACAAGCCTTCAGAGATTGATGGGAAAGGCTATGCTTCAAATGTAAAAGAGAAGCTAAGTGATGTGGTCGAGGATGCAAAGGAAAAGTTGAAAGAAGCATCTTCTTCTCTGCCTAATGTGGGGCAAGGTATATCATCTCTTCATAAGGTAAAGCTAGAGCATAATGGTCATGGTTATGCTCATCATAGGCCTAGCGCCACAGAGCTTGTTTGTGATGCCTTTGGCAAGTGCAAGCGTAAAATAGACAGTGCATTTGCGAAAACTAGAGAAGTTGTTTCTGAGAAGGCACGGGACATGGCTGATAAGGTGTACGAAGTTGAAGAGGAAGCGAAAGAGGGTGTTAGCGAGGCAATAGGCAAAGTGAAAGATACTGTGAAACATAAGACTCATCAGGCCTCTGATGTAACCCACGGGGCAAAAGAAAAGGCGAAAGATGCAGCAAGCTGGGCAAAAGACATGGTTGAAGGTGGTGCTAAAGAGGCTGCTGAGAAGGCAAAACATGGTGCGAGCAAAACAAAAGAAGCGGTTGAAGACCGTGCCAAAGAGACGGCGGAGAAAGCAAAGCGTGGAGCTGGAGATATAATTGACACAAGTAAGACGATGAAGGAAGACGTAAAGCGAAATGCCTCGAGGATAATGGAGGAAACGAAAGGTCAGGTCTCCAAGACTGTGGAAGATACGGAGGAAATGGTGGAAAATGCAGCAGAACAAGTAAAACATGATGCGGATAGGATTAAGGAAGAAGGGAAGAAGGAGTTGAAAGAAATTCTTGAGCGCGGTCGAGAAGTATTGTATGATGTGTTTGCATATGCCGTATCGCCTGAGAGTCTGGGATCATATATGGGAATTTTGCATTTGTTGGGCTTAGCCGCGGCTTATGGGATGTGTGTATGGGTAACATTTCTTTCCAGTTATGTGTTAGCCGGGGCATTGCCAAGGCAACAGTTTGCAGTGGTGCAAAGTAAGATATATCCTGTTTATTTCAAGGCCATGGCTTATAGTGTTGCCATTGCTTTGGTAGGCCATCTTTGTAGCCAAAGGAAAAGGTTGTCCATGGGTTCAGTGGAAACGGTCCAGGGCTTCAATCTTTTGTCTTCACTTTTGATGATTTTGGTGAATTTTCTCTACTTGGAGCCTCGGGCGAGTAAGGTATCTACTTTTTGTGCACTTACATTTTAATTTTTGATGATGTTTGATGAACTGTTCTGCATTGTTAGAGGTGTTTGAAAGTTCTCCAAAAAGTTTAGAACTGCTTTCCGAGTACCTGTTTAGGAGCATTTAATTTTATGATGATGTTCAATGAACTGTTCTGCATTGTTAATTAGAGGTGTTTGAGAGGTTCTCCGAAATGTTTAAAACTGATTTCCGTGTACCTGATTAGAAGCTTTGAGTAAAGGGCATGGTATATAAGTTCGATAAAATCTCGGTAGTATACCTAGTCGCACAATAGTGAGAAGTGAGAGACGCTATTGAAATTGAAACTTGTCATTTTTGGTGACTGGCATTTGCTAGTATGTATATTAATTAATCAGATCTTTGTAGGTCTAGTAATTTGTGATGTAGCTGTTGAAAAGCTAGATGGATCCTCGTTAATTTGTCTGTTCATTCATAAGCGAGTTCATTTCCACTGTCGGGGTGTACAAGAATTTCCTCTGTACGTGTTTAGCCAACCATATGTTCATTCACTGAAATCTGAAGGGGTGAGTTTACCAGCATTTAATAGGTGATAGTCTAAAGATTTCTGCATGATCCGTGTACCATTTTCCTTCTTATTAAATACACCTCTTAATGTGGACAGGCTAGTTGATCTGATTTTGCCTCCTATAGTCTCCTTATCCTGATAAAAGAGATGTCAGGACTCTTGGTTAGTGCATTGTAACCGTTGGTCTGTCGATGGAAAGAGTAGGGCATGCATTGTTTGTTACCGTATTGTGATTTTTCAGAGATTTTGGTTAATCATATTGTTCAATATATTTCCTATAATTTGTTGGAAGTACTCTTATTGAAAGATCTTGTGTGCGGTGCTACTGATTTATTCCTTGCTCTCACAAACAAGGACTTGATTGAGCAGGACCATTTTGCATATCCAATGCATGTAAGTAGTATGCATGAACATATTTGATGATGTACTAGAACAAAGAAAGTCTGTGTATACAATTTGAAGAATTTTGTACCTTGTCTGGTACAAGATACATCTCCTAATGTATTTAATCCGAACATAGATTATGCTCCTGTGAAAGTATCTACTCGTTACGGAATATAGTAAATATTCCGTAAAGGCAGATGTAGTAGGGGATCGGATGGTACACAACTTAGTTTTGGAAGATATGGAAGGATTGGTGTTATTCATCATCAAAAGTCGATTTCTAATGGTAACTAAATTATCTTCAATTTCTCGTCAATGAAATGTTTCTCATTTTGATACTACTATGGCCAATGCAGGTGATGTTTGAGAGACTAAAATGGGAGAAGGAAGAAGGCAGAGGGACACACGGCGACGCCAGTACTGAACCAAGCAGCGGAGGAGTAGCTGATTCCTTCCCTGATCCTTCAGGGACAACCACCACACCCTCTGGAGCTGCAACTGCAGAAAGGCCCTTGAAAATCGTCAAATTGAGTGAGACACTAAGGAAGCTAAATTCATATTCATCGTTTCTCAATGTGCTGACACTAATGGGCCTCACTTGGCACCTTGTTCACACGGGTCAGCGCCTACAAACAGCTTGTTAATCTATCCAGATGTGGAACATAAACCTTATAAAGCGCTTCACAACGTAAATATTTTTTTTGGTTAAAGATTGATGTTGGTTAAATAGACGTGATGATGTAGCTAAGTTTCGTTTTTTAAGTTGTTTTTCTGTCATTTGTCGACATGCAAGATTTCATGTAAGTACTTGTATCTAACTCATTTTTGTTTTTTGTTTTTCTCTCTCTTAACGGTATATTATCTTGCATCTTTGGCATCCTCTTAAGCACCACATATCTTCTTAATATGTTGAAATCATCTTGGATTAATGGGAATTTGAAGCAGAATTTTCATTCCCAACGGAAAAGGGTTCTTCATTTCGTTTTCTTTCTTTTGGGAGGAGACAGAAAGATATTCAGGTGGATTAGAACATTATTGATATCATTTTCTATTTCAATATTTCAAAAGGTACGTGGTTTGGATTTTCAATTCTTCCTGATTTGTGCAATGTAAATAAAGTAATATAGGTTATAATACTTCCTTTTAGCTTAAATTGCTTTTCCGATCACACGACATTCTGTCTTGATTTTGCTATCCAGATTGGCATTAATTTTATCACCTTGAACTATAGATTCAAGGTATATTATCTATTTCCCTTCATGAATTCTTTGTTATTCTAATTTTACTTCCAACTCACTCTTCAATTACTTTTACTGAACTTACATTTTATATATATGTACACTATCTTTGATTTACTTAAACCTATTTGAAGTCTTCTTCCACAATTTTAACTTAGCCTTCCATTTTTGCCGGAGCTTGATGAGCGTAGTCCCATTTTCAATCAAATGTTGGGAATATCGGTCGAAGTTTAGAGTGTTCGTAGTAAGTTTAGTTATAGAAAGGATCATGAAAGAGGCGGTTAGAATGGTACTCGAATCTGTTTGTGATACTCGAGTTTCCGGATACATCGAATTTTTGCCAAGACAAATTTAAGAAGAGTGGGGAATTTTTTGTTATGTTTGCGTCTCTAATTTCATCTTAGTGATTGGAGTTCTTTTCTATATTTTTCAGTGTGTTACATGTAAGTGAAAGAATATTTTTCTATATTCCTCAGTGTGTTACATGTACAATATTTATAATGCAAAATGTGATAAGTATTATATCTAAGCCTAACCGAATGATAAGAGTTACAATGAATTAAATTTAAATTACAACAACCATCCAGATAGTTATGTTATCATGTTCTCTCAAGTGAAGTCGGATCATGTACAGTGAGTTTGGACCTAAGGAGACGAAAACGAGTGATTGATTTGCCAATTGATCAAGAGTGGAAATAAATCGGATTTTAAGATCATTGGACGGCACCTTTTTACGTACGAAGTGGATGTCAATTTTAATATACTTTTTACGCACATGATGTACTGAATTTGTTGTGAGGTAGATGGCCCCATGTTATCACACTAAAGCGTAGGAATAGAAGGAGGTATTAAATTGATTTCAGATAACAGAGATTTTAGTCAACACAATTCAACAATAGTGAACGCAAGCGTTTTGTATTCTGCCTCAGTACTGGACCTCAAGATCATGAATTGCTTATTTGCAGCCCAAGAAAGTGGATTGGGCCCCAAAATATTCATGAGTATTGCGACAATCATCTGAACAACCAGTCCAATTACTATTTGGTTAAGCATGAAGAGGGAAATTTGTAGACAACGTGATTTGAAGGCCACTCCCGGTTGTATCCTTGATATAACAAACAATGCATTTGAAGGCCATGACTGGTTGTATCCTTGATATAACAAACAATGCATTTGACAACTGCCTAATGAAGGTCCGTCGGATTATGCATTAACTGACTGAATTTGTTAGCTGCAAAAGCAGTGTCAGGGCATGTAATAGTATGATATTGAAGTGCCCCCACTGTACTTCGGTATAACTTAGGATAAAAAAAGGGATCTCCTGAATGAAGTGAAAGCTGATGATTTGGTTGAATAGGAGAGGCATCTGGCTTTGCCGCAGCCATGTTGGCACGGGTGATAATATCATGAGCATATTTCTGTTGATGAAGAAGAAGATCGGTTGATGTGTGACAGACCTGAATACCAAGAAAAAAAAGAAGACAAGGTGCTAAGATCTTTGAGTGAGAACTGCTTATGCAAAGATTTAGTAAGCTTGACAATTGGAGTATAATCACTCCTAGTGAGAATGATGTCATCAACATAGACTGGCAATAGCGTGACATTCTATGAAGTACAACAAATAAATAATGAAGAGTCAGTTGTCAAGGACACAAATCCAAGAGATATAAGGTAGGAGCTAAGATGAGAAAATAAGGCTCGTGGAGTCTGTTTGAGACCATTAATTGCCTTTTGAAGTTTGCAAACATGATCAGTAAAAATAGGATGAGTAAAACTAGGAGGTTGGGATATATAGACTTCTTCCTGTAATAAACCATGCAAAAAAGCATTATTCACGTCCAATTAGTGTATAGACAGTTCTTTGATATGGCAATACAAAAAATGACACGAATGGTGGTAGGCTTGACAACAAGACTAAAAGTCTCATTAAAATCAATGCCTTCTTTTTGACTATAGCCCTTGTCCACTAATCGAGTTTTGTAACGTTGAATGGAGCCATCATGATTTCGTTTGACCTGATACACCCACTTGCAGCCAACTATATTTACCATGGGAGGTTTAGGAACGAGAGTCCAAGTGCCATTTTTCTGAAGTGCATTGTATTTTACTTCCATTGCATCACGCCAGTGCTAATGTTTCTGTGCTAGAAGAAATGTGGATGGTTCAGTAGCATCAAATCAGCAGAAACTGCTAAAGTACCTGAGACAATATAGGTGACAAAATCCGGATTTAATCTAATGGGTTGTGTATGATCTTTTGATCGGGTGACCATTGGATGAATATTGTCCGCTGCGTAAGAGACATTTGGAGAGATGCTAATGCGAGGGAAATTAGAGGAGCCGCGAACAATTTGATAAGGACTAGAGAAGAGAGGCTAAATGACTTGTAACACACTTAAGAGGAGAAAAATCCACGTGACCAGCTGGCAAAGAAGATAGTGGAGAATTAATGGGTGATACAGATGGGGACAACATTAATCGATGGAGGTGGCCCAGCTGATTGCTAGAGTGCGTGGGGACGAGTGTCAAGACAATGGGGAGAAATGGGCAGTAAGTATTTTGGTCCCTCAAGTTTGGTATAAAAATTAAACTAATCTCCGAGATTTAAAAGAAAATTAAATTGATCTCTGAAATTTGAAAAAAATACCAAATAGATTCCTTCTGTTATGTATGAGTGGTAGTCAAAGATTTGACCAGATGAAAAGATTTGAATGCCCTTGCTTTAGTGACTGAAGATTTGGAGGGAAGGAAAAAAAAAAGAAAAAAAATTGAGACCATACAGTAGAAACAACTATTTAAGCACCCAAGCCATTTTTTTTTTCTTTTCTCACTTTCAATTCATGCTCTTTTTCACCCAAAAATTAAAAAAGAACAACGACAACAACAAAATTCTTGCTACTTGAAGAGTTTGGCTCTTAATTTTTTTAGAATACACATTTTTTTCTTTTTCTTTTTCTTTTCTTTCTTTGGTAATGTTGATTGGGTTATATTTAGTTTGTTTTTCCTTTAATCTTGAGTATAGTTGTAGGGCAAAAACCATCAACTATGTAATCTCCTTCATCATTTTCAGATTATAGAAATGTTATGATTGAATAGTCTATAATTTTTAATATTTATAATAGTGTAAAATTAAATATAAATTAAAGAGAAAGCCATGTATATCTATAACCACTACTTTGTCCCTGAAAGTTGGATACAGTATCGGGTAGTGACTAATTGTGGCTTTTAAAGTCTTAAATTTTGGATATATGTCCTCCAACTACAAATGTTGTCTGACATTTAACTAACTTAAAAAATGTAATGAGGTGCAATATTAGACAATAGAATTTATAACCTTGTGATAAATTTAATATAATTCACATATAACGAATTCCTCATCATTTGAAAATAAAAAAATAAAAAATAATAATAGATGAAAAAATTCAAAGATTAACAATATATATGCAATAGACGTGGATCATATAATCTTAAGAAAAAAAATAACCCTAAAAACTAGAAAAAAAAAATTATACACCACAAATAAATCACATGCAAAGCTAATAAATAACAAAATCAAATATAATACGTCTAAAATAAACTCTAAACTAACATAATATACAATATTATTAAAATTTTTATCAAAAAACTAAACCCCAAAACCTACTAAACTTTTTAACATGAAGCAATTTCGCAGAAAAAAATTGCTCCAGGAATGAAAGAAACTAAATACAACTCAATCAACATTATCAAAGAAAGAAAAGAAAAAGAAAAAAAAAAGGTGTATTCTAAAAAAGTTAAGAGCCAAACTCTTCTAAGTAGCAAGAATTTTGTTGTGGTCGTTGTTCGTTTTTTCTGGGGTGAGAAAGAGCATGAATTGAAAGTGAGAAAAGAAAAAAAATGGCTTGGGTGCTTAAATAGATGTGCTTGCTGTATGGTCCTAATCTTTTTTCTTTTTTTTTTCCTCCCCTCCAAATCTCCAACTACTAAAGTAGGGGTATTCAAGTTTTTTCATCTAGTCAAACCTTTAACTGTTAACTCATACATAATGGAAGGGACATGTTTCATCTTTTTCCAAACCTAAGGGATCAGTTTGGTCTTCTTCCAAATCTTAAGGACCAGTTTGATCTTTATACCAAACCTCAGAGACCAAAATAGTTTTTGCCCGGGGAAAAATTATCGGTGGGGACACAACATTGGGAGCTGCAGCAGGAGTTGGTGGAGACACGAACACATGACACGGGGATAACACACGAGCTGGGGGAAAGGGTATTGTCTAAAGGAAGCTGCAGCACGTGGGAAGGCTGACAGGAAGGAACACGCGGCACGCTAGGAAAGGCTGAGCACAATTGTCTGACAACACTTGGTCAACTGACGTTAGAAACAAAATCCAAGGTCAAGGCAGAAAAGTGTGAACACGGTACTACTGTAATATTTGGAAAAATCTTGCATCCATCTACTTCAGAAGAGCCACAAGGGATAAGACAAGCAGCACAATAGAATTGTGACACATGGCAATGTGTAGGAAAGGTGCAATAATTAGTGTAAACCAAATTGTCCAATGTACCCTTTAGTTAGTCATAATATTATATAGATAGAATAATATATAAAAGACAAAAATAATAAGGAGATGACTAAAAAGGACAAATAATAAAAAAAAATAGTAGCATTGCAAAAGACTAAAATAGCCTCAGTTGTGCGAAATTGATAAAGGGTGTTCCGACTAATAAAAAAATGAGAGTGAAAAAAGAAAAAATTGGCCTTTAGGTATAAAAAATTACTAAAATGGGTTCGGAATTGTGATTATCAATTAAAGATGAAGTGCAAGTATACGAACCCTTTAAGTAATTTCCACGCAATCAAATCATTTTATCTAAATCAACCCGATTGAGTCAAAGTCGTGGATAGAGTCATCAAACTCTATTACTCAATCATATTTCATAATCTATTTAATCAGTAACTTATGATTAATGCGTGAAACAACTTCCACCATTTTACCTCGGTCAATTATTTTTTAGTTACTCGATCAATAGATCGCATATGATCCCTAATTGACAGATCTTGTATCTATATACACCTATCTCCATTACATAATAGATCATAACCACTGAATACATTGTCTAATCCATGATTAGGACTAGCTTAATTGTACTAGCAAATTATTGTATCTCTAATCATAAGATAACTGCGATGTTTCAAGTTTGAGGATTAATTGCATGATTATATTATATAATGAATTATTGGCTGATCCATGTATTTCGTTGTATTGGTGGTCAAGTCCAGTCGCCTGTTCACTAACAAGTACGACTAATCATCCAAATTAATATCTCATATTATTTGGTTAGTAGACTCTAATTTAATCTATTCATATAAACTAACACCAAATTAATTTATCCTATGATCGGGGATAACTTTTTGTCATTAATATTCTTACTCCTAAGGATATAATCTATAAATGGTGTTCTAAGGACTTTTATCTAATTAATATATATACATATATATATTGTACGTAATGACCATCTTACACAATTCATGTTATGCCCTGAGTCTAGAATCCCAGACCCGCAAGTACGACTAGTGTTGTAGGCATAAGAAACAACTATTTAGGCCTCTTTTCTATTGGCCAAAAATGGTTAACCTAAGTTATTCCTTATACCCGCAACACCCACTTATAAACTATATAATCACACTATATTTCACTGATATGGGATATTACAATTCAGTTTGACGGTACTTTCAATTTATTAATGGCATGTCTACCTTTATAAATTAATAATTATTTATTTATCAATAAATTAATATTGCGCTAAGTTAATAGAAATTAGTGATCCTAACACTATTAATTTAAAAAAGCTATACTGTATCTTCAAAAATGAAAAAAATGAACAATATGCAATCGGAATAGTATCTTTAGTAATCGAGTATTCATATACCATTGATTCATATATGGTTAAATGGCCGGTGAAGTTTCATATACCATAAAATTCAGATATGGTTAATGGATAGCGAATGTGGGTTGACATATAACATTCCTCATATCATATTTTGACTAAAGTAGCACAAATAAACTATCTTAAGAAAGGAAAAAAAAGCGAACAATTTGTAATTGAGATAATACTTATAGTAATTGAACCTTCATATACCGTAAATGCGAAGATATAGATAAATAAGTAATGAAAATGATTAAAGAAGCCATTTAGCACTACATATAATATATAAAGTGGGTCCTAACAGGTTGTAATAGTAAATTCATAGATAAAAATTAAATGTTATTTATAAGGGTATTTTAGTCGTTGTGCAATCCAAAAAGTTAAAGAATATATTTCAATACTACATATAATATTTAGTGGGTCCCGCATGTATTTAATAAAATAAAGGGCAACATGGGCATTATATATAATAATTAATTTTTTTCTTGTTTTAATTTGAGTGGACATCAATGGCTCAAATTCAAAATTGGAAATCAATGGTCATTATCTTTTGCGGCCAAATTGATGTAGATGGATACAAGACTAACCCGTAATATTTTATGCATGTATAGAGGTGGGGGAGTTGGGATAAGAGAAAAATTGATAGTTGGGATAAGAGAAGAACTGAAAGTTGGAATGGAATTTGAGCAAGTGGTGACGATATGCGCTAGAGGCATTTGCGGCATGGCAGTGGAAAATAAAGATAATCCATTAGAAGGAGACGTAATTGAGTGGACTGGAAATTGCAAGACAGGAAGATAAAGATTAAAAGGCGGAAGAATGTTGGAATTAGGATACGTAAACGGAAAGACAGTCTCGTCAAAACGGATGTGCTGAAAAATGTAAGCTTTAGTTGTAGCAATGTAATAACAACCGTACTCATGATGTTGATCACTATACCCTAGAAATACACAAGGCAATGATTTTGAACTTAATTTATCAGGTTTGTATGCCTGAAGATACGAATAGCATAAACAGCCAAAAATCTAAGGATAGTATAAACAGTCGAAAATCTAAAGAAATGAATAATCAAGAGGAAAGTGATAGAAGCATGAAATAAAATTACGGTGCCCATCTCAGTAATATGCCTGATATTTCGTTCTACTAGGCCATTTTGTTTAGGAGTATGAGGATGGGAAATGTGATAGTGAATTCCACATTTGTCAAAATGATTTGTAAGAGCACCCTTAGTTAATTTAGTAGCCCCATTACATTGAAAATACTTAATTTTGGTGAAAAAATAGATTCAATCAAATTTTGGAAATGAATAAAACAGGAGCATCATCATTTTTATTGCATAATGGATAAATCCATGTGAAACAACTAAAGTCGTCAATAATAATTACAAAGAAATGATAACCAAAAAATGAGGCCACATGTGCAGGACCCCATACAGCACAATGCACTAATTCTATTGGAGCAATCGATTTGCGACTAGAAGGAAAAAAAAAAGAAGCTTGTGGCTTTTACCTTGCATACAAGAATTAAATAATTTATTTGTAACTAAGGAATCCCAAAACTGAATGAAAGCTTGCTTCTGAAGTTGGGAGAGAATAGGTTGTGATGGGTGTTTTAATCTATTATGCAAAGATCAACATTAACCCAAGATGTAGAGACACTTGAGGCAACTTAGTGGAAGGAGGAGAAGGCACTGGTGGAGTATAAAGACTAGAATTAACTGGGCTTGTGAGAAGTGGTGTTCCTGTGTGAAGATCCTTGATAACACAGTGGGAATGGAAAAATTCAATAGACACGCTATTATCTTTCATAAATTGAGAAACAAATAGTATGCTACGAGTAAGATAAGGGACATGCAATATATTTGTGAGAGTTAAGGAACAGGAGGAGCCAAGAATAGAAGATTGACCAATACGAGAAATAGCTAGGGGCTTACCATCACCAACGAGCACTTGATCGACACCATTGTAGGGTTGTAGCTGTTGCAACACAGATGAGTCATTTGTCATATGGGACGTGGCTCCCGAATCTGGAAGCCAAGCATGAGAAGAAGGAGTGGGAAAGAGAGGCAGAGAAGTGGATGACTGATAATGAAGTCCGATAAACTGTGAGGGGGATGTATTAGTTTTTGATTGGGCATACCAATACCAGCAACGTTGAGTAGAGTGGCCGAACTTACAGTAAATTTGACACTTGCTGTGACACCCGAGATCTCTATCATGACCTATAATTAACTGTTGCATACCTTATTTGTGCATTTTAATGTGCATTTACCTACTTTGTGAATAGCTACTATTCATCACAAATTTTGACTGTTTATTTTCTCTGAATTAATATTTTTCCTATGCTACATGAACTATTAAAGGAATGAGAAAAATGTGATTTTTGAGCATTTCATGTTTGGAGAGCGCGTTTAGAAAATGTTTTGCTGTTCGAGTAAATAGTAAAAACATTAAGTTAGTGAGCTAGTTAAAGTTAATTACAATTGGGCCTTAATTATAAATTAGTCTTGCAATTTTTATAGGCCAAATAAGCATTATATCAAATATTCACATAACATACATACTTAATAATACACATATACATGCATAGCTCATCAAACAATTGCAAAAATCCCAACCAAGTCCCCCCTAAACCCAAGAAAGAGAAAGAAGAAAAAGAGGGAACAAACTTCATCAAGCCTTGCAAGTTGATCTCTTAGCTTGTGTTTGGAAGTGTTTTGGAGCATCCTAGGGACTCTACAAGCAACTACAGCTTGATATTGTGAGGGATTTTGCATTATTTTGCATATTTAATGTTTATGTCATAAAATGAAATTCTTAGATTTGCGATTAATTGCTTATGAAATGTTAAAATCTTGCATTTTATGTTGCCTACATGTTATCTAGACCTTGTTTGTGTAGTAATATGGCTTCCTTAATGGTTATTTGTAAATGTTCAATTGTAGAGGACAATGAATAGTGTCATTTCTAGTGTTTTCCTAAAATGTGACTTAGAGATTGATTCTATGCTATAATTAGATACTTTAGGTGTTAATAAAGATAGATTGATGGTCGTGTGTAATTAGATTACTCGAAACTTGATCAAAATGCAAAATTAGCTAAATTTCAAAAAGGGCTTCGTATGAAAAGTGAATCTGGGTACAATTTGAAACTAGTTTTGGTATCTTAGAGGTGGGGAAGCACTTTTGGTGCTAGTATGGCATTGAATTGAGGGCCGAATTAAGTAGTTGTAGTTCAAAGTAACCTCGGGGCCTTCCCAAGCGTTTGTGTCATAAGTGAGATTTTAGAGCTTGAGTAGGTGTCTTTTAGTGTCCTTAGAGATGTAGGATAGTTGGTTTGTGAAAATTGTGCTTCGTGTTTCATTTGGAACCTAAATTGAGTTAGTAGGCAAAGGGAAAATGTGTTAAATTTGTGTTTAATGATAGTATTGGCTTAGAAACTCTTTTATCATGTTGTTTGAATGCTTATTAAGTGGTTACATATTGAAGTTCATGTTTGAGAGCAACCTACTTTGTTGTCCCTCATTTATGTGTTTATTAGCCTTTATTGTTATATTGTTTTATCATTGCTTTCTGTGGATTTGTATCGTTGGTTGTGCAACCTCATCGTTTAGGATAGATGCAATGGGCCTTACTGGGTAGTATTGGGCTTGCCAGTGTTGATTGCTCTAGCTCCGTACCTTAGTCCCTCACTCGCCTGGTATAGAGTATGGGGGTGTGGGTCGTAGAACTAGGTACATTCAGAGTACCCATTGGTGTAAAGGGATGCCGACATATCGAGATCGCGGTTCGTGGATCGTGGTTCATGGTTCATGGTTCGAGCATTGGAGGGATAAGGGTTTTCGATCGTATCCTTTTTAAATGTGTGGTAACTTATTGTTTATTGGATATTTTAATTGCTTAGCTGCTATACTTGTACTTAACTGTTGCATTGCACGAAAAGATTTTTGAAAATGCCCCGGTTAATTGTATCCCATCCCTCACTGAGCAATTGTGGTTGCATATTCCTCGTTTTAACATGTTTCAGGAGGTGCTGAGGTTGATCCCCAACTTTTAGCTGTAGAGAGAGAAGAGGAGGTGCAGTTAGAGCAGTTGCCTTGAGTACTGTGATTGCTTGTGTTTCTGAGGTTGGAGTGTTTGTTTGCTGGACTGTGTGAAGACTTTACTTTTATTGTATTTATGTCTTATTTTGAGGCCTATGGGACTTGTATATATTTGCGTTGCTTCGGATGGATGTAAATTAAAGTTAGAAGGCCTTGTATGATTTGGTAGCTTAGTTGGGTTGTAATAACTTATAACTTTGCTTTATTGTTATGTTGCATGCTTGGGTATCAATGAAAGTTAGTTGGTTGGTTGGACTTAAATTATAAGTAAGATTAATTGATAATGTTAGAGTGGTAAGATAAGTGGATTAAAAAGATAAGATTTCAACAATTTTAACTTTGCATGCTTGTGTATTTGTAATGTCTTGACTTGTTCTAAGGCTCGGTTGGCCTTAGTGTTGGGAAGTGATGTTGTTGGAGTTTGGATTTGTTGTGGATGTTGGATTTTGTGTAGTTTGTGGCTTTTCTTCTGTTGGCAGGTAACCGTTTTTTCTACGGTACAAAGGAGACTCTGTTTGTTTGTCGGGTCCAGACTTAACCTTTTAGCGTGGGGTTGGGTCGGAGCGTGACATTTAGGTGGTATCAAAGCTTATAGAATGCTGGAGTCGGGATAGGTTTCTCGGTCTGTGGGATAGAGGTCTTTTATGTGAAAGTGTAATTGTGTAAATATGTGATTGTTTGATTGTTTAAGTGAAAGATTGACTAAGTAAAGAACATGCTAGCATGAAAATGAGAATATGAAGTGTTTTCCATGAGTTATTGTGTGAATATGAAGAGTTTAGAATGAAAAGCATATTAAGTAATTTATATGTAACTTTTGTGAATAAAGTGTTTGGTATGACCTTGTATTACTTATGTAAACTTGTTTGAACTTGTTCCTATGTGATTTATCTGCAAATTGCATATATGTTTGTCATAATACTTTTGCATTCTAGTTTCTGCCATAGGACCACGTAGATGAAACAGGGCGCAGGATGCTGAACAACCAGATTTGGGTCAGCAGCCAAGTAATGAGCAAGTGATCGCCAGTATGGCAACAACAATTAATAGAATTACTTAATATATTGATGAGTAGAGACAGACAGGGGCACAACCAGCAGGTAGTCCTAGCCGTGGCAAAGATAGAGCTGAGGATAGTGGGACCACAAGATGTAATAGCAGTGGTAGTCAGCTTGAAAAAGTTCTGAAACATGGGGCAACATGCTTTCTGGGTGAGCTAGATGATGAGGTAGCTGAGAGGTGGATTAATAAGATTGACAAAATTTTCAATGTTGATGAGGTAGCTGAGAGGTGGATTAATAAGATTGACAAAATTTTCAATGTGTTAGAATACAATGATGATAGACGGATTCACTTTGCTGCATTCATTCTAGAGGGTGATGCTGAGCAATGGTGGAGGACTGTGTAGTAGAGATGGGCGGATGAGGCAGTACAACATACCTAGGCTGATTTTATGAGAGAATTCAAAGAGAAATACATCTTTGAGGTGACTAGAAAGAGACAGGATGAAGAATTTGTTGCTCTGAAATAGGGTGGTATAACTGTCGCCCAGTACGAGGCTGCATTTGATCGGTTGTCCTGTTATATGCTAGAGTTAGTACGGCCTGAGAGGCGTCGAATTCAGAGGTTTATACGGGGTTTGAGAGGAGACATCAATTTGAATTTGTCTACTCATACATATGCCACATATTCAAAGGCAGTGTAGGTAGCTTCACGGTTTGAGAAACGCAAGGCCAAATTGATTGCGAGTTCTAGTCAGCCTAGCAAGAGGCAGTCTGTTTCTCAAAGTCAGTGGGTACCTAGGTAGACACAGTGAGCCAGACAGGTTCAGGGTCAACAGTAGAGACAATTTCAGACCTAGAGTTATCCAAGGCCAGTACAGTCGCAGTCTCAGATTAGACCAGTGCAGAGTCAATTGCAAAGTCAGACTAGACCTGTTGCAGCCAGATCACAACAGGGTAGCACCGCTTCTACTACTTACATAGCTCCTACGGGAAGCACTGCTGCAAGAAAAAACCAGTAGTGCAGTTACTGTCAGCGTGGGGGCCATATTGAGAAAAATTGCTAGAGGAAGTCGGGACGGTGCACAAGTTGTGGTAGTGAACAACACAAAGTCAAGGACTGCCCTAAATACAAGATTCCTCAGGGACAGACCTCTGGACAGACGGGTTAGACCAGAGCATCAGGTGTTGTTCCAGTTCAACGAGTTCAGGCTCGGGTATTTGCTTTGGATGAGAAGGAACTACCTAATACGACTGCAGTAGTAGAAGGTACCTTTCTTCTTAATGATCAATCTGTTAAAGTTTTAATTGACTCCGGGGCTACACATTCATTTATCACACCTAACTATGCACAAAATACTAATTTGAAACATGAGAAATTATTGCATAAGATTGTCAAATATACACCTATGGGTTCGAAATTTGTTACAGAGTCTGTTTGTAAAGCATGTAATATCTATATTGAGGGTCATGTATTTCCTACTGATTTGATTATTCTACCTTTTCGCGACTTTAAAATTATATTGGGGATGGATTGGTTGGGAAGATATTATACACAACTTGATTGTAGAAAGAAGATTGTAAAGCTAGAAATGTCTAACCAACCTGTAATTGAGATAGTTGGGAGTAGGAAATCAATTAGGACCCCTATAATTTCCTCTATTAAAGCATCTAAAATGCTGGGTAAGGGTTGTGAGGCGTATCTTGCATATCTGATTAATCAACCTAGGGACAAATTAAAACTAAATGAGGTGCCTATTTTAAAAGAATTTATGGGTGTGTTTCCTAAAGGGTTGCTGGGTTTGCCACCTAATAGGGAGATAGAGTTTGTGATTGATTTATTACCACGGATTTCCCCTATCTCTAGGACTCTATATAGAATGACTTTCCCTGAATTGCAAGAATTAAAGGTACAACTGCAGGGTTTGCTTGAAAAATGATTCATTCAACCTAGTTCTTCACCTTGGGGTGTACCAGTCTTATTTGTTTAAAAGAAATACGGAATTCTCTGTTTGTGTATTGATTACAGGGGACTCAATCAGGTAATGATAAAGAATAAGTATCATTTGCCTCTGATTGAAGAACTATTTGATCAGCTTCAAGGTGCTAAAATGTACTCTAAGTTTGATTTAAGACAATGTTACTATCAGTTGAGAATCTGAAAGGATGATGTACCTAAAACTTCTTTCAGAACAAGGTATGGTCACTATAAGTTTGTTGTGCTACCGTTTGGGTTAACTAATGTTCTCGCCGCATTCATGGATTTAATGCAAAGAGTGTTCCGACCATATCTAGACCAGTTTGTGGTAATTTTTATTGATGATATACTGTTATATTAGAAATCTGAGGCTGAACATGAACAACATTTAAGGATTGTGTTACAGACTCTGCAGGAGCATAAACTGTTTGCTAAATTAAGCAAATGTGAATTCTGGTTGAAGCAAGTTGCTTTTTTGGGTCATATAATCTCATAGGATGGTATTTCTATTGATCCAGCAAAGATAGAGGTAGTATTATCATGGAAACAGCCTGAGACTATTACAGAGATTCGCAGTTTTCTGGGGTTCGTAGGCTATTATAGAAGATTTGTCAAAGATTTCTCAAAAATTGTAGCGCCTTTGACCCAGCTTACTCAAAAGAAAACTGTATTCAACTGGGATGATAAATGTGAGGATGGCTTCGAAAAACTGAAGAAGAGATTAACTATTGCTCTTATTCTTGCTTTGCCTGAAGGAACTAATAACTTTATGATCTACAGTGATGCTTCTAATAAGGGTTTAGGATATGTATTGATGCAAAATGGAAAAGTAATAGCATATGCCTCGAGAAAACTGAAACCCTATGAACTTAACTACCCTACACAAGATTTGGAACTTGCAGCTATTGTCTTTACTTTGAAGAAATGGCGTCACTATCTATGGGGTAGTAAATTTGAAATTTTCACAAATCACAAAAAGTCTAAAGTATCTGTTTTAGCAGAAGAAGTTGAATATGAGGCAGAGGCGTTGGTTGGAACTACATGAAGATTATAACTGCACTATTAGTTATCTTCTAGGTAAAGCCAATATTGTCGGTGATGCATTGAGCTGAAAGGCTACGGTTGCCAGCTTAATTATCAAGAATTGGGAAATTATGGATTATGTTTGTGGAAACCAGAAACTTCTGAATCAGGTATTTGAGTTGCAAGTTTGTAAATTCAATCTTTGTTGTTAACAAGAATTAGAGAAGCGCAGTAGATTGATCCTCAATTGTTGAAATTCCTAGAAAAGTCAAATGGGGGAGAGTTAGACTTTAAACTTCATGATGATTGTGAAATCCTAGATTTCACCTATATGTGAAATTTCGTGTTTTGACCTGTATATGTGTTATTTGAGTTAGAGTGCGCTAATTCTGTAATTTATACTCCTATTACATGTTATGTGAGCATTCATGAATGTTTTGTAAAAATCAGCATTAAAAATTTTATTGTCGAGCATTGTGAATAGTATTTTTGAAACACGTTCGCTCAAATTTTGACACGGGTGTTTTTAGTATTTGAAAACCTAGTCCTCGGATATTAATAGACCCGCGTTGGATTAAAATAGATTTTAAATCGGATTAGAAATTTTAAAGGCTTTTACACATTCTTTTGCAAAAATGCAAAAATTGAACTTTATAGCTATGTGTATGTATATGTATGCATATGAAATGTTGTCACCTACACTTAAACTACTAAATATAGTATATATGATAGATATATATGTAAGTAGGCAAAATAGTCTAGAAAATACAATTAAAAGACTAAAAAAATAATTAAAAGACTAAAATTGGCAACTTTGACCAAGACTTATTTGTTTGACTTTGCATTTTGCGTATTTATACAAACAAATCAGCCAAAATAACACACAAAAACCCCTCCATTTCTCACCTAGCTGGCCGTGAGCTTCAAAGGCGAGAAGAGAAGTTTTCTACTTAGTTTTCAAAGCAAATTTCTCATAGATTTTGCATTTCAAAGCCAAAACTTGTCATCCAAAGCTTGATTTCACTTGTTGGGCATCCATTGCACACATTTCTAACTTCATTTGGCATCAAAGGTGAGAGAAAATTCTAGATCTAAGAATGCTATTTTTTGTCAATTTCATATAACTGTATTTTTATCTGATGTTTTGTTGAATTGTCTTTAGATTATTGCTCAGTAGTTGCCAAGGATCATTTATATGTATTTATAGCTGTTTTGATCGGTAGTAGCATGTATTTCTATTTTTCGAGTATTAAAAGTGGTTTATGAGTTCATTGTTGAATAATTGTCATTGTAGTGGTTGGAATTGATTGGTTGTTGCTTCTAAAATTTTGTTAATTGCGGGGTAGTAATGTTGTAATGCCGAATTTTTGATTGAAATGTTGTAGCAAAAGTCCAAAAATTTCAGCCTAGGTGCATTGCCAAATTAGGGTTGTTGGACTTGATTTAGGTGGCTTTTGGTTGGTTTCCGATGGGGCTAATGTACTTGCATGTGTGGTGGAGTGATAGGAAGTGTTTTGGAGGCTATTGGATTAATAGAGTGTAAGTTATGAATTTTAAAAGTTTGGGTAGTCTTTCTTTAAAATGTTGAAATGTTATCCTTGATGGGTAGTGTTTGGGTAGTTGATTCTTGGGTTGTTGTTGATGAGGTTCGGGATTGAATGCATGTTTAAATGTATGTTAAGTTAGGTGGCCTACTTTGTCATCTAACTTAATTGTTTTAGAATTGTATAGTTGTTGATTGTTTAAATGCTGTTTAATTGATTGTTGAAATATTGTTAATTGATTGTTGATTGTTGAAGTGCTGGGAGTAGGGCAACTTTCGTTGTTGATCTCTCGGAATGTAAAGAGTCAAGTGTTATTGTTGTTGTGAGTCATGATAATGTTGTGTCCCTTCGGGAGGCATCCTGGTTTGCTGGCACAGTTATCATGGCTAATCCCTATCTCGTGTGGTCGGAGGGTACCATGGCCTGTCTATGTTTTATAACCTGTGCTAACTCTTTGTTAGTAGAATGGCTGGGCGACCAAGAACTCATGGTAGGCCTGAGGAAGTTAATGAGGCATCGGGGAGTGTGGCACCGGGCCGTGATCAAGGGTATGATCGTTTGGCTATGGCTATGGACAGAATGACTGAGGTCATGGCAGGGCAGACACAGATCTTAGCAGGGCAAGCTGCTCAGGCATAAAATGTGCAGACTCAGTTACAGAATGCTCAGGGTGGTTACCGAGGAGGTAGTTTATTGAAGGAATTTCTTGGGTATTTTCCACCGAGGTTTCAGGGTAAGCTTGATGATCAGAAGGCCGAAGCATGGATTAATAAGCTTGAGAAAATATTTGATCCTCTTGATTATACTGATGAGATGAAGGTTACCTTTGCGGTATACCTACTTGATGATGAGGCTGGGGAATGGTGGCGTACGATTAGATCTAATTTGGAGGCACGGGGTACTCCCTATGTTTGGGATACTTTTCTTAGGGCGTTTCGGGCCAAGTATATTCCTAGGATTGCGCGTGAACGTAGGGAGGTGGAGTTCACATCTTTGGTTCAGGGTAGTTCCATTGTGGCCCAGAATGAGGCAAACTTTACCAGGTTGACCCAATATGCACCGGAGTTTGTGTCAGACTAGAAAAGGAAGACCTGGAGGTTCATTTTGGGTCTAAGGCCCGAGATTCAGGATGCAATGGCCTTGATACAGTACGATGAGTTTTCTAAGGCCTTTAATGCGGCTTCTAGGTTGGAGAAGAGAAAAGGGGAACATGTTGTTTCTAGTCAGGCCAGCAAGTGGCCTATTCAGCCACAGGGTTAGCAAGTCATGTACACACCCCTAGTGCAACAGGGCTCTTTTAGACCTCAGGGGCAGCAGGGTTTCTTTACGCCCCAGTTTTAGCAGGGATCTTATCAGGCACAGTCACAGTATAGGCCGGCCTAGTCTCAGGGTCAGTACAGGCCTAGTGTTGCAAGACCTCAGCAGTAGGCTGGTTCAGTTGCATATTCAGCTTCTAGATCTTCAGGGGGTAGTGTCAGTGCATCGATACTACAATGTACTTTTTGTAAACGTAAGGACCATTTGGAGGCCGAATGTCGGATGAAGGCAGGAACATGTTTGGGTTGCAGCAGCAACCAACACAGAGCGAGGGATTGCCCTAAATATCAAAGGTTTGAGGGTCGGCCTGCGACCCAGGGTTATCAGGGTCGACCTACCGATGGTGCACCTCAATAGCAACGGGTTCAAGCTTGGGCCTACGCAGTAGACTCGGAGGAGATACCTGAGGCAGCAGTGGTTGTGGAAGGTAACTTTCTTATACTCAATCAATTTGTTAAAGTGTTGATTGATTCTGGTGCTACGCATTACAAGAAAATAGTACTCGGGCGACAGAATTGGGCCACAGATTTTTTTCGTAGTAAATTGGTTACTGCCAGGCTACAGATTTGCTATGGGCAATAAATTTCGTAGCCCATCCATAGCCTACTTAGACCCCGTTGAAATGACAACAAAACGTGGCTACGGATTGGCTACGGACCATAATTTTAATTAATAAAAAAATAAAAAATAATATTCCGTAGCCTAGCCGTGGCAAATTTGCTACGGACCAGCTACGAATTATTTAATTAATTTGGTAAAAAAAATCATAAAAAAGTCCGTAGTCATGCAGTGGCGAAATAGCCATGGATTGGCTACGAATAATAATTTTAATTAATAAAGAAAATAAAAAATAATATTCCGTAGCCTAGCCGTGGCAAACTTACTACGGACTAGCTACGGATTATTTAATTAATTATTCAAAAATATTCATAAAAAAGTCTGTAGTCATGCAGTGGCCAATAGCTACGGATTGGCTACGGACTATATATATTATTCAAAAAATATTTTAAAAAAATAAATACGGATATTTTAATTAAATAGGAAAAAATAAAATAACAAAGTTCGTAGCCCATCCGTAGTCCCTAGCTACGGATAGGCTACAGAATTCGACTCTTCCGTACCCCAGTAGTAGCCAAGTGGCTACTGTTATGCTATAGACTTCAACAAAAAAATGAGTTTTATCATTTTTAATTTGAATTATGAAATTTTGATTTCACCTACAATGTAGTAAACTTCACTTGAGTTACAAAATTTTTAAATAAAAATAAACTTGGTCTATATTTCATTAACGTGCGTACTTTTATAGAGAAATCAATTGCCGTTTAAATCGAACTTATTATATTTTCACTTAACATTGCGTTAATACTAATAAACGTTCAATCTAGGAATCGAAAAACTCTCACATTGTGTCTAAACTTCATAAACAAGAAAAATATGAAGATATTAACACGTTTTAATACGTTGTTTCTACCTATTTACAAGTTAGAATACATATTATTAGTTGTCCGTAACCCAGCAGTATTATTAGTTGTCCATAGCCCAGCGGTAGCCAATTGGCTACTGCTAGGCTACGGAATTCAACTTTGTGTAGCCCAACAATAGCCAATTGGCTACTGCTAGGCTGCGGACTTCAACAAAAAATTGAGGTTTATCATTTTTAATTTGAATGATGGAATTTTAATTGCACCTGCAACGTAGTAAACTTCACTTGAGTTGTAAATTTTTCAAATAAAAATAAACTTGGTCCGTATTTCATTAACGTGCGTACTTTTATAGAGAAATCTCATAGAAAATCAATAGTCATTTAAATTGAACTTATCATGTTCTCACTTAACATTGTGTTATTATTAATAAACGTTCAATCTAGGATTTGAAAAACTGTCACATTGTGTCTAAACTTCATAAACAAGAAAAATATAAAAATATTAACACGTTTTAATACGTTGTTCTTATCTATTAACAAGTTAGAATACATATTATTAGTTATCTGTAGCCTAGTGGTAGCCAATTGGCTACTGCTAGGCTACGAAATTCAACTTTTCCGTAGCCCAGTAGTCGCCAATTGGCTACTGCTAGGCTACGGACTTCGACCATTCCGTAGCCCGGCAGTAGCCAATTTACTACTACTAGGCTACGGATTTCAACTCTTTCGTAGCTTAGCAGTAGCCAATTTACTACTGCTACTGCTAGGCTACGGACCTCAACAAAAAAACAAAGTTTATTATTTTTAATTTGAATTATAGAATTTTGATTGCACCTACAACGTAGTAAACTTCACTTGAGTTGTAAAATTTTCAAATAAAAATAAACTTGGTCTGTATTTGATTAACGTGCGTACTTTTATAGAGAAATCTCATAGGAAATTAATAGCCGTTTAAATTGAACTTATCATGTTCTCACTCAACATTGCGTTAATATTAATAAACGTTCAATCTAGGATTTGAAAAACTGTCACATTGTGTCTAAACTTCATAAACAAGAAAAATATGAAGATATTAACACATTTTAATACTTTGTTCCTACCTATTAACAAGTTAGAATACATATTATTAGTTGTCCGTAGCCCAACAATCGCTAATTGATTACTACTAGGCTACGGACTTCAACTCTTCCGTAGCCCAGCAATAGCCGATTGGCTACTGCTAGGCTATGGACTTCGACCCTTCCGTAGCCCGATAGTAGCCAATTTGCTGCTGCTAGGCTACGGACTTTAACTCTTCCGTAGCTCAGTAGTAGCCAATTTGTTACTGCTACTGCTAGGCTATGGACCTCAATAAAAAAATGAAGTTTATCATTTTTAATTTAAATTACGGAATTTTGATTGCACCTACAACGTAGTAAACTTCACTTGAGTTGTAAAATTTTCAAATAAAAATAAACTTGGTCCGTATTTCATTAACGTGCATATTTTATAGAGAAATGTCATAGGAAATCAATAGCCGTTTAAATTGAACTTATCATGTTCTCACTTAACTTTGCGTTAATGTTAATAAACGTTCAATCTAAGAGTCAAAAAACTGTCACATTATGTCGAAACTTCATAAATAAAAAAAATATGAAGATACTAACACATTTTAATACGTTGTTCTTACCTATTAATAAGTTAGAATACGTATACTAGTTATCCGTAGCCCATCCGTAGTCCCTAGCTATGGATAGGCTACAGAATTCGACTCTTTCGTAGCCCGACAGTAGCTAATTGACTACTGCTAGGGTACGGACTTCAACTCTTCCGTAGCCCAACAGTAGCCAATGGCCACGAATAGGCTGCAGACTTTTTCCCTTCCGTAGCCCCTCCGTAGTCTATGGTTTTATTTGTTGCTTTTTTGTTCTCTTTTTTTTTTGTTCTCTTATTTTTCTTAACTTTTATAAGTAAATTTCTAGGCAAATGGTAATATTTGTTGTTAAAGTATTATGGAGGATTAATTTTACACTTAGTCTCTATTGTTTACATTTTTTTAAATGTAATTCTTAATATTTTAAAAGATATATAGTGGTCCGTAATATTTATAAAAGTTATTCAAAATAGTCCATGTTATTCAAATTTATCCAATTTGATCCTTATTAATTTTCAAAAAATTTAATTTAGTATTTAAGGGACTAAATTAAATTTTATGATAAACAATAGTGACTAAATTAATTAATTTTAAATAATAGATACTCTTTTGAATTATTTTATAAATATTAAGGATTAGTATAATTTTTTTAAAATATTAAAAATTAATTTAAAAAATAAATAAATAATAGGGACTAAGTGTGAAATTTACCCTATTATCAAGGCCCAAATTTCCTTCATTATTCTTAATGATATTACAACACGCAATAAAATAAAATAAAAACCATATTCAGCCAGACGATGGCAACGGCTGACCGGTGCCATCATCTGGTGATTTCAATTGAGTTGCATGCTTGCTGTCCCCGACGGACGAGGGCACCGGCCGGCCGGTTCCCATGTTTGGGGTACTTAATAGTTTTTTCAAAATTCAAAACCACTAGCTAAAAATAATTCAATGCCCTAATTAATTTTTTCCCTTTCTCTCTCGCGCTTTCTCTCTCTCACGCTCTCTCTCTGTTCGACGCACCACCGCCACAACCTTCTACCTCCACCACTACCACCACCACCTCATCTCGCTCTCTCCCGACCAGCGACACCACCACCACATCTCACTCTCTCTCGAAGGCAGAGGAGAAGAAGGAGAAGACAGCGTTTGATTTGAAGCTTGAAGGAGGGTTTGATGCAGCGGCGAAGTTTAAGATTATTAAGGAAGTTAGGGCGTTTACGGATTTGGGGTTGAAGGAGGCGAAGGATTTGGTGGAAAAGGCGCCCACTTTGTTGAAGAAAGGGGTTACGAAAGAAGAGGCCGAAAAGATTATCGAGAAAGTGAAGCAAGTTGGGGCTTAATCACCATGGATTGCACATTTGTTTACGATAAAGTCACCATGACTGTGAATAGGTATGGTACAAATGACTATTTGGTTTAACATGTTTTGCTTTTTGATATTCATAATTTTTGAGGTTCAAAATTCATCTTGTGGAGGAATAATTTTTGAAATATTGACAACGAACTGTGCCACTTCATATTCGTCCGCAGATAAATCTGATCTATTTTTTATAATTTTATATGCCTTTGCCCAGGCAAAAATTTGCTTATGATCTGAATGCATGTTTAAGGGTCCGTTTGATTTGGATTATTTCTTTGATTATTGTGATTATTTGACAGATATCATTTTGTATGTTGATTTGTGGACGTTACTGATTCAAATATTGGAGATAGATGTCCTTTGGGTAGTTGGGTAATAGAGTTAATGTGTCGGAAGGCAAGGGATTAATAGTGGTGAAATGTTGGGATATAAACGATTAATTTATTATAAGCTAAAAGTGCTGGTCCAAGTTAGCCAGCAAAAAATAGCTTATATCTTAGTGTTATTGGTATTGATTTTGTTGTTTAGATCTTCATGATTCTCTATTGCTATCCAAGATGTTGACGAATAAGAAATATTCTATCTTTTACAGGGACAATGGCCACGAAGGTGGTTGGTCATACCACTTTATTTGAGCACAGTGGTTGAGACATTATTATGAACTTCATTAATCTGACTTCTATTGAGGTAGTGTAATAAAAATTAAATAAACTTTTCTTTGTACCTATCAAAAGAAAAACGAAAAAGGTTCTTCATAGGTCAACTCATCACCTTTGTTCATTATGAGATCTATATTTGTTTCATAAGGGACCAAGGACTATGCTTAGTTATTGTCTGCATCTTAGGAGAATCATCTTAATCAAACTGGTGGATGGCTATACAGTTGCTAGGAAATAAATTATGCTTTTCCTTTTGCCAATTGTTATTGACATTTTCCTCTTAGTTTCTTTTGTTATCGTAGCAAATTATTCTGCATTTGTTCATTAGCAAGTATATTGTATCTCATGAAGTCTTTTCACTATGTTTTTACGTCTTTACCGCATGTTGCCTCTTTCTTATATTACCAAGAAAACATGAATGTCCTTGTTGAACCTGAGGTGCATGATGTTTTTGCAAGAATTCCAGGATTTGGGTTTGTTTAGACATTTTATATTCAAGATACTAGGTATCTTAACTCCTGTATTGAAAACTTAAATGCTTGTTCAGTTTAGCTGTTTATTTTATTGTATACTCTAATAATTACTCACAGAAGGAGAGACATACTCTTAGGAGTACTTAAAGATCATGCTCTTATTACTCATTAAAGGATTAATACTCTTAAGAGAGTTCTTAAAGATCATGCTTAACTGACCTGATATGCAAGGTACTTTTGTTTGTCTTTGTGATATGCAAAATACTTTCTTGTGACATCTTGACAATACATTAAGGAATGAAAGTCATTGTTGTATTTTTGCTGGACTTGGTGGTGACGTAGAAGCTTTTCATACATGAACTAGACATACGATAGGCACATGCTCAGTTAATAGACAGGACACTTCTTTTAGATATATATATATATATATTATGCTCTTTTTTGTTTTAATTATATATACTAGCTCTAATTACACAATCAGCTTGAAATTAATGTCAATTAGCAAAACATGATTGTCAAAGCCGAGATCGAATCAGGAAAATGAACTACGTATTGATCTATAATTAAACATGAAATGATTAATATTTGTGGAACTGTTATTAGCCAGTCCAATATACTGGTAAAATGCTTTTGTTTTATGGTAAAATGCTTTTGTTTTGAAGATTCAATGAGCATAAGCTACTGGTGTTGTTAATGGTGGTGCTTTGTTTTGCTTATTAATACTTCAACTTTTGCTGGTCTCTCACTAATGAAGGTATCAACTTTTTCTAATTTTTTTAAAGCTAGAAAAATTTAGAGCCTTTCTTTTATATAATTTTGTTGCTTTTTTTTTTGAGTTTGTAATTAAGTAAGCTAATCTGACAACATTGTGATTGTCGGATGGTTGCCAGAGTATTGCAGTACTCTACCTACTGATGGGTTCTTAGTGCAACATAAAGTGAGTCCATATTATGGAATGTTTGGGTTGTATGTATTACTTTTCATCATGGCTATGATGTTTTATTTAGACTATCAGAAGTTTTATTGTAGAATTAAAGAATACCAAGCTAACATAGTCTCTATTTTCTTGGCTTGGCTTCCTATTGAAATTGTAGAGTCAAGTAAAATTAATTGAAGTTTTAGAAAAAGAGTTTTGAAAGAATGCAAGCTCTTTCCTATTTTTATATCAGATTTGATGTGACTATATAAGTTTGCCTCTACCGAATGGAAGTTCTTGTTTACTTGATATATCTTTATATTTTTTTTATTTTTGTTTTCTTATTTCCTCCAAACAGTGGATCCCTGAGCTGAGACATTATGCACCAGGGGTTCCAATTATTCTTGTTGGAGCAAAGCTTGGTAAGGTTCTCTGACTCTCTTCATATAATATTTAGTCTTTGCGATCCTCTCTACCTATTCCCGTCATTCAATTTCAATGTTGCTTGATGTTTGGCTGAATGTAGCTATAGGTAAACTGGCTTAATGACAAGATAGGCTTTCAATTGAACAGTAAAGGTATATTGCGCCCCTGGAAGATGGTTGGTGGATTTATATTTTGTGGTCTATTACTCTCTACAATGAAAAAAATTTGAAGGACAAAGTCATTTAAGCTGGTTAATGGCAATGTGATATTGTTGAAATTGCTTTCTACTGCAACTAAATATGCACGTGTAATTGTTATCGAGTTAAAATTGTAAAAACATTATTATATGTATGGCACAAGCAACACGTTTCCTAGTGCTTTTGAATAGGTGATAAATATGTAAATTGGTTTGCATATGGCTTTCCCTGCTAAGAGTTTTCGAAGATGTCAGTTTAGTAATCAAAATTGAGAAAGGGGAAAATACATGTGGTCAATCCCACGTGGTTAGGACAAGCTGAGAAGAACCAATATGGTTTTTGACTAAATCAGAAATTCACAGAGATATTATCTTTTGCCTGCTACTGCCTGCTTCTACTACATTTAGTAATTAGATATATTCCCACCTGCCTGCTTCTGTTAGTAATAAAAAATTGCTTCACATATATTTTGTTGAGTTGAATATTTCTTAGCTTGGGTGAGATATTACTATATGATGTAATCGGAAATTTCTCAACTTGGTCTTCAACCCAAAATGGCTTGACATGGTTAATGACAAAGAGAAGATGTGACGAAGGAGTCCACAAATGAGTCAAAAAAGGGGCGCGTCAATGGACTCGATTGATGGACAACCACTCACAACGTGAGCAAAATCACTGATCAATAGATTATTTTAGGTCTTTTTTTTTTTAAGTCTAAAAACATTAATTTTGTACATTATTTATATATTTTTTTTGTGAATTTACTATAAATATAATTTGTATATTTAATTTTAATTTTTTGTAAATATTAATTGTTTTAGATTTTTGTAAATTTTAATTTGTATATTTAATTTTGGATTTTTTGTAACTTTTTTATAATATTAAATTTTTTGTAAATTTCAATTTTCATATTTAATTTTAATATTTTGTAAATATTTTATTTTTTAGTTTTATATTTTAATTTCATAATTTTTAAATTTTTTATATTAAATAATTAATTGGCGACGAACTCTCTACGGACAAATTGGGCGACCAATTGGCTACGGCTGATTTACGATCGAAATGACTACAACTTTGTTGCTGACGTTAATAATATAAAAATTTTAGATTTTAGTTGGTTACGAATTGGCTACGGAAAAGGGGGCTACTGATATTCTACGGATATCAATCCGTAATCGTGGGCTACGGACGATTTACAGCTGAAATGTCTACGAATTTGTTACGGATGTTAATAATTAATAAAAACATTTAAAATTTTAGTTGGCTATGGATGAGTTACGGTTATTTTGCTATTGAAGTTATAAAAAATAAATATAAATTAATTTTCAAAATTGGCTACAGATGGGTTACGGAATATTAATTTGGTGACGATGTTTTCGCCCGTCCCAATTTGACTACTGTTAGGCTACGAATTTTGGCCGTTGCCTTAGCCTTTTTTTTTCGTAGTGACGCATTCTTTTATTACACTTATATGTGTGCAACGTGTTAATATGCAACCTGAAAGATTGCCTTATGTGGTTGAGACTAATACTTTTTTGACTGATAAATATGTGACTGACTTAGTATGTAAAGATTGTAAAATACATGTTAAGGGTCAGGATTTCCCTTCAGACCTTATCTTATTTCCTATCCGAGGGTATAACGTTATCTTGGGTATGGACTGGCTTTCTAAGTATGATGTTCTATTAAACTGTAGAATAAAGGTAGTACAATTTTGGTTGCTAGAACAACCAGTGGTTGAGGTAGCGAAGAACCGGGATGCTAAGACAAATTTTATTATCTCATCAACTAAAGCTATTAAGCTGCTGAGTAAGGGATATTTGGGTTATCTAGCTTATTTGATCAACAAGCCATCTGATAAGTTAAAGGTGGAGGAAGTTCCGATAATTCGAGAATATCCTAATGTATTTCTCGAGGAGTTGCCAGGGTTATTGCTAGAGAGAGATACTGAGTTTGTGATTAATCTAATTTCCGGTACTCAACCTATTTCTAAAGCAGAGTACTGGATGACATTAGCTGAGCTTAAGGAGCTGGAAACTCAATTGCAGGAATTATTAGAGAAAGGTTTCATTCAGCAGAGTTCTTCACCGTGAGGAGCACCTGTTTTATTTGTGAAGAAGAAGGATGGTACTTTGAGATTATGTATTGATTATCGTTGATTGAATCATGTGACCATCAAGAACAAGTATCCATTGCCACTAATTGATGAGTTGTTTGATCAACTTCAAGGAGCCAAAGTCTACTCTAAGTTTGACTTGAGGCAGGGGTATTATTAGCTTCGGATCCGAATAGAGGATGTTTCAAAGTCTACTTTTACGACTCGGTATGGGCATTATGAATTTGTAGTTATACCGTTTGGACTAACTAATGCACCGACAGCATTCATGGATCTTATGCATCGTGTCTTTCAATCGTACTTAGACCAGTTTGTGGTGATCTTTATTGATGATATCTTGATTTATTCTAAGACTGAATCGGAGAACGAACAACATCTACGGCTTGTCCTACAGAAGTTTCAGGAGCATCAGCTGTTTGCAAAGTTTAGCAAATGTGAATTATGGCTGCAACAGATATCTTGTCTTGGCCATGTGATTGCACAAAACGGTATAACAGTAGATCCCATTAAGATTGAAGTGGTGATGTCTTGGAAATGGCCGAAGAATGTTTTAGAGGTTCGCAACTTCCTTGGTTTGGCAAGTTACTACCGTAGGTTTGTGAAAGACTTTTCTAAGATCGCATGGCCACTTTCTAGGTTAACTCAGGAACAAACCAGTTTTATTTGGGATGAGAAATGTGAGAGTGGGTTTCAGGAGCTAAAAAAGAGATTGACTACCGCTCCAGTACTTGCTTTACTAGAGGGAACCAATAATATGGTCATCTACAGCGATGCATCCAAGGAGGTCTTGGGTTGCGTACTTATGCAGAATGGTCGGGTTATTGCCTATGCTTCTAGAAAGTTGAAACCGTATGAGGTGAACTATCCGACTCATGATCTTAAGTTGGCAGCAGTTGTATTCACAATAAAAAAGTGGCGCCATTATCTGTGGGGCAGTAAGTTCGAGATTTTCACTGATCACAAAAGTCTAAAGTACTTGTTATCACAGAAGGAGTTGAATATGCGTCAACGAAGGTGGATGGAACTTCTCGGAGATTATAATTGTTCTATCAATTATCTACCTGGGAAGGCAAATATTGTAGCAAATGCTCTTAGCCGTAAGGCGAGTGTTGCATGTTTGGATGTCAAAAAGTGGGAGGTTCTTGAGGAAGTCAGTTATTAGAGACCGGAATTGACTCAGGTTGGGGTGATGTGTTCACATCTCCGTATTCAACCTTTATTGCAAGAATTTTAGAGAAGCACAACAACTTGATACAAAACTTCAGAAGATCAATGATCAGATCACGGATGATCAGTCTGACTTCAAATTACATGAGGATGGTATTCTTGGGTTTCGGAATAGGGTTTGTGTTCCCGATGAATCGGGTTTGAGGAGAGGTATTCTGGAGGATGCTCATAATTCTAAGTACACCATTCATCCCGGTGGAAACAAGATGTATCGGGATTTGAAACAACATTACTGGTGGAAAAACATGAAATGGGAGGTTGCACAGTTTGTATCCAGATGTTTGACTTGTCAGCGGGTAAAAGTAGAACATCAACGACCCGCAGGGTTACTTTAGCCGTTGGCAATACCAGAGTGAAAATATGAGCATATTACGATGGACTTCATCACTAGTTTGCCTAGAACACCGAGAGGTAACAATGCGATTTGGGTTGTTGTGGACCGTTTGACGAAGACAACTCATTTTATTCCAATGAGGATGGGAGATGAAGTTACAAAGTTGGCAGATCTTTATTTGGATCAGATTGTTAGGCTTCACGGGATTCCATCTAGTATTGTCTCTAATCGAGATCCTTGGTTTACTTCTTGACTTTGGGCGAAACTTCAGGAAACTCTGGGTACTCAGTTGAACTTCAGTACAGCGTATCATCTGCAAACCGACGGTCAGTCGGAGAAAACTATTCAAATTTTGGAGAATATGCTCAGGGCTTGTGTTCTAGACTTCAGGAAGAACTGGTAGAAACATCTACCACTTGTCGAGTTTGCCTATAATAATAGTTATCAAACGACTATTGGGATGAAACCTTTTGTAGCTCTTTACGACTTTAAGTGCCGATCACCTTTGTACTGGGATGAAGTAGGAGAGATGAAGGCTATTGATCCAACTATAATGCCAGAGCTTCTAGCGAAGATTGAGAATGTCCAGTTGATCAGGCAGAGAATGCTGACAGCACAGAGTAGATACAAGAGTTATGCTGAAAAGCGACGAGGGATTTGGAGTTTACAGTCGGGGACTGAGTTTTCTTGAAATTATCTTCTCGTAAGGGGTTTGCCCGTTATGGTAAAGGTGGTAAGCTGAGTCCGAGGTTTGCAGGGCCGTTTGAGATTACTGGTAGAGTTAGTAAGTTGGCATATCGGTTAGCTTTGTTGGAGAACTTCTCTAATGTTCACGATGTCTTCCATGTATCTAATTTTCGGAAGTATTATCCAGATCCTTCTCATATTCTAAAGCCAGAGTCGTTACAGCTTCGTGAGAATCTGACTTATGATGAGCGACCAATTCGTATTCTTGATCAGATGAACGGGAGTTGAGGTCGAAGAAGATTCCGAAGGTCAAAGTATTGTGGAAGCATCACGGGATTGAAGAAGCTACTTGGAAAAGATGAGATCAGATTCAACAACAATACCCAGACTTGTTCCGAGCAGCAAGTAAGGGGGGGAGAATGTGAAATCCCATATTTTACCTATATGTAAAATTTTGTGTTTTGACTTGTATATGTGTTATTTGACTTAGAGTGCGCTAATTCTGTGATTTATACTCCTATTACATGCTATGTGAGCATTCATGAAAATTTCGTAAAAATCGGCATTGAAAATTTTATCGTCGAGCTTTATGAATAGTATTTTTGAAACACGTTCGCTAAAATTTTGACACGGGTGTTTTTAGTGTTTGAAAACCTAGTCCTCGGATATTAATAGACCCGCGTTTGATTAAAATGAATTTTAAATCGGATTAGGAATTTTAAAGACTTTTATACCTTCTTTTGCAAAAATTGAGCTTTATAGCTATGTGTATGTATATGTATGCATATGAAATGTTGTCATGTACACTTAAACTACTAAATATAGTATATATGATAGATATATATGTAAGTAGGCAAAATAGTCTAGAAAATACAATTAAAAGACTAGAAAAATAATTAAAAGACTAAAATTGGCAACTTCGACCAAGACTTATTTGTTTGACTTTGCATTTTGCTTATTTATACAAACAAATCAGCCAAAATAACACACAAAACCCCCTCCATTTCTCACCTAGTTTGCCGTGAGCTTCAAAGGGGAGAAGAGAAGTTTTCTACTTAGTTTTCAAAGCAAATTTCTCATAGATTTTGCATTTCAAAGCCAATACTTGTCATCCAAAGCTTGATTTCACTTGTTGGGCATCCATTGCACACATTTCTAACTTCATTTGGCATCAAAGGTGAGAGAAAAATTCTAGATCTAAGAATGCTATTTTTTGTCAATTTCATATAACTATATTTTTATCTGATATTTTGTTGAATTGTCTTTAGATTATTGCTCAGTAGTTGCTAAGGATCATTTATATGTATTTATAGCTGTTTTGATCGATGGTAGCATGTATTTCTATTTTTTGGGTATTAAAAGTGGTTTATGAGTTCATTGTTGAATAATTATTGTTGTAGTGGTTGGAACTAATTGGTTGTTGCTTCTAAAAGTTTGTTAATTGCGGGGTAATAATATTGTAATGCCGAATTTTTGATTGGAATATTGTAGCAAAAGTCCGAAAATTTCAGCTTTGGTGCATTGCCAAATTAGGGTTGTTGGACTTGATTTGGGTGGCTTTTGGTTGGTTTCAAATGGGGCTAATGTACTTGCATGTGTGGTGGAGTGATAGGAAGTGGTTTGAAGGCTATTGGATTAGTAGTGTGTAAGTTATGAATTTTAGAAGTTTGGGTAGTCTTTCTTTAAAATGTTGAAATGTTGTCCTTGATTGTTTGGGTAGTTGATTCTTGGGTTGTTGTTGATGGGGTTCGAGATTGAATGCATGTTTAAATGTATGTTAAGTTGGGTGGCCTACTTTGTCATCTAACTTAATTATTTTAGAATTGTATAGTTGTTGATTGTTTAAATTCTGTTTAATTGATTGTTGAAATATTGTTAATTGATTGTTGATTGTTGAAGTGCCGGGAGTCGGACAACTTTCGTTGTTGATCTCTCTGAATGTAAAGAGTCAAGTGTCATTGTTGTTGTGAGTCATGATAGTGTTGTGTCACTTCGGGAGGCATCCTGGGTCGCTGGCACAGTTATCATGGCTAATCCCTATCTCGTGTGGTCGGAGGGTGCCATGGAGTATGGGTCTAGCATAAGGTACCTCAGGGTTGTGTCATTGGGTTTTAGATAACTTGGTTAACATTGAAACATCAGACTGAACTACATCAACAAATGTGTCGTATCCTTAGTGTTTGTTTACTGTTATTGTATTTGTATTGTTAATAAAGTTAATAGTGTGCTTATTGCTCATAGGATGATTTCCCAAGGGGTAAAATAAATGTTTTCAAAAGATTTTTCGAAACCTCACTGAGCTTTGTTATATATAAGTTCACCCTCATTCGTTTATTGTCATCAGGTGTTACTGAACCAGATTTCGGGTACGTGCCTCAGGAAGTTGAGAATGTGCCTTATGTGGACGAGTCTTATGTGCCAGAGTCTTATCCATGATGTATGAGCTATAGTTCTCTTTTGCTATATTGTATATAGAACTGGTTGGATTGTATTTACTTTGGAGTTATATTGTATAAGATGACCTAAAGATAGTAGATTGTATATTGCTAGTTTGGTAGTCTTACTTTTGGAATATGCTTGGATTACTAGACTAGTTTATAATTAGTATGCGTATGAATAATATAGCTTTTGGTATGTTGTTGAAACGGAGGCATATGACTTGTGGTTGGTATGTTGTTTGGTTGTATAATATATGGTGTTGAATGTTGATAAATGGTTGTGGAGTTGCTGTTGATATTTGGAGTTAGTTGTGTGTTATTATAAAGGGTTCACTACAAGAAAAATAGGCTGAGATGACGGTCGAAATCTGTAGCCTAGCGGTAGCCAAATTGGGACGGGCGACGGCTAAGCGACGGAATTTCATCCGTAGTAAAAAACCCCGTAGCCAAATTGATATTCTGTAGCCCATCCGTAGCCAATTTCAGAAATTAATTTGTATTTATTTTTTATAACTTCCGTAGCAAAATAGCGGTAGCCCATCCCTAGCCAACTAAAATTTTTACTTTTTTAATTAATTATTAATGTCCGTAGCAAATCCGTAATCGTTTCGGTCGTAAATCGGCCGTCGTCCACGACTACGGATTAATATCCGTAGAATTTCAGTAGCCACTATTCGGTAGTCAATCCGTAGCCCATCCGTAGCCAACTAAAATTTTGATTTTTTTATTAATTATTAACGTCCGTAGCAAAACCGTAGCCGTGTCGGTCATAAATCGGTCGTCGTCCACGGCTACGGATTGGTATGGTAGCCAATCTGTAGCCTTTTGTCGGCACATTTCCGTAGTCAATCCATTGCTAATTAATTATTTAATTTAAAAAAAATAAAAAAAATTATAAAAAAAAAAAAAATTGTATTAACAAAAAAAATTAAAAATACAAATTAATATTTACAATAGATTTATAATATTTACAAAAAAATCCAATACAAAAATAATATTAATTTACAAAAAAATATAAAATGATCTATTATTGTCTTCTAATCATCTCGCTCACATAGTTTTAATATCTACAAAGCTTTCCTTTTCTCTGTCTGTACTTTCTCATATTTTTCCAAAATCATCTTCTATTATGACATTAACAAATATGCATAAATAACACAAAAATATTACTTAAACATCATAATCTAATCATTTAATTCAATATAACTCATAAAACATTCACAACCAATAATATTGAAGAAAATTTTAATATGCTTTTTCAAATTCAAGCTCTTCCACACACCATTGTCGATTCTTACATATACCATAACACTTACATAAGGCATGGAACATATAATGTGCATCTAGAACAAGTAATCTTAACATAAATAGGAAATTAGTGCTAGCTTTCATGTTCCTTATTCTTGTATTGAAAGAGAAAATGAAATATAACATAAACTAAAGCTTTTACAACCCAATCTTCAAGTGAATCTGACACAATCCTCATTACCCTCTTCACCGTCACCACGATAACGAAACTCCTAGAAAGAACAAAATCACTAACATTCAAATACGCAAATTAATCAGCTAAAAGATCCATAAACCAAAGTCATATAAAAAGTATAATATAATTTGGCTTTACCAATTTTAACCATTGCAGGGAAAATGCAAGTTTCTTCGGACTAAGGAACATATAAGGAGCTATGGATGGGGGATCTCTCCTTGTCCTAATGTGTATATATATATGTGTGTGTGTGTGTATGTGTGTGTGTCTTTTAGTCTTTGCCATCGAACATGTAAAAGGGCATACCCTGAACATCCAATAAATATGCAGCTAGATAATTGATTCTAGGATCAAACACCACAAAAATTATGTAAAACCATCCAATTAATCAACTTTAAACAAGTTATGAAAAAATAGTAAAAAAGATGACAACTTAAACATAATATTAGTGATTCTAAGCATAAGCCAAGCATTTTCTAAGCATATACAACATTAGTCCTCTGTTAGAAGTCATGATTAGATGATTATGTAGGACACCTTAAACACAATATTACTGCTTGGATCAAGGATGCTGCAAAACTCACCAGTTGAGTTGTTTCCAATGAGAAAATTACCCATATCGAACTGAAGTATTGAATATACCACCAATGGTACCCAGACTGTCTTTTCTTGTTTTCTTGTAGTGCCTACACATTGCTCTATCGTACCTGGATAATGTAGGGATCATCATCATTCATTTGGCACTAAAAGTAATAACATCAGCCAACTGAGAATATGAGTATACACAATCCTGACATTTAAGGACAATTAAAGTACAATGGTGACATCATGCAAATAGTAGAGTCTTTGTTTGTTTCATCAAACTCAAGGAGTAGAATCAAGTGCTAGGATCTAAAGACTTCATCAACTATATATTCAATTGGTACTCCTACATAATAAGTTGTTGGCTACATTTGCCTATAAGAAAATTAAGATGTTTCTCGAGAATGTGCCCCAGCTTAACGATAGATGCCACCTTGAGTATAAAACCATAGCAAGAATTCTTTATTTGAGGTGATAATTTCTAGAACAAAAACGAAACGCTCAAAGCATTGCAAGAAATTAAGAGAAGTAGTTGCAGCCCAAAACAATTTGAAAGGAAAAACATTTGGTATTGCAAGCAAAACCTTAATGATCAAAGGCATATGGGGACTAGAAACATATCTAATGACAATTGAATATTTCATGGTTGATCATTAATTACGCCATGCCTTTTTCCACTCTAAGGAGCCTGATGTGCTACAAATTGAAAAATATAATATGGTGGAAAATACTGGAAAATATCATCAACTTAGCTAGTTGGTGACATTTCTTTTTCTGTTAAATGTTACTTCTTTCGTTTTGTTTCTTTATTACAAATTCAAAAGAAGAGAACAAGAAGAGTGAAGCTGAAGA
Source organism: Ehretia macrophylla (assembly GCA_037974665.1). NCBI lineage: Eukaryota > Viridiplantae > Streptophyta > Magnoliopsida > Boraginales > Ehretiaceae > Ehretia > Ehretia macrophylla. The sequence goes on from CM075779.1 coordinate 73,309,750, forward strand.
AGCAAGTTCTTGCATACATATACTATCTAGAAATTAACATACTTGTTTCCTAATCTTGAAACCGAAGGGTCCGAATCTGATAAAGCTAATAATGAGATATGAATATAATATCCTTACTATTTCTTTTTGCCCCTTTATGTTGTTTAGATCAATTTTATCTTATTTTATTTCTCTAAGTGTTTAGATCACAACATAGTGGTAACTCATTTCTAATTAGATGCAATACTAGTTCATTTAAGATCTGCAATACAGAAATCTAGCTCAAAGTAAGATATGACTTCACTATCAAAGTAAGTGAAATTCTTGAAAATCAAAGAGTTATATGGACATGCTAATGTGCCATCTCTGTTACCAAAACTGAGTCAAGTTTTACCTATTCAATGACAACAGAGAATAGTGGGGTAAGACTTGATTTGGTTTACTTCGGTTTAGTTTTGTAAAGATAGTAGAGAACAACCAAGGAACAAGAGAGTAATAACATGTTTGCTATTTACAACATGATTGTTTTATATAGCAAAATACCTTTAACTTTCAATCTAACTCTTTGCTTTCGTCTTTAACTCTATTGTATTGAAGACTTACAAATATCTATTTGACAACAAATAGAAAATGAAAAGGATCAAGAAAAGTAAAAAATTTGTATTGAGGACTTTCTTTCCATCAGGCTCCATGTAAACATCAGAAAATAGACACACAATAAGAAAGTTGTTGAAACAATGGTATTTTCCACAGATGCAAATTCACAATTGAAGAAGAAGAGTACATCATAAGTTTCGAAATCCACGGCATACCTGTACTCAAGCATATACCCTTTGGCAAAAAAGCTCTAAAACTCTCTGTCCTTGACAAAAGCCACCATGAAAAACAAGAATCCAACTACAACTAAAAACAGCCCAGCAAATGAATAAGAAATTTGAATCAACAACTGATCATGTGGTGTTGATCCCATTAGTTTCCTAGCTGTGACAACTGATCATTATTAGCTTCTAGCGTTCTAATAATGAGAGTAGTCTGCAGTAGGCTGGAACAATTGGTTTTTTTCCCCTCTTCTCCTCTTTCTATTTTACGCTGCAGAAAGTTTAGATACAACTAAGTTTTGGCACTAGCATAGTTGAATTTATACGAATTAATATCCAAAAATTCTTGATTAGCACATAATAGATATAGCTTCATTTTGCCTTGCCTAAATGTGATAGACTTTTCTCAAAAGTTAAAGATTTCAGCTTATAGAAGTAGTGATGATAGATTGATAAAGAGACTTACTATTATGCTAAGTGATAAATTACAGAGCCTATGAGGCCGAACAACTCTAGAGCTAAGTGATAAATAAAATTACTATTATGTTAAAGATTTCCAAAAACTCTTGATTAGCACAAATATAATAGATTTGTGCCTTTATTTCTTATATTAAGTGATTGAGACACTATGGGGCCGAACAACTCTAGAGCTTGTCCAGTGTTGATGCAAGGTGCCCCTGACACTAAGAGCTTGTGGAGCTTCATTTAAGAAGAATCCAAGAACTAGAAGCACATCCAGTAGCTGCTTTAGGAGGTAACATTACATGTCAACATTATCATTATTATTTTTTTTCAAGGGAGCCCTAAGACATTTTACATTACATAAAATATTACACACAAGAATGGATCTCGAGAGCTCTTAATTGGTGATGTTGATATATTAGTGCAGTGTTAAGCATAATTAAGAAGTAGTAATAGAAATAGGACATCCTGTGAGTAATGGTGATAATTAAGGAATAGAATAACTAAAAGAAAGATGCTTGTTAGATATCTCAGGGAATTATCACAAGTACAAATTGTAGAATTTTAAGCGAAAATTTGAAACTGTATAGGGATGCTGATTGATGGGTGTGCTTTCTTGTAGAGACTTAGAGAGATGAGTGGAAAGACCCAAACAAAGATATGAATGGACCAAGAGCACCCACTTGGTTTACAACCACAACCCAGAAAATGATTCAATTTTTTAAAGCAAAAGAAAAAATACCCAGAGAAATTACAAGCTAAATTTACTAAAGATGAGATAGATTAATGTCAAAATACTTTCAAATTTTGATTCCTTAATCTTCTTGAAATTTCATAATGTTCCGCAATCCACAATACAATGTCAAGAACATCAAAGGTTCCCAAAAAAGTAGATATCAGGTACCATTAAAAAAATATAGTCTTGCAAGAGACAAAAGAAGTAATTGATTTTCTGGAAAGTGATTAAAGCATGGACTAATCTTAGCATTCAATATTATGGTGCAACATTAGGCAAAAAGTAAGAACAGGTATCATCAACTGATTAAGGTGCAAATATATGTTTACTCAAAGCTAGTCTCCGAAACATTCTGAAATTCAAATGGTTAAGATATAGATCTTGGGTCGGATTCTCAAACGCAAATAATTGGAGGTAGCGAAATGGACCTTCTCACGGGTGAGGGATTCAAACAGTGGATCTAGTGAGCCGTGAGCTTATTTTAAATAGATCAATATGCATACAAATATAGCTAGATATACACACAGATACAAGAAATAGATCTAAGGAGCTGAGAGATAATTATACATTTAGACATATGTAAATCTATAGATACTATACATACATACATATACACAAACATATATATATATGTAATAGATCTAATCTGAATAGCTCACAACACGTAAACCAAAGATAACACTCACCAACTTGAGTTGAAATGCAACGTATTGATGGTGTCGGCGAGAGGTGGTGACGCCAAGATGAGCTATTGGTGGTGACGCCGAGATGAGCTATTGGTGGTATCGACGGTTGAGAGAGTAAGAGTGAGAGGTGGTGGTGGGTGGTAGAGGAGAAAAATTAGTGGTGGTGGGTAGTGGAGGAGAAAGCTAGAGAGAGAGAGCAAAGAAAAAGATGCTGAAGGGAGGTATGCGGTGCTAACATAAAGAAACCCTAAACAACCACTTTCAATTTTTTAAAGATTTTTTTTTTACATTTCGTCGTTGGCCAGCCGGTGCCCCCTCCGATACCTCATCCGGCGGAGACATAAAGTTTGGCCAACTCTCTATCCCCGCCGGAAAAGGGCGCCGGCTGGCCGAAAAGCTCTTCCGGCGGGGTATAAGTTGGCTCATTTTGACATAATTTATTTTTACAAAAAAAAACAATAATAGTAATAATAATATTAATTGTTCTATATTTATATTTATGTTTATATGAAATAACAATAAAAGGAGAATAATAATAATAATAATATTAATAATAACAATTGTTAGAAGAATTTTCGTTGCTCAGCCATTCAGGAAGAAGAGTTTCGACATAATAGTAAAATTATTTCGTTTCAGCCATGTAGGAAGGATACAAATGTATAATTCAGGATACACTGAAAATTGATTTTGTCGGGATACTACATAATTGGAAATGATTTGATTTCTCATTAACTTATAGAAAAGATCATTATGATATAAATCAATAAATATGTAAAAATCTGGGTTTAATGCTCTAAAGAATTGCTTCTTTTAAATCATATATATTTTAAACTCTAAAGATGGCAAATGTTACACGACAAATAAACTAAGACTTGACTTGAGCAAATCAGTTTTCCTTGTTCTCTATCTTTTACTAGGTGATGAAATCAGTTTCCCTATATTTCATAATCACTTTTATGGACGTAACCAAACTTCTAAACAGAGACATAAAAGATCCAAACCAAAGAAGACTCCTATAGCACTACTTCCAATGCCCAAAAATCAAAAATCAAAAATCAAGTCACTACTAATGTTTGAGATTGGTCTTTAAGAAAATAAATAACACCTCAACAAGATTTTCAAATCCAAGAAGAAATTAAACCTAAGCTCCTAATGTTTGACCCAAATCAAATTAGTTATATATTATTTTCTTGTTTTAAGTGCAATCAAAATTCTGTAATTTAAATTATAACCGATAAACCTTATTTTTATCTGAAAGTCCGTAGCCCATCTGTGGCAATTGGCTACGAATGGGCTACAGAAAAAGAAAATTCGTAGCCTATCCGTAGCCAATTTCCACAGATGGGCTACGAACCACTAATAGTATGAATTCTAACTTGTTAATAGGTAGGAACAACGTATTAAAGCGTCTTTATATCTTTATATTTTTCATATTTACGAAGTTTAGACACAATGTGAGAGTTTTTGGACCCCTAGATTGAACGTTTATTAACATTAACGCAATGTTAATTAAGAACATGATAACTTCGATTTAAATGGCTAATGACTTCATAAGAGATTTATCTATTAAAATACCCACGCTAATAAAATACAGACCAAATTTATTTTTATTTGAAAAACTAGTATCTCAAGTGAAGTTTATTACGTTGTAGGTGCAATCAAAATTCCGTAATTCAAATTAAAACTGATAAACCTCATTTTTATCTGAAAGTCCGTGGCCCATCCGTGGTAATTGGCTACGGATGGGCTACGAAAAAAGAAAATCTGTAGCCCATCCGTAGCCAATTTCCACGGATGGGCTACGGACCACTAATAGTATGAATTCTAACTTATTAATAGGTAGGAACAACGTGTTAAAGCGTGTTTATATCTTTATATTTTCATGTTTATGAAGTTTAGACACAATGTGAGAGTTTTTGGACCCCTAGATTGAACTTTTATTAACATTAACGCAATATTAAGTGAGGACATGATAACTTCGATTTAAACGGCTAATGACTTCGTAGGAGATTTCTCTATTAAAATACGCACGCTAATAAAATACGGACCAAGTTTATTTTTATTTGAAAAACTAGCATCTCAAGTGAAGTTTACTACATTGTAAGTGCAATCAAAATTTCGTAATTCAAATTAAAACCGATAAACTTTATTTTTATTTGAAAGTCCGTAGCCCATCCTTATTTTTATTTGAAAGTCCGTAGCCCATCTGTGGCAATTGGCTACGGATGGGCTACAAAAAAAGGAAATTCGTAGCCCATCTGTAGCCAATTGTCACAGATGGGCTACGGACCACTAATAGTATGAATTTTAATTTATTAATAGGTAGGAACAACGTATTAAAGCGTGTTTATATCTTTATATTTTTCATGTTTATGAAGTTTAGACACAATGTGAGAGTTTTTGGACCCTTAGATTGAACATTTATTAACATTAACGCAATGTTAAATGAGAACATAATAAGTTTGATTTAAACGGTTATTGATTTCCTATGAGATTTTTCTATAAAAGAACGCACGCTAATAAAATAAGAACCAAGTTTATTTTTATTTGGAAAACTTGCAACTCAAGTGAAGTTTACTACGTTGTAGGTGCAATCAAAATTTCGTAATTCAAATTAAAACCGATAAACCTCGTTTTTATCTAAAAGTCGGTAACCCATCCGTGGCAATTGGCTACGGATGGGCTACGGAAAAAGGAAATCCGTAGCCCATCTGTAGCCAATTGCCACAGATGGGTAATGGACCACTAATAGTATGAGTTCTAACTTGTTAATAGGTAGGAACAACGTATTAAAGCGTGTTTATATCTTTATATTTTTCATGTTTATGAAGTTTAGACACAATGCGAGACTTTTTGGACCCCTAGATTGAACGTTTATTAACATTAATGCAATGTTAAGTGATGACATGATAACTTCGATTTAAACGACTAATGACTTCGTAGGAGATTTCTCTATTAAAATACTCATGCTAATAAAATACGGACTAAGTTTATTTTTATTTGGAAAACTAGCTTATCAAGTGAAGTTTACTATGTTGTATGTGCAATCAAAATTCCGTAATTCAAATTAAAACCGATAAACCTCATTTTTATCTGAAAGTCCGTAGCCCATCCATGGCAATTGGTTACGGATGGGCTACGGAAAAAGGAAATCCGTAGCCCATCCGTAGCCAATTGCCACAGATAGGCTACGGACCACTAATAGTATGAATTCTAACTTATTAATAGGTAGGAATAACGTATTAAAGTGTGTTTATATCTTTATATTTTTCATATTTATGAAGTTTAGACACAATGTGAGAGTTTTTGGACCCCTAGATTGAACGTTTATTAACATTAACACAATGTTAAGTGAGGACATGATAACTTCAATTTAAATGGCTAATGACTTCGTAGGAGATTTCTCTATTAAAATACGTATGCTAATAAAATATGGACCAAGTTTATTTTTATTTGGAAAACTAGCATCTCAAGTGAAGTTTTTTACGTTGTAGGTGCAATCAAAATTCCGTAATTTAAATTAAAACTGATAAATCTCATTTTTATCTGAAAGTCTGTAGCCCATCCGTGACAATTGGCTACGGATAGGCTACGGAAAAAAGGAAATCCGTAGCCCATCCGTAGCCAATTGCCACGGATGGGCTACGGACTTTGTTATTTTTATTTTTCCCTCCGGTCCTTTATTTTTTATGGATATTTTTTTGAATAATACATAGTTCGTAGCCAATTCGTGACTATTTGGCCACCGCATGGCTACAGAATTTGTTATATTTTTTGTTGCCGAATTAATTAAATTTCCATAGCTAGTCCGTAGAAAATTTATCACAACTAGGCTAAGGAATATTATTTTTTATTTATAATTAAAATTATTGTCCGTAGCCAATCCGTAGCCATTTTTTGTCGCCATTTCAACGGGGCCTAAGTTGGCTACGGATGGGTTATAGAATTAGTTGCTCGTAGCAATTCCATAGCCCATCCGTAGCCAATTTACTATGGAAAAAATCCGTCGCCCAAATCCGTTGTCCAAATCCGTCGCCCGTGCGCTGTTTTCTTATAGTGGTTGGTTTAGAGCCCTGATGTCCGTATTGCAAACATTATAATACCGAAATTCTGTTGCGTCCTGACTGATTGTAAGTGAAGTCAAGTTGGGGCGTGACAATGATGGCATTCTCAGGTTTAAGGACAATCTGTATTCCAAGTGAGTCAGTATTAAAGAATGAAATACTTGTAGAGGCATACAGCTCAAAGTATACAATTCTCCCAGGTAGTACTAAGATGTAAAGGGATTCGAAGCAAAACTTCTGGTAGAATTACATGAAGAGAGAGATTGCTAACTATGTAGCTAAATGCTTGACTTGTCAAAAAGTTAAAGTTGAGCATCAGAGACCTGCTGGGTTGTTGCAGCCTTTGGCTATTCCTGAGTGGAAATGGGATCACATTACTATGGACTTCGTGACTGATTTGCCGAGGACTTCGAGAGGTAATGATTTGGTTTAGGTTGTTATCGATAGACTGACAAAGACTTCTCACTTCATTGCCACTAAGAAATCTGACAGCCTTGACAAATTAGCTGAGTTGTACATTGAGAATATTGCAAGACCTCACGGGATTCCAGCTAGTATTATATCAGACAGAGATCCCAGATTTACGTCTTAATTCTGGCAGAAGATACAGAAAGCTTTGGGCACTTAACTGAACTTTAGCACATCATATCACCTGTAGATTGACAGACAATTTGAGAGGACTATCAGGATACTTGAGGAGATGTTGCGAGCCTACATTCTGGACTTTGGTAAGAGTTGGGAGAGATATTTGCCGCTTGCAGAATTTGCCTATAACAATAGTTATCAAGCGACTATTAACATGACACCTTATGAGGCACTTTATGGGTGTAAATGTAGATCTCCTTTATATTAGGATGAGGTTGGAGAGATGAAAACTATTGATCCGGCTTTGATGCCTGAAATGATTTAAATGATTGATAATGTGCAGCTTATCAAGAAAAGAATGTTTACAGCTCAGAGCCGGCAAAAGAGTTATGTTGATAGGCATCGTCGTGATCTAGATTTTACCATGGGTGACCAGGTATTTCTGAAAATCTCTTATCGCAAAGGTTTGATTCGGCATGGAAAATAGGATAAACTCAGTTCGAGATATATGGGACCCTTTGAGATTATAGAAAAAGTTGGTGCATTAGCTTACAGACTAGCTTTGCCTCCAAGTTTGGGCAGACTTCATGATGTCTTCCATGTGTCGATGCTTTGTAAGTATCAGTCAGATCCCTCTCATATTCTTGAGCCATAGCTTTTGGAGATTAGTGAGACCTTGTTGTATACTAAGAAACCTATTCGAGTTGTAGATAGAAAGGTTCAAGAGCTCAGAACTAAAAGCATTCTTATGGTGAAGATTCTGTGAGATCATCATGGGTTAGAGGATGCTACTTGGGAGTAAGAAGATTAAAAGAGGGACAGATATCCAGAGCTTTTCGCCGAATCTTGTAAGAATTGCGTGGACGCAATTAGTTTAAAAGGGAGAGGATGTGACACCTTAGATCTCTATCATGACCTATAATTAATTGTTGCATACCTTATTTGCGCATTTTAATGTGCATTTACCTACTTTGTGAATAGTTACTATTCATCACAAATTTTGACTGTTTATTTTCTCTGAATTAACATTTTTCCTATGCTACATGGACCATTAAAGGAATGAGGAAAATGTGATTTTGAGCATTTCATGTCGGGAGAACGCGTTCAGAAAATATTTTGCGGTTTGAGTGAATAGTAAAAATATTAAGTTAGTGAGCTAGTTGAAGTTAATTACAATTGGGCCTTAATTCTAACTTAGTCTTGCAATTTTTATAGGACAAATAAGCATTATATCAAATATACACATAACATATCTACTTAATAATACATATATACATGCATAGCTCATCAAACAATTGCAAAAATCCCAACCAAGTCCCCCCCTCCCCAAACCCCAAACCCCAAACCCCAAACCCCAACCCAAACCCGAGAAAGAGAAATAAGAAAAAGAGGGAAAAAACTTCATCAAGCCTTGCAATTTGATCTCCTAGCTTGAGTTTGGAAGTGTTTTGGAGCATCCTAAGGCCTCTACGAGCAACTACACCTTGATATTGTGAGGGGTTTTGCATTATTTTGCATATTTAATGTTTATGTCATAAAATAAAATTCTTATGAAATGTTAAAATCTTGCATTTTATGTTGCCTACATGCTATGTAGACCTTGTTTGTGTAGTTACATGGCATCTTTAATGGTTATTTGCAAATGTTTAATTGTAGGAGACAATGAATAGTGCCATTTCTAGGGTTTTGCTAAAATGTGATTTAGAAATTGAGTCTATGCTATAATTAGATGCTTTAGGTGTAATAAAGATAGATTGATGGTCGTGTGTAATTAGATTGCTCGGAAGTTGATCAAAATGCAAAATTCGCTAAATTTCAAAAGGGGCTTTGTATGAAAAGTGAATCCGAGTACAATTCGAAAGTAGTTTGGGTATCTCAGAGGTGGGGAAACACTTTTGGTGCTAGTGTGGCATTGAATTGAGGGGCGGATTGGGTAGTTGTAGTTTAAAGCGACCTCGGGGCCTTCTCGAGCTTTTGTGTCAAAAGTGAGATTTTAGAGCTTGAGTAGGTGTCTTTTAGTGTCCTTAGAGATGTAGGATGGTTGGTTTATGGAAATTGTGCTTCGTGTTTCGTTTGGAACCTAAATTGAGTTAGTAGGCAAAAGGGAATTGTGCTAAATTTGTGTTAAACTAGTATTGGCTTAAAAACTCTTTTATCATGTTGTTTGAATGCTTATTAAGTGGTTACATATTGAAATTCACGTTTGAGGGCAACCTACTTTATTGTCCTTTCTTTATGTGTTTATTAGCTTTTATTATTATATTGCTTTATCATTGCTTTATGTGGATTCATATCATTGGTTGTGTAACCTCATTGTTCGGGACAGATGTGATGGGCCTCTAGCCAGTGTTGGTTGTTCTAGCTCCGTACCCTAGTCCCTCATTCGCATGGTATGGAGTATGAAAATGGGTGTGTGTCGTAGGAGTGGGTACATCCGGAGTACCCATTGGTGTAAAGCGATGCTGACATATCGAGATCGTGTTTCGTGGATCGTGGTTCGTGGTTCGAGAGTTGGAGGGATAAGGGTTTTCGATTGTATCCTTTTTAAATGTGTGGTAACTTATTGTTTATTCGATATTTTAATTGCTTAGCTGCTATACTTGTACTTAACTGTTGCATTACACAAAAAGATTTTTGAAAATAACCCAGTTAACTGTGTCCCATCCCTGACTGAGGTTGATCCCCAGCTTTTAGCTGTAGAGGGAGAGGATGAAGTACAGTTAGAGCAGTTGCCTTGAGTATTGTGTTGCTGTGATTGCTTATCTTACTGAGGTTGGAGTGTTTGTTTGCTGGACTATGTGAAGAATTTGCTTTTATTGTATTTATGTCTTATTTTGAGGCCTATGGGACTTGTATATATTTGCGTTGCTTCGGATGGATGTAAATTAAAGTTAGAAGGCCTTGTATGATTGGTTGTAATAACTTATAACTTTGCTTTATTGTTATCTTGCATGCTTGGGTGTCAATGAAAGTTAGTTGGTTGGTTGGACTTAAATTATAAGTAAGTTTAATTGATAATGTTAGAGTGGTAAGATAAGTGGATTAAAAAGATAAGATTCCAATGATTTTAACTTTGCATGCTTGTGTGTTTGTAATGTCTTGACTTGTTTTAAGGCTCGGTTGGCCTTAGTGTTGGGAAGTGATACTGTTGGAGTTTGGAGTTGTTGTGGATATTAGATTTTGTGTAGTTTGTGGCTTTTCTTCTGTTTGCAGGTAACCGTTTTGTCCACAGTACAGATGAGACTCTGTCCATTTGTCGGGTTCGGACTTAACTTTTTTTGCGGGGTTGGGTCGGGGCATGACAATTGTGTAAGAATATAACCAATTTCCCAGAAACGTCTTAACAACAATCAAGTAGAAAGACAACACTACTCTTTATAACAATTCAATATAATACTTACAAGATAATTGTCCCACCGTGCGCTCTCAAGATTAGAGCTTCAATGGCTTCTGGACTTACAAGAAGAATACAAGAAAGAAAGACTAACTTAGGATTGTGTTTGGAGTTGTGCTGTGAATGAAAATGATGAACTAATGCATGCCTATTTGTAGAATTCAGCTAGCCCACCATAGGAGACTTCCTATCAAACATTTTCCAACTTGGTTGGCTTTACCAACCATGTTCAAAGCATTGACCACCCATATTTATCACATGGGTGGCTACAATTGACCACATGGGTAGCTAGCATCGAAGTCAACTTCTAGGAAGTTTCCTTTGGTCAAATTTGCTAACTTTAACATTGCATCATCTCGACGTCATCTTAGGTAATTCCAAATTCCCGAACTTCTTTCTTGTAGCCATCACGATCTCTTTTGACCTCATCGACGTTTAAGTCGGAATCGTTAATTTATGCTACCATATAATTAACGATACTTATTATGAAGAGGTGGATATTGACATATATCAACACCCCCCCTCAATGTTCACCTCATGTTGACTAAGCCATTGGGCCAACACCCAATGTTTGAAGATGCTTGCTCAATTGGACGCTCCCTAACACTTTAGTGAAGATATCTGCACAATTATCTTCTGTAGGGTAGTACTCCATGTAGATTTCACCTTCTTCGATCAGTTCCCTCACATAGTGATACTGAATCTCTATGTGTTTTGTTCTAGCATGAAATACCGGATTCTTTGACATGGCTATACAACTCTGACTGTCACATTTCAACATTGTTGCTTCCTCTATTGGAATGCCAATATCAGTCATGATGCGTCGTAGCCAAACAGCTTCACAGGATGCTACACAAACAACCTTGTATTCCGCCTCCGTTGATGAAAGTGCAACGGTGGGTTGCTTCTTACTAGACCATGAGATGATTCCACCACCGAACATAAATACGTAACCTGTAACAGATTTTCTTGAGTCAATATCACTAGCCCAGTCTGAGTCACAGTACCCAGATAAAGTATCTCCAGACTTGTATGATATCCCATACTCCAACGTGCCTTTGAGATATTTGAGGATCCGCATCCCTGCTTGCCAGTGACTTTGTTTCGGTTTATTTGAAAACCGTCTGAGAACTCCCACAGCATAACTAATATCAGGTCTTGTGTTACAAAGGAAGATTAAACTTCCCACCAACCTTCTGTAGAGCTTGTTATCAACTTGTTCTGAAGGATCGTCAATTGATAACTTTGTATTCATTTCCATCGGGGTGACAACTGGTTTGCACTCGGACATACCAAATGCAGTCAGGAGCTCACGAACATATCGTTGTTGCGAGATGAAGATAGTATGAGGTTTTTGCCATACCTCGATTCCCAAGCAATAATGAAGAAGACCAAGATTTGTCATTTCAAATTTTTGGCTCAACCATTCTTGCGTCTTCTGAATATTATCTTCATGGTCACCAGTGATTACAAGATCATCCACATATAGGACTACAATTACATTCTTTCCTTGTTCCCTTAGAACATACAAGTTGGCATTTGATTTGCTTCTACAGAAACCATGCTGCAAGAAAAAAGAGTCTATACGTTTGTACCAAGCTCGTGGTGCTTGCTTTAACCCATATGAAGCCTTTTTCAATTTGCAGACTTTTTCTTCTTCACATGGTATTTGGAAGCCAGGGGGTTGTGCAACGTAGACTTCTTCTTCAAGTTGCCCATTAAGGAAAACTGACTTGACATCCATTTGATGTACAATCCATCCATAATGCGCAGCAGCTGCAACAACTAGCCTGATTGTTGACATTTTTGCTGTTGGAGCAAAGGTTTCATATACATCGAAACCTTCGACTTGCGAAAATCCTTGTGCTACAAGGCGTGCCTTGTATTTTTCAAGACTTCCATCTGCCTTGTACTTCACTTTCCAGATCCATTTGGTGCCGATGATTTTTCTCTTCGGTGGTTTTTCAACAATCTTCCAAGTATCATTTTTCATGATACTATCATACTCGGCTTGCATAGCTACTCTCCAATTTGGAAATGACATGGCTTCCTCCACAGTTACCGGTTCTTTTACCGTCTTGATGATTTGGGTCATCAAAGCCATGTTTACTAGCTGTTGTCCTGATCTGTTATGCTCCTCTATTCTCTTTGATCGTCTTAGTCCATCAGAACGTGGACTATCATCAGTAATTCCTGGATTTCTTCCATCAAAGAGCTGTTGGAACCATTTCGGTTGTGGCTTCCTTGTGGGTACAACAGGTTGGTCTTCAGCCTCCTCATCATTAGAGACTTCTTCATTGTTCAACGGTCGTTGTTCAGGCACTTGGTGGATTACTTCATCGGTTGATGACGAAATGGCAGGACCGCTATCCTCCATTGAGTGTGGTATTTCATTAAACACCACATCTCGGTTATGATCACCTTCTTGGCCTCTACATCATAGAGTCTGTATACTTTAGACTCTTCACTATATCCCAAGAAAATACCCTTCTTGCTCTTGTCATCCAATTTCTTTCTATTTTCATTTGGGACGTGTACAAAACACTCACATCCAAATTTTCTTAAATGAGACACAGAAGGTTTCGTACCATAATAAGCCTCATTAGGAGTCTTATCGTTGAGTGCCCTAGTTGAGCACCGATTGAGGATGTATACCGTTATGTTGACTGCTTCAGCCCAGAATGTGTCAGGTAGGCCAGCACCTTTCAACATGCATTGAGCCATTTCTACAATTATTCAATTTCTTCGTTCCACAACTCCATTTTGTTATGGTGTGTATGGAGCAGTCAATTGGCGCTTAATCCCAAGCTTGTTGTAGTAGTTGGTGAACTCTGTAGAACAGAATTCCCCCCATGATCGGTACGAAGTTTCTTCAACTGAGTTGTGTTCTCATTTGTCATAAGTTTGTGCCACACTTTAAACTTTTCAAGAGCATCAGTCTTGTCCCGAAGGAAGTACACCCATATCTTCCTACTATAATCGTCAACTAACAGCATAAAGTAAGAAGATCCTCCTAATGCCGTCGTAGTCATTTTTCCGCAGAGGTCAGCATGTACCAACTCTAGAGGAGCCTTTGATCAGTTATGACTCTATTTGGGAAATGACTGTCTATGTTGTTTGTCCAGCATATAAGCTTCACATGGTCCTTCAACTTCTTCAATTGAAGGCAAGTCGGTCACCATCTTTTTCTTTTGCATTTCCTTTAACACAAGATAGGAAATGTGCCCGAACCTTTCATGCCAAAGTTGACTTGTTTTGACATCCATGATGGCAGAAAGAGAGCTGATTTCATAAAGGTTATTTTTGCGAATACCTTTACTTACTATATTTTGATCCTTGTCAAGAATCAAAGCTTCCGTCTTCTTAAACCGCACTTCTAGATCATTATCTGTAATAGCAGCTACATATAGCAAATTTCTGGTGATCTGGGGTACAAAGAGTACGTTGGACAGCTTCTTGCTTCCTCCATCTTTAGACACGAGCGAGATGGTTCCAGTGCCCTCAACGGGACACCTAGCATTATTCCCGACGACAACATTCATTGGTTCTTGTAGAGGTTTTATGGAGTCATATAACTCCTTCTTGCTGGTCATGTGTCGGGAAGCTCCACTATCTAACACCCATGCACTTGTTTGATGTATATGTGTGCTAGTACACATTTCATCCGATACATCTGTTACAGTAAACAGATGCACTTCCGTTTCAGCCGTATTAGCAGATTCTTTATTTCTCCAATTTGGCCTAAGAGTTCCGTTCTTCTCATCATGGATTCGTTTCCTGCAATCTTTGATAGCATGGCCTTTCTTGTTGTAGTAGTAGCACGATCCAGAGAATGTCTTATTCTTTGCTTTCTTCTTTTCTTCTTGGTTACTCTTCACCTTGGCTGTAAAGGCAGAGTCAAGTTGATTTTCTCTGCTCCCCAGCCTCATCTCCTCCTCCATCAACATGGCAGTGAATTCTTCAAACGTCAAAGGAGGAATGCGAACTTGTGTATTGAGTGCTGTGACAAGGCCGCCAAATTTTAGAGGCAACACTCTAATACACCTTCGAGCTAGTTCCTCAGTTGATTTGGCAATACCAACTGTAGCCATTTGATCAAGTAGGTTTTTCATCCTATTGATAAATGACTCAGCTGCTTCATCTTCACTTAATCTCTCAGCAGCTAACTGATACTCCAAGTTTTGAATGTGAGTCTGATTCATTGTTTCATACTGATTTCTCAGTATGTTCCAAGCTTCAGTTGCCTTGGTTGTGTGTTGAATTAGAGTAAGGACGGAATCCTGAACACTTGTTAGAATTGCACAAAGTGCATCAACATTTTGTCTCCTCCATTCTTTGACAAGCTGAGGATCTGGTGGTGTGACCTTTTTTGTGTCATCTTCAGCACGGACTGCAACTGGTTCTGCATCTGTGCCTAACACTGTATCAAGGAGTTCGTAGGAGTCCAGAACTGTAGTGATTTTGAACTTCCACAAAAGATAGTTTGTGCCATCAAGCTTTCCTTCTGTGAAGGTGGGGGACGGATACGAATTGTCGGTACTAAACCGGAACTAGAACTGGTAGAAGAAGAACTAGCACCTTGAGTAGTCATAGTTGTTGAGCTTTACTAGACAAGATTGTTGTTAAGAGTCCCTTAAGCTCTGATACCATGTAAGAATATAACCAATTTCCCAGAAATGTCTTAATAACAATCAAGTAAAAAGACAACACTACTCTTTATAACAATTCAATATAACACTTACAAGATACTTGTCCTACCGTGTGCTCTCAAGATTAGAGCTTCAATGGCTTTTGGACTTACAAGAAGAATACAAGAAAGAAAGACTAACTTAGGATTGTGTTTGGAGTTGTGTTGTGAATGAAAATGATGAACTAATGTATGCCTATTTATAGAATTTAGCTAGCCCACCATAGGAGACTTCCTATCAAACATTTTCCAACTTGGTTGGCTTTACCAACCATGTTCAAAGCATTGACCACCCATATTTATCACATGGGTGGCTACAATTGACCACATGGGTGGCTAGCATCCAAGTCAACTTCTAGGAAGTTTCCTTTGGTCAAATTTGCTAACTTTAACATTGCATCATCCCGACGTCATCTTAGGTAATTCCAAATTCCCGAACTTCTTTCTTGTAGCCATCGTGATCTCTTTTGACCTCATCGACGTTTAAGTCGGAATCGTTAATTTATGCTACCATATAATTAACGATACTTATTATGAAGAGGTGGATATTGACATATATCAACAAATTGCCTTTGTAAGAAGAATTTGATGCACTTGTAGATTGCGAAGAGAAAGATTGAGAATTATTAAATGATGGACTGCTGAAGGAATAACTCCTCAAGAAAGACCCTAATGCATGAGCAGTGTCAAACCCGAGAGCTTGATGCAATAAGGAGTTAGATAATATGGCAGTTATACAGGCAGTGATAAAACTGTTGTATTTTGTCCCGTCTTTAAGTGTTTGAGAAGAGGAAGAAGAAGCTGAAAGTTTTCTAGCACGTAAAACACATATAGCGCAGCAGCGGAAACATGAATAATAAAGCTATAATAATTTAGAGAACCATGAATTGAATCATTCAAACATGCATTTAAACTCGAAAACATGATAAAACCAAGCAAAGTTGAATCTGAAAATTCATTACCTCTTGAAGAAGACTTTGAATTGTTTGCTTGGATTGGAGACCACAACGTAGCAGCCCTCTACGATCTCACACACACCACATCGAGGCTAGAATGAGGCAAAGCAAGCTCTTGCACGAGCTTCAATGGAATAACACAACTCCCAAGGAAAGAGAGAGAGTGGCGGCTAGGTTTTTGTGTGAGAGAGAGTTGCTGAAATTTTTCTGATGTTCTATCCTAGGGTTTCACTTTAAGCTGTATTTATAAGGTGCTACTAGTTTTCAATAATTGCACCTTGGCCCCAGACCTTATGGGGCTTTCTAAATTCAGCTTATAACCTTTTCTAATCAACTATAAGTTAATTAGACACCAACCCATATTTAATTGACACTCAATTAATTATCAATTCAACTTATACAAAAGCCAATTTCCCAAACTGCCCTTGATCCTAAGTCAAATGTTTGACCATCAAACAATCTTTCTTACTTGCATACTCTAATGGTTTCCCTAAACCTATTCTAACCATATGCAATCCATTAAATAATTGCTTCTAGATAGAATACGAGAAGATCCTCGTGCTAGCGTGACTTCTTCATTCTATCCCTCATAGTTCTAACCCTTCAGCTTGTGTGTGATCCTGTAGGTTCGAGTGCCAAGCCGGTAGTAGCTGGGACAAGTACCAATTAACCCATCTCCATTAAAACTCCTTCTAATTGCTACTAATCGAGGTTGGCGTCTAACAACACTCCCCGATGACCAGATGGCTCGAATACTTAATCCAAGCTTTCCTATTCAAGAACCTTTTGGTGACTAGTTAGCGTACAGTCCATTCCTTCCACTAGAGGCCCCTAGCTTGCCTTAGGGTATGGTCAATGTCAGTTAAACCCTAATAAGCTTGCTCATATGTTATGTTGACCTTTCCTGTATGATCCAATCATACCACCATGACCATGGATTTCTGTCAACATCTCTATGAGACGACATAGGGCATACACTCTTTCATCCAGAGTAATGGATCCTCACAGCAATACTCACTAGCTTCGTAAGTGCTTGACTATACCCAAATCCCATTTCAAGCAGGTCTTATCTTCCTCCCTTTTGTCCAAGGCCAAAGTACAAAGAGTTGCTTACAAACTACTATGATGTCCTCGAGTCAAAAGATTACCTTGCACAACTATCATCAGAGAACCTTCTCATTGACTTAGGCAGATGAAGCCCCCATTGAGTGTTCTCTACGGATCGTGTCCAATGTATATATCTCTATACGCACCCATGCATTAACCTTGACTTCTCATGTCACTTGGTCGATGAGACCAACCTCGATAGAGCTAACTGCATGTCAGTCTTGCCGGATTCATCAATGCCCAGTTTTGATGAATCCTACGACCTAGGACAGGTTTTAGGTATGTCTTTGGTATCGATTCTCATCAACCATAAACTCTTATGTTTCGATCCTATACAGACATATCCAAGGGCTTTATCAGTTATACGTAATATGCAGCTAAATGATATATGAACGTATAAGAGATAATGGTAAACGCCATATGGTACTTTTATTTGGTTAAAACTTTATAATAAAGATGATTTTGTTACTCAAATATCCCTATCATCCTACACCGAATGATTGGCTTGCAGGGTATATTCCCAAGAATCTCCCACTTGCACTCACAACCAATCCTTTCGGTATCTAATACCCATCTAGGATCTATGGTAGTCAAACTCCTTTCACCTCAAGGCTTTAGTGAATGGGTCTGCTAAATTTTCTTTACTGTCTATCGTCTTAATCCGTACATCTCCTTGTTCTATGATCTCTTAGATCAAGTGAAAGCGATGCAAAATGTGTTTGGTTTTTTGATAAGACCATGGTTCCTTGGCCTGAGTAACCGCTCCAGTGTTATCACAATACAATGTTACTGGTGCATCACTATCAGGAACCGCACCAAGTTCATAAATGAACTTTGTTAACCAAACAACTTTCATTGCTTCATCGCATGTAGCAACATATTCTGCCTCAGTCACTGAATCGGCCATAATGCTTTGCTTGGAACTCTTTCCAAATCACTGCTCACCATTAATGGTTAATGTAAAGACTGACATTGATCTGCTATCATGGTCGAATTTGAAGCTAGAATTCATAAAACCTTCAGGCTTAATTCTATATCTCCATCAATGATGTACTGGTTTTAAGTATTTCTCTAAATACTTAATAATCAAGCTACCAGTGAATCTCATCTAGGTCATCCAGATATCCGCTAATCATTCAAAGTGAATTAGCTATATCGACCCTCATACATTCATCGCATACATGTTGGAGCCGACCGCCGAAGCATACAGAATCCCCTTCATGCATTCTCTTTCAACATTAGAACATATACAGTCGCTTATGCACAAAACGATCCTAATTCCAAATGAGTATGTACCTCTTCTTGGAACTATCCATGTGATACCTATTCTGAATAGTATCTATGTATGTAGATTGGGACAAGCCTAGTATCCTTCTTGAACCATCTCTATAGATCTTTATACTTAGTATGTAGGATGCTTCCTAAGTCTTTCATGGAGAACTACTTCATAAAGCCAGATCTTCAATTTCTTTAATGCTCATACACCATTCCAAATGCGTAGTATGTCATCTACATTGAGCATAAAAAAAATGACTTTTTGCTCCCACTAACCTTTCGTACATGCAGTATTCCCTTTGTTTCAAACCAAGCCAAACCCTTTTGACTTTTATGTCAAAACAATCACTCTAATTGCGAAATGCTCGCCTTAGTCCATAAATGGTTATTTATAGCTTGCATACCTTGGACTCAGCATTCCTTGATGTAGAATCCTCGGATTGTACCATGTACACATCCTTCTCAACTTCCCATTGAGAAAACATAGTTTTACATCTATCTGTGAAATCCACTAGTCATGCTGTCACGCCCCGACCCGACCCCACAAAAGGCCAAGCCCGGACCCGACACACGGACGGAGTCTCCTCTGTACCGCGGACGATCCGAAAACCCGAAAAACAATATAATACTTGCGAAAGCCATAAAATAATCAAAACAAGTCAACTTTCTATAAAACATACATTTCTTATTATCCAACTTTCCAAACCAAAAATGCCATGCATACTACACAAGTACTTATGCCACTAAACCATTAGCCATTAGCATGCAATTCTTCACTAGTCATCAGGGTACAAGTTACAACATTACAACTTTAACCCATTACAACATAAGACCATTAAAGGTCTCAAAATAGGAAAATACATACAAGGCTACAAGCCTCAAAATTAAGCGTCCTTCACGCAATATACATAACAACAAGGTTTGCACAAAACTGGTAACCAACCACCAGCAAAGCAGGTAAGTGCTATCACGGAAACACCTCCACCTGCTCCTCCTCCTCAATTTCCTCGAGAGGGTCTGCCTCAACTACTCCTGTAAAAACATAGTATAGAGAGGAATGAGCAAAAACTATTGCTCAGCGAGGACAATTGGTCTCAAGGACGGAGATGAGAGGAGTATGCAATGCAATTAGCCAAGCAATACATATAAATCATATAAAGATACAACCAAAGCCAACAATAGAGCAAGGCAAGTATCTAAAGCTGCAAACACTCATTCAAAGGATACGATACTCATTTCACGAGCAACTTTCAAACACGAATTCGATGACGACGCGCCGGCCCAAAACCACCTTATAACACCAGTTTGGAATACTCCGGAAGTATCCATCAATCCTACGACCCAAATCTCCCTGGGAGGCAACCCAAGCGAGAAAGGGAATAGCAGCGGAGCTAGAGCAACCAACACTGGCAACCCAAGGCTACCCAGAGAGGCCCATCACTCACGCGCGAGACACTATGCAATGCAAGACTCGATACAAGACGATAAACAAGCGATAAAGCCACACGTGGGAGAATAACAAAGTAGGTTACTCTCGTACGCAATAGCAGCAATTTGATAAGCAATTCAATCCAAAACAACTCAAACAAGCATTCCAAGTAATTCTAAGCATTCTATAAGCATAAAGACAAGAAAACACACAAAAACACAAATCGGCCCCAACTATCAAAATGCTACCATTTCCAAACGAGCCAAGAGTTCTGGAAACCGACTTCGCCAACCCTCCTAGGTCACCATAAGGCACGTCTAAAGACCCCGAAACCTTACTTTACCCTAGAACTCGTGCAAAGCCCCGATTTCCCCCTTTCTCGTTTGAACTACAACTACAACAACCAAACACCCAACCAATGCCATAATCGCACCAAAAGTGCTTCCATGGCCTCCCGAAGCAATGCCAACACGCAAAATGAGAAAACGCCAAAGTCGACCTAAACAATCCCGACTTTTCCAAAGGCTTAATTCTCATTTTTTCCACTACGCAACCCAAACAAACCACACATTTTAGCATTCTAGCATACCTAGCACGTTTCTACATCAACGGAAAGCATAACAGTGCAATTTCAACGTTTCAAGGTTTTACTATTCATTGTTCAATTGAAATTGCAATCACAACATTTAACCGCAGAAAATGTTACAAAGCTATAAATACATGTTCTACAAATGCTAAGGAACATTCTAGAAGCCTCAAATCGCTTTAAATAACGATCTACGGATAAATCTAAAAATTGACAAAGTTAACTAACACAACGTATAAATGCGCAAATAACATGCTTCCCTCACCTTAGGTACTCCTAGTCGCTAGGAAAACAACGTTGGTTGCCTCGGAAATCACCCCGCACGAGCTCACGCGAAGATTGATCGTTTGGAAGTTGAAAGGTTTTTTTTTTCCTCTAAGGGAGCTCACGGCCTGCTGCTTATTTTGCTGCTGTTTTTCTTCTTATTTTGCTTAGTTAATTGCTTAATTAAGGGTCAAAAGGTCAAAGGTCAAACAACTTAAGACTTGGTCAAAAGGCCCTATTTCGCGCGTTTTAAAGCCGTTTCAGCTATGGTAAGTTCAATTAAAGCTAGCAATATTTAAAATATAAAATTTAAGTCATCTAATTACTAGTTTCACTATTTGTTGAGGACTGAAAATCGTTATCTAGCTATCGCTCCTTAAATGCAATGCACGTTGCGACGGCGAGAAATTAACAGTTAATTCACAAAGAATTTAAGGAAATAAAATTTTCAAAATAATAAACAAAGAAAATTCACATTCCGGGCTCGAGTATTACACATGCTGTGCTGCTAAAGCAAGCTTGATCCAAATAAACTTGAGCATTGCTACTTGCGAAAGGATCTCGTTATAATCAATGCCTTGCCTTGGGCAAGAAGCCCTCGGCAACTAGACGCGCCTTGTATATTTTAACCTTGTCGTCTATTGTAGTCTTTCATGTTTGAACATACACTTATACCTTGTGGCAATGAGCCATAAGTGGATCAACCAATGTCCAACATTGCTAACCCTTGTAAAGTTCATTTTGGATCTCATGGCTTGAAGCCACTACTCACAATCAAATCTGCATCACCCCTGAGAATGTAGCTGGTCATATGTCACCTTGACTGACCTCTACAACATTGTCATCCTAGATCAGGTACTCTCAGAACCTATTTGGCTTGCGAGTGATTTTCCTAGATCTTTTCAGCGGTATTTGTACAAGTATGTCAGTGTTGCCTTAAGGTTCATTCGTCTGACTGATTTGTTGTGGACCTTGAATTTTATTAAGTTTTACTTTTTCTCCCACTATGCCCTACTTGCAAGAACTCTTTCTTTAAGACCTAGGCATATCTGACCAATGAACACTTTCTAGTCAAATGTATGGTAGAAATAATATCCCTTAGTCTCTTTGGGATATTACAAATCTACACTGTCAGACCTTGCTTCCATTTTCTTTGTCTTATGTCTCTTAACGTAGGCCTTGCAACCCCAAATCATGTCAAGACTTGGTCTGCAACCCTTCCATATCTCATATAGTGTGCTCGAAATTGATTTGGAAGGAACACTATTCGGTTGATATGTAGCTAATTTCAAGGCATACCTTAGGAAGATTAGTGAAACCCATCATGGACATGAACCTGTCTAACAAGATGGTATTCCTTTTCTAAGACACACCAATGTGTTGCGGTGCTCCAGGAATAGTCCATTATAAGAGAATATCATTCCCTCTGAGATAACTTAGAAACTCATTGCTCAAGTATTTCCTACCTTAATATGATCGAAGTTTCTTAATACTCTTGCGTGTTCGTTTCTCTACTTCATTCTTTAAGTTCTTGAATGCTTCAAAAGCCTTTGACTTGTATTTCAATAGGAACATATACGTATACATTCACAGATCTTCTGTAAGGGTGATAAAGTAGGTTAAAACCTCCTCTAGCATGTACTCAAAGTGGTCCACATACATCTGTATGTACCAATTTTAACAATTCTGTAACTTGTGTACCTTTATGAAAGAAATGTGTCTTAATCATGTTATCCTTAAGACATGACTCGTAGGTTGCATAGGACACATGAATGCAGTCCCTAAGGAATCCCTCATCAGTCAACCTCTCAAGTCATTCTCACTGATATGACCGAGTCTGCAGTGCCAAAAGTAGGATTTATTCACTACGTTATCTCTGGGTCTTCATATGGTCACAGGTTTGATTTAAGGCATACATATAAATACCATGTTCTTCCTATTTGGTACTACTTGGAGATATAACCTCTACATCCAAAGTAAATAGTTCTCCTTAGTTCCAAATTTCTACTCTTTCGTAGTCCCATCAAGAGAGCTACTGGTATCCAATACCCTTGGAGCAGAATTATAAATCAAAAAGTTAGGACTTATTGATTTAATCCCAAAATCTAAAGCAACACCATGCTTCCTCCGCGCGGCCAATGCAAGACACTTCTTGCATACTCCTTTACATATCTCATATGTAACAGTTTTCCTTTTTGGTATTTGGAAGCTGATAGCCTTGTTCTTGTTCTTATATAGCATTAAACAGATATCCCTTGATCCTATCATCATGCTTTAAGGTGAATCTTTCCCTTTTCTTCTCCTAGAAGACTTGCCGTATCCCTTGGCCTAGAAGAATCTCCCATTAGCATAATGGATTCATTCTCTCTTATTGTGTTTGCAATAAGCTCAATCGAATTGAGTAAACAAAACTCAATGTTGACCTTGTTCATGTGAAGAATCACCTCGAACAGAGAGAAGACTTCAGGTAATGACTATGGGATCAAACCCAAAGGATGTTCTCCTCAATGTAACCATTCATGGGAATATGATCTCCAATAAGAGAAGACTCAGTCATTTGTACTTAGAACAAGGACTTCGATATCTAATATCTAACCGTTCAACATCCAACACCATTCAACTCCTTGTGATGTTCATGGATCAATCTTAGGGATTAAATGCTCATGCTGCCTCTAAAGTTCAGAGCTCATGGATCTAAGCATTACATACCTCACTAGAGTGGTACCAACCTTGTACTTCTCATAGGTTACAATATCTTTTCTACTTGCAGCCTCAACAAGGGCAAGAAGACAATTCCATGAGATATCATGAATTTGGCGAGCAATATTAGTGAAACACTTGTCACAAAATTACGATATCAATCATTTTATGTGATACTGGTCAGGTTGTTGGTATCTCATACCATGCAGTGTTAATGCATTTTCCATTTGATTTAGTGATTTGAAATGTACAAGATAAACAAAGTAAATCTAGCGTCTTGTTAGTTTTAATCTCCAAAAGGTCTGGACTTTGACCTATTGGTCTCCCACTATTTTTCGGTACTCACACCACCCCCATGGTGTGTCCATGAGCCTCTCAGTCTCAAGGTGAGGTTATGACCCATTCTCGCTTACACATACCCCCCTAGGAGGTAGGGACCAGACATGCATACCAGAATGGTAGGTCAGCATAGCTAGTTGCATCTCCATACAACTCCTAGGAGGTAGGGACCATCTACTGTTTGAGTATAAGTCAACCACCAATAGTACATATGATTGGTGGGCGTATGTCACATGCCATCCCTAGGGAGGCAGGTCAAGCGACATGCATTCACACCCCTCCGTACATACCACCTTGAGCAGGAGTCATCAAGTAACCACGAAGTTAGAACCCCTTGGGAGGTAGGGTCAAGTTGTGAGACCTCGAATTTGATCTTATTTGCAATTACGTGTTTTGACCTGTTTATATGTTATTTAAATTAAAATGTGATAATTATGTGATTATTACTTCTATTACATGATAAGTGAGTATTCATGAAATTTTCATAGAAATCTGCATTGAAAATTTTATCGTTGGTTTTTGTGAATAGTGTTTGAAGACACGTCCGCTAGAATTTTGAAACTAGTCTTTTAAACATTTTAAAACATAGTCCTCTATTATTAATAGACCCGTGTCTGATTAAAATGGATTTTAAAACGAGTTAGGAATTAAAAGGGATTTTACACATTCTTTTGTAAAAATTGAGTTTTGTACTTAGTTGTATGTATATGTATACATATGATAATGTTGTCAGCTATAATTAGTCTACTAAAGTATATATATATATATATATATATATATATATGTAAGCAAAATAGACTAAAATAAATAAAATGGAAAAAATTGACAACTTTGACTTTGACTTAAATTGTTTGACCTTGCTTTATATTAGCATATATACAAACATAACTCATAAAAATAGCTCAAAACCCCTCCAATTCTCACACATATGGCATAAACTCCATAGGCAAGAAATAGAGATTTTTCACTTGGTTTTCAAAGTAATTTTTCCTTAGAAAACTCAAATTTTGTCCAAAGCTTTTCATTCCAGGTTGGATTCTGCTTGTTGGGCATCCATTGCACGCATTCCTACCTTTACTTCGGATCAAAGGTGAGAGAAAAATTTTAGATCTAGAAATGCTATTTATTGTCAAATTTTTATAATTGCATTTTTATCTGATGTTTTATTAAATTGTCTTTAGATTATTGCTCAGTAGTTGCCAAGGACCATTTATATGTATTTATATCTATTTTGAAATGTAGTAGCATGAATTTCTAATTTTCGGGCATTAAAATTGATTTATTGGCTTATAGTTGAATAATTATTGTTGTAGTAGTTGGAATTGAATGGTTGTTGCTTCTATGAGTTTGTTAATTATTGTGTAGTAATGTTGTAATGTTGAATTTTTGATTTGAATGTGGTAGCAAAAGTCCAAAAATTCAGCCTATGTGCATTGCCAAAAATACGGTTGTTGGACTTGCTTTGGATGGTTTTTGCTTGGTTTTCGGTGGGGTTAATGTAGTTGCATGTGTGGTGGAGTGGTAGAAAGTGGTTTGGGGGTTATTGGATTTCTAGATTGTAAGTTATGAATGTTAGACATTTGTGTAGTCTTTCTTTGAAATGTTAAAATGTTGTCTTTAGTTGGTTGGTGGTGTTTGAGTAGTTGTTTCATGGATTATTGTTGGGTAGATTTGGGTTTGGAAGTATGTTTAAATATATGCTAAGTTGGGTGGCCTACTTTGTCATCTAACTTAGTTGTCTTAGTTGTTTAATTAATGTTATGTTGATTGAAATGTTGTTAACTGATTGATAATTGATGATGGTTTGAAGGACAACCTACTTTGTTGTCTTTCTAGAATATGAGATGTTTATTGTTATTGTCATGAGTCTTGATAGTGTGTGCCACCTCTCGAGCAGCATTGAGCTGTCGAGTTGATAATGGCATGACTATCATAGACTATTCCTAGCTCGCATGGGCAGAGATGCCATGGAGGGAAGGGCTAGATGAGGTACCTCGGTTATGTATTATGGGAGTTATAAGAAGATGGTTGAGATCGTGATGGCGTATGGAGCTACACCAACTAGTGTATCCTTTCTCAATTAAATGGTTATTTATGTGGCTTGAATTGAAATGTTGATGTTAATGAAGTTTAATGTGTGTTATTGTTCATAGGATGATTTCCCAAGTGGTAAAGTAAATGATTTCAAAACATCTTTCGAATCCTTACTGAACTTTGTTATATATAAGCTCACCCTCATTCGTTTATTGTTATCAGGTGTAACTGAGCCAGTTTTTGGGTACGTCCCTCAGGAAGTTGAGAATGTACCTTTTGTTGAGGAGTCGTATGTGCCTAAGTCTTATCCATGAATTATTGGCTGAAGTTCTCTATTTACTATCTTGTATATTAGAACCAGTTGTTTTGTACTTACTTTGAAGTATGTATGGTATAAGATGTTATAATGATAATGAAAACTATAATGCTAGTTTAGTTGTCTTACTTTGGAATATGAGTAGGTTGCTAGACTAATTTATATCAAGTATGCATATGTTTAGTATAACTTGTGGTATGTTGTTGAAACAGAGGCATATGACTTATGGTTGTTTGATATATATTGTGTCGAATGTGGATGAATGGTTGTGGAGTTGTTGTTGAAATCTGGAGTTGGTTGTGTGATGTTAAAAATGGTTGGTTTAGAGCCCTGATGTCCATATTACAGACGTTATATTGCCGAAATTCCGTTGCATCCTGACTGATCGTAAGTGGGGTCGAGTTGGGGCGTGACACAAGTCGTTCACCTCATAGTTAAATGATCACCCACCTACTATGATAGAAGGGCTACAATTATACACCCAGTGTTGATTAATCGGTTATTGACTTAATATTGACTAGAGGGAATTGTTAATGTTCTCTAGTTTGGTCTCATCATTTCAACATGCGTGCATCATACATGGATAGTGCATAGGTCATACGTATAGATTATCATGCTTTCAATGCGATAATATATCTCTATATATTATATATAATCTATACTATACTACCGGATAGGTTATGAAGCTTTTATCTTTTATAAGTTTCACCAAGCCACTTAGTGAAACCTAGAGAAGGTCCCTAGAATGAATGCAAATGACAATTGAGGAAATAGTGTAATTTTCCACAATTGGAAACTCCTTCCCAATATGGAAATTGCCTTCGATCCATGTTGGGCCACCATCTTTAGTCTTCATCTTGATTACCATCTATCTCTACTCCTATACTAGTCCATCATATTACATTACATTGCTTTCCAAAAGTAGAAATCCCTAGATAGGCGGAATTACATAGGAGGGAGAGAGAAGAAATGACAAGCAGAAATAAAGAGAAGGCGAGACACGCAGGCCCCATTTCCAAAAATACATTCAACATTCATTAACGTGAAAGATGCAAATCATACATTCATGCATGACTCTAAGCTCCATAACCATCCCATGCATATACATTTATGAAATACAATATTAAAATTGATAATTCATAACACAAAGCCTCTTTTCGTTTTCTCGCATTTCCCTTAGATTATATTGGCATACATATACTTTCTCGTTGCTTTCCCCTTGAAAATAATATTAGGATTTAATTGGGCTCAACTTACATCCCCAGGATGACTTGTTGCGCAAGGCCCAATACTCATCCTAACCCACTTCGTGATCCAATTAGAGTTCCTAGGCTTAATTTAATTTTCTCCAAGAAAATCCAAAATAATATTAAGCCCATAGGTTTTTAGGCCCAATTGGGCTTTACCAAAACCTAATTCGTCAGACATGTAATTTTAATTTATGACCCACTATCAAAATTAACTTTAGATTCTCAATCCTATTAATTTTGACTAAGTCAACAAATTAAAATTGTCAAGTCAAACATTGGTCAACCTTGGTTAAATCATATAAAACGTGAATTTATTCATCTACCTAGTTAATTAATTTGATTAGGATTTGAATCTTTAAGAAAATTGGATTACAAAATCAATTCTTTAATTTTGACTTTCCAAAATCGTAGCAAGAACAAATCTATTACCAAATATGGCAACTAAGACTAGGGTTTGACTATTCTATTGACCTTGACATTGGAAAAAATATCCTAGGCTCATAGAAAATCGTACCACCAGTTTGGAGTAGCGAAACAACCCTCACAAGTGCCAAAAATGAAATTTTCCAGAATCTGCCATAACAGACCTGTGCACTAACCTAACTGTAATTGCTTCGTTTAACATAATTACACATCTAAAAAAATTCTAAAATTCGACATGGAGATAGTCCTTTAAGTGTAGATGATGTTAGAAAAAAGAAAAACGCAATTTGGATTTGTTTTGACTGAGTTATGCCTCTTAGACCAGACACTACGCAGTCTGTCGAGAATGCTGACTCTATAAAAATCGTACAGTTCATGCCATTTTTCGCGTATTAAATCACGAACTAAAGAAGCAGGTATAAGCCTAATTTGTTCTAATATCAGTTGGGAATAAAATACAAAAATATTGGGCACAAACAACAAGTTTTAATATGACAAACAAACAATATAATCTCAGTGCGCAGAATACGAATTCATGTTTTCTATGCATGTTTGGGTGGCTCTGATACCAATTGAAGATTCTCTAGCATGTAAAGCACATAAAGCGCAGCGGAAACATGAATAATATAGCTATAATAATTTAGAGAACCATGAATTGAATAATCCAAACATGCATTTAAACTCGAAAATATGATAAAACCAAGCAAAGTTGAATATGAAAATTCATTACCTCTTGAAGAAGACTTTGAATTGTTTGCTTGGATGGGAGACTACAACGTAGCAGCCCTCTACAATCTCACACACACAACGTCGAGGCTAGAACGAGGTGAAGCAAGCTCTTGTACGAGCTTCACTTGAATGGCACAACTCCCAGGGAAAGAGAGAGAGTGGCGGCTAGGTTTTTGTGAGAGAGAGAGTTGCTGAAATTTTTTTGATGTTCTATCTTAAGGTTTTACTTTAAGCTGTATTTATAAGGTGCTACTAGTTTTCAATAATTATACCTTGACCCCAAACCTTATGGGGCTCTTTAAATTCAGCTTATAACCTTTTCTAATCAACTATAAGTTAATTAGACACTAACCCATAATTAATTGACACTCAATTAATTATCAATTCAACTTATACAAAAGCCAATTTCCCAAACTGCCCTTGACTCTAAGTCAAACGTTTGACCATCAAACATTCTTTTTTACTTACATACTCGAATGGTTTCCCTAAACCCATTCTAACCATATGCAATCCATTAAATAATTGCTTCTAGATAGAATACGAGAAGATCCTCGTGCTAGCATGACTTCTCTATTCTACCCCTTATAGTTCTAACCCTTCAGTTTGTGTGAGATCCTGTAGGTTCGAGTGCCAAGCCGGTAGTAGCTGGGACAAGTACCAATTAACCCATCTCCATTAGAACTCCTTTTAATTGCTACTAATCGAGGTTGGTGTCCAGTAACACTCCCCGTCGACCAGATGGCTCGAATGCTTAATCTAAGCTTTCCTATTCAAGAACCTTTTGGCGACTAGTTAGGGTACAGTCCATTCTTTCCACTAGATGCCCCGAGCTTGCCTTAGGGTATGGTCAATGTCAGTCAAACCCTAATAAGCTTGCTCCTATGTTCTATTGACTTTTTCTGTATGATCCAATCATACCACCATGGCCATGGATTTCTGTCAACATCTCTATGAGACGACACAGGGCATACACTCTTTCGTCCAGAGTAGTGGATACTCGCAGCGACAGTCACTAGTTTTGTAAGTACTTGACTGTACCCGAATCCCCTTTCAAGCAGGTGTTATTTTCCTCCCTTTTGTCCAGGGCCAAAGTACAATGAGTTGCTTACAAGCTATTATGATATCCTCGAGTCAAAGGATTACTTTGCACAACTATCACCAGAGAACCTTCTTATTGACTTAGGTGGATGAAGCCCCCATTGAGTATTCTCTACAGATCGTGTCCGATGTATATATCTTCATACTCACCCATGCATTAGCCTTGACATCTCATGTCACTTGGTCGATATGATTAACCTAGATAGAGCTAACTGTATGTCAGTCTTGCCGAATTCATCAATGCCTAATTTTGACGAATCCTACGACCTAGGACAAGTTTTAGGTATGTCTTAGGTATCAATTCTCATCAACCATAAGCTCTTATGGTTCGACCCTATACAGACATATCCAAGGGCTTTATTAGTTATACGTAATATGCAGCTAGACGATATATAAACGTACAAGAGATAAAGGTAAACGCCATATGGTACTTGTAACGCCCCGATCCCTCACGGAACCGGGACTTCTATTAATCAAACTATTCTCAACCCAATTCCAAACCCTGGGCATGAAATTTAGGGGAAATAAAAAGGACAGAGTCTCCTCTGTTTATAGGACTAATCAAAAACCTGCAAGCAGCAAGTATAACCATAATACAACAACAATTTGTCAAGGCCATCCGAGCCTTGGAACTCAATGGCAGCATATCATACAGGCATGCAAGACATATATTTGGAACTTCGAGTCATAAGACCATTTCTCATAATACTCTAACATTAATTACAAGTTATACTCATATATTAGGTTCATCATTCAATCTTCCTTAACATACAAGCATGCATTCAAAGCGGTAAAGCCTGTCTTCAAATATTGCATCCCAACTACCAATAACACGAGCTTAAACTTTACATTACAACACAAACTCCTTCAAGCCTAACAAATACATACAAGACCAAGCCTCAAAGTAGATCATATAACAACAACTTCACACAATTCACATGTAGGCATCCAACCTTAGCGCGATAGGCAACCAGCAACACAGTACTCAAGGTAGTTATTCTAACTGCCCCTGTAACATTTTAAAATGAGGAATGACTAACCAAAGTTACTCAGTGAGGGAGGTGGTGCAGTATGCTAGGGCGTGCAACATGATATGCAACAAGATAACAACATATTCAACACCAAATAACACAACTAGTTAAACAAGTAAGTAACCACATATAAAAAGGATACCATTCAAATTGTCTTCAATCACTAGCCACGAGCCAAGATCTTCAAGCAAGTGCCGACAAAACCCTTATTCCTCCAAAAGTGGGGTACTCTAGATGTACCCCGATCCTACGACCCTTTCTCCTGAGGTAGGTCCATATGCCCAGCAGGTGAACCATGCCTCTGGGATAGTGGAGTATACTCAGCAAGAGAAAGGGAATAGGCACCATGGTAGTCGAGGGAGCACGGCAAGCCCGACGCTGCCCGTGTTTCTTGACGCTACCATGTCTGAAAAGGTTGCGCAACCCCGGGTGAAGATCACGAGAGCCAAGTATATCAAATATCACATAAGAGGAACGACAAAGTAGACCGTCCTCGCAGTTAATCACAGATAACACGAAAAACCTCAAGATAGCAAGTAAATAACGCATATAAACTTTATCAATTACTAATGAATACAATCTAGAAACAGTAAAATAAGTTAAAATGCATAGAAGAGATGAAGACTCCCTCACCTTTACCGAGCTACAAGATACAAGATTGAATTCACATAACTCTCAATCACCTTGCACCTAAGACCAAACATCACTTCAATTATTCTTTAACTATAACATTTATCAATTTTTCCTCCAGGTTAGCTAACTTATAGTCCCACTTATTTAGCATGCAATACCTATTAAAATTCCATCTTTAACAAATGCCACCTTTAAATGCTTTAATTTAACATATGTTCCAAGTAACCATTCTAGGAGTCTAGTGTACAAGTCTTAAGTATAATTTCAATCATGCAACATTAAATATAAGCAATATGAACATCCTAACAATATATAAGCATTAAACATGATAATAACTATATAGGTGCACAAAAGGGTTATCAATAGATTTCCCATGAAACTCTATAAATAGCTTAAATCTACATTAGACATGCATATAGACACATATCAAGCAACTACAAGTTCTTACAAATGCCAAAGCATCCATTTTCACCTTTTCCCCTTTGTTAACAATGCAATATCTTCTCCTACGCAAGATTCAAGATACCAAATTCACAAGCTAAACATTCTACATTCCTAGGAAGGCCAAAAGACACCTACCTAGGCCCTGAAACTCCACTTTGGAGACAAAAGCTCAAGAAGGCCCCAAGTGGGTTTTAACTACACCTGCCCGATCTGGACCCCAATTTCACGCAACGAAAGCACCAAAAGTGATTCCATGCCCCAAGGATACCTAATCCAAAGTCCAAACGAGTCTGGATTACATTATGTGAAAAACCCTCCTTTTGAAATTTTAGCTAATTCGCATTTTAACTCAATTCCGAGAAAATTAACTACACGTGAGCATCTAGCTACTTTCAATATCATATAGAGCACCTATAGGTAGCATCAAATTGATCCAATTAACCACTTAAAGCAAAGCCCTAGATTAAAGCACTATTCATTGTCTTTTTCATGTGTTTCAAGCATTCAACCATGGAGCATGCTAATAAACTACTCAAACAAGGTCTAAATATCATGTAGAAGGTATACAATACAAGATTTAAGTAATACATAAGCCTAAACTAGCAAATCAAGAAATGTGATAACATGAGCATAAACTTCTAATAACAAAATATGTAGAAAAACTCCCTCACCAAGATGTGTAGAAGCTTGTAGAAGGCCTAGGAACCTTGAAACTACCCTCAATTAGCTTGGACAAGCTTGTGATGCAAAGATTGAAGAGCAAAAACTCACCTTTCCTTCTTCTATGGCTATCGGGTTTAGTGGGGACAAAAGGGGAATTAATTCAATTGTTTTTGAGCTCTATTACATGTATATGTGATGTATTATGTATATGGTATATGTCTATTGTATTATTTTAAGTCAAATGCTAGCTTAAACTTGGTCAACTAAGTTAAAACTCCAATTAAATGATAACTAGCTAAAACTCAGGTTACACTTACGTAATACTATTCAAGCGATGAGCAAAACATTTTTCAAATGCATGTTCCCGGCCTCTAAGGTCTAAAATTATAAGTTTTCGATTCATTTTACAAGTTATACTATCTAGAAAAAATATTAATTCGAGCAAATTGGACAGTTGATTTTCTTATAAATAGTAGACACTAAGGTTTAATTTTTCATGATGATGAGTTAATTAAACTTATATGCTAACTTATTATATGTGGATTATTATATATTTGATATGAATAATCATGCATATTTATTATTTTGAGAATGGTGAGTTTGATCATGGACTTAGGCTTTAAGATCAAAAATTTATTGGGTTGTAATTTGAGATATGAATCTCAATTTTAGTTTTTGCTTTTTTGAGAGAATTATGTAATGAGGATTTCTATATAATTTTTCAAATAAAAAGCTTGATGAAGGCCCAATGGACTTATCTAAGGAGTTGGAGGCCCAAAGGACTTATCCAAGGAGTTGAAAGCCCAATGAAGATTTCAAAGTGTTGAAAATCTTTTAAATATAATAGTTTTATTTCTTTAAGCCCAAAAGTCAAGCCCATGATCCACCATTCATATGTCTTTGCAATCATACTATTTAAATTCCTATAATTGTGATTATTAGCTTAATAGTATGTAGAATGCTTATTGTTTTGATAAGATTGTATCAACTCCCTACGTGCAAACGAATATTAGATTTTCTAAAGTGGTAAAAGGAGTTTTATCGTAGTCCTACGCCATCCTCGGATATTTAATAAGACCCAAATGAATACGATCCTTCTTACCCAAAGGTAGAGGATATGTTTCAAAGTAAGTTTATTAAAATCGCTAGAATGAAACATAGAGATGTGGTTATCTTCCAAAATCTAATGACTAACATAGTCACAAAGGTTTGAGGTTATTGATTCAATTTGTCGGATAACTAAGTGATGGCGGGAATAATCTAACTAGATCAATTATAGACACAAAGGTTTGAGACCAAAGTGATTTAGGGACTAAAGTAGACTATACCCTATTTAGAGAAATAGACAACAAAGAGTTGTTGACGTTTGGTATTCATGTTCCAATTATAGCCACAAAGGTTTGAGGAATGTGTCTAATCATAGGAACTTGGTCATCCCACTTAGAGTCTTTTCATAGATTCATGTTTTCTCATTAAGAGAGTATGAGATTTAAAACAAATAGTAGGAGTAGCTATTTTATTTTGCAATTTAGTAGCTTTACACATATTCTTGTTAGCCTCCAATCCTACTTTATGTTATAATTACTTTTTCTGCGGTTTAATGGCTTCATTCATAAATCCTATTTTGTCCATCCTTAATCATGATTATTTAGTTGGACCAAACTTGGAGAAATGGTACAAAAGTTTAAGGGTAGTCCTCTGATTTGAGAGAATTGAGTATATTTTGGATGTCCCGACATTTGCTCCTATAGATGAGACTGCATCTGAGACCGATAAGGTCACTTACTATAAATGGGTCCAAGATGACGTGCTTGTTAGGGGATACATTCTTTCATCAATGAGTAATGATCTGCGTCGATTCTATGAGGGGATGCCTCATTCCGTAGATATCATACGTTGTTTAGAGGAATCCTTTGGTGAGCGCAGACAGTCCATGAGATTCCAGATGACCCGTGAGTTTTTTAGTATGAGACTTGAAGAAGAGGGTGACGTGAGCCAACACTGCCTCAGGATGATTTACCTGGTAACTTAGCTGGAGGCATTTGGTTTCGTCATGGACCCCCGGCTTCAGGTAGACTTGATATTGCAGTCTCTTCCATCATCTTACTCTCCCTTGATTATTGACTTTCACATACATAGAATTAAGGTCACACTGAATGAGTTGGCAGATATTCTAACTAGTTGGCAGAACCTTGTTTTGGGTGTAGTACCTGATCCCCATGTTAAGTCCTCTCCTTCTGTGGCTGAGCCCAGCCAAAACAGAAACATAAAAATGAGGAGGATAAGACATAAGAGGAGCCAGGTTATGGCATTCTTACGAGGAGATCTCTTATCAGGAGGGGATTGAGTAATAGACCCCATTTATGCATGATTTGATTATTTTGGATTGGTTTTGTATGCGATCCCAATTTTGAAGCATATTTATAAATGTTTTAGATTAGTTTGAACGTTTCTTTAAATAGTAGTGACTATTATCAAACCTTTCTTACTATTGGTAATTTTGGAATTGATCTTTTGTAAGAAACGATTGGCATTTTTGTATATCTTTCATTAATGGTAATAAAATGATCGGAATGCGTATCGGAAGAAACGATGTCTTCAAACTCAAACATTTATATTTCATTTGCTTAGCATTTAATGAAATGGCTAAATACCAAATCATACATATATTGTCTTGAACTTTGAAATGGTCAAGAGTTAAAGACTAGAATTTTGAAAATATATCTATCCTAATGAGTTTGATAGATTAATTATTCTTTTTGACAAAAGAGTTTGTTCAAAATAAATAATTGAAAAAAATGGAGCATATGAGACTTGTCCATAATATGTTGGGTTTTAAAAGAAGATTAAAGAATGCATCTTTTATCACCAAAATCTTTCAAATTGATTTTAAACTTATACCATGTTTTAATTCTATGGCTAAATAGAATTTAAACTCTTTCATACATAGTTTCTTTAGAGAAAGGTAACTATGATGAAGATGGATAAAATGAAAAGATAGAGATCGTTTTCATTTATAAATAAAGGTAATATCTAAATTTATAAGAAAGGTTAATGGGAGTTCATGCCCTTAACAAGTCTTGTGAATTTATGATACGTTTGTTCACCAAGGTCCAATCAAATTTTATATCATGTTGTATTTTTTGGATAAACCAATCATGTCTTGTAAGTATCATGTATATGAAGTACAATGATATGATTAATTGTTTTCTCATGACCTGTACACCCAGTCACGATCTTAAAGTTTTCTTTAAGATGGAGGAATCTAAGAAACTTTCGTCTCTAGTCTTCAAGACAGAGTATCCATCTTTTCTTGTAGATTTCCTTCTAACTATTAAAGGAAGGTTGTGAATGGTTTTTGCACCTATTCATTTCCCTGTTTGCATTCTTCTTTAATTGCAATAGCAAGTACTTGGCACGATATGATGTAATGAGTTACATGATAGATATCGTAGAGAATACATATAAGTTTTATTAATCTTATTGTTATAATGATCTCTATATGAACTTTAACCCAAAATTTTAAGGTTTATGTTTATAGTGAAGTTCTTGATGAAGAATTCACTTAAAAGGGATAAGAGTATATTTAATGGATTTATGAAATATTGGAAAGAGTTCCAAATAATCACAAGTAATTGTTATGTTATTATTTGAGCCAAGAAGCTGCTTGACTTTTATGAGGTTTCGATAATGTGTGGTTCTATCTATTGATAGTAGCCGATATCTTGGAATATGGTAACTATTATAGAGGCTTTATACACAAGCTTAAAAGAAACCGATCTCATCAAGAATCCAAACATGAAAAGAGTCAATTCAAGAATTTCTTCCTTGATAGAAAATGAATTAACAGATATAGATCCTATAGTTGCTTCTATAGTTGACCCACTAATCCTGTAAAGATAGTTACAGTTGATAACCATCTTGGAGAAGATGAGTATGTTGATACGAATGTAAAATGCACTAAATCTTATCGTTGGTAGCATTAATGCAAGTAGGAGATTGTTGGGGATATACTCTAATACTATAGTTTGAGATTACCTTATTAGGGTTTAATAAAAATATTTTTATGTGTTTTATACACAATGTTAATTATAGGATATTCATATTCTCCGCTTCAATATGAATATGTCCCTGATGCCTATCCGAGAAGAGAAATGTTCTAAAGGGTTTAGGATATTTCGCACTTTTTCTTCGATATGATAAGCATTGAGAATCAATTCATAGCCCTTCAGATTATTCAACCGGGACTAGAGTAATCGAGTATGGGTTATCATATGTTATTACCTTTGATTAACATAATGATGTTAATATAAAGGATGGCGTACGAAGTGCCAAAATAGCATGATGATGTGGACTAATAAACATATGAGTGATTGTCTGTGTACGGATCATTGAATGTGACAATAAATAGTGAACTGCATGATTTCAAGTTAATAGTTTACTATTTAGTTGAGAATTGTGCAAATTAATCCTCAGACTTGAGAAATTATGGCTATCGGTTATATTAGGGGCTAAATACTGCGTATGGACAATGCCCGTCTTCTATAAGGTGGGTTACGGCCTTTCGCATTTTAGTCCTTTGGTATGAACTGACCTGTAATTGTCAAGATAGGATCTGTTGACCTCTGGCGTGAGGCGATGTCCTATGATATTTGAGATCGGTTGGAAAACGAGGAAGTCCTTGGCCAAGGCGAGTATGAAGTGATGGAAAGGAGTTTCTCCATGGTAGTCATCTCTCGTTTCACCGATTCAGATTTATACATATTATCGGATGTGGACTTAACCATTTCGTGGTCATTTCCCGATCGGGGCACTATTAACAGAAGGATCAGATTGCACGCTAATTCTTGATGGTTAAATGGATTCATGAAAGACGTCGTCTTCATTATCGTATACATTCTCATGGTACGTTCGTTGCTAGTGCGTCACTCATAAGCATGAGGGTATTTCGGTAAATGACGAAGACATTTCCGAAATAGATAAAAGAGATTTATCGATCCTTCATCGGTACATGATTATGAATTTAAAAGGTCATAGACTAATAAGTATCATGAATAAGTTCATCGGGAGCTTGTATTATGTGGTTGATGGTTTTAAGGTGTTAAGAGTCATCTATATTGATATTTGGGCCAAAAGTATAATTTTGAAAAGTTTTGGGGTCAAATTATAATTACCAAAACTTTTAGGGCCAAACTGTAAATATTGAAAAGTAGTTTCAATATATTAATTCTAATAGAGATTAGAATGAGCAAAATAATATATATATATATATATATATATATATATATATATATATATATATATATATATATATATATATATATGTGTGTGTGTGTGTGTGTGTGTGTGTGTAATGATGATGTAAATTTGAGAAATACTATGTCATCATCTTAGTTGTCAAAAGGTGAAATGTAAATTAATGACTAGATAATTACATGTGGCATATGCATGTAGAGATTGATAACTAGGATTGTCCTTGTCATCAATCTTAGTCATTTGAATTTGAATTGGATGGCTAGGATTGAGTCTTGAATAAAGACAAATAAATCTAAGCTTTTACTTTTGAAGATAAGAGATTTTTGCCAAGTGTCAAGAGAGAGAATAAAAGTTACCTTTGGATTGCAATGATTACAATCCTAGGATTTGCATGGCTTTTACTTTAGAAGTAAGCAATTTTGATTGGCTATCTATTAAAGTAACATTATATATATATATTTATATGAGTATGATTTATATATATATAATAAAAGATGACAACCTTCTCTCTCTACCTACTTGCATTTTCGGCCAAGCCATGGAGGAGAGAAGATGATCATCTTTTATCATCTAATGCTAATGATTGAAATCTAATGGCTTGCAGTGCTAGTCATGAAAAGGTGACAATAATGATTGGTTACTTAATATGTTTTTAGCTTATATTAGATGATAATTCTCTATCTCTTCATATGATAACTTCACATACATACACATACAATTTCGGCTAAGGCAAAAAAAAAAGGAGAGAGAACTTCATCTTCTTCTTTTGAGCCAGAACTTTTGGCCACAGCTAGACATACTGTCACGCCCCGACCCGACCCCGCAAAAGGCCAAGTCCGGACCCGACACACGGACGGAGTCTTCTCTGTACCGTGGACGATCTGAAAACCCTACGTTCAACATAATAATCGCGAAAACCACAATAGTCATTTGAAACAAGTCAACTTTCTTTTAGAAACATACATCTTCTCATTATCCAACTTTGCAACCCAAAATGACATGCATACTACACAGGTACTTATGCCACTAAGCAGTAAAACCATTAGCATGCAGTTCTTTACTAGTCACGAGAGTACATCTTTACTACTTTACAACCTTTCACCTATTACAACTTAAGACCGTAGAGGCCTCAAAATAGAAACTACATACAAGGCTACAAGCCTCAAAAGGAAGCGACAACCAAGCAATATACATATCAAGCATGGCCCACACAAAAGACTGACAACCAACCACCAGCTAAGCAAAGAAAGTGCTATCAAGGAAACACCTCCACAATCAACTATAATAAGCACAATAAGCAACAACAAGCAACAACAAGCAACAATAACATTCTGAAAGCCAAAACATGCTAAAACCCAATAAAACACACAACGACCCCAACTTTCAAAATGCTACTACTTCCAAACAAGTTACGAGTTTTGGAAACCGACTTCACCACTCCTCCTAGGACCCCATAAGGCACGTCTAAAGACCACGAAACCCTATTTTACCCTAGAATTCCCACAAAGCCCCGATTTTCCCATTTGCTCGTTTGAACTACAGCTACCTCAACCGATCACCCAACCAATGTCACAACTGCACCAAAAGTGCTTCCATGACATACCTCGACAATGCCTTCACGCAAAACGAGGAATTGCCAAACTCGACCGGAACGACCCCAACATGTACCAAGCCATTTTTCTCCATTTTTCCATTACACAATCCAATTAAACCATACATTTAGGCATTCTAGTATATCTAGCATCTTTTCACATAAACAGAACGCAAAACGGAGTAACTTTTACGAAACAGGGGTTTACTATTCATATTTTACTATTCCATTCGCATTTTAAATTGCAAATGCTATATTTAACCGTAGAAAATGCTAAAAATCTACAAATACATGTTCTACCATCATCAAGGAACATTCTTTAAGCAACAAAATGGATAAAATAACAACCTACGGCTAAATCACAAAAATTAAAGTTTAGATACAATAATTTCAAATGCACAAATAACGATGCAACCCTCACCTTAGACGCTATTAGACACTAGGAAAACCACGTTGAAGGCCTCGAAAACAATCTCGTGCAAGCCCTCGTGAAGATTTGAAGATTTGAAGTTGAAAATCTTTTTTTTCTTTTTCTCCTATGGTTTCGGCCTTCCCTTTTTTTTTTTCAGCTTTCTTGTGTTTTTTTGTGTGTGTGTATTTGTTTATTTAAAAGATGCCAACAAAGGTCAAAGTCAAGGTCTTGGTCAATGCTCACTTAAGTTGGTCAACTAAGCTTATTTCATGCATTTTAAGGCTAAAACAACTAATACAATTATAATTCTAGTCAACAACAACTAAAACACTAAAATTAAAACACTAAATAGTAGTTTCTACTATTTGCTGAGGACTAGAAATCATTTCCTAATTAACGCTCTCGAAATGCAATGCAATTTGCGACGATAGATGAATAACAATTAAATATCAAAGAATTTAAGAAAAAATATAATTTTCAGAAAAAATAAACAGAAAAATTTCACGTTCCGGGCTTGGGTATTACACATACACGAAGCTTTTTGCTTTTGTTCCATAACCACATATACAAAGCTTCATACATTGAAGATATACTAGCACATTCTATCTTCAAGGTAGGGTAGAACTTTGAATGCTTGGTAGACCAACTAGGGCCTTCTAGTTAGAAGGATTCAAAAGCTTGTCATCTAACTTCATCATCTCTAAAGTGATCTACTAGTGAGGTATACCTATGAACTTCCTTTTGTATATGTATAATTGATATATATATAGCTTGTGTTGATAATCAATGGACATAATATAAAGTTAGCATTTTGATATTTGTTGCAAAACTTGAAAAAAATTTGTTGATAGCCCATGTATGTTTCGGCTATATCAAGGTGTCCATGCACAACTTTTCCGATCTTGAATCCAACTTATGATTATGTTATGACATGATATCTTATGTTGGATAGTGACTTTCACAGAATTGAGTGTTTTTTGATTCCAAAATTATCTACACTTGAAGAGCTTTAATTCTATACAAAAAATAGAGTAATTGAAGTATGGGAAGATAGTCAATTGATTTGTTAAAGTTGGGTCAATGCAGTGGCTTAGATGAATCAGATAAGTTCTAATGCTTAGCGTATTTGATGAAATGGTCAAGTTGCTTGTTCCTACTAATGTGAAATGATATTATATAACTTCTGGTTATGTTAGGACACTTGTGTGAACATTTATATGGATTATATTGCTTCTTGCTCGATAATTACCCGGTTTGCTATAAATGTATAACTATGTGAAAGTTTTGAACTCGATGCTTATCTAAATGATATAAATGCTCGTATTATGTGAACTTAGATTAGAATTGGTGTTAAAAGAGGTTGCAACCACCTAGTCTTGGCATGGTAGTGTGCATACTACGCAGGACATCCTCGGGGTGTCGGTGATCTTATGTCTACCATGGTCCTATTCCCCTCTCGCTTGGGAACATTGATTTCTTTAGAGAATCGGGTTGTAGGTTTGAGTATTGTCCGGAATACTCTATTGGGGAGATAAGGAAGGAGATGTTGAATATCTCAATTAATAGCGAGGTAGGCCACCTCCACAACTTGATATATGATTTATAATCTCCCTCTTGCTTGGGGGCATTGACTTCCTTGGAGTTGTTGGAAAGAGTAAGTTTTTTCTTACTTGGTATGTGATATATGACTTGAATATGTATACTTGAACTGTTTCTTGGCTGCAGATCTTGCGTGCATTGCATCCACGGATTTACAAAAAGGTTTATGGAAAGGAAAAATGTATTCGGAAACCCTTCCTAGAATCCCTCCTTGCTGAGCTTACTGTTGTTATAAGCTCACCCTCGTTTTTTTCACCCTTTCAGGCATAACTGAGCCGGAGTACAATATTTGATGATTCTGTGGTAAGGGAAAATATGTTAGTGGCTTTAAACTCTAGTGATGAAGTTTGTATAATATGTGGTATTTGAATTAATGTAATAGTTAGATGTCGCACTTATATATAAGTTTTTGGTTATACAAATGATATATGTTTTACTTTGGAATTAGATTATCGATTTAATATATGTTGGGCAAATTATATTGTGATGTTGGGAGTTGGAATTGAGGAGTTGTAGTGAAGGATTTGGAGTTGTCAGTTGAGGCTTTCTGGTTTGCGGGTTAAAACTGGAATATCAAAAATACAGCCGTTGTGCTGACCAATTTTTGAGAAAACTATTAATAGGATAAAATTTTGACTAAGTACAGATTAGTAATTGAATCAACTAAGTCATAACCAGATTTAGTCCCTCGGCTAGAGTAATTGGAAATTTGTAACTTGGAATTTAGCAATTGGAAAATAGTTGTTTTAACAGTCTTGAAAATTTGAGTTGTGGTTAATAGTGGTCGGGCTATTGTAATTGTGCCTTAGCGGACTTAGGTGAAGTTGTAACGCCCCGACCCAACCCCACGCTAAAGGTTAAGTCTGGACCCGGTAAACAGACAGAGTCTCCTCTGTACCGCAGACATTTGGAAACCTGTAAATGTTCAAAATAGCCACAATATACTAAACAAGATTTTATAATTAAAATTCAAGGTGCAAGGCCATCCAAGCCTTGAAACACACAAAAGCTCCGAATCACACAAGCATGCACCCAACTTAACTTTTCGTTAAACCATTTTAACAAGCCATTCTATGATAACATTAGAGCAATCTTAGAAGTCGAAATCAAACATACCTCTAAACATACACCCCAAGCATGCAAGAACTAAAAGGAGAATTAAAAGTTATTACAAGCCATGATATCTCAAAGCTAACATTACAACCAACTAACTTTCAGCTTGCAACTACAAGAATATACATAGCCTTAAGGCCACAAAATAGATCATGCTATAGCAATACAAGTACGCCATGTAACAACAAGAAGGCACATCCACCTTAGGCAACAAACACACAACAACTAGGGGAAAGGCTTAGCCTGAACTTCTTCTTCTTCCACTACCACCTCAACTAGCTGGGGATCACCCTCAGCACTTCCTAACACATGATATCGAGGTATGAGCAACACTGTTGCCCAGTGAGGGATAAGGTCCCGGGGCGTGCAATGCAACAGGTAATACAGTTAAACAATAATAGCAATTAAACAATTCAAGAAATAACAGCAGCTTAAATAACCACACATTAAAAAGGATACATTTCACTTAACCCCAACACACCAAATCTTCAATCCACGAACACGATCCACGAACCACAATCACGATCACGATAAGCCGGCATAACCCCAAACACTCTAGTGGGTGTACTCCGAATGTACCCCGATAATCCTACGACCCAACATCTCCTGGTAATCTCCGAACCAGGTGAATGAGGGACT
Organism: Ehretia macrophylla; assembly: GCA_037974665.1. Classification (NCBI taxonomy): domain Eukaryota; kingdom Viridiplantae; phylum Streptophyta; class Magnoliopsida; order Boraginales; family Ehretiaceae; genus Ehretia; species Ehretia macrophylla. The sequence continues at coordinate 73,353,048 of CM075779.1, forward strand.
AGGGCACGGAGTTTGAATATCTACCGGCAAGCCCTCTGCCGCCCAGCCGATATTCAACACATCCGCCCTTGACACTATGGTTGCGCAACCACTATGCAATGCACTTAACGATGACAAGTCAATATCAACATCATAAGAAATAACACCTAAGAGGATCAACAAAGTAGGTTGACCTCAGAAATGATAGATTAGAAGTAGTTTACACAAGCAAATAAGCAACTTTACAAAGGGGCATATATATAAGATACATTTAGAATTATACCAAAAGTTCCAAATCAACTTGAAACCACATTTAAACACCTAAGGAGCCATGCCATGGACTTAGAAGTGAGAAACAACTGAATTTGCACTTAAACCCCTTTGTTATTCAAGCTATTTTTCTTCCGAATCAAAGTTAAGGTTTCAAATTTGAGGGGAAACTATACTAATCTTCTAAGTAACCCCTAAGGTACCCCTACAACACTCAAACATGTGCAATTACCCGCTATTACCCCAAAAGCCCCAATTTTCCTCTTATAGTTTTAAACTACACATACTTCAACCGGGCTTCAAATGAGGGTTGGCAAAGCTTCTAAAGTACCTAGGTATCCTAAGAATTCTAAAAGTGAAGCCCGAATCCACCCGGATTCACATTAACCCCAAAATATTTTTGTTAAAGTCGGCTAATTTACGTTGAATGCAAATTTAAAGCAATTCAAATGCACGGGGCTATTAGACTACCTTCATTAGCACCTAAGGCATCTATTAGAAGCATTGAATCAAGCTAATTTGTGTAATTACACAACACCCTAGAATTTTGTCACTATTCACCTCATAAATCAAATTAACGATTCTAACCGTTTAAAATGCAAACCAATGGCTCAAATATGTTCTCTAGCACTTATATACAAGGTATAATAGCATAAGTAAGCATTACAATAGCATTGGAACACATTTCTAACAAATCAAGAAAATAACAACAATTTTAAAATGCGCAAAAAGTCATGAAATCCCTCACCAATGCGCGTAGGAACACTTAGGAGGCTTGCACACACCCTAAACTACTTGCTCTAGGCTTGGGGAGGCTTAGATTGAAGAGTTGAAGAAGCAAAATCTCATCTCCTTCTCTCTAGCTGCTCTCGGCTTTTCCTATTCCTGTTTCAGCTTTTATTTTTGTTTCTTTTGCATTTTATGAGCTTATAAGGCTATATGATGAGTAAGTAAAGGTGGAGTCATGTTTGGGTGCTTAAGAGGGTTACTAAAATGCGCGTAGATAGCTTAAAAATGAGCCTAAAGTGCAAAGTGTAGGCTAGCTAATTAAATCACTAAGTTAGTTACGTAACACTATTCATAGTTTGCTAAAAGCATTTTCTAAACGAGTACTCCTAACGCCTCTAGCTCTATTGCACATTTTTCCCATTCTTTTAACAATTAATATGATTTAATAAAATTACTAATTCACTAATATAGTGCAGTTTGAAAATGGAGTGAATAGTGGCTAAAGAAGGCAGTTAATAAAGCACAGAAGGAAATGCGCAAATAATGGATGCAACAGTAAGTTAATGCAAGGCAAAAAGCTTGGGCGTCACATCCTCTCCCCTTTAAACTAATTGCGTCCACGCAATTCTTACATGATTTGGCGAATAACTTTGGATATCGATCTCGCATCTGATCCTCTCTTTCCTAGGTAGCATCCTCCAACCCATGATGATCCCACAGAACTTTAACCATCAGAATGCTTTTAGTCCTCAGCTCCTGAACTTTCCGATCAACAACTCGAAGAGGTTTCTCTGTGTAGGTCAAAGTTTCACTGATCTCTAGTGGCTCGGGCTCAAGAACATAAGAAGGATCTGGCTGATACTTCCGAAGCATAGAAACATGGAAGACATCATGAATTCTACCCAGGCTAGGAGGCAAAGCTAGTTGATAAGCCAATTCACCAATAGTTTCAATTACTTCAAACGGTCCCACGAAACGAGGACTGAGTTTACCTCCCTTGCCATGGCGAATCAAGCCCTTGCGAGGAGAAATTTTCAGAAATACCCGATCCCCAACGGCAAATTTCGGATCACGACGGCGTCTATCTGCATAACACTTTTGCCGACTTTGTGCTGTAACCATTCTTTTTCTGATAAGCTGAACATTATCGATCATTCTGTTCATCTCTGGCAATAAAGTAGGATCAATAGATTTCAACTCTCAAACTTTATCCCAATATAAAGGAGATCTGCATTTCCGCCCATACAAAGCCTCATACGGTGCCATACCGATAGTAGCTTGATAACTATTGTTATAAGCAAATTCTGCAAGAGGTAAGTATTTCTCCCAACTCTTACCGAAGTCCAGAATGCACGCTCGGAGCATATCCTCTAATATCAAGATAGTTCTTTCAGATTGCCCATCAGTTTGAGGATGATAAAAAGTATTGAAAGTCAATGTTGTGCCCAAAGCTTTCTGAATCTTCTGCCAGAACTGAGATGTGAATCTAGGATCTCTATCTGACACAATACTCTTGGGAATCCCATGAAGTCTAACAATATTCTCAACATAAATTTCAGCCAACCTATCAAGAGATTCAGTTTTCTTTGTAGCAATAAAATGAGAGGTTTTGGTCAATCTATCCACAACAACCCAGACTGAATCATGTCCTCTCGAAGACCGCTGTAAATCTGACACGAAATCCATGGTAATGTGATCCCATTTCCAAATAGGAATGGCCAACGGTTGTAACAACCCTGCCGGTCTCTGATGTTCAGCTTTAACTTTCTGACGTGTAAGACATTTAGCAACATAGTCAGCAATCTCTCTCTTCATGTTGTTCCACCAGTAGTTCTGTTTCAGATTTCTGTACATCTTGGTACTGCCTGGATGGATAGTATACTTATAATTATGAGCCTCTGCAAGAATTTCTTTCTTTAAAGCTGGCACAGAAGGAATACAAATTTTGCCTTTGAACTTAAGAAGACCATTGTCATGCAATTTGAAATCCAACTCTCCCCCTTTCGACTTTTCTAAGATTTCCATCAATTGCAGATCAGCTTGCTGAGCCTCTCTAATCCTGGATAATAAAAGAGATTGAATATGCAAACTTGCAAATTGAATACCAGAATCTGAAGTGTTGGGCCTCCATAAACATAATTCCTCCATGAACTCCCAATTTTTGATGATTAGACTAGCAACTGTAGCCTTTCGATTTAAGGCATCAGCAACAATATTAGCCTTACTTGGCAGATAATTGATTGTACAATTATAATCCTCAAGCAACTCCAACCAACGCCTCTGCCTCATATTCAACTCTTTCTGAGAAAAGAGATATTTCAGACTTTTGTGATCAGTAAAGATTTCAAATTTATTACCCCAAAGATAGTGACGCCATTTCTTTAATGCAAAGATGATAGCTGCAAGCTCGAGATCATGCGTCGGCTAATTAAATTCATAAGGTTTCAGTTTTCTGGAAGCATAAGTAATAACTCTCCCATTCTGCATCAATACACATCCCAAACCTTCCTTAGAAGCGTCACTATAGATTACCAGATTATCGGTACCCTCAGGTAGGGCAAGAATAGGAGCTATGGTTAATCTCTTCTTTAATTCTTGGAAGTTAGCCTCACACTTCTCATTCCAGTCAAATATAGTCTTCTTTCGAGTGAGTTGAGTCAAAGGTCCAGCAATTTTAGAGAAATCCTTGACAAACCTACTCTAATAACCCGTTAAACCCAGAAAACTGCGAATTTTTGTAACAGTCTCCGGCCGTTTCCATGCCATGACAACCTCAATCTTTGCTGGATCAACAGAAATTCCATCTTGAGAAATAATATGGCCCAGAAAAGTGACTTGCCTTAACCATAACTCACATTTGCTAAACTTTGCAAATAACCGATGCTCCTGAAGAGTCTGCAACACAATTCTAAGATGCTGTTCATGTTCCGCCTCAGATTTAGAATAGACAAGAATATCATCAATGAAAATAACCACAAACTAATCCAGATATGGGCGGAATACTCTCTGCATCAAATCCATAAATGCGGCAGGAGCATTAGTTAACCCAAACGGCAGAACAACAAACTCATAATGACCATACCGAGTTCTGAAAGCAATTTTGGGAACATCATCGGACTTAATCCTTAACTGATAATAGCCCTGCCTCAGATCGAATTTAGAAAATACCCTGGCACCTTGTAGCTGATCAAATAATTCCTCAATCAAAGGCAATGGATATTTGTTTTTGATAGTTATCTGATTAAGACCCCGATAATCAATGCATAACCGAAGAGATCCGTCTTTCTTTTTAACAAATAAGACCGGTGCACCCCAAGGTGAAGAACTCGGCTAAATGAATCCCTTCTCAAGTAAACCCTGCAACTGAATTTTCAATTCTTGCAACTTAGGTGGAACCATTCTGTACGGAGTCCTAGAGATAGGCGTAGCCCCTGGTAATAAGTGGATCACAAACTCTATCTCTCTATCAGGTGGTAAACCAGGTAACTCCTCAGGAAACACCCCCGGAAACTCTCTCACGATAGGTACATCATTCAGTTTCAATTGATCACCAGGTTGATTAATCAAATAAGCAAAGTAAGCCTCACAACCCTTACCTAACATTTTTTATGCTTTAATAGAAGATATGATAGGAGTTCCCGTAGATTTTCTACTACCAACTATCTTAAGTACGGGCTGGTCGGGCATTTCTAGTTTCACAATCTTCTTTCTACAATCAAGTTGGGCATAATATTTACCTAACCAGTCCATTCCCAATATAATTTCAAAGTCGCGGAAAGGTAGAATAATTAAATCGGCAGGAAAAACACGACCTTGAATGAAAATATTGCATGCCTTGCAGATAGATTTGGTGACAAACTTCGGCCCCATAGGTGTATAAACCAGAACATCATGCAATAGTTTATCATTCTTCAACTTAGCATTTTGTACACATATAGGTGTAATAAATGAATGCGAAGCCCCGGAATCAATTAAAACTTTAACTGATTGATCGTTAAGAAGAAAAGTACCTTCTACTACAGCGGTCATATCCGAAAGCTCCTCTGCATCCAAGGCAAATACTCGGGCCTGACCCCGCGGTACTGGCGCTGCAACTGAAGCCCTGGTCTGATTGCCTTGACTAGATGTCTGACCCCTGGTATTCTTGAATTTCTGGCAGTCTCTAACCCTGTGTTGATCACTGCCGTATCCGGTACATCAGCCCAATCTCTTCCAACAATTCTCCTCAGTATGACCCTGGCGTTGACAGAAGCTGTACTGCTGGTGACGTCTTGCAACAGTGCCTCCCAAAGGAGCTCTGTAAGTAGAGGTAGCTGAACTACCCTACTGAGAACGAACTACTGTTGGTCGGGTCTGCCCCTGACTCTGACTCTGACTCTGGCCTGGTCGCGACTGAATCTGAACAGGCCCTGTGTAACTCTGTGCCTGCCTCGGCTGTGGACTCTGCCCAACTGGAATAGTCTGCCTCTAGTACCCCTGACTCTGAGATTGAAACTGCCGCTTACTCGATTGACTAGTCTCTGCCAACACGTCTGCCTTGCGTTTTTCATACCTCGAAGCGGCTTTGACCACTGCAGCATAGTTAGGGTAATCATTCGCAGACAGATTAAGCATAATATTATTCCTCAATCCCATAATGAATCTCTGCATCTTCATGTTCTCCGGTTGTACCAAAGCCGGCACATAACAGGAAAGCCTAGTAAAAGCAGCCTCATATTGATCTACTGTCATATTTCCCTGTTTCAAAGCTATGAACTCTGCCTGACGTCTCTCACGGGCAACCACTGATATATATTTATCTCAGAACTCTCGAACGAAGTCAGCCCATGAATGTTGAACCGTCTCGGCTTCCCATTTCTCATTAATAGTACGCCACCACTCCTCGACGTTACCCTTCAGAAGAAATGTAGCATAAGTAATTTTTCTCTCATCACTGCACTCAAGAATTGCAGCCACCCTTTCAAATTTCCTCAACCACAATTCGGCCTTCATATCATCAGGTTCTCCAAAGAAGCTGTAGGCCTCGTGATGTAGAAATCTGTCATACAAATTAACTCCAGTAGCACCACTACCCTCAGCTCTGGTGGCCTGATTACCTTTAGCAGCCCTTGACTGACCTTGCTGAGTTACGAATTGGGCAATAGTATTCATAGCAGTAGCCATAGTAGCCAGAATCTGCGCAGTGTTGGGCTCTGGTCCCTGTGGTGGTGCATTCTCTGCTACACCTTCACCTTCTCCCGGTACACCTTGCCTAGGAGCTTCTTCCGGCTCTCTCCCCGGTCTGCCTCTTCTCCTCATCTCAATCGCTAGAATGCAAAGTATTATGATAGGCATTTATATAAATTACAGATAAAGCACATAGGAAGAAGTTCAAGTAAGTCCACATAAGTCACATATTACACTAGAAGAATGTTCACATACAAGAGATTCATAGTCACTTAATCATGCTTGACATTCTAGACTTTTCACTTTCAAACATTAACTCTTAAAGGCCTTTCGCATTCCATTAACATATTAGCACGTTCATTCCCAATTCAAATTTTACTTAGGCAAATTAAAGAACTACAGTTTCATACAATCACAAAATCACAAAGCAGACCCCTACCCATAGACCGAGAAATTTAACCCGGCTTCATGCAATCTATAGCTCTGATACCACCTAAATGTAACGCCCCGACCCAACCCCACGCTAAAGGTTAAGTCTGGACATGGTAAACGGACAGAGTCTCCTTTGTACCGCGGACATTTGGAAACCTGTAAATGCTCAAAATAGCCACAATATACTAAACAAGCTTTTATAATTAAAATTCAAGGTGCAAGGCCATCCAAGCCTTGAAACACACAATAGCTCCGAATCACACAAGCATGCACCCAACTTAACTTTTCGTTAAACCATTTTGACATGCCATTCTATGATAACATTAGAGCAATCTTAGAAGTCGAAATCAAACATACCTCTAAACATACACCCCCAAGCATGCAAGAACTAAAAGGAGAATTAAAAGTTATTACAAGCCATGATATCTCAAAGCTAACATTACAACCAACTAACTTTTAGCTTGCAACTACAAGAATACACATAGCCTTAAGGCCACAAAATAGATCATGCTATAGCAATACAAGTACACCATGTAACAACAAGAAGCCACATCCACCTTAGGCAACAAACACACAGCAACTAGGGCAAAGGCTTAGCCTGAACTTCTTCTTCTTCCACTACCACCTCAACTAGCTGGGGATCACCCTCAACACTTCCTGAAACATGATATCGAGGTATGAGCAACACTGTTGCCCAATGAGGGATAAGGTCCCGGGGCGTGCAATGCAACATGTAATACAGTTAAACAACAATAGCAATTAAACAATTCAAGAAATAACAGTAGCTTAAATAACCACACATTAAAAAGGATACATTTCACTTAACCCCAACACACCAAATCTTCATTCCACGAACCACGATCACGATCACGATAAGCCGGCATAACCCCAAACACTCTATTGGGTGTACTCCGGATATACCCTGATAATCCTACGACTCAACATCCCCTGGTAATCTCCGGACCAGGCGAATGAGGGACTAGGGCACGGAGTTTGAATATTTACCGGCAAGCCCTCTACCGCCCAGCCGATATTCAACACATCCGCCCCTGACCCTATGGTTACGCAACCACTATACAATGCACTTAACGATGACAAGTCAATATCAACATCATAAGCAATAACACATAAGAGGATCAACAAAGTAGGTTGACCTTAGGAATGATAGATTAGAAGCAGTTTACACAAGCAAATAAGCAACTTTACAAAGGGGCATATATAAGATACATTTAGAATTATACCAAAAGTTCCAAATCAATTTGAAACCACATTTAAACACCTAAGGAGCCATGCCATGGACTTAGAAGCGAGAAACAACTGAATTTGCACTTAAACCCTTTTGTTATTCAAGCTATTTTTCTTCCGAATCAAAGTTAAGGTTTCAAATTTGAGAGAAACCTATACTAATCTTCTAAGTAACCCCTAAGGTACCCCTACAACACTCAAACACGTGCAATTACCCGCTATTACCCCAAAAGCCCCAATTTTCCTCTTATGGTTTTAAACTACACATACTTCAACCGGGCTTCAAATAAGGGTTGACAAAGCTTCTAAAGCACCTAGGTATCCTAAGAATTCTAAAAGTGAAGCCCGAATCCACCCGGATTCATATTAACCTCAAAATCTCTTTGTTAAAGTCGGCTAATTCACGTTCAATGCAAATTTAAAGCAATTCAAATGCACGGGGCTATTAGAATACCTTCATTAGCACCTAAGGCATCTATTAGAAGCATTGAATCAAGCTAATTCGCGCAATTACACAAAACCCTAGAATTTCATCACTATTTACCTCATAAATCAAATTAACGATTCTAACCGTTTAAAATGTGAACCAATGGCTCAAATACGTTCTCTAGCACTTATATACAAGGTATAATAGCATAAGTAAGCATTACAATAGCATTGGAACACATTTCTAATAAATCAAGAAAATAGCAACAATTTTAAAATGCGCAAAAAGTCATGAAATCCCTCACCAATGCACGTAGGAACACTTAGGAGGCTTGCATGCACCCTAAACTACTTTCTCTAGGCTTGGGGAGGCTTGGATTGAAGAGTTGAAAAAGCAAAATCTCCTCTCATTCTCTCTAGCTGCTCTCCGCTTTTCCTGTTCCTGTTTCAGCTTTTATTTTTTTTTCTTTTGCATTTTATGAGCTTATAAGGATATATGATAAGTAAGTAAAGGTGGGGTCATGTTTGGGTACTTAAGAGGCTTACTAAAATGCACGTAGATAGCTTAAAAATGAGCCTAAAGTGCAAAGTGTAGGCTAGCTAATTAAATCACTAAGTTAGTTACGTAACATTATTCATAGTTTGCTAAAAGCATTTTCTAAACGAGTACTCCTAAAGCCTCTAGCTCAATTGTACAATTTTCCCATTCTTTTAACAATTAATATGATTTAATAAAATTGCTAATTCACTAATATAGTGTAGTTTGAAAATGGAGTGAATAGTGGCTAAAGAAGGCAGTTAATAAAGCACAAAAGGAAATGCGCAAATAATGGATGCAACAATAAGTTAATGCAAGGAAAAAAGCTCGGGCGTCACAGAATTGATCTTATTAAGCCCATGGCATGACGATCCCAAGAGCGTTTATGGTTTTACTAGGGTATTAGAGACTATATTAGCGATTGAAAAATTGGGGTCATGACAGTAGAGGGGTACATTCATGTCGAGGATGTGATCCAATCCCAGAGGTAGAGGAAAAGAAGAAGGAGGCATCAACGAAGGGAAACTTGAGCAAGGAAAAGGGTAAGAATGATAGCAGACCCCAAGGTAGGAGTAAAAGCAGGTAGAAGAAAAGTTGATTTCTACAAAGACGATTTGAGAGGTACACATCTGTGAATATGCAGCAGTCCAATATCCTTATGGAGATCAAGATTGAGTCAGACTTGAGGAAACGACTGAGGATGTTGAGCAATCCCAAGAAAAGGGATATGAGTAAGTTCTGTAGATTTCATGAAGACCATGATCATGATACCAATGACTGCAAATATCTCAAGGACGAGATCGAGGCTTTGACCGAAAGAAGGAAGCTAAACCGATACATAGCAGGACAATGACCATGACTGTAAGAGAAACAAAATAGAACAAAGCCCAAGGAGAGAATAGGGTGGGCACGTGAGAGTTGTTGAGATAATAGCCAGAGAATTGGCTACTGGGGGGTAAGAGCAACGTAGAGATGAGAGCTTATGTGAGATCAAGGTGAGGCGAGCCCCTGATGAAGAGACATCGTGTGGAAGAAGAAATTACCTTTTTGACAGTTGATATAGAAGGGTTAATCCTTCCCTATGACGATCCCCTAGTTATATCAACCATAATGAAATTGTTGGCCAAGAGTGGTCAATATAGGAAGTTCTGCCAAGGTCTTATTTTATAAAATATTTAAGAAGATAGGTTTGAAGAAAGATCAGCTAAAGCCAATAAAGGAGACGTTATCGGGGTTTACTAGAGAAGGTGTGAGACCCCATATTTTGCTTTATCTCGATTTACGTGTTTACCTCGTTTTGTGTGAATTAACCTGTTTATGTGCTATATGACTTAGAATGTGCTAAATATGTGATTAATACTCCTAATACATACTAAGTGTGCATTCATGAAATTTTCATAAAAAACGGAATAAGAAATTTTATCATCGATTTTTGTGAATAGTATTTTTGAACACCTGTCCGCTAAAATTTTTACAGGGGTGTTTTAAATGTTTTAAAACCTAGTCCTCGGGTATTAATAGACCCGTGTTTGATTAAAACAGATTTGGAATCGGTTTTAGAATTTTAATAATTTTTACACTTTTTTAAGCCGACTCGGGTGAAACTATTTTAATATAAAACTCTTTGTCACCTAAAATATATTGTCTAGAAGTAATTTAGTTGTTAATTTAATAGTTGAGCAAGAAATAGTCAATAAAAGGAATTAAAAGACTAGAAAATAGAATTAAAAGACAAAAAACTAACTTTGACCATTCTTATTTTTTTCTTTGACCTTTACGTATATGTATCAACACACAATTGAAACAACACAAAACAAACTCAAAACACACACAAGGTGGCCGAAACTCCATGGCTTGTTTGTGAGCTTTTTCAGCATTTTTTTCAAGCAAATTTTTCATTAAAAGTTGCAATTCAAGGCCAATTTCCATCAACCAAAGCTTGATTCCACCTCTTGAGCATCCATTGAGCATCTTTCTAGCTTCAAAACACATCAAAGGTGAGAGAAAAATTCTAGATCTCAAAAGTCATTTTTTATGTTTTTGCTTATAATTGCATTTTGAACTGTTAGAATGTTAATTTGAAGTTATATTATTGCTCAGTGTATGCTAAGGATCGATTATATGCATTCTTGTGAGATTTGAACCGTTGTAGCATAAATTTTTATTTTCGGGTATTTAAAGTTGATAGTTTGGCTATTTGTTGATTATTTTGAGTTGTAGTGGTTGGAATCGATTGCCGTCAGTTTCTAAAAGTTTTTTAATTACGTGGTAGTGCCGTTATAATGCCGAATTTTGGATTGCGATGTTTGTGTGAAAATCCAAAAATTTCAGCCTAGGTGCATTGAGGTTTTAGGGTTGTTGGGCTTGATTTTGATGTGTCTTGTAGGTTTCCTAGATGGCTAATGTAGTTGATTGAATGGGTGAGTGATAGAGACTGATTTGGAGTTGTTTGGATTAGTAGAATGTAAGATATGATTATTTGAAGTTTAGGTTGTCATTCTTTAAAATGTTGAATTATGCCTTTAGTTGATTGGGTGGTGTTTGAGTGATTGAATTGTGAGTTGTTAATGGTTAGATTAGGGTTTAATTGTGTGTTTAATGCATGTTAAGTTGGGTGGCCTAGTTTGTCATCTAGCTTAGTTGTTTATTGTTTAATTGATTACTTGATGTTATATTGATGAAAATATGATTATTGATTGATGATTGATGAACCGGGAGATAGTCAACGGAAAAGGTTGTCCTCTTTTGATATGATGTTTATTATTATTGCTGAGTCTTGGTATGTGTGTGCCACATCTCGGGCAGCGTCGGGCTGTGGGGTTGATAACGGCATGACTACCAGAGGCTACCCCCAGCTCGCATGACAGAGGTGTCATGGAGGGAGGGGCTAGTGAGGTACCTCGAGTGCGTGAGTAATGGGGAGTTAAAAGAAGAACGGTTAAGATCGTGATGGCGTTTGGAGCTACACCAACTAGAGTATCCTTTATTGATTGGTCATTATAGTTATATGTTTATATTGTTATTGATGTTTTATTGTTTGTTTACTGCTCAAAGGATCATTTCCAAGGAGTATAGTAAATACTGTTAGAGATCTATCGGATCCTCACTGAGCTTGTTTTATATAAGCTCACTCTCTATTATTGCATGCATGCAGGTGTTGCTGATTCTAACAACGGGTACGTGCCTCTTGAAGAGGAAAATGTGCCTTTCGAGGATAAGTCTTATGTGCAGGAGTCATTGCCATGAGATTGTTTGTAGTTGATGTATTATGATGTATTATAAACCTACTTTAACTTAAAGACTTATGTGTAATGGTTTAGTAGTATTCTTTTGATCATGTTTAAATTGTTAAGTTGGTTTATAATCTATTTTGATATGTATGTATAGTTTATGTATAAAGTTGGAACGGAGGCGTATAACTATGAATGAGTTGTTGAAGGAATGATTATTGTATAATATGGTTATGTTGTATGTTGTTAACTTAATTGAGGAGTTGATTGCTGAATGGTTGAGGAGTTTGGTTGTATGATATTCTGAGAGGTTGGTTTAGAGCCTCGGTGTCTTAATTACTGTCGTTATACTTCCGAAATTTCGTTGCGTCCTGACTGATTGTAGGTGGGGTCGAGTTGGGGCGTGACATTTAAGCGGTATCAGAGCACATGTTAGCTTTCAGCCGGGGTATTCTCGGAATGTGGATAATGGTCTTAGGATGAAAGTATGTATGAAATGAAAGAAAAATGAACTATGTGTTAATATGATTAAATGATTAAGTGATTATATGATTTAGTGCTTATGTGATTATGTGATCAATTTGTTTATGTAATTGATACTTAAGTGATTTATGTGTTTATGTGAATTGTTGTTTATTTGCTAATAATTGTCTATAGCCTGTTTACGTGCTATAACCTGTGCTAACTCTTTGATTAGTAGAATGACTGGTAGACCGAGAACGAGAGATAGGTCCGAAGCAGTTGATGAGGTTCCAGGAAATGTGGCACCGGGCAGAGAAATGGATGATGATCGTTTTGGTGCAGCTATGGATATGATAGCTGAGGTTATGGTCGGTCAGGCACAGTTGCTAGCAGGGCAGGCTGCCCAAGCTCAGACTTTGCAGGCATAGCTACTGAATGTACAGGGTGGATACCACGGGCGTGGTACACTGAAGGAGTTCTTGGGGTACTATCCACTGAGGTTTCAGGGGGAACCAGATGATCGGAAAGCCGAGGCATGGATTAGTAAAGTGGAGAAAATATTTGACCCTATGGATTATACTGATGAAAGAAAGATCACCTTTGCTGTTTATTTGTTTGATGATGAGGCAGAGGAGTGGTAGCGCACGGTGAAATCTAGTTGGGAGACCCAGGGTATTCCGTATGTTTGGGATACCTTTCTGAGAGCTTTTCGGGCGATGTATGTCCCGAGGATTACACGGAAGATGAGAGAGGCCGAGTTTCTGCCTTAGTTCAGGGAGATACTTTAGTGGCACAGTATGAGGCCATATTTACTAGATTATCCCGGTATGCACCGGAGTTTGTGGCTGACGAGCAGCGCAAGACTTGTAGGTTTGTGTTGGGTTTGAGGCTCGAGATTCAGGATGCGATGGCCCTGAATCAGTATGATATACTTACTGAGGCCTTTGATGTAGCTTCTAGGTTAGAGAAGAGAAAGGGGGAACAGATTGTGTCTAGTCAGCCTAGCAAGAGGCCCTTCCAGCCGCAGGGTCAGTAGGGAGTGTTTAGGCCTCCCATACAGCAGGTTGTGTACAGGCCGCCAGCTCAGCAGGGTTCTTTCAGGCCGCAGGGTCAGCAGAGTTATTATTATTCTCCACAGTTTCAGCAAGGGTCCTATCAGGTTCAGTCCTAATACAGGCCAGCCCAGTCTCAGGGTCAATATAGGCCTAGTGTTGTGAGACCTTAGCAGCAGGCTGGTACAGCTGCTTCTTTAGCTTCTGGTTCTTCTAGGGGCAGTGTCAGTGCATCATCACCGCAGTGTACTTACTACAAGCGCCAGGGCCATATGGAGGCCGACTGTAGGGTGAAGACAGGGGCGTGTTTGGGTTGCGGTAACAATCAGCATAGAGCGAGGGATTGCCTTAGATATCAGAGGACTGAGGGTCGGGCAGCGACTCAGGGTTATCAGGGTTGACCTACTGGTGGTGCACCTCAGCAGTAACGGGTTCAGGCTTGGGCCTACGCAGTTGACTTGGAGGAGATACCTGCGAGACTGCAGTTGTAGAAGGTAACTTCTTTATACTTGATCAACTTGTTAAAGTGTTGATTGATTCTGGTGCTACGCATTCTTTCATTACTCCTACTTGTGTGCAACGTGTTAATGTGCAACCTGAAAGATTGCCTTATGTGGTTGAGATTAGTACCTCTTTGACTGATAAGTATGTGACTGGCCTAGTATGTAGGGATTGTAAAATACATGTTAAGAGGTATAATTTTCCTTTGGACCTTATCATATTTCCTATCCGGGGGTACAATGTTATCTTGTGTATGGATTGGCTTTCTAAGTATGATGCCCAGTTAAACTGTAGAACAAAAGTAGTACAGTTTCGTTTGCCAGATCAGCCAGTAGTTGAGGTAGTAGGGAACGGGGGTGCTAAGACGAGTTTTGTTATCTCAGCAACTAAAGCCATTAAGTTGGTGAGTAAGGAGTGTTCGGGTTATCTAGCTTATTTGATCAACAAGCCATCTGATAAGCTATAGCTGGAGGAAGTACCTAATATTCGGGAATATCCCAATGTATTTCCCGAGGAGTTGCCAGGGTTACCACCGGAGAGAGATGTGGAGTTTGTGATCAATCTTATTCCCGGTACTCAACCTATTTCAAAATCAGCATACCAGATGGCACCAGTTGAGTTGAAAAAGCTGAAAACTCAGTTGCAGGAGTTAATAGAGAAGGGTTTCATTCAGTAGAGTTCTTCATCGTGGGGAGCTCCTGTTTTATTTGTGAAGAAGAAAGATGGTAACTTGAGATTATGCATTGACTATCGTGGTTTGAATCAAGTGACCATCGAGAACAAGTATCCTTTACCATTGATTGACGAGTTGTTTGATCAACTTCAGGGAGCCAAAGTCTACTCTAAGTTTGACTTGAGGCAGGGATATTATCAGCTTCGGATTCGCACGGAGGATGTTCTGAAGTCTGCCTTCAAAACTCGGTACGGGCATTATGAGTTTGTAGTTATGCCCTTTGGATTAACTAATGCACCGGCAGCATTTATGGATCTTATGCATCGGGTTTTTCAGCCGTACTTGGACCAGTTCATGGTGATCTTTATTGATGATGTCTTGGTTTATTCTAAGTCTGAATCGGAGCACGAGCAACATCTACGAGTTGTCTTACAGAAGCTACAGCAACATCAGTTGTTTGCGAAGTTCAACAAATGTGAATTTTGGCTGCAATATATATCTTTTCTTGGCCATGTTATCACACAGAGCAGTATTTCTGTAGATCCCACTAAGATTGAATTGGTAATGTCTTGGAAACGTCCAGAGAATGTTTCTGAGGTTCGTAGCTTTCTTGGCTTAGCGGGTTATTACCGTAGGTTTGCCAAGGACTTTTCTAAGATTGCCGGGCCACTTTCTAAGTTAACTCAGAAACAGACTAGCTTTGCTTGGGACGAGAAATGTGAGAGTGGGTTTCAAGAGTTGAAAAGAGGTTGACTACTGCTCCAGTACTTGCTCTACCAGAGGGGACCGATAATATGGTTATCTACAGTGATGCATCCAAGGAGGGCTTGGGATGTGTACTTATGCAGAATGGTTGGGTTATTGCCTATGCTTCTAGAAAGTTGAAGCCTTATGAGGTAAATTATCCGACTCATGATCTTGAGTTGGCAGCTGTTGTTTTTGCACTGAAAAAGTGGCGTTATTATCTGTGGGGCAGTAAGTTCGAGATTTTCACTGATCATAAGAGTCTTAAGTATTTATTCTCACAGAAGGAGTTGAATATGCGTCAGCGAAGGTGGATGGAACTTCTTGGAGATTATAATTGTTCTATCAGTTATCTGCTTGGGAAGGCAAATGTTGTGGCAGACGCTCTTAGCCATAAGGCGAGTGTTTCTTGTTTAGCTGTCAAAAAATGGGAGGTTCTTGAGGAATTCACTTATTGGAGACCGGAGTTAACTCAGGTTGGGGTGATGTGTTCACATCTCCGTATTCAACCTTTATTGCTGTCTCAGATCAGAGAAACTCAACAACTTGATGTTAAACTTTAGAAGATGAAGGATTAGATCACGGATGATCAGACTGACTTCAAAGTGCACAAGGATAGTATTCTTCGGTTTCGGAACAGGGTTTGTGTTTCCGATGAACTGGGTTTGAGGCGAGGTATTCTGGAGGAGGCTCATAATTCTAAGTATACTATTCATCCTGGTGGAACCAAGATGTATCGGGACTTGAAGCAACATTACTGGTGGAATAATATGAAGAGAGAAGTTACTCAGTTCGTGTCTAGATGTTTGACTTGTTAGCTAGTGAAAGCCAAGCATCAACGATCTGTAGGTTTGCTTCAACCGTTGGCTATACCACAGTGGAAATTGGAGCATATTACGATGGACTTTGTCACTGGTTTTCCTAGAACACCGAGAGGTAATGATGCAGTTTGGGTTGTCATGAATCGTTTGACGAAGACAACTCACTTTATTTCATTGCGGATGGGAGATGAAGTTGTAAAGTTGACGGATCTTTATTTGGATAAGATTGTTAGACTTCACGGGATTCCATCTAGTATTGTATCAGATCGAGATCCTCGATTTACTTCTCGTTTGTGGGAGAAACTTCAAGAGACTTTGGGTACTCAGCTTAACTTCAGTACATCGTATCATCCCCAGACCGACGGTCAATCTAAGAGGACTATTTAGATTCTGGAAGATATGCTTAGGGCTTGTGTTATGGACTTCGGGAAGAACTGAGAGAAACATCTACCACTTGCCGAGTTTGCCTATAACAATAGTTGTCACGCCTCGACTCAACCCCCAAGCTAGAAGTTAAGTCCGGACCCGACACACGAACAGAGTCTCCCCTGTACCGTGGATATTCTGAAAACCTGTAAAATCTCAAATAAGGTAACCACAAGATAAACAAGCTTTTCATGGCTAAATATTTAAAGATTCAAGGCCATCCGAGCCTTGAAGTAACCAACAGTTCCAAAACCACACAAGCATGCAAGTAACTTTGTTTACAACATAGTCTAATAGACATGACATTCTAGGATAATATTAAAACATACTTAAAGGATAAAACATTCTACATTAAGCCAATCACTCTCAAGCATGCAAAGTGAATAAAAGCAGAAACATAAGTTATTACAAGACATAGGCTTCCAAATCTACACCACAATCAACTATTCTTCAACTTGTACAACAAGCATATACATAGCCCTCAGGCTACAAAATAGGACATAAGATAAACAGATGAGCCTTCCACATAGCAGCAAGAATATAAACCACCTCAAGCTAACAGGCACAACAACTAAGGTAAAGGATCAGTCTGAACTTCCTCATCCTCAACTATCTCAACAAGCTGGGGATCACCCTCAGCGTCTCCTGAAACATATATTGAGGTATGAGCAACCACTGTTGCCCAGTGAGGGATATAGTCCCGGGGCGTGCAATGCAACGAGTAATACAGTTAACAGCAATAACAATTGAGCAATTTAAGAAACAATGATAGCTTAAATAACCACACACTTGAAAGGATACATTTCACATAACCCCTATACACCAATCTTCACTGGGTCTTCATTCACGATCCACGAACCACGATCACGATCACGATAAGCCGGCATAACCCCAAACACTCCAGTGGGTGTACTCCGGATGTACCCCGATAATCCTACAACCCAACGCCCCCTAGCAATCTCCGGACCAGGCGAGTGAGGGAATAGAGCACGGAGTTTGAATATCCACTGGCAAGCCCTCTGCCGCCCAACCGATATTCAACACATCCGCCCCTGACACTATGGTTGCGCAACCACTATGCAATGCACTTTACAATGGCAAGTTAATATCAATAATATAAGCAATAACACATAGGAGGATCAACAAAGTAGGTTGACCTCGATGCAATTAGAATAGAAACAATTATAAGAGCGAATAAGCAGTTTTACAAAGGAGCATATACAAGACAAGCATAGAATCATGCCAAAAGCTCTAAAACAACTTAAAGTCACATTTAAACACTCAAGAAGTCGTGCCAAGGTCTTAGAAGTGCGAGACAACCGAAATTGCCCTTAAACCCCTTTGTTATTCAAGCTATTTCTCTTCCAAACTCACATTAATGATTCACGTTCGAGGGAAAACTACATCAATCCTCTAATTAACCCCTAAGGCACCCTTTCAACCCACAAATAAGCCCGATTACCTGCAATTACCCCGAAAGCCCCAAATTCCCTCTTATAGCTTTAAACTACACGTACCTCATCCGGGCTTCAAACAAGGGTTAGCAAACCTTCTATAGCACCTAGGTAGACTAAGGATACTAAAAGTGAAGCCCGAACCTACCCGGATTCGCATTAACCCCGAAACCCCTTTGTTAAAGTCCGCTATTTCACGTTTTATGCGATTCTAGAGCAATTCAAGTGCACGGGGCTATTAGACTACCTTCATTAGCACCTAAGGCATCTATTAGGAGTGTTGAATCAAGCTAATATGTGCAATTACACAAAACCCTAGAAAAATATCACTATTCACCTCATAAATCAAACTAACGATTCTAACCATTTAAAAAGCGAAACGATGGCTCAAATATGTTCTCTAGCATTCATATACATGGTATAATAGCATAGATAATCAATACAATAGCATTTGATCACATTTTCAACAAATCAAGAAAATGGAAACTATTTAGAAATGCGAAAATAAGCCGTGAAATCCCTTACCAATGCACGTAGGGGCACCTAGGAAGCTTGCACACACCCTATACTACTTGCTCAAGGCTTGGAGAGGCTTGGATTGAAGGACTGAAGAGCAAAATCCTCTTCTTTTTCCTATTTGCTGCTGTCGGCTATGCTACATGCTTTTCAGCATTTTTTTTGTTTTGATTTTTGCTAGTTATGAGCTAAGGTGAGTTGTGTGTGTGTTATATAAGATTAGGTGAGTTATTTTAGTTTAAGTGTTTGGTCAAAATGTGAGTCAAACTAGTTAGAAACAAGTCCAAAGCATAAATTAATGTTAGTAAATTAAACTCTAAGGTAGTTACGTAATACTATTCATTCAACTACTAAAAACATTTTCTAGACGAACTTTCCTATCGCCTCTAGCTCAATTGCACATTTTTCCCACTACTTTAACAATTAATATGATTTAATAAAAATGTTAATTAACTAATAGAATGTAGTTTGAAAACGGAGTGAATAGTAGCTGAAGAAGGCAATTAATAAAGCACAGAAAGAAATGCGCAAACAAGGGATGCAACAGTAATTGAATGCATGGCTAAATCTCGGGCGTCACATCCTCTCTCCCTTAAACTAATTGCGTCCACACAATTCTTACATGATTCGGCGAATAATTCTGGATATCGCTCCCGCATCTGATCCTTTCTTTCCCACGTCGCATCCTCTACGCCGTGATGATCCCACAGAACTTTAACCATCGGAATGCTTTTAGTCCTCAGCTCCTGAACTTTCTGATCTACAATCCGAAGAGGTTTCTCTGTGTAGGTCAAAGTTTCACTGATCTCTAGCGGTTCCGGCTCAAGTATGTGAGAGGGATCTGGCTGATACTTCCGAAGTATAGAAACATGGAAGACATCATGAATTCTGCCCAGATTGGGAGGCAAAGCTAAACGGTAAGCCAATTCACCAACAGTTTCAGTTATCTCAAATAGTCCCACATATCGAGGACTAAGTTTACCTCCTTTACCATGCCGAATCAAACCCTTGCGAGGAGAAATTTTCAAAAATACTTGGTCCCCCACAGCAAATTTCAGATCACG
Source organism: Ehretia macrophylla (assembly GCA_037974665.1). Classification (NCBI taxonomy): domain Eukaryota; kingdom Viridiplantae; phylum Streptophyta; class Magnoliopsida; order Boraginales; family Ehretiaceae; genus Ehretia; species Ehretia macrophylla. Next base: position 73,372,776 of record CM075779.1, read on the forward strand.
ACGGCATCTATCTGCATAACTCTTTTGTCGACTCTGTGATGTAAGCATTCTTTTTCTGATAAGCTGCACATGATCAATCATTTTGTTCATCTCAGGTAAAAGAGTAGGGTCGATAGTCTTCATCTCACCCACATCATCCCAGTAGAGAGGAGACCGGCATTTACGCCCATACAGTGCCTCATAAGGTGCCATACCAATAGTAGCTTGATAACTATTGTTATAGGCGAACTCTACGAGTGGCAAATACTTCTCCCAACTCTTTCCGAAGTCCAGAATACAAGCCCGTAACATATCCTCGAGGATTAAGATAGTTCTCTCGGATTGACCATCAGTCTGAGGATGATAAGCTGTACTGAAACTCAAAGTCGTGCCCAAAGCTTTCTGAATCTTCTGCCATAACTGAGATGTGAATATGGGATCTCTATCTAACACAATGCTCTTTGGAATTCCATGAAGTCGTACAACATTCTCAATATACAACTCTACTAGCTTATCAAAAGAATCAGTCTTCTTTTTAGTGATGAAATGAGAAGTCTTGGTCAATCTATCCATAATAACCCAAACTGAGTCATTACCCTTCGAAAACCTCGGTAAATCAGAGACGAAATCCATGGTGATATGATCCCACTTCCACTCAGGAATAGCCAAAGGCTACAACAACCCTGCAGGCCTCTGATGCTCGGCTTTGACTTTCTGACAAGTAAGACATCGAGCAACGTAGTTAGTAATTTCTCTTTTCATATTATTCCACCAAAAGTTTTGCTTCAAATCTCTATACATTTTTGTACTGCCTGGATGGATAGTATATCTAGAACTGTATGCCTCAGCAAGAATATCCTTCTTCAGAGTTGGATTATTCGGAATACAGATTCTACCATTGAATTTGAGAATACCATCGTCGTGGAGTTTGAAATCCGACTCTCCCCCTTTAGAATTCTCTAAGACTTTCAACAATTGAAGATCAGCCTGTTGAGCTTCTCAAATCCTGGATAATAATAGAGATTGAATCTGCAAACTTGCGAATTGAATACCAGAATTTGAAGTACTAGGCTTCCATAAGCATAATTCTTCCATGAATTCCCAATTTTTGATAATCAAGCTAGCAACAGTAGCCTTTCGGCTCAAAGCATCAGCAACAATATTGGCCTTACCCGGAAGATAGTTAATAGTGCAGTTATAGTCCTCAAGTAATTCCAGCCAACGCCTCTGCCTCATGTTCAACTCTTTCTGTGAAAACAAATATTTCAAGCTCTTATGATCTGTAAAGATTTCAAACTTGTTGCCCCAGAGATAATGACGCCATTTCTTTAATGCAAGAATGATAGCTGCAAGCTCAAGATCATGAGTCAGATAATTGAGTTCATAAGGCTTCAGTTTCCTGGAAGCATAAGCAATAACCCTGCAATTCTGCATCAATACACAACCCAGACCTTCCTTCGAAGCATCACTATAGATCACCAGATTATCATAGCCCTCAGGCAAGGTAAGAATAGGAGCTGTAGTCAATCTCTTCTTCAATTCCTGGAAGTTGGCCTCACATTTATCACTCCAGTCAAATACTGTCTTCTTTTGAGTAAGTTGAGTTAAAGGCCCTGCAATCTTAGAGAAATCCTTGACGAACCTCCGATAATACCCAGCTAAACCAAAGAAACTACGGATCTCCGTGACAGTTTCAGGTCATTTCCAAGATAACACAACTTCAATCTTCGCTGGGTCAACAGAAATACCATCCTTCTACCACAGCGGTCGTATCCGGAAGCTCCTCAGCATCCAAAGCAAATACACGGGCCTGACCTCGTCGTGGTGGTGCTGTAGCTGGTGCCCTGGTCTGAGAGTTCTGAGCTGACATCTGACCCCTAGGGTTCTTAAATTTCTGACAGTCCTTAGCCCTGTGTTGATCACTGCCACATCCGGTACACCGGCCCAATCTCTTCCAACAAACCTCATCAGTATGGCCCTGGCGTTGACAGAAGCTGCACTGCTGGTGACGTCTTAGAGCAGTACCTCCAGAAGGAGCTCTGTAAGTAGAGGTAGCTGAACTACCCTGCTGTGAATGGGACACCGCTGGACGGGATTGACTCTGAGTCTGACTCTGAACTGGTCGTGTCTGAGTCTGAGTAGGCCCAGTATAACTCTGAGTCTGCCTCGGCTGTGTACTCTGCCCAACTGATATAGCCTGACTCTGGTACCCCTGACTCTGAGACTGAAACCGCTTACTCGATTGACTGGTCTCGGCTAACACATCGGCCTTGCGTTTCTCATATCTCGAGGCGGCTCGGACCACTGCAGCATAATTAGGGAAATCATTCGCAGATAGATTAAACATAATATCCCTTCTCAGTCCCAGGATGAATCTCTTGATTTTCATGTTCTCTGGCTGTATCAAGGCTGGCGCATAATGGGAAATCCTAGTAAAAGTAGCCTCATATTGATCTACTGTCATACTTCCCTGTTTTAAGTTTATGAACTCTGCTTGACGCCTCTCGCGGGCAACCACCGATATGTACTTCTCTCGGAATTCTCGGACGAAGTCAGCCCACGAATGATGAACCCTCTTGGCTTCCCATTTCTCACTGATAGTACGCCACCAATCTTCAGCGTCACCTTCTAGAAGGAATGTGGCATAAGTGATCTTCCTATCATCATGGCACTCGAGTATTGCAGCCACCCTTTCAAACTTCCTCAACCACATTTCAGCCTTCATATCATCCGGTTCTCCAAAGAAAGTGTAGGCCCCATGATGAATAAACTGGTCATACAAATTACCTCTGGTAGTAGCACTACCCCCAGCTTTTGCAGCCTGATTACCTCCAGCAACCCCTGTCTGACCCTGCTGTGTCACAAACTGGGCGATGGTATTCATAGCAGTGGCCATTGTGGCTAAGATCTGTGCCGTACTCGGTTCCTGAACCGAGGGTGTATTACCTGCCAATCCGGCTTCTTGCCCATGAGCCTCTTCCGGTTCTCTATCGACATTCTGATTCTCAGTACGACGGCGGGGCCCCATCTCGAATAGCTAGAATGCAAAGTGTTATGACAGGTATATATATGTATATATGCAATTTATAAGTAAACACATAAAGAAAAGTTCAAATAGATTCACATAAAGTCAAGTATATAGAAGTTCATATAAGTATTCTACATTCTTGAAGTACACATAAGTCACTAGATCATACTTGACATTCTAGATTCTTGATATTCTATTTCCATGCTAGCACGTTCATTACCAAATCAAATTTCACTTGACCATACAAGTAATTCTTAATTCATGTAATCACGTAATCACATAATAGACCTTTCTACCTACAGACCGATAAAATTAACTCGGCTTCATGCATTTAATAGCTCTGATACCACTTAAATGTCACGCCCTGACCCAACCCCCAAGCTAGAAGTTAAGTCCGGACCCGACACACGGACACAGTCTCCCCTGTACCGTCGACATTCTGAAAACCTGTAAACTCTCAAATAAGGTAACCACAAGATAAACAAGCTTTTCATGGCTAAATATTTAAAGATTCAAGGCCATCCGAGCCTTGAAGCAACCAACAGTTCCAAAACCACACAAGCATGCAAGTAATTTTGTTTACAACATAGTCTAATAGACATGACATTCTAGGATAACATTAAAACATACTTAAAGGATAAAACATTCTACATTAAGCCAATCACTCCCAAGCATGCAAAGTGAATAAAAGCAGAAACATAAGTTATTACAAGACATAGGCTTCCAAATCTACACCACAATCAACTATTCTTCAACTTGTACAACAAGCATATACATAGCCCTCAGGCTACGAAATAGGACATAAGATAAACAGATGAGCCTTCCACATAGCAACAAGAATATAAACCACCTCAAGCTAACAGGCACAACAACTAAGGTAAAGGATCAGTCTGAACTTCCTCCTCCTCAACTATCTCAACAAGCTGAGGATCACCCTTAGCGTCTCCTGAAACATATATCGAGGTATGAGAAACCACTTTTGCCCAGTGAGGGATAAGGTCCCGGGGCGTGCAATGCAACAAGTAATACAGTTAATAGCAATAACAATTGAGAAATTTAAGAAACAATGATAGCTTAAATAACCACACACTTGAAAGGATACATTTCACATAACCCCTATACACCATTCTTCACCGGGTCTTCATTCACGATCCACGAACAACGATCACAATCACGATAAGCCGGCATAACCCCAAACACTCAAATGGGTGTACTCCGGATGTACCCTGATAATCCTACGACCCAACACCCCCTGGCAATCTCCGGACCAGGCGAGTAAGGGAATAGAGCACGGAGTTTGAATATCCACTAGCAAGCCCTCTGCCGCCCTGCCGATATTCAACACATCCGCCCCTGACACTATGGTTGCGCAACCACTATGCAATATACTTTACAATGGAAAGTTAATATCAATAATATAAGCAATAACACATAGGAGGATCAACAAAGTAGGTTGACCTCGATGCAGTTAGAATAGAAACAATTATAAGAGCAAATAAGTAGTTTTACAAAGGAGCATATACAAGACAAGCATAGAATCATGCCAAAAGCTCTAAAACAACTTAAAGTCACATTTAAACACTCAAGAAGTTGTGCCAAGGTCTTAGAAGTGCGAGACAACCGAAATTGCCCTTAAACCCCTTTGTTATTCAAGCTATTTCTCTTCCAAACTCACATTAATGATTCACGTTCGAGGTAAAACTACATCAATCCTATAATTAACCCCTAAGGCACCCTTTCAACCCACAAATAAGCCCGATTACCCGCAATTACCCCGAAAGCCCCAAATTCCCTCTTATAGCTTTAAACTAGACGTACCTCATCCGGGCTTCAAACAAGGGTTAACAAACCTTCTATAGCACCTAGGTAGACTAAGGATACTAAAAGTGAAGCCCGAATCTACCCGGATTCGCATTAACCCCGAAACCCCTTTATTAAAGTCGGCTATTTCACGTTTTATGCGATTCTAGAGCAATTCAAGTGCACGGGGCTATTAGACTACCTTCATTAGCACCTAAGGCATCTATTAGGAGTGTTGAATCAAGCTAATATGTGCAATTACACAAAACCCTAGAAAAACGTCACTATTCACCTCATAAATCAAACTAACGATTCTAACCATTTAAAAAGCGAAACGATGGCTCAAATATGTTCTCTAGCATTCATATACATGGTATAATAGCATAGATAATCAATACAATAGCATTTGATCACATTTTCAACAAATCAAGAAAATGGCAACTATTTAGAAATGCGAAAATAAGCCGTGAAATCCTTCACCAATGCGCGTAGGGGCACCTAGGAAGCTTGCACACACCCTACACTACTTGTTCAAGGCTTGGAGAGGCTTGGATTGAAGGATTGAAGAGCAAAATCCTCTTCTTTTTCCTGTTTGCTGCTGTCGGCTATGCTACAGTGCTTTTCAGAATTTTTTTGTTTTGATTTTTGCTAGTTATGAGCTAAGGTGAGTTGTGTGTGTGTTATATAAGCTTAGGTGAGTTATTTTAGTTTAAGTGTATGGTCAAAATGTGAGTCAAACTAGTTAGAAACAAGTCCTAAGCATAAATTAATGTTAGTTAATTAAACTCTAAGGTAGTTACGTAATACTATTCAATCAACTACTAAAAATATTTTCTAGACGAACTCTCCTATCGCCTCTAGCTCAATTGCACATTTTTCCCACTACTTTAACAATTAATATGATTTAATAAAAATGTTAATTAACTAATAGAATGTAGTTTGAAAACGGAGTGAATAGTAGATAAAGAAGGCAATTAATAAAGCACAGAAGGAAATGCGCAAACAAGGGATGCAACAGTAATTGAATGCATGGCTAAATCTCGGGCGTCACAATAGTTATCAAGCTACTAATGGGATGACACCTTTTGCAGCTCTTTACGGCCGTAAGTGTCGTTCACCTTTGTATTGGGATGAAGTGGGGGAGATGAAGACTATTGATCCAACTATTATGCCAAAGCTTCTAGAGAAGATTGAGAATGTTCAGTTGATCAGGCAGAGAATGCTTACAGCGCAGAGTAGATTCAAGAGTTATGCTGATAAGCATCGTCGGGATTTAGAGTTTGCAGTCAGGGATCGGGTTTTCTTGAGATTGTCACCTCGTAAGGGGTTTGCTCGTTATGGTAAATGTGGTAAGCTGAGTCCGAGGTTTGTAGGGCCGTTTGAGATTACTGGCAGAGTTGGTAAGTTAGCATATCGGTTGGCTTTACCGGAGAATTTATCTAATGTCCACGATGTATTTCACGTGTCTAATTTGCAGAAATATAATCCGGATCCTTCTCATATTCTCGAGCCAGAGCTATTACAGCTTCGTGAGAATCTGACTTATGACGAGCGGCCGATTCGTATTCTTGATCAGATGGAACGAGAGTTGAGGTCAAAGAAGATTCTGATGGTTAAGGTGTTGTGGAAGCATCACGGTATTGAAGAGGCTACTTGGGAGAGGCGAGATCAGATGCAGCAGCAGTACCCATATCTTTTTCGTTCAGCAAGTAAGAATTTCGGGGATGAAATTTCTTTAAGGGGGGGAGAATGTGAGACCCCATATTTTGCTTTATCTCGATTTACGTGTTTTACCTCGTTTTGTGTGAATTGACCTGTTTATGTGCTATATGACTTAGAATGTGCTAAATATGTGATTAATACTCCTAATACATGCTAAGTGTGCATTCATGAAATTTTCATAAAAAACGGATCAGAAATTTTATCGTCGATTTTTGTGAATAGTATTTTTGAACACCTGTCCGCTAAATTTTTTTTACAGGGGTATTTTAAACATTTTAAAACCTAGTCCTCGGGTATTAATAGACCCGTGTTTGATTAAAACGGATTTTGAATCGGTTTTAGAATTTTAAAGATTTTTACACTTTCTTTTGCAAGAAAACGAGTTTTAAGCTGACTCGGGTGAAACTATTTTAATATAAAACTCTTTGTCACCTAAAATATATTGTCTAGAATTAATTTAGTTTTTAATTTAATAGTTAAGCAAGAAATAGTCAATAAAAGGAATTAAAAGACTAGAAAATAAAATTAAAAGACTAAAAACTAACTTTGACCATTCTTATTTTTTTGTTTGACCTTTACTTATATGCATCAACACACAATTGAAACAACACAAAACACACTCAAAACACACACGAGGTGGCCGAAACTCCATGGCTTGTTTGTGAGCTTTTTCAACATCTTTTTCAAGCAAATTTATCATTAAAAGTTGCAATTCAAGGCCAATTTCCATCAACCAAAGCTTGATTCCACCTCTTGAGCATCCATTGAGCATCTTTCTAGCTTCAAAACACATCAAAGGTGAGAGAAAAATTCTAGATCTCAAAAGTCATTTTTTATATTTTTGCTTATAATTGCATTTTGAATTGTTAGAATGTTAATTTGAAGTTATATTATTGCTCAGTGCATGCTAAGGATCGATTATATGTATTCTTGTGAGATTTGAACCGTTGTAGCATAAATTTTTATTTTCGGGTATTTAAAGTTGATAGTTTGGCTATTTGTTGATTATTTTGAGTTGTAGTAGTTGGAATCGATTGCCGTCGGTTTCTAAAAGTTTGTTAATTACGTGGTAGCTCCGTTATAATGCCGAATTTTCAATTGCGATATTTGTGTGAAAATCCAAAATTTTCAGCCTAGGTGCATTGAGGTTTTAGGGTTGTTGGGCTTGATTTTGATGTGTCTTGGTTGGTTTTCGAGAGGGCTAATTTAGTTGATTGAATGGGTGAGTGATAGAGACTGATTTGGAGTTGTTTGGATTAGTAGAATGTAAGATATGATTATTTGAAGTTTAGGTTGTCTTTCTTTAAAATGTTGAATTATGCCTTTAGTTGATTGGGTGGTGTTTGAGTGATTGAATTGTGAGTTGTTAATGGTTAGATTAGGGTTTGATTGTGTGTTTAATGCATGTTAAGTTGGATGACCTACTTTGTTATCTAACTTAGTTGTTTATTGTTTAATTGATTACTTGATGTTATATTGATGAAAATATGATTATTGATTGATTATTGATGAACCAGGAGATAGTCAACGAAAAAGGTTGTCCTCCTATGATATGATGTTTATTATTATTGCTGAGTCTTGGTATGTGTATGCTACATCTCGGGCAGTGTCGGGCTGTCGGGTTGATAACGGCATGACTACTAGAGGCTACCCCCAGCTCGCATGACGGAGGTGTCATGGAGGGAGAGGCTAGTGAGGTGCCTCAGGTGCGTGAGTAATGGGGAGTTATAAGAAGAACGGTTGAGATCGTGATGACGTTTGGAGCTACACCAACTAGAGTATCCTTTATTGATTGGTCATTATAGTTATATGTTTATATTGTTATTGATGTTTTATTGTGTGTTTACTGCTCAAAGGATCATTTCCAAGAAGTATAGTAAATACTGTTAGAGATCTATCGGATCCTCACTGAGCTTGTTTTATATAAGCTCACTCTCTATTATTGCATGTATGCAGGTGTTACTGATTCTGACTATGGGTACGTGCCTCTTGAAGAGGAAAATGTGTCTTTCATGGATGAGTCTTATGTGCAGGAGTCATTGCCATAAGATTGTTTGTAGTTGATGTATTATGATGTATTATAAACCTACTTTAACTTAAAGACTTATGTATAATGGTTTAGTAGTCTTCTTTTGATCATGTTTAGATTGTTAAGTTGGTTTATAATCTATTTTGATATGTATGTATAATTTATGTATGAAGTTGGAATGGAGGCGTATAACTATGAATGGGTTGTTGAAGGAATGATTATTGTATAATATGGTTATGTTGTATGTTGTTAACTTAATTGAGGAGTTGATTGTTGAATGGTTGAGGAGTTTGGTTGTATGATATTCTGAGAGGTTGGTTTAGAGTCTTGGTGTCTTAATTACTATCGTTATACTGCCGACATTCCGTTGCGTCATGACTGATTGTAGGTAGGGTCGAGTTGGGGCATGACAGAAGGGTCTAGGCCCGAGGGTATCACCACCTTCCCACTGACCCTAGGCCAGGGCGAGCTGCAATAGAGTATAATGGCAGACTTCATCATCCTCAACTGTGATTCCACATACAATAGCATCCTCGGTAGGGTAACTTTTCACTAGTTCAAGGTCGTGGCCTCCACCTACCGTTTCACCCTTAAATTCCCAACTTCTTAAGGTATCTCAACATTTAAGGAGATCAAATAGTAGAGTAGAAGTGCTACATGGCCTTGTTAAAGATAAAGGGGACAGAGGCTTGCCAGCTAGAGATTCATGAGGAGAAGAAAGATGAGAAAAAAGTAACCCCAGTGAAGGAGTTGGCTGAGGTATGAAGGTGCATGCTACCTAGATATACTATTGTATTTAAAGAATTTAAAGCATATAAACACAACGGAAACTGGGTAGTATGCTAATCTAGAATCATACCACAAGTTCTAAGATGAATAATTGCAAGAAATCTAAGAACATGTGTATAAACAATTCAAAAAAGAACAAAATCCAGCAAGAGATAGTTTTGTTATCTTGACTTGTTAGCGTAAGAAACTTAACAAAAAACAAAAAAACTTGATCTTCTTCTTGCTCCTTGAAGATCCACATGCCTAGAAGCTTTGAAGAACTTTTGATCTTCTCCTCTATGACCTTCTTCCTTTTCTTAGATGATGAAGAATTGTGGGATTCTTCCTCTTGTATTTTTCCTAGCCTAACTCTTGTGAAATAACTAAAGAGAGAGAGAAAGCTTTTCTATCTTCCTTTTCTCATGAGAGACGTGCTAATTATCAATGTCACGCCCCGACCCAACCCCCAAGCCAAAGGTTAAGTCAGGACCAGACACACGGACAGAGTCTCCCCTATACCGTGGACATTCTGAAAACCTGTAAACTCTCAAATAAGGTAACTACAAGGTAAACAAACTTTTCATGGCTATATATTTAAAGATTCAAGGCCATCCGAGCCTTGAAGCAAACAACAGTTCCAAAACCACACAAGCATGCAAGTAACTTGTTTACAATATAGGCTAATAGCCATGCCATTCTAGGATAACATTAAAACATACTTAGAAGATAAAACATTCTACATTAAGCCATTCACTCCCAAGCATGCAAAGTGAATAAAAGCAGAAACATAAGTTATTACAAGACATAGGTTCCTAATTCTACACTACAACCAACTATCATTCAACTTCTTACAACAACCAACATAAACATAGCCCTTAGGCCACAAAATAGATACACTAGTACTAAATAGAAACAAGAAGGCACAGCCACCTCAGAACAACACACATCAACTAGGGTAAAGGCTCTATCTGCACCTTTTCCTCCTCCACTACTACGTCAACAAGCTGGGGATCACCCTCAGCGTCTCCTGAAACATATATCGAGGTATGAGCAACCATTGTTGCCCAGTGAGGGATATAGTCCCGGGGCGTACAATGCAACATGTAATACAGTTAATAACAATAACAATTGAGCAATTCAAGAAACAATGATAGCTTAAATAACCACACATTTGAAAGGATACATTTCACATAACCCCTATACACCAATCTTCACTGGTCTTCATTCACGATCCACGAACCACGATCACGATCACGATAAGCAGGCATAACCCCAAACACTCCGGTGGGTGTACTCCGGATGTACCCCGATAATCCTATGACCCAACACCCCCTGACAATCTCCGGACCAAGCGAGTGAGGGAATAGGGTACGGAGTTTGAATATCCACCGGCAAGCCCTCTGCCTCCCAGCCGATATTCAACACATCCGCCCCTGACACTATGGTTGCACAACCACTATGCAATGCACTTTACAATGGCAAGTTAATATCAATAATATAAGCAATAACACATAGGAGGATCAACAAAGTAGGTTAACCTTGATACAGTTAGTATAGAAACAATTATATAAGCAAATAAGCAGTTTTACAAAGGGACATATACAAGATAAGTATAGAATCATACCAAAACCTCCAAATCAACTTGAAACCACATATAAACACCCAAGAAGTCATGCCATGGGCTTAGAAGTGTGACTTAACCGAAATTGAACCTAAACCCCTTTGTTTTTCAAACTATTTCTCTTCCAAACCAAAGTTAATGATTCAATTTTCAAGGGAAACTCTCCCAACCTTCTAACTAACCCTCAAGGAACCCTTCCAACCCTCTAACTCATTCAAACGCCAGCAATTACCCCGAAAGCCCCAAAATCCCTCTTATGGCTTTAAACTACACATACCTTATCCGGGCTTCAAACAAGGGTTATCAAAGCTTCTATAGTACCTAGGTAGCCTAAGAATACTAGAAGTGAAGCCCGAATCCACCCGGATTCGCATTAACCCCAAAACCCCTTTGTTAAAGTCGGCTATTTCACGTTTTATGCGATTCTAGAGCAATGCAAGTGCACGGGGCTATTAGCTTAAATAACCACACATTTAAAAGGATACGTTTCACACAATCCCCTATACACCAATCTTCACTAGTCTTCATTCACGATCCACGAACCACGAGCACGATCACGATAAGCCGGCATAATCCCCAAACACTCCAGTGGGTGTACTCCGGATGTACCCCGATAATCCTACAACCCAACATTCCCTGGCAATCTCCGGACCAGGCGAATGAGGGACTAGGGCACGGAGATTGAATATCCACAGGCAAGCCCTCTACCGCCCAGCCGATATTCAACGCATCCGCCCCTGACACTATGGTTGCGCAACCACTATGCAATTCACTTAACAATGGCAAGTTAATAGCAATAATATAAGCATTAACACATAGGAGGATCAACAAAGTAGGTTGACCTCGATGCAATTAGAACAGAAGCGATTATAGATGCTAATAAGCAGTTTACAAAGGAACATATACAAAATAAGCATAGGATCATACCAAAAGCTCCAAATCAACTTGAAACCACATATAAACACTTAAGGAGTCATGCCATGGGTTTAGAAGTGTGAGACAACCGAAATTGCACCTAAACCCCTTTGTTTTTCTAATTATTTCTCTTCCAAACCAAGGTTAATGATTCCATTTTCAAAGGAAACTCTCCCAACCTTTTAACTAACCCTCAAGGTACCTTCTCAACCTTCTAACTCATTCAAATGCCCGCGATTACCCCAAAAGTCCCAAATTCCCTCTTATGGCTTTAAACTACACATACAATGTCCGGGCCTCAAACAAGGGATATCAAGGCTTCTATAGCACCTAGGTAGCTTAAGGATACTAGAATTGAAGTCCGAATTCACCCGGATTCGCATTAACCCCGAAAGCCCCAAATTAAAGTCGACTATTTTACATTTTTAGCGATTTAAGGACAATGCAAGTGCACGGGGCTATTAGAATACCTTCACTAGCACCTAAAGCATCTATTAGAAGCATGGAATCAAGCTAATTCGAGCAATTACACAAAACCCTAGAAAAACGTCACTATTCACCCTAGAAATCAAACTAACGATTCTAACCGTTTAAATTGCGAAACGATGGCTCAAATATGTTCTCTAGCATTCATATACATGGTATAATAGCATAGATAATTAATACAATAGCATTTGAACACATTTTCAACAAATCAAGAAATTGACAACTATTTAGAAATGCAAAAATGAGCCGTGAAATCCCTCACCACTACGCGTAGGAACACCTAGGAGGCTTGAAGACACCCTAATCCACTTGCTCAAGGCTTGGGAGGGCTTGGATTGAAGGATTGAAGAACAAAATCTTCCTCTTTTCTCCCTATGCTGCTGTCAGCCCTTTTCTGTTTCTGTTTTAGCTTTTATTTTTTTTTTCTTTTGCATTTTGAGAGTTTAAATGATATATAAAAGGGCTAAGTTGAGGTGGGGTCATTTGGGTGCTTAAGTGATCTAATATAATGCGCTTATTGAGCTTAAAATGAGCTTAGATAGTAAAATATATGCTAGCTAATTAATTACCTAAGTTAGTTACGTAACACTATTCATTGAACTACTAAAATCATTTTCTAAACGAGCTCTCCTATCGTTTCTAGCTCAATTGCACATTTTTTCCACTACTCTAACAATTAATATGATTTAATAAAAATGTTAATTAACTAATAGAATGCAGTTTAAAAATGGAGTGAATAGTAACCTAAGAAGACAGTTAATAAGACATAGAAAGAGATGCGCAAACAAAGGATGCAACAGTAATTAAATGCATGGCTAAATCTCGGGCGTCACAATAAATGTGGTCCCTACTACATGTACACAACATATATAAGCTTATTTGAGCCTTGCAATAGCATTTAACATCATTTCTAACAAATCAAGAAAATAGCAACTATTTCAAAATGCGAAAATAAGCTATGAAATCCCTCACCAATGCGCGTAGGAGCACCTAGGAAGCTTGCACACACCCTAAACTTGTTGCTCTAGGCTTGGCTTGGCTTGAATTGATGATTTGATGAAGCAAAAATCTCCAAATGTGCAAAGGAAGGGCTGTCGGGTTCAGGCATTGTTCACTTGCTGAATTTTTTTGTTTTTGTGTTAAAATGAGCTTGTGTTGTGTTATATTGAGTATGTATTGAGTTGGGGTCATGTTGGTAGCTTAAGTGAACTTCTAAAATGCGCGTTATTGACTTAAAAACGAGCCAAAAGTGAAGGATGTGAGCTAGCTAATTAATTTACCAAGTTTTGTTATGTAATACTATTCATTGAACCACTAAAAGCATTTTCTAAACGAGCTCTCCTATCGCCTCTAGCTCATTTGCACATTTTTCCCACTACTCTAACAATTAATATGATTTAACAAAAATGCTAATTCACTAATAGATTGCAGTTTAAAAACGGAGTGAATAGTAGTCACAGAAGTCAGTTAGTAAAACACAGAAGTAAATGCGCAAACAAGGGATGCAACAGTAATTGAATGCATGGCTAAATCTCGGGCGTCACATCCTCTCCCCCTTAAACTAATTGCGTCCACGCAATTCTTACATGATTCGGCGAATAACTCTGGATATCGCTCCCGCATCTGATCCTCTCTCTCCCACGTCGCATCCTCTACACCATGATGATCCCACATAACTTTAACCATCAGAATGCTTTTAGTCCTCAGCTCCTGAACTTTCTGATCTACAATCCGAAGAGGTTTCTCTGTGTAGGTCAAAGTTTCACTGATCTCTAAAGGCTCTGGCTCAAGTATGTGAGAAGGATCTGGCTGATACTTCCAAAGCGTAGATACATGGAAGACATTATGAATTCTGCCCAGACTAGGAGGTAAAGCTAGACGGTAAGCCAATTCCCCAATGCTTTCAGTTATCTCAAATAGTCCCACATAACGAGGACTGAGTTTACCCCCTTTACCATGCCGAATCAATCCTTTGCGAGGAGAGATTTTCAGAAATACTCGATCCCCCACAGCAAATTTCAGATCACGACGGCGTCTATCTGCATAACTCTTTTGCCGGCTCTGTGCTGTAAGCATTCTTTTTCTGGTCAGCTGCCCATGATCAATCATTTTGTTCATTTCAGGTAAAAGAGTAGGGTCGACCGTCTTCATTTCACCAACTTCATCCTAGTAGAGAAGAGACCGATATTTACGCCCATAAAGTGACTCATAAGGTGCCATACCAATAGTAGCTTGATAACTATTGTTATAGGCGAACTCTGCGAGTGGCAAATACTTCTCCCAACTCTTACCAAAGTCCAGAATACAAGCCCGTAACATATCCTCAAGGATTAAGATAGTTCTCTCGGATTGACCATCTGTCTGAGGATGATAAGCTGTACTGAAACTCAAAGTCGTGCCCAAAGCTTTCTGAATCTTCTGCCAGAATTGAGATGTGAATCTTGGATCTCTATTTGACACAATGCTCTTTAGAATTCCATGAAGTCGGACAACATTCTCAATATACAACTCTACTAGCTTATCAAAAGAATCAGTCTTCTTTTTAGCAATGAAATGAGAAGTCTTGGTCAATCTATCCACAATAACCCAAACTGAGTCATTACCTTTCGAAGACCTCGGTAAATCTGATACGAAATCCATGTTAATGTGATCCCATTTCCAAACAGGAATAGCCAAAGGCTGCAACAACCCTGTAGGCCTCTGATGTTCTGCTTTAACTTTCTGACAAGTAAGACATCGAGCAACAAAGTCAGTAATTTCTCTCTTCATATTATTCCACCAGAAGTTTTGCTTCAAATCTCTATACATTTTTGTACTGCCTGGATGGATAGTATATCTAGAACTGTGTGCCTCAGCAAGAATATCCTTCTTCAGAGTTGGATCATTCGGAATACAGATTCTACCTTTGAATTTGAGAATACCATCGTCGTGCAGTTTGAAATCCGACTCTCCCCCTTTAGAATTCTCTAAGACTTTCAACAATTGAAGATCAGCCTGTTGAGCTTCTCGAATCCTGGATAATAATAGAGATTGAATCTACAAACTTGTGAATTGAATACCAGAATTTGAAGTACTAGGCTTCCATAAGCATAATTCTTCCATGAATTCCCAATTCTTGATAATCAAGCTAGCAACAGTAGCCTTTCGGCTCAAAGCATCAGCAACAATATTGGCCTTACCCGAAAGATAGTTAATAGTGCAGTTATAGTCCTCAAGTAATTCCAGCCAACGCCTCTGCCTCATGTTCAACTCTTTTTGTGAAAACAGATATTTCAAGCTCTTATGATCTGTAAAGATTTCAAACTTGTTGCCCCAGAGATAATGACGCCATTTCTTTAATGCAAGAATGATAGCAAGATCATGAGTCGGATAGTTGAGTTCATAAGGTTTCAGTTTCCTGGAAGCATAAGCAATAACCCTGCCATTCTGCATCAATACACAACCCAGACCTTCCTTCGAAGCATCACTATAGATCACCAGATTATCATAACCCTCATGTAAAGCAAGAATATAAGCTGTAGTCAATCTCTTCTTCAATTCCTAGAAGCTGGCCTCGCATTTATCACTCTAGTCAAATACTGTTTTCTTTTGAGTAAGTTGAGTTAAAGGCCCTGCAATCTTAGAGAAATCCTTGACGAACCTTCGATAATACCCAGCTAAACCAAGGAAGCTACGGATCTCCGTGACAGTTTCAGGTCGTTTCCAAGATAACACAACTTCAATCTTCGCTGGGTCAACAGAAATACTATCCTGCGAGATAATATGGCCAAGAAAAGCAACTTGCTTAAGCCAGAATTCACATTTGCTAAACTTTGCAAATAACTGATGCTCCTGAAGAGTCTGCAACACAATTCTGAGATGCTGTTCATGTTCCGTCTCCGATCTAGAGTAAACAAGAATGTCATCAATGAAGATAACCACAAATTGGTCCAGATAAGGATGGAATACCCTCTGCATTAAGTCCATGAATGCGGCGGGAGCATTAGTAAGACCAAACGGTAAGACAACAAACTCATAATGGCCATATCGAGTTCTGAAAGCAGTTTTAGGAACATCATCTTTCTTAATCCTCAGCTGATAATAGACTTGCCTCATATCGAATTTAGAGAATACCTTGGCGCCTTGCAACTGATCAAATAACTCTTCAATCAAAGGCAAAGGATATTTATTTTTGATGGTTACCTGATTAAGACCCCGATAATCAATGCATAAGCGAAGAGATCCGTCTTTCTTTTTAACAAATAGGACTGGCACACCCCAAGGTGAAGAACTCGGCTGAATGAATCCCTTCTCAAGCAAGCCCTGCAATTGAACTTTCAATTCCTGCAATTCGGGCGGAGCCATTCTATACGGAGTCCTAGAGATAGGTGAAGTCCCCGGCAATAAGTCAATCATGAACTCTATCTTCCTATCAGGCGGTAACCTAGGTAATTCCTCAGGAAAGACCCCCGGAAACTCCCTCACGATAGGTACATCATTCAATTTCAATTGATCCACAGGTTGATTAATCAAATATGCAAGATAAGCCTCATAACCCTTGCTCAATAATTTAGATGCTCTAATAGAAGAAATAATAGGAGTTCCCGTAGATTTTCTACTACCAACTATTTTAAGTACAGGCTGGTCGGGCATTTCTAGATACACAATCTTCTTTCTACAATCAAGCTGGGCATAATATTTACTTAACCAGTCCATCCCCAATATAATTTCAAAGTCGCGGAAATGTAGAATAATTAAATCGGCAGGAAAAACACGACCTTGAATATAAATATTACATGCCTTGCAGATAGATTTGGTGACAAACTTCGGCCCCATAGGAGTGTAAACCACAATATCATGCAACAATTTATCATGTTTCAACTTAGCATTTTGTGCACAAATAGGTATAATAATTGAATGCGAAGCCCCGGAATCAATTAAAACCTTAACTGATTGATCATTAAGAAGAAAAATACCTTCTACCACAGCGATCGTATCCGGAAGCTCCTCAGCATCCAAAGCAAATACACAGGCCTGGCCTCGTGGTGGTGGTGCTGCAGCTGGTGCCCTGGTCTGAGA
The DNA here is from genome assembly GCA_037974665.1 of Ehretia macrophylla. Taxonomy (NCBI): domain Eukaryota; kingdom Viridiplantae; phylum Streptophyta; class Magnoliopsida; order Boraginales; family Ehretiaceae; genus Ehretia; species Ehretia macrophylla. Next base: position 73,390,182 of record CM075779.1, read on the forward strand.
GTTCTGAGCTGACGTCTGACCCCTAGGGTTATTAAATTTCTGACAGTCCTTAACCCTGTGCTGATCACTGCCGCAGCCTGTACACTTGTTCTGTTTCTTCCAACAAACATCCTCAGTGTGGCCCTATCGCTGACAGAAGCTGCACTGCTGGTGACGTCTTAGAGCAGTGCCTCCCGAAGGAGCTCTGTAAGTAGAGGTAGCTGAACTACCTTGCTGCGAACGGGATACTGCTGGACGGAATTGACTTTGAGTCTGACTCTGAACTGGTCGTGCCTGAGTCTGAGTAGGCCCTGTATAACTCTGAGTCTGCCTCGGCTGTGGACTCTGCCCAACTGATATAGCCTGTCCCTGGTACCCCTGACTCTGAAACTGAAACCGCTTACTTGATTGACTGGTCTCGACTAACACATCGGCCTTGCGTTTTTCATATCTCGAGGCGGCTCGGACTACTGCAGCATAATTAGGGAAATCATTCGCAGACAAATTTAGCATAATATCCCTTCTCAATCCCAGGATAAATCTCTGGATCTTCATGTCCTCTGGCTGTATCAAGGCTGGCGCATAACGGGAAAGCCTAGTAAAAGTAGCCTCATATTGATCCACTATCATACTTCCCTATTTTAAGTTTATGAACTCCGTCTGACGCTTCTCGCGGGCAACCACCGATATGTACTTGTCTCGGAATTCTCGGACGAAGTCAGCCCACGAATGATGAACCCTCTCGGCTTCCCATTTCTCACTGATAGTATGCCACCAATCTTCAGCATCACCTTCTAGAAGGAATGTGGCATAAGTGATCTTCCTATCATCATGGCACTCGAGTATTGCAGCCACCCTTTCAAACTTCCTCAACCACATTTCAGCCTTCATATCATCCGGTTCTCCAAAGAAAGTGTAGGCCCCATGATGAATAAACCGGTCATACAGATTACCTCCGGTAGTAGCACTACCCCCGGCTCTTGCAGCCTGATTACCTCCAGAACCCCTGTCTGACTCTGCTGTGTCACAAACTGGGCGATGGTATTCATAGCAGTAGCCATTGTGGCTAAGATCTGTGCCGTACTCAGTTCCTGAACTGGGGGTGCATTACCTGCCAATCCGACTTCTTGCCCATGAGCCTCTTCCGGTTCTCTATCGACATTCTGATTCTCAGTACGACGGCGGGGCCCCATCTCGAATATCTAGAATGCAAAGTGTTATGACAGGTATATATATGTATATATGCAATTTAGAAGTGAACACATAAAGAAAAGTTCATATAGATTCACATAAAGTCAAGTATATAGAAGTTCATATAAGTATTCTACATTCTTGAAGTACACATAAGTCACTAGATCATACTTGACATTCTAGGCTCTTGACATTCTATTTTCATGCTAGCATGTTCATTACCCAATCAAATTTCACTTGACCAAACAAGTAATCCTTAATTCATGTAATCACGCAATCACATAATAGACCTCTCTACCCACAGACCGAGAAAATTAACCCGGCTTCATGCATTTAATAGCTCTGATACCACTTAAATGTCACGCCCCGACCCAACCCCCAAGCTAAAGGTTAAGTCCAGACCCGACACACGGACAGAGTCTCCCCTGTACCGTGGACATTCTGAAAACCTGTAAACTCTCAAATAAGATAACTACAAGGTAAACAAACTTTTCATGGCTATATATTTAAAGATTCAAGGCCATCCGAGCCTTGAAGCAAACAACAGTTCCAAAACCACACAAGCATGCAAGTAACTTGTTTACAATATAGGCTAATAGCCATGCCATTCTAGGATAACATTAAAACATACTTAGAAGATAAAACATTCTACATTAAGCCATTCACTCCCAAGCATGCAAAGTGAATAAAAGCAGAAACATAAGTTATTACAAGACATAGGTTCCCAATTCTACACTATAACCAACTATCCTTCAACTTCTTACAACAACCAACATAAACATAGCCCTTAGGCCACAAAATAGATACACTAGTACCAAATAGAAACAAGAAGGCACCGCCACCTCAGAACAACACACAGCAACTAGGGTAAAGGCTCTATCTGCACCTCTTCCTCCTCCACTACTACCTCAACAAGCTGGGGATCACCCTCAGCGTCTCCTGAAACATATATCGAGGTATGAGCAACCACTGTTGCCCAGTGAGGGATATAGTCCCGGGGCATGCAATGCAACAGGTAATACAGTTAATAACAATAACAATTGAGCAATTCAAGAAACAATGATAGCTTAAATAACCATACATTTGAAAGGATACATTTCACATAACCCCTATACACCAATCTTCACTGGTCTTCATTCACGATCCACGAACCACGATCACGATCACGATAAGCCAGCATAACCCCAAACACTCCAGTGGGTGTACTCCGGATGTACCCCGATAATCCTACGACCCAACACCCCCTGGCAATCTCCGGACCAGGCGAGTGAGGGAATAGGGTACGGAGTTTGAATATCCACCGGCAAGCCCTCTACTGCCCAACCGATATTCAACACATCCGCCCCTGACACTATGGTTGCGCAACCACTATGCAATGCACTTTACAATGGCAAGTTAATATCAATAATATAAGCAATAACACATAGGAGGATCAACAAAGTAGGTTGACCTCGATGCAGTTAGTATAGAAACAATTATATAAGCAAATAAGCAGTTTTACAAATGGACATTTACAAGGTAAGTATAGAATCATACCAAAAGCTCCAAATCAACTTGAAACCACATATAAACACCCAAGAAGTCATGCCATGGTTTTAGAAGCGTGAGTCAACCGAAATTGCACCTAAAACCCTTTGTTTTTCAAACTATTTCTCTTCCAAACCAAAGTTAATGATTCAATTTTCAATGAAAACTCTCCCAACCTTCTAACTAACCCTCAAGGAACCCTTCCAACCCTTTAACTCATTCAAACGCCCGCAATTACCCCGAAAGCCCCAAAATCCCTCTTATGGCTTTAAACTACACATACCTTATCCGGGCTTCAAACAAGGGTTATCAAAGCTTCTATAGCACCTAGGTAGCCTAAGAATACTAGAAGTGAAGCCCGAATCCACCCGGATTCGCATTAACCCCGAAACCCCTTTGTTAAAGTCGGCTATTTCACGTTTTATGCGATTCTAGAGCAATGCAAGTGCACGGGGCTATTAGATTACCTTCATTAGCACCTAAGTATTAGGAGCATTGAATCAAGTTAAAAAGCGCAAATTCACAAAACCCTAGAATTTCTGTCACTATTCACTCCTACGAATTAACTAACGATTTCTACCATTTAATACATGAAACAATAGCATAAATGTGGTCCCTACTACATGTACACAACATATATAAGCTTATTTGAGCCTTGCAATAGCATTTAACATCATTTCTAACAAATCAAGAAAATAGCAACTATTTCAAAATGCAAAAATAAGCCATGAAATCCCTCACCAATGCGCGTAGGAGTACCTAGGAAGCTTGCACACACCCTAAACTTGTTTCTCTAGGCTTGGCTTGGCTTGAATTGATGATTTGATGAAGCAAAAATCTCCAAATGTGCAAGGGAAGGGCTGTCGGGTTCAGGCACTGTTCACTTGCTGAATTTTTTTGTTTTTGTGTTAAAATGAGCTTGTGTTGTGTTATATTGAGTATGTATTGAGGTGGGGTCATGTTGGTAGCTTAAGTGAACTTCTAAAATGCGCGTTATTGACTTAAAAACGAGCCTAAAGTGAAAGATGTGAGCTAGCTAATTAATTTACCAAGTTTTGTTATGTAACACTATTCATTGAACCACTAAAAGCATTTTCTAAACGAGCTCTCCTATCGCCTCTAGCTCATTTGCACATTTTTCCCACTACTCTAACAATTAATATGATTTAATAAAAATGCTAATTCACTAATAGATTGCAGTTTAAAAATGGAGTGAATAGTAGTCACATAAGTCAATTAGTAAAGCACAGAAGTAAATGTGCAAACAAGGGATGCAACAATAATTGAATGCATGGCTAAATCTCGGGCGTCACAATCAAGGTGAAAGATGAGCTCTATTTATAGATATGGAATAGCCTTAGTAGTTAATCCTAGAAGAAATAGGATTTGAATTCCAAGCCCATAAGCTAATCCTATGCACCTATAGACTTAGTTAGTCTAATAGTATATCAAACTAAATTACTAAATATTCCAAGTCCCATCATTTACACGTGTGGATCATGGCCTAGGTGGGCTAGGCTCCAACTTGGCCCAAGAAGCTTAGTCCTTGTATGATTTTGCTAAATTAATTAATTTGCTAATTTCCAAATTATCTACAACTAAACCAAATAGGAAATTCTCCTAAATAGAACACTTAGTTGCAATTAGACACTTTAATTTAGCAACTCTAAATACAATAACCAACTAGGAAACTTTACAAACATCTAAAAGGAAATAGACAAGAAGAGGGACCAAAAGACATAAACAACTTGGCAACTAAAAAGACCAAAATGCCCCAGCTAACCCTATAGCACATTTAGGCTTTACAACCTTGACTTGTTCCGCTAAAAAGTCATGACTGCATTCCAAGATGTTTACTACTGTATGTGGAAGCTCGCCACAATAAGTATGACCTTTGTCTATGACCTACTAAGAAGAATGACCAAACTACCCTTCCGTGTAACACTCACAAACAAGAAAAACTTTTCATGTATTATCTCTTTCTTGATTACATTTTCTCCTTGAGACATCTAAATCCTTTAAGTAACCATCCCCAGGAAATAGAACACTTGATCTAGGGAATGACCCTCAAACCAAATATCCAACATACTCCTAAAGTATATTACTGAGCTCAAATTAGGATGATCTACTAGATAATCACGAGGGAGAGATTATTTTGTCACCCGACGGAATGGATTCTTTATTGTATTCGTACATCCCAACTAATCAAACCCAAATGCCTAACACACAGAGCTGTTGACCTATAACTGAGATCTCATCCATAGTGTCACGTCCCAACACGACCCCACTTATGATTAAGTCAGGACGCGACGGAATTTTGGCATTATAACATCTGTAATACGGACTCAAAACAAAACATGTTCAACCTTTATACAATACATAATCAAAGCAACACTTCATAAAACCCACAATGTAAACAATACATTCCAAACTTCAACCATCCAACATTAAACCAAAGTATAATGCCTCTGTCTTAACCACTTTAGACAAGCCATAATATACATATGCTCAAAATAGAATACCAAAGCTAGTTTAAGTCTAACAACATGTACATAACCAAAATAGACTATCTAAGCTAGCATAATATTCAAACTAAGCTCACTTTGATCATTCAACAAAAAGACTACAAACCACCAATATAAAGTAAAATACAACATTACATATTACATAAGTTCAAGTCTTTCATACATTATAACCGTAACACTAAGACATCATAAGAAAGAGGGTGAGTTTCCACGACATTACATAAAACTCAAGGATAGGGCTCTTGATCCACAGACTCATCCACATAAGGCTCAGCCTCAACCACCCAAGGCCTGAACACTAGCTCAGGCTCACCTGAAATGTTAACAAAGATGGTGAGTTTCCATGAACTCAGTGAGAGAGGATAATATAAAGGTTTTTACACCTTCTTTTGTAAAAATCGAGTTTTTAACTGAGTCGGGGGCTACTTGCAATTTCTGCCATAACCAAGATGTAAACCTTGGATCTCTGTCTGACACAATGCTAGCTGGCACATCGTGCAATCTCACTACATTAGCCACATATAAATCAACTAACTTCTCGAGGCTATCTTTTTTGTTTATCGCAATGAAGTGAGCTGTCTTGGTCAAGCGATCCACAACAACCCACACTGCATCATATCCTCGAGGAGACCTCGGCAGTTCCATAACAAAGTCCATATTTACATGCTCCCACTTCTATTACAGAATCTCCAAGGGTTATAGAAGCCCTGCGAGTCTTTAATGTGACACCCTGGACCTAACATATTGTCACACCCCAACTCGACCCCACTTATGACCAGTTAGTACGTAACAGAATTTCTGCAATATAGCATCTGTAATATGGACAACAGGGCTCTAAATCAACCGTTTATAATATCACACAACCAACTCCATATTTCAACAACAACTCCACAACCATCATCAGCATTCAATACATCCAACACCATATATTAACAACCATACAACATACCAACCACAAGTCATATGCCTCTATTTCAACAACATACCACAAGTTATATTATACATATGCATACCTGATATAAATCTAGACTAACATTGTACTTTTCACTATCTTTATAACATCTTATATAATATAAACTTCAAAGTAAATACAATACAACATGATCTAATATACAAGACATCAAAAAGAGAACTTCAACCAAGACATCATGGAAAAGACTCTGGCACATAAGACTCCTCCACAGAAGGCACATACTCAGCTTCCTGAGAGACGTACCCAAAGTCTGGCTCAGTTACACCTGATAACAATAAACGAATGAGGGTGAGCTTATATATAACAAAGCGCAATGAGGATTCGAAAGATGTTTTGGAATTACTTTCTTTACCACTTCAGAAATCATCCTAGGAGCAATGAACACACAATAAACATTAATAACAATACAAATTCAGCAATAAAAGTAAACAATCAGTAAGGATACGATACACTTGTTCATTTGAAGCCGTTGGACTATATCCAATCCTTTCACGAACTTTAACATTCCCACCTTGTTACTCCCACTCAAGAGAATCCGGAAACCCTGATAGTACGACCCAACACCCATGGATTTCCTTGTCCATGCGAGTGAGGGAATTGGCCATGGTGGTCAGGTTATCGCTTGGCAAACCCGAGGCCACCTAGGGTAACACAACTCAATCAAGCCCGATAACAATTGTTATAAACATTCGCATGCACAACTAATCACTCAATCATGCAATCAACACTCTTAGAGAGGACAACAAAGAAGGTCGCCCCTCGATTAAATTCAACAATCAATTAAACAACTAAACAATTCTAATACATCAAAGTTAGATGATAAGATAGGCCATCCAACTCAACACACATTTCATCATGCATTCAAACTCGAACCTACTCAAGACAAACCCAAATATCAACTACATAAACACTATCAAACAATTAAAGACAACACTCAAACATTTCAAAGAAAGACTACACAAACTTCTAAAATTCATAACTTACAATCTACTAATCAAACAAACTCCAATCCACTTCCTATCACTCAACCATCAATGCAAGTATATTAACCCCCTCTTAAACCAACCAAAAGTCATCTAAAACAAGACCAACAACCCTAATTTTGGCAAGGGACGTTGGCTGAAATTTTTGGACTTTTGCTATAGCATTCAAATCAAAAATTCGGCATTACAACATTACTACCAAATAATTAACAAGCCTATAGAAGCAACAACCATTCAATTACAACCACTACAACAACAATTATTCAACTATAAGCCAATAAATTAATTTAAATGCACGAAAAATAAAAATACATGCTACCACCGTTCAAAACAATTAAGAATACATGTAAATGGTCCTTAACATATACTAAGCAATAATCTAACATCAATTTAACAAAATAACAACTACAAATGCATCAACTAAAGTTTGACACAAACTTTAAAAATAAGATCTAGTTTTTCACTCACCTTTGATACAAACTAAGGCTAGAAATAGGTAGAATGGATACCCAACAAGCAAAATCAAACTTTGAATGAAGTGGTTTGGCCTTGAAATGAAGTTTTTATGTGAAAAATGCTTTGAAAAACCTTGAAAATGTTCTTCATCTTTCTCCTCCAAGGAGCCATGGTTTTTGATGTGTTTTTGTGGTATTTTGGCTGATATTTGAGTATATATTAAGTTAAGTAAAAAGTCAATGCAAAAAGAATTGGTCAAAGTTGTTAACATTTGATATTTTAGTTTTTTTTATAGTTGTTTTAGCCAAAAATAGTAATAATAATACTATCTAACTTATACTATATATTTAGTAGACTATATTTTGAGGATCACTAATATTCATAAGCATATATTTACCTATGATTAAAATAAAACGCTTATTTTTGCAAAAGACGATGAAAAACTCATATTATTTATTTTTCAAATGTCTTTCAAATGCATTTTTCAATTGTGCCATTTTAGAAATATTTAAGATGAAATATAATTTTTATTTAATATATACTAGGTCAACAAAAGTCAACGCAAGAATTAAATGTAGTAGAAATTATTATTTTTGCTTTAAAACATACTTTTTCGCCCGTATAGTCTATTTAAATTCATAATCAGTTTCATAAATAACTTTTATTAAAATATGGGTATATTAATAATGAAGGACTAGTATTTAGAATATTTAAATGACCTGTGTCAAAATTTTAGCAGACGTGCGCTTCAAACACTATTCACAAATATCAACGATAAAAATTTTGATACAAATTTTTATAAAAATTTCATGAATGCTCACATATCATGTAATAGATGTTATAATCACTTAATTAACATATTTTAATTCAAATAACATATAAACAGGTGAAATCACGCAATTGAAAATATGGGCAAATTCGGGGTCTCACACGTATAGTAAATAGAACTTATTTGCATATACTTATATGTTTATTTAAGTGCTTGTATGAAATTATGTGTTACTTTAGCTTTGCATATACTTATTAACTTTACTTTTTCTATATTTCTCAAAATGTGTTAATACTATTTAAATAAATTATATAAAATGACTAACTTATTATTTTATTATTTGTATCATGTAGAATTACTTTCTTACAACTAATAAATTATTTTTCATCATTTAAAATTGAGCCCTGAGCTCGGAGTAAAAATTAAAGTTTTTTTTTTGGATTTCGTATTTTTTCCATATTACTTGACATATTTATAGTATACGTTCATTGGAATTTCGTGCATAGCATGTCGGGAGTGTAAGATATAAAATGTTTTGTGTCTTGTCTGATTAGTGTTAACTAGAATACTATTTGGGACCAAATGAGCTTTTATTGCATTTTTATTAACCAAATCCAAGCCCAAACTTATTATACAACCACATATATATCTATTTACACACATTTAAACATAATATATATTATAAAGAAAATCAAAAAAAAAAGAAAAAAAGGCCTTGAGGCCTTGAGCTTCAAGAAGGCATGGAGATAAAAATTTTGCTAGGGTTTTTGATCTTGTGAGCAATCCAAGCCTGTGGGAGTTGTTTCTAGCCATCAAAAGCCTTTACCTAGCTTCTACAACTTTTGTTTGGCGAGGGATTGCATTATTTTTGCATTTAGAGCTTTTGTTAAGTTTATGTAATTTGTTGTTTTGTTGATATATGATGATATTATGCCTAAATAATGTATGTATTGGTGTTTACTAAGTGTAGAGACATATTTTATGGTGTTGTATTGCTTGATTGCTAAATTTTTACAAAGGGCTTGTTAAGGAAGAAGATGAATAGTAACCTACATATATGATTGTGGCTTTATGATTCTAATGCTTTAAACATGTATCATAAGTGTTCTAGAAGCTAGATTGATGTTTAAAATGGATAGAACTTGCATAGAACTTGGTATATAGAGTTTGAACATAAAGGGGGTTGTTGTAGCTTATGAGTTAAATGCCTAGTTTAATGTTTAATTCATGTGCCATACGTGCTAATATGCCTAGTCTAATGCCTAAACTTGCTAGAATGTGATTAGAACTTGTTGAGAATTGATTGAACATAAAGGGGCTTATATGTGTATCTTGACCGTATATGTGTGTGTGAGTTAATTAGAGCTTGATTTAGGTTGGTAAGTGATTGTAGAGTGTCTAGTGTGCTTGTAAGGTGACCTCGGTGATAGATAGCTTGTTTAGTTGCTAGGAAGTAAAAGAGGCTAATTAAAGAATATAGAATTGTTGGTTATTATAAAGTGTGTTAACTTGTATTGTTTTATACTTTTAATGTAGTTAGATTACTAGTTGTGTTAGCTTTGATAGAATTTTGTGAAGTCTAAATTGTTTAGAATGGTGCATGACTATGACTCGGTTTAGCTTGGTAAAACTTGCCTTTTAAAGAAGATATAAGATACATTTGTGTTAATTGTAATTAAGTAGTTGAAGGCAAAGTGTTAAAAGAGTTAATTGATTACATGTGTGGCTAAGTGAAGTTCTAGCTAACTTATATCATTTGTGAGCTAATGGAATATTGATTAGTTATATTACTATTTTGATCAAATAAGAAAGATAATTAGTGTATTGTCATCTTTATGCTAATGATTATTAGTTGTTATGTTATAAATGTCTTGTACTCTAATGAATTGTGGAAAGTCCAGCTTGGTCTTTGGAAGATTTTTCATGTGCTAAGTGAATAAGGTTTCGATTAGGAAAGGTAATAGTTTAATTGTCTAGTGTACTAAGCTCCTTTGTATGTTAGTTTTGAGGCATAGTTGGCTTGTGTGGATTGTGTGCAAGTGAAGTTTAGCTTGGTTACTTGACTACTTGGTTGAAATTGGTATAGTAAATTGTTAAAGTGTTATACTAGTTTACTTACATAGTATTACGCTAGTTTTAAATGGCTAAGTGTTATACTTAAATGAATAAACTAGGGGTTTGCACATTTGAGCTAGTTCAAGGAGGTTTGGAGTGAATCTAAGCTATTCTCTTGCATATTTAGTCTAATCCAAGGTGATGGGGGTTTTCATCCTTTTGTGCATCTTAGTTTATTTTATTACTCATAAATTGTATGATTTAATATAATTGCTTGAGTTTATGTGTGCTTATTGTTTGCTATATTGAGTGCGAGGACAACCTACTTTGTTGTTCCTTGCTTGTGTGCTATTAAATTGTTATTTTAAGTCTCGTTATGTGTTAATCAAAACTCGAGGGTCAAGGTTACAACCTTTTTAGGCATGGTAGTGTCGAGAAACACCGGACTGTCACGCCCTAACACAACCCCACTTATGATCAGTCAGGACGCGGCGGAATTTCGGCATTATAACATTTGTAATATGGACAACATAACCATAAACCGGTTCACTACAAACACTTCACATCCAACAACAATTCCAACAACACACAACACAACCAACAACATCTTATAAACCAACCAACCAGCATTAAAACAACAAGATACAATGCCTCCGTCTCAACAACATACTACAAACCATAATAGACATATTAAAATAGACACCAAGCTAGCCTAATAATATATTCATATTCGAAAGAAAGACTACTAAGCTAGCATTGTACAATCCATTAACTTTAAAGTAAGTATACATTACAAGCTTCAAGACTTAATATAATACAACATATTATGAATTCAAGAACAACACATGAAGCATCCAAGCAAACATTCAAGCCTCAGGCTTGTCCACATTATCTGACGGCACATATTCCATGTACCCTAAATCTGGATCACCTGAAAGGACAGCAGAGAGGGTAAGCTTATATATAACAAAGCTCAGCGAGGTTTCAATAGGAAGTTTTGGAAACACTTTCATTTGGAAAACACCTTAGGAGTAATGAATATTATAAGCATCGACAACAACACAATTAAAGCCACACAAGTAACTAAGCAATAAGGAAATGATACACTAGTTGATGTACCTCCTTACGCCATCACGAACTCAACCGGCTTCTTGTAACACCCACAGATACATTCCGGAAGTACCTCAATCTAGACCCATACTCCATGATCATTCACCTACCACACGTGATAGGGGATAACACATGATAGTTATGCCAATGCGACCCGGCAAGCCCGATACCGCCCAAGAGGTGACACACACTAAATGACTTACAATAGTTAACACTTAACACTTAATATTCCGAGAGAACAATGTCACACCCCAACTCGACCCCTCATACGATCAGTCAGGACACAACAAAATTTTGGCAGTATAACGACAGTAATTAAGACACAGAGGCTCTAAACCAACCTCTTTAGAACATCATACAACCAACTCCACAAATCAATACAATCAAGTTAACAACATACAACACAACCAAAATATACATTAAACATTCTTTTACCATTGCATCCATAAGTTATACGACTGCGTTCCAACACCATACTTTTACTATATAACATACATTTTTTCCAAAATAGATTATAACCAATCTAACAACCTAACCATGTTCCAAAACAACACTACTAAATTAGCAATATACATAAGTCTTATAATTGAGTAAGCTATACAATATAACATATTACAACAACTAAGACAAATTTATGGCAACGACTCCGGCACACAAGACTCGTCCACATAAAGCACATTATCAGCTTCCTGAGGCACATATCCGTAATCTTGATCGGTAACACCTGTATGCATGCAATAATTGAGAGTAAGCTTATATAAAACAAGCCCAGTGAGGATTCGATAGATCTCTAACAGTATTTACTATACTCCTTGGAAATTATCCTTTGAACAGTAAACATACAATAAACATCAATAACAATATAATAACATAAACTATAATGACCATTCAATAAATGATACTCTAGTTGGTGTAGCTCCAAACGCCATCACGATCTCAACCAACTTCTTATCACCCCCATGACACACACACCCGAGGTACCTCACTAGCACTGCTTTCCATGGCATCTCCGCCCATGCGAGATGAGGGTAGCCTCTGATAGCCATGCCGTTTTCAACCCGACAGCCCGATACCGCCCGAGATGTGGCACACGCATATCAAGACTCAACAATAAAAATAAACATTCAATCACAGGAGGACAACCTTTTCCATTGACTATCTCCCGGTTCATCAATAATTAATAATCAATAATCAACAATCAATAACCAATAATCAATTAATCATCAATCAATTAATAACATTTCGACAACATAACATCAATTAATCAATTAACAACTAAACAACTAACTTAGATGACAAAGTAGGCCATCCAACTTAACATGCATTAGACACACAACCAAACCCTAATCTAACCATCAACAACTCACAATTCAATCACTCAAACACCACCCGATCATCTAAAGGCATATATCAACATTTTAAAGAAAGATAACCTAAACTTCTAATAATCATAACTTACATTCTACTAATCCAAACAACTCCAAACCAGTTCCTATCATTCACCCACTCAATCAACTACAATAGCCCCCTCGGAAACCAACCAAAATACATCCAAATCAAGCCCAACAACCCTAAAACCTCAATGCACCTAGGCTGAAATTTCCGAACTTTCACACCGACATCACAATCAAAATTTCGGCATTACAACGGCACTACCCCGTATTTAACAAACTTTTACAAATCGACGACAATCGATTCCAACCACTACAACTCAAAATATTCAACAAATAGCCAACAATTCAACTTTTAATACTCGAAAATAAAAATTCATGCTACAACGGTTCAAATCGTATATAAACGCATAAAACGATCCTTAGCATGCACTGAGCAATAATATAACATCAATTCAACTTTTTAACGGTTCAAAATTCAATTATATGCAAAAACATAAAAATGACATTTTGAGATCTAGAATTTTTCTCTCACCTTTGATTTTTTTTGATGCAAGAAAGATGTAGAATGGATGCCCAACAAGTGAAATCAAGCTTTGAATGAAGTAATTTGGACTTGAATTGCAAAATCTATGTGAAAAATGCTTTGAAAAACCTTTAAAATGCCTTCTTTCTTCTCCCTCATGGATTTTTGGTAATGTGTGTGTAGAATAAGTGTGTTTTGTGAGCTTTTAATGTGTGTTGATGATATATTAAGCAAAGGTCAAACAAATAAAAGAAAGTCAAAGTTGACACTTAGTTATTTTTAGTGTTTTCTTGTCTTTTAATTCCATTTTAGATTATTTCTTGCTCAAAACATTAATTTAACACTTAGACTATTTTAAGTAGTTTATTTTTAGGTGACAAGTGTGATAACCCGAACTCGGCATGCATTTAATGGCATTTAATTGCATTTAATTAAGTGTTATCTTAAATGTTAGCATTGAATTTTGTGTTTATTTTTAGTTAAACATTCATTTGTACCTTTATTTTCATACTTATGTTAATCGGTTTTATTTTTCTTGCACTTAAATGCTCGGATTTCAATTAAATAAAAAGTAGCTCTGAGCCGGAGTAAATTTTAAACTATGATGCTTTTCAAAAATTATATTTTCTTAAATTCTTTGAGATTTAATTGTTATTCTTTTATTGTCGCAAAGTGCATAGCATATCGAGAGCGATAGTTAGGAAACGATTTCTAGTCCTCAGCAAATAGTGAAAACTAGTGTTTAGTGTTTTAATTTTAGTAGTTTAGTTGTTATTAACTTGAATTTGATTTGTGATAGTTGTTTTAGCTTTAAAATGCATAAAATAAGCTAGATTGACCAACTTAAGTTAGCATTGACCAAGAGGCCTTGACCATTTGACTTTGTGTCACCTTATATGCATAATATTAACAAACAAAAAAAAAAAGAAAGCTGAAAAAATAGAATACAAAGGGCCGAAAATAGAAGGAGAAAAAAAAAAGAAATTTCAACTTCAAATCTTCACATCTTCGCGAGGGCTTGCATAGGGTTGTTTCCGAGGCTTCCAATGTGGTTTTCCTAGCGTCTAGGAGCGTCTAAGGTGAGGGTTTCATCGTTATTTGCACATTTGAAAATATTATGTCTAAACTTTAATTTTTAGAAATTATGCGTAGATTGTTATTTTATCCGTTTTGTTGCTTAAAGAATGATCCTTGTTGATTGTAGAACATGTATTTATAGCTTTTTAGCATTTTCTGCGGTTGAAAATTGAAATTGCAATTTAAATTGATTAATGAATAGTAAATAGTGAATAGTAAACCCCTGTTTCGATGAAGTTGCTCCGTTACGCGTTCTGTTGATGTAGGAAGGTGCTAGATATGCTAGAATGCCTAAATGTATGGTTTAATTGGATTGTGTAATGGAAAAATAGAGAAAAATGACTTAGTGAAAGTTGGGGTCATTTAGGTCAAGTTTGCATTTTATCGTTTTGCGTGAAGGCATTGTCGAGGTACGTCATGGAAGCACTTTTGGTGCTGTTGTGACATTGGTTGGGTAATCGGTTGAAGTAGTTGTAGTTCAAACGAGCAAAGGGAGAAATCAGGGCTTTGCGTGAATTCTAGGGTTAAGTAGGGTTTCGGGGTCTTTAGACGTGCCTTATGGTGACCTAGGAGGATTGGTGAAGTCAGTTTCTGTCACGCCCCAACTCGACCCCTCCTACAATCAGTCAGGACGCAACGGAATTTCGGCAGTATAACGACAGTAATTAGGATACCGAGGCTCTAAGCCAACCTCAATAGAACATCATACATCAACTTCACAAACCACACAACAAACAACTCCTCAATAAAGTAACAGCATACATCATAACCATATTATACAATAAACAGTCCTCGTTATATGCCTCCGTTCCAACATAATACATTAACCCTTAATATACAATACAAAAACACATTGAGCCAATCTAGCAACCTAATCATAAACAAAAGAAAATCTACTAAGACAACATCAACTAATTCATTTACTTATCAACATCTTATACATTATAAACTATAAAGCAGATAAAAGTCTACTAAGTTAATTTACAAGATAATAAAACATGTACGACATCATGGATAAGACTTTAGAACATAGGACTCATCCACGTAAGGCACGTTCTTTCTTCAGGAAGCACCTACCCGTAGTCAAAATCAGTAACACCTGCATGCATGCAATAATAGAGAGTGAGCTTATATAAAATAAGCCCAGTGAGGATCCGATAGATCTCGAGCAAGGTCTACTAAACTCCTTGGAATAATCCTTTGAGTCAGTAAACACACAAAAACAATAAATAATACTATCATCACATAACTATATAACCATTCAATAAAGGATACTCTCTCTAGTTGGTGTAGCTCCAAACGCCATCACGATCTCAACCATTCTTCTTGTAACTCCCCATTACTCACGCACCCGGGGTACCCCCAATAACCTCGCCCTCCATGACACCTCCGTCATGCGAGCTGGAGGCAATCTCTGATAGTCATGCCGTTATCAACCCGACAGCCCGATGCTGCCCGAGAGGTGGCACACACATACCAGAGACCCAGCAATAATAATAAACATCAATCATCAATATTCCGAGAGATCAGCAACAAAAGTGCCCGATTCCCGTACTCAATAATCAATCAATAAAACATCAATATAACATCAATATAACATTAAACAGCAAACAACTAAGTTAGACGACAAAGTAGGCCATCTAACCGAACATGCATTAAACACACAATCAAACTCTAATTTACCCATCAACAACTCACAATTCAATCACTCAACACCACCCAACCATCTAAAGGCATCGTTCAAGAAATTAAAGAATGACAACCTAAACTTCTAAAATTCATAACTTACAATCTACTAATCCAAACATTGCCAAATCAGTTTCTATCACTCACCCATTCAACCTACTACATTAACCCTCTCGGAAATCCACCATAACACCTCCAAATCATGCCCGATAACCCTAAAACCCTAGGATGTCTTGGCTGGATTTTCTGGGTTTTCACACGAACAATGTAATCGAAAATTCAGCATTACAACAGCGCTAACACGTAATTATCAAGTATTTAGAAATCGACGGCAATCGATTTCGATCAACACAACTCATTTAATTCAACTTTGAACATTTTAATCAAAATTAAATACCCGGAAAATAAAAATTATGCTACATCCGACAAAAATTCGTAGTATTGGTATATAACGATCCCTAGCATGCAAGGAGCAATAATCTATCATCAGATTTCAATTCTAACGGTTAAATTTTCATTTATGAGCAAAAGTATAAAAATGACATTTTGAGATCTAGAATTTTTCTCTCACCTGTGATGCGATAAAAGCCTAGGAATGCGTGCTATGCGTGCCCAACAAGCAGAATCCAAGTCGGCACGAAATTCTATGGACAAAAACTAGCTTTTTCTTTGAAAAATTGCTTTGAAAACCTTGAAAACTCCTTGGCTTAATCTCCCATGAAAATCTCGGCCATGTGTGTGAAAATGAGTGTGTTTTTGTGCTTTGGCAATGTGTGTTGATGATATATGCATGAAAGTCAAGATTTTAAATGAAAGTCAAAGTTGAAACTTTAGTGTTTTTAGTGTTTTCTTGACTTTAAATGCATTTTCTTGATCACCAAAGTTCAAAACAATTATTCAACACCCAAGCTAGCTCAAGTAAATTATTTTTAGGTGACAAGAAGTTTTACAATCAAACAATTCTACCCGAGTCGGCTTAAAACTCGATTTTCGTAAAAGTCGGTGGAAAAACCCTAATAAATTCTTAAGCCGATTTTAAAACTGATTTAATCAAACACAGGTCTATTAAAGTTCGTGGACTAGGTCTAGAAGGGTTAAAAAGACCAGTTTCAAAATTATAGCGGACGTGTTTCGAAAACACTATTCACTAAAAATCGACGATAAAATTTCGGACTCCGTTTTTGATGAAAATTTCATGAATGCACATTTAGCATGTTCTAGGAGTATTGATACTAAAATTACCACATTCTAAGTCATATAGCACATAAACAGGTCAATTCACGCAAAACGAGAATAAACACGTAAAACAAGATAGGATAGAAAAGTGGGGTTTCACAGTTTCCAAAACTCGTGGCTCGTTTGAAAGTAGTAGCGTTTTGAAAGTTGGAGTCATTTTGTGATTTTGTGTGTTTTCATAGTAAAATGCCTATAGAATGCTTATTATTGCTTGTTATGCTTGTTAAGGTTGGTTATGATTGAATTGTATATCAATTGTTGTTAATGCTTGTTAGTGTTGTTCTTGATATCTCGTTTATTGCCACTAATTTGTATAGTTGTACTATCGCTCGTATATTGCTTGTATCGTGTCTTGCATTGCATAGTGTCAGGCGCGTGAGTGATGGGCCTCTTTGGGTAGTCTCGGGCTGCCAGTGTTGGTTGCTCTAGCTCCGTGTCCTATTCCCTTTTCTCGCTTGGGTTGCCTCCCAGGGAGATTTGGGTCGTAAAATTGATGGTTACTCCCGGGGTATTCCAAACTGAAGTTATAAAGTGGTTGCGCGCTTATTGTCATCGTTGTCAACATCAAGCTCGAGATTGATGTATCGCTCGTGAAATGGCACATTGCTCGTATGAGTGAACCATAGCCTTCAGAGTGTGGTATAGCTTTGAATGGTTGTGTTAATGCTTTCAGTAATTGCTTATTGTATTGATTGTTTGTCTTGATTGCTTATTTATCAGTTTTATTGCTTAGTTGTACCTATTTGCATTGCACGAATTTCTTTCTCTCCAATTTGATATCTGTCTCACCCTCACTGAGTATATGTGTTGTGTATACTCACTCCTCACCACCACATATCAGGAAATGCCATGTTAGCTGGAAAGTTCGTGATTACGTGAAAGTTCATGCTTGAAGAGTTGTCTTGCGTGCCTATGTGGCTTGAGTTGTCGAAGTTGTAAATATGTATGCTTTCATGTATTGTATGTATTTAATGTCAAAAGGAATGTAATTTCAGTTTCATTAGATTGTTGAAGTAGTTTGATAAGTTAGATTATATATCTAGTCAGTATAGCTTAACTTTAATGCATGTTTGTAATGTCCAAAGGAAAAGAGTTAGAATGGTATGATAGTCTATTATATGCAATAAGTTAGAATGGTTTAATTGTAAAGCATGAATGTACTTGTAAAAGATGTGAAGAGGTAGGTTAGTCTGTAAACTAGAAATGTATATTTGTTTGTGATTACTTGTTGAGAACAAGGCTCGGATGGCCTTGAGGTGGTTGAATGTTTGGACATGGTATTGGTCCACTTATATGCTGTCGCATGTTTGCTTTTTGCCTAGAAACAGGGGAGACTCCGTCCGTTTTCCCTGAAAATTTTGCCCGGGTTTGGATTTGGGTTGTGATTAGATTGATTGATAGAACTCCCGGTCTCGAGAGGGATCGGGGTGTTACAACAAGAGTTTTCTCCTGCAAATACTTTCACCCGACTCGGCTAAAAACGCAATTTTCGCAAAAGAATGTGAAAAGTTATATTATTTGTTTTCAAATGTCTTTTGAATGCACAATTAATCTAAAATCATTTAATACCACATATAAATACATTTATATTAATATATACTAGGTCAACGAAAGTCAATACAAGAATCGGGTTTAGAAGAAATTACTATTTGGCTCAAAAATGCTACTTTTCGCCCGAAAAGTCTAATTAAATTACAATTTCGTTTCAGAATCAATTTTTATCAAACATGGGTCTATTAATAATAGAGGACTAGGTTTTAGCGGAGAGGTATTCAAAATATTATTCACAAAAATCGTTGATAAAATTTATGATGCCGTTTTTTATGAAAATTTTATGAATGCACACATAGCATGTATTAGGAATATAAATAACATATTTAGCACATTCTAACTCATATAATACATAAACAGGTCAAATCACGCAAATCGAGGCAAAGACACGCAAATCGAGGTAAAGACAAAAACTAGGGTTTCACATTTTTCTTCCATCAAACAATTGCGTCTGCGTAATTCTCGGACTGACAGACAATTAAGTCCTCAATCGTTTCACTTAACAAAACTTCTCTTAGTTCCCATTTATCTCTTAGGATGACACCTAACCAAAGACCTCAAAAGAACAAACTCTGTTGATTGCAAGATGATTATCATAATTCCAAGACGATCTTCAATTCATAATTCTCTCCTACCTAATATCATATTGCATATGAAAGAAATCGCAACTGTAAAGTCTTAGCATGACACCACTACTTATCAATCATCTTCTACTACACAAAAGAGCTCTATGAACACCCCGAGGGTTTAAAAACTCATTCACGATAACATGAATGATTACTGATGAATATCTCAAAAGTGACATTGGTCAGAATATGACTCTTATGAAATTTATAAGGAAATAAGGATATGGAAAGTCATATTTGAGCTAACAATCAAATGAACAAGAGGTCAAACAGATTAGAGAATCAAGAGGCTAATAGTTTAATAAGGAAGCATGATAACTAACATAAGAAATGTCTCAGCACCTATTAGTTAAATAAGTACGAACAAAGGATGATGACGAGTCAAAACAGTGCTGAGTATGTTGAACAAAAATTCCTGAATAAGTTGACATTTCAATTCTCGATGATTGTTCAAAGAACCAACAAGTAAGTTGTACTTGAGGCGAAATAAAATTAAGAAATAAGAGATGATTAATTCAATAGAAAACATGAATGACAAGAGTATCTCAGCACGCAATACCAAAGAAGTACGAATAAGAAATGACAACAACAGGACAGTGCCGAGTACTTTGAGTGAGCAATTACAAGCAAAGTAATGGCTCAGGATTTAATACTAAAACAATAGGATTAATAAGGATCAACAAGAATGACAATGATGTACTTAGGCAAGGAGTACATCAAGCATGTGAGATTCGAATAAGTAAAATGGTATACCAAAGGAGAGATTACTTTCAAATGAATAGTAATAGGATGAAATGAAATATTGAAATCAATGGCTGGAGATATAGAATGAAATATATAGAAGTCTGAAACCTTAACTTCAATAAGTGACATTGCTATAAGAAACAAATATGAATGTTAAGAATAGAAACAATATCAAATGAGTATAGAATCAATTAATCCAATAAGCAAAACTTTCAAGAAATAATTGATATGCTAGAAAAGTGTAACTCTCTCTCAAATAAGTGAGAATAGAGTAGAAAAGAATAATAAGACCAATAGAATAGGAAGCACAAAGGGTGTCCCACCTACACACTTAAACACCAACAAGTCAAATCCTACAATCTATCTCTCTCCAAAACAGGACACTAAGGAGATCTAGAGAACCTAAGGAGTCATAACAATCACCAAACAAGATAAATCACTCCAAAATTTTACATTCCATACCAGACCAATCACCAAACAAGATAAATCACCGATTACCCAACAAGATTGACTAATGAAGACTCCAAAATCTGATAACACAATACAGATTCGTATTAACCCATTATAACACAAGCAAATCCTCAGTCAACAATTTAGAAAGTCATACCACCTAGAACTCAAAAGCTTGATATAGGCAAGTAAATGTTCAGTCACCAAAATGCATTTTTATTTCCTCAAATAATTCTATCTCCCAACAATTACATCTTTGAATAAAGTAACTTTAGTCAGGAATCACTCCAATTGTCTCCAAGGTTTAAAGATCAAAACTCCAAAATATCCATTAATAATATAGCAATCCCAAATAGTAGAAATATATACATGTTATACTACACTTCATTCCATTCACAAATATACATCACTAATTCTTCAAATAAATTCATTCTAAATTAACCTCAAGAAAGTATAGTCTGAGTTGAGACTGCAAAATTGTCTAATCACAACCTCACGGAAACCTCAACTTATGATCCATCTCCAAGTAATAACAAGTTAAACATGGCAACAAAAGTAATTATAATCATCAAGATACATTACTATTTTCTCGAACAACTTCATTCTCGCTAAAGGACATCAAGAACAGATCCATTAAACTGAGACTAAAATCCATAAACATAACAATTAAAATCTCACTGATAAACTACTAGAATAATAATAATTCAAAATCATGGCCTACCTCTATTTCCAAAAACTCTTGCAGTCATCCTTATTTCACCCAAAAGAATCACCCACAGTTATAGCATATATACAATTATATCTCACGAAAACAAGTACCAACATATTACATGATTATCATATATTACAACATTATCACATAACACACAATTCGGCATATAAGAAGCCAACATCACATAAACAAGTTATATCATATAAATAAGTTATAAACAATTAAAGTCACATAAGCAACAAACTTCACATTAGACAAGTTGATCACGTAACTCACATTGGTCACTTAAAGTACATTGAGCACCTAAAGCACGTTGTTTCACATAAGCTAGTTATAAACAATTAAAACCACATAAACAACTAACTTCACACAGACACTTCAATCACATAAAACACATTTGTCACATAATACACATTAATCACAAAATGCATATTAACTACAACACATTGAGTACGTAAGACACGTTATCACATAAAACATATTGACCATATTAGTTCACTTAACACATAAAGCATATTGATCACATACAAAGTTAGACACATAAGTAAATTAATCACATAAACAAATTAACATATGTTTCACTTTTCTTTCACTAAATACATACTTGCATGCTTAGACCACTACCCACATTCCGAGGATACCTCCGCTGACAGCTAAACATGCGCTCTGATACCAATTAATGTCACACCCCAACTCGACCCCTTCTACGATCAGTCATGACGCAACGGAATTTTGGCAGTATAACGACAGTAATTAAGACACCGAGGCTCTAAACCAACCTCTTTGGAA
This sequence comes from Ehretia macrophylla, assembly GCA_037974665.1. NCBI lineage: Eukaryota > Viridiplantae > Streptophyta > Magnoliopsida > Boraginales > Ehretiaceae > Ehretia > Ehretia macrophylla. Next base: position 73,412,538 of record CM075779.1, read on the forward strand.
CATCATACAACCAACTCCACAAATCAATAACCAACTCCACAATCAAGTTAACAACATACAACGCAACCAAAATATACATTAAACATTCTTTTACCATTGCATCCATAAGTTATACGCCTCCGTTCCAACATCATACTTTTACTATATAACATACATTTTTTCCAAAATAGATTATAACCAATCTAGCAACCTAACCATGTTCCAAAACAACACTACTAAATTAGTAATATACATAAGTCTTATAATTGAGTAAGTTATACAATATAACATATTACAACAACTAAGACAAATTCATGGCAACGACTCCGGCACACAAGACTCGTCCACATAAGGCACATTCTTAGCTTCCTGAGGCATGTATCCGTAATCTTGATTGTTAACACCTGTATGCATGCAATAATTGAGAGTGAGCTTATATAAAACAAGCCCAGTGAGGATACGATAGATCTCTAACAGTATTTACTATATTCCTTTGAAATTATCCTTTGAGCAGTAAACACACAATAAACATCAATAACAATATAATAACATAAACTATAATGACCATTCAATAAATGATACTCTAGTTGGTGTAGCTCCAAACGCCATCACGATCTCAACTAACTTCTTATCACCCCCATGACACACACACCCGAGGTACCTCACTAGCCTTGCCCTCCATGGCATCTCCACCCATGCAAGATGAGGGTAGCCTCTGATAGGCAAGCCGTTTTCAACCCGACGGCCCGATACCTCCCGAAATGTGGCACACGCATATCAAGACTCAACAATAAAAATAAACATTCAATCAAAAGAGGACAACCTTTTCCATTGACTATCTCCTGGTTCATCAATCATTAATAACCAATAATCAATAATCAATTAATCATCAATCAATTAATAACATTTCAACAACATAACATCAATTAATCAATTAACAACTAAACAACTAAGTTAGATGACAATGTAGGCCATCCAACTTAACATGCATTAGACATACAACCAAACCCTAATCTAACCATCAACAATTCACAATTCAATCACTCAAACACCACCCGATCATCTAAAGGCATATATCAACATTTTAAAGAAAGACAACCTAAACTTCTAATAATCATAACTTACATTCTACTAATCCGAACAACTCCAAACCAGTTCCTATCATTCACCAACTCAATCAACTACAATAGCCCCCTCTGAAACCAACCAAAATATATCCAAATCAAGCCCAACAACCCTAAAACCTCAATGCACCTAGGCTAAAATTTTTGGACTTTCACACCGACATCACAATCACAATTTTGGCATTACAACGGCACTACCCCGTATTTAACAAATTTTTACAAATCGACGGCAATCGATTCCAACCACTACAACTCAAAATATTCAACAAATAGCCAACAATTCAACTTTTAATACTCGAAAATAAAAATTCATGCTACAACTGTTCAAATCTTATATAAACTCATAAAACAATCCTTAGCATGCAATATAACATCAATTCAACCTTCTAACGATTCAAAATTCAATTATATGCAAAAACATAAAAATGACATTTTGAGTTCTAGAATTTTTCTCTTACCTTTGATGTGTTTTGATGCAAGAAAGATGTAGAATGGATGCCCAACAAGTGAAATCAAGCTTTGAGTGAAGTGATTTGGACTTGAATTGCAAAATCTATTTGAAAAATGCTTTGAAAAACCTTAAAAATGCCTTTTTCTTCTCCCTCATGGATTTTCGGTAATGTGTGTGTAGAATGAGTGTGTTTTGTGAGCTTTTAATGTGTGTTGATGATATATTAAGCAAAGGTCAAACAAATAAAAGAAAGTCAAAGTTGACACTTAGTTATTTTTAGTGTTTTCTTGTCTTTTAATTCCATTTTAGACTATTTCTTGCTCAAAACATTAATTTAACACTTAGACTATTTTAAGTAGTTTATTTTTAGACGACAAGAGTTTTTTCATGCAAAGACTTTCACCCGACTCGGCTAAAAATGCAATTTTTGCAAAAGAATGTGAAAAGTCATATTATTTGTTTTCAAATATCGTTTGAATGCACAATTAATCTAAAATCATTTAATACCACATATAAATACATTTATATTAATATATACTAGGTCAACGAAAGTCAATACAAGAATCGGGTTTAGAAGAAATTACTATTTGGCTAAAAAATGCTACTTTTCACCCGAAAAGTCTATTTTAATTACTATTCTATTTCAGAATCAATTTTTATCAAACATGGGTCTATTAATAATAGAGGACTAGGTTTTAACGGACAAGTGTTCAAAATACTATTCACAAAAATCGTTGATAAAATTTATGATGCCGTTTTTATGAAAATTTTATGAATGCACACATAGCATGTATTAGGAATATAAATCACATATTTAGCACATTCTAACTCATATAATACATAAACAGGTCAAATCACGCAAATCGAGGCAAAGACACGCAAATCGAGGTAAAGACAAAAACTGGGGTTTCACATTTTTCTTCCATCAAACAATTGCGTCTGCGTAATTCTCGGACAGACAGACAATTAAGTCCTCAATCGTTTCACTTAACAATACTTCTCTTAGTTCCTATTTATCTCTTAGGATGACACCTAACCAAAGACCTCAAAAGAACAAACTCTGTTAACTGCAAGATGATTATCATAATTCCAAGACGATCTTCAATTCATAATTCTCTCCTACCTAATATCACATTGCATATGAAAGAAATCGCAATTGTAAAATCTTAGCATGACACCACTACTTATCAATCATCTTCTACTACACAAAAGAGCTCTATGAATACCCCGAGGGTTTAAAAACTCATTCACGATAACATGAATGATTACTGATGAATATCTCAAAAGTGACATTGGTCAAAATATGGCTCTTATGAAATTTATAAGGAAATAAGGATATGGAAAGTCATATTCGAGCTAACAATCAAGTGAACAAGAGGTCAAAGAGATTAGAGAATCAAGAGGCTAATAGTTTAATAAGGAAGCATGATAACTAACATAAGAAATGTCTCACCACCTATTAGTTAAATAAGTACGAACAAAGGATGATGACGAGTCAAAACAGTGCTGAGTATGTTGAACAAAAATTCCTGAATAAGTTGACATTTCAATTCTTGATGATTGTTCAAAGAACCAACAAGTAAGTTGTACTTGAGGCGAAATGAAATTAAGAAATAAGAGATGATTAATTCAATAGAAAACATGAATGGCAAGAGTATTTCAGCACGCAATACCAAAGAAGTACGAATAAGAAATGACAACAACAGGACAGCGCCGAGTACTTTGAGTGAGCAATTACAAGCAAAGTAATGGCTCAGGATTTAATAATAAAACAATAGGATTAATAAGGATCAACAAGAATGACAATGATGTACTTAGGCAAGGAGTACATCAAGCATGTGAGATTCGAATAAGTAAAATGGATACCAAAGGAGAGATTACTTTCAAATGAATAGTAATAGGATGAAATGAAATATTGAAATCAATGGCTGGAGATATAGAATGAAATATATAGAAGTCTGAAACCTTAACTTCAATAAGTGACACTGCTATAAGAAACAAATATGAATGTTAAGAATAGAAACAATATCAAATGTGAATAGAATCAACTAATCCAATAAGCAAAACTTTCAAGAAATAATTGATATGCTAGAAAAGTGTAACTGTGATAACCCGAACCCGGCATGCATTTAATAGCACTTGACTGCATTTGATTAAATGTTTAATTAGTTAAATCAACCAATTTGCACCATTTTAATATTTCTCTTGGAAGCATTTAGTAGTTGTGTATTGAATAATTAAAAGATTATTATCTATTTCTAATAATTATAGTAATTGAATTTATACTCTTGTGATTAATTAAGTGTCATCTTAAATGTTAGGGTTTAATTGTATTTGACTACGTGTTATATTAACTTTCATTTGTATCTTAATATTGACTTCATAATTCTTGAAAATGTTCTAGAAATAGTTAAATTAATTATTTTAAATGAATTTTGATTACCTTGATTGTTTTGATTATTTTAATAATCGGTTTTGGTTGTTTTGTGTTAAAATCACTCGGTTTTCAAATAAAAGAGGAAAGTAGCTCTGAGCCGGAGTAAATTTTAAACTATGATGCTTTCCAAAAATGATATATTTCTTAGATTCTTTGAGATTTAATTGTCACTTCTTGGTTGACGCAAAGTGCATAGCATATCGAGAGAGATAGTTAGGAAATGAATTCGAGTCCTCAGCAAATAGTGAAACTAGTATTTTAGTGCCTTAAATTTTATAATTTAATTGTTGTTAGCTAGAATTGATATTTCCTTAGTTGTTTTAGCCTAAAAATGCATGAAATAGGCTAGTTTGACCAAGTTTAAGTTAGTTTGACCAAGCCTTGACCATTTGACCAACTTTGTCATCCTTTATTAAGCAAAATAACAAAGAAAAAGAAATAAAAACAAGCTGAAAACAGCCTTGAGATGGCCGAAAATCCAAAGGAAAAAAAAACACATTTCAACATTCAAAACTTCGATTCTTCGCGAGGGCTTGCACGGGGTGGTTTCCGAGGCATCCTACGAGGTTTTCCTAGCGTCTAGGAGCGTCTAAGGTGAGGGTTTCATCGTTATTTGCACATTTGAAATATTTGTATCTAAACTTTGATTTTTGGATTTTATGCGTAGATCGTTAGTTTAATCATTTTAATGCTTAAAGAATGTTCCTTGTTGATTGTAGAACATGTATTTATAGCTTTTTAACATTTTCTGCGGTTGAATATTGAAATTGAAATATAAATTGTGTAATGAATAGTAAATTATGAATAGTAAACCCCCATTTCGATGAAGTTGCTCCGTTACGCGTTCTGTTGATGTAGGAAGATGCTAGATATGCTAGAATGCCTAAATGTGTGGTTTAATTGGAATGTGTAATGGAAAAACGGAGAAAAATGGCTTAGTGAAAGTCGGGGTCGTTTAGGTCGAGTTTGGCATTTTCTCGTTTTGCATGTTGGCATTGTTTTGAGAGGCAATGGAAGCACTTTTGGTGCGATTATGGCGTTGGTTGGGTGTTTGGTTGGTATAGTTGTTGTTCAAACGAGCAAAGGGGGAAATCGGGACTTTGCGCGAATTCTAGGGTAAAGTAGGGTTTCGGGGTCTTTAGACGTGCCCTATGGTGACCTAGGAGGATTGGCGAAGTCGGTTTTCAGAACTCGTGGCTCGTTTGGAAATGGTAGTGTTTTGATAGTTGGGGCCGATTTGTGATTTTGCTTGTTTTCTTGATATTATGCCTATAGAATGCTTAGGGTGGCTTGATATACTTGTTTGAATTGATTTTGATTGAAATGCTTATCAACTGTTGCTATTGCGTGCGAGAGTAACCTACTTTGTTATTCTCCTACTTATGGCTTTATTGCTCGTTTATCGCCTTGTATCGAGTCTTGCATTGCATAGTGTCAACGCGTGAGTGATGGGCCTCTCTGGGTAGCCTCGGGTTGCCAGTGTTGGTTGCTCTAGCTCCGTAGCTATTCCCTCTTCTCGCTTGGGTTGCCTCCCAGGGAGATTTGGGTCGTAGATTGATGGATACTTCCGGGGTATTCCAAACTGGTGTTATAAGGTGGTTGCACGCTTATTGTCATCGTTGTCAACATCAAGCTCGAGATTGATGTATCGTTCGTGAAATGGTATATTGCTCGTAAGAGTGAACCATAGCCTTCAAAGTATGGTATAGCTTTGATTGGTTGTGTTAATGCTTTCTTGATTGTTTATTATATTGTCGTTTGTATTGAATGCTTTCTTATTGACTTTGTTGCTTAACTGTGTCTATTTGCATTGCACGATCTTCTTTCTCTCCAATTCGATATCTGTCTCGCCCTCACTGAGTATACGTGTTGAGTATACTCACTCCTCACTACCACATTTTAGGAAATGTCATGTTAGCTAGAAAGTTCGTGATTTCGTGAAAGTTCATTGCCTGAAGAATTGTCTTGCGTGCCTATGTGGCTTGAGTGTTGAAGTTTGTAAAGATGTATGTTCATATGTTGTTTGTATTTATTGTCAAAAGAAATGTAATTTAAATTTAGCTAAGTAGCTGAGGTGAATTGATAAGCTAGTTTATGTAATCAGTTAGCATAGCTTAACTTCAATGCATGTCTGTAATGTCCAAAGGAAAAGAGTTAGAATGGCATGATTGTTTATTTTATGCAGTAGCTTAGTATGGTTTAACCGTCTAGTTGGAATGTACTTGTCAAAAATGAAAAAAGATAGGTTAGCTTTTAAATTGGAAATGTATGTATACTTGCTGAGTTTAAATTGTTGAGAACCGAGGCTCGGATGGCCTTGAGGTGGTTTTGAATGTTTGGACATGGTATTGGTCCATTTATATGCTATTACAGGTTTTACATTTCGCCTAGAAACAGAGGAGACTCCGTCCGTTTTCCCTGAAAATTTTGCCCGGGTTTGGATTTGGGTTGTGATTAGATCGATTGATAGAACTCCCGGTCTCGAGAGGGATCGGGGTGTTACAGGTGGTATCAGAGCTTGTTTAGCTCATAAGCTGGGACAGGGTCCTCGGTCTGGTAGGTAGTGACCCTTGAATGTGTGATTGTTAAGTGTGTCTTGAAAGTGTATGCTTGTATGTGAGATTGTGTGTCTTGACTTGAATGTATGCACTTATGTGATAAAGTTATGTGTTATGTGTTAAATGTTTCTCAAGAAAGGTGAAATGTCTAGTTGTCTATCGAATTGACTTATTGAATTGGCATCGTGAATTGAATTGACCTTGTGAATTGTTATTTGCTTGAAGTATTACTTGTAATGTGTGTATAGAATGTCTTGAATTAGCTATGCCGTGATTTGAATTGATTATGATGTGCTTGACTTGATTGTCGTGATTGAGTGACTTTGTTGAATAAACTGTTTTGTAAACTTGCTTGCATAATAGTTTAAGGCATGTGTATAACTGTGATATCTTGGCATTCATACATGTCCCGTGGAAATGGTAAGTAAGTCCTCTTCCTCCCCTGAAGAAAGTGGTTCACCGCTGGCTTTTCAAGGTGTATGGATTGGCAGGAAATGAATGGCATTTGACTAGCCTTTATTTGAGAATTGGTGTTTGCTTTTGGAGCTCGGTTACTGGCGAATCTCTATGGTCCTCCTCTGTGCTTAACAGTTGTGAAAGAGTAGCTTTCTCTTGGGGTTTTATTTGGTTATTCTCTAGGGCATTCTTTGGCTTTCTTAACGGGTATTTTTTTGGGGACTTCTGTTGGCATTTCTCGGTGGATTTGGCTATTGGGGTTTCAATCGGCCTTACTGCACAGTATTATCTATGGTATATGTGTCTCGGTCTTTATTGGTGTGACATTGGCATCCCTGATTGGAAATTCTTCAATGGCATTCTCTAGGATCCTTAGTGGCCATTTATTTAGTATTTACTTATTAGGCAAACTTGGCTACTTTCTTATTGGAGCATTGTTTTGGATATCTTCTTCAGTGTTCCTCAGTAGGTTTGGTATTTGGAGTTCCTATCAGACTTATTGTATAATACTACTTATGGTATTCTTTGAAATTCTTATTGGGCGTTCTATTGGTATTTTCTTTATTGGCAAGGTTGTATGAAGTTCTCACTTGGCAAACAGTGAAGAGGCCTCAGAGTTTGGTTTCGGTATATTGTTCACCAGTTCGGTGTTTATTCTTGGAGTTTTCGTCCAACTGGGAAACTATGTTTGTTATTCAACTTGGTTGTCTTATTGGGCACATTATATCTTCTCTGCTATTTCCTTTGACATTCATCTCAGCATTTGATAGCAAAAACTCAAAATCTAATTGGTTGTTCCATGGGGTTATTATTTGGAAGGCTTCTTTGGAACTTTGGAAGTATATTTGATTGGGTTCTTGGTATTTTCTTTAGCACTCTTAACAGGGAATTCTTCTATGAAATTCATGACCAGCGGGGTATTTCTTGGACCTCTGGATGGAACCTTTATTTGAGCCTCTACTTGGTTTCTTGCTTGGGGATTCTCGGGCAGTAATAGTCAGACTTCTATTGGAGATTTGTGCGTGGGGTATTCTTTTTTTCGTTATTGTGTGGTATTAATGACATCTACATTATCTTTGCTATAGTCCTTATTGGTATTATCTCGGCGTTGCTGGTTGGAGTTTATTCTTCTTCGGTATTCGTGTCAACGAGATTCTTGTACGGTATCTACATTTGAGCCTTTATTTGGCGTTACCACTTGGCATTTCTACTTGAACTTTCCTATTGGTCATCTTGATGAAATACTTGTTCAGTAGCTAATGAAGATTAGTCAGAATTGGATTTCAGATGATGCTGAGTTCTATTGGAAGAAGAATTGCGAGGACGCAATTGTTTTAAGGGGGGAAGGATGTGATAACCCGAACCCGGCATGCATTTAATAGCACTTGACTGCATTTGATTAAATGTTTAATTAGTTAAATCAACCAATTTGCACCATTTTAATATTTCTCTTGGAAGCATTTAGTAGTTGTGTATTGAATAATTAAAAGATTATTATCTATTTCTAATAATTATAGTAATTGAATTTATACTCTTGTGATTAATTAAGTGTCATCTTAAATGTTAGGGTTTAATTGTATTTGACTACGTGTTATATTAACTTTCATTTGTATCTTAATATTGACTTCATAATTCTTTAAAATGTTCTAGAAATAGTTAAATTAATTATTTTAAATGAGTATTGATTACCTTGATTGTTTTGATTATTTTAATAATCGGTTTTGGTTGTTTTGTGTTAAAATCACTCGGTTTTCAAATAAAAGAGGAAAGTAGCTCCGAGCCGGAGTAAATTTTAAACTATGATGCTTTCCAAAAATGATATATTTCTTAGATTCTTTGAGATTTAATTGTCACTTCTTGGTTGACGCAAAGTGCATAGCATATCGAGAGAGATAGTTAGGAAATGAATTCGAGTCTTCAGCAAATAGTGAAACTAGTATTTTAGTGCCTTAAATTTTATAATTTAATTGTTGTTAGCTAGAATTGATATTTCCTTAGTTGTTTTAGCCTAAAAATGCATGAAATAGGCTAGTTTGACCAAGTTTAAGTTAGTTTGACCAAGCCTTGACCATTTGACCAACTTTGTCATCCTTTATTAAGCAAAATAACAAAGAAAAAGAAATAAAAACAAGCTGAAAACAGCCTTGAGATGGCCGAAAATCCAAAGGAAAAAAAAACATTTCAACATTCAAAACTTCGATTCTTCGCGAGGGCTTGCACGGGGTGGTTTCCGAGGCATCCTACGAGGTTTTCCTAGCGTCTAGGAGCGTCTAAGGTGAGGGTTTCATCGTTATTTGCACATTTGAAATATTTGTATCTAAACTTTGATTTTTGGATTTTATGCGTAGATCGTTAGTTTAATCGTTTTAATGCTTAAAGAATGTTCCTTGTTGATTGTAGAACATGTATTTATAGCTTTTTAACATTTTATGCGGTTGACTATTGAAATTGAAATATAAATTGTGTAATGAATAGTAAATTATGAATAGTAAACCCCCGTTTCGATGAAGTTGCTCCGTTACGCGTTCTGTTGATGTAGGAAGATGCTAGATATGCTAGAATGCCTAAATGTGTGGTTTAATTGGAATGTGTAATGGAAAAACGGAGAAAAATAGCTTAGTGAAAGTCGGGGTCGTTTAGGTCGAGTTTGGCGTTTTCTCGTTTTGCGTGTTGGCATTGTTTTGGGAGGCCATGGAAGCACTTTTGGTGCAATTATGGTGTTGGTTGGGTGTTTGGTTGGTATAGTTGTAGTGCAAACAAGCAAAGGGGAAAATCGGGACTTTGCGCGAATTCTAGGGTAAAGTAGGGTTTCAGGGTCTTTAGACGTGCCCTATGGTGACCTAGGAGGATTGACGAAGTCGGTTTCCAGAACTCGTGGCTCGTTTGGAAATGGTAGCGTTTTGATAGTTGGGGCCGATTTGTGATTTTGCTTGTTTTCTTGATATTATGCCTATAGAATGCTTAGGGTGGCTTGATATACTTGTTTGAATTGATTTTGATTGAAATGCTTATCAACTGTTGCTATTGCGTGCGAGAGTAACCTACTTTGTTATTCTCCTACTTGTGGCTTTATTGCTCGTTTATCGCCTTGTATCGAGTCTTGCATTGCATAGTGTCAGCGCGTGAGTGATGGGCCTCTCTGGGTAGCCTCGGGTTGCCAGTGTTGGTTGCTCTAGCTCCGTAGCTATTCCCTCTTCTCGCTTGGGTTGCCTCCCAGGGAGATTTGGGTCGTAGATTGATAGATACTTCCGGGGTATTCCAAACTGGTGTTATAAGGTGGTTGCGCGCTTATTGTCATCGTTGTCAACATCAAGCTCGAGATTGATGTATCGCTCGTGAAATGGTATATTGCTCGTAAGAGTGAACCATAGCCTTCAAAGTGTGGTATAGCTTTGATTGGTTGTGTTAATGCTTTCTTGATTGTTTATTATATTGTCGTTTGTATTGAATGCTTTCTTATTGACTTTGTTGCTTAACTGTGTCTATTTGCATTGCACGATCTTCTTTCTCTCCAATTCGATATCTGTCTCGCCGTCACTGAGTATACGTGTTGAGTATAATCATTCCTCACCACCACATTTCAGGAAATGTAATGTTAGCTGGAAAGTTCGTGATTTCGTGAAAGTTTGTTGCCTGAAGAGTTGTCTTGCGTGCCTATGTGGCTTGAGTGTCGAAGTTTGTAAAGATGTATGTTTATATGTTGTTTGTATTTATTGTCAAAAGAAATGTAATTTAAATTTAGCTAAGTAGCTGAGGTGAATTGATAAGCTAGTTTATGTAATCAGTTAGCATAGCTTAACTTCAATGCATGTCTGTAATGTCCAAAGGAAAAGAGTTAGAATGACATGATAGTTTATTTTATGCAGTAGCTTAGTATGGTTTAACCGTCTAGTTCGAATGTACTTGTCAAAAATGAAAAGAGATAGATTAGCTTTTAAATTGGAAATGTATGTATACTTGCTGAGTTTAAATTGTTGAGAACCGAGGCTCGGATGGCCTTGAGGTGGTTTTGAATGTTTGGACATGGTATTGGTCCATTTATATGCTATTACAGGTTTTACATTTCGCCTAGAAATAGGGGAGACTCCGTCCGTTTTCCCTGAAAATTTTGCCCGGGTTTGGATTTGGGTTGTGATTAGATCGATTGATAGAACACCGGTCTCGAGAGGGATCGGGGTGTTACAGTAACTCTCTCTCAAATAAGAGAGAATAGAGTAGAAAAACATAATAAGACCAATAGAATAGGAAGCACAAAGGGTGTCCCACCTACACACTTAAACACCAACAAGTCAAATCCTAGAATCATTCTCTCTCCAAAACAAGACACTAAGGAGATCTAGAGAACCTAAGGAATCATAACAATCACCAAACAAGATAAATCACTCCAAAATTTACATTCCGCACCAGACCAATCACCAAACAAGATAAATCTCCGATTACCTAACAAGATTGACTAATGAAGACTCCAAAATCTGATAACACAATACAGATTCATATTAACCCATTATAACACAAGCGAATCCTCAATCAACAATTTAGAAAGTCATACCACCTAGAACTCAAAAGCTTGATGTAGGCAAGTAAATATTCAGTCGCCAAAATGCATTCTTATTTCATCAAATAATTCTATCTCCCAACAATTACATCTTCGAATAAAGTAACTTTAGTCAGGAATCACTCCAATTGTCTCCAAGGTTTAAAGATCAAAACTCCAAAATATCCATTAATAATATAGCAATCCCAAATAGTAGAAATATATACATGTTATACTACACTTCATTCCATTCACAAATATACATCACTAATTCTTCAAATAAATTCATTCTAAAATAACATCAAGAAAGTATAGTCTGAGTTGAGACTGCAAAAGTGTCTAATCACAACCTCACGGAAACCTCAGCTTATGATCCATCTCCAAGTAATAACATGTTAAACATGGCAACAAAAGTAATTATAATCATCAAGATACATTACTATTTTCTCGAACAACTTCATTCTCGCTAAAGGAACATCAAGAACAGATCCATTAAACTGAGACTAAAATCCATAAATATAACAATTAAAATCTCACTGATAAACTACTAGAATAATAATAATTCAAAATCATGGCCTACCTGTATTTCCGAAAACTCTTGCAGCCATCCTTATTTCACCCAAAAGAATCACCCACAATTATAGCATATATATAATTATATCTCATGAAAACAAGTACCAACATATTACATGATTATCATATATTACAGCACTATCACATAACACACAATTCAACATATAAGAAGCCAACATGACATAAACAAGTTATATCACATAAATAAGTTATAAACAATTAAAGTCACATAAGCAACAAACTTCACATTAGACAAGTTGATCACGTAACTCACATTGGTCACTTAAAGTACATTGAGCACCTAAAGCACGTTGTTTCACATAAGCTAGTTGTAAACAATTAAAACCACATAAACAACTAACTTCACACAGACACTTCAATCACATAAAACACATTTGTCACATAATACACATTAATCACAAAATGCATATTAACTACAACACATTGAGTACGTAAGACACGTTATCACAAAAACATATTGACCATATTAGTTCACTTAACACATAAAGCATATTGATCACATACAAAGTTAGACACATAAGTAAATTAATCACATAAACATATTAACATATGTTTTACTTTTCTTTCACTAAATACATACTTGCATGCTTAGATCACTACCCACATTCCGAGGATACCCCCACTGACAGCTAAACATGCGCTCTGATACTAATTAATGTCACACCCCAACTCGACCCCTTCTATGATCCGTCAGGACGCAACGGAATTTTGGCAGTATAACGACAGTAATTAAGACACCGAGGCTCTAAACTAACCTCTTTGGAACATCATACAACCAACTCCACAAATCAATAACCAACTCCACAATCAAGTTAACAACATACAACGCAACCAAAATATACATTAAATATTCTTTTACCATTGCATCCATAAGTTATACGCCTCCATTCCAACATCATACTTTTACTATATAAAATACATTTTTTCCAAAATAGATTATAACCAATCTAGCAACCTAACCATGTTCCAAATCAACACTACTAAATTAGCAATATACATAAGTCTTATAATTGAGTAAGTTATACAATATAACATAATACAACATTTAAGACAAATTCATGGCAACGACTCCGGCACACAAGACTCGTCCACATAGGGCACATTCTCAGCTTCCTGAGGCACGTATCCGTAATCTTGATCGGTAACACCTGTATGCATGCAATAATTGAGAGTGAGCTTATATAAAACAAGCCCAGTGAGAATTCGATAGATCTCTAACAGTATTTACTATACTCCTTGGAAATTATCCTTTGAGTAGTAAACACACAATAAACATCAATAACAATATAATAACATAAACTATAATGACCATTCGATAAAGGATACTCTAGTTGGTGTAGCTCCAAACGTCATCACGATCTCAACCAACTTCTTATCACCCCCATGACATACATACCCGAGGTACCTCACTAGCCCTGCCCTCCATGGCATCTACGCCCATGTGAGATGAGGGTAGCCTCTGATAGCCATGCTATTTTCAACCCGACAGCCCGATACCACCCGAGATGTGGCACACGCATATCAAGACTCAACAATAAAAATAAACATTCAATCACAGGAGGATAACCTTTTCCGTTAACTATCTCCCGGTTCATCAATAATTAATAATCAATAATCAATAATCAATAGTCAATAATCAATTAATCATCAATCAATTAGTAACATTTCAACAACATAACATCAATTAATCAATTAACAACTAAACAACTAAGTTAGATGACAAAGTTGGCCATCCAACTTAACATGCATTAGACACACAACCAAACCCTAATCTAACCATCAACAACTCACAATTCAATCACTCAAACACCACCCGATCATATAAAGGCATACATCAACATTTTAAAGAAAGACAACCTAAACTTCTAATAATCATAACTTACATTCTACTAATCCAAACAACTCCAAACCAGTTTCTATCATTCACCCACTCAATCAACTACAATAACCCCCTCGGAAACCAACCAAAATACATCCAAATCAAGCCCAACAACCCTAAAACCTCAATACACCGAGGCTGAAATTTCAGGACTTTCACACCGACATCACAATCAAAATTTCGGCATTACCGTATTTAACAAACTTTTACAATTCGACGGCAATCGATTCCAACCACTACAACTTAAAATATTTAACAAATAGCCAACAATTCAACTTTTAATACTCGAAAATAAAAATTCATGCACTTAACAATACTTCTCTTAGTTCTCATTTATCTTTTAGGATGACACCTAACCAAAGACCTCAAAAGAACAAACTTTGTTGACTGCAAGATGATTATCATAATTCCAAGACGATCTTCAATTCATAATTCTCTCCTACCTAATATCATATTGCATATGAAAGAAATTGCAACTCCAAAGTCTTAGCATGACACCACTACTTATCAATCATCTTCTATTACACGAAAGAGCTCTATGAACACCCCGAGGGTTTAAAAACTCATTCACGATAACATGAATGATTACTGATGAATATTTCAAAAGTGACATTGGTCATAATATGGCTCTTATGAAATTTATAAGGAAATAAAGATATGGAAAGTCATATTCGAGCTAACAATCAAGTGAACAAGAGGTCAAACAGATTAGAGAATCAAGAGGCTAATAGTTTAATAAGGAAGCATGATAACTAACATAAGAAATGTCTCACCACCTATCAGTTAAATAAGTACGAACAAAGGATGATGACGAGTCAAAACAGTGCTGAGTATGTTGAACAAAAATTCCTGAATAAGTTGACATTTCAATTCTCGATGATTGTTCAAGGAACCAACAAGTAAGTTGTACTTGAGGCGAAATGAAATTAAGAAATAAGAGATGATTAATTCAATAGAAAACATGAATGGCAAGAGTATCTCAGCAAGCAATACCAAAGAAGTACGAATAAAAAATGACAACAACAAGACAGTGCCGAGTACTTTGAGTGAGCAATTACAAGCAAAGTAATGGCTCAGGATTTAATACTAAAACAATAGGATTAATAAGGATCAACAAGAATGACAATGATGTACTTAGGCAAGGAGTACATCAAGCATGTGAGATTCGAATAAGTAAAATGGTATACCAAAGGAGAGATTACTTTCAAATGAATAGTAATAGGATGAAATGAAATATTGAAATCAATGGCTGAAGATATAGAATGAAATATATAGAAGTCTGAAACCTTAACTTCAATAAGTGACATTGCTATACGAAACAAATATGAATGTTAAGAATAAAAACAATATCAAATGAGAATAGAATCAATTAATCCAATAAGCAAAACTTTCAACAAATAATTGATATGCTAGAAAAGTGTAACTCTCTCTCAAATAAGTGAGAATAGAGTAGAAAAGAATAATAAGACCAATAGAATAGGAAGCACAAAGGGTGTCCCACCTACACACTTAAACACCAACAAGTCAAATCCTACAATCTATCTCTCTTCAAAACAAGACACTAAGGAGATCTAGAGAACCTAAGGAGTCATAACAATCACCAAACAAGATAAATCACTCCAAAATTTTACATTCCGTACCAGACCAATCACCAAACAAGATAAATCACCGATTACCCAACAAGATTGACTAATGAAGACTCCAAAATCTGATAACACAATACAGATTCATAGTAACCCATTGTAACACAACGAATCCTCAATCAACAATTTAGAAAGTCATACCACCTAGAACTCAAAAGCCTGATGTAGGCAAGTAAATGTTCAGTCACCAAAATGCATTCTTATTTTCTCAAATAATTCTATCTCCCAACAATTACATCTTTGAATAAAGTAACTTTAGTCAGGAATCACTCCAATTGTCTCCAAGGTTTAAAGATCAAAACTCCAAAATATCCATTAATAATATAGCAATCCCAAATAGTAGAAATATATACATGTTATACTACACTTCATTCCATTCACAAATATACATCACTAATTCCTCAAATAAATTCATTCTAAAATAACCTCAAGAAAGTATAGTCTGAGTTGAGACTGCAAAAGTGACTAATCACAACCTCACGGAAACCTCAACTTATGATCCATCTCCAAGTAATAACAAGTTAAACATGGCAACAAAATTAATTATAATCATCAAGATATATTATTATTTCCTCGAACAACTTCATTCTCGCTAAAGGAACATCAAGAACAGATCCATTAAACTGAGACTAAAATCCATAAACATAACAATTAAAATCTCATTGATAAACTACTAGAATAATAATAATTCAAAATCATGGCCTACCTCTATTTCCGAAAACTCTTGTAGTCATCCTTACTTCACCCAAAAGAATCACCCACAGTTATAGCATATATACAAATATATCTCATGAAAACAAGTACTAACATATTACATGATTATCATATATTACAACATTATCACATAACACACAATTCAGCATATAAGAAGCCAACATCATATAAACAGGTTATATCACAGAAGTAAGTTATAAACAATTAAAGTCACATAAGCAACAAACTTCACATTAGACAAGTTGATCATGTAACTCACATTGGTCACTTAAAGTACGTTGAGCACCTAAAGCACGTTGTTTCACATAAGCTAGTGATAAACAATTAAAACCACATAAACAACTAACTTTACATGACACTTCAATCACATAAAACACATTTGTCACATAATACACATTAATCACAAAATGCATATTAACTACAACACATTGAGTACGTAAGACACATTATCACATAAAACATATTGACCATATTAGTTCACTTAACACATAAAGCATATTGATGACATACAAAGTTAGACACATAAGTAAATTAATCACATAAACATATTAACATAAGTTTCACTTTTCTTTCACTTAATACATACTTGCATGCTTAGACGACTACCCACATTCCGAGGATACCCTCAGTGACAACTAAACATGCGCTCTGATACCAATTAATGTCACACCCCAACTCGACCCCTTCTACGATCAGTCAGGACGCAACGGAATTTTGGCAATATAACGACAGTAATTAAGACACCGAGACTCTAAACCAACCTCTTTGGAACATCATACAACCAACTCCACAAATCAATAACCAACTCCACAATCAAGTTAACAACATACAACGCAACCAAAATATACATTAAATATTATTTTACCATTGCATCCATAAGTTATACGCCTCTGTTCCAACATCATGCTTTTACTATATAACATACATTTTTTCCAAAATAGATTATAACCAATCTAGCAACCTAACCATGTTCCAAAACAACACTACTAAATTAGCAATATACATAAGTCTTATAATTGAGTAAGTTATACAATATAACATATTACAACAACTAAGACAAATTTATGGCAACGACTCCGGCACACAAGACTCGTCCACATAAGGCACATTCTCAGCTTCTTGAGGCACGTATCCGTAATCTTGATCGGTAACACCTGTATGCATGCAATAATTGAGAGTGAGCTTATATAAAACAAGCCCGGTGAGGATTCGATAGATCTCTAACAGTATTTACTATACTCCTTGAAAATCATCCTTTGAGTAGTAAACACACAATAAACATCAATAACAATATAATAACATAAACTATAATAACCATTCAATAAAGGATACTCTAGTTGGTGTAGCTCCAAACGCCATCACGATCTCAACCAACTTCTTATCACCCCCATGACACATACACCCGAGGTACCTCACTAGCCCTGCCCTCCATGGCATCTCCGCCCATGCGAGATGAGGGTAGCCTCTGATAGCAATGTCGTTTTCAACCCGACGGCCCGATACCGCCTGAGATGTGGCACACGCATATCAAGACTCAACAATAAAAATAAACATTCAATCACAGGAGGACAACCTTTTCGTTGACTATATCCCGGTTCATCAATAATTAATAATCAATAATCAATAATCAATAATCAATTAATCATCAATCAATTAATAACATTTCAACAACATAACATCAATTAATCAATTAACAACTCAACAACTAAGTTAGATGACAAAGTAGGCCATTCAACTTAACATGCGTTAGACACACAACCAAACCCTAATCTAACCATCAACAACTCACAATTCAATCACTCAAACACCACCCGATCATCTAAAGGCATATATCAACATTTTAAAGAAAGACAGCCTAAACTTCTAATGATAATAACTTACATTCTACTAATCCAAACAACTCTAAACCAGTTCCTATCATTCACCCACTCAATCAACTACAATAGCCCCCTCGGAAACCAACCAAAATACATCCAAATCAAGCCCAACAACCCTAAAACCTCAATGCACCTAGGCTGAAATTTTTGGACTTTCACACCAACATCACAATCAAAATTTCAGCATTACAGCGGCACTACCCAATATTTAACAAACTTTTACAAATTGATGGCAATTGATTCCAACCACTACAACTCAAAATATTCAACAAATAGCCAACAATTCAACTTTTAATACCCGAAAATAAAAATTCATGCCACAACAGTTCAAATCTTATATAAACGCATATAAACGATCCTTAGCATGCACTGAGCAATAATATAACATCAATTCAACTTTCTAACGGTTCAAAATTCAATTATACGCAAAAACATAAAAATGACATTTTGAGATCTACAATTTTTCTCTCACATTTGATGTGTTTTGATGCAAGAAAGATGTAGAATGGATGCCCAACATGTGAAATCAAGGTTTGAATGATGTGATTTGGACTTGAATTGCAAAATCTATGTGAAAATGCTTTGAAAAACCTTAAAAATGCCTTTTTCTTCTCCCTCATGGATTTTCGGTAATGTGTGTGTAGAATGAGTGTGTTTTGTGAGCTTTTAATGTGTGTTGATGATATATTAAGCAAAGGTCAAACAAATAAAAGAAAGTCAAAGTTGACACCTAGTTATTTTTAGTGTTTTCTTGTCTTTTAATTCCATTTTAGACTATTTCTTGCTCAAAACATTAATTTAACACTTAGACTATTTTAAGTAGTTCATTTTTAGGTGACAAGTTTTCCCATGCAAAGACTTTCACCCGACTCGGCTAAAAACGCGATTTTTGCAAAAGAATGTGAAAAGTCATATTATTTGTTTTCAAATGTCTTTTGAATGCACAATTAATCTAAAATCATTTAATACCACATATAAATACACTTATATTAATATATACTAGGTCAACGAAAGTCAATGCAAGAATCGGGTTTAGAAGAAATTACTATTTGGCTCAAAAATGCTACTTTTCACCCGAAAAGTCTATTTAAATTACTATTCCATTTCAGAATCAATTTTTATCAAACATGGGTCTATTAATAATAGAGGACTAGGTTTTAGCAGACAGGTGTTCAAAATACTATTCACAAAAATCGTCGTTAAAATTTCTGATGCCGTTTTTGATGAAAATTTTATGAATGCACACATAGCATGTATTAGGAATATAAGTAACATATTTAGCACATTCTAACTCATATAACACATAAACAGGTTAAATCACGCAAATCGAGGCAAAGACATGCAAATCGAGATAAAGACAAAAACTGGGGTTTCACAAACAACAAAGTAGGTTGTCTCCCACCACTTCGACATTCAACAATCAATTACACATCACTTCAACATTCAACAATTACACAATTCTAAAACACTTAAGTTAGATGACAAAGTAGGCTATCCAAACCCAACACACACTTCAACACACATTCAAACCCGAGCCTACTTAACACCAACCCGTATCAACTACACAAACAACACCAAACAATTAAAGACAACACTTAGCCAATTCAAAGAAAGACAACCCAAACTTCTAAACAACATAACTTACAATCTAGCAATCAAACAACCCCCTAACCTTTTCCTACCACTTAATCAAGTACTTAAACCCCCTCGGAAACCAACCAAAAGTCATCTAAAACGAGCCTAACAAGTCCAAAATGGCAACGCACACTAGGCTGAAATTTTGGACTTCTAAACCAACATTCAAATCAATATTTTGGCATTACAACATGACAACTCAATATTTAACAAGTCTATAGAAGCAACTACAACTTAGAAGCAACTACAACTTAAAAAACAACTACTACTACAACAATTATTCAAAATAATAGCCAAATTATCAAAATAATACATGAAAAATAAAAATACAACATTACACCGATTAAATTGGTTATAATTATACTAAGTTGGTCTACACCCCTTAACTAACAACAATCTTAAGACAATATAGCAAAATAACAACTACATATACAATAATAAAAACTTGACATAAATTTTAAAAATGAGATCTAGTTTTTCCCTCACCTTTGATGCAAACTAAGGCTAGAAATAGGGAGAACACGAGTAGAATAGGCAAAATCAAGCTTTGAACGGAAGCAAACGGACTTGAATAAACACTTTTCTTCAAAATTTTGCTTAAAATCCTTGAAAATAATATTCACCTAAGCTTGCTTTGGTTCAACTAAAGAAGAGAAGAAAATCACATTTTTGGCTTCGTTTTGTAATATATCATGCATAAGTGAAAGTCAAAGTCTTGGTCAAACCTGCGTAACAAAATAGCTCTGCGACACTTTACAGAAATGGTCATAACTTCTTCTAGAAAACTCTAATTGACAAACGGTTTGAAGCTTTACAAACTAGACTCGTAGAGCTTTCCAACCATATATAATTTGCCACCTAAATCTTTCCCAATTGGTGCAAGTTTAATTTCAAAGTTGACCCAAAATTTACTCATAACTTCCGAGTATGACTTATTTAATTGAACTCGATATCCATCTTAAATGTCCCGGCATCACTTTTGATACTTTCCACACCATTCATTACCTTTTTAAACATTAACGGGTCATTTAATAATGGAGGACTAGTTTTTAAAACATTTAAAAGACCAGTTTGAAAAATTTAGCGGAAGTGTCCTCAAAAGCTATTTAAAGGCACTTTAAATGAAATTTTCTCTAAAAATCTTTATGTAAGTTTTATGAATGCACATATATTATGTAATAGAAGTAGTAATCACATAAATTACACATATATAGTTCAAATAGCATATAAACAAATCAAAATATGTAATTGCACATAAAGGAAAAATTCGGGGTCTCACATCCGCCCCCTTTTAGAAACAATTGCGTCCTCGCAATTCTCAAATTCACAGACTACTAAATCTTCAATCGTTACACTTCAACAATACTTCTCTTAGTTCCCATTTATCTCCTAGGACGGCACCTGAACAAAGACCTTAAAAAGAAATAAACTCTGTTAACTGCAACTTGATAATCACAATTCCAAGACAAGCCTCAATTCATAATTCACTCCCACCTAATATCATATTGTATATAAAAGAAATCACAACTCTAAGGTCTTAGTATGACACCAGTACTTATCAATCATCCATATAGGTGTTTATATGTATATATATATATATATATATATATATATATATATATATATATATATATATATATATATATATATATATATAAGGGATTTAATTGTGAAGTGTCACGACATCAATCCTAGTCATCAAATAGCAAAATAAATTATTTGATAAAGTAGCACATGTGGCGTGTGACTAGGCTAATAGGATGATTGGATTGTCCATGTCATCCATTCTAGGATTAATCTTATCTAATGATTTGAATTAAAGATAGAGATTTAATCTTGATTAAATCAAGACACCTTTTTGCCTTTAGATTGTAATGATTACTTTTGCAACTTGTAGGAGAGAGAAAAAGGTAACCTTAACTATAGCTAATTTTGATTGATGGATTATACATGCAAAGATAAGATTATAATAGAGATTATAATAATCAAAAGAGGACAACATTCTCTCTCCTTCATGCATATACACGGCCAAACAAGGGAAGAAACAAAGGAAAAAAGTTACCTTTGGATTGTAATGATTACAATCCAATAACATGCAAAGGCTTATCCAATCATGCACACAACTGAAGCTAATTTTGATTGGATGATTATGCATGTAGTATTATACTATAATAGTGATTATATTATAATAATAAGAAAAGTATTCTATTTCCTCCTAAGCAACACATGAATGGCCAAACAAGGGAAGAAATAGAAGAAATATCATATTCTTCTTCTTCATGAAGTTTCAGCCATAGCCAAAATAAGGAAGAAAAATAGTTCTTTTGCAAAACAAACAATACACTTAGCTAGAAATCTCGAAAGCATGCTAGCGCTTTTAGCTTTCAAGATTGGTGGACTTTGGACGCTTGGTGGATTTCTCTAGAGCCTTCAAGTTAGAAAGGTTCAAGCTAGTCTTCAAAGCTTCAACTTCACTTGTGACTACAAAAGATATATCTCTATTCTACTCTTTTATATATATATATATATATATATATATATATATATATATATATATATATATATTTGTATATGTATATATTGTTGTTAGAATAGATGTTACATGCATGTTGTTGTAAGAACTTCTATTAGATTTGCATGTTGTTACAAAGTGTTATATGCCAAAATTTTTGAAATGCTAGCTTAACTTGGTATGTACTAGTTGTATACAACTTGTTTATCTAACGATCCATTCTGCACATGTAATGATAAGTTGCACTTTTGACAACTACTTCATAACTTTTACTGATGATTATTCACGATATGGTTATGTATACTTGATGAAGTATAAGTCTGAAGCTTTTGAAAAGTTCAGAGAGTTTAAGGCTAAAGTAGAAAACCAAAAGGGAAAAAGGATTAAAACTCTACGATCAGATCGTAGAGGTGAATACTTAAGTACCTAATTTATTGATTATCTCAAACAGGCTGGTATAACATCACAAATGAAACCATCGGCTACACCATAATTAAATAGGGTATCGAAACGTAGGAATCATACATTAATGGATAAGGTACGATCTATGATTAGTTACACTGATCTCTCTATTTTATTATGAGGTTATGCCCTTCTTACAACCATTTATCTATTGAACAGAGTTCCAACTAAAGCTGTTCCTACTACACCATATGAGTTATGGGTTCGTAGGAAACCAAGTCTTAATCATATTAAGATTTGGGGTTGTCCTTCTTTTGTTAAGAAACTCAAGACGGACAAGTTGGAAGCTAGATCTGATAAAGGTCGTTTTGTGGGATATCCTAAGAAAACTAAAGGATATTATTTTTATTTTCCTAGTGATCAAAAGATTTTGATCAGTTGTGATGCTATATTTCTTGAAAATTAGTTTATTCAAGAAGGTGGCATTGGAAGGAAAGTAGAAATAGAAGAATTATCCTCCGAACCACAAAGTGACCCAAATTAAGATTCTGAAACTGTTCAACAGAGTCCAGAACATATTACAACATAGGTTCCTCATAGGTCTAGTAGGGTATCATATCCTCTTGAAAGATATGGTTATCTTCTTAAGGAAGCGCAAAAATTGTTTACTGTTGGGGATAATGATCATATTGATGTTCCTACTACCTATGATAATACGATACATGATATCAACTCTGAGAAATGGAGACAAGTGATGCAAGTAGAAATGGATTCCATGTACTCCAATGATGTTTGGACCTTGGTAGACCCACCTGAAGGTATTGTACCTATAGGATGCAAATAGGTGTTCAAGAGAAAACTAGGAGCTGATGGAAAAGTAGAGACTTTTAAAGCTAGACTGGTTGCTAAAGGTTATCGTCACAAACAAGGGATTGATTATGACGAGGCTATTTCACCAGTTGTTATGCTTGAGTCCATTCGGATAATGCTTGCAATCGCTGCATAGTATGATTATGACATTTGGCAGATAGATGTCAAAACTGCATTCCTTAATGGATATTGTCATGCCCCGACCCAACCCCAAGCTAAAAGGTTAAATCCGGACCTGACAAATGGATAGAGTCTCCTCTGTACTGTGGAGAATCTGGTTACCTGTAAACATAAAATAAAGCCACAAACACAATCCACAACTCTTCCAATTCCAACTCCACAATTTCCCAACTTCAAGGCCATCCGAGCCTTAAGCAAAACAAGACATTTCCACACACAAGCATGCAAGGTTAAAGTCATTGAAATCCATTCTTTTTAATCCACTTATCTTACCACTCTAATATTATCATTTAACCATTCTTATAATTTAAGACCAACCGTCCAACTAGCGTCTATTCTACACAAGCAAGCAACATAAAAGAAAAAGTAAAGTTAAGCTATTATCAACCACAACCAATCAAGCCATACATCAACGTAACTATTATAGTCCTTCAACAACTCCAAAAAAATATATAAACCCATAGGCACAAAATAGAACATAATACAATACAAGCAAAGTCGTCACACAGTCTAGCAAGCAAATACTCCAACCTCAAGCAATAAGCACATAGCAGCACTGCAATCAAGTAACTCCTCCAACTGCACCTCTTCCTCTCCCTTTACAACTAAGAGCTGGGGGTCTATTTCTGCACCTCCTGAAACATGTTTAATGAGGTATGAGCAACCAAAATTGCTCAGTGAGGGATATAGTCTACCGGGGCATGGTCGTGCAATGCAACAGTTAAATACAAGTAAAGCAGTTAATTAACTAAAGTACGAATAAACAATAAGATACCACACATTAAAAAGGATATGATCTTTGACCTTTATCACTCTAACCCTCGAACCGCGAACAACGAACAACGAACAACGAACCATGATATACCAGCATCCCAAACACCAATAGGTACTCCGGATGTACCCAATCCTATGACCCAACACCCCTAGCATACTCCATACCAGGTGAGCGAGGGACTAGGGTACAGGGCTAGGGCAACCAACGCTGGCAAGCCCGATGCTGCCCAGTGAGGCCCATCATACCCGTCTTGAACACTATGGTTGCACAACCATCGAACAATACCTCAAAGCACAACAATATAACAATATAAAAATAAAAGCTATTAAACACATAAACGAGGGACAACAAAGTAGGTTGCCCTCAAACATGAGTTTCAATGTAAAAGCAATTCAGTAAGCATTAGAATAACAAAACAAACAAGTTTACTATCCATATCCAACATTAAACATAACTTAAGCATATAACCCCTTGTCTACAAGCGCGATTTAGGTTCTAAATGAAACACGAAACAAAATCTACTCAATCCAACTATCACACATCTCTAATAACACCAAAAGACACCTAACCAAATGTTAAAAACTCACTTTTAGCACAAAAGCTCGGGAAGGCCCCGAGGGTTCATTGAACTATAGCTACCCCATCCGCCCTGCAATTCAACGTAACAAAAGTACCAAAAGTGCTTCCATGGCTAGTAGAACCCCAAATTAGCTTCAATTTGTACCCGAATTCACTTTACAACCCCCCTTTATAAAATTAGCTATTTTTGCGTTTTAACTAAGTTCTGAGTAATTTAACTATATGTGGTCATTAGTCTATCTTTATTATTATCTATATCATCTAATTGAAGCATGGAATCGAGCACTAAGTCATAATTTTACAAAACCCTAGAAAATGCACTATTCATTATCACCTATATTTGAATGTTCAAATTTAACCATTAATGAAGCTAAGTAATCATATAAACATGGTCTCTATAGCATGTAGGTAACATATAAAACAAGATTTAACCATCTCATAAGCTAATAACATCAAATCTAGAAATTGCATATTATGACTTATGACATAAACTTTTAATTCACAAAATAATGCAAAATCCCTCACTAAAAACGTGTAGGAGCTAGTAGGGAGCTAGAGAACCCTTAAAATCACTTGATCCTAGCTTGGTAGAGCTTGAAATGCAAGATTTGATGACCAATTTTTCTTCCTTTCTTCTTGGCTGTTAATCGGGTTTGGGGGGACAAGGATGGCATTAATTGATTTGTTTTTATGAGCTAATGCATGTGTATGTGTTTTAATATGTATATGTGTTATGTATTTTAGGTGTTGGCTATATTTTGACAACAATTTTGGGCCAAAATAACTTGTGGAATCAATTAAACTAAAGCCCAAAGTAAATAACTTCATTTAGCCCTCTAAACTAATGTTTTACTATTCATTCAAACCGCGAAACATTTTCTAAACGAGCTCTCCTAACGCGAATTGCTCAAATGCTCATTTTTTTCATTCCTCAAATAAGTAATATAATATAAGAAAAATGTTAATTCAGAGAAATTAGATAGAAATTTTTTATGTTGAATAGTAACTATTGACAAAAGTAAATAAATCCACATTAAAATGCACAAATAGTTAATGCAACAGTTAATGGGAAACGTAATAGTAGTCTCGGGCGTCACAGATATCTTGATGAAAATATTTATATGGAGCAGCCCAAAGGTTTTGAATCTAAAGGTCATATGCAAGATTAAGAGATCAATTTATGGTCTCAAACAAGCTTCCCGATCTTTTTAATAATAAAGTCAAAGAGTTTGGTTTCATTAGAAATGATGATGAGCCCTGTATATACAAGAAGGTTAGTGGGAGTGCAATCACTTTCCTTATCTTGTATGTAGACGATATACTAATCATGGGTAATGACACGAGTCATATAATGTTCACAAAGGTTTTGTTAAGTAGTAAATTCTCCATGAAGGATTTGGGAGAAGCCGTTTGTGTTTTGGGCCATTTAGGAACTTAGTTTGCATTGGGCCATTATCTAACACCTAAGCTAACTTGACTAAGCCTAATTACTTAAATCAAGCCCAAATAAAATAGCTAGCATTTTATATATACACATATAGCATAATATATCAAACAAAGAAAGAAAAAAAAAGCATGAGATGGTCGTCGGTCATAGAGAAAAGGAAAAAAGAGATATCAAAGCTAAGGTTTGCTAATTGGAGCTCTAGGAGGAGAAACCAAGCTTGATTCTTTGCATCTAAGCTATCTAGGTGATGGAGTTTGCATATTTGTTGCATTTAATCTATCTAGGGCTTTCTTGAAATTTTAGATTTATTGTATATTGCTTTGTCTATGCTTATAAATGCTTAAATTACTTCTTGTTGTGTATGAAGAACAATCTTTTGTAGTTAGATTGAAATTATAATGGTTGAAAATGGTGAATGATAATGGCTTATTCAAGAAAGTTGAAATTAGGCTCTATTCGTACAGACCCTTTAAATTATGACTCAATGCTTGGTTTAGTGATGGATATGGGTACTAGGGATGCTAAAAAGGTTGTATGATACGATTTATCGAGTTTCGTTAACGTCGGATTTTTATGCTATTTTGTGTTTTAAAAGGGGGTTAATGTAATTAAGGCCTATATGCTTAATCTAACGCTTCAAGCATGTATCATAAATGTTCTAACAGCTAGATAGATGCTTAAAATGGCTAGAGCTCATTTAGTACTTGATATTCTTGATTATGATCAAAAGGGTCACATGTGCAAAGTGTTGACCGGGTGTGTTTGAGTGTGTTGGTTAGTCCAAGATATGCTAGTTAGTGATTGTGGTGCATTTATGGCATTGTTTTAATGGATGAATTAGGGTGTTGTAGTATAATTGGACAAAGGGGACTTTAGGGGTTTAATGGAAGTTGTGTTTAAAATGAGATTTCTTAGCAATTAAAGGTGTCATAAAGTGTCTATGTGAGGTTGGTGCAATTGGTTTGTGAATCGAATGGCTTAAGTGTTAGTATGTTACTTATATGCAAGCCTTTGAACTATTGTTAGCTATGGTAAGAGTAACTATTGTACTTGGCATTATTTAGATCTCACTTATTGCTATAAGTAGTTATTTATATGATGCGAAAGTGCTTAGTGGTTAGCTTGCATTGCCTTGAATCTGTGAAATAGTTAGTTGGTTGCTATCTTGTTGCGTGAGAACTCAATTATTAATCGGATGATATAATATTCTTATATTCAGTGGGTCATGGTAGTGTCATGACACTCCGGATGACCGATGTTATCGGTGTATTAGCATGACTACCATAGCCAGGTAGCGTCATGACACTTCGGATGGCCAATGTCATCGGTGTATTAGCATGACTACCCTGGAATCGGAAGTTATTGGTAGCATCGTGTCACTCCGGGTGGCCGATGTCGTCAATGTATTGACATGACTACCACGAGCTCGTTCGTGAACTCGCAAGTGATGTCAAGCTTGACTATGTTTTACTCAAGTTAACTATCTTTATTGTTATTGTTGTTATGTGAACTATCTAATGTTACCCTCGCTTGGGCCCTATGTCCTTGGAGAATTATTTGGTGTTGCGTTTTCTTTAGGGTTATTTAGCATTGTTATATTAGTTGTGTTCTCAAGCCTTCAGGTATAAAAGCTACTTTTTATCCTACCTTGAATATTTAATGTTTCAGGTTACTTCTTGTGTTCCTTCAATGTTAATTAACTTTATTATTGAATGTCATATATACATTGCACAAAATAGTTTTCAAAACACCCCGGTTAACTATTTCCCTCCCTCATTGAGCAACTATGTTTTCTCATTCCTCTTTTTAACCATTTTACAGGTAACACAGAGATTATCTCCAAGAAGTAGAAGAACAAGTTGTGCATTGCTTTGATTGCTCGTAGCTAAAGCTGTGCCTTATGTGATTCTTTGTGCCTGAGTTTCAATTTGTGGCTATGTAGCCTTATATGTATTATGTGGAAAGAATGTAATTAATGTTAGGGGAGTTACTAGAGTAGTACAAATGTAATAAGTTTATTTTAAGGTTTAATTAGAGTGGTATGATAAGCTAGAAAATGCATTTGAATAGTATTGTTTAGATCTTAGTCAATGTTTACTATACATGTTGTAGAATTCATGTATTGTGTTGAATTTTTCTGAGTGCAGGTTTTTGGTTAGGCCTAAATACAGGGGAGACTCTGTCCGTTTTTCTCGTTTTTCGTGCCTTAGGGTATTGGATCGGGAACCGATTCCATGAGTGGCCAAGTCGTTACAGTTGGTTTCAGAGATTAGATTGCTCTCAGCTGGGACAGGGTCCTCGGTCAGTTGGGTAGCAAAACCCGATTGCGTGCATGTGAAATATGATTTGAATAGGTATATGCTTACATGTGAGAATGTGTTTGCTTGAATGAAAATGTGTTTCTACATGTTATATTTGTGTTAAGTGTGAAGGATGATTGATATATATGGCTATGGGATATATTGTGTTAACATGAAGAATGTGCGAGATGGGCAATTATGTGTCTAATATGTGTTACATAAATAACTTGCTTTATGTGAAAGTGTTGTTGCCTAAATATGTAAATATGGAATAACATTTCATAAGTGTATGCATATGTAGAAATCTAAATATGAGATATGTGATTAATGTGAATAATGTGCCTTAAGTGTTAAATCTGTGAACTATTTTGCCTATTGTCATAATAGTTGTGCATTATAGTTATCATTATGGCAAGAGGTAGACCTCGACGTCAATGTGAAGGACAAAGTTTAGGTTCAGGGGAAACTGCGCAGCAGCCGACTAATCAAGAAGTTATGGCCAATATAGCAACAACAATAAACCAAATGGCTCAGTTGATGGAAACTATAAGACAACAGGGAATTGGAAATGTAGGTATTCAGGGTGATGGCGGTGATGGTAGTAATAGCAATAGCAACTAGCTTGAGAGATTTATGAAATATGAACTACCCCGATTCTTAAGAGAGCCTGATGATGAAAAAGTTGAGTTGTGGTTGTGCCGTGTTGAAAAGATATATGCTGCCTTAGAGTATTTGGATGAGAGAAAGATCTCATTTGCTATATTCTTGCTCGAGGGTGATGCCGAGCAATGGTGGAGGATTGTGAAGCTCAGATGGGAGAATGAGGATACACCACATTTATGGGCTGATTTCGTTAGGGAGTTTCGGGACAAGTATATTGTAACAGCCCGATCTCTCGCGAGACCGGGAATTCTATTAAACAATCTATTCTTAACCCAATACCAAACCCGGGCATAATTTTTAAGGAAAACGGACGGAGTCTCCCCTATTTCTAGGGCAACCCAAAACTTGCAAACAGAATATAAATGGACCATCACCGTGTCCAAACATACACAACTCTTCAAGGCCATCTGAGCCTTGGTTCTCAACAACAAACATAAATAAATATATATTCCCAAGTTCCAAGACTATCATTTCCCTTTCCTTTAAGCAACTACATTCATGCATTGAGGTTAAACTATACTATCTGAATACATAAACTAGCTTATCATACAACTCCAACAACCTAGTTAAACTTAAATTACATTCCTTTTAACAATAAATACATACAATACATGACAATGTACATCTTCACATCTTTCTACAACTCAGCCACATAACATGTAAGACAACTCTTCAAGCACGAACTATCACGTAACCACGAACTTTCCAGCTAACATGGCATATCCTGAAATGTGGTAGCGAGGAGTGAGTATACAACACACGTATACTCAGTGAAGGCGGAACATATATCGACGTGGAGAGAGAAGAAGATCGTGCAATGCAAATACGTACAATTAAGCAATATAATCAATAAGAAAACAACCAATATAAACAGTAACACAATAACAATCAAGGAAAGCATAACATAACCAATCAAAGCTATACCACACTTTGAAGGCCATGGTTCGCTCACACGAGCTATTTACCAATTCAAGAACAATACATCAATCTCGAGCTTGATGTTGACAACAATGACAATAAGCGCGCAACCACCTTATAACTTCTATTGGGTGTACTTTGGATATACCCCAACACATCTACGACCTAAATCTCCCAGGGGCGGCATCCCTAGCGAGAATGGGAATAGGACATGGAGCTAGAGCAACCCAACCCTGGCAGCCTGAGACTGCCCAGAGAGGCACATCACTCACGCGCTTGACATTATGCAATGCAATACGAGAAACGTGACGATAATCAAACGAGCGCACCAAAGTGCACATTAGTAGCAATAATTCAATATAACGATCAATTACAACAAACAATAGCAACTAGAACAGTAATAAAACAAGCAATACAAGTTAAATAACCAAACTTTACAAATAACAATATACAATCCCTAACTTCCAAAGGCAATTACGAGCAAACGAGATACGGGATTGAGAAACCGTCTTCACTACCCTCACTCAGGCACCACAAGGCACGTTTTGATGGCACAAAACCTCACTTTCCCAACCGAAGCCCGAAAGTCCACCTAATGCGTTTGAACTACAACTATACTAACTGGTCAGCCAATCAACGCCACAACAGCACCAAAAGTGCTTCTATGCACTCACAAGCCAAACCCCCAACTCAATTCGGGCACGGTCAATACTCGGTCAAATGACCCCTTCACGTTTCAATGTTTAATTCTTAATTTTAACAAAGGGCAATCCATTTTTCTTGCACATTTAATCTTTCTAACACTAATGGCATTTAACCAAATCAAGAAATCACAATCCAGACCGAAAATCTAGAAATCTAGGGTTTTACAATTAAAAATCACTATTCATGTTCTTCCCCGATTTTAATTCGTATTTCTAGCCGTAAAAATCTCTAAATAACTATCAAACAATGCTCTACGAACTTATATGAAGCTATATCAAGCAAAAACAAGCATTTAAACGCATTATATTACAAGTCTAGAAATTTGAAACATAATATCAACTTATTAAAACATGCACAAAAAGCATAAAAACCCTCATAGAGATTGAAGAAGGAGACTTGATTGAACCCTAGCCATGCCTCTCATTCGATTCCATGCAAGATTATAGCTTAAAAATGCAAAATCATTTTTTTTCTTTTCCCTTGGAATTTCGGCCATGGTGGGGGGGAAGGGGGGGGGGGAGAAATTTGGGCATTCGTTTTTATGCCTATTTTGCTTGATTTAGTTTATTTAAAAAGATGACAACGTTCAAGGGCCAAATGGTCAAATGCTTTTGGTCAAAACTCAAGTAAATTGGTCAATCTAGCTTATTTAGTTGGTAAATGATCTAATTCAAGTTAAAACAATGCAATTCAATGAAAAACTAACTAAATTAAACTAGAAATACTATTCACTAAGTCTGATAAATATTTCTCTAACTTTTTTTTCCATGAGCTACGATCGAATAGTCAATAAACGATCACCAATAGAATGTTAAGCAATAATATAAAAATATAATTTTGAAAAGTAAAATAGTTTTAAAACCTACTCTGACTCGGAGTTACTTTTCCCTTTTAGTTGAAAATAAAGTAAATAAGTTCTTAGAAGTCAATCTGGTTACTATAAATAATAAAAATAGTTAATATTCATTTAAAATAATTAAAGTAAGTGAAAATAAAGTAAATAAGTTCTTAGAAGTCAATCTGGTTACTATAAATAATAAAAATAGTTAATATTCATTTAAAATAATTAAAGTAAGTATTACTAGAATACTTTTAAAAGAAATATCGAACTAATGCAAAAATGAATAAATTAACTCAATTAAACAATCAATTGAATGCATATAAATGTATGCTGGGTTTGGGGTATCACATCCTTCCCCCTTAAAACAATTGCGTCCACGCAATTCTTCTTCCAACAGAACTCAGCATCATTTGAAATCCAACTCTGACCACTCTTTATCGGTTGTCGAGCAAGTATACTAAACAAGAAGGCCAATAGGGAAGCTTAAGAAGAAATTCCAAGTAATAAGGCCAGATAAAGGCTCAGATGAAGATACCGTTCAAAATCTGAATAAGAATCCCGCTGGCACGAATACTGAAGAAGAATAAAATCCCAACTAAGAGCGGCGAGATAATACCAATAAAGACCAAAGCAAAGGTACTGTAGAGATTACCTGTGAAACCCCACTTTTCCGCTTTAACTCGATTTACGTATTTTATCTCGTTTTGCGTGCATTTGACCTGTTTATGTGCTATATGACCTAGAATGTTATAATTTTGATGTCAATACTCCTAATACGTGCTAAATGTGCATTCATAAAATTTTCATAAAAAACGGAGTCAGAAATTTTATTGTCGATTTTCAGTGAATAGTATTTTCGAAACACGTCTGCTAAAATTTTGAAACTGGTCTTTTTAACCCTTCTAGACCTAGACCACGTACTTTAATAGACCTGTATTTGATTAAAACGGTTTTAAAATCGGCTTAAGAATTTATTAGGGTTTTTACACCGACTTTTGCGAAAATCGAGTTTTAAGCCGACTCGGGTGAAATTGTTTAATTGTAAAACTTCTTGTCACCTAAAAATAACCTACTTGAGCTAGCTTGGGTGTTGAATAATTGTTTTGAACTTTGGTGATCAAGAAAATGCATTTAAAGTCAAGAAAACACTAAAAATAATTAGTTTCCACTTTGACTTTCTTTTATTTATTTGACCTTTGCTTAATATATGATCAACACACATTAAAAACAAAGCAAAACACCACCAAAAACACACACAAAACCGTGGCTCCTTGGAGGAGAAAGATGAAGGCATTTTCAAAGCATTTTTCTCATAGATTTTGCATTTCAAAGCCGAATTGAGTGATTCAAAGCTTGATTTCACTTGTTTGGCATCCATTCTACACATTTCTTGCATGAAAACACATCAAAGGTGAGAGAAAAATTCTAGATCTCAAAACTCATATTTTGTGTTTATGCGTATATATAATTATTGAACCGTTAAAATGTTAATCTGATGTTAGATTATTGCTCCATGCATGCTAGGGATCATTTATATGTAATCCTACGAGATTTGAACGGTTGTAGCATAATTATTATTTTTCGGGTATTTAAAGTTGATTAATTTGTTAAATGTTGATTATTTTGAGTTGTGTTTATCGGAATCGATTGCCTTCGATTTCTAAAAGTTTGATAATTACGTGGTAGCGCTTTTGTAATGCCGAATTTTCGATTGTGATGTCCGTGCCAAAATTCGGAAATTTCAGCCATGACACACTAGGGTTTTAGGGTTGTTGGGCATGCTTTGGATGTGTTTTGATTGGTTTCCGAGGGGGCTAATGTAGTTGATTGAATGGGTGAGTGTTTGAAACTGATTTGGAGTTGTTTGGATAAGTAGAATGCAAGATATGATTATTTGAAGTTTAGGTTGTCTTTCTTTAAAATGTTAGATTGAGCCTTAGTTGATTGGGTGTGGGTTGAGTGATTGAATTGTGAGTTGTTGACGGGTAAATTAGGGTTTGATTGTGTGTTTAATGCATGTTCGGTTAGATGGCCTACTTTGTCATCTAACTTAGTTATATGTTGTTAAATTGGTTATTGATGTTATTATGATGATAATATGATTATTGATGATTATTGATTGATGATTGATGCCGGGAGATAAACAGTTCTGCTAGACTGTCCTCCTGTGAATGATTGATGTTTATTATTATTGCCAGGTCTCTGGTATGTGTGTGCCACCTCTCGGGCAGCATTGGGCTGTCGGGTTGATAACGGCATGACTATCAGAGATTGCCTCCAGCTCGCATGACGGAGGTGTCATGGAGGGCGAGGTTATTGGGGGTACCCCGGGTGCGTGAGTAATGGGGAGTTACAAGAAGAATGGTTGAGATCGTGATGGCGTTTGGAGCTACACCAACTAGAGAGAGTATCCTTTATTGAATGGTCATATAGTTATGTGATGATAGTATTATTTATGTTATTGTGTGTTTACTGACTCAAAGGATTATTTCCAAGGAGTTTAGTAAACCTTGCTCGAGATCTATCGGATCCTCACTGGGCTTATTTTATATAAGCTCACTCTCTATTATTGCATGCATGCAGGTGTTACTGATTTTGACTACGGGTATGTGCCTCCTGAAGAGAGAAATGTGTCGTATGTGGACGAGTCTTGTGTGCCGGAGTCGTTGCCATGAATTTGTCTTAGTTGTTGTAATATGTCATATTGTATAGCTTACTCAATTATAAGACTTATGTATGATGGTTTGGTAGCCTTTCTTTTGTCTATGTTTAGGTTGCTAGGTTGGTATCAACATATTTTGCGATGTATATTAAGGTTTACGTATTATGTTGGAACGGAGGCGTATGACGAGGAATGATTATTGTATAATATGGTTATGATGTATGTTGTATTTTATGGAGGAGTTGTTTGTTGTATGGTTTATGGAGTTTATGTATGATGTTCTATTGAGGTTGGTTTAGAGCCTCGGTATCCTATTTATTGTCGTTATACTGCCGAAATTCCGTTGCGTCCTGACTGATTGTAGGAGGGGTCGAGTTGGGGCGTGACATTACCAATAAGAGACTGAGCTTGAATACAGTAGACGATACCATATAGAAGTCCGATAAGAATCCCAAGAGGAATGCTGAGGAGAATGTCATAGAAGAAATCCACGTAAATTCCTGAGCATAATATCATATAACAAACTCAGTAAGTGTTCCAAGTACCAGTTCCACCGAGAAGTGCCAATAAGAAAATCCAATTGCGAGCTTCACAGAATACCACATACAATGTAGAATAGTAATTCCGCATAGAATCTCAAATACATAACTTATTAAGGAATGCCAATAAGTAAGTACTAGATAAATGGCCCCTAAGAATTCTAGAGAATGCCATTAAAGAATTCCAATCAGGGATGCCAGTAACACACCAATAAAGACCGAGGTACATATACCATAGATAATACCATGCAGTAAGTCCTATTGAAATCCCAATAGCCAAGTCCTCCGAGAAGTGCCAACAGAAATTTCCGAAGAATGCCCAACAAGCAAATACCATGAGAATGCTCCAAAGAACCAACATATAAAGCCCCAATAGAAAACTACTCTTCTATAATTGCTGAACAGAGAGAAGAACATTTGAAGAATACCAACAACTGAGCTCCAAAGGTAAACACCAACTCCGAGATAAAGGCTAGTCAAAAACTGCTCATTCCCGCCAATCCACATAACTTGGAGGGCCCGCTACTAATCACTTCTCTTCAGGGGAAAGAAGAAGTCTTTCTTACCATTTCAATAGGACATGTATGAATGCCAAGATATCACATTTATACATATATGTTTTAAACTATTATGCAAGCATGTTTTTCAAAATAGTTGATAAAAGCAGTATAATCAACAAAGTCATTCAAGCACGAAAATCAATTCAATCATGACATAACCAATTCAAATCACGGCACAACCAATTCAAGACATCGTAATACACACATTACAAGCAATACTTCAAGCAAACAACAATTCACGAGGTCGATTCGATTCACGAGGTCAATTCGATGCACAACTAGCCACTTCACTTCACTTAGCACACATTTAGCACATAACACATAACTATATCACATAGGTGCACACATTCAAGTCAAGACATACAATCTCACATACAGGCACACACTTTCAAAACACACTTAACAAGTACACATTCAAGGGTCACTACCCACCAGACCGAGGACCCTATCTCGGCTATGAGCTAACTAAGCTCTGATACCACTTGTAATACCCCGATCCCTCGCGAGACCTGGAATTCTATTAAACAATCTATTCTTAACCCAATACCAAACCTGGACATAATTTTTAGGGAAAACGGACAGAGTCTCCCCTATTTTTAGGGCAACCAAAAACCTGCAAATAGAATATAAATGGACCATCACCGTGTCCAAACATACACAACTCCTCAAGGCCATCCGAGCCTTGGTTCTCAACAACAAACACAAGCAAATATACATTCCCAAGTTCCAAGACTATCATATCCCTTTCCTTTAAGCAACTACATTTATGCATTGAGGTTAAACTATATTATCTGAATATATAAACTAGCTTATCATACCACTCCAACAACCTAGTTAAACTTAAATTACATTCCTTTTAACAATAAATACATACAATACATGACAATGTACATCTTTGCATCTTTCTATAACTCAGCCACTTAACACGTAAGACAACTCTTCAAGCACGAACTATCACATACCCACGAACATTCCAGCTAACATGGCATTTTCTGAAATGTGGTAGTGAGAGTTGGTATACAACACACGTATACTCAGTAAAGGCGGAACATATATCGACGTGGAGAGAGAAAAAGATCGTGCAATGCAAATAGGTACAGTTAAGCAATATAATCAATAAAAAAGCAACCAATATAAACAGTAACACAATAACAATCAAGGAAAGTATAACATAACCAATCAAAGTTATACCACACTTTGAAGGCCACGGTTTACT
This sequence comes from Ehretia macrophylla, assembly GCA_037974665.1. NCBI lineage: Eukaryota > Viridiplantae > Streptophyta > Magnoliopsida > Boraginales > Ehretiaceae > Ehretia > Ehretia macrophylla. Next base: position 73,449,588 of record CM075779.1, read on the forward strand.
TACACGAGCTATTTATCAATTCACAAACAATACATCAATCTCAAGCTTGATGTTGACAACGATGACAATAAGCGTGCAACCACTTTATAACTTCAATTGGGTGTACTCCGGATATACCTTGACACATCTACGACCCAAATCTCCTAGGGCAGCATCCATAGAGAGAATGGGAATAGGACACGGAGCTAGAACAACTCAACCCTGGTAGCCCGAGACTGCCCAGAGAGGCCTATCACTCACGCGCCTGACATTATGCAATACAATACGAGAAACATGATGATAATCGAGCGAGGGCACCAAAGTACACATTAGTAGCAATAATTCAATATAATGAGCAATTACAACAAATAATATCAACTAGAACAATAATAAAACAAGCAATACAAGTTCAATACCCAAACTTTACAAATAATACTATTAAATCCCTAACTTCCAAAGGAAATTACGAGCAAATGAGCTACAGGATTGAGAAACCGTCTTCACTACCCTTACATAGGCACTACAAGACACGTTTCTATGGCACAAAACCTCACTTTCCCAACCGAAGCCCGAAAGTCCGCCTAATACGTTTGAACTACAGCTATGATAACCGGTTACTCAATCAACACCACAACAGCGCCAAAAGTGCTTTCATGCACTCACAAGCCAAACCCCAAACTCAATTCGGGCAGGTCAATACTCGGTCAAACGACCCCTTTATGTTTCAATGTCTAATTCTTAATTTTAACAAAAGGTAATCCGTTTTTATTGCACATTTAATCTTTCTAACACTAATGGAATTTAACCAAATCAAGAAATCACAATTCGGACCGAAAATCCAGAAATCTAGAGTTTTACTATTCAAAATCACTATTCATGTTCTACCCCGATTTTAATTCATATTTCTAGTTGTAAAAATCTCTAAATAATTGTCAAATAATGCTCTACGAACTCAAAGGAAGCTATATCAAGTAACAACAAACATTTAAACGCATTATATTACAAATTTAGAAATTTGAAACATAATATCAACTTATTGAAAAATGCACAAAAAACATTAAAAACCCTCACAGAGATTGAAGAAGAAGACTTGATTGAACCCTATCCATGCCTCTCATTCGATTCCATGCAAGATTATAGCTTAAAAATGCAAAATCAATTTTTTTTCTTTTCCCTTGGAGTTTTGGCTATGGGGGGGACTTGGGGAGAATTTGGGCATTTGTTTTTATGTCTATTTTGCTTGATTTAGTTTATTTAAAAAGATGACAAGGTTCAAGGGCAAAATGGTCAAAAGCTTTTGGTCAAAACTCAAGTAAATTGGTCAATCTAGCTTATTTTTTTTGGGATGATTCAGCGAATTTTATTTTCGAAACAACACAGTAACAAGTACAAAGGTAACAAAGTACATGAAAGGTCAGAGACCACAAATCGAAAAGGAAGACTCTTTTACAAAGTAAAAGAGTCTAGAAACAAACAAAAAAAGAACCAGATAATTGAACAAGAAAGATTAACAAAAATTATCATGCCAAGCCTGTGTTGTGCATGGCGGAACGGGCTTTCCATTCACAAAATCTTTAATATGTCGTGAAAGCTTGCTCGGGATAGTTGTATCTTCCTTGTTCCGGGGTTTCAAAGTTTCTCCCGTGTTAGTGTTCTTGAATGCTGTCACGCCCCAACTCGACCCCACCTACGATCAATCAGGACGCAACGGGATTTCGGCAGTATAACGACAGTAAATAGAATACCGAGTTTCTAAACCAACCTCATTAATAACATTAAACATCCAATTCCATAACCATACAAACAACAACTCATCAACAGCATAACAACACACAACATAACCGTAATATACAATAATCAGTTCTTGTTATCTGCCTCCGTTCCAACATAACATACAATACCTCAACCTTATCATATATTTCAAAAATAAGTTGAGACCCATCTAACAACTTAACCATAGACAAAAGAAGCTGCTAAAATAGTAACAACTAATTCATATTCTTTTCAGCATCCTATACAACAAGAACTATAAAGCATAGAAAATGCTACTAAATTAATATACATGATAAATAACAGCACAGAATCACGGATAAGACTCTGGGACATATGACTCATCCACGTAAGGCACATTTTCCTCCTCAGGAGGCACGTACCCATAATCCGGCTCTGCAACACCTGTAAGCATGCAATAATAGAGAGTGAGCTTATATAAATAAGCCCAGTGAGGATCCGATAGATCTCGAGCAAGGTCTACTAAACTCCTTGGAATAATCCTTTGAGTCAGTAAACACACAATAACAAAAATAATACTATCATCACATAACTATATAACCATTCAATAAATGATACTATATTTGGTGTAGCTCCAAACACCATCACGATCTCAACCATTCTTCTTATAACTCCCCATTACTCACGCACCCGAGGTACCTCACTAGCCCCTCCCTCCATGACATCTCCGTCATGCGAGCTGGGGGTAGCCTCTGGCAGTCATGCCGTTATCAACCCGACAGCCCAACGCTGCCCGAGAGGTGGCACACACATACCAAGACTCCATAATTATCATCAATCATCAATCAATCATCAATCAATCATCATTTATTCATCATTGATAGCATCAATTATCATTTAAACAACAATAACTTAGTTAAATGACAAAGTAAGCCATCTAACCGGACATGCATTATATACACAATTAAACCCTAAGTTACTCATCAACAACTCACCATTCAACACTCAAACACCACCCAATCATCTAAAGGCATCGTTCAAGAAATTAAAGAATGACAACCTAAACTTAAAAAATTCATAACTTACATTCTACTAACCCAAACATTGCCAAATCAGTTTCTATCACTCACCCATTCAACCTACTACATTAGCCCTCTCGGAAATCCACCATAACACCTCCAAAACATGCCCGATAACCCTAAAACCCTAGGATGTCTTGGCTGAATTTTCTGGATTTTCACACGAACCATGTAATCGAAAATTCGGCATTACAACAACGCTAACACGTAATTATCAAGTATTTAGAAATCGACGGCAATCGATTTCGATCATCACAACTCAATTAATTCAACATTGAACAATTTAATCAAAATTTAATACCCGAAAAATAAAAATTATGCTACATCTGACAGAAACTTGTAGTATTATCACTAAACGATCCCTAGCATGCAAGGAGCAATAATCTAACATCAGATTACAATTCTAACTGTTCAATCTTCATTTATACGCAAAAATGCAAAAGACAAGTTTTGAGATCTAGAATTTTTCTCTCACCTTTGATGCGATAAAAGCCTAGGGATGCATGAAGTGTGTGCCCAACAAGCAGAATCCAAATTGGTGCGAAGTTTTACGGACAAAAACCAAGTTTTTCTTTGAAAATTTGATTGAAAAACCTTGAAATTCTCTTTGGCTTTTTCTCCCTCAACCTCTCGGCCCTTTGTGTGTGTGTGTAGTGTTTTATGCTTTTCTTAGTGTGTGTAACTAGTGTGAGAAAATATATTTAGTATTTTAAATAGTTTAAGTTGAGAAAACTATTATTTTTTTAATGTTTTATTGACTTTAAACTCATTTTATTGCTCACCAACGTTAAAAATATTTATGCAAACCCCAAGATATCTCAAGTGGATTATTTTTAGGTGACAAGAAGTTTTACATTCAAAGAATTCCACCCGAGTCGGCTTAAAACTCGATTTTTTGCAAAAGTCGGTATAAAAATCCTAATAAATTCTTAAGCCGATTTTAAAACCGTTTTCACCAAACACAGGTCTATTAAAGTCCGTGGACTAGGTCTAGAAGGGTTAAAAAGACCAGTTTCAAAATTTTAGCGGACGTGTTTTGAAAACACTATTCACTAAAAATCGACGATAAAATTTCTGATCCCGTTTTTGATGAAAATGTCATGAATGCACATTTAACACGTATTAGGAGTATTGACATCAAAATTATAACTTTCTAGGTCCTATAGCACATAAACAGGTCATATGCACGCAAAATGAGGTATAGCACGTAAAACGAGATAAGCAGAAAAGTGGGGTTTCACAAATGCTGAGATAAATTTACTTTGTGTACGAGAAGGCAATGTTTTCTTTGAAAAATTTATCAGTGTGACCGAATCAGTGTTATTCAAGTGATTGACCACCGGGAGTGAATCAGTCTTCTCATTGTTAACCTCAACAATTTGTTGCTCATGATCATCTAAACTTAAGTCCGAGAAATATTTCTCTAACTTTCATTTTTGATGGGCTACGATTGAACGGTCAATAAACGATCACCAATAGAATGTTAAGCAATAATATAAAAATATAATTTTGAAAAGTAAAATGTTTTAAAACCCACTACAACTCGGAGTTACTTTTCCCTATTAGTTGAAAATAAAGTAAATAAGTGCTCGAAAGTCAATCTGATTACTATAAATAATAAAAATAGTTAATATTCATTTAAAATAATTAAAGTAAGTATTACTAGAATACTTTTAAAACATATATGGAACTAATGCAAAAATGAATAAATTAACTCAATTAAACAATCAATTAAATGCATTTAAATGCCATTAAATGCATGCCAGGTTCGAGGTATCACATATATTCCCGAGGTAGCACGCGAGAAACGTTAAGAAGAGTTTGTGACTTTGAAACAGGGCGATATGTCTATTGCATAGTATGAGACTACATTCAATCAATTATCTCAGTATGTTCCAGAGTTGGTACAACCTATGAGAAGGAAAATGTGGCGCCTCGATTATGACCATAAGTACAATTATGTATATATTTGAAGTTTAGATGTGAATTTCGTGTTTAATTAACTTTTATGAGTAAAATCATGTGTTTATGTATTTTAGTGTATGAGATATGTGCATTTAATTGTTTAAAATATTTCTTAGTCATAATATTTGCAATTTCGTGTTTATTTGTCTTTTACATACAATTATGTGTTTAATTAATTTTTATTAAAAAAATTAAGAGTTTAATTATTTTAGTATTTAATATATGTGCATTCATATTATTTCATAAAGATTTTTGAGTGAAAATAGTATTTAAAGGACTTTTAAATCTCATTTATTGACTTTTTCTTCTAATTCTTAAAACTAGCCTTTTAAATATTTTAAAATTTAGTCTACCACTATTATTGAAACCATGACTTTGTAAAATTAATTTAAAAACAAACACGAAAGTTTAAGTGGACTTTTTACGAGAAAAAGTAACATTTTAAAGTAAAATAGTGAAAAAACTCCCAACATGTCTTCCTTTGACTTTTTAGTTGATTCCACTTAATTATATAAACACAAAAAATGTTCAAAAAAGGCCCCAAATCCGCACCCAACAAGACCTACGGGAAGAGTACTTTTCTTGCAAATTTTTCTCTTTTGAGGTGAAGGAGAGTGATCCAACGGCCAACCCAAACATTTTTGAACTTGTCTCGACTTTTACTATGTATCTACCGATCGTTTTTTCACTTTTGGAGCAAAAAATTTGTGAGGGCCCTTTCTAAAATTGTTGTAAAATGCATTATTCTTGTATTGTATCGTTAAATTTACATTTTATAATTGCTAATTAGATGTTGTGGCACATATTTATTGATTTAGAATTTACTTTTAACGTATTTTATTTTTGAGATGAAGAGTAGAGCTATTTGAAGGCATATTTGGTTAGAATGTGTTAAAAGTTGATTTTAGCTTAGCTATGATGTTCATAATCGCTAATATATGTTAATATACCAACCTAGTATGATATAATAGCTTGAAAATGCGAAATTGGGCAAAGTGAGTTTGCTGGATTTTTTGAGAAAATGGTGTTTTAGAGCATTTTGGATTATTTCTGTATTATATAGATGCTTAATAGGTTAGTATAATGATAGGTAATGGTTTGGGAAAACTTTGTTAGTTTAAATGCTTGAAAAGTTGAAGAGTAGTATTATTTAGCTTGGGGTTTTTATGTTTAAAGTTAGTTAATGTGTAGTTGAGCATGTTTTCTTGTTGTGAAGTGTTGATAAGTCTAAGTGGTGTCAAATGTATGCGTTTTAATTGAGAGGAAATGTGGATGTCTAGTGTAGCCTAAGTGGTTGGTTTCTTGGCTATATGAATAAGAAATATGTATGAATTGTTTAGTTGTTTGATTATTAGATTGTTAAAATGTTGAGGCAATGTGTTGTAGAATTAGGATTCTATCCTTTAGGAATACGTGTTATCTTGAATATGTTGTCTAATGTGGTTGGAGTCTATTTGTATATAATCTGTTGTGTAAACTAGATTGTCTTATAGTTGCATGATTAGTTAGTTTATTAAATGCATGATTAATGTGAATGTCATTGAAAATCAACCTACTTTGTTGATTTCTCTTATTTGCCATTAATGTGATTCGATGCGATTCGTATGTGATTGCATGTTATGTGTTATGTGTGCATGTGATGTGAATGCGTGGTTGCAACCAAACAACTGCGGTTGGTTCGTGTCACCCTGAGCAGCATCGGGCTTGCCAGGCGTTGACCCGACCACCGATGTGTTATTCCCTATCCCGAATGGACTGAGCAGAGTGCATCCATGAGGGACTAGGTCATAGGTCCAGTCAGCGTACCTGATTTTAATCCTTGGTGTATAGGGGAAGATGTTCGCAATGGTGTATAGGGTTCGGCATCGACAGAACGAGAGTATCTTTTTAAATGTGTTTACTTTATTAATGCGTATTATTATGAATGTTACTTTTATTGCATTGTTACCCTATTGCTCATTTATTGCCCTTACGTGCATAGCATGTTTCGAAAAGATAAAATGGCTTTCAAAACTCCCTGCATCTACCTCCCTTATTGAGCTATTTGTCAGATTAGCTCACCCCTCTTTCTAACCTTTCAAGTGTACAAGACATAGCCTACGTAGAATAGTGCCAAATGTCAATGTAGATAAGCCCGCTGCGTGATTACTTGTTGTTGATGTATTTGTATATATATTAATAGTTTAATTTAGTGTTTGAGGACTTTTAATGTAATTATGCTAAATAGTCATTTTGAAATTTAGAGGATTGTATAGTTTTACCTCATTTTGTAATGTATTTTAGTTTGGATTGTAAAGTTTTTATTTTGAACCCCTGGATTGTAATATGATGTGTAGTGTAGTAAGACGGACGACAGGGTACCTAGAATGTAAGTGAATGGCTTATATATGACTGATTGTGGATTATGTGTTATTATGGTAGGTTTCTGCGTGTAGGATATATTTCGAGCTAGTGTCTAGATATAGACGGTACCATGCCGAATTTTTCCATCGCGTCTCAACTTGGATCCTAGGAGGGGTCGAACTGGGGCGTTACAGAGAATACAAAGATTCATTCGGGGATTAAGGTCTGATATATAAGCTTAATTTGCCTTCTCACCACTTTGACAACTACGGTGATGCCATAAATGCAGCCTCCAGGTTTGAGAAACGTAAGGCAAAATTGGTAGTTAGGACTAGTCAGCCTAACAAGAGGCCAAACTTATCACAGAGTCATAGCCAGCTGAGTCAGACTCAGACTTCGAGCCAGAGCCAAGAGAGTCATTATCAGCCCCAAATTTAATTGATCGCCCAGCAACAATCACCTCAGCCTCTGTTACAGTTGCATCCCTTTCTCAGTCAGATGCAGGGTCAACCGGTTGCTGTAAGAACCCAACCAGAGCATACCCAAATTCAGAGTGGGAACCGACCAATTATTTTGGGAATGCAGAATGACCCAATAGTTTCGTCAACTTCGGGCTCCTCATGAGGTAATACTGTGATTCAAATTCCGCAATGTGCTTTCTGTTGAAAGCGTGGGAGCATATCGAGATCACCTTGGAAACATATGATTCACAACATATCAAAGTTAAAGCTGAAGCATTGAACATTTTAAAATTTTTCAACATAATCATTTGTAATCATATACATTTCCAAAGTAAAGTCTAAGATAATCAACATGTGAAACATAATATATCAAATATACTATAAAGTAAACGAGAGATAAATCGGTATACCTCACGTTGATAGCCGTTTGGAGATATTGAAGCCAAGAGAAAAATACAACGGTGTGGACAAGCCTCCTTCACAACTGTGAAGGTCATAGATTGAAACACACGAGCATTCAATGGCAAACACCATCAACCAAGTATATGTGCTATGTGACGCCCGAGAATTTGCATCATAGTCATAAATAACTGTAGGATATCTTTTGTGCATTTTAATGTGTTTTATTTCTAGTTTAAATATGTTTACTTGATGGTCACTATTTATAAGAAAATTTTCTATCTAAATTGCTCGGTTTAATATTTTTCCTAGATAGTATAACTTATAAAAGGAATGGGAAAGTTGTAGTTTTGGACTTTGGAGGCCGGGAACATGCATTTGAAAAATGATTTGTGCTTCGTTGAATAGTGTTACATTAGTGTGTATAATAGTTTAGTTGATTAGTCTTTTAATTGACAATTTTAGTATAGTTTGACTAAGTCCTTGTTAGTATTTGACTCATAAAAAATAACGTATATCTATACATATACTTAATACACTACACATATATGCATATGCTCATCAAAAACAAAACAAAACTCCCCAAAGCCCCCTAAACCCGTCGATCAAGAGAGAAAAAAAAAAGGAACTTTTGCAAGCAAATTTTTTTATTTGGCTCAAGAATCATCATCCTACACCTCATTCTACATCTCAAAGGTCTTCTCCACCCTCCTCAAGGCCTCTAGGTGAGGGAGATGCACCATTTTAGCTAATTAAAGTTTCTTGCCATTATTTCATATTTTCGGATTTTGAGGTTTTGTGCTATAAATTGCTTGATTATTGCTAGATATGATATTGTTATATGCTAGATAACATCCTTATGTAATTATATAGCTTGAAACCAAGTTTTTTAGCAAGAATCACATGAGGAAGATGATGAATAGTGTCAAACTAGGGTTCCAAAAAAAAATTACAATTTAATTCGATTCGAGGCTTCTAGTAGTTGCTAATTAGGTCCTTGAGCGTGGAAAAAATGTTAGTTGCACTTGCCATGTATAAAATTTGAATAATTTGATCAAATTAGGCTACTTTAATAAGGGGTTTTGGGGTTAACTCAAATCCGGGCACGTTTCGAGGTTATAGCTAGTCTTTATTAAGTATTAAAGCCTTAGAAATGCCTTCGTTTTGCTTGTTTGGGTTCCAGAATTGATACTTTTAGTGTAAACCCACAAAGAGGCATTTTCGGTGTTTTTGTGTACTTGTGCTCTAGGTTTTGATTTGGAGGTTCTAAATGAGGTATTTAGGTATCTTTAGATTTGTAGGATGGTTAGCTAGCTTAACTTGATCCTTAAATTCCGGTAGGAAGATAAATAGCCGAGTTGAACAAAGGGGAAAATGAGAGAATAAGGTGTTTTATAGCTTGTATTGCCTTATAGTTGGTTATTGTGTGTTTAAATGTATTTCTATAGCATATTTGAGATATTGATGAAATTTCGTGAAAGTATGTTGTTGATCCCCTTTGTGCACCGATGGTTAATTTCATGTTTATTGTTTATAGTCTTGCGTTTCTTGCTTCCAATGCTTTTTATATTACCTAATGATGATATAGAGTAAACTTTTGACATTATATTACTTGTATCTTGAATGTTGGGTGTGATTTTAGTTGCAACTAGCAAAACTTGAATAGAATTTTGTAGTAATAGCTAAGGTGTTAGTTTAATGTCCTAAATGAAGTGTACGATTGTGTCACATGCTAGTATGATGCTCATAATTAGTTCAATGCAAGAAATGTGCATGTGTGTGTGGATACCCTGTCTGGGCAGTTCACTATCGCCATCTTTTAGAGCAGTTTTGACATAGTAAATGAGGTTAGAATTGAACGAAATTTGTACAACAGATAGATTAGGCAGTGTAGAGCAAATGTTGATTTCTAGTACTAAGGCTAATTCTAACGTTTTAGCCCTCTTATCACATCATTTCCGAAATGTAGCTAAAAAATCGTTGGTTCTGCCCAGCTATGCATGGTTGCGCGGTAAGGGTTATAACTTTTGTAATTTAACTCAGAATTGAGCACCGTTTGAACCTAAAATTAACTACACTCGAAGAGCTACGATTATATATAAAAATTAGATAGTTTGAAGGTCAATACCCTAGGTAACCGAATTGATTAATTTAAGCTTCTGTTAGAGGAATTGGAAGATGTCTTAGTTGAGCTTGCGGTATTAACTTTGCACTTGAAAACTTGTACTGAATGTTTGAAGAATTAATTAGAATGTAAGTTAAATGTAAAGATGTTAACCAATGCATGTTCGTTGAGTCCACTTGTACAGTTGGCATTTAGTTTATATGTTAAGTACAATTTTGGTTAGTTGTAGTTAGCTTAACCTTATATATTAGTAAATGCTTCTATGTTGTTACAAAGCTATGGAGTTTAATTAAGTTACAATGAAATAAAGCATGTAATATAGATTCTTGGATGTGGAAGATAGTTGTTAAACCTTCTATAGTCAATTGCTAAAGTGTTACACTTATATGAATAACTAGGGGTTGCACATTTGAGCGGATTCAAGGAGGTTTGGAGTAAGTCTAAGCTATACCCTTACAGGTTTGGTAAAGGTAAGGGAATCTTCATCTTTTCTGTGCATTTTAACTTATTTTATTGTTTCTAGATTATATTATTTGGTAATTGATAAAGTTTATATGTACTATTTACTTGCTATCTTGTGTCTTTTCTTGTTATTTGTGATTAATTGCGAGGGTGGCCTACTTTGTCGTTCCTCTTACGTGATTTGATATTATTGGCTCTCGTGATCTTGTTCGGGGTTGCGCAACCTCTTCGGACATGGTAGCGTCGAAAAACACGGGCGGAGTCGGGCTTGTCGTGCTCCCTTGACTACCATGGTGCCTATTCCCTTTCTCGCTGAGTATACTCCACTACCCCAGAGGTATGGTTCACCTGCTAGGCATATGGACCTACCTGAGGAGAAAGGGTCGTAGGATCAGTGTACATCTAGAGTACCTCAACTTGTAGGAGTAAGGGTTTTGCCGGTACTTGCTTGAAGATCTTGCCTTGTGGCTCGTGATTGAAGACAAACATGGAATCATATCCTTTTTATACGTGGTTAAATACTTGTCTAATTGACTTTGTTATTTTGTGTTGTATATGTTATTATTCTTGTTGCATCTCATGAAAGCATTCATCGGTTTGCTGCATCACCTCCCTCACTGAGTATACATGTTGTATACTCACCCTCGTTTCTAACACCTTTCAGGATCAATGCTATAAGCTGGAAATGGGATTGCCTCCTGTGTGGCCTGCCTGCTCTATCAGTGTGTAGAACAAGGAAGAATGTATACCTTATATGTCTATATACTATTTGAGACCTTATAGTCATGTATGTATTTGTGTTATCTTAAGAAATGTAATATTAAAGTTTTAGTCTTGGGTGATAGTTAGGTGCTAGTGGTTTGTAATAACTTCAATTGTTTACTCTTCTGTTTAGTTGACTTGCATGCTGATAGGGATGAAACAGATTGAAGTTGTGGATTATGGTCTTGTGGTTGTATGTTGTAGTTTACAGGTTTCCAAATAGTCCTATAAATAGGGAAAACTCCGTCCATTTTCCCTAAATTTTGTGACCGGGTTGAAATTGGGTTGTGATTAGCATAGCTATTAGATCCTCCGATCTTGTGAGGGATCGGGGTGTTACATGCTAGCTTCTCGGTGATAGATCTAAGCTTGTATAATGTTAGAAGGCAAGAGAAAAATCCGACCACCCTATCTTAACTATGACCAAAAATACCATGAAAGAAAGGTGAGGATTTTGTCTTCTTTTCTTCTCTTGTATTTTCACTTTGGCCCTGCTTAGCAATTAACGTTCCAAAATGAATAACGTTAACTCTTTAACGTGTTTCTAACTTAATATCAAGCTCATTAATTGCCTTATTCTTGATACTATTTTGTGTGTGACTTTCTAGATTCATAACTGTATAGCGATGAGGGACTATTAAACGCTTTTAATATATTCCAGGATTGTCTTTGTCATTCGATGGAATACCCTCACATTCAAGAGTTACGTTTAGCAACATACGCGCATCATGACAATTTATACGGTAATGAAGTCCAACTCTTATAAATCTATTTATAGTCGCAAATTAGCGTGCAGTTCGATCATTCCATTAAATATGTCCCGATTATTGTGGGGACCATGATACGATTAAGTCCACTAAATGATTCTATACGTAGATCTATTCGGTGGGATGAAAGATGATACCTATGGAAAAACCCATTTCCATCATTCCATCTTTTATGCCCCGGCCGAGGACTTTCTCATTCAAACAACCGAAATAAGATCGCATAGGACATCGCCTCACGTCGGAGGTTAACGGATCATATCTCGACAATTACCTGTCGGTCTCTATTCCATAAGACTAAATTGCGAGAGGCCGTATCTCACCTTTATTAAGGCGAGCTTTGTCCAAATGCTAAATTTAGCCCTTGATATATCCGACAGCCGTAATTTCTCAAGTCAAATGATTATTAATCCAAAGTCATGTCGTTTTAGTCATTCTTGTCACATTCAGTGATTCGTTCAACTAACGATCACCCATATGCAAGTTAGTTGCATCCCTATGCTGTTATGGCACAAGGCTCACCCTCTTTTATCATTAACATCTCTATGTTAATCAAAAGTAACTTACATATGGTAGCCCATACTTGATTATTCTAGTCCCGATCAAATAATCTGTGGGCTATGAATCATTTTGAGTGTTTATCATATCGAAGAAATATGCCAATGTATTCTTAACACTTTTAGAAGATATTTCTTCTTTGAAAAAAATTAAGGACACATTGATATCATAGGAATGACGGAGAATATGAATGTCACAAACAAGTCAATATGTAAACAAACGTATAGACGTAAATGCCATTATATACAAGTTAATGCCAAAATATTCCCAAAATAGGTCATTTAACTATATAACATTAGGGCATATCTCCAACAATCTCCCACTTGTACTAATGCTATGATATATATATATATATATATATATATATATATATATATATATGAAGATGGAAACACCTTACCAAATGTTTGGACATACCGTGTGACCCTGGTTCCTTTAGCTTGTGCATTAGCTCCATTTTAGTTGTAATGCAAAAAGTATCACAACTAAATGATAAGAACCATTATCAACTTTGTATGATGACATTGATCCAAACAAATTTTTTTGTAACATCAAATATTACAAAAGATATAACATACGTAATGGGACATATAGTTCATTCAGAACCTTTCTAACTAATTGTGCTCCCATTAATCATGAACATGAACCCTGAAATAGACATTCTATTACTAGTTTTAGATCAAAATCTAAACTAATAAATCCATCACCACAGATTCTACCTTCTCCATAGTATATATTTTAAGTGCTTAAGAAGTACTTTAAATATATGCAAGTATTATCCAACATTCTCAATTTGGATGGGATTGACATTCACTCGTAACACTTTACAGTTTGCGCAATGTCAAACGTTGTACTTAGTATAACAACTTATGAAGTCATCTATTGCTCAAGCATATGATGATTTCATCCCAAGTTTGCTATACTACTAGAGTTTCTCGAAAATCATTCGCTGGAGATGGATTCATTGTCACAAGGACAATAAATCCTTTCTTTGATTTGTTTTCAAAAAACTATCTTGAACACCTTCAAGATCACTCTAGGTACAATCTTTGGAATATGCTTAAGTAATCTCTTTGTACTATCACCATAGCTACGAATTCTTGAGATACTAACAACATCTCCCAAGTATGGAGAACATGACTAGACTTTAACCAACATCACATCACCTTTATTATCAACTATAATAAACAAGTCATCAACATACAGATTGAGAATAGTGGTTGCGCTCCCACTAAGTCTGATGTAAGCACAAGGTTCATCCAAGTACATAATGAAAATAGACTTAAGCATAACGATTGGTAAAAGATTTCATCCACTATGCTTTCTTTTGGAATATGCCTCCCTACCTTCAGGTAACCAAAGACACTATCCCAATCAAGCACACGATATTTTTTAAGAAACCAATCTAGTTATAAAAGGTCATAAACCCTTTTCCATAAACTTCAATCTTCATCTCGAAAATCACTATTCAGATAAGATTGAATTGTATGGAGTATAATCATTACGCATTTCACTAAAATGTTTCTTGGAGTCATATATCAATTATTTATAAATTGAAGGATCATCTAACTGATCGTTATCTCAAGACACAAACCATTTTTGTGCATCTAATAGAAGATATCCCTATATCCTTCAAAGGATAAGATACACTACTAGATTTGCAAAAATCTTGTGTGATGATATTTTGGACCGAATTGAATAGATTCAATATTTAGGTTTAGGTGATTTTGTGGCTTAGAGGACACTTCCTCAATTTCTATTCAGTTAGAATGCATCAACCTTATTGAACAATGTCTTTTCTTCAAGAATGATCACAATCTAACAGATCAACACAACTTGATCACATAATACAAATTATATCCTATAAAACAAGGATATAGCACAAAATTACCTTTCAACCCTAAACTCCCACTTGTCCTTTAAAAAATTTTCAATAAAAGTAGGACAATCTAGATATTACCTCCTTTAATATTTGGTTTGCTATCCAACTCATATAAAGTTCTAGCAATGGTGGGAATTTAATTATTCAATAAAATAAATAAGGAAAGTACAACCCACAAGTAAATAGTATGATTAGTCCAACTAATCAACTTTTGCACAAAGCATAATTTCATCACTAAGAAATTCCTATTTAATTGTGGTGCATCGGGTGTTTTTAATTACGATACTATACGAAATGATTGAGATATTCATCCAAATAGTACTTAAGTATTTTAGAATCATGATCATATCATAATGCAATAATACATTTTCTTATATGGTTTCTCTACTTTAGTCTAATGCTCCTTGAACTTTTCAAAAGACTTTAGACAGGTTCTTCAACAAGAACACATGCCTTTACTATGACAATCATAAGTAAGGTTACATAAAGGAGAAAGCATAATTATAGCTTATTCATAAAAGGCTCATACATCACCATGTACTAATCCGAACAATTTAGTATCTCTAACCCTTTATCAAACAAAACGTGACTTGGTTACTTTCCCAAAATAAGATACATAAGTTGATCCAAAAATCAACTTACTCACTATCTTAATATTGGAGCTAACTAAGTCATAAAGAAGATACAACGGACTCGGATTACAAAATTTTATCTCAAAATATATTTGATATGTGGTTATTACAGTTGACAATATATTTGTCATACATTCTTTCATCCACATTAAGATGATGTGTATAAAAAGTATACAAATTAATTGTCCTTTATCTAATGCAACAACTATTGTTCCATTTACTAACATAGAAACCATTATATGCTTCCAAAGCGCACTTTGATTAAGATTCTTTCAAATACACATACACTTATGTCACAAAACAATCAAAACCATAAAGTAATAACAACCATTAACAAAGGAGATTTACCATTCATTATAGCTTCATAGTCTTGACATTCAAGCTATAAGAATATATTGAATAAATCCTCCTTTTAATGTCTGATTTTATCAGTTATGTAAACACTTTTAAATATCTCTCTACAATCCTTAATTATGCTCCCACTGGCTAACAGAAATCATCTGATTCATGTCTTTCTCCTTTGCATTAATGAAAGATGAAATACGACCATGAATTGACTTCTTTTATTATGCCAATGAAATATGCTTACCACACAACTCTTTGTAGGTTTAGAATCATATTCCTTTTATATCTTGTATACTATTATACAATCAACAAAAGAATATAACTTAATAGCATATTAAAGTTGTTTTACTTATCAATCACAAGTATCACACTTTTTCCTTTTGATTCATTATCAAGAAGGAAACATAAGATTATTTCAATCTAATCATATGATTAAGTTTCTAAGAACTATTCTTAGACAACATTTAATCAATAAAGTTTGGTCTGATTCATGTGCCATAAGTCTAAAATATTAAAATAAAAACTGGTTCATACATATAGCCATAAACATGCAAAAAATAAGATTGCTAGTTGACTTTAACTCGTTTAATCATTTAACTTGGTCTTTAATTAAATGATAGTTCCTACTAATTTTATCGAATCTCAAACTCCCTAAATGAGAGACATGAATCTGTTAAGATTCTTTAGTGGGTGACCAAATTCTCTTAATCATTTGTATCCATCAAACCTTTGTGGTTATGATTGGAATATAAATATTAAGAGTCAACAACACTTTATTGTTTATTTCACAAAATGGGTTATGGTCATATCCAGTCCCAAA
This sequence comes from Ehretia macrophylla, assembly GCA_037974665.1. Classification (NCBI taxonomy): domain Eukaryota; kingdom Viridiplantae; phylum Streptophyta; class Magnoliopsida; order Boraginales; family Ehretiaceae; genus Ehretia; species Ehretia macrophylla. The sequence goes on from CM075779.1 coordinate 73,465,895, forward strand.
ATAACTTTGGTCTCAAACCTTTGTGGTTATGATTGATTAAGTGATTCAGTTAGATTCGACCCGCCATCTAATAGTTATCCGACAAATTGAATCAATAACCTCAAGCCTTTGTGGCTATGATTGACTATTAGATTTTGGAAGATAACCACATCACTATGTTCTACTAGCAACTTAATTGAACTTATTACGAATCATGTCTCTCTACCTTCGGGTAAGACCGGATATGATCGCTTTGGGTTCATTAAGTCCAAGGATGGCGGAGGACTACAGATCTAATATTAGTTTGCACATTGGGAGGTTTTGTATTTGTTAAGGTCTCACTTTGCACATTTGTTTATTTCTAAGCGAATATCACATATTAGCAAACGAATAAACACATATGCAAGAATCATACATTAAGATCTCATCATGTACACAAAGCTACTTATAAGCTACCAACATATAAAGCATATAAAATAGCATGCATACAACACAAACGAATGGTGGATCATGGACTTGGGCTTAGAATAAGGAAAAGAAGATTATCCTAAAGCACATCCAATGTCTCAAGGTCTTCAAGTTCCTTGAAATCTTCAAAGCCCCTCCAACTCCTTGGATGCCTTCATTGGTCATCTTGCACTTCTTTTGAAAGATTACAAATAGACATTACATTATTCTCTCAATTGCAAAAAAGTAAAATGAGACTTATATCTCAATTACAAACCACCAAGTCAATAATCAAATTCACTATTCATCCACCCATACAAGCTCCTAAAGCTAAGATTAAACATATCACATAGATAATTCAATCTAAACAAGTAAGCTAGCAACAATCTTATGCATCACATACAAAAGACGATATAACCATCTAATCTTTAACATTCATTAGCAATACCTCGTCAATATGTATGTAAACCAATAGATTCCATGATCATAACACCTTATAACACAAATGCAAGTTAAGATCAATCATTATTGCAAGTCTAAGAAATGTATCAACAACTTTTCAACATTTACAATCCCAAGAAGACTCTCGGCCATGGCAAGGGAAAAATGCTTTCATTCATGTTCCATGTTCCATCATATATGACGTATAATACACATGGACCAACACATTTCTCAAAAACCAACCTCAAAGCCAAAATGAAATGGCCAAGGCTAGGAGAAAAGGCTCTACTCACATGTTCTATCATATACAATGTACAATACACATGAAGTGGCACGTTTCTCAACCATCCAAAAGCCTAGTGTCTCTCGACCATGCCAAGGGAAAAATATTCTACTTGCTCATTTCTCGAACCACCATAGACAAACATAGATCTTCATATGCATATATATAGAATCATGAGATAAGGCCATTTTACATACTTTAAAGATTAGATCTACGGCTATACATGTGGTTTCATGGACTTTAGAAACTGTGGCTCTGATACCAATTGTAAGTGCGGGATCGCCTCGGAAACATGTGATTCACAACATATCAAATTTAAAGTAGAAGCATTGAACATTTTAAAATTTTCAACATAATCGTTTGTAATCACATACATTTCTGAAGTAAAGTCCAAGATAATCAACATGTGAAACATAATATATCAAATATACTATAAAGTAAACGAGAGATAAATCGGTATACCTCACGTTGATAGCCGTTTAGAGATGTTGAAGCCAAGAGAAAAATACTATAGCATGGACAAGCCTCCTTCACAAATGTAAAGGTCATAGATTGAAACACATGAGCATCCAATGGCAAACAATACCAACCAAGTATATGTGCTAGCTTCTCGGTAATAGATCTAAGCTTGTATAAAGTTAGAAGGCAAGAGAAAAATCCTACCACCATATCTTTACTATGGACGAAAATACCACGAAAGAAAGGAGAGGATTTTGTCTTCTTTTCTTCTCTTGTGTTGGCCAAAAATCATTATCAATAGAGGAAAGGAGTTGGCCTTTATATAATGTCTTGTGTTGTGTTAACGTGTGATAAGTGACATGATAAATCTTCTCAAGACTTCTTCATTTTTCCAAGTGTCAATTATGCATGCATTCAAGACATCTTCCTTTGCCAACTTGTTATTTATCTTTTTGTGTTTTGTCTTCTAGTGACAACTTGTCTTTTGTATTCTAGTGGCAACTTGTCTTTTGTCTTTTAGTGACAACTTGTACTTTGTCTTCTAGTGACAACTTTCCAATAATTAGTTTCAATTCCCATTAAACTAATTAATTGGAAACTGACCCTTCTCTCTATTTACACATTGGCCCTAATACTTTCTGTATTTATACTTTGGCCCTAATACTTTCAATATATATACTTTGGCCCTAATACTTTTTAGTATTTTCAATTTGGCCCCACTTAGCAATTAATGTTCCAAAATGAATAACGTTAACTCTTTAACGTGTTTCTAACTTAATATCAAGCTCGTTAATTGCCTTATTCTTGATGTTCTTTTGTGTGTGACTTTTTAGATTCATAATTGTATAGCGATGAGGGACTATTAAACGCTTTTAATCTATTCTAGGAATGTCTCCGTCATTCGATAGAATACCCTCACGTTCAAGATAAGTCTAGCAACATACACGCATCATGACAATTTATACGATAATGAAGTCCAACTCTTATGAATCTATTTATAGTCGCAAATTAGCGTGCAGTTCGATCCTTCCATTAAATATGTCCCAATCGTTGTGGGGACTATGATAAGATTAAGTCCACTAAACTATTCTATGCTTAGATCTATTCGGTGGAATGAAAGATGACACTTATGGAAAAATTGTTTTCCATCATTCCATCTTTTATGCCCCGGCCGAGGACTTTCTAATTCAAACAACCGAAATAAGATCACATAGGACATTTGTAACGCCCCGATCTTTCACGAGACCGGAGGCTCTAATAACCATGTTATTCTCAACCCAATACCAAACCCGGTCACAAAATTTAGGAAAAACGAACAGAGTCTCCCCTGTACCGTGGACATTCTGAAAACCTGTAAACACTCAATAAAGCCACAACATAACAAGACATTCATTTATAACTAAAGATCTTAGCTTTAAGGTCATCCGAGCCTTAAGACATACAAACGGTTTAGATACACACAAGCATGCATTCATAACTTAACTTCTTTACAAAACCGCTTATCATGTCACTCCATGATAGCATTGAACATTCTTAGAAATTAAAGCCAACCATACACCCGTTCATTCACACCCAAGCATGCAACGTAGCTAGAAGCAGAAGCAAAAGTTATTACATGCCACAATTCCATAACACTTACTACATCCACTTAGCTTTCAAACTTGCAACTACTCAAATATATATACATGAGCCCTTAGGCTCCCAAATAAAACATAAAGTAGAACAAGTAAGGTCTTCCACAGTTTAACAGGCAATCACTCAAATCTCAAGTAATAGCACACAGCAATCAGGTCAACTCCTCCAATTGCACCACCTGAAACATGTTTAGCGAGGTATGAGCAATCACAATTGCCCAGTGAGGGATAAGGTCTACCGGGGACGTGCAATGCAGCGGTTAGTACAAATAAAGCATTTTACAACCAAAGAACAATTGAAACAACAAGTTACCACACCTTAAAAAGGATACGATACACTTTGACTTCTATAACGTCCCGGCTAAGCGAATACCCCGAAGGGCAGAGGCACACCAGCGACGCCACGAACTGAAATCACGATGTAATAATGACACTGTTATCGATAAGCCGGCATCCCCTTATAACTCCAAAATGGGTGTACTCCGGATGTACCCCGAAATCCTACGACCCAACTCTCCTTGGGCGGTATCCCAAGCGAGAGAGGGACTGGGTAACCATGGTAGCCGAGGTATACCGGCAAGCCCGATGCCGCCCGGTTTCCACGAAACTACCATGCCCAAATGGTTGCGCAACCACGATGCAATGCACTCAAAATGATAACAATAGAATACATTAACAAACACATGATTAAGGGACAACAAAGTAAGTTGCCCTCACACACAATATATAGACAATAAGTGCACATAATCTAAGTACAAGTAAATAAACTATTATGCACATAAGGATGAAGTCTCCCTCACTTGGAATTAAGCCAAGCATGCTAAAAGAATAGCTCAGATTTACTTCAACTCCCCGAATTAGCTCAAGTATGCAACCCTAGGGTGTTCATATAAGTTTAGCAATTAACTATATCAATTCCAACTCAACTCTTACTTAACTCAACCTTACAACATTAGAAGCTAGATTTATAATCACTTATTCACACAAGTTCATAACCCACACACAATTAAGATACAATGTTCACCTTATCATATCATTAGAGAACATAAGATATATTAGAAGCATCAAATACCATTAAGTTAAGATCATAAGTTATAAATTCCAATTACTTTTAATTACAATAATCAATAATCATATAACTAGATGAGTTATCCTTATAGTCCTACTCACTTAGCATGCAATGTTTATTAGAGTTTGATCTTAACAAAGTACAAGAAGTATAAACATTATAACAAGATATAAGCATTAAATATGAAAATAACTATACCAACACAAAGGGATCAATGACCGATGATCACGAAACTTCATGAAATGCTCACAAATGCCATATAACAACATGTAAAGGCAAGATATACAAGCACCAAAGCTAATTCAAAGGCTAAGCTTGAAACCCCGAGTTTCCCTTTTGTTTTCCTAAGTCATTTAACTCCAAACCGAGACTAAGGCTCAAGATTCACCAACTAACTATTCTAATCTTCTAGTTACACATTATGGCACACTTAGAACCCTTGAAATCATTCATTAACCCGAATTAGCCACAAAAGCCCCGATTACCCCTTTGTGCGTTTGTACTACAAGTATCTTAATCAAAGCTCAACTAAGAGTTAGAAAAGCACATTTAGTCCCTACTTACCCTAAGAACACCAAATATATCAACCAAATTCACCCGGATTTATGTTTGACCCAAAACCCCTTTGTAACACAATTCATTTTTCTTCCAAACACAAGTTAATGTTCTAGATAAGCGAGCGGGCTATTCCATACTTTTAATTATCCCTTATGGCACCCCTAGGACCCTAGAAACTACCCAATTACCCGCGTTTAGCACAAAAGCCCCATTTTTACTCTTTTGACTTTGTACTACACGTACCTCATCCGGGACTCAAATGGAGGCTAGCAAAGCTTAATTAGGTCCTAAATAGCCTAGGATTACTAAATGTGGAGGCCAATTCAACCCGGATTCGCTATAACCCCGAAACCCCTTTCTAAAAGTCGGCTATTTCATTCTTTCACTAGGTTACGGGCAATTAAACCCTACAAGGCCTTCACACTACTTTTATTAACATCTAAAGCACCTATTAGAACCATTAATTCAAGCTACAAGGTCTGATTTCGCAAATCCCTAATTTTCCCGTCACTATTCATGCCCTACGATCAACAAGCGATTTCAACCGTTTAAACTATGAAACAATAGCATAAATTAGGTCTCTACTACTTATACACAACATACATAAGCATATTTAAGCATTGCATGATCATAATATAGCAAATCAATAAATTCAAGAAAGTTGACATATATTTCAAATGCAAAAATAATATGCAAAACCCTCACCTAACGCGCGTAGGAGCTCCTAGAAGGCTTGCACACACCCTAAACTACTTGCTCCTTGCTTGGCTTGGCTTGGCTTGAAGATTTGATGAGCAAAATCCTCTCATTCTCCTCCTATGCTATTCTCGGATTTGCTACAGTAAAATCTGCATCTTCCTTTTTTTTTTTTTGCTAAGTTATGACTTATGTTGTGTGTTGTGTGAGTATACGTTTGGGTGGGGCATGTTGGGTGCTTAAATGGTTTATTAAAATGAGCTTAGTTAGCTTTAAAACAAGTCCATTGCACATAAATTAAGTTAGCTAACTAAAACATTATGTTTCATACGTAACACTATTCACTAGTTCACTAAACTATTTTCTAAACGAAGGTTCCTATCGCTCCTAGCTCAAATGCATGTTTTTCCCATTCCTTTAACAATTAATATGATTTAATAAAAATGCTAGTTCACTAATATAATGCAGTTTAAAATTGGAATGAATAATGACCAAGAGAGACAACAGGTAAAGCACAGAATTAAATGCGCAATTAATGGATGCAACAGTAAATGAATGCATGGCAAAAGCTTGGGCATCACAACATTGCCTCACGTCGGAGGTTAACGGATCCTATCTCGACAATTACATATCGGTCTCTATACCATAAGACTAAATTGTGAGAAGCTGTATCTCACCTTTATTAAGGCGAGCTTTGTCCAAACGCTAAATTTAGCCCTTGATATATCCAGCAACCGTAATTTCTCAAATCAAAGGATTAATTTGCACAATTCGTTGTGAATGACAAACTATTAATCCAAAGTCATGTCATTTTAGTCATTCTTGTCACATTCAGTGATCCGTTCAACTAATGATCACCCATATGTAAGTTAGTCGTATCTTTATACTGTTATGGCACAAGGCTCACCATACTTTATCATTAACATCTCTATGTTAATCAAAGGTAACTTACATATGATAGCCCGTACTTGATTATTCTAGTCCCGGTCAAATAATCTGAGGGCTATAAATCATTTTGAATTTTTATCATATCGAAGAAATATGCCAATGTATTCTAATCACTTTTAGAATACATTTCTTCTTTGAAAAACATTAAGGACACATTCATATCATGGGAATGACGAAGAATATGAATGTCACCAACAAGTTAACATGTAAACAAACATAGACGTAAATGCCATTATGTACAAATTAATGCCAAAATATTCTCAAAATAGGTCATCTAACTATATAGCATTAGGGCATATCTCCAACATCTTTAAACGTAGGGGTCATACTGAGGCCGAGTATTGGAAGAATCAAGGGAAATGTACAGGGTATAGCAGTGATCAACATCGAAAAAATAATTATAAGAAATGGCCGAGTGTTCGAGGTTAGACTGCAAATAGGAAGACTCGGGAAGCCAGTAAGAATTACAAGGACGCAATTCTTGTAAGGAGGGAAGGATGTGAACCCCAGACCCGCATTCATGTGCATTTACTATTTAGTGTCCCTTAGTGCATTTATGTGTCTTTAACTATTTAAATTCCTACTTTACATTTAATATGCACATTATACGTAAACTTAATTTACATAAAATGAAAATCATACTATTTTAATATGTGTACTAATTGAATTAATTTCTTGTATTCAAAAGATGGTTTTCATTGTTTTACAAAAATGAACTCCGAGTAGGGAATTCTTTTCAAATATTTTATTAAAATTTTCTACTCATGTAATTAACTTACTTGAATCATTTAGGACTACATGCATCAAAATTTATTTGTATTGCATTTCCGGAAAGTGATTTATGTGATGTTTATGTAACGAAAAGATGGTTACTATTCATTGAATTTTTCAACTGTTTTGTTACTCAGTTTTCTCATTTTTCCCATGATACTTGTCATAAATGGGGCATGCAAAAATTGAAATTACTTGCATAGCACTTCGGGAAGGCGGGTAGAAAAATTGATAAGTGTATCGCATGAATAGTGTTAACTAGTTTGTGTTTTGGGCCATTCAGGAACTTAGCTTGCATTGGGCCATTATTTAACACCTAAGCTAACTTGACTAAGCCTAATTACTTAACTCAAGCCCAAATAAAATAGCTAGCATTTTATATATACACATATAGCATAATATATCAAACAAAGAAAGAAAAAAAAAGGAAAAACATGAGATGGCCGTCAGCTATAGAAAGAGGGAAAATAGAGAGATCAAAGCTAGGGTATGCTAATTGGAGCTCGAGGAGGTGAAACCAAGCTTGATTCTTTACATCTAAGCTATCTAAGCGAGGGAGTTTGCATCTTTGTTGCATTTAATCTATCTAGTGTGACGCCCGAGATTTTAGCCGTACATTTATTTACTGTTGCATCTATTGTTTGCGCATTTCTTTCTATACCTTATTAATTGGCTTCTTTAGCTACTATTCATCCCATTTTCAAACTATATTCTATTAGTGAATTAGCATTTTTATTAAATCACATTAATTGTTAGAGGAGTGGGAAAAATGTGCAATTAAGCTAGATGCGATAGGAGAGCTCGTTTAGAAAATGTTTTTAGTAGTTAAGTGAATAATGTTACGTAACAAACTTAGAGATTTAAATAACTAACATTACTTTTCATCTTGGGCTCGTTTTTAAGTTAATAACGCGCATTCTAGTGACCTTTTAAATACCCAAACTTGACCCCACCTCAACTTAATCTTATATAAATCACATAAGCTCATTAAAACACACAAAAAAAAAAGAACAATGTGTAGGAATTACTGTAGCAGGCCGAAAATACCAAAGGAGAAGGAAAATAGGAGATTTTGCTTCAACAACCTTGCATCTTGAGCTTCTAGATTGATCTTGGGAGGGTTTTGAGCAACCTAGGGACTTCTACAAGCTTCATCATCTTCAAAAATTGTGAGGGAGTTTCATTTTCTTGATTTTAAAGTTTATGTGCATATGTTAATTTTCTTGAATTGTCAATTATAGCTATATAACTTGTTATGAATGCTTCATATGAGTTATTTAATGTCTCTAGAGCTAACTTTTGAGGGTTGATAACAAAGTTAATGGTTGAATGTTGAATTTGATCAAAGAGATGATAAATAGTGCCTAGAACTAGGGTTTTGAGAAAATTTGCTAATTGGCTTGAATTGATGCCTCAATTAGGTGCTCTAGACCCTAGGGAAGTTAGTTGAAAAGCCATGTTAGGTTGAATCACTCGAATTTGAACTTAATTGCATAATTAGCTTACTTTAAAAAGGGGGTTTTATACGTTAAGCAATTCGGGCAAGTTTGGGCATCGATTTGGGTATCCTTGAGCTAAGGAAGCACCTTTGGTGCTTTCGTTTCGCGAAAATGGGATTCGGTTAGTATGGCTATAGTTCAAACCCGTTCGGGGCCTTCCCGAACTTTTGCTTCAAAAATGAGTTTTAGTGACTTTAAAAGGTACCTTTGAGCTTAATTAGGAATATAGAAAGACTAGGGTATGATTGGGAATCTCGAACTATGCTTAGGAGAAAGAAAGCTCGGTTAAAGAAAGGGGAAATGTAGTTTTTAGCCATTTTAGTTGCATTTGGAACTTGTTGTGTGTTAGCAATGCCTTGCCTTGAATATTTAGGATGTATTTAAGTTATTTGAGTAGATTATTAGAATTAATTGTGTTGATTGCTTCTTTTGACATCTATTAGCTAATATCGTGCTTATATGAACTTTTATCATGCATATATGTGAGGGCGGCCTACTTTGTTGTCCCTCTTATGTGTTATGTGTTATATTGATTGCTTGTGACTTGTTTTGGGTTGCGCAACCTTTATCGGACATGGTAGCGTCGAGAAACACGGGCGGCGTCGGGCTTGCCGTGCTCCCTCGACTGCCATGGTGCCTATTCCCTTTCTCGCTGAGGCATACTCCACTACCCCAGAGGCGTGGTTCACCTGCTGGGCATGGACCTACCTCGGGAGAAAGGGTCGTAGGATCGGGATACATCCGGTGTATCCCAATTGTTGCTGTTTGGGGTTTGCCGGCATGTTCGTGATGCTCGTGGTTCGTGGCTCGTGAATGAAGACTTGGAAGTGGAACCGTATCCTTTTTAAAGTGATTAATTGCTTGGCTTATTGTTTTGTTGGTTTATGTGGATTATATATGTTTTCTTGTGTTTGCATATCATATTGCACGTTGGCATGTTGCATCACCTCCCTCGCTGGGCAACATTGTTGCTCATTCCTCATTTAATATGTTTCAGGTGAAGCTGAGGTGAATCCTCAGCTGATAGAAGAAGAAGAAGAAGTGCTAGTTAAGCAATTTCGGTGACTTCTTGTGTGATAAGGTTGTCTAAAATGAGAAGCTTGTGTGGAGTTGTTGTTGATTGCCTTTTTGTGACCTTGGGGTCTTGAGTATAAATGGTGAATGTAATAATTTGTAATCTTGTATGTTGGATATAAAGTGGAATGACATGTAATAATCTATAGTAAACTTATTCTTTTGCATGCTTGTGTAATTAACAAACTTGGAAGTAGAACTTGGCTATTGTTGTATCTAACTACCTATAGTTAAAATTAGAAATGCTTTGCTTGCTTGTGTGTTATATGTAATTGTTGTTCCAAGGCTCGGATGGCCTTGTGATCGCGGGTGGCCCATAAAAATCTTGGAGGATTGGTTGTAAGAGTTGCTGTTTGTGGATCTAGCATCATAGGTGTCTTTTGCAGGTACCAGTTTAGTCCTATAAACAGGGGAGACTCCGTCTGTTTTCCCCTAAAATTTTGAGTCCGGGTTGGAATTGGGTTGTGATTAGTATGGTTAATAGAAGTCCCGGTGCCGTGAGGAATCGGGGCGTTACAGAAGTGGTATCAGAGCTTAGCTAGTTAGCTAGGCGCAAGCCGGGATAGGGTCTTCGGCTTGTAGGGTAGTGGCCTTAGTGTCAATGTGTTTAGAAAGTGTATGTGCATGTCTTATGTGATAAGAGATTTAATATGATCAATGTGCTTATGTGATCAACATGTTTTATATGTTGAGTGAACTAGTTGTGGTTTATGTGCTTGTGTGATAAGTGGAATGGATGTGATTAACATGCCTTGTGTGAATTATGTGCTTTATGTACTTAAGTGCTCGATATGCTTTATATGACTAATGTGAATATGTGATTAACTTGTTTTAGGTGAAGTTGTTGTTTAAATGACTTAGTAGTTTATAATTTGTGTATGTGAACTTGTTGCTTATGTGACTTTACTTGTTATAAATTACTAACGTGATCAATGTGTTTTATGTGTTAAGCATGCTTATGTGAAACAATGTGTTTTATGTATGAGGGTAACTCGCTTGTATGTGTAAGAAATTGCGTGGACGCAATTTGTTTAAGGGGGAGAGGATGTGACGCCCGAGATTTTAGCCGTACATTTATTTACTGTTGCATCTATTGTTTGCGCATTTCTTTCTGTGCCTTATAAATGTCACGCCCCAACTCGACCCCACCTACAATCAGTCAGGACGCAACGGAATTTCGGCAGCGTAACAACAGTAAATAGATTTCCGAGGTTCTAAACCAACCTCATTAATAACATTAAACATCCAATTCTATAACCATACAAACAACAACTCCTCAACAGCATAACAAAACACAACATAACCGTAATATACAATAATCAGTCTTCGTTATCTGCCTCCGTTCCAACATAACATACAATACCTCAACCTTATCATACATTTCAAAAATAAGTTGAGACACATCTACAACTTAACCATAGACAAAAGAAAGCCACTAAGTTAACATCATTTGGATCATCATCTTTCAACATTTATTACAATAAGATCCATAAAGCATATAAAAGTCTATTAAGCTAATATACATGACATTAAACAACATATAATCATGGATAAGACTCAGGAACATATGACTCGTCCACGTAAGGCACATTTTCCTCCTCAGGAGGCACGTACCCGTAATCCGGCTCTGCAACACCTGTAAGCATGCAATAATAGAGAGTGTGCTTATATACATAAGCCCAGTGAGGATCCGATAGATCTCGACAGTATTCACTACGCTCCTTGGATTTAGTCATTTGAGCAAGTAAATACACAACAACAATAATAACATTATCATCACATAACTATATAACCATTCATTAAAGGATACTCTATTTGGTGTAGCTCCAAACGCCATCACGATCTCAACCGTTCTTCTTATAACTCCCCATTACTCACGCACCCGAGGTACCTCACTAGCCCCTCCCTCCATGACACCTCCGTCATGCGAGCTGGGGGTAGCCTATGGCAGTCATGCCGTTATCAACCCGACAGCCCAACGCTGCCCGAGAGGTGGCACACACATACCAAGACTCCATAATCATCAATCATCAATCATCAATCAATCATCAATCAATCAATTGGGAGATCAGCAACGAAAGTGCCCGATTCCCGAACTCAATAATAATCAATCAATAACATCAATATAACATCAATATTTAATTAAACAACAAACAACGAAGTTAGATGACAAAGTAGGCCATCTAACCGGACATGCATAATATACATAATTAAAATCTAAATTACTCATCAACAACTCACCATTCAACACTCGAACACTACCTAACCATCTAAAGGCATCGTTCAAGAAATTAAAGAATGACAACCTAAACTTCTAAAATTCATAACTTACAATCTACAAATCCAAACATTGCCAAATCAGTTTCTATCACTCACCCATTCAACCTACTATATTAGCCCTCTCAGAAATCCACCATAACACCTCCAAATCATGCCCGATAACCCTAAAACCCTAGGATGTCATGGCTGGATTTTCCAGATTTTCACACGAACAATGTAATCGAAAATTCAGCATTACAACAGCGCTAACACGTAATTATCAAGTATTTAGAAATCGACGGCAATCGATTTCGATCAACACAACTCATTTAATTCAACTTTGAACATTTTAATCAAAATTAAATACCCGGAAAATAAAAATTATGCTACATCCGACAGAAATTCGTAGTATTAGTATATAACGATCCCTAGCATGCAAGGAGCAATAATCTATCATCAGATTTCAATTCTAACGGTTAAATTTTCATTTATGAGCAAAAGTATAAAAATGACATTTTGAGATATAGAATTTTTCTCTCACCTTTGATGCGATATAAGCCTAGGAATGCGTGCTATGCGTGCCCAACAAGCAGAATCCAAGTCGGTGCGAAGTTCTACGGACAAAAACTAGGTTTTTCTTTGAAAAATTGATTGAAAAGCTTGAGTTTTTCTCTTTCTTTTTCTCCCTCAACCTCTCGGCCCTTTGTGTATGTGTGGAGTGTGTTTTGTGCTTTGCTTAGTGTGTGTTGATGACCATATATAATTAAAAGCTTAGTCAATTAAAAAAAATGCTAAGTCAAAGTAGTTTAAGTTAGTATTTTTGTGTTTTAATGACTTTAAACTCATTTTATTGCTCATCAAGCTCAAAATAATTATGCAACCCCCAAGATATCTCAAGCGGATTATTTTTAGGTGACAAGAAGTTTTACAATCAAACAATTTCACCCGAGTCGGCTTAAAACTCGATTTTCGCAAAAGTCGGTGTAAAAACCCTAATAAATTCTTAAGCCGATTTTAAAACCGTTTTCATCAAACACAAGTCTATTAAAGTCCGCTGACTAGGTCTAGAAGGGTTAAAAAGACCAGTTTCAAAATTTTAGCGGACGTGTTTCGAAAACACTATTCACTAAAAATCGACGATAAAATTTCTGACTCCGTTTTTTATGAAAATTTCATGAATGCACATTTAGCATGTATTAGGAGTATTGACATCAAAATTATAACTTTTTAGGTCCTATAGCACATACACAGATCATATGCACTCAAAACGAGGTATAGCACGTAAAACGAGATAAGCAAGAAAGTGGGGTTTCACAATGGTTACTCCCGGGGTATTCCAAACTGGTGTTATAAGGTGGTTGCACGCTTATTGTCATCGTTGTCAACATCAAGCTCGAGATCGATGTATCGCTCGTGAAATGGTATATTGCTCGTAAGAGTGAACCATAGCCTTCAAAGTGTGGTATAGCTTTGAATTGCTGTGTTAATGCTTTCTTGAATGTTTAATATATTGTTGTTTGTATTGAATGCTTTCTTATTGATTTTATTGCTTAGCTGTGTCTATTTGCATTGCACGACTTTCTTTCTCTCCAACTCGATATATGTCTCGCCCTCACTGAGTATACGTGTTGTGTATACTCACTCCTCACCACCACATTTCAGGAAATGTCATGTTAGCTGTAAAGTTCGTGATTTCGTGAAAGTTCGTGCCTGAAGAGTTGTCTTGCGTGCCTATGTGGCTTGAGTGTCGAAGTTGTAAAGATATATGCTTTCATATGTTGTATGTATTTAATGTCAAAAAGTATGTAATTTAAGTTTCATTAGATTGTTGAAGTAGTTTGATAAGTTAGATTATGTATCTAGTTATTATAACTTAACTTCAAATGCATGTATGTAATGTCCAAAGGAAAAGATTTAGAATGGCATGATAGTTTATTTTATGTAGTAGTTTAGTATGATTTAATTGTCAAGTTCGAATGTACTTGCCAAAAATGAAAAGAGATAGGTTAGCTTTTAAATTGGAAATGTATGTATAGTTGCTGAGTTTAATTGCTGAGAACCGAGGCTCGGATGGCCTTGAGGTGGTTGAATGTTTGGACATGGTATTGGTTTCCTTATATGTTGTCGCAGGTTTTACATTTCGCCTAGAAACAGGGGAGACTCCGTCCGTTTTCCCTGAAATTTATGCACGGGTTTGGATTTGGGTTGTGATTAGATTGATCGATAGAACTCTCGGTCTCGAGAGGGATTGGGGTGTTACATGCCGCCTCTGGCAATTCATCCAAGTCCACTGCGTAGGCCCAAGCCTGAACCATCTGCTGCTGAGATGCACTACCCTGAGGTCTACCCTGGTAACCCTGGGTCACTGGCCGACCCTCAAACCTCTGATATCTAGGATAATCCCTCGCTCTGTGTTGGTTGCTACCGCAATCCAAACATATCCCTGCCTTCTTCTGACAGCTAGACTCGAGATGGTCTTTTCGGCGGCAAAAGGTACAATATTTAACTTGATCCGCAACATGATTCCCAGAAGAATCTAGAACCAAGGAAGTAACTGATCCATCTTGTTAAGCTCTCACTATAGTAGGCTTTTCTTGGGCATCCCTGACTGTGGTCAAACCCCGATCATTTTGCCATTTATTACAGTCCTTTTTCATGTGTTGATCACTGCCACAACCTAGACACTTTCCCGATTTCTTCCAACATCCGGTCTCAACATGACCCTTCTTGGTACAAAAAAAACAAAGTGGAACATGAAGAGCAGCACTATTACCCACGAAACCCTGAACTGGAAAAACCATTAAACTGGTTCGTTGTATCCTTATGACCACTGGCCTATTTTGCCTCTGGAGCTGAATCTGCCGACTTCGAGGATGAAAATATCTTCGCTGGTCCTGAGGCTGTGAAGGCATTCTACTTGATTGACTCGACCCTGCACCTACCTTATTCTTTCCTTTCTCAACTCTTGTTGCAACAGTAAGGGCTTCACCGTATGTGGAAAACTGAAAAGAAGTCAAGCTATCTCGAACTTTCGGCCTCAACCCTCGAATGAATCTCTGAATCCTCTTTTTTGTAGTTTGCACCATACCCGGAGCATAATGTGACAGATTATGAAATCGGGTCTAATACTGCGTAACAGACAGGCTACCCTGTTTCAAAGACATGAATTCATTCCTATAGAGTCTTCCTCTGATTCCAAGAGCTCTGACAGTCATCCTTACTTCACCCAAAAGAGTCACCCGCAGTTATAACATATATACAATTATATCACATGAAGACAGGTACAATATAATACATAATTAACATATAAAACAACATTATCACATAACGCACAATTCAGCACATAAGAAGCCAATATCACGTAAACACGTTATATCACATAATAAGTTATAAACAATTAAAGTCTCATAAGCAACAAACTACACATAAGTCAAATTGATTATGTAACTCACATTAATCACTCAAAGTACATTGAGCACCTAAAGCACGTTGTTTCACATAAGCAAGTTATAAACAATTAAAACCACATAAGTTCACTTAATACATAAGACATATTGATCACATAGAAAGTTAGTTACATAAGTAGATTAATCACATAAACATATTAACATGTAATTCACTTTACACTTAGTACATGCCTTCATGTTAAGACCACTACCCATATTCCGAGAATACCCCGGCTGATAGCTAATCGAGCTCTGATACCACTTAATGTAACGCCCCAACTAGGCCCCCTTAAGATCAGTCAGGACGCAACGGAATTTTTGACAGTATAACGACTATAACCTGGATACCGAGGCTCTAAACCAACCTTTTCGCAACTCATACAACCAACTCCACAAACAAATCAACAATTAAACAACACAACCACAATATACATTAAACATTCTTTTACCATTGCATCCATAAGTTACATGCCTCCATTCCAACATCATACATTTACTAAATAATATATTTTTTTTCCCAAAATAGATTATAATCAATCTAGCAACCTAATCATGTTCCAAAACAAGACTACTAAGCTAGCAACATTTAATCCATTATCTTTACAACATCTTATACATCATAAACTTATAAGTAAATACAAAACAACTAGTTTTAATATACAAGACAACAAAAGATAACTACATCTCAGACATCAAGGACAAGACTTTGGCACATAGGACTCGTCCACATATGGCACATTCTCAGCTTCCTGAGGCACGTACCCGAAATCTTGTTCAATTTCACCTGTATGTAGGCAATAATTGAGAGTGAGCTTATATAAAACAAGCCTAGTGAAGATTCGATAGATCTCTTAACAGTATTTACTATACTCCTTGGAAATCATCATTTGAGCAGTAAACACATAATAATCATAATTAACAATATAAACACATTAATAATAGTAACCAATCAATAAAGGATACTCTAGTTGGTGTAGCTCCAAACGCCATCACGATCTCAACCATTCTTCTTGTAACTCCTCATTACTCACGCACCTGAGGTACTTCTCTAGCCCCTCCCTCCATGGCACCTCCGCCCATGCGAGCTGGGGGTAGTCTATGATAGTCATGCCGTTATCAACCCGACGCTGCCCGAGAGGTGGCACACACATACCAAGACTCATGACAATAATAATAATCAATCATATCTCAGGAGGACAACAAAGTAGGTTTCCTATCTCTCGGCTTCAGCAATAATCAATATCAATAATCAATTAATAACATTTCAACAACATATCATCAATTAAACAATTAACAACTCAACAACTAAGTTCGATGACAAAGTAGGCCATTCAACTAAACATGCATTTAACCACTCAACCAAACCCGCATCTAATCAACAACAACCCATAATTCAACCACTCAAACACTACCCAAACAACTAAAGACATTATTTCAACATTTAAAGAAAGACAACCCAAACTTCTAATAGTCATAACTTACAATCTACTAATCCAATGACCTTCAAACCAGTTTCTATCACTCACCCACTCAAGCAACTACATTAGCCCCCTTGGAAACCAATCACAATCCATCCAAATTAAGCCCAACAGCCCTAAAACCTCAATGCACCATGGCTGAAATTTCTAGACTTTCACCACGACATTGCAATCAAAATTTCGGCATTACAACATTACTCTCATGTATTTAACAAACTTTTACAAGCTAACAGCAATCGATTCCAACCACCACAACTCCAATTATTCAACAAATAGCCAACAACTCAATTTTAATACCCGAAAAATAAAAATTCATGCTACAACGGTTCAAAACTTATATAAACACACATAATCAATCCTTAGCATCTACTGAGCAATAATATAACATCAATTTAACATTTCAACGGCTAAAAAATCGACTATATGAATTAACATAAAAATGACATTTTGAGATCTAGAATTTTTCTCTCACCTTTGATGTTATATGATGCTAGAAATGTGTGCAATGGATGTCCAACAAGTAAAATCAAGCCTTGGATGAAGTTATTTGGCCTTGTATTGCAAAATCTATGAGCAAATTTCTTGAAAACTTGAACAAAAATGGCTTCTTTTTCTCCTTGGAGATTTTCGGCCATGTGTGTATTTTTTGAAGGTGTTTTTGCTTTGTTTTGGTGTGTGTTGTTGCATATATAACTTAAGTCAACATAAATAGAAAAGTCAAAGTTGAAACAATTAGTTAGTTTTTAGTATTTTTAGTCTTTTAATTGTCTTTTAGATTATTTTTGTTCACATTTATGCATTTAACACTTAGACTATTTTTAAGCAGTTTATTTTAGGTGACAAATTTTCACATACAAAGACTCTCACCCGACTCGGTTAAAAATGTGATTTTCATAAAAGAAAGTGTAAAAACCTTTAAAATTTCAAAGCCGATTCAAAATATATTTTAATTAGACACAGGTCTTTTAATATCTAAGGACTAATTTTTAAAACATTTAAAACACCCCTGTAAAAATTTTAGCTGATGAGTGCTAAAAATACTATTCACAAAAATCGTCGATAAAATTTCTGATGCCGATTTTGATGAAAATTTCATGAATGCCCACTTAGCATGTAATAGGAATATAAATCACATAATTAGAGCATTCTAACTCATATAACATATAAACAGGTCAAAACACGCAAATCGAGGCAAAGACAAAATCTGGAGTTTCACAAACTGTCTTTATTGGTATTGTTGTTATGTGAACTATCTAATGTTACCCTCGCTTGGACCATATGTCCTTGGAGAATTATTTGGTGTTGTGTTTTATTCAGGGTTATTTAGCATTGTTATATTAGTTATGTTCTCAAGCCTTCAGGTATAAAAGCTACTTTTTATCCTACCTTGAATATTTTATGTTTCAGGTTACTTCTTGTGTTCCTTTAATGTTAATTAACTTTATTATTGAATGTTATATATGCATTGCATGAAATAGGTTTCAAAACACCCCGGTTAACTGTTTCTCTGCCTCACTGAGCAACTATGCTTGCTCATTCCTCTTTTTTAACCATTTTACAGGTAACACATAGATTATCTCCAAGAAGTAGAAGAACAAGTTGTGGATTGCTTTGATTGCTCGTAGCTGAAGCTGTGCCTTATGTGATTCATTGTGCCTAAGTTTCAATTTGTGGCTATGTAGCCTTGTATGTATTATATGGAAAGAATGTAATTAATGTTAAGGGAGTTACTAGAGTAGTACAAATGTAATAAGTTTATTTTAAAGTTTAATTAGAGTAGTATGATAAGCTAGAAAATGCATTAGAATAGTATTGTTTAGATCTTAGTATATGTTTAAACTAGAGAGGGCACTATATGTAACACCCCAGTCCCTCTCGAGGCTGGGGTTCCCGATCCCACTCCCGCGGCACGAAAAACTAGGGAAAACTGTCACGCCCCAACTCGACCCCTCTTATAATCAGTCAGGACGCAACGGAATTTTGGCAGTATAACGAGTAAATAGGATACCGAGGCTCTAAACCAGCCTCAATAGACATCATACATCAACTCCACAAACTATACAACAAACAACTCCTCAATAATAACAACATACATCATAACCATATTATACAATAAACATTCCTCGTTATACGCCTCCGTTCCAACATAATACATGAACCTTTAATATACATTACCAAGAACATGTTGAGCCAATCTAGCAACCTAATCATAAACAAAAGAAAGGCTACTAGGACAACATTAACTAATTCATTAACTTAATAACATCTTATACATTATAAACTACAAAGCAGATAAAAGTCTACTAAGTTAATTTACAAGATAATAAAATATGTACGACATCACGGATAAGACTCTGGAACATAGGACTCATCCACGTAAGGCACGTTTTCCACATTCTCCTCTTCAGGAGGCACGTACCCGTAATCCTGCGAAAGTACACCTGTATGCATGCAATAATAGAGAGTGAGCTTATATAAAATAAGCCCAGCGAGGATCCGATAGATCTCGAGCAAGGTCTACTAAACTCCTTGGAATAATCCTTTGAGTCAATAAACACACAATAACAACAATAATAATATCATCACATAACTATATGACCATTCAATAAAGGATACTCTAGTTGGTGTAGCTCCAAACACCATCACGATCATAACAACCTTCTTGTGACTCCCATAAACTCACGCACCCGGGGTACCCCCAATAACCTCGCCCTCCATGACACCTCCGTCATGCGAGCTGGAGGCAATCTCTGATAGTCATGCCGTTATCAACCCGACAGCCCAATGCTGCCCGAGAGGTGGCACACACATACCAGAGACCCATAAATAATAATAAACATCAATCATTCACAGGAGGACAGTCTATCAGAACTGTTTATCTCCCGGCATCAATCATCAATCAATAATCATATTATCATCATAATAATCATCAATAGACAATTAAACAACAAAATAACTAAGTTAGATGACAAAGTAGGCCATCCAACCGAACATGCATTAAACACACAATCAAACTCTAAATTACCCATCAACAACTCACAATTCAATCACTCAACCCACACCTAATCAACTAAGGCTCAATTCAATAATTTAAAGAAAGATAACCTAACTTCAAAAATTCATAACCTACATTCTACTAATCCAAACAACTCCAAATCAGTTTCTATCACTCACCCATTCAACCAACTACATTAGCCCCTTCGGAAAACCACCATAACACCTCCAAAGCATGCCCGATAACCCTAAAACCCTAAGGTGTCAAGGCTGAATTTTCAGGATTTTCACCCAAACATCATAATCGAAAATTCGGCATTACAACGGCGCTACCACGTAATTATCAAACATTTAGAAATCGATGGCAATCGATTCCGATCAACACAACTCAATTTAATCAACATTGAACAAATTAATCAAATTTAAATACCCAAAAAATAAAAATTATACTACAACCGATAAAAACTCGTAGTAATACAACTAAATGATCCCTAGCATGCAAGGA
Organism: Ehretia macrophylla; assembly: GCA_037974665.1. Lineage (NCBI taxonomy): Eukaryota > Viridiplantae > Streptophyta > Magnoliopsida > Boraginales > Ehretiaceae > Ehretia > Ehretia macrophylla. The sequence goes on from CM075779.1 coordinate 73,486,435, forward strand.
GTAATAATCTACCATCAGATTAGAATTCTAACGGTTCAATTTTCATTTATACGCAAAGATGCAAAAGACAACTTTTGAGATCTAGAATTTTTCTCTCACCTTTGATCCGAAGTAAAGCTAGGAATGCGGGCAATAGGTGCCCAACAAGCGGAATCCAGCCCGGTTTGAAAAGATTCGGACTTTAAATGAGTTTTCTAAGGCAAAATTACTTTGAAAATAAGTTGAATAAAATCTCTTTTTTTCCTAAGCTTTCACGGCTGCAAGGTATGTGTAAATGTGGTGTTTTGCTTTGTTTCATTGTGTGTTAGTGATATATGCATGAAAGTCAACAAGTCAAATAAAAGTCAAAGTTGAAACTTTAGTATTTTTAGTGTTTTCTTGACTTTAAATGCATTTTATTGATCACCAAAGTTCAAAACAATTATTCAACACCCAAGATAGCTCAAGTAGGTTATTTTTAGGTGACAAGAAGTTTTACAATCGAACAATTTCACCGGAGTCGGCTTAAAACTCAATTTTTGCAAAAGTCGGTGTAAAAACCCTAATAAATTCTTAAGCCGATTTTAAAACCGTTTTCATCAAACACAGGTCTATTAAAGTTCGTGGACTAGGTCTAGAAGGGTTAAAAAGACCAGTTTCAAAATTTTAGAGGACGTGTTTCGAAACACTATTCACTAAAAATCGACGATAAAATTTCTAACTCTGTTTTTGATGAAAATTTCATGAATGCACATTTAGCACGTATTAGGAGTATTGATATCAAAATTATAACATTCTAGGCCCTATAGCACATAAACAGGTCATATGCACGCAAAACGAGACAAAGCACGTAAATCAAGTTAAAGTAGATAAGTGGGGTTTCACATTCTCCCCCCTTAAAGAAATTTCGCCCTCGAAATTCTTACTTGATGTACTGAATAAATCTGGGTACTGCTGCTGCATCTGATCCCGTCTCTCGCAAGTAGCTTCATCGATACCGTGATGCTTCCACAACACCTTAACCATCGGAATCTTCTTCGACCTCAACTCTCGTTCCATCTGATCAAGAATACGAATCGGATGCTCGTCATAAGTCAGATTCTCACGAAGCTGTAACAGCTCTGGCTCAAGAATATGAGAAGGATCCGGATTATATTTTCGCAAATTAGACACGTGAAATACATCGTGGACATTAGAGAAGTTCTCCGGTAAAGCCAACCGATATGCCAACTTACCAACCCTGCCGGTAATCTCAAACGGCCTAACAAATCTCAGACTCAGCTTTCCACCTTTACCATAATGAACAAACCCCTTACGAGGAGACAATCTCAAGAAAACTCGATCTCCGACTGCAAACTCCAAGTCCCGTCGACGCTTATCAGCATAACTCTTGAATCTACTCTGCGCCGTAAGCATTCTCTGCCTGATCAACTAAACATTCTCAATCTTTTCTAGAAGCTCTGGCATGATAGTCGGATCAATAGTCTTCATCTCTCCTACCTTGTCCCAATATAAAGGTGAACGGCACTTACGACCGTAAAGAGCTGCGAAAGGTGCCATCCCAATAGTAGCTTGATAACTATTGTTATAGGCAAACTCGGTAAGTGGTAGATGTTTCTCCCAGTTCTTCCCGAAGTCCAGAACACAAGCCCTAAGCATATCTTCCAGAATCTGAATAGTCCGCTCAGATTGACCGTCAGTCTGTGGATGATACGCGGTACTGAAGTTCAACTGAGTACCCAAGGTCTCCTGAAGTTTCTCCCACAAACGAGAAGTAAATCGAGGATCTCGATCTGAGACAATACTAGATGGAATCCCGTGAAGTCTAACAATTTGATCCAAATAAAGATCCGTCAACTTTGTAACCTCATCTCCCATCCTCATCGAAATAAAATGAGCTGTCTTCGTCAAACGATCCACGACAACCCAAACTGCATCATTACCCCTCGGTGTTCTAGGAAAACCAGTGACAAAGTCCATCGTAATATGTTCCCATTTCCACTGTGGTATAGCCAACGGCTGAAGCAAACCTGCTGGTCGTTGATGCTCGGCTTTCACCCTCTGACAAGTCAAACATCTAGATACAAACTGAGCAACCTCCCTCTTCATATTATTCTACCAGTAATGTTGCTTCAAATCCCGATACATCTTGGTTCCATCGGGATGAATAGTGTACTTAGAATTATGAGTTTCCTCCAAAATACCTCGCCTCAAGCCCAGTTCATCGGGAACATAAACCCTGTTCTGAAATCGAAGAATACCGTCCTCATGCAGTTTAAAGTCAGACTGATCATCCGTGATCTGATCCTTGATCTTCTGAAGTTTAACATCAAGTTGCTGAGCTTCTCTGATCTGAGACAACAATAAAGGCTTAATACGGAGATGCGAACACATCACCCCAACCTAAGTCAACTCTGGTCTCCAATAAGTGAATTCCTCGAGAACCTCCCATTTCTTGACAGCTAAACAAGAGATACTCGCCTTCCGACTGAGAGCATCTGCTACAACATTTGCCTTGCCAGGCAGATAATTGATAGAACAATTATAATCTCCAAGAAGCTCCATCCACTTCCGCTGGCGCATATTCAACTCTTTCTGTGAGAACAAGTACTTCAAACTCTTATGATCAGTGAAAATCTAGAACTTACTGCCCCACAGATAATGACGCCACTTCTTCAGTGCGAAGACAACTGCTGCTAACTCAAGATCATGAGTCGGATAATTCACCTCATAAGGCTTCAACTTTCGGGAAGCATAGGCAATAACTCGACCATCCTGCATAAGAACACATCCCAAGCCCTCCTTGGATGCATCACTATAAATAACCATATTATCGGTCCCCTCTGGTAGAGCAAGTATTGGAGCAGTAGTCAACCTCTTTTTCAACTCCTGAAACCCACTCTCACACTTCTCATCCCAATTAAAGATAGTCCATTTCTGAGTCAACTTAGAAAGTGGCCCAACAATCTTCGAGAAGTCCTTGACAAACCTACGGTAATAACCCGCCAGGCCAAGAAAGCTACGGACCTCAGAAACACCCTCTGGCCGTTTCCAAGACATCACCGATTCAATCTTAGTGGGATTTACAGAAATACCGCTCTGTGTAATAACATGGCCAAGAAAAGATATGTGTTGCAGCCAAAATTCACATTTGCTGAACTTGGCAAACAACTGATGCTCCTGCAGCTTCTCTAATACAAGCCGTAGATGTTGCTCGTGCTCCGATTCAGACTTAGAATAGACCAAGATATCATCAATAAAGATTACCACGAACTGGTCTAAATACGGCTGAAAAACCCGATGCATAAGATCCATGAATGCTGCCGGTGCATTAGTTAATCCAAAGGGCATAACAACAAACTCATAATGCCCGTACCAAGTCCTAAAGGCAGACTTCGGAACATCCTCCGTGCGAATCCGAAGCTAATAATACCCCTGCCTCAAATCAAAATTAGAATAGACTTTGGCTCCCTGAAGTTGATCGAACAACTCGTCAATCAGTGGCAAAGGATACTTGTTCTTGATGGTCACCTGATTCAAACCACGGTAATCAATACACAACCTTAAGGTACCATCCTTCTTCTTCACAAATAAGCCTGGAGCTCCCCAAGGTGAAGAACTCTGCTGAATGAATCCCTTCTGCAATAACTCCTGCAACTGAGTCTTCAACTCCTTCAACTCAGCTGGTGCCATCCGGTACGCTGATTTAGAAATAGGTTGAGTACCGGGAATAAGATTAATCACAAACTCCACATCTCTCTCTGGCGGTAACCCTGGCAACTCCTCGGGAAATACATTGGGATATTCCTGAATAATAGGGACTTCCTCTAGCTGTAGCTTATCAGATGGCTTGTTGATCAAATAAGCTAGATAACCCGAACACCCCTTACTCACCAACTTAACGGCTTTAGTTGCTGAGATAACAAAACTCGTCTTTGCACCCCGGTTCCTTACTACCTCAACTACTGGCTAATCTGGCAAACGAAACTGTACTACCTTGGTTCTACAGTTCAACTGGGCATCATACTTAGAAAGTCAATCCATACCCAAGATAACATCATACCCCCGGATAGGAAATAAAATAAGCTCCGAAGGAAAATTATGCCCCTTAACATGTATTATACAATCCTTGCATACTAAGCCAGTAACATACTTATCAGTCAAAGAGGTACTAATCTCAACCACATAAGGTAATCTTTCAGGTTGCAAATTAACACGTTGCACACAAGCAGGAATAATGAAAGAATGCGTAGCACCAGAATCAACCAACACTTTAACAAGTTGATCAAGTATAAGGAAGTTATCTTCCACAACTGCAGTCTCCTCAGGCATCTCCTCTAAGTCAACTGCGTAGGCCCGAGCCTGAACCCGCTGCTGCTGCTGAGGTGCACTGGCCGCAGGTCGGCCCTGATAACCCTGAGTCGCTGTCTAACCCTCAGTCCTCGCATACCTAGGGTAATCCCTTGCCCTGTGCTGATTGATGCCGCAACCCAAACACGTCCCTGCTTTCACCCTGCAATAGGCCTCCACATGCCCCGTGTGGTTGCAGTGTGTACACTGCGATGATGATGCACTAACACTGCCCCTAGAAGAACCAGGTGCTGAAGAAACAGCTGATCTAGCCTGCTGCTGCTGAGGCCTTACCAAACTAGGCCTGTACTGACCCTGAGGCTGAGCTGGCCTAAATTGGGACTGAACCTGATATGGCCCCTGCTGAAACTGAGGCCGATAGGAACTCTGCTGACCTTGTGGCCTATAAGTACCCTACTGTGCTGGCGGCCTGTACACAACTTGCTATACTGGAGGCCTATACGTACCCTACTGATACTGCGGCTGATACGGCCTCTTACTGGGCTAACTAGAAACAAGCTGATCCCCATTTCTCTTCTCTAGTCTAGAAGTTGCCTCAAAAGTCTCAGTGAAAATATCATACCGATTCAGAGCCATCACATCCAGAATCTCGAGCCTCAACCCCAACATGAACCTACGAGTCCTCCACTCCTCGTCTGCCACATACTCCGATGCATACCGGGACAATCGAGTAAATGTGGCCTCATATTGAGCCACTGTAGTATCTCCCTGTACCAAGGCTAGAAACTCTGCCTCTCTCCGTTCCCTCGCAATCCTCGGGACATACTTTGCCCGGAAAGCCATCAGAAAGGTACCCCAAACATAAGGAATACCCTGTGTCACCCAGCTAGTCCTTACCGTGAGCCACCACTCCTCTGCCTCATCATCTAACAAATACACGGAAAAAGAGACTTTCTGCTCATCAGTATAGTCAAGTGGATCATAAATCTTCTCCAACTTGCTAATCCATGCCTCCGCCTTCCTATCATCCGGCTCCCCCTGAAATCTCGGTGGATGATATCCTAAGAACTCCTTCAAGGTTCCACGCCCGTGGTTACCACCCTGAATATTCAGTAGCTGAGCCTGCATAGCCTGATTCTGGGCAGCCTGCCCTGCTAATAACTGTGCCTGACTAGCCACTAACTCTGCAATCCTCTCCATAGCTGCCCCTAATCGATCATCATCCCTACCACGGCCCGGTGCCGCGTTACCCGGAGTCTCATCAGTCATCTCAGGCTTACCTCTGGTTCTCGGTCGACCGGCCATCTACTAATCAAAGAGTTAGCACAGGTTATAGCACGTAAACAGGTTATGAGCAACTATTATCACATAAACAACAAAGTCATATAAAACACGTAAACAAATTGATCACATAATCACATAAGTACTAAATCACATAATCACTTAATCATTTAATCATATTAATACATAGATCACTTTTCTTTCAATTCATACATACTTTCATGCTAAGACCATTACCCACATTCCGAGAATACCCCGGCTGACAACTAACATGAGCTCTGATACCACTTAAATGTCACGCCCCAACTCGACCCCTCCTATAATCAGTTAGGACGCAACGGAATTTTGGCAGTATAACGACAGTAAATAGGATACCGAGGTTCTAAACCAACCTCAATAGACATCATACATCAACTCCACAAACCATACAACAAACAACTCCTCAATAATAACAACATACATCATAACCATATTATACAATAAACATTCCTCGTTATACGCCTCCGTTCCAACATAATACATGAACCTTTAATATACATTACCAAGAACATGTTGAGCCAATCTAGCAACCTAATCATAAATAAAAGAAAGGCTACTAGGACAACATCAACTAATTCATTAACTTAATAACATCTTATACATTATAAACTACAAAGCAGATAAAAGTCTACTAAGTTAATTTACAAGATAATAAAATATGTACGACATCACGGATAAGACTCTGGAACACAGGACTCATCCACGTAAGGCACGTTTTCCACATTCTCCTCTTCAGGAGGCACGTACCCGTAATCCTGCGAAAGTACACCTGTATGCATGCAATAATAGAGAGTGAGCTTATATAAAATAAGCCCAGCGAGGATCCGATAGATCTCGAGCAAGGTCTACTAAACTCCTTGGAATAATCCTTTGAGTCAGTAAACACACAATAACAACAATAATAATATCATCACATAACTATATGACCATTCAATAAAGGATACTCTAGTTGGTGTAGCTCCAAACACCATCACGATCATAACAACCTTCTTGTGACTCCCATAAACTCACGCACCCGGGGTACCCCCAATAACCTCGCCCTCCATGACACCTCCGTCATGCGAGCTGGAGGCAATCTCTGATAGTCATGCCGTTATCAACCCGACAGCCCAATGTTGCCCGAGAGGTGGCACACACATACCAGAGACCCAGCAATAATAATAAACATCAATCATTCACAGGAGGATAGTCTAGCAGAACTGTTTATCTCCCGGCATCAATCATCAATCAATAATCATATTATCATCATAATAATCATCAATAGTCAATTAAACAACAAAATAACTAAGTTAGATGACAAAATAGGCCATCCAACCGAACATGCATTAAACACACAATCAAACTCTAAATTACCCATCAACAACTCACAATTCAATCACTCAACCCACACCCAATCAACTAAGGCTCAATTCAATAATTTAAAGAAAGATAACCTAACTTCAAAAATTCATAACCTACATTCTACTAATCCAAACAACTCCAAATCAGTTTCTATCACTCACCCATTCAACCAACTACATGAGCCTCCTCGGAAAACCACCATAACACCTCCAAAGCATGCCCGATAACCCTAAAACCCTAAGGTGTCAAGGTTGAATTTTCAGGATTTTCACCCAAACATCATAATCGAAAATTCGGCATTACAACGACACTACCAAGTAATTATGAAACATTTAGAAATCGATGGCAATCGATTCCGATCAACACAACTCAATTTAATCAACATTGAACAAATTAATCAAATTTAAATACCCGAACAATAAAAATTATGCTACAACCGATAAAAACTCGTAGTAATACAACTGAATGATCCCTAGTATGCAAGGAGTAATAATCGACCATCAGATTAGAATTCTAACGGTTCAATTTTCATTTATACGCAAAAATGCAAAAGACAACTTTTGAGATCTAGAATTTTTCTCTCACCTTTGATCCGAAGTAAAGCTAGGAATGCGTGCAATAGGTGCCCAACAAGCGCAATCCAGCCCGGTTTGAAAAGATTCGGACTTTAAATGAGTTTTCTAAGGCAAAATTACTTTGAAAATAAGTTGAATAAAATCTCTTTTTTTCCTAAGCTTTCACGGCTGCAAGGTGTGTGTAAATGTGGTGTTTTGCTTTGTTTCATTGTGTGTTGGTGATATATGCATGAAAGTCAACAAGTCAAATGAAAGTCAAAGTTGAAACTTTAGTATTTTTAGTGTTTTCTTGACTTTAAATGCATTTTATTGATCACCAAAGTTCAAAACAAGTATTCAACACCCAAGATAGCTCAAGTAGGTTATTTTTAGGTGACAAGAAGTTTTACAATCGAACAATTTCACCGGAGTCGGCTTAAAACTCGATTTTCGCAAAAGTCGGTGTAAAAACCCTAATAAATTCTTAAGCCGGTTTTAAAACCGTTTTCATCAAACACAGGTCTATTAAAGTCCGTGGACTAGGTCTAGAAGGGTTAAAAAGACCAGTTTCAAAATTTTAGCGGACGTGTTTCGAAAACACTATTCACTAAAAATCGATGATAAAATTTCTAACTCCGTTTTTTATGAAAATTTCATGAATGCACATTTAGCACGTATTAGGAGTATTGATATCAAAATTATAACATTCTAGGCCCTATAGCACATAAACAGTTCATATGCACGCAAAACGAGACAAAGCACGTAAATCAAGTTAAAGCAGATAAGTGGGGTTTCACAAAAACGGACGGAGTTTTTCCTATTTATAGGACAATCTAAAACTTGTACAAGCTATTATAACCTCAATCTAAAGTCTAACCATCTTTGTAACAACCAACTTCCACAATTATCACATCTGACAACTCCTCAAGGTCATCCGAGGCTTGGAACCCAACATAATAACACACAAGCATGTAAGGTTAAATCCATTGAAATTCTATCTTTTTAATCCACTTATCATACCACTCTACATTATCAATCAAGCTTTCTTAATATTTATGTCCAACCAACCAACTAGCTTCCAATGACCACCAAAGCATGCAACATTAACAATAAGTCAAGCATAAAATTATTACAACTCAATTAACTACTAACATCAAACAATATTTTTAACTTCAATTTACAGTCATCCAAGGCAACTCAATTAAGCACAATACTCTTAGGACTCAAAATAAATAATAATCACATCTTCAGCATATTCTTTACAAGGCTAGCATATAGGCACTCCAACCTCAGCAAGATAAGTAACACAACTAAACAACACTCAAGGTAACAACAACGGCTCTAACTTTACCTCCTGAAACATGTTAAAACGAGGAATGAGTAACCAAGGTTACTCAGTGAGGGAGGGGATACAATAAATTGGGGGTGTTTTCGCAAATGATTTCGTGCAATGTAACAAAGGTAATAATGCAAGAAACACAATATATCAAGCTAATTGAACAAATATTTAAGCACATTTAAAAGGATATGGTTCATCTTCTTTGTCTTCGATCTCGAACCATGAACCATGATCTTCAAACAAATGTCGGCAAATCCCTTATTCCTCTAATGGGGTACTCCGGATGTACCCCGATCCTACGACTCATTTCTCCCGAGGTAGGTCCGTATGCCCTAACAAAGTGAACCACGCCTTTGGGGGTAGCCGAGCTAAACCGACAACCCGATGCTCCCCAGAGTTTCTTGACACTACCATGTCCGAATAGGTTGCGCAACCCAAATCACAATCATGAGAACCAAATCCGAATCAAGTGGGGAGGTAGCAAAGTAGGCTAGCCTCATCCCATATACAACATAAAACTCATTTAATAATCAAATATAGTAATTAAGAAATCCAAATAACTAACTAGGCAACATAAGCTAGAGAAAAGCTATATTCACTTCCAACCTTCCTTGACTTAACTCAAAGGTGCAACCTTAGTTTTTTCACACAAGTATAACACTTATCAATTTACTATATGAATTCTATTCGAATATCCATATAACTAACTGGAATTAATATAGGTTAGCCTCTTAGCTTATAACCAATCTTTACAAAAGAATCAAGACATGATGATAACATAATCCTTATACAATAATTTACTCTTCATACACCTTATCCGGATAGACATGCAACAACTAGTTACTCCATAATCCTTATGTCTAACAAGATAATTTAGCATCCAAGACATCTAATGGAACTTACTCATATACAAATTTAAGTTCACATGTAAATAACATTATATAAACAACGTAATAAACATTAAAACAACAGGAATAATAGAACACCAAATCATTTTCATCATTAAAGTGACTTAACTATTTCCCTTTTATCTACTAAGCCAACTTGACATCTAAACGAAACACGAGGTTCTAGATTCACAAACAATCTATTCAACACATCTAAAAACATCTTTTGACACCACTTAGAACCATGAAACCATACATTAAACCACATTTAACCCGAAAGTCCCTTAGTGCGTTTGAACTACAAATACCCTAACCAAGCATCATTTAAGTGCCATAAAAGCATGTTAGGTTGTATCTTACTTAATTAATACTAATTAGCACCCTAAACCTCACCTCGATGCCTTACTTTAATTGATTTCTATTTTAGACGCAATTAAGACATTAATTTCCAACTATCTCGGAATTCAATAATTTTTATCGTACAACCATTTTAGCATCCCTAGGGTCCATATCAAGTGTCAAAACTAGTATTGGGTCACGTTTCGCTAGTCTTGAGTGAATAGTGCTCACTATACTAACTTTAATTTAATGATCTTGTAATTCAAGCATATCTAACCCATATCTAACCCATTCAAAGCTCTAACCTAGGTTTATTTACTCCTAAATTGAGCCTAGATAGCATTCAATCAAGCTAGGGTGTGACGCCCGGGAATTTTATCACATCATTTAAATAACTGTTGCATAAATTACTTGAGCATCTTATGTGCATTACTTTTCTTGTTTAATTAATTTACTATTGAGCACTATTCATAAAAAATTCGAATGTTTTAAAAGTTCAATTTAATATTTTTCCTAAGTCATATGACCCATAAAAGGAATCGGGAACTTGTCATTTCAGACTTTCGAGCTCAGGAACATGCATTTGAAAAATGTTTTTCGGGTCACTTGAATAGTGTTACGTACGTAACAACCTTTAATTTCAACTAGTTAGCAATTGTATGAGTTTTTAACTTAGTTGACTAGGATTTAATGGCTTTTGACCACAACTAATTACACATACTCTTGCATATATATCTTATATAATATATACAAGCTATTACTCAACCAAAACAAAACAAAAAAAAGGGTCAAAAAATCAGCCAAAAAGCACCTACGGGAATAGTAATTTTCTTGCAAAAAATTGCTATAATTGGCCATTTTCTTCCATTTCAAGCTTGAATTCGAGGGTCTAGGGCTTCTATCAACCATTTTATAACAAGTTTTGGTGAGAGATTCATGTGTTTGTTGCATTTAAAGCTTGTTTCTATTTTTCTTGAAAATTCTTAAATTTGAATTATCTTGCTATTTTATGGTTATAATTGCTTCATTTACTCCTTAATATGATTATAGAACATTCTTTATTGGTTATTTAGAGATTTTTATGGTTAGAATTGAAAAATACATGTTGGGGAAGAAGATGAATAGTGACAGTGAATAGTGAAATCCAAAAATTTAGAGTTTTTGATATAATTTGTTAATTAGATTGAATTGAGGCTTCCTTTAGGAGCTTTAGACATTAGTGAAACTAGAAAAAGACTCACATGAGGTTGAATTGCCCGAAAATGAGTTAAAATGCAAAATTTGTTAACTTTAAAAAGGGGATTTTTCACATAATGCAATCTGAGCACGTTTGAGCTTTAGATTAGGTATCCTTGGGGCATGGAAGCACTTATGGTGCTTTCGTTGCGTGAAATTGGGGTCCGAATAGGGTAGTCATAGTTAAAACCCACTCGGGGTCTTTCTGAGCTTTTGCCTCCAAAGCGGGTTTTCATGGCTTTAATAAGTGACCTTTGTTATCCTTAGGGGTGTTGTATAGTGGGTTTATAGAGTCGGAGTTTTGAATTTCGTATGGAAGTAGAATTGCCTAGTTGAAAAAGGGGACTTTAGAACGAAGGTTTGAATTTGTCATGTTTGAATAGCTAGATGACCTTAGATGTGTTAGGAAGCCTCTAAAATGTATTTATAACGTGGTTTGGTTAATCGAATTAGGTAACTGTAGTTCAAATCACTTAAGGAGTTTTTTGGTGTTTTTGTGTAATTATGCTTGGAAATGTGGGTTCATGGCATTTAGGTGTATCAAAATGTGGCTAAATGGGATTGGTAAAGTTAGATTTGAAGTTTCATATCGTACGTGAAGTTTAGAACCTAATTCCTAAGTAATTGGAAAAGAGTTTTGTTAGAATTTATATGAATTGGTTGAACTTGTTACTTAGTTAGTTAATTGGACTACTTAATTGTTATATTTTATTTTTAATTGAGTTATATATGTTGTACTTGGGTGAATAAACAAGATAATGATTCTTAGATTTTGTTATAGTTGAATTATGTTTAAGTGTTAAGCATAGTTGTCTTGATTTAATACTTAGTTTGATATTCCTTTGCAATATAAATGAAGTTGAATTAGTTATGAAGTTAACTTGTTAAAGTTGATATAGTTAATGTCCTTGGTAAGATTAAAGAAATGTTTTAGAGTTATTCGCTTGATTACTTAGGCTATGTGGCAATATGACATACATGAATAATATGTGGTTATTTGGGATTACGTGCTAATGTGGAGTTAATATAATCAATTGCTAAAGTGTTATACTTAAATGAATATAATAGGGATTTGCATATTCGAGCTAAAGGAAAGTTGGAGTATCTAAGCCATTTTTACATCTTGAAGCTTGATAAAGGTGAGGGACCTGCATCCTTACGTGCATTATAGTTTATTTTCTTGCTAAAAGAGTATATTGTTTAGTATAATTGCGTAATTGATATATACTTATTGTTGCTAAATTGTAACTTGGTGTGAGGACAACCTACTTTTTGTCCTTAAATGTATTTCTTGATTATATTGTCATTGTTATCATTCTTGCATTACATCGTGGTTGCGCAACCTCATTGTCACGGCGGATGCGATGGCCTCGCTGGGCGGCATCGGGCTTGCTAGTGTTGGTTGCCTTAGCTCCGTCTGCTATTCCCTCACTCGCCTGGTCCGAAGATTGCCAGGGGTGTTGGGTCGTAGGATCGGGTACATCCGGAGTACCCATTGGTGTAAAAGATACCGGCATATCGATATTGAGATCGTGGTTCGTGGATCGGGGATCGAAGATTTGGAGTGATAAGGGTTATCGATTGTATCCTTTTAAAATGTGGTATTAGAATTGTTATTCATTGCTTATTTATTGTATTAATTGTGTTAAGTTGCTGCATTGCACGCCTGGTATGCTGCATTACCTCCCTCACTGAGTATACATGTTGTATACTCACCCTCGTTTCTAACACCTTTCAGGATCAATGCTATCAGAGGTAGCAAAGAAGGCTAGAGAGTTTCGTGTTGACTATGCTGGCTTACATGGATTGTCATTGAATTCAGTTTTGTAATTGTAAAGTTAAGTTTAGAATGTATTGATAGTTATGAATGGCTTGTAATGTTTTATTAATTTGTAATCTTTACCTTGTTGTCTAGTTGACTTGCATGCTTGTAAGGATGAAATGGATTGAGGTTGAAGATTATGGTCTTGTGGTTATATGTTGTTGTTTGTAGGTTTCCAGATAGTCCTATATATAGGGGAAACTCCGTCCGTTTTTTCCTAAATTTCATGCCCGGGGTTTGGAATTAGGTTGAGAATAGCGTGATAAATAGGAGTCCTGGTCTCGTGAGGGATCGGGACGCAACATAGGGTACAATATTTCCCAAAATCCCCAAATTCCATCCAAGAACCCTAACTTTAATTTAATGTTTAAGCATTCTGTAACGCCCCGAACCCAACCCCACGCTAATAGTCAGGCTCGGACCCGTCACTCGGACAGAGTCTCCTCTGTATCAAGGACAAAACTGTTACCTGTAAACATTCATTCAAGACATTTGAACTAAAACAACAACCTATCTTCTAATATTACCCAAGCCAAAACAATCACAAGGCCATCCAAGCCTTGTAGCAACAATATTCTACTTAAGCACACAAGCATGCGAGATAAGTTGGTTTTAGTCATAAGTAGTTAGCTACAATATGATCTAAATTCCATATGAAGATCAACAAACACTCCAAGCATGCAAGAGAAATTAAAGTTTAATATCCATTATTACAAACCATCAACTTTCTTTAACATTCTAATACACATCTACTAGACATATATATACAAGACTCCAAAGTCTCAAAATACATTAATAACAAGAACTCCACGCAAGAAGCACATAAAATCCACCTCAGCACACAAGGTCACAGATTCTGATCTACGTGAACTTCTTCCTCTTCTTCTACTTCTAATAGCTGGGGATTCACCTCAGCTTCTCCTGAAACATTTTAAATGAGGAGTGAGCAACAAAGTTGCCCAGCGAGGGAGGTGATGCAACATGCCAACGTGCAATATGATATGCAAACACAAGGAAACATATACAAGCCACATAAACTAATAAGACAATAAGCCAAGCAATTAATCACTTTTAAAAGTATACGGTTCCACTTCCAAGTCTTCATCCACGAGCCACGAACCACGAGCATCACGAACATGCCGGCAAACCCCAAACACCACAATTGGGATACTCCGGATGTATCCCGATCCTACGACCCTTTCTCCTGAGGTAGGTCCATGCCCAGCAGGTGAACCACGCCTCTGGGGTAGTGGAGTATGCCTCAGCGAGAAAGGGAATAGGCATCATGGTAGTCGAGGGAGCACGGCAAGCCCGACGCCGCCCGTGTTTCTCGACGCTACCATGTCCGATTTAGGTTGCGCAACCCAATACAAGTCACAAACAATCATTATAACACATAACACGTAAGAGGGACGACAAAGTAGGCCGCCCTCGCATATATGCACGATAAAAGTTCATATAAGCACGATATTAACTTTAAGATACCAAAAGTAACAATCAACACAACTAATTCCAATAATCTACTCAAATAACTTAAATACATCTTAAATAATCAATGCAAGGTATTACTAACACACAACAAGTTTCAAATGAAACTAAAATGTCTAAACACTACATTTCCCCTTTCTTTAGCCGAGCTTTCTTTCTCCTAAGCATGGTTCGAGATTCCCAATCATACCCTAGTCTTTCTATATTCCTAATTAAGCTCAAAGGTACCCTTTAAAGTCACTAAAACTCATTTTTGAAGCAAAAGTTCGGGAAGGCCCCGAACGGGTTTGAACTATAGCCATATTAACCGAACCCCAATTTCGCGAAACGAAAGCACCAAAGGTGCTTCCTTAGCTCAAGGATACCCAAATCGATGCCCAAATTTGCCCGGATTGCTTAACGTATAAAACCCCCTTTTTAAAGTAAGCTTATTATGCAATTAAGTTCAAATTCGAGTGTTTCAACCTAACGTGGCTTTTCAACTAACTTCCCTAAGGTCTAGAGCACCTAATTGAGGCATCAATTCAAGCCAATTAGTAAATTTTCTCAAAACCCTAATTCTATGCACTATTCATCACCTCTTTGATCAAATTCAACATTCAACCATTAACTATGTTAGCAAACCTCAAAGGTTAGCTCTAGAGACATTAAATAACTCATATGAAGCATTCATAACAAGTTATATAGCTATAATTGACAAATCAATAAAATTGAACATATGCACATAAACTTTAAAATCAAGAAAATGAGACTCCCTCACTATTTTTGAAGATGAAGAAGGTTGTTGAAGGTCCTAAGTTGCTCAAAATCCTCCCAAGATCAATCTAAGAGCCTAAAGTACAAGATTGAAGAAGCAAACTTTCTCCTCTTTCCTCCTTGAAGTGGACGGCCAAGCTAGGGGACATGGAGGGAATTTTCTAAATTGTTTTGATGACTAGAATAAGCTTATGTTTTAATTTAAGGAGTTGGCTAATATAATATGTGGTGTATGACTAAAATATATAAGCTAATTAGCCTCTAATCTTGATCAACTAATGGTTAATTGCAATTACAAATGCTTTTTAATTTACAACTAGCACTATTCTAACGTAACACTATTCAATGGTCACGAAAAACATTTTTCAAACGCACACTCCTAAGCTCGAAAGTTCAAAACGAAAATTTATTGGTTCCTTTTAAATGTCGAGTGACCTAGGAAAAATTTAAAATTAAGCTTTCGAAACAGTCGAAAATATTATGAATAGTAACCCACAACAAAAACAATTAAACAAGAAAAATGATGCACGTAGAAATGCGCACATAAGTATGCAAGGATTATAAATAAATTTTATAGTGAAATTCTCGGGTGTCACACCCTCTCCCCCTTAAACTAATTGCGTACTCGCAATTCTTACATGATTCGGCAAAGAGCTCCGGATACTTCTCTCTAATCTGATCTTCTCACCCCAAGTGGCATCCTCAACTCCATGATGATCCCAGAGAACTTTTACCATAGGAATACTTTTAGTTCTAAGTTCCTGAATCTTTCGGTCAACCACTCGAAGAGGTTTCTCAACATAAGCTAAAGACTCATCGATCTCCAACGGCTCCGGCTCAATGATATGCGACGGATCAGGATTATACTTTCTCAACAGCGACACATGGAAAACATCATGAATCCGACCCAAACTCGGAGGTAGTGCCAATCTGTAAGCTAAATCCCCAACTTTCTCAGTGATCTCAAATGGTCCCACGTATCTAGGACTAAGTTTGCCTCCTTTGCCGTGCCGAATCAAACCTTTTCGCGGAGAGACTTTCAAGAAAACATGATCACCCTTAGAAAATACTAAGTCCCGTCGACGTCTATCAACATAATTCTTCTGTCGACTCTGAGCTGTAAGCATCATTTTCTTTATAAGTCTCACATTATCCACCATTTTAATCATCTCCGGAAGAATAGCGGGATTAACTATTTTCATCTCACCTACCTCATCCCAATACAACGGAGACCGACATTTTCGCCCATAAAGTGCCTCGTAGGGTGCCATGCCAATAGTGGCCTGATAACTGTTATTGTAAGCAAACTCTGCTAAAGGCAGATATTTCTCCCAATTCTTGCCAAAATCCAGAACACAGGCTCTCAACATATCTTCCAGTATCCTGATAGTCCTCTCTGACTGGCCATCCGTCTGCGGGTGATATGCAGTACTAAAACTCAAATTAGTCCCCAAAGCCTTTTGTAGTTTCTGCCAGAATTGTGATGTAAACCTGGGATCCCTGTCTGACACTATCTGGGATGGAACTCCATGCAGTCTCACAATATTTTCAACATAAAGCTCGGCCAATTTATCGAGAGAATCTGTTTTCTTTGTAGCAATAAAATGCGAACTTTTCGTCAACCTGTCTACTACAACCCACACTGAATCATTACCCCGTGGTGATCTTGGCAAATCCGACACAAGATCCATAGTAACCTGATCCCATTTCCATACCGGAATCTCCAATGGCTGCAACAATCCTGCCGGCCTCGGATGTTCCGCCTTAACTTTCTGACAGGTCAAACACTTAGCTATATAATCAGCTATTTCTCTCTTCATGTTGTTCCACCAGAAATTCTGTTTTAGATCTCTATACATTTTTGTGCTTCCAGGATGAATTGTGTATTTAGAAGCATGAGCCTCAGCAAGAATCTCATCTTTCACAGTCGAATTGCTAGGAATACAAATTCTATTCCTGTACTTGAGAAGTCCATCATCATGCATCTTAAAGTCGGACTCTCCCCCTTTTGACTTCTCTAAAAGCTTCAATAGCTGAGAATCTGATTGTTGCGCTTCTCTGATTCTAGATAGCAATAAAGATTGGATTTGTAAGCTAGCAAATTGAATACCTGATCTAGAAGCCTTCGGTTCCCACAAGCACAGTTCTTCCACAATCTCCCAATCCTTGATTATCAAACTAGCCACAGAAGCTTTTCGGCTCAGTGCATCTGCAACGGTATTAGCTTTTCCCAGCAAATAGCTAATGGTACAGTTATAATCATTTAACAGTTCAAGCCAACGTCTTTGCCTCATATTCAGATCTTTTTGAGAAAATAAATATTTCAAACTTTTATGGTCAGTAAATATTTCAAATTTGTTACCCCACAAATAATGTCGCCATTTCTTCAAAGCAAAGACAACAGCTGCAAGCTCCAAATCATGTGTAGGATAATTGAGTTCATATGGTTTCAATTTCCTAGAGGCATATGCTATGACTTTACCATTTTGCATCAACACACATCCTAAGCCTTCTTTCGAAGCGTCACTATAAATCACCAAGTTCTCGGTTCCCTCAGGCAAGGCAAGAATAGGTGCAGAGGTAAGTCTCTTTTTCAACTCTTGAAAACTAGCTTCACATTTGCCATCCCAATTAAACACAGTTTTCTTCTGAGTTAAAGTAGTCAAAGGTCCTGCAATCTTTGAAAAATCTTTAACAAATCGCCTATAATAGCCCGCTAATCCCAAGAAACTACGGACTTCCGTGACAGTTTCAGGTCTTTTCCACGACATAACTACCTCAATTTTAGCAGGATCAACAGATATTCCCTCCTGGGAAATGATATGACCTAAAAAGGCAACCTGTTTCAACCAGAATTCGCATTTGCTAAATTTGGCAAACAACTTGTGTTCTTGCAAGGTTTGAAGTACAATTCTCAAATGCTCTTCATGCTCTGACTCAGACTTAGAGTATACTAAGATATCATCAATAAAAATCACAACAAACTGATCAAGATAGGGTCGAAATACTCTCTGCATCAAATCCATAAAAGCGGCTGGAGCATTTGTCAACCCGAATGGTAAAACAAGAAACTCATAATGGCCGTACCTGGTTCTAAATGCAGTCTTAGGTACATCCTCTTTCCGGATCCTCAATTGATAATAACCCTGCCTCAAATCAAATTTCGAAAACACAACAGCACCCTGTAGCTGATCAAACAACTCCTCAATTAAGGGCAAAGGATATTTATTTTTCACCGTCACCTGATTAAGACCTCGATAATCTATACACAAACGCAGAGTACCGTCTTTCTTTTTCACAAATAACACGGGAGCACCCCACGGTGACGAACTAGGCTGAATAAAACCTTTCTCAAGTAAACCCTGTAGCTGAATTTTCAATTCTTGTAACTCAGGGGAAGACATTCTATACGGGGTTCTCGAGATAGGACTAGTTCCCGGCAACAGGTCAATCACAAATTCAATCTCCCTATCAGGTGGTAACCCAGGCAACTCCTCAGGGAAAACCCCTGGAAACTCTTTTATAATAGGTACTTCACTCAATTTCAATTTATCTCCAGGCTGATTAATTAAATAAGCTAAGTATGCATCATAGCCTTTACTCAACATTTTAGTAGCTTTAATGGAGGATATAATACGAGTCCCAGTAGACTTTCGACTCCCAGTTACTTTAATAACAGGTTGGTTAGGTACTTATAAAGATAAAACTTTCCTCCTACAGTCCAAACATGCATAATATCGCCCCAACCAATCCATCCCCAAGATAACCTCAAAGTCCCGAAATGGCATGATTATCAAGTCAATAGGATACATGCAACCCTCAATACGAATATTACAATCTTTACACACAGACTCCGTAACAAATTTAGTACCCATAGGATTACCTACTTCAATCACATACGGCAGTTTATCAACTTTCAATACAGTAGACTGTACACATGCAGGAGTAATGAATGAATGTGTAGCCCCGGTGTCAATCAAAACTACTACCGGCTGATTATTAATAAGAAAAGTACCTTCCACCACCACTGTCGTCTCTGGAAGCTCCTCCTGGTCGAGTGCAAATACTCGTGCCTGACCTCGCGGTACAGTGGCTGCTCCTGAAGCTCGAGTCTGGGCACCCTGGCCTGAAGTCTGACCCTGACCAAATTTAAACTTGGGACAATCTCTAACTCTGTGCTGATCACTGCCACAACCTGTGCAACGGCCTAGTTTCCTCCAACACTCAGCCTCTGTGTGACCCTTAGATTGCAATGAGTACACTGTAGATTCTTCCTAGCAGTAGCTCCTCCTATAGGGGTCCTATAAGTAGATGTGGCAGAACTGCCCTGCTGAGATCTAGCAGTCACTGGTCGGGTCTGTGACTGTCCCTGTGGCTGGCTCTGAGCTGGTCTCGGCTGTGACTGCACCTTAAACTGGTCCTGGATAGCTCTGGGTCTGCCTAGGTTGCTGAGTCTGCCTCTGATAACCCTGACTCTGAGACTGAAACTGCCGTTTGCTTGACTGACTAGACTGAGCTAACACATCTGCCTTACGTTTCTCATATCTCGATGCAGCCCTAACTACTGCAGCATAGTTCGGGTAATCTTGCGAAGACAAGTTAAGCATGATGTCACTCCTCAACCCTGTAATAAATCTCTGGATTTTCACATCCTCCGGCTGAACTAAAGCTGGCACATATCGAGATAGTCTCGTAAAAGTAGCCTCATACTGGTCTACAGTCATATTCCCCTGTTTCAACGCTATGAATTCATCCTGATGTCTCTCACGGGCCACAACCGATACATATTTATCTCGAAACTCACGAACAAAGTCAGCCTATACATGCTGAACCCTCTCGGCATCCCATTTTTCCCTAATAGTGTGCCACCAAGCCTCGGCATCACCCTCCATTAAAAATGCAGCACAGGTGATCTTTCTTTCATCGTTACACTCAAGTATCGCAGCAACTTTCTCGAATTTGCTCAGCCACAACTCTGCTTTCATATCATCAGGCTCACCATAAAAACTATATGCTCCATGATGCAGAAATTTATCAAATAAGTTACCTCCTGCAGTACCACTGCCCTCTGCTCTGGCAGCCTGATTACCCCTACCGACACCTGCAGTACCCTGCTGAACTACAAACTGGGCTATGGTGTTCATTGCAGTGGCCATTGTGGCCATAATCTGGGCATTACTCGGTTCCTGCCCCTGCGGTACATCCCCGGCTGCCCCGGCACCTTGCCCCGGTACATTCTGCCTGGGAGCCTCCTCCGGTTCTCCCCGTGGTCTACCCCGTCTCCTCATAATAATGCTATAAGAACATAATATTATAATAGGCAAATAACTATGCAAAAATAATGTACACATTGTTTTTAAACATTTTACTCACATAAGAAGCATATAAAACACTTAACAACATTTAACACTAACTTTTCATATTCTTATCATGTTAAGCTTTATCATTCTTTTTCATGCTAGCATGTCTTGTATCTAAGTACTTAAATAACTAAACACTCACATATTCACATAATTCACTTTCACATATAGACCTCTACCCACATGCCAAGGAAATTTAACCCGGCTTCAAGCATTCTAGTAGCTCTGATACCACTAGAGTGTAACGCCCCGAACCCAACCCCACGCTAATAGTCAGGCTCGGACCCGTCACTCGGACAGAGTCTCCTCTGTATCAAGGACAAAACTGTTACCTGTAAACATTCATTCAAGACATTTGAACTAAAACAACAACCTATCTTCTAATATTACCCAAGCCAAAACAATCACAAGGCCATCCAAGCCTTGTAGCAACAATATTCTACTTAAGCACACAAGCATGCGAGATAAGTTGGTTTTAGTCATAAGTAGTTAGCTACAATATGATCTAAATTCCATATGAAGATCAACAAACACTCCAAGCATGCAAGAGAAATTAAAGTTTAATATCCATTATTACAAACCATCAACTTTCTTTAACATTCTAATACACATCTACTAGACATATATATACAAGACTCCAAAGTCTCAAAATACATTAATAACAAGAACTCCACGCAAGAAGCACATAAAATCCACCTCAGCACACAAGGTCACAGATTCTGATCTACGTGAACTTCTTCCTCTTCTTCTACTTCTAATAGCTGGGGATTCACCTCAGCTTCTCATGAAACATTTTAAATGATGAGTGAGCAACAAAGTTGCCCAGCGAGGGAGGTGATGCAACATGCCAACGTGCAATATGATATGCAAACACAAGGAAACATATACAAGCCACATAAACTAATAAGACAATAAGCCAAGCAATTAATCACTTTTAAAAGTATACGGTTCCACTTCCAAGTCTTCATCCACGAGCCACGAACCACGAGCATCACGAACATGCCGGCAAACCCCAAACACCACAATTGGGATACTCCGGATGTATCCCGATCCTACGACCCTTTCTCCTGAGGTAGGTCCATGCCCAGCAGGTGAACCACGCCTCTGGGGTAGTGGAGTATGCCTCAGCGAGAAAGGGAATAGGCACCATGGTAGTCGAGGGAGCACGGCAAGCCCGACGCCGCCCGTGTTTCTCGACGCTACCATGTCCGATTTAGGTTGCGCAACCCAATACAAGTCACAAACAATCATTATAACACATAACACGTAAGAGGGACGACAAAGTAGGCCGCCCTCGCATATATGCACGATAAAAGTTCATATAAGCACGATATTAACTTTAAGATACCAAAAGTAACAATCAACACAACTAATTCCAATAATCTACTCAAATAACTTAAATACATCTTAAATAATCAATGCAAGGTATTACTAACACACAACAAGTTTCAAATGCAACTAAAATGTCTAAACACTACATTTCCCCTTTCTTTAGCCGAGCTTTCTTTCTCCTAAGCATGGTTCGAGATTCCCAATCATACCCTAGTCTTTCTATATTCCTAATTAAGCTCAAAGGTACCCTTTAAAGTCACTAAAACTCATTTTTGAAGCAAAAGTTCGGGAAGGCCCCGAACGGGTTTGAACTATAGCCACATTAACCGAACCCCAATTTCGCGAAACGAAAGCACCAAAGGTGCTTCCTTAGCTCAAGGATACCCAAATCGATGCCCAAATTTGCCCGGATTGCTTAACGTATAAAACCCCCTTTTTAAAGTAAGCCTATTATGCAATTAAGTTCAAATTCGAGTGTTTCAACCTAACGTGGCTTTTCAACTAACTTCCCTAAGGTCTAGAGCACCCAATTGAGGCATCAATTCAAGCCAATTAGTAAATTTTCTCAAAACCCTAATTCTAGGCACTATTCATCACCTCTTTGATCAAATTCAACATTCAACCATTAACTATGTTAGCAAACCTTAAAGGTTAGCTCTAGAGACATTAAATAACTCATAGGAAGCATTCATAACAAGTTATATAGCTATAATTGACAAATCAATAAAATTGAACATATGCACATAAACTTTAAAATCAAGAAAATGAGACTCCCTCACTATTTTTGAAGATGAAGAAGGTTGTTGAAGGTCCTAAGTTGCTCAAAATCCTCCCAAGATCAATCTAAGAGCCTAAAGTGCAGGATTGAAGAAGCAAAATTTCTCCTCTTTCCTCCTTGAAGTGGACGGCCAAGCTAGGGGACATGGAGGGAATTTTCTAAATTGTTTTGATGACTAGAATAAGCTTATGTTTTAATTTAAGGAGTTGGCTAATATAATATGTTGTGTATGACTAAAATATATAAGGTAATTAGCCTCTAATCTTGATCAACTAATGGTTAATTGCAATTACAAATGCTTTTTAATTTACAACTAGCACTATTCTAACGTAACACTATTCAATGGTCACGAAAAACATTTTTCAAACGCACACTCCTAAGCTCGAAAGTTCAAAACGAAAATTTCTTGGTTCCTTTTAAATGTCGAGTGACCTAGGAAAAATTTAAAATTAAGCTTTCGAAATAGTCGAAAATATTATGAATAGTAACCCACAACAAAAACAATTAAACAAGAAAAATGATGCACGTAGAAATGCGCACATAAGTATGCAAGGATTATAAATAAATTTTATAGTGAAATTCTCGGGTGTCACACATTCTATCCAATACCAAAGCTATACAATCACAACACCATGTTTCACAAGCTTAATAAGGGGCAAAACAACCATAGATAAGCATCAAAAGCAAGATAATCAACAAAATAACAAAATATAACATTTCTAGCTTTTTACAATAATAGAAAAATAGGCAAAAATGCACAAATATATGCAACCCTTACCTTGATAAAGCTAGGAAATGGCAGAAATTAGCTAAAATACACCTTGGATCATGCTAAAAATGGTTAAGATTTTATGTAGAATATGAACCCTAAGCTCAAGAGGTCCACGACTTCAAGCTTCTAATTTCCGATTCTTTTCCTTTCTATTTTGCTATGTTGCTTTGACTTTTTGCTTATTATATTATATAAGTATAAGAACATATATTAGTTGGCTAAAGGCCTAATTGATCCCTTGATTTTTTCAATGCTGCTGCTGACGGATGTCTTTTTTTATTTTTCCTTTGGCTAAGTTGGCTTATATTATTCTATTATATAACTAAGTATATAAGTAGACTAAATAAATGACTAAGGTTGACTAGACTAATTTAACTATTTGGCCAAGACTAGGTGAATAAACAAACTAAAAACTCAAAATAGTCCTAAATAAATACTAGCTACTATTCATCGGGGACACTACAAACATTTATTTTCCTCACGCTCGGGACATGAAATGCGCATTCCAACAATGAAAGAATATATTAAATACAGTAATATTTAGGAAAAAATATCAAATTCAAAAAATAAAGCAGTTCAAAATTTTACCCGGGCTTAAGTTAAATTTGAAAAATTAAATCATATAAAAGCAAATAAAACCAAACGAAGGGAAAATAAGTCAAATATGCACATCGAATAATTATATATAATAAATTAAAAGTCTTTCTGGGCTTGGGCGTCACACTATATATGTTGTAGAATTGGTGTATTGTGTTGAATTTTTCTGAGTGCAGGTTTTTGGTTAGGCCTAAATACAGGGAAAACTCTCTCTATTTTTCCTCATTTTTTGTGCCTTAGGGTTTTGGATCGGGAACCCGATTTCGCGAGGGGTTAGGTCGTTACATGTTTTATGTCAGCTATTAATTTGTAATGGGCCAAATGTTTAATTATTTAAAGTATTAGGATAAAAGTGTAATTACGAAAAGTTATTTCTTTAATTTAAACTAATGATGATTAGATTAAATTAATTGTACGTATTCAAGAGTAATTAAGTATCTATACATATTTGATATGTATACATACACATTAGTCTTGAAAAGAGAAGATGCCAAATGTTTGGCTAGCATTGCTCCACATCACTTGTTTAGCCATTAAGTTTGAATTGAGTGGCTAGGATCAAACAAGATAAGATGAGTGGCTATTTTGAATTGTATCATAATCCACTATCTTTTGTCTTCTAAATATTACACAATATACATTACATACATGATACAATAGCAAGATATAAGATCACAATCTTCTCTCTCTTGTTGAATGGTGAAAATCGGCCAAGGCATAAAAAAGGAAGAAAAAAAGTTGTTTTTTGTCGTCAAGCTTTTCTTGCTTATCCAACATCACCAAAGAGCTAGCACATCATCTTGGTTGATCAAGGAGACTTATTCAAGCTTGTGTGGATAACATAGAACTCTTGCTTTTGTGGGAGGATTTGTCAAAGCTTGAGCTTGCTTTTTCATCATCATTTGCTAAGATCTTCAAGAGGTATATCTTATATATCTATCTACTATATATATATAGTTGTATATATATGTTTGTACTATGTTAATCATATGAACTCAAGACTAGGGTTTTTAGACGGATATACCTTTATTATAGAGTTTTTGAAATTCTAGCCATTGAACTTTCTTGGTTTTAAGCTATATTTTTCCATAACCTTGTGAAGGTCCTTTCACGATACACAAAATCAGTCAACCGATACACAACACCAATCGGCTGATACACAAACTCAGTCGACCGACACATTTGACAAACCTTCATTTCCAAGTTTTAAATTCATGTTATGCTACCCTTTACGTTTGGAGACTTTAACAACACATAGCACAACACATTTCCATTTATTTCCAACTATTTAAACACCTTAAACATCAATTAAAGTTCATCTAAAACATATCATAAATCAAAATATTCAACTAAAATAAATTAAGTTCAATACAAGTTAATATACTAGGAAAATGTTCTCTAATACATGTATAACAAGAATATGAAGCAATATTAACCATACAAGCATAAAAACGGAACATGCAATAAATTTAAAATCAAGTTTTGAAAAAGGTCCCTCATCCATTTTGCAAGACAATTGAAAAACAAATCAGTATAAAGATAGTAGACGTTGAGATGAGTCCAAAAATATATCGTTTGGCATTTGATTCACCTCCTAGCACATTTTTTTTTGTTAAAATTGCATCAAAATCACTATTCATAGGGCTTTGAATATGGCAGCTAATGTAGGGAGAAGAAGAGTTGATCTCTGCTTTTATTTTAGGTCATTTTGCTTAAATAGAAGAAGTAAAAAGTCAAAGCTTGGTCAAGGTTAATTAAAAGGTCCAAACGAATAAGTTATCATCTTATTTTCGCTTCTAATTTCGATTCTAAAACTGTAGTAAATATCTAAAGTGATAAAAGATGTAATTAGGCATTATTTTTAACTAGTATCTACAATTTAATCCCTATATGGCCATGAAAGACGAAAAGACATGTTTTATAAATCAACGAATTTCAAATGCATTTTTAATCTAATAAACTTTTGTAAATCATATGTTTGAACATATTAAATGCTAAATTGAATAACCACAAAATTTTTGCACATAGAAGTTAAATAATCACATTATTTGCACACAAAAATCAAATAAACACATAATTGCACGTAAGATCAAATTTGGGGTCTCACAAGGATTATTATCTTTTATTTAAAACTCAAGATAATACCTCATTATCTCTTTTAAATAAATAATAATCAGCTCCTATCTTGTCCTAGAGATGCCATACGCCTATTGCAGCCTCACACCCTCCCAAGCAAGTCTTCCACATGCCTAAGGACAATATCCGCTAGGACATACATTATTGTCTTAAAGAATGGCTTATGTCCTAATATCATTGACTTCTAATTTGAGCTAAGTGTCCCCAAATAGGCAACCATACTAATCTACATCATATTTCCATAGATTCAAGAGCCAAGGAGAAATGTGCACTAACAAGGATTGAGTGGTTAGGGGAAGGACTAAAAGGCATAATTTCATTGGCTTCAAAATGACCAAAATACCCTTGCTAGTCACTAGCTGTATTTCTACCATTTTAACCTCAACTTATTCTACTAAAGAGTTGATGTTGCACTACATAGCAATTAATAGATATCTAGTAAATTGATCAAACAAAGTTTGACCTTTGTCTTTAACCTACTAAGTAAAATGACCGAAATACCCCTCTATGAAGAACCCGTAATCAATACTAGGTCTTAATCTTTCTTGATTACCTCTATACTTTGTGCCTCTAATCCTCCAATAATCATCATTTAGATATTATTCTCTTGATCTAGGGAGCGACCCAAAAGTTCAATATCTAAATATAGTTCCGATTGACTATATTACTAAGTACTTAGGTTCCGATGATTAATAGGATGTCACAAAAGGGGCTATAACCCACCAATTAAGATGGCATATAACGTCTTGACACATATGCATGTGCCAACTAATCAAGTCCATGTATCCAAAACACAGAGTTGTTGACCCATATAAGATCTCACCCATAGTGAATCAAAACACACGTCCTTGAGTTCATTGGTCATCCACATATGCTCAAGAACTAGAGTTTTGGTCCCCTAGTACTTATATAGAGATCACATCTACCACGGTCCAGTTCAATGCACTCTCATGTACTAATGAGAAAAGTCCGGAAAGCCCCTCCAATGACCAATGTAGGTCACCCTACCAAATAGGAGACTCTCTCATTATAACCTTCCATAGTGAAATGCCCAACTTCACTATATGGTTATGAACCTATAGTTTAGATTCAAGTCTCATGGCATATACCTTCAGTGCGGATCACCATGCACCTATGACATTCACTCAAATCAAGGTGCCTTAGCATGCATGTATAGAAAGAATATAATGAGAGTATAGAGTTGCTCATGTAAGATTTGTTATTATAATATCTCTTCATTAAGATGTCTTTAGTGCTAGTGGTCTTTAGGGCATACAATTCCCAACATGAACTTGATACAAAAGATGCTCAAGAAAGTGCATACTGCAAGCAAGAAATAAAGCTTGAACGTCGAGTAGGAGATCAAGAGATTGTGAAGATAAGAGCAAAACTCTTAGAGAAAGAGAGAAAGCTTCAAAGGCAAGTGTGGAAAATGAAATTTTAAAATAGCAAAGCATTTATAGAGGAAGAAATGATCAAGCAGGAAAAGTGAGAGTCACCCACTCACCCCACGATAGGATGCTACCCAATCAGAGAAGGCCATGTGGTCATGTTGTAAACAATAAAATTAATGCACTTGAAATTGATGATTATGGAAGAATATGCCTTAATTATTGAGGTCGTGGGATTTAGTGACCGATTTCCTAACCTCCTACAAAGTTTCAGAAATCAAGAGGGGCAGTTGATGTGGGATAAATCTAGACCTGACATGAAGTACCAACTTTAGCCCTACTTGGAGAGTTGGTAACGTTAAAGGTACGATTATGCCCGACCCGATCTAAGATTACCCATGGTTGGGATTACCAACACATCCCAAACCTTAGGCAAACAGTTATAACAGATCTGACATAATCGCATGAAATCTAGAAAGATGCTCCAAGAAAGATATAAATAACTCATTCACTCACAAGAATAGGGTAACTTATTCACTCCAAACACTTGATGAATTTCTTTTCATCCTTATCAAGTCATACTAAGACTAACTTGAGTATTGTAGTGCTTACGTGGGAAGAGCCCACAATTGGTTTTGGATACAGGTTGAGCTCGGAGTTTCATCGATAGACCCAAGTTTCGGTGTTCTAGATTTATACCTCAACACATTTTTTATTGATTTTCTGTCTTCAAGGTCAGTGTAACCCGTGCTTGCCAGGAGTACATTCCCCCAAGGAAGCAAGGTTGAGAATTAGAAGGGAAAAATTAGACTTGACTTCTCTTTTTATGCCATGGTTTTAATGTTGCATTATACTTGGACCTAGTTATGTATGAATAACAAGAAAAATTAATTTTTTATTTATCTCGAACCACTGCTTTTCCACCTTGATGCATCCTTATGCTTAGTCATTAATTCAATTACTTGGTTTAATTGCGATGTTGTGTGTTTGAGTTGTTGCTGGTGTTTGCCTCTATTTTGTTTGGTTAACTATTGTTGCTACTTTTGATCCCTACCCCTGTGATGTTAAACATCCATATGGGTGTAGTTAGAGGGCTCAAGTGGACTATGTTTTACCACTAGAGGTCTAAATTTTTTCTCCACCATTTGGAGTATCCAACCATCTTTCTCTGTTGGAGTCGCGCATCTCTTTTTCTTGTGTTGGTTTGTGGATTGCCTTGCTGAGCTGCTTGCCACTTGTGTAGCGATTTTGGTGAGTGTTTGGTGGCTAGTTGCAGACTGAGAGTATAACTCATGTTGCTTTCGGTTGAAGTTCTTGATTGATTTTTTGGTTTTGGACCTTTATATGTGGCTTGTTTTTGAATCTTGTACTTTTTGTTTTGTTCTCTGGGTTCTTCTATAGATTGAGCCCAGATCACCTTTGTATTTACCTTATTTAATTAATAATTCTACTACTTGACAAAAAAAACTAATTCTATTTAAGCAATTTATGTACTTTTGAAATCAAGAGGATATATATATATATATATATATATATATATATATATATATATATATATATATATATATATTGCTCTATGTTGTTTTCTGAACAGTTATGTTGAATAAAATAACACAACATGATGGTTTCTAAAACTTTAACAATAATGTATAGAATAATTTAGGATATTTTAAACATGTTTCAAAGTCCCTTGAGAACCAATTATTGTGGAATCTGACTCGTACATCTATAAAACTCACCTTCATGTGTAACTCGAATTCTTATTTACATATGAACTTGACATATTACATAGATATGTGAGAAGGTTCAAAAAGTTGATATCTTTAGAAACTTACTTAAGTGGCTCAATAGAATAAGAGATTCGAAGAAGAGTTCAGAGCAAATCACATTAATGAGGGAAAAAACTTTAAAAAGCAGGACAACTGTTCAGAATGGCCGCACATAATGTTGACACATATTACCATCATAGTGTAAGACATTTGAAGAAGAGTTCGGAGCAATTCACAGTAGATGAGGGAAAAAAATTTAAAACGCGGGACAACAATTCAAATTGGTCGTGAATAATGATGACACTTATTACCGTCACATACAGTAATAATGATGCAATCCTTTTCTATAAGTCCATATATTTTTTAGTGAGCTTTACATATTCTTTAGGAAGTTCTAAAAAATGACCTATAGAAGAGTGCAACTGAAAATAATTGAACAACAAGAGAAGAATCCATAACAAATAAATAGAGAGGCTACAAGATTAAGAAGTGCACATAACATATATGAAATAAAATTTTGGGTTCATTGAGCACTACAAGAAATTAGCAGTTTTGTGACGATGGATTTTGGTCTCTAATTCGTCGCTAATTTGATTTAAAGACGAATTAGAGACGAAAATACTATGTAGCTAAACCCTTCGTTGCTAATTTTGACATAGTCGCAAATATGTCGCTAATAGTGATGAATAAATTTTCGTCGCTAATAGCAACTAATTTGTGACGGCTTTTCTTAACCGTAGAATATTAATTTTGTGGCAAAAAGCATCGTAAATACCAAAGCTAATGTTGTGGCAAAAATTCGTCGCAAATATTTGTTGCAAAAATAGTCTCAAATTTTGTCGTAAATGTCGTAGTTAATGTCGTGGCAAAAACTCGTCGCAAATATTTGTCACAAAAATAGTCGCAAATTTTATCGTAAATGTCGTGGCAAAAACTCGTCGCAAATATTTGTCGCAAAAATAGTTACAAATTTTTTCACCAAATGTTGTCGCTAATGTCATAACAAAAATTCGTAGCTAAAGGCGTCTCTAATTTTATTGCTACTTTTGCCCCTCATTGCAATGTCGTCGCTAATAGTTGTCGCTTAAATTGTCCCTAATTTTTATCCATTTTTTTTCATAATATTTAAAATTCATAAAATATAGGAGATAAAAATAAATAGTTAGTAAACATAAAAGTTATATTAAATAACTTTTAGAATTTCTAAAAGTTTACCAAAAATATAAAATATTCAAAATATTTACAATATTCAACATAAAATATGTAAGTCTCTAATATAAAGCCAGAAATCGTTCATAGTTTTATAACATCATACAAGATAGTAATAGCAAAACTAAGTCTAAACTACAAGAGAAGTAGTAAGAGATACAATCCTTATAACTTTGCAACACAATAATGGCTAAATTATAATTCAAGCATGAAAGTTGTGCTGAAATACGAACAATTCCCAATCAGTAGGATCAAAAGTTACATAATCCTGAAAAACTTGACCAATAAAAAGTGTAACATGACTAATCAGTCCAAAAAACCTGTGCCCAAAATACCAACATATTACTCTGAACAAATCCAATAGGTAGTAGGATCAAGCACGTGCAATGGATCTACAAGAAAATATGAAAATATCAATCTAAAACCTTTACAAGTTGCATACATTTAGATCAGCTAGCTTAGAAACTCTAGCTTCTTATTCTTTTTCAACTGAAATCACTTAATTTCTGTTTAGCAACAAAGACACATACAAGGACCAAATAACTAGATTTGTTAATCTTGTTTATGGCTAATGATTATATATGTATGTATATTAAAATTCCAGAGTAACATTAGATAAAACTTCTCATAAATAACAAAAATTTTGTTTCAAGCAAAATCCTATCCACATAGTCAAATAACAAAATAACTAATAACTCTTTTATATTACTAACTTGTTTTGCCCCTGTGAAAACCACTTGTCTACTTTTGTTTCATGCTAAACTCATGTTGATCTAAAACAAAGATATATGCATTGTCCACAATAGCACAATAAACTCTAATCTTCTTGCAAGACAAATATGACACAGGTATGGAAAAGATACAAGACAGGAGCAAAAAGTTTGCACTTCAGGCTCATCAGATATCGCTTCTACCATAGATTTCCACCAGGAGAAATGAAGAGGTAGTTGG
Organism: Ehretia macrophylla; assembly: GCA_037974665.1. NCBI lineage: Eukaryota > Viridiplantae > Streptophyta > Magnoliopsida > Boraginales > Ehretiaceae > Ehretia > Ehretia macrophylla. The sequence continues at coordinate 73,518,102 of CM075779.1, forward strand.
TTTAGTTACAAGAGACTTAGCTGCTTGACTATTGTAAAACATTTTAAAGTTCAACAACCAATCTAAATATAGAAGCAAAAAACCCAGTAGGGGCCTTCAATGAATAATCCAAAGTTAGTAATGGTATCAATTTCCAAATACCTCCTATACACTAGCCAAGTAGTATGTGAAAGAAACAAATAGTTTAAATTACTCCTATCTCATAGTTACCCTGACTCTTAAGAGCAAATTATCTATGTGTAATAACTTATGATAACTAAAGTATATATCTATGTGAAAGTTTAAGATTCATGATCTAATGCCATATTTTACATGTAAAGAAAAAAGGAATTACCTTTCATCCAAATGGGATTTACACTTAGCCTAGACATAAAAATTGAAAAGAGCTAAAGGAAACAATTATACTATTTGTTCAATGATAAAGCATATTGATAAAAAAATGTCATCTTCAATTTTTATTAGATATCGATTGTAATTGCAAGAATTTCAAACTCAATTAAGATGGCTAAGCATGGTTTGTACATTGAGTTTCAAATCTGTTGAGGTCAAGATAGTTGGAATTCATATGTTCATTTTGTAAAGAGAGAGAGAGAGAGGAAGGTGGTAGCAGCTGAGTTTCAAATCTGTCGAGATCAAGATAATTGCAAGATAGTTAGAATTCATATGTTCTTCTCTAATTTCTCTTTGCTGCTCTAGTCTTTGTTGCATGACATAACAAAAGAAATGGAAAGCACCATTATTAATCTAACTGAACAACATTATTTTAACTAAAAACAACTATGCAACACACTTCACACTAGTATCTACATACAACCTCCCGACAACTTTATGCAAGCAACAATAAGCTTTTCACCACCACACTCTTATCAGCACCTCATCACTTTCTATCCAAGCTAACAACCCACATAGTAAGAACATGTAACAGTTAAACCCATAAAACTCATATTTTATACTCAATCACATATGTGCATAATAGAAACAATTAATAAAACAAATTTTCACCAACTATGAACATAATACAATGAATCAACTTTTACTATTTACGCTGTAACGCCCCAACTCGACCCCACTTACAATCTGTTAGAACGCAACGAAATTTCGGCAGTATAACAACAGTAACTTGGATACCGAGGCTCTAAACCAACCTCTTTGTAACTCATACAACCAACATCAAAATCAACAACAACTTCATAACCATTTCAACAACAAATATCACAACCATTTCAACTATATTAACAACCATTCAACATTTATTGGCTAGTTATACGCCTTCGTTCCAACATCAAACCATAGGCTATAACAAATATCTCAAAATAGATTAAAAACTAATCTAGCAACCTAATCATGTTCAAAAGAAAGGCTACTAAACTAGCATTAGACATAAGTCTTATAATCGAGTAAGTTATACTATATAACATATTACAACAACTAAGACAAACTCATAGCAATGACTCCGGCACATAAGACTCGTCCACATTAAGCACATTCTCAGCTTCTTGAGGCACCTACCCATAATCCTGTTCAGTATCACCTGTATGCATATAACGAATGAGAATGAGCTTATATAAAACAAGCCTAGTGAGGATATGATAGATCTTTTAAAAGTATTTATTATACTCCTTGGAAATCATCCTTTGAGCAGTAAACACGTAATAATATCAATAACAACATAAGCACAACAATAATAATAACCAATCAATAAGCATACTCTAGTTGGTATAGCTCCAAACGCCATCACGATCTCAACCATCTTCTTATAACTCTCCATTACTCACGCACCCGAGGTACCTCACTAGCCCCTCTCTCCATGGCACATCCGTCCATGCGAGCTGGGGGTAGTCTATGATAGTCATGCCGTTATCAACCTGATAGCCCAACGATGCCCGAGAGGTGGCACACACATACCAAGACTCATGACAATAATAATAATCATTCATATCACAGGAGGACAACAAAAGTAAGTTGCCTATCTCCCAACTTCATCAATAATCAATCAGTTAATAACATTTCAATAACATAATATCATTTAATCAATTAACAACCCAACAACTAGGTTAGATGACAAAGTAGGCTACCCAACCTAACAAGCATTAAACCACACAACCAAACCTGAGTCTAACCTCCAACAACACAAGATTCAATTACTCAACACCACCCAAACACCCAAAGACAATAGTTCAATATTTTCAAGAAAGACAACTCAAACTTCTAAAAGTCATAACTTATATTCTACTAATCCAATAACCTCCAAACCAGTTTCTATCACTCACCCACTCAAGAAACTATATTAGCCCCATCAAAAACCAACCACAATCCATCCAAAACAAGCCCAACAACCCTAAAACCTCAATGCACCATGGCTGAAATTTCCGGACTTTCACTACAACATCTCAATCAAAATTTTGGCATTACAACATTACTACCACGTATTTGACAAACTTTTAGAAGCTAACAACAATCGATTCCAACCACCACAACTCCATTAATTCAATAACAAGCCAATAACTCAATTTTAATACCCGAAAAATAGAAATTCATGGCACAACGGTTCAAAACTTATATAAACACATATAACTGATCCTTAGCATCCACTGAGCAATAATATAACATCAATTCAACATTTCAACGGCTAAAAATTCAATTATATGAATTGACATAAAAATAGCATTTTAAGATCTAGAATTTTTCTCTCACCTTTGATGCAAACTAAGGTTAGAAATAGGTAGAATGGATGCCCACAAGCAAAATAAAGCTTTAAATGAAGTGATATGGACTTGAATTGCAAAATCTATGAGAAAATCACTTGAAAACTTTAGAAAAATGCCTTCTCTTTGCTTCCGTTGGCATTTTCGGTTATTTAGGTATTTTTGGAGGTGTTTTTGTGCTATTTTAGTGTGTGTTGATGATATAGGCTCAATGTTAAAAAAAAAAATAAAAGTCAAAGTTGATTTTCTAGTCTTTTAATTAGTATTTTTAGTCTTTTAATTGTTTTTCTTGACTATTTTGCTCACCAAGATGCATTTAACACTTAGACTATTTTTAGGTGACAACAATTTTCATTTGCATACATTAACACCTGACTCGGTTAAAAACTCGATTTTTGCAAAAGAATGTAAAAAGTCATATTATTTATTTTCAAATGTCTTTTGAATGCACAATTAATCTAAAATCATTTAATACCATATATAAATACATTTATATTAATATATACTAGGTCAACGAAAGTCAATGCAAGAATCAGGTTTAGCAAAAATCACTATTTAGCTCAAAAATACTACTTTTTGCCCGAAAAGTCTATTTAAATTCCTATTTCGTTTCAGAATCAATTTTTATCAAACATGGGTCTATTAATAACAGAGGACTAGGTTTTCAAACCCTAAAAGCACTTGTGTTAAAATTTTAACGGACGTGTATTCAAAATACTATTCACAAAAACCGACTATAAAATTTTCAATGCCGATTTTGATGAAAATTTCATGAATGCACACATAGCATGTAATAGGAATATAAATCACAGAATTAGCACATTCTAACTCATATAACACATAAACAGTTCAAATCACGCAATTCTATGCAAAGGTAAAATCTAGGGTTTCATATTCTTCTCCCTTTAAAGAAATTGCGTCCGCGCAATTCTCGAACTGACAAACAATTAAATCCTCCATCATTACACTTAACAATACTTCTCTTAGTTCCCATTTATCTCTTAGGATGACACCTAAACAAAGACCTCAATTGAAATAAACTCCGTTGACTGCTAGTTGATGATCATAATTCCAAGACAATCTTCAATTCATAATTCTCTCCCACCTAACATCATATTGCATATGAAAGAAATTGCAACTCCAAGGTCTTACCATGACACCACTACTTATCAATCATCCCCTACTATACAAAAGAGCTCTATGAACACCCTGAGGGTTTAAAAACTCATTCACGATAACATGAATGATTACTGATCAAGGGAATATCTCAAAAGTGACATTGGTCAGAATATGGCTCTTATGAAATTTACAAGGAAATAAGAATATGGAAAGTCATATTCGAGCCAACAATGAAGTGAACAAGAGGTCAAACAGGTTAGAGAATCAAGAGCCTAATAGTTTAATAAGGAAGCATAATAACTAAGATAAAAAATGTCTCAGCACCTATCAGTTAAATAAGTACGAACAAAGGAGGATGACGAGTCAAAACAGTGCTAAGTATGTTGAACAAAAATTCCTGAACAAGTAGACATTTCAATTTTCGATGATTGTTCAAGGAACCAACAAGTAAGTTGTACTTGAGGCGAAATGAAATTAAGAAATAAGAGATGATTAATTTAATAGAAAACATGAGTGACAAGAGTATCTCAGCACGCAATACCAAAGAAGTACGAATAAAAAATGATAACAACAAGACAGTGCCGAGTACTTTGAGTGAGCAATTACAAGCAAAGTAATGGCTCAACATTTAATAATAAAACAATAGGATTAACAAGGATCAACAAGAATGACAATGATATACCAAAGGAAAAATTATTTTCAAATAAAATGGTATACCAAAGGAAAAATTACTTTCAAATGAATAGTAATAGGATGAAATGAAATATTGAAATCAATGGTTGGAGATATAGAATAAAATATAGAAGTCTCAAACCTTAACTCCAATAAGCGACATTGTTATAAGAAGCAAATATGATTGTTAAGAGTAGAAACAATATCAAATGAGTATAGGATCCATTAATCTAATAAGCAAAACTTTCAAGAAACAATTGATATGCTAGAAAAGTGTAATTCTCTATCAAATAAGTAAGAATAGAGTAGAAAAAAATAATAAGACCAATAGAATAGGAAGCACAAAAGGGGTGTCCCATCTACACACTTAAACACCAACAAATCAAATCCTACAATCTATCTCTCTTCAAAACAAGACACTAAGGAGATCTAGAGAACCTGAGGAGTCATACAATAACTCCAAAATTTATATTCCGCACCAGACCAATCACTAAACAAGATAAAGCACCGATTACCCAACAAGATTCACTGATGAAGACTCCAAAATCTGATAGCACAATACAGATTCATACTAACCCATTATAACACAAGAGAATCCCCACTCAACAATTTAGAAAGCCATACCACCTAGAACTCAAAAGCTCAATGTAGGCAAGTAAATGTTCAGCCACCAAAATGCATTCTTATTTCCTCAAATAATTCTATCTCCCAACAATTACATCTTCGAATAAAGTAACTTTAGTCAGGAATCACTCCAATTGTCTCCAAGGTTTAAAGATCAAAACTCCAAAATATCCATTAATAATATAGCAATCCCAAATAGTAGAAATATTCACATGTTATACCACACTTCATTCCATTCACAAATATACATCACTAATTCCTCAAATAAATTCATTCTAAAATAACCTCAAGAAAGTATAATATGAGTTGAGACTCCAAAAGTGTCTATCTCCAAGTAATAACAAGTTATGATCTATCTCCAAGTAATAACAAGTTAAACATCGCAAGAAAAATAATTATAATTATCAACATACATTGCTATTTCATCGAACAACTTCATTCTTGCTAAAGGAACATCAAGAACAGATCCATTAAACTGAGACTAAAATCCATAAGCATAATAATCAAGATCTCAATGATAAACTATCGGAATAATAATAACTCAAAATCACAGCCTACCTCTGGTTGCAAAAGCTCTTGCAGCTTCCCTTGGCATTAAATGATCACTCACGAGTTAAACAGGTATGCAACTATATCATATAAAAGACAAGTACAACGTAATACGCAATTATCATACAATACAACATTATCACATAACGCACAACTCAGCACATAGGAAGCAAATATCACCTAAGCAGGTTACATCACATAAGCAAGTTATAAGCAATTAAAGTCACATAAGCAACAAACTTCACATAAGGCAAGTTGATCACGTAACTCACATTAGTCACTTAAAGTACATTGAGCACCTAAAGCACGTTGTTTCTAGTTATAAACAATTAAAACCACATAAACAACTAACTTCACACAAGACACTTTGATCACATAAAACACATTTGTCACATAATACACATTAATCACATAATGCACATTAATCACATAATGCACATTAATCACATAATGCACATTAATTACAACACATTGAGTACATAAGGCACGTTGTCACATAAAGCACATTGACCACCTTAATTCACTTAACACATAAAGCATATTGATCACTTAGAAAGTTAGTCACATAAGTAAATTAATCACATAAACATATAATTCTCTTTACACTTAGTACATGCATTCATGTCAAGACCACTACTCACATTCCAAGGATACTCCTGCTGACAGCTAAACTTGCGCTCTGATACAACTTAATGTAACGCCCCAACTCGACCCCACCTATAATCAGTAAGAATGCAACGGAATTTTGGCAGTATAACAACAGTAACTTGGATACCAAGGCTCTAAACTAACCTCTTTGTAACTCATACAACCAACATCAAAATCAACAACAACTCCACAACCAATTCAACAATAGACATCACAACCATTTCAACTATATTAACAACCATTCAACATTTCATTCGCTAGTTATACGCATCCGTTCCAACATCAAACCATAGGCTATAACATACATCTCAAAATAGATTAAAAACTAATCTAGCAACCTAATCATGTTCAAAAGAAAGGCTACTAAACTAGCAGTAGACATAAGTCTTATAATTGAGTAAGTTATACAATATAACATATTACAACAACTAAGACAAACTCATGGCAACGACTCCGACACATAAGACTCGTCCACATAAAGCACATTCTCAGCTTCTTGAGGCACGTACCCGTAATCCTGTTCAGTATCACCTATATGCATATAACAAATAAGAATGAGCTTATATAAAACAAGCCCAGTGAGGATTTGATAAATCCTTTAAAAGTATTTACTATACTCCTTGGAAATCATCATTTGAGTAGTAAATACATAATAACATCAATAACAACATAAGCACAACAATAATAATAACCAATCAATAAGGATACTCTAGTTGGTGTAGCTCCAAACGCCATCACGATCTCAACCATCTTCTTATAACTCCCCATTACTCACGGGCCCGAGGTACCTCACTAGCCCCTTCCTCTATGGCACCTCCGCCCATACGAGCTAGGGGTAGTCTATGATAGTCATGTCGTTATCAACCCAACAGCCCAACGCTGCCCGAGAGGTGGCACACACAGACCAAGACTCATGACAATAATAATAATCATTCATATCACAGGAAGACAACAAAAGTAGGTTTCCTATCTCCCAGCTTCATCAATAATCAATCAGTTAATAACATTTCAATAACATAATATCATTTAATCAATTAACAACCCAACAACTAGGTTAGATGACAAAGTAGGCTACCCAACCCAACAAGTATTAAACCACACAACCAAACCCGAGTCTAACCTCCAACAACACAAGATTCAATCACTCAACACCACCCAAACACCCAAAGACAATAGTTCAATATTTTAAAGAAAGACAACTCAAACTTCTAAAAGTCATAACTTACATTCTACTAATCCAATAACCTCCAAACCAATTTCTATCACTCACCCACTCAAGAAACTACATTAGCCCCCTCAGAAATCAACCACAATCCATCCAAAACAAGCCCAACAATCCTAAAACCTCAATACACCATGGCTGAAATTTCCGGACTTTCACTACAACATCTCAATCAAAATTTCGGCATTACAACATTGTCATGCCCCAACTCGACCCCTCCTATAATCAGTTAGAACGCAACGGAATTTTGGCAGTATAACGACAGTAAATAGGATACCGAGGCTCTAAACCAATCTCATTAGAACATCATACATCAACTCCATAAACCATACAACAAACAACTCCTTAATAAATAACAACATACAACAACCATATTACACCATAATCATTCTTTGTTATACGTCTTCGTTCCAACATAATACATGAACTTTAATATACATTGCAAAATATGTTGATACCAACCTAGCAACCTAAACATAGACAAAAGAAAGACTACTAAGACAACATCAACTAATTCATTATCTTTTCAACATCTTTTACATTATGAACTACAAAGCATATAAAAGTCTACTAAGTTAATATACAAGATAGTAAAACAATACAACATCAAGGATTAGACTTCGGAACATAGGACTCATCCACGTAAGGCACATTTTCCTCTTCAGGAGGCACGTACCCGTAATCCTGCGAAAGTACACCTGTATGCATGCAATAACAGAGAGTGAGCTTATATAAATAAGCCCAGTAAGGATCCGATAGATCTCTACAGTATTCACTATACTCCTTGGAAATAATCCTTTGAGCAAGCAAACACACAACAACATTAATAATACTATCATCACATAAACTATAATGACCATTCAATAAATGATACACTAGTTGGTGTAGCTCCAAACGCCATCACGATCATAACAGCCTTCTTGTGACTCCCATAAACTCACGCACCCGAGGTACCCCAATAACCTCTCCCTCCATGACACCTTTGTCATGCGAGCTGGAGGCAGTCTCTGGTAGTCATGCCGTTATCAACCCGACAGCCCGATGCTGCCCGAGAGGTGGCATACACATACCAAAGACTCAGCAATAATAATAAACATCAATCATTCACAGGAGGACAGTCTAGCAGAACTGCCTATCTCCCGGCATCAATCATCAATCAATAATCATCAATAATCATATTATCATCATAATAACATCAATAATCAATTTAATAACAAATAACTAAGTTAGATGACAAAGTAGGCCATCCAACCAAACATGCATTAAACACACAATCAAACCCTAGTTTACCCATCAACAACTCACAATTCAATCACTCAAACCACACCTAATCAACTAAAGGCATAATCTAACATTTTAAAGAAAGACAACCTAAACTTCAAATAATCATATCTTACATTCTACTAATCCAAACAACTCCAAATCAGTTTTAAACACTCACCCATTCAATCAACTACATTAGCCCGCTTGGAAACCAACCAAAACACATCCAAATCATGCCCAATAACCCTAAAACCCTAGTGTGTCATGGCTGAAAATTATGGATTTTAGCACGGACATCACAATCGAAAATTCGACATTACAACGGCGCTACCACGTAATTAACAAACTTTTAGAAATCAACGGCAATCGATTTTGATCAACACAACTCAAAAAAATCAACATTTAGCAAATTAATCAACTTTAAATACTCGAAAATAAATAATTATGCTACAACGGTTCAAATCTCGTAGGATTACATATAAATGATCCCTAGAATGCATGAAGCAATAATCTAACATCAGATTAACATTCTAACGGTTCGATAATCAATTCTACGCAAAAACACAAAAGATGAGTTTTGAGATCTAGAATTTTTCCCTCACCTTTGACGCGATATAAGTCTAGAAATGCGTGCAATGCATGCCCAACAAGCGGAATCCAACTCGGCACGAAGTTCTACGAACAAAAACTAGGTTCTTCTTTGAAAATTTGCTTTGAAAACTTTGAAGAAAAGCTTGGCTATTCTCCCATGAAGCTCTCAGCCATCTAGGTGAAAATGAAGGCGTTTTTGTGCTTTGCTTGTGTGTGTTGGTGATATATGCATATTGGTCAACATTTAAATAAAGTCAAAGTTAGTTTAAATTAGCCTTTTAATTGTATTTTTGGTCTTTTAATTCAATTCTTGAGTATTTCTTGCTCAACTATTAAATTAACACTTAAACTATCTCAAATAATTTATTTTTAGGTGACAAGAAGTTTTACAATCAAACAATTTCACCCGAGTCAGCTTAAAACTCGATTTTTACAAAAGTCGGTGTAAAAACCCTAATAAATTCCTAAGCCGATTTGAAATCCGTTTTCATCAAACACAGGTCTATTAAAGTCCGTGGACTAGGTCTAGAAGGGTTAAAAAGACCAGTTTCAAAATTTTAGCGGACGTGTTTCGAAAACACTATTCATTAAAAATCGACGATAAAATTTCTGACTCCGTTTTTTGATAAAAATTTCATGAATGTACATTTAGCATGTTCTAGGAGTATTAATATCAAAATTATCACATTGTAAGTCATATAACACATAGACAGGTTAATTCATGCAAAACGAGTTAAAGTACGCAAAACGAGACAAGATAGAAAAGTGGTGTTTCACAAACATTACTACCACGTATTTGACAAACTTTTAGAAGCTAACAGCAATCGATTCCAACCACCACAACTCCATTAATTCAACAACAAGCCAATAACTCAATTTTAAAACCCGAAAAATAGAAATTCATGCCACAACGGTTCAAAACTTATATAAACACATATAACTGATCCTTAGCATCTACTGAGCAATAATATAACATCAATTCAACATTTCAATGGCTAAAAATTCAATTATATGAATTGACATAAAAATAACATTTTAAGATCTAGAATTTTTCTCTCACCTTTGATGCAAATTAAGGTTGAGACGAATTAGCGATGAAATTAGTGACGCATGTTAATTTGAAACCTTTTGTTACTAATTTGTCTCTATTTAAAACCAATTAGCGATGAACTTTTGACGAATAATTTTTCGTCACTAAATCGTAGCTATTTGAGACGTATTAGCGACAAACTTCCTTATGTGTCACTAACTCGTAGCAAATTTGTCTCAAAGTTTGCACCAATTTGCTTTCATCTTAAGTCATCTTTATTGGCCACAAAGTGTTTTAGTCGCTAATTGCATTTTTTCTTGTAGTGGAGGGATGAGTTGATACTTGTTGGTGTTTGGATTATGGGGTAGTGGAATGATTAGATAGTTGAAGAATGAAGCTTGGGTATAACTGTTGGAGGAATAAATTATGTAATAGCAATTGATAATGTGAAGGAAAACTTTATAAGGAGAATAGATTATTAGAATATATGTCATGATGATTAGTAGCTAGCTTTTGCAGCCTTGCTTTCAACTTGAGCTCACCTTGTATTTATACTACATCATAGTCAGTGCAACTGACATTCTAGACTAATCTTTAGCTTCATTACTAGGTATCTTTAGCTAGCAAATTTTGAGAACATTGTTGAAGTCTTGTGATACTGAATTCTTGAGATGCTTCTAGTATGCCGGTGACTAGATGCCAAAGTTATACATTTTTCTATCATAATGGTGGTAATGAGCATTAACTTTTAACACTTCCCCTTAATGCTCATCTTTATAATTCCAAGCATTTCTCGTAATGACTCGAATTTTAGACGTGGTAGTGCCTTTGTGAAAATATCTACTAGTTGTTCTTCTATTCTGATATACTTGAGCTCAATTTGTCCGTCATTAGTTGTCTCTCATAGAAAGTGGTATTTGATAACAATGTGTTTAGTCCTGTTGTGATGTACAAGGTTATTCTCCATTGCTATCACTGACTTGTTGTTGTAGTAGATCTCAGTAGGATTTTCTTTATATTCTCTCATGTCTTTGAGAATACACCTTAACCATATGGTTTGACTTGTAAGACCCCAGAATTTGCCCTATTTGCAATTATGTGTTTTCACCTGTTTAAATTCTATTAGAATTAGTATATATGTTTATATGTTAGTTATTAAATGATCTTGGATTAAATGTGTATTTAAAAGACATTTGAAAAACAAATAATGTGACTTTTCATTTTCTTTTGTAAAATTGTGTAGTATAATTAGACTATATGTAATTAAATGCTTATGAATAAATGTTGTCCCCAAAAATAGTCTACTAAAAATAGTATTTAAGTTGGATAGTATTAATATTACTATTTTTGGCAAAAACAACTAAAATAGCTTAAGTTATCAACTTTGACTAAGACTTCGAGCTTTGACTTTATTAAAACCGATTATTGTGTTGACTTTTCATCTACCTTGACTTTTGAAAAATGTTGACTTTCATTGACTTTGACTTTTTGAAAAATGCTGACTTTTATTAACTTTGACTTTTTAGAAAATGTTGACTTTTATCAAATTTGACTTTTTGTAAATGTTGACCTTTTGGTCTCCTTTGACTTTGACTTTTTATATTATTGGACCAAACTAGGGTTATTTAAATACTACTCCTGTTACATGATATATGTGCATTCATAAAATTTTCATAAACATTTTTGGAGAAAATTTCATTTAAAGTGTCGTTAAATGGCATTTGAAGATCTTTTCGCTAAATTTTTTAAACTAGTCTTTTAAACATTTTAAAAACTAGTCCTCCATTATTAAAAGACCCGTGATTTACTATAAATTATTTCTGAATCAGATTAAGAATTTAAAATAGACTTTTTGGGTGAAAAAGTAGCGTTTTTTAGCCAAATAGAGGAAGAACATTTTCAATGTTTTTCAAAGCATTTTTCTAATAGATTTTGCATTTCAAAGCCAAATTGAGTCATTCAAAGCTTGAAATTGCTTATTGGCTACCTATTCTACCTATTCCTAGTATTACTTTGGATCAAAGGTGAGAGAAAAAAATAGATCTAGAAATTAAAGTTCTTGTCAAATTTTATTTAATGCATGTATAGTTATTGTTTTGTGAAATTGCTTATAGATTATTGCTAAGTAGTTGATAAGAACCAACTTGATAAGTTTATTTTGAACGATTGTAACGTGTATTTCTATTTTTCGGGTATTAAAGTTGAGTTATTGGTTCATTGTTGAATAATTGTTGTTGTAGTGGTTGGAATTGATTGGTTGTTGCTTCTAAAAGTTTGTTAATTATGGGGTAGTAATGTTGTAATGTCGAATTTTTTATTAGGATGTCGTAGTAAAAGTCCGGAAAATTCAGCCTTGATGCATTGCCAAAATAGGGTTGTTGGGCTTGTTTTGGATGACTTATGATTGGTTTCAGATGGGGTAAATGTAGTTGCATGTGTGGTTGAGTGATAGGAAGTGGTTTGGAGGTTATTGGATTAGTAGAATGTAAGTTATGAATTTTAGAAGTTTGTGTAGTCTTTCTTTAAAATGCTGAAATGTTGTCTTCGGTTGTTGGGTAGTGTTTGCGTAGTTGTTTCTTGAGTTATTGTAAGGTAGGTTTGGGATTGAATGCATGTTTAAATGTATGTTAAGTTGGGTGGCCTACTTTGTCATCTAACTTAGTTGTTTTAGTTGTTTAATTGATGTTATGTTGATTGGGATGTTATTAACTGATTGGTGATTGATGATGATGTGGAGGACAACCTACTTTATTGTCTTTCCAGAATATGAGATGTTTATGATTATTGTCATGAGTCTTGATAGTGTGTGCCACCTCTCGGGCAGCATCAGGCTATCGGGTTAATAATGGCATGACTATCATAGACTACCCCCAGCTCGCATAGGCGGAGATGCCATGGAGGGAGGGGCTAGATGAGGTACCTCGGTTATGTATTATGGGAGTTATAAGAAGATGGTTGAGATCGTGATGGCATATGAAGCTACATCAACTAGTGTATCCTTTCACATTTGAATGATTATTTATGTGGTTGAATTGAAATGTTGAGGTTTATGAAGTTGTTATTATTATTGCTCATAGGATGATTTCCCAAAGGGTAAAGTAAATGTTTTCAAAAGATCTTTCGAATCCTCACTAAGCTTTGTTATATATAAGCTCACTCTCATTCATTTATTGTCATCAGGTATAGTTGAACAGGATACTGGGTATGTTCCTCAGGAAGCTGAGTATGTGCCTTATGTTGAGGAGTCTTATATGCCAGAGTCTTTTCAGTGATGCCTGAGATGAAGTTCTCTTTTTGCCACATTGTATATAGAACTAGTTGGATTGTGTTTACTTTGGAGTTATATTGTGTAAGATAATCTAAAGATAGTAGATTGTATATTGTTAGTTCGATAGTCTTACTTTTAATATGATTATGTTGCTAGACTAGTTTATAATCTATTTTGTAAATGTATAGTATAGCTTGTGGTATGTGGTTAAAACGAAGGCTTATAACTTATGTTGGAATGTCATATGGATGTTAAATGAATGACTTTGTATTTGTTGAATGGTTGTGGAGTTGTTGTTGAAATTTGGAGTTGGTTGTGTGATGTTATAAAGGGTTGGTTTAGAGCCCTGATGTCCATATTACATGTGTTATATTGCCGAAATTCCATTGTCTTGACTGATCATAAGTGGGGTCGAGTTGGGGCGTGACATGACTTGTCGTTAATGCTACTGTGACATACTCTACCTCTGCCGAAGATTGTGCTACACAGTCTTATTTTTTAGAGGACCATGAGAATATACCTGAGCCAAGTAAGAATGTGTAGCCTGAGGTACTCTTCATATCATCTACAAATCCAGCATAGTCACTGTTTATGAAACCCCAGTTTTCATTTTTACCTCGATTTGTGTGATTTGACATGTTTATGTGTTATATGAGTTAGAATGTCCTAAATATGTGATTTGTATTCCTAATACATGTTATGTGTGCATTCATGAAATTTTCATCAAAATCGGCATCATAAATTTTATCGACGATTTTGTGAATAGTATTTTGAACACCTGTCCGCTAAAATTTTTACAGGGGTGTTTTAAATGTTTTAAAACCTAGTCATATGATATTAATAAACCCATGTTTGATAAAAATTTATTTTGAAACGAAATAGAAATTTAAATGGACTTTTCGGGTGAAAAATAGCATTTTTGAGCCAAATAGTAATTTCTTCTAAACCCGATTCTTGCATTGACTTTTGTTGACCTAGTCTATATTAATATAGATGTATTTATATGTGGTATTAAATGATTTTAGATTAATTGTGCATTCAAAAGACATTTGAAAACAAATAATATGACTTTTCACCTTCTTTTGCAAAAATCGAGTGTTTAACCGAGTCGGGTGTAAATATATGCATATGAAACTTGTTGTCAACTAAAAATATACTACTTAAAATAGTCTAAGTGTTGAATGCATGTTTGTGAGCAAAATAGTCTAAAAATACAATTAAAAGACTAGAAAACAATTAAAAGACTAAATAAACTAACTTTGACCTTTATTATTTTTGTTGACTTTGAGCTTATATCATCAACACACATTAAAACAAGCCAAAAACACCCCAAAACACACACACAAAACCGTGAGTTCAAGGAGGAGGAAGAATAAGGCATTTTCAAGGCTTTTCAAAGCACTTCTCTCATTGATTTTGCATATCAAGTCCAAATCACTTCATTCAAAGCTTTATTTTGCTTGTTGGGCATCCATTCTACATCTTTCTTGCATCAAAACACATCAAAGGTGAGAGAAAATTTCTAGATCTCAAAATGTCATTTTTATGTTTTTGCATATAATTGAATTTTGAACCGTTAGAATATTAAATTGATGTTATATTATTGCTCAGTGCATGCTAAGGATCGTTATATGTGTTTGTATAAGATTTGAACCGTTGTAGCATGAATTTTTTTTTCAGGAATTAAAAGTTGAGTTGTTGGCTATTTGTTGAATACCTGGAGTTGTGGTGGTTGGAATCGATTGCTGTTAGCTTGTAAAAGTTTGTTAAATACGTGGTAGTAATGTTGTAATGCCGAAATTTTGATTGTGATGTCGGTGTGAAAGTCCAGAAATTTCAGCCATGATGCATTAGGGTTTTAGGGTTGTTGGGCTTGATTTGGATGGATTATGGTTGGTTTTCAAGGGGGCTAATGTTGTTGATTGAGTGGGTGAGTGATAGAAATTGGTTTGGAGGTTATTGGATTAGTAGAATGTAAGTTATGACTTTTAGAAGTTTGGGTTGTCTTTCTTTAAAATGTTGAAATATGCCTTTAGATATTTGGGTGGCGTTTGAGTGATTGAATTGTGAGTTGTTGATGGTTAGACTAGGGTTTGGTTGTGTGTTTAATGCATGTTAAGTTGGGTGGCCTACTTTGTCATCTAACTTAGTTGTTTGTTGTTTAATTGATTAATTGTTGTTATGTTGATTGAATTGATGAATATTGATTGATTATTGTTGAACCGGGAGATAGGAAACCTACTTTGTTGTCCTCCTGTGATAATTGATTATTGATGAACCGGGAGATGGTCAACGAAAAAGGTTGTCCTCCTGTGATTGAATGTTTATTATTATTGCCGAGTCTTGGCACCTTGGCATGTGTGAGCCACCTCTCGGGCAGCATCGAGCTGTCAGGTTGAAACTAACATGACTACCATAGACTACTCCTAGCTCGCATGACAGAGGTATCATGGAGGGAGGGGCTAGTGAGGTACCTCGGGTGCGTGAGTAATGAGGAGTTACAAGAAGAACGGATGAGATCGTGATGGCGTTTGGAGCTACACCAACTAGAGTATCCTTTATTGATTGATCATTATAGTTAATGTGCTTATATTGTTATTGATGATTATTGTGTGTTTACTGCTCAAATGATGATTTCCAAGGAGTATAGTAAATACTGTTAGAGATCTATCGAATCCTCACTGGGCTTGTTTTATATAAGCTCACTCTCAATTATTGCATGCATACAGGTGAAATTGAACAAGATTTCGGGTACGTGCCTCAGGAAGCTGAGAATGTACTGTATGTGGATGAGTCTTATGTGCCGGAGTCGTTGCCATGAGTTCATTTCAGTTGTTGTAATATATTGTATTGTATAACTTATTTAAAGATAATGGCTTATGTATATTGCTAGTTTAGTAGCTTTTCTTTTGAACATGATTAGGTTGCTAGATTGGTTATAATTTATTTTGGGAAAAAGTATGTTATTTAGTAAATGTATGATGTTGGAACGGAGGCGTATAACTTATGGATGCAATGGTAAAAGAATGTTTAATGTATATTGTGGTTGTGTTGTTTAATTGTTGAATTGTTTGTGGAGTTGGTTGTATGAGTTACAAAAGAGATTGGTTTAGAGCCTCGGTATCCAAGTTACAGTCGTTATACTGCCAAAATTCCATTGCGTCCCGACTGATTTTAGGAGGGGTCGAGTTGGGGCGTGACATTAAGTGGTATCAAAGCGCATGTTTAGCTGTCAGCCGAGGTATCCTCGGAATATGGGTAGTTGTCTAAGCATACAAGTATGTATTAAGTGAAAGAAAAGTGAAACATATGTTAATATGTTTATGTGATTAATTTACTTATGTCTCTAACTTTCTATGTGATCAATATGCTTTATGTGTTAAGTGAACTAATATGGTCAATATGTTTTATGTGATAACGTGTCTTACGTACTCAATGTGTTGTAGTTAATATGCATTTTGTGATTAATGTGTATTATGTGACAAATGTGTTTTATGTGATTGAAGTGTCTGTGTAAAGTTAGTTGTTTATGTGGTTTTAATTGTTTATAACTAGCTTATGTGAAACAACGTGCTTTAGGTACTCAATGTACTTTAAGTGACCAATGTGAGTTACGTGATCAACTTGTCTTATATGAAGTTTGTTGCTTATGTGACTTTAATTGTTTATAACTTACTTCTGTGATATAACCTGTTTATGTGATGTTGGCTTCTTATATGCTGAATTATGTGTTATGTGATAATGTTGTAATATATGATAATCATGTAATATGTTGGTACTTGTTTTCATGAGATATAATTGTATATATGCTATAACTGTGGGTGATTCTTTTGGGTGAAGTAAGGATGACTGCAAGAGTTTTTGGAAATAGAGGTAGGCCATGATTTTGAATTATTATTATTCTAGTAGTTTATCAGTGAGATTTTAATTGTTATGTTTATGGATTTTAGTCTCAGTTTAATGGATCTATTCTTGATGTTCCTTTAGCGAGAATGAAGTTGTTCGAGGAAATAGCAATGTATCTTGATGATTATAATTACTTTTGTTGCCATGTTTAACTTGTTATTACTTGGAGATAGATCATAAGTTGAGGATTCCATGAGGTTGTGATTAGACACTTTTGGAGTCTCAACTCATTATACTTTCTTGAGGTTATTTTAGAAAGAATTTATTTGAGGAATTAGTGATGTATATTTATGAATAGAATGAAGTGTGGTATAACATGTGATTATTTCTACTATTTGGGATTGCTATATTATTAATGGATATTTTGGAGTTTTGATCTTTAAACCTTGGAGACAATTGGAGTGATTCCTGACTAAAGTTATTTTATTCGAAGATGTAATTGTTGGAGATAGAATTATTTGAGGAAATAAGAATGCATTTTGGTGACTGAACATTTACTTGCCTATATCAAGCTTTTGAGTTCTAGGTGGTATGACTTTCTAAATTGTTGATTGGGGATTCTCTTGTGTTATAATGGGTTAGTATGAATCTGTATTGTGTTATCAGATTTTGGAGTCTTCACCAATAAATCTTGTTGGGTAATCGGTGATTTATCTTGTTTGGTGATTGGTCTGGTACGAAATGTAAAATTTTGGAGTGATTTATCTTGTTTGGTGATTGGTGTGACTCCTTAGGTTCTCTAGATCTCCTTAGTGTCTTGTTTTGGAGGAAGATAGATTGTAGGATTTGACTTGTTGGTGTTTAAGTGTGTAGGTGGGACACCCTTCTTGTGCTTCATAATTCTATCGGTCTTATTATTCTCTTTTACTCTATTCTCACTTATTTGAGATAGAGTTAAACTTTTCTAGCCCATCAATTGTTTCTTGAAAGTTTTCTTATTGGATTAATGGATCCTATACTCATTTGACATTGTTTCTATTCTTAACATTCATATTTGCTTCTTATAGCAATATCGTTTATTGGAGTTAAGGTTTGAGACATATTTCATTCTATATCTCCAGCCATTGATTTCAATATTCCATTTCATCCTATTACTATTCATTTGAAAGTAATTTTTCTTTTGGTATACCATTTTACTTGTTCGAATTTCACTTGCTTGATGTACTCCCAACCTAAGTACATCATTGTTATTCTTGTTGATTCTTGTTAATCCTATTGTTTTATTATTAAATGCTGAGCCATTACTTTGCTTGTAATTGCTCACTCAAAGTACTCGGCACTATCTTGTTGTTATCATTTCTTATTCGTACTTCTTTGGTATTGCGTGCTGAGATACTCTTGCCACTCACGTTTCTATTGAATTAATCATCTCTTATTTCTTAATTTCATTTCGCCTCAAGTACAATTTACTTGTTGGTTCCTTGAACAATCATCGAGAATTGAAATGTTTACTTGTTCAGGAATGTTTGTTCAACATACTCAGCACTGTTTTGATCTGTCATCATCCTTTGTTCGTACTTATTTAACTGATAGGTGTTGAGACATTCCTTATCTTAGTTATCATGCTTTCTTATTAAACTATTAGCCTCTTAATTCTCTAACTTGTTTGACCTCTTGTTCCCTTGATTGTTAGCTCGAATATGACTTTCCATATCCTTATTTCCTTATAAATTTTATAATAGTCATATTCTGACCAATGTCACTTTTGAGATATTCCCTTGATCAGTAATCATTCATGTTATCGTGAATGAGTTTTTAAACCCTTGGGGTGTTCATAGAGCTCTTTTGTGTAGTAGGGGATGATTGATAAGTAGTGGTGTCATGCTAAGACCTTGGAGTTGTAATTTCTTTGATATGCAATATGATGTTAGGTGGGAGAGAATTATGAATTGAAGATTGTCTTGGAATTATGATCATCAACTTGCAGTTAACGGAGTTTATTTCAATTGAGGTCTTTGTTTAGGTGTCATCCTAAGAGATAAATGAGAACTAAGAGAAGTATTGTTAAGTGTAACGATTGAGGATTTAATTGTCTGTCAGTTCAAGAATTGTGCGGACGCAATTTCTTTAAGGGGGGGGAGGGGGAAATGTGAAACCCCAATTTTCGTCTTTACCTCAATTTGTATGTCTTTGTCTCGATTTGTGTGATTTGACCTGTTTATGTGTTATATGAGTTAGAATGTGCTAAATATGTGATTTATATTCCTAATACATGTTATGTGTGCATTCATGAAACTTTCATCAAAATCGGCATCAGAAATTTTATTGACGATTTTTGTGAATAGTATTTTGAACACCTGTCCGCTAAAATTTTTATAGGGGTATTTTAAATATTTTAAAACCTAGTCCTCTGATATTAATAGACCCATGTTTGATAAAAATTGATTCTGAAACGAAATAGAAATTTAAATGGACTTTTCGGTTGAAAAATAACATTTTTGAGCCAAATAGTAATTTCTTCTAAACCCGATTCTTGCATTGACTTTCGTTGACCTAGTCTATATTACTATAAATGTATTTATATGTGGTATTAAATGATTTTAGATTAATTGTGCATTCAAAAGACATTTGAAAATAAATAATATGACTTTTTACCTTGTTTTGCAAAAATTGAGTTTTTAACCGAGTCGTGTGTAAATATATGCATATGAAACTTGTTGTCAACTAAAAATATACTACTTAAAATAGTCTAAGTGTTGAATGCATGTTTGTGAGCAAAATAGTCTAAAAATACAATTAAAAGACTAGAAAACAATTAAAAGACTAAATAAACTAACTTTGACCTTTATTATTTTTGTTGACCTTGAGCTTATATCATCAACACACAATAAAACAAGCCAAAAACACCCGAAAAACACACAAAAAACTGTGAGTTCAAGGAGGAGGAAGAAGAAGGCATTTTCAAGGCTTTTCAAAGCATTTTTCTAATAGATTTTGCAATTCAAGTCTAAATCACTTCATTCAAAGCTTTATTTTGCTTGTTGGGCATCCATTCTACATCTTTCTTGCATCAAAACACATCAAAGGTGAGAGAAAAATTCTAGATCTCAAAATGTCATTTTTATGTTTTTGCATATAATTGAATTTTGAACTGTTAGAATGTTGAATTGATGTTATATTATTGCTCAGTGCATGCTAAGGATCGTTTATATGTGTTTATATAAGATTTGAACCGTTGTAGCATGAATTTTATTTTTCGGGTATTAAAAGTTGAGTTGTTGGCTATTTGTTGAATATCTGTAGTAGTGATGGTTAGAATCGATTGCTGTTAGCTTGTAAAAGTTTGTTAAATACGTGATAGTAATGTTGTAATGCCGAAATTTTGATTGTGATGTCGGTGTGAAAGTCCAAAAATTTCAGCCATGAGGCATTAGGGCTTTAGGGTTGTTGGGCTTGATTTGGATGGATTATGGTTTGTTTCCGAGGGGGCTAATGTTGTTGATTGAGTGGGTGAGTGATAGAAATTGGTTTGGAGGTTATTGGATTAGTAGAATGTAAGTTATGACTTTTAGAAGTTCAGGTTGTCTTTCTTTAAAATGTTAAAATATGCCTTTAAATGTTTGGGTGGTGTTTGAGTGATTGAATTGTGAGTTGTTGATGGTTAGACTAGGGTTTGGTTGTGTGTTTAATGCATGTTAAGTTGGGTGGCCTACTTTGTCATCTAACTTAGTTGTTTGTTGTTTAATTGATTAATTGTTGTTATGTTGATTGAATTGATGAATATTGATTGATTATTGTTGAACCGGGAGATAGTCAACGGAAAAGGTTGTCCTCCTATGATGGAATGTTTATTATTATTGCTGAGTCTTGGTATGTGTGTGCCACTTCTCGGACAACATCGGGCTGTCGTGTTGAAACAGGCATGACTACCATAGACTACCCCTAGCTCGCATGACAAAGTTGTCATGGAGGGAGGGGCTAGTGAGGTACCTCGGGTGCGTGAGTAATGAGGAGTTACAAGAAAAACGGTTGAGATCGTGATGGCGTTTGGAGCTACACCAACTAGAGTATCCTTTATTGATTGGTCATTATAGTTAATGTGCTTATATTGTTATTAATGATTATTGTGTGTTTACTGCTCAAAGGATGATTTCCAAGGAGTATATTAAATACTGTTAGAGATCTATCGAATCCTCACTGGGCTTGTTTTATATAAGCTCACTCTCAATTATTGCATGCATACAGGTGAAATTGAACAAGATTACGGGTACGTGCCTTAGGAAGCTGAGAATGTGCTTTATGTGGACGAGTCTTATGTGCCGGAGTCGTTGCCATGAGTTCGTTTTAGTTGTTGTAATATAATGTATTGTATAACTTATTTAAAGATAATGGCTTATGTATATTGCTGTTTAGTAGCTTTTCTTTTGAACATGATTAGGTTGCTAGATTGGTTATAATTTATTTTGGAAAAAAAGTATGTTATTTAGTAAATGTATGATGTTGGAACGGAAGCATATAACTTATGGATGCAATGGTAAAAGAATGTTTAATGTATATTGTGGTTGTATTGTTTAATTGTTGAATTGTTTGTGGAGTTAGTTGTATGAGTTATAAAAGAGGTTGGTTTAGAGCCTCGGTATCCAAGTTATAGTCGTTATACTGCCGAAATTCTATTGCGTCCTGACTGATTTTAGGAGGGTCGAGTTGGGGCATGACACTATTAGTATAGCCGATCAATCTGGAGTCTGTTTTAGATTCGTAACAGATCCCATAGTCCTTTATACTCTGCAAATATCTTAATATTCTCTTTGCAGCTCCATAATGGACTTGGCTTGGGCCTTGTATGCACCTTGATAGTAGACTTGTCACGTACATGATGTCTGATCTTGTAGCTGTTAAATATAGTAGGCTCCCAATGAGACTTCTATATGCGAGTGTATCTACCTTTGGAGTGTCGTCTTCTTTGCTTAGCTTTTCATTAGTGATTAGAGAAGTAGCGACAGACTTGCCACCTTGTATCTTGAACTTCTTCAATAAGGTCTCTGTGTATTTTCTTTGTCAGATAAATATTCTTTTTTCTTCTTGACTTACCTCGATGCCGAGAAAGTAGTACATCAACCCAAGGTCAGTCATCTCCAAAGTCTTCATCATATCTTCTTTGAACTCCTTGATCATTTCTTCATTGTTTCCTGTGTAGATAAGATCATCGATGTATAGAGAAACAATGAGTCTATTGTCGTTACCTTGGGTTTTGATGTAAAGTGTTGGCTCACTTTCACTTCTTCTAAATCCTTGACTGATGAAGTAGTTGTCGATTCGACTATACCATATAATGCCCTGAACCCAACCCTACGTATAGGTCACCGGACTCGGTACAAGGACAGAGTCTCCTCTGTGTCGTGGACTAACAGTTAGCCTGCAACAATCACATACAACCACCAATCTACAACTAACTTCTCATACAATCCCATGCTTCTTGACAATACATACAACAAACTCCTCAAGGCCATCCAAGCCTTGGAACTCAACAAAAGCATATCATACAAGCATACAAGACGTAATTATAGGACTCTAAGCCAAAGGTTTACTTATATATCAAGTTCGTCTATCAACAATTTTCACACAAGCATGCAACTGAAAGCAGTAAAGTCTATCATTAGTTATTACATAACAACTAAGCTATCAAGCCATACCAGATTTCAATTTTTGTTACTGTGAGACCCCGTACCAAGCCAGTATAGAGCCCATATGCATTTTATAGGATTTCATATATTTTGCATCATTTAATATGCAGTTATATTAATTAATGTGCATTTATATTGTTTCACGTGCACATGTCTCGTTTAACGTGCATTTAAATTCAATTACGTGTCTTTGAGTAATTTGGATAACATAGATAATAATTAAATCATTTTATATGCTTTTATATTGATTTATGTGCATTTATCTTGAAATACGTGCATTTGCATCGTCTTACGTGCATTTATGTTCAAATACATGCATTTAAGTGTTTTAGATATCATGAGATTGATTAAAACATTATCGAGTCAAGACTAGTAACTAAGTTAGTTAAAACACAACTAAATGGCAAGCTAGAAGATAAGCTATTAGTTGGAGGGCACTATTGTCTTTTGGCCAACTAGATATTTTCTACCTAACATTAAACACACACAATACACTCTACATACACACAAAAATACTACAACATACACACACATCAGATCACACACACCACACACGATCAGGAAAGAAAAGAAGAAGGAGAAAGAAGGAGAGAAAGAAGGAGATGAAGAAGAAGGAGGAGAAGGAAGAAGATCAAGCAGCCACTTAGCATATTCAAGCCATTTCTTGCTCCTACAAGTTTTGTTAACATTTTTCTAGCTTTCAACTTCAAGATCTAAGGTGATGGAAGTTTTCTAAATGTTTTACAAAGGCAAATTATGCTTGTTGCATGAATTCTAATTGTGTATTGAACATGATATTGGTTATGAATATGCTTAATGATGAGGTTGAACTTGGTTGGGTATATTCCTTATGTTGAATGGGTTGTGTAAGCTAGGGTTATACTTTCTATATATATGCTTGATGATTTTGAAGTGTTGATGAGTTTGAATTTGAGTTGAGTGAGGTTGTATACTTGTGTGAGAAGGTTTGGTTGCTTGCAATGAATGAAATGGAAGCCAAGAACATTAAGGCTTAGATAATGTTTTGGATGTTCTATGAATTATTGGTTGATTTGTGGATGATGTTATAACATGATAAGTGTGATTTTGAGGTTGTAAAATAGTAGAGTTTATGTTTGGGTAAAATGACTAAGGTTTGGAGTACCAACTCTTAATTGGTGTGATGGAGATGATTTGACAAAGAAAGCTTGAGACTGGCCATCTTCAACAAAGATCATGATATTGTATCATTTTACAACATGATTCCTACTCTCGTCGGGTCCCTCGAGGTCCTCGGAGAGTAGAGTTGCTTGATTAAGATTTTGATTATCCCGTATTTGTTATCCTTGATATTTTGGTTATATGAAGTATATGCATAGCATAGTTTAATAAAGATGATTTTGAAATGATAAAATATTTGTGAAAACCCTTCATTTTTCATCCTCACTGAAGCTTAAATTTTAATTCTTTGTCAATATTATGGTATCAGAGACCATTTTAGTAATTAAGGGAAAATGGGGTCATGACAGTTACAACTACCAAAACTAACACCAATACATACAAGACTACAAAGGTCTCAAAAGATTCAACAAGCAACAACTTCACGTAGTCTGCACATAACATCTAACCTCAGCACACAAGCAATCAAGGAAGCTGATCTACTTGAACTTCTTCTTCTTCTTCTATAACTACAAGTTGGGGATTCACCTTAGCTTCTCCTGAAATATGTTAAAAGATGAGTGAACAATAAAGTTGCCCAGCAAGGGAGAGGTACAGTAAACCGGGGTATTTTTGCAAAAGATTTCGTGCAATGCAACATGGAGAATAACACAAGTAATACAATATAACAAACTAACTGAATAACAGTAAACACATTAAAAAGGATACGGTTCATCTTCTTGGATCTCGAACCACGAACCATGATCTTCAAGCAAATGCCAGCAAACCCCTTATTCTTCCAATGGGGTACTCCGAATGTACCCCGATCCTACAACCCATTCTCCCAAGGTAGGTCTGTATGCCCTAACGAGGTGAACCATGCCTTTGGGGTAGGGGAGTATGCCTCAGCGAGAACAGGAATAGGAACCATGGTAGCCTAGCTAGACCGACAGCCTGATGTTGCCTAGAGTTTCTCGACACTACCATGTCCGAGAAGGTTGCGCAATCCCGATTCATGATCACGAGAACCAAGAATATCCATAATCACATATGAGGGACGACAAAGTAGGCCGCCCTCGCAGTTAATCACAATTTAAGCTTTTACACATGAAATAACCACATAAACACAAAAGACAAATATCATACTTTTCCACGAAACTCTACAAATAGCTTGAATATACTTTAGAAATGCAATTAGTCATATAATAAGCAGCTACAAGTCCATACAAGTACTAAAGCATTCAATTCTCACATTTTCCCTTTTGACAACTAGGCAGTTCTACTTCCATACGAAATTCAAGGTTCCAAATCCGTAAACCAACCATACTACATTCCTAAGTATACCAAAAGACACCTATCTAAGCCCTGAAAACCCGCTTTGGAGACAAAAGCTTAGGAAGGTCCCGAGTCGATTTTAACAACTACCCTAACTGCCCCTCAAACCAATGCAACAAAAGTACCAAAACTGCTTCCATGCCCTGTAGATACCTAACCTAAGGTTCAATTGTACTCGGATTACGATTTATGAAAAACCCCTTTTTAAATTTTAGTCAAATTTGCATTTTAGTCCAATCCCGAGCAAATTAACTACACATAAGCATTTAACTGGTTTCAATAACATCTAAAGCACCTATAGAAAGCACAAGATTGATCTAATTAGCCATTTATAGCAAAACCGAGCACTATTCATCATCTTTTTCATGTGATCTAAGCTTTCAACCATGGAATAAGCTACTACACTAAGCAAGCAAGGTCTATATAGCATGTAGAGCATGTATATCACAATATTTAAGCAATTCATTAGCTATAATCAACAAATCCCAAATTCTCAAAGGTTGACATAAACTTTAAAATGATACAAATGCAAACTCCCTCACTTGCCTAAGGTTTAGGCAAATTGTTGATGCTCCTAGATGCTCCAAACAACCTTCAAAGCCAAGCCAAGTGACCAATTGCAAAGATTGAAGTTGAAGTTTTTTTTTTCTTTTTCTTCTATGGCCGTCAGGTAGGGGGACTTTTTGGGCATTTTCTCAATTGTTTGATATGTGTATTACATGTATATATGATGTAGTATGTATATAGTGTATGTATATGGTTTAATTTGAGGTCAAAGGCTTGAAAAACTTAGTCAAATGTAGGCCAAAATTCCAATTAAATGACTAACTAATTAAAATTAATGTTATTCTAATGTTTCACTATTCCCATGAACCAAGTTTCATTTTCCCAACGCGTGTTCCCGACTTCCAAAGCTCAAAATCTCAAGTCTTCGACTCTTTTCACAAGTTATACTATCTAGAAAAAATATTAATTTGGGAAAACTAGACGGTCGATTTTCTTATGAATAGTACCCATCAAGTAATGCATATTTAAACTAAAATTAAAGCACATTAAAATGCACAAAGAAATACGCAACAGTTATTTATGAATATGATGCAAATTCTCAGGCGTCACATACCATGCTCGCGGAGCTTGCTTTAATCCATAGAGTGCCCTTTTTAGTCTCAGAACTTTGTCTTCTTGTCCTTTTGCCACGAACCCTTGAGGTTGCTCTACGTATATTTCTTCTTCAAGGTAACCATTGAGGAAGGCTGACTTGATATCCATTTGATAGATCTTCCATTTCTTTTGGGCTGCTAGTGCAATCAGAGCCCTTATAGTGTCTAAGCGAGCGACTGGAGCAAAGGTCTCGTTGTAGTCAATTCCTGGTAGTTGCAAATAACCTTTAGCAACCAATCTTTCTTTATGCTTTTGAATTGAGCCATCTGGGTTAAGATTTGTCTTGTAGACCCACTTAACTTCGATGACTTCTTTGTTGCTTGGTAGATCCACCAACTCCCATGTTTCGTTCTTCTCGGTCATATTGATTTCTTCCTCCGTGGCTTTTACCCATTCTTTTTGCTTGATTTGAACTTCAAAGCTTTCTGGCTCCATCATCACAAAATTGTGTGTCTCGTAGATCTCTCTGAGTGGTCTTATTTTTCATGGTGGTGAGTTTGGAGATTATTTTTCTTCACTTGAGGATGATGATGATGGTGTCCTCGGGCTTGACGGTTGTGAAGATGTTCGCAGAGTCTGCAATCCTTCTATTTTTTCTTCTTCATGGACCTCAGTAGAGCTCCGTAGTCTGGGTACCATAATATTATGTTTTTTAACTTTTTCTTCCTCTTAGTTCCATGTTGCATTTTCATCGAACTGGACATTGCGACTGACTATTAGCTTCTTGGTTTTGAGGCTGTAAATTCGATATCCTTTAGATTGAGAGTTGTAGTCGAGGAATATGCCTTTTTCCGTCTTCTCCTCTAGTTTATGTATTTTTTCTTTCGGAATGTGCATGTAGCAAATGCTCCCGAAAACTCTTAAATGTTGCGTTGATGGCTTCCGTCCACTCCATGCTTCAATTGGAGTTTTATTTTGTACTACCTTTGTAGGACATCTGTTGAGTAGATAAATTGCGGTGTATACAGCTTCTGCCCATAATTCCTTTGGCATGTCTTTTTCTGCCAGCATTATCCTTGCCATCTTCATTACTATTCTGTTCTTTCTCTTTGACACGCCATTTTGCTCTGGAGCATAGCCGACTACCAATTGATGATTGACTCCTTCCTCATTGCAGAATTTGTTGAACTCCTTAGAGATGTATTCATTTCCTCTATCACTCCTTAGAACTTTGATTCACCGACCGCTTTGGTTCTCGACTAGATTCTTAAATTTCTTGAAGATGTTGAAAACTTCTGACCTTTCTTTCATAAAGTAAACCCATGTCATTCATCAATAAAGAGGATGAAGTACCTATTTTGCTCGAAGGTTGGAGTCCTAATTGGTCTACATATATCTGCGTGTACTAGTTCCAGGATTTCCTTGGCTCTATATGTCTTTTCTAAAAGAAATGGCTTCCGGTGTTGTTTGCCTTCTAAGCATCTTTCGCACATATCATCGTTCAGCTGAATGGCTAGAAGATCTTTCATCATATTTTTTTGATGGAGAATCTTCAATCCATAGAAGTTGAAATGCCTGAACCTTCGATGCCATAGACATGATTGGTCTTCTTGAGCTTTTAGAGTTACTTCTACATACTACCAGCGGATGGGAAAGTTCCTTTGTTGTTGCATTTTTACGATAGCTATTTCTAGATTTTTATTTTTGCTATCATATATTATGCATGAGTCTTCTTTGAAGAGTAGAGCATATCATTTCTCCATCATTTGACCTACGCTCAAGAGATTAGTGTCAAGTTTAGGAACTAGCAGTACATTGTGGATGAATCGCATACCTTTCTTGGTGTTGACTACAATTGTACCTTTGCCTTCGACTTCTACCAATTCTCCATTTCCAAGCTTGACTTGAGATTTTACTGATCTGTCAATGTCTTGAAAGATCTTCTCGTCACCAGTCATGTGATTGCTGTAGCTTTTGTCTAGGTACCAAGTCTCGTTCTTTACTTCTGATGCAGCGTGGCACGCGTAGAACAAATAATCTTCATTCTCTTTTTCTTCAGAGAAATTAGCCTGATGCTTTTGTTCGAAACGATACACTTTCTCCTGGTGCCCGAATCTACCATAACCTTTATATTATGGTTTATCACGGTACCAACAATCCTTTTTCTGGATGGTTGATCTTCTTGTATATACCACATGGTGGATATTTGCCTTTTCTTTGCTCATTATTAGTTCTACCATTGTTTTTATTTCTAGAACTTTCTCCAAATCTTCCCTCCCCCACCCCCCTCCCCCTTTCTAGAATTCTGAGACCTTATGTTGAGTTTAGACTGAAATACATTTTCTACGGATTCATTTTCACACATACTCAGTCTTTTCTCATAAGCTTCAAGAGAGCCTACTAACTCTGTCACACATATCTTAGCTACATCTTTAGTTTCTTCTTTAGTAGTTACAATTGATCATATTTAGTAGGAAGAGTAATTAGTATTTTTTTCTGCTACTCTTTTGTCAGTAATATCTTCACCATAGGTTCTCAATTGATTAACTACTTCTCTTAGTTGAGAGAAGTAATCTTTAACAGTCTCAGAATCTTTCATCTTCATATTCTCCAATTCTCTTCTTAAAGTTTGAAGTTTAATATTACGTACCTTGTCATTTCCTTGATATTCCTCCTTCAAAGTATCCCACGCTTCTTTGGCTATTGTAGTACCACTGATCCTGGTAAATTGTGAGTCTGCCATAGACATATGTAATGTGTAGAGAGCCAAAGTATCATTCTCTACATCCTTGTCTAATTTTCTTTGTCTATTGGAGACAATGTGGATATATCTATATCCCTTATCAATGATATCCTTTAAACCTTGGGACATAAGTATGTCCTCATCTTGATGGCCCAATAGCTATAATTTTCCCCTGAAAAAATAGGAATTAGAATTTGGTTATTTTTTAGGAAGGTGGCCATTTTTAATGGGTTTAGGATTGTAGGAGGACTTGAATTTTTTTGTTTAGTGAAAGCTTGTTGTCGCCCAGTTGGAAATCTAACCAACCTATGATACCACTATTGGTATTTGGATTATGGAGTAGTAAAATGATTAGATAGTTGAAGAATGAAGCTTGGGTATAACTATTAGAAGAATAGAATATGTAATAGCAATTGATCAAGTGAAGGAAGACTTTATATGGAGAATAGATTATTAGAATATATGTGATGATGATTAGTAGCTAGCTTCTGTAGCCTTGCTTTCAAATTAAGCTCACCTTGTATTTATACTCCATCATAGTCGGGGCTAGCATGCTCCAGAATTTTCTAACTAAGTCGGTGTGCAACCGATATTCTAGACTAATCTTTAGCTTTATTACTAAGTATCTTTAGCTAGCAAATTTCTAGAACATTGTTGAAGTCTTGTGATGCTGAATTCTTGAGATGCTTCTAGTAAGCCGGTGACTAGATGCAAAAGTTCCATATTTTTTTTTAAATCATAATGGCGGTAATAAGCATTAACATTTAACAATACTATATGAGAGTATCTAATCTAAAAGCTTAAAAATTTTGAATGAAATGACCCAAGATATTAAAAATGTCCTTGTAAGATTTTTAAAAATATATGAGGACAAAACTCCACTATAAGAAAATAGGAGACGAGTCATGTGCGAAACTTGTATTCCATCACCTCTAATCCATCGTAAAAGAGGACGAGAGATGGAAAGAGGACCATCATCAAAGTCAGTGTTGCAAAATAAAGATTTGACCGTTTCATCACCAAGTGCGACACTTGTATTTCATCGCCATGCTATCTCTTTGGGGATGAAAATTTCCTCAACATTAGTGGTAAAAATTAAAATAGAAATTTGAAGAATATGTCACTAAGCCATTATTGATCGCCATTGCATTTCTCTAGCCATTTTTTTTTTAATTCATTTGTTTCCAACTCGTCGCGATTTGTTTTTGAAAAAAAAAATGTAATTAGATACAAAACAATATTAATAAATATTAACAAATCAAAATTAAATAAAAAAATTATTTACTAAAAATAAATTTCTTAATATTGAGAAATAAATACAAATCTGTACAAAAAGATATACAAGGAATGTCTAGTGCCTGCCATACTTGATCAGTCAAGGTCAATTCCTTTGGCATAGAGGTAGCATTTAGGCTAAGCTGACATAAGCCCAACTCAGTCCATCATACGAAAATTTAAGCCCAGCCCAGCCGAGTTGAAAGTGGGCTCGACTCGGCCCAGCCTACCACATATAGGTGGGCCGAGCCGGGTCATATATTTTTTGACCAAGCCCATTTGAGCCTAGGCCCATTTAAGCCCAGGCCCAACTCAGCTCAGTCTAACTTAGCCCATGAGCATAAGTCCAGCTCAAGCCCAGATAAAGCCCATCTCGAGCTCAAATAAGGCACAACTTGGGCCCAACACAATTTGAGCTCACTTATTAAAAAAAATTAAAATATTATGCTTTATGCATGAATGTAAGTCGTAATAACTATTTTTTTAAAACAAAGTAGCAAGTCGTAGTAACTATTTTTTTTAACAAACTAATAATAACAAGTAGCAAATTTATTTCTTAAGTTAATATTAAATGACTTGTTATCAAATATTTTTTGTGATATTGCAAGTTTACAACTTACAACTTTAAGTCCCTTCAGATTATTTTTAAAATATTTTAGGTACAATTTTTTTTTTCGTATAATTTTTGTAATCATACATATAATTTTTCCTATAAATACTTAGCGACATAGTGCTTTAGACAATAAGTATATTTAACTTTATTTTACTACAAGTCTAAAACATTATATATAACTATATTCATGGGAGAAGAAAATCATTCACGATGATTACATTCGTCAGAGTTTTGAAATCATTTTACGTATTTTGAAAAACATAAGTATGTAATTTATAACTATTGTCAACGTCAATTTATATTTCGACATAAATTTGGAACTAGGACACGTGTAAGACACCTTGTATCTCAATACCTAAATGTCACAAACTATTTTAATCCTGAAGTGGTTATTCAACCACCGCCACTGCCAAGCACATCACAATTTCTAGCAGACCCAGTACTCATACAAGGAGCATAACAAAATGAAGAACTTTTACAGTAGCTTTCATTATGCGTTTATATAATATTTTATTTTTATGTTTATATCACTAATGTACTCGTGTCTCATTAACTTGTAGTTTGTTATGTAATTTTTTATCATTTATGTTAATTATTAGTGTTATCAATCAACTTGTGTATTGTCTTTTTTTTTTTGCTAATTAAGCAAAGTATTTCATTAAAATCAAACTTAAAATCTCAAGTACACAATCCTACCAAAAAACCAAAATGAAAGGGTTACAAACAAACATCCTCGAGACCCCAGTTCATGCACAATTCATTGTTAATTAGATTACGGCAAAACTTTTTACCCCCACTAACCTTCAAACGGATTCTGTTGACAATTTCATTTTTGATGTGCTCTTCAGTATTAAACCGTTGTCCATAAAGTCTATTGTTGCGTTCCCTCCAAATGGAATATACCGTAGTACATAATAAGAGTCTAATGATCAAAGCATGTAGATCTTTCCCCTTACAGAACCTCCTAGTCCATTCACCAATACCATCCCACGAAGGCAAATGATGAGGAATGAGCGCAAGTTGTAATCCGTGATCCCAAACTCGCTTGCTCATCCCACATTGAAAGAACAGATGATGTCTATCTTCATTAGCCAATCCACAGATAACACAAATGCTTTCCTCAATGGTACCCCACTCAAGAAGCCTTGTCTTAACAGGAAGTCTATCAAGAATCGCCAACCAAGTAATGAAGCTATACTTATGAATAGAGAACTTACCCCAAATAGCATCGTGCCACTCCACATTAGGGACTTTTTCTCTGAAGTATTCCCAAGCACTTGACACCGAGAATCTGCCATTGGAGCAACCCAACCATCTAATATGATCTTGGGTATTTCCTGGATTGAAAGCAATGGTGCCAACCTGATGAAGGAGAGGGATGTTTGGCCAACTCCAAATTCCATTGCTAATAACCTTCGACACCTTATCATACCATCCAATCCCCGAATCCACAATATTTTGCCAAGAGAGGTGATCCTTGAGGAAACCCCACGGGTGCCAAAGCTCATGCCGAAAAAAAGTGTTCGAGCCATTCCCGATCTTCTTCACAAAAAGGTGCTTCACAGACTCCCTAATTTTCATAAGTTTACGCCATTGCCAAGAGCAAGAAGACCCGATTTTGCAATCCCAAATACACTCCTTTTTGATGTAGTAAATTTTGACCCATTTAGGCCAAAGAGCATTGTAGTCAGTCAAAATGTTCCAATAATGTTTCAACATACCCGCCTTATTCACATCACCCAACCGCCTAAGGCCCAAACCACCTTCAATTTTGGGTTTGCAAATCTGATCCCAACTAACTTTGGCCCCTTTTGCACTTCCATTCTTACCTTTCCAAAGGTAGGCCGCCATCTTACTCTCAATCTGTTGAAGAACACCTTTAGGCAAACAAAGAATTCCGGGCCAATAAGCTTGGATGCCATAAAGCACCGATTTAATGAGAACAAGTCTTCCGGCATAAGACAGGTTCTTCGATGTCCAGTGGTCGACTCTAATTAAGACTTTATCAACAAGGTCTTTACATGAAGCAATAGTGAGCCTTTTGGAAGACAAAGGCACTCCTAAATACTTGAATGGTATCGAATCCTCTTTAAAGTTTATCAACCCAAGCAACTCCATTTTGAGGTCAGTATTGTTACCTCCAAAGTACATACTACTTTTGCCTTCATTAACATTCAAACCGGACAACTTGCTGAACAACGTAAGAGCTTTTTGAACCGCCAAAATGGAACTCTTGTTAGCTCTGGCAAAAATTAAGACATCATCGGCAAAACAAAGATGAGTGATCTTCATTTTTGCACATTTAGGGTGGTAGGAAAACTCATTACCTTTAGCCATTTTATCCATGATACCCGCAAACACCTCCATAGCAAGGACAAAAAGATAAGGAGATAACGGGTCCCCTTGCCTCAAACCTCTAGCTCCTTTGAAGTAGCCCTCAAGACTGCCATCAATAGCAACTGAAAATCTAGTTGAGAATACACACGCCTTGATCCAAGAGATCATCACAGAGGGAAAGTTAAAAGCTTCCAACACTTTGAACAGAAAATGCCAATCAACTGAATCATAAGCTTTACGCAAATCAACTTTAAGTGCACACCTGGGCGTAATATTCTTTCTACCATAACCTTTGATAAGCTCATGAGCCATAAGAATGTTATCCGCAATAGACCTGTTAGGAATGAAAGCTGATTGGTTAACAGAGATAAGATCCTGCAAAAATGGTTTGATTCTATTAGCAATGATCTTTGACACACATTTGTAAACAACATTGCAACACGAAATTGGCCGAAAGTTAGTCAATTTTGAAGGGCAGCTACTCTTCGGAACAAGGGTGATGATAGTAGAATTGCATGCCCCAAGCATTTGGCTAGAAGCAAAGAAAGATTTTACCGCTCTAATCACATCCCTGCCCACAATACTCCAAGCTTTCTTATAGAACAAAGAAGTAAAACCATCCGGCCCAGGGCTTTTATCATCATTCATACCAAAGATTGTGCTTTTGATCTCCTCATCTGTAATAGCTCCAATCAATGACTCGTGATCCTCATTCAATATAGATTTGCCCAAGATCATACTAAAATGTAAAATTTTGTGTATTGTCTTGTTACTAGTTAAATTAACTTTTCTTAAAAAAATTAAGTTTAAATTTTATTTTTTTAATTATTAATCCAACTATCCAAGCAATATATATATATATATATATATATATATATATATATATTGGTGTTTGTATATATATATATGTGTGTTTGTATATATATTAGTATAATTTTATATTAAAATTAAAATAATCACAAAAAAATAGGTTGGCCCAACCCAACTCGCGATTCGTGGTAGCAGGCGCGTGGGCCGAGTTGGGTCCTACATTCTGAGAAATAAGCCTAGCCCAACCTAGCTCAATCCACTAAATATCTGTGCCGAGTCGGGCTCAATTTTCTCAACCCATGATTCGGTCGGGCCGTGCTGTGCCGGGCCGTGTTGGGCTGGCCCATATGCCAGTTCTACTTTGGCACTTGTTCTAGTAAAACACTTTGTTACTTTTTAGAATTGAGAAATAAATACAATTTGTAAAAAACAAATATATAAAAATCTTAAATCCATAATGGCTGCCTTGTTCGTTGGGCGACTGAGGTTGTCACGACCCTATTTTTCAATCGCTAATATAGTCTCTAATACCTTAGTAAAACCACAAACATTTCTGGGTTCGTGATGCCATGGGCTTAAGGAGATCGCTTCGTCTAAGTCCGCTAAGGCACAATTACAATAATCCGAGCTCTATTATCCAAAATTCAAAATTTCAAGACTATTAAATAATTATTTCCCAATTACTAAATCCTAAATTACAAATTTCCAATTATCTTAGTCGAGGGCTTAAATCTGGTTATGGCTTTAGATTCACTTAACACTTAAAGTTCAATTAATACCTAACAAATTTTTAACCTTTTCATAATTTTCTCGAAAATCGGGCAGCACAATGGCTGTACTTTGGACATTCCAGTTTTAACTTGCAAACAGAAAAGCCATAACCACATTTCAAATCTTTCAAAACAGTACCTCGTATGACGCCCAGCCCTAGTGCATGCATAATTCATTTGTTTGCATATATTTATGCGTTTATTTAAGTATTGATGTGTAATTATTTATTTACCTAATAGTTTGCATTTATTTGTTAGACTACTCTTTGCATTTTATTGAAAAATAAGTAAACTAAGTTTATTTAATTTATATATATATATATATATATATATATATATATATATGAATAACCTATTATTTTGCTATTTAAATTATGTGGAATTATTTTCTGCATCTAGTAGACTTATTTTTATTATTTAAAAATGAACCTTGAGACCGGGGTAAAAATTAAAGTATTTTATTTTTTGAATTTCGTAATTTTTCCCTAATATACACTTATTTTTAGGCATACGTTCATAAATTTTATGTGCATAGCATATCAAGAAGGTGGGTAGATAAATTGATAAACATAACAAATGAATAGTGAACACTAGATTTCATTTTTTTTAGGCTTTTGCATTATAGCTTTGTTTTGGACCATTTTTAGTCATCCTATCATACTTTTCCTAAACTAACCCAAGCCCAAACCCATAACCTAACCCATATATATCTATTATATACATATATTACATATAATAGCAAAAGAAAAGAAAGAAAAAGCTAAACACCAATTCGGCCAAGGCAAAGAAAGGGAAAAATAAGAAAAATCTTAGGGTTTTGCTCCAATTGATCTCTTCAAGCTTATTTGAGTTGCTTCAATCCATCAAAAAGCTTCATCCTTGCTTGCTCAACTTGATTTTGGTGAGGGTTTTCTCAAAAAATTGTATTTATGTTTGTATATTGATTATGTAGATTTATTGCTAGCTAGAAAGCTTATAAATGCTATATTTATTGTTCATAGGAGCAGTAGAGTAGA
The DNA here is from genome assembly GCA_037974665.1 of Ehretia macrophylla. Classification (NCBI taxonomy): domain Eukaryota; kingdom Viridiplantae; phylum Streptophyta; class Magnoliopsida; order Boraginales; family Ehretiaceae; genus Ehretia; species Ehretia macrophylla. The sequence goes on from CM075779.1 coordinate 73,554,460, forward strand.
CTTTTATGGCTATTGCATGTGCTTATCTTGTGATTGCATAAGTTGAATTTAATAAAGTTAATGATTGGCACTATTCATGCAAACCCTTGAATTCTTGCTTCAATACTCGATTTAATGCTAGATATATGCTCTAGGGATGTTGAAAGTGTTACTCGATAAAATTTATCAAGTTTCATTAACGTTGAAAATTATGGCCCTTTATGTATGTATGGAAGAGTTGATGAAAATAAGACTTATATGCCTAATTTAATATTTAATTTAGGTGCCATAAATGTAGTAGAGATTAGTCATGTGTGTAGAATGGTTAAAGCTTGATGAGAACTAGGTGTTGTTGGTTTGAGCATAAAGGGGTGGTTGTGGTTTTATGATTTAGATGTTTAATCCTTGTGTCATAATTGTTGTAGATACTAGGATTGTTTGTAAAATGACTAGAATATGGATTGAACTTGGTGTGTATGTGTGTGAGCTAAAGGGCTGAATTGTGTGTATGGGTTCTTTGTGTGTGGTTGTGTGTGTAGTACTGTGTGGAAGTGTGTGTAGCAAGTTAAGTTGTATTCTAGCAAGAGTATGATTTGTACGTCTAGGAAATGTTAAGTAGTTGTTTGTATTAATTGACTTTAAATAATGCCTAAAAAATGTTTAATTGACTAGATTAGTAGTTTGGATATAATTGGAGTGTCTAGTTAATAAGTGATATAGTTTGGCATGATTTTACTGATTGATCATCTAGTTATAAGTTAAACGAATGCATGTCTTGATTATATAAGTTGATTGCCTGGTTTATATGCTTAGTTACTGTTAGTTAGCTTGTTAATTGCATGCTTAAAGTATATGTTACCAGAGAATCAACCTACTTTGTTGATTTCGCCTTACTTGTCTTTATACTTGTTTTATTATGCATGAATGAGATGTGATGCGCATACGAGTATATGTTATATGCTTGCATGATTGCGTTAATGCGAAGTGTCGTGAAGGGTTGCAACCTTTAAACTAGACATGGTAGTTTGTGTTGCACTGGGCGGCATCGGGCTTGCCAGGTGATGACACGGCTACCGGGGTTCTAATCCCTTTCTCGCATGGACGGAGCGTTCCATGGGGTTTGGGTCGTAGGTTTGATATACTTTCGGGGTACATTTGGTGATTGGGGCTGAGTACGTGTTTGGCGAATGGGTTTCGGTATCAATAGAATACGAGTATCCTTTTTAAAATGTGTTTACTTTATTAATGCATATTCTTTATAAATGTTTACTTTTCTTGTACTATTTACGCGTTATTTACTTCTTGTAATTTATGTGCATGGCATGATTTCAAAAAGATAAAACATTTTTGAAAACTCCCTGCATTTTCCTCCTCACCGAGCTATTTGATAGAGTAGCTCACCCCTCTTTCTAACCTTTCAGGTGCACAAGACTTAGCTTACGTGGAATACGTGCATGATGATGTGGATAAACCCGTTGCTTGATTACTTGTTGCTTATGTCTATAGACTTTATTGTAAATATGTAATTACGTTTAGTAATTTGTTTTATAGTTTATAAAATTGTAAAATTATAGGCTCCTTTTGTAATGTATACTAGTGCTGGATTTGTATAGGTCTTTTCTTGAATCCTTGTATTGTAATATGTAGTGTAGTGTAGTGAGACGGACGACAGGGTATATTGGTTGTAACACCCCGATCCCTCTTGAGACCGGAAGTTCTATCAATCAATCTAATCACATCCCAATTCCAAACCCTGGCAAAGTTTTTAGGGAAAGACGGACGGAGTCTTCCCTATTTCTAAGCAAAATGTAAAACCTGCAATAGCATATAAGTGGACCAGCACCGTGTCCAACCATACAAATACCTCAAGGCCATCCGAGCTTTGTTTCTCAACAAATAAACACAACAATTATATATACATTTCCAGTTTAAAAGCTAACCTATCTCTTCTCATCTTTGACAAGTACATTCAAGCTTGACAATTAAACCATACTAACCTATTGCATAAAATAGACTAACATACCATTCTAATTCTTTTCCTTTGGACATTACAAACATGCAATGAAGTTAAACTATACTAACTGAATGCATAAACTAGCTTATCATTCTACCTTAATTACCTAGTTAAATTTAAATTACATTTCTTTTAACATTAAATACATACAATACATGAAAGCACACATCTTTGCAACTTCGACAACTCAAGCCACATAGGCACGCAAGACAACTCTTCAAGCACGAACTTTCACATAATCACGAACTTTTCAGCTAACATGGCATTTCCTGAAATGTGGTGGTGAGGAGTGAGTATGCACAACACGTATACCCAGTGAGGGCGAGACAGTTATCGACGTGGAGAGAAAGAAAGTCGTGCAATGCAAATAAGGTAGTTAAGCAATAGAATTGACAAGTAAGCATTCAATATAAACAATCAATACAATAAACAATTAATAAAAGCATTAACACAACCATTCAAAGCTATACCACACTCTGAAGGCTATGGTTCACTCGAGCGAGTAATGTACCGATCATGACTTCGATTACTTTAATGGCTCACTCACCTTATAACTTCTGTTTAGAGTACTCCGGACATACTCTGTCAATTCTACGACCCAAAACTCCCTGGGCGGCAACCCAAGCGAGAATGGGAATAGGACACGGAGCTAGAGCGACCAACCCTGGCAGCCCGAGACTACCCAGAGAGGCCCATCACTCACGCTCCTGACACTTATGCAATGCAATACGAGATACAAGCAATAAACGAGCAATAACACGAAAGTACAGATTAGTGGCGATAAACGAGATAACAAGCATTTACAATCAATAATAGCAATCAATTAACTTTTCAAGCATGATTATCATTAATACTAACAATAACATCAATCAAACAGGTAATGGCACTTCAAACACGAAAATAACAAATATCACTATTCAATCTCTAACTTCCAAAGGCAATTACGAGCAAACGAGCTACGGGATTAGGAAACCGATTTCACTACTTTCACTTAGGCACTACAAGACACGTTTCTATGTCACTAAACTTCATTTTCCCAACCGAAGGCCGAAAGTCCACCTACTGCGTTTGAACTACAGCTATGTTAACCGGTCACTCAATTAACGCCACAACAGCACCAAAAGTGCTTCCATGCCCTCAATAGCAAAACCCCCAACTCAATTCGAGCACGGTCAACACTTGGTCAAACGGCCCCTTTTCGTTTCATTGTCTAATTTCCAAATTTAACAAAGGCCGGTCCGTTTTTATTGCACATTTTATCTTTCTATCACTAATGGCACCTATCCAAATCAAGCAATCGCAATTCGGATCAAAATCCGAAATTCTAGGGTTTTACTATTCAAAATCACTATTCATTATTCTTCCCCAATTTCAAATACGCAATTTCAGCCGTAAAAATTGCTAAATAACTATCAAACAATGCTCTACGAACTCAAATGAAGCTATATCAAGCAATTATAGGCATTATAACACATTATATATCAAATCTAAAAATTTGGAACAAAAATCAAATTCGAATATAAATGCACAAAAGCGTGAAAACCCTCACAGAGATTGAAGACCAAGACCCGCAAAGACCCGAGCCACGAGCCCCGAGCAATTTCACGCATGATTGTAGAAGAAAATGCAAGCAAAATTATTTTTTTTCCTCCTTGGAGCATTCGGCCATGGGAGGGACATTGGGGGGATTTTGGGATTTGTTTTTGAGTCAATTTTGCATTGTTTTATTTATTTAAAAAGATGAGAAAGCTCAAGGGCATTTTGGTCTTTTATCAAAGTCAAGTTCAAGTGAAAAAATGGTCAAACAAGCTCATTTTGATGGAATTTAATCTATTCCAAGTTAAAACAATGCAATTAAATGAAAACAACTAAAACTAGTTAAATTAAGCTAAAAACATTTTTTACTAAGTCCGAGGAATATTTCTCTAACTCTCATTTTTGAAATACTACGATCAAACGGTCAATAAATGATCGCTAATAAAGTGATAAGCAATAATATAAAACTTTAATTTTTTTGAAAAGTAGAATAGTAGAATAGTTTAAAATTCACTCCGACTCGGAGTTACTTTTCCCATTATTTGAAAACCGAGTAATTTTAATGCAAGACAATTAAAACCGATTATTAAAATAATCAAATCAATCAAAATAATCAATATTCATTTAAAAATAATTAATTTAACTATTTCTAGAATATTTTAAAGAATTATGAAGTTAATGCTAAGATACAAACAAGCAAGTTAATATAAACACGTAATCAAATGCAATTAAACACTAACATTTAATATGACACTTAATTAAATACAAGAAAGTAAATCCAATTTCTATAAATAATAAAAATAGGTGATAATATTTTAAGTAATCAATATAAAAATTATTAAATGCTTCCAAAAGAAATATCAAAATAGTGCAAAATGATTGATTTAACTAATTAAGCATTTAATTAAATGCAGTCAAATGCTATTAAATGCATGCCGGGTTCGGGGTATCACATTAGTAGTATGTGAATGATTGTGTATGAGATGTTGGGTTTATTTGTTGCTTGTGAGCTTTTGTACAGGTGTTGTAAATATGGCTTGATTGAAGGTTGAACCATTTTGGGTTCTATGTCCATATTATAGAGGATACCATGCCGAATTTCCATCACGTCTCGACTTGATCTTACGAGGGGTCGAGTTGGGGCGTTACACCTCGACTCCCAACCAACAACACAATAATAGTTCCCAACATATAAACCACAATCTCGTAATATAAAATAATTCAAACCTGCATTGGTAGAATTCAAAGTAGCCCAATTACAACATTTAATTATTACATTAATACAAATACTACATGTTATACAAACTTCATCACTAATGGCTAAAGTCACGAACATGTTTCCTTGCACACAACTATCAAACTGATCAGAGTCTTCTTCATTGCTTGAAAGGGAGAAAAATGAGGATAAGCTTATCCGGCACCAAAGCTCAGCAATGAGGGAATCTAGGAAGGGTTTTCGAATGCATTTCCTCTTTAAAAACACATTTGAAAACATGTGAATGTCATACACGCAAGTTACAAGCAAGTCATGTACTTTACATAATAACGAGCATTTAATTAACATGTGAAATAATAACAAGCAAGTAATTCTACTCTCCGAGGGCCTCAAGGAACCAAGGGAGAGTAGGTAAAGGATACATTTACTTTTAATTGTTGGTTTCAGCTTCTTACAACTCCCATCACGAATCACAAGTCACGAACCACTTATAACACCCGCGGGGATACTTCGGATGTACCCGAGGATACGCGTCCCCATATCCCCATGGAACACTCCGTCCATGCAGGAGAGAGACGTGCCTTGATAGTAGCCATGATACTTGGCAAGCCCAACGCCACCCAGGGAACCACGACGCTACTAGAGCGGAAGGTTGCAAGCCTCGAGACATGCACAAACAATCGTATAATATATTCCAATAACATTATCATGTCATTTCAATTTCATGTCACTTATCATCTTTCTAATCGATTCAATAACATATCATTTAACAAGTACATCCCAACTCTCCGAGGAAATCAATTTTCCCAAGCGAGAGAGAACATTTAACAAGTAGGTGCACGTTTGTAGGACAACAAAGTAGGTCGCCTTCGTCAATTAAACATGTACAAGCATTTCAATCCTTTTATCACCTTTGCATTTACCGCATCGTATATCATGCATCATGTAAACAAGCATAGAATCTTTGGCATCAAGTTCACAGTTTTTGCATACTTAAACATTATTAGCATATCGATCGAATAGCAAATAACTATGCAACATGTCTCACATTCATGAATCTATAAGCATCCTGACATATCTAGAGATCATTTAGCATCAATGCATGATAATAGGAACATGCAGTTTAACAAATAAACAACACTTCAAGAAACAAGAATTGATAAGCTAGCCTAAAATAGCCTTAATCACTATGCAGCAGCCTAAATTTGACCTTTCGGTTACCTACTTTCCTGACCTCCAGTTTTTCTGGTTTTTATATAGATTTAAAGCTCTTCGAGTGTAGATAATTCTAAAATTAAGAGAACTCAATTTCAATTCAAACTCATCAAGTTATAAGCAAAACAATACAACTACGCAAATCTGTCCAGTGACTAACAAATTTCAGCAACTTTGTGGTTTCCAATTTTTTAAAGGCCATGAACGATGAAATTAGCTCAAGCACTCAAAACAAAATTTCTTACAAACTGCCCAATCTATCTGCAATAAAAATTTCAGAACTTTTCAAGAACTTTTACTACTTTTAAAATGTAAAAGAAATCAAAGGCAGTAGACTGTCCAGTTTTCAGCAAAATTTTCTTAACCTACTGTAATGAACTATTTTGAGCATGAAAACGATTTTTTCTCAGAAAACTTTCAACACAAGAATTATTTCTATATCAATCTAGAATAACATAAAAGTTTCTAGATTTTTCCAACATGATAAAACCATTCAAATGACTCAAAAATTTTTACTGCACAAAACTGTCCAGATTGTCTACTTCTCCTGCATCATTTTGGAAATAGCAATTTCAAAGGTTTAAACGTTAGAACTATCTCTTGAGTGAAACGTGAAGTTTGGTCTAGACTTCTTAATCTACCTATTGTAAAAATTTCATCAATTTTTTTGGTCATTTACTATATTAAAAATGTTTTAGAAAATAGTGGTAGTGAGCTGCCCAGTTTCAGCTAAGCTACAGTAACTCATGGTTTTCAGTATTTTTTTGCAAGATAACGATTTTTTCTTAGAAAACTTTCAACACAAGATTTGTTCCTCTATGAGTCTAAAACATTGTATGTTTTTTCCATATTTTTTTAGCAATATTTAACCATTCAAATAGCTCATGAACAATCACTGCACAAATCAGTCCTTCTAGAACATAATCAAAGCATATATCTTAGCAACATATTGACAATAACTCATCCATAATTCATATCCATGCTCCTTGATCATATAAAAATCATTTTTGAAAGAATTCCTCACCTTGGCTTTGGAAGATAATGGCTAAAAACAACTTGGATGTGCAATAACACTCAAGCACTTGAAGCTGAAAATTTTTCCAGATTTTCCTATCTTTTTTCTTTTCTTCTTCTCCCTTCCTCTCTTTCACATTTTCTCTATATTTTTTTTAATGATTTTCCAACCTTGTGGAGTGTAGAATAAGCTTAGGGAACTTGGAGGACAAGTGGCTTCTTCAAGAAGCCAATTTAAGTTAGGCTTCTTTGAACTTTAGCCCCAATTGTTTAGTAGCTTAGCTAAATGAGCTTTCTCTTCTTTTGTCTTCCTATTGTCATGGCCTCCTAGGTAATTTAGGAAAGTTTGGAACTTAGTTTAGCTAGAAAACTTGGTGCCCAAGCAGGTTTTTAAGTAATTACAATTTGATCCTTATAGTTTCTAAAGTTTACAATTTGACCCCCAATAGTTTCTTTTCCTCCTTTCCTATAGCTGTGGGTTACTAGGCTAATTTAGGATAGTTGAAACTTAGTTTATTTAGTTTACTTGGTGCCCAAGTTCAACTTTTAATAATTATAATTTAACCCCAAAAGTTTTATAGTTTTACTATTTGACCTCAAATGTTTTCTACCTTTTGCAGAACTTCTTCGTCATATTCTTGTTAAAGCCGTGGGGTTCCAAGTATAATTTAGCAAAACTAAATCCTAGTTCTAAGTGGCTTGCTTGGTGTTCAAGTAAAGGTTAGGTTAATTACACTTTGGCCCGAAGGTTTCTAATGTTTGCAAAGCTACTCCGAAAGTTATTCTAACTTAGTCCATATGATTCTAACTTAATTCTATTTCACTTAATAAGTAATTAAAGTATACAAAACTCTAAGGTTCATGTGATTGCACTTATAATTATGCTAATGCATGTAAATCAGTATAAATGTAAAGCAATACCTAAGCACATTAAACAACATATATGTGAGTTAAATAGGATAAAGCATGCTAAAAACTTATGAGGGCATAGATAGTTAAGTAGAATGTCACCTAAATTATGGTTTCTAGGTATCCTACACGCGCACGTTACTTCAAATGTTAAGCAAAGTAAGTAAATGAACTAAATGCATGTAATTATATATGTGGATAAATGCTGGGTTTTACATACTTCCTGATGTGACTGTATTTGCAGCACTCAAACCTTGGTATTTGTATTATATTTGCATCTTAACTTGGGAATTATTGCAACACTTTGATACTTTCGATGCAATGTAGGATAATACCGAAAAGTGGAAGTTCTGTCCCAAAATGATCCAAAATACAAGTCAATGAGTGAAAAAGGGGGAAAACACGCGAAGCGGTGGATAAATGAAGCCGATAGAGTTAGAATTTGGCCAAAACTAGCTCGTAATCAGACTCGGAATGCTCAAAATAGACCGAAATGCCTCGATCAACGGTCGGTCAAAAGTCAACAAAACGGAGCTAGAAAGTCAACAAAAGGGCACTCGAGCGCGCCCTCTTGGCGCTCAAGTGCCCTAAACGAATATTCCACCAAGTTCTAGAAGAAAACATGTGGCGAAAAATCAGTCGTCGGAGCAGATGGGTGCTCGAGTGTACCTCAGAAGATTCCGAAAGATGCTACATGTCAAGCAGCTAACCGTTGTAATAGAAGCGAGCTCAAGCGCGCCAAACTAGCGCTCGAGCGCGCATTTGAATTTTTGTCTATAAATAGACCCCCCTCCATCCGAATTATTTAATTAATTTTGGATTTTGGTTATTTTTAATCAATTTTTGGGTTAATTCTAGTTAGTTTTAGTTGTAGTTGTATTTAATTAATTAGTAGGATACAAGAAAAATCCCACTTAGGTAGTTCTTATTCGAGAAAATTTTGCCCGAATAACTACTATTAGGGAGAAGTCCGACCCAAGTAGTTATTATCCGGGGAAGGTTCTACCCGAATAACTTTTAATAGGAAAGCTCTTATTCGGGGGAAACTCATCCCTATTGGTTCTTATTCGGGGGAAATTAGCTCCGCCCAAATAGAAATTTGCGTCGGACCTTTGCTCAAGTTTTTGGGATCAAAATTACGCATTCGTCGATACAGGAAAGCCTTTCTTGACTCTATTTTATTTACAGAATTCGTATTCATTAATGTCTGAGTAGATTGATATTTAGGGGATAATATTATAAATGTTAGTCTTTTAATATACAGTCTCGGATTCAGATTATACGCTTTTAATGCAATACATGGCTTGTTTTAATTCAGTAATGTCTTTCATATGTAATGTTTTTTAGTAGATATATGAATGCTTTACTATTAATATTGTCTTTCATAACGTAATGTTTTTAAGTAGATGTTATGTTAGCCTTATTTTCGTGCCATGTATCCATGCTTTAAAAGAGAATCAAATAGCTTGACAAACTTAGAAGATTCCAAGAGACTATAGGTACTGCTTGTAAGTAGACCATAGTTTTTAGACTAGAAAGGATAAGTTAATTACTTAGTTGAAACAGACCGTTTATACCAAGTTGCAAGGACAGATCCATACGAAGGATGGAACGTCACCTACATCAGAGTAGTAATCGGGATTTTAATAGGCTAAGTTAATTGACTAGGTTAAATGCTTATAGCTTAACCTCTTGCATAGAATCAGATAATCCTGAATACCGAGCCTAGATTAATTGTATCATTTACATATTCGACCCCTAGATCCCTTCCTTTTGTATCCATATTTAGTTAATTTAATTTAGTTGTAGTATAATCAAACCACCTTGTATAAACTGTTACACTTCCACTTTAAACACTTTCACACACTACTTCATCAACTTGCTAACACGCTTCCGTGTGGTACGATTCCGCACTGTAAGCACACTACACTGCAAAGAATTGTGCACTTGCAGGTATTTTAACTTGGTCGTTTAACACCGATTTTACACACACAATTGATCACATCAAGTTTTTGGTGTCATTGCCGGGGAAGCACGGTCTAGTTTAATTTTTGAATTAAACTGTGAAACTTGTTTTAAGTGTTGTAATTATTTGTATAAATTCTACTTGTAAAGTATTTTGCACATAGGTTATAAAGTTGTATATTGTTTGTACAATACTTGCACATAAACTGTCTATATTATGCTTTGTTAAAATAGCTTGCACATATACTTAGCTTAAATATATGTCTTTAATTTAAGTACTTAGTCTAAATTCTATATTTACTTCAATACTTAGTTTAATTTTTGTCTTTAGTTTATAGTGCATAGTTTACTTTCTGTATATAATTAATATACTTAGTTTATTTTTTTATGTCTTTACTTATTGTACTTAGCTTTAGTTTTTGTGTATGCACGGGCGTCGTTCCTTAAAATCGGAACTCGCCAGTTTGATTCTGAGCCCCAGAAAACTCCGTGAAGGAGAGTCCAAGTCCCAATGGCAGAACAAGAAGGAAATATACAAAACATACCACCTCTTCCTATAGCTCAACCTGTTAACTGACCCGTTGACCCACAAATGACTCTTCATCAACATTTCTCTCTGGGTGATTACAACCCTGAATTTGCCATTGCCCCACCAGCTCTTGGCAACGTTAACTTTGAGCTTAAGACAGGGACAATTTCAAATTTTCCTTCCTTTTATGGGAAGAGCAATGAAAGCCCTCACGCTTATATCATACAATTCTTGGAAGCATGTTCTATGCTTCACAACCCTAATGTGAGTTGTGAGATTATTCAACTGCGTCTATTTCCATTTTTCTTGAAAGACAAAGCCAAACAATGGCTGAATCATTTAGACACATGAGTTATAACATCTTGGGAAGAACTTGTTCAGAAATTCTTACATAGGTTCTTCCCAATGGCCAGAACCACTACTCTGTGAATAGATATCATGTCGTTCGTTTAGACAGACTTAGAGCCTTTTCATGAAGCTTGGGAGTGATTTATAGATCTTAGGAATCAGTGTCCCCACCATGGGTTTGCCCGTCATGAACTCTTGCATTATTTTTTTAAGGGTCTTATACCTCAGCAAAAAGTGATGGTTAATGCAATAAGTAATAGAGGTTTCTATAACCTCACAACATACGAAGCTTGGAGTAGAATTGAGAATATAGCTGAAGATTCTCTTCAGAACACAACTATAGATAGAGAAACTAGAAGTACCCACAACCCCCAAAAGATGGCATTGTATGAGGTTAATTCTAACTCCAATACCCAATTGACAGACAAAGTAGGTGCCCTAGCACTTCAATTAGAAAAATTCATGTCTCTAGGGTCTTCTTTTTCACAATCTCCTCAAATCACAGAAATTTGTGTTGTATGTTCCGCAGTAGATCACTCTACTTTAAACTATCCAATCAGTTCACAATTTCCTGAATTTATGCAAGAACAAGTCTTTGCCACTCAAGGATATACGAGAAATTACAATCCATATTCAAACACATATAATCCTGGCTGGCGAGACAATCCATCATTTTCGTGGCGACAAGGGAATCATGAGACTCAGTTTCCTCAACAATATCAAAAACAACAAGGAAATTTTGAGCCTCATTTTCCTCAACAGCAATATCAGAGGCCACATAACTTTAACCCTTTTGGTTTGTACCAAGTTCAGAAAGAACCGTTCGGAACACAACATAACAATTTCCCTATTCTTCCTCCTGCACAGTCATCATCTGATGACAAGTTTGATAAAATCTTACAATTAGTCCAAGTTCAACAACAGTCTATTGCTAAACTTGAGGGACAAATCGGGCAGATGGCCCAAACTATAAGCAGGAGAGATGAGGGTAAACTCCCGTCTTAGACCGTGGAAAATCCATGAGGACAATGTAGTAATGTCTAAACTGAGACCACCCACGAACAAGTTAAGGCCGAAACTACCCTTAGGAGAGGGAAAGTGATAGATAATGAGGCTAGAAAGAAAAATAAGGATGCTTCTGAAGAGATAGAGGAACCTAAGATCGAGGTTTTAAGCAACAATGTTGATAACTCCTATAGGAATGAAAACTCAACGGTAGAGCCTTTAGTTGAACCTTCATCCAAAGCACCTTTCCCAACAGCTCTGACTCGTCTGAAGCCGAGTGTTGATCCAAAACAGCTCAAGGTCTTAGAGCATATGAAAGATATTAAGATCAATCTTCCTTTAGTAGAGGTAATCCAACAAATCCCTACCTGTGCTAAATTTCTGAAGGATTTGTGTGTGAGAAAAAGAAAGACCAACTCCATTCCTAAGAAGGTCCGCCTCACTGAGAAGGTTAGTAGCATCTGCACTAGAGGGTTACCTCAAAAGTGCAGTGACCCAGGAGCTTTCACAATTCCATGTTTAATCAATGGTCAGAGTGTAGAAAGTGCCTTGCTAGACTTAGGATCTAGTGTTAACCTTATTCCTCACACAGTTTACCAAAGGCTAGGTCTTGGAGAGTTGACCCCAACAAATGTAACCCTCCAGTTGGCAGATAGATCCAAGATGAGACATCGAGGTATTGTAGAGGATGTCCTAGTTAGAGTAGGAGAATTTCTGTTCCTAGTGGATTTTATTGTATTAGATATGGACTTAGGCACTGATAACAAAAATATCACTCCCGTTTTACTAGGCAGACCTTTCCTAGCAACAGCTGATGCTGTTATCTACTATAGGATGGGGATGATAGAATTGACATTTGGGAACATGAGAACGAAGTTAAGGGTTGCTGATGCAGCCAATAAGTTAAACCAAGATGAGGAAGAAGAATGCTTCCATGTTGATACCATTAACTCATGCATAGATGAGTTTGCCCAATCACTTTTATCTCCTGATGAGAAGATAGCCGAACTTGAACGGATATTGAATGAATGTGACATTTCACCTGAAATGGTCACCTCTGCTTCCATCGTTGTTGATCCAAAGGATGATCAAATAACAAATCATTCCCCTAAAGTCCCTGATTGTCCCACGATTGAGTTTCCACCAGCTTTGGAGCTCAAAACCTTACTTGAACATCTTAAGTATGCCTATTTAGGACTTGAAGAGACCTTACCAGCCATCATTGCCTCGGATTTGACTACCGAGAATGAAGCCAAACTCTTGAAAGTCCTGAGTACTCATAAAAATGCAATAGGTTGGACAATTTTAGACCTAAAAGGAATTGATCCCTCTGTGTGTATGCACCGAATTCACCTCGAGGAAGGAGTTACTCCTTCTCAAGAATTTCAGAGAAGACTAAACTCAAAAATTGGTGATGTCGTCCATAAAGAGATCATTAAGTTGCTTGATGCGGGTATTATCTACTCGATTTCTGACAGTTCTTGGATAAGTCCGGTACAAGATGTATAGAAGAAATATGAGATTATAGTGGTCCCAAATGACAAGGGTGAGCTGATCTCTACACAAACCACTATTGGGTGGTATGTATGTATTGATTATAAGAAGCTCAACTCCAAAACAAGGAAAGACCACTTCCCTCTACCCTTCCTTTACCAAGTCCTAGATAGAGTAGCTGGACAAAGCTACTACTACTTTTTGGACGGGTATTCGGGATACAACCAAATCCCAGTCTTTCCTGAAGATTAGGAAAAGACTATATTCACTTGTCCCTATGGGACATTTGCATTCAGGCGTATGCCTTTCGGTCTTTGCAATGCACCTACAACGTTTCAAAGGTGTGTTATGGCCCTCTTCTCAGACACGATCGAAAAGTTCCTAGAAGTCTTCATGGATGACTTCTTAGTATTCGAAGCTACCTTCGACGAATACCTGACACATCTTTCACAAGTGCTTGACCGATGTGTTGAAATGAACCTGGTTCTAAGTTGGGAAAAGAGCCACTTTATGGTTAAGCAATGTATAGTTCTGGGTCATGTTGTTACACAAGATGGAATCCATGTGGACCCAGCCAAAGTTGAGCTAATAAAAAAGCTGCCCGCACCTAAGACAATGCGTGACATCCGATCATTCCTTGGTCACGCTGGTTTCTATCGGCGATTCATCAAAGACTTCAGCCATATAGCCTGACCTCTCTCTAGTCTTCTAGCACGCGATACTGAATTCAACTTTGATCACAAGTGCTCAGAAGCTTTTGAGAATCTCAAATCCTTGCTATCCTCTGCTCCTATCATCCAACCTCCTGACTACAGTCTCCCATTTGAGATAATGTGCGATACATCTGACTATGCAGTGGGAGCTATATTAGGCCAGCGTAAGGACAAGCTGCCTACTGTGATATTTTATGCTAGCAAAAATTTAGATGAAGCTCAAAAGAACTACACAACCACTGAAAAGGAATTACTAGCTGTCGTCTTCTCCTTAGATGAGTTCAGATCTTACATCCTAGGATCCAAAGTAATAGTCTACACGGACTATGCGGCTTTGCGGTATTTACTGACCAAAAATGATACAAAGCCCCGTTTAATCCGTTGGCTATTACTCCTTCAAGAGTTCTACCTTGAGATCAAGAACAAGAAAAGAAGCGAGAACTCTGTTGCCGATCATCTATCACGTTTGGTGCGTGATTCACCTATTGATTCTCTGCCTTTTAAAGACACGTTCCCGGATGAACAACTTTTTGCTGTCTCACATAAGACCTCGTGGTATGCCCACTTTGTAAACTATTTGGCTACCCATGAGATTCCAACTCACTGGGGTAAACGAGAGCGTGAGCGATTCATGGCACAAGTCAAGTACTTTATATGGGAAGATCCCTATCTTTTCAAGACTTGTGCCGATCAGGTCATTAGGATATGTATTCCTGGGGATGAAACTGATCGCATTCTCCAGTTCTACTACTATGAAGCATGTGGTGGATATTTTGGAGGAAAAATGAAAGGTGCCAAAGTCCTTCAATGTGGGTTCTTCTGGCCCACTCTTTTCAAGGATGCCCAGCGAGTGTGTAAAAATTGCCCACAATGTCAACAAGCTTGCTCTATTTCAAGAAGGGACATGATGCCCCTTATACCCAACCTCATATATGAAATATTCGATGTGTGGGGTATAGACTTCATGGGTCCCTTTCCTCCTTCCTTGGGTTATACTTATATTCTTCTTGGTATGGACTATGTGTCCAAGTAGGTAGATGCAGTAGCAACCCGAACCAATGACCACAGAGTTATGGTCAAGTTCATAAAAGATAACATCTTTTCTCGATTCAGGGTGCCACGTGTTCTTCTAATTGACGGTGGACAGTATTTCTATCACAGGACACTTGAAGCTTTATTAAGAAAATATTCTATATACCACAAGTTAGCAACACCTTACCACCCACAAATAAGTGACAAGTGGAAGTGTCGAATAGGGAAATCAAGTCAATTCTTCATAAAATGGTTAGGCCCGATCGTAAAGATTGGTCAAGTCATCTGCACGACATATTATGGGCCTACCATACTGCTTTCGGTATGTCCCCATATTGATTAGTATACGGTAAAGCTTGCCACCTCCCTGTTGAACTAGAGCATAAAGCCTATTGGGCTATTAAGGCCCTGAACTTGACTTACAATAGGCGAGTGAAGGTAGGAAGTTGGTGTTGAGTGAACTGGAAGAGCTTTGCTTCGAAGCTTATGAGAATGCCAAACTCTACAAAGAGAGAATGAAGAGGATTCATGATAGATCTATTATGAGAAAAATCTTATCTCCTTCTGATAAAGTGTGGCTGTTTAATTTTAGGCTGAAGTTCTTCCCAAGCAAATTGCGAACAAAGTGGGATGGTCCATTTGAGGTATTTGAAGCATATCCTTCTGGAGCTGTCAAGATCAAACATCCCACAGATGGGCGTATTCTCACAGTCAATGGACAACGATTGAAGCATGCATTCAATCCTAGGGTAGTCCCTCATGAAGTTGAATCCGTTGAACTTCTGGACCCTGAGTACCTTCCATAAAATGAAATCTGCCTAGCTTATGGCATTAAACTCAGTACAACCGTCTGGCTGAAGACGTTAAACTTAGCGCTACTAGGAGGCAACCTAGTACTCTTTTGTGTAAATATTTATTTAAATTTTGTTGTTACATGTACTTTGTTAATCTTTCTCCAGCTTTAGGTAGTTTGGGTTTTAGCCCTAAGGAACATTCATAGAGAGACTAGTGTTGTTATACTAGTGGTCACTGTACGTTTCTGTGTGCGGTTAGCTTAATTGTATAACTCTGTCTTATAGTGTGAGCTACTCCACCAGCTTAATGTAGTTTAGGTCTGTTGGATATTACTTGATAAGGTAGTTAGGAGTGTGAGCATACACCAGACGTAATATCTGTGACGTAAAACCCCACTGTAATAAACCTTCACCCTGTGGAACTGGCTTTGGCCTTAAGTGTGCCAAAGGAAAGCACTAGATGTCGTGAGCGCAGAAACCTCTAGAAGTCTTTTTAGGAATATCAACTCCAGAACCCCAGAAAAGAGTCTAAATGGTCTGGGTAGTTTATTTATTTGCTTTATGTATTAGTTAGTAACCTTGACCGTAATTCTTTTTGACCCCCCTCCCTTATACTATTTTGTATAGATTAACAATTATTTTTGTTGTGTTGGTGATAATCTGTAAAATGCTTTGTCTACTAATCTTTCACTACAGACTGATACATGTTTTGGCAAAAGTTAGTAGAAAAGCTTTGATATCAACATAGAAATTCTTCACAACATGTGATATTTTTCCTTGCTACATTTCTCTTTATACCTGATCAACCTGCTCTGTAGAGTACGCAAACCATAGGTTTGGGGATGTAGCATTTGTCAGTATGTTATTAATTGCATATTACACTCTCACTGTCTTACGTTGTTATTTGCTTGAGGACAAGCAAAGTTTTGGTGTGGGGATGCGTACATTTCATGAAAAACTTTTTCAAAATATGCAAGAAATACACCGTTTTTGTTAATGAGAAGAGTAGTTTGCTACATTACTTATTTAAAAGAAGATGATTTAGATGATTTGAGAACCTATGTTGTTAGTTATGTATTGTGAAAAACTCTGAGGAAACTCTATAAGAAAACTTTGTGGTACTATATTCATGAGTAAACCTAGATGTTATTCTTTTCTTCAATTGATAGCTATGTGATTATGAAATGACTGAGATAAGATTACCGTTTGTTATAAGAACTCCTTGTGATTGAAACCTGAACCCTTATGCCATGTCTGTATAGTATGTTATATTATTTTATCTATATGTACACTGTAAAAAAAAAGGAGAAAGAAAAAGAAAACAATGAAAAAACAGAAAAAAAAAAAGAAAAAAGAGTTGTACATACCTTTACTGTTGAATAAAATTTTTGATGTAAATATGTTATAAATCTCTAAGCACCACTATCCTAGATATTGTAATTTGAGATATGTGTTATAGTGTAAGGTTTTGAGCCTGGATATCTCGGGTGATTAAGGCACGTAGGGGTCCCCTTGAAACCTGGCAACCTCAATCATAATGGCAGGGGATTGTTGGCCTTAAAGCCCGCTACATGGGATATTTTGGAAGCAAAGGAAACTGAACACTATATAGAGATATAGTAAGTTGTACTTTTATATTTCTGGCAAATGTTAAAGGGTTAAGGCATGATCAAGAGTTTGAGTCCAAATGTAGGCAATAATATCAAAGTCCAATATGTTTGCATAGTTTGAAAGTTGAGAATTGCATGAACTTAATCTGCTTAGTTTACTTCTAAATATGTACTCCGAAGCAATCAATAGTCGATTTCCAATAAGAGTACCTATTTGTGAAAACTTTGTACAGAGATTCTCTTATCATGTTTGTCATCAACTGCTGAATAGGTTTAAGATAGTAGATTACATTTCTCATGTTTCATACTTGGAAATTATTTGACAAAAGAAAGATAAGTTAGATTATTTCATCTGCTTTTGACTTGTAAAAATTTTCTACAAATTTCACTTTCACTTCTATTTTGAAGACAGTCTTGCCTGAGGGCAAGCAAGGTTTAGGTTTGGGGATGTTGATGTGACTGTATTTGCAGTATTCAAACCTTGGTATTTCTATTATATTTGCATCTTAACTTGGGAATTATTGCAACACTTTGATACTTTCGATGCAATGTAGGATAATACCGAAAAGTGAAAGTTCTGTCCCAAAATAATCCAAAATACAAGTCAATGAGTGAAAAAAAGGGAAAACACGTGAAACGATAGAAGAATGAAGCAGATAGAGTTGGAATTTGGCCAAAACTAGCGCGTAATCAGACTCGAAACGCTCAAAATAGCTCGAAAATGTCTCAGTCAACGCTCGGTCAAAAGTCAACACAACGAAGCTAAAAAGTCAACAAAAGGGCGCTCAAGCGCTCCCTCTTGGCGCTCAAGCGCCCTGAACAAATATTCCACCGAGTTCTAGAAGAAAACATATGGCAAAAAATCAGCCGTCGGAGCAGATTCCGAAAGACGCTAGGTGTCAAGCAGTCAACCGTCGCAGCAGAAGCGTGCTCAAGCGCACCTCTGATTATTTGTCTATAAATAGACTCCCCTTCCTCTTGAATTATTTAATTAATTTTGGATTTTGGTTATTTTTAATCAATTTTCGAGTTAATTCTAGTTAGTTTTAGTCGTAGTTATATTTAAGTAATTAGTAGGATACAGGGGAAATCCCACCTAAGTAGTTCTTATTCGGTAAAATTTTGTCCGAATAGCTACTATTAGGGAGAAGTCCAACCCAAGTAGTTATTATCCGGGGAAGGTTCTGCCCGAATAGCTTTTAATAGGAAAGCTCTTATTTGGGGGAAGCTCATCCTTAGTAGTTTTTATTCGGGAAAAATTGCTCTGCCCGAATAGCTACTTTGCGTCGGACCTCTGCTCAAATTTTCAGGATCAGAATTACGCATTCGTCGATACATGGGAGCCTTTCCTGACTCTCTTTTATTTACAGAATTCGTATTCATTAATGTATGAGTAGATTGATATTTAGGGGATAATATTGTAAATATTAGTCTTTTAATATACAGTCTCGGATTCAGATTATATGCTTTTAATGCAATACATGGCTTGTTTTAATTCAGTAATGTCTTTCATACGTAATACTTTTTAGTACATGTATGAATGCTTTACTAATAATATTGTCTTTCATAACGTAATGCTCTTAAGTAGATGTTATGTTAGCCTTATTTTCGTGCCATGTATCCATGCTTTAAAAGAGAATCAAATAGCTTGACAAACTTAGAAGATTCCAAGAGACTATAGGTAATGCTTTTAAGTAGACCATAGTTTCTAGACTAGAAAAGAGAAGTTAATAACTTAGTTGAAATAGACCGTTTACACCAGGTTGTAAGGACAGATCCATACGAAGGATGGAACGGCACCTACATCAGAGTAGTAATCGGGATTTTAATAGGCTAAGTTAATTGACTAGGTTAATTGCTTATAGCTTAACCTCTTGCATAGAATCAGATAATCCTGAATACTGAGCCTAGATTAATTACATCATTTACATATTCAACCCTTAGATCCCTTCATTTCGAATCCATATTTAGTTAATTTAATTTAGTTGTAGTATAATCAAACCACTTTGTATAAACTGTTATACTTCTGCTTTAAACAGTTTCACATACTACTTCATCAACTTGCTAACGCGCTTCCCTGTAGTACGATTCCGCACTCTAAGCACCCTACACTGCAAAGAACAGTGTACTTGTGGGTATTTTAACTTGATTGTTTAACACCAATTTTACACACACAATTGATCATATCACTTCCCCCTTAAGAGAATTGTGCCCTCGCAATTTCTTACTTACTCATTTTCGGCAATCGATTGACTTGGAGTTGAGTCTATCCTTGTCGTGCGGGAGGCTCACCGAAGAGCCTACCTCGGGTCCCTTTGCTGGCCGAAAATTTTCAAGCAATCTGATACCAAGGACAATTCTTTGCTTTATGTTTCTCACTGCCACAACCCGTACATCTTCCTGTTTTTCTCCAACACTCGACTTCGATATAACCTTTACGCTGGCAGTAGGCACATGTTAGATTCTTGGTAAACACACTGACAATTCTTTGCTTTATGTTTCTCACTGCCACAACCTGTACATCTTCCTGTTTTTCTCCAACACTCGACTTCGATATGACCTTTACGCTGTCAGTAGGCACATGTTAGATTCTTGGTAAACACACTATCCCTTGCCAAATCCCAAACTACAAAAACTATTACCTCACTCAGTTGAGGTCTCAGAACACTTGGCCCACAATGACTCTGATTATAATAGCTCGGTTGACCTTGGAGTTGAAATAAACTCAGGTTCCTACTCCATTCTGGTGGATTCTGAGTCTAGTGAAGCCGTTTACTTGGTAAACTCAATTTCGTTCTATTATCATTCTTCATCTTCTCTTCCCGAGCAGCTAGACTCAAAACCTCGGTGTATGAGTTATATGTGAGTGGAGCCAGGCTCTATTGGATCTTAAATCTCAACCCCTGAGTGAATTTCCAAATCCTTGTCTCCGGCGTGCCAACCATGTAGGGTGCATAGCGGGATAACTTGGTAAATCGAGCCTCATATTGTGCCACTGTTATATCCCCTTGTTCTAAAGCCATGAATTCTTCTATCCGCATCTGTCTAGCAATTTGAGGTATGTATTTCTCCTTAAAGACCTCAGTAAAGTTGTTCCATAAGTAAGGTGTTTGTTGTTCCTCCCACTGTAATTCTACCATTTGCCGCCAATCCTCCGCATCTTCCTCTAATAGGAATACTGCGAATGAGACTTTTTTCTTATCATTATAACAAGGGCTTTGTATATTTTCTCAATTCGTTTCAGCCATGCTTCAGCTTTCTCAACATCAGGTTCACTATAGAATTTCAGTGGGTTGTATTCTAGGAACCTCTTTAGTGTACATTCTCTACCATCATCAGTATTCATCCCTCGTTGAACCTGCAGCTCCCACATTTGTGCCATAAAGTCCATTGCTGCAGCCAGAAGATTGGATGCTTGATTACCTACTCTTTCCCCCTGTGGCTCTGTGTCTCAGTGTGGTCTACCTTTGGGTCTTTGTGCCATCTTCAACATGAAAGAGGGCCACTTACCAATTATAGGGTATATGCAATGTATGAAATGTATTTATGCATTATCTAATGTGCATAAGCATATACTATGCACTTATTATATAACACATAAGTTTCATGCAAACAAATAGTCATTTAGCATTTAAGCACATTAATTACATATAATCCACGCAAAGCACATAAACACATAATCACTTAGGCACATTTCACCTTAAGACTTCTACCCAAAGACTAGGGGTTCTAGACCCGGCTTACGCCTATCTAACGAGCTAAGCTCTGATACCACCTCGTCACGATCCCATTTTTCAATCACTAATACAATCTCTGATACCTTAGTAAAATCACAAACATTTGTAGGATCATGATGCCACGGGCTTAAGAAGATCGCTCCACATATGTCCGCTAAGGCACAATTATAATAGCCCGACCTCTAGTATCCAAAATTCAAAATTTCAAGACTATTAAATAATTACTTCCCAATTACTAAATCCTAAATTATAAATTTCCAATTATCTTAGTCAAGGGTTTAAATCTAGTTATGGCTTTAGATTCACTTAACACTAAGGTTCAATTAACACTTAACAATTTTTTAACCTTTTCATAATATTCTTGAAAATCAGGCAGCACAACGGCTGTACTTTGGACATTCCAGTTTTAACTTGCAAACAGAAAAGCCACAACCACATCTCTAAATCTTTCACAACAGTACCTCGACTCCCAACCAACAACACAGTAATAGCTCCCAACATACAAACCACAATCTCGTAATATAAAACAATTCAAACATGCATTGGTAGAATTCAAAGTAGCCCAGTTATAACATTTAATTATTACATTAATACAAATAGTACATGTTATACAAACTTTATCACTAATGGTTAAAGTCACGAACATGTTTCCTTGCACACAACTATCAAACTGATCAAAGTCTTCTTCATTGTCTGAAAGGGGGAAAAATGAGGGTGAGCTTATCCGGCACCAAAGCTCAGCGATGGGGGAATCTGGGAAAGGTTTTCGAATACATTTCTTCTTTAAAAACTCATTTGAAAACATGTGAATGCCATGCACACAAGTTACAATCAAGTCATGTACTTTATATCATAACGGGCATTTAATTAACATGTAAAATGATAATAAGCAAGAAGTTCTACTCTCTGAGGTCCTCAAAGGACCAAGAGAGAGTAGACAAATGATACATTCACTTTCAATTACTGGTTCTAGCTTCTTATAACTCCAATCACGAGTCACGAGTCACGAACCACTTATAACACCTGCGGGGATACTCCAGATGTGCCCTAGGATACGCGGCCCCATATCTCCATGGAATGCTCCATCCATGCAGGAGAGGGACGTACTTTGATAGTAGCCATGGTACCTAGCAAGCCCAAGCCACCCAAGGAACCACGATGCTACCAGAGCGGAGGGTTGCAACCCTCGAGACATGCACAAGCAATCGTATAACATATTCCAATAACATTATCATGTCATTTCAATTTTATATCACTTATCATCTTTCCAATCGATTCAATAACATATCATTTAACGAGTACATCCCAACTCTCTGAGGAAATCAATGTTCCCAAGCGAGAGAGGGCATTTAACAAGTGGGTACAAGTTTGTAAGACAACAAAGTAGGTCACCTCCGTCAATTAAACATGTACAGGCATTTCAATTAGTTTATCAACTTTACATTTACCATATCATATATCATGTATCATGTAAACGAGCATAGAATCTTTGGCATCAAGTTCACAGTTTTTGCATACTTGCACATTATTAGCATATCGATTGAATAGCAAATAACTATGCAATATGTCTCATATTCATGATTCTACAACCATCCTGACACATCTAGAGATCATTTAGCATCAATGCACGATAGTAGGAACTTGCAGTTTAACCAAATAAACAACACTTCAAGAAATAGCAATTAATAAGCTAGCTAAAATGGCCCTAATCACTATACAGTAGCTTAAATATGACCATTTGGTTACCTACTTTCCCTACCTCTATTTTTTCTAGTTCTTATATATATTTGAAGCTCTTCAAGTGTAGATAATTCTAGAATCAAGCAGAACTCAATTTCGATTCAAACTCATCAAGTTATAAGCAAAACAATACAACTATGCAAATCTGTCCAGTGACTAGCAAGTTTCAGCTACTTTGTGGTTTCCAATTTTTCAGAGGCCATAAAAGATGGAATTAGCTCAAGCGCTCAAAACAACATTTGTTACAAATGGACCAATCTATATACCATAAAAATGTTAGAACTTTTCAAGCACGTTTACTATTTTTAAAACGCAAAAGAAATCAAAGGCAGTAGACTGTCCAGTTTTCAGTAAAATTTATTTAACCTAGTGTAATGAACTATTTGAGCATGAAAATAATTTTTCCTTAGAAAACTTCCTACACAATAATTATTTCTCTATCAGTCTAGAATAACATAGAATTTTTCCAGATTTTTCCAACATGAAAAAACTATTCAAACAACTCAAAAAGTCTAACTGTGCAAAACTGTCTAGATTGTCTACTTCTCCTGTCTCATTTCAGAAATAGCAATTTCAGAGGTCTAAATGTTAGAACTAGCTCTTGAGCAAAACATGAAGTTTGTTCTAGACTTCTTAATCTAACTACTGTAAAAATTTCATCAATGTTTTAGGTCATTTACTATATTAAAAATGTTTTAGAAAACAATGGTAGTGAGATGCCCAATTTTAGTTAAGCTACAGTAACTCATGGTTTTCAGTAATTTTTAGCAAGATAACGATTTTTTTTCACAAAATGTTCAACACAAGATTTGTTCCTTTATGAGTATAGAACAATATATGTTTTCTCCAAAGTTTTCTAGCAATATTTAACCATTCAAATAGCTCATAAACAATCACTGCACAAATCAGTCCTTCTAGAACATAATCAAAACATATATCTTAGTAATATATTGACAATAATTCATTCATAATTCATATCCATGCTCCTTGATCATATAAAAATCATTTTTTAAAGTATCCTTCACCTCGGCTTTGGAAGATAATGGCTAAAAACAACTTGGATGTGCAAGAACACTCAAGCACTTGAAGTTGAAATTTTTTCTAGATTTTCCTATATTTTTTCCTTTTCTTCTTCTCCTTCCCTCTCTTTCACGTTTTCTTTCTATTTTTTTCTGATTTTCTAGCCTTGTGGAGTATAGAATAAGCTTAGGGAACTTGGAGGACAAGTGGCTTCTTCAAGAAGCCAATTTAAGTTAGGCTTGTTTGCACTTTAGCCCTAATTGTTTAGTAGCTTAGCAAAATGAGCTTCCTCTTCTTTTTTCTTCCTATTGCCGTGGCATCTAGGTAATTTAGGAAAGTTTGGATCTTAGTTCAGCTAGAAAACTTGGTGCCCAAGTAGGTTTTTAAGTAATTACAATTTGACCCATATAGTTTCTAAAGTTTACAATTTGACCCCCAATGGTTTCTCTTCCTCCTTTCCTACAACCGTGGGTTTCTAGGCTAATTTAGGATAGTTGAAACTTAGTTTATTTAGTTTACTTGGTGCCCAAGTTCAACTTTTAATAATTACAATTTGACCCCAAAATTTTTCTAGCTTTACTATTTGACCTTAAATGTTTTCTAGCTTTTGCAGAACTTCCTCATTCTTTTTCTTGTTGAAGCCGTGGGGTTCCAAGTATTATTTAGAAAAACTAAATCCTAGATCTAAGTGGCTTTCTTGGTGTTCAAGTAAAGGTTAAGTTAATTACACTTTGGCCCCAAAGGTTTCTAATGTTTGCAAAGCTATTCCAAAAGTTATTCTAACTTATTCCCTATGATTCTAACTTAATTCTAACTTAATTCAATTTTGCTTAATAAGTAATTAAAGTATATAAAACTCTAAGTTTCATGTGATTATACTTATAATTATGCTAATGCACGTAAATCAGTATAAATGTAAAAGCAATACCTAAGCACATTAAACAACATATATGTGAGTTAAATAGGATAATGCATGTTAAACACTTATGAGGGCATACAAAGTTAAGTAGAATGTCACCTAAATTATGGTTTCTAGGTATCTTACGTGCGCATGTTACTTCAAATGTTAAGCAAAGTAAGTAAATGAACTAAAGGCATATAATTATTTATGTGGATAAATGTTGGGTTTTACAGAGGTAGACGATTGACAAGCCGACAATTGTTACGATCTACTCTTGCATCTATTGTATCTCATCTCCATGTTGTCGACAGATATTAGCCATCTTTTTCTACATATAGTGCTGCTTCTCGGCCATTATCTGTTGTTGTTGTTTCGACCATGCCCACTGCTGGACAACCTAAGTTACAACAGCCTCCATGTCCCACTACTTGAGGCTAGGGATAATAGTAGGGACCTCGTGTGCTGCCCTACCTATGTAAACCTCATGTGAGTTATTTCTATAGATGATTAAAATTGTAGTAAAAGAAGAGCATAAGACTAGCATGGTTTCCGTCATTCATACTTGCTAGTTTATTTCCTATTGTCAAAATTAGAACATTATTTAAAGAAAAAATTATGTAGAATAATATAATATAATCTAAAACCCTATGTAATACTCGAGCCCGGAATGTGGAATTTTCTTGTTTATTATTCTGAAAATTATATTTTCTTAAGTTCTTTGAAATCAAATTGTTGCTTCTTTATTGTCGCAAGGTGCATTGCATTTCGAGAGCGATAGTTAGAGGGTGACTTCTAGTCCTCAATAAATAGTGAAACTAGTATTTTGGTGCCTTAAATTTAATATTTTACTTGTTGTTAACTATAATTAATTTGGTGTTGGGTATTTTAGCATAAAAATGCATAAAAATAGGCAATTTGACCAATTTTAAGTTAGTTTGACCAAGGGGTTTGACCATTGACCAAGCTTGTCACCTTATTTAGCTTAAACATTACAAAATAAAAAAAAATAAAAGCTGAAAACAGACCTTGAGCAGGCCGAAACATTGAGAGAAGAAAAAAAAAACCATTTCAACTTCCAAACTTCCAATCTTCGTGTGAGCTTGTATGGGGTTGTTACTGAGGCATCCAGCGTGGTTTTTCTAGCGACTAGGAGTGTCCAAGGTGAGGGAAGCATGTTATTTGCGCATTTTAATGTTATATGTCTCAACTTTAATGTTTTTGGGTTTTATCCATAGTTTGTTGTTTTAATCGTTTTAATGCTTAAAGAATGTTCCTTGTCAATTATAGAACATGTATTTATAGCTTTTTAACATTTTCTGCGGTTGAATGTTGAATTTGCAAATTAAATTGATAGTTGAATAGTAAATAGTGAATAGTAAAACCTCGTTTCGATAAAGTTGCGTTGTTATGCTTTCTATTGATGTGAAAAGATGCTAGATATGCTAGAATGCCTAAATGCATGGTTTGTTTGGGTTGCGTAGTAGAAAAACGAAGAAAAATGCATTGGTGAAAGTCGGGGTCGTTTAGGTCGAGTTTAGCATTTTCTCATTTTGCGTGATGGCATTGTCTCGGGAGGCCATGGAAGCACTTTTGGTGCGATTATGGTGTTGGTTGGGTGTTTGGTTAGAGTAGCGGTAGTTCAAATGAGCAAAGGGAGAAATCGGGGCTTTGCGTGAATTCTAGGGTAAAGTAGGGTTTTGGGGTCTTTAGACATGCCTTGTGGTGACCTAGGAGGATTGGTGAAGTCGGTTTCCAGAACTCGTGGCTCGTTTGGAAATAGTAGTGTTTTGATAGTTGGGGTTGATTTGTGATTTTGCTTGTTTTCTTGATATTATGCCTATAGAATGCTTAAGGTTGCTTGATATGCTTGTTAGAATTGATTTTGATTGAAATGCTTATCAACTGTTGCTATTGCGTGCGAGAGTAACCTACTTTGTTATTCTCCCACGTGTGGCTCTATTGCTTGATTGCTCGACTGTTGCATTGAATATTGTATTGCATTCATAGAGTCAGGGGCAGTGTGATTGGCCTCTCTGGGTAGCCTTGGGTTGCCAGTGTTGGTTGCCCTAGCTCCGTGTCCTATTCCCTTTCTCGCTTGGGTTGCCTCCCAGGGAGATTTGGGTCGTAGAATTGATGGATACTTCCGGGGTATTCCAAACTGAAGTTATAAGGTGGTTTGGGCCGTCGCGTCGTCATCGAATTCGTGATTGAAAGTTGCTCGTGGAAAGTGAATCGTATCCTTTGAATGAATCGTATCCTTTGAATGAAAGTTGCTATATGATAATTGAATGAATTGCTTGACTATTTGTATTGCATTCTCCTCTCATCTCCGTCCTTGAGACCAATAATGTCACGCCCCGACCCAACCCCCAAGCTAAAGGTTAAGTCCGGACCCGACACACGGACAGAGTCTCCCCTGTACCGTGGACATTCTGAAAACCTGTAAACACTTAAACAAGGTCCCAATAACACATGCAAGCTTTTCTTAATTAAACAATAAAGCTATAAGGCCATCCGAGCCTTATAGTACACAATATCTCCAAAACACACAAGCATGCGAGAACTAGTTGACAGCATAGTCTAATAATCATAACATTCTAGGAAATCAATAAAACAACTTAAGGGATGAAGCATTTTACATCAACTATCCACTCCCAAGCATGCAAGAAAATAAGGCAAGAATAAAAGTTATTACAGTTCGTAGACTTTCAAAGCCACAACCCAACCATCTAATCTTCGACTTATACAACAAGCATATACAAAGCCCTTGGGCTACAAAATAGTACATAAAGTAATCAGATGAGTCTTCCTCATAACAACAAAATCATTAACCACCTCAAGTTATCAGACACAGCAACTAAGGTAAAGGCTCGATCTGAACTTCTTCTTCCTCAACTAAATCAACAAGCTGGGGATCACCCTCAGCGTCTCCTGAAACAGATATCGAGGTATAAGCAACCACTGTTGCCCAGTGAGGGATATAGTCCCGGGGCGTGCAATGCAACAGATAATACAATTACACAATAATAACACTTTAACAATTTAAGAAACAATGATAACTTAAATAACCACACAATTAAAAGGATACATTTCAACAATCCCCTATACACCAATCTTCACTGGTCTTCAATCACGATCCACGAACCATGAGCACGATCACGATAAGCCGGCATAACCCCAATCACTCTAGTGGGTGTACTCCGGATGTACCCCGAAACCTACGACCCAACATCCCCTGGCAATCTCCGGACCAGGCGAATGAGGGAATAGGGTACGGAGTTTGAATATCCACCGGCAAGCCCTCTGCCGCCCAGCCGATATTCAACACATCTGCCCCGACACTATGGTTGCGCAACCACTATGCAATGCACTCAACGATGGCAAGTTAATAGCAATAATATAAGCATTAACACATATGAGGATCAACAAAGTAGGTTGACCTCGATACAATTAGGATAGAAGCAAATGTAGAAGTTAATAAGCAGTTTACAAATGAACTTATACCAAATAAGCATAGAATCATTCCAAAAGCTCCGAATCAATTTAGAATCACATATAAACACTCAAGAAGTCCTGACATGGGTTTAGAAGTGTGAGACAACTTAAATTGCACCTAAACCCCTTTGTTTTTCGAACTATTTCTCTTCCAAACCAAAGTTAATGATTTCATTTTCAAAGGAAACTCTCCCAACCTTCTAACTAACCCCCAAGGTACCCTCTCAACCCTCGAACTCAATCAAATGCCCGCGTTTACCCCGAAAGCCCCAATTTTCCTCTTTTGGCTTTAAACTACAACTACATTGTCCGGGCTTCAAACAAGGGATATCAAGGCATCTATAGCACCTAGGTAGCCTAAGGATACTAGAATTGAAGCCCGAATCCACCCGGATTCGCATTAACACCGAAAGCCCCAACTTAAAGTCGGCTATTTTTCATTTTTAGGCAATTTAAGGGCAATGCAAGTGTACGGGGTTATTTGATTATCTTCACTAGTACCTAAAGCACCATTTAGAAGCATTAATTCAAGCCAATTCGAGCAATTACACAAAACCCTAAAAAAATGTCACTATTCACCCTAAAAATCAAACTAACGATTCTAACCGTTTAAATTGCGAAACGACGGTTCAAAAGTGTTCTCTAGCATTCATATAGATAGTATAATAGCATAGATAACAATTACAATGGCATATAATCATATTTTCAACAAATCAATAAAAGAGCAACTATTTAAAAATGCCAAAACAAGTCGTGAAATCCCTCACCACTACGCGTAGGAGCACCTAGGGACCTTGCAAACACCCTACACTAGTTGCTCAAGGCTTGGAGAGGCTTGGATTGGAGGCTTGGTGAGCAAAATCTCTCTCTTTTCTCCTCTAGCTGCTGTCGGGTTTGGGCTGCTGTTTTCAGCTTTCTATTTTTTTTTTTTTTTGCATTTTATAAGCTTAAATGTTATAATAAAAGGGTTAAGTCAAGGTGGGGTCAATTGGGTGCTTAATTGATCTAATAAAAGGTGCGTAGTAAGCTTTAAAACGAGTTAGATAGTAAAATATATGCTAGTTAATTAATTACCTAAGTTAGTTACGTAACACTATTCATTCAACTACTAAAGTCATTTTCTAAACGAGCCTTCCTAACGCCTTAAGCTCAAATGCACATTTTTCCCACTACTTTTACAATTAATATGATTTAATAAAAATGATAATTAACTAATAGAAAGTAGTTTAAAAACGGAGTGAATAGTAGTCACAGAGTTAGTTAATAAGGCATAGAAGTAAATGCGCAAACAAGGGATGTAACAGTAATTAAATGCATGGTTAAAACTCGGGCGTCACATCCTCTCCCCCTTAAACTAATTGCGTCCACGCAATTCTTACATGATTCGGCGAATAACTCTGGATACCGATCCCGCATATGATCCTCTCTTTCCCACGTCGCATCCTCTACTCCGTGATGATCCCATAGAACTTTAACCATCGGAATGCTTTTAGTCCTCAGCTCCTGAACTTTCTGATCAACAATTCGAAGAGGTTTCTCTGTGTAGGTCAAAGTTTCACTGATCTCTAGCGGTTCCGGCTCAAGTATGTGAGAGGGATCTGGCTGATACTTCCGAAGCATGGAAACATGAAATACGTCATGAATTCTGCCCAGACTGGGAGGTAAAGTTAGACGGTAGGCCAAATCACCAACAGTTTCAGTTATCTCAAATGGTCCCACATATCGAGGACTGAGTTTACCTCCTTTACCATGCCGAATCAAACCCTTGCGAGGAGAAATTTTCAGAAATACCCGGTCCCCCACAACAAATTTCAGATCACGACGTCGTCTATCTGCATAACTCTTCTGCCGGCTCTGTGCTGTAAGCATTCTTTTTCTGATAAGCTGCACCTGATCAATCATTTTGTTCATTTCAGGTAAGAGAGTAGGGTCGATAGTCTTCATCTCACCAACATCATCCCAGTAGAGAGGAGACCGACATTTACGCCCATACAGTGCCTCATAAGGTGCCATACCAATAGTAGCTTGATAACTATTGTTGTAGGCGAACTCTGCTTGTGGCAAATATTTCTCCCAACTTTTACCGAAGTCCAGAATGCAAGCCCGCAACATATCCTCAAGGATCAAGATAGTTCTCTCGGATTGACCATCTGTCTGAGGATGATAAGCTGTACTGAAATTCAAATTCGTGCCCAAAGCTTTCTGAATCTTCTGCCAGAACTGAGATGTGAATCTGGGATCCCTATCCGACACAATACTCTTTGGAATTCCATGAAGTCGGACCACGTTCTCAATATACAACTCTACCAGTTTATCAAGAGAATCAGACTTCTTTTTAGCAATAAAATGAGAAGTCTTGGTCAGTCTATCCACAATAACCCAGACTGAGTCGTTACCCCTCGAAGACCTCGGTAAATCGGATACGAAGTCCATAGTAATATGATCCCATTTCCAAACAGGAATAGCCAAAAGGCTGCAACAACCCTACAGGTCTCTGATGTTCTGCTTTAACTTTCTGACAGGTAAGACATCGGGCAACATAGTCAGCAATTTCTCTCTTCATATTATTCCACCAGAAATTCTGCTTCAAATCTTTATACATTTTCGTACTGCCTGGATGGATAGTATATCTGGAACTGTGTGCCTCAGCAAGAATATCCTTCTTCAGAGTTGGATCATTCGGAATACAGATTCTACCTTTGAATTTGAGAATACCATCGTCGTGCAGTTTGAAATCCGACTCTCCCCCTTTAGAATTCTCTAAGACTTTCAACAATTGAAGATCAGCCTGTTGAGCTTCTCGAATCCTGGATAACAACAGAGATTGAATTTGCAAACTTGCAAATTGAATACCAGAATTTGAAGTACTAGGCTTCCATAAGCACAATTCTTCCATGAATTCCCAATTTTTGATAATCAAGCTGGCAACAGTAGCCTTTCGGCTCAAAGCATCAGCAACAATATTGGCCTTACCTGGAAGATAATTAATAGTGCAGTTATAGTCCTCAAGTAATTCCAGCCAACGCCTCTGCCTCATGTTCAACTCTTTTTGGGAAAACAGATATTTCAAGCTCTTATGATCTGTGAAGATTTCAAACTTGTTGCCCCAGAGATAATGACGCCATTTCTTTAATGCTAGGATGATAGCTGCAAGCTCAAGATCATGAGTCGGATAGTTGAGTTCATAAGGTTTCAGTTTCCTGGAAGCATAAGCAATAACCCTGCCATTCTGCATCAATACACAACCCAGACCTTCCTTCGAAGCATCACTATAGATCATCAAATTATCATAACCCTCAGGTAAAGCAAGAATAGGAGCTGTAGTTAATCTCTTCTTCAATTCTTGGAAGCTGGCCTCACATTTATCATTCCAGTCAAATACGGTTTTCTTCTGAGTAAGCTGAGTTAAAGGCCCTGCAATCTTAGAGAAATCCTTTACAAACCTCCGATAATACCCAGCTAAACCAAGGAAGCTACGAATTTCCGTGACAGTTTCAGGTCGTTTCCAAGATAACACAACTTCAATCTTCGCTGGATCAACAGAAATACCATCCTGCGAGATAATATGGCCAAGAAAAGCAACTTGCTTAAGCCAGAATTCACATTTGCTAAACTTTGCAAATAACCGATGCTCCTGAAGTATCTTCAACACAATTCTGAGATGCTGTTCATGTTCCGCCTCAGATTTAGAATAGACAAGGATATCATCAATAAATATGACTACAAATTGATCCAGATAAGGACGGAATACCCTCTGCATTAAGTCCATAAATGCGGCGGGAGCATTAGTAAGACCAAACGGCAAGACAACAAACTCATAATGGCCATATCGAGTTCTGAAGGCAGTTTTAGGAACATCATCTTTCTTAATCCTCAGTTGATAATAGCCCTGCCTCAGATCAAATTTAGAGAATACCCTGGCGCCTTGCAACTGATCAAACAACTCTTCGATTAAAGGCAAAGGATATTTATTTTTGATGGTTACCTGATTAAGACCCCGATAATCAATGCATAGGCGAAGAGATCCGTCTTTCTTTTTAACGAAGAGAACTGGCGCACCCCACGGCGAAGAACTCGGCTGAATGAATCCCTTCTCAAGCAAGCCCTGCAATTGAACTTTCAATTCCTGCAACTCAGGTGGAGCCATTCTGTACGGAGTCCTAGAGATAGGTGAAGTCCCCGGCAATAAATCAATCATGAACTCTATCTCTCTATCAGGCGGTAACCCAGGTAATTCCTCAGGAAAGACCCCCGGAAACTCCCTCACGATAGGTACATCATTCAATTTCAGTTGATCCCCAGGTTGATTAATCAAATAAGCAAGATAAGCCTCACAACCCTTGCTCAATAATTTAGATGCCCTAATAGAAGAAATAATAGGAGTTCCCGTAGATTTTCTACTACCAACTATTTTAAGTACAGGCTGGTCAGGCATTTCTAGATACACAATCTTCTTTCTACAATCAAGCTGGGCATAATATTTACTTAACCAGTCCATCCCCAATATAATTTCAAAGTCATTGAAGGGTAGGATAATCAAATCAGCAGGAAAAACACGACCTTCAATAAATATACTACATGCTCTGTAAATAGACCTAGTAACAAACTTCGGACCCATAGGAGTATAGACCACAATCTCATGCAACAGTTTATCATGTTTCAATTTAGCATTTTGTGCACAAGTAGGAGTAATAAAAGAATGCGAAGCCCCGGAATCAATTAAAACCTTAACTGACTGATCATTAAGAAGAAAAATACCTTCTACCACAGCGGTAGTGTCCGGAAGCTCCTCGGCATCCAAAGCAAATACACGGGCCTGGCCTCGTGGTGGTGGTGCTGCAGCTGGGGCCCTGGTCTGAGAGTTCTGAGCTGATGTCTGACCCCTAGGGTTCTTAAATTTCTGACAGTCTTTAACCCTGTGCTGATCACTGCCGCAACCTGTACACTTGTTATGTTTCTTCCAACAAACATCCTCAGTGTGACCCTGACGCTGACAGAAGCTGCACTGCTGGTGACGTCTTGCAACAGTGCCTCCCGAAGGAGCTCTGTAAGTAGAGGTAGCTGAACTACCCTGCTGCGAACGGGAAACTGCTGGACGGAACTGACTCTGAGTCTGACTCTGAACTGGTCGTGCCTGAGTCTGAGTAGGCCCTGTGTAACTCTGAGTCTGTCTCGGCTGCGAACTCTGCCCAACTGATACAGCCTGCCCCTGGTACCCTTGACTCTGAGACTGAAACCGTTTACTCGATTGACTGGTCTCGGCTAATACACCGGCTTTCCGTTTCTCATATCTCGAGGCAGCTCGGACTACTGCAGCATAGTTAGGAAAATCATTTGAAGACAAGTTCAGCATAATATCTCTCCTCAAACCCATGATGAACCTCTGAATCTTCATGTCCTCCGGCTGAATTAAAGCTGGTGCATAACGGGAAAGCCGGGTAAAAGTAGCCTCGTATTGATCTACCGTCATACTTCCCTGCCTCAAGTTTATGAACTCAGTTTGTCGCCTCTCGCGGGCAACTACCGATATATACTTGTCTCGAAATTCTCGGACAAAGTCGGCCCACGAATGATGACCTCCCTCAGCTCCCCATTTCTCACTGATGGTATTCCACCAATCTTCAGCATCACCCTCGAGAAGGAAAGTAGCATAAGTAATCTTCCTGTCATCATGGCACTCCAATATCGCTGCCACTCTCTCAAACTTTCTTAGCCACATTTCAGCTTTCATATCGTCCGGCTCCCCAAAGAAAGTATAGGCCCCATGATGTATAAACCGATCATACAGATTCCCTCCGGTAGGACCACTACCTCCGGCTCTCGCAGCCTGATTACCTGCAACGACCCCTGGCTGACCCTGTTGTGTAACAAACTGGGCAATAGTATTCATAGCTGTGGCCATCGTGGCCAAGATCTGTGCAGTGCTCGGCTCTTGAACCTGCGGTGCATTTTCGGCCACCTCAGCTTCTTGCCCTTGTACCCCCTCGGGTTCTCCACCAACATTCGGATTATCAACACGACGACGAGGACCCATCTCGAATAGCTAGAATGCAAAGTGTTATGACAGGTATATATATGTATATATGCAATTTATAAGTAAACACATAAAGAAAAGTCCAATTAGATTCACATAAAGTCAAGTGCATAGAAGTTCAAATAAATATTCCACATTCTTGAAGTAAACATAAATCACTAGATCATACTTGGCATTCTAAACTCTTGATATTCTATTTCCATGCTAGCATGTTCATTCCTTATTCAAATTTCACTTAGGTCAATCAAAATCAAGGACTCATGTATTCACAAAGTCACATAACAAATCTCTACCCACAGACCGAGAAATTTAACCCGGCTTCATGCAATCTACAGCTCTGATACCACTTAAATGTCACGCCCCGACCCAACCCCCAAGCTAAAGGTTAAGTCCGGACCCGACACACGGACAGAGTCTCCCCTGTACCGTGGACATTCTGAAAACCTGTAAACACTTAAACAAGGTCCCAATAACACATGCAAGCTTTTCTTAATTAAACAATAAAGCTATAAGGCCATCCGAGCCTTATAGTACACAATATCTCCAAAACACACAAGCATACGAGAACTAGTTGACAGCATAGTCTAATAATCATAACATTCTAGGAAATCAATAAAACAACTTAAGGGATGAAGCATTTTACATCAACTATCCACTCCCAAGCATGCAAGAAAATAAGGCAAGAATAAAAGTATTACAGTTCGTAGACTTTCAAAGCCACAACCCAACCATCTAATCTTCGACTTATACAACAAGCATATACAAAGCCCTTGGGCTACAAAATAGTACATAAAGTAATCAGATAAGTCTTCCACATAACAACAAAATCATTAACCACCTCAAGTTATTAGACACAGCAACTAAGGTAAAGGCTCGATCTGAACTTCTTCTTCCTCAACTAAATCAACAAGCTGGGGATCACCCTCAGCGTCTCCTGAAACAGATATCGAGGTATGAGCAACCACTGTTGCCCAGTGAGGGATATAGTCCCGGGGCGTGCAATGCAACAGATAATACAATTACACAATAATAACACTTTAACAATTTAAGAAACAATGATAACTTAAATAACCACACAATTAAAAGGATACATTTCAACAATCCCCTATACACCAATCTTCACTGGTCTTCAATCACGATCCACGAACCATGAGCACGATCACGATAAGCCGGTATAACCCCAATCACTCCAGTGGGTGTACTCCGGATGTACCCCGAAACCTACGACCCAACATCCCCTGGCAATCTCCGGACCAGGCGAATGAGGGAATAGGGTACGGAGTTTGAATATCCACCGGCAAGCCCTCTGCCGCCCAGCCGATATTCAACACATCCGCCCCGACACTATGGTTGCGCAACCACTATGCAATGCACTCAACGATGGCAAGTTAATAGCAATAATATAAGCATTAACACATATGAGGATCAACAAAGTAGGTTGACCTCGATACAATTAGGATAGAAGCAAATGTAGAAGTTAATAAGCAGTTTACAAATGAACTTATACCAAATAAGCATAGAATCATTCCAAAAGCTCCGAATCAATTTAGAATCACATATAAACACTCAAGAAGTCCTGACATGGGTTTAGAAGTGTGAGACAACTTAAATTGCACCTAAACCCCTTTGTTTTTCGAACTATTTCTCTTCCAAACCAAAGTTAATGATTTCATTTTCAAAGGAAACTCTCCCAACCTTCTAACTAACCCCCAAGGTACCCTCTCAACCCTCGAACTCAATCAAATGCCCGCGTTTACCCCGAAAGCCCCAATTTTCCTCTTTTGGCTTTAAACTACAACTACATTGTCCGGGCTTCAAACAAGGGATATCAAGGCATCTATAGCACCTAGGTAGCCTAAGGATACTAGAATTGAAGCCCGAATCCACCCGGATTCGCATTAACACCGAAAGCCCCAACTTAAAGTCGGCTATTTTCCATTTTTAGGCAATTTAAGGGCAATGCAAGTGTACGGGGTTATTTGATTATCTTC
Organism: Ehretia macrophylla; assembly: GCA_037974665.1. Classification (NCBI taxonomy): domain Eukaryota; kingdom Viridiplantae; phylum Streptophyta; class Magnoliopsida; order Boraginales; family Ehretiaceae; genus Ehretia; species Ehretia macrophylla. Next base: position 73,590,751 of record CM075779.1, read on the forward strand.
ACTAGTACCTAAAGCACCATTTAGAAGCATTAATTCAAGCCAATTCGAGCAATTACACAAAACCCTAAAAAAACGTCACTATTCACCCTAAAAATCAAACTAACGATTCTAACCGTTTAAATTGCGAAACGACGGTTCAAAAGTGTTCTCTAGCATTCATATAGATAGTATAATAGCATAGATAACAATTACAATGGCATATAATCATATTTTCAACAAATCAATAAATGAGCAACTATTTAAAAATGCCAAAACAAGTCGTGAAATCCCTCACCACTACACGTAGGAGCACCTAGGGACCTTGCAAACACCCTACACTAGTTGCTCAAGGCTTGGAGAGGCTTGGATTGGAGGCTTGGTGAGCAAAATCTCTCTCTTTTCTCCTCTAGCTGCTGTCGGGTTTGGGCTGCTGTTTTCAGCTTTCTATTTTTTTTTTTTTTGCATTTTATAAGCTTAAATGTTATAATAAAAGGGTTAAGTCAAGGTGGGGTCAATTGGGTGCTTAATTGATCTAATAAAAGGTGCGTAGTAAGCTTTAAAACGAGTTAGATAGTAAAATATATGCTAGTTAATTAATTACCTAAGTTAGTTACGTAACACTATTCATTCAACTACTAAAGTCATTTTCTAAACGAGCCTTCCTAACGCCTTAAGCTCAAATGCACATTTTTCCCACTACTTTTACAATTAATATGATTTAATAAAAATGATAATTAACTAATAGAAAGTAGTTTAAAAACGGAGTGAATAGTAGTCACAGAGTTAGTTAATAAGGCATAGAAGTAAATGCGCAAACAAGGGATGTAACAGTAATTAAATGCATGGTTAAAACTCGGGCGTCACAAATAACCCTCGCTGAGCAATAGTTTTTGCTCATTCCTTTCTATACTATATTTTACAGGAGTAGTTGAAGCGGACCCTATTGAGGTAATTGAGGAGGAGAAGCAAGTGGAAGTGTTTCCTTGATAGCACTTCTTTGCTTAGCTGGTGGTTGGTTGCCAGACTTTTGTGCGAGCCATGCTTGATGTGTTTAATGCTTGGTCATCGCTTTATTTTGAGGCTTGTAGCCTTGTATGTAGTTCTATTTTGAGGCCTTTATGGTCTTTTGTTGTAAAAGTTTAAAGGATTGTGAAGTTGTAAAGATACACTCTTATGACTAGTAAAGAATTGCATACTAATGGTTAACTGTTTAGTGGCACGAATACTTGTGTAGTATGCATGACATTTTGGGTTGCAAAGTTGTTAATGAGAAGATGTATATTTTCTAAAAGAAAGTTGTCTTGATTCGAATGTTTATTATGGCTTTAGCAAGTATTATGTTGAATGTAGGGTTTTTGGATCGTCCACGGTACAGAGGAGACTCCGTCCGTGTGTCAGGTCCGGGCTTGGCCTTTTGCGGGGTCGGGTCGGGGCGTGACATCTTTAGGTGGTATCAGAGCATGATAGTCTTGCATGAGCCGGGATATGTTTCTCGGTCTGTGGGGTAAAGGTCTAAAATGCTAAAGTGTTATTGTATGATTGTTAAGTGAAAAGAAAATGTTATAGCATGACTATGTGAACTTGGAGTGCTTATGTGTTTAAGTGAATTAGTTTGGCATGTCAATCTTGTGTTATGTGAATTGTGTGATAGGATATTTGATTGTTATTGACTTGAGTGTTATCTAATCTTATGTGCTATATTTATGTCTATAAACTGCTTTTATATGTTGCCAACTATTGTGAGTTGTTACTATGCCGCCACGTCGTGGTACTCAAGGTCAAGGGGCAGATGAAGAGGCAGCAGAACAGGGTCAGCAACCATTGCCTGAACAGTTTATGGCTACTATGACCACTGCAGTTGACCGGATTATACAGGTACTGCATGAGCAGAGGCAGGACAGGAATAATAATCCCCAGGGAAATCAAGCTAATCTTGGTGGACAGGGGTATAGGGCTGAGAATAACCAGTTAGAGAAATTCCTGAGGCACGAGCCGGGTAAGTTCTTTGGAGAGCTGGATGATGAGGCAGCCGAGAGATGGATTAACCGTGTTGAGAAAATTTTCGCTGCTTTGAGGTACACTGATGAGGCAAGAATGGATTGTGCAGCATTTCTGTTTGAGGGTGACGCAGAACAGTGGTGGAACATTGTCCGGTTGAGGTGGGATTGTGAGGATGTTCCGCATTTATGGGATGATTTTGTGAGTGAGTTTCGGGACAAGTATATTCCCGAGATGGCTAGGGAAAGGCGGGAAGACGAGTTTGTGGCCCTGAAGCAGGGAAACATGACTGTTGCACAGTATGAGGCTAGGTTTGTCAGCCTGTCGAGATATATGCCTGAGCTGGTGTGGCCAGCTAGGAGGATGATTCATAGGTTTGTTCGTGGGCTGAGAATGGACATACAGCTGCATTTGACTGGGCAGACTTATACTACTTTTCCCGAGGCATTCCAAGCAGCCTCGAAGTTTGAGAAACGGAAGGCTGAGATGATAGCTGAGAGTAGTCAGCCGAGTAAGAAACAGTACTTGGGCCAGAGCTGCCAGAGTCAGCCGAGGCAGTATCAGACTTCTGCGCAGGTTCCTCAGCAACGTCCGTATCAGCCTCAGTATCAGATTCAAGGGAGTCCAGCTGTGACTAGACCCCAGCAGGGAGGTACAGTTCCTACTACTGCCAGAGCCCCCGCACCTACGGGGAACACTGTTGTAAGACAAAATCAGCAGTGTAACTTTTGTAATCGATCGGGGCACGTTGAGGCTAATTGCTGGAGGAAGAGTGGTAAGTGCACTGGTTGTGGGAGTGATGACCATAGGGTGAAAGATTGCCCTAAGTATAAGAATGTTCAGGGTCATACTAGAGGCCAAGGTATGCAGAATAGGGCTGCAGGTGCAGGTCCAGCACAGAGGGTACAGGCTAGGGTCTTTGCACTGGATGCGGAGGAGCTACCCGATACTACTACAATAGTGGAAGGTACCTTTCTTCTCAATACTAAGCCAGTTAAAGTTTTGATTGACCCCGGAGCTACACATTCGTTTATAACTCCTGCATGTGCACGATCTGTGAATGTTTGCATTGATAAACTGCCGCATGAAGTTGAAGTTAGTACGCTTTTGGGTGCAAAATTTGTTACTGAGTCTATTTGAATATCTTGTAATATATGCATTGAGAACCGTAAATTTTCTGCTGATTTAATTATACTACCCGTCCGTGATTTTGAAATCATTTTGGGAATGGATTGGTTGGGGAAATACCATGCTCAGTTGGATTGTAGAACAAAAATTGTTTATCTTCAGATTCCTGACCTACCGGTACTAGAGATTGTTGGGAACTGCAGGGCTGCCCGAATACCTCTTTTATCATCGATCAAGGCTTCTAAGTTGTTGAATAAAGGCTGTGAAGCTTACTTAGCTTATCTGATCAATCAACCTACCGATAAGTTGAATTTGAATGAGGTTCCGATTGTTAAAGACTTCCCTGGTGTATTTCCCGAGGAATTACCGGGTTGACCACCGGATAGGGAGATTGAATTTGTGATTGATCTTGTGCCAGGCACTGCGCCAATTTCTAGAAGACCTTATAGAATGGCATCGGCTGAACTTCAAGAATTAAAAATTCAGCTTTAGAACTTGCTTGAGAAAGGGTTTATACAACCTAGTTCTTCGCCGTGGGGTGCGCCTGTGTTGTTTGTGAGAAAGAAAGACGGCACGCTACGGTTATGTATTGATTACAGGGGACTTAATCAAGTCACGATTAAGAACAAATACCCCTTGCCGTTGATTGAAAAATTGTTTGACCAGTTGCAGGGTGCGAGTGTTTACTCTAAATTTGACTTGAGGCAGGGTTACTATCAACTCAGGATTCGGAGTGACGATATACCTAAGACGGCATTCAGGACTAGATATGGCCACTATGAATTTGTTGTGTTGCTGTTTGGTTTGACGAATGCACCAGCTGCATTCATGGACTTAATGCAGAGGGTTTTTTGACCTTATCTTGATCAATTTGTCGTAATCTTTATTGACGACATTTTAGTGTACTCTAAGAATGAGGCTGAACATGAACAACATTTGAAGATTGTGCTACAGACTTTGCAAGAAAACAAGCTTTTTGCTAAATTCAGCAAGTGCAAATTCTGGTTGAATCAAATATCTTTTCTAGGCCATATCATTTCAGATCAAGGAATTTTAGTAGACCCAGCTAAGATTGAAGTTGTTTCATCTTGGAAGAGACCTAAAACGGTGTCAGAGATTCGGAGTTTTCTAGGGTTGGCAGGTTACTATCGGAGGTTTGTTAAAGACTTTTCCAAAATCTCTGGACCTTTAAGCCAGTTGACTCGAAAGAAGGTTACTTACAACTGGGATGCTAAATGTGAATCTAGTTTCCAAGAACTGAAGAAGAGACTAACTACAGCTCCTATACTAGCTTTACCTGAGGGTACAGAAAACTTTGTTGTCTACAGTTATGCATCTAAAGAAGGTTTGGGCTGTGTTTTAATGCAGAATGGTAAAGTGATTGCCTATGCTTCTAGGAAGTTGAAACCTTATGAAGTCAATTACCCTACACATGATCTTGAGTTAGCTACAGTTGTGTTTGCTTTAAAGAAGTGGCGTCATTACTTGTGGGGTAGCAGATTTGAAATTTTTACTGACCACAAGAGTCTTAAATATTTATTTTCACAAAAGGATTTGAATATGAGGCAGCGAAGATGGCTAGAGCTATTAAGTGGCTACAATTGTTCTATAAACTACGTGCCAGGTAAGGCAAATGTTGTTGCAGATGCTTTGAGCCGAAAGGCTACTGTTGCAAGTTTAATTATCAAGGATTGGGAGACTTTGGAGGAAATTTGTTCATGGAAGCCAGAAGCTACTGAGGTAGGGATTCGATTTGCTAGCTTACAAATTCAGTTGGGATTGCTAGCACAAATCAGAGAGGCTCAGAAGACTGATCCTCACATCTTGAAAATCCAAGAAAAAGCAAAAGGGGGAGAGTCGGAGTTTAAATTACATGCAGATGGTATCTTTAGATTCAGGGACAGGGTGTGTGTTCCTGGTGATCCGACTTTGAAGAATGAGATTCTGTCCGAGGCACATAATTCAAGGTATACAATTCACCCGGGCAGTACTAAAATGTATAGAGATTTGAAACAACACTTCTGGTGGAACAATATGAAGAGGGAGATTGCTGAGTATGTATCCAAGTGTTTAACTTGTCAGAGGGTTAAAGTCGAGCATCAGAGGCCAGCCGGGCTTCTGCAACAGTTGTCGATTCCGCAATGGAAGTGGGTGCATATAACAATGGACCTTGTGACCGATCTTCCTAGATCTCCGAGAAGATGTGATTCTGTTTGGGTTGTTGTGGACCGATTGACTAAAGTTTCACATTTTATTCCTGTGAACAAACAGGATAGTCTTGATAAACTAGTTGAGCTATATGTTGCTAATATTGTGAGACTTCATGGTGTGCCACAGAGTATAGTGTCAGATAGAGATCCTAGATTCAGATCTCGTTTTTGGCAGAAGTTGTAAGAGGCTATGGGAACTAAATTGAGCTTCAGTACTGCATACCATCCACAAACTGATGGCCAGTCTGAGAGAACTATCAGGATCTTGGAAGACATGCTTCGGGCATGTGTGTTAGACTTTAGGAAGAATTGGGAGAAGTTTTTGCCTTTAGCGGAGTTCGCCTACAATAATAGTTATCAATCTACTATAGGTATGGCTCCCTACGAGGCATTGTACGGTCGTAAGTGCAGATCCCCTATGTATTGGGAAGAGGTTGGAGAAATGAGAACAGTTGATCCAATTGTGTTACCTGAGATGATTAAGATGGTAGATAATGTTCACCTTATTCGCCAGCGTATGCTTACAGCTCAGAGTCGTCAGAAGAGTTATGCGGATAAACACCATCGGGATCTTGAGTTTGATTTGGGAGATTGGGTGTTTCTTAAGATTTCTCCTCGAAAGGGATTGATTCGGCATGGTAAGAGCGGGAAACTTAGTCCCAGGTATGTGGGTCCGTATGAGATCACCGAAAAGGTAGGTCCTTTGGCTTATCGGTTAGCTTTACCTCTGAGCTTGTCGAGACTGCACGATGTTTTCCACGTGTCAATGTTGAGGAAATACCATCCAGATCCTTCACATGTGCTTGAACCAGAGCCTTCGCAGATTGAGGAGAAGTTGACTTATGAGGAGAAACCGATTCGAATTGTGGATCGGAAAGTTCAGGAACTTCGCAGAAAGAGTATTCCGTTAGTAAAGTTTTTGCGGAATCATCATGGGTTTGAGGAAGCAACTTGGGAAAGAGATGACCAGGTTCGGAGTCAGTATCTGGAGTTGTTTGTTGACCAGGTAAGAATTGCGTGGACGCAATTGTTTTAAGGGGGAGAGGGTGTAATACCCGAGCCCAGAATGTGGAATTTTCTTGTTTATTATTCTGAAATTATATTTTCTTAAGTTCTTTGAAATCAAATTGTTGCTTCTTTATTGTCGCAAAATGCATTGCATTTCGAGAGCGATAGTTAGAGGGTGACTTCTAGTCCTCAACAAATAGTGAAACTAGTATTTTGGTGCCTTAAATTTAATATTTTACTTGTTGTTAACTAGAATTAATTTGGTGTTGGGTATTTTAGCTTAAAAATGCATAAAAATAGGCAATTTGACCAATTTTAAGTTAGTTTGACCAAGGGTTTTGACCATTGACCAAGCTTGTCACCTTATTTAGCTTAAACATTACAAAATAAAAAAAACAAAAGCTGAAAACAGACCTTGAGCAGGCCGAAACATTGAGAGAAGAAAAAAAAAACCATTTCAACTTCCAATCTTCGCGTGAGCTTGCACGGGGTTGTTACCGAGGCATCCAGCGTGGTTTTTCTAGTGACTAGGAGTGTCCAAGGTGAGGGAAGCATGTTATTTGCGTATTTTAATGTTATATGTCTCAACTTTAATATTTTTGGATTTTATCCGTAGTTTGTTGTTTTAATCGTTTTAATGCTTAAAGAATGTTCCTTGTCAATTGTAGAACATGTATTTATAGCTTTTTAACATTTTCTGTGGTTGAATGTTGAATTTGCAAATTAAATTGATAGTTGAATAGTAAATTGTGAATAGTAAAACCTCATTTTGATAAAGTTGCGTTGTTATGCTTTCTGTTGATGTGAAAAGATGCTAGATATGCTAGAATGCCTAAATGCATGGTTTGTTTGGGTTGCGTAGTGGAAAAACGAAGAAAAATGCATTGGTGAAAGTCGGGGTCATTTAGGTCGAGTTTAGCGTTTTCTCATTTTGCATGATGGCATTGTCTCGGGAGGCCATGGAAGCACTTTTGGTGCGATTATGGTGTTGGTTGGGTGTTTGGTTAGAGTAGCGGTAGTTCAAACGAGCAAAGGGGGAAATCGGGGCTTTGCGTGAATTCTAGGGTAAAGTAGGGTTTCGGGGTCTTTAGACGTGCCTTATGGTGACCTAGGAGGATTGGTGAAGTCGGTTTCTAGAACTCGTGGCTCGTTTGGAAATAGTAGTGTTTTGATAGTTGGGGTTGATTTGTGATTTTGCTTGTTTTCTTGATATTATGCCTATAGAATGCTTAAGGTTGCTTGATATGCTTGTTAGAATTGATTTTGATTGAAATGCTTATCAACTGTTGCTATTGCGTGCGAGAGTAACCTACTTTGTTATTCTCCCACGTGTGGCTCTATTGCTTGATTGCTCGACTGTTGCATTGAATATTGTATTGCATTCAGGGGCGGTGTGATGGGCCTCTTTGGGTAGCCTTGGGTTGCCAGTGTTGGTTGCCCTAGCTCCGTGTCCTATTTCCTTTCTCGCTTGGGTTGCCTCCCAGGGAGATTTGGGTCGTAGAATTGATGGATACTTCCGGGGTATTCCAAACTGAAGTTATAAGGAGGTTTGGGCCGGCGCGTCGTCATCGAATTCGTGATTGAAAGTTGCTCGTGGAAAGTGAATCGTATCCTTTGAATGAGTGTTTATAGTTTTAATGCTTGTCTTGATTATTGTTGGCTTTGTTTGTAACTCTATATGATAATTGAATTAATTGCTTGACTATTTGTAGTGCATTCTCATCTCATATCCGTCCTTGAGACCAATAACCCTCGCTGAGCAATAGTTTTTGCTCATTCCTTTCTATACTATATTTTACAGGAGTAGTTGAAGCGGACCCTATTGAGGTAATTGAGGAGGAGGAGCAAGTGGAGGTGTTTCCTTGATAGCACTTCTTTGCTTAGCTGGTGGTTGGTTGCCAGACTTTTGTGCGAGCCATGCTTGATGTGTTTAATGCTTGGTCGTCGCTTTATTTTGAGGCTTGTAGCCTTGTATGTAGTTCTATTTTGAGGCCTTTATGGTCTTTTGTTGTAAAAGTTTAAAGGATTGTGAAGTTGTAAAGATACACTCTTATGACTAGTAAAGAATTGCCTACTAATGGTTAAATGTTTAGTGGCACGAATACTTGTGTAGTATGCATGACATTTTGGGTTGCAAAATTGTTAATGAGAAGATGTATATTTTCTAAAAGAAAGTTGTCTTGATTCGAATGTTTATTATGGCTTTCACAAGTATTATGTTGAATGTAGGGTTTTCGGATCGTCCACGGTACAGAGGAGACTCCGTTCGTGTGTCGGGTCCGGGCTTGGCCTTTTGCGGGGTCGGGTCGGGGCGTGACACCCTAAATGTCCGATACAGTAGTAATTTCAATATTATTACAATTTTATATTATTTTCAATTCAATCAACATATATATGAAGTTATCAACTTAGTGGATTATGGATTGAAGTTTATCTCTTAGTTATTATGAGACACTACTATTAAGAAAAGATCTTAATCCGCTGTCTGTTGACAACTTGAGCCCCAATTTCTTAACTACAAATTCTAGATCTTCCATTGCTTAAAGTTGCGCACATAAAGTTACCACACTTTTTTGCTTTCTGTAGCAAGAAAGGAAAAATGCAATTCATCACAAAAATAGAGGAGCAGAAAATCATTGGTCATGAAACTAGCTGAGCATTTATTGCCAAATCATCAAAAAGTATGAACGAGCTCCATTAAGCCGCCAAAATTAAAAGAAATGAAGAATCAACAGCACTTGGACGTGGATCCAAATGATTTTGTTGGTCCAAATAGTTTAATTACTACATCATACACAATAATCTTTTGCTTCACGAAATTATCCTCAGTTGATTTTGTATCTTAATATTTATTTCTATCTATGTCTTTGAAATTAATATATGGTGTTACATGTATAAATATGGCCTAAATACTCTAAATTACCAAGAGGGTAGGGTATTTTTAGTAAAGCAATTATCGTTAGAAGTTATGGGAAGTTGTGACATTTTAGTGGGTTCATGATCACAGAACCATAAGAAATAGATGTAAAGAGAATTTCTTACCTGCTTTTCTAGTTGACTCTCACCTCAATGTCAGTTCTCATATTAAAAATTGTTTTTTTTAAATAAGGTCATACATGAGAATTGTTAAAATCAAGTCAGACTAACGCATGTGTATAGAGAGGTAAACCAATGTGCTTGTTGCCTAGTGAAACTTGGTCATTTTATAGGGTTGGAAGAAGTCATACAATGGCTTATGCTCTGGTAGTATTAGTGGATTTTCTAGAGGAAGACAAAAAGGAGACATCCTATAAACTAATCGTTATATAAATCGTGGGTTAGGCCTCCCTAGAGTATATATATATATCTCTTTTGTTTTCTGGTCCAACAATCTTATTTAGATTAAAACTGGTTCAGGGAATAGTCCTATTTGGTTCACTATCGGAGCTAATTGAACTTTTGTCTGACTACCTTAAAACTTGAAGTGCTGGTTGACTACTTGATGAAGCTTCTGGTTTCTTAATCTAGCAATAAGTTCCTGCGGTAATTTTGCATTCTTTTCTTCTAGGGATTCAACCTTAGGAATGATACTTGTTATCTTAAATGGAAGGGGTCTAACTGGAGTACTAACCTTAGTACTAGAATGGGAAAGTTTCAAAGAATCAAATGTTTTCACCAAAGGGGCAGAAGTCTGCTTCCTAATGGAAAGTTCTATTGATTCCTTAAGTTTCTCTTCTGATCTGGTAGTAGTAGGTATGGTTTTTCTTTCTAACGTATTTTCAATACGTTCTACTTGTCTATGAAGGGTAACTATTGAAAGATTGGTCCAATTGCCTTGCTCAGCAATGTCTCTTATTTCTGGTGTCTTCGTTGTGGTAAAAATAGCTAGTTTTAAATCTATGGTTCCTTCTGTGTTCTGAGTCTGGGTTGCCTGGAAAGGCGGATGTTCATTTTCTAAAGTCTTAGTAGAATTAGGTAAATTCAACTGTCTTGTTTTGGCTGCTAAGACATTGATGTCCATGGGTTTGTTTCTTCCTTTAAACCAAAGGAAAAATGGTATATTGAGTCTGACAACTTTCATGGCTTTATGCCATTGTTCCTTATACTAGTCTCTTTGTTCTTTAGTGGTAGCATTAAAGATCAAGTTTCTATTCTAGTATTTTTCTCAGAGAGAAATTCTTCTTTCAAAGCCTGTTTGTCTATTTCAAATTCTTTTATAAGCATTTTACAGCCCATATCAGAAGCTGTGGGGTTGAAGTCAATAGATGACATATCTGTTGGTTCAAACTCATGGTATACCGGTTTAGGTGTCTGTTCTTCAATCTTATTCCATAAGTTGTTGACTGATCCTAGACTCTAGGTGTTCTAGATGTTGATGGTAGATCAACATAGCCTGGGATTGGGTCAGAAATACTAATCCTAGAGATACTGGAAGCCATTCTAGAAAGACGAAGTTCTCTGTCAATCTTAACACTAACAGGTCCATCTTTATATTGTACTATATGTTCAATTCTGGTATTTCTAATAGTTTGTTCTTGTTGCAATGGTTGGGTGGCATTTTCTAAAAACTAATACATCATCAATGTAGACAATCGTAAAACTGGTGTATGGATTGAAAATCTTGTTCATAACATTTTGGAATTCTGATGGTCCATTTTTCAAGCCAAAATGCATAATACACCACTCATATTGTCCAAATGGTACTGTGAAAGCAGTCTTATATCTATCTTGTTCTAAAATATGGATTTGGCAATATCCTGACTTTAAATCAAATTTTAAAAAAACATGGGCATTGTAAAGTCTTTTCAAAAGATCATTCTTGTTGGGAATTGGATATCTAATCCACTATAAAACTTTGTTCAATGGTTTGTAATTGATAACTAATCTAGGAACTCCTCGTTCCTTTTCAGCATGTTTATTAACATAAAAAGCTGCACACGACCATGGGCTTTTACTGGGTCAGATGAGTTTTTTATCTAATAAACCTTGGATTTCTGTTTTACAAAGATCTAAATATTCTTGACTCATCTGAATGGGACGAGCTTTTGTAGGAATAAATTTATCTGAAAAGTCCTTTTCATATGGTAAATAAACAATATGTTTTTTCCTATTCCAAAAGGCTGCAGGAAACTCTGAACATACTTCTTTCTCAAGTATGGTTTGACAATATTGAATACTTTTCTGTTGCTTTGAAATCTGGTTTTCTATACAAAGACTCTGTATGTCTTGTTTCAGAAAAACAATATGGTTTTCTTTCCTTTGAATTGAGTTAATATCTCTTTTCATAGAGGGATAGAAAAATTCAAACAAAACTGGTTTTCCTAAAACATGTGTCTCTATTCCTTTCTCTGTGATACTCATAGGGAAAAGAGAGATTGTAAAAATGGATTCCCTAGGATAACTTGGGAATTTCATTGTTTGATTAAAACAAAACTAGTAGGAAAACAAATTCATTTTGAACTGGATTTGAAGTATGGTAGAATCAGTTGTAGAAAGATTTTCTCTTGTTTTCTCAAAATATATGGTAGGGATAATCCCTTCTTGTATGCAATTCATATCAGCACCTGAATCAAGAAGTGTTATTGTCTTAAACTTAAAATCTTCAATAACAATGGTTAACTAGACATACCATTTATGGTATGAGATTCTGGTAAGAAGATTGAGATAATCTTCTTGATCCTTGGGAGTACTACTATCTGGTTGGTAGTCTTTTAATTTGCCTATAGCAATCTGAGCATGTTTATCTAACTGGTCATCAATTTGATGATGTTCTTGTAAGTCAATCTGACTATCTATCTGTAGGAGTAGAACATCCTGTTGCAACTGGTTATGGTCTTTCCTAAGTTCCTAGATTTCATGTTTTAACTGGTTTATCTCCTTTTGAAGATCAGAGATTCCAACTGGTTATTGTTTTTTCTTATGGAAAAGAGAAAGGACTTCTGAGTAACTGGTGGTTCCAGTTTCTTTGGGAATGGTAGTATTATGTTTATCTTCTTTCTGGTCGATAAGCTCCTTAAGCTTTAGAAGATAGATTTGTCTCTCTTCTGGGTCTGTAATCTTACAAATCATGTCAAGCATGAGGCTGTAAGAATCTGTGATGGTGTTAAGTTTCTTGATACAGAAATATGGTCCTTTACTGGGACAAGCGCATTCTGATTCAGATTTTATAGTGCTGTTAAAATAGTAATCTGTGCCAATCGGATTAAGGTTATCTTCATCAGAGACTTCTGGTGAAGAACTAGAACTTGACTCTGACTCATACTGGTCAATGATCTGGAGGATTTTATTCTTGATTTCCTCATCTATTTCCAACTGTTGAACTTTTGTCATAACTCTACAAGTATTGGTGAAGTTGTAACGCCCCGACCCAACCCCAAGCTAAAGGTTAAGTCCGGACTCGACACACGGACAGAGTCTCCCCTGTACCGTGGACATTCTGAAAACCTGTAAACACTCAAATAAAGCCTCAACAAGATAAGGCAAGCTTTTTAATAACTAAGATTCAAAGGTTCAAGGCCATCCGAGCCTTGAAGCATACAACAATTCAAAAACCACACAAGCATGCAGGAACTCGATTTCAGCATAATCTAATAGCCATGTCATTCCAAGATAACATTAAAACATACTTAAAAGATGAAACCTCCTACATTAAGTCATTCACTCCAAGCATGCAAAATGAATAAAAGCAGAAATATAAGTTATTGCAAGACATAGTTTCCCAATTCTACACTACAACCAACTATCCTTCAACTTCTTACAACAACCAACATATACATAGCCCTTAGGCCACAAAATAGATACACAAGTGCCAAATAGAAACAAGAAGTCATAGCCACCTTAGAACAACACACAGCAACTAGGGCAAAGGCTCTATCTGCACCTCTTCCTCCTCCACTACTACCTCAACAAGCTGGGGATCACCCTTAGCGTCTCCTGAAACATATATCGAGGTATGAGCAACTACTGTTGCCCAGTGAGGGATAAAGTCCCGGGGCGTGCAATGCAACAGGTAATACAGTTAAACAACAATAACAATTAGACAATTAAAGAAACAATGATAGCTTAAATAACCACACATTTAAAAGGATACATTTCTGATAACCCCTATACTCCAATCTTCACTTGGTCTTCATTCACGATCCACGAGCCACGATCATGATCACGATAAGCCGGCATAATCCCAAACACTCCAGTGGGTGTACTCCGGATGTACCCTGATAATCCTACGACCCAACACCCCTTGGCAATCTCCAGACCAGGCGAGTGAGGGAATAGAGCACGGAGTTTGAATATCCACTGGCAAGCCCTCTGCCGCCCAGCCGATATTCAACACATCTGCCCCTGACACTATTGTTGCGCAACCACTATGCAATACACTTTACAATGGCAAGTTAATATCAATAATATAAGTAATAACACGTAGGAGGATCAACAAAGTAGGTTGACCTCAATGCAGTTAGAATTGAAGCAATTATATAAGCAATTAAGTAGTTTTACAAAGGGACATATACAAGATAAGCATAAAATCATACTGAAAGCTCCAAATCAACTTGAAACCACATTTAAACACCTAAGAAGTCATGCCATGGACTTAGAAGCGTGAGACAACCGGAATTGCACCTAAACCCCTTTGTTATTCAAGCTATTTCTCTTCCAAACCAAAGTTAATGATTCGAATTCAAAGGGAAGCTATACCAACCTCCTAACTAACCCTCCAGGAACCCTTCCAACCCTCAAACTCATACAAATGCCTGCAATTTCCCCGAAAGCCCCAAATTCCCTCTTATAGTTTTAAACTACACATACCTCATCCGGGCTTCAAACAAAGGTTAGTAAACCATCTATAGCACCTAGGTAGCCTAAGGATACTAAAAGTGAAGTCCGAATCTACCCGGATTCGCATTAACCCCGAAACCCCTTTGTTAAAGTTGGCTATTTCACGTATTATGCGATTTTAGAGCAATTCAAGTGTACGGGGCTATTAGACTACCTTCATTAACACCTAAGGCATCTATTAGAATCATTGAATCAAGTTAAAACGCGCAAATTCACAAAATCCTAGAATTTCCATCATTATTCACTCTTACGAATTAACTATCGATTTCTACCATTTAATACATGAAATAATAGCATAAATGTGGTCTCTACTACATGTACACAACATATATAAGCCTATTTGAGACTTGCAATAGCATTAAACATCATTTCTAACAAATCAAGAAAATAACAACTATTTTAAAATACGAAAATAAGCCATGAAATGCCTCACCAATGCGCGTAGGAGCACCTAGGAAGCTTGAACACTAGAAGAATGACTTGAATCTAGATTGGGAGGGCTTGGAATGGTGATTTGGTGAGCCAAAATTTCTCTCTTCCTCTCCTATACTGCTCTCGGCTTTTCCTGTTTCTATTTCAGCTTTTTATTATTTTTTTCTTGCATTATATGAGCTTATAAGGTTATTTAATGCATATGCTAAGGTGGGGTCATGCTTGGGCATTTAAAAGGTCACTAGAATACGCGTTATAGACTTAAAAACGAGTCTAAGATGTAAAACATAGGCTAGCTAATTAAATCTCTAAAGTTGTTATGTAACACTATTCATTTAACTACTAAAATCATTTCTAAACGAGCTCTCCTATCGCCTCTAGCCCAATTGCACATTTTTCCCAATACTTTCTCAATTAATATGATTTAATAAAAATGTTAATTCACTAATAGAATGCAGTTTGAAAATGAAGTGAATAGTAGCTAAAGAAGACAATTAATAAAGCACAGAAGGAAATGCACAAACAAGGGATGCAACAGTAATTGAATGCATGGCTAAATTTCGGGCGTCACATCCTCTCCCCCTTAAACTAATTGCGTCCACACAATTCTTACATGAATCGGCGAATAACTCTGGATAGTGTTCCCGTATCTGATCCTCTCTCTCCCAGGTAGCATCCTCTAACATGTGATGATCCCACATAACTTTAACCATCGGAATGCTTTTAGTCCTCAGCTCCTGAACTTTCTGATCAACAATTCGAAGAGGTTTCTCTGTGTAGGTCAAAGTTTCACTGATCTCTAAAGGCTCGTGCTTAAGAATATGAGAGGGATCTGGATGATACTTCCGAAGCATAGAAACATGGAAGACATCATGAATTCTGCCCAGACTAGGAGGCAAAGTTAGTCGATAAGCCAAATCACCAATGGTTTCAGTTATCTCAAATGGTCCCACATAACGAGGACTGAGTTTACCTCCTTTACCATGCCGAATCAAACCTTTGCGATGAGAAATTTTTAGAAATACTCGATCCCCAACGGCGAATTTTAGATCACGACGACGTCTATCTGCATAACTCTTTTGCCGACTCTGTGCTATAAGCATTCTTTTTCTGATAAGCTGAACATTATCAATCATTCTGTTAATCTCTGGCAATAAGGTAGGATCAATAGATTTCAACTCTCCAACTTCATCCCAATATAAAGGAGATCTGCATTTCCGCCCATACAAAGCCTCATACAGTGCCATACCGATAGTAGCTTGATAACTGTTGTTATAAGCAAATTCTGCAAGAGGTAAGTATTTCTCCCAACTCTTACCGAAGTCCAAAATACAAGCCTGTAGCATATCCTCGAGGATTAAGATAGTTCTCTCGGATTGACCATCTGACTGAGGATGATAAGTTGTACTGAAACTCAAAGTCGTGCCCAAAGCTTTCTGAATCTTCTGCCAGAACTGAGATGTGAATCTGGGCTCTCTATCTGACATAATACTCTTGGGAATTCCATGAAGTCTAACAATATTCTCAACATAAATTTCAGCCAACCGATCCAGAGATTCAGTCTTCTTAGTAGCAATAAAATGAGAGGTTTTGGTCAATCTATCCACAACAACCCAGACTGAATCATGACCCCTGGAGGACCGCGGTAAATCTGATACGAAATCCATGGTAATATGATCCCATTTCCAAACAGGAATAGCCAAAGGCTGCAACAACCCTGCTGGTCTCTGATGTTCAGTTTTTACTTTCTGGCATGTAAGACATTTAGCAACATAGTCCGCAATCTCTCTCTTCATGTTGTTCCACCAGTAGTTCTGTTTCATATCTCTGTACATCTTAGTACTGCCTGGATGAATTGTATACTTAGAATTATGAGCCTCTGCAAGAATTTCTTTCTTTAAAGCTGGCTTGGAAGGAATGCAAATTCTACCCTTGAACTTTAGAAGTCCATCATCATGTAATTTGAAATCCGACTCTCCCCCATTTGACTTTTCTAGGATTTCCATCAACTGCGGGTCAGCCTGTTGAGCTTCTCGAATCCTGGATAATAATAGAGATTGAATATGCAAACTTGCGAATTGTACACTAGAATCTGAAATGTTGGGTCTCCACAAACATAATTCCTCCATGAACTCCCAATTTTTGATGATTAGACTAGCCACTGTGGCCTTTCGGCTTAAGGCATCAGCAACAATATTAGCCTTACCTGGCAGATAATTGATAGTACAATTATAATCCTCAAGCAACTCCAACCAACGCCCCTGCCTCATATTCAACTCTTTCTGAGAAAAGAGATATTTCAGACTCTTGTGATCAGTAAAGATTTGAAATTTATTACCCCAAAGATAATGACGCCATTTCTTTAACGCAAAGATGATAGCTGCAAGCTCGAGATCATGCGTCGGGTAATTAAGTTCATAAGGTTTCAATTTTCGGGAAGCATAAACAATAACTCTCCCATTCTGCATCAATACACAGCCCAAACCTTCCTTAGAAGCATCACTATAGATTACCAAATTATCGGTACCCTCAAGTAGAACGAGAATAGGAGCTGTGGTTAATCTCTTCTTTAATTCCTGGAAGCTAGCCTCACATTTCTCATTCTAGTCAAATATAGTCTTCTTCTGAGTGAGTTGAGTCAAAGGCCCAGCAATTTTTGAGAAATCCTTGACAAACCTTCTGTAATAACCCACTAAACCTAGAAAGCTGCGAATTTTTGTAACAGTCTCCGGCCGTTTCCATGCCATAACAACCTCAATCTTAACTGGATCAACGAAAATTCCATCCTGAGAAATAATGTGGCCCAGAAAGGTGACTTGTCTTAACCAGAACTCACACTTATTGAATTTCGCAAATAACCGATGCTCTTGAAGAGTCTACAGTACAATCCTGAGATGTTGTTCATGTTCTGCCTCAGATTTAGAATAGACAAGAATATCATCAATGAAAATAACCACAAACTGATCCAGATAGGGGCGGAATACTCTCTGCATCAGATCTATAAATGCGGCAGGGGCGTTAGTTAACCCAAACGGCAGAACAACAAACTCATAATGACCATACCGAGTTCTAAAAGCAGTTTTGGGAACATCATCAGACTTAATCCTTAACTGATAATAGCCCTGCCTCAAATCGAATTTAAAAAATACCCTGGCACCTTGCAGCTGATCAAATAATTCCTCAATCAAAGGCAATGGATATTTGTTTTTGATAGTTATCTGATTAAGATCCCGATAATCAATGCATAATCGAAGAGATCCATCTTTCTTTTTAACAAATAAGACCGGTGCACCCCAAGGTGAAGAACTTGGCTGAATGAACCCCTTCTCAAGTGAACCCTGCAACTGAATTTTCAGTTCATGCAACTCGGGTGGAGCCATTCTGTACGGTGTTCTAGAGATAGGCGTAGCCCCTGGTAATAAGTCGATCACAAACTCTATCTCTCTATCAGGTGGTAAACTAGGTAACTCCTCAGGAAACACCCCCGGAAACTCTCTCACGATAGGTACATCATTCAGTTTCAATTGATCACCAGGTTGATTAATCAAATAAGCAAAGTAAGCCTCACAACCCTTACCTAACATTTTTTATGCTTTAATAGAAGATATGATAGGAGTCCCCGTAGATTTTCTACTACCAACTATTTTAAGTACAGGCTGGTCGGGCATTTCTAGACTCACAATCTTCTTTCTACAATCAAGCTGGGCATAATATTTACCTAACCAGTCCATCCCCAATATAATTTCAAAGTCGCGGAAAGGTAGAATAATTAAATCGGCAGGAAAAACACGACCTTGAATATAAATATTACATGCCTTGCAGATAGATTTGGTGACAAACTTCGGCCCCATAGGAGTGTAAACCACAATATCATGCAACAGTTTATCATGTTTTAACTTAGCATTTTGTGCACAAATAGGTGTAATAAATGAATGCGAAGCCCCGGAATCAATTAAAACCTTAACTGATTGATCATTAAGAAGAAAAGTACATTCTACTACAGCCGTCGTATCCGGAAGCTCCTCAGCATCTAAGGCAAATACTCGGGCCTGACCCCACGGTACTGGTGCTGCAACTGAACCCCTAGTCTGATTGCATTGACTAGATGTCTGACCCCTGGTATTCTTGAATTTCTGACAGTCTCTAACCCTGTGTTGATCACTGCCACATCTGGTACATCTGCCCAATCTCTTCCAACAATTCTCCTCAGTATGACCCTGGCGTTGACAGAAGCTGCACTGCTGGTGACGTCTTGCAACAGTGCCTCCCGAAGGAGCTCTGTAAGTAGAGGTAGCTGAACTACCCTACTGAGAACGAACTACTGCTGGTCGGGTCTGCCCCTGGCTCTGACTCTGACTCTGGACTGGTCGCGACTGATTCTGAACAGGCCCTGTATAACTCTGTGTATGCCTCGGCTGTGGACTCTGCCCAACTGGAACAGTCTGCCTCTGGTACCCCTGACTCTGAGACTGAAACTGCCTCTTACTCGATTGACTAGACTCTGCTAACACGTCTGCCTTGCGTTTTTCATACCTCGAGGCAGCTTTGACCACTGCCGCATAGTTAGGGTAATCATTTGCAGACAGACTAAGCATAATATCCCTCCTCAATCCCAAAATGAACCTCTGCATCTTCATATCCTCAGGTTGTACCAGAGCCGGCACATAGCGGGAAAGCCTAGTAAAAGCAGCCTCATATTGATCCACTGACATACTTCCCTGTTTCAAAGCTATGAACTCTGCTAGACGCCTCTCACGGGCAACCACGGAGATATATTTATCCCGGAATTCTCGAACGAAATCAGCCCACGAATGTTGCACCGCCTCAGCTTCACATTTCTCATTAATAGTACGCCACCACTCCTCGGCGTCACCCTCCAGCAGAAATGTAGCATAAGTATCTTTCTCTCATCACTGCACTCTAGAATTGCAGCCACCCTTTCAAATTTCCTCAACCATAACTCGGCCTTCATATCATCAGGTTCACCAAAGAAGCTGTAGGCCCCGTGATGTAAAAATCGGTCATACAAATTAGCTCCAGCAGCACCACTACCCTCGGCTCTGACGGTCTGATTACCCCTAGGAGCCCCTGTCTGACCTTGCTGAGTTACAAACTGTGCAATAGTATTCATTGCAGTAGCCATAGTAGCCAGAATCTGTGCAGTGCTGGGTTCTGGTCCCTGCGGTGGTGCATTCTCTGCTACTCCTTCGCCCTCTTCCGGTACACCCTGCCTAGGAGCTTCATCCGGCTCACTCCCCGGTCTTCCCCTTCTCCTCATCTCAACAGCTAGAATGCAAAGTATTATGACAAGCATTTACATAAATTACAGGTAAAGCACATAGGAAGAAGTTCATATAAATTCACATAAGTCACATATTACATTAGGAGAATATTCACATACGAGAGATTCATAGTCACTTAATCATGCTTGACATTCTAGACTTTTCACTTTCAAACATTAACTCTTAGAGACCTCTCGCATCCCATTATTATGCTAGCATGTTCCTTTCTAATTCAAAATTCCACTTAGGCAAATCAAAGGACCACAAATTTATACAATCACAAGGTCGCATAACAAGTCTCTACCCACAGACCGAGAAATTTAACCCGGCTTCATGCAATCTATAGCTCTGATACCACTTAAAATGTAACGCCCCGACCCAACCCTAAGCTAAAGGTTAAGTCCGGACCCGACACACGGACAGAGTCTCCCCTGTACCGTGGACATTCTGAAAACCTGTAAACACTCAAATAAAGCCTCAACAAGATAAGGCAAGCTTTTTAATAACTAAGATTCAAAGATTCAAGGCCATCCGAGCCTTGAAGCATACAACAGTTCAAAAACCACACAAGCATGCAGGAACTCGATTTCAACATAATCTAATAGCCATGTCATTCCAAGATAACATTAAAACATACTTAAAAGATGAAACCTCCTACATTAAGTCATTCACTCCCAAGCATGCAAAACGAATAAAAGCAGAAATATAAGTTATTACAAGACATAGTTTCCCAATTCTACACTACAACCAACTATCCTTCAACTTCTTGCAACAACCAACATATACATAGCCCTTAGGCCACAAAATAGATACACAAGTGCCAAAAAGAAACAAGAAGGCACAGCCACCTTAGAACAACACACAGCAACTAGGGCAAAGGCTCTATCTGCACCTCTTCCTCCTCTACTACTACCTCAACAAGCTGGGGATCACCCTCAGCGTCTCCTGAAACATATATCGAGGTATAAGCAACCACTGTTGCCTAGTGAGGGATAATGTCCCGGGGCGTGCAATACAACAGGTAATATAGTTAAACAACAATAACAATTAGACAATTAAAGAAACAATGATAGCTTAAATAACCACACATTTAAAAGGATACATTTCTCATAACCCCTATACTCCAATCTTCACTTGGTCTTCATTCACGATCCATGAGCCACGATCACAATCACGATAAGCCAGCATAATCCCAAACACTCCAGTGGGTGTATTCCGGATGTACCCCGATAATCCTACGACCCAACACCCCTTGGCAATCTCCGGACCAGGCGAGTGAGGGAATAGAGCACGGAGTTTGAATATCCACTGGCAGGCCCTCTGCCGCCCAACCGATACTCAACACATCCGCCCCTGACACTATGGTTGCACAACCACTATGAAATACACTTTACAATGGCAAGTTAATATCAATAATATAAGTAATAACTCGTAGGAGGATCAACAAAGTAGGTTGACCTCAATGCAGTTAGAATTGAAGCAATTATATAAGCAATTAAGCAGTTTTACAAATGGACATATACAAGATAAGAATAGAATCATACCGAAAGCTCCAAATCAACTTGAAACCACATTTAAACACCTAAGAAGTCATGCCATGGACTTAGAAGCGTGAGACAACCGGAATTGCACCTAAACCCCTTTATTATTCAAGTTATTTCTCTTCCAAACCAAAGTTAATGATTCGAATTCAAAGGGAAGCTATACCAACCTCCTAACTAACCCTCCAAGAACCCTTCCAACCCTCAAACTCATACAAATGCCTGCAATTTCCCCGAAAGCCCCAAATTCCCTCTTATAGTTTTAAACTACACATACCTCATCCGGGCTTCAAACAAAGGTTAGTAAACCATCTATAGCACCTAGGTAGCCTAAGGATACTAAAAGTGAAGCCCGAATCTACCCGGATTCGCATTAACCCCGAAACCCCTTTGTTAAAGTTGGCTATTTCACGTATTATGCGATTTTAGAGCAATTCAAGTGTACGGGGCTATTAGACTACCTTCATTAACACCTAAGGCATCTATTAGAATCATTGAATCAAGTTAAAATGCGCAAATTCACAAAACCCTAGAATTTCTATCACTATTCACTCCTACGAGTTAACTATCGATTTCTACCGTTTAATACACGAAACAATAACATAATTGTGGTCTCTACTACATGTACACAACATATATAAGCCTATTTGAGCCTTGCAATAGCATTAAACATCATTTCTAACAAATCAAGAAAATTGTAACTATTTTAAAATACGAAAATAAGCCATGAAATACCTCACCAATGCGCGTATGAGCACCTAGGAAGCTTGAACACTAGAAGAATGACTTGAATCTAGCTTGGGAGGGCTTGGAATGGTGATTTGGTGAGCCAAAATTTCTCTCTTCCTCTCCTATACTGCTCTCGGCTTTTCCTGTTTCTATTTCAGCTTTTTATTTTTTTTTTTCTTGCATTATATAAGCTTATAAGGTTATTTAATGCATATGCTAAGGTGGGGTCATGCTTGGGCATTTAAAAGGTCACTAGAATGCGCGTTATAGACTTAAAAACGAGTCTAAGATGTAAAACATAGGCTAGCTAATTAAATCTCTAAAGTTGTTACGTAACACTATTCATTTAACTACTAAAATCATTTCTAAACGAGCTCTCCTATCGCCTCTAGCCCAATTGCACATTTTTCCCACTACTTTCTCAATTAATATGATTTAATAAAAATGTTAATTCACTAATAGAATGCAGTTTGAAAACGAAGTGAATAGTAGCTAAAGAAGACAGTTAGTAAATCACATAAGGAAATGCGCAAACAAGGGATGCAACAGTAATTGAATGCATGGCTAAATCTCGGGCGTCACAGAAGTATCCTAGCTTGCCACACTTGAAACAACCAGTAGTTCTCTACTGTTTTATACTATCTTTGTTATATTTTGGTTTCCACTTCTTCTGGAGAAATTTCTAGTAATGTTTCTTTCTGTAAGACTTATATGGCCTATCATACCTCTTTTTATGATATTTCTTAAATCTATGTGATCTATATTTACGTGTTCTTTCAGTGAGAGGGCCTTGGATACGTTCTATGCCATACTGTTCACACTAATTTCCTAATTCATTTCTGGTGGTTAGGTTATGTTTCTTTAACTGAGCTTTGAACCTGAGATCAATACAGATCTTTAAGGCTATCTTATTGATGTGACTAATGATGTCACCGTAAGTTATCTGGTCATAATCTAGGTTTTGGAAGTCCTGAGATAGGGCTTCTTTAACATGGTGGGCAAACAATTTTGGAAGTCCAAAAATAAATCTTTCTTCCAAAAAACTGGCATTGTTACCTGGTCGCTGATATAATTTACTAAGGAAAACATCCTTATACCATCGGAAATCTTGTAGTCTTCTACACCTTAAATTTTGGAGAATCTCAGATGTTCTTTCCTGGTAAATGGTCGGGTCATCTATGAAATGGTAGACAATACTGTAAACTAAGGCAGATAGAGCACTTGACTCTGTCTGACCTTGTTCATTTCCTATGGTGGTTCCCTGGTCATTAGTCTTTTGCATGTCTAAGATAGTAGTTTTGGTAGTCTCATCTAAATGATCATCCCACCATCCTTTCAATTGGCCTGTGAAACCAAGGATGATGTTATGATAACCAGCCTATACAGTTATTTTCACAAAAATCCTTAGAAAACGCTAAGAAGAATGGCTATAGATTTCTTCACATAGGACATGTCCAAGTTGCTCTTAAACCATTAACTAGAGAAGGACTAGATACTAGTATATATTTTGCTCTACGAGATTGTAGAATGCTTAGATATAATGATTATTTACTTGGATTAGTTGAAACCAGTTTATGTAATGGACCAGTTTTCTTTAATTGTTTCCCCAATTTTACCATATCCTTGACAGACCCTCATATTATGAAAATTCTTACTTTAGACATTAAGACGCACAATTATAAATGCTTAACAGGATCGCATGCTTATTAGATCATTTACCGTCTTAATTATAAAGTTATGAATACAAGGCTTAATCCTAGATCTGTCACTAGACATAGATTAAAGGATGAAACACTCCTATAGACAATGGACCGAACCAGATCCACAATTAGCATTCCCCAGACCATCCAATGGAAAGATGTTACTCTACCAGAAAGGTGGGATTTAGAAAATGTCACCCAACCATTGCTCTACGAGATTGTAGAATGCTTAGATATAATGATTCTTTACTTGGATTAGTTGAAACCAGTTTATGTAATAGACCAGTTTTCTTTAATTGTTTCCCCAATTTTACCATATCCTTGACAGACCCTCATATTACGAAAATTCTTACTTTAGACATTAAGACCCACAATTATAAATGCTTAACAGGATCGCATGCTTATGAGATCATTTACCGTCTTAATTATAAAGTTATGAATACAGGACTTAATCTTAGATCTGTCACTAGACATAGATTAAAGGATGAAACACTCCTATGGACAATGAACCAAACCAGATCCATAGTTAGCATTCCCCAGACCATCCAACACACACACACACACACACACACATATATATATATATATATATATATATATATATATAAGTGCAAGAAACTACATCTCTTTTGGACCTTGATGTGAACGACTGCTTTCTTGGAACTAATTCAAAAATGCTTTCCATCAGTTAGACTTCACACTGAAACAACCTGACTTGACCCCTCGTGGAATCAAGTCTGGATAACAACCCGATCCAACCCTAATATGAGAAACGAGGAAAAACGGATGAAGTTTTCCCTATACTGTGGACAATCTGATACATATTCATTCAACTCAGCAACAAGCATTGAACAACATCATTTGAAGTTTCAACATCTCTTTAGCTTATAATTTACGATTCAAGTTTATCAATATTACAAGATTAACCCTTTGCTCGAATGCGATAGCGATAGCGATGTCGACAACGATAGTTATAACCCTTTATAATGCCGGTGGGTGTACTCCGGATGTATCCCGATAACCTATAACCTAACACCCCAAGGCCTTCACCGACCAACCGAGTGATAGAATAGGACACGGAGGTTGAGCAACCAACCACTAGCAAGCCCGCTGCCGCCTAGTCGAGGCCCAACACTATCGTGCCTCGATAAAAGGTTGCAACCTTCGATAACACATGATAATTCACTTAATCATTCATTAAGGCAATCATTTGATAAGCACATAAAACAAGGGGATAACAAAGTAGGCTGCCCCTCGAGCACTTAGACAAGCAATTAAAGAATTTAATCATTCGAGCATTCAAGCATTCAGTAAGCAATATAACCAATAAAGCATTTAGACATTTAACAAACAGTATGGCTTATGAAGTATTGACAACCAAGAATTCACTCAGTTCTCATAACTAGCGATAGTAAAGAAGACCACCCTCAATTATTAACAAGATGTAAATTAGACCTTGTTCATTGCTAAGAACACATACACAACTTTAATTGCTCTAGTTATTTGTCAACCATTTTTCAAAACCTGTGAAATTTCGTTAGAACCTAGATCTTTAAGTGTAGATAACCTTATAACCAAACAGAACTCAATTTGGTACTAAATTCATCAAGTTATGGCCTTAAGAACACAACTACGCAGCATTTGTCCAATTCCAACGAGACACAACAGCCCTACTAAAATGGCTCTAAAAATGCATCTTAACGACAAATTTAGAACTTGTACCTAAAACAAAGTTTAGTCCTCAAGGTCTTGAGCACAACATACTAAAATTCTAGCCAAATCTAACAACGTTTTCTTTTTCAAATAAGCTCTACAAATCAGGTGCATAAATCTATCCAGAACTTTTGTAAACTTGTCTACTATACTTTTGTTATTCGTGAATACTTCATTTATTGCACTAAAGTCTCCATTTAGCTTGTTTGCTTGCACTTCTATGAATAAATAAGTCATGTACTTCATTCTTTTGAGCTAAGAACCTTCTCTCAAGCCTTTGATCAAACATGTACATTACATCCATTTCAATCAACATACTATAGTAATACACACCTAACAATTCTAGTTTTTCATCGTATACTACAAACAAGCTTTGCATTTACTTCACAATATTCCAACTAGCATGTGAATTCATGGCATAACTCAACATTCCTTAACTTGTACATAACTTATCACATTAAATTCAACAAGAATTATGCACAAATTCATGAATCCCCTTACCTTAACTTGTAGGAATTGCACAAAACTAGATAGGATGAGCAAAAAATCATTCTTTTATTCCTTCTTTTCTTTCCTTCCTCTTCTTTCTTCTTTTTTCTCCCTCTCGGTCTTGCTCTCTTTCTTCTCTTCTTCTAGCCAATTTTGGAGCTTCATTTATTCTATTTTTTGTTGTTTTGTTAATATAAGATACAATGTAAAACCCTGTACACATTCATGCATCTATTTAAATGAGTTATAAGTATTAATGTGCGCTTGTATTATCTTACTTACCTTCACAGACTTCTTTGTGCATTTCACCTAGTTTTACGTGCATTAAGTGTTAAATAAAGTAGATATTAGTTAAATATCTTTTAATGCCCTCTATATATATCTTAAATGTTTACTAGGTGCAATAGAAAGAAGTTAGAAACTAAGTTAGAGTTATAGGAGTTAAGTAGAGTAATTTCGGGGTAACATTGCAAATATTAGAAAACTTTGGGCCAAAGTACAATTAACTAAACTTTGACTTAGACACTAAGTAAACTACATAGCACTAGGATTAGATTATAAACTATACTTCAAACACCCGGCTATAGGAAGAAAAGGAAAATGGAAGAATTATAAAGTTAGAAAAACAATTGGGGTCAAATAGAAAAACTTATAAATTTTTGGGGTCAACTTGCAATTATGAAAAGTTATACTTGGACATCAATTACTCGCTTTAAATCAAGAATTAACTCTCCAAAACCCCATTAGAGCCCGAAGACTATAAGAAATTAGAAAAGAAAGTCAAGATCAAGAACTCTTTAAGAATTAGGGGCAAAAGTGGAGACTTTGGAACTTTCGGGGTCAAACTTACAATTATGAGAACTAATAATTGGAGACCAAGTTTGGCATTTGAAACTGGATATCGCATACTCTAAATCGTGCAAGGAACACCCCGATCGAATTAGAAAAGAAACGGAGAAACTTCTACATTTTAGAGAACACGAGGAGTCGATTAGTAAACTTTAGGGGCTAAATTATAAATACCAAAAGTTAGACTTGGGGACCAAGATTACAATTACAACTAGGATTTAAGTTGGCTAATTATATAAAGGGCCCCACAACTAAAGCTAGGCAAGTTATAGGTCAACTTATAAGAAGAAGAAACAATAAGGGCTAAAATGCAATTAGGCAATAGTTTTTAACCTAGCTTCCAAGAAGAGTATAAGAAGACTTTTCATCATCTTTTCATCTTCATATGCCGCACCCCCCCTTCCCCAATGAGAGACTAAAGAGCATTTGAGCTTTATTTTGCAAAACCTTGTGAAGAACAACATCAAAGTTGATATTCAAGCTCGCTAGGTGATCTTAAGGCATTATCAAGTTGGTTCTTACATTTCCAACCAAAAACCAAAGGTGAGGGTTCTTTCAAAATGGTTATTGATGAGATATAAATGCATATTTATGGATTTGTGAGGCTTGTATGGTGATATATTAGCTAATCCATGGATGAAATGTGTTTGGATCTTGATTGTTGAAGATTTGAATCAAAGTTGTGGTTGCTGAAATTTTGAATGTTCTTGGATGATGAAGGTTGTATCTAGCTATACAAATATGGTTGATTGTTGCTTATTTAGGTTGCTAGAGGTTGCTTGAATGAATAGGTGTTGTTCTTGATGATATGGTAGCAAAACATACAGGAATTTTTGGAATAACTTTTCTAGACAGATTTGTGCAATCAGAAATTTTAGCCCATTTTTGTGGTTGGATGATTTTAGAAAAAATTGGAAAACATAGAGGAACATTTCTTCTGTTGGAAAAAACCTGAGGAAAAATTGTTTTCATGCTAAAAAACACACGAGACAGTACGTTATGGGATTTTTGTAAAAATCTGACAGCTCACTGCCTTAAGTTTCTTTTGCACATTAAAAATAGTAAACGACCTCGAAATTGAAAGAAACTCTCACAATAGCTATATTAGGTAGTTAGGAACAACTTTCATGTTTTACAAAATGTTAGATTCCATCGTTAAAATGCTCTGAGTTTTCCATTCCCGAAATGACGCAAAGATAGTTGGCAATCTGGACAGATAAACACAGTTGCACGAAATAGGTTATAACTAAGTCGCTCTAGATCGGAATTGAGCGTTTCTTGATTCCAGAATTATTTACACTTGAAGAGCTTTAAGTGTATACAAAAAATAAAGTAATTAAAGTCCGGGAAGATAGTTAACTGATTTGCTAAACTTAGGTCAATGCAGTGGCTTAGGCAGTGGCTTAGGAGAATTAGATAAGTTCTAATGCTTAGCGTATTTGATAAAATGGCTAAGTTGCTTGTTCCTACTAATGTGCAATGATATTATATAACTTCTAGATATGTTAGGACACTTGTGTGATCATTTATATGGATTATATTGCTTCTTGCTCGATAATTACCCGGTTTGCTATAAATGTATAACTATGTGAATGTTTTGAACTCGATGCTTATCTAAATGCTATAAATGCTCGTATTATGTGAACTTGGATTGGAATTAGTGTTAAAAGGGGTTGCAACCACCTAGTCTTGGCATGGTAGTATGCATACTACGCCGGACATCCTCAGGGTGTCGCTGATCTTATGTCTACCATGGTCCTATTCCCCTATCACTCAGGAATATTGATTTCCTTGGAGAATCGGGTTGTAGGTTTGAGTATTGTCCGGAATACTCTATTGGGGAGATAAGGAATGAGATGTTGAACATCTCAATTAATAGCGAACTAGGCCGCTTGATATATGATATACAATCACCCTCCCGCTTGGGAGCATTGACTTCCTCGGAGATGTTGGAAATAGTAAGTTATTTCTTACTTAGTATGTGTTATATGACTTGTATATGGATACTTGATTGTTTCTTGATTGCAAATCTTGCTTGCATTGCATCCACGAATTTACAAAAGGTTTATGAAAAGGAAAAAAATATATTCAAAAACCCTTCCCAGATTCCCACCTCGCTGAGCTTAGGTCCTGAATAAGCCCACCCTTGTTTTTCCCCCTTTCAGGTGTAAGTGAGCCGGAGTACGATACTTGATGATTGTGTGCTAAGGAAAAATATGTTCATGGCTTTAAACTCTAGTGATGAATTTTGTATAATATGTGGTATTTGAATTAATGTAATGGTTAGATGTTGTACTTATATATAAGTTTTTGGTTATACAAATGATATATGCTTTACTTTGGAATTAGATTGTCGATTTAATATGTGTTGGACAAATTATATTATGTTGTTGGAAGTTGGGGTTGACGAGTTGTAGTGGAGGATTTGGAGTTGTCGGTTTGAGGCTTTCCTGTTTGCAGGTTAAAACTAGAATATCCAAAATACAGCCGTTGTGCTGCCCGCTTTTGAGGAAACTAATAATAGGCTGAAATTTTGGATAAGTATGGATTGGTAATTAAATCAACTAAGTTACAACAAGATTTAGTTCATTGACTAAGGTAAATGAAATTAAGTAATTTAGAATTTGGTAATTGGGATATAATTTTTTAAAAAGTCTTGAATTATTGAATTATGATAATAGTGCTCGGGCTATTGTAATTGTGCCTTAGCGGACTTAGGCGGAGCGATCTTCTTAAGTCCATGGCATCACGATCCCAAAAATGTTGGTGGTTTATTTATGGTATCAGAGATTATATTAGCAATTGAAAATTTGGGGTTGTGACATACAATAAGGCTTAATTTTGGGCTCGTCATTTGGGCTCTCAAATGCAATTAAGAAATAAATTAGGCCTAACAAACTATCTTGGGCCTATTAACTACTAAATGAACTTATAAATAAATGTCAATCACTATTCACTCTTCTTATATTTATAATTGTCTCTACTTACGTTAATGCAATGAAAGCACGTATCGATTCAAATAATAGGAGCAAGTCAATTAAATGCAACCAGATAAGCGCAAATTAATAAAATTACTACTGTCATCGGATCCAGGGCCTCACATCCTCCCCCCTTAAAACAATTCTGTCCTCGGAATTCTTCTTTCATAAGACAGATTCCCATTGAGCTGCAACAGCTCTGGCTCAAGCACATGAGAGGGAATTCCGAATACTGAATGCTGAAATCCGAATACCGAATATCAAGTGTTGAATACCGAATACAGAATACCAATCAAGAACATCGAATAAGACCACCGAGCAAGAGCACTGAATAAGAATCTCGAGTAAGAATACCGAATAAGAATGCCAAATAAGAATCTCAAATAATAATATCATATAAGAATACTGAATGAAAATACCGAATATGAATCCCATATAAGAATATCGCCGAAGAATACCGAATAAGAACTCCAAATATGAATACCCGAATACTGAATAAGAATACCGTAGAAGAATACCGAAGAAGAATGCCAAATAAGAATATCGAATAAGAATACCAACCACCGAACATTGAAAACCAATCACTGGTTACCAATTATCGATCACTGATCACCGATCACCGATTATCGTTCACCAGGAGTGCCACTTATAAGTTACAACACATACGCAATTATATAACATAGAAGATATGTACCATATAATATACAATGATCATTTAATACAAGATTATCATATCATGTAATGCATATTCTACACACACTAGAGGCAAATATCTCATAACGAACACTTGTCACGTATAGTGACCACATAATACAATAAACACTTAACACATAACATACATGTATCACATTGTCCACTTAACACACTTCACAAGCATTCACTCAAGGATTGCCACGGGCAGACCGAAGACCCTGTCCCAGCTTATGAGCTATCTAAGCTCTAATGCAACCTGAAATAATCCGACTTGATCCCTTGCGGAATCAAGTCCAGATAACAACCCAATCCAACCCCAATGCGAGAAACGAGGAAAAATAGACGAAGTTTTCCCTATACTGCGGACAATCCAATACCTATTTATTCAACTCAACAACCAGCATTCAACAACATCATTTGAAGTTTCAACATCTCTTTAGCTTATAATTTACTATTCAAGTCTATAAATATTACAAGATTAAACTAATTTAAATTTGCATTTATTACATTTCCACAAAGACTACTAAACTTTCAATATTCTCTTGACATTAGTAAGACAAACTAAGAATTTTCACGAGCAAAAATAGAATTTCTTGCAAGTAGGACCAACAACTTTCAAAACTCTTCAAAATTCACCTTGCTTTACCAGAAATTGTTGAATAAATAGGGGTGAGCAACCACGTGCTTAGTGAGTAGGGAACAAGTACGAGGAGGTTTTGAAAAGCCTTTTTCATGAATGCACATAGGTCAATAACAAGAATCAAATAACGAGAATACACTAAGCAAGCAATATGCAATAACGAGAAACTCGAGGCATTCAATCAAGTAATAAATCACTGTATAATCACTTATAGAAAGGATAAGATCATTATGTAAACACTTTAGAAATGGATATGATTTCATTTCATTCTTATCACTCCCACTTCATTTGTTCCAATGCGATAGCGATAGCAATGTCGATAATGATAGTTATAACCCCTTATAACGTCGGTGGGTGTACTCCGTATGTACTCTGTCATGCCCCGACCCTGACCTATCGGTAGGCTAAGGCTGAAACATGACATTCGTAACACTTATTCCTGAGATTAATAACTTAATAGTCTTAAAACATGTGTGTATTAATTTAATAACCTGTACATCCATTAAAACGCCATAAGAGATTTCGAAAGATTTCCAACATTCTCCAAATTTATCGGCCTTAAAGGATTACATCACTTTGTTACATAATAACCAAACCAAGAACCACATGTTCATCATCCTAGTTATAGGTCTCAAAAGAATAAAGATCAAACCTAGCTAGGTATCAAGTTAAGTAAAAGAATATACAACATAACAAATAATTCAATTTACAAAATCATGTTCTTCATAACAAGAAGTAAGTCTCCTCAAGCAAGCACGTAGATCACATAGGGCAGGAATCCAACTCATCAACTCCACAAAGCTTGTAATCACAAGGAGGCTTGCTTGGGTTAATCCTTACCTGTAATTATTAGAAAGAGGGTGAGCTAATCCTGCATATATCTCAGTAAGGATGGCATAGGAAGGGCTTTCACAAATATTTTATCTTTTTGCAAACGTTTTAAGAATCGTGCAATCATAGAATATTGTAACGAGTACATTCATTAGCAATCACAAATCATATCTTCCCCCGAGGTATCATTAGTTCCGGCGATTAAAATGTTCCGGGGTATTCAATAGCGCTCGACAAGAGAATAAGTCGACACAATCATACATCATATCTTCCCCCGAGGTATCATTGGTTCCCAGTGATTATATTGTTCTAAGGTATTCAATGGTGCTCGGCAAGAGAAGGAGTCGACACAATCATACATCATATCTTCCCCCGAGGTATCATTGGTTCCCAGCAATTATATTGCTTCGGGGTATTCAATGGCGCTCTGCAAGAGAAGGAGTCAATACTTTGGTAGTTGAGATATACCGGCAAGTCCAACACTGCCTGGAGTTCCCATCACTACCTCATCTTATATGGTTGCAACCTAACCGCGCATTTATAATTCATATACATATGCATTTTACATAAGCATGTAACTTCAATCATTCATGCGGCATATTCAAGTACCTTCCATACTTCACATCATGTAAACGCGCCTAGCATTTATCATGTATTCCTAACGACATGTAACGTATACAATATCTAGCATGTAAGCTCCTTTAGTATTAGCTCATAATATCGAGAACTTACAAGTTGGCCACTTAATAACAACACTTACCAATAGTAACCACTAGATACACCAAGTAACTTCAATGCTTTTGTATTAGCATAACTTAAATAGTTAATTTCCCTACATTCCCAAACTCCAATTACTCTGTTTTTGGTCTAGAATCGAAGCTTATCGAATGTAGATAGTTCTAGAATCAAAGAGAATGCAATTCGGAGTTAAATCGAGTGAGATATGGCCTTTAGAAAAATATTGCGCAAATCTGTCAAACATCTGGGCGACTGATCCGGTCGGTCGGATCTGACCTGAGTCGCCCGACAGTAGCTAAAATTGACTGATCAAGTCGACCGGATCCGACAGCAAAATGCACGAAATTGCATTTTCTTGCTTCCTTTGGTAAGCCTCTTAACTCCAAACCTTAGCCATCTCCCCAAACACAATTTCCATCACCACCTCAACTCTAAAACCATAACTTGCTAATGCTCAAACATCATACAATTCAAATACAACTCTAACTTTTCTCAACATTTAACTTAGCACCAAAATTCAAAACTTCATCTTCCTCTTCACCTCTCTTACCATGAACTCAAGAATACATTGCACATAATTTATCACATATAACTCATGTCACAACTTATCATAATCAACCAGAAGCTATAAAGACAAAATCAAGCCAAGAACAACACTAACACAACAATTGAAACCCTAGTTTCAACATAACAAGATCAATATTCACAAAGCAATCTCATATATACCATTATTATGTCCAATACAACTACATAATTCATTAAACATGCTCTATATGTCTTTTACAAAGCTTTTCAAAACATCCCTCACCTTAGGGTTTGAGTTCTAGAGGTTGAAAGAGCAAGAAACACCTTTGTAGAAGCTTAGGAATACTCAAGAATGGCTTGAAGATCTTCTTTTTCTTCTTCTCCTTCTTTCTTCTTTCTTTTTCTCTTCTTCAATTGTGTGGGTATGTGTATAATAGATGTGTGTGTGTGAGTATGTGTTATATGTGTTTGGTATGCATCAGACGTGTGAGTGTGTGTGTTTATGTGTTTGTTTTGTTTTAAAAGATATGTATATGTGTGAGTATGTAGTATAATGTATGTATGTATATAATGTGGTAGGTAGGATATTTTGTTTGGTTGCCAAATGACAAGAGTTCCCTCCAACTAAAAGCCTATCCTCTATTTTGTCATTCTAGTTCTATTTTAGTTATTTTAGTTAGCTAGTGTAACGCGGTAGGATCTAATTAACGCCTACGATATCTAAAACATTTAAATGCACGTTAAACGATGCAAGTGCACGTAAAGTGATGTAAATATTTATAAAACCATGTAAATGCACTTAGAAACTCATGAGTGCAACTAAGAAAATATTAGTGCACGTTAAATGTTTATGATCTCATAAAAATAAATGTATAAATGAATGCGGGGTTTCACATACCCCGATAACCTATGACGTAATACCCCAAGGCCTTCACCGACCAAGCGAGTGAAAGAATAAACACGGAGATTGAGAAACCAACCATTGGCAAGCTCGCTACTACCCAGTAGAGTCCCAACACTACCGTGCCTCGATAAAAGGTTGCAACATTCGATAACACTTGATAATTCACTTAATCATTCATTAAGGCAATCATTCGATAGGCACATAAAATGATGGGACAACAAAGTAGGCTGCCTCTCTAGCACTTAGACAAGCAATTAAACAATTTAATCATTTGAGCATTCAAGCATTCAATAAGCAATATAACCATAAAGTATTTAGATATTTAACAAACAGTATAACTCGTGAAGCATTGACAACAATTAATTCACTCAATTCTCATAACTAGCGATAGTAAAAAAGGCCACCCTAGTCATGACCCCATTTTTTCAATCACTGGTACCGTCTCTAATACCGTGATAAAACTACAAACATTATTGGGATCGTGATGCCACGGCTTAAGAAGATCGTTCTGCCTAAGTCAGCTAAGGCACAATTACAATAGCCCGGATACTATTAACCACAATTTAAAATTTCAAGACTATTAAATAATTATTTCTCAATTACTAAATTCCAAATTACAAAATTTTTCGAGGGACTAAATCTGGTCATGGCTTAATTGATTCAATTACCGATCCATACTTAGTCAAATTTTTAGCCTATTAATAGTTTCCTCGAAAGTCGGGGAGCACAACGGCTACATTTTGGATAATCCAGTTTTAACCTGCAAACAGAAAAGCCACAAACCATAACTCCAAATCCCTCACTACAGCTCCTCAACCCCAACTTCTAACAGCATAATAGAATTCACCCAAAACATATTAAAACGACATCTAATTTCAAAGTAAAGCATATATCATTTGTATAACCAAAAACTTGTATATAAGTACGACATCTAACTATTATATTAATTCAAATACCACATATTATACAAACTTCATCACTAGTAATTAAAGTCACGAACATATTTTCCTTAGCACACAATCACCAAATATCGTACTCCGGCTCACCAACACCTGAAAAGGGGAAAACAAATAGGGTGAGCTTATTCGACACCAAAGCTCAGCGATGGGGGAATCTGGGAAGGGTTTTCGAATACATTTTCTTGTTTGCAAATCATTTGGAAAACTTTGAATGCAATGCACTCTATATCTACAATCAAGAAATAATCAAGTATCCATATACAAGTCATATAACACATACTAAGTAAGAAATAACTTACTCTTTCGAATTGAATCGATTTCAAGCGGTAGCTGGTTTACTGAGATATTCAACATCTCATTCCTTATCTCACCCAAAAGAGTATTCTGGATAATACTCGACCTTACGACCAACTCTCCAGGGAAAACGATGTTTTTCCAAGCAAGAGTGGAATACAAACTATGGTAGACATAAGATCAACGATATCCCTAAGATGTTCGGCGTAGTATGCACACTACCATGCCAAAACCAGGTGGTTGCAACCTTTTTTATGTACCATTTCCAATTCAAGTTCATATAAAACAAGCAATATAGAAATAATATTGGCATCAAGCCCACATCTAGCACATAATTGTTCATTTATAGCATGTCAGGTAAACAATGAGTAATCAAGCAATATAATTCATATTAACGATTACACAAGTATCTTAACACATCTAGAGGTCATATAACATCATTACACATTAGTAGAAACTAGTAACTTAGCCATTTAATCAAATACAATAAGCATTAGTACTTAACTAATTAGCCTAAGCCAATGCCTATGCTACTAGAATGGCCTAAATTGGCAAATCAATTACCTATCTTCCTAAACTCTGAATACTCTATTTTCAGTATAGCATTAAAGCCCTTCGAGTGTAGATAATTCTGGAATAAAATAGAGCTCAATTCCAATCTAAATTAACTGAGTTATAACCAATTTAGAGCAACTACGTTTGACTGTCCAGATTGTATGCTATTTTTGAATCATTTTGAAAATAGAAAATTCAGAGAATTCTAACGTTGGAATCTGACTTTCCTTAAAACATGAAGTTTGTTCCTAACTGCTTAATATGGCTACTGTGAAAGTTTCGTTCGATTCCGAGGTCATTTACTATTTTTATAATGCAAAAGAAACCCAAGGCAGTGAGTTGTCCAGTTTCAGCAAAATTCTCATAACCTACTGTAATAAGTGTTTTTGAACATGAAAATGATTTTACCTCTAAAACCTTTCAACACAATAATTTTTCCTCTATGAGTCTAGTATAACTTGGAATTTTTCCAATGTTTTCTAAAATGCTTTATCCATTCAAACGAA
The DNA here is from genome assembly GCA_037974665.1 of Ehretia macrophylla. Classification (NCBI taxonomy): domain Eukaryota; kingdom Viridiplantae; phylum Streptophyta; class Magnoliopsida; order Boraginales; family Ehretiaceae; genus Ehretia; species Ehretia macrophylla. The sequence continues at coordinate 73,627,247 of CM075779.1, forward strand.
CCAAAACTTCCAACTACACAAATCTGTCCAGAAAAAGCTATTATGTGTATCTTGCTTATTTTGCTTCTATATTAATTACAACAACTACTACAAGCTCTAGCAACCTCTAGCAACATTTATAAGCAATACCTAGGCACTTTTACATGGTTAGGATTCATTATATTTCATCAAATAGCTTTAAATAACTTCAATGGTAGAATTTGATTCAAGTGATATGAAGTCTTGTTACCAACACATTTGCTCCATTGTTTGACTAGCTAAGCAATATTCTATCATCACAAATCATATATATGCAATAAAATTTCAAAAATCTCAAGTTTTATGAAAACCCTCACCCTTAATTTCTTGGATAAAAAGCATAGAAAACCTTGTAGATTGCTTGAAGATTGTTGGTAAGGCTTGGAAATGTCTAACTCTGCCTTTGTTCTTCACAATTTATTACAAGAATATAACTAGAAAAGCTTGCCCTTGTTCTTGTAAGGTGGACGGCTACATGGAGGCAAAGATGATGAAGTTTTCTTTTTTATAATGGTTTCTTTTAGGTTAAGTTATAGTTTAGTCTAATTATAGTTTGGCCCTTTTGTTTTCTATTGCAAATTAGTTCCATTTTTCTTTCTTGTTTTTGGCCGATGGGTACCCTAGGTAATTTGACAAAGATGTGTTCTAGTTATACTTATAAATTAGTGCCCAAGAATATCTTTTGGTATTTACAAATTAGCCCCTAAAGTTTATAAGTTTTGCTAATTGACCCCAAGTATTTTTCTGGCTTTGTCCCTTTTTCTTTTCTTCTTATAGCCCTGTATTATAAGTGTGGTTTATAAGCCAATCCTAGTCCTAGTTAGTTTAATTAATCTCCAAGACAAAGTTTAAATAATTGCACTTTAGCCCCAAAGTTTCTAATATTTACAAAGTTATCTTGAAAGTTACTTTGCTTAACTCCTATAATTCTAACTTAGTTTCTAACTTATTTCTATTGTACCTAGTAAACATTTAAGATATATAGGGCATTAAAAGATATTTAACTAATGTCTACTTTATCTAAAACACTTAATGCACGTAAAACGATATAAATGTACACACAAGTTCGTGAATGCAAGTAAGACGATACAAGTGCATGTTAATACTCATAACTCATATAAATAAATGCATGAATGTGTGCGGGGCTTCACAACCCTCAATTATTAACAAGATGCACATTAGACCTTGTTCATTGCTAAGAACATATACACAACTTTAATTGTTCTAGTTAACCTACCAAACATTTTCCAAAACCTGTGAAATTTCGTGGAAACTTATATCATTAAGTGTAGATAACCTTAGAACCAAACAGAACTCAATTCGGTGTTAAATTCATCAAGTTATGGCCTTTAGAACACAACTGCGTAGCATCTGTCCAATTCCAGCAAGACACAACCCTACTAAAATGGTACTAAAAATGCATCTTAACACAAATTTAGAACTTGCACCTAAGACAAAATTTATTCCTCAAGATCTTGAGCACAACATTCTAAAACTTCAGCCAAATCTAACAACGTTTTCTATTTGAAATAAGCTCTACAAATTAAGTGCGCAAATCTGTCTAGAAATTTTGTAAACTTGTTTACTATGCTTTTGTTGTGCATGAATACTTCATTTATTGTACTAAAGTCTCCATTTAGCTTGTTTGCTTGCACTTTTATGAATAAATATGTCATATACTTCATTCTTTTGAGCTAAGAACCTTATCTCAAGCCTTTGATCAGACATATACATTACATCCATTTTAATCAACATACTAGAAGAATACACACATAAGAATTTTAGCTTTTCAAGGTATACTACAAACAATCTTTGCATTTACTTCACAATATTCCAACTAGCATGTGAATTCAAGGCATAACTCAACATTTCATAACTTGTACATAACTTATCACATTAAGTACAACAAGAATTATGCACAAATTCATGAATCCCTTCACCTTAGCTTGTAGGAATTGCACAAAACTAGCTAGGATGAACCAAAAATCACTCTTTTCTTCCTTCTTTTCTCGCATTCCTCTTCTTTCTTCTTCTTTCTCCCTCTCGGCCTTGTTCTCTTTCTTCTCTTCTTCTAGCCGATTCTAGAGCTTTCTTTCTTCTATTTTTTTTTTGTTTTGTTAATATAAGATGCAATAAGGCTAAATTTTGGGCTCGTCATTTGGGCTCTCAAATGCAATTAAGAAATAAATTAAGCCCAACAAACTATCTTGGGCTTATTAACTACTAAATGCACTTATAAATAAATGTCAATCACTATTCATTCTTTTTACAATTATAATTGTCTCTACTTATGTTAATGGAATGAAAGAACGTATCGATTCAAATAATAAGAGCAATTCAATTAAAGGCAACCAGATAAGAGCAAATTAATAAAATTACTACTATCTTTGGATCCGAGGCCTCACACACACACTAGACTATATAAAAAAATATAACAAGCGTGCAATACAAAGCATCAACCTACGAATATATATATATATATATATATATATATATATATATATATATATATATATATATATATATATATATATTGACCTTAGGTGTGTGCCCGTGGGACCCTTTGACGCTCAAGTTAGTAGGTTGGACATAAAGTTTAGAAAATGTATGAAACATATAAATTACTTTTCTTGGGATGTGTGTAGTCATATATATTGTAACGCCCCGATCCCAACCCCACGCTAATAGTCAGGCTCGGACCCGTCACTCGGACAGAGTCTCCTCTGTACCAAGGACAAAACTGATACCTGTAAACATTCATTCAAGACATCTGAACTAAAAGCAACAACTTATCAACAATAACTCCAAAGCCAAAACACAATCATAAGGCCATCCGAGCCTTGGAGCAACAATATTCTACTAAAGCACACAAGCATGCGAGATAAGTTGGTTTTAGTCATAAGTAATTAAATACAATAAAATTCTAAGTTCCATATGAAGATTAATAAGCACTCCAAGCATGCAAGGAAAATTAAAGTCTAGAATTCATTATTACAATCCAACAACTTTCTTTAACATCCTAGTACACATCTACTAGGCATATATATATATATACAAGACTCCAAAGTCTCAAAATACATTAATAACAAGAACTCCACGTAAGAAGCACAAAAAATCCACCTCAGCACACAAGATCACTGATTCTGATCTACTTGAACTTCTTCTTCTTCTCCTACTTCTAACAGCTGGGGATTCACCTCAGCTTCTCCTGAAACATTTCAAATGAGGAGTGAGCAACAAAGTTGCCCAGCGAGGGAGGTGATGCAGCATGCCAACGTGCAATATGATATGCAACACAAGTACACATATACAAACCACATAACTATCAAGTCAATAAGTCAAACTATTAATCACTTTACAAAGGATACGGTTCCACTTCCAAGACTTCATCCACGAGCCATGATCCACGAGTATCACGAACATGCCGGCAAACCCCAAACACCACAATTGGGATACTCCGGATGTATCCCGATCCTACGACCCTTTCTCCCGAGGTAGGTCCATGCCCAGCAGGTGAACCACGCCTCTGGGGTAGTGGAGTATGCCTCAGCGAGAAAGGGAATAGGCACCATGGTAGTCGAGGGAGCACGGCAAGCCCGACGCCGCCCGTGTTTCTCGACGCTACCATGTCCGATAAAGGTTGCGCAACCCAAAACAAGTCACAAGCAATCAATATAACACATAACACATAAGAGGGACAACAAAGTAGGCCGCCCTCACATATATGCACGATAAAAGTTCATATAAGCACGATATTAGCTAATAGATGTCAAAAGAAGCAATCAACACAATTAATTTTAATAATCTACTCAAATAACTAAATACATCCTAAATATTCAAGGCAAGGCATTGCTAACACACAACAAGTTCCAAATGCAACTAAAATGGCTAAAAACTACATTTTCCCTTTCTTTAACCGAGCTTTCTTTCTCCTAAGCATAGTTCGAGATTCTCAATCATACCCTAGTCTTTCTATATTCCTAATTAAGCTCAAAGGTACCCTTTAAAGTCACTAAAACTCATTTTTGAAGCAAAAGTTCGGGAAGGCCCCGAACGGGCTTGAACTATAGCCATACTAACCGAACCCCAATTTCGCGAAACGAAAGCACCAAAAGTGCTTCCTTAGCTCAAGGATACCCAAATCGATGCCCAAATTTGCCCGGATTGCTTAACGTATAAAACCCCCTTTTTAAAGTAAGCTTATTATGCAATTAAATTCAAATTCGAGTGTTTCAACCTAACGTGGCTTTTCAACTATCTTCCCTAATGTCTAGAGCACCTAATTGAGGCATCAATTCAAGCCAATTTGCAAAATTTCTCAAAACCCTAGTTCTAAGCACTATTCATCATCTCTTTGATCAAATTCAACATTCAACCATTAACTATGTTATCAAACCTCAAAAGCTAGCTCTAGAGACATTAAATAACTCATAGGAAGCATTCATAACAAGTTATATAGCTATAATTGACAAATCAATAAAATTGAACATATGCACATAAACTTTAAACTCAAGAAAATGAGACTCCCTCACAATTTTTGAAGATGATGAAGCTTGTTGAAGGCCCTAAGATGCTCAAAACCCTCCCAAGATCAAGCTAGGAGCTCAAAGTGCAAGAATGTTGAAGCAAAATCTCCTCTTTTCTCTCCTATAGCTGGTCGGCCAAATGGAGGGACTTGGAGGTCATTTTTTTTTTTTTTTGTTTTGATGACTAAAATGTTATGTGATGTTAAGCTTGTTTTATGTATGTGTATGTGTTATTAAATGGGGTCAAATTCCATTAAAAACTTAGTCAAACTAGGCCAAAATGCAATTTCAATTATTTTTAGTTGCAACTAGTACTATTCTTACGTAACACTATTCAATTATCACGGAAAACATTTTCCAAACGCACACTCCTAAGCTCGAAAGTTCAAAACGAAAATTTCTTGGTTCCTTTTAAATGTCAGGTGACCTAGGAAAAATATAATATCAAACTTTTGAAACAGTCAAAAATATTATGAATAGTAACCCCTAATAAAAATAATTAAGCAAGAAAGATGATGCACGTAGAAATGCGCACATAGGTATGCAACGGTTATAAATAAATTTATGGTGAAATTCTTGGGTGTCACACCTTCTCCCCCTTAAACTAATTGTGTCCTCGCAATTCTTACACATACAAGCGAGCTACCATCATACATAAAACACATTGTTTCACGTAAGCATGCTTAACAAATAAAACACATTGATCACGTTAGCAATTTATAACAAGTAAAGTCACATAAGCAACAAGTTCACATACACAAATTATAAACTACTAAGTCATTTAAACAACAACTTCACATAAAACAAGTTAATCACATATTCACATTAGTCATATAAAGTATATCGAGCACTCAAGTACACAAAGCACATAATTCACACAAGGCACGTTAATCACATCCATTTCACTTATCACACAAGCACATAAATCACAACTAGTTCACTCAACAAATAAAACATGTTGATCACATAAGCACATTGATCACATTAACTCTCTTATCACATAAGACATGCACATACACTTTCTAAACACATGGAAACTAACTAAGGCCACTACCCCACAAGCCGAAGACCCTATCCCGGCTTGCGCCTAGCTAACTAGCTAAGCTCTGATACCACTTCTGTAACGCCCCGATCCCAACCCCACGCTAATAGTCAGGCTCGGACCCGTCACTCGGACAGAGTCTCCTCTGTACCAAGGACAAAACTGATACCTGTAAACATTCATTCAAGACATCTGAACTAAAAGCAACAACTTATCAACAATAACTCCAAAGCCAAAACACAATCATAAGGCCATCCGAGCCTTGGAGCAACAATATTCTACTAAAGCACACAAGCATGCGAGATAAGTTGGTTTTAGTCATAAGTAATTAAATACAATAAAATTCTAAGTTCCATATGAAGATTAATAAACACTCCAAGCATGCAAGGAAAATTAAAGTCTAGAATTCATTATTACAATCCAACAACTTTCTTTAACATCCTAGTACACATCTACTAGGCATATATATATATACAAGACTCCAAAGTCTCAAAATACATTAATAACAAGAACTCCACGTAAGAAGCACATAAAATCCACCTCAGCACACAAGATCACTGATTCTGATCTACTTGAACTTCTTCTTCTTCTCCTACTTCTAACAGCTGGGGATTCACCTCAGCTTCTCCTGAAACATTTCAAATGAGGAGTGAGCAACAAAGTTGCCCAGCGAGGGAGGTGATGCAGCATGCCAACGTGCAATATGATATGCAACACAAGTACACATATACAAACCACATAACTATCAAGTCAATAAGTCAAACTATTAATCACTTTAAAAAGGATACGGTTCCACTTCCAAGACTTCATCCACGAGCCATGATCCACGAGTATCACGAACATGCCGGCAAACCCCAAACACCACAATTGGGATACTCCGGATGTATCCCGATCCTACGACCCTTTCTCCCGAGGTAGGTCCATGCCCAGCAGGTGAACCACGCCTCTGGGGTAGTGGAGTATGCCTCAGCGAGAAAGGGAATAGGCACCATGGTAGTCGAGGGAGCACGGCAAGCCCGACGCCGCCCGTGTTTCTCGACGCTACCATGTCCGATAAAGGTTGCGCAACCCAAAACAAGTCACAAGCAATCAATATAACACATAACACATAAGAGGGACAACAAAGTAGGCCGCCCTCACATATATGCACGATATTAGCTAATAGATGTCAAAAGAAGCAATCAACACAATTAATTCTAATAATCTACTCAAATAACTAAATACATCCTAAATATTCAAGGCAAGGCATTGCTAACACACAACAAGTTCCAAATGCAACTAAAATGGCTAAAAACTACATTTCCCCTTTCTTTAACCGAGCTTTCTTTCTCCTAAGCATAGTTCGAGATTCTCAATCATACCCTAGTCTTTCTATATTCCTAATTAAGCTCAAAGGTACCCTTTAAAGTCACTAAAACTCATTTTTGAAGCAAAAGTTCGGGAAGGCCCCGAACGGGCTTGAACTATAGCCATACTAACCGAACCCCAATTTCGCGAAACGAAAGCACCAAAAGTGCTTCCTTAGCTCAAGGATACCCAAATCGATGCCCAAATTTGCCCGGATTGCTTAACGTATAAAACCCCCTTTTTAAAGTAAGCTTATTATGCAATTAAATTCAAATTCGAGTGTTTCAACCTAACGTGGCTTTTCAACTATCTTCCCTAATGTCTAGAGCACCTAATTGAGGCATCAATTCAAGCCAATTTGCAAATTTTCTCAAAACCCTAGTTCTAAGCACTATTCATCATCTCTTTGATCAAATTCAACATTCAACCATTAACTATGTTATCAAACCTCAAAAGCTAGCTCTAGAGACATTAAATAACTCATAGGAAGCATTCATAACAAGTTATATAGCTATAATTGACAAATCAATAAAATTGAACATATGCACATAAACTTTAAACTCAAGAAAATGAGACTCCCTCACAATTTTTGAAGATGATGAAGCTTGTTGAAGGCCCTAAGATGCTCAAAACCCTCCCAAGATCAAGCTAGGAGCTCAAAGTGCAAGAATGTTGAAGCAAAATCTCCTCTTTTCTCTCCTATAGCTGGTCGGCCAAATGGAGGGACTTGGAGGTCATTTTTTTTTGTTTTGTTTTGATGACTAAAATGTTATGTGATGTTAAGCTTGTTTTATGTATGTGTATGTGTTATTAAATGGGGTCAAATTCCATTAAAAACTTAGTCAAACTAGGCCAAAATGCAATTTCAATTATTTTTAGTTGCAACTAGTACTATTCTTACGTAATACTATTCAATTATCACGGAAAATATTTTCCAAACGCATACTCCTAAGCTTGAAAGTTCAAAATGAAAATTTCTTGGTTCCTTTTAAATGTCAGGTGACCTAGGAAAAATATAATATCAAACTTTTGAAACAGTCAAAAATATTATGAATAGTAACCCCTAATAAAAATAATTAAGCAAGAAATATGATGCACGTAGAAATGCGCACATAGGTATGCAACGGTTATAAATAAATTTATGGTGAAATTCTTGGGTGTCACATATATAGTAGTCTCACGAGGAGAATATGCGTCATGTATACAATTCTTAATGCGGTTTATGGGTAACTTGGGTATCCCACATCCCCGAGCTACTCTATTGGGTTGGGCATTCCTTATATACGGAAGCCCCTTGTCTATAGGTCAGAAAACCCTGTAGGTTGGGTTCATACATCTAGCCTATAATTTATTAAATGTCGAACTTGTCCTTGGTAAATTTATCAACCTTTATCAATATACTGTATAACATCTTTAAATTAATATTCGATAAATTAATAATCTCCTTAAATAATAAAATTGTTCGGTGCCAATTTGGGACTTGTGTAAAAAATTAACAATTTCGATAAAATTAAAAGATAATACATTTAACAATTAACAATTTCGATAAAATGTGTACTTATGTGCCTTAGTGTATTAACCTGATGAATTTGTAATACGTGCAAATGTGTGATTTTGTGTAGACCTATGTGACTTATTTGTGTAGTAATGAGAAATATGTGATATGTGTATTATGTGATCATGAGTACACTTATGTGGTGTATAGGTGCAATATGTGAAGGTTACGTGACATAAGCATTTGATATGATTAATTGTGTATTTAATTGATTCATTAAGTATCTACTTACTTTAATTATTTGCAATAATGTACATTAAGAATTTATTTATATAGAATTAACTGCATACATGTATTACTCTTCGAAATGGTAAGTAATTTCATCCCCCTAAAAGAGTTGGCTAGTAACGAACCTTCTAAGAGGTGGACCAACAGAATAAGAGAAGCTGATCAGTAGTTTATGATGATCAGTGGATAATATTCATTACTCGAAGCTTGATATTTAATAATCAGTGATGTGACTGTATTTGCAGTACTCAAACCTTGGTGTTTTGTACTATATTTGCATCTTAATTTGGAAATTATTGCAACACTTTGATACTTTTGATGCAATGTAGGATGATACCGTAAAGTGGAAATTCAAACCCAAAATAATCCAAAATGCAAGTCAAGAAGTGAAGAATGAGGGGATCACGAGAACCGGTGGAAGAATTAAGCCGATAGAGATGGAATTTGGCCAAAACAAGCGTATAATCAGACTCGAAATGTTGAAAATAGCCCAAAAATACCTCAGTCAACACTCAGTCAAAGCCCGATCAAAAGTCAAAATTCCAGCCCAAAAAGTAAACAAAAAGGGCGCTCGAGCGCGCCCTCTTGGCGCTCAAGTGCCCTGAATGAATATTTTACCAAGTTCTAGAAGAAAACATGTGGCAAAAAATCAGTCGTCGGAGCAGATGGGCGCTCAAGCGAGCCTCAGTGGTGCTCGAGCGTGCCTCAGAAGATTCCGGAAGACGCCACATGTCAAGCAGCCAACCGTTGTAGCAGAAGCGCGCTCAAGCGCGCATCTGAATTTTTGCCTATAAATATACCCCCCTTCCCTCCGAATTATTAAATTAATTTTGGATTTTGCTTATTTTTAATCAATTTTTGAGTTAATTCTAGTTAGTTTTAGTCGTAATTGTATTTAATTAATTAGTAGGATACAGGAAAAATCCCACCTAGGTAGTTCTTATTCGGAGAAATTTTGCCCGAATAGCTACTATTAGGGAGAAGTCCGACCCAAGTAGTTATTATCCGGGGAAGGTTCTGCCCGAATAGCTTTTAATAGGAAAGCTCTTATTCGGGGGAAACTCATCCCTAGTAGTTCTTATTTGGGGAAAATTAGCTATGCTCGAATAGCTACTTTGCGTCAGACCTCTGCTCAAATATTCGGGATCAGAATTACGCGTTCGTCGATACAGGAGAGCATTTCTTGACTCTTTTTTTTTTTACAGAATTTGTATTCATTAATGTTTGAGTAGATTGATATTTAAGGGATAATATTGTAAATGTTAGTCTTTTAATATACGGTCTCGAATTCAGATTATACGTTTTTAATGCAATACATGGCTTGTTTTAATTCAGCAATGTCTTTCATATGTAATGCTTTTTAGTAGATGTATGAATGCTTTACTATTAATATTGTCTTTCATAACGTAATGCTTTTAAGTAGATGTTATGTTAGCCTTATTTTCGTGCCATGTATCCATGCTTTAAAAGTGAATCAGATAGCTTGACAAACTTAGAAGATTCCAAGAGACTATAGGTAATGCTTTTAAGTAGACCGTAGTTTCTAGACTAAAAAGGAGAAGTTAATTACTTAGTTGAAACAGACCGTTTACACCAGGTTGCAAGGACAGATCCATATGAAGGATGGAACGGCACCTACATCAGAGTAGTAATCGGGATTTTAATAGGCTAAGTTAATTGGCTAGGTTAAATGCTTATAGCTTAACTTCTTGCATAGAATCAGATAATCCTAAATACCGAGCCTAGATTAATTGTATCATTTACATATTCGACCCCTAGATCCCTTCCTTTCATATCCATATTTAGTTAATTTAATTTAGTTGTAGTATAATCAAACTACCTTGTATAAACTGTTACACTTCCGCTTTAAACACTTTCATACACTACTTCATCAACTTGCTAACGCGCTTCCCTGTGGTACGATTCCGCACTCTAAGCACACTACACTGCAAAGAACAGCACACTTGCGGGTATTTTAACTTGGTCATTTAACATCGATTTTACACACACAATTGATCACATAAAGGTTTTGGCGCCGTTGCCGGGGAAGCACGGTCTAGTTTAGTTTTTGAATTAAATTGTGAACTTGTTTTAAAGTGTTGTAATTACTGTGTACATTGTATATACTTGTTTTAAAAACTGTTGTTTTAAATGTTGTAATTATTGTTTACATTGTCTATACTTATTTTGAACTATATAAATTATATTGCTTGTATAGTATATTAATTGTATAAAATGTTTGGGAAATTTAGATGATCGGAGATATGAGTCATTTTAATGTTTCATCCGATCAATGGGCTTTTAATGACATAACCCAAACCCCCATTCCAAATACGTGTGAAGTTTGTTTTCAATTTCGGCATACTTTTGAAAATTGTCCCTAAAATCCCAAATTCTTTCATAGTCATGATTCTACTGCTCAGGGTTATTTTTCAAACAATGATGTGTACTTAAATGCATATTACCCGGAATGGAAAAATCATCAAAATTTATTTTGCGATCAAAATGATACAACTTTTCTGCCTCAAAATTTTAAAGAAAATGCATTTCAAAACCCTAATTCTTTCAATCAAAACTTTTGCTATCCTAACTCGGTTGAATTCACTTTTTCCTAAACCAACCTTTGACGACAAGTTCGGCCAACTTGTCCAACTCGCCGAATCCAACCACCAACCATAGAGAGGCTACAAGACCAAATCGGTCAACTAGCCGAAAACATAAATGGGTGGGAAAAAGACGAGCATCCTATTCAACCTGTTCTGGGTTCACCAAACCAAGATAGTTTTATTCATCACGAACCTATCCAAAATCAGGTTGTTGAGGGAATAGAAGTGTTTAGTGGAGATAATGTGGATAGAGAATGTAACACTAGGAATGAGGTAGATAACATGTTTGAGGCACACACTCTAGGTTGGCAAAACCAACCATCACCTTGTAGTCAATAAATTTTTTCTCAAAACGCCAAAAGTCTAGTCCCTGCACCTTTTCAATCTCAATCTTCTATTGATCATATCCTTAATCTTTTCAAACAAAATGATCAACAGGACGATTGGATTGATTCTGAACCTCCCAAATCCAGTGACAAGTTTGACCAACTTTTTCAACTTGTCCAAACCAATGCTCATAGGCTTCAATCTTTAGATCAACACATTCAGTCTGTTATGAAACCCTTTGAAGAAATACCATATGAACAGACTAATGAAATGAGCGAGGTTATTTGGGAGACATCTGATAGGGAAAATGAATTTGAGAAAAATGTTGAAACGCCTCACATTGAAGGAAAAGATGACCTTATTAATATCATGACTCAACCCAACTCTGATTCCTCTTCAAGGAAGATGAATGTATACACTTCCTTAGAGTCTTCACTCTTTCAGGACGAGTCTATTGAGTCTACTTTAATTCCTCCATCCTTCTTGACAATTGTTGGATTTGACCTATTTCTGAACAATATGTTAGATACTTTTAATCTATGGGTTGACCAATTAGGACACACTGATTTACAAAATACTATGGCCCCTGTTGACATAGTCGAGAACATTCCCACACACATCCCATTGGGATGGGAATTGTCACCTTTTCAAGGTAACCTGGGAAAGGCATGTTTTGTAGGAATAATGTACCATCATTTGTTGCATGATCCTTTTCCATTCAAGAACTGTGCTGAAACGATTATCAGGCAATATGTGCTGAAGAGCTTGAAACATAGATGGCTCTAACATTGGCGCCTGGCTGAGGGCGTAAAACTCAGCGCTACTAGGAAGCAACCTAGACTTTTAAATGCTTATGTGTGTTTATTTTCTTTTTGTGTGATTTTTGCAGTCTGGCTAAAGACGATAAACTTAGCGCTACTAGGAGGCAACCTAGTGTTCTTTTTAAAATGCTTTAATATTTTAGTTTAAAACTCTAAAACCCCATAAAAGAGTATAAATGTTCTGGGTAGTTAAATTATTTTCTTAATATATTAGTTATTTTCCTTGACCATATTTCTTTTTGGTTTCTCCCCTATATATATTTATTCTTGACCCCCCTTATACTATTTTGTATAGATTAACTTACTATTATTTTTGATATGTTAGTGATAATCTATAAAATGCTTTGTCTACTAATCTTTAACTGCAGACTGATACATGCTTTGGCAAAAGTTTGTAGAAAAGCTTTGACATCAACATAGAAATACTTCACATCAAGTGATATCTTTCCTTACTATATTTCCCTTTATACCCGATCAACATGCACTGAAGAGTAAGCAAACCATAGGTTTAGGGATGTAGCATTTGTCATTATGTTATTACTTGCATATTACACTCTTACTGTTTTACATTGTTACTTGCTTGAGGACAAGCAAAGTTTCAGTGTGAGGGTGCATACGTTTCATGAAAAATGTTTTCAAAATATGCAAGAAATACACCATTTTTTGTTCATGAGAAGAGTAGTTTGCTACCTTACCTGTTAAAGATGATGATTTAGATGAGTTGAGAACCTGTGTTGTTAGGTTTGTATTGTGAAAAACTTTGAGGAAACTCTATAAGAAAAACTTTGGGGTACCGTATTCATGAGTAAACCTAGCTGTTCTTCCTTTCTTCAATTCATAGCTATGTGATTATGAAAGGACTGAGATAGGATTACCGTTTGTTATGAGAACTTCTTGTGATTGAAACCTAAACCCTTATGCCATGTTTGTACATTAAGTAATGTTACTCTATCTGTATGTACACTCTGAAGAAAAAAAAGAGAAAAAGAAAGAAAACAATCAAAAAAAGGGAAAAAGAAAAAAAAGTTGTACATATCTTTACTGTTGAATAAAATTTTTGGTGTAAATATGTTGTAAATCTCTAAGCACCACTATCCTAGACATTGTAATTTGGGATATATGCTATAGTGTAAGGTTTCAAGCCTGGATATCTCGGGTGATTAAGGCACGTAGGGGTCCCTTTGAAACCTGGCAACCTCAGTCATAATGGCGGGGGATTGTTGGCCTTAAAGCCTGCTACATGGGATATCTAGAAAGCAAAAAAGACTGAACACTATATAGAGATATTGTAAGTTGTACTTTTATATTTCTGGCAAATGTTAAAGGGTTAAGGCATGATCAAGAGTTTGATTGCAAATGTAGGTGAGAATATCAAAGTCTGATCTGTTTGCATAATTTGAAAATTGAGAATTGTATGAACTTAATTTGCTTAGTTTACTTCTAAATACATATTCTGAAGCAATCAATAGTCAATTTCCAATAAGAGTACTTATTTGAGAAAACTTTGTACAAAGGTTCTCTTATCATGTTTGTCATCAACTGCTGAATAGGTTTAAGATAGTAGATTATATTTCTCATGTTTCATACTTGGAAATTATTTGACAAAAGAAAGATATGTTAGATTATTTCATCTGTTTTTGACTTGTAAAAATTTTCTGCAAATTTCACTTTCACTTCTATTTTAAAGACAGTCTTGCTTGAGAGCAAGCAAGGTTTAGGTTTGGGGATGTTGATGTGACTGTATTTGTAGCACTTAAACCTTGGTATTTTGTACTATATTTGCATCTTAATTTGGGAATTATTGCAACACTTTGATACTTTCGATGCAATGTAGAATGATACCATAAAGTGGAAATTCATACCCAAAATGATCCAAAATGCAAGTCAAGAAGTGAAGAATGGGGAGAGCACGAGAACTAGTGGAAGAATTAAGCCGATAGAGATAGAATTTAGCCGAAACAAGTGCATAATCAAACTCGAAATACTGAAAATAGCCCGAAAATGCCTTGGTCAACGCTCGGTCAAAGCCCGGTCAAAACTCAAAATTCCAGCCCAGAAAGTCAACAAAAGGGCATTTGAGCGCGCCCTCTAGGCGCTCAAGTGCCCTGAACGAATATTCCACCAAGTTCTAGATGAAAACATGTGGCGAAAAATCAGCCGTCGGAGTAGATGGGCGCTTGAGCGCGCCTCAGAAGATTTCGGAAGACGCCACGTGTCAAGCAAGCAACCGTTGTAGCAGAAGCACGCTCAAGCACGCCAAACTCGACCTCGAGTGTGCCTCTGAATTTTTGTCTATAAATAGACCCCCCTCCCTTCAAATTATTAAATTAATTTTGGATTTTTGTTATTTTTAATAAATTTTTGACTTAATTCTAGTTAGTTTTAGTCGTCATTGTATTTAATTAATTAGTAGGATACGAGGAAAATCCCACCTAGGTAGTTCTTATTCAGGAAAATTTTGCCCGAATAGCTACTATTAGGGGGAAGTCCGACCCAAGTAGTTATTATTCGGGGAAGGTTATGCCCGAATAGCTTTTAATAGGAAAGCTCTTATTCGGGGGAAACTCATCCCTAGTAGTTCTTATTTGGGAAAAATTAGCTCATCCCGAATAGCTACGTTGCGTCGGACCTCTGCTCAAATTTTCGGGATAAGAATTATGCGTTTGTCGATACGGGGGAGCCTTTCTTGACTCTCTTTTATTTATAGAATTTGTATTCATTAATGTCTGAGTAGATTGATATTTAGGGGAGAATATTATAAATGTTAGTCTTTTAATATACGGTCTCGGATTCAGATTATACGCTTTTAATGCAATACATGGCTTGTTTTAATTCAGTAATGTCTTTCATACGTAATGTTTTTTAGTAGATGTATGAATGCTTTACTGTTAATATTGTCTTTCATAACGTAATGCTTTTAAGTAGATATTATGTTAGCCTTATTTTCGTGTCATGTATCCATGCTTTAAAAGAGAAACAAATAGCTTGACAAACTTAGAAGATTCCAAGAGACTATAGGTAATGCTTTTAAGTAGACTGTAATTTCTAGACTAGAAAGGAGAAGTTAATTACTTAGTTGAAACAGACCGTTTACACTAGGTTGCAAGGACAGATCCATACAAAGGATGGAATGACACCTACATCAGAGTAGTAATCGGGATTTTAATAGACTAAGTTAATTGACTAGGTTAAATGCTTATAGCTTAACCTCTTGCATAGAATCAGATAATCCTGAATACCGAGCCTAGATTAAGATGATTTCCTTTTGTATCCATATTTAGTTAATTTAATTTAGTTGTAGTATAATCAAACCACCTTGTATAAACTGTTATACTTCCGCTTTAAACACTTTCACACACTACTTCATCAACTTGCTAACGCGCTTCCCTGTGGTACGATTCCGCACTCGAAGCACACTATACTGCAAAGAACCGTGCACTTGCGGGTATTTTAACTTGGTCGTTTAACACCGATTTTACACACACAATTGATCACATCAATCAGGCATTGGTATCTTTTTCGGTATTTTCCTTTGGAATTCTTATTGGAGCTCTTGTTGGCATTTTCCTTGGATTTTTTCTTCGGTAATCTTATTCGGAGTTCTAAATTGGATTTATTAATTGAAGCCTTTATTTGGCATTCATAGTTGGGATTTCTTTTGACTTCTTACTCTGGATTTCCCATAAGGTATTCTTCTAGTTTTCATACCAAGATTTTGTTAGAATTCTTATTGGCATTCATGAGTGATGGGGTTCTAGGGAATTCCAAAAGAAGGCTCTTATTGGTGTGTTCTCTTGGTACTTCTACTTGGAATTCTTTGTGATTTCGCATTCGAACTACTTATTCACGCTATTCAAGATGCTTATGTGGATTTCTCTTGAAAAGAATAAATTGCGAGGGCGCAATTTGTTTAAGGGGGAAAGAATGTGACACCCAAGATTTCTCATCACGTTCATTCGTAACTGTTGCATATCTCTTTGAGCATTTCTTTTTCTTGACTATATATAAACTAATATCATTTTCTTGAAAAACACTTTCATTAATGCAAATCTTAATGGCCCATTAATTTATAACCCTTTATAATTAATGATAATCACATGCAAGCCCAAAACTTTAAAGAAAAACACAGGTCCATGGCCCATTCACACAAAGTGGCCCAATAGGTTAAAATCAAGCACAAGTAGATGTACATAAGGCTGCCCAAATCCAAATGTCTTTTAAGGCCCACATACATTAACTATAACCCAATAGTCCTTTGAAAGTATTATATCATTATATAATTGTGAAACCCAGTTTTCGTATTTGCCTCAATTTACGTGATTTGACATGTTTATGTGTTATATGAGTTAGAATGTGTTAATTTTTTGATTTATATTCCTAATACATGCTATAAGTGCATTAACGAAATTTTCAACAAAAACGACATCATAAATTTTATCGACGATTTTTGTGAATAGTGTTTTAAACACCAATCCGCTAAACTTTATACACGGGTGTTTTAAACATTTTAAAACCTAGTCCTCTGTTATTAATAGACCCATGTTTGATAAAAATTGATTCTGAAATGGAATAGAAATTTAAATGGACTTTTCGGGCGAAAAATAGCGTTTTTGAGCCAAATAGTGATTTCTTCTAAACCCGATTCTTACATTGACTTTCATTGACCTAGTATATATTAATATAAATGTATTTATATGTGGTATTAAATGATTTTAGATTAATTGTGCATTCAAAAGACATTTGAAAACAAATAATATGACTTTTCATCTTCTTTTGCAAAAATCGAGTTTTTAACCGAGTTGGGTGTTAATGTATACGTATGAAATTTGTTGTCACCTAAAATATACTACTTAAAAATAGTCTAAGTGTTAATTGCATTTGGGTGAGCAAAAATAGCCAAGAAAACAATTAAAAGACTAAAAATACTAATTAAAAGACTAAGTAAATCAACTTTGACTTTTATATTTTGTTGACTTGAGCTAATATATCACCAAACACAAATTAAAAACAAATCAAACACACTCACAAAACACACACATTACAGAAAATCCAAAGGGAAGCAAAAAGAAGACATTTTCAAGGTTTTTCAAAGTATTTTTCACATAGATTTTACAATTCAAGACCAAATCACTTTATTCAAAGCTTGATTTTGCTTGTTGGGCATCCATTCTACCTATTTCTAGCCTTAGTTTGTATCAAAGGTGAAAGAAAAAATTTAGATCTCAAAATGTCATTTTTATGTTAATTCATATAATCGAATTTTAAGCCGTTGAAATGTTAAATTGATGTTATATTATTGCTCAGTATATGCTAAGGACTAATTATATGTGTTTATATCAGTTTTGAACCGTTGTAGCATGATTTTTTATTTTCCGGGTATTAAAATTGAGTTGTTGGCTATTTGTTGAATAATTGGAGTGGTAGTGGTTGGAATCGATTGTTGTTAGCTTGTAAAAGTTTGTTAAAAATGTGGTAGTAATGTTGTAATGCCAAAATTTTGATTGTGATGTCGAGGTGAAAGTCCAAAAATTTCAGCCTAGGTGCATTGAGGTTTTAGGGTTGTTGGGCTTGATTCAGATGGATTATGGTTGATTTCCGAGGGGGCTAATGTAGTTGATTGAGTGGGTGAGTGATAGAAATTGATTTGGAGGTGTTTGGATTAGTAGAATGTAAGTTATGACTTTTAGAAGATTGGGTTGTCTTTCTGTAAAATGTTGAATTATGCCTTTGGATGTTTGGGTGGTGTTTGAGTGAATGAATTGTGAGTTGTTGATGGTTAGGCTAGGGTTTGGATGTGTGGTTATTGCATGTTAAGTTAGATGGTCTACTTTGTCATTTAACTTAGTTGTTGAGGTGCTAATTGTTTATTAGATGATATGTTGTTGAAATGACGATTATTGATTGATTATTAATGAGCCGGTAGATAGGCAACCTACTTTGTTGTCATCCTGTGATAATTGATTATTGATGAGTCGGGAGATAGTCAACGTGAAAGATTGTCCTCTTATGATATGAATGTTTATTATTATTGTCATGAGTCTTGATATGTGTGTGCTACCTCCCGGGCAGAGTCGGGCTATCGGGTTGAAAATGGTATAACTATCATAGACTACCCCCAACTCACATGGGCGGAGGTGCCATGGAGAGAGGGGCTAGTGAGGTACCTCGAGTACGTGAGTAATAGCGAGTTATAAGAAGAACGGTTGAAATCGTGATGACATTTGGAGCTACACCTACTAGAGTATCATTTATTGATTGGTTATGATAATTAATATGTTTATATTGTTATTAATGATTATTATGTGTTAACTGCTCAAAGGATGATTTCCAAGGAGTATAGTAAATACTGTTAGAAATCTATCGAATCCTCACTAAGCTTGTTTTATATAAGTTCACTCTCAATTATTGTATGCATATAGGTGAATTTGAACAAGATTATGGGTACGAGCCTCCAGAATAGGATAATGTGTCATATGTGGACGAGTCCTATGTGTGACGCCCGAGTTTTAGCCATGCATTCAATTACTGTTGCATCCCTTGTTTGCGCATTTCCTTCTGTGCATTATTAACTGTCTTCTTAAATTATTATTCACTCCGTTTTTAACTTCATGCTATTAGCGAATTAGCATTTTTATTAAATCATATTAATTGTTAGAGTAGTGGGAAAAATGTGCATTTGAGCTATAGGCGATAGGAGAACTCGTTTAGAAAATGATTTTTGTAGTTATATGAATAGTGTTACGTAACATAACTTAGGGAATGAATTAGCTAGCATTCATTTTACTATCTAGGCTCGTTTTAAGCTAACTAAGCGCATTTAGTGAACCATTTAAGCAAGCAACTTAGCCCCATTTAATATATAACTCACACAATACACACATTAGCTCATAACTTAGCAAAACAAAAAACAAAAAAAAGAGAGAGCATGCTGAAAACATTGTAGCAAATCCGAGAATTGCATAGGAGAAGAAATAGAGTTTTTTTGCTCAACAAATCCTCATTCCAAGCCAAGCCAAGCTAGGTGCAAGTGGTTTAGGGTGTCTACTAGCCTCCTAGGAGCTCCTACGCACATTGGTGAGGGATTTCACGGCTCATTTTTGCATTTCTAAATAGTTGTCAATTTCTTGATTTGTTGAAAATGTGTTCAAATGCTATTGTATTAATTATCTATGCTATTATACCATGTATATGAATGCTAGAGAACATATTTGAGCCGTCGTTTCGCAATTTAAACGGTTAGAATCGTTAGTTTGATTTTTAGGGTGAATAGTGACGTTTTTCTAGGGTTTTGCGTAATTGCTCGAATTAGCTTGATTCCATGCTTCTAATAGATGCTTTAGGTGCTAGTGAAGGTATTCTAATAGCCCCGTGCACTTGCATTGTCCTTAAATCGCTAAAAATGTAAAATAGTCGACTTTAATTTGGGGTTTTCGGGATTAATGCGAATCCGGGTGAATTCGGACTTCAATTCTAGTATCCTTAAGCTACCTAGGTGCTATAGAAGCCTTGATATCCCTTGTTTGAAGCTCAGGCATTGTAGGTGTAGTTTAAAGCCATAAGAGGGAATTTGGGACTTTCGAGGTTATTGCGGGCGTTTGAATGAGTTAGAGGGTTGAAAGGGTTCCTTGAGGGTTAGTTAGAAGGTTGGTAGAGTTTTCCTTTAAATTTGAATCATTAACTTTGGTTTGGAGGAGAAATAGCTTGAATAACAAAGGGGTTTAGGTGCAATTTCGGTTGTCTCGCGCTTCTAAGACCTTGGCATGACTTCTTGAATGTTTAAATGTAGTTTCAAGTTGGTGTGGAACTTTTGATGTAATTCTAATTATATCTTGTATATGCCATTTTGTAAAACTGCTTATTTGCTTGTATAAACTACTTCTATTCTAACTGCATTGAGGCAACTTCGAGCTTAAAACTGTATTAATTGGAGAAGGATTAGGGGTTGAATTATATACCATTAGAAAGCCTTACGAGTCTAGTTTCTACAGCTTTTTACGGTGCATTAATCGGAGTTGTCTAGAGCAAGTTATGATCATTTTGGTGAGATGTGTCAGAAATGCCCTGTTACGCGAGAATCTGAATTTTGTTGTTATTTTGCTATAGTAATGATATAATTCAGTTCTAATTGGATGTATTCGATCAAGACCTTATTGTGTAGTGTCCTTGGATGATTAATAACGTAATGGGGCTCTTATAGTTATGTTATTTTCATGAATTGTAATTGAAATATAATTGCTAGTAAAGTTAATTTAAATTGAAAGCTATTTTATTCGACTGTGAATGAGAAATGCTAGTAGAGTTGTGATGGTCACCACCTTTAGACATAGGTAATGTTTCTATATATGCTAAACAATTCAACTGTTAGAATTAGTTGTTGTTATCAATGTGCAACTAGTGAACACTTAGAAAGGTCAAGTAAACTATGTGGAAGAATGTGTTTAATGCTTTTTGAAACTACATGTAAGGTTAATTGTAAGTTGATAGTTGTCTATTATATGTTAAATGTAATTAACTTAAGTTAATACTACTAGTGATATGTTAGAATCTTAGCTTGAAGTATAGTTATTTTACTAAAATAGTATGTTAGTTATTAAATGGTTGATAGTTAACTTTTCTATTAGTTGATAAATGCATTTCTTTCCCTATGTGCTAATGTTGGGCTATCTTCATAGAGATATTACTAACTATTGTAAGTAAAGTAGAATATGAATTAGAAGTTCATTAAAGTAGTAAAAGACTGGGTAGTGTCATTGTGAATGAATGTGTCATTTGAACATTAAAGTAACCTAACCTTTATTATCTATATATCCTTTGGAGAAATTCTTTGAGTTGAGTTAATGGCTAGTTTATTGTTATGTGGAGTGAATTAATTTCTTGTACAAGTTATTAACTAAAGTAAAATGAGAAATAGTATGAGTAACTGCAGGCTCATGTGTTGATTTTAGTTAAACTAAATTCTAGCTCGATTTATATCTAGTTATAGCATGCTGGTTGAATCATTCTCATTTAAGTTTTTGAACTATCTTCTTAATTAACTTGTAGACTATTGAAAATATGGAATATATGTTAAGTTAAGGTATATAAAAGTGGTGTTTTGTTAAAAATAGAATTCTAATAGATATTGTATATATGCTAAATAAGCGAAGTTATAAGTTAGCTAACTTAGAATGAATGTTGTAGTTAAAGAGTAATTGAAGTAATGTTTGCTCATAGGTTCAAGGTGACTGGAAATGATGTGATTCAAACTTACATCTTGGAGCTCGGTAGAGGTGAGGGAGACTTCATCCTTATGTGCATAATAGTTTATTTACTTGTACTTAGATTATGTGCACTTATTGTCTATATATTGTGTGTGAGGGCAACTTACTTTGTTGTCCCTCAACCATGTGTTTATTGATTTATACTATTTTTATCATTTTGAGTGCATTGCATCGTGGTTGCGCAACCATTCGGGCATGGTAGTGTCGGGGAAACCGGGCGGCATCGGGCTTGCCGGTCCACCTCAGCTACCATGGTTGCCCAGTCCCTCTCTCGCTTGGGATGCCGCCCAGGGAGAGTTGGGTCGTAGGATTTCGGGGTACATCCGGAGTACACCCATTTTGGAGTTATAAGGGGATGCCGGCTTATTGATATCAGTGTCATTATTACATCAAGATTTCAGTTCGTGGCGTCGCTGGTGTGCCTCTGCCCTTTGGGGTATTCGCTTAGCCGGGACGTTACAGAAGTCAAAGTGTATCGTATCCTTTTTAATGTGTAGTAACTTGTTGTTTTAATTGTTCTTTGGTTGTAAAATGCTTTATTTGTACTAACTGCTGCATTGCACGTCCCCGGTAGACCTTATCCCTCACTGAGCAATTGTGATTGCTCATACCTCGCTAAACATGTTTCAGGAAGTGCTGAGGGTGAACCCCAACTAGTTGAGGTGCTAGTGGAAGAGGAAGAAGTTCAGGCTGAGCCTTTGCCCTAGTTGTTGTGTGTTTGTTGTCTAAGGTGGATTTGCCTTCTTGTTGTTACATGGTGTACTTGTATTGCTATAGCATGATCTATTTTGTGGCCTTAAGGCTATGTATATTCTTGTAGTTGCAAGTTGAAAGCTGTTGGTTGTAATGTTAGCTTTGAGATATTATGGTTTGTAATAACTTTTAATTCTCCTTTTAGTTCTTGCATGCTCGGGGGTGTATGTTTAGAGGTGTTGATTTCAACTTCTAAAATTGCTCTAATGTTATCATAGGATGGCATATTAAAAAGGTTTAATGAAAAGTTAAGTTGGGTGCATGCATGTGTGATTTGGAGCTGTTGTTTGTCTCCTGGCTTGGATGACCTTGAACCTTTGAATTTTAATCATAAAAGCTTGTTTTAGTATATTGTGGCTATTTTGAGCATTTACAGGTTTGAAAAATGTCCGCGGTACAGAGGAAACTCTGTCCGTTTTTCCCTAAAATTTTGTGACCGGGTTTGGTATTGGGTTGAGAATAGCATGGTTATTAGAGCCTCCGCTCTCGTGAGGGATCGGGGCGTTACAGGTGGTATCAGAGCTTAGTTAGCTCTCAGCCGGGATAGGGTCCTCGGCCTGTCGGGTTGTAATTCTTGTGTGTGTGCTTGTTAAGTGTGTCTTGAAAGTGTGTGCTTGAATGTGTGATTGTGTGTCTTGAATTGATTGTGTGCACCTATGTGATATAGTTATGTGTTATGTCTTAAATGTGTGCTGAGTGAAGTGAAGTTGCATCGAATTGACCTCGTGAATCGTTATCTGCTTGAATTATTGATTGTACCGTATGTATTTGAGCATTTTGAATTAAGTTTTGTTGTGAATTGAATTGGTTTTGTTATGATTTGCACTTGAATGATTTTGTTGCTTACATTGCTTTATATGCTCTTTTATAATCATGCTTGCATAATAGTTTAAAGAATGTTTATACATATGCAATAGTTTGGCATTCATACATAGTCCGTCGAATGGTAAGAAAAACTTCTTCCTCCCTTGAAGAGAGGTGATTAGTGGCTGGCCTTTCAAGTTATGTGGATTAGTAGGAACGTGAAGCGGTTGATCAACTCTTTTATTTGAGAATTGGTGTTGTAGGCAGAGCTCAGTTATTGGGATTCTTCTAAGGCCTTCTTCAGTGCTTAGCGGTCATAAATGAGTAGCTTCTTTTGGGGTTTCTATATGACAGTTCTCTGGAGCATATTCTTGGTATTTTTTTTTTTTATCAGGTATTCTTTTGTCGGCATCTCTCGAAAAAAAATTGGTATATGGATTCTTTTCACCCTTATTATCTGGTATTATTTACAATACTCCTGCTCGGAACTTTTATTGGTATTTTCTCGCCGCTCTTAGTTGGGATTCCATTCTTCTATGGTATTCATGCCAGCGGGATTCTTATTTGGATTTCGTAGTAGCATCTTTATTGGAGCCTTTATTTGGCCTTATTAAGTGAGGTTCGCAGACAATACTACTGGGATTTCTTAATGAGCTCCCACGAGAATTCGTATATGGTATTCTTGCTTAGCAACTGATGACGAATAATCGGAGTTGGTTTTCAGTTGATGAGGAGTTCTCTTGTGAAGAAGAATTGCGTGGACGCAATTAGTTTAAGGGGGAGAGGATGTGACGCCCGAGTTTTAGCCATGCATTCAATTACTGTTGCATCCCTTGTTTGCGCATTTCCTTCTGTGCATTATTAACTGTCTTCTTAAATTACTATTCACTCCGTTTTTAACTTCATGCTATTAGCGAATTAGCATTTTTATTAAATCATATTAATTGTTAGAGTAGTGGGAAAAATGTGCATTTGAGCTATAGGCGATAGGAGAACTCG
Organism: Ehretia macrophylla; assembly: GCA_037974665.1. Classification (NCBI taxonomy): domain Eukaryota; kingdom Viridiplantae; phylum Streptophyta; class Magnoliopsida; order Boraginales; family Ehretiaceae; genus Ehretia; species Ehretia macrophylla. The sequence goes on from CM075779.1 coordinate 73,651,533, forward strand.
TTTAGAAAATGATTTTTGTAGTTATATGAATAGTGTTACGTAACATAACTTAGGGAATGAATTAGCTAGCATTCATTTTACTATCTAGGCTCGTTTTAAGCTAACTAAGCGCATTTAGTGAACCATTTAAGCAAGCAACTTAGCCCCATTTAATATATAACTCACACAACACACACATTAGCTCATAACTTAGCAAAACAAAAAACAAAAAAAAGAGAGAGCATGCTGAAAACACTGTAGCAAATCCGAGAATTGCATAGGAGAAGAAATAGAGTTTTTTTGCTCAACAAATCCTCATTCCAAGCCTAGCCAAGCTAGGTGCAAGTGGTTTAGGGTGTCTACTAGCCTCCTAGGAGCTCCTACGCACATTGGTGAGGGATTTCACAGCTCATTTTTGCATTTCTAAATAGTTGTCAATTTCTTGATTTGTTGAAAATGTGTTCAAATGCTATTGTATTAATTATCTATGCTATTATACCATGTATATGAATGCTAGAGAACATATTTGAGCCGTCGTTTCGCAATTTAAACGGTTAGAATCGTTAGTTTGATTTTTAGGGTGAATAGTGACGTTTTTCTAGGGTTTTGCGTAATTGCTCGAATTAGCTTGATTCCATGCTTCTAATAGATGCTTTAGGTGCTAGTGAAGGTATTCTAATAGCCCCGTGCACTTGCATTGTCCTTAAATCGCTAAAAATGTAAAATAGTCGACTTTAATTTGGGACTTTCGGGGTTAATGCGAATCCGGGTGAATTCGGACTTCAATTCTAGTATCCTTAAGCTACCTAGGTGCTATAGAAGCCTTGATATCCCTTGTTTGAAGCCCAGGCATTGTAGGTGTAGTTTAAAGCCATAAGAGGGAATTTGGGACTTTCGAGGTTATTGCGGGCGTTTGAATGAGTTAGAGGGTTGAAAGGGTTCCTTGAGGGTTAGTTAGAAGGTTGGTAGAGTTTTCCTTTAAATTTGAATCATTAACTTTGGTTTGGAGGAGAAATAGCTTGAATAACAAAGGGGTTTAGGTGCAATTTCGGTTGTCTCGCGCTTCTAAGACCTTGGCATGACTTCTTGAATGTTTAAATGTAGTTTCAAGTTGGTGTGGAACTTTTGATGTAATTCTAATTATATCTTGTATATGCCATTTTGTAAAACTGCTTATTTGCTTGTATAAACTGCTTCTATTCTAACTGCATTGAGGCAACTTCGAGCTTAAAACTGTATTAATTGGATAAGGATTAGGGGTTGAATTATATACCATTAGAAAGTCTTACGAGTCTAGTTTCTACAGCTTTTTACGGTGCATTAATCGGAGTTGTCTAGAGCAAGTTATGATCATTTTGGTGAGATGTGTCAGAAATGCCCTGTTACGCGAGAATCTGAATTTTGTTGTTATTTTGCTATAGTAATGATATAATTCAGTTCTAATTGGATGTATTCGATCAAGACCTTATTGTGTAGTGTCCTTGGATGATTAATAACGTAATGGGGCTCTTATAGTTATGTTGTTTTCATGAATTGTAATTGAAATATAATTGCTAGTAAAGTTAATTTAAATTGAAAGCTATTCTATTCGACTGTGAATGAGAAATGCTAGTAGAGTTGTGATGGTCACCACCTTTAGACATAGGTAATGTTTCTATATATGCTAAACAATTCAACTGTTAGAATTAGTTGTTGTTATCAATGTGCAACTAGTGAACACTTAGAAAGGTCAAGTAAACTATGTGGAAGAATGTGTTTAATGCTTTTTGAAACTACATGTAAGGTTAATTGTAAGTTGATAGTTGTCTATTATATGTTAAATGTAATTAACTTAAGTTAATACTACTAGTGATATGTTAGAATCTTAGCTTGAAGTATAGTTATTTTACTAAAATAGTATGTTAGTTATTAAATGGTTGATAGTTAACTTTTCTATTAGTTGATAAATGCATTTCTTTCCCTATGTGCTAATGTTGGGCTATCTTCATAGAGATATTACTAACTATTGTAAGTAAAGTAGAATATGAATTAGAAGTTCATTAAAGTAGTAAAAGACTGGGTAGTGTCATTGTGAATGAATGTGTCATTTGAACATTAAAGTAACCTAACCTTTATTATCTATATATCCTTTGGAGAAATTCTTTGAGTTGAGTTAATGGCTAGTTTATTGTTATGTGGAGTGAATTAATTTCTTGTACAAGTTATTAACTAAAGTAAAATGAGAAATAGTATGAGTAACTGCAGGCTCATGTGTTGATTTTAGTTAAACTAAATTCTAGCTCGATTTATATCTAGTTATAGCATGCTGGTTGAATCATTCTCATTTAAGTTTTTGAACTATCTTCTTAATTAACTTGTAGACTATTGAAAATATGGAATATATGTTAAGTTAAGGTATATAAAAGTGGTGTTTTGTTAAAAATAGAATTCTAATAGATATTGTATATATGCTAAATAAGCGAAGTTATAAGTTAGCTAACTTAGAATGAATGTTGTAGTTAAAGAGTAATTGAAGTAATGTTTGCTCATAGGTTCAAGGTGACTGGAAATGATGTGATTCAAACTTACATCTTGGAGCTCGGTAGAGGTGAGGGAGACTTCATCCTTATGTGCATAATAGTTTATTTACTTGTACTTAGATTATGTGCACTTATTGTCTATATATTGTGTGTGAGGGCAACTTACTTTGTTGTCCCTCAACCATGTGTTTATTGATTTATACTATTGTTATCATTTTGAGTGCATTGCATCGTGGTTGCGCAACCATTCGGGCATGGTAGTGTCGGGGAAACCGGGCGGCATCGGGCTTGCCGGTCCACCTCAGCTACCATGGTTGCCCAGTCCCTCTCTCGCTTGGGATGCCGCCCAGGGAGAGTTGGGTCGTAGGATTTCGGGGTACATCCGGAGTACACCCATTTTGGAGTTATAAGGGGATGCCGGCTTATTGATATCAGTGTCATTATTACATCGAGATTTCAGTTCGTGGCGTCGCTGGTGTGCCTCTGCCCTTTGGGGTATTCGCTTAGCCGGGACGTTACAGAAGTCAAAGTGTATCGTATCCTTTTTAATGTGTAGTAACTTGTTGTTTTAATTGTTCTTTGGTTGTAAAATGCTTTATTTGTACTAACTGCTGCATTGCACGTCCCCGGTAGACCTTATCCCTCACTGAGCAATTGTGATTGCTCATACCTCGCTAAACATGTTTCAGGAAGTGCTGAGGGTGAACCCCAACTAGTTGAGGTGCTAGTGGAAGAGGAAGAAGTTCAGGCTGAGCCTTTGCCCTAGTTGTTGTGTGTTTGTTGTCTAAGGTGGATTTGCCTTCTTGTTGTTACATGGTGTACTTGTATTGCTATAGCATGATCTATTTTGTGGCCTTAAGGCTATGTATATTCTTGTAGTTGCAAGTTGAAAGCTGTTGGTTGTAATGTTAGCTTTGAGATATTATGGTTTGTAATAACTTTTAATTCTCCTTTTAGTTCTTGCATACTCGGGGGTGTATGTTTAGAGGTGTTGATTTCAACTTCTAAAATTGCTCTAATGTTATCATAGGATGGCATGTTAAAAAGGTTTAATGAAAAGTTAAGTTGGGTGCATGCATGTGTGATTTGGAGCTGTTGTTTGTCTCCTGGCTTGGATGACCTTGAACCTTTGAATTTTTAATCATAAAAGCTTGTTTTAGTATATTGTGGCTATTTTGAGCATTTATAGGTTTGAAAAATGTCCGCGGTACAGAGGAAACTCTGTCCGTTTTTCCCTAAAATTTTGTGACCGGGTTTGGTATTGGGTTGAGAATAGCATGGTTATTAGAGCCTCCGCTCTCGTGAGGGATCGGGGCGTTACACTATGTGCCAAAGTCTTGTCCTTGATATCTGATGTTGTACTCTTTTGTTATCTTGTATATTAAAACTAGTTGGTTTGTATTTACTTAGAAGTTATGATGTATAAGATGTTGTAAAGATAATGGATTAAATGTTGCTAGTTTAGTAGTCTTGTTTTGGAATATGATTAGGTTGCTAGATTGGTTATAATTGGAAATGTATGTTATATAGTAAATGTATGATGTTGGAACGGAGGCGTATAACCTATAGATGCAATGGTAAAAGAATGTTTAATGTATATTATGGTTGTGTTGTTTAATTGTTGAATTGTTTGTGGAGTTGGTTGTATGAGTTGCGAAGAAGTTGGTTTAATGCCTCGGTGTCCTAATTACTGTCGTTATACTGCCGAAATTCCGTTGCATCCTGACTGATTGTAGGAAGGGTCTAGTTGGGGCGTGACATTAAGTGGTATCAGAGCGCATGTTTAGCTGTCAACTGGGGTATACTCGGAATGTGGGTACTAGTCTAAGCATGCAAGTATGTATTAATTGAAAGAAAAGTAAAACATATGTTAATATGTTTATGTGATTAATTTACTTATGTGTCTAACTTTCTATGCGACCAATATGTTTTATGTGTTAAGTGAACTAATGTTGGCAATATGCTTTATGTGACAACGTGCCTTATGGACTCAATGTGTTGTAATTAATGGGCGTTATGTGATTAATGTGCATTATGTGACAAATGTGTTTTATGTGATTGAAGTGTCTTGTGTGAAGTTAGTTGTTTATATGGTTTTAATTGTTTATAACTAACTTATGTGAAACAATGTGCTTTAGGTGCTCAATGTTCTTTAAGTGACCAATGTGAGTTACGTGATCAACTTGTTTTATGTGAAGTTTGTTGCTTATGTGACTTTAATTGTTTATAACTTACTTCCGTAATATAACCAATTTATGTGATATTGGCTATCTATGTGATGCATTGTGTGCTATGTGATAATGTTGTAATATATGATAATCATGTAATATGTTGGTACTTGTTTTCATGTGATGTAATTGTATATATGCTGCAACTGTGTGTGACTCTTTTGGGTGAAGTAGGGATGACTGCAAGAGCTTTCAGAACCAGAGGTAGGCTGTGATTTTGAATTATTATTATTCTAGTAGTTTATCAATGAGATTTTAATTGTTATGTTTATGGATTTTAGTCTCGGCTTAGTGGATTGATCTTGATGTTCCTTTAGCGAGAATGAAGTTGTCCGAGGAAATAACAATGTATTTTGATGACTAGAATTACTTTTTTTGCCCTGTTTAACTTGTTATTACTTGGAGTTGAGTCATAAGCAGAGATTCCCTTGAAGATGTGATTATGCACTTTTGGAGTCTCAACTCAAATTATACTTTCTTGAGGTTATTTTAGAATACAATTTATTTGAGGAATTAGTGATGTATATTTGTGAATGGAATAGATTGTGGTATAACGTGTGAATATTTCTACTATTTGGGATTGCTATATTATTAATGGATATTTTGGAGTTTTGATCATTAAACCTTGGAGCCAATTGGAGTAATTCCTGATTAAAGTCACTTTATTCGAATATGTAATTGTTGGGAGGTATAGTTATTTGATGAAATAAGAATGCATTTTGGTGACCGAACATTTACTTGCTTACATCAAGCTTTTGAGTTCTAGGTGGTATGACTTTCTAAATTGTTGATTGGGGATTCGCTCGTGTTATATTGGGTTAATATGAATCTGCATTGTGTTATCAGATTTTGGAGTCTTCATCAGTCAATCTTGTTGGGTAATCGGTGATTTATCTTGTTTGGTGATTAGTCTGTACGGAATATAAATTTTGGAGTGATTGTATGACTCCTCATGTTCTCTGGATCTCCTTAGTGTCTTGTTTTGGAGAGAGATAGATTGTAGGATTTGATTTAATGGTGTTTAAGTGTGTAGGTGGGACACCCTTCTTGTGCTTCATAATTCTATTGGTCTTATATTTCTCTTCTACTCTGTTCTCACTTATTTGAGAGAGAGTTACACTTTTCTAACCTATCAATTGTTTCTTGAAAGTTTGCTTATTGGATTAATGGATCCTATACTCATTTGACATTGTTTCTGTTCTTAACATTCATACTTGCTTCCTATAACAATGTCACTTATTGGAGTTAAGGTTTGAGACTTCTATATTTCATTCTATATCTCCAGCCATTGGTTTCAATATTTCATTTCATCCTATTCGTTTGAAAGTAATATCTCAATTGGTATACCATTTTACTTATTCGAATCTCACATGCTTGATGTACTCCTTACCTAAGTACATCATTATCATTCTTGTTGATCCTTGTTAATCCTATTGTTTTAGTATTAAATCCTGAGTCATTACTTTGCTTGTAATTGCTCATTCAATATACTCAGCATTGTCCTTTCTTATTTGTACTTCTTTGGTTGTTGCGTGCTGAGGTACTCATTATATTGCCACTCATATTTTCTATTGAATTAATCTTCTCTTATTTCTTAATTTCATTTCGCCCCAAGTACAACTTACTTGTTGGTTCCTTGAACAATCATCGAGAATTGAAATGTCTACTTGTTCAGGAATGTTTGTTCAACATACTCAGCATTGTTTTGACCCGTCATCATCCTTTGTTCGTGCTTATTTAGCTGATAGGTGCTGAGACATTCCATATCCTAGTTATCATGTTTTCTTATTAAACTATTAGCCTCTTGATTCTCTAATTTGTTTGACCTCTTGTTCACTTGATTGTTGGCTCGAATATGACTTTCCATATCCTTATTTCCTTGTAAATTTCATAATAGCCATATTCTGACCAATGTCACTTTTGAGATATTCCCTTAATCAATAATCATTCATGTTATTGTGAATGAGTTTTAAAACCCTCGGGGTGTTCATAGAGACCTTAGAATTGCGATTTCTTTCATATGCAATATGATATTAGGTGGGAGTGAATTATGAATTGAGAACTGTTTTGGGAATTGTGATAATCATCTTGCAATTAACAAAGTTTATTTCCTTTGAGATCTTTGTTTAGATATCATCCTAAGAGATAAATGAGAACTAAGAGAAGTATTGTTAACGTGTAACGATTGAGGACTTAGTTGTTTGTCAGTTCGAAAATTGCGTAGACGCAATTGTTTTAAGGGGGGGAGAATGTGAAATCTCAATTTTCGACTTTGCCTCGATTTACATGATTTGACATGTTTATGTGTTATATGAGTTAGAATGTGTTAATTTTGTGATTTATATTCGTAATACATGCTGTAACGCCCCGATCCCTCACGAGACCGGAGGCTCTAATAACCATGCTATTCTCAACCTAATACAAAACCCAGTCACAAAATTTTAGGAAAAAACGGACAGAGTTTCCTCTGTACCGCGGACATTTTTCAAACCTGTAAATGCTCAAAATAGCCACAATATACTAAAACAAGCTTTTATAATTAAAATTCAAAGGTTCAAGGTCATCCAAGCCAGGAGACAAACAACAGCTCCAAATCACACATGCATGCACCCAACTTAACTTTTCATTAAACCTTTTTAACATGCCATCCTATGATAACATTAGAGCAATTTTAGAAGTTGAAATCAACACCTCTAAACATACACCCCCAAGCATGCAAGAACTAAAAGGAGAATTAAAAGTTATTACAAACCATAATATCTCAAAGCTAACATTACAACCAACAGCTTTCAACTTGCAACTACAAGAATATACATAGCCTTAAGGCCATAAAATAGATCATGCTATTGCAATACAAGTACACCATGTAACAACAAGAAGGCAAATCCACCTTAGACAACAAACACACAACAACTAGGGCAAAGGCTCAGCCTGAACTTCTTCCTCTTCCACTAGCACCTCAACTAGTTGGGGTTCACCCTCCGCACTTCCTAAAACATGTTTAGCGAGGTATGAGCAATCACAATTGCTCAGTGAGGGATAAGGTCTACCGGGGGCGTGCAATGCAGCAACTTAACACAATTAATACAATAGATAAACAGTGAATAACAATTCTAATACCACATTTTAAAAGGATACAATCGATAACCCTTATCACTCCAAATCTTCGATCCCCGATCCACGAACCACGATCTCGATCTCGATATGCCGGCATCCCTTACACCAATGGGTACTCCGGATGTACCCGATCCTACGACCCAACACCCCCTGGCAATCTCCGGACCAAGCGAGTGAGGGAATAACAGACAGAGCTAAGGCAACCAACACTGGCAAGCCCGATGCCGCCTAGCGAGGCCATCGCATCCGCCACGACAATGAGGTTGCGCAACCACGATGCAATGCAAGAATTATAACAATGACAATATAATCAGGAAACACATTTAAGGACAAAGTAATTTGTTCTCGCACCAAGTTACAATTTAGCAATAATAAGCATATATCAATTACGCAATTATACTAAACAATATACTCTTTTAGAAAGAAAATAAACTATGATGCACGTAAGGATGCAGGTCCCTCACCTCTACCGAGCTCCAAGATGTAAGTTTGAATCACATCATTTCCAGTCACCTTGAACCTATGAGCAAACATTACTTCAATTACTCTTTAACTACAACATTCATTCTAAGTTAGCTAACTTATAACTTCGCTTATTTAGCATATATACAATATCTATTAGAATTCTATTTTTAACAAAACACCACTTTTATATACTTTAACTTAACATATATTCCATATTTTCAATAGTCTACAAGTTAATTAAGAAGATAGTTCAAAAACTTAAATGAGAATGATTCAACCAGCATGCTATAACTAGATATAAATCGAGCTAGAATTTAGTTTAACTAAAATCAACACATGAGCCTGCAGTTACTCATACTATTTCTCATTTTACTTTAGTTAATAACTTGTACAAGAAATTAATTCACTCCACATAACAATAAACTAGCCATTAACTCAACTCAAAGAATTTCTCCAAAGGATATATAGATAATAAAGGTTAGGTTACTTTAATGTTCAAATGACACATTCATTCACAATGACACTACCCAGTCTTTTACTACTTTAATGAACTTCTAATTCATATTCTACTTTACTTACAATAGTTAGTAATATCTCTATGAAGATAGCCCAACATTAGTACATAGGGAAAGAAATGCATTTATCAACTAATAGAAAAGTTAACTATCAACCATTTAATAACTAACATACTATTTTAGTAAAATAACTATACTTCAAGCTAAGATTCTAACATAACACTAGTAGTATTAACTTAAGTTAATTACATTTAACATATAATAGACAACTATCAACTTACAATTAACCTTACATGTAGTTTCAAAAAGCATTAAATACATTCTTCCACATAGTTTACTTGACCTTTCTAAGTGTTCACTAGTTGCACATTGATAACAACAACTAATTCTAACAGTTGAATTGTTTAGCATATAAAGAAACATTACCTATGTCTAAAGGTGGTGACCATCACAACTCTACTAGCATTTCTCATTCACAGTCGAATAGAATAGCTTTCAATTTAAATTAACTTTACTAGTAATTAGATTTCAATTACAATTCATGAAAACAACATAACTATAAGAGCCCCATTACGTTATTAATCATCCAAGGACACTACACAATAAGGTCTTGATCGAATACATCCAATTAGAACTGAATTATATCATTACTATAGCAAAATAACAACAAAATTCAGATTCTCGCGTAACAGGGCATTTCTGACACATCTCACCAAAATGATCATAACTTGCTCTAGACAACTCCGATTAATGCACCGTAAAAAGCTGTAGAAACTAGACTCGTAAGGCTTTCTAATGGTATATAATTCAACCCCTAATCCTTCTCCAATTAATACAGTTTTAAGCTCGAAGTTGCCTCAATGCAGTTAGAATAGAAGCAGTTTATACAAGCAAATAAGTAGTTTTACAAAAGGGCATATACAAGATATAATTAGAATTACATCAAAAGTTCCACACCAACTTGAAACTACATTTAAACATTTAAGAAGTCATGCCAAGGTCTTAGAAGCGCGAGACAACCGAAATTGCACCTAAACCCCTTTGTTATTCAAGCTATTTCTCCTCCAAACCAAAGTTAATGATTCAAATTTAAAGGGAAACTCTACCAACCTTCTAACTAACCCTCAAGGAACCCTTTCAACCCTCTAACTCATTCAAACGCCCGCAATAACCTCGAAAGCCCCAAATTCCCTCTTATAGCTTTACACTACACCTACCTCATCCGGGCTTCAAACAAGGATTAGCAAAACTTCTATAGCACCTAGGTAGCCTAAGGATACCAAAAGTAGAGCCCGAATCCACCCGGATTCGTCTTAACCCCGAAACCCCTTTATTAAAGTCGACTATTTTACGTTTTATGCGATTTTAGAGCAATTCAAGTGCACGGGGCTATTAGACTACCTTCATTAGCACCTAAAGCATCTATTAGGAGTGTTGAATCAAACTAATTCGAGCAATTACACAAAACCCTAGAAAAAATGTCACTAGTCACCTCATGAATTAAACTAACGATTCCAACCGTTTAAAAAGCGAAACAATGGTTCAAATATGTTCTCTAGCACTCATATACAAGGTATAATAACATAGATAATCAATACAATAGTATTTGAACACATTTTCAACAAATCAAGAAATAGCAACTATTTGAAAATAAGAAAATAAGCCGTGAAATCCCTCACCAATGCGCGTAGGAGCTCCTAGGAGGCTAGTAGACACCCTAAACCACTTGCACCTAGCTTGGCTTGGCTTGGAATGAGGATTTGTTGAGCAAAAAAAACTCTATTTATTCTCCTATGCAATTCTCGGATTTGCTACAGTGTTTTCAGCATGCTCTCTTTTTTTTTTTGCTAAGTTATGAGCTAATGTATGTGTTGTGTGAGTTATATATTAAATGGGGCTAAGTTGCTTGCTTAAATGGTTCACTAAATGCGCTTAGTTAGCTTAAAACGAGCCTAGATAGTAAAATGAATGCTAGCTAATTCATTCCCTAAGTTATGTTACGTAACACTATTCATACAACTACAAAAATCATTTTCTAAACGAGCTCTCCTATCGCCTCTAGTTCAAATGCACATTTTTCCCACTACTCTAACAATTAATATGATTTAATAAAAATGCTAATTCGCTAATAGCATGAAGTTAAAAACGGAGTGAATAGTAATTTAAGAAGACAGTTAATAATGCACAGAAGGAAATGCGCAAACAAGGGATGCAACAGTAATTGAATGCATGGCTAAAACTCGGGCGTCCCACATGCTATGTGTGTATTCATGAAATTTTCATAAAAACGGCATCAGAAATTTTATTGACGATTTTTGTGAATAAAGTTTTGAACACCTGTCCGATAAAATTTTTACACTGGTGTTTTAAACGTTTTAAAACCTAGTCCTCTTTTATTAGTAGACCCATGTTTGATAAAAATTGATTCTGAAATAGAATAGAAATTTAAATGGACTTTTCAGGTGAAAAATAGCGTTTTTGTGCCAAATAGTGATTTCTTCTAAACCCGATTATTGCATTGACTTTCATTGACCTAGTATATATTAATATAAATGTATTTATATGTGGTATTAAATGATTTTAGATTAATTGTGCATTCAAAAGACATTTGAAAATAAATAATATGACTTTTCATCTTCTTTTGCAAAAATCGAGTTTTTAACCGAGTTGGGTGTTAATGTATACGTATGAAATTTGTTGTCACCTAAAATATAATACTTAAAAATAGTCTAAGTGTTAATTGCATTTGGGTGAGCAAAAATAGCCAAGAAAACAATTAAAAGACTAAAAATACTAATTAAAAGACTAAGTAAATCAACTTTGACTTTTATATTTTGTTGACTTGAGCTAATATATCACCAACACACAATTAAAACAAAGCAAACACACTCACAAAACACACACATTACTGAAAATCCAAAGGGAAGAAAAAAGAAGACATTTTCATGGTTTTTCAAAGCATTTTTCACATAGATTTTGCAATTCAAGTACAAATCACTTCATTCAAAGCTTGATTTTGCTTGTTGGGTATCTATTCTACCTATTTCTAGCCTTAGTTTGCATCAAAGGTGAGAGAAAAATTCTAGATCTCAAAATGTCATTTTTATGTTAATTCATATAATCGAATTTTAAGCCATTGAAATGTTAAATTGATGTTATATTATTGCTCAGTATATGCTAAGGGCTGATTATATGTGTTTATATCAGTTTTGAACCGTTGTAGCATGAATTTTTATTTTCAGGGTATTAAAATTGAGTTGTTAGCTATTTGTTGAATAATTGGAGTTGTGGTGGTTGGAATTGATTGTTGTTAGCTTGTAAAAGTTTGTTAAATATGTGGTAGTAATGTTGTAATGCCAAAATTTTGATTGTGATGTCGAGGTGAAAGTCCTGAAATTTCAGCCTAGGTGCATTGAGGTTTTAGGGTTGTTGGGCTTGATTCGGATGGATTATGGTTGGTTTCGGAGGGGGCTAATGTAGTTGATAGAGTGGGTGAGTGATAGAAATTGGTTTGGAGGTGTTTGGATTTGTAGAATGTAAGTTATGACTTTTAGAAGATTGGGTTGTCTTTTTTTAAAATGTTGAATTATGTCTTTGGATGTTTGGGTGGTGTTTGAGTGAATAATTGTGAGTTGTTGATGGTTAGGCTAGGGTTTGGATGTGTGGTTATTGCATGTTAAGTTGGATGACCTACGTTGTCATCTAACTTAGTTGTTGGGTTGTTAATTGTTTATTAGATGATATGTTGTTGAAATGATGATTATTGATTGATTATTGATGAGCCGAGAGATAATCAACGTGAAAGGTTGTCCTCCTATGATATGAATGTTTATTATTATTGTCATGAGTCTTGATATGTGCGTGCCACCTCTCGGGCAGCATCGGGCTGTCGGGTTAAAAATGGCATAACTATCATAGGCTACCCCCAGCTCGCATGGGCGGAGGTGCCATGGAGGGATGGGCTAGTGAGGCACCTCGGATGCGTGAGTAATGGGGAGTTATAAGAAGAACGGTTGAGATCATGATGGCATTTGGAGCTACACCAACTAGAGTATCCTTTATTGATTGGTTATTATAATTAATGTGTTTATATTGTTATTGATGATTATTATATGTTTACTGCTCAAATGATGATTTCCAAGGAGTATTGTAAATACTATTAGAGATCTATCGAATACTCATTGGGTTTGTTTTATATAAGCTCATTCTCAATTATTGCATGCATACAGGTGAATTTGAACAAGATTACGGGTACGTGCCTCCAGATGAGGATAATGTGCCATATGTGGACGAGTCCTATGTTCCAGAGTCTTGTCCTTGATATCTAATGTTGTACTCTTTTGTTATCTTGTATATTAAAACTAGTTGGTTTGTATTTACTTAGAAGTTATGATGTATAAGATGTTGTAAAGATAATTGATTAAATGTTGCTAGTTTAGTAGTCCTGTTTTGGAATATGATTAGGTTGTTAGATTGGTTATAATCTATTTTGGGAAATGTATGTTATATAGTAAATGTATGATGTTGGAACAGAGGCGTATAACCTATGGATGCAATGGTAAAAGAATGTTTGATATATATTATGGTTGTGTTGTTTAATTGTTGAATTGTTTGTGTAGTTGGTTGTATGAGTTGCGAAGAGGTTGGTTTAGAGCCTCGGTGTCCTAATTAATGTCGTTATACTGCTGAAATTCCGTTGCGTCCTGACTAATTGTAGGAGGGATCGAGTTGGGACGTGACATTAAGTGGTATCAGAGCGCATGTTTAGCTGTCAACCGGGGTATCCTTGGAATGTAGGTAGTGGTCTAAGCATGCAAGTATATATTAATTGAAAGAAAAGTGAAACTTATGTTAATATGTTTATGTGATTAATTTACTTATGTGTCTAACTTTCTATGTGACCAATATGCTTTATGTGTTAAGTGAACTAACGTGGTCAATATGCTTTATGTGACAATGTGCCTTATGGACTCAATGTGTTGTAATTAATGTGCATTATGTGACAAATGTGTTTTATGTGATTGAATTGTCTTGTGTGAAGTTAGTTGTTTATGTAGTTTTAATTGTTTATAACTTGCTTATGTGAAACAATGTGCTTTAGGTGCTCAATGTTCTTTAAGTGACCAATGTGAGTTACGTGATTAACTTTTTTTATGTGAAGTTTGTTGCTTATATAACTTTAATTGTTTATAACTTACTTCCGTAATATAACCAATTTATGTGATATTGGCTTTCTATGTGTTGCATTGTGTGTTATGTGATAATGTTGTAATATATGATAATCATGTAATATGTTGGTACTTGATTTCATACGATGTATTTGTATATATGCTGCAACTGTGTATGACTCTTTTGGGTGAAGTAGGGATGATTGCAAGAGCTTTCGGAACCAGAGGTAGGCTGTGATTTTGAACTATTATTATTCTAGTAGTTTATCAATGAGATTTTAATTGTTATGTTTATGGATTTTAGTCTCGGCTTAGTGGATTGATCTTGATGTTCCTTTAGCGAGAGTGAAGTTGTTCGAGGAAATAACAATGTATTTTGATGATTAGAATTACTTTTTTTGCCCTGTTTAACTTGTTATTACTTGGAGTTGAGTCATAAGCAGAGATTCCCTTCAAGATGTGATCATGCACTTTTCGAGTCTCAACTCAAATTATACTTTCTTGAGGTTATTTTAGAATAAAATTTATTTGAGGAATTAGTGATGTATATTTGTGAATGGAATAGATTGTGGTATAACATGTGAATATATCTACTATTTGGGATTGTTATATTATTAATGGATATTTTGGAGTTTTGATCATTAAACCTTGGAGCCAATTGGAGTAATTCCTAACTAAAGTTACTTTATTCGAATATGTAATTGTTGGGAGGTAGAGTTATTTGAGGAAATAAGAATGCATTTTGGTGACTGAACATTTACTTGTCTACTCGAGCTTTTGAGTTCTAGGAGGTATGACTTTCTAAATTGTTGATTGGGGATTCACTTGTGTTATATTGGGTAAATATGAATCTATATTGTGTTATCAGATTTTGGAGTCTTCATCAGTCAATCTTGTTGGGCAATCGGTGATTTATCTTGTTTGGTGATTAGTCTGTACAGAATGTAAATTTTGGAGTGATTGTATGACTGTGAAACCCCACTTTCTTGCTTATCTCGTTTTACGTGTTTTACCTCGTTTTGCGTACATATGATCTGTTTATGTGCTATAGGACCTAGAAAGTTATAAATTTGATGTCAATACTTCTAATACGTGCTAAATGTGCATTCATGAAATTTTCATCAAAAACGGGATCAGAAATTTTATCGTCGATTTTCAGTGAATAGTATTTTCGAAACACGTCCGCTAAAATTTTGAAACTAGTCTTTTTAACCCTTCTAGACCTAGTCCACGGACTTTAATAGACCTGTGTTTGATGAAAACGGTTTTAAAATCGGCTTAAGAATTTATTAGGGTTTTTACACCGACTTTTGCGAAAATCGAGTTTTAAGCCGACTCGGGTGGAATTCTTTGAATGTAAAACTTCTTGTCACCTAAAAAATAACTCACTTGAGATATCTTGGGGGTTGCATAATTATTTTTAACTTGGTGAGTACTAAAATGCAATTAAAGTCATTAAAAATACAAAAATGCCTATTAAAATAACTTTGACTTTAATTAAATATTTGACCTTATAAGCTCATGTCCTCAACACACACTCACACAACACAAAAACACCACCACACACACACACATTGCCGTGAGGTTGAGGAGAGAAAAGAGAAGAGAAAAACTTAAGCTTTCAATCCAATTTTTCAAAGAAAAACCTAGTTTTTGTCCGTGAAACTTCGCACCGACTTGGATTCTGCTTGTTGGGCACGCATTGCACGCATTCCTAGGCTTATATCGCATCTAAGGTGAGAGAAAAATTCTAGATCTCAAAATGTCATTTTTGTGTTTTTGCGTATAAATGAAGATTGAACCGTTAGAATTGAAATCTGATGATAGATTATTGCTCCTTGCATGCTAGGGATCATTATATACTAATACTACGAGTTTCTGTCGGATATAGCATAATTTTTATTTTCCGGGTATTTAATTTTGAATAAAATGTTCAAAGTTGATTTAATTGAGTTGTGTTGATCGAAATCGATTGCCGTCGATTTCTAAATACTTGATAATTACGTGTTAGCGCTGTTGTAATGCCGAATTTTCGATTACATTGTTTGTGTGAAAATCCGGAAAATCCAGCCATGACATCTTAGGATTTTAGGGTTATCGGGCATGATTTGGAGGTGTTATGGTGGATTTCCGAGAGGGCTAATGTAGTAGGTTGAATGGGTGAGTGATAGGAACTGATTTGGCAATGTTTGGATTAGTAGATTGTAAGTTATGAATTTTAGAAGTTTAGGTTGTCATTCTTTAATTTCTTGAACGATGCCTTAGATGGTTGGGTAGTGTTCGAGTGATGAATGGTGAGTTGTTGTTGAGTAATTTAGAGTTTAATTATGAATATTATGCATGTCCGGTTAGATGGCCTACTTTGTCATCTAACTACGTTGTTTGATGTTTAATTTAATATTGATGTTATATTGATGTTATATTGATGTTATTGATTGATGATTATTGAATGCGGGAATTGGGCACTCTTGTTGCTGATCTCCCAATTGATTGATCGATTTATGCTTGCATGATGATTGATGAATATGGAGCCTTGGTATGTGTGTGCCACCTCTCGGGCAGCGTCGGGCTGTCGGGTTGAAACCGGCATGACTGCCATAGGTTACCCCCAGCTCGCATGACGGAGATGTCATGGAGGGAAGGGGATAGTGAGGTACCTCGGGTGCGTGAGTAATGGGGAGTTATAAGAAGAACGGTTGAGATCGTGATGGCGTTTGGAGCTACACCAAATAGAGTATCCTTATTGATTGGTTATATAGTTATGTGATGATAGCATTATTTATGTTGTTATGTGATGATAGCATTATTATTGTTGTTGTGTGTTTACTTGCTCAAAGGACTAAATCCAAGGAGCGTAGTGAATACTGTCGAGATCTATCGGATCCTCACTGGGCTTATATATATAAGCTCACTCTCTATTAATGCATGCTTACAGGTGTTGCAGAGCCGGATTACGGGTATATGCCTCCTGAAGAGGAGAATGTGGAAAATGTGCTTTACGTGGACGAGTCATATGTTCCCGAGTCTTATCCATGATTATATGTTGTTTAATGTCATGTATATTAGCTTAATAGACTTTTATATGCTTTGTGGTTCTTATGTAATAGATATTGAAAAGATGATGATCCAAACGATGTTAATTTAGTGGCTTTCTTTTGTCTATGTTTAAATTGTAGTTGTGTCTCAACTTACTTTTGAAATGTATGATAAAGTTGAGGTATTGTATGTCATGTTGGAACGGAGGCGTATAACGAGGATGTTTTATTGTATAATATGGTTGTGTTGTATGTTGTTGTTTATATTGAGGAATTTCTGGATGTATGATGTTTAATGAGGTTGGTTTAGAACCTCGGAAATCTGTTTACTGTCGTTATGCCGCCGAAATTCCGTTGCGTCCTGACTGATCGTAGGTGGGGTCGAGTTGGGGCGTGACAATGACTCCTCAGGTTCTCTGGATCTCCTTAATGTCTTGTTTTGGAGAGAGATAGATTGTAGGATTTGATTTAACTGTGTTTTAGTGTGTAGGTGGGACACCCTTCTTGTGCTTCATAATTCTATTGGTCTTATATTTCTCTTCTACTCTATTCTCACTTATTTGAGAGGGAGTTACACTTTTCTAACCTATCAATTGTTTTTTGAAAGTTTGCTTATTAGATTAATGGATCCTATACTCATTTGACATTGTTTCTGTTCATAACATTCATACTTGCTTCCTATAACAATGTCACTTATTGGAGTTAAGGTTTGAGACTTCTATATTTCATTCTATATCTCCAGCCATTGGTTTCAATATTTTATTTCATCCTATTACTATTCATTTGAAAGTAATCTCTCCATTGGTATACCATTTTACTTATTCGAATCTCACATGCTTGATGTACTCCTTACCTAAGTACACCATTGTCATTCTTGTTGATCCTATTGCTCATTCAATATACTCAACACTGTCCTTTCTTATTTGTACTTATTTGGTTATTACGTGCTGAGATACTCATTATATTGTCACTCATATTTTCTATTGAATTAATCTTCTCTTATTTCTTAATTTCATGTCGCCCCAAGTACAACTTACTTGTTGGTTCCTTGAACAATCATTGAGAATTGAAATGTCTACTTGTTCAGGAATATTTGTTCAACATACTCATCACTGTTTTGACTTGTCATCATCCTTTGTTCGTGCTTATTTAGCTGATAGGTGCTGAGACATTTCATATCCTAGTTATCATGTTTTCTTATTAAACTATTAGCCTCTTGATTCTCTAACTTGTTTGACCTCTTGTTCACTTGATTGTTGGCTCGAATATGACTTTCCATATCCTTATTTCCTTGTAAATTTCATAATAGCCATATTCTGACCAATGTCACTTTTGAGATATTCCCTTGATCAGTAATCATTCATGTTATTGTGAATGAGTTTTAAAACCCTCGGGGTGTTCATAGAGACCTTAGAATTGCGATTTCTTTCATATGCAATATGATATTAGGTGGGAGTGAATTATGAATTGAGAACTGTTTTGGGAATTGTGATAATCATCTTGCAGTTAACAAAGTTTATTTCCTTTGAGGTCTTTGATTAGATGTCATTCTAAGAGATAAATGGGAACTAACAGAAGTATTGTTAACATGTAACGATTGAGGACTTAGTTGTCTGTCAGTTTGAGAATTGCGCGGATGCAATTGTTTTAAGGAAGGGAGAATGTGAAATTTCAGTTTTCGTCTTGTCTCGATTTACGTGATTTGACATGTTTATGTGTTATATGTGTTAGAATGTGTTAATTTTGTGATTTATATTCCTAATACACATTATGTGTGCATTCATGAAATTTTCATCAAAAACGGCATCAGAAATTTTATCGACCATTTTTGTGAATAGTGTTTTGAACACATGTCTCTAAAATTTTACACAAGTGTTTTAAACGTTTTAAAACCTAGTCCTCTGTTATTAATATACCCATGTTTGATAAAAATTGATTCTGAAACGGAATAGAAATTTAAATGGACTTTTCAGGTGAAAAATAGTATTTTTGAGCCAAATAGTGATTTCTTCTAAACCCGATTATTGCATTGACTTTCATTGACCTAGTATATAGTAATATAAATGTATTTATATGTGGTTTTAAATGATTTTAGATTAATTGTGCATTCAAAGACATTTAAAAACAAATAATATGACTTTTCATTTTCTTTTGTAAAAATCGAGTTTTTAACCGAGTTGGGTGTTAATGTATACGTATGAAATTTGTTGTCACCTAAAATATAATACTTAAAAATAGTCTGTGTTAATTGCATTTGGGTGAGCAAAAATAGTCAAGAAAACAATTAAAAGACTAAAAATACTTATTAAAAGACTAAGTAAATCAACTTTGACTTTTATATTTTGTTGACTTGAGCTAATATATCACCAACACACAATTAAAACAAAGCAAACACACTCACAAAACACACACATTACTGAAAATCCAAAGGGAAGAAAAAAGAAGACATTTTCATGGTTTTTCAAAGCATTTTTCACATAGATTTTGCAATTCAAGTCCAAATCACTTCATTCAAAGCTTGATTTTGCTTGTTGGGTATCTATTCTACTTATTTCTAGCCTTAGTTTGCATCAAATGTGAGAGAAAAATTCTAGATCTCAAAATGTCATTTTTATGTTAATTCATATAATCAAATTTTAAGCCGTTGAAATGTTAAATTAATGTTATATTATTGCTCAATATATGCTAAGGACCGATTATGTGTGTTTATATCAGTTCTGAACCGTTGTAGCATGAATTTTTATTTTCAGGGTATTAAAATTGAGTTGTTAGCTATTTGTTGAATAATTGGAGTTGTGGTGGTTGGAATCGATTGTTGTTAGCTTGTAAAAGTTTGTTAAATACATGGTAGTAATGTTGTAATGCTGAAATTTTGATTGTGATGTCGAGGTGAAAGTCCAAAAATTTCAGCCTAGGTGCATTGAGGTTTTAGGGTTGTTGGGCTTGATTCGAATGGATTATGGTTAGTTTCCGAGGGGGCTAATGTAGTTGATTGAGTGGGTGAGTGATAAAAATTGGTTTGGTGGTGTTTGGATTAGTAGAATGTAAGTTATGACTTTTAGAAGATTGGGTTGTCTTTCTTTAAAATGTTGAATTATGCCTTTGGATGTTTGGGTGGTGTTTGAGCGAATGAATTGTGAGTTGTTGATGGTTAGGCTAGGGTTTGGATGTGTGGTTATTGCATGTTAAGTTGGATGGCCTACTTTGTCATCTAACTTAGTTGTTGAGTTGTTAATTGTTTATTAGATGATATGTTGTTGAAATGATGATTATTTATTGATTATTGATGAGTCGGTAGATAGGCAACCTACTTTGTTGTCCTCCTGTAATAATTGATTATTGATGAGTAGGGAGATAGTCAACGTGAAAGGTTGTCTTCCTGTGATATGAATGTTTATTATTATTATCATGAGTCTTGATATGTGTGTGCCACCTCTCAGGCAGCGTCGAACTGTCGGGTTGAAAACGGCATGACTATCATAGGCTACCCCCAGCTCGCATGGGCGGAGGTGCCATTGAGGGAGGGGCTGGTGAGGTACCTCGGGTGCGTGAGTAATGGGGAGTTATAAGAAGAACGGTTGAGATCGTGATGGCGTTTAGAGTTACACCAACTAGAGTATCCTTTATTGATTGATTATTATAATTAATGTGTTTATATTGTTATTGATGATTATTATGTGTTTACTGTTCAAATGATGATTTCCAAGGAGTATAGTAAATACTGTTAAAGATCTATCGAATCATCACTGGGATTGTTTTATATAAGCCCACTATCAATTATTGCTGCATACAGGTGAATTTGAACAAGATTACGTGTACGTGCCACCATAAGAGGATAATGTGCCATATATGGACGAGTCCTATGTGTCAGAGTCTTGTCCTTGATATTTGATGTTGTACTCTTTTGTTATCTTGTATATTAAAACTAGTTGGTTTGTATTTACTTAGAAGTTATGATGTATAAGATGTTGTAAAAATAATGGATTAAATGTTGCTAGTTTAGTAGTCTTGTTTTGGAATATGATTAGGTTGCTAGATTGGTTATAATCTATTTTGGGAAATGTATATTATATAGTAAATGTATGATGATGGGACGGAGGCGTATAACCTATGATGCAATCGTAAAAGAATGTTTAATGTATATTATGGTTGTGTTGTTTAATTGTTGAATTGTTTGTGGAGTTGGTTGTATGAGTTGCGAAGAGGTTTGTCACGCCCCAACTCGACCCCTCCTACGATTAGTCAGGACGCAACAGAATTTTGGCAGTATAACGACATTAATTAAGACACTGAGGCTCTAAACCAACCTCATTAGAACATCATACATCAACTCCTTAAACTATACAACAAACAACTCCTCAATAAAATAACAACATACATCATAACCAAATTAAACAATAATCATTCCTCGTTATACGCCTTCGTTCCAATATAATACATGAACCTTAATATACATTGCAAAATATATTGATACCAACCTAGCAACTTATACATAGACAAAATAAAAACTATTAAGATAGTATCAACTAATTCATTATCTTTTCAACATCTTATACATTATAAACTACAAAGCATATAAAAGTTAACTAGATAATATACAAGATAATAAGGTGTTCAACACATCAAACATCAAGGATAGGACTCTGGAACATAAGACTCATCCACGTAAGGCACATTTTCCTCTTCAGGAGGCACGTACCCGTAGTCCTGTTCTACAACACCTGTAAGCATGCAATAATAGAGAGTGAGCTTATATAAAATAAGCCTAGTGAGGATTCGATAGATCTCTAATAGTATTCACTATACTCCTTGGAAATGATCATTTGAGCAAGTAAACACACAAATAAACACCAATAATACTATCAACACATAAACTATAATGACCATTCAATAAAGGATACACTAGTTGGTGTAGCTGCAAACGCCATCACGATCATAACAGCCTTCTTGTGACTCCAATAAACTCACGCACCCGAGGTACCTCAATAACCTCACCCTCCATGACACCTCCGTCATGCGAGCTGGAGGTAGTCTTTGGTAGTCATGCCGTTATCAACCCGACAGCCCGATGCTGCCCGAGAGGTGGCACACACATACCAAAGACTCAGCAATAATAATAAACATCAATCATTCACAAGAGGACAACCTTTTCCATTGACTATCTCCCGGTTCATCAATCATCAATCAATAATCAATCAATAATCATATTATCATCATAATAACATCAATAATCAATTTAACAACAAAAACTAGGTTAGATGACAAAGTAGGCCATCCAACCGAACATGCATTAAACACACAATCAAACCCTAATTTACCCATCATCAACTTACAATTCCATCACTCAAACCACACCCAATCAACTAAAGGCACAATTTAACATTTTAAAGAAAGACAACCTAAACTTCAAATATTCATATCTTACATTCTACTAATCTAAACAACTCCAAATCAGTTTCTATCACTCACCCATTCAAACAACTACATTAGCCCCCTCGGAAACCAACCAAAACACATCAAAATCATGCCCAACAACCCTAAAACCCTAATGCGTCATGGCTGAAATTTCCGGACTTTCACACGGACATCTCAATCTAAAATTCGGCATTACAACGGCGCTACCACATAATTAACAAACTTTTAGAAATCGACGGCAATCGATTTCAACCAATACAACTCAAAATATTCAACATTTAGCAAATTAATCAACTTTAAATACCCGAAAATAAATAATTATGTTACGATGGTTCAAATCTAGTAAGATTACATATAAATGATCCCTAGCATGCATGGAGCAATAATCTAACTTCAATTTAACATTCTAACTGTTCAATAATCATTTGTACACATAAACACAAATTTTGAGTTTTGAGATCTAGAATTTTTCTCTCACCTTTGATGTGATATAAGCCTAGATATGCGTGCAATGCGTGGCCAACAAGAGGAATCCAACTCGGCACGAAGTTCTATGGACAAAAACTAGGTTTTTCTATGAAAATTTGCTTTGAAAACTTGAAGAAAACCTTGGCTTATTCTCCCATGGATGTCTCGGCCATGTAGGTGTTTTTTAGGGTGTTTTTGTGCTTTGTAAGTGTGTGTTGATGCTTATAAGTAGAAGTCAAACAATTAAAATGCAAAGTCAAAGTTAATTTTTAGTCTTTTAATTCATTTCTTGAGTATTTCTTGCTCAACTATTAAATTAACACTTAAATTAATTCTAGTCAATATATTTTAGGTGACGAAGAATTTTACATTAAAATAGTTTCACCCGAATCGGCTTAAAACTCGTTTTCTTGCAAAAGAAAGTGTAAAAATATTTAAAATTCCAAAACCGATTCCAAATCCGTTTTAATCAAACACGGGTCTATTAATACTCGAGGACTAGGTTTTAAAACGTTTAAAACACCCCTGTAAAAATTTTAGCGGACAGGTATTCAAAAATACTATTCACCAAAACCGACGATAAAATTTCTGATTCCATTTTTGATGAAAATTTCATGAATGCACACTTAGCATGTATTAGGAGTATTAATCACATAATTATCACATTCTAAGTCATATAGCACATAAACAGGTCAAATCACACAAATTGAGGCAAAGACACGCAAATCGAGGTAAAGACAAAAACTAGGGTTTCACATTCTCCCATCCTTAAAACAATTGCGTCCGCGCAATTCTCGAACTGACAGACAATTAAATCCTCAATCGTTACACTTAACAATACTTCTCTTAGTTCTCATTTATCTCTTAGGATGACACCTAACCAAAGACCTCAGAAGAACAAACTCTATTGACTGCAAGATGATGATCATAATTTCAAGACAATCTTCAATTCATAATTCTCTCCCACGTAATATCATATTGCATATGAAAGAAATCGCAACTCCAAAGTCTTAGCATGACACCACTACTTATCAATCATCTCCTACTACACA
The DNA here is from genome assembly GCA_037974665.1 of Ehretia macrophylla. Classification (NCBI taxonomy): domain Eukaryota; kingdom Viridiplantae; phylum Streptophyta; class Magnoliopsida; order Boraginales; family Ehretiaceae; genus Ehretia; species Ehretia macrophylla. Next base: position 73,675,494 of record CM075779.1, read on the forward strand.
AAAGAACTCTATGAACACCCCGAGGGTTTAAAAACTCATTCACGATAACATGAATGATTACTGATCAAGGGAATATCTCAAAAGTGACATTGTTCAGAATATGGCTCTTATAAAATTTACAAGGAAATAAGAATATGGAAAGTCATATTCGAGCCATCAATCAAGTGAACAAGATGTCAAACAAGTTAGAGAATCAAGAGGCTAATAGTTTAATAAGGAAGCATGATAACTAAGATAAGAAATGTCTCAGCACCTATCAATTAAATAAGTACGAACAAAGGATGATGACGAGTCAAAACAGTGCTGAGTATGTTGAACAAAATTCCTAAACAAGTAGACATTTCAATTTTCGATGATTGTTCAACGAACCAACAAGTAGGTTGTACCTGAGGCGAAATGAAATTAAGAAATAAGAGATGATTAATTCAATAGAAAACATGAGTAGCAAAAGTATCTTAGCACGCAATACCAAAGAAGTATAAATAAGAAAGGACAGTGCTTAGTATATTAAATGAGCAATTACACGCAAAGTAATGGCTCAGGATTTAATAATAAAACAATAGGATTAAAAAGATCAACAAGAATATCAATGATGTACTTAGGTAAGGGGTACATCAAGCATGTGAGATTCGAATAAGTAAAATGGTATACCAACGGATAGATTACTTTCAAATGAATAGTAATAGGATGAAATAAAATACTGAAACGAATGGCTGGAGATATAGAATGAAATATAGAAGTCTCAAACCTTAACTCCAATAAGCGACATTGCTATAAGAAACAAATATGAATATTAAGAATAGAAACAATGTCAAATGAGTATAGGATCCATTAATCCAATAAGCAAAACTTTCAAGAAACAATTGATATGCTAGAAAAGTGTAGCTCTCTCTCAAATAAGTGAGAATAGAATAAAAGATAATAATAAGACTGATAGAATTATGAAGTACAAGAAGGGTGTCCCACCTACACACTTAAAGACCAACAAGTCAAATCCTACAATCTATCTTCCTTCAAAACAAGACACTAAGGAGATCTAGAGAACCTAAGGAGTCATAACAATCACCAAACAAGATAAATCACTCCAAAATTTTTCATTCTGTACCAGACTAATCACTAAACAAGATAAATCACCGATTACCCAACAAGATTCACTAATGAAGACTCCAAAGTCTGATAACACAATACAGATTCATATTAACCCATTATAACACTAGTGAATCTTCAATCAACAATTTAGAAAGTCATACCACCTAGAACTCAAAAGCTTGATGTAGGCAAGTAAATGTTCAGTCACCAAAATGCATTCTTATTTCCTCGAATAATTCTATCTCCCAACAATTACATTTTCGAATAAAGTAACTTTAGTCCAGAATCACTCCAATTGTCTCCAAGGTTTAAAGATCAAAACTCCAAAAAATCCATTAATAATATAGCAATCCCAAATAGTAGAAATACTCACATGTTATACCACACTTCATTCCATTCACAAATATACATCATTAATTCCTCAAATAAATTCATTCTAAAATAACCTCAAGAAAGTATAGTCTGAGTTGAGACTCCAAAAATGTCTAATCACAACCTCACGGAAACCTCAACTTATGATCCATCTCCAAGTAATAACAAGTTAAACATGGCAACAAAAGTAATTATAATCATCAAGATACATTGTTATTTCCTCGAACAACTTAATTCTTGCTAAAGGAACATCAAGAACAGATCCATTAAACTGAGACTAAAATCCATAAACATAACAATTAAAATCTCTCTGATAAACTACTAGAATAATAATAATTCAAAATCATGACCTACCTCTATTTCCGAAAACTCTTGCAATCATCCTTACCTCACCCAAAAGAATCACCCACAGTTATAGTATATATACAATTATATCTCATGAAAACAAGTACCAACATATTACATGATTATTATACATTACAACATTATCACATAACACACAATTCAGCATATAAGAAGCCAACATCACATAAACAGGTTATATCACAGAAGTAAGTTATAAACAATTAAAGTCACATAAGCAACAAACTTCACTTAAGACAAGTTGATCACGTAACTCACATTGGTCACTTAAAGTACATTGAACACCTAAAGCACGTTGTTTCACATAAACTAGTTATAAACAATTAAAACCACATAAACAACTAACTTCACACAGACACTTCAATCACATAAAACACATTTGTCACATAATACACGTTAATCACAAAATGCTTATTAACTACAACACATTGAGTATGTAAGACACGTTATCAAATAAAACATATTGACCACATTAGTTCACTTAACACATAAAGCATATTGATCACATAGAAAGTTAGACACATAAGTAAATTAATCACATAAACATATTAACATATGTTTCACTTTTCTTTCACTTAATACATACTTGCATGCTTAGACCACTACCCACATTCCGAGGATACCCTGGCTGACAGCTAACATGCGCTCTGATACCACTTAAATGTCACGCCCCAACTCGACCCCTCCTACGATTAGTCAGGACGCAACGAAATTTCGGCAGTATAACGACAGTAATTAAGACACTGGGGCTCTAAACCAACCTCATTAGAACATCATACATCAACTCCTTAAACCATACAACAAACAACTCCTCAATAAAATAACAACATACATCATAACCATATTATACAATAATTATTCCTCATTATACGCCTCCGTTCCAACATAATACATGAACCTTAATATTCATTGCAAAATATATTGATACCAACCTAGCAACTTATACATAGACAAAAGAAAGACTACTAAGATAGCATCAACTAATTCATTATCTTTTCAACATCTTATACATTATAAACTACAAAGCATATAGAAGTTAACTAGATAATATACAAGATAATAAGGTGTTCAACACATCAAACATCAAGGATAGGACTCTGGAACATAAGACCCATCCACGTAAGGCACATTTTCCTCTTCAGGAGGCACGTACCTATAGTCCTGCTCTACAACACCTGTAAGCATGCAATAATAGAGAGTGAGCTTATATAAAATAAGCCCAGTGAGGATCCGATAGATCTCTAACAGTATTCACTATACTCATTGGAAATGATCCTTTGAGCAAGTAAATACACAAATAAACACCAATAATACTATCATCACATAAACTATAATGATCATTCAATAAAGGATACACTAGTTGGTGTAGCTGCAAACACCATCACGATCATAACAGCCTTTTTGTGACTCCCATAAACTCACGCACCCGAGGTACCTCAATAACCTCTCCCTCCATGACACCTGTGACACCCGAGAATTTCACCCTAAATTTATTATAATCGTTGCATACTTATGTGCGCATTTCTACGTGCATCATTTTTTTCTTGTTTAATTGTTTTTGTTGTGGGTTACTATTCATAATATTTTCGACTGTTTCGAAAGCTTGATTTTAAATTTTTCCTAGGTCACTCGACATTTAAAAGGAACCAAGAAATTTTCGTTTTGAACTTTCGAGCTTAGGAGTATGCATTTGAAAAATATTTTCTGTGAGCTTTAAATAGTGTTACGTTAGAATAGTGCTAGTTATTAATTAAAAAAGCATTTGTAATTGCAATTAGCCTTAATTGATCAATATTTGAGACTACATAGCTTAGAATATTAATTATATACAACATATAAAACAACTAACTCATCAAATTAAAAGCCACATAACATATTAGCTCATAAAAACATTTGCAAAAATTCCATCCATGTCCCCATTTGGCCGTCCACTTCAAGGAGGAAAAAGGAGAAATTTTGCTTCTTCAATCTTGCACTTTGGGCTCTTAGATTGATCTTGGGAGGATTTTGAGCAACTTAGGACCTTCAACAACCTTCTTCATCTTCAAAAATTGTGAGGGAGTCTCATTTTCTTGATTTTAAAGTTTATGTGCATATGTTCAATTTTATTGATTTGTCAATTATAGCTATATAACTTGTTATGAATGCTTCCTATGAGTTATTTAATGTCTCTAGAGCTAACTTTTGAGGTTTGATAACATAGTTAATGGTTGAATGTTGAATTTGATCAAAGAGATGATGAATAGTGCTTAGAACTAGGGTTTTGAGAAAATTTGCAAATTGGCTTGAATTGATGCCTCAATTAGGTGCTCTAGACCTTAAGGAAGTTAGTTGAAAAACCACGTTAGATTGAAACACTCGAATTTGAACTTAATTGCATAATAAGCTTACTTTAAAAATGGGGTTTTATACGTTAAGCAATCCGGGCAAATTTGGGCATCGATTTGGGTATCCTTGAGCTAAGGAAGCACCTTTGGTGCTTTCATTTCTCGAAATTGGGGTTCGGTTAGTATGGCTATAGTTCAAACCCGTTCGGGGCCTTCCCGAACTTTTGCTTCAAAAATGAGATTTAGTGACTTTAAAGGGTACCTTTGAGCTTAATTAGGAATATAGAAAGACTAGGGTATGATTGGGAATCTCGAACCATGCTTAGGAGAAAGAAAGCTCGGTTAAAGAAAGGGGAAAAGTAGTTTTTAGCCTTTTTAGTTGCAATTGGAACTTGTTGTGTGTTAGTAATGCCTTGCATTGAATATTTAGGATGTATTTAAGTTATTTGAGTAGATTATTGGAATTAATTGGGTTGATTGCTTCTTTTGGCATCTATTAGTTAATATCGTGCTTATATGAACTTTTATCGTGCTTATATGAACTTTTATCGTGCATATATGTGAGGGCGGCCTACTTTGTCGTCCCTCTTACGTGTTATGTGTTATATTGATTGTTTGTGACTTGTATTGGGTTGCGCAACCTTTATCGGACATGGTAGCGTCGAGAAACACGGGCGGCATCGGGCTTGCCGTGCTCCCTCGACTACCATGGTGCCTATTCCCTTTCTCGCTGAGGCATACTCCACTACCCCAGAGGCGTGGTTCACCTGCTGGGCATGGACCTACCTCGGGAGAAAGGGTCGTAGGATCGGGATACATCCGGAGTATCCCAATTGTTGGTGTTTGGGGTTTGCCGGCATGTTCGTGATGCTAGTGGTTCGTGGCTCGTGATTGAAGTCTTGGAAGTGGAACCGTATCCTTTTTAAAGTGATTAATAGTTTGACTTATTGACTTGATAGTTATGTGGTTTGTATATGTGTACTTGTGTTGCATATCATATTGCACGTTGGCATGCTGCATCACCTCCCTTGCTGGGCAACTTTGTTGCTCACTCCTCATTTGAAATGTTTCAGGAGAAGCTGAGGTGAATCCCCAGCTGTTAGAAGTAGGAGAAGAAGAAGAAGTTCAAGTAGATCAGAATCAGTGATCTTGTGTGCTGAGGTGGATTTCATGTGCTTCTTGCGTGGAGTTCTTGTTATTAATGTATTTTGAGACTTTGGAGTCTTGTATATATATGTCTAGTAGATGTGTACTAGGATGTTAAAGAAAGTTGTTGGATTGTAATAATGAATTCTAGGCTTTAATTTCCCTTGCATGCTTGGAGTGTTTGTTAATCTTCATATGGAACTTAGAATTTTATTGTATTTAATTGCTTATGACTAAAACCAACTTATCTCGCATGCTTGTGTGCTTTAGTATAATATTGTTGCTCCAAGGCCCGGATGGCCTTGTTATTGTGTTTTGGCTTTGGAGTTATTGTTGATAGTTGTTGCTTTTAGTTCAGATGTCTTGAATGAATGTTTACAGGTATTAGTTTTGTCCTTGGTACAGAGGAGACTCTGTCCGAGTGACGGGTCCGAGCCTGACTATTAGCGTGGGGTTGGGTTCGGGGCATTACAACACCTCCGTCATGCGAGCTGGAGGTAGTCTCTGGTAGTCATGTCGTTATCAACCCGACAGCCCGATGCTGCCCGAGAGGTGGCACACACATACCAAAGACTCAGCAATAATAATAAACATCAATCATTCACAGGAGGACAACCTTTTCCGTTGACTATCTCCCGGTTCATCAATCATCAATCAATAATCAATCAATAATCATATTATCATCATAATAACATCAATAATCAATTTAACAACAAAAACTAGGTTAGATGACAAAGTAGGCCATCCAACCGAACATGCATTAAACACACAATCAAACCCTAGTTTACCCATCATCAACTCACAATTCCATCACTCAAACCACACCCAATCAACTAAAGGCACCATTTAACATTTTAAAGAAAGACAACCTAAACTTCAAATATTCATATCTTACATTCTACTAATCTAAACAACTCCAAATCAGTTTCTATCACTCACCCTTTCAAACGACTACATTAGTCCCCTCGGAAACCAACCAAAACACATCAAAATCATGCCCAACAACCCTAAAACCCTAATGCATCATGGCTGAAATTTCCGGACTTTCACACGGACATCTCAATCGAAAATTCGGCATTACAACGGCGCTACCACATAATTAACAAACTTTTAGAAATCGACGACAATCGATTTCAACCAACACAACTCAAAATATTCAACATTTAGCAAATTAATCAACTTTAAATACCCGAAAATAAATAATTATGTTACAACAGTTCAAATCTTGTAAGATTACATATAAATGATCCCTAGCATGCATGGAGTAATAATCTAACTTCAATTTAACATTCTAACGGTTCAATAATCATTTATACGCATAAACACAAATTTTGAGTTTTGAGATCTAAAATTTTTCTCTCACCTTTGATGCGATATAAGCCTAGATATGCGTGCAATGCATGCCCAACAAGCAGAATCCAACTCGGCACGAAGTTCTACGGACAAAAACTAGGTTTTTCTATGAAAATTTGCTTTGAAAACTTGAAGAAAACCTTGGCTTATTCTCCCATGGATGTCTCGGCCATGTAGGCATTTTTTAGGGTGTTTTTGTGCTTTGTAAGTGTGTGTTGATGCTTATAGGTAGAAGTCAAACAATTAAAATGCAAAGTCAAAGTTAATTTTTAGTCTTTTAATTCTATTTTTAGTCTTTTAATTCATTTCTTGAGTATTTCTTGCTCAACTATTAAATTAACACTTAAATTAATTCTAAACAATATATTTTAGGTGACAAAGAATTTTACATTAAAATAGTTTGACCCGAATCAGCTTAAAACTCGTTTTCTTGCAAAAGAAAGTGTAAAAATATTTAAAATTCCAAAACCGATTCCAAATCCGTTTTAATCAAACACGGGTCTATTAATACTCGAGGACTAGGTTTTAAAATGTTTAAAACACCCCTGTAAAAATTTTAGCAGACAGGTGTTCAAAAATACTATTCACCAAAACCGACGATAAAATTTCTGATTCCGTTTTTGATGAAAATATCGTGAATGCACACTTAGCATGTATTAGGAGTATTAATCACACAATTATCACATTCTAAGTCATATAGCACATAAACATGTCAAATCACGCAAATTGAGGCAAAGACACGCAAATCGAGGTAAAGACAAAAACTGGGGTTTCACAAGGTTGGTTTAGAGCCTCGGTGTCCTAATTACTATCGTTATACTGTCAAAATTCCGTTGCGTCCTAACTGATAGTAGGATGGGTCGAGTTGGGGCGTGACAATAAATAACTTTCAACTATCTTAAAATTTTGAAATTACCTAATGTAACTAGTTACATTATTTCCAAAATTCAAGATTAGAAGACAATGGTCTATTTTATGTGAAATCTATTTTTCCATTTTTCAAGACATAAAGAAAAGTTGCACTTTTGACTATTAAACATTTTTAATCATCAAGTAGTCATCAACTTGAACCTTGTGCATGATCATATTAAGATAAGCTTAAAACTACTTTTAAACTTTTAATCTAACATATGCATATAATTGGCACCAACTCTTTTGAGTCTTTCAAGGCAACTACACTACTTTATATGTCCAACAAAAACCAAAAAGACCTTATCTATACACAATGTGGATTCGGCCAAGGCAATAAAAATGCTAGGCTTGTTCTTTTCAACTTTTTGACTTTACCTTTTTGAACATATCAAAATAGTCTACTTATTTCAAGTTTAAAGTCAACATGCAAAGACTAAATCTTCATTTATCTTCACAACTTAGCACTTCAACTAAGAGGATAACACATAAAAAATACATGTGATTTTCGGCCATCTCACTAATACAACTATATCATGCAAGTTCAAGCCAAGACATACACACACATATATATATTCAAGATCTACATTATCAATCAAAGATCTAAACTAGATTTGAACATGCAAGTGTGTAAGCTAAAGCCTTAACATCAAAAACTTGTAAATCCACCAAGGCATCCAAAGTTCTACCCCATGGCTTGGCCGAAAATGCAAGTGGGTGGAGAGAGAAGGTTGTCATCTTTTATTATATATATATAAATCATACTCATATAAATAAATATATATATATATATATATATATATATATATATATATATATATATATAATGTTACTTTAATGGATAGCCAATCAAAATTTCTTACTTCTAAAGTAAAAGCCATGCAAATCCTAGGATTGTAATCATTGCAATCCAAAGGTAACTTTTATTCTCCCTCTTGACACTTGGCAAAAAGCTCTTATCTTCAAAAGTAAAGGCTTGATTTATTTATCTTTATTCAGGACTCAATCCTAGCCATGCAATTCAAATTCAAATTGTCACGCCCCAACTCGACCCCTCTTACAATCAGTCAGGACGCAACGGGATTTCGGCAGTATAACGACAGTAAATAGGACACCGAGGTTCCAAACCAACCTCATTAAACATCATACATCCAGCAACTCCTTAATTCAAACAACAACATACAACACAATCATATTATACAATAAACCATCCTCGTTATACGCCTCCGTTCCAACATAACATACAATACCTCAACCTTATCATACATTTCAAAAATAAGTTGAGACATATTTACAACTTAACCGTAGACAAAAGAAAGCCACTAAGTTAACACCATTTGGATCATCATCTTCCAACATCTATTACAATAAGAACCACAAAACATATAAAAGTCTATTAAGCTAATATACATGACATTAAACAACATATAATCATGGATAAGACTCGGGAACATATGACTCGTCCACGTAAAGCACATTTTCCACATTCTCCTCTTCAGGAGGCACATACCCGTAATCCGGCTCTGCAACACCTGTAAGCATGCATTAATAGAGAGTGAGCTTATATAAATAAGCCCAGTGAGGATCCGATAGATCTCGAGCAAGGTTTACTAAACTCCTTGGAAATAATCCTTTGAGTCAGTAAACACACAATAACATAAATAATACTATCATCACATAACTATATGACCATTCAATGAAGGATACTCTATTTGGTGTAGCTCCAAACGCCATCACGATCTCAACCGTTCTTCTTATAACTCCCCATTACTCACGCACCCGAGGTACCTCACTAGCCCCTTCCCTCCATGACATCTCCGTCATGCGAGCTGGGGGTAGCCTATGGCAGTCATGCCGTTATCAACCCGACAGCCCGACGCTGCCCGAGAGGTGGCACACACATACCAAGACTCCATATTCATCAATCATCATGCAAGCATAAATCAATCAATCAATTGGGAGATCAGCAACAAGAGTGCCCGATTCCCGCATTCAATAATAATCAATCAATAACATCAATATAACATCAATATTAAATTAAACAACAAACAACGTAGTTAGATGACAAAGTAGGCCATCTAACCGGACATGCATAATATACATAATTAAACCCTAAATTACTCAACAACGACTCACCATTCATCACTCGAGCACTACCCAACCATCTAAGGCATCGTTCAAGAAATTAAAGAATGACAACCTAAACTTCTAAAATTCATAACTTACAATCTACTAATCCAAACATTGCCAAATCAGTTCCTATCACTCACCCATTCAACCTACTACATTAGCCCTCTCGGAAATCCACCATAACACCTCTAAATCATGCCCGATAACCCTAAAACCCTAAGATGTCATGGCTGGATTTTCCGGATTTTTACACAAACAATGTAATCGAAAATTCGGCATTACAACAGCGCTAATACGTAATTATCAAGTATTTAGAAATCGACGGCAATCGATTTCGATCAACACAACTCAATTAAATCAACTTTGAACATTTTAATCAAAATTAAATACCCGGAAAATAAAAATTATGCTATATCCGACAGAAACTTGTAGTATTAGTATATAATGATCCCTAGCATGCAAGGAGCAATAATCTATCATCAGATTTCAATTCTAACGGTTCAATCTTCATTTATACGCAAAAACACAAAAATGACATTTTGAGATCTAGAATTTTTCTCTCACCTTTGATCCGAAGTAAAGCTAGGAATGCGTGCAACAGGTGCCCAACAAGCGGAATCCAGCTCGGTTTGAAAAGATTCGGACTTTAAATGAGTTTTCTATGGCAAAATTGCTTTGTAAAATAAGTTGAAAAAACTCTCAAAATGCCAAGAAACTCACGGCTGCAAGGTGTGTGAAAATGTGGTGTTTTGCTTTGTTTCATTGTGTGTTGGTGATATATGCATGAAAGTCAACAAGTCAAATGAAAGTCAAAGTTGAAACTTTAGTATTTTTAGTGTTTTCTTGACTTTAAATGCATTTTATTGATCACCAAAGTTCAAAACATTTATTCAACACCCAAGCTAGCTCAAGTAAATTATTTTTAGGTGATAAGAAGTTTTACAATCAAACAATTTCACCCGAGTTGGCTTAAAACTCGATTTTTGCAAAAGTCGGTGTAAAAACCCTAATAAATTCCTAAGCCGATTTTAAAACCGTTTTAATCAAACTCAGGTCTATTAAAGTCCGTGGTCTAGGTCTAGAAGGGTTAAAAAGACCAGTTTCAAAATTATAGCGGACGTGTTTCGAAAACACTATTCACTGAAAATCGACGATAAAATTTCTGACTCCGTTTTTGATGAAAATTTCATGAATGCACATTTAGCACGTATTAGAAGTATTGACTTCAAAATTATAACTTTCTAGGTCCTATAGCACATAAACAGATCATATGCACGAAAAACGAGGTAAAACACGTAAATCGAGTTAAAGCAGAAAACTGGGGTTTCACATTCTCCCCTCCTTAAAACAATTGCGTCCGCGCAATTCTCGAACTGATAGACAATTAAATCCTCAATCGTTACACTTAACAATATTTCTCTTAATTCCCATTTATCTCTTAGGATGATACCTAACCAAAGACCTCAAAAGAACAACCTCTGTTGACTGCAAGTTGACGATCATAGTTCCAAGACAATCTCCAATTCATAATTCTCTCCTACCTAATATCATATTGCATATGAAAGAAATCACAACTCCAAAGTCCTAGCATGACACCACTACTTATCAATCATCTCCTACTACACAAAAGAGTTCTATGAACACCCCGAGGGTTTAAAAACTCAATCACGATAACATGAATGATTATTGATCAAGGAAATATCTCAAAAGTGACATTTGTCAGAATATGGCTCTTATGAAATTTACAAGGAAATAAGAGTATGGAAAGTCATATTCGAGCCAACAATCAAGGGAACAAGAGGTCAAACAAGTTAGAGAATCAAGAGGTTAATAGTTTAATAAGGAAGCATGATAACTAAGATAAGAAATGTCTCAGCACCTTTTAGTTAAATAAGTACGAACAAAGGATAATGGCGAGTCAAAACAGTGCTGAGTATGTTGAACAAAAATTCCTGAACAAGTAGATATTTCAATTCTCGATGATTGTTCAAAGAACCAACAAGTAAGTTGTACTTGAGGTGAAATAAAATTAAGAGATAAGAGATGATTAATTCAATAGAAAATATGAGTGTCAAGATAATGAGTATCTCAGCACGCAATAACCAAAGAAGTACGAATAAGAAATGATAACAATAGGACAGTGCCGAGTACTTTGAGTGAGCAATTACAAGCAAAGTAATGACTCTGGATTTAATAATAAAACAATAGGATTAACAAAGATCAACAAGAATGACAATGATGTACTTAGGTAGAGAGTACATCAAGCAGGTGAAATTCGAATAAGTAAAATGGTATACCAAAGGAAAAATTACTTTCAAATGAATAGTAATAGGATGAAATGGAATATTGAAATGAATGGCTAGAGATATAGAATGAAATATAGAAGTCTCAAACCTTAACTCCAATAAGCGACATTGCTATAAGAAACAAATATGAATGTTAAGAATAGAAGCAATGTCAAATGAGTATAGGATCCATTAATCCAATAAGCAAAACTTTCAAGAAACAATTGATATGCTAGAAAAGTGTAACTCTCTCTCAAATAAGTGAGAATAGAGTAAAAGATAATAAGACCGATAGAATTATGAAGCACAAGAAGGGTGTCCCACCTACACACTTAAACACCAACAATTCAAATCTTACAAACTATCTTCCTCCAAAACAAGACACTAAGGAGATCTAGAGAATCTAAGGAGTCATAACAATCACCAAACAAGATAAATCACTCCAAAATTTTACATTCCGTAACAGACCAATCACTAAACGAGATAAATCACCGATTACCCAACAAGATTAACTAATGAGGACTCCAAAATCTGATAACGCAATACAGATTCATGCTAACCCATTATAACAGAAGAGAATCCTCAATCAACAATTTAGAAAGTCATACCACCTAGAACTCAAAAGCTTGATGTAGGTAAGTAAATGTTCAGTCACCAAAATGCATTCTTATTTCCTCAAATAACTCTATCCCCGAACAATTGCATCTTCAATTAAAGTAACTTTAGTCAGGAATCACTCCAATTGTCTCCAAGGTTTAAAGATCAAAATTCCAAAATATCCATTAATAATATAGCAATCCCAAATAGTAGACATATTCACATGTTATACCACAGTTCATTCCATTCACAAATATACATCACTAATTCCTCAAATAAATTCATTCTAAAATAACCTCAAGGCAGTATAGTATGAGTTGAGACTCCAAAAATGTCTAATCACAACCTCACAGAAACCTCAACTTATGATTCATCTCCAAGTAATAATAAGTTAAACATGGCAACAAAAGTAATTATAATCATCAAGATACATTGCTATTTCCTCGAACAACTTCATTCTCGCTAAAGGAACATCAAGATCAATCCACTAAGCCGAAACTAAAATCCATAAACATAACAATTAAAATCTAACTGATAAACTTCTAGAATAATAATAGTTCAAAATCATGGCCTACCACTATTTCCGAAAACTCTTACAGTCACCCTAGACATTAAAAGGTCACTCACGAGTTAAAACATGTATGCAACTATATCATATGAAAGACAAGTATAACGTAATGCGCAATTATCATACAATGCAACATTATCACATAACACACAATTCAACATATAAGAAGCCAACATCACATAAACAGGTTATATCACAGAAGTAAATTATAAACAATTAAAGTCACATAAGCAACAAACTTCACATAAGACAAGTTGATCACGTAACTCACATTGGTCACTTAAAGTACATTGAGCACCTAAAGCACGTTGTTTCACATAATCTAGTTATAAACAATTAAAAGCACATAAACAACTAACTTCACACAAGGCACAAAATCACATAAAACACAATTGTCACATAATACACATTAATCACATAATGCACATTAATTATAACACATTGAGTACGTATAACACGTTATCACATAAAACATATTGACCACATTAGTTCACTTAACACACAAGGCATACTGGTCACATAGAAAGTTAGACACATAAGTAAATTAATCACATAAACATATTAACATATGTTTCACTTTTCTTTCACTTAATACATACTTGCACGCTTAGACCACTACCCACATTCCGAGGATACCCCGGCTGACAGCTAACATGCGCTCTGATACCACTTAAACTGTCACGCCCCAACTCGACCCCTCTTACAATCAGTCAGGACGCAACGGGATTTCGGCAGTATAACGACAGTAAATAGGACACCGAGGTTCCAAACCAACCTCATTAAACATCATACATCCAGCAACTCCTTAATTCAAACAACAACATACAACACAATCATATTATACAATAAACCATCCTCGTTATACGCCTCCGTTCCAACATAACATACAATACCTCAACCTTATCATACATTTCAAAAATAAGTTGAGACATATTTACAACTTAACCGTAGACAAAAGAAAGCCACTAAGTTAACACCATTTGGATCATCATCTTCCAACATCTATTACAATAAGAACCACAAAACATATAAAAGTCTATTAAGCTAATATACATGACATTAAACAACATATAATCATGGATAAGACTCGGGAACATATGACTCGTCCACGTAAAGCACATTTTCCACATTCTCCTCTTCAGGAGGCACATACCCGTAATCCGGCTCTGCAACACCTGTAAGCATGCATTAATAGAGAGTGAGCTTATATAAATAAGCCCAGTGAGGATCCGATAGATCTCGAGCAAGGTTTACTAAACTCCTTGGAAATAATCCTTTGAGTCAGTAAACACACAATAACATAAATAATACTATCATCACATAACTATATGACCATTCAATGAAGGATACTCTATTTGGTGTAGCTCCAAACGCCATCACGATCTCAACCGTTCTTCTTATAACTCCCCATTACTCACGCACCCGAGGTACCTCACTAGCCCCTTCCCTCCATGACATCTCCGTCATGCGAGCTGGGGGTAGCCTATGGCAGTCATGCCGTTATCAACCCGACAGCCCGACGCTGCCCGAGAGGTGGCACACACATACCAAGACTCCATATTCATCAATCATCATGCAAGCATAAATCAATCAATCAATTGGGAGATCAGCAACAAGAGCGCCCGATTCCCGCATTCAATAATAATCAATCAATAACATCAATATAACATCAATATTAAATTAAACAACAAACAACGTAGTTAGATGACAAAGTAGGCCATCTAACCGGACATGCATAATATACATAATTAAACCCTAAATTACTCAACAACGACTCACCATTCATCACTCGAGCACTACCCAACCATCTAAGGCATCGTTCAAGAAATTAAAGAATGACAACCTAAACTTCTAAAATTCATAACTTACAATCTACTAATCCAAACATTGCCAAATCAGTTCCTATCACTCACCCATTCAACCTACTACATTAGCCCTCTCGGAAATCTACCATAACACCTCTAAATCATGCCCGATAACCCTAAAACCCTAAGATGTCATGGCTGGATTTTCCGGATTTTCACACAAACAATGTAATCGAAAATTCGGCATTACAACAGCGCTAATACGTAATTATCAAGTATTTAGAAATCGACGGCAATCGATTTCGATCAACACAACTCAATTAAATCAACTTTGAACATTTTAATCAAAATTAAATACCCAGAAAATAAAAATTATGCTATATCCGACAGAAACTCGTAGTATTAGTATTTAATGATCCCTAGCATGCAAGGAGCAATAATCTATCATCAGATTTCAATTCTAACGGTTCAATCTTCATTTATACACAAAAACACAAAAATGACATTTTGAGATCTAGAATTTTTCTCTCACCTTTGATCCGAAGTAAAGCTAGGAATGCGTGCAACAAGTGCCCAACAAGCGGAATCCAGCTCGGTTTGAAAAGATTCGGACTTTAAATGAGTTTTCTATGGCAAAATTGCTTTGTAAAATAAGTTGAAAAAACTCTCAAAATGCCAAGAAACTCACGGCTGCAAGGTGTGTGAAAATGTGGTGTTTTGCTTTGTTTCATTGTGTGTTGGTGATATATGCATGAAAGTCAACAAGTCAAATGAAAGTCAAAGTTGAAACTTTAGTATTTTTAGTGTTTTCTTGACTTTAAATGCATTTTATTGATCACCAAAGTTCAAAACATTTATTCAACACCCAAGCTAGCTCAAGTAAATTATTTTTAGGTGATAAGAAGTTTTACAATCAAACAATTTCACCTGAGTTGGCTTAAAACTCGATTTTTGCAAAAGTCGGTGTAAAAACCCTAATAAATTCCTAAGCCGATTTTAAAACCGTTTTAATCAAACTCAGGTCTATTAAAGTCCGTGGTCTAGGTCTAGAAGGGTTAAAAAGACCAGTTTCAAAATTATAGCGGACGTGTTTCGAAAATACTATTCACTGAAAATCGACGATAAAATTTCTGACTCCGTTTTTGATGAAAATTTCATGAATGCACATTTAGCACGTATTAGAAGTATTGACTTCAAAATTATAACTTTCTAGGTCCTATAGCACATAAACAGATCATATGCACGAAAAACGAGGTAAAACACGTAAATCGAGTTAAAGCAGAAAACTGGGGTTTCACCCAAATGACTAGGATTGATGGCATGGACAATCCTAGTCATCAATCTCTACATGCATATGCCACATGTAATTATCTAGTCATTAATTTGTAATTCACCTTTTGACAACTAAGCCGATGACGAGGCATTTCTCAAATTTACATCATCATTACACACATATATATATAAACACCTTTATATATATATATATATATATATATATATATATATATATATATATATATATATTATTTTGCCTATTCTAATCTTTATTAGAATTAATATATTGAAACTACTCTTCAATATTCATAGATTGGGCCCAAAAGTTTTGGTAATTACAATTTGACCCCAAAACTTTTCAAAACTATACTTTTGGCCCAAATACCAATATAGATGACTCTTAACACCATAAAACCATCAACCATATAATACAAACTCCCGGTGAACTTATTCATGATACTTATTAGTGTGTGACCTTCTAGAATCATAACGCATACCGATGAAGGATCGATAAACCACTTTAATCTATTTTGAAAATGTCTCTATCATTTATCGAAATACCCTCATGCTTATGAGTGACGCACTAGCAACAAACGTACCATGATAATGTATACGATAATGAAGACAACGTCTTTCATGAATCCATTTAACCGTCAAGAATTAGTGTGCAGTCGGATCCTTCTGTTAATAGTGCCCCAATCGGGAAAGGACCATGAAATGGTTAAGTCCACATCCGATACTATATATAAATCTGAATCAGTGAAACGAGAGATGACTACCATGGAAAAACTCATTTCCATCACTTCATACTCGCCTTGGCCAAGGACTTCCTCAATTTCTAACTGATCTCAGATATCATAAGACATCGCCTCACATTGGAGGTCAACAGATCCTATCTTGACAATTACCTGTCGGTTCATACTACATGACTAAAACACGAAAGATCGTAACCCACCTTATAGAAGATGGGCATTGTCCAGACACAGTATTTAGCCCCTGATATAACCAACAACCATAATTTCTCAGGTTTGAGGATTAATTTGCACAATTCTCAAATAAATAGCAAACTATTAACCTAAAATCATGCAGTTCACTATTTATTGTCACATTCAATGATTCGTACACAGGCGATCACTCATATGTTTATTAGTCCACATCATCATGTTGTTCTGGCACTTCGCACACCATCCTTTATCATTAACATCATTATGTTAATCAAAGGTAATAACATATGATAACCCATACTCGATTACTCTAGTCCCGGTTAAATAATCTAAAGGGCTATGAATTGTTCTGAATGCTTATCATATCGAAGAGAAAGTGCAAAATATCCTAAACCCTTTTAGAACATTTCTCTTCTCAGATAGGCATCAGGGATATATTCATATCGAAGCGGAGAATATGAATATCCTACAATTAACATTGTGTATAAAACACGTAAAAATATTCTTATTAAACCTTAATAAGGTCATCTCAAACTATAGCATTAGGGCATATCCCTAACATTCCGATCTAAAACGACTGAGTTATAACCTATTTCATGCAACTGCGTTTATCTATCAAAATTGCAAGCTATTCTTGCGTCATTTCGGGAATGGAAAATTCAGAGCATTTTAACGATAGAATTTGACATTTTGTAACACATGAAAGTTGTTCCTAACTGCCTAATATAGCTACTATGTAAGTTTTGTTCAATTCTGATCTTGTTTACAATTTTTAATGCGCAAAAGAAACTTAAGGCAGTGAGTTGTCAGATTTAACAAAAATCCCGTAACCTACTGTCTCGTGTGTTTTTTAGCATGAAAACGAATTTTTCTCATGATATGGCCAACTAAAGAAATGTTCCCATATGAGTTTTCTACATTTCCTGAAGTTTCCAGATTTTTATAAAATCATCCACCCATAAAAATAGGATAAAGTTTCGAGTTTGTACAAATCTGTCCAGTGGCAGCAAAATTTCTAATACCTACTGTCTTATGTGTTTTCGAGCATGTAAACAATTTTGCCTCATGACATGGCCAACAGAAGAAATGTTCCTGTATGAGTTTTCTACATTTTCTCAATTTTCCAGATTTTTATAAAATCATTCATCCATAAAAACGGGCTAAAATTTTTGATTGCACAAATCTGTCCAGAAAAGTTATTCCTAAAGTTCTTGTGTGTTTTGCTACCATATCATCAAGAACAATACCTATTCATTCAAGAAACCTCTAGCAACCTAAATAAGCAACAATCAACCATATTTGTATAGCTAGATACAACCTTCATCATCCAATAACATTCAAAATTTCATCAACAACAACTTTGATTCAAATCTTCAACAAACAAGATCCAACAACTTTGCATCCATACATTTGTTAATATATCACCATACAAGCCTCATAAATCCATAGATATGCATTTATATCTCATAAATATCCATTTTGAAAGAACCCTCACCTTTGGATTTTGGTTGGAAATGCAAGAACCACCTTGATAATGCCTTAAGATCACCTAGGAAGCTTGAATATCAACTTTGATGTTGTTGTTCTTCACAAGGTTTTACAAAATAAAGCTCAAATGCTCTCTAGTCTCCAATGGAGGAGGCAGCCAAATGAAGAGAAAAAGATAACAAGTAGTCTTCTTATTCTTCTCTTGGAAGCTAGGTTAAAAACTTTTGCCTATTGGCCTTTTAGCCCTTGTTGTTTCTTCTCCTTTATAAGTTGACCCCTAATTTGCCTAGCTTTAGTTGTGGGGCCCCTTATGTAATTAGCCAACTTAAATCCTAGTTGTAATTGCAATCTTGGTCCCCAATTTTAACTTTTGGTATTTTTAATTTAGCCCCTAAAGTTTGTGAGTTTTGCTAATCGACCCCTCGTGTTTTCTGAAATGTAAAAGTTTCTCCATTTCTTTTCTAATTCGACTAGGGTGTTCCTTGCACGATTTAGTGTATGCTATATCCAGTTTAAAATGCCAAACTTGGTCTCCAAGTATTAGTTCCCATAATTGCAATTTTGGCCGCAAAAGTTCAAAAGTCTCTACTTTCGCCCCTAAACCTTAAAGAGCTCTGGATCTTGACTTTCTTTTATAATTTCTTATAGTCTTAGGGTTCTAATGGGATTTTGGAGAGTTAATTCTTGATTTAAAGCGATTAATTGGTGTCCAAGTATAACTTTTCATAATTGCAAGTTGTCCCCAAAAATTTATAAGTTTTGCTATTTGACCCCAAGTGTTTTTTTTAGCTTCGTAATTCTTCCATTTTCATTTCCTTCCTATAGCCGGGTGTTTCAAGTGTAGTTTATAAGCTAATCCTAGTCCTATGTAGTTTAATTAGTGTCTAAGTCAAAGTTTAGTTGATTGCACTTTGGCCCCAAAGTTTTTTAATATTTACAATATTACCACGAAGTTACTCTACTTAACTCCTATAACTCTAACTTAGTTTCTAACTTATTTCTATTGCACCTAGTAAACATTTATGATATATATAGAGGGCATTACAAGATATTTAACTAATGCCTACTTTATCTAACACTTAATGCACGTAAAACTAGGTGAATGCACAAAGAAGTCCATGAAGGTAAGTAAGATAAACAAGCGCACATTAATACTTATAACTCATTTAAATAGATGCATGAATGCGTGCGGGGTTTTACATCTACCCTTGCCATAAGGTCGGTCAAGGTCGTTGAGGGATTTTTTGCCAAGGTGGCTTAAAAGTTCTAAGACTCGAGTCTGGTAATGTATGTCACCAGGGCTACCTATTCATCGAGGTTGGAGGCCTCCAAAGCTGATTGGTTGAAATAGGAGGTGTAATCCTGTAATGACTCCTCTTTCATTTGTTTTACCATTAAGAAGAAGGTCGTGAGTTTATTCAATTTCTTGTTGCTAGCAAACTAATCTAAGAATGCCTCGGCCAACTGGTAGAACGTCGCTATAGAGCTCTCAAGGAGGGTAGAGAACTATTTTCGAGCTAGTTTAGACAAAGTGGTGAGGAAAACTCTATATTTAATGGCATCAAAAACATCGTAGAAAGTCGTACTATGGTCGAAACAATGGATATGTTCTTCGGGATCCCCAGCCCTATTATAAGTTGATAGGGTAGGTAATTTGTACCCATGAGGAACAAGTTCAGCTAAAATCGCAGGGACAAAAAGGACCTCTAGTGTAACACCCCGATCCCTCTCGAGACCGGAAGTTCTATTAATCAATCTAATCGCAACCCAATTCTAAACCTGGGCATAAAATTTAGGGAAAAACGGACGGAGTCTCCCTTGTTTCTAGGCAAAATGCAAAACCTGCAATAGCATATAAGTGGACCAGCACCGTGTCCAACCATTCAAAATTCCTCAAGGCCATCCGAGCCTTGGTTATCAACAATTAAACACAACAAGTATATAAACATTTCCAAGTACCCAGACTATTCTAACTCTTTCCTTTAGACAATACAAACATGCATTGAATCCAGAACATACTAACCTATACATAAAACTTAAATGACTTTTCTTTACACATTAATTATATACATCTCATGAAAGTAAAATCTTTACATCTTTGACAACTCAAGCCACATAGCACGCAAGGCAACTCTTCAAGCATGATCTATCACATAACCACAAACTTTCCAGCTAACATGGTATTTCCTGAAATGTGGTGGTGAGGAGTGAGTATACTTAACACACGTATACTCAGTGAGGGCGAAACAGATATCGAGGTGGAAAGAAAGAAAGTCGTGCAATGCAAATAAGACAGTTAAGCAATATATCCAGTAAGAACAACAATCAATATAATCAATAATACAATAACAATTAAAGAAGGCATTAACACAACCAGTCAAAGCTATACCACACTTTGAAGGCTATGGTTCACTCATACGAGCAATGTACCATTTCGCGAGCAATACATCAATCTCGAGCTTGATGTTGACAACGATGACAATAAGCGCGCAACCACCTTATAACTTCCACTGGGTGTACTCCGGATGTAACCCGACACATCTACAACCCAAATCTCCCAGGGCGGCAACCCAAGCGAGAATGGGAATAGGACACGGAGCTAGAACAAACCAACCCTGGCAGCCCAAGACTGCCCAGAGAGGCCAATCACTCACACGCCTGACACTATGCAATACAACACGAGATACAAGCAATAAACGAGCAATAGCACAAAAGTGCAGACTTGTATCAACATTCAATATATCAAGCACTTACAATCAATAATAGCAATCAATTAACTTTTCAAGCATGATTATCATTAATATCAACAAGATTATCAACTAAACAAGCAATTAGCAGTTCAAACAAGAAAAGCTACAAATAATACTATTCAATCTCTAACTTCCAAGGGCAATTACGAGCAAATGAGCTACGGGATTAGGAAACCGATTTCACCACCTTCACTTAGGCACTACAAGGCACGTTTTTATGTCACGAAACATCACTTTCCCAACCGAAGCCCGAAAGTCCACCTACTACGTTTGAACTACAGCTATGTTAACCGGACACTCAATCAACGCCACAACAGCGCCAAAAGTGCTTCTATGCCCTCAATAGCAAAACCCCCAACTCAATTCGAACACGGTCAACACTTGGTCAAACAGCCCCTTTACGTTTCTTTGTCTAATTTCCAATTTTAACAAAGGCCAGTCCGTTTTTATTGCACATTTTATCTTTCTAATATTAATGGCACCTAGCCAAATCAAGAAATCGCAATTTGGATAAAAAATTCAAAAATCTAGGGTTTTATTATTCATTTTACTATTCACATTCTTCCCTAATTCAAATACGCAATTTCAGCAATCAAAATTGCTAAATAACTAGCAAGCAATGCTCTACGAACCCTAAGGAAGTTATTTCAAGCAATAACAAGCATTATAACGCAAAAAATATTAAATCTGAAAATTTGAAACAAAAATCAAATTCAAAAAGAAATGCACAAAAATGTGAAAACCCTCACAGAGATTAAATGAGAGGACTCGCAAGAACCCTAGCCACGATCCTCGTCCAATTCCACGCAAGATTGCATAAGAAAAATGGAAGCAAAATTCTTTTTTTTTTCTTTAGGAGTTTCGGCCATGGGGGGGATACAAAGGGAATTTTGGGTTTTGTTTGTTTTGATTTTTGCCTTGTTTTATTTATAAAAGATGACAAAGTGCATTTTGGTCTTTTGCAAAATCAAGCTTAAGTGAAAATAAGGTCAAACTAGCTTATTTTGATGCCATTTAATCTAATTCAAGTTAAAACAATGCAATTTAATACAAATCAACTAAAAACTAATTAAATAAAACTAGAAGTACTATTCACAAAATCCGAGAAATATTTCTCTAACTCTCGTTTTTTATGCGCTTCGATCAAACGGTCAATAAACGATCACTATTAGAATGATAAACAATTTCTTAAAAATATAATTTTTGAAAAGTAATTTAGTTTAAAATTCACTCCGGCTCGGAGTTACTTTTCTCATTTAATTAAAAATCGAGTAATTAAATGCAAGAAAAAAATAAAGCCGATTATTAAAATAATCAAAATAATCAATTAATTAAATACAAGGAAATAAAACCGAGTATTAAATATAATAACATAGTTAATACTTATTTAAAATAATTAATCCAAGTATCAGTTGAATACTTTTAAAAGAAACATGAAAATAGTGCGTAATGGTTGATTTAACTAATTAAACACTTAATTAAATGTAGTCAAATGCTATTAAATGCATGCCGGGTTCGGGGTATCACATCCTTCCCCCCTTAAAACAATTGCGTCCCCGCAATTCTTCTTCCAATAGGACTCAGCATCACCTGAGATCCAACTCTGACCACTCTTCATTAGTTGCTAAGCAAGACACTGAATAAGATACTCGTAGGAAAACCCAAATAGAAATCCCAACCAAGAATGCCGAGAAAATACCAACTAAAGACTGAAGCAGGGATTCTGTAGATAAAATTAACATCACATATTAATGACAAGAAGGATGCCGAAGAAATACCCCACATACGAATCTCCAGTAGAAGTTCAACAAGTACCAAATAAGGAAGTCAAAGGACAGCCAGAGTAAATGCATCACATATAAGACCAAACTCCAAGACCTCATCACCATTTGCCGAGTGCAAACTTTATATAACTTACCACCAAGAAAGCCCAAAGTATTCCATAGCATACCGTAAGCAATATGAGATAATAAGTTTGAACAAGATTCCAAGTGTAAAACTTCCAATAAGTGCCATCAAGGAAAATACTAGTAGAATGCCCACGAAGAATTCCAATGAAGACCGTAAGTGGTACTATACAATAAGTATGATAGGAATTCCAAATACCAAACCTACTGAGGTACACTAAAGAAAATACCCGAAACAATGCTCCAATAAGAAAGTAGCAAGGATTGCCCAATAAGTAAGTACTAGATAAATGGCCACTAAGAATTCTAAAGCATGCCATTGAAGAATTTCCAATAAGGGATGCCAGTAACACACCAATGAAGACTGAGACACATATGCCATAGATAATACCATGCAGTAAGTCCGATTGAAACCCCAATAGCCAAGTCTACCAAGAAGTGCCAACAAAAGTTTCCAAAGAATACCCAATAAGAAAACCAAAGAATTCTCCAGAGAACAACCAAATAGAACCCCAAAAGAAAGCTACTCTTTCACAACTGTTAAGCACAGAGGAGGACCTTAGAGATTCGCCAATAACCGAGCTCCAAAAGCAAACACCAACTCCCAAATAAAGGCTAGTCAAATACTGCTCATTTCCATCAATCCATATAACTTGGAGAGCCTGCTACCAATCACCTCTCTTTAGGGAAAGGAAGAAGTCTTTCTTACCATTCCAACGAAACATGTATGAATGCCAATATATCACATTTATACACACATGCCTTAAACTATTATGCAAGCAAGTTTATAAAAGAGTTTATAAAGCAGTTTAATCATCAAAGTCATTCAAACATGACAATCAAGTCAAGCACAACATAATCAATTCAAATCATGGCACAACCAATTCAAGACATTCCAATACACACATTACAAGCAATACTCCAAGTAAATAACAATTCACGAGGTTGATTCGATTCACAAGGTCGATTCAATGCAACTTCATTTCACTTTGCACACATTTAGCACATAATACATAACTACATCACATAGGTGCATACATTCAAGTCAAGACACACAATCTCACATACAAGCATACACTTTCAAGACACACGTAACAAGCACACATTCAAGGATCACTACCCACCAGACCAATGACCCTGTCCTGGCTTATGAGCTAAACAAGCTCTGATACCACTTGTAACACCCCGATCCCTCTCAAGACCGGAAGTTCTATTAATCAATCTAATCGCAACCAAATTCCAAACCCGGGCATAAAATTTAGGAAAAACGGACGGAGTCTCCCCTGTTTGTAGGAAAAATGCAAAACCTGCAATAGCATATAAATGGACCAGCACCGTGTCCAACCATTCAAAATTCCTCAAGGCCATCCGAGCCTCAGTTCTCAACAATTAAACACAACAAGTATATAAACATTTCCAAGTACCCAAACTATTCTAACTCTTTTCTTTAGACAATACAAACAGGCATTGAATCCAGAACATACTAACTTATACATAAAACTTAAATGACTTTTCTTTACACATTGATTATATACATCTCATGAAAGTAAAATCTTTACATCTTTGACAACTCAAGCCACATAGCACACAAGGCAACTCTTCAAGCACGATCTATCACATAACCATGAACTTTCCAGCTAACATGGTATTTCTTGAAATGTGGTGGTGATGAGTGAGTATACTTAACACACGTATACTCAGTGAGGGCGAAACAGATATCGAGGTGGAAAGAAAGAAAGTCTTGCAATGCAAATAAGACAGTTAAGCAATATATCTAGTAAGAACAACAATCAATATAATCAATAATACAATAACAATTAAAGAAGGCATTAACACAACCAGTCAAAGCTATACTACACTTTGAAGGCTATGGTTCACTCATACGAGCAATGTACCATTTCGCGAGCAATACATCAATCTCGAGCTTGATGTTGACAACGATGACAATAAGCGCGCAACCACCTTATAACTTCCACTGGGTGTACTCCGGATGTACCCCGACACATCTACAACCCAAATCTCCCACGGCGGCATCCCTAGCGAGGATGGGAATAGGACACGGAGCTAGAACAAACCAACCCTAGCAGCCCGAGACTGCCTAGAGAGGCCCATCACTCACTCGCCTAACACTATGCAATACAATACGAGATACAAGCAATAAACGAGCGATAGCACAAAAGTGCATATTTGTATCAACATTCAATATATCAAGCACTTACAATCAATAATAGCAATCAATTAACTTTTTAAGCATGATTATCATTAATATCAACAAGATTATCAACTAAACAAGCAATTAGCAGTTGAAACAAGAAAAGCTACAAATAACTCTATTCAATCTCTAACTTCCAAGGGCAATTACGAGCAAACGAGCTACAGGATTAGGAAACCAATTTCACCACTTTCACTTAGGCACTACAAGACACGTTTCTATGTCACGAAACCTCACTTTTCCAACCGAAGCCCGAAAGTCCACCTACTACGTTTGAACTACAGCTATGTTAACCGGACACTCAATTAACGCCACAACAGCGCCAAAAGTGCTTCCATGCCCTCAATAGCAAAACCCCCAACTCAATTCGAGCACGGTCAACCCTTGGTCAAACGGTCCCTTTACGTTTCTTTCTCTAATTTCCAATTTTAACAAAGGCCAGTCCGTTTTTATTGCACATTTTATCTTTCTAACATTAATGACACCTAACCAAATCAAGAAATTGCAATTTGGATCAAAAACCCAAAAATCTAGGATTTTACTATTTATTTTTACTATTCACATTCTTCCCTAATTCAAATACGCAATTTCAGCCGTAAAAATTGCTAAATAACTAACAAGAAATGCTCTACGAACCCTAAGGAAGTTATTTCAAGCAATAATAGGCATTATAACGCAATAAATATCAAATCTGAAAATTTGAAACAAAAATAAAATTCAAATAAAAATGCACAAAAATGTGAAAACCGTCACAGAGATTGAAGGAGAGGACTCGCAAGAACCCTAGCCACGATCCTCGTCCAATTCCACGCAAGATTGCACAAGAAAAATGGAAGCAAAATTCTTTTTTTTTCTTTGGGAGTTTCGGCCATGGGGGGGATACAAAGGGAATTTTGGGTTTTGTTTGTTTTGATTTTTGCCTTGTTTTATTTATAAAAGATGACAAAGGGCATTTTGGTCTTTTGCAAAATCAAGCTTAAGTGAAAATATGGTCAAACTAGCTTATTTTGATGCCATTTAATCTAATTCAAGTTAAAACAATACAATTTAATGCAAATCAACTAAAAACTAATTAAATAAAACTAGAAGTACTATTCACAAAATTCGAGAAATATTTCTCTAACTCTCGTTTTTTATGCGCTTCGATGAAACGGTCAATAAACGATCACTATTAGAATGATAAACAATTTCTTAAAAATATAATTTTTGAAATGTAATTTAGTTTAAAATTCACGCCGGCTCGGAGTTACTTTTCTCATTTAATTAAAAACTGAGTAATTAAATGCAATAAAAAAATAAAGCCGATAATTAAAATAATCAAAATAATCAATTAATTAAATACAAGGAAATAAAACCGAGTATTAAATATAATAACATAGTTAATACTTATTTAAAATAATTAATCCAAGTATCAGTTGAATACTTGTAAAAGAAACATGAAAATAGTGCGTAATGGTTGATTTAACTAATTAAACACTTAATTAAATGCAGTCAAATGCTATTAAATGCATGCCGGGTTCGGGGTATCACATCTAGTCCAGCTAGAGCTCGGTTCCCAAATACAATCTTAGACCCCTCATACCCCTGAGTCTAGCGATTGGTCTCTTACCACAGATTACGTTTGGGTAGTTAATGGATCCAAATTGAAGGGAAACGTTAAAATGCATTAATCAAATTCTATAATTGCAATAATAAGGCGAAAACATTCATGCATGGACCTTTAAAATGAATAAAGGATGAATTAGCTACTTGAATATCTAAACACTTTATAGTTTAATTATAAAAGCAAATAAAATTTTTAAGAATACCTCTATCGCGAAGAACGAAAGAAGAAAACTTCACCTTTGCTGAGGAACAAGCTCCACACACCTGGAAGAAGCTTTTGTTCCTTGAATTATCCTTTAATTCCATAATATAATAGAAATCCTTTTACACCTTGTGTTTACACTTGTCCTAGCTTACTATGCCAATCTATACGCTTTTCACCCTTGGGCCGCCTAGCCCATTTGTAAGCTAGCCTTGGGTCACGTGCCAAGGCTTATGGTTCAACCCATATGCTTTATCCAATTAGTTAATTAATCCTAATTAATTCTAAGTCCAACACTAGTCTAGTATTTAAGAATAAAACTTTTCTCCAAACTTGGAAAAACTATCTTAAATACTTAGTAGCCTTTAAGACTTTAATTAATCAATTAATTATTTAATCATATTATCCAATTTCAGCCAATAATAAAAAATAGAAACTCCTTTCAAAAATAGAAAAGTCTATTTATGATTTCTAATTGCCAATGAATTATATTCTCTCTCTAAGTTAGTACTTCATGTAGTAAATACACTTATAAGGTAAATGGCTAGAAGAGGGGGGAGGGGAGAGGGGGGAGGGGAGGCAAAGACATAATTATCCTTCTGCTGAAAATGACCAAAATATTTTTGCTAGTCTCCTAGTAATATTTTGTCATTTTAACCTTAGTCTATTCCACTAAAAGACTATGGTTGTACTCCAAGATAATTATTGTATGAACATGAGTTAATCAATAATATGTGATGCTCAGTCTTTAGACCAACTAAGTAATAATGACCACATTGTCCCTCTATACACACTCATAGCCAAGACGGGTTCACTGATTGTACTATCACCTCTTTGACTACATTTTATATACTTAGAACCTTTAATACATAATCTAACCATCCTTCGGATGCTATCCACTTGACCATAGGAATGACACATAAGTGTAACAACCAATACATCATGTATTACTGTGCACACAGATTCAGGATGATCAAACTGGATGATTCTAAGGGAGTGATTATTGTATAGTGTAACGATCGCAACCCAACCCTTCTCATGATTAGGTCAAAGTCTTCTTTTATTTTCGTTGCGGATTCATGAATATAATTTCTTATAACTTAAAGAGGAACAGTATACAGAGAATTATTCAGTAACTAACTTTTATACAGTAAGTTAGGTACAAAAGGGTGTTACAACAAGTACATCACTACCCGAGACATGGAAACTACCTTGCTATCCCACAAATTAGGGCTTCATCAATAACTCCCCTTTCCTACCTGAGAGTACTTCTAGAAGAACATGTTAGGCACAAAACTTGAGCACGTAATCAACCAACTTCAGCACATAATAATAGCTTCCATTTCAAGCTAACTGCACCTGCAGGGGGAGAAAAGAGGGTGAGCTCTTGGGAAGCTCAGTGAGGATGGAATATGAGAGTTTTAAAACATTTCTTAACAAATGAACCCTATTCAAAATCATTTATTTTTGAAATCTTAATCTTTTACCTTATCACCCTATCCTATTCAGAAGCTATATCAAGCTTTTATTTCAGTGAAAAATCTTCAATCTACCTCTAATACTACCTAGTGATTCTTCACACTTATTAAATTACTTCCATTTTCAGGATTGGATAAACTCTAGCTAAGACAATGAGTTAAACTACATGTGCTTTAAAACTATGTAGTTTATTTGAATGAGATAATATTAAATTTAATATTTCCATCTTTGTACCATTCAACCATCCAAATGTGCTACCCTAGTTAATATTTCTCTCCTACTTGAAACGAATGCTTAGTTTGATATGCTAGGATTTTTTTATATATTTCCTAAGCTTAATTTTAATTCACGTTATGAGAACTAAGAACACCTAATAGATTACTATTAATCAAAATATAAATTGATCTTAAATAATGAGACAATTAATTATAAATTAAATGCAAGCAAATAATCACAAAAGGCACATTTTCAAGAATAACGAAAGAAATAAATATAAATACTTATAAATGCATGGTCGGGCTCAGGTATTACATCCTCCTTCCCTTATAAAAAATGCATCCTCGCAATTTACTTCTCCATTAGATAACCTCTTTTTGAGCTATAATACATCTGGCCCACTGTGCGAGGTTGAATATCGGATGCCGAGTAAGAATTCCAATTGTGAGCTTCGAATAGAAATATCCATATAAGAATACCAAAGAACACCATATAGGATTACTACACGAGAATACAAATAAGAAATCCAGGTAAGAGTACTGAAGTATGAAATGAGAATTCCCGAATGAGAATGCCAAATAAAGGCAATATATAGGAAAAATAAAGGCTCCACTTAAGAAATCCAATTCAGAATACCTCATAAGATTGCCAAATAGAAGTCCAGAGAAAAATGCCGAGTAGGAATCCCGAGCAAGAAGTTCAAGTAAAGATACCGAACAAGATATCAACGGCCAACAATAAGCTCTGAGCATCAGATATAGTTTACTAATCACCATAATCAATTGTTCCCTTTTCGGTTGATCCACATTTGAGAAGATCCGCTACTAGCCGATTCTTTCAGGAGAGGGGACTACTTACCATTTTACGGGTAATGCATGTGTACAATATATTCAATCAATTTTAGCACGGTTAAACATGTAATCAAGAATAGACTCACATTTAGCAGATAAGCACATTAAGCACATATGATTATGTTAAACACATATCCCAAAAATGACTACCCACTGACCGAAGATCTTATCCCGGCTTATAAGCTATCTAAGCTCTGATACTACCTATAATGACCCCAACCCAACCCTTCTCAAGATTAGGTCAAAGTCTTCTTTTATTTTTGTTGCTTCATGAATATAATTTCTTACAACTTAAAGAGGAACAACATACAGAGAATTATTCAGTAACTAGCTTTTATACAGTAAGTTAGGTACAAAAGGGTGTTACAACAAGTACATCACCACCCGAGACATAGAAACTATAATTGTCTCATTATTTAAGATCAATTTATATTTTGATTAATAGTAATCTATTAGGTGTTCTTAGTTCTCATAATGTGAATTAAAACTAAGCTTAGGAGATATATATATATAAGCATTCGTTTCAAGTAGAAGAGAAAGATTAACTAAGGTAGCACATTTGGATGGTTGAGTGGTACAAAGATGGAAATATTAAATTTAATATTATCTCATTCAAATAACCTACATAGTTTTAAAGCACAGGTAGTTTAACTCATTGTCTTAGCTAGGGTTTATCCAATCCTAAAAATGGAAGTAATTTAATAAGTGTGAAGAATCACTAGGTAGTATTAGAGGTAGATTGAATATTTTTCACTGAAATAAAAGATTGATATAGTTTCTGAATAGGATAGGGTGATAAGGTAAAATATTAAGATTTCAAAAATAAATGATTTTTAATAGGGTTCATTAGTTAAGAAATGTTTTAAAACTCTTCTATTCTATCCTTACTGAGCTTCCCAAGAGCTCACCCTCTTTTTTCCCCCCTACAGGTGCAGTTAGCTTGAAATAGAAGCTGTTATTATGTGCTAAAGTTGGTTGATTACGTGCTCAAGTTTTTTTCCTAACATGTTCTACTAGAAATACTCTCAGGTAGGAAAGGGGAGTTATTGATAAAGCCGTAATTTGTGGGATAGCAGGGTAGTTTCCATGCCTCGGGTGGTGATGTACTTGTTGTAACACTCTTTTGTACCTAACTTACTATATAAAAGCTAGTTACTGAATAATTCTCTGTATATTGTTCCTCTTTAAGTTATAAGAAATTATATTCGTGAATTCGCAACGAAAATAAAAGAAGATTTTGACCTAATCTTGAGAAGAGTTGGGTTAGGGTCGTTACATATAGATTCCTTATTGCATATGCATGTCTTTCTTAACCAAGTCCAGACACCCAAATCATAGAGTTGTTGACCCATATATAAGATCTTACTCATAGTGACTCAAAGTGCAAGAACCTGACTTTGTTAGTTCATCCACATATGCTCAAGATTAATAGCATTAGCTCACTTAGAACCTAGTAGGTATTGGTGACCTCTTTCTTTGATAGTACTTATTTAGAGTACCACACCTGTGGTGGCTCATCCAATGCATACACATGCATAAGTGAAGTAAGTTTGGAACACTATCCATGATCAAGGCAGATCACCGTACTGTAAAGGGAACTTATTCACAATAACTTCTACCATAGTATAATACCCAGCTCTACTACTTACTTATGGACTAAATAGTTATGCTTGACAAATAACCATGACATAGACCTTCTATATGTAACCACCACGTACCTAAATCAACACTTGAAGCAAGGACCTTATATTCACACACACACACACACACACACACATATATATATATATATATATATATATATAACTATTGGGGATATGCCCTAATGCTAAAAGTTTGAGATGACCTTATTAGGGTTTAATAAGAATATGCTTTTGTGTTTTATACACAATGTTATTTGTAGGATGTTCATATTCTCCGCTTCGATATGAATATGTTCCTAATGCCAATCCGAGAAAAGAAATGTTCTATAAGGGTTTAGGATATTTTGCACTTTCTCTTCAATATGATAAGCATTAAGAAATAATTCATAGCCCTTCAGATTATTCAACCGGGACTAGAATAATCGAGTACGGGTTATCATATGTTATTACCTTTGATTAACATAGTGATGTTAATGATAAATGATGGCGTGTGAAATGCCAAAACAGCATGGTGATGTGGACTAATAAACATATGAGTGATCGTTTGTGTACGGATCATTGAATGTTACGATAAATAGTGAATTACATGATTTCAGGTTAATGGTTTACTATTTAGTTGAGAATTGTGCAAATTAATCCTTAGACTTGAGAGATTACGGTTGCCGGTTATATCAGGGGCTAAATACTATGTTTGGACAATGCCCGTCTTCTAAGGTGGGTTACGACCTTTCGCGTTTTAGTCTTGTGGTATGAACTGACATGTAATTGTCAAGATAGGATCTATTAACCTCCGACGAGAGGAGATGTCCTATGATATCTGAGATTGGTTGGTAAACGAGCAAGTCCTTGGCCAAGGCGAGTATGAAGTGATGGAAATGAGTTTTTCCATGGTAGTCATCTCTCGTTTCACCAATTCAGATTTATGCATAGTATCGGATGTGGGCTTAACCATTTCATGGTCCTTTTCTGATCGGGGTACTTGTAACAGAAGGATTGAACTACACGCTAATTCTTGACGGTTAAATGGATTCATGAAAGACGTTGTCTTCATTATCGTATACATTCTCATGATACGTTCGTTACTAGTGCGTCACTCATGAGCATGAGGGTATGTCCGTAAATGACGGAGACATTTCCAAAATAGATAAGGAGGTTTATCAAGTCCCTCATCGGTACACGATTTTGAATCTAGAAGGTCATACACTAATAAGTATCATGAATAAGTTCACCGGAAGCTCATATTTTGTGGTTGATGGCTTTAAGGTGTTAAGAGTCATCAATATTGGTATTTGGGCCAAAAGTGTAATTTTGGAAAGTTTAGGGTCAAATTGTAATTATTGAAACTTTTAGGGCCAAACTATAATTATTGAAAAGTTTTTTCAATATATTTATTCTAATAGAGATTAGAATTGGCAAAAACATTTTATATATATATATATAAAGATGTTTATATATATATATATGTGTAATGATGATGTAATTTGTGAAATGCCGCGTCATTGTCTTAGTTGTCAAAAGGTGAAATTGCAATTTAATGACTAGATAATTACATGTGGCATTTTCATGTAGAAGTTGATGACTAGGATAGTCCATGTCATCAATCCTAGTCATTTGAATTTAAAATGAATGGATAGGATTCATTTTTGAATAAAGACAAAAGAATCTTGACCATTGCTTTTGTTGATAAAGCCTTTTTAACAAGTGTCAGGAGAGAGAATAAAGTTACCATTAGATTGTAATGATTACAAACCTAAGGCTTGTATGGCTTTTACTTTAGAAGGAAGCAATTGTGATTGGCTATCATATAAAGTAACATTATATATATAATTATATGAGTATGTTTTATATATATAATAAAAGATGACAAACTTCTCTCACTAACCACTTGCAATTTCGGCCAAGAGGTAGAGGAGAGAGAAAATGACCATCCTTCATCATCTAAAGCTAATGATTGAAATCAAAAGGCTTGCATGGCTTGTCATGAAAAGGTGACAATAGTGATTGGTCACTTAATTTATTATTAGCTTATATTAGATGACAATACTTTTTCTCATCATGTGACAACTACACATACATGCACATACAATTCGACCAAGTGAGATTGAGAGGAGAGAGAACTTCATCTTCTTCAACCTTGAGCTAGAACTTTTGGCCATGGCATGTAGTTCATGAAGCTTTTTCTTTTTGATCCAAAACCACATTTACATAGCTTCGTACATTGAAGATATACTAGCACAATCTATCTTCAAGGTGGGGTTGAGCTTTGGATGCTTGGTGGACTAACTAGGGCTTTCAAGTTAGAAGGGTTCAATAGCTTGTCTTTCAACATCACCTTCTCCAAAGTGTTCTACTAGTGAGGTATACCTATGAACCTACTTTTGTTTATATATATATAGTTGATATATATTTGTGTTGATAATCAATGGGTATAATGAAATGTTAGCTTGTTGATCCTTGTTATGAAACTTGCAAAATTTGTGTAGATAGCCTATGTAGTTTTCGGCTATGTCAAGGTGTCCATGCATGACATTCTCGATCTTGAATCCAACTTATGATTATGTTATGACATGATATCTTATGTTGGCTAGCACATTTCAAGTGGTATCAGAGCCAGGTTTATATATCCATTGATTATCAAATGTTGATCATGTGTTATTAAACCATTTGGCCGAAAGTATGCTTGTAGATTTGCAAGTTTTTGATGTTAAGACTTTAGCCTGCACACATGCATGTTCATATCTAGTTTAGATCCTTGATTGATAATGTAGATCTTGAGTATATATATCTGTATATATGGGAGACCCCATATTTTGCTTTATCTCGATTTGCGTGCTTTACCTCGTTTTGCGTGAATTGACCTGTTTATGTGCTATATGACTTAGAATGTGCTAATTATGTGATTAATACTCCTAATACGTGCTAAGTGTGCATTCATAAAATTTTCATAAAAAACGGAATCAGAAATTTTATCATCGGTTTTGGTGAATAGTATTTTTGAACACCTGTCCGCTAAAATTTTTACAGGGGTGTTTTAAACGTTTTAAAACCTAGTCCTCGAGTATTAATAGACCCGTGTTTGATTAAAACGAATTTGGAATCGGTTTTAGAATTTTAAAGATTTTTACACTTTCTTTTGCAAGAAAATGAGTTTTAAGCCGATTCGGGTGAAACTGTTTTAAAGTAACACTTTTTGTCACCTAAAATATAATGTCTAGAATTAGTTTAAGTGTTAATTTAATAGTTTAACAAGAACTACTCAAGAAATGAATTAAAAGACTAGAAACTAGAATTAAAAGACTAATAAAATCAATTTTGACTATTTTTAATATGTTGACTTTAGCTAATATATCATCAACACCTACTAAAACAACACAAAACACACTCAAAGCACACACAAGTGGCCGAAACTCCATAGCTTTTCTTGAGAGTATTTTCAACATTTTTTCAAAGTAAATTTTCATTAAAAGTTGCAATTCAAGGCCAATTTCCTTCAACCAAGGCTTGATTCCACCTCTTAAGCATCCATTGATCATCTTTGTAGCTTTTAAACACATCAAAGGTGAGAGAAAAATTCTAGATCTCAAAAGTCATTTTTTATGTTTTTGCATATAATTGATTATTGAACCGTTAGAATGTTAATTTGAAGTTATATTATTGCTCAGTGCATGCTAAGGATCATTTATGTGTATTACTACGAGATTTGAACCATTGTAGGGAAATTATTTATTTTTGGGTATTAAAAGTTGATTAATTAGCTATTTGATGAATATCTTGAGTTGTTATGGTTCGAATCGATTGCCGTCGATTTCTAAAAGTTTGTTAATTACGTGGTAATGCCGTTATAATGCCGAATTTTCGATTGCGATGTTTGGGTGAAAATCCAGAAATTTCAGCCTAGGTGCATTGAGGTTTTAGGGTTGTTAGGCTTGATTTTGATGTGTCTTGGTTGGTTTCCGAGAGCGCTAATGTAGTTGATTGAATGGGTGAGTGTTAGAAACTAATTTGGAGTTGTTTGGATTAGTAGAATGTAAGATATGATTATTTGAAGTTTAGGTTGTCTTTCTTTAAATTGTCGAATTGAGCATTTAGATGATTGGGTGGTATTTGAGTGATTGAATTGTGAGTTGTTGATGGTTAGTGTAACGCCCCGATCCCTCACGAGACCGGAGGCTCTAATAACCATGCTATTATCAACCCAATACCAAACCCGGTCACAAAATTTTAGGGAAAAACGGACAGAGTTTCCTCTGTACCGCGGACATTTTTCAAACCTGTAAATGCTCAAAATAGCCACAATATACTAAAACAAGCTTTTATAATTAAAATTCAAAGGTTAAAGGTCATCCAAGCCAGGAGACAAACAACAGCTCCAAATCACACATGCATGCACCCAACTTAACTTTTCATTAAACCTTTTTAACATGCCATCCTATGATAACATTAGAGCAATTTTAGAAGTTGAAATCAACACCTCTAAACATACACCCCCAAGCATGCAAGAACTAAAAGGGGAATTAAAAGTTATTACAAACCATAATATCTCAAAGCTAACATTACAACCAACAGCTTTCAACTTGCAACTACAAGAATATACATAGCCTTAAGGCCACAAAATAGATCATGCTATAGCAATACAAGTATACCATGTAACAACAAGAAGGCAAATCCACCTTAGACAACAAACACACAACAACTAGGGCAAAGGCTCAGCCTGAACTTCTTCCTCTTCCACTAGCACCTCAACTAGTTGGGGTTCACCCTCAGCACTTCCTGAAACATGTTTAGCGAGGTATGAGCAATCACAATTGCTCAGTGAGGGATGAGGTCTACCGGGGACGTGCAATGCAGCAGTTAGTACAAATAAAGCATTTTACAACCAAAGAACAATTAAAACAACAAGTTACTACACATTAAAAAGGATACGATACACTTTGACTTCTGTAACGTCCCGGCTAAGCGAATACCCCGAAGGGCAGAGGCACACCAGCGACGCCACGAACTGAAATCTCGATGTAATAATGACACTGATATCGATAAGCCGGCATCCCCTTATAACTCCAAAACGGGTGTACTCCGGATGTACCCCGAAATCCTACGACCCAACTCTCCCTGGGCGGCATCCCAAGCGAGAGAGGGACTGGGCAACCATGGTAGCCGAGGTGGACCGGCAAGCCCGATGCCGCCCAGTTTCCCCGACACTACCATGCCCGAATGGTTGCGCAACCACGATGCAATGCACTCAAAATGATAACAATAGTATAAATCAATAAACACATGGTTGAGGGACAACAAAGTAGGTTGCCCTCACACACAATATATAGACAATAAGTGCACATAATCTAAGTACAAGTAAATAAACTATTATGCACATAAGGATGAAGTCTCCCTCACCTCTATCGAGCTCCAAGATGTAAGTTTGAATCACATCATTTCCAGTCACCTTGAACCTATGAGCAAACATTACTTCAATTACTCTTTAACTACAACATTCATTCTAAGTTAGCTAACTTATAACTTCGCTTATTTAGCATATATACAATATCTATTAGAATTCTATTTTTAACAAAACACCACTTTTATATACTTTAACTTAACATATATTCCATATTTTCAATAGTCTACAAGTTAATTAAGAAGATAGTTCAAAAACTTAAATGAGAATGATTCAACCAACATGCTATAACTAGATATAAATCGAGCTAGAATTTAGTTTAACTAAAATCAACACATGAGCCTGCAGTTACTCATACTATTTCTCATTTTACTTTAGTTAATAACTTGTACAAGAAATTAATTCACTCCACATAACAATAAACTAGCCATTAACTCAACTCAAAGAATTTCTCCAAAGGATATATAGATAATAAAGGTTAAGTTACTTTAATGTTCAAATGACACATTCATTCACAATGACACTACCCAGTCTTTTACTACTTTAATGAACTTCTAATTCATATTCTACTTTACTTACAATAGTTAGTAATATCTCTATGAAGATAGCTCAACATTAGCACATAGGGAAAGAAATGCATTTATCAACTAATAGAAAAGTTAACTATCAACCATTTAATAACTAACATACTATTTTAGTAAAATAACTATACTTCAAGCTAAGATTCTAACATATCACTAGTAGTATTAACTTAAGTTAATTACATTTAACATATAATAGACAACTATCAACTTACAATTAACCTTACATGTAGTTTCAAAAAGCATTAAGCACATTCTTCCACATAGTTTACTTGACCTTTCTAAATGTTCACTAGTTGCACATTGATAACAACAACTAATTCTAACAGTTGAATTGTTTAGCATATATAGAAACATTACCTATGTCTAAAGGTAGTGACCATCACAACTCTACTAGCATTTCTCATTCACAGTCGAATAGAATAGCTTTCAATTTAAATTAACTTTACTAGCAATTAGATTTCAATTACAATTCATGAAAACAACATAACTATAAGAGCCCCATTACGTTATTAATCATCCAAGGACACTACACAATAAGGTCTTGATCGAATACATCCAATTAGAACTGAATTATATCATTACTATAGCAAAATAACAACAAAATTCAGATTCTCGCGTAACATGGCATTTCTGACACATCTCACCAAAATGATCATAACTTGCTCTAGACAACTCCGATTAATGCACCGTAAAAAGCTGTAGAAACTAGACTCGTAAGGCTTTCTAATGGTATATAATTCAACCCCTAATCTTTCTCCAATTAATACAGTTTTAAGCTCGAAGTTGCCTCAATGCAGTTAGAATAGAAGCAGTTTATACAAGCAAATAAGCAGTTTTACAAAAGGGCATATACAAGATATAATTAGAATTACATCAAAAGTTCCACACCAACTTGAAACTACATTTAAACATTCAAGAAGTCATGCCAAGGTCTTAGAAGCGTGAGACAACCGAAATTGCACCTAAACCCCTTTGTTATTGAAGCTATTTCTCTTCCAAATCAAAGTTAATGATTCAAATTTAAAGGGAAACTCTACCAACATTCTAACTAACCCTCAAGGAACCCTTTCAACCCTCTAACTCATTCAAATGCCCGCAATAACCTCGAAAGCCCCAAGTTCCCTCTTATAGCTTTACACTACACCTACCTCATCCGGGCTTCAAACAAGGATTAGCAAAGCTTCTATAGCACCTAGGTAGCCTAAGGATACCAAAAGTAGAGCCCGAATCCACCCGGATTCGTCTTAACCCCGAAACCCCTTTATTAAAGTCGACTATTTTACGTTTTATGCGATTTTAGAGCAATTCAAGTGCACGGGGCTATTAGACTACCTTCATTAGCACCTAAGGCATCTATTAGGAGTGTTGAATCAAGCTAATTCGAGCAATTACACAAAACCCTAAAAAAAATGTCACTATTCACCTCATGAATTAAACTAACGATTCCAACCGTTTAAAAAGCGAAACAATGGTTCAAATATGTTCTCTAGCACTCATATACAAGGTATAATAGCATAGATAATCAATACAATAGCATTTGAACACATTTTCAACAAATCAAGAAAATAGCAACTATTTTAAAATGCGAAAATAAGCCGTGAAATCCCTCACCAATGCGCGTAGGAGCTCCTAGGAGGCTAGTAGACACCCTAAACCACTTGCACATAGCTTGGCTTGGCTTGGAATGAGGATTTGTTGAGCAAAAAAACTCTATTTCTTCTCCTATGCAATTCTCGGATTTGCTACAGCGTTTTCAGCATGCTCTCTTTTTTTTTTTTGCTAAGTTATGAGCTAATGTGTGTGTTGTGTGAGTTATATATTAAATGGGGCTAAGTTACTTGCTTAAATGGTTCATTAAATGTGCTTAGTTAGCTTAAAACGAGCCTAGATAGTAAAATGAATGCTAGCTAATTCATTCCCTAAGTTATGTTACGTAACACTACTCATACAACTACAAAAATTATTTTCTAAACGAGCTCTCCTATCGCCTCTAGCTCAAATACACATTTTTCCCACTACTCTAACAATTAATATGATTTAATAAAAATGCTAATTCGCTAATAGCATGAAGTTAAAAATGGAGTGAATAGTAATTTAAGAAGACAGTTAATAATGCACAGAAGGAAATGCGCAAACAAGGGATGCAACAGTAATTGAATGCATGGCTAAAACTCGGGCGTCACAGTTAGACTAGGGTTAGATTACGTGTTTAATGCATGTTAAGTTGGATGGCCTACTTTGTCATCTAACTTAGTTATTTGTTGTTTAATTGATTACTTAATGTTATATTGATGATAATTGATGATAATTGATGATTATTGATGATTATTGATTGATGATTGATGAACGGGAGATAGGCAATTCTGCTAGATTGTCCTCCTGTGAATGATGTTTATTATTATTGCTGAGTCTTGGTATGTGTGTGCCACCTTTCGGGCAGCATCGGGCTGTCGGGTTGATAACGGCATGACTACCAGAGATTACCCCCAGCTCGCATGACAGAGGTGTCATGGAGGGAGGGGCTAGTGAGGTACCTCGGGTGCGTGAGTAATGGGGAGTTATAAGAAGAATGGTTGAGATCGTGATGGCGTTTGGAGCTACACCAAATAGAGTATCCTTTATTGATTGGTCATTATAGTTATGTGTTTATATGGTTATTGATGTTTTATTGCGTGTTTACTGCTCAAAGGATTATATCCAAGTAGTATAGTAAATACTGTTAGAGATCTATCGGATCCTCACTGAGCTTGTTTTATATAAGCTCACTCTCTATTATTGCATGCATACAGGTGTTATTGAGCAAGATTACGGGTACGTGCCTCCAAAAGGGGATAATGTGTCGTATGTGGACGAGTCCTATGTGCCAGAGTCTTGTCCTTGATGCTTGAGATGTTGTATACTGTAACGCCCCGAACCCAACCCCACGCTAATAGTCAAGCTCGGACCCGTCACTCGGACAGAGTCTCCTCTGTATCAAGGACAAAACTGTTACCTGTAAACATTCATTCAAGACATTTGAACTAAAACAACAACCTATCTTCTAATATTACCCAAGCCAAAACAATCACAAGGCCATCCAAGCCTTGTAGCAACAATATTCTACTTAAACACACAAGCATGCAAGGGAAATTAAAGCCTAGAATTCATTATTACAATCCAACAACTTTCTTTAACATCCTAGTACACATCTACTAGACATATATATACAAGACTCCAAAGTCTCAAAATACATTAATAACAAGAACTCCACGCAAGAAGCACATAAAATCCACCTCAGCACACAAGGTCACAGATTCTGATCTACGTGAACTTCTTCCTCTTCTTCTACTTCTAATAGCTGGGGATTCACCTCAGCTTCTCCTGAAACATTTCAAATGAGGAGTGAGCAACAAAGTTGCCCAGCGAGGGAGGTGATGCAGCATGCCAACGTGCAATATGATATGCAACACAAGTACACATATACAAGCCACATAACTATCAAGTCAATAAATCAAACTATTAATCATTTTAAAAAGGATACGGTTCCACTTCCAAGACTTCGTCCACGAGCCACGATCCATGAGCATCACGAATATGCCGGCAAACCCCAAACACCACAATTGGGATACTCCGGATGTATCCCGATCCTACGACCCTTTCTCCCGAGGTAGGTCCATGCCCAGCAGGTGAACCACGCCTCTGGGGTAGTGGAGTATGCCTCAGCGAGAAAAGGAATAGGCACCATGGTAGTCGAGGGAGCACGGCAAGCCCGATGCCGCCCGTGTTTCTCGACGCTACCATGTCCGATATAGGTTGCGCAACCCAAAACAAGTCACAAACAATCAATATATCACATAACACGTAAGAGGGACGACAAAGTAGGCCGCTCTCACATATATGCACGATAAAAGTTCATATATGCACGATATTAACTAATAGATGCCAAAAGAAACAATCAACACAATTAATTCCAATAATCTACTCAAATAACTTAAATACATCCTAAATATTCAATGCAAGGCATTACTAACACACAACAAGTTCCAATTGCAACTAAAAAGGCTAAAAATTACTTTTTCCCCTTTCTTTAACCGAGCTTTCTTTCTCCTAAACATGGTTCGAGATTCTCAATCATACCCTAGTCTTTCTATATTCCTAATTAAGCTCAAAGGTACCCTTTAAAGTCACTAAAACTCATTTTTGAAGCAAAAGTTCGGGAAGGCCCCGAACGGGTTTGAACTATAGCCATACTAACCGAACCCCAATTTCGCGAAACGAAAGCACCAAAGGTGCTTCCTTAGCTCAAGGATACCCAAATCGATGCCCAAATTTGCCCGGATTGCTTAACGTATAAAACCCCCTTTTTAAAGTAAGCTTATTTTGCAATTAAGTTCAAATTCGAGTGTTTCAACCTAATGTGGCTTTTCAACTAACTTCCCTAAGGTCTAGAGCATCTAATTGAGGCATCAATTCAAGCCAATTTGCAAATTTTCTCAAAACCCTAGTTCTAAGCACTATTCATCATCTTTTTGATCAAATTCAACATTCAACCATTAACTATGTTATCAAACCTCAAAAGTTAGCTCTAGAGACATTAAATAACTCATAGGAAACATTCATAACAAGTTATATAGCTATAATTGACAAATCAATAAAATTGAACATATGCATATAAACTTTAAAATCAAGAAAATGAGACTCCCTCACTATTTTTAAAGATGAAGAAGGTTGTTGAAGGTCCTAAGTTGCTCAAAATCCTCCCAAGATCAATCTAAGAGCCTAAAGTGCAAGATTGAAGAAGCAAAATTTCTCCTCTTTCCTCCTTGAAGTGGACGGCCAAGATAGGGGACATGGAGGGAATTTTCTAAATTGTTTTGATGACTAGAATAAGCTTATGTTTTAATTTAAGGAGTTGGCTAATATAATATGTGGTGTATGACTAAAATATATAAGCTAATTAGCCTCTAATCTTGATCAACTAATGGTTAATTGCAATTACAAATACTTTTTAATTTACAACTAGCACTATTCTAACGTAACACTATTCAATGGTCACGAAAAACATTTTTCAAACACACACTCCTAAGCTCGAAAGTTCAAAACGAAAATTTCTTGGTTCCTTTTAAATGTCGAGTGACCTAGGAAAAATTTAAAATTAAGCTTTCGAAACAGTCGAAAATATTATGAATAGTAACCCACAACAAAAACAATTAAACAAGAAAAATGATGCACGTAGAAATGCGCACATAAGTATGCAACGATTATAATAAATTTAGGGTAAAATTCTCGGGTGTCACACCCTCTCCCCCTTAAACTAATTGCGTCCTCGCAATTCTTACATGATTCGGCAAAGAGCTCCGGATACTTCTCTCTGATCTGATCTTCTCGCTCCCAAGTGGCATCCTCAACCCCATGATGATCCCAGAGAACTTTTACCATAGGAATATTTTTAGTCCTAAGTTCCTGAATCTTTCGGTCAACCACTCGAAGAGGTTTCTCAACATAAGTTAAGGACTCATCAATCTCCAACGGCTCCGGCTCAATGATATGCGACGGATCAGGATTATACTTTCTCAGCAGTGATACATGAAAAACATCATGAATCCGACCCAAATTCGGAGGTAAGGCCAATTTGTAAGCTAAATCCCCAACTTTCTCAGTGATCTCAAATGGTCCCACGTATCTAGGACTAAGTTTACCTCCTTTGCCGTGCCGAATCAAACCTTTTCGCGGAGAGACTTTCAAGAAAACATGATCACCCTTAGAAAATATTAAGTCCCGTCGACGTCTATCAGCATAATTCTTCTGTCGACTCTGAGCTGTAAGCATCCTTTTCTTTATAAGTCTCACATTATCCACCATTTTAATCATCTCCGGAAGAATAGCGGGATCAACTGTTTTCATCTCACCTACCTCATCCCAATACAACG
Source organism: Ehretia macrophylla (assembly GCA_037974665.1). Classification (NCBI taxonomy): domain Eukaryota; kingdom Viridiplantae; phylum Streptophyta; class Magnoliopsida; order Boraginales; family Ehretiaceae; genus Ehretia; species Ehretia macrophylla. Next base: position 73,718,895 of record CM075779.1, read on the forward strand.
GAGACTGGCATTTTCGCCCATAAAGTGCCTCGTAGGGTGCCATGCCAATAGTGGCCTGATAACTGTTATTGTAAGCAAACTCTGCTAAAGGCAGATATTTCTCCCAATTCTTGCCAAAATCCAGAACACAGGCTCTCAACATATCTTCCAGTATCCTGATAGTCCTCTCTGACTGGCCATCCGTCTGCGGGTGATATGCAGTACTAAAACTCAAATTAGTCCCCAAAGCCTTTTGTAGTTTCTGCCAGAATTGTGATGTAAACCTGGGATCCCTGTCTGACACTATCTGGGATGGAACTCCATGCAGTCTCACAATATTTTCAACATAAAGCTCGACCAATTTATCGAGAGAATCTGTTTTCTTTGTAGCAATAAAATGCGAACTCTTCGTCAACCTATCTACTACAACCCACACTGAATCATTACCTCGTGGTGATCTCGGTAAATCCGACACAAGATCCATAGTAACCTGATCCCATTTCCAAACCGGAATCTCCAACGGCTGCAACAATCCTGCTGGCCTCTGATGCTCTGCCTTAACTTTCTGACAAGTCAAACATTTAGCTACATACTCAGCTATCTCTCTCTTCATGTTGTTCCACCAGAAATTCTGTTTCAAATCTCTATACATTTTTGTGCTTCCAGGATGAATTGTATATTTAGAAGCGTGAGCCTCAGCAAGAATCTCATCTTTCACAATCGAATTACTGGGAATGCAAATTCTATTCCTGTACCTGAGAAGTCCATCATCATGCATCTTAAAGTCGGACTCTCCCCCTTTTGACTTCTCTAAAAGCTTCAATAGCTGAGAATCTGATTGTTGCGCTTCTCTGATTCTAGATAGCAATAAAGATTGGATTTGTAGGCTAGCGAATTGGATACCTGATCTAGAAGCTTTCGGTTTCCACAAACAAAGTTCTTCTACAATCTCCCAATCCTTGATTATCAAACAGGCCACAGAAGCTTTTCGGCTCAGTGCATCTGCAACAGTATTAGCTTTTCCCGGCAAATAGCTAATGGTACAGTTATAATCATTTAACAGTTCTAGCCAACGCCTTTGCCTCATATTCAAATCTTTTTGAGAAAACAAATATTTCAAGCTTTTATGGTCAGTAAATATTTCAAATTTGTTGCCCCACAAATAATGCCGCCATTTCTTCAAAGCAAAGACAACAGCTGCAAGCTCCAAATCATGTGTAGGATAATTGAGTTCATATGGTTTCAATTTCCTGGAGGCATATGCTATGACTTTACCATTTTGCATCAAAACACAACCTAACCCTTCTTTCGAAGCGTCACTATAAATCACCAAGTTCTCGGTTCCCTCAGGCAAGGCAAGGATAGGTGCAGTGGTAAGTCGCTTTTTCAACTCCTGGAAACTAGCTTCACATTTATCATCCCAATTAAACACAGTTTTCTTCTGAGTTAAAGTAGTCAAAGGTCCTGCAATCTTTGAAAAATCTTTAACAAATCGCCTATAATAGCCCGCTAATCCCAAGAAACTACGGACTTCCGTGACAGTTTCAGGTCTCTTCCACGACATAACTACATCAATTTTAGCAGGATCAACAGATATTCCTTCTTGGGAAATGATATGACCTAAAAAGGCAACCTGTTTCAACCAGAATTCGCATTTGCTAAATTTGGCAAACAACTTGTGTTCTTGCAGGGTTTGAAGTACAATTCTCAAATGCTCTTCATGCTCTGACTCAGACTTAGAGTATACTAATATATCATCAATAAAAATCACAACAAACTGATCAAGATAGGGTCGAAATACCCTCTGCATCAAATCCATAAAAGCGGCTGGAGCATTTGTCAACCCGAATGGTAACACAACAAACTCATAATGGCCGTACCTGGTTCTAAATGCAGTCTTAGGTACATCCTCTTTCCTGATCCTCAACTGATAATAACCTTGCCTCAAATCAAATTTCGAAAACACAACAGCACCCTGTAGCTGATCAAACAACTCCTCAATTAAAGGCAAAGGATATTTGTTTTTCACCGTTACCTGATTCAGACCCCGATAATCTATACACAAATGCAGAGTACCGTCTTTCTTTTTCACAAATAACACGGGAGCACCCCACGGTGACGAACTAGGCTGAATAAAACCTTTCTCAAGCAAACCCTGAAGCTGAATTTTCAATTCTTGTAACTCAGGGGGAGACATTCTATACGGGGTTCTCGAGATAGGATTAGTTCCCGACAACAGGTCAATCACGAACTCAATCTCCCTATCAGGTGGTAACCCAGGCAATTCCTCAGGGAAAACCCCCGGAAACTCTTTTATAACAGGTACTTCATTCAATTTCAATTTATCTCCAGGCTGATTAATTAAATAAGCTAAATATGCATCATAGCCTTTACTCAACATTTTAGTAGCTTTAATGGATGATATAATACGAGTCCCAGTAGACTTTCGACTCCCAGTTACTTTAATAACAGGTTGGTTAGGTACTTCTAAAGTCAAAACTTTCCTCCTACAGTCCAAACATGCATAATATCGCCCCAACCAATCCATCCCTAAGATAACCTCAAAGTCTCGAAATGGCATGATAATCAAATCAATAGGATACATGCAACCCTCAATGCAAATATTACAATCCTTACACACAGACTCCGTAACAAATTTAGTACCCATAGGATTACCTACTTCAATCACATACGGCAGTTTATCAACTTTCAATACAGTAGACTGTGCACATGCAGGAGTAATGAATGAATGTGTAGCCCCGGTGTCAATCAAAACTACTACCGGCTGATTATTAATAAGAAAAGTACCTTCCACCACCACTGTAGTCTCTGGAAGCTCCTCCCGGTCAAGTGCAAATACCCGTGCCTGACCTCGTGGTACAGTAGTTGCTCCTGAAGCTCTAGTCTGGGCACCCTGGCCTGAAGTCTGACCCTGACCAAATTTAAACTTGGGACAATCTCTAACTCTGTGCTGATCACTACCACAACCTATGCAACGACCCAGTTTCCTCCAACACTCCGCCTCTGTGTGACCCTTACGATTGCAATGAGTACACTGTAGATTCTTCCTAGCAGCAGCTCCTCCTGTAGGGGTCCTATAAGTAGATGTGGCAGAACTGCCCTGCTGAGATCTAGCAGTCACTGGTCGGGTCTGTGACTGTCCCTGTGGCTGGCTCTGAGCTGGTCTCGGCTGTGACTGCACCTGAACTGGTCCTGGATAGCTTTGGGTCTGCCTAGGCTGCTGAGTCTGCCTCTGATAACCCTGACTCTGAGACTGAAACTGCCGTTTGCTTGGCTGACTAGACTGAGCTAACACATCTGCCTTACGTTTCTCATATCTCGATGCAGCCCGAACTACTGTAGCATAGTTCGGATAATCTTGCGAAGACAAGTTAAGCATGATGTCACTCCTCAACCCTGTAATAAATCTCTGGATTTTCACATCCTCCGGCTGAACTAAAGCTGGCACATATCGAGATAGTCTCGTAAAGGTAGCCTCATACTGGTCTACAGTCATATTCCCCTGTTTCAAAGCTATAAACTCATCCTGATGCCTCTCACGGGCTACAACCGATACATATTTATCTCAAAACTCATGAACAAAATCAGCCCATACGTGCTGAACCCTCTCAGCATCCCATTTTTCTCTAATAGTGCGCCACCAAGCCTCGGCATCACCCTCCATTAAAAATGCAGCACAGGTGATCTTTCTTTCATCGTCACACTCAAGTATCGCAGCAACTTTCTCGAATTTTCTCAGCCACAACTCTGCTTTCATATCATCAGGCTCACCATAAAAACTATATGCTCCATGATGCAGAAATTTATCAAATAAGTTACCTCCTGCAGTACCACTGCCCTTTGCTCTGGCAGCCTGATTACCCCTACCGACACCTGCAGTACCCTGCTGAACTACAAAATGTGCTATGGTATTCAGCGCAGTAGCCATAGTAGCTAAAATCTGGGCAGTGCTCGGCTCCTGACCCTGCTGTACATTCCCAGCTGCCCCAGCATCCTGCCCCGGTACATTCTGTCTAGGAGCCTCCTCCGGCTCACCCCGTGGTCTACCCCGTCTCCTCATCACAATGCTAGAAGAACATCATATTATAATAGGAAAATAAACTATGCAAGATAATTTACACATTGTTTTCAAACATTTTACTCACATAAGAACACATAAAACACTTAACAACATTCAATACTAACTTTTCATATTCTTATTATATTAAGTTTTATTATTCCTTTTCATGCTAGCATGTCTTATATCTAAGTACTTAAACAACTAAACACTTACATATTCACATAATTAACTTCCACATATAGACCTCTACCCACATGCCAAGGAATTTAACCCGGCTTCAAGCATTCTAGTAGCTCTGATACCACTAAAGTGTAACGCCCCGAACCCAACCCCACGCTAATAGTCAGGCTCGGACCCGTCACTCGGACAGAGTCTCCTCTGTATCAAGGACAAAACTGTTACATGTAAACATTCATTCAAGACATTTGAACTAAAACAACAACCTATCTTCTAATATTACCCAAGCCAAAACAATCACAAGGCCATCCAAGCCTTATAGCAACAATATTCTACTTAAGCACACAAGCATGCAAGGGAAATTAAAGCCTAGAATTCATTATTACAATCCAACAACTTTCTTTAACATCCTAGTACACATCTACTAGACATATATATACAAGACTCCAAAGTCTCAAAATACATTAATAACAAGAACTCCACGCAAGAAGCACATAAAATCCACCTCAGCACACAAGGTCACAGATTCTGATCTACGTGAACTTCTTCCTCTTCTTCTACTTCTAATAGCTGGGGATTCACCTCAGCTTCTCCTGAAACATTTCAAATGAGGAGTGAGCAACAAAGTTGCCCAGCGAGGGAGGTGATGCAGCATGCCAACGTGCAATATGATATGCAACACAAGTACACATATACAAGCCACATAACTATCAAGTCAATAAGTCAAACTATTAATCATTTTAAAAAGGATACGGTTCCACTTCCAAGACTTCGTCCACGAGCCATGATCCATGAGCATCACGAATATGCCGACAAACCCCAAACACCACAATTGGGATACTCCGGATGTATCCTGATCCTACGACCCTTTCTCCCGAGGTAGGTCCATGCCCAGCAGGTGAACCACGCCTCTGGGGTAGTGGAGTATGCCTAAGCGAGAAATGGAATAGGCACCATGGTAGTCGAGGGAGCACGGCAAGCCCGATGCCGCCCGTGTTTCTCGACGCTACCATGTCCGATATAGGTTGCGCAACCCAAAATAAGTCACAAACAATCAATATATCACATAACACATAAGAGGGACGACAAAGTAGGCCGCCCTCACATATATGCACGATAAAAGTTCATATATGCACGATATTAACTAATAGATGCCAAAAGAAACAATCAACACAATTAATTCCAATAATCTACTCAAATAACTTAAATACATCCTAAATATTCAATGCAAGGCATTACTAACACACAACAAGTTCCAATTCCAACTAAAAAGGCTAAAAACTACTTTTTCCCCTTTCTTTAACCGAGCTTTCTTTCTCCTAAACATGGTTCGAGATTCTCAATCATACCCTAGTCTTTCGATATTCCTAATTAAGCTCAAAGGTACCCTTTAAAGTCACTAAAACTCATTTTTGAAGCAAAAGTTCGGGAAGGCCCCGAACGGGTTTGAACTATAGCCATACTAACCGAACCCCAATTTCGCGAAACGAAAGCACCAAAGGTGCTTCCTTAGCTCAAGGATACCCAAATCGATGCCCAAATTTGCCCGGATTGCTTAACGTATAAAACCCCCTTTTTAAAGTAAGCTTATTTTGCAATTAAGTTCAAATTCGAGTGTTTCAACCTAACGTGGCTTTTCAACTAACTTCCCTAAGGTCTAGAGCATCTAATTGAGGCATCAATTCAAGCCAATTTGCAAATTTTCTCAAAACCCTAGTTCTAAGCACTATTCATCATCTCTTTGATCAAATTCAACATTCAACCATTAACTATGTTATCAAACCTCAAAAGTTAGCTCTAGAGACATTAAATAACTCATAGGAAGCATTCATAACAAGTTATATAGCTATAATTGACAAATCAATAAAATTGAACATATGCACATAAACTTTAAAATCAAGAAAATGAGACTCCCTCACTATTTTTGAAGATGAAGAAGGTTGTTGAAGGTCCTAAGTTGCTCAAAATCCTCCCAAGATCAATCTAAGAGCCTAAAGTGCAAGATTGAAGAAGCAAAATTTCTCCTCTTTCCTCCTTGAAGTGGACGGCCAAGCTAGGGGACATGGAGGGAATTTTCTAAATTGTTTTGATGACTAGAATAAGCTTATGTTTTAATTTAAGGAGTTGGCTAATATAATATGTGGTGTATGACTAAAATATATAAGCTAATTAGCCTCTAATCTTGATCAACTAATGGTTAATTGCAATTACAAATGCTTTTTAATTTACAACTAGCACTATTCTAACGTAACACTATTCAATGGTCACGAAAAACATTTTTCAAACGCACACTCCTAAGCTCGAAAGTTCAAAACGAAAATTTCTTGGTTCCTTTTAAATGTCGAGTGACCTAGAAAAAATTTAAAATTAAGCTTTCGAAACAGTCGAAAATATTATGAATAGTAACCCACAACAAAAACAATTAAACAAGAAAAATGATGCACGTAGAAATGCGCACATAAGTATGCAACGATTATAATAAATTTAGGGTGAAATTCTCGGGTGTCACATATACTCTATTATCTTGTATATTAAACTAGTTGTCTTTTATTTACTTTGTAGTTTATGATGTATAAGTTGTAGTAAAGATAATGAACTAGTTGATGCTAACTTAGTAGTCTTTCTTTTGTTATGATCTAGGTTGCTAAGTTGGTTTATAATCTATTTTGATATGTATGTTAAAGTTAAGGTTATGTTGGAATAGAGGCGTATAACTAAGAATAATTATTGTATAATATGGTTATGTTGTATGTTGTTAATGGTATTGAGGAATTGATGGTTGTTTGGTTGAGGAGTTTGATTGTATGATGTTCTGAGATGTTGGTTTAGAGCCTTGGTATCTTAATTACTGTCGTTATACTGCCGAAATTCTGTTGCGTCCTGACTGATTGTAGGTGGGGTCGAGTTAGGGCGTGACAATATATGTCTTAGCTTGAACTTGCATGCTACACCTATTTGTTGTGATGGCCGAAAATCACATGTATCTTTTGATAAGTTGTTCTCTTATTTAAAGTGTTAAGATGTGAAGATAAATGAAGATTTATTCTTTGCATGTTGACTTTAGACTTGGAATAAGTAGACTATTTTGATATGTTCAAAAGGGAAAGTCAAAAAGTTGAAAAGAACAAGCCTAACATTTTTATTGCCTTGGCCGAATCCACATTGTGTGTAGATGGGGATTTTTTTGCCTTTTTGTTGGACATATAAGGTTGTTGTAGTTTCCTTGATAGACTCAAAAGTGTTGGTGTCTATTATATGCATGTGTTAGATTGAAAGTTTAAAAGTAGTTTTAAGCTTATTTTAAATGTTCATGCATATGAATTTTGTTGAGGACTACTTGATGATTAAAAGGGTTTAATAGTCAAGATTGCAACTTATCTAAGTGTCTTGAATATGGCAAAATATATGTCACATAGTTGGCCTATATGTTTTAATCTTGAAATTAGAAATTATCTAATAAGTAATATTGAGATGTTTCTAAATTTGAGAAAGGAGAAAGTTGATCATTTAATGATATAATACTTTCAAAGGACTATTGGGCTATAGTTAATGTATGTGGGCCTTTAGAGACATGTTGATTTGGGCTTGGGCCTAGTGTACATCTACTTGTGCTTGATTTTAACCTATTGGGCCATTTTATGTGAATGTGCCATGGACTTGTGTTTTTCTTTAAAGTTTTGGACTTAGATGTGAATATAATTAATTATAAGGAGTTATGAATTAATGGGCCATTATGACTTGCATGTATAAAAGGGGTTTTATATTTATGCAAAAAGGGGCATTGGATTAGTTTATTCTTTCATAATTGATGAGTAGATTAAACTTGAATGCTAGAAATTAATATGTTGGTTGTTATATTTTGATATGAATAATCATGCATATTTATTATTTTGAGAATGGTGTATTTGATCATGGACTTGGGCTTTAGGGTCAAAAGTTATTGGGTTGTAATATGAGACGTAAGTCTCAATTTATTTCTTGTCATTTGAGATAAATATGTAGTGAGGACTTTTATGTAATTCTTCAAGAGATAACTTGACAAAGGCCCAATGGACCTTTCCAAGGAGTTGGAGGCCCAATGAAGATTTCAAAGTGTTGAAGATCTTTTAAATAGAATAGTTTTATTTCTTTTAGCCCAAAAGTCAAGCCCATGATCTACCGTTCATATATCTTTGCATTCATACTATTTAAATTGGTATAATTGAGATTGTTAGCTTATAGTATATTGAATGCTTAATGATTTGATGAAATTATATTAACTCCCTACATGCAAACAAATCTTAGATTATTAAAAAAGGGTAAAAGGAGTTTTATCGTAGTCCTCCGCCATCCTAGGATATTTAATAAGACCCAAATGAATACGATCCTTCTTACCCAAAGGTAGAGGATATGTTTCAAAGTAAGTTTATTAAAATCACTAGAATGAAACATAGTGATGTGATTGTCTACCAAAATCTAACGGTCAACATAGCCACAAAGTCTTGAGGCTATTGATTCAATTTGAGGGATAACTAAGTGATGGCGGGTACAATCTAACTAGATCACCTAATCAATTATAACCACAAAGGTTTGAGATTAAGTGATTTAGGGACTAAAGTAGACCATACCCTATTTAGAGAAATAGACAACAAGGAGTTGTTGACCTTTGGTATTCATGTTTCAACATAGCCACAAAGGTTTGAGAAATGTGTCTGATCATAGGAACTTGGCCATCCCATTTAGAGTCTTTTCATAGATTCATGTTTTCTCATTAAGGGAGTATAAGATTTAAAACAAATAGTGGGAGTAGCTAGTATATCTTGCAATTTAATAGCTTTACATATATTCTTATTAGCCTGCAATCTTACTTTCTGTTATATTTACTTTTTCTGCAGTTTAATGGCTTCGTTCATAAATCCTATTTTGTCCATCCTTAATCAGGATTATTTAGTTGGACCAAACTTTGAAAAATGGTACAAAAGTTTAAGGGTAGTCCTCCGATTTGAGAGAATTGAATATATTTTAGATGTCCCAACATTTACTCCTGTTAATGAGACTGCTTCCGAGACCGATAAGGTCACTTACTATAAGTGGGTCCAGGATGACATGCGTGCTAGGGGATACATTCTTTCATCAATGAACGATGATCTGCGTTGATTCTATGAGGGGTTGCCTCATTCCGTAGATATCATTCGTTGTTTGGAGGAATCTTTTTGCGAGCGCAGTCAGTCTATGAGATTCCAGTTGACCCGTGAGCTTTTTAGTATGAGACTTGAGGAATAAGGTGACGTGAGCCAGCACTGCCTCAAAATGATTTACTTGGTAACTCAATTGGAGGCATTTGGTTTCGTTATGGATTCCCGACTTCAAGTAGACTTGATCTTACAGTCTCTTCCACCATCCTACTCTCCTTTGATCTTGGACTTTCACGTGCACAGAATTGAGATCACACTGAATGAGTTTCCAGATATTTTGACTAGGTGGCAGAACCTTGGTTTGGATGCAGGGCCTGATCCCCATGTTGAGTCCTCTCCTTCTGTGGCTGAGCCCAGCCAAAACAGGAACAAAAGAAGGAGGAGAAGGAGACATAGGAGAAGCCGGATTGCGGATTCTTACCAGGAGATCTCTCATCAGGAGGGGATTGAGTAGTTGACATTGTTTATGCATGATTTGGTTGTTTTGGATCGGCTTGGTATGCGATCCCAATTTTGAAATATGTTTATAAATGTTTTAGATTAGTTTGAACGTTTCTTTAAATAGTAGTGACTATTATCAATCTTTTCTTACTATGGGTAATTTTGGAATTGATCCTTTGTAAGAAATGATTGGCATTTGTATATCCTTCATTAATAGTAATGAAATGATCGAAATACGTGTCGGAAGAAACGATGTCTTCAAACTCAAACATTTATATTTCATTGGTTTGCATTTATAGAAATGGCTAAATACCAAATCATACATATATTGTCTTGAACTTTGAAATGGTCAAGAGTTAAAGACTATAATTCTTTTATTTATCTATCTAAATGAGTTTGATAGATTAATTATTCTTTTTGACAAAAGAGTTTGTTCAAAATAAATAATTGAATGAAATGGAGCTTATGAGACTTCTCGAGAATATGTTGGGTTATAAAAGAAGATTAGAGAATGCATCTTTTATCACCATAATCTTTCAAATTGATTTTAAACTTATACCATGTTTTAATTCTATAGCTGTATAGAATTTAAACTCCTTCATGCATAGTTTCTTTAGAGAAAGATAACTACAATGAAATTGTTAAAATGAAAAGATAGAGATCATTTTCATCAAAAGGTAATATCTAAATTTATTATAAAGGTTAGTGGGAGTTAATGCCCTTAACAAGTCTTGTAAATTTATGATACCTTCGTTCATCAAAGTCCAATTGAATTTTATATCATGTTATTTTTCTTGGGTAAACCAATCATGTCTTGTAAGTGTCATGTCTATGAAGTACAATGATATGATTATTTGTTTTCTCATTGCCTGTACACCAAGTCACGATCTTAAAGTTCTATTTAAGATGGATGAATCTATGAAATTTTGGTCTCTAGTCTCAAAGACAAGGTATCCGTCTTTTCTTGTAGATTTCCTTCCGACTATTAAGGAAAGGTTGTGAATGGTTTTTGCACCTAATCCTTACGCTATTTGCATTCTCTTTTAAAATGCAATGGCAAGTACTTGGCATGATATGATGTAATAAGTTACATGATAGATATCGGAGAGAATACATATAATTTCTAGTGATCTTATTGTTATAATGATCTCTATATGAACTTTAACCCATAATTTTAAGGTTTATGGTTATAGTGAAGTTCTTAGTGAAGAATTCACTTAAAAGGATAAAAGTGTATTTAATGGATTTGTGAATTATTGGAAAGAGTTCCGAATAATGATAAATAATAGTTATGTTATTATTTGAGCCTAGATGTTGTTCGACTTTTATGATGTTTGGATAATATATGGTTCTGTCTATTGATAGTAGCCGATGCAATATGGTGACTATCATAGAGGCTTTCTGTACAAGCTTAAAAGAACCCGATCTCATCAAGAGTCCAAATCTGTAAAGAGTCAATTCAAGAGTTTCTTTCTTGATAAGAAAAAAATTAACAGATAAAGATCCTATAGTTATTTCTATAGATGACCCACTGATCTTGTAAAAATCAGTTACAGTTGATAACAACAAGTAGGAGATTGTTAGGGATATGCCCTAATGCTAAAGTTAGAGATGACCTTATTAGGGTTTAATAAGAATATGCTTTTATGTTTTATACACAATGTTATTTGTAGGATGTTCATATTCTCCGCTTCGATATGAATATGTTCCTAATGCTATCCGAGAAGAAAAATATTCTAAAAGGGTTTAGGATATTTCGCACTTTCTCTTCGATATGATAAGCATTAAGAAACGATTCGTAGCCCTTCAGATTATTCAACCGGGACTAGAATAATCGAGTACGGGTTATCATATATTATTACCTTTGATTTACATAGTGATGTTAATGATAAATGATGGCGTGTGAAATGCCAGAACAACATGGTAATGTGGACTAATAAACATATGAGTGATCGTCTGCGTACAGATCATTGAATGTGATAATAAATAGTGAACTATATGATTTCAGGTTAATGGTTTACTATTTAGTTGAGAATTGTGCAAATTAATCCTCAGACTTGAGAGATTACGGCTGCCGGTTATATCAGGGGCTAAATACTGCGTCTGGACAATGCTTGTCTTCTAAGGTGGGTTACGGCCTTTCGTGTTTTAGTCTTGTGGTATGAACCGACAGGTAATTGACAAGATATGATCTGTTAACCTCTGACGAGAGGCGATGTCCTATGATATCTGAGATCGGTTGGTAACGAGCAAGTCCTTGGCCAAGGTGAGTATGAAGTGATGAAAATGAGTTTTTCCATGGTAGTCATCTCTCGTTTCATCGATTCAGATTTATACATAGTATCAGATATGGGCTTAACCATTTCATAGTCCTTTCCCAATCGGGGCACTTGTAACAAAAGGATCAGACTACACGCTAAGTCTTGACGGTTAAATGGATTCATGAAAGACGTCGTCTTCATTATCGTATACATTCTCATGATACGCTCGTTGCTAGTGCATCACTCATGAGCATAAGGGTATTTCGGTAAATGAAGGAGACATTTCCAAAATAGATAAGGAGGTTTATCAAGTTCCTTATCAGTACACGATTATGAATCTAGAAGGTCACACACTAATAAGTATCATGAATAAGTTCACCGGAAGCTTGTATTTTGTGGTTGGTGGCTTTAAGGTGTTAAGAGACATCAATGTTGGTATTTGGGCCAAAAGTATAATTTTGAAAAGTTTTGGGATCAAATTGTAATTATTAAAACATTTGGGGCTAAATTGTAATTATTAAAAAGTTGTTTCAATATATTTATTCTAATAGAGATTAGAATTGGCAAAAATATTATATATATATATATATATATATATATATATATATATATATATATATATATAAAGGTGTTTATATATGTATATGTGTAATGATGATGTAATTTGTAAAATGCCACGTCATCATCTTAGTTGTCAAAAGGTGAAATTGCAATTTAATGACTAGATAATTACATGTGGCATTTGCATGTAGAGGTTGGTGACGAGGATAGTCTATGTCATCAATCCTAGTCATTTGAATTTAAAATGAATGGATAGGATTCATTTTTGAATAAAGACAAAAGAATCTTGACCATTACTTTTGTTGATAAAGCCATTTGACAAGTGTCAGGAGAGAGAATAAAGTTATCTTTAGACTGTAATGATTACAAACCTAAGGCTTGCATGGCTTTTACTTTAGAAGGAAGCAATTGTGATTGGCTATCTTATAAAGTAACATTATATAAATAATTATATGAGAATGTTTTATATATATAATAAAAGATGACAAACTTCTCTCACCACCTACTTGCAATTTCGGCCAAGGGGTAGAGGAGAGAGAAAATGATCATCTTTCATCATCTAAAGCTAATGATTGAAATCAAATGACTTGCATGGCTTGCCATGAAAAGGTGACAATAGTGATTGGTCACTTAATTTATTATTAGCTTATATTAGATGACAACACTCTCTCTCATCATGTGACAACTACACATACATGCACATACAATTCGGCCAAGTGAGATTGAGATGAGAGATAACTTCATCTTCTTCAACCTTGAGCTAGAACTTTTGGCCATGGCATGTAGTTCATGAAGCTTTTTCCTTTTGATCCAAAACCACATTTATATAGCTTCATACATTGAAGATATACTAGCGCAATCTATCTTCAAGGTGGGGTTGAGCTTTGGATGCTTGGTGGACTAACTAGGGCCTTCAAGTTAGAAGGGTTCAATAGCTTGTCTTTCAACATCACCTTCTCCAAAGTGTTCTACTAGTGAGGTATACCTATGAACCTCCTTTTATATATATATATATAGTTGATATATATATGTGTTGATAATCAATGGGTATAATGAAATGTTAGCATATTGATCCTTGTTACGAAACTTGCAATTTTTTTGTAGATAGGCTATGTAGTTTTCGGCTATGTCAAGGTGTTCATGCATGACATTCTCGATCTTGAATCCAACTTATGATTATGTTATGACATGATATCTTATGTTGGCTAGCACATTTCAAGTGGTATCAGAGCCAGGTTTATATATCCATTGATTATCAAATGTTGGTCATATGTTATTAAACCATTTGGCCGAAAATATGCTTGTAGATTTGCAAGTTTTTGATGTTAAGACTTTAGCCTACACACATGTATGTTCATATCAAGTTTAGATCCTTGATTGATAATGTAGATCTTGAGTATATATATGTGTGTATATGTCTTAGCTTGAACTTGCATGCTACACCTATTTGTTGTGATGGCCGAAAATCACATGTATCTTTTGTTAAGTTGTCCTCTTATTTAAAGTGTTAAGATGTTAAGATAAATGAAGATTTATTCTTTGCATGTTGACTTTAGACTTGGAATAAGTAGACTATCTAGATATGTTCAAAAAGGAAAGTCAAAAAGTTGAAAAGAACAAGCCTAGCATTTTGGAATATGATTAGGTTGCTAGACTAGCCTTGTTATCTATTTTACATATGTATAGTATAGCTTGATGTATGTTGCTGAGACGGAGGCATCCGTCTTGTTGTTGGAATGTTGTTTGGATGGTTTATGAAGTGGTTGAATGTGTTGTTTGTTGTTAAGTTGTTGTTGAAGTTGTGGTTGGTTGTAGGTTGTTTATAAAGAATTGGTTTAGAGTTATGTTGTCCATATTACAGACGTTATATTGCTGAAATTCTGCCTTGTCCTGACTGATCATAAGTGGGGTTAAGTTGGGGCATGACATTAAATGGTATCAGAGCATGATTTGCTTATAAGCCGGGGTATCCTCGGAATGTAGGTAGTGGTTTTTGTATGAAAGCATGTACTAAGTGAAAAAGTGAAATATATGATTATGTGTTTATGTGACTAACTTACTTATATGATTAACTTCTATGTGATCTACATGCCTTACGAGAACTTTGTTCCCTATGTTATTAGCTGCTTATATCCTATCTATGTGTTATAACCTATGGCTAACTCTTTGATAGTAAGATGGTTGGCCATCCAAATACGTGAGGTAGACCACAGAGGGGTAATAATGATCAGGGAAATGAGTCTCAGGGCTGAGATCTAGGTTATGATCGTATAGCTATGACTATGGACTGTATGATTGAGGTTCTAGCTGGGCAGGCACAGATCTTGGCGGGGCAAGCTGCACAGGTGCACAATGTGCAAGGTAATATTGATCATGGGTTTAATGCAGGAGGTGGTTATTGTGGGGACAATTTGTTGAAAAAGTTCCTGGGGTATATGCCACCAAGGTTTCAGGGAGAGCCCGACGATAGGAAGGCCGAGGCTTGGGTGACTAATGTAGAGAAGATTTTTTATCATCTTGACTATACCAATGATAGGAAGGTTTCTTTTGTTGTGTTCTTCCTTGATGACGAGGCGGAGTAATGGTGGCGGACGGTGAGGTCAAGTTGGGAAGCTCAGGGTACTCCCTATCTTTGGGCTAATTTTCTTCGGGAGTTTCGAGCTAAGTATATTCCGAGGATTGCCAGAAAGCGTAGAGAATAGAAGTTCATGTCACGCCCCAACTCAACTCTACTTACAATCAGTCAGGACGCAACGGAATTTCGGTAGTATAACGACTATAATTCGAATATCAAGGCTCTAAACCAACCCTTTATAACTTCATACACGCAACTCCAAAGAACAACAACTCCATAACCATTTCCATATATTAAACAACTATTCAACAGTTCATTCATAAGTTATACGCCTCTGTTCCAACATCAATCCATAGGCTGTAACATACATTTTCAAAATAGATTATAAACCAGTCTAGCAACCTAATCATGTTCAAAAGAAATACTACTAAACTATCATTACATAAGTGTTTAACTTTAAGTAAGTTATACAATACAACACATTACAAACGCTAAGACAAACTCATCCAGCACATAAGACTCGTCCACGTAAGGCACATACTCAGCTTCCTGAGGAATGTACACAAGGTCTATCTCAGTAACACCTGAATGCAGAAAACGAATGAAAGTGAGCTTATATAAACAAGCCCAGTGAGGATTCGATAGATCTTTTAAAAGCATTTACTATAGCCCTCAGAAATCATCCCTTAAACAATAGATGCTAATTAAACATCATTAACATCAACATTTCATCTCAAACCATATAAGTAACCATTCAATTGACAAATGATACTCTAGTTAGTGTAGCTCCATATGCCATCACGATCTCAACCATCTTCTTATAACTCCCATAACACACACCCGAGGTACCTCATCTAGCCTCTCCCTTTATGGTATCTCCGCCCATGCGAGCTGGGAGTAGTCTATGATAGTCATGCCGTTATCAACCCGACAGCCCAATGCTGCCCGAGAGGTGGCACACACTTATCATAACTCATGACAATTATAATAATCATTCATATCACAAGAGGACAACAAAAGTAGGTTGTCTATCTCCCGACATCATCAATCATCAATCAGTTAACAACATTTTAACAACATAACATCAATTAATCAATTAACAACTAAACAACTAAGTTAGATGACAAAGTAGGCCACCCAACTTACATGCATTAAACCATACATCCAAACCCGAATCTAGCCAACAACATCACAAGAATCAACCACTCAAACACCCCCAAACACCCAAAGACAATATTTCAACATTTTAAAGAAAGACTACACAAACTTCTAAAATTCATAACTTACATTCTACTAATCCAATAACCTCCAAACCACTTCCTATCGCTCAACTACACAAGCATCTACATTTACTCTAGCGGAAACCACCAAAAGCCATATAAAACAAGCCCAACAACCCTAATTTTGACAACGCACTTGGCTGAAATTTCCAGACTTTTGCTACAACATCCAAATCAAAAAATTGTCATTACAACATTACTACCCCACAATTAACAAACTTTTAGAAGCAACAACCAATCAATTCCAACTACTACAACAACAATTAATCAACAATGAATCAAAAACTCAACTTTAATACCCGAAAAATAGAAATACATGCTACTACCGTTCAAAACAACTATAAACACATATAAATGATCCTTGGCAACTACTGAGCAATAATCTAAAGACAATTCAGCATTTCATCAAACAAAAATACAATAATATGAAAATGACACAAAATAGCATTTTGAGATATAGAATTTTTCTCTCACATTTGATGTAAACTAAGGTTAGAAATAGGTAGAATGGATGCCCAACAAGCAAAATCAAGCTTTGAATAAAGTGATTTGGACTTGAATTGCAAAATCTATGAAGAAATTACTTGAAAACTCGAACAAAAATGGCTTCTCTTTGCTTCCCTTGGCATTTTCGGCCATCTAGGTGTTTTTGGAGGTGTTTTGTGTTGTTTTCAATGTGTGTTGATGATATAAGCTCAAGTCAACAAAATAATAAAAGTCAAAGTTGATTTACTTAGTCTTTTAATTGTATTTTTAGTCTTTTAATTGTCTTTTAGACTATTTTTGCTCAAACAAGTATAAATACTATATTTACTATATTTAGTAAACTAAATTTAGATGACAACAAATTTTATATGCATACATATACATACAACTAAGGTATAAAACTCAATTTTTGCAAAAGAAGATAAAAAGTCATATTATTTGTTTTCAAATGTCTTTTGAAAGCACAATTAATCTAAAATCATTTAATACCACATATAAATACATTTATATTAATATATACTAGGTCAACGAAAGTCAATGCAAGAATCGGGTTTAGCAAAAATCACTATTTAGCTAAAAAATGCTACTTTTTGCCCAAAAAGTCTATTTAAATTCCTATTCCGTTTCATAATCAATTTTTATCAAACATGGGTCTATTAATAACAGAGTACTAGGTTTTCAAACCCTAAAAATACCTGTGTCAAAATTTGAGCGGACGTGCATTCAAAATACTATTCACAAAAACCGACGATAAAATTTTTGATGCCGATTTTGATGAAAATTTCATGAATGCACATATAGCATGTAATAGGAATATAAATCACAAAATTAGTGCATTCTAACTCATATAACATATAATCAGGTCAAAACATGCAATTCCACGCAAAGGTAAAATCTGGGGTTTCATATTCCCCCCCCCCCCTTAAAACAGTTGCGTGTATGCAATTCTCGAACTGACAGACAACTAAGTCCTCAATCGTTACACTTTAACAATACTTCTCTCAGTTCCCATTTATCTCTTAGGATGACACCTAAACAAAGACCTTAAAAGAATAAACTATGTCGACTGCAAGATGATTATCACAATTCCAAAAACAATTCTCAATTCATAATTCACTCCCACCTAATATCATATTGCATATGAAAGAAATCGCAACTCCAAGGTCTTAGCATGGCACCACTACTTATCAATCATCCCCTACTATACAAAAAGGCTCTATGAACACCCCGAGGGTTTAAAAACTCATTCACGATAACATGAATGATTACTGATCAAGGGAATATCTCAAAAGTGACATTGGTCAGAATATGGCTATTATGAAATTTACAAGGAAATAAGGATATGGAAAGTCATATTCGAGCCAACAATCAAGTGAACAAGAGGTCAAACAAGTTAGAAAATCAAGATGTTAATAGTTTCATAAGAAAGCATGGTAACTAAGATAAGGAATGTCTTAACACCTATCAGTTAAATAAGTATGAACAAAGAACGATGATGGGTCAAAACAATGCTAAGTATGTTGAACAAACATTCCTGAACAAGTAAACATTTCAATTCTCGATGATTGTTCAAGGAACCAACAAGTAAGTTGCACCTGAGGCAAAATGAAATTAAGAAATAAGAGATGATTAATTCAATAGAAAACATGAGTGACAATATAATGAGTATCTCAGCACGCAACAACCAATGAAATATAAATAAGAAAGGACAGTGCTGAGTATATTAAATGAGCAATTACAAGCAAAGTACTGGCTCAGGATTAATAATAAACCAATAGGATTAACAAGGATTAACAAGAATGACAACAATGTACTTAGGTAGGGAGTACATCAAGCAAGTCAAATTCGAATAAGTAAAATGGTACACCAAAGGAGAAATTACTTTCAAATAAATAGTAATAGGATGAATGAAATAATGAAACCAATGGCTGGAGACATAGAATGAAATATAAAAGTCTCAAACCTTAACTTCAGTAAGCAATATTGCTATAAGAAGCAAGTATGAATGTTAAGAATAGAAACAATGTCAAATGAGTATATGATCCATTAATCCAATAAGCAAAACTTTCAAGAAACAATTGATATGCTAGAAAAGTGTAACTCTATCTCAAATAAGTGAGAATAGAGTAGAAAAGAATAATAAGACCAATAGAATTAGAAACCACAAAAGGGGTGTCCCACCTACACACTTAAACACCAACAAGTCAAATCCTACAATTTATCTCTCCCAAAAATAATACACTAAGGAGATCTAGAGAACCTGAGAAGTCATACAATCACTCCAAAATTTACATTCCGCCCCAGACCAATCACTAAACAAGATAAATCACCGATTACCCAACAAGATTGACTGATGAAGACTCTAGAATCTGATAACACAATACATATTCATACTAACCCATTATAACACAAGAGAATCCCCAATCAACAATTTAGAAAGTCATACCACCTAGAACTCAAAAGCTCGATGTAGGCAAGTAAATGTTCAGTCACCAAAATGCATTTTTATTTCCTCAAATAATTCTATCTCCTAACAATTTCATCTTCGATTAAAGTAACTTTAGTCAAGAATCACTCTAATTGACTCCAAGGTTTAAAGATCAAAACTCCAAAATAACCTTTGATAAGATAGCAATCCCAAGTAGTAGAAACATATACATGTTATACTACACTTCATTTCATTCACAAATATACATCACCAATTCCTCAAATAAATTCATTCTAAAATAACCTCAAGAAAGTATAATCTGAGTTGAGACTCTAAAAGTGTCTAATTATAACCTCACGGAAACCTCAACTTATGAGCAATCTCCAAGTAATAACAAGTTAAACATGACAAGAAAAGTAAATATAATCATCAAGATCCATTACTATTTCCTCAAATAACTTCATTCTTGCTAAAGAAACATCAATGATAAACTATCAGAATACTAATAACTCAAAATCACAGCCTACCTTTGGTTCCAAAGGCTCTTGCAGCCTCCCTTGACATTAAAAGGTCACTCACAAGTAAAAACATGCATGCAACTATATCATATGAAAGGCAAGTATAACGTAATGCGCAATTATCATACAATGCAACATTATCACATAACGCACAATTCAGCACATAGGAAGCAAATATCACCTAAGTAGGTTATATCACGTAAGCAAGTTATAAGCTATTAAAGTCACATAAGCGACAAACTTCACATAAGGCAAGTTGATCACGAAACTCACATTGGTCACTTAAAGTACATTAAGCACGTAAAACACGTTGTTTCACATGAACAAGTTATAAACAATTAAAACCACATAAACAACTCACTTCACACAGACACTTCTATCACATAAAACACATTTGTTACGTAATACACATTAATCACATAATGCACATTGGCTACATACAACACATTGAGTACGTAAGGCACGTTGTCACATAAAACATATTGACCACATTAGTTTACTTAACATATAAGGCATATTGATCACATAGAAAGCTAGTCACATAAGTAGATTAATCACATAAACATATTAACATGTAATTCACTTTTCACTTAGTACATGCATTCATGTAAAGACCTCTACCCACATTCCAAGGATACCCTGGCTCACAGCTAAACATGTGCTCTGATACCACTTAATGTCATGCCCCAACTCGACCTGACTAACAATCAGTCAGGATACAATGGAATTTCGGCAGTATAATGGTTGTAATTCAAATATCAGGGCTCTAAACCAATCCTCTATAACTTTATACACGCAACTCGAAAGAACAACAACAACTCCACAACCATTTCCATATATTAAACAACTATTCAACAGGCCATTCATAAGTTATTCGCCTTCGTTCCAACATCAATCCATAGGCTATAACATACATTTGCAAAATAGATTATAAACCAATCTAGCAACCTAATCATGTTCAAAAGAAAGACTACTAAACTAGCATTACATAAGTCTTAAACTTTAAGTAAGCTATACAATACATCATATTACAAACGCTAACTCATGGAAAGACTCCGGCACATAAGACTCGTCCACGTAAGGCACATACTCAACTTCCTGAGAAACGTACACAAGGTTTGTCTCAGTAACACCTGAATGCAAAAAATGAATGAGAGTGAGCTTATATAAAACAAGCCTAGTGAGGATTTGATAGATCTTTCAAAAGTATTTACTATACCCCTTGAAAATCATCCATTGAGTAGTAAACACACATTAAACATCATTAACATCAACATTTCATCTCAAACCATATAAATAACCATTCAATTGAGAAAAGATACTCTAGTTGGTGTAGCTCCATACGTCATCACGATCTCAACCATCTTCTTATAACTCCCATAACACACACCCGAGGTACCTCATCTATCCCCTCCCTCCATGGCATCTCCGCCCATGCGAGCTGAGGGTAGTCTATGATAGTCATGCCGTTATCAACCCGACAACCCAATGCTGCCCGAGAGGTGACACACACTTATCATGACTCATGACAATAATAATAATCACTCATATCACGGGATGACAACAAAAGTAGGTTGCCTATCTCCCGACATCATCAATCATCAATCAGTTAACAACATTTTAACAACATAACATCAATTAATCAATTAACAACTAAACAACTAAGTTAGATGACAAAGTAGGCCACCCAAGTTACATGCATTAAACCACACATCCAAACCCGAATCTAACCAACAACATCACAAGAATCAACCACTCAAACACCCCCCAAACACCCAATGACAATATTTCAACATTTTAAAGAAAGACTATACAAACTTCTAAAATTCGTAAATTACATTCTACTAATCCAATAACCTCTCAACCACTTCCTATCGCTCAACTACACAAGCATCTATGTTTACCCCAGCGGAAACCAACCAAAAGCCATCCAAAACAAGTCCAACAACCCTAATTTTGACAATGCACTTGGATGAATTTTTGGACTTTTGCTACAACATCCAAATCAAAAATTCGGCATTACAACATTACTACCGCGCAATTAACAAACTTTTAGAAGCAACAACCAATCAATTCCAACTACTACAACAACAATTAATTAACAATGAACCAAAAACTCAACTTTAATACCCGAAAAATAGAAATACATACTACTACCGTTCAAAACAACTATAAACACATATAAATGATCCTTGGCAACTACTGAGCAATAATCTAAAGACAATTCAGCATTTCATCGAATAAAAACAGTCATATGAAAATGACACAAAATAGCATTTTGAGATCTAGAATTTTTCTCTCACCTTTGATGTAAAATAAGGTTAGAAATAAATAGAATGGATGCCCAACAAGCAAAATCAAGCTTTGAGTAAAGTGATTTGGACTTGAATTGCAAAATTTATGAAGC
The DNA here is from genome assembly GCA_037974665.1 of Ehretia macrophylla. Lineage (NCBI taxonomy): Eukaryota > Viridiplantae > Streptophyta > Magnoliopsida > Boraginales > Ehretiaceae > Ehretia > Ehretia macrophylla. The sequence goes on from CM075779.1 coordinate 73,741,263, forward strand.
AATTACTTGAAAACTCGAACAAAAATGGCTTCTCTTTACTTTCCTTGGCATTTTCGGCCATCTAGGTGTTTTTGGAGGTGTTTTGTGTTGTTTTCAATGTGTGTTGATGATATAAGCTCAAGTCAACAAAATAATAAAAGTCAAAGTTGATTTACTTAGTCTTTTAATTGTATTTTTAGTCTTTTAATTGTCTTTTAGACTATTTTTGCTCAAACAAGTAGAAATATTATATTTACTATATTTAGTAAACTAAATTTAGATGACAACAAATTTTATATGCATAAATATACATACAACTAGGGTATAAAACTAAATTTTTGCAAAAGAAGATGAAAAGTCATATTATTTGTTTTCAAATGTATTTTGAAGGCACAATTAATCTAAAAACATTTAATACCACATATAAATACATTTATATTAATATATACTAGGTCAACGAAAGTCAATGCAAGAATCAGGTATAGTAGAAATCACTATTTAGTTCAAAAATGCTACTTTTTCATCCGAAAAGTCTATGTAAATTCCTATTCTATTTCAGAATCAATGTTTATCAAATATGGGTCTATTAATAATATAGGACTAGTTTTTCAAACTCTAAAAAAACCCGTGTCAAAATTTTAGAGGACGTGCGTTCAAAATACTATTCAAAAAAACTGACGATAAAATTTTCAATTTCGATTTTGATGAAAATTTTATGAATGCACACATAGCATGTAATAGGAATATAAATCACAGAATTAGCGCATTCTAACTTATATAACACATAAACAGGTCAAAACATGAAATTCTATGCAAATGTGTAATTTAGGGTTTCACAGTTCACGTCCCTTGTTCAGGGTAACTCCATTGTGGCTCAATGTGAGGCCAACTTCACTAGGCTGTCCCGGTATGCGCCAGAGTTTGTACAGGACCAGGAAATGAGGACCCAAAGGTTTATTCAAGGGTTGAGGGCTGAGCTTCAGGATTTGATGGCCTTACTAGAGTTTGATGAGTTTCCTGCTGCTTTCATGGAGCTTCCAGATTAGAGAAGATAAAGTTGGATCAGGCCGCTTCTACTCAGCCGAATAAGAGGCTGTTTCAACCTCAAGGCCAGAGTCAACAGCGATCTTTCCCTACCCAGGATCAGTAGATGTAATATTATCCCTATGTCCAATCAGATGATCAGCATCAGTATTTCCCGCCTTCGAGTTAGTTAAAGCCCATTCCTAATCAATCACAAGGGCAGTTTAGGCAAGTACCAGTGAGGTCTCAGTCAGGGTAGACCCAGACACAGGGCAAGAGTAGACCAGCTAGTATGAGGTTCCAATAGGGTGATCCAATTGGTTCTTTAGCTCAGAGCTCTGTAAGAGGCCATGCTGCTCTTAATGTTCCATTTTGTGCTTTCTGCAATAAGAAGGGTCACAGGGAGGCTAACTGTTGGAGGAAGTCTAGCAGGTGTACTGGTTGTGGTAGCGACCAGCATAAGGCAAAGGGCCCGAAGTTTCAGACCAGTCAGGGGCAGTCAGTAGCCAGGGGTAATCAGAGTAGTCCGACAAATATTGCACCTCCACAGTCTCGTGTTAAGACCAGAGCCTATGTCGTTGATCTGCGGGCTCATGATTAGGGTAAGAATTGCGATGGCGCAATTGTTTTAAGGAGGAGAGAATGTGAGACCCTAAATTTGCCCTTATTTGTAATTACGTGTTTTTACTTGTTTAAATGCTATTATAATTAATATATATGTATATATATGTGATATTAAATGATCTTAGATTAATTGTGCATTTAAAAGACATTTGAAACACAAATAATGTGACTTTTCATCTTCTTTTGCAAAATTGAGCATTATACCTTAGTTGTATGTAAATTTATGCTTATATATTTTGTTGTCAACTAAAAATATTGTATTTAATATATATTATAAGTTAGTTTATATATATATATGCATTGTAGACAAAAATAACTAAAAACAACTATGTTGTCATGTTTGACCAAGCTACAAAATGTTGCCTTTGCATATATATATGCATTATACAAAAAATATACACCAAAATCAGCCAAGAAAACACAAATACATACACAAAAATGTGAGCCTTGGAGGAAGAAAGAAAAATAGTGTTTTCAAGGGTTTTCAACCATTTTTGAAGAAAAAAACTCAATTCAAGGCCAAATCTTTCAATCCAAAGCTTGTTTTTACTTGTTGGACTTGCATTCTACCTATTTCTAGCCTTAGTTTGCATCAAATGTGAGGAAAAAACTAGATCATTTTTTAAAGTTTATGTCAATTTTTTGTTGATGCATTTATAGTTTTTGTTTCATTAAATTGTCTTAAGATTATTGCTAGTTAGGTATTATAGACCAACTTAGTGTAATTGTAGCCATTTTAAATAGTAGCAGCATGTATTTTTATTTTTCATGTATTAAATTGATAATTTGGCTTATATTTTGAATAAATGTAGTTGTAGTAGTTGTTTTCATGTTGAAGTTGCATCTATAGACTTGTTAATTATTGTGTAGTAATGTTGTAATGCCAAATTTTCAATTTGAATGCCATAGAGAAAGTAAAAAATTTTAGCCTTTGTGCATTGCCATTTTTGGAATTGTTGGGCTTGTTTTGGATGGCTGTTGTTTGTTTTTTGAGGGGGTTTATGTAGTTGCTTCAGTGTTTAGGTGGTAGGAAAATGTTCGGGGGTTGTTTGATTGCTAGATTGAAAGTTATGTAGTTTAGAAGTTTGGGTTGTCTTTCTTTGAATTTGCAAAGTGTTGTCTTTAATGGTTTGGTGTTGTTTGGGCGGTTGAAATGTGAGTTAGTGTTAAGTAGGCTTGGGTTTGATTCTGTGTTGAAGTATGTGTTGAGTTTGGATGACCTACTTTGTCATCTAACATAAGTGTTTTAGAATTGTGTAGTTATTGAATGTTGAAGTGCCGGGAGACAACCTACTTTGTTGTTCTCTCGAAATATAAAGTGTTAAGTGTTAATTGTTGTGAGTCATGATAGTGTGTGTTACCTCCTGGGCGGTATCGGGTGGTATTGGGCTTCCCGGGTAGCAATTGGCACAACTATCATGTGTTATCCCCTATCTCGTGTGGTCGGGGAATGATCATGGAGTGTGGGTCTAGATTGGTATATTTCTGGAATGCATTTGGTGCATGGATAGGGTTCGTGATTGGTGCACGGGGAAAACGGCTTCAACAGAACAAGTGTATCATATCCTTATTGATTGGTTACTTTCATTGTTACATTTGTGTTGTTGTTGATGCTTGTTATGTATTCAATGTTCTTAGGGTGTTTTCCAAATGAAAGTGTTTTCAAAACTTCCTGTTGAACCCTCGCTGAGCTTTGTTATATATAAGCTCACCCTCTTTGCTGTCCTTTCAGGTGTTCTAGATTCAGGGTACGTGGAATATGTGACGTCAAATAATGTGGACAAGCCCAAGGCTTGAATGCTTGCTTGGAAGCTTTATATGTTGTCTTTAAGTTTATGTTTATGTAAATGTATGTAAGTTTGAAGTTTGTATTTTAAACTTAACTTAAAGATAGTGGATTGTACAATGCCAGTTTAGTAGTTTTCTTTTGGAATATGATTAGGTTGCTAGACTAGCCTTGTTATTTATTTTGCATATGTATAGTATAGCTTGATGTATATTGTTGAGACGGAGGCATATGTCTTGTTTTTGGAATGTTGTTTGGATGGTTTATGAAGTGGTTGAATGTATTGTTTGTTGTTGAAGTTGTTGTTGAAATTGTGGTTGGTTGTAGATTGTTTATAAAGAACTGGTTTAGAGTTATGTTGTCCATATTACAGACGTTATATTGCCAAAATTCCACCGCGTCCTGACTGATCATTAGTGGGGTCAAGTTGGGGCGTGACATTAAATGGTATCAGAGCATAATTTGCTTATAAGCCGGGGTATCCTCAGAATGTGGGTAATGGTTTTTGTATGAAAGCATGTACTGAGTGAAATATATGATTATGTGTTTATGTGACTAACTTACTTATGTGATTAACTTCTATGTGATCTACATGCCTTACGTGAACTTTGTTCCTTATATGTTATTAGCTGCTTATATCCTGTCTACATGTTATAACCTATGGCTAACTCTTTGATAGTAAGATGACTAGCTATCCAAATACTCGAGGTAGGCCATAGAGGGGAAATAATGATCAAGGAAATGAGGCTCAGGGCCGAGATTCGGGTTATGATCGTATAGCTATGGCTATGGACCGTATGTCAGAGGTTCTAGCCGGGTAGGCACAAATCTTGGCGGGGCAAGCTACACAGGTGCAGAATTTGCAGGGTAATATTGATAGTGGGTTTAATGCAGGAGGTGGTTATCATGGGGGCAGTTTGTTGAAAGAGTTCCTGGGATATAAGCCACCAAGGTTTCAGGGAGAGCCCGACAATAAGAAGGTCGAGGCTTGGGTGACTAAGGTAGAGAAGATTTTTGATCCTCTTGACTATACCAATAATAGGAAGGTTTCTTTTGTTGTGTTCCTCCTTGATGACGAGGCGGGGCAATGGTGACGGTAAGATCAAGTTGGGAAGCTCAGGGTACTCACTATCTTTGGGCTAATTTTCTTCAGGAGTTTCGAGCTAAGTATATTTCGAGGATTTCCAGAGAGCTCAGGGAAGAGGAGTTCACATCCCTTGTTCAGGGTAACTCCACTGTGGCTCAATATGAGGCCAACTACACTAGGCTGTCCCGGCATGCACCGGAGTTTGTATAGGACCAGGAAAGGAGGACCTGGAGGTTTATTCAGGGGTAAAGGCCAGAGCTTCAGGATTCGATGGCCTTATTGGAGTTTGATGAGTTTCCTGTAGCTTTTAATGCAGCTTCCATATTAGAGAAGATGAAGTTCGATCAGGCCAGTTGTAGTCAGTCGAACAAAATGTCGTTTCAGCCTCAGGGCCAGAGTTAGTAGCAATCTTTCTCAACCCAGGATCAACAGAGGTATTATCAACCCTATGTCCGGTTAGATGATCAGCATTAGTCTTTCCCACCTCCGAGTTAGTTAGAGCCCATTCCCAGTCAATCACAGGGGCAGTTTAGGCAGGTACCAGTGAGGTCTTAGTCAGGGCTGACCCAGACTCAGGGCCAAAGTAAACCAACTAGTATAAGGTTCCAGTAGGGGAATCCAGTTGGTTCGTTAGCTCAGAGCTCTGGATGAGGCCATGCTGCTCTTATTGTTCCATTTTGTGCTTTCTACAATAAGAAGGGTCACAGGGACGCCAACTGTTGGAGGAAGTCTGGCAGGTGTACAGGTTGTGGTAGCGGCCAACATAAGGCAAAGGATTGCCCGAAGTTTTAGACCAATCAGGGGCAGTCAGTAGCCAGGGGTAATCAGAGCAGTCCGGCAAATATTGCACCTCTACAATCTCGTATTAAGACCAGAGTCTATGTCATTGATCTACGGGCTCATGATGAGGGTAAGAATTACGAGGGCACAATTGTTTTAAGGGGGGAGAATGTGAGACCCCAAATTTGCCCTTATTTGTAATTACGTGTTTTCACCTGTTTAAATGCTATTATAATTGATATATATGTATATATATGTGATATTAAATGATCTTAGATTAATTGTGCATTTAAAAGACATTTGCAAAACAAATAATGTGACATTTCATCTTCTTTTGCAAAATTGAGCATTATAGCTTAGTTGTATGTAAATGTATGCATATATATTTTGTTGTCAACTAAAAATATTGTATTTAAGATATAGTATAAGTTAGTTTATATATATATATATGCATTGTAGGCAAAAACAACTAAAAACAACTATGTTGTCAAGTTTGACCAAGCTTTATAATGTTGACTTTGCTTATATATATGCATTATACATACAATATACACCAAAATAAGCCAAGACAACACAAATACATACACAAAAATGTGAGCCTTGGAGGAAGAAAGAAAAATAGTGTTTTTCAAGGGTTTTCAACCATTTTTTAAGAAAAAAACTCAATTCAAGGCCAAATCCTTCCATTCAAAGCTTGTTTTTACTTGTTGGGCTTGCATTCTATCTATTTCTAGCCTTAGTTTGCATCAAAGGTGAGGGAAAAACTAGATCACTTTTTTAAAGTTTATGTCAAATTTTTGTTGATGCATTTATAGTTGTTGTTTTCTTAAATTACCTCAAGATTATTGCTAGTTAGGTGTTATAGACCAACCTAGTGTAATTGTAGCCATTTTAAACGGTAACAACATGCATTTTTATTTTTCATGTATTAAATTGATAATTTGGCTTATATTTTGAATAAATGTAGTTGTAGTAGTTGTTTTCATGTTGTAGTCACTTCTATAGACTTGTTAATTATTGTGTAGTAATGTTGTAATGCCAAATTTTTAATTTGAATGCCATAGAGAAAGTCAACAATTTCAGCCTTGGTGCATTGCCATTTTTGGATTTGTTGGACTTGTTTTGGATGAATTTTGGTTGGTTTTTTAGGGGGTTTACGTAGTTTCTTGAGTGTTTAGGAGGTAGGAAAAAGGTTCGGGGGTTTGATTGCAAGATTGAAAGTTAGGTAGTTTAGAAGTTTGGGCTGTTTTTCTTTGAATTTGCAAAGTGTCGTCTTTAATGGTTTGGAGTTGTTTAGGAGGTTGAAATGTGAGTTGGTGTTATGTAGGCTCGAGTTTGATTGTATGTTAAAGTGTGTGTTGAGTTTGGATGGCCTACTTTGTAACGCCCCGATCCCTCACGAGACCGGAGGCTCTAGTAACCATGCTATCCTCAACCGCATCCCAACCCAGGCACAGATTTTAGGAACGGACAGAGTTTTCCCTGTACCGTGGACATTCTGGAAACCTGTAAGCATTCAAATAAAACACGAAGCAAAGGAACAACATTTCTAATTGAAATCCCAACTTCAAGGCCATCCGAGCCTTAAGCAACACAAGATAATATAAACACATACAAGCATGCAACGTAGCTAGAACCAGAAGCATAAGTTATTACATGCCACAATTCCATAACACTTACTACATCCACTTAGCTTTCAAATTGCAACCACTCAAATATATATACATAAGCCCTTAGGCTTCAAAATAGAACATAAAGTAGACAAGAAAGGTCTTCTACAGTTTAGCAAGCAATCACTCCAATCTCAAGTAATAGTACACAGCAACCAAGGCAACTCTTCCAACTGCACCACCTGAAACATGTTTAGCGAGGTATGAGCAATCACAATTGCTCAGTGAGGGATAAGGTCTACCGGGGATGTGCAATGCAGCAACTTAATACAATTAATACAATAGATAAACAGTGAATAACAATTCTAATACTACATTTTAAAAGGATACAATCGATAACCCTTATCACTCCAAATCTTCGATCCCCGATCCACGAACCACGATCTCAATCTCAATATGCCGGCATCCCTTACACCAATGGGTACTCCGGATGTACCCGCTCCTACGACCCAACACCCCCTGGCAATCTTCGGACCAAGAGAGTGAGGGAATAGCAGACGGAGCTAAGGCAACCAACACTGGCAAGCCCGATGCCGCCCAGCGAGGCCATCGCATCCGCCACGACAATGAGGTTGCGCAACCACGATGCAATGCAAGAATGATAACAATGACAATATAATCAGTAAACACATTTCAGGACAAAAAGTAGGTTGTCTTCGCACCAAGTTACAATTTAGCAATAATAATCATATATCAATTACGCAATTATACTAAACAATATACTTTTTTAGCAAGAAAATAAACTATAATGCACGTAAGGATGCAGGTCCCTCGCCTTTTAGGAAGCCAAACCTGCGCGAATTAAGCCAAGATTCCCTCAATATTCTCCAAAAGCATCAATTCCCTTCAATTATCACTACCTAATACAATCAACTATATGCATAAGAAGTGATTTCTTATTCTCAACTAAAGCTAGTTCATAAAGCCATTAATTTATCCAACTCTATTTGATTCCCTTTAATTCACATAACTAACAATATATTTCATGGTTTAACAATCATTCTAATCAATATTTGAACAATACATAAACTCAAGTGATCACATATGCAACATTCTTTAATTTCCAAGTATCAGACAAAGACAATAGCATAATAAATAACATATACATAGCCATTCATATAAGTAGAAACACTATATAACATCTAACCAATAAGTTATATAAGCCTATCTTTACACATATAATGCAATTAATAAGCAATATAAACATGTTTACTCAATCTTTAACTAGTATCGATATAACTTAACTCACAACTTCTCCGAATAGATGAACTTGTTACATAAGTACATTTAAACATTTATCCAATCAATCAAGAATCAACTAACAACAATTATTACCATGGTTCGTTACTAGTTCCTTTAGTCCATTCTAAATTCATACTCAACCAAATCCATGTAAACCAAGCAACTTAATTCACGAGACTTTACTACTATAATACGTACACTACACAAAGGCATATAAACATTTAATTACTCAATTATAAAGCAATTATCATGAAATTAACTATGCGAACATAAAGGGGGTCAATATTATACTTTTCACAAAACTTAACCAAAAGCTCACACATACCTTAGAATAGCATTTAGACACGCTAGGAGCAACTACAAAGCAATACAAGTACTAAATCAATTAATTCATTCATTTCCCCTTTGTTCAACTAGGCTGTTTAGCTTCCTATCGGAATTCAATGATCAAGTTAAGCTAGCTAACCATCCTACCAATCTAAGAATACCTAAATACCTCATTTAGAACCTCCAAATCATAACCTAGAACACAAGTACACGAAAACACCAAAAATGCCTCTTTGTGGGTTTACACTACAAGTACCAATTTCGAAAACCAAACAAGCGAAACGAAAGCACTTCTAAGGTTTCAATACTTAATAAAGACTAGCCATAACCTCGAAACGTGCCCGAATTCAAGTTAAACCCGAAACCCCTTATTAAAGTAGCCTATTTTGATCAAATTTCTCAAATTTTGAACATAGCAAGTGCAATTAACATTTTTCTCATGCTTATGGACCTAATTAGCAACTACTAGAAGCCTCGAATCGAATTAAATTATATCTTTTTTCGGAAACCCTAGTTTAGCACTATTCATCATCTGCCCCAAGTGCCATTTTCATTTTCAAGCATTCAACAAGAATTTTAAACTATCAAACATATTCTATGAAGTCATTAGAGCATATAAGAATCAACGTAACAAGAATTAAACCACTACAATATTAGATCACAAAAATAATAATACAAACTTTAATTGAATTTAATACAAAAATAGAATGCACACTCACCTCTTTTGAAGATCAAAGAATGGTCTTAAGGTCCTAAGGATGAAGCACAACCAATTTGGGCAGCAATGGAAGCAAGAATGAAGCAAGGAGTTTTTTTTTTTGAGAAGTTACTATTCCCGTAACTCTTTTTTGGCCATTTTTTTGACCCATTTTTTTTTGTTTCTTGGCTTATAATATTCTCATGAGATGGTCAAGGGTAGGTCAAGCAATTAGGGTATTTTAGTAAGGGTAAATGGGTCATTTTGGTGATTAAATTTCAGCAAAATAAAATGCCAAAAATCTAAAAAATCTGAAAAAATCCCGCTGGTACTATTCATCAGACATTTCGCGATTTTTTTTCCGTTTATCCTGATATGCAATGCACGCACAGTCAGGGGATATAGTCCCCCAAAAATATGTAGTATTTTATAAAAATATAAAATGCATGAACATAAATAGTTGAATTTATGGAAATATGAAAAAAAAAATAAAGTAATTAGCTAAATTACATCTAAGTTAACCATTTAATGAATGCAATTAATGAAGTGCTGGGTTCGGGGTGTCACATACTTTGTCATCTAGCATAAGTGTTTTAGAATTCTGTAGTTATTGAATTTTGAAGTGTTGTTTAATTTATTATTGAATGTTGAAATGGCAGGAGACAACCTACTTTGTTGTTCTCTCGAAATATAAAGTTTTAAGTGTTGATTGTTGTGAGTCATAATAGTATGTATCACCTCTCGAGCGGTATCGGGTGGTGTCGGGCTTACCGGGTTACAATTGGCACAACTATCATTTGCTATCCCCTATCTCGTGTGGTCAGTGAATGATCATGGAGTGTGGGTCCAGATTGGTGTATTTACGGAACGCATTCAATGCATGGGTAGGGTTCGTGATTGGTGCACGAGGAGAACGGTTTCAATAGAACAAGTGTATCGTATCCTTATTGATTGGTTACTTTCATTGTTACATTGATGTTGTTGTTGATGCTTGTTGTGTATTCAATGTTCTTAGGGTATTTTCCAAATGAAAGTGTTTTCAAAACTTCATGTTGAACTATGACACTCGAGACTTCTATCATGTTTTAAATTAACTGTTGTATGTCTGTTTGTGCTTTTAAAAATGCATTTATTTACTTTAAACATGATTACTATTCACAGTGTGTTTTTGATTGTTTAATTTTACCGTATTAGTATTTTTCCTAGGTTATATGACTTATAGGAGGAATGAGAAAAATGAGATTTTGTGCATTGCACGTTGGGAGAGCGTGTTTAAAAAATAATTTTCGGTCCGAGTGAAGAGTAGAAACATTGAAAATATATTTAATTGGACTAATTAGCTTTTTAGTTGAATTTTGGCTTAGTTTTGACCAAGTTTATAAGCATTTGACTTAAAATAAAAAACACATACATATACATATACATTATAGCAACACATATACATACATAAACTACAAAAAACAAATCAATTAATGCCCAAATTGCCCCTTACTTGGCGGCTCTAAGAGGAAAAAATGAGTGGTTTCAATCAAGCTTTGTGATTTGATCTCTTCCATGCCTTCTACAATTGTCTTCAACATTTCCTAAGTCCATATCTAACATCTACAACGGCTTGGTGAGGGAGTTTGCATTTTTTTGGCATTTTAAGTTTATGTTCATGTTATGGCTTTTCTTGATTTGTTATTATTGGCTTCTATAATGCTCAAATCTTGTATAAAATACCTTCCACATGCTATGGAGACCTTGTTTGAGTAGTTTAATAGCTTGATTTATGGTTTAATGCAAATGTTCATATGAAGGAGATGATGAATAGTGCCAAAATTAGGGTTTTGATCGAATTGGCTTGTTAGGTGGATTTTATGCTATCTATAGGTACTTTAGATGCTAATGAACATAGATTATTGGTTGAATGTGGTTAGTTTGCTCAGAACTTGATTAAAAAGAGAAATTGGCTAAATTTCAAAATGGGGTTTTCGTAGAACCATAATCCGGGTACATAATAGGCATGGAAGCACTTTTGGTGCTATCGTAGCATTGAATTGAGGGGCGGTTAGGGTAGTTGTAGTTAAAATTGACTCGGGGTCTTCCCGAGCTTTTGTTTCAAAAGCAGGTTTTTAGAGCTTGAGTAGGTGTCTTGTAGTATCCTTAGAAATGTAGGATAGTTGGTTTGTGAAAATTGTACTTTGAGTTTCATACAAGCGTAAAATTGTCTTAGTAAATAAAGGGGAAAAGTGGGTAGTTGGGGTTAAATGCTCGCATATGGCTTTTATATGTTTGGTTTAGTACTAATAGGGGTTTGGTTATGTTGTATTAATATTTGGTAAGATTTTGTGAATTATGTAGAACATATCTCATTTGATCGCAAATGTTATTTCATGTTTTAATGCTTATATCATAACTATTTGTGAGGGCGGCCTACTTTGTCGTCCCTCATTTGTGATTATTGTCATAGCTTGGTTTATCATGATCATATATTAGGTTGCACAACCTTTCGGACATGGTAGTGTTGAGAAACTCCGGGCAGCGTCGGGCTGTCGGTCTAGCTCAGCTTCCATGGTGTCAATTCCCTCTCTCACTAGGGCATACTCCCATACCCCCAGAGGCGTGGTTCACCTCATTGGGGTATACAGACCTACCTCAGGAGAATGGGTCATAGGATTGGGGTACATTCAGAGTATACCTATTTGGAGTTATAAGATCGTTTGTTGGCAATTGTTATCGAAGATCGAGGTTCATGGTTCGAGATCGAAGACAAAGAAGATGAACTGTAACACCCCGGCTAAGCGAATACCTGGCCACAAGGGTCCAAGGCAGAGGCACACCAACAATATATTGTCCGCTTTGGGTTATCCCACTGGGCCCTTCACGGTTTTGTTCCCCCCGTGTTACCACGGGAAAAGGCCTATTGTCGAATATAAGGCGGAACCCTGCTCTATATATTCAATGGTCCCAGCTCAAAGACTTCCGATGTGGGATTGTGTTACCACATTCCACCCCCCTTAAGGGGCCCCGCGCCCTCGCGGGACACGAGTACAAGGGAAGACCCGCTCTAATACCACTTAATGTAACACCCTGGCTAAGCGAATACCTGGCCACAAGGGTCCAAGGCAAAGGCACACCAGCGATGCACACTAACAATATATTGTCCGCTTTGGGTTACCCCACTGGGCCCCTCACGGTTTTGTTCCCCCCGTGTTACCACGGGAAAAGGCCTATTGTCGAATATAAGGCGAAACCTCGCTCTATATATTCAATGGTCCCAGCTCAAAGACTTCCGATGTGGGATTGTGTTACCACATGAACTATATCATTTTTAAATGTGTTTAATGTCTTATTCAATTGTCTTTTTATATGGTATTACTTGAGCTATTTGTATTGTTGATGCATTTCACAAAATGATTTTCGAAAACACCCCAGTTTACTGTACCCCCCTCCCTCGCTGAGCAACTGTGTTGCTCACTCCTCTTTTAACATGTTTCAGGAGAAGTTGAGGTAGATCCCCAGCTAGTAGCAGTAGAGGAATGAGAAGAAGTGCAAGTAGATCAATTGCCTTGACTATTTGCTTGCTGAGGTTCGATACCATGTGTGAAGATGTGTTTGTGACATATTTGTGTTCCATTTTGAAGCCTTTATGTAACGCCCCGATCCCTCTCGAGACCGGAGGTTCTATCAATCAATCTATTCACAACCCAATTCCAAACTCGGGCATAATTTTTAGGGAAAACGGACGGAGTCTCCCCTGTTTCTAGGCAAAAAGCAAACATGCGACAGCATATAAGTGGACCAATACCATGTCCAAACATTCAACCACCTCAAGGCCATCCGAGCCTTGTTCTCAACAAGCAACCACAAGCAAATATACATACATTTGCAAGTACTAAACTATTCTAACTCTTTTCCTTTGGACATTACAAACATTCATTGAAGTTAAGCTATACTAACTGATTACATAAACTAGCTTATCAATTCACCTTAGCTACTTAACTAAATTTAAATTACATTTCTTTTGACAATAAATACAAACAACATCTGAACATACATCTTTACAAACTTCGACACTCAAGCCACATAGGCACGCAAGACAACTCTTCAGGCAACGAACTTTCACGAAATCATGAACTTTCCAGCTAACATGACATTTCCTGAAATGTGGTGGTGAGGAGTGAGTATACACAACATGTATACTCAGTGAGGGCGAGACAGATATCGAGGTGGAGAGAAAGAAATTCGTGCAATGCAAATAAGACAGTTAAGAAATAAAGTCGATAAAAAAGCATTCAATACAAACGACAATATAATAAACAATCAAGAAAGCATTAACACAACCATTCAAAGCTATACCACACTCTGAAGGCTATGGTTCACTCATACGAGCAATATACCATTTCACGAGCGATACATCAATCTCGAGCTTGATGTTGACAACGATGACAATAAGCGCGCAACCACCTTATAACACCAGTTTGGAATACCCCGGGAGTAACTATCAATTCTACGACCCAAATCTCCTTGGGAGGCAACCCAAGCGAGAAAAGGGAATAGCCACGGAGCTAGAGCAACCAACACTGGCAACCCGAGGCTACCCAGAGAGGCCCATCACTCACGCGCTGACACTATGCAATGTAAGACTCGATACAAGGTGATAAACGAGCAATAGCACAACAACACAGATAGAGGAGATAAACGAGATATCAAACATTATTCAACAATTGTTAAACATTTCAATCAATAACCAACTCTAACAAGCGTAATAAGCATTATAAACATTCTATAAGCAATATACTATGAAAACACACAAAATCCCAAAAATGTCCCCAACTTTCAAAACGCTACTACTTTCAAACGAGCCACGAGCTTTGGAAACCGACTTCACCAATCCTTCTAGGTCACCATAGGGCACGTTTGAAGACCCCGAAACCCTACTTTACCGTAGAATTCACGCAAAGTCCCGATTTCCCCCTTTGCTCGTTTGAACTACAACTATACTAACCAAACACCCAACCAACGCCATAATCGCACCAAAAGTGCTTCCATGGCCTCCCGAAACAATGCCATCACGCAATATGAGAAAATTCTAAACTCGACCTAAATGACCCCGACTTTCACCAAGGCATATTTCTCGTTTTTTCCATTACGGAACCTAAACAAATCATGCATTTAGACATTCTAGCATACCTAGCACCTTTTCACATCAACAGATAGCATAACAGCGCAACTTTATCGTTGCAAGGGTTTACTATTCACAAAATACTATTCAACTAACAATTTATATTTCAATTTCAATATTCAACCGCATAAAATGTTAAAAAGCTATAAATACGTGTTCTACGATTGCTAGGGAACATACTTTAAACCTCAAATCAACTAAAACAACAATATACGGATAAAACCCAAAAATCAAAGTTAATACACAAAATATTCAAATGTGCAAATAACGATGAAACCCTCACCTTAGACGCTCCTAGACACTAGGAAAACCTCGTAGAGTGCCTCGGAAACCACCCCGTGCAAGCTCACGCAAAGATTTGGTGATTTGTAGTTGAAATTTTCTTTTTTTTTTCTCCTTGTTTTTTTCGGCCCTTTTGTTTCTGATTTCAGCTCTTTTTATTTTTTTATTTTGTGCTTTGCTAAGCTTAAATAAGTTGGCAACTAAAATCAAAAGTCAAGGCTTGGTCAAACTAACTTAAACTTGGTCAAATAGGCTTATTTTATGCATTTTAAAGCTAAAACAAGTAACATAAATCCAATTCTAGTTAAATACAACTTAAAACACTAAAATTAAAATACTAAATACTAGTTTTCACTATTTGCTGAGGATTGGAAATCATTTCCTAACTATCTCTCTCGATATGCTATGCACTTTGCGTCAACCAAGAAGTGACAATTAAATCTCAAAGAATTTAAGAAAATATAATTTCCAGAAAGTAACATAGTTCAAAATTTACTCCAGCTCGGAGCTACTTTTCATTTAATTGAAATCCGAGCATTTAAGTGCAAGAAAAATAAAACCGATTGACATCAATATGAAAAGTAGTTGATATTCCGTTAAAATAATTAGCTCAAGTATTATTCTAGTTACTTCTAAAAGAATCATGAAAATAAAGCTTCAAATAAATGTTTAACTAAAAATAAACATAAATCCAATGCTAACATTTAAGATGTCACTTAATTAATCACAAGAAAATAAATTCAATTACTATAATTATTAGAAATAGATAATAATCTTTTAATTATTCAATATACAACTACTTAATGCTTCCAAGAGAAATATTAAAATAGTGCAAATTGGTTGATTTAACTAATTAAACATTTAATCAAATGCAGTCAAGTGCTATTAAATGCATGCCGGGTTCGGGTTATCACACTTTAGGTCTTGTATATATTTATGTTTGGGTTGTTGGATTGTAATTTAAAGTTATAGTCTTGTATGATCTGGCAACATAGATGGCATGTAATAACTAGTGAGTACTTTACTGCCTTTTGATTGCATGCTTGTGTGCTAAGGGAAGTTGAATGATGGACTTAATACTTAAGTAAAGCTTGCGATTAATGTTAGAGTGGTATGATAACCCATCTTATAACTTAGAATCTCAATAGTTTTTGTAGTGCATGCTTGTATGTGATCCTTTTCTAAGTTATGGGGTTCAGATGGTCTTAATGAATTATCTGATATTGTGACATTGAAGGATGGGAATGATTGAGGATGATAAAGTTTGGTCTTGTGGTTATATTTTTTTCTTGTAGGGTATCAGTTAGTCCACGGTACAGAGGAGACTATATCCGTTCTCCGGGTTTAGACTTGATCTATAGTATGGGGTTGGGTTCGAGGCGTTACATTTAGGTGGTATCAGAGCTAATTGAATGCATGAGCCAGGATTTGTTTCTTGGCCCGTGGGTAGGGGCTTTATGTGAGAGTTGAATTGTGTGATTGTTTAATTGTCTAAGTGAAAAACATGCTAGCATGAAAATGAGTACAAGAAGTGTCTATTGCATGATGATGTGTGTATGTGTCGAGTTTAAAGTATATTGTATGTTAAGTGCTTTATATGTTACCTTATGTGCACAAGATGACTTGAATGTGAATAAGTTATCTTTAAGTGTTATATATTTTCCTATTAAAGCACTTGTCTCTTATAGTATGGAGATGAAAAGAGGGAGACCTAGGAGACAGCCGAAAGAGGCTCCGAGGCAGGATGTTCAGAGACAGAATATTGGGCTAGCTAGGAATGATCAACCGGGGCAGGAACCGACTAATGCTCAAGCTATAGCCTCAATGGCCACATCAATTAATTCTAGTACTCAGTTGATGACACAGCAGGGTCAGACAGATGTTGGCTGGGGTAATCCGAGAGCTAGGGCCGAGGGTAGTGGTGCCACGAGTGGCAATAATAATCAGCTTGATAAATTCTTGAATCATGGGGCGTACAGTTTCTTTGAGGAATCAGATGATATAAAAGTTGAGATGTAGTTGAGCAAAGTTGAGAAGATATCTATTGCACTTGAATGCACTGATGAGAGGAAGATTTTGTTTGTTGTGTTCTTACTTGAGGGTGACGCTGAGGAGTGGTGGTGCACTGAAAGAGTGAAATAGGACACTAAACCGGTGCAGCATACATAGGCCGACTTTGTGAAAGAATTCAGAGATAAGTACATATCAGAGGTGGCTCATGAGAGGCATCATGAGGAGTTTATATCTCTGAGGTAGGGAAACATGACCATTGACCAGTATGAGGCCACATTCATTAGACTTTCCCGTTATGTGCCAGCATTAGTGCAACCTGAGAGTATGAGAGTCCAGAAATTCATTCAGGGTTTGAGATGAGATATTCAGCTCAATCTGTCTACTCAGGAGTTTACTACTTATTCTGCAGCTATTAAGGCAGCAGCGAGATTTGAGAAACGAAAGGCAGAGCTGTTGGTAGAGTTTAGTCAGCCTAGTAAATAGCAGTATCAGTCTCAGAGTCAGGGGTTTCAAAGGCAGTATCAGCCACCTAGCCAGGGTCAGGAGCAGAGACAGACTCAGAGTTATTCGGGGCCAGTCTAGACTCAATCACAATCGAGGCCAGCTCAGAGTCAGGCACAGAGTTAGTCCTGACCAGTTGTAGCTAGATCACAGCAAGGTAGTACTACTACATCCACTTATAGAGCCCCTACGAGAAGCACTGCTGCTAGGCCAAACCAGCAGTGCAGTCACTGCAATCGTAAGGGCCACTCAGAGGTAGAATGTTAAAAAAAGATGGGTCGGTGCACTGGTTGTGGTAGCAACCAGCACAGGGTTAAAGATTGCCCCGGTTCAATAAGGGGTCGGGTCAGACTTCCAGCAAGAGTGCCCAGACCAGAACTCCAGGTGCAGCTTCAGTTCCACGAGGCTAGGCACGAGTATTTGCTTTAGACCATAAGGAGCTTCCCGAGACGACCGTAGTGGTAGAAGGTACATTTCTTATTAATAATCAGCCGGTCGTAGTTTTGATTGATACCGGGGCCACGCATTCCTTTATCACTCCTATGTGTGCATAGTATGTTGCTTTAAAAATTGATAAATTGCCATATAAGATTGAAGCAGGCACTCCTATGGGCACAAAATTTGTTACGGAGTCTGTTTGTAAATCATGTGATATTTGCATTGAGGGATGCACATTTCCTGTTGATTTGATCATCTTACCCTTCCGAGACTTTGAAATCATTCTGGGGATGGATTGGTTGGGAAAGCATTATGCTTATTGGATTTTAAAAGGAAAATTGTAAAATTGAAAATACCTGATCAACATGTAATTAAAATTGTTGGAAGCCGTAAATCTACTGGGACTCGCACAATTTCTTTCATTAAAGCAACTAAACTGTTGCGTAAAGGTTGTAAAACATATTTAGTTTATTTGATTAATCAACTTAGGGATAAGTTAAAACTGATTGAGGTGTCTGTTGTAAAAGAATTTCTAGGAGTATTTCCTAAAAAATTGCTTGGGCTGTTACCCGATAAGGAGATAGAGTTTGTAATTGATTTGTTGTCAGGGACTAACCTTATTTCTAGAACTCCATATAGGATGGCTCTCCCTGAATTGCAAGAGTTGAAAGTGCAGTTACAAGGCTTACTTGAAAAAGGTTTTATACAGCCTAGTTCTTCACCGTGGGGTGTCCCTATGTTGTTTGTAAAGAAGAAAGATGGCACTCTACGTTTGTGTATTGACTATAAGGGTCTCAATCAGGTGACTGTAAAGAATAAATATCCATTACCATTGATTGAGGAACTGTTTGATCAGCTATAGGGTGCTACAATATATTCCAAGTTTGATTTGAGACAGGGCTATTATCAATTGAGAATCGAAAGGAAGATGTGCCCAAGATTGCCTTTAGAACCAAGTATGGCCATTATGAATTTGTGGTGCTGCCATTTGGATTGACAAAGGCCCCAGACGCTTTTATGGACTTAATGCAGAGAGTGTTTAGACCATACCTGGACCAGTTTGTTGTAATTTTCATTGATGATATATTGGTATATTCAAAGTCTAAGGCGAAGCATGAGGAGCACTTGAGGATTGTGTTGCAGACCTTGCAGGAACATAAGTTATTTGCTAAATTTAGCAAATGTGAGTTCTGGTTAAGACAGGTTGCTTTCTTGGGGCATATATTCTCTAAGGATGGGATTTCGGTTGATCCAACAAAGATAAAAGTGGTATTGGCGTGTAAAAGACCTGAGACTATCACAGAGATTCGCAGTTTTTTGGGATTAGCTAGCTATTATAGGAGATTTGTCAAAGACTTTTCAAAGATTGCAGGACCTTTGACTCAGCTTACTAAAAAAAAACAGTGTTTGACTGGAGTGATAAATATGAGGCCAGTTTTCAGGAATTAAAGAGAAGAATAACCACTGCTCTTATTCTTGCATTGCCTGAAGGGATGGATAACTTCGTGATTTATAATGATGCTTCTAAAGAGGGTTTAGGCTGTGTTCTTA
Organism: Ehretia macrophylla; assembly: GCA_037974665.1. Lineage (NCBI taxonomy): Eukaryota > Viridiplantae > Streptophyta > Magnoliopsida > Boraginales > Ehretiaceae > Ehretia > Ehretia macrophylla. The sequence goes on from CM075779.1 coordinate 73,760,430, forward strand.
TGCAAAATGGTAAGGTGATAGCATATGCCTCAAGAAAATTGAAACCTTTTGAGCTTAATTATCCTACTCATGACCTTGAACTGGCTGCTATTGTCTTTGCATTAAATAAATGGCGATATTACTTGTGGGGTAATAAATTTGAAATTTTCACTGATCACAAAAGCTTGAAATATATGTTTTCACAGAAAGATTTAAACATGAGACAGAAGCGTTGGCTAGAACTGTTGAATGATTATAATTGCACTATTAGCTATTTGCCAAAGCTAACATTGTTGTAGATGTGTTAAGTTGAAAGGCTACTGTGGCCAGTTTGATTATAAAGAATTGGAAATTTATGGAGGAATTATGATTGTGGAAACCAGAAGCTTTAGAGGCAAGTATTCAGTTTGCATGTTTATAAATTCAGTCTCTATTGTTGTCTAGAATCAGAGAAGCACAAATGTATGATCCTCAGCTATTAAAGATCCAAGAAAAGTCAAAAGGGGGAGAGTCAAATTTCAAGTTGCATGATGATGGCCTACTGAGATACAAGAATAGAATTTGTATTCCTGGTGATTCGGCTTTGAAGAATGAAATTCTTACAGAGGCTCACAATTCTAAATACACTATCCACCCCGATAGCACTAAAATGTATCGGGACTTGAAACAAAACTTCTGGTGGAACAATATGAAGAGGGAAATAGCTGATTATGTGGCTAAGTGTTTGACTTGTCAAAAAGTTAAAGTTGGAACATCAGAGACCTGCAGGGTTGTTACAACCATTGGCCATTCTTGAATGGAAATGGGATCATATTACCATGGATTTCGTGATTGACTTGCTGAGAATGTCGAGAGGTAATGATTCTGTATGGGTTGTTGTTGATAGATTGACTAAGACATCACATTTCATTGCTACGAAGAAAACAAACAACCTTGAGAAGTTAGCCGAGTTGTATATTGAGAACATTATAAGACTGCATGGAACTCCAACTAGTATTGTGTCAGACAAAGATCCCAGGTTCACATCCCAATTTTGGCAAAAGATACAGAAAGCATTGGGGACTAATTTGAGTTTCAGCACTACATATCACCCACAGACAGATGGTCAGTTTGAGATGACTATCAAGATACTGGAAGACATGTTGCGAGTTTGCATTCTAGACTTTGGTAAGAGTTGGGAGAGATACTTGCCACTTGCAGAGTTTGCTTATAACAACAACTATTAGGTTACCATTGGCATAGCGCCTTATGAAGCACTTTCTGTGTGTAAATGTAGATCTCCGCTTTATTGGGATGAGGTTGGAGAAATGAAGACAGTCGACCCTACTTTGATGCCTGAAATGGTTAAAATGATTGATAATGTGCAACTTATCAAGAAAAGAATGCTTATAGCTCAGAGCCGACAAAAGAGTTATGCTGATAGACGCCGACGTGACTTGGAGTTTGTAGTAGGTGAAAATGTATTTCTGAAAATATCTTTGCGAAAAGGTTTGATTCAGCACAAAAAATGGGTAAGCTCAGTCCTAGATATGTGGGACCATTTGAGATTATTGAGAAGGTTGATGATTTAGCATATAGATTGGCATTGCCTCCGAGTTTAGCCAGGTTGCATAATGTATTCCACGTATCAATGTTGAGGAAATATCAGCCAGATCCTTCACATATTCTAGAGCCAGAGCCTTTGGAAATCACCGAGACTTTGACTTATGTTGAGAAACCTCTGTGAGTTGTGGATAGAAAGGTTCAGGAGCTTAGGACTAAAAGTATTCCAATGGTAAAGATTCTATAGGATCATCATGGAGTAGAGGATACCACCTGGCAGCGGGAGGATCAGATAAGGGACAGATATCTAGAATTGTTCGCTGAATCATATAAGAATTGCGTGGACGCAATTAGTATAAGGGGGAGAAGATGTTATGCCCGAGACCTCTATCATGTTTTAAATTAACTGTTGCATGTCTGTTTGTGCTTTTAAATGTGCATTTATTTACTTTAAGCATAGTTGCCATTTACAGTGTGTTTTTGGCTGTTTAATTTGCTCGTATTAGTATTTGTCCTAGGTTATATGACTTATAGGAGGAATGAGAAAATTGAGATTTTGTGCATTGTATGTTGGGAGAGCGCGTTTAGAAAATAGTTTTCGGTTCGAGTGAAAAGTGGAAACATTAAAAATATAGTTAATTGGACTAGTTAGCTTTTTAATTGAATTTTGGCTTAGTTTTGACCAAGTTTATAAGCATTTGACTCAAAATAAAAAAACACATACATATACATATACATTTTAGCAACACATATACACACATAAACTACAAAACAAATCAATTAATGCCCAAATTGCCCCTCTTACCCGACGGCTCCAAGAGGAAGAAAATGAGTGGTTGCAATTTCAAGCTTTGTGATTTGATCTTTTCCAAGCCTTCTACAATTGTCTTCAACCTTTCCTAAGTCCATATCTAGCATCTATAAGGGCTTGACTTGTTATTATTGGCTTACATAATGCTCAAATCTTGTGTAAAATACCTTCCACATGCTATGGAGACCTTGTTTGAGTAGTTTAATAGCTTGATTTATGGTTTAATGCGAATGTTCATATGTAGGAGATGATGAATAGTGCCAAAATTAGGGTTTTGATCGAATTGGCTTGTGAGGTGGATTTTATGCTATCTATAGGTACTTTAGACTCTAATGAACATAGATTATTGGTTGAATATGGTTAGTTTGCTCGGAACTTGATTAAAAAGTGAAATTGGCTAAATTTCAAAAGGGGGTTTTCGTAAAACGATAATCTAGGTACAATTGAATGTTAGATTTGATATATACTAGGCGGGAAAACACTTTTGGTGCTATCGTAGCATTGAATTGAGGGGCAGATAGGGTAGCTGTAGTTAAAAGTGACTCGGGGTCTTCCCGAGCTTTTGTTTCAAAAGCATGTTTTTAGAGCTTGAGTAGGTGTCTTGTAGTATCCTTAGAGATGTAGGATAGTTGGTTTGTGGAAATTGTACTTTGAGTTTCATACGAGCATAAAATTGTCTTAGTAAATAAAGGGGAAAAGTGGGCAATTGGGGTTAAATGCTTCCATATGGCTTTTATATGTTTGGTTCAGTACTAATAGGGGTTTGGCTATGTTGTATTAATGTTTGGTAAGATTTCATGAATTATGTAGAACATATCTCATTTGATCGCACATGTTATTTCATGTTTTAATGCTTATATCGTAACTATTTGCGAGGGCGGCCTACTTTGTCGTCCCTCATCTATGATTATTGCCATTGCTTGTTTTATCATGATTGTATATCAGGTTGCGCAACCTTTCGGACATGGTAGTATCGAGAAACTTCGGGCAGCGTCGGGCTGTCGGTCTAGCTCGGCTACCATGTTATCAATTCTATCTCTCGCAGGGGCATACTCCTATACCCTAGAGGTGTGGTTCACCTTGTTGGAGCATACAGACCTACCTCAAGAGAATGGGTCGTAGGTGTTAGAGATATGCCCTAATTCTATAATTAGATGACTTATATTGGGCATTTTGATTTACACTTGTTTCATTAATATAAATGGCATGTTTATTCATTCATATTCTCCTTCTTTCTCATATGAATGAGTCTCTAGTATTTTCGTTAAAAGAAATGTATTCTCAATGAGGTGAAAATATGTGAGCACGTTTCTTTAGCACGAGAAATACTTGAAATGTTCATAGCCCTTATATTATTTGAATAGGACTTCAAAATAATTAAGTACAGGCTATCACATCGGTTTGTTACCTTTGATTGATATGAGATAGTGGTGATAAAGGATGGTGAGTCGCATACCATACAAGCATGAGATGTTAATAACAAATGTGTGGGTGAGTATTAGTTGAATAATCACTGAACGTGACGTGAATAACAAATCACATGGCTTGGATTAATGATTTGTTATTCGTTGCGATGGTGCATGTGATCCTTAGACTTGAGACAACACGGTTGTCATATGTATTGGGGTTTGATACTTGCTTTTGGATAATACTTCTCCCGAGCATGGGAAAGTTACATTTACTCGTAGTATCATTCTTCCAATATAGAGAGTGCCAAGTGCTTGTCAAGAGAGAATCCATTACCTCGATAATTAAGGCAATGTCGTATGCGATTCAATTTGGTATATGAGGAAAACCTTGGCCAAGGTGTGATTGATGGAAAGGTGTTTTTCCATGGGTGTCATCTCTCATTTCACCACATTGAATCTAGGCATAGTATTGAGTCTATGAACTTGATCGGTCCATGGTTCTTACTCAATTGGGACTATTAATGGAAGGATTAAATTGCACAGTAATCTACAACTATATATGTAGCGAGCCTAACCCGGCCCTTCTCAAGACTAGGTCAAAGCCTGTGAAACCCCACTTTTCTGCTTTAACTCGATTTACGTGTTTTATCTCGTTTTGCGTGCATTTGACCTATTTATGTGTTATATGACCTAGAATGTTATAATTTTGATGTCAATACTCCTAATACATGCTAAATGTGCATTCATGAAATTTTCATCAAAAACGGGATCAGAAATTTTATCGTCGATTTTCAGTGAATAGTATTTTCGAAACACGTCCGCTAAAATTTTGAAACTGGTCTTTTTAACCCTTCTAGACCTAGACCACATACTTTAATAGACCTGTGTTTGATTAAAACGGTTTTAAAATCGGCTTAATAATTTATTAGGATTTTTACACCGACTTTTGCGAAAATCGAGTTATAAGCCGACTTGGGTGAAATTGTTTGATTGTAAAACTTCTTGTCACCTAAAAATAACCTACTTGAGCTAGCTTGGGTGTTGAATAATTGTTTTGAACTTTGGTGATCAAGAAAATGCATTTAAAGTCAAGAAAACACTAAAAATAATTAGTTTCCACTTTGATTTTCTTTTATTTATTTGACCTTTGCTTAATATATGATCAACACACATTGAAAACAAAGCAAAACACCACCAAAAACACACACAAAACCGTGGCTCCTTGGAGGAGAAAGATGAAGGCATTTTCAGAGCATTTTTCTCATAGATTTTGCATTTCAAAGCCGAATTGAGTGATTCAAAGCTTGAAATTGATTGTTGGGCATCCATTCTACACATTTCTTGCATCAAAACACATCAAATGTGAGAGAAAAATTCTAGATCTCAAAACTTGTCTTTTTCATTTTTGCGTATAAATGAAGATTGAACCGTTAGAATTGTAATCTGATGTTAGATTATTGCTCCTTGCATGCTAGGGATTGTTTAGTGGTAATACTACGAATTTCTGTCAGATGTAGCATAATTTTTATTTTTCGGGTATTAAATTTTGATTAAATTGTTCAATGTTGAATTAATTGAGTTGCGATGATCGAAATCGATTGCCGTCGATTTCTAAATACTTGATAATTACGTGTTAGCGCTGTTGTAATGCCGAATTTTTGATTACATTGTTCGTGTGAAAATCTGAAAAATTCAGCCAAGACATCCTAGGGTTTTAGGGTTATCGGGCATGTTTTGGATGATTATGGAGTCTTGGTATGTGTATGCCACCTCTCGGGCAGCGTTGGGCTGTCGGGTTGATAACGGCATGACTGCCAGAGGCTACCCCCAGCTCGCATGACGGAGGTGTCATGGAGGGAGGGGCTAGTGAGGTACCTCGGGTGCGTGAGTAATGGGGAGTTACAAGAAGAATGGTTGAGATCGTGATGGCGTTTGGAGCTACACCAACTAGAGAGAGTATCCTTTATTGAATGGTAATATAGTTATGTGATGATAGTATTATTGATGTTATTGTGTGTTTACTGACTCAAAGGATTATTTCCAAGGAGTTTAGTAGACCTTGCTCGAGATCTATCGGATCCTCACTGGGCTTATTTATATAAGCTCACTCTCTATTATTGCATGCATACAGGTGTACTTTTACAGGATTACGGGTACGTGCCTCCTGAAGAGGAGAATGTGGAAAACGTGCCTTACGTGGATGAGTCCTATGTTCCAGAGTCTTATCCTTGGTGTTGTATTGTTTTACTATCTTGTATATTAACTTAGTAGACTTTTATATGCTTTGTAGTTCATTATGTAAAAGATGTTGAAAAGATAACGAATTAGTTTATGCAATCTTAGTAGTCTTTATTTTGTCTATGATTAGGTTGCTAGGTAGGCTATAATCTATTTTGGAAGTGTATGTTATATAATAAATGTATTATGTTGGAACGGAGGCGCATAACTATGAATGAGTTGATGAAAGAATGTTTAATGTATGAAATAGTTGCGTTGTATGTTGTTGATTTGATTGTGGAGTTGGTTGGTGATTTGTGGAGTTTGATGTATGTTGTTATTAAGGGTTGGTTTAGAGCCCTGATGTTCATGTTACTGTCGTTATGCTGCCGAAATTCCGTTGCGTCCTGACTGATTGTAAGAGGGGTCGAGTTGGGGCGTGACATTTAAGTGGTATCAGAGTGCATGTTTAGCTGTCAGCCGGGGTATCCTCGGAATGTGGGTAGTGGTCTAAGCATGCAAGTATGTATTAAGTGAAAGAAAAGTGAAACATATGTTAATATGTTTATGTGATTAATTTACTTATGTGTCTAACTTTCTATGTGACCAAAATGCCTTGTGTGTTAAGTGAACTAATGTGGTCAATATGTTTTATGTGATAACGTGCTATACGTACTCAATGTGTTGTGATTAATGTGCATTATGTGATTAATGTGCATTATGTGATTAATGTGTATTATGTGACAATTGAGTTTTATGTGATCAAAGTGCTTTATGTGAAGTTTGTTGCTTATGTGACTTTAATTGTTTATAACTTACTTCTGTGATATCACCTGTTTATGTGATGTTGGCTTCTTATATGCTGAATTGTGTGTTATGTGATAATGTTAAATTATATGATAATCATGCATTACGTTATACTTGTCTTTCATATGATATAGTTGCATACATGTTTTAACTCGTGAGTGACCTTTTAATGTCTAGGATGACTGCAAGAGTTTTCGGAAATAGAGATAGGCCATGATTTTGAATTATTATTATTCTAGAAGTTTATCAATTAGATTTTAATTGTTATGTTTATGGATTTTAGTTTCGGCTTAGTGGATTGATCATGATATTCCTTTAGCGAGAGTGAAGTTGTTCGAGGAAATAGCAATGTATCTTGATGATTATAATTACTTTTGTTGTCATGTTTAACTTATTATTACTTGGAGATGAATCATAAGTTGAGGTTTCTGTGAGGTTGTGATTAGACACTTTTGGAGTCTCAACTCAGACTATACTTTCTTGAGGCTATTTTAGAATGAATTTATTTGAGGAATTAGTGATGTATATTTGTGAATGGAATGAACTGTGGTATAACATGTGAATATTTCTACTATTTGGGATTGCTATAGTATTAATGGGTATTTTGGAGTTTTGATCTTTAAACCTTGGAGACAATTGGAGTGATTCCTGACTAAAGTTACTTTATTCGAAGATGTAATTGTTCGGAGATAGAATTATTTGAGGAAATAAGAATGCATTTTGGTGACTGAATATTTACTTGCCTACATCGAGCTTTAGAGTTCTAGGTGGTATGACTTTCTAAATTGTTGATTGAGGATTCGCTTGTGTTATAATTGGTTAATATGAATCTGTATTGTGTTATCAGATTTTTGAGTCTTCATTAGTGAATCATGTTGGGTAATCGGTGATTTATCTTGTTTAGTGATTGGTCTGGTACGGAATGTAAAATTTTGGAGTGATTTATCTTGTTTGGTGATTATTATGACTCATTAGGTTCTCTAGATCTCTTTAGTGTCTTGTTTTGGAGGAAGATAGATTGTAGGATTTGACTTGTTGCTGTTTAAGTGTGTAGGTGGGACACCCTTCTCGTGCTTCATAATTCTATCGGTCTTATTATTATTTTTTACTCTATTCTCACTTATTTGAGAGAGAGTTACACTTTTCTAGCCTATCAATTGTTTCTTGAAAGTTTTGCTTATTGGATTAATGGATCCTATACTCATTTGACATTGTTTCTATTCTTAACATTCGTATTTGTTTCTTATAGCAATGTCACTTATTGGAGTTAAGGTTTGAGACTTCTATATTTCATTCTATATCTCCAACCATTGGTTTCAATATTTCATTTCATTCTATTACTATTCATTTCGAAGTAATTTCACCTTTGTTATACCATTTTACTTATTCGATTTCACTTGTTTGATGTACTCTTTACCTAAGTACATTATTGTTATTCTTGTTGATCTTTGTTAATCCTATTATTTTATTATTAAATCCTGAGCCATTACTTTGCTTGTAATTGCTCACTCAAAGTACTCGGCACTGTCCTATTGTTATCATTTCTTATTCGTACTTCTTTGGTATTGCGTGCTGAGATACTCTTGCCACTCATGTTTTCTATTGAATTAATCATCTCTTATTTCTTAATTTCATTTCACCTCAAGTACAACTTACTTGTTGGTTCCTTGAACAATTATCGAGAATTAAAATATCTACTTGTTCAGGAATTTTTGTTCAACATACTCAGCACTGTTTCGACTCGTCATCATCCTTTGTTCGTACTTATTTAACTGATAGGTGCTGAGACATTTCTTATCTTAGTTATCATGCTTCCTTATTAAACTATTAACCTCTTGATTCTCTAACCTGTTTGACCTCTTGTTCACTTGATTGTTGGCTCAAATATGATTTTTCATATTCGTATTTCCTTGTAAATTTCATCAGAGCCATATTCTGACAAATGTCACTTTTGAGATATTTCCTTGATCAATAATCATTCATGTTATCGTAAATGAGTTTTTAAACCCTCGGGGTGTTCATAGAACTCTTTTGTGTAGTAGGGGATGATTGATAATTAGTGGTGTCATGCTAGGACTTTGGAGTTGCGATTTCTTTCATATGCAATATGATATTAGGTAGGAGAGAATTATGAATTGAAGATTGTCTTGGAATTATGATCATCAACTTGCAGTCAACAGAGTTTGTTCTTTTGAGGTCTTTGGTTAGTTGTCATCCTAAGAGATAAATGGAAACTAAGAGAAGTATTATTAAGTGTAACAATTGAGGATTTAATTGTCTGTCAGTTCGAGAATTGCGCGGACGCAATTGTTTTAAGGAGGGGAGAATGTGAAACCCCACTTTTCTGCTTTAACTCGATTTACGTGTTTTTATCTCGTTTTACGTGCATTTGACCTATTTATGTGTTATATGACCTAGAATGTTATAATTTTGATGTCAATACTCCTAATACGTGCTAAATGTGCATTCATGAAATTTTTATCAAAAACGGGATCAGAAATTTTATCGTCGATTTTCAGTGAATAGTATTTTCGAAACACGTCCGCTAAAATTTTGAAACTGGTCTTTTTAACCCTTCTAGACCTAGACCACAGACTTTAATAGACCTGTGTTTGATTAAAACGGTTTTAAAATCGGCTTAAGAATTTATTAGGGTTTTTACACCGACTTTTGCGAAAATCGAGTTATAAGCCGACTTGGGTGAAATTGTTTGATTGTAAAACTTCTTGTCACCTAAAAATAACCTACTTGAGCTAGCTTGGGTGTTGAATAATTGTTTTGAACTTTGGTGATCAAGAAAATGCATTTAAAGTCAAGAAAACACTAAAAATAATTAGTTTCCACTTTGACTTTCTTTTATTTATTTGACATTTGCTTAATATATGATCAACACACATTGAAAACAAAGCAAAACACCACCAAAAACACACACGAAACCGTGGCTCCTTGGAGGAGAAAGATGAAGGCATTTTCAAAGCATTTTTCTCATAGATTTTGCATTTCAAAGCCGAATTGAGTGATTCAAAGCTTGAAATTGATTGTTGGGCATCCATTCTACACATTTCTTGCATCAAAACACATCAAAGGTGAGAGAAAAATTCTAGATCTCAAAACTTGTCTTTTTCATTTTTGCGTATAAATGAAGATTGAACCGTTAGAATTGTAATCTGGTGTTAGATTATTGCTCCTTGCATGCTAGGGATCGTTTAGTGGTAATACTAGGAATTTCTGTCGGATGTAGCATAATTTTTATTTTTCGGGTATTAAATTTTGATTAAATTGTTCAATGTTGAATTAATTGAGTTGCGATGATCGAAATCGATTGCCGTCGATTTCTAAATACTTGATAATTACGTGTTAGCGCTGTTGTAATGCCGAATTTTTGATTACATTGTTCGTGTGAAAATCCAGAAAATTCAGCCAAGACATCCTAGGGTTTTAGGGTTATCGGGCATGTTTTGGAGGTGTTATGGTGGATTTTCGAGAGGGCTAATGTAGTAGGTTGAATGGGTGAGTGATAGAAACTGATTTGGCAATGTTTGGGTTAGTAGAATGTAAGTTATGAATTTTTGAAGTTTAGGTTGTCATTCTTTAATTTCTTGAACGATGCCTTTAGATGATTGGGTGGTGTTTGAGTGTTGAATGGTGAGTTGTTGATGAGTAACTTAGGGTTTAATTGTGTATATAATGCATGTCCGGTTAGATGGCCTACTTTGTCATCTAACTAAGTTATTGTTGTTTAAATGATAATTGATGCTATCAATGATGAATAAATGATGATTGATTGATGATTGATTGATGATTGATTGATGATTGATGATGATTATGGAGTCTTGGTATGTGTATGCCACCTCTCGGGCAGCGTTGGGCTGTCGGGTTGATAACGGCATGACTGCCAGAGGCTACCCCCAGCTCGCATGACGGAGGTGTCATGGAGGGAGGGGCTAGTGAGGTACCTCGGGTGCGTGAGTAATGGGGAGTTACAAGAAGAATGGTTGAGATCGTGATGGCGTTTGGAGCTACACCAACTAGAGAGAGTATCCTTTATTGAATGGTCATATAGTTATGTGATGATAGTATTATTGATGTTATTGTGTGTTTACTGACTCAAAGGATTATTTCCAAGGAGTTTAGTAGACCTTGCTCGAGATCTATCGGATCCTCACTGGGCTTATTTATATAAGCTCACTCTCTATTATTGCATGCATACATGTGTACTTTTACAGGATTACGGGTACGTGCCTCCTGAAGAGGAGAATGTGGAAAACGTGCCTTACGTGGATGAGTCCTATGTTCCAGAGTCTTATCCTTGGTGTTGTATTGTTTTACTATCTTGTATATTAACTTAGTAGACTTTTATATGCTTTGTAGTTCATTATGTAAAAGATGTTGAAAAGATAACGAATTAGTTTATGCAATCTTAGTAGTCTTTATTTTGTCTATGATTAGGTTGCTAGGTAGGCTATAATCTATTTTGGAAGTGTATGTTATATAGTAAATGTATTATGTTGGAACGGAGGCGCATAACTATGAATGAGTTGATGAAAGAATGTTTAATGTATGAAATAGTTGCGTTGTATGTTGTTGATTTGATTGTGGAGTTGGTTGGTGATTTGTGGAGTTTGATGTATGTTGTTATTAAGGGTTGGTTTAGAGCCTTGATGTTCATGTTACTGTCGTTATGCTGCCGAAATTCCATTGCGTCCTGACTGATTGTAAGAGGGGTCGAGTTGGGGCGTGACAAAGCCCATGTTCACTGTTGTTGCGGTCTCATGTAAATAGTCAACGGTAACCTTAAGAGGAAGAAAATACATAAAACTATTCAATAATAAGCTTTTATACAATAAATTAAGTACAAAGGGTGTTATATCATCACCCAAGATACGGAAACTACCTCGTTGCTATACAATTAGGGTTTCAGCACAGCTACCCCTTCTACCCGAGAATAGTACAAACAAATTCTAATTTTTACAACTTGGATCAAAAAATGATAGGCAAGGAGCCTCGAGCACGTAATTATAATATCTACTCATATCAAGCTAAGCTGCACCTGCAAAGGGGTAGAAAAGAGGGTTAGCTCTGGGGAAGCTCAGTGAGGATGAAATAGAAGAGTTTTGAAAATATTTCTGGTCGGTCTCTTTTGCAAATCATGATGCAATTCACGTACGGTAATTTATCAAATTACTCACATATGGTAAATGTTAAAATACTTTAACATGTGATAACCTGTAGAGATCTCTGCCACAATTGATTCATGTATCAATAACAATAGTGTCATAAAGATAAATAGTATTTTCTCTCCGAGGGCAGTACTGGTCCCAAGCGAGAGTAAGCTCTCCAGGGGCGGTCGTGGTCCCAAGCGAGGGTACTTAAACACATAGTAAAAGGATACATTTTGATATCACCAGAGGTGGCCAGCCCTGAATCAAGATCACAACTTCTTATCTCTCCCAATAGGGTACTTCGGATTGTACCCGCAATCTATGACCCAACTCCTCGAGAGTGGAGATCGCCAAGCGGGAGAGGAAATAGGACCACAATAGTCACGGGAGCACCGTCAAGCCCTATGTCGCCCGGCGTTCGTGAAACGCTATCGTGCCTAAGGTTGTAACCCCTAATTTTAATATTACACAAGCATGCACAAATAATCACGTAACACACAGTTGGCAACACTTATGCGATTTAGTGATCACGCAGAACGATAACCACATAAGTGGGAAACAACGAAAGAAGTTGTCCCCGGAAACTCAAAATAACTCAAATTAAGCCATATCACATTAATTAGCAATCAATGGGAATTAACTTATTTTAACTCTCAACCCTGGTCAAGATAGTAATTCCATTCAAAGCTCAGTTTAACAAACACTGAGATTTTATCAATTCATTTAAACACAAAGGTTTCCACACATTTTCATTTAGTCTACCAAGACAGCAATATAACCTAGCTAGGTTTGTTTTTATTCAATTGCAAAAGCAAGAAGATAATCCTTTTTATCATTTAACCATTCCAACTTCCATAGCTTACATTTACTAGCATTATGACCATTCATTACCAACCAATATAAGCACATAAGTAGACTATAATACATAACTATAGTTGATTAAAAACTTAGGTTACGAGCACTGTAAAGTTAATATTTTAGTCTACGCATATAATATGTAGCATTTCCTACTACCTTTGTATGCTCACGTAATCATCTCCCATAAGTTCACTTCATAACTACTTTCCACTTATCAAAAAGAAATCGAGCTAACACAACCTCTTTACAACACATTTGTCATTAATACCCAATTTGAAACTATTATTAATAAAACTTTTAGCACCTCCCTTAACTAACAGCTGGCACCTAAATGTAACTCATTTAACTAGCTAGGAACTTAAGTTGGAAGCTCTTCAATTAAAATTCATTTACGGGTTAACTACAACAACCAAAATTTAAGTTAAATTATATATTATATCATGAAATAAAAGGAAATCTAAAGCTAGGTAACAAACGGCAGCCACTCAACTAAACCACTCACAGTTGCAACCATTCATGGTATAATTTATAAATTATAGTCATCCTTCACGTGCACGAGTTATAAGTTAATAAGTAACACATGTTACTAACTCATATGAAATAATATAAGTTTATGAAAATTTTCTTCATACATAAATTATTCTAACATGCCAGAGTGATCTATTCTTTTTATATAAATCTATTACAACTATACACGTAGATAACAAAGATGCTGCTTTTAAATAAATTCTCCTCACTTACTACTTGTACGTAGACTTTTATGCTAATGGTTTCTCATGAATAGACATATAACGAACAGTAATGCTAAACATATATAAATGTGCAGATTTTGCTAAAACCTCTTCACCTTGTTGTTGCGGTCGTGAAAGATAAACATTAGCTTGTGCATGTTAGCTGCCAAAGGGTGATGATAATAAATTTATTCGAGATAGTTATCGGTGTTATTGTTTCACTGCATAATGTCCCTTTTTATATGGGATTCTCGATCAGATTATAATCAATTAGGCCTATTATAATAATAACAACTTTGGTGTAGCTTGGTATGAAACAGGTTGTTGCATGCCTTATTGAGGGAATTGTTGATTTCATACAAAGCTCGCGGAATGGACAGCGAAGCTTAGTAAGACAGATGGTTTGTCTTGGTACAATGTAGATAGTAACTCAGCTAGGCTACACGGTGATGATACTAAGCTGCATTATTAGAAGGTAGCAGTGGCACGAAGTAGACCAAGGTGGCGATGTTAAGGCTAACCGAAGACAGGTGGCTAGGAGTTTTGTTATTGCTTGGTGGATGAATTAGTAAATGTGAGCGTGACGCAGGCAGCTTATTCGGATAAAATAAAGTCAGCCAAATGCTTTGCTAATTACTAATTATATATAAGATAATTATAGTGTTAATGTAAGACTCAACTGATTAATAACTAATACATGTTTAAGACAACTAGTGAACTTCCGTTACCATTATCGGCCAAATTGAATCTAATGCTAACTAATCTAAAATTTATTTGAGGCACGACCCCAAGGTAATATTAATAAATCATATTCTGCACCTAGCTGAGTGAATTTATACGAAAAGAAATTAATTCATAATTTAAGTTCCACAACTCAGGTTTACTAATAGCTGATATTTCTAGAAAATTTTCATTAACATTAGCCCCATATGAGTTAATATCTCTAATTAACTTGCTCGTAATCATCTAGGTATCCTCAAATTACCTAGTTGACACCCTAGTTTCCTTGGAAAATTGAGAATAAGGTACGCCAAGCAGGCTAGATGATGTTATTTTTAAATCCCTTAAGACTAGTTGAAGCTTCAGTAGTTTTAGGAAATAGTGAGATGCCTAATTGTTAATGAACCTATTAATTTTTTATCCTAATATAGGTTAGCATTTCCAACATCCAGTAACAACCTAAATATTTCCAAATTAAACTACTAATATACTAATTTTCTCTTTCTATTTCGGAAGCAAAAATTGCTATGTAGTTTTACTGTGTACCCTATAATATTTCCTTGTAAATTCTTTATTTCAACTAAGATAATCTGTCAACAATTAAATTATGCTTAAATGCTATACAGATTATGTAACCCCAAAACAACTTTCCAAAGGCGCTTACCATGCTATTCTTTTTCTCTTAATTGAATCGAATGCTTAGCTTGATATACTAATTATATTTCCTAAGTTTTACTTAGTTTAGGTTATGAGAACTCAGGAACACCTAGTATAGGTTACTTTTATAATATGAGTTGTTCTTCAAATATTGAGACAATTATTTATATATTAAATGTAAGCAAATAAGCACAAATGCACATTTTCCAAGAGTAATGAAATAAATAAATATCGTGGATGCATGGTAGGCTCAGGTATTACAATATAGGTTGATTATTTGATAACTTCATTGTTTTATATATTGTCTTGATATGTTGCTAGACGTCATTCAAGACCTTAAGGGTGTTTCAAGAATCAGAGGAGAAATTCTTGAAACAAATCAAGAAGTTGATTGACATTAAAATTGTTTGATGTTTCCTTAATGCTATTTGACTATGGACCTAGAAAGTCACACCGTATTAGCAATGAGATAAAGTCTTGCTTGGACTGTAATCGTTTTCTTTAGACAATTATTAAGAGTTAATAATTGAAGTCTCAACCATTAAAAGTTAATGGGGCAAATTTATAAGATTGGCAAAGTTTTGAGGTGCTTGGTGTAAATAGATAAAATATGATTTAATCTATTTATTGCCAGCGTTAAATCTGACCATTGATCTTGCAAAGAAATAACAGGGTGTTATTTCAACACGTAACAAAGAAAAACTCAACGATTGAGTTTACTCCAACATGCTCTGCCTTGAGAAGGCAAAAAGCAAAAAAGTGATTTGAAGTCTGAAAAAGTTGTTGCAGAGTTGTCTAACCAGATATAGAGAGAGATTGAACTTTTTCCTTCTTCTCTGCTTCAAATAAACATCCGAACCTAACACTTGTGATTACTAGATATTCTACTAGTGTTAGTTCTTTTTGCCCTGCTTGTTGGAACCTTTGAGACTAAGCATAACTAAACTAAAAAGTAGTTAAGTAATAAGAGAATTTTTAGTTCATAAAATCTTCTGTGGAGTTTGCTAGCACTATAATTCTTAGGAGAAGAAAAGCTTTGTCAAACTACTAGGTGGACAATCTTGGGTGTCACGCCCTAACTCGACCCCACATACGATCAGTCAAGACGCAACAGAATTTCGGCAGTATAACGACAGCAATACGGACATCAAGGCTCCAAACCAACCCTTTAGAACAACATACAACCAACTCCACAACCAAGTTATCAGCTACAATGCAACCATATTATACATTAAACATTCTTTCAATAATTCATCCATAGTTATACGCCTCCGTTCCAACATCAACCCATAAACTATAACATACATCTCAAAATAGATTATAAACTAATCTAGCAACCTAATCATGTTCAAAAGAAAGGCTACTAAGCTAGCAATATACATAAGTTTTATAATTGAGTAAGTTATACAATATAACATATTACAACAACTAAGACAACTCATGGCAACGACTCCGGCACATAAGACTCATCCACATAAAGCATATTCTCAGCTTCCTGAGGCACGTATCCGTAATCCTGTTCAGTATCACCTGTATGCATATAACGATTGAGAGTGAGCTTATATAAAACAAGCCCAGTGAGGATTCGATAGATCTCTTAACAGTATTTACTATACTCCTTGGAAATCATCCTTTGAGCAGTAAACACATAATAATCATCAATAACAATATAAGCACAACAATGATAATAACCAATGAATAAGGATACTCTAGTTGGTGTAGCTCCAAATGCCATCACGATCTCAACCATCTTCTTATAACTCCCCATTACTCACGTATCTGAGGTACCTCACTAGCCCCTCCCTCTATGGCAACTCCGCCCATACGAGCTGGGGGTAGTCTATGATAGTCATGCCGTTATCAACCCGACAGCCCAACGCTGCCCGAGAGGTGGCACACACATATCAAGACTCATAACAATAATAATAATCATTCATATCACAGGAGGACAACAAAAGTAGGTTGTCTATCTCCCGGCTTCATCAATAATCAATCAATTAATATCATTTCAACAACATAACATCAATTGATCAAATAAACAACTAACAACTAAGTTAGATGACAAAGTAGACCACCCAACTTAACATGCATTAAACCACACAACCAAACCAGTATCTAACCAACAACAACCCATGATTCAACCGCCCAAATACCACTCAAACAACTAAAGACATTAGTTCAACATTCTAAAGAAAGACAACTCAAACTTCTAAAAGCCATAACTTACATTCTACTAATCCGATAACCTCCAAACCAGTTTCTATCACTCACCCACTCAAGCAACAACATAAGCTCTCTCGGACACCAACCATAATCCATCTAAAACAAGCCCAATAACCTTAAAACCCTAATGTACCATGGATGAAATTTTTGGACTTTCACCACGACATCACAATCAAAATTTCGGCATTAAAACATTACTACCACGTATTTAACAAATTTTTAGAAGCTAACAGCAATCCATTCCAACCACCACACCTCCATTAAATCCACAACAAGCCAATAACTCAATTTTAATACCCGAAAAATAGAAATACATGCTACAACCGTTCAAAACTTATATAAACACATAAAAATGATCCTTAGCATCCACTGAGCAATAATCTAATATCAAATCAACATTTGAACATCTAAAAATTCAATTATATGAATTGACATAAATATAGCATTTTGAGATCTAAAATTTTTCTCTCACCTTTAATGCAAACTAAGGTTAGAAATAGGTAGAATAGATGCCCAACAAGCAAAATCAAGCTTTGAATAAAATGATTTGGACTTGAATTGCAAAATCTATGAAAAAAACACTTGAAAACCTTAGAAAAATGCCTTCTCTTTGCTTCCCTTGGCATTTTCGGTTGTGTGTGTGTTTTTGGAGGTGTTTTGTGTGGTTTTTAATGTGTATTGATGATATAAGCTCAAGGTCAACAAAAATAATAAAAGTCAAAGTTGAAACAAAGTTAGTTTTTAGTATTTTCTTGTCTTTTAGACTATTTTGCTCCCAAATATGCAGTTAACACTTAGACTATTTTTAAATAGTTTATTTTTAGTTGACAACAATTTTCATATGCATACATTAACACCCGACTCGGTTAACAACTCAATTTTTGCAAAAGAAGATGAAAAGTCATATTATTTATTTTCAAATATCTTTTAAATACACAATTAATCTAAAATCATTTAATACCACACATAAATACATTTATATTAATATATACTAGGTCAACGAAAGTCAATGCAATAATCGGGTTTAGAATAAATCACTATTTGGCTCAAAAATGCTACTTTTCGCCTGAAAAGTCTATTTAAATTCCTATTCCGTTTCAGAATCAATTTTTTTCAAACATGGGTCTATTAATAACAGATGACTAGATTTTAAGACGTTGAAAACACTCGTGTAAAAATTTTAAACGACGTGCATTCAAAATACTATTCACAAAAACCGACGATAAAATTTTCAATGCCGTTTTTTATGAAAATTTCATGAATGCACACTTAGCATGTAATAGGAATATAAATCACAGAATTAGCACATTTTAATTCATATAACATGTATACAGGTTAAAACACGCAAATTCACGTATAAACGAAATCTGGAGTTTCACATTCTTCCCCCCTTAAAACAATTGCATCCGCGTAATTCTCGAACTGACATACAACTAAGTCCTCAATCGTTACACTTTAATAATACTTTTCTTAGTTCCCACTTATCTCTTAGGATAACACCTAAACAAATACCTCAAAGGAAATAAACTCCGTTGACTGCAAGTTGAAGATCACAATTACAAGACAAGCCTCAATTCATAATTCACTCCCACCTAATATCATATTGCATATGAAAGAAATCACAACTCCAGGGTCTTAGCATGACACCACTACTTATCAATCATCCCCTACTACACAAAAGGGCTCTATGAAAACCCCGAGGGTTTAAAAACTCATTCACGATAACATGAATGATTATTGATCAAGAGAATATCTCAAAAGTGACATTAGTCAGAATATGGCTCTTATGAAATTTAGAAGGAAATAAGGATATGGAAAATCATATTCGAGCCAACAATTAAGTGAACAAGAGGTCAAACAAGTTGGAGAATCAAGAGGCTAATAGTTTAATAAGAAAGCGTGATAACTAAGACAAGGAATATCTCAGCAACTATCAGCTAAATAGGTACGAACAAAGGATGATGACGAGTCAAAACAATGCTGAGTATGTTGAACAAACATTCATAAACAAGTAGACAGTTTAATTCTCGATGATTGTTCAAGGAACCAACAAGTAAGTTGTACTTGTTGAACAAACATTCATAAACAAGTAAACAGTTCAATTCTCGATGATTGTTCAAGGAACCAACAAGTAAGTTGTACTTGGGGCGAGATGAAATTAAGAAATAAGAGATAATTAATTCAATAGAAAATATAAATGTCAAGATAATGAGTATCTCAGCATGCAATAACCAAAGAAGTATAAATAAGAAAGAACAGTGTTGAGTATATTAAATGAGCAATTACAAGCAAAGTAATAGCTCAGGATTTAATAATAAAACAATAGGACTAACAAAGATCAACAAGAATTACAATGATGTACTTAGGTAAGGAGTACATCAAGCATGTGAGATTCTAATAAGTAAAATGGTATACCAAAGGAGAAATTACTTTCAAATAAGTGGTAATAGGATGAAATAAAATAATGAACCCAATGACTGGAGATATAAAATGAAATATAAAAGTCTCAAACCTTAGCTTTTAATAAGTGACATTACTATAAAAGAAAACATGAATGTTAAGAATATAAACAATGTCAAATGAGTATAAGATCCATTAATCCAATAAGCATAACTTTCAAGGAACAATTGATATGCTAGAAAAGTATAACTTTCCCTCAAATAAGTGAGAGTAGAGTAGAAAAGAATAATAAGACCAATAGAATTAGGAAGCACAAAAGGGGTATCCCACCTACACATTTAAATGCCAACAAGTCAAATCCTCTACTTCCTCCAAAACAAAACACTAAGGATATCTAGAGAACCTAAGGAGTCATACCAATCACCAAACAAGACAAAACACTCCAAAATTTACATTCTGTACCAGACCAATCACCAAACAAGATAAATCACCGATTACCCAACAAGATTGACTAACGAAGACTCCAAAATCTGATAACACATTATAGATTCATACTAACCCATTATAACACAAGAGAACCCCCAATCAACAATTTAGAAAGTCATACCACCTAGAGCTCAAAAGCTCGGTGTAGGCAAGTAAATGTTCAGTCACCAAAATACATTCCTATTTTCTCAAATAATTCTGTCTCCCAACAATTACATCTTCGAATAAAGTAACTTTAGTTAGGAATTACTCCAATTGGCTCCAAGGTTTAACGATCAAAACTCCAAAATATCCAATAATAATATAACAATCCCAAATAGTACAAATATTCACATGTTATACCACAATCTATTCCATTCACAAATATACATCACTAATTCCTCAAATAAATTTTATTCTAAAATAACCTCAAGAAAGTATAATTTGAGTTGAGACTCCAAAAGTGCATGATCACATCTTCAAAGGAATCTATGCTTATGACTCAACTCCAAGTATTAACAAGTTAAACAGGGTAAGAAAAGTAATTCTAATCATCAAAATACATTGTTATTTCCTCGAACAACTTCACTCTCGCTAAAAGAACATCAAGATCAATCCACTAAACCAAGACTAAAATCCATAAACATAACAATTAAAATCTCACTAATAAACTGCTAGAAGAATAATAATTCAAAATCATGGCCTACCTCTATTTTCGAGAGCTCCTTCAGTCATCCTTACCTCACCCAAAAGAATCACCCACAGTTATAGCATATATACAATTATATCTCATGAAAACAAGTACCAACATATTACATGATTATCATATATTACAACATTATCACATAACACACAATTCAACACATAGAAAGCCAATATCACATAAACATGTTATATTACGGAAGTAAGTTATAAACAATTAAAGTCACATAAGCAAAAAACTTCACATAAGACAAGTTGATCACATAACTCACATTGGTCACTTAAAGAACATTGAGCACGTAAAACACATTGTTTCACATAAGCTGGCTATAAACAATTAAAACCACATAAACAACTAACTTCACACAAGACACTTCAATCACATAAAACACATTTGTCACATATTGCGCATTAGTCATATAATGCACATTAATTACAACACATTGATTCTATAAGGCACATTGTCACATCAAGCATATTGACCACATTAGTTCACTTAACACATAAAGCATATTGGTCACATAGAAAGTTAGATACATAAGTAAATTAATCACATAAACATATTAATGTATGTTTCACTTTTTTTTCACTTAATACATACTTGTATGCTTAGACCACTACGCACATTCCGAGGATACCCCGGCTGACAGCAAAACATCTGCTCTGATACCACTTAATGTAACGCCCCAACTCGACCCCACTTACGATCAGTCAGGACGCAACGAAATTTTGACAGTATAACGATAGTAATACGGACATCAGGGTTCTAAACCAACCTTTTAGAACAGCATACAACCAACTCCACAACCAAGTTATCAGCATACAACGCAACCATATTATACATTAAACATTCTTTCAATAATTCATCCATAGTTATACGCTTCCGTTCCAACATCAACCCATAGACTATAACATACATCTGAAAATAGATTATAAACTAATATAGTAACCTAATCATGTTCAAAAGAAAGTTACTAAGCTAGCAATATACATAAGTCTTATAATTGAGTAAGTTATACAATATAACATATTACAACAACTAAGACAAACTCATGGCAACGACTCCGACACACAAGACTCGTCCACATAAAGCATATTCTCAGCTTCCTAAGGCACGTATCTGTAATCCTGTTCAGTATTACCTGTATGCATATAACGATTGAGAGTGAGCTTATATAAAACAAGCCCAGTGAGGATTCGATAGATCTCTTAACAGTATTTACTATACTCCTTGGAAATCATCATTTGAGCAGTAAACACATAATAATCATCAATAACAATATAAGCACAACAATGATAATAACCAATCAATAAGAATACTCTAGTTGGTGTAGCTCCAAATGCCATCACGATCTCAACCATCTTCTTATAACTCCCCATTACTCATGCACCCGAGGTACCTTACTAGCCCCTCCCTCCATGGAAACTCCGCCCATGCGAGCTAGGGGTAGTCTATGATAGTCATGCCATTATCAACCCGACAGCCCAATGCTGCCCGAGAGATGGCACACACATACCAAGACTCATGACAATAATAATAATCATTCATATCACAGGAGGACAACAAAAGTAGGTTGCCTATCTCCCGGCTTCATCAGTAATCAATCAATTAATATCATTCCAACAACATAACATCAATTGATCAAATAAACAACTAACAACTAAGTTAGATGACAAAGTAGACCACCCAACTTAACATGCATTAAACCACACAACCAAACCAGTATCTAACCAACAACAACCTATGATTCAACTACCCAAACACCACTCAAACAACTAAAGACATTAGTTCAACATTCTAAAGAAAGACAACTCAAACTTCTAAAAGCCATAACTTACATTCTACTAATCCGATAACCTCCAAACTAGTTTCTATCACTCACCCACTCAAGCAACAACATAAGCCCTCTTGGAAACAACCATAATCCATCCAAAACAAGCCGAACAACCCTAAAACCCTAATGCACCATGGCTGAAATTTCTGGACTTTCACCACGACATCACAATCAAAATTTCGGCATTACAACATTACTACCACATATTTAAAAAACTTTTAGAAGCTAACAGCAATCAATTCCAACCACCACAACTCCATTAAATCCACAACAAGCCAATAACTCAATTTTAATACCTGAAAAATAGAAATACATGCTACAACCGTTCAAAACTTATATAAACAGATAAAAATGATCCTTAGCATCTACTGAGCAATAATCTAACATCAAATCAATATTTTAAAGGCTAAAAATTCAATTATATGAATTGACATAAATATAGCATTTTGAGATCTAAAATTTTTCTCTCACCTTTGATGCAAACTAAGGTTAGAAATAGTTATAATGGATGCCCAACAAGCAAAATCAAGCTTTGAATGAAGTGATTTGGACTTGAATTGCAAAATCTATGAGAAAAAACACTATAAAACCTTAGAAAAATGCCTTCTCTTTGCTTCCCTTGGCATTTTCGGTTATGTGTGTGTTTTTAGAGGTGTTTTGTGTGGTTTTTAATATGTATTGATGATATAAGCACAAGGTCAACAAAAATAATAAAAGTCAAAGTTGAAACAAAGTTAGTTTTTAGTATTTTCTTGTCTTTTGGACAATTTTTCTCCCAAATATGCATTTAACACTTAGACTATTTTTAAGTAGTTTATTTTTAGTTGACAATAATTTTCATATGCATACATTAACACCCGACTCGGTTAAAAACTCAATTTTTGCAAAAGAAGAAAAATCATATTATTTGTTTTCAAATATCTTTTAAATGCACAATTAATCTAAAATCATTTAATACCACATATTAATACATTTATATTAATATATACTAGGTCAACGAAAGTCAATGCAATAATCGGGTTTAGAAGAAATCACTATTTGGCTAAAAACGTAACTTTTCGCCCGAAAAGTCTATTTAAATTCCTATTCCATTTCAGAATCAATTTTTTTCAAACATGGGTCTATTAATAACAGAGGACTAGGTTTTAAGATGTTTAAAATACCCATGTAAAAATTTTAGCAGACATGTGTTTAATATACTATTCACAAAAATCGACGATAAAATTTTCAATGCTGTTTTTGATAAAAATTTCATGAATGCACACTTAGCATGTAATAGGAATATAAATCACAGAATTAGTGCATTTTAGCTCATATAACACATATACGGGTCAAAACACGTAAATTCACGTATAAACGAAATCTGGGGTTTCATATTGGGCTTCTGCATTTGTGGAAGGAACTAGATATTGTCAAAGGTCCCACCCATCAAATACAACCTTAGGTTTTCAAGAGGTATTTACTTATTCTTGTTTTACCTTCAATTGTTAATGTATATAGTTGGTATATCAAGAGATGGGATTATAATGAATGCTTTCAGAAATTGTATTTCATGATGTCTTCCACTGCGTAACTTTGATTCATTTTGAGCCATCCCGTATATCAATCTTTTAGTAGGATCGATGTACATTCGGAGTACACCCATTGGGAGTTATAAGGTGGTTTACCGGTAATTGTTATCGAAGATCGAGGTTCGTGGTTCGAGATCGAATACAAAGAAGATGAACTATATCCTTGTTAAATGTGTTTAATGTCATATTCAATTGTCTTGCTATATGGTATTACTTGAGCTATTTGTATTGTTGATGTATTTCACGAAATGATTTTCGAAAACACTCGGGTTTACTGTACTCCCCTCTCTTGCTGAGCAATTGTGTTGCTTACTCCTCTTTTAACATGTTTTAGGATAAGCTGAGGTAGATTCCCAGCTAATAGCAGTAGATGAAGGAGAAGAAGTATAAATAGATCAATTGCCTTGACTATTTGCTTGCTGAGGTTGGATATCGTGTGTGAAGATGTGTTTGTGACATGTTTGTGCTTCATTTTGAGGCCTTTAGGTCTTGTATATATTTATGTTTGGGTTGTTGGATTGTAAACGAAAGTTATAGTCTTGTGTGACCTGCTAGCATAGATGGCATGTAATAACTAGTGAGTACTTCACTGCCTTTTGATTGCATGCTTGTGTGCTAAGGGAAGTTGAATGATGGACTTAATACTTAAGTAAAGCTTGCGATTAATGTTAGAGTGGTATGATAACCCATCTTATAACTTAGAATCTCAATAGTTTTTGTAGTACATGCTTGTATGTGATCCTTTGCTAAGTTATGGGGTTCGGATGGTCTTAATGAATTATATGATCTTGTGACATTGGAGGATAGGAATGATTGAGGATGATGGAGTTTGGTCTTGTGGTTATATTTTGCTGCTTGTAGGGTATCGGTTAGTCCACGGTACAGAGGAGACTCTGTCTATTTTTCAGGTCCGGACTTGACCTATAGTGTGGGGTTGGGTTCGGGACGTTATATGAACCCTTGCTGAGCTTTGTTATATATAAGGTCACCCTCTTTGCTGTCCTTTCCGGTGTTCCAGATTTAGGGTACGTGGAATATGTGCCGTCAAATAATATGGACAAGCCCGAGGCTTGAATGCTTGCTTGGATGCTTTATATGTTGTCTTTAAGTTTATGTTTATGTAAATGTATGTAAGTTTGAAATTTGTATTGTAATCTTAACTTAAAGATAGCAGATTGTACAATGCCAGTTTAGTAGTCTTTCTTTTGGAATATGATTAGGTTGCTAGACTAGCCATGTTATCTATTTTGCATATGTATAGTATAGCTTGATGTATGTTGTTGAGACGGAGGCATATGTCTTGTTGTTGGAATGTTGTTTGTATGGTTTATGAAGTGGTTGAATGTGTTGTTTGTTGTTGAAGTTGTTGTTGAAGTTGTGGTTGGTTGTAGGGTATTTATAAAGAACTGGTTTAGAGTTCTGGTGTCCATATTATAGACGTTATATTGCCAAAATTCTGTCGCATCCTGACTGATCATAAATGAGGTCGAGTTGGGGCGTGACATATACCATTCCTTATGAGATTTCCTAGATAATTGAGACTTGAGCCTTTGTAGGGAGGTTACTCTTATCAATATCTATAAGGTGATCTATAGTCTAGAACTCCACGTAGGGTGGTCGCTTCACTAACATCTTTTATGTCAATTTTCAATTTTAGATCATTCCATTAAATCTAGGAATAATGTCACCCTCCGTAGGGTGCATACCGCATGGTAACACGAGGTGACATCACCCTTTAACATGATCCGAATATGGAAAGTCATGGGATTTTCTAGTTCCTTTTCCCACTCGATTGTTTGGACTAAAGGTTTCTACTTATGTGATTTTCTTCAATACTTAATTCTAGTTTTTTCAAAAAGCTAGATTAAAGCCTATAAACATTTTGTCTTAAACCTTTAAGTATAATATTTAAATCACATAAACCTAATCTGAGTTATTATCCTAACCCTAGGTAAGGCTTTCTATAAGTCTCTAGTCAAGTCTAGGTTTCTAAGGCAAAATAGTCATCTTAATATTTTCCTTAGCCAATTTCAGTCTTTAATTCAATTAACCTTTAGACTTTAATATTTCTAGTCTAATATCTAGATTAATTATTTGACTTGACTATCAAGAACTTAACTTTTTAAACTTATAAGATCACCTATAATTTAATCCTATAAGGTAAACTTAATGCTAAATAATTTTGCATAATTAAATAAAAATAAACTAATTATGTAAAAACACATAATTTAGCAAAATTGATTTTCTAGCATTTAATAAACAATTAATCATAAATAACTCCCATAAATAATATTTTACACTTTGTTAAAACAAAGTATCTGTAAAATTATGATTATTATTATTTCTCTCACATTAATCTATGCGAATGAACAACAAAACAATTAAGTAAAATAAAATAAAAAATAGGAGAGGGGTGCCACTTGTGAGAGTGTGTGGTCGCGCGCTTCTTAAAAAACAATTTTTTTGTCTTTTGTATTGTCTAAATCCTTGGTTATATTGGATTAACTACTACAAGTTATCTAATCCAATTGCATAATCAATATTCGCATTAATATAAACTTCTAATTTTTCACAGGAATTTTTATCACAAAATTTCAAGAAATCCTTATTTCCATAAATTCCTTAATTAATTCTAAGGAGTTTAAAAAACTGTTAATTGTAACCTTTTTTAACTACTATTTAACAAGTAATTTAATCAAAGATCAATTCCTAATCCAAAATCACATAGAAATTAATTATCAATAATTAATTCTAATAATCATAGAAACTAATCAGAACACATAATTCAATGCATCAAAATCATATAAACAAATCTGAATTTTTTAGTGTTCTAACATTATTTCTTAGTTTCTATGGAATTTAATTATCCCAAGAAAAATTAAAACACTATTATGAAACAATATATGTGGATATTCATTGTTTGGTCCACAAGTTAGTTTTGGAGCCCAAAAATCATACCCATTAATATAAAAGCCCTATAGGGATTACTTAGGGAGCAAGTTGTGTTTTCCTATAAATAGAGCTCTCTACATTGTAATATGACATACTAAGAAATTCAATACAAGTTTCTTCTCTCCTCTCTATTATATTTCTCTTTTTATTTTATTGTCTCTTCTATTTTCTTTCTAGTTTTATAACATGTTATCAGCATGATAGTCTCTATCACTATTAGAGGTAAAAAGAGGAAGAAACAAATATGAAGGTTGTGAAGAAAAATCATTGTCAACAACATGAAGATATTTCATACTGCAACTATCGGTAAATTTTCTTTAAATCTCTTATCAATTTTATTTTGAAATATATGCCTCATTATATCAAATATCACGAACCAAAAGTTCGTTGTTTCATAATATGGAGCAATAAAAATTACCTGAAAATTTTATATTTAAATCCATATGGTCGCGAACCTAAAGTTCATTGCTTTTGATATATTAGACAATAATACATATTCGTAAACCCCTTGAGGTTAAAATCCACATGGATAAAATTTTGGAGAAATAATTTTAAGAAGGAAATCACGCATCCCTGAAGGATTGCGATAAAATAATGATATTCTTTTATCATTATCTCCATGAAGGCTAAAGCCTAAATATATTATGATAAAGGATACATATATCGTTTTGCAAAATCTGAGAAAAAATATATGACCATCATCACAAGGCAATGATCTTCCAAAAACTCGCTATGAATGAATTTGCCTGCAATTGCAGAATTTTAAGATTATAAGCGAGCATGATTTCGCAATGTTTGAGTTACTTCTCAATTAAAATTATGCGGAAGTAATATAAAAATGGAAGACATGTTAAAGAGAAGTATATTATATTTTTATACCCTCAATATGCTCCTAAATTAACAATATTGAGAGTATAGTATTGAAAAAATTATTTTGGATTTGTTACCACATACATTGGAAATAATAAACTTTGATGAAAATATCATCCATTATACCAATTGGCTTATAACTATTCCTCAAGTGAATTATATATCATCTCACTATCATGGATGTGATTATAAATATTATGATGGTCATATATAACTCGAAACTAGAAAGCCTAAAAATAATCAGGAAGGATATGAAAAAAAGAAAAAAAAGAAGGATTAAAAAAGAAATCCTAATGATTGGTAATAATGTGACTTGAAAAGATATTAGACATATACTTGTCTTGTTAACGTCTACTAAATTCTTATGTTATCTTTTCTTAATATTATCAATTTTTGAATATTAAGATCTACACAAATTGTTTAATGCTTTGTTAGTTACATACTTGTCTGCATGTAGACTCTATACCATGTGAAGGTCAACTATTACTATTTCATGCTTTAAAGTCGTCACAAAATTTTTCCTTTTAGATGTCACTTCTATTTAGCAGATCTTAACTATATGAGAAGTAGAAGTATTATCTTATGTTCTAGAATTTCTCATCCAAGTATGTTATTAAATTATTGAAATTCTCTAACTTCAAGAAGGAAAGGAAATTAGGATTTCAACATCGAAAAATAATGTGTATAGTAATTACATCATGTTATGTAATTGTAGATAATGCAGACGTTGTAATTAAAAATTAGTTTTTTATTTGTGTTCATGTATGAAATATATGTAGTTCTTATAATGATTGAACTTTAATAAGTATTACATTTTCTCGCAATGAATTGTATATTGAAGAAAAAAAATTGTAGTACAATTATTATATAATACTTGATTAGTTTCATTTTAGATATAATTCATTATATTCAGATGGCATATAATAGAAAATTGATTTGAATATGATGAAAAAAAATTTGAAAAATTGACTCATACACTTATTTAGATGTACTCTTTAATCATGTGCTTTCTGAAAATGAATAATAATTCATTTGTATAGGTTGACATTAAAACAAAGATTTGGTATACTTGCATCTTGCTTCTGGCACATATCATACGAGTTATTTGACTTTGTCCCAACTATGTATGATGCTTGGTATATTATTATATGTAATGCATGCATATGAGTTTCTAGTTATTTAACATATGTATTGTGCAATCAAAGATATATGATACTTCAGATATATTGTGTAAGTATACTATCTATTGATGTTTTCATCATTCTTATTGTATAATTTGTATTAAAATTATATCATATTTGTAACGCCCCGATCCCTCACGAGACCGGAGTTCCCAATTATATTCCCAAGGCACAAGAAACGAGGGAAAATGGACGAAGCCTCCCCTGTTTATAGGACAATCCAAAACCTGTAAACAATATTTATAACTACAAAACTATGGTCTAACTCCATTCACCCAATCAAGCATACACGACCAATAAACAATAACATAGTCCATTAAGCTATTACAGACCACCTACAAATCAAATACAAACAAGATCCAATATAATTACAAGCCGGGTTTCTATAGTTCCAATCAAATTACAATTCAAACCACTTTACAAATTCACATGGATTCGCAGGTACTAATAATGGAAGTCATCACAAGCAAATAGGGTAACTGTCGAGCTTTCCTTATATCACCTTGCGAAGGTGTTGAACCTGAAAGGTGTTAGAAACGAGGGTGAGTATACAACTGGTACACTCAGTGAGGGAGGGAAAACGGGAACAGTATACCAGGGTTCGTGCAATACAGCAACTTAACACAATTAATGCAATAAATAAACAATGAATAACAATTCTAATACCACATTTTAAAAGGATACAATCGATAACCCTTATCACTCCAAATCTTCGATCCCCGATCCACGAACCACGATCTCAATCTCGATATGCCGGCATCCCTTACACCAATGGGTACTCCGGATGTACCCCATCCTACGACCCAACACCCCCTGGCAATCTCCGGACCAGGCGAGTGAGGGAATAGCAGACGGAGCTAAAGCAACCAACACTGGCAAGCCCAATGCCGCCCAGCGAGGCCATCGCATCCGCCGCGACAATGAGGTTGCGCAACCACGATGTAATGCAAGAGTGATAACAATGACAATATAATCAGGAAACACATTTAAGGACAAAAAGTAAGTTGGTCTCGCACCAAGTTACAATTTAGCAACAATAAGCATATATCATTTACGCAATTATACTAAACAATATACTCTTTTAGAAAGAAAATAAACTATAATGCACGTAAGGATGCAGGTCCCTCACCTCTACCGAGATCCAAGATGTAAGTTTGAATCACATCATTTCCAGTCACCTTGAACCTATGAGCAAACATTACTTCAATTACTCTTTAACTACAACATTCATTAATTATTCAGTTAGGTTAGCTAACTTATAACTTCGCTTATTTAGCATATATACAATATCTATTAGAATTCTATTTTTAACAAATTACCACTTTTATATACTTTAACTTAACGTATATTCCAAGTAGTCATTTCCCACAACATAACTCATATAATTATAAGCAACACGGTATTATAAACAAGATACAAACATATTTTAATCAAGTAGCTATACAACCTATTTCATGAAACTTCTCTAAACAGCTACATATTACATAGCATTACCATTTAAACTCTTATTTAAATCATTTAAAAGTCAATTATAATAACTACATCAATTCAAATAACCAACTAAGCACCAAGCTCAACTAATTCACATAAAATCCAATTAAAACCTTTTCACATGCTTAGTATTTAGGTCATAAACTTCACACTTATACAACATATAACTCAATCATGATCAATTAGAGCGAATATAACAATATAATAACTACTAATTCAAGTAATTCACAAGAAATCTAACAAGTCTCCTTCTAAATGCTTACAAAACAAGCTCTAAACTACACACAAGATAACAATCCTCAAATCTAACTTTACTAATCACCTATAGCCATATTATGATACACATAAATGCTGTGAAACCACATTTTAAGTCATGTTAACACAAAAACTCTGAAAAGCCCTTTAAGTGATTTGAACTACAACTATCTAATTCGATTATCTAAACCACGCCATAAATACATCTTAGAGGCTTCCTAACACATCTAAGATCATATACTTATTCGAACAAGCCATCGCTAACACTTCGCTTGAAAGACCCCTTTGTCTACTAAAATAATTGACACTCAAATGAAACACAAGGTACTAGATCCACAAGTAAGTTATTTCACACTTCTAATGACACCTTATGGCACCAATTAGAACCACAAAACCTCACTTTATACTATATCCAACATAAAAGTCCCAAAATCTATTTTTTATGCGTTTTAACTACAAGTACTCTAACCAAACCCCAATTTGGTGCCATAAAGGAGCATTAAGCACTGCCACACCTAATAAAGACTATCTACATCATTATATTCCATCCGGATTCACTTTTCGGATAAAGCCCCTTTGAATTCTAAACCAATTATGCAAATTTCCTAAAGTTTCAATCAAGCCAATCACGTCTAATCACTAATATATGCTCAATAGAGCCTATATTACCTATAGATAGCATCAAATCAATCCTAGAATCAACTTTGTACAAAACCCTAAATATCACTAAAACATTTTCCATTTTCTCCAACAGAGGCTTAAATTAATCAATTCAGTTATCTATTATATAGACCTCCAAACTGACTGATTTTTATGTATAAATGTAGCTCTTTGAGTGTAGATTACTTTAGCCTCAAGCGGAACTCAATTCCGATCTAAATTCCACAAGTTATGACC
This sequence comes from Ehretia macrophylla, assembly GCA_037974665.1. NCBI lineage: Eukaryota > Viridiplantae > Streptophyta > Magnoliopsida > Boraginales > Ehretiaceae > Ehretia > Ehretia macrophylla. Next base: position 73,792,165 of record CM075779.1, read on the forward strand.
CTTTCCGTGCAACTACACGAACTGCCCCCTGCACCAGCGATTTTCAGACACATTTCGGAAATAGCTAAATCGCGGGGTCAAAACGTTAGAATTTGTCTTAGCTCTAAAATCGACATTTGTTCTAAACTTTCTAATCTAGCTGCCATATAAATTTCGTTCAATTCTAAGTACGTTTCCTATACCAAAACTACTTCGGAAGTCAGGGGCAGTGTAGTATCCAAATCCGAATTTTGCTTGCTTATCATCTTCTTGTTATTTCTTGCATTTGAGCCAACAATAACCAAGTACTCAAGCAATTCAACTAACTTTAACACATACATTAAGCTAAGCTCATGAACATGATTGAAAACATATTTTACTTCCCATAACTTGCAAACACTCTTTGACAACTAACACTAGCATATGCATGACTTTAATTACTCTTGATTATCTAAATAGCAAGTCACTACACATAATTCATCACATTTAATTTTCACTCAAAGCTCAACTTATTTAAACATTCAATGCACATTGTTCATGTTAATCACGTATTAAACATTTAGCATTCAACGCAAGTAATGTTTATTTAACCCTCATTTCACTTAAACACTATCTCCAAACATGTAATTGTTACTCTCAAGCCTTCAACTCCCTATAATCCACCATTATTCAACTCAAATTAACCTTTAGTGCAACATTAATCACTTAGCTATATAAACTGAAATTTTAACTGCATTTGCTTAACTTTACTTGTTCAGTTAGCAGCCTTAATGTCCTCTAAAACTTCTTAAAATTGCACAGACATGTAGTTCATCAAGTGTAGATAGGTTTAGCCTCAAACGGTTCCTAATTCGGAGTTAAACTCATCAAGTTATGCCCTTTAGAAAATCATTGCGCAGCTAGCCCTGAATTACGCGAGAATCAGTCACCCTACTGTTTTGGCTCCAAAACAATGCCTTAATGATAGAATTCGATCTTTCCCCCAAAAGAGAAATTGTTCCTCAAGTTCTTAGCTACAATATAAAAAAAAAATTCAACCACTTTCGACAACGTTTGCTAGGTCAAACTGCCTCTGCAATCTAGTCGCGCAACCTGCCAGAAAATTCAGAATCTTGCACTACTCATGTTTTAGCTATTTCTTGCTTCATTGGCATACTACCACCATTACTCACTATGCATATGATGTAAACTACTCTCTTTGACATATACACAAACACTTGGTCTTCAACAATTAATCAAAGAAGCCAACTTCAACTACAACCAAAGCCAAACACCAAGGCTAGCAATTCATGCATTAGAAAGCTACCACAACATTTCGTACACTAAATACCTCATTAAACATGCATTACAAGCTTCATGTTCACTTATCTACATATGGCATACATGTATATACAACAAGGAATCAGCCAATGATGCAAGCATGGATGAACAATCACCTTAAGTTGAAGAATTTGTACACAAACAAGATCAAAATCACCTTTTCTTCCTTCTTTTCTCCTTCTTCTTCTTCTTCTTTTTCTTCTTCTTCTTTCTTGTGTGTTTTTAAACGTGTTTAGTGTGTATGTGTGTGTGTCTGATTTTTGTGTGTGTTTTTGTGTGTTTGTGTGTGTTGTAGTATATTAATAGGTGTAAATAATAAAAGAAAGAAAAACCCAATTGACCAACATGCCCTTCAACTAAATGTTATTAACTAGTTTGTCATTCTAGTTTAATTCTAACTAATTTAGTTGCTCCAATTCCTAATTGTCTACGTTAATTATTTTCTACGGTTCCTACGATTTTCTAAAGTGTTCGTGAAGTCCCAAAATTGCATATAAAATGAGAATTATGCACATTAACCAATTAAACGTGCCTACTTACATAAGAATGCATTTATATTGATGCCATATATGTTAATAGATGAAATTTCTTGTTAAACTAGATGTATGCACATAGTTTGATATAAATGCACGTTAAACGAAATAGATGGATGTAACCCAAAATATGATATTTTATTCAAACGAATATACGTAAATAATTAAAGTAGACATATAAGTATATGCACATCAATTAAATAATTATATGCACAGGTCGGGGTGTCACAATATTAATGACACAAACTAAGTTTTAGACATTCGTTTTGCTCTTTACGTGATCAAAAGCATCATATAGTGGCAATTAGTATTATGTTATTTCTGACTTTAATATTCTATATTTCCCCTTACTATGAAGAAGAATTTATCTCAAAGTATCATGTTTTAAATGCACGAATTTAGTATTTGTATATATGTCACTTTATTTATCATTTTAAGAAAAAAATGTGGATATATTGAACATTCGATTAAAGGTTATTGAAGAACTTTTGTACACTATTGAAAGTTTCTAAAAACCTATATTATGTTTCCTGAATAGACATAACTGAAAATAAGCAATGATTTGTATTCTAGTAGATCATAAAACGGTCTATTATATTTGACAGATATATTGATATGATTGTATCTACAACACTCAAACCATTATATTTACGTTATATTTGCATATTTACTTAGAGATAACAGCAACACTTATACACTTTCGATGCAATGTAGGATAATAGCGAAAAGTGGAAAATCGGACCTGAAACGATCCAAATTGCAAGTCAAGAATTCAAGAATGGGGAAACACGAGAACCAGTAGAATAATGGAGACCATAGAGTCAGAATTTGGCCGAAACTAGTGCGTAATCAGACTTGGAACTCTGAAAATAGCCCGAAAATGCCTCGATCAACGCTTGATCAAAATCAAAGTCAAACGGTCAATGTGTGAATAGTAATGCATGAATAGTAATGCATGAATAGTGATTTTTTAGCCTATAAATAGAGGTATTGAGGTGCATATTTTAAAGAGTAGAAAATTAAATAGATTTTATTATTAATTTAGTTTTAATTATATTTTTAGCTTATAAATTAGTTAGTTTAATTATGTAGTGTAAATAGTTAGTAGTTGGGGAAAATATGACGGAGGTAATGCTCGAATTTATGGGACATGGGAAAAGGAGGAAATCTCGTAGCTATGCTCGGGACTCCGACCTCGGACCTCGACTTCATTTATGGGGGAACATCTCTTTAATCTCTTTTATATTTGAATGTTATTATAATGCCCGTGTTAATTCGAGATTTTGATTATATATTAATGGTCTTTTAATTTACTGGTCTCCATGATTTGGATTGATTTAATTCATATTCAATATATGGCTCGTATTAATTAAGTATTGCCTTTCATACATAATGCTTTTAAGTAGATGATATGATTGCTTTATTTTCATGTCATATATCCATGCTTTAATAGTGAATCAATAGCTTGACAACCTTAAATATTCCAAGAGACTATAGTTAATGTTTTTAAGTAGACCATAGTTTCTAAACTAGTAAGGATATGTTGATTACTTATGTTGAAATAGACCTTTTACACCAGGTTGCAAGGACAGATTCATACTATAGCTATACGCTCGTAGACGGAACAACACCTACATCAGAGTTAGTAATCGGGATTTTAATAGACTAAAAAAATGACTAGGTTAATGCTTGTAGCTTAACCTCTTGCATAGAATTAAATAATCATATTTCCGATCCTAGATTAACTGCCTTAATATTAATCTGAGCTTAAACTACTACCTTCCCATATTTACACTCCTAACTCTAACTCTAGTTAGTTAACTTAGTTTAGCTTAGCTTTTATCATCCAATCAATCTAGTTGTTACGTTACAACACTCACTTTAGACACTTTCATACACATTTCTTCAACCGAACTAACTAAGGAGCCTCCCTATGGAATACGACCCCGCACTCTAAGCACACTATACTACGTTGATCCGTGCACTTGCGGGTTATTAAAACTTGGTTGTTTTTCACCCATTTTTATTGACACAACCTGTAGCATCAAGTTTTTGTACATCCCTAAACCTAAATCTTGCTTGCCCTCAAGCAAGACTGTCTTTTAAAAAAGATTCCAAGTGAATTTTCAAAAAAAATTTACAAGTAAAAACATGTGAATGATATCTATCTTATATGTAGTGAAGTGCATTTCTCATGTTTCATGTTGGAAACATTTTGACAAAAAGGACTATTGATAAGAGAACTTTTACATAGTTTTCACAAATAGATACTCCTTTTGGAAATGGACTAGTGATTGCTTCGAAGTACATATTTAGAAATAAACTAAGCGAATTAAGTTCAATCTAATCCCAACTTTCAAGACTTGCAAACAGATTGGACTTTGACATTCTCGTCTTTATTTGCAATCAAACTCTTGATCATGCCTTAACCCTTTTTACATTTGTCAGAATATATAAAAGTACAACTTTTTACTATCTCTGTGTATTCCTCAGATTACTTTGCTTTCTAGATATCCCATGTAGCGGGCTTTAAGGCCAATAATCCCCGCCATTATGAGTGAGGTTGCCAGGTTTTAAAGGGACCCCTACGTGCCTTAATCACCCGAGATATCCAGGCTCGAAACCTTATACTATAGCACATATCTCAAATTACAATGTCTAGGATAGTGGTGCTTTAGAGATTTATAACATATTTAAACCAAAAATTTATTCAACAGTAAAGGTATGTATAACTCGTTTTCATTTTTCTATTTTTTTCATTGTTTTCATTGTTTTTCTTTTTCTTTTTTTCTTTTCTTTTTCTTCCTTTTTTAGAGTGTGCATACAAACAGAGTAACATAACATACTGTATAGATATGGCATAAGGGTTCAAGTTTCAATCACAAGGAGTTCTCATAACAAACGGTAATCCTATCTTAGTCATTTCATAATCACATAGCTATCATTTGAAGAAAATAAGAACAATTAGGTTTACTAATGAATACAGTACCCTAAAGTTTTTCTTATAGAGTTTTTTTACAGTACATAGCTAACAAAACATGTTCTTAAATTATCTAAATCATCTCCTTTAAACAGGTAAGATAGCAAATTACTCTTTCTCATGAACAAAATGGTGTATTTCTTGCATATTCTAAAAAATATTATCATGAAATAGATGCACCTCCACACCGAAACTTTGTTTGCCCTCAAGCAAATAGCAATGTAAGATAGTTAGAGTGTAATATGCAAGTAATAACATAATGACAAATACTACATCCCCAAACCTATGATTTGCTTACTCTACAGCGCAGGTTGATCAGGTATAAAGGGAAATGTAGTAGTAAGGAAAGATATCACCTGATGTGAAGCATTTTTATGTTGATGTCAAAGCCTTTCTATTAACTTTTTTTCAAAAGATGTATCATTCTGCAATTAAAGATTAGTAGACAAAGTATTTTATAGATTATCATTAACACATCAAAAATAGTTAGATATACTAAATAAAAATAGACAAAAACAAATATATAGGGGAGAAACCAAAAAAAATTATGGTCACGAAAAACAATTAATACATAAAGCAAATAAATAAACTACCCAGACCATTTAGACTATTTTCTGGGGTTCTAGAGTTATGACAAAAATTTAAACAAATAATAAAGCATTAAAGAGAACACTAGGTTGCCTCATAGTAGCGCTAAGTTTATCATCTTTAGCCAGACTACAAAAATCACACAGATCGAAAATAAACACACATAATAAGAAAGAATTTAAAAATCTAGGTTGCCTCCTAGTAGCACTGAGTTTTACGCCCTTAGCCAGGTACCAATGTTAGAGCAATCTATGTGTAAAGCTCTTCGGCACATATTGCCTGATAATCGTTTCAGCACAGTTCTTGAAAGGAAAAAGATCATGCAACAAATGATGGTTCATTGTTCCTACAGAACATGCCTTTTCCAAGTCACTTTGAAAAAGTGACAATTCCCATCCCAATGTGATGTGTGTGGGAATGTTCATGGTTATGTCAACAAGGGCTACTTGGTGTTGTAAATTAGTGTATCGCAAATTGAGTTCCACAAAAGGGAAGACTCATTCAAAGAAGAAGTGAGATGACTTTCAACAAGAGAGATGATGGATGTCAAAACTTCTTTTTCAATATTGTAATCAGTTGAAAAGGGCATAGAAGCATTTGACTTATTCTCTCGGTTAGTTTGATACAGAAGTCATTCGATCTCATTAATGTCTTCTTCAAGAGATAAGAAGGGGAAAGATTTAAAGTAGACTTAATAGACTTGTCCTGAAAGAGAATAGACTCTAGGAAATTGTGTATACCCGTCTTCTTTGAAGAGGAATCAGAGTCGAGTTGAGTCATGAAATTACTAAGGTCATCATGTCCTTCTATGTGAGACATTTCATCATTTTTCTCAAATTCATTTTCCTTATCAGATGTCTCCCAAATAATCTTGCTCATATCATTAGTCTGTTCACATGTTATTTCATCAAAGGTGCTCATAACAGACTAAATGTGTTGATCTAAAGATTGAAGTATGTGAGCATTAAATTGGACAAGATGAAAAGGTTGGTCATACTTGTCACCGAATTCGGGAGCAGAGTCAATCCAATAATCCTGGTGATCATTTTGTTTGAAAATCTTAAATAAAGGTCGACCAGAAGATTCAAATTGAAAAGGTATAGGGACTTGTCTTTCAAAGTTTTGAGAAAAAAATTCTTCACTCCAAGGTGATAGCTGGTTTTGTCATTCTGGAGTATATGCCTCAAACATGTTATCTGCCTCATTCCTAGTGTTACACTCTCTACCGTGATTATTTCCACTAAACACTTCTATTTCCTCAACAACCTGGTTTTTGGATAGTTTTGTGATGAACAAAACTATATTGGTCTTGTGAACTCACGACAGGTTGAACAGAGTGCTCATATTTTTCCCACCCATTTATGCTCTCGGCTAGTTGACCGATTTGGTCTTGTAGCCTATCTATGGATTGGTGGTTGGATTCAGCGAGTTGGACAAACTAGCCTAACTTGTCGTCGAAGCTTGGTTCAGGAAAAGTGAATTCAACTGAGTTAGGATAGCAAAAGTTTTGATTGAAAAAATTACTTTCGAAACTTTTATAAAACTCAGAAGAATTAGGGTTTTGAGATGTAAAATTTTCAGAATTTTAAGGCATAAAAGATGCATTATTTTGATCCCAAATGGAATTTTGATGATTTTGCCACTCCGGGTTATATGCATTTGAGTACAAATCATTGTTTGAAAAATAACCCTGAGCAGTAGAATCATGACTATGTAAAAACTTGGGATAATAGGGACAATTTACAATGATATGCCCAATTGAAAACAAATTTCACATGTATTTGGGATAAAGGGTTGGGTTGTTTCATTAAAAGTCCATTGATCGGATGAATCATTAAAATGAGTCATATTTCAACCAATTCAAATTTTTTCAACAATTTTTTTTTTAAATAAAGCAGATAAAACAAACACTTAAAACAAATTCAATACACTTAATCAAAAACTAAACCTTGCATCCCCGGCAACGACGCCAAAAACTTGATGCTACAGGTTGTATCAATAAAAATGGGTGCAAAACAACCAAGTTTTAATAACTCGCAAGTGCACGGATCAACGTAGTATAGTGTGCTTAGAGTGCGGGGTTGTATTCCACAAGGAGGCTCCTTAGTTAGTTTGGTTGAAGAAGTGCGTATGAAAGTGTCTAAAGTGAATGTTGTAACGTAATGGATAGATTGATTGGGTGGTAAAAGCTAAGCTAAACTAAGTTAACTAACAAGAGTTAGAGTTGGGAGTGTAAATATAGGAAGGTAGTAGCTTAACCTCTTGCATAGAATTATAGAATCCTATTTCTGAGCCTAGATTAACTGCCTTAATATTAATCCGAGCTTAAACTACTACATTCCCATATTTACACTCCCAATTCTAACTCTAGTTAGTTAACTTAGTTTAGCTTAGCTATTATCACCCAATCAATCTATCAGTTACATTACAGTACTCACTTTAGACACTTTCATACGCACTTCTTCAGCCGAACTAACTAAGGAGTCTCCCTATGGAATACAACCTCGCATTCTAAGCACACTATACTACGTTGATCTGTGCACTTGCGGGTTATTAAAACTTGGTTGTTTTGCACCCCTGTTTATTGACACAACCTGTAGCATCATATATGTTTGAAGTTTTTCATATTGAGGCCATATACTAAAAAAATGAAGAATATCTCTATATTATATCGTTTATCTCTTGTAAAAGGTATCTATGAAAAAATTGTTATCATTATCTTTTGGTTTTTATGAGTCTAGTTGACTCCAATATTTTGAATAACCAGATATTATTTTCTTGACATGACCATTTGGGTCATATGGGTGTAAAATCGAGAGAAAATTTCTTGAAATTCGACATAAACACCCATTAAAGAATCAAAAGATTCTTTTATAAGTGAATCTTTATGTGTTGCTTATTCCCAAAGAAATTTAATTATATAAGGAAATCCTCAAATAAAGTTGATATTGAATTACATATTTATAAAACGAATTCAATGGGATATATATGAGTCTAGCAAACTCTTTTAGTAATCGTTTGTAACAATTGCTAGACCATTGCTTACAAGGTTGCCTAATTTTCTTGGGGACATATTACATCATATGTGGCAGCATTTAGACCAACTGCTTATTATAAATACTTCCCATTGGTCAAGAACCAAATACCTCATCTCATAAAATATGAGTGTGCGATATATGTTACAATGCTCTACCACAGCGCACAAAGATGAGTTTACAAAGAAAATTAGGAACTTATATTTGAATCTCTGTCAATGTTGAACATTTTAAATCTTTGACTGGAGTTAGATTTATAGCATTTATTGCTAATTGTTGAAATAAAGTTCCCAGTATCAAGGGGAGAAAAATAAACGCTGGACAATACGAATTTTTATAGAATACATCAAAATATTGATCCTCGCATACTCAATATGAGCTGTAAGTTTAGAAAATTATTTATATGCAAAGATGCATTCAGTTTTAGAAAAAAAAGACTAAGTTACGATACCAGCTTTAAATGCTCCTATTTGAAGTAATGTTATTGAAATGAGTTTATTACATGCCTGAATCGTGGTAGAACTCTCGGTTCTAAAGAAAACAAATGAGCAAAATAAAGCCAGTTGGCATTTTGAAAGTGTTTGATATCTTGAAGATATCAAGATACAAAAAACAAGTAAAAAATATAACTGAGAAAGAAATACTCCAAGGGAGAATCAGGTACCTGAATTTGATATGCATATCAAAAATATTGAGAATAATGAGATCTCGCTCAGTTATATTACTACTGAAGAAAGAATGGAACCGAAAAGAGAAATTGATCATGATCAAATATTTGAATATGCAGTAGCTACTGATCTTATCAATAAAAGCGAGGATTTTGAATAGAAGTCCATTCAAGAATGTCGACATAGAAATAATTGGCCAAAATAAAAGGATGCAATCCAGGCAATCAAATTCGCATTAAAAATGTGAAGTTTTTGAACAATGAAGGTCAATACACCTTTGTATAAATATGAGATTGAGAGAGAGCGTAATGAAATAATCCTATATTGTTTAAAAAGTTCAAGGAATGTATCAACAGTTGACTAGCTCTTAAATTGCTTAAAGTAGATAACATAAGTAGGGAATGGGCTAGTGCACTAAGCGGTTATACGTTGAAATTGAAATAATGAAGAGATATATTCTCTTGTGGTGGATGCAGTTATATTTATGAGCTTGGAAATTTCTAAAAGGACTTCATATGTGTCTTACGAATGTGGTAATAATATACCCTTGTGGATCACTTGATAGTGATATTTATATAGAAGTCCCTGAAGGACTAAATATGCTAGAAGCATGCAATTTAAAATCACGGGAAATGTATTCGATCAAATTACAAAGATCTTTGTACATATGAAAGCATTTTGGAAGAATACAATATAATTGTATTAGTACAAATCTTATAATGTGAGGATATGTTAATATCCCAATATATATTTTGATGTAAAAGAGCCTATTGAAGAGCTCTCATGAGAAAAATGGTATATTTATACCAAATATATGACAAAGATTCTCAGAGAATTAAATTTTGCCTCGACTTGAAGTTCAAGCATTTATTAGATGGAATGCTTTCTATCAATTAACTTATAGTGAGAAAGTCTTGAAATAATAAAGCTCATATTTTAGAGTGCCCCAATGGTTTGATGGTTGATATTAAAAGGCCTTTTTCATCCTCAACAACAGACGAAACATTTACTGTCCTAAAGTACCATGTTTCAATGAAATTGGTGTATCTTGTTATTCTATGTTATTCTATTAGCAAGACATATATTACACCAATAAAAATGGATCAATATGCTAAATATTTATTTCATTATTATTTTGAAACAAATTAATATTAGGGCACTCATGATTAAAGTTGATTGGGTATGAAAATGATGAGATTTTGTTTGACTCATTACAAGCAAGATATTTATTCTTATATGATTGTATCCTTATATATTGATGTTTCGAAACCAACTATTGTTGCTACCTCTCCATAGCATGCTGATGTATTTGTATTTTATGAGTAAATTATACTGCATGATTGCTCAAGTAAACAAGGTTATACGAAGATGATGGAATCAAGCATATTAGCTCAAAGTTCTTTTTCATGCACGCGCTCCTAAAGAAATGCTGAATGATGTTAATCAAGATCTCTCAAGTGATAATGTAGCAGGTTTATTTACGAAGAGATTGTCTACCACAACATTTGAAGAATTATTTTCACAAGATCGGTATGCGTGAAGTCAGCAATTGTACTTGATATGCCAAAATGAGGGGGAGATAAATATGCACTTTACTTTTTTTCCCTTCGCCTAGGTTTTGTCCCACTGGGTTTTCCTGGCAAGGTTTTTAATGAGGCAGTATGAAGCGTATAACAAGAATATTGTACTTTTTTTCCTTTATTAGGATTTTTTTCCCACAGGGTTTTTTCTTAGAAAGGTTTTAACGAGCCATATTCTTAAAAGATGAATATCCAAGGGGGAGTGTTATGAAACAATATATGTGGATATTCATTGTTTGGTCCACAAGTTAGTTTTGAAGCCCAAAAATCAAACCCATTAATATAAAAGTTGTGACGCCCGATATTTAGCCATGCATTCAATTACTGTTGCATCCCTTGTTTGCGCATTTCCTTCTATGCTTTATTAACTGTCTTCTTAAATTACTATTCACTCCATTTTTAAACTGCATTCTATTAGTGAATTAGCATTTTTATTAAATCATATTAATTGTTAGAGTAGTGGAAAAAATGTGCAATTGAGCTAGAGGCGATAGGAGAGCTCGTTTAGAAAATGATTTTTGTAGTTAAATGAATAGTGTTACGTATCTAACTTAGAGATTTAATTAGCTAGCCTACGTTTTACACTTTAGACTCGTTTCTAAGCTATCTAAGCGCATTTTAGGAGTTCACTTAACCACCCAAACATGACCCCACCTTACTTAGCCAACTTATAAGTCATTTAAGCTTATAAAATGCAAAAGAAAAAAAAATAAAAGCTGAAAAAGAAGCAGATAGGGCCGACAGCAGCAAACAGTGGGAAAAAAATAAATTTTGCTCTTCAATCCTTCAATCCAAGCCTCCCCAAGCCTTGAGCAAGTGGATTAGGGTGTGTGCAAGGTTCCTAGGTGCTCCTACGCGCATTGGTGAGGGATTTCACGGCTTATTTTCGCATTTCTAAATAGTTGCCATTTTCTTGATTTGTTGAAAATGTGATCAAATGCTATTGTATTAACAATCTATGCTATTATACCATGTATATGAATGCTAGAGAACATATTTGAGCCCTCGTTTAGCTTTTTAAACGGTTAGAATCGTTAGTTTGATTTAGGAGGTGAATAGTGACGTTTTTCTAGGGTTTTGTGTAATTACTCAAATTAGCTTGATTCAACGCTCCTAATAGAAGCCTTAGGTGCTAATAAAGGTAGTCTAAAAGCCCCGTGTACGTGAATTGCTCTAAAATCGCATAAAACGTAAAATAGCCGACTTTAACAAAGGGGTTTCGGGGTTAATGCGAATCCGGGTAGATTTGGGCTTCACTTATGTTATTCTTAGGCTACCTAGGTACTATAGAAGCTTTGATAACCCTTGTTTGAGGCCCGGATATGGTACGTGTAGTTTAAAGCTATAAGAGAGAATTTGGGGCTTTCAGGGTAATTGCGGGTGTTTGAATGAGTTAGAGGGTTGGAAGGGTTCCTTGAGGGTTAGTTAGAAGGTTGGGAGAGTTTCCCTTGAAAATGGAATCATTAACTTTGGTTTGGAAGAGAAATAGTTTGAAAAAACAAAGGGGTTTAGGTGCAATTTCGGTTGACTCACGCTTCTAAGCCCATGGCATGACTTCTTGAGTGTTTATATGTGGTTTCAAGTTGATTTGGAGCTTTTGGTATGATTCTATGCTCATCTTGTATATGTCCCTTTGTAAAACTGCTTATTTGCTTATATAATTGTTTCTATTCTAACTGCATCGAGGTCAACCTACTTTGTTGATCCTCCTATGTGTTATTGCTTCTATTATTGATATTAACTTGCCATTGTAAAGTGCATTGCATAGTGGTTGCGCAACCATAGTATCAGGGGCGGATGTGTTGAATATCGGTTGGGCGGCAGAGGGCTTGCCGGTGGATATTCAAACTCCGTGCCCTAGTCCCTCATTCGCCTGGTTCGGAGATTGACAGGGGATGTTGGGTCGTAGGATTATCGGGGTACATCTGGAGTACACCCACTGGAGTGTTTGGGGATTATGCCGGCTTATCGTGATCGTGATCGTGGTTCGTGGATCGTGAATGAAGACTAGTGAAGATTGGTGTATAGGGGTTATGTGAAATGTATCCTTTTAAATGTGTGGTTATTTAAGCTATCATTGTTTCTTTAATTGTCTAATTGTTATTGTTGTTTAACTATATTACCTGTTGCATTGCACGCCCCGGGACTATATCCCTCACTGGGCAACAGTGGTTGCTCATACCTCGATATATGTTTCAGGAGACGCTGAGGGTGATCCCCAGCTTGTTGAGGTAGTAATAGAGGAGGAAAAGGTGCAGTTTGAGCCTTTGCCCTAGTTGCTGTGTGTTGTTCTGAGGTGGCCGTGCCTTCTTGTTTCTATTTGGTACTTGTGTATCTATTTTGTGGCCTAAGGGCTTTGTTTATGTTGGTTGTTGTAAGAAGTTGAAGGATAGTTGATTATGGTGTAGATTTGGGAGCCTATGTTTTGTAATAATTTAGGTTTCTGCTTTTATTCACTTTGCATTCTTGGGAGTGAATGGCGTAATGTAGAATGTTTTATCTTCTAAGTATGTTTTAAATGTTATCCTAGTATGGCATGGCTAATAGCCTATATTGTAAACAAGTTACGTGCATGCTTGTGTGGTTTTGGAACTGTTGTTTGCTTCAAGGCTCGGATGGCCTTGAATCTTTAAATATATAGCCATGAAAAGTTTGTTTACCTTGTAGTTACCTTATTTGAGAGTTTACAGGTTTTCAGAATGTCCACGATACAGGGGAGACTCTGTCCGTGTGTCGGGTCCGGACTTAACCTTTAGCTTAGGGGTTGGGTCGGGGCGTGACAAAAGCCCTCTAGGGATTACTTAGGGAGCAAGTTATGTTTTCCTATAAAAGCTCTCTACATTGTAATATGACACACCAAGAAATTCAATACAAGTTTCTTCTCTCCTTCTCTCTATTATATTTCTCTTTTTATTTCAATGTCTCTTCTATTTTCTTTCTCGTTTTATAACAAACACAACAATTTTTATCGTAACTTTCAGGAAAAATAACTTCCATTAATTCTTATGTAAATTCTGTTGATATATGTCAATATCTACCTCTTCATAATAAGTATCGTTAATTATATGGTAGCATAAATTAATGATTCCGACTTAAACGTCGATGAGGTCAAAAGAGATCGCGATGGCTACAAGAAAGAAGTTCGGGAATTTGGAATTAACTAAGATGACGTCGGGATGATGCAATGCTAAAGTTAGCCAATTTGACCAAAGGAAACTTCCTAGAAGTTGATTTGGATGCTAGCCACCCATGTGGTCAATTGTAGCCACCCATGTGATAAATATGGGTGGTTAATACTTTGAACATGGTTGGTAAAGCCAACCAAGATTGAAATGTTTGATAGGAAAGTCTCCTGTGGCGGGCTAGCTGAATTCTATAAATAGGCATGCATTAGTTCATCATTTTCATCCACAACACAACTCCAAACACAATCCTAAGTTAGTCTTTCTTTCTTGTATTCTTATTGTAAGTCCATAAGCCATTGAAGCTCTAATCTTGAGAGCGCACGGTGGGACAATTATCTTGTAAGTGTTATATTGAATTGTTATAACGAGTAGTGTTGTCTTTCTACTTGATTGTTGTTAAGACGTTTCTGGGAAATTGGTTATATTCTTACATGGTATCAAGAGCTTAAGGGGCTCTTAACAACAATCTTGTCTAGTAAAGCTCAACAACTATGACTACTCAAGGTGCTAGTTCTTCTTCTACCAGTTCTAGTTCCGGTTTAGAACCGACAATTCGTATCCATCCCCCTACCTTCACAGAAGGAAAGTTTGATGGCACGAACTATCTTTTGTGGAAGTTCAAAATCACTACAGTTCTGGACTCCTACAAACTCCTTGATACAGTGTTAGGCACAGATGCAGAACCAGTTGCAGTTCGTGCTGAAGATGACACAAAAAAGGTCACACCTCCAGATCCTCAGCTTGTTAAAGAATGGATGAGACGAAATGCTGATGCACTTTGTGCAATTGTAACAAGTGTTCAAGATTCCGTCCTTACTCTAATTCAACACACAACCAAGGCAACTTAAGCTTGGAACATTCTGAGAAATCAGTATGAAACAAGGAACCAGACTCGCATTCAGAACTTGGAGAATCAGTTAGCTGTTGAGAGATTAAGTGAAGGTGAAGCAGTTGAGTCATTTATCAGTAGGATGAAAAACCTACGTGATCAAATGGCTGCAGTTGGTATTGCCAAATCAACCGAGGAACTAGCTCGAAGGTGCATTAGAGTGTTGCCTCCAAAATTTGACGGCCTTGTGACAGCACTCAATACACAAGTTCGCATTCCTTCTTTGACGTTTGAAGAATTCACTGCCATGTTGATGGAGGAGGAGATGAGGCTGAGGAGCAGAGAAAATCAACTTGACTCTACCTTTACAGCCAAGGCAAGGAGTAACCAAGAAGAAAAGAAGAAAGCAAAGAAGAAGACGTTCTCTGGATCGTGCTACTACTGCAATAAGAAAGGTCATGCTGTCAAAGATTGCAGGAAACGAATCCATGACGAGAAGAACGGAACTTTAAAGCCAAATTGGAGAAATAAAGAATCTGCCAATACGGCTGAAATGGAAGTGCATCTGTTTACTGTAACAGATGTATCGGAGGAAACATGTACTAGCGCACATGTACATCAAACAAGTGCATGGGTGTTAGATAGTGGGGCTTCCCGACACATGACCAGCAAGAAGGAGTTATATGACTCCATAAAACCTCTACAAGAACCAATGAATGTTATCGTCGGGAATAATACTAGGTGTCCCGTTGAGGGCACTGGAACCATCTCGCTCGTGTCTAAAGATGGAGGAAGCAAGAAGCTGTCCAACGTACTCTTTGTACCCTAGATCACCAGAAATTTGCTATCTGTAGCTGCTATTACAGATAATGATCTAGAAGTGCGGTTCAAGAAGACAGAAGCTTTGATTCTTGACAAGGATCAAAATATCGTGAGTAAAGGTATTCGCAAAAATAATCTTTACGAAATCAGCTCTCTTTCTGCTGTCGTGGATGCCAAAACAAGTCAACTTTGGCATGAAAGGTTCGGGCACATTTCCTATCCTGTGTTAAAGGAAATGCAAAAGAAGAAGATGGTGGCCGACTTGCGTTCAATTGAAGAAATTGAAGGACCATGTGAAGCTTGTATGCTGGGCAAGCAACGTAGACAGTCATTTCCCAAAGAGAGTCATAACCGATCAAAGGCTCCTTTAGAGTTGGTACATGCTGACCTCTGCGGAAAAATGACTACGACGGCGTTGGGAGGATCTTCCTACTTTATGTTGTTAGTCGATGATTATAGTAGGAAGATGTGGGTATACTTCCTTTGGGACAAGGCTGATGCTCTTGAAAAATTTAAAGTGCGGCACAAACTTATGACAAATGAGAACACAACCCAGTTGAAGAAACTTCGTACCGATCGTGGGGGGGAATTCTATTCTACAGAGTTCACCAACTACTGCAACAAGCTTGGGATTAAGCGCCAATTGACTGCTCCATACACACCACAACAAAATGGAGTTGTAGAACGAAGAAATCGAACAATTGTAGAAATGGCTCGATGCATGTTGAAATGTCCTGGCCTACCTAACACATTCTGGGCTGAAGTAGTCAACACAGCGGTATACATCCTCAATCGGTGCTCAACAAGGGCACTCAACGATAAGACTCCTAATGAGGCTTATTATGGTACGAAACCTTCTGTGTCTCATTTAAGAAAATTTGGGTGTGAGTGTTTTGTACACATTCCAAATGAAAATTGAAAGAAATTGGATGACAAGAGCAAGAAGGGCATTTTCTTGGGATATAGTGAAGAGTCTAAAGCATACAGACTCTATGATGTAGAGGCCAAGAAGGTGATCATAAGCTGAGATGTGGTGTTTAATGAAAGACCACACTCGATGGAGGATAGCGGTCCTGCCATTTCGTCATCAACCGATGAAGTAATCTACCAAGTGCCTGAACAACGACCGTTGAACAATGAAGAAGTCTCTAATGATGAGGAGACTGAAGACCAACCTGTTGTACCCACAAGGAATCCACAACCAAAGTGGTTCCAATAGCTCTTTGATGAAAGAAATCCAGGAATTACTGATGATAGTCCATGTCCTAATGGACTAAGACGATCAAAGAGAATAGAGGAACAGAACAGATCAGGACAACAGCTAGTAAACATGGCTTTGATGACTCAAATCATCAAGACGGTAAAAGAACCGGTAACTGTGGAGGAAGCCATGTCAGATCTAAACTGGAGAGCAGCTATGCAAGCCGAGTATGATAGTATCATGAAAAATAATACTTGGGAGATCGTTGAAAAGCCACTGAACAGAAAAATTATCGGCACCAAATGGATCTGGAAAGTGAAGTACAAGGCAGATGGAAGTCTTGAAAAATACAAGGCACGCATTGTAGCACAAGAATTTTCGCAAGTCGAAGGTTTCGATGTATATGAAACCTTTGCTCCAACAGCAAAAATGTCAACAATCAGGCTAGTTGTTGCAGCTGCCGCGCATTATGAATGGATTGTACATCAAATGGATGTCAAGTCAGCTTTTCTTAATGGGCAACTTGAAGAAGAAGTCTACGTTGCACAACCCCCTGGCTTCCAAATACCAGGTGAAGAAGAAAAAGTCTGCAAATTGAAAAAGGCTTTATATGGGTTAAAGCAAGCACCACGAGCTTGGTACAAATGTATAGACTATTTCTTCTTGCAACATGGTTTCTGTAGAAGCAAATCAAAGGCCAACTTGTATGTTCTAAGTGAACAAGGAAAGAAGGTAATTGTAGTCCTATATGTGGATGATCTTGTAATCACTGGTGACCATGAAGATAATATTCGGAAGACGCAAGAATGGTTGAGCCAAGAATTTGAAATGACAAATCTTGGTCTTCTTCATTATTGCTTGGGAATCGAAGTATGGCAAAAACCTCATACTATCTTCATCTCGCAGCAACGATATGTTCGTGAGCTCCTGACTGCATTTGGTATGTCCGAGTGCAAACCAGTTGTCACCCCGATGGAAGTAAATACAAAGTTATCAATTGACGATCCTTCAGAACAAGTTGATAACAAGCTCTACAGAAAGTTGGTGGGAAGTTTAATCTTCCTTTGTAACACAAGACCTGATATTAGTTATGCTGTGGGAGTTCTCAGTCGGTTTTCAAATAAATCGAAACAAAGTCACTAGCAAGCAGGGATGTGGATCCTCAAATATCTCAAAGGCACGCTGGAGTATGGGATATCATACAAGTCTGGAGATACTTTATCTGGGTACTGTGACTCAGACTGGGCTGGTGATATTGACTCAAGAAAATCAGTTATAGGTTATGTATTCACATTCGGTGGTAGAGTCATCTCATGGGCTAGTAAGAAGCAACCCACCGTTGCACTTTCATCAACGGAGGCAAAATACAAGGCTGCTTGTGTAGCATCCTGTGAAGCTGTTTGGCTACGATGCATCATGACTGATATTGGCATTCCAATAGAGGAAGCAACAATGTTGAAATGTGACAGTCAGAGTTGTATAGCCATGTCAAAAAATCCGGTATTTCATGCTAGAACAAAACACATAGAGATTCAGTATCACTATGTGAGGGAACTGATCGAGGAAGGTGAAATCTACATAGAGTACTGCCCTACAGAAGATAATTGTGCAGATATCTTCACTAAAGCGTTAGGGAGCGTCCAATTGAGCAAGCATCTTCAAACATTGGGTGTTGGCTCAATAGCTTAGTCAACATGAGATGAACATTGAGGGGGGGTGTTGATATATGTCAATATCCACCTCTTCATAATAAGTATCGTTAATTATATGGTAGCATAAATTAATGATTCCGACTTAAACGTCGATGAGGTCAAAAGAGATCGCAATGGCTACAAGAAAGAAGTTCGGGAATTTGGAATTACCTAAGATGCGTCAGGATGATACAATGCTAAAGTTAGCCAATTTGACCAAAGGAAACTTCCTAGAAGTTGACTTGGATGCTAGCCACCCATGTGGTCAATTATAGCCACCCATGTGATAAATATGGGTGGTTAATACTTTGAACATGGTTGGTAAAGCCAACCAAGATTGAAATGTTTGATAGGAAAGTCTCCTGTGGCGGGCTAGCTGAATTCTATAAATAGGCATGCATTAGTTCATCATTTTCATCCACAACACAACTCCAAACACAATCCTAAGTTAGTCTTTCTTTCTTGTATTCTTATTGTAAGTCCATAAGCCATTGAAGCTCTAATCTTGAGAGCGCACGGTGGGACAATTATCTTGTAAGTGTTATATTGAATTGTTATAACGAGTAGTGTTGTCTTTCTACTTGATTGTTGTTAAGACGTTTCTGGGAAATTTGTTATATTCTTACAAATTCTAGGGAGTTCCAAATGGTCTCAAATTCTATTTATTATAACCTTCTAAACTACAACCTACTAAGTAATTTAGTTAAGGTTTAATTCTAATCCAAAACCATAAACAAATTAATTATCAAGAATTAATTTAGTAAACATATAAACTAATAAGAACACAATATTCCATGTGTCAAAAGCATTAAACAAATATGAATTTTTAGTTTTCTTAAATTGTTTCTTAGTTTCTACTACTAAACAATTAAACTAGTTTAACTATTTTAAGATTTAATTTGTAGTGGCTCTGATACCACTGAAGGAAAATGTTAAAACGCATTAATTAAATTCTATAATTGCAAGAATAAGATGAAAATATTCATGCATGGATTTTTAAATTGAATAAAGCATGAAGTAAGCTACTTGAACATGTAAACAGTTCATAGTTTAATTATAAAAGTAAATAAAGTTTTCAGGAATACCTTTATCGCGAATAACAAAAGAATAAACTTCACCTTTGCTGAGGAACAAGCTCCACACGGCTAGAAGAAGCTTTTGCTCCTTGATTATGATCTTTCCCTCTATTCCAAATTCCTAGCTTAAGTGTGAAGCCCCGCACAAAACTCCATATGTATGTCATATCACTTAATACATGTTTATATCAATTTACGTGCATTTGAATGATTTTACGTGCAATTGCATCATTTTAGGTGCATTTGCACCTATATACGAGCTTTTGAGTGCTTTAGATAACGTAGATAATAATTAAATTATATCGCATTATGCTAGCTAACCAAATTAGTTAGGAATGGACATAATGGCAAACTAGTAGATTTCATTTAGTTATGAGGGCAAGTTGGTCATTTGGGGTCTTCGAAAATATCCTACCAACTAATATACACACATTTCACCATAAACATACACAAAAATTCTGCACACACAACACTCACTCACACACACAATTTGAAGAGGAAGAGATAAGAAAGAAAAGAGAAAGAAGGAGAAGGAGAAAGAAAGAAGTTCAATCGATTTCTAGGCACTTTCAAACTATTTTCCACCATCTACAAGCTTTATTTTGCATTTTTTGCTCCATTGGAGATGAGGGATGATTTTCAAATCTTTTATAAAGGCATACCACTCATGGTAGAGTGATCTATATGTGTGTAAAGCATGATTGAGCTAATGTGTATGTTAGATGTTGGACTTGAACTTGGTTTGATTTTCTAGGGTTTCAAGACTCAATGGTTAAGCTTCATTGTGCTTATTCTTGTTCTTGTAAGCTATCAAAATGCTAAATATGATTACTACACTTGATTTGAAGTATGAAAATAGAAGATGCATCCATAGGAGGTAAATCTTGGTGGTTGAGTTTATAATGTGTTGTAATTACTAGTTTGAGCACGTTTGTTGTTTCTATGATGGTTCTAGCTTTAATTGGTGCTTGATACATGTTTAAATGTTGGCTATGGAGTTGTAATTGAAAGGAATTTGAGGCATGAACTTAGTTGTAGCAAGATTGAAGAAGAAAGAATGAAAGAACATGAAAATGGGGCTTAGAATGACCTTGACAGCTTGAGTCGGTCAAGGGAGTCGGTTGAGGGAGCTCACCCGACTCCCTCATCCGACTCCCACTGCTTGAGTCGGTCGAATGAGTCGGTCGAGGCCCTCGACCGAGTCCCTTGTCCGACTGCCCCTCCCTGTTTGCGCAATGTTTTTGTAAAGGCCATAACTCACTCAATTCAACTCCGAATTGAGATCTGTTTGATTCTACAACTATCTACTTTCGATAAGATTTGATCCTAGACTAAAATAAGGGTAATTGGAGTTCAAGAATATAGGTAAATTAACTGTTTATGTTAGGCTAATGCAAGAGCATTGAAGTTGTTTAGTTATATCAAAAGTTGCCAATGATTGGAGCTATTGTTTAAGGGACCAACTAGCAAGTTCTTGTTATTATGTGCTAATTTTAAAGGAGCTTATATGAAATATATTATGTGTGTTACATGTCCATAAAAATACATGATAAATGCTTGACACGAATACACGATGCCAAATATGAAAGATACTTGATATAATTTCTTAAGGCAAATATGAAATGGTACTACTCGTGGCACTCTAGCTTGTTTATGGGTTAAATAGACATAATTGTGATCTCCACATGGATATTTGCTATACATGATTGAGGGCAACCTATTTTGTTGCCCTCTTATCAATGTTATTGTGTATATCTTGTGTTTATACTGTTATCAACTACGGGTGTGATGGTTGCAACCACAATTATGGGTATGGTAGCGTTCGTTTCTCTTGGGTAGCATCGGGCTACCAGTCGATCTCGACTACCATAGTCCTTGGTGGATATCTGGATATCACCTAATGTTTGGAGTTGGGAAAAAATGAATGAAGACTGAATCAAGGCCGGCTGTCTCCAGCAATTGTAATTAAAATCGTATCCTTTACAATATTATGTGTTACCACTCCTAATAGGAACCTTTGCCCTTGGAGAGTTGGGTTATATGTTTTGTTCAATATCATGTATCACCTATAATGTGTATAGTTCCCTTGATGGTTTACTAACATGTTGATATCCGTTTCTTGTTAATTCTTCTTGCGTGCATGGCATGGTTTTTCTAAAGGTTTCCTAAATGAACTCTTGTGAAAACCCCTTTCCCGTTATCCTTCACTGAGCTAGGTGTAGCTCACCCTCTTTTCAATAATTTTAAGTGACGAATATCTCCAGGGAAGAAGAAGCTCTTGTGTGATACTTCTCTTATTGTTTTAGCAAATGTTATATGTACATGAACTACTTGAAGTATTGTTTAACATGTGGGTTCTTGGCTTGTATTTAACTTGGTACTTTACTCTTGTGAGACCTAGATATAATAGCTGAATCTTATGATGTATTTTGGGGAAAACTAGATTTTGTAGATGTGCCTCGGGCATTTGTAATCTTAATCTCTAGTGATCAAGTCTGTATAGTGTATTGTATTAAACCTAATTCTATTTATAGGTGATGTAATCGTTATACGAGTAACTTGGGTTTTGTTGTTAAGAATTAAATTTTAACTTCATGGATGTATGGTTTTATGGACACTAGGGCTCGGGCTAGTAACTTGTGCCTTGGCAGACCTAAGAGGAATGATTTTCTTAAGCCTGTGGCATCAGGATCCCAGATCTTGAAGTTAGCTTAGGATAATTGTAATCCTTTCCGAGTCGTCATTGTGGTATCAAAGGCTAACATAGTAATTAAGAATTAGGGGTCGTGACATTAAGTGTTGATCAAGTTGTGAGTGTTGATCTTGCTAAGCTAAACTAATAGAAAAATTATTTCGAGTTTCTTCAAAAAGTTGAAGCTTACTCGTAAGAGAGAGAGAGATAGAAAGATCTCAAAGGAGATGGTACAATTGTAGAGTATAGGCTAGAGGCCTTTATGTAGGTGAAAATATGCAAGGTAATTTTGTCTTAATCATAATCCAAAAGTGTGGTAACACAATCCCACATCGGAAGTCTTGGAAGTGAGAGAGCTGGATATAAGAGCTCATCTTTTATATCAGCCCAGGCGCCTTTTGAGGGGAGACTCTCGAAGGGACAAAACCGTGAGGGGCCTTTGCCTGCGGGCAGGGTAACCCAATAGCGGACATTACCTGGGTAGTATCGGCCCTGTGAGACTCTGCGTGGGCTCCACGTGGGGAGCGGGGTCAATACAAATGGTATCAGAGCCAGTCTTCCCTTGTGCTCGTGCCTGCAAGGGCGCGGGGCCTCTTAAGGGGGGTGGAATGTGGTAACACAATCCCACATCGGAAGTCTTGGAAGTGAGAGAGCTGGATATAAGAGCTCGTCTCTTATATCAGCCCAGGCGCCTTTTGAGAGGAGACTCTCGAAGGGACAAAACCGTGAGGGGCCTTTGCCTGCGGGCAGGGTAACCCAATAGCGGACAATACCTGGGTAGTATCGGCCCTGTAAGACTCTGCGTGGGCTCCACGTGGGGAGCGGGGTCGTTACAAAAAGAGTAAAAGATTAGGAGTTTGAATTATCCTTTAATTTCATAATATAATGGAAATCTTTTTACACTTTGTGTTCACACTTATCCTAGTCTACTATGCCAATCTATACGCCTAACACCCTTGGGCCGCCTAGCCTACTCGCGAGCTAGCCGTGAGTCACTGCCATGGCTTATGGTTCAACCCATATGCTCTATCCAATTAATTAATTAATCCTAATTAATTCCAAGTCCAAATCTAGTCTACTATTTAAGAATATAACTTTTCTCCAAGCTTGGAAAAACTATCTTAAAAACTTAGTAACCTTTAAGACTTTAATTAATCAATTAATTATTTAATCAAATAATTTATTTAATCATATTATCCAATTTCAGCCAATAATCAAAAATAGAAAGTCCTTTCAAAAATAGAAAAGTCTATTTATGATTTCTAATTGCCAATGGATTATATTCTTTCTTCAATTTAGTAATTCTTCATTTAATAAAGACACTTATAAGGTATATGGTTAGAAGGGGGACCAAAGACATAATTATTCTTCCGCTGAAAATGACCAAACTATTCTCGTTAGTCTTCTAGCAATATTTTGTCATTTTAACCTTAGTCTACTCCACTAAAAGACTATGGATGCACTCCAAGATAATTACTGTATGAACAGGAGTTAGTCAATAATATATGACACTCAGTCTTTAGACCAACTAAGTGATAATGACCACACTGCCCCTCTATACTCACTCATAATCAAGATAGGTTCACCGATTGTACTATTACCTCTTTGACTACATCTTATCTTCTTAGAACCTCTAACCTATAATCTAACCATCCTCCGGATGCTATCCACTTGACCAATGGAGCGATCTACAAGTGTAACAACTAATACATCATGTATTATTGTGCACACATATTCAGGATGATTAACCTAAATCATTATAAGGTAGTGATTATTGTATAAATTCCTTATTACATATGCATGTCCCCCCTAACCAAGTCTAGATACCCAAATCATAGAGTTATTGACCCATATATAAAATTTCACCCATAGTGACTTAAAATGCAAGAACCTGACTTTGTCAGTTCATTCACATATGCTCAAGATTAAGAGCATTGGCCCACTTAGAAGCTAGTAGGTATTGGTGACCTCTTTTTTTGATAGTACTTATTTAGAGTATTACACCTATGGTGACCCGTCCAATGCATACACATGCATAAGTGAGGTAAGTTTGGAACCCTATCCATGATCAAGGAAAATCACCCTACTGTAAAGCAAACTTATTCACAATAACTTCTATCATAGTAGAATGCCCAACTCTATTACCTAGTTATGGACTAAATAGTTCTGCTTGACAAGTAACCATGACTTAAACCTTCTGTACGTAACTACCACGTACCTAAGTCAACACTTGAAACACTGACCTTATATTCACATACATATATATAATAGTCAACCATATAAGAGAGAAATTTGCTTATAAAAGTAAGATGACAATATTATTCACTACAAACATCCAGATATATCAATGACAATATGCTAGTAGTCTTTTGGACATAACACAAATGACCCTATGTCATCTTCTACATGTAGCACAAAGACCGTGGTGGGTTCTTCCCTTCTTACCGATGTACCTATAGCTTGGCGACATTGATATGGGCTTGGTTTGGTAGATGTTGTACTATATGGTTTGATGCTTTGTTAGGGTACTTGGTTCAAGGTGTTTTGGAGATAATAAACCATTTGGGCTAAGGTGTTGATATCCAAGGGTGGTGAAGGTGAAACTGTGGTGTATTAAGAATATTCCAACGGTGATGGCCCCGAAATGAAGGATGGTACTGGTGATGGTTTCATTAGTGGTGGATAGGTAGAGTTTATATGGTTCTTCCAGTAGGGTTTACTCCTGGTGGTAGATGTAGTAATTCATTTTGTGGTAGTTTACTTTGGGGTGGTAGTGGAACATGGCCACCAACTTGGTTATGGTTTGTTGTGTTAATCATGGTAGAAACTCAGTTGGATGAAAAATCGTTACCACAAATGGTGACAATCTGTTAAAGTATAAATTTGGAATCCCGAAACTTAGGTCCTCCTACAAAGCTTTAACTTGACCTGTGTCCAAAAGCAACTGTGGGTTCTTTCCACGTGAATGAGTTACCTTCTTCTTGTGCATTAATAGGGTATTTACACCTTTCTAAGAGCATGTTTTTGGATTTCATAAGATTGTGTTAGATTCTGTTATAATCGCTTTCTCAAGGTCTCAGATGTGTTAGTGATCCTGACCTTGGTCGAGTCGGGCACAATTGAACTTTAATGCTATCATATCTCTAAACAGGGGTAAAGTTTGTACTTCACATCAAGTCGGGATTTATTGCACATCATAATGAATTAGAATTATATATTTTTCTAGATATGTATATTTTTAAAGTATTTTAAATTTTTAATTTAATTTAACTTCCGTTAAAAAAAAATTATTCAAACATAAGTATATAATACTGAAACACACACTCATTCACTCAGTATGTTTAATGACCTCACCTACTTAAGTAATAGGGAAAAAGCCATTTTAGTCCCTCAAGTCTTCACAAGAGACCAAATCGATCCCTCACGTTTGGTAATTTCCTATTTTCGTCCCTTTGTTAAAAGGAAGGACATCTAAGTTGATGGTAAGAAGGGTAATTTTATCATTTTGTCTTGTTTAAAAAATAATAATATTTGTTGTTTCCTTTTTTGTTAATTCTCTTCTTCTCCTTCCTTAACCTTCCACACACCACCACTACCATACACACATTTTCTTCTTCCTCCTCTATCTTCCATACTCAAACACCAGTACCACTACCAACACCAATACTACATACCTCAAACAACACTACAAACCACCACCACGAACAAATTACCAACACTCAAACCACCATCACCAACAATACAACACTACGCACCATCACCAACACCATAAACCATCACCTCCAAATCACAACCATACTATACCCACCAGCACCAAACCACCAACACCATAGACCCCTACCACCAACACTACAAATTAACCACCACTAAATATATATAGACACACACATACACATACAGAGACACATTTATAACATTTGTAGATTTTTTTGAAAATAAATAAGTTTCTTTTTATTATTGCTTTTGCAGATGGAGCTTAGGTGAATTATTGATATTTTAAGAAATTAAAGTATGGATAGTTATGAATAAAGAAAAAGATTTAGCTTCTGGTTTTTTGCAATTGAAAATAGTAAAGGAGAAAAAAGGATTATAAACATTAGATCTTGTTTAGATTATTGAAAAATAGGCAAGAGAAACATGTTGAATAAGTGCCAATTTGGATTATGTAACAATTTCTGTAAACATGGAACCCATAACTTGAAGATTAGGATTTGGAGGTATAGTTAGGGATATCTATTAATTAGTCATGAGAGTTTTTTGTTTACAAGTATATACTTCTAAATTAGTGTATTTGCTTGTAGATGTTGATGGTTTAGTAGTTTGGTGGTGGTGGTTGAAGAGAAACGCTATATTGCATGAATCAAATTCTATAATTGTAAGAATAAGGCAGAAAACATTCATGCATGAATCTTTAAAACGAATAAAGTATGAAATAGCTACTTAAACAGTTCATAGTTTAATTATAAAAGCAAATAAAATTTTCATGAATACCTTTATCGTGAAGAACGAAGGAAGAAAAACTTCACCTTTGCTGACGAACAAGCTCCACGCACTTGGTTGAAGCTTTTGCTCCTTAACTCTGATCTTTCCCTCTATTCCAAATTCCTAGCTTAAATGTTGATCAAGTTGTGGGACTTGATCTTGCTAAACTAAACTAAAATAAAAATTATTCAAGTTTCTTCAAAGAGTTGAAGCTTACTCGCAAGAGAGAGAAATCTCAAAGGAGATTGTGCAATTGTAGAGCTTTGGGAAGAGGCCTTTATATAAGAAAAATCCATGAGATAATTATGTCTGAAAACAGAATCCTAAAGAGCAATGGATTAGGACTTTTGAATTATCCTTAATTCCATAATACAATGGAAATCCAACTTCACCTCAAATTTACTCCATGAGGCCGCCCCCACACACTCCCTAGTCACCCCGCCCCCTGCGTCCTACCTTGGGTGGCGTATCAGGGTGCTGGCTCAGCCAGTTAACTCTAATTAATTATTTAATTAGAAAAACAACCAATAATCAAAATAGAATTTCTCTTTCCACAAATAGGAAAGTCTATTTATGATCTCTAATTGTCAATGAATTAAATCCTCTCTTTAATTTAGTAATTTTTTTATTTTAGTAAATACACCTATAAGGCAAATGGCTAGAAGGGGGACCAAAGACATAATTATCCTTCTACTGAAAATGATTAAAATATTCTCGCTAGTTTCCTAGCAATATTTTTACATTTTAACCTTAGTCTATTCCACTAAAAGACTATGGCTACACTCCAAGATAATTACTATATAAACAGGAGTTAGTCAATAATATATGTGCTCAATCTTTAGACCAACTAAGTGATAAAGACCAAAATGCCCCTCTATACTCACTCATGGCCAAGACAGGTTTATCAAGTGTACTATTACTTCTTTGACTATATTTTATTCTCCTTAGAACCTCTAACTCATAATCTAATCATCCTCCGAAAGTTATCCACTTATACAAGGAAGCTACCCTAAAGTGCAACTATCACGCCCCAACTCAACCCCTTTTTTGATCAGTTAGGATGCAGCGGAATTTCGGCAATATAACGTCTGCAATATGGACAACAGAACTCTAAACCAGTTCTTTATAAACACCTTACAACCAACCACAACTTGAACAACAACTTCAACAACAAACAACACATTCAACCACTTCATAAACCATCCAAATAGCATTCCAACAACAAGACATATGTCTCCGTGTCAACAACATACATCAAGTTATACTATACATATGCAAAATAGATAATAAAGCTAGTCTAGCAACCTAATTATATTCCAAAAGAAAGACTACTAAACTAGCATTATACAATCCACTATCTTTAAGTTAAGTTACACAATACAAATTTCGAAACTTAATACGATACAACATGTTACAACATTCGAAACAACACATGAGCACTCCAGCATAGACATCAAGGATAAAACTCTAGCACATTGGACTCATCCACATATGGCTCATTCTCAGCCTCCTAAGGAACGTACCCAGGGTCCTGCTCAGTTATACCTGAAAGGTCAGCAAAGAGGGTGAGCTCATATATAACAAAGCTCAACGAGGGTTCAATAGGAAGTTTTGGAAACACTTTCTTTAACCACTTGGAAAAATACCCTAGGAGCAATAACTCACAATAACCATTATTAACAACACAATTAAAGCAACACAAGTAACCAAACAATAGGGAAACGATACACTAGTTGGTGTAGCTCCATATACTATCACGATCTCAACCAACTTCTTATAACGCCCACTGATACATTTCGGAAGTACCTCATTCTAGACCCACACTACATGATCATTCTCCGATCACACGAGATAGGGGATAACACATGATAGTTGTGCCAATTTCAACCCGGCAAGCCCGATACCGCCCGAGATGTAACATACACTATAATGATTCACAACATTTAACAGTTAACACTTAATATTCTGAGAGAACAACAAAGTAGGTTGTCTCCCGGCACTTCAACAATCAATAACGAATTCAGCGACACTTCAATCAACTCAACATTAATTAAACAACTAAGACACCCAAGTTAGATGGCAAAGTAGGCCACCCAACTCAACACACACTTCAACATACATTCAAACCCGAGCCTACTCAACACTAACCCAAGTATCAACCACACAAACAGCACCAAACACTTAGAGACAACACTTAGCCATTTCGAAGAAAGACTACCCAAACTTCTAAAAAACATAACTAACAATCTAGCAATCAAACAATCTCCGAACCTTTTCCTACCACCTAACCACTCAAGCAACTACATAAACCCCCTCAGAAACCAAACAAAAGCCACCTAAAACAAGCCCAACAAGTCTAATTTGGCAATGAACTCAAGGCTCAATTTTTTGACTACTACATTGGCATTCAAATTGAAAATTAGCCATTACAACATTACTACACAATAATTAACAAGTCTATAAAAGCAACTACAACCTGAATTCAATTACTACAACTACAAGTATTCAAAATATAAGCCAAATTATCAATTTAATACTTGAAAAATAAAAATACATGTTGCTACCATCTAAAATGGCTATAATTACACTAAGTTGGTCTATATCACCTATCTAGCAATAATCTTAAGACAATTTAACAAAATAACAACTATAAATGCATCAACAAAAATTTGACACAAACTTTAAAAATATGATCTAGTTTTTTCCTCACCTTTGATCCAAAGCAATGATAGGAATAGGTAGATTAGGTGCCCAACAAGCAAAATCTAGCCTAGAATGAAAAGATTTGGCATAGAAATGTGTTTGCCTTTGAAACTTTTCTTGAAAACCTAAGCAAGCACGTCTTCTTCTTCTTCCTAAGGTGCACGGCTATGTGTGTGCATTTTTGTGGTGTTTTTCAACTTATTTTGTGTATTGTATAAGTATTATGCATATATATAAGTAAAATCAACAAAAAAAATGCTTGGTCAAAGTTGTCAACTTAGTATTTTTAGTTCATTTTTGCCTACAAAACTTATATATACTAAATCTAACATATATACTATATTTAGTAGAGTACTTTTAGTTGACAACATTTTATATAAGCATATATATATATATACAATTAAGGTACAAAGCTCAATTTTGCAAAAGAAGTTGAAAAGTCACATTATTTGTTTTGCAAATATATTTTAAATGCATAATTAATCTAAGATAACTTAATATCACATATAAATACATGCATATTAATTATAATAGCATTTAAACAGATAAAACACGTAATTGCAAATAAGGCAAATTTCAGGGTCTCACATTCTCCCCCCCTTAAAGAAATTTCACCTCGAAATTCTTACTTGCTGCTCGGAATAAATCTGGGTGCTACTTCTAAATCTAATCCATATTTCCCAAGTAGCTTCTTCTATACCGTGATGATTCCACAACACTTTAACCATAGGAATCTTCTTCAATCTCAACTCCCGATCCATCTGATCTAGAATACGAATTGGTCATTCATCATAAGTCAGATTCTCACGAAGCTGTAACGGCTCTGGTTCAAGAATATGAGAAGGATCCGGATAATACTTCCTCAATGTAGATATGTGGAAGACATCATGAACATTAGAGAAATTATGCGGTAAAGCCAACCGATACCAATTTGCCCACTCTACCCGTAATCTCAAACGTCCCTACAAACTTCGGACTCAGTTTACCTCATTTACCATGACGAGAAAAACCTTTACGAGGAGACAATTTCAAGAAGACTCGATCCCCAACTGCAAACTCCAAATCCCGACGGCGTTTATCAGCATATCTCTTGTATCTGCTTTGTGCTGTCAGTATTCTCTACCTGATCAACTGAACATTCTCAATCTTCTTTAGAAGTTCTGGATCATAGTCAGATCCACAACCTTCATCTCCCCTACTTCATCCCAATACAAAGTTGATCGGCATTTATACCCGTAAAAAGCTACATAAGGTTCCATCCCAATGGTCGCTTGATAACTATTATTATAGGCAAACTCGACTAATGGTAAATGTTTCTCCCAACTCTTTTCGAAGTCCAAGACACAAGCCCTGAGCATATCTTCCAGAATCTAAATAGTTCTCTCCAACTGACCGTCGGTCCGAATACGATACGCTGTGTTGAAATTCAACTTTGTACCCAAAGTTTCCTAAAGACACTCTTAAAATTGAGAAGCCAACCACGGATCCCAATCAAATACAATACTGGCTGGAATCCCGTGAAGTTTAACAATTTGATCCAAATAATGATCTGCCAACTTTACAAGTTCATCCCCCTTCCTCATCGGTATAAAATGAGTTGTCTTTGTCAAACGGCCCACGATAACCCAAATCGCATCACAACCCCTCGGTGACCTAGGCAAATCAGTGATGAAGTCCATTGTAATATGTTCCCACTTCTACTCTGGTATAGCAAACGGCTAAAGTAACCCTGCGGGCATTGATGTTCTGCTTTCACCCGCTGACAAGTCAAATATCTGGATACAAACTTGGTAACCTCCCTCTTCATGTTGTTTCACTTGTAATATTGTTTCAAATCCCGGTACACCTTGTTTCCACCGGGATGAATGGTGTACCTAGAATTGTGAGCCTCTTCCATAATTCCTGTCCTTAAACTCGGTTCATCGGGAACCCACACTCTGTTCTAGAATCGAAGAATACCATCCTCATGCAATTTGAAGTCAAACTAATCACCCGTGATCTGATCCTTGATTTTCTAAAGTTTTGCATCAAGTTGTTGAACTTCTCTAATCTGAGACAATAATAAAGGTTGAATATGCAAATGTGCACATATAACTCCATCTCAAGTCAACTTTGGTTTCCAGTAACTAGTTTCCTCAAGTATCTCCCACTCTTTAACTGCCAAACTCGCAATGCTAACCTTCCGGCTAAGAGCATCTACTACAACATTCGCCTTCCCAGGCAGATAATTGATAGAACAATTATAATCTCCCAGAAGTTTCATCAATCTCATCTGTCGCATATTCAACTCCTTTTGTGAGAACAAGTACTTCAGACTTTTATGATTAGTGAAAATTTCAAACTTACTACCCCACAAATAGAGATGCCACTTTTTTAGAGCAAACACAACAACTGCCAACTCTAAATTATGTGTCGGATAGTTCAACTTATACGGTTTTAACTTTCTAGAAGCATAGGCGATAACTCGACCATTCTGCATAAGTACACAACCTAAGCCCTCCTTGGATGCATCGCTGTAGATGACTAGATTATCTGTTCCCTGTGGCAATGCAAGTACCGGAGCGGTAGTCAACCTCTTTTTCAACTCCTGAAACCCACTTTTACACTTCTCATCCCACGTAAAGCTTGTTCTTTTTTGAGTTAGCTTAGAAAGTGGCCCTGCGATCTTAGAGAAATCCTTCACAAACCTGCGGTAATAACCCGTCAAACCAAGGAAGCTGCGAACCTCCATCACATTCTCCGGTCTTTTCCAAGACATCACCACTTCAATTTTAATGGGATCTACTGAGATACTGTTCTGAGTAATGACGTGGCCCATAAAAGATATTTGTTATAGCCAGAATTTATATTTACTGAACTTTGCAAACAACTAATGCTCCTGAAGTTTCTGTAGGACAAGTCGTAGATGTTGCTCGTGCTCCGATTCAATCTTAGAATATACTAAGATATTGTCAATGAAGATTACCACGAACTGGTCCAAGTACGGCTGAAAGACTCGGTGCATAAGATCCATGAATGTTGCCGCTGTGTTAGTTAGTCCAAAGGGCATAACTACAAATTCGTAATGCCCATACTGAGTCCTGAAAGCAGACTTTGGAACATCTTCTTTACAGATCCAAAGCTGATAATACCCTTGCCTCAAGTCAAATTTAGAGTAGACTTTGGCTCCCTGTAGTTGATCAAATAACTCGTCAATTAGTGGCAAATGATACTTGTTCTTGATGGTCACCTGATTTAAACCCCGATAATCAATACATAATCTCAAGGTACAATCTTTCTTCTTCACAAATAAAACGGGTGCTCCCCACGGTGAAGAACTCTGCTGAATGAAACCCTTCTCTAATAACTCCTGCAACTGAGTTTTCAGCTCTTTAGGTTTAGCTTGTGTCATCCAGTACGCTGATTTAGAAATTGGTTGAGTACCGGGAAGCAAATTAATCACAAACTCAATATCTCTCTTTAGTGGGAGTCTTGGCAACTCGTTAAGAAATACATTGGGATATTCCCAAATTATCAGAACTTCTTCTAGCTTTAGCTTATCAGATGGCTTGTTGATCAAATAACCTAGATAACCTGAACACCCCTTCCTCACCAACTTTATAGCTTTAATTGATGAGATGATAAAACTCTTCGTAATGTCTCGGTTTCCCGCTACCTCTACCACTGGCTGTTCTGGCAACCGAAACTGTACCACCTTTGTTCTATAGTTTAATTGAGCATCATACTTGGCAAGTCAATCCACACCCAAGATAACATCATACTCTCGGATAGGAAATAAGATAAGATCCGAAGGAACATCCTGACCCTTAAAATGTATTTTACAGTCCTTGCAGACTAGGCCAGTCACATATTTATCGGTCAAAGGTATACTAATCTCAACCACATAAGGTAACTTCTCGGGTTGCATATTAACACGTTGCACACAAGTAGGTGTAATGAAAGAATGTATAACACCAGAATCAATCAATACTTTAACAAGTTGATTGAGAATAAAAAAGTTACCTTCCACTACTGCTGCTGCCTCTGGCAACTCCTCCATGTCAACTGCATAGGCCCGAGCCTGAACTCGCTACTGCTGGGGTGCACTGCATGCAGGTCTATCCTGATAACCCTGGGCCGCTGGCTAGCCCTCAAATCTCTGCCACTTGGGGCAATCTCTCATCCTATGTTGGTTGTTGTCGCAGCCCAAACACGTCCCAGCCTTCATCCGACAATCGGCCTCCAAATGGCCCTTACGTTTACAGAAGGTGCATTGCGGAGTTGGGGTACTAACGCTGCCTCCCGAAGAAGCAGAAGCTAAATAAGTAGTTGTACCAGTCTGCTGAGGTCTCGCAACATGCAGCCTATACTGACCCTGAGACTATGCTGGCCTCTGTTGTGCCTGAGGCTGATAAGATCCCTGTTGAAACTGGGGTCTATAAGAACTCTGCTGCCCTTGAGGTCTGTATGAACTCTACTGCACTAAAGGCCTGTAAAAACTCTACTGTCCCTGTGGCTGAAACAACTTCTTGTTCGACTGACTAGAACCCGTTTGATCCCACTTCATTTTCTCCAATTTGGAAGCTGCATTAAAAGCTGTAGGAAACCCATCAAACTCTAATAAGGCCATCAAATCCTGAAGCTCTGGCCTCAAACCCCGAATAAACCTTCGGGCCCTCCGTTCCTAGTCCTGCACAAAGTCCGGTGCATAACGGGATAGCCTAGTGAAATTGGCGTCATATTGAGCCACCGCAGAGTTACCCAGAACAAAGGACATAAACTCCTCTTCCATGCGCTCTCTAGCAAGCCTCAGAATATATTTAGCTCGAAACTATAAGGAGTACCCTGAGCCTCCCAACTTGATCTCCTCGTATGCTACCACTGCTCTGCCTCGTCATCAAGGATAAACATAGCAAAAGTAACATTCCTATCATCGGTATAATCAAGTGGATCAAAAATCTTCTCGATCTTAGTCACCCAAGTCTTGGCCTTCCTATCATCGAGCTCACCCAGAAACCTTTGTGGCATGTACCCTAGGAATTCTTTCAACAAACTGCCCCCGCGATATCCACCACCAGTGTTAAACACACGTTCAATGTTACCCTGCACATTGTGCACCTGTGCCTGCACATTCTGTACCTATGCAACCTACCCTGCCAAAATCTATGCCTCCCCAACTAGGACCTCCATCATACGGTCTATAGCCATAGCTATACGATCATACCCCGGATCTCGGCCCTGAGCCTCATTCCCCTGATCATCACCTTCTCCCTGAGGCCTATTACGAGTTCTCGGACGTCTAGCCATCTTATTAACAAAAAGTTAGCCACAGGTTATAATACGTAGACATGCTATAGACAGTTAATAGCACATAGGAAACAAAGCTCACGTAAGGCACGTAGATCACATAAGAGTTAGTCACATAAACAAGTTAATCACATAATCACATTAACATATACTTCACTTTTCTTTCACTTAGTACACGCTTTCATGTTGATTCCACTACCCACAAACCGAGGATAACCTGGCTTACAGCTAAACATGCGCTTTGATACCACAAAATGTCACGCCCCAACTCGACCCCTCTTATAATCAGTCAGGACGCGGCGAAATTTCGGCAATATAATGTCTGCAATATGGACAATAGAACTCTAAACTAGTTCTTTATAAACACCTCACAATCAACCACAACTTCAACAACAACTTCAACAATAAATAACACATTCAACTACTTCATAAACCATCCAAACAACATTCCAACAACAAGACATATGCCTCCGTCTCAACAATATACATCAAGCTATACTATACATATGTAAAATAGATAATAAATCTAGTCTAGCAACCTAATTATATTCCAAACGAAAGACTACTAAACTAGCATTATACAATCCACTATCTTTAAGTTAAGTTATACAATACAAACTTCGAAACTTAATATGATACAACATGTTACAAAATTCGAAACAACACATGAGCACTCCAGTATAGAAATCAAGGATAACACTCTGGCACTTTGGACTCATCCACATATGGCTCATTCTCTGCCTTCTAAGGAACGTACCCAGGGTCCTACTCAGTTATACCTGAAAGGTCAGCAAAGAGGGTGAGCTTATATATAACAAAGCTCAGCGAGGGTTCAATAGGAAGTTTTGGAAACACTTTCTTTAACCACTTGGGAAAACACCATAGGAGCAATAACTCATAATAACCATTATCAACAATACTATTAAAGCAACACAAGTAACCAAACAATAGGGAAATGATACACTAGTTGGTGTAGCTTCATACTTCATCACGATCTCAACCAACTTCTTATAGCGCCCACTGATACATTTTGGAAGTACCTTATTCTAGACCCACACTCCATGATCATTCTTCGATCATACGAGACAGAGGATAACACATGATAGTTGTGCCAATTTTAACCCGATAAGCTCGATACCACCCGAGATGTGACACACACTATAATGACTCACAACAGTTAACAGTTAACAATTAATATTCTGAGAGAACAACAAAGTAGGTTGTCTCCCGGCACTTCAAGAATCAATAACGAATTCAGCAACACTTCAATCAACTCAACATTAATTAAACCACTAAGGTACCCAAGTTAGATGACAAAGTAGGCCACCCAACTCAACACACATTTGAACATACATTCAAACCCAAGCCTACTCAACACCAACCCAAGTATCAACTGCACAAACAACACCAAACTTAGAGACAACACTTAGCCAATTCAAAGAAAGACTACCCAAACTTCTAAATAGCATAACTAAAAATCTAGCAATCAAACAACCCCCGAACCTTTTACTACCACCTAACCACTCAAGCAACTACATAAACTCCCTCAGAAACCAACCAAAAGCCACCTAAAACAAGCCCAACAAGTCTAATTAGGCAATGCACTCAAAGCTGAATTTTTTGACTTCTACATTGGCATTCAAATTGAAAATTTGGCATTACAACATTACTACACAATAATTAACAAATCTATAGAAGCAACGACAACCCGAATTCAACTACTACAACTACAATTATTTAAAATATCAGCCAAATTATCAATTTAATACTCAAAAAATAAAATACATGTTGCTACCATTTAAAATGACTAAAATTACACTAAGTTGGTCTATATCACCTATCTAGCAATAATCTTAAGACAATTTAACAAAATAACAACTATAAATGCATCAACAAAAATTTGACACAAACTTTAAAAAAATGATCTAGTTTTTCCGTCACCTTTGATCCAAAGAAATGATAGGAATAGGTAGATTAGGTGCCCAACAAGCAAAATCTAACCCGGAATGAAAAGATTTGGCCTAGAAATGAGTTTGCCTTTGAAAATTTTCTTGAAAACCCAAGCAAAAATGTGTTCTTCTTCTTCCTAAGGTGCACAGCTATGTGTGTATGTTTTTGTGGTATTTTGCAACTTATTTTTATTGTATAAGTATTATGCATATATATAAGTAAAATCAATAAAAGAATGCTTGGTCAAAGTTGTCAACTTAGTATTTTTAGTTCATTTTTGCCTACAAAGCATATATATACTAAATCTAACATATATACTATATTTAGTAGAGTACTTTTAGTTGTCAACATCTTATAGAAGCATACATATACATACAATTAAGGTACAAAGCTCAATTTTGCAAAAGAAGTTGAAAATTCACATTATTTGTTTTGCAAATGTATTTTAAATGCATAATTAATCTAAGATCACTTAATATCACATATAAATACATACATATTAATTATAATATAATTTAAATAGATAAAACACATAATTGCAAATAAGGCAAATTTCAGGGTCTCGCAGTAACAACCAGTACAACAACCTATACTATTGTGCATATATTCAGGATGATCAACCTAGATCATTCTAAGTGAGTGATTATTGTATAGATTCTTTATTGCATACACATGTCCCTTCTAACCAAGTTCAGATACCCAAATCACAGAGTTGTTGACCCATATATAAGATCTCACCCATAGTGACTCAAAGTGCAAGAACTTGACTTCGTCAGTTCATCCATGTATGCTCAAGATTAAAAGCATTGGCCCACTTAGAAGCTAGTAGGTATAGGTGACCAATTTTTTGGATAGTACTTATTTAGAGTATCACACCTACGGTGGCCCGTCCAATGCATACACATGCATAAGTGAAGTAAGTCCAGAACCTCATCCATGATCAAGGCAAATCACCCTACTATGAAGGGAACTTATTCACAATAACTTTTACCATAGCAGAGTACACAATTCTACTACTTAGTTATAGACTAAATAGTTTTGATTGACAAGTAACCATGACTTTGACCTTCTATTAACCACCACGTACTTAAGTCAACACTTGAAGTAAGAACCTCATACACATATATATATATGTCAACCACATAAGAGAGAAACATGCTCATAAAGTAAGATGACATTTAATTAATCTTTGCAAATATTCAAATACATTGATGACAAAGTACTAGTGGTCTTTTGGGCACATCTCATTCCTAACAGTAGTATGGTTTGTGGTACCAGTGGTGGTGTATTGTGGTATTAGTGGTAGAGGTTTGTGTTGTGTAGTTTTGGTAGTGGTAGTGGTTTGTGGTGTTGTTTATGGTGTGTGGTGGTGGTGGTGGCAGTGGTATTGGTATTTATGTGTAGAAGATGGAGCAAGAAGAAGAAAAAATGTATGGTGGTAGCAATGGCGATGGTGGTATGTAGAAGGGTGGGGAAGAAAAAGATAACTAAAAAAAATCTATTAATTATAAGGCTAATTAGATAATTTTGTTAACTAGATTAAAAGTGTTATGGTCTTTTTACTCAGTCAAAGCGTTGACCGTTAAATGTTGACAAACGGAAGTTAGATGGAGGGACCATTTTGGGTAATTACCAAATGTGAGGAATTGATTTGGTTTTTGTGAAGACTTGAAGGACTAAAATGGCTTTTTGGTATGGTGTTGGATTTTGTGGTTTGCTTAGTAAGAAGGTTGCTCTTTGCTTTTTGGAATGTTACTTGGGGTTTTTTTTATTGTGGCCATGGTGTATCCTCCGTCGCTCACAATCTACAGTCGTGCCTATCATCCTTGTCTGGCCACGCCCGACTCCTACTTGTGAGCCACCTTTATGGAAACTAAGGTTGCTTTAGCAATTATGATAGGTCTTATCCCACTTGTTTGGTGTTCCCCAACCCCATAGCATTGTGTATCCAGAGTGTGATTGTATGGTTTGTCTGTCTTTTTGCTAGTTGGACCCTTAGTTAGTATACGCCCAGTTTTCTGTTATAAATACCCAGTTTAATCAATAAAATGGTACTTGACAAAAAAAAAAAAAAAACTATGCTTATATTCTTCAAAGTTGCTAAACAATAATTACACAGAAAAAATGTTTTTTTTTTTTTTGTCTAAGACAAAAGATCCAAAATTACGAAGCGGTGCTTTAATACGTTGTCGCATACATTCTTTTTTTGCAAGGAATGAAAAATTGCCACGTACATTGTCACGCCCCAACTCGACCCCTCCTATAATCAGTCAGGACGCAACGGAATTTCGGCAGTATAACAACAGTAAATAGGATACCGAGGTCCTAAACCAACCTCAATAGAACAACATACATTAACTCCACCACCATACAACAAATAACTCATCAATAATTACAACATACATCATAATTATATTATACAATAATCATTCCTCGTTATACGCCTCCGTTCCAACATAATATATAAACCTTAATATACAATACAAAAACATATTGAGCCAATCTAGCAACCTAATCATAAACAAAAGAGAGGCTACTAAGACAACATCAACTAATTCATTAACTTAACAACATCTTATACATTATAAACTACAAAGCAGATAAAAGTCTACTAAGTTAATTTACAAGATAATAAAACATGTACGACATCATGGATAAGACTCTGGAACATAGGACTCATCCATGTAAGGCACGTTTTCCACATTCTCCTCTTCAGGAGGCACGTACCCGTAATCTTGCGAAAGTACACCTGTAAGCATGCAATAATAGAGAGTGAGCTTATATAAAATAAGCCCAGCGAGGATCCGATAGATCTCGAGCAAGGTCTACTAAACTCCTTGGAATAATCCTTTGAGTCAGTAAACACACAATAACATAAATAATACTATTATCACATAACTATATAACCATTCAATAAAGGATACTCTAGTTGGTGTAGCTCCAAACACCATCACGATCTCAACCATTCTTCTTGTAACTCCCCATTACTCACACACCCGAGGTACCTCACTAGCCCCTCCCTCCATGACACCTCCGTCATGCAAGCTGGGGGTAGTCTCTGGCAGTCATGCCATTTTCAACCCGACAGCCCAACGCTGCCCGAGAGGTGGCACACATATACCAAGACTCCATAACAATCATCAATAATCAATCAATCATCAATCAATAATCATCTACTCATCAAAACTAGCATCAATAATCAATTAGACAACAAATAACTAAGTTAGATGACAAAGTAGGCCATCTAACCGAACATGCATTAAACACACAATCAAACTCTAATTTACCCATCAACAACTCACAATTCAATCACTCAACCCACACCCAATCAACTAAGGCTCAATCTAACATTTTAAAGAAAGACAACCTAAACTTCAATTAATCATATCTTACATTCTACTAATCCAAACAACTCCAAATCAGTTTCAAACACCCACCCGTTCAACCAACTACATTAGCCCCCTCGGAAAACCACCATAACACCTCCAAATCATGCCCGATAACCCTAAAACCCTAAGGTGTCAAGGCTGAATTTTTTGAATTTTCACCCAAACATCATAATCGAAAATTCGGCATTACAACGGCGCTACCACGTAATTATCAAACATTTAGAAATCGACGGCAATCGATTCCGATCAACACAACTCAATTTAATCAACATTGAACAAATTAATCAAATTTAAATACCCGAAAAATAAAAATTATGCTACAACTGATAAAAACTCGTAGTATTACAGCTAAATGATCCCCAGCATGTAAGGAGCAATAATCTAACATCAGATTAGAATTCTAACGGTTCGATTTTCAATTCTACGCAAAAATACAAAAGTTGAGTTTTGAGATCCAGAATTTTTCTCTCACCTTTGATGCGATATATGCCTAGGAATGCGTGCAATGCGTGCCCAACAAGCGGAATCCAAGTCGGCACGAAGTTCTACGGACAAAAACTAGGTTTTTCTTTGAATTTTTGCTTTGAAAACCTTGAAAACTCTTTCTCTTTTTCTCTCTTCTCCCTCTCAGTAATGTGTGTGTAATTGTGGGTGTTTTGTGCTTTGTGAGTGTGTGTTGGTGATATAAACTTATTTGGTCAACAATTAAATAAAGTCAAAGTTAGTTTAAGTTAGTATTTTTGTGTTTTCTTGACTTTAAATGCATTTTCTTGATCACCAAAGTTCAAAACATTTATTCAACACCCAAAATAGCTCAAGTAGATTATTTTTAGGTGACAAGAAGTTTTACAATCAAACAATTTCACCCGAGTCGGCTTAAAACTCGATTTTCGCAAAAGTTGGTGTAAAAACCCTAATAAATTCTTAAGCCGATTTTAAAACCGTTTTCATCAAACACATGTCTATTAAAGTCCGTGGTCTAGGTCTAGAAGGGTTAAAAAGACCAGTTTCAAAATTTTAGCGGACGTGTTTCGAAAATACTATTCATTGAAAATCGACGATAAAATTTCTGACTCCGTTTTTTATGAAAATTTCATGAATGCACATTTAGCACGTATTAGGAGTATTGATATCAAAATTATAACATTCTAGGCCCTATAGCACACAAATAGGTCATATGCACGTAAAACGAGACAAAGCACGTAAATCAAGTTAAAGCAGATAAGTGGGGTTTCACATACATTCTTCATACAATGTGATCAACAATGAAGCTTTTGACCCAGGAAAAAAAAATCTACAATGCAGTTAGGATAGGAACTCTTTCTCTCTGTTAATTGGTTTAGTAAGCCTGTCCCTAGAACTTTGTTCACTTATAGTACAAGAAGCTGACCCAACTGGAATCGACTAATGTAAATTATGATTTGTTATATATTACCTTCCAAACAAAAAAAAATGTAATCTACAATCAATTCCCGCTATTAACTTAGTGATTGACTGTTTTAAGTTTGAATGAAAAAAAAAAACCAAAATTTGAGATTGGATTAGTTAAAAAGTCAATTCTTTTTTTCAGGTCATAAACTTTATATGTAATTAATCTAAATTATATATTTTTTGATCTGATCTCTAATTTACGGCTTTGAGGGAAGTGTTACAAAAATCCTATCAAAAAGTCTTCAAAATGCACCTCAGCCATCATAAATTACCTTATAATTGTCCAACAACATTTACTATCTACTTTTACTTCTCCCTAGTTACTATGAAATGCTGGAGACCATATAGTGGAGTTGAACGTAGGTGGTGTTATAATTGCAGTCATAACTTTTGAGACATACAAACCTCAATATTTCATTCTCGCATGTGTCACCAAGCAAAGTTACACATGTGCATGCTAGTCATAAGACATTTTTTCTTACGTAGGACACTACAAGAAAAATTAGTTTCGGTGACGGGCCGTTGCCGTGCCCTCGCTTTTCTGTGAGGGCTCGGCAAGGAAGGTAGTCCCCTTGCTAAAACAGCAAGGGACGTGATAGAGCCTTCCCTCGCCGAAACGGAAAGGGACAAGTTCTTCTCTCACCGATTCGGCGAGGGATGTACCATTCCCTCGCCGAAATAGTGAGGGACAGGGACTTCCCTCGCCGAATTGGCTTCGGCGAGGGATATGCCTTTCCCTAGCCGATTTGGCGAGGGAAGTGTTGTTCCGTCGCCGAAACAGCGAGGGACAGGGACTTCCCTCGCCGAATCGGCGAGGGACATGCCCTTCCCTTGCCAATTAGTTCTAAGTGTACGTTTAACAATTACGATTATTTCATATAACAATTTATGAGTATTTTAAAAGCATTAAATTTAAATTAAATAATATGAATTATTTGTTTTAAATAATTATACAAATAACTAGTGACTAATATTTTTCCTTCTTAAAATGTCCTGGATTGGCGTCTACATATATAACTAAAGCGTCCACATTTCGGCTTTGATTGTAACAATACTTTATTCATCATTACTTACAAAACAAAATATGGATTTTACTATAAATAGAAACATGTTTACAACCTTGAAACAATTTATGGGACAAATTGTTGTCTAGGTGAAAAATAAATTATATATAACATTAAGATTTAATGTACTGCAAAATATAAACAATTACTTCTTTGAAATCAACAAAACAGAATTATAATTAAAGCATTTTATTATAATAGTTAATGCATTACAAACATAAACCTAATTTTACATTGATAATTAATAAAGGATTACATATCATCCTTTTTTAATACAGCAACATAGCGACTTAATACCTAACATAATTAAAGATTACAAATTATTTGCTCGAAATACATAAACACACCTACTTAATACCTAACATAGTACATTGTGATCACTAATACATAACAAGCAGACACTTCACATTAGGCAGAAGAACGTAGTAACATTGTTACGTCTAGTGACAAATTGTACTAATGTCGATGCTTCCAAGATGATAAAAGGTGTTAATTATGTCCATTTGTCGGGTCCGAAAATTTTAAAGGAATTTGTTAATTCTTTATTACGAGCTTAATTATATGAAATGTAATGATGCCAAAGGTGTTATTGAACTTAGGTTCAAGTTTTGAATGGATAAAACTTGAGTCATCTTACATTCTTATTTCATACTAAGTTAAAGTTAAGTTAAAATTTTTAGAGTGGTATGATAATCGGAATTATAGCCATAGTTTTGAAATAGGTAATGGAAATGCATTCATGAATGTAATATTTTGTTTAATATTTCATTGTGTTTGAGTGTGAATGCTTGTATATTGCGTTGTGGCTATTTCTTTTGAGTGCAGGTAATTGGTTAGTCCACGGTACAGGGAAGACTCTGTCTATTTTTCGGGTCCGAACTTATAGCCTTTTAGCGTGGGGTCTTGTCGGACCGTGACATTTTCTGACAGTTTATTTATGTTTTTCCTTGTGCTTGTTTTGTCTGTTTGTATGATGGTTTATCAATTTTTTTTTTGGTATCACTCCTAACTTGTCAATATTATCCACATCTCTACGTGTTTATATATGTGTGTTACAGGCTCGATACAAGGAACTGCTTCAACAGGCATCACAGCCATCAGAGGCATCCAAGTCCGATTCAGCTCCAACGTTTGTTGATCGTAACACATTATTCTTGGAGGTAGTTTGTAGACCACACAAGGGCCGTTTATACGGGGTCGGATCACAGGTCTTTGTGGCGTCTACATCAAACAGTTACCCGGCTGCCGGAAGCCATATCACCCAAAAAGATCTCCAAGAGGTAGTTGCTCAAGACACAACATCTTTGGAAGGCAAGCTGGAACAAAACAACGAGGCGTACAACAAGCTGCAAGACAAGTTGGATAAGCAAAACGAGGCGTACTACAAACTCTAACAAGAGCAGAACGAGGCGTATAACAAACTTCATTGCAGCTACATGAGCTCCAAACACAGCTAGCACTACTTGCTTCAAGGTTACCTGTTCATGTTCCTACACAACAACAGTCTTCGTCGTCTTCGTCGTCTTCGTCTTCATCTTCGAATGATGGTCAAAAGGAATAGAATTTTGAACTTCTTTAATGTTATGACATTATAAAACTCCATTACAATCAGACTATAATAATTTTTGGGTTTACTTTGAACAATTTGTTTAGATTTTTATTAGCTAATTTTATAAATATGTGGTTTATAACTTATTTTGAATTATAAAATATTTAATTGACATGTCAAACAACTTATTATAGTAAATATTATAATGGAAATTTAGAAAAATCTAAATTTACATTTGTGCGAGGGCTTTGCGAGGGCTCGGTGAGGGACAAGTATTCGAGGGTCCGGCGAGGGCACAACGAGTGACGAAAAAAGCGAGGGCACGGCGAGTGCCAAAAAAAGCAAGGGCACGGCGAGGGATGAAAACAGCGAGGGCACAACGAGTGACGAAAAAAGCAAAGGCACAGTGAGGGACAAAAACAGCTAGGGCACGGCGAGTGACCAAAAAAACGAAGGCACGGCGAGGGATGAGAACGACAAGGGCTTGTTGCCCTTGCATAGTAGTCGCCAAATTGGTCCCTCACCGAGCCATCACTAAATGGCGTGGGGTCGGTGAGGGACCCTAATTCACCGACGAAGGTTTCGACGAGGGACGATTCCCCTCGCCGAGACCCTTACGACGAGGGCCCGTCGAGGGGAATCGTCCATCGCCGGAGACAATTTTTGTTGTAGTGGGAAAATAGCAAAAGCCTCATATTCTTGGTTGGGAAATTAATATACCCTCGTGCACATTAACCACAACACAAGTTTTATTCTTATTTTATTTTATGATGGAGGTCGAAACCATATTTTGAACTCGGATTTTTTAATTACAACAGC
Organism: Ehretia macrophylla; assembly: GCA_037974665.1. Classification (NCBI taxonomy): domain Eukaryota; kingdom Viridiplantae; phylum Streptophyta; class Magnoliopsida; order Boraginales; family Ehretiaceae; genus Ehretia; species Ehretia macrophylla. The sequence continues at coordinate 73,837,017 of CM075779.1, forward strand.
TTACTACATAATTATTCTATCAACTCTTGTGTGCACACTAGCCTTGTATTAAATTAACACATACTTTAAAAGCTTAAACTGTATGTTTCTGCACGTGCAGAAATAATTTGTTTCTAAACTATACACGTAGACAGTTTAAATATTTTAAATAAGTGATAGTGAAATATAATATTAAATTTTATCTAAAAATTTAAATTATTAAAGAGAAGTTTGTTATATTTAATTATTCTCTTCTAACACCTAAATGTCATCTTTCAACATCGCTTGGCTATATACCAATATAGTGGAACTCTATATCTATATGTATTCATATATATAGTGGAGTATAGATCATGAGATACAAATCAATCTTGATAAAATTTCCTTCTTTTAGCTGACAAGCAAGAAGTGCACATAAACGTACGTATCGGCCTTCTTGCTTATTCTCTGTTGGTTCTTTTTCCCATTTTGTGCTATATCTTTGTCTTAATATATATCTATATACATACACGTAGTAAGACACAGACAAATACCTAGTAAAAGATTTAGGTATATATCAACATGGGAGGAATGGAAAAGATATGCAACACGATACATGGGCTTAAGCCAGCCATGATGATGGTGTTGGTTCGGACAGGGTCGGCAGTTGTAACTATTTTATATAAATTGGCTGCAAATGATGGAATGAACTTGAGAGTGTTGATTGCCTATCGTTTCGTGTTCGCTGCAGCTATCTTTGTTCCTCTGGCTCTCTTTCTTGAAAGGTAATGGGAATTCTTCTTTCCACTTCTCTTTTTTGCCCCATTAGTCAGATCTTTCTTAAAAATTACACGAAATTCCTACTATGTATCAGAGTCTTAAAAAGAGACTTCTGCATAATGTCACGTCCAATAAATTCAGGAATGCTAACTGCTGCGGGCCTGAAAAGTCAACACCTTCGCTAACTAACTCAATTACATATACTAATCTAATATTTCAAACAGTTCTTCGAAGGAAAAATTATATAATATAGAAAATAAAATTTCTCAATACTTTTGCACCATATATATATATTGCACGCCACGAAATAAGCTCGAATAAAAAACTTGTTTTAAATGCTTCTTTATCACCTGATCTTGCTCTTGCCTAATATTTAAATTCCAAGATGAGTTTGGACAGAAATAAGAGAGAAATAGTAAATAGTATAGTTGTTGAGGAAGTCATATTATCAAGATCCAGCAACTCAAACTCCATGTCACTTTCACGAGCTTCCCTAGTAAAATACAGAGTGCCTAAGGTTATTCTCAATAAAGTTTTTATAATGGATCTTTATTCATTATTTTAGAAACTTATATAGAGATCAAGATCAATTTTAGACTCACTTAGATACTAAGGCAAAAAAACTATTTTAGAGACCAAGATAAAAAAAAAAATATCCCCGGTAACGATCTCTATAAAATCGAGTCTCTCTATTGTGTTAATTTTAATTTTATATAATAATTTGATTATGTGTTATTTTTTTCGTGTATTATTTTTTTTAATTAATTATTATTTAGATTATCTCAGCTTTTTGAACGAATATTTTAATCAAAAAATAAATAAATTACAACAAAGATAACATTTAAAAAATTAAGATTACGTTTAATTATATAATTGAATGAAAAAAACTAATTAAAAATCTCTAATTAAAAAAAAGCTGAATTACAATTAAAAAATTACCTAAACTAAAAAAATATAAACAAAAAAACATAAAATAAAAAAACTATAAAAACTAAAAAAGTTTACCAAAGCAAAAAAACTAAACTAAAAAATTAAAAAAGTAAAATAAAATACAAAACCATAATTAAAAAAAATCTAATTAAAAAACCCTAAATACACTACCTTAATTAAAAAATCTAATTATTTATTCTAATTTTTTAATTAGTCCTAATTAATTCAAAACTTGCATTATAAGTTCCAAGTGTTCAAAATAATACTATTGTTAACTTTCAAACATAATAAATATTAGAGAAGTCAAGTTGAAATTTTGAAAGGTGATTTCACGCGTGTAAACGTAATTGTGGTGATTTTTCATTCAAATTTAACAAATAGATAATGAGGGATTTCAAATAGGGATGAGAGTAAAAAAAAAAAAAAAAAGCAGCAATACAAAGGCCTCCCTTCCCTGCTGCAAACCCCCCCCCCCCCCCCCCCCCCCCCCCCTCCCCGCCCCTTACCCTTTCCCTTTCCCTTCCCCGCTGCACCCTACCCCCCCCACCTTCCCCGCTGTGCTCTTTTACTGTTTGTGTTATTTTTTTTGTTGCTGTTTGTGCTCTTTTTGTACTTTAAAAAAAAAAAAAAAAATCTGACGAGATAAATCTGACATCATCAGATCTGATATTATTTTTTTTAGAAACTCGTCTTGTATAGTCTCCATTTTCTTCAATAAATTTGTTAAAGAAAATGGAGACTATGTGCTATTTTAAAGACTCAAAACTTGAGTGATGTCATGATTTTGTCAAAAAATTATCAAATAGTGTTTTAAAGACCCTAATTGGTGATAGAATTTGACAATGGAACCTCTAAAACAGCAATCATTACTATTTAGAAACTCTTTAGAGACTCCATTGAGAATGCCTTAATAAAATATGGAGTCTCAGCATCTCTAAGTATCCCGCTGATATAAGTGAATAATATTTTCCAAGTTAATTTCCCACATCGTTAGAATTCCTCTATTTAGGCGTGAGTAGTGTTTCTGGAACAAGAACTCTTTAAATTTCCAGATTAATAAATAAATTATTCTTCCATGCAGAATTACCACAACTCCTATTGAACAATACCAAAGGCTTGTTATTTGACCAGACCACATTAAATATATAAAAGTACTGAAATTTGATTTCAGAATTACATAAAACATGTAGTATGTGGTTAGAGCACTTGGGCAAGCCTTGTCATATATATAATTTAGGCGAGTCATGCACATAACAGTAAACCATATGGCTCCTTTATAGGAGAATCGACACATGAAGTTCCATAAATCATGTTCGTTCTTAATCACAACTCTTCAATATGTAATATGTCATATACTCTTTGGTCATTGCCGCATTTCTAGTTTTCGTACACTCAATACTTATTTCAAATAGGTTGCCAACTGGCTACTGGTGACCTTCACATCGAATATCTCACAATTGTCACTAATGGTTTCACATCGAATAGTGAATGAAGTTGGAATTTCTACGCACCCTATCAGTACCCATCCACTTTGTAAATAGGTTGCCTAAATGCACCCTTTTCATTTCATATCACATATGGTTATGGAGGGTATAAATCTCCCCCATCCAACCTGAGTGACCCACTATCAGCACTTAACTCAATTCATAGAAATCCTTCATGGACCATCTTCATGGAAATCCTTGTGTCCATTCTCTATTTATAGTGCATGCGTAGAAATTCCAACGTCAATCTCTATCATTCATCACAGAATTAATGCATTCAAAGATCGATATTAACACTTTATTTTCTTCTTAATTATGATCGTTTTGGACTTTACCGGACGAAGGTCCTGATCAACCGGCACGTCGTCTGATTCTTTTTGAAACAATCTGGAATTACCGGACGACGGTGCCGGTCATCCAGCACCTCGTCATATTAATACAGAACATCACCAAACAATTGCGATTTTCTTTGCAACTTTTAATATAAAGTCATGCTAATCACTTGTATATTATTAAACTCCAGCGCATGCAAATGCTTCTTATATATGCACGATTTCTTTCAGCATATTCAATTATTGCAAAGTTTACTAACAAATGATTCCAAAAAAACACATTCATGAAAGAAAGCTCAAGGTTGTCTTACTCTATTTTACTCTACTCTAATGTCTTTTAAAGATGTAGTGAAAACTCTCTTCATAAGAAGACATGTTCAAAAGAGAAGTATCAATTTGTCAAGAGTACATCAACTGTGGCAAACCATCTTAATTAACAACACATAACTGAATTCTATGAATGCCCTTTTTAATCTTTTATATACCTTTCAATCTTTTCTTTCATTTTTTCTTATTCCATTACTAGTCACTCTTGTCTGTTTCCATAAGCAATTATTGTACTATCACAAGTCGCTCTCTTCACAAAAGCATCAATGACACAAGTCATACGATCAAAAGCAGGACTTTTTTTGGTTTTTGTTTTACATGACATACCTGAAATTCACAAGTTTTCTTCTTGTCTTTCGAGTCTTTCTTTCTTTCCCCTTTTTCTCTTTCCTCCTCATCTTCATGTCGACTTTATTATCACATAATGTAATTACTCAAGTATCATAATTTCTTAAGAAAATATCACATCATCTTACAAGATTTCGAGTTGGTTATACTTACTTCCAAACTTCAAGAAGTAGATCTTAGTTCTTTGTGGTTCAATCCTTTCTGCATATAAACAAATCTCTCGATTCCTACTTCTTAACCAAGTTGTAGTTTTTAGATGAATATTCACAACCAGGAGATGGAGAGAAAACTGAATGCTCTTTTACAAGTAGTTATCTAATCCATTTTCATGCTTTAATCTTTTATCCTATAGAATATTATATCATTTGGTCTAATAGTATGATTCTCGCTTTATATGCGAGAAGTTTCAAAATCGAGTCTCGTGAGTAACATCCTAAGTGATTCAAATGACTTAAACCTCCTTTCAATAAATAAAAAAAATATTATATATTTGCGCTTTACCCTATTTCATTTATTTCAAAATGAAATATACATGATACATGCGATAGCACCGAATACGCCCGTAATTGGCCAGTCGTTACACGTAAAATTTTTATCATTAATGATGGCCATAGATGAAGCAACAAAGTTTCTTTTATGCGTGGAGTCCAAAGAAAGGTTATTCGTAAAAAATTTTGAATTGTAATATTTGAATATGTTATTACTACATTTTAGTGTAAAGAGTTCTTTGATAGCCTTTAGCTTTTGTAGTAATTTCGTGACTATATAATTAGGGAAACCAATCGCATTTTCATTAATTTTCTTTAAAATGATAGTCGTTTTCAAGACTTATTTAATTTTACGAAAGACAATGAAAACTATTACGTACAACACTAATAATTGTAAATCTGTTTGATGCTTTTTTTTAAAATATATAATGAATGTTAAAATCGTGATTCAAACTTCAAATCAGGTCGCTATCAAATAATTTCATCTAATTCTTGAAAGTAATGTACCTGATGTTTTATATCAGACCATTTCACCCAACCTTTGAGTGTAATTTGCCTGATGTTTCATATTGCATTAACATGTTGTGATTAATTTGATGATGCAGGAAAAGCAGGCCAAGATTGACATGGACTATAATCTTCCAAGCATTTGCTTGTTCATTATTTGGGTAATTACATTTCAGTGGGTTAGCATTATTTCAAGCCTTTAAAGATGAATGAATTGACACTAAGTATTTGGTCTAATAGTATAATTCTCACTTTAAGTGTGAGAAGTTCCAAAATCAATTCTTAGAATTAATATTTTAAGTCATATAATATTAACTTGTAAGTCTTCCTTAAATAAATAAATAAAAATGAATGTATTGAATTACAACAATCTCGTGTCATTATCATAATGAGAAACTAAATTATACTTTCTTTCTCCCAAAAATTAATAATACCTTTGACTTTTTCAAGTCCAAGAAGTGTTTACACACTTTTCATCATATTTAGAAACGTGGTCTTAGAAATAATAAAAAAAACATTATGGTCCTATTTGAAAAAGACTAAACTTTTCGACAAATAGAATGAAATAGGTGTTAATTTGCATACATGGTACTTAGAAAGAATATTATGTGCAACGAAAATTACACATGTATACATTCATAGCTAGTTACCTAGATTTCACCACATGCATTTATACATGTAATATATAGTTTTCGTGAATTACCCTTGTAGCACAGATATCAGTATATGGAACTAATGAAGATTCTAGCTCTTAAATTTGAAGCCTCTGAGAGTTAAAAATTCACGCCAAGAAATTAGTTTACCCCACTGAGATATATTCTAGAGAGAAATCCTTATTTTAGACTAACTATTAATTTAATTAATTCTCTCTACTAATAATTTGTCGAATTTCTATTGTATATGACTTCTTAGGTTCGTAATTAATTGACAATGAAAAATATATTAATCCGATTAATATATGATATATTAGACCTAGATCTTTCTAATTAATTTAACTTCCACAAGTAATGAGTGACACCTAGCAGATTATTACAACTACCCAATTAATGATGGAGGAGAATCTCATGAACCTGCAATTACAATTACGATGTAATTAATTCCTTGCATCTAATTTGTTCCTATTAAGCTAGAGTCATGGAGAGAGATGTTGAACTCTTTTACCTACCCATGTGACCAAATATAATTAGTTTGCAATTCATCAATGAATGGTGAAACGATTTCCACTGTTTCATCGGCCAAGAATTTCTAGTTAATTAATTAATATATCGCATAAGGCTCCTAGTGGACGGATTTCATATCGCACACACATATATCACCATGTAGGAATAGATCATAACTACTGATTATAGGATCTAATCCATGATCAATAGAACTAGATTACATTGTAATAGCATATGATGACATTCCATACATGAGATACCCATGGTGTCTCAAGCCTAAGGAATAATCACTTAAGTATAACATATAACAAATTGTTGACTATCTATATAATTTGTTATATGATTGGTCATGTCAAGTCTGTCAGGTGCTTCCCTCCTCTTAAAAGAAAGAATTCTATCCTCACCCATACGGAGAAAGGGGTGAAGGATCATTTATATTTAGAGCTATGAACATCATCTAGCTAAGAATCGAGTGGAAGCATAACATGAAGTTCAAAACTTTCTGGAATTTCAAAGCATAATGTTCGTATAAAACTCTAATCTTGATATCATGTGATTAACATATGCAAAACATATATATAGCAAGTATATATATTGACAAGAGATAGTAGAAAAGTATACCTCTTGTAGACAACTCATGGAAGCCATAGATCTGAATTTTTGCACACTTGATGGAAGACACCTCCTCTTGAAACCACAAGAGCTCTAGTCGGTCCACACGAGCAAAGAATGGCTTCTCCATCTTCATGGCTATTTTTGTGCTAGATCTACCATGGAAGATTTATGAGCTTGTTTGTAAAAAAAGAGAGCAAAACCATTTCCTCCTTCTTGTGTTCTTCATGGCTGCGTTTTTTATGATGAAGAAAAAGAGAAGACTACATCTTCTCTATCCACTTTATTTTTCAGCCATGTTTCTCTATACTTGAAGAGTTGATGAAGAAGACTTCTTCATCTCTTTCTTGTGTTTTCCAGTGTAGAAGCAAGAGAGAAGAAGACAAGTCTCCTTCTTTTATTTTTCTTGTCTCTATTGGTTGAAGAGAAAGAAGACAAGTCTTCCTTGTATTTTGTGGTCTTGTCTCTCTTGTTGACTTTCTTGTAGGACAAAAAATATACATATGTTGTGTAGTATTATTCCACTAATGGAATAATATACATATATATATATATATATATATTGTGTAGTATTTTTCCACTAATGTAATAATATACATATATACATCATATGTATATTGTGCAGTATTCTTCCACTAAGGCATTTAAATATTCAACCTAATCACCATTAGTTGAAATTATGAAAACAACTTTTTCATATTTCCACATTAGCCCCAACACTTAATAATAATTGCATATTGGCCCCAATAACTTTTAAAGGCCAATTACACCATTGTTAACTCCTTAACAATTCAAGAGAAACAAAATATTATTGTTAACATTTTAACAATTCAAGAGAAAACTAAATGCAATTGTTAACACTTTAACAACTCAAGAGAAATTAAATCAAGCTCAATAGAAAAACCATTCACCGTGCTCTATTGTGTGTGACTTTCTAGATTCCCCACTATATAGCACTGAAGAAATGTTGAACACTTTCAATGTTAATCAAACTATTCGATTTGTTTAGAGAATGCCTCCCGTCATTCTCAAAACACCCTCAGAGTTCTTGAGTGACGTTCTAGCTACTAACGTATCAAGACAGTTTATAAAGTAATGAATTCTTATTCAAGTGAATCCATTTATGGTCTCCGATTATCGTACAATCCAATCCTTCCATTAATTGTCTCTTCGAGCAAGAACCATGATTCGATTAAGTTCATAAACTCGATACTATGCATAGATCTAATTGGTGTAATGAGAGATGACACATGCAAAACCCTTTCTCCATCATTCATATATTGGCCAAGAATTTCCTCATTAAACAACCAATCTTAGATCGCATAGGACATCGCCTCACGTCGGAGGTTAATGGATCCTATCTTGACCACTACTTATCAATCACTATATCGGACGAATGAAACTATGAGAAGACATATCTTATCCCGTTTGTCGAGACAAGCATTATCCAAACGCTAGAATCAAACCCCAATACATATGACAATAGTAATGTCTCAAGTATAAGGATTATATGCACAATCGCAACGGATAACAAATTATTAATCTAAAGTCATGTAATTTGTTATTCACGTCACATTCAGTGAACTATTTAACTAATAGTCACCCACATGTTTGTTAGTCGTATTCCTATGCTGTTATGGCATGTGGCTCACCATCCTTTAATATTAACATCCCTATGTTAATCAAAAGGTAACAACACATGTGATAGTCCGTAATAGATTATTGAAGTCCCGATCAAATAATCTAAGGACTATGAACACTTTAAGTATTTATCATATTAAAGAAATATGCCAACATATTCTAAACGCTTTTAGAATAAATTCCTATACTGAAAATACTAGGGACTCATTCATACACATAAAAGAAGAAGAGTATGAATGTGCTAATTATATCAATATGAAAATACACATATATAGACATAGATGCCATAATGTACAAGTTAATGTCAAAATGCCCCAATATATGTCATCCAAATATGTAGCATTAGGGCATATCTCTATCTCTAACAATCTCTCACTTGCACTAATGTTATGTTACATAGTATTAGCACAACATACAATGGTATCGAATATCCATCTTCTCAAAATGAGGACCTAGCTGTGACAGATTCATAGTTACTGTTAGTGGGTCAACTACATCGAGAGATGTGGCCGTTTTCTGCAAAGACATATCTCAATATGATTATTGGCTACAAATACAACACATGATGATGAAAATACTTTTTCAAATGTTTGGACATACAGTGAGACCTGAGTTCCACAAGCTTGTGCAGTAGCTCTGTATAGTCATAGCACAAAAGCATCACAACTTCACGGTAGGAACCATAACCAACTCGTATGATTTCCTCGATCCAAATAACTTCTTTCGTAATATTACATATCACAAAAGGCATGAGTTATGTAATTGAATCTACAGTTTGTTCAGAACCTTTCTAACTTACTGAGCTCCCACTAAAAATAAACATGAACCCTAACATAGACATTCTATTATAAGATTCAGATTAAGAATCTGAACTAGTAAATCTGTCACTACGGAATTTACCTCCTCCATAAACTAAAATATATCTTTAGTGCTTCCCAAGTACTTAATAATATACTTCAATTCTATCAACCATTCCCAAACCTAGATTGGATTGATATTTACTTGTAACACTTTACAGTTTGCGTAATATCAAGTCTTGTACATAGTATAGCAAATATGAAGTTACTATAACTTGAATACAAATTTGCTACGCAACTAGAGTTTCTTGAACACCTTCAAAAATACTATTTGTACAATTTAAGGAATATGCCGAGTAATCTTTTCGTCCTATTATCATAGCTACGAATTCACAAGATACAAGCGACAAGTTCTAAATGGAGAACATTTAATATAACTAGACTATAATTAATATCACAACACACATATCATCATCCATGATATCCAAGTCATTATTATTGTAGTCATAGAAAAGTGGATGCGCTCCTACTATTCTTTTGCAATCACAAGGTTCATCCACATTTTAAATGAAATCTAACTCTTTAATCTCATTTGAATTGGACGAAACAATTCCAAGAAATTTACTTAAAAATCCACAAGTGGATTTATCAAGTACGCACATATTACTCATATCTATTGATCCAAATCATTAATATAGTAACACAATGTACTATAATGTCTAGCATAATACAAAGAGACTTAAGCACAATTATTGGTAAAAAGACTTCATTGTAGTCAATCATTTGGCTTTGATTGTATCTTTCAGAAACCAATATAACCATAAAAGGTCATTACCTTTTTCATTAACTTCAACATTTATCTCAGAGATCAATATCCAGATTAAGCTAAAGTATATGGAGTCTAATCAATATGTTTTACATTATATAGTTTCTTGGAATCAATATCAAATATACCGTTTCTTTGTAAATTGTAGGATCAAATAATTGATCATTATCTCAAATACACAAACAACTTTTGTGCTTCCAAAAAGATATCCCTATATTCTTTTAAAGAATGAGATACACTACTAGATTTTCAAAGATCTTGTGTGATAACACATCTCGGACCTTATTGAATAGATTCATTACTTTGGTCTAGGTGATTTTATAGCTTTAGAGGATACATCCTCAATTTCTATTTTATTAGAAAGTAACATCTTTTTGAACAAAACATTTTCTTCAAGAAAGATTACAATATAATAGATCATTGAACATTGATCATTAAATAGAAATTATATCCTACAAAACTAGGATATACTATAAAATTACCTTTAACCAAAACTCCAACTAGTCCTTTAAAAACTTTTCAATAAAAGTAGGACAAACCAAAATTAACATATTTAATCCTTGGTTGCTGTCTAACTTATATCAAATATAAAGTTCTAGCAATAGTAAGAATTTACTATTCAACATAAAATTAAATTGAGGAAAGTATGACCCACAAATAAATATAATGATTAGTCAAACTAATCAACAACTGTACTATGTCCAACAAAGCACGGTTTCTTCACTAAGAAAACCCTATTTAATTGTGGTACACCGGACATTGTTAATTTCGATACTATATCAAAATTTTAGAATACTCAAATAAAATAGTACTTAAGTATTTTACCTTCACGATCTAATCATAAGGCACTAATATATTTTACTACACGAGCCTATTCACAAATAGCTCTAAATACATCTATATGTACTAATCCAAATAGCCTAGTAGTTTTAATCCTTTATCAAACAAAGGATGACTTGGTTACCATTCCAATAAATAAGATGTATAAGTTGAACAAACCAACCTAATCATCATCTTATTATTTAGAAAAACCTAATCATGTAGAAACTACAATTAATTTGGATTATTGAGTAATCTTAAAATTTGATGGATGGTTATAACGGTTGACAATATGTTTGCAATACATTTTTTTGTCCATATCAAGATAATAAAGACTACACCATAATGTGCTTTTATAAGCTTTAGGAATATACATTTTATTCCTAATATCATTTAGGTATAATCCTTAAAATATAAAATATGTCCAGAAGGCATCCCAACAAATTGTTTTTAGCTAACGCAACAACATTTGTTTCATTTGCTAACACTGAAAATATTCCACGCTTCCGAAAGCGCACTACTGAGATTAAGATTCTATCCTCGAACACATTCACTAATGTTTCACTAGAATCCATAAAGTAGTACCAATCACAATCAAAGAAGATTTATAATTCATAGTAGCTTTACAACCTTGACATTCAAACTATAAAGATACTTGGGATTAAAACCTCTTTTAATGTCCGGTTTTAAGGCTATGAAAACATCATTTACACATACCTATACAATCCTTAATTTTCTTCTTAGATATGCTCCTACTGGCTAATAGAAATCATTTCTTTTTGTCTTTCTTCTTTGCATTACCACTAACCAAAGAGGAAATAAAAATATGAGAATGAATTCCATTTATATCTAATATTATGCATTAAATATGCTTACCACAAAATCATTTGCTAGTTTAAAATTATATTCTTTACATCTTGCATACCCTTATGCAAACTATGAAAGAATACAAATCATTAGCATATTTAATTTGTTTTACTTATCATCCATAAGTATTACAACTTTTCGTTTTGATACATTATTAAGATGAAAAATAATGGAGCATGTAATTCTAAGATTTTATTAAGTTTCTAAGAACCATTCTTAGATGATAACGTTAATCAAAAATTTGGTCCGATTGCGCGATATAATGTCTAGTTAATTAAAATAACGGGTTCATTATTGTAGCCATAAACGTATGCAAAAAATAAGATTGCTAGTTGATATAAACTTGTTAAAACATTTAATTTGGCCTTTAATTAAATTATATCTCCCACTAATTTTATCGAGTCCCACACTTCCTAAATGAGATCGTGAATCTAATTAAAGATTCATTAGTAGGTGACCATAGTTCTCTTTAATATGAATACCCCTCAGTTTTGGTGCATTATTGGAATATACATACAAAAAGTTAGCAACGATTACTATCTACATAACTATATAGGATATGACCATTTTGCCCCTAAATCATCGTAACCTCAGCTTTGGTGCATTATTGGAAACGTGATCTAGTTAGATTATACCCACCGTCACAGTATTGCGGCAATTTGAATCCCGGACCTCAGCTTTAGTGTGTTATTAGCCTCGTGATATTGGAACAACACAACATCATTATGTTTGCTAGGTAAACATAATACTTTAATGGAATATGTCTTCCTACATTTGGGTTAACCAAGACATACCCAATCGAGCAAATATAACCTAGGATAGTGGAGGGCAACGATAAACACTTCTACCGCTTTACAATCTAATATGTTTGCACGTTTGAAGATTTTGAATTTAATTAGGTCTCATTTTGCACATTAGTTAATTTACAAGCATACATCACATATAAGCAAATAAATAAACATACATGCAAAATTATACATTATGGTGGATCATGGACTTGGACTATGAATTAAATCAAGACAAAAATAAAATCTAAACAAACACATCAACATGTCTTTTTTAGTCTTGTCTTCTTGAATTCTTCAAAAATCCAAAGCACCTCCAACTCCTTGAAAATCTCCAACGGTCTTCTTGCAAACTTTTTGTAGAAATTACATACATTATGTCTCACTATAAATTTCTCTCAATTGCAAGAAAATAAAACGAGACATATGTCTCAATTACATACTAATGAATGATATAATTAGTTACAACGCCATCTAATGAAATTATAACTAATTAACCATTCATTAACCAAGTCCATGATCAAATTCACCATTTATCATCCAACATCACAATGTAAGATAAAACTCATAAAGCATAGGATATGCATCATATACATAAATAATAAAGCTAAACAAGCAAGCTAATACAAACAAATGTATCCAATACATTAAATAAATAAAAGGCATGTTTGCAATAAGTTTCATATCTTGAGATTTTAGCATCTCATGTTAAATAACACAAATGAACTAGATAAAACCAATTTTAAGTCCATACTTGTTCAATAAGGCACAATGCAAATCATTTGTTAATTTTATGGCCCAATTTGAGTTCCAAGGCTTATTTTAATCTTCACTAAGAAAAACAATCTCATCTAATCTTATTAGACTAAAGCCCACTGATTTTTAAGCCCATTGGACTTAACCAAAATCAAACCAATTAGTCATTACTTTCAATTTATGACCCATCATAAATCTGCTGCACATATACCAACTATTTTGACTCGTTTAGCCTATCCACAGTTCTCCAAAAATTCTGAAATTTTACAGAGATGTAGCTCTTCGAGTATAGATAGTTTTAGAATCAAACAGAACTCAATTCGGAGTTAAATTGACTAAGTTATGTTTCTTAGAACACAATTGTGCAAACTATCCAACTTTACGCGAGAATCAGTGAACTTACTGATTTTGATTTTTTTGAAACCCTTAGCCACGAAATTAGGAGATGCATATTAGAGGATTAAATATTCTACTATCTCTATAGCATAACATATCCAAAAATCAGCCAAATATAACAATATTTACTATGCCAAAAAAGTCGCGCAAAAACAGTGGACAGAAACATTTTCAGAAATGTTAAAACTCTTTCCTTGTTCTTTTGTGCTCAAGACTTTAGAAACTTTAAGCAAACACATATGTAATCACATGAACATCAAGTCCTTGCTCTGATACCACTTGAAGGATCACTTACATTTAGAGCTATGAACATCATCTAGCTAAGAATTGAGCGGAAGCATAACATGAAGTTCAAAACTTTCTGGAATTTCAAAGCATAATGTTCATATAAAACTCTAATCTTGATATCATGTGATTAACATATGCAAAACATATATATAGCAAGTATATATATTGACAAAAGATAGTAGAAGAGTATACCTCTTCTAGACAACTCATGGAAGCCATAGATCTGAATTTTCGTACACTTGATGGAAGACACCTCCTCTTGAAACCACAAGAGCTCTAGTCGGTCCACACGAGCAAAGAATGGCTTCTCCATCTTCATGGCTATTTTTGTGCTAGATCTACCATGGAAGATTTATGAGCTTGTTTGTGAAGAAGAGAGCAAAACCATTTCCTCCTTCTTGTGTTCTTCATGGCTGCGTTTTTTATGATGAAGAAAAAGAGAATACTACATCTTCTCTATCCACTTTATTTTTCAGCCATGTTTCTCTATACTTGAAGAGTTGATGAAGAAGACTTCTTCATCTCTTTCTTGTGTTTTCCCGTGTAGAAGCAAGAGAGAAGAAGACAAGTCTCCTTTTATTTTTCTTGTCTCTATTGGTTGAAGAGAAAGAAGACAAGTATTCCTTGAATTAAGGTTGTCTTGTCTCTCTTGGTAGAAGAGAAATAAGACAAGTCTTCCTTGTATTTTGTGGTCTTGTCTCTCTTGTTGACTTTCTTGTAGGACAAAAAGTATACATATGTTGTGTAGTATTATTCCACTAATGGAATAATATACATACATACATATATATATATATATATATATATATATATATATATATATATATATTGTGTAGTATTCTTCCACTAATGTAATAATATACATATATATACATCATATGTATATTGTGTAGTATTCTTCCACTAAGGCATTTAAATATTCAACCTAATCACCATTAGTTGAAATTATGAAAACAACATTTTCATATTTTCACATTAGCCCCAACACTTAACAATAATTGTATATTGGCCCCAATAACTTTTAAAGGCCAATTACACCATTGTAACTCCTTAACAATTCAAGAGAAATAAAATATTATTGTTAACATTTTAACAATTCAAGAGAAAACTAAATGCAATTGTTAACACTTTAAGAACTCAAGAGAAACTAAATCAAGCTCAATAGAAAAACCATTCACCGTGCTCTATTGTGTGTGACTTTCTAGATTCACCACTATATAGCACTGAAGAAATGTTGAATACTTTCAATGTTAATCAAACTATTCGATTTGTTTAGAGAATGTCTCCCGTCATTCTCAAAACACCCTCAGAGTTCTTGAGTGACGTTCTAGCTACTAACGTATCAAGACAGTTTATAAAGTAATGAATTCTTATTCAAGTGAATCTATTTATGGTCGCCGATTATCGTACAATCCAATCCTTCCATTAATTGTCCCGTCGAGTAAGAACCATGATTTGATTAAGTTCATAAACTCGATACTATGCATAGATCTAATTGGTGTAATGAGATATGACACATGAAAAACCCTTTCTCCATCATTCATACCTTGGCCAAGGATTTCCTCATTAAACAACCAATCTTAGATCGCATAGGACATCGCCTCACGTCGGAGGTTAATGGATCCTATCTTGACCACTACCTATCAATCACTATACCAGACGAATGAAATTACGAGAAGACATATCTTATCCCGTTTGTCGAGACAAGCATTATCCAAACACTAGAATCAAACCCCAATACATATGACAACAGTAATGTCTCAAGTATAAGGATTATATGCACAATCGCAACGGATAACAAATTATTAATCTAAAGTCATGTAATTTGTTATTCACGTCACATTCAGTGAACTATTCAATTAATAGTCACCCACATATTTGTTAGTCGTATAACTATGCTGTTATGGCACGTGCCTCACCATCCTTTAATATTAACATGCCTATGTTAATTAAAAGGTAACAACACATGTGATAGTTTTTTAATAGATTATTGAAGTCCCGATCAAATAATCTAAGGACTATGAACACTTTAAGTATTTATCATATTAAGAAAATATGCCAATATATTCTAAATGCTTTTAGAACAAATTCCTATAATGAAAATACTAGGGACTCATTCATATACATAAAAGAAGGAGAGTATGAATGTGCTAATTATATCAATATGAAAATACACATATATAGACATAGATGCCATAATGTACAAGTTAATGTCAAAATGCCCCAATATATGTCATCCAAATATGTAGCATTATGACATATCTCTAACAAGCGGATGGGTAGAGGAACAGGTAAGGTAGGCACCTTAAGTTTACCAATCTTAGTGATTGGCTAGCAATGATTTCCAAAAAAGAAAATCCTCACTACAACGAGTCCCATTGTCGTTCTGTCATTTGGCTTATATTCTTCATTTAGCATTTAGACTAAATGACTCCATAAAATTATGACTCTTTGACTGATAATAGAGTAGCTTCGATGGTGGACCACACTTGGAAGAAAAAGTAAAAAAAAGGACGAAATATAGTGATAATTTGATTCTTTATCAATGTAGTAAATATGAGCGAAAATTGAATTTATTTCTTCGTCTTTATTTACAAAAAAAGAATAAAAAATAAGAGTAAGCTGTGACACGAATTTAGTTCTTTTTGCGAACTTGATGTCAACCAATAAGTACATATCCATCTTCTAGTGCAATATGAGACTCATTGACTTTATCATTAATATCTCATATTAATCAAGGTAGTGAACTGTATACCGATATGTTTAGATGAATTAACACCCAGTTAATTCATTTTATGATTGGAGACTATTTTGAAATTTATGCATTGATTATAGATTTTGTAACTCATATTCTTAACGAGTTAAGAATAAGACTTATAAGATAATTTTAATGATTTTATTTATATATAATTAGTATATTAATTAGAAGTTAAATAATTTCTTTAATAAATAAATTAATACGAAATTTCATGTCTTAAAATACAATAAATTGGCTTTTCGAATGTATAGCCTAACCATAGGTGATCATGCATATTGAAAGATTACTATAATATAGTTATAGATATCTTCTAAACAAAACCAAGAACTTCTTACTCTTCTTAACGTAATTTTGATTTGCATTTTTTGAAAATTGGAAATTTATAATTAGCGCTTTCTCAGATCCACTGAATCTGATTTTGTTGGATTATTTGACCAAAGGTACAATAGCCAACTGACCATATATATAATGCATGGTACATTAAAAGATTACTGGAATGCTCCATAAGCGACAAAGTTGTAGGAATGTACACTTATATTAATTAATGGCTTTAATTATATTGTCGTTGCTCATTCTAAACGTTACGTTTACCTCGAAAATTACATGCAGGGGATCGATGGTACAAAACCTATATGCCGAGAGTTTAGCCTTAACCTCGGCGACATTTGCTGCAGCTATGATCACTCTCGTACCAGCAGTAACATTCATCATGGCTATATTTTTCAGGTAGAAATCCACATACATTCTCATCAACGTATGATTCGAGGGTGATGCAGTTTGGTTCCAGTGGGAACTGTTCCATTAACTTCCACTAGGACATTTTAACTATTTTATAATATTTTAATTGAAAAATAAAAAAACTTTTATAATAAGTGTCTTATTGCAATAACTTTTTAACCTCTATATAAACTACAGCCTTCTGCAATAGTTTTATTTTATTGTAATGATCAAATTCTTTTTATCACTTTTTATTAATAATTGGTTATAAGATTATTTTTATACAACAGTTTTAATATTATAGGTTAATTGTAAAGATTTTTTAAACTGCTGTTGCTTATTTACAAAAAATCAGTGCAGTAGAGAATTTGTAATGATACTATATTCAAGGGGACTATATATACTGGTTAAAGTTATTTGTAACGGTTTTTAGTATTTTGCAATAGTTTTAGTTATTATAACAAATAAAAATGTGATAATATCTCAATTTATTTTTAAAATATTTATGTATTTTTATCCAAGAAGCTAATGAATCCTCACTTAAAAAAAGTTATATTCGTATGACTGTTAAATTACATATTTTATACTCTATTAAAATAAACTGAGATCCATTTCCGGTACGAGTAATTGTGAATGAACTCAAAAAATAAAAAGAAAGTAAAACAGGTCTCTAATTTTTGTCGTCTTTGTGGGTCGCATCAGGTTGGAGAAGCTGCGGTTAGATAGCATGGCAGGCAAAGCAAAGGTGATGGGAACATTGATAGGCATAGGTGGTGCTATGCTTCTGACTCTCTATAAAGGTGTCGAAGTAAAAATCTGGTCAACAAGGGTTGACCTTTTGAATCAAAATAAACATCACCATGGTGGACACATGGCAGCATCCCAGCAGAAAGAAGCAGTTAATCACATTCTCGGTCCTTTATTCGGAATAGCCAGTTGTTTCTCTGCTGCATTTTCTTTAATGTTTCAGGTGATTTAGCAACATGCATTCTGAAGACTTACATAATTTTTGTGTTAAGCTAACCGCCATTCAGTTGTGATATAAAAGTAGATTTTACATGTATATAAAATTTACTTGTGTGTTAGTGAGCCATATAGATGTCAGCCGAAAATTAAACCTAATCTGCATATAGTTGCATGCACTAATATTATTCATTTATTTTTTTTATCTTTGATTAGACTAAGATGAGCGAGAGGTATCCTTGTCCTTATTCCAGCACTGCTTTGATCTCTTTGATGGGATCACTTCAGGCCGTTGTTTTTGCTCTTTGTATAGAGAGAGATTGGAGCCAATGGAAGTTAGGATGGAACATTGGACTCCTCGCCGCTGTTTTCTCGGTAAGTGACGAAGAGTAACTTATATCACGCAAGAGGTGATAAGTAGCATTATTGTGCAATTTTGTTACGCATTTACAACTCAAAATTTCGAAACCCACCCAACCCTTAAACACGACCGATTCACAATTTTTTACAGATTATATATCTTGTTTGAAGCACTTATTGATGATATTAATTTATATGATCAATATCATGTAGGGAACAGTGGGCTCAGGAATGATTGTTACCATTACGATGTGGTGTGTGCGAATAAGAGGCCCGTTGTTCGTATCAGTTTTCAACCCTTTGATGCTCTTAATCGTAGCAATTGCTGGCGCAATATTTCTTAATGAGAAATTATACTTAGGAAGGTACATAAATCATGATTAATGGACTACTCCTGAAATGCTTATTGATTTGAATTTTTTAAAGTTCTTAGAAATTAAATCTCATTGTAGTTAGTCAAGGTAAATCTAAGTAGGTTGTGAGGGTCACAACTTTCACTAACCCTCAAATTGTTTTGAAATACTACTAATTAAAATAGAATAATCATTTAGCCTCCATGACACTATTAATCCTAATCTCTAAAATTATTTAATCCTCACTGATAATTACAAGATTATCAAGATTCTGATCAATTAACTTAGGTCCCTTACATTGACCTCTCTGTTTTATATAGTGTGCTAGGAGGAGCGGCGATAATATGCGGCTTATACACAGTACTGTGGGGAAAAAGCAAGGAAATGAAAAGAGACAATCCACTCATGCCGTCAAGGAGCTTAAGAGGATCCCAACCAGAAGCAGATGATGCTGTCGACAACAAGAAGAATCAAAATTTTCCATGCTAGCAACATGATTGGGATTGCACCTAATTTTTCCCTCGCATCAGATGATGATGAAATATGTAGGGAAGAAAATGTAGAAGAAGGAATTAAGGAATAAATACATAACACCGGTTTGTAGTTTGTCCAATTGGCTGATCTGATATGTTTTGAGAAATGGTATATTACCAATATTTAAAAAACTATTTGGGGGCGTAATTGCTACTTTTCAAAACCACACGATTAGATCAGCAAATTCGACAAATAATAGCAGGTGTTGTGCATTTTATTTAATTTTAAGTGTAAATGGGGTATCTGACCACACAAAAAAAAAAAAAAAAAAACCGTATATGGGGTATACATTATCGAGATGGCTATTAGTTATAAAAGATGGGCTATTAGGCTGAAGAAGCTCCAAAAACATTTTATTTTCGTTTTTTTTTTTTTTTTGGGTCCAAATACAGCAACCGTTTTATTGATACTTGATAGATCAAGCAAAATTAACCAATCCCTTGCCAAGATAGGTCAAGGTACGAGATAGTTTGAAGTTATGTAAAAATGTTGCTAACTCAATCAATAGATAATTGACTGTACTTGACCGTCTTTCCTATCCAGTCTGCAGCCGTAGCCGCATTAACTCTTCTTTTTGTCGGTGATGCATTCAAAACCTCGAACGTGGCTCCTTTATAATTTTATACAATATTTATTTGAATTAATGATACATATCACCAAATATTATCTATAGGTTATATTAATCATAGTAAACTAATCTTCCCAACCTTGATTAGAAAGCATAAAATACGAGAATTTAAACTACCATATTTAGGGAAAAAAAAATGGTATCCCTATGATTCCAAAAAAAAAAAAAAAAACATATTAAATGATTTTACATTTTATTGCAAGTGTTTATTGCGTACCGTTTGTACATCATACTCAAATCTATTATTCAATATGAATCAAATATTACTTATCATCTTTCTCTTTTATTCAAAAGAATGATATTTTTTTCTATACAATTTATGCTAACTTCCATTATAACGAATAAAAAAATAATCTAAAAGCATGACAAAGACTACTCAACCTATCTAACTCCACCATGTATTTGTTTTTCCTAGACCAATAAACAAAGGCTATGCATTTTTACAAATGGTTGATGCAACATAATTGATGAGGACATCAAGGCTGCAAGGAATGTTCAAGACCCAATTCAAGTTCTAGTTGGTCTAGTAACGAGTGTAATACCTCGATCCCTCACGAGACCGGAACCCCGATCCAATACCCGACGTCACGAAAATAAGAGAAGACGGACGAAATCTCTCCTATTTATAGGGCTATCAGTTCACCTGTATACTGTAAATTTATCCTCAAAACCACAATCCAACTCCAAGATACAATCCTATCCTCCAATGTCATCATATGCAACGAACTCTTCAAGGTCATCCGAGCTTTGAAACCCAACAACATAACACACAAGCATGCAAGGTTAATTCTATGGGAACCTTATCTTTTAAGTTCACTTATCATACCACTCTAATTTTAATTACGAATCTTACTTGTATATTAAGTCCAACCAACCAACATTCTTAAACACACAAGCAAGCACGTCTTTTAAGCATCAAAAGTAAATCATAAGTTATTACAATCCACTCATAACTACCAACTTATACAGGACTATAACCTTACATTATATTACAAACTTCCAGGACAACAGGAATTTACATAAGGTTCTATGATCTCAAAATAGAACATATAGGAGCAACAACTTGCACTTTCTGCACATAGACCAGCACATAGCACCCAAGCTCAGCTTTTCCTGAAACATGTTGAAAAGAGGAATGAGTAACTAAAGTTACTCAATGAGGGAGGGGAACAACAGTAAACCTAGGAGATTTCGAAAATCAGTTCGTACAATGCATCAATAAAACAATTAACTCAAGTAACACAATATACCAAGACAATTGAATAAAGCATTAAACACAGTTAAAAGGATACGGTTCATCTTCTTGTCTTCAAGCTCGAACCATGAACTATGATCTTCAAGCAAATGCCGAGAAACCCCTTATTCCTCTAAATGGAGTACTTTGGATGTACCTACGACCCATGTAATACCCCGACCCCTCACGAGATCGGGAATTCTATTAAACATGCTATATTCAACCCAATACCAATTCCCGGGCACAAAATTTAGGGAAAACGAACAGAGTCTCCCCTGTATATAGGACGAATAGTTCACCTGCACATAGAATATAAATGGACCAGTACTGTATCCAAACATTCAACATCTCCTCAAGGCCATCCGAGCCTTGATTCTCAACAAACAAACTCAAACAATTATACATTTCCAAATTCAACGACTATCCTAACTCTTTTCCTTTAGACAAGCACGAACATGTAATGAATTTAAACCTTACCAACCTATTACATAAACTAGGTTATCATACCACTCTAATGACCTAGTTAAACTTAAATTACATTTCTTTATACATCGAGTATATACAATTTATGGAAGTAAAACTTTACAACTTTTGCAACTCAAGCCATATAACACTTAAGGTAACTCTTCAAGCATGAACTATCATGTAAACACGAACTTTCTTGCTAGCACAACATTTCCTGAAAGGTGGGTAATGAGGAGTGAGTATACAATCATGTTTACCCAGTGAGGGATGGAAATAGTATACGGAAAGCATTTATAAGGGGATTCGTGCAATGCAACAGTTATGTACAAGTAAAACCATTAAACGATTATCATGACAAATAAGCAATAAGATACCACACATTGAAAATGATACGATTCACTTTAACCCTCAAACACTCCATAATTCACTTGATCTTCAATCACGAACCACGAACCTCGATCCACGAACCTCGATCAATGTGCTGGCATAAACCCCGAACACTCCAGTAGGTGTACTCTAGATGTACCCCAAAAATCCTATGACCCAACACCCCCTGGCAATCTCCGGACCAGGAGAGTGAGGGACTCGAGCAAGGAGATCGAATATCCACTGACAAGCCCACTGCCGTCTAGCCGATATCCAATACATCCGCCCCTGACACTATGGTTGCGCAACCACTATGCAATGCACTTAAATCCAGTGATAATATAACAATAGTATAATGCAATAACACATAGGAGGGACAACAAAGTAGGTTGTCTTCGCACAAAATGTCACAATCAATAAGCACACATAAATTCAAGCAATTATATTAATTCTCATAATTTAAGAACCATAAAATAACTAAGATGCATATATAGGATGAAAACTCCGTCACCTCAATTTAGGCTAAGTATAAGTAAGAGAATAGCTTAGATTCTCTCCAAACCTCCATGAATTAACTCAAGCATTTACATATTCAGACATTCCCTACTAATTCACTTTCTTGAACCTAAACATTGGCAATCAAGATAGTCATTAAAACATACTTTATTTATACCCATATTCCGAGCAAATAAGCAACACAACTTATTTAGCACCTAAGCCTTCATATTCAATTAAGGCAAGTGATAGAACATATACAAAATCAAACCATAGCTAACAATCTTCATATTACTAACTAAGTTAGACATTTAAACAACTAACTTAAAATAATCCACAACTCAACTACTAAAACATGCTTTAAAATATTTACCATGCATTGCATTCAACCAACAAGAGTTATATTCTACATATTAAGGCATTCTTGTTCATAAGTTACATAAAGCATAATAAAAGCATAATTGCACATTCTATACTTCATACAAGCTTTTCACAAACACTTGATATGTAACTTGAACTTAAAGTTAGCTTAACATCATATCTTCTTTAAATCTACCATTAAACTTGCAAATCATTATACTACCATTAATAACTCTAAAACGTTAGCTAGCAACATTACAACATATAGCAAGTAGAACTTCACGAAAACATGCCCACTTATAAATCTTCAAATAGAACCCTAAATTTATCAAATTTAATACCTATCCTATTGACCTCTAAACTTTCTAGTTTTTATGTATAAACGTAGCTCTTCGAGTGTAAATAATTTTAGAATCAAACGGTGCCTAATTTCGAGTTGAATTCCATGAGTTATGGCATTTTCTGTGCAACTACTCTAAACTGTCCTGCACCAGCGATTTCAGGACACATTTCAGAAATGCTTATATCGGAGAGTCAAAACGTTAAAATTAGCCTTAGCACCAGAAATCAACATTTGCTCAAAACTGCCTAATCTAATTGTTGTACAATTTTTGTTAATCTCTGAGCTCGTTTACTATCTCAAAAAGCCTCCAAAAAATTAGGGGCAGTGCATTGTCCGAAATTCACATTTTGCGTACTTGAATTCTCTTGATGTTTTCTTGCATTTGAGCTATCTATGAGCATTAATCTAGCATGTAACACATCCCTATACTTCACTTAGAACATTAAACAAACATCTTGTCTACATTTATATTCACATCTAGCAAAGCATCAACTACAACTAAAATCAACTCTACACAAGCTATAACACAAGAAATATGTTCTCTAGCATCTAAATAACAAGTATTAAGCATAGATTTAGCAATATCTAACATAAATAATGACTTTTGAAGAATGGGTTAGAAAATGACCTCACATTTTTCTGCAAAATAAAACTAAAATCACCGATAAAAAGATGCTAGAAGTTGCCACGAACTCAAAAATGCTGGTCTTGCATCTTGGTTCTACCCCTAACTCCAAATATTAGCTAAAATGTGAAAGGATTTACTATTCATGTTGGTTGAAGCTCTTGGCTGGTGGAGAAGATGAACAAAAAAACATTTTTTTTGGCTTGTTTTGATGAAAATAACTTAAATAGAAGGTCAAAAGGTCAAAGGTTCGGTCAAACCTGCATAGGCAAAATAGCTCTACGACACCTTATGAAAACGACTATAACTCCTTCTAGAAAAATCCAATTCATAAACGGTTTGAAGCTCTAGAAACTAGACTCGTAGTGCTTTCCAACCATATATAAGGTGCCACCTAACTCTTCCCCAATTGGTTCAGATTTAATTCCAAAGTTGATCCGAAATTTGACTAACTTAACCTTGCATTTTTGTTTCTAATCCCAAGTTTGCCCTTCATTAAACATTTCAAAAATTTCCACCTTTTCCTAGTTGATCAATGTAGATGAAAAGCAAACTAGTTTGGTCAAAGAAGGTGAAGGGTCAATAAGATGGAATTTAAATGAACTTTAAATGCAATTAAATATGTGCCGAATTCGGGGTATCACAACCCATTTCTCCCGAGGTAGGTTTATATGCCCTAACGAGGTGAACCACGCCTCTGAGGTAGTGGAGTATACTCAGCGAGAAAGGGCATAGGTACCATAGTAGTCGAGCTAAACCGACAGCCTGATGCTACCCGAAGTTTCTCGACACTACCATATCCGAGAAGGTTGCGCAACCCAGAGTCATGAACACGAGAACCAAGAATTTCAATAGTCACGTATGAGGGACGACAAAGTAGGTCACCCTCGCAGTTATTCACAATATGAGCTTTACACATGAATTTACCGAATAAACACAAAGGGGCAAATATCATATTTTCCACAAAGCTCTACCAATAGCTTGAATATACTTTAAACATGCATTTAGACACATAATAAACAACTACAAGCTCATATAAGCATTAAAGCACCCAATTTTCACATTTTTCCCCTTTGACAACTAGACAATTCTACTTCCATATGAAATTTAAGGCTCTAATTCTATAAACCAATCATACTACAACCCTAAGAATACTAAATTTCACATATCCAAGTCCTGAAACCCGCTTTGGAGACAAAATATTGGGAAGGCCCCGAGTGAGTTTTAACTACAACTACCTTAACCGACCCTCAAATTAATGCAACGAAAGCACCAAAAGTGCTTCCATGCCCCGTAGATACCAAATCTAAGGTTCGACTGTGCCCGGATTATATTTCATGAAAAACCCTCTTTTAAAATTTTAGCCAATTCGCATTTTAACTCAATTCCGGGCAAATTAACTACACGTGAGCCTTTAACTAGTTTCAATAACATCTAGAGCACCTATAGGTAGCATCAATTCAATCTAAATAGTAACTTAAAGCAAAACCCTAAATTTAAGCACTATTCATTGTCTCTTTCATGTGATTCATGCACTCAACCATTCTAATTGCTATCAAGCTTCAAAAGAGAGCTCCACGAGTTCTAGAGGATGTATTTCAAGCAACAATAACCAATTCTATAGCTATAATCAACAATACAAGAAATTCAAATATTTGACATAAACATAAACATGAAAAATATGCAAGCTCTATCACCTATAGGAGGCCAATTATGCAAGAATCTAGCCAACCTCATAACTGAGCCTGAGTTCTACTTAAAATTCAAGTACAACACATAAAACACAAAGTTAAACAACTATTAAAATGCACTCTAAAACACATTACCATACATAGCATTCAACTTAACAAGAGTTACATTCTACATACTTAGGTATTATCTAACTTCAAACTTGCAATTAGGCTTATTTCAATGCTCATTAAATACAATAGCTTCAAAACATCTTTAAATCACCAAAATCTTAACTAACCGACTAGGTATTTAACTTCAACTTATTCAATTATTGCATATCACATACTAGAGATCAAAATTTCTAAAAGATTATCGAACAAGAAGTTCTAAGCCTAACTAGTCATCAAAGACTCAAGAATTCCAAAGTAGCATAAAGGGTCCCGAAAACATATGCATAAATTACTTGAATTTCTTACCCAATTCTTAGTTCATAAGTTATACTAAGCATGATTCCATCATCATTTACTTCTTTCAAGCAAATAATCAAACACTTGGTCTTCAATATATACATTACTAACTAATCTTTGGTCTAACATGAAAATAACCATAAAACTTCTAAAACTATCAAAATAATTCTCTTACTCACTGATGAACTCTAATATACAAGATAAATATGAAATACAACACCTAGCAAGTAGAACCCCACGAAGACAGGCCCATTTCCAACTCTTCTAACAAAACCCTAACTTTATTAAATTCATTACTTATGTTTTTTCCTCTAAACTTTCTGATTTTTACATAGAAACGAATACCTTTTAGAGTATATGATTCTAGCCTCAAACGGAACTCAATTCCAATCTAAATTCCTCAATATACAACCATTTCCGTACGACTGCGCGTGTCTGCCCTGCACTAGCGATTTTCAGTACACATTTATAAAATGGCTAGATCAGAGACCTAAAACGTTAGAATTTGCCTTAACCCTAGAAATAAACATTTGTTCTAAACTGCCTAATCTAGTTGTTGTATAAATTTCGTTATGTTTCAAGCACGTTTTCTTGGTCAAAAGAGCTTCGAAAGATAGGGGCAGTAGATTGTCTGAATTTGCACTTCTTGTTCTACTTGATGTTTCTATACACTAAACTAATTACAAGCAATATACTAGCATGCAAAACATTTCTATTCCTCACTTTGAACTTTTAACAAACATGTAGCCTACACATAATTGAACAAATTAGCTAAGCATCCACTACAACATAATCAACTTGCAAAACTTGATAAACATGCTCAAGAATGCTTCCACAACATACTACGTGACATGGATCATATTATATTGCATTTATAGCCTCAAGGAACATTTAACCACAACCTAGTTAACATTAGAGAAGCAAGGGACAACAACAAAATGCACAAAGGAGTGAATTCCCTCACCTAAACATGAAGAAGAGCATGAAAATTAGCTTGAAACCACTTATTTTCCCTTCTTTTCTTCCTTTTCCTCTATTTTCTCTTCTTTCTCTCTCCCACTCTTCCTCGCATTTTTCTCTATGATTCTAGGCATTTCCTTCTTTTTTTGTGATGTTTTTACCATTTATAACTATTATGCAAAGATATATATGCATACATGGCTTATGGGTTTTGGGTTGTATTTGGGCTTGGTTATTGGGCTTAAATTAACTTAGTTTAGTTAGAAACTAGTGGCCCAAAGCTAAACTAATTCATCTATGGCCCAATAAAAATTCCTACATTAGTTACTATTCATTCGTTAAGTTCGACAATTTTTCTACTTATCTTCCCGACATGCAATGCAAGACATTTTCATGAACGTATGCTAAGAAACAAATATATGACATGAGAAAAATATGAAATTCACAAAAATAAACACTTCAATTTTTATCACAGGCTCAGGGTTACTTATTCAATTAATATAACTAACGAAAACTACATGTAAAAGAATAATTTCCAAATAAATATAATTCTAATTTTATTATCTCACTTAAATTAATTAAACACATTTTGCACATTTCTAAAAATAAGAAAGTTCATACTAAGAAATATATGTTACTAACTAATAAAATCGCACCATTATGCACATTCATTTTGAATAAACACATAGGTGCATGCAATTAAGTATTAATCACTACATGTTGGGTCTGGGTTGTTACAACGAGGGCTCGTGCTAAAAGGTTCAAAGAAGAGCTGAATAACTTGGTCCAGAGAGTTCTACAACAAGAGGAAAACGTGTTCATTAATAAGAGTGAACAAAGGCTGGTTTTACTCATCAAAGTGGATCCAAGAAAGAGCCAAGAACCAACCATACACATCTATTGTGCCATTTGGGCATTTTTTTCCAACAAAGAATCAAGTCAATATTACGTTTTCAAGATTCAATAAATTCAAGATTCTTCAAGAAGTTTCAAGAAGCTTGAAAGATTTGGTCAAGATTTGATTTCTTTGTAATTCTATCTTAGTTTTAAGTTTTATTTTAATTCGAATTCTAGTATCTTGTTTAGAGTCCATTATAGATGAATTTAGGAGATTGGAATCTTGAGTCCAACTCTAATTCCAATCTTGAGTCAAATTCGTAAGAGGAATGAGTCTCTCTTGACTCAAAGTATACTTCCTTTTTCGTTGTTACTTTAGGTGTTTTTTCTACTTAGGATAGGATTAGGAGTTATTTTCCAAGTAGGACACCTCTTTTTTATTTTGCCTATATAAGGCCAACTTTCAGATTATGCAATACGCGTTTTTTTGATTCATTAAAATTGTAAGATTATTCTCCTTGAGTTCTTCAAGAAACTCTTTCGAACTTATCAAGGAATTCCTTGTGGCGTTCAAATTCGGCTTATCAAACGAATTTTCCATCCCCATTTGTGGCATCTTCACTATACCAAGGTTCTTGCTTTCCTAAGCAATGGGTCGTGGTTTCCATCGTTCCTGAAAGATCTTGGGTTCATCTTTGCCATATTTGGTGTTGGGTCTCGTCGCATGTTGACGTGGTTCATATCAGTTGGTATCAGAGCTTAGGTTTATCAGATTTGCCTATCCTTTTCTTGTTTTCTTGGTCAAATTCATGTGTCTAGGTTTAGGTTTTAAATTCCTTTATCCGTTCTTGATTGAGTCTTGCTTTCAATTCCTTTTCTTGTTTTCCTCGTTTTTGGTTGTGTCTTAATTCCATTTCTTGTCTTGTTCAATTCTGTTTCTTGTCTTGCTTTCAATTGGCCAAACGTGAATTAGGGTTTCTTGTGCTTTTAAATGTGATTTCTTGTTACTTGCTCCTTGTTATCGTTTTTGTGACATCAAAAAAAGAAAAGAAGAGAAAAGAAAAGAAAGAAAATATATATATATATTTAGTGAGGGTCCGAAAAAAAAAAGGTAGAATTAGCCCTTGAAACTAAACATTTTTTAAGGGAAAAGGTCCAAGGGACCTATGTGCACCACTCCCTTGAGGCCAAATTCCATCATTTACTAGGGGTTTTAGGCGTTTTTGTGTTTTCACATAGATTTTTTTTTTTAAATTTGTCTTATTACTCTAGATTTCTTTTTCCTACTTTGTCTTAATTCCTTGTTCTAATCTTGTTCCCCACGTCTTAGAGGCTTTTTTGCCAAAAAAAATAAAAAGAAAAAGAAATCAGAATCCGTGACAAAATTTGATTCAATTGGTTTGTTTCTTATCTTGATTAGTTGCTTGGATCCTTCTTGATATTGTTTGACTAGTTTTGAAAGAACTAAAAGAAGAATACGAGTGGAAAAAGGCAGAGTATGTGAGAGTATTAAAGGGTAAAAACCAAATTGATTTGAGTGAAACACGTGAGGGAGTGTGATTTTGATCATGTCTCATAATCAAGGGGAAAACACAGGCGAAGAGGTTCAACAACCCGCTGTTCTGAATTTACAGATGCAAGCATTGATAGGGGAGATGAGACAGATGATGAGGGCAGAATTTGAACAAATACGTGAGAGGTTAGATAGGGTAGAAGAGAGAGCACAACGGGCACAACCACTAGTTGCTCCAAATGAACCAAGGAGGAAGAGGTTGCACCAAAGGAAAGTTGAAGATGCGGAGGAATCTGAAGAGGAAGGCTTAGAGGAGGAGCTTGATAGGATGTCAGTGGGCATGTGACGCCCGAGATTTTTCCATACAATTCATTTACTGTTACATCCATTGTTTGCGCATTTAATTCTGTGCTTTACTTGTTGTCTTTCTTAGTCACTATTTATTTTATTTTTCAACTGTATTATATTAATGAATTAGCATTTTTATTAAATCATATTAATTGTCATAGGAATGAGAAAAATGTGCAACTGAGCTAGGAACGATAGGAGCACTCGTTTAGAAAATGTTTTAGCAAACTAGGAATAGTGTTACGTAACTTAACTTAGTGATTTAATTAGCTAGCATACATTTTGCACTTTAGGCTCGTTTAAAACTAACTACGTGCATTTTAGTAGACCACTTAAACACCCAAACATGACCCCACCTCAATATATACTCAAATAATATAACATAAGCTTATAACTTGCAAAAGAAGAAAAAAAATAAAAGCTGAAACTGGAGCAGTGAAACCCGACAGCAGCAAGCAGGACCAAGAAGGAAATTTTGCTCTCCAACTCTCCAATCCAAGCCTCTCCAAGCTTGGAACAAGTAGTTTAGGGTGTTTGCTAGTCTCCCGAGAGCTCTTGCACGCATTGGTGAGGGATTCATGACTCTTTTTGCATATTCAAAATTGTTGCTCATTTCTTGATTTGTTAGAAATATGATCAAATGCTATTGTAATACTTATATATGCTATTATACGTTGTATATAGGTGCTAGAGAACACATTTAAACTATTAGAACGCATTTTAAATGGTTAGAATCGTTATTTTGATCTTTGAGGTAAATAGTGACGAGATTTCTAGGGTTTCATGTAATTGTGCGCATTAGCTTGATTCAATGTTTCTAATAGATGCCTTAGGTGCTAATGAAGGTAGTCCAATAGCCCCGTGCACTTGAATTACTCTAAACTTGCATAAAATGTGAAATAGCCGACTTTATAAAAGGGGTTTCGGGGTTAATGCTAATCCGGGTGGATTCGGGCTTCACATTTGGTATTCTTAGGCTACCTAGGTACTATAGAAGCTTTGCTAACCTTGGTTTGAAGCCCGGTTGAGGTATGTGTAGTTCAATGCTATAAGAGGAAAATTGGGACTTTCGGGGTAATTGTGGGTAATTGAATGTGTTTGAGGGTTATAGGGGTACCTTAAGGGTTAGTTAGAAGATTGGTATTGCTTCCCCTCGAATTTGAAACATTAACTTAAGTTTGGAAGGAAAACGGATTGAATAACAAAGGGGTTTAAGGGTAAATTCGATTGTCTCTCACATCTAAAACCTTGGCGTGACTCCTTATGTGTTTAAATGCGGTTTCAAGTTGTTTCAGAGCTTTTGACATAATTCTATGGATATCTTGAATATGCTCATTTGTAAAATTTCTTAATTGCTTGTATAAACTGCTTCTATTCTAACTGTTCTGAGGTCAACCTACTTTGTTGATCCTCCTACGTGTTATTGATCATATTGTTGATATTGACTTGCCATTGTTAAGTGCATTGCATAGTGGTTGCGCAACCATAGTGTCAGGGGCGGTTGTGTTGAATATCGGCTTGGTGACAGCGGGCTTGCCAATGGATATTCAAACACCGTACCCTATTCCCTCACTTGCCTGATCTGGAGATTGCCAGGGGGTGTTGGGTCGTAGGTTTATCAGGGTACATCCGGAGTACACCCACTGGGGTGTTTGGGGTTATGCTGGCTTATCGTGATCGAGATCGTGGTTCGTGGATCATGAATGAAGATCAAGTAAAGATTTGGAGTGTTAGGGTTAAGTGATATGTATCCTTTTAATGTGTGGTTACTTAAGCTATTGTTACTTCTTAAATGGTTTAATTGCTATTATTGTTTAATTGTATTACCTGTTGCATTGCACGCCCCGAGAGACTTTATCCCTCACTAGGCAACAGTGGTTGCTCATATCTTAATATATGTTTCAGGAAGTGCTGAGGGTGATCCCCAGCTATTTGAGGTGATAGTGGAAGAGGAAGAAGTTCAGACAGATCCTTTGCCCTAGTTGCTGTGTGTTTGTTGCCTGAGGTGGATGTGATTTATTGTTATTACATGGCGTACTTGTATTATTATGTTATGATCTATTTTGTGGCCTTAGGGCTATGTATATTCTTGTAGTTGCAAGTTGAAAGATAGTTGGTTGTATTGATAGCTTTGAGATACCATGGTTTGTAATAACTATGTTCTCTTTCCTAGCTACTTGCATGCTTGGGAGTGTATGTTTTAAAGTATGCTTGGTTTCAACTTCTAGGAATGTTCCTATGTTACTTTGGATGGTATGATAATCGGATTTATGGAGAAGTTAAGTTGGTTGCATGCTTGTGTGATTTTGAACTATTGTAGGCTTCATGGCTCGGATGGCCTTGAACATTTGAACTTTAGTTATAAAAGCTTGTCTTATTGTATTGTGGCTTTAATTGAGTGATTACAAGTTTTCAGAATGTCCACGGTATAGAGGAGATTCTGTCCGTTTGACGGGTCCGGACTTAACCTTTAGCATGGGGTTGGGTCGGGGCGTTACATTTAGGTGGTATCAGAGCTTATAGATGCATGAAGCTGGGTTAATTTTCTCGGTCTGTAGGTAGGAGTCTATTGAGTTAATGTGTGATTATGTGAATAAATGTTTCCTTGAATGGCTAAGAGAAAGATTGAATGATTAAGCACATACTAGCATGAAAACGAGAATGTGAGAGGTCTTATTTGAGTTATTGTGTAAAAGTGGAAAGTTAAGAATGAAAAGTATGACTAATCGTTTTACTTGTATCTTTAATATGTAAAGTGCTGTATGACCCTATGTGCGATCTTATGTTAACTTATTTGAACTTGTTCTTATGTGATTTGACTGTGAATTATACAAATGCTTGTCATAATACTTTGCATTCTAGTTATCTAGAATGGGACCCCATCGTCCAATTGAGAATCAGAATGTTGTTAGAGAACCGGAGGAGGTTCCCAGGCAGGAAGCAGGTGTAGCAGAGAATGTGTCACGCCCCGACCCGACCCTGCAAAAGGCCAAGCCCAGACCCGACACACGGACGGAGTCTCCTCTGTACCGTGGATGATCCGAAAACCCTACATTCAATATATTACTCGCGAAATCCACAATATTCATTTGAATCAAGACAACTTTCTTTTAGAAAATATACATCTTCTCATTAACAACTTTGCAAACCAAAAATGTCATGCATACTACACAAGTATTCATGCCACTAAACAGTTAACCATTAGCATGCAATTCTTTACTAGTCATATGAGTATATCTTTACAACTTCACATTCTTTCAACTCTACAACATAAGACCATAGAGGCCTCAAATAGAAACTACATACAAGGCTACAAGCGTCAAAATGAAGCGTTAACCAAGCATTAAACACATCAAGCATGACCCGCACAAAAGTCTGGCAACCAATCACCAGCTAAGCAAAGAAGTGCTATCAAGGAAACACCTCCACTTGCTCCTCCTCCTCAATTACCTCAATAGGATCCGCTTCAACTACTCCTGTAAAATATAGTATAGAAAGGAATGAGCAAAAACTATTGCTCAGCGAGGGTAATCGGTCTCAAGGACGGAGATGAGAGGAGAATGCAATGCAAATAGTCAACCAAATCATACAATTATCATATAGAGATACAAGCAAAGCCAACAATAAATCAAGACAAGCACTAAAGCTATAAACATTCAATCAAAGGATACAATTCACTTTCCACGAGCAACTCTCAATCACGAATCCGATGACGACGTGCCGGCCCAACCACCTTATAACTTCAGTTTGGAATACCCCGGAAGTATCCATCAATTCTACGACCCAAATCTCCCTGGGAGGCAACCCAAGCGAGAAAGGGAATAGGACACGGAGCTAGGGCAACCAACACTGGCAACCCGAGGCTACCCAGAGAGGCCCATCACACCGCCCCTGACTCTATGAATGCAATACAATATACAATGCAACAATCGAGCAGTCGAGCAATAAAGCCACACGTGGGAGAATAATAAAGTAGGTTACTCTCGCACGCAATAGCAACAGTTGATACATATTTCAATCATAATCATCTTTAACAAGCATAACAAGCATTAACAAGCATTCTACAAGATAACACTATGAAAACAAACAAAAACACAAAACGACCCCAACTTTCAAAATGCTACTACTTTCAAACGAGCCACGAGTTTTGGAAACCGACTTCACCAATCCTCCTAGGTCACCATAAGGCACGTCTAAAGATCCCGAAACCCTACTTTACCCTAGAATTCCCGCAAAGCCCTGATTTCTCCCTTTGCTCGTTTGAACTACCGCTACCCTAACCAAACACCCAACCAACGCCATAACCACACCAAAAGTGCTTCCATGGCCTCCCGAGACAATGCCATCACGCAAAGCGAGGAAACGCTAAACTCGACCTAAACGACCCCAACTTGTACCAAGGTATTTTTCCTCGTTTTTCCATTACACAATCCAAACAAATCATGCATTTAGGCATTCTAGCATGTCTAGCATCTTTTCACATCAACAGAACGCATAACGGAGCAACTTCTACGAAACGGGAGTTTACTATTCATAATTTACTATTCAATTGGCATTTTAAATTACAATTGCTATATTTAACCGTAGAAAATGATAAAAAGCTATAAATACATGCTCTACAATTGTCAAAGAACATTCTTTAAGCATCAAAACGATTAAAATAACAATCTACGGCTAAAACCTAAAAATTAAAGTTGATACAATAGACATTCAAATGAGCAAATAAACATGCTTCCCTCACCTTAGACGCTCGTAGATGCTAGGAAAACCACGCTGGATGCCTCGGAAACAACCCCGTGCAAGCTCACGCGAAGATTTGAAGTTTTGAAAGTTGAAAATGTTTTTTTTTCTCCTCAATGTTTCGGCCTGCTCCTTCTTATTTTTTCAGCTTTTGTTTCTTTTATTTTTTTTACTATTTCATGCTATTTAAAAGATGACACAAGTTCAATGGTCAAAGCCTTGGTCAACTAACTTAAAAATTGGTCAAATAGGCTTCTTTTAGGCATTTTAAAGCTAAAACAACTAACACAACTTTAATTCTAGCTAACAACAACTAAAATACTAAAATTAAAATACTAAACACTAGTTTTCACTATTTGCTGAGGACTAGAAAACACTCTCTAACTATCACTTTCGAAATGCAATGCACTTTGCGACAATACAGAAGTAACAATTAGATTCCAAAGAATTCAAGAGAAACATAATTTTCAGAATAATAAACAAGAAAATTTCACATTCCGGGCTCGGGTATTACAGAATGCACTACCACAAGGATGGGAACCCAGCACTGCACAGATTCTGGCTACTATGGCTACTGCTATGAATACCATTGCCCAGTTCGTAACTCAGCAGGGTCAGACAGGGGCTGCCAGAGGTAATCAGGCTGCCAGAGCCGAGGGTAGTGGTGCTACTGGAGTTAACTTGTATGACAGATTTTTACATCACGGGGCCTACAGCTTCTTTGGAGAACCTGATGATATGAGAGCTGAAATGTAATTGAGGAAGTTTGAGAGGGTGGCTGCAATACTTGAGTGTAGTGATGATATGAAGATTACCTATGCCACATTCCTTCTAGAGGGCAACGCCGAAGAGTGGTGGCGTACTATTAGTGAGAAATGGGAAGCCGAGAGGGTTCATCATTCGTGGGTTGACTTCGTCCGTGAATTCTGAGACAAGTATATATCAGTGGTTGCCCGTGAGAGACGCCAAGCAGAGTTTATAGCTTTGAAGCAGGGAAATATGTCAGTGGACCAATATGAGGCTACTTTTATTAGGCTTTCCCGTTATGTACCGACATTGGTACAACCTGAGGATATGAAAATACAGAGATTCATTATGGGGTTGAGAAATGATATTATGCTAAATTTGTCTGCAAATAATTACCCTAATTATGCTGCAGTGGTTAGAGCCGCCTCGAGGTATGAAAAGCGCAAGGTAGACGTGTTAGCTGAGACTAGTTAATTGAGTAAGCGGCAGTTCCAGACTTAGAGTCAGGGGTACTAGAGACAGACTATTTCAGTTGGGCAGAGTCCACAGCCGAGGCAGACTCAGAGTTATACAGGGCCTACTCAGACTCAAGCACGACCAGTTCAGAGTCAGACTTAGAGTCAATCTCGTCCAGCGGTATCTCGTTTGCAGCAGGGTAGTTCAGCTACCTCTACTTTCAGAGCTCTTTCGGGAGGCACTGCTCTAAGACGTCACCAGCAGTGCAGCTTCTGTCAGCGTCAGGGTCATACTGAGGAGGTTTGTTGGAGGAAACAGAATGTGGAAGTGACCAGCACAGAGTGAAAGATTGTCTGAAATACAAGAACACCAGGGGTTAGACATCGGCTCAGAATTCTCAAACCAAGGCACCAGCTGCCGCACCAGCACCGCGAGATCAGACCCGTATATTTGCTTTGGATGCAGAGGAGCTTCCGGATACAATGGCTGTAGTAGAAGGTACTTTTCTTCTCAATGATCAATCAGTTAAGGTTTTAATTGACTCTAGCGCAACTCATTCATTTATTACTCCTACTTGTGCACAAAATGCTAAACTGAAACATAATAAACTCTTGCATGAGATTGTGGTTTATAATCCTATGGGTCCGAAGTTTATTACTAGATCTGTTTGCAGAGCATGTAATATTTTTATTGAGGGTCGTGTTTTTCCTGCTAATTTGATTATTCTACCCTTCAATGACTTTGAAATTATCTTGGGAATGAATTGGTTGGGGAGTTATTATGCACAACTTGACTATAGAAAGAAAATTGTGAGATTAGAAATGCCTGACCAGCCTGTAATTGAAATAATTGGTTGTAGAAAATCAACTGGGACTCCTATTATTTCTTCTATTAGATCATCAAAACTATTGAGCAAGGGTTGTGAGGCTTATCTTGCATATTTGATTAATCAACCTATGGACCAATTGAAATTGAAAGATGTACCTGTTGTGAGAGAGTTTTTGGGAGTCTTTCCTGAGGAATTACTTGGTTTACCGCCTGATAGAGAGATATAGTTCATGATTGACTTATTATCGGGGACTGCACCTATCTCTAGGACTCTGTATAGAATGGCTCTGCTCGAATTGCAGGAATTAAAAGTTCAATTGCAAGGCTTACTTAAGAAGGGATTTATTCAGTTGAGTTCGTCACCTTGGGGTGCACCGGTTCTATTTGTTAAGAAAAAAGATGGATCTCTTCGTTTATGCATTGATTATCGGGGTCTTAATCAGGTGACTGTCAAAAACAAATATCTTTTGCCTTTAATTGAAGAGTTATTTGATCAATTGCAAGGTGCCAAGGTATTTTCCAAATTCGATCTGAGGCAGGGCTATTATCAGTTGAGGATTAAGAAAGATAATGTTTCTAAAACTGCTTTCAGAACTTGTTATGGTCATTATGAGTTTGTTATTCTGCCATTTGGGTTATGTGATAACCGGAACCCGGCATGCATTTAATAGCATTTGACTGCATTTAATTAAATGTTTAATTAGTTAAATCAACTAATTTGCACTATTTTAATATTTCTCTTGGAAGCATTTAGTAATTATATATTGAATAATTAAAAGATTATTATCTATTTCTATTAATTATAGTAATTGAATTTATTCTCTTGTATTTAATTAAGTGACATCTTAAATGTTAATATTTAATTGCACTTGATTACATGTTTATATTTACTTGTTCATTCGTATTTTGGCATTAACTTCATAATTCTTTAAAATATTCTAGGAATAGTTAAATTAATTATTTTTAAATGAATATTGATTATTTTGATTATTTTAATAATCGATTTTAATTGTTTGCATTAAAATCACTCGGTTTTCAAATAAATGGGAAAAGTAACTCCGAGCCGGAGTGAATTTTAAACTATTCTACTACTTTACTTTTCAAAAAAATTAAAGTTTTATATTATTGCTCATCACTTTATTAGCGATCGTTTATTGACCGTTCGATCGTAGCATTTCGAAAATGAAAGTTAGAAGAATATTTCTCGGATTTTGTAAATAATGTTTCTAGTTTAAATTAGCTAGTTTTAGTCGGTTTTCATTAAAATTGCATTGTTCTAACTTGAATTAGATTAAATGGCATCAAAATAAGCTTATTTGACCAATTTTAACTTAAGCTTGACCTTGCAAAAGACCAAAATGCCCTTTGTCACCTTTTAAATAATAAAACAAGGCTAAAAAAAAAAAAAAAAACAAACTTCAAAATGCCCAAATTGTCCTTCTCATGGCCGAATGCACCAAGGAGGAAAAGAAATGATTTTTGCTTGCATTTTCTTCTACAATCGTGCGTGGAATTGCTCGGGGGTCGTGGCTCGGGTCCTTGCGGGTCTTGGTCTTCAATCTCTGTGAGGGTTTTCACACTTTTGTGCATATTATATGAAATTCGATTTTTGATTCAAATTTTTAGATTTGATATTTAATGCGTTATAATGCTTGAAATTGATTGGAAATGCTTCTTTAGGGTTCGTAGAGCATTGATTGTTAGTTATTTAGCGATTTTTACGGTTAGAAATGCAAATTGAATTTAGGCAAGAATGTGAATAGTAAAACCCTAGAATTTCAAATTTTTGATCCAAATTGCGATTGCTTGATTTGGATAGGTGCCATTAGTGATAGAAAGATAAAATGTGAAATAAAAACGGATCGGCCTTTGTTAAAATTGGAAATTAGACAAAGAAACGTAAATGGGCCGTTTGACCAAAAGTTGACCGTGCTCGAATTGAGTTGGGGGTTTGGCTATTGAGGGCATGGAAGCACTTTTTGCGCTGTTGTGGCGTTGATTGAGTGACCGGTTAGCATAGCTGTAGTTCAAACGCAGTAGGTGGACTTTCGGACTTCGGTTGGGAAAGTAAGGTTTAGTGACATAGAAATGTGCCTTGTAGTGCTTGAGTGAATGTTGTGAAATCGGTTTCCTAACCCTGTAGCTCGTTTGCTCGTAATTGCCTTTAGAAGTTAGAGATTGAATAGTGATATTTGTTGTTTTCGTGTTTGAACTGCTGTTACTTGTTTAATTGGTGTTATTTTGGCTATTAATGATAGTTATGCTTGAAAAGTTAGTTCAATGCTAGTATTGATTATAAATGCTTGATATCTCGTTTATCGCCTCTAATCTGTATTGTTGTGCTATCGCTCGTTTATCGTCTTGTATCGTGTCTTGCATTGCATAGTGTCAAGCGCGTGAGTGATGGGCCTCTCTGGGTAGTCTCGGGCTGCCAGTGTTGGTTGCTCTAGCTCCGTGTCCTATTCCCTTTTCTCGCTTGGGTTGCCTCCTAGGGAGATTTGGGTCGTAGAATTGATGGATACTTCCGGGGTATTCCAAACTGAAGTTATAAGGAGGTTACGCGCTTATTGTCATCGTTGTCAACATCAAGCTCGAGATTGATGTATCGCTCGTGAAATGGTACATTGCTCGTATGAGTGAACCATAGCCTTCAGAGTGTGGTATAGCTTTGAATGGTTGTGTTAATGCTTTCATTAATTGCTTATTGTATTGATTGTTTGTCTTGATTGCTTACTTATCAATTATATTGCTTAACTGCCTTATTTGCATTGCACGACTTTCTTTTTCTCCACCTCGATATTTGTCTCGCCCTCACTGAGTATACGTGTTGTGTATACTCACTCCTCACCACCACATTTCAGGAAATGCCGTGTTAGCTGGAAAGTTTGTGATTATGTGAAAGTTCGTGCTTGAAGAGTTGTCTTGCGTGCCTATGTGGCTTGAGTTGTCGAAGTGGCAAAGATGTATGCTTTCATGTATTGTATGTATTTAATATTAAAAGAATGTAATTTAAGTTTACTAGGCTATTGAGGTGATTTGAAAAGCTAGCTTATGTATTTAGTTAGTATGGTTTAACTTCAATGCATGTTTGTAATGTCCAAAGGAAAAGAGTTAGAATGGTTTGATAGTCTAACTTATGAAATAGGTTAGTATGGTTTAATTGTCAAGCATGAATGTACTTGTAAAAGATGTGAAGAGGTAGGTTAGTCTGTAATCTGGAAATGTATATTTGCTTGTGATTGCTTGTTGAGAACAAGGCTCGGATGGCCTTGAGGTGGTTGAATATTTGGACATGGTATTGGTCCACTTATATACTGTCGCAGGTTTGCTTTTTGCCTAGAAACAGGGGAGACTCCGTCCGTTTTCCCTAAAAATTATGCCTGGGTTTGGAATTGGGTCGTGAATAGATTGATTGATAGAACTCCCGGTCTCGAGAGGGATCGGGGTGTTACAGGTTAACTAATGCTCCTGCCGCATTCATGGATTTAATGCAGAGGGTATTCCGTCCTTATTTGGACCAATTTGTGGTTATCTTTATTGATGATATTCTTGTCTATTCTAAATCGGAGGCGGAACATGAATAGCATCTCAGAATTGTGTTACAGACTCTTCAAGAGCATTAGTTGTTTGCAAAATTCAGCAAATGTGAATTCTGGCTTAAGCAAGTTGCTTTTCTTGGTCACATTATCTCGCGGGATAGTATTTCTGTTGATCCAGCAAAGATTGAAGTTGTGTTATCTTGGAAACGGCCATAAATGGTTACAACAATTCGTAGCTTCCTTGGTTTAGCTGGGTATTATCGGAGATTCGTCAAGGATTTCTCTAAAATTGCAGGGCCTTTGACTCAGCTTACTCAGAAGAAAACAATATTTGACTGGAATGATATATGTGAGGCCAGCTTCCAGGAATTGAAGAAGAGATTGACTACAGCTCCTATTCTTGATTTACCTGAGGGTTATGATAATCGGGTGATCTATAGTGATGCTTCGAAGGAGGGTCTGGGCTGCGTACTAATGCAGAATGGAAAGGTTATTGCTTATGCTTCCAGGAAACTGAAACCTTATGAACTCAATTATCCAACGCACGATCTTAAGCTCGCAGCTATCATTTTTGCATTAAAGAAATGGCGCATTATCTATGGGGCAACAAGTTTGAAATCTTTACTGATCACAAGAGTCTGAAATATCTCTTCTCTCAGAAAGAGTTGAATATGAGGCAGAGGCGTTGGTTGGAGTTGCTTGAGGATTATAATTGTACTATCAATTATCTGCAAGGTAAGGCTAATATTGTTGCTGATGCTTTAAGCTGAAAGGCTACAGTTGCCAGTTTAATCATCAAGAATTGGGAATTCATGAAGGAACTATGCTTATGGAAGCCTAATACTTCAAATTCTGGTATTCAATTCGCAAGTCTGTAGATTCAATCTCTATTATTATCCAGGATTCGAGAAACTCAACAAGATGATCCTCAATTGTTAAAAGTCTTAGAGAAGTCAAAAGGGGGAGAGTCGGATTTCAAATTACATGATAATGGTCTTCTTAAATTCAAAGGCAGGATTTGTAATCCTTCTGAGCCAGCTTTAAAGAAAGAAATTCTTGTGGAGGCTCATAATTCTAAATATACCATCCATCCGGGCAGTACAATGATGTATAAAGACTTGAAGCAGAACTTCTGGTGGAACAATATGAAGAGAGAAATTACCGACTATGTGGCTAGATGTCTTATTTGTCAGAAGGTTAAAGCCGAACATCAGAGACTGGCAGGATTGTTGCAACCGTTGGCCATTCCTGTTTGGAAATGGGACCACATTACAATGGATTTCGTCTCTGATTTTCCGAGGTCTTCGAAGGGTAATGACTCAGTTTGGGTTGTTGTTGATAGATTGACCAAGACTTCTCATTTCATTGCTAAAAAGAAGACTGATTCTCTTGATAAGCTAGCAGAGTTGTTTATTGAGAATGTTGTCAGACTTCATGGGATTCCAAAGAGTATTGTGTCAGATAGAGATCCCCGATTTACATCTCAGTTCTGGCAGAAGATTCAGAATGCTTTGGGCACGACTTTGAGTTTCAGTACAGCTTATCATCCTCAGTCAGATGGTCAATATGAGAGAACTATCTTAATCCTCGAGGATATGTTACGAGCTTGTATTCTGGACTTCGGTAAGAGTTGGGAGATGTATTTGCCACTCGTAGAGTTCGCCTACAACAATAGTTATCAACCAACTATTGGTATGGTACCTTATGAGGCACTTTATGGGCGTAAATGCTGGTCTCCTCTATACTGGGATGAGGTTAGTGAGATGAAGACTATCGACCCTACTCTGTTACCTGAGATGAATAGAATGATTGATCATGTGTAGCTTACCAGAAAAAGAATGCTTACAGCATAGAGTTGACAAAAGAGTTATGCAGATAGACGCCGTCGTGATCTAAAATTTGCCGTAGGGGATCGAGTATTTCTGAAAATTTATCCTCGTAAGGGTTTGATTCGGCATGGTAAAGGAGGCAAACTCAGTCCTCGTTATATGGGACCGTTTGAGATAACTGAAACCATTGGTGAATTGGCTTATCGTCTAGCTTTGCCTCCTAGCTTGGGCAGAATTCATGATGTCTTCCATGTATCTACGCTTCGGAGGTATCAACTAGATCCTTCTCACATACTTGAGCCAGAGCCGCTAGAGATCAGTGAAACTTTGATGTACACAGAGAAACCTCTTCGGATTGTGGATCAAAAAGTTCAGGAGCTGAGAAATAATAGCATTATGATGGTTAA
The DNA here is from genome assembly GCA_037974665.1 of Ehretia macrophylla. Taxonomy (NCBI): domain Eukaryota; kingdom Viridiplantae; phylum Streptophyta; class Magnoliopsida; order Boraginales; family Ehretiaceae; genus Ehretia; species Ehretia macrophylla. The sequence goes on from CM075779.1 coordinate 73,879,661, forward strand.
AGTTTTATGGGATCATCACGGGTTAGAGGATGCTACATGGAAGAGAGAGGACTAGATGCAGGAACGTTATCCAGAGTTATTCGCCAATTCATGTAAGAATTGCGTGGGTGCAATTAGTTTAAGGGGGAGAGGATGTGACGCCCGAGATTTTTCCATACAATTCATTTATTGTTGCATCCATTGTTTGCGCATTTAATTCTGTGTTTTACTTGTTGTCTTTCTTAGTCACTATTCATTTCATTTTTCAACTGCATTATATTAATGAATTAGTATTTTTATTAAATCATATTAATTGTCATAGGTATGGGAAAAATGTGCAACTGAGCTAGGAACGATAGGAGCACTCGTTTAGAAAATGTTTTAGCAAACTAGGAATAGTGTTATGTAACTTAACTTAGTGATTTAATTAGCTAGTATACATTTTGCACTTTAGGCTTGTTTAAAACTAAATACGCGCATTTTAGTAGACCACTTAAACACCCAAACATGAGCCCACCTCAATATATACTCAAATAACATAACATAAGCTCATAACTTGCAAAAGAAAAAAAAAAAGCTGAAACTGGAGTAGTGAAACCCGATAGCAGCAAGCAGGAGTAAGAAGGAAATTTTGCTCTCCAACTCTCCAATCCAAGCCTCTCCAAGCTTGGAACAAGTAGTTTAGGGTGTTTGCTAGTCTCCCGAGAGCTCTTGTGCGCATTGGTGAGAGATTCATGACTCTTTTTGCACATTCAAAATTGTTGCTCATTTCTTGATTTGTTAGAAATATGATCAAATGCTATTGTAATGCATATATATGCTATTATACGTTGTATATAGGTGCTAGAGAACACATTTAAACTATTAGAACGCATTTTAAACGGTTGGAATCGTTATTTTGATATTTGAGATGAATAATGACGGGATTTCTAGGGTTTCGTGTAATTGTACATATTAGCTTGATTCAATGTTTCTAATAGATGCCTTAGGTACTAATGAAGGTAGTCCAATAGCTCCGTGCACTCGAATTGCTCTAAACTTGCATAAAATGTGAAATAGCTGACTTTATAAAAGGGGTTTCGGGGTTAATGCTAATCCGGGTGAATTCAAGCTTCACATTTAGTATTCTTAGGCTACCTAGGTGCTATAGAAGCTTTGCTAACCTTGGTTTGAAGCCCGGTTGAGGTATGTGTAGTTCAATGCTATAAGAGGGAAATTGGGGCTTTCGGGGTAATTGCAAGTAATTGAATGTGTTTGAGGGTTATAGGGGTACCTTAAGGGTTAGTTAGAAGATTGGTATTGCTTCCCCTCGAATTTGAAACATTAACTTGAGTTTGGAAGGAAAACAGATTGAATAACAAAGGGGTTTAAGGGTAAATTCGATTGTCTCTCGCATCTAAAACCTTGGCGTGACTCCTTATGTGTTTAAATGCGGTTTCAAGTTGTTTCGGAGCTTTTGACATAATTCTATGGATATCTTGAATATGCTCATTTGTAAAATTTCTTAATTGCTTGTATAAACTGCTTCTATTCTAATTATTCAGAGGTCAACCTTCTTTGTTGATCCTCCTACGTGTTATTGATCATATTGTTGATATTGACTTGCCATTGTTAAGTGCATTGCATAGTGGTTGCGCAACCATAGTGTTAGGGGCGGTTGTGTTGAATATCGACAGGGCGATAGCGGGATTGCCAGTGGATATTCAAACACCGTACCATATTCCCTCACTCGCCTGGTCTGGAGATTTCCAGGGGGTGTTGGGTCATAGGTTTATCGGGGTACATCCGGAGTACATCCACTGGAGTGTTTGGGGTTATGTTGGCTTATCGTGATCGAGATCGTGGTTCGTGGATCGTGAATGAAGATCAAGTAAAGATTTGGAGTGTTGGGGTTAAGTGATATGTATCCTTTTAATGTGTGGTTACTTAAGCTATTGTTACTTCTTAAATGGTTTAATTGCTAGTATTGATTAATTGTATTATCTGTTGCATTGCACGCCCCGAGAGACTTTATCCCTCACTGGGTAACAGTGGTTGCTCATACCTCGATATATGTTTCAGGAAGTGCTGAGGGTAATCCCCAGCTATTTGAGGTGATAGTGGAAGAGGAAGAAGTTCAGACAGATCCTTTGTCACGCCCCGACCCGACCCCGCAAAAGGCCAAGCCCGGACTCGACACACGGACGGAGTCTCCTCTGTACCGCGGACGATCCGAAAACCCTAAAACCATCATAACACTTGCGAAAGCCATAAAACAATTCAAACAAGCCAAATTTATTTTAAAAGCATACATCCTCTTATTAACCAACTTTCCAAACCAAAATGCCATGCATACTACACAAGTATTTATGCCACTAAACAGTTAGCTATTAGCATGCATTTCTTTACTAGTCACAAGAGTAATCTTTACATTCTTTCAACTTATACAACATAAGACCGTAGAGGCCTCAAACTAGAAAATACATACAAGGCTATAAGCCTCAAAATTAAGCGACATCCAAGCAATATACATATCATGCAAGGCTCGCACAAAATCTGGTAACCAACCACCAGCAAAGCAGAGAAGTGCTATCACGGAAACACCTCCATTTGCTCCTCCTCCTCTATTACCTCGATAGGGTCTGCTTCAACTACTCCTGTAAAAATATAGTATAGAGAGGAATGAGCAAAAACTATTGCTCAGCGAGGGCAATTGGTCTCAAGGACGGAGATGAGAGGAGTATGCAATGCAATTAGCCAAGCAATGCATACAATTAACATTTAAAGATACAAACAAGTCAATATCATAACAAGGCAAGCATTAAAGACTATAAACATTCACTCAAAGGATACGGTACTCTTTTCATGAGCAACTTTCATTCAAGAATTCAATGACGACGCGCCGGCCCAAACCACCTTATAACACCAGTTTGGAATACCCCGGAAGTATCCATCAACCTACGACCCAAATCTCCTTGGGAGGCAACCCAAGCGAGAAAGGGAATAGCAGCGGAGCTAGAGCAACCAATACTGGCAACCCAAGGCTACCCAGAGAGGCCCATCACTCACGCGCGAGACACTATGCAATGCAAGACTCGATACAAGGCGATAAACAAGCGATAAAGCCACACGTGGGAGAATAACAAAGTAGGTTACTCTCGCACGCAATAGCAGCAATTGATAAGCATTTCAATCCAAAACTCTTCAAACAAGTATTTCAAGCAACCCTAAGCATTCTATAGACCTAAAATCCAAAAACACAAACCGGCCCCAACTACCAAAACCCTACCATTTCCAAACGAGCCACGAGTTCTGGAAACCGACTTCGCCAAACCTCCTAGGTCACCATAAGGCACGTCTAAAGACCCCGAAACCTTACTTAACCTTAGAACTCGCGCAAAGCCCCGATTTTCCCCTTTCTCGTTTGAACTACAACTATATCAACTAAACACCCAATCAACGCCATAATCGCACCAAAAGTGCTTCCATGGCTTCCCGAAGCAATGCCAACACGCAAAACGAGAAAATGCTAAAGTCGACCTAAACGACCCCGACTTCCAACAAGGCTTAATTCCCGTTTTTTCCATTACGCAACCCAAACAAACCATGCATTTAGGCATTCTATCACACCTAGCACAATTCTACATCAACGGACAGCATAACGGAACCACTTCATCATTCCAAGGGTTTACTATTCATAAAACACTATTCAACACCCAAATTTAATTGCAATCTCAACATTTAACCGCAGAAAATGTTAAAAAGCTATAAATACAAGTTCTACAATAGCCAAGGAACATTCTAGAAGCATCAAAACGCTTTAAATAACAATCTACGGATAAAATATAAAAATTGCAAAGTTGATACACTAAACATTTAAATGCGCAAATAACATGATTCCCTCACCTTAGGTACGCCTAGTTGCTAGGAAAACAACGCTAGTTGCCTCGAAAACCACCCCGCACGAGCTCTCGCGAAGATTGATCGATTGGAAGTTGAAAAGTTTTTTTTTTCTCTATGAAGCTCACGGCCTGCACCTCTCTGTTCAGTTGCTGTTTTTTTTTATTTATTTTGCTAAGTTAAAAGCTTATTTAAGTGCTAAATTGGTCAAATGAACAAAGGCCTAGGTCAAACCACTTAAAACTTGGTCAAAGGGCCTTATTTTGTGCATTTTAAAGCCATTTTAGCTAAGGAAAGATTAATTATAGCTAGCAACAATTAAAATATAAAATTTAAGTCATCTAAACACTAGTTTCACTATTTGTTGAGGACTAGAAACCGTTCTCTAGCTATCGCTCCCGAAATGCAATGCACGTTGCGACAGCAAGAAAGTAACAATTAATTCACAAAGAATTTAAGGAAATATAATTTTCAAAATAATAAACAACGAATTTTCACATTCCGGGCTCGGGTATTACACCCTCTCCCCCTTAAAACAATTGCACCCACGCAATTTTTACCTGGTCAACAAATAACTCCGGATACTGATCCCGAACTTGGTCCTCTCTTTCCCAAGTCACTTCCTCAAACCCATGATGATTCCACAGAACCTTTACTAACGGAATACTCTTTCTGGGAAGCTCCTGAACTTTCCGATCCACAATTCGAATCGGTTTCTCTTCATAAGACAACTTCTCTTGAATCTGCAAAGGCTCTGGTTCACGTACATGTGAAGGGTCTGGATGATACTTCTTCAACATAGACACGTGGAACACATCGTGCAGTCTCGACAAGCTCGGAGGCAAAGCTAACCGATAAGCCAAAGGACCTACCTTTTCGGTGATCTCATACGGACCCACATACCTGGGACTAAGCTTCCCGCTCTTACCGTGCCGAATCAATCCCTTCCGTGGAGAAATCTTAAGGAATACCCAATCTCCCAAAGCAAATTCAAGATCCCGACGGTGCTTATTCGCATAACTCTTCTGACGGCTCTGAGTTGTAAGCATACACTGGCGAATAAGGTGAACATTATCTACCATCTTAATCATCTCAGGTAACACAGTCGGATCAACTGTTCTCATCTCTCCAACCTCTTCCCAATATAACGGGGATCTGCATTTATGACCATACAACGCCTCGTAGGGAGCCATACCTATAATAGATTGATAACTATTATTGTAGGCGAACTCCGCTAAAGGCAAAAACTTTTCCCAATTCTTCCCAAAGTCTAGCACACATGGCCGAAGCATGTCTTCCAAGATCTTGATGGTTCTCTCAGACTGGCCATCAGTTTGTGGATGATATGCAGTACTGAAGCTCAACTTAGTTCCCAAGGCCTCTTGTAACTTCTGCCAAAAACGAGATCTGAATTTGGGATCCCTATCTGACACTATACTCTGTGGCACACCATGCAATCTCACAATATTAGTAACATAAAGCTCAGCTAGCTTATCAAGGCTATCCTGTTTGTTCACGGGAATAAAATGTGTAACTTTAGTCAAGCGGTCCACAACAACCCAAACAGAATCACATTCTCTCGGAGATCTGGGAAGATCGGTCACAAGGTCCATTGTTATATGTACCCACTTCCATTGCGGAATCGACAATGGCTGTAGAAGTCCGGCTGGACTCTGATGCTCAACTTTAACCCTCTGACAAGTCAAACATCTGGATACATACCCAGCAATCTCCCTCTTCATATTGTTCCACCAGAAGTGTTGTTTCAAATCTCTATACATTTTTGTACTGCCGGGTGAATCGTATACCTCGAATTATGTGCCTCGGACAGGATCTCATTCTTCAAAGTCGGATCATCAGGAACACATACTCTATCCCTGAATCTGAAGATGCCATCTGCATGTAATTTAAACTCCGACTCTCCCCCTTTAGCTTTTTCTTGGATCTTCAAGAGGTAAGGATCAGTCTTCTGTGTGACGCCCGAGAATTTGCCATGCATTTAATTACTGTTGCATCCCTTGTTTGCGCATTTACTTCTATGCCTTATTAACTGACTTTGTGACTACTATTCACTCTATTTTTAAACTGTCTTCTATTAATTAATTAGCATTTTTATTAAATCATATTAATTGTAAAAGTAGTGGGAAAAATGTGCATTTGAGCTAGAAGCGTTAGGAGGGCTCGTTTAGAAAATGATTTTTGTAGTTGAATGAATAGTGTTACGTAACCAACTTGGAGTTTAATTAGCTAACATTAAAATTACGCTTAGGACTTGTTTCTAACTAGCTTGACTCACATTTTGACCATACACTTAAATTAAAACAACTCACCTAAGCTTATATACCCCTCAAACAACTCACCTTATATCATAACTAGCAAAAAAATCAAAACAAAAGTGCTGAATTTTACTGTAGCAAACCCGACAGCCTTCTCTTGCTTCTTGAGGATTATTGCTTCTTCAAATCATCAAATCAAGCCACTCCAAGCCTTGAGCAACTAGTGTAGGGTGTTTGCAAGCTTCCTAGGTGCTCCTACGCGTAGTGGTGAGGGATTTCACGACTTGTTTTTGCATTTTTAAATAATTGCTCATTTATTGATTTGTTGAAAATATGATTATATGCCATTATAATTGTTATCTATGCTAATATACTATCTATATGAATGCTAGAGAACACTTTTGAACCGTCGTTTCGCAATTTAAACGGTTAGAATCGTTAGTTTGATTTTTTAGGGTGAATAGTGACGTTTTTCTAGGGTTTTGTGTAATTGCTCGAATTGGCTTGAATTAATGCTTCTAATTGAAGCCTTGGGTACTAGTGAAGATAAGTAAATAGCCCCGTACACTTGCATTGACCTTAAATCGCCTAAAAATGGAAAATAGCCGACTTTAAGTTGGGGCTTTCGGGGTTAATGCGAATCCGGGTGGATTCGGGCTTCAATTCTAGTATCCTTAGGCTACCTAGGTGCTATAGATGCCTTGATATCCCTTGTTTGAAGCCCGGACAATGTAGGTGTGGTTTAAAGCCAAAAGAGGGAAATTGGGGCTTTCGGGGTAAACGCGGGCATTTGATTGAGTTCGAGGGTTGAGAGGGTACCTTGGGGGTTAGTTAGAAGGTTGGGAGAGTTTCCTTTGAAAATGAAATCATTAACTCTGGTTTAGAAGAGAAATAGTTCGAAAAACAAAGAGGTTTAGGTGCAATTTAAGTTGTCTCACACTTCTAAACCCATGTCAGGACTTCTTAAGTGTTTATATATGATTTTAAACTGATTTGGAGCTTTTGGAATGATTCTATGCTTATATGGTATAAGTTCATTTGTAAACTGCTTATTAGCTTCTATCTTTGCTTCTATCCTAATTGCAACGAGGTCAACCTACTTTGTTGATCCTCATATGTGTAAATGCTTATATTATTGTTATTAACTTGCCATCGTTGAGTGCATTGCATAGTGGTTGCGCAACCATAGTGTCGGGGCGGATGTGTTGAATATCGGCTGGGCGGCAGAGGGCTTGCCGGTGGATATTCAAACTCCGTGCCCTATTCCCTCATTCGCCTGGTCCGGAGATTGCCAGGGGATGTTGGGTCGTAGGATTCGGGGTACATCCGGAGTACACCCACTGGAGTGTTTGGGGATTATGCCGGCTTATCGTGATCGTGCTCGTGGTTCGTGGATCGTGATTGAAGACCAGTGAAGATTGGTGTATAGGGGATTGTTGAAATGTATCCTTTTGATTGTGTGGTTATTTAAGTTATCATTGTTTCTTAAATTGTTAAAGTGTTATTGTTGTGTAGTTGTATTATCTGTTGCATTGCACGCCCCGGGACTATATCCCTCACTGGGCAACAGTGGTTGCTCATACCTCGATATCTGTTTCAGGAGACGCTGAGGGTGACCCCCAGCTTGTTGATTTAGTTGAGGAAGAAGAAGTTCAGATCGAGCCTTTACCTTAGTTGCTGTGTCTGATAACTTGAGGTGGTCATTGAATTTGCTGCTATGTGGAAAGTTCAACTAGTTGCTTTATGTACTATTTTGTAGCCAAGGGCTATGTATATGCTTGTTGTATAAGTCGAGGATTAGTTGGTTGAGTTGTAGCTTGAAAGTCTATGAACTGTAATAACTTTTATTCTTGCCTTATTTCCTTGCATGCTTGGGAGTGGATGGTTGATGTAGAATGCTTTATCCTTTAAGTTGTTTTATTGATTTCCTAGAATGTTATGATTATAAGACTATGCTGACAACAAGTTCTCGCATGCTTGTGTGTTTTGGAGATATTGTGTACTATAAGGCTCGGATGGCCTTATAACTTTATTGTTTTATTAAGAAAAGCTAGTATGTATTGTTGGGACCTTGTTTAAGTGTTTACAGGTTTTTAGAATGTCCACGGTACAGAGGAGACTCTGTCCGTGTGTCGGGTCCGGACTTAACCTTTAGCTTGGGGGTTGGGTCGGGGCTTGACATTTAAGTGGTATCAGAGCTATAGATTGCATGAAGCCGGGTTAAATTTCTCGGTCTGTGGGTAGAGAATTGTTATGTGACTTTGTGAATACATGAGTCTTTGATTTTGATTTGCCTAAGTAAAATTTGAATAAGGAATGAACATGCTAGCATGGAAATAGAATATCAAGAGTCTAGAATGTCAAGTATGATCTAGTGATTTATGTTTACTTCAAAAATGTGGAATATTTATTTGAACTTCTATGCACTTGACTTTATGTGAATCTAATTGGACTCTTCTTTATGTGTTTACTTATAAATTGCATATATACATATATATACCTGTCATAACACTTTGCATTCTAGCTATTCGAGATGGGGCCTCGCCGTCGTGCTGATAATCCGAATGTTGGTGGAGAACCCGAGGGGGTTCAGGGGCAAGAAGCTGAGGTGGCCGAAAATGCATCGCAGGTTCAAGAACCGAGCACTGCACAGATCTTGGCCACGATGGCCACAGCTATGAACACTATCGCCCAGTTTGTTACACAACAGGGTCAACCAGGGGCCGTTGCAGGTAATCAGGCTACGAGAGCCGGAGGTAGTGGTCCTATCGGAGGGAATCTGTATGATCGGTTTATACATCATGGGGCCTATACTTTCTTTGGGGAGCCGGACGATATGAAAGCTGAGATGTGGCTAAGGAAGTTCGAGAGAGTGGCAGCGATACTAGAGTGCCATGATGACAGGAAGATTACTTATGCTACTTTCCTTCTCGAGGGTGATGCTGAAGATTGGTGGAATACCATCAGTGAGAAATGGGGAGCTGAGGGAGGTCATCATTCGTGGGCCGACTTTGTCCGAGAATTTCGAGACAAGTATATATCGGTAGTTGCTCGCGAGAGGCGACAAACTGAGTTCATAAACTTGAGGTAGGGAAATATGACGGTAGATCAATACGAGGCTACTTTTACCCGGCTTTCCCGTTATGCACCAGCTTTAATTCAGCCGGAGGACATGAAGATTCAGAGGTTCATCATGGGTTTGAGGAGAGATATTATGCTGAACTTGTCTTCAAATGATTTTCCTAACTATGCTGCAGTAGTCCGAGCTGCCTCGAGATATGAGAAACGGAAAGTCGATGTATTAGCTGAGACCAGTCAATCGAGTAAACGGTTTCAGTCTCAGAGTCAAGGGTACCAGGGGCAGGCTGTATCAGTTGGGCAGAGTTCGCAGCCGAGGCAGACTCAGAGTTACACAGGGCCTACTCAGACTCAGGCACGACCAGTTCAGAGTCAGACTCAGAGTCAGTTCCGTCTAGCAGTTTCCCGTTAGCAGCAGGGTAGTTCAGCTACCTCTACTTACAGAGCTCCTTCGGGTGGCACTGTTGCAAGACGTCACCAGCAGTGCAGCTTCTGTCAGCACCAGGGCCACACTGAGGATGTTTGTTGGAAGAAACATAACAAATGTACAGGTTGCGGCAGTGATCAGCACAGGGTTAAAGACTGTCAGAAATTTAAGAACCCTAGGGGTCAGACATCAGCTCAGAACTCTCAGACCAGGGCCCCAGCTGCAGCACCACCACCACGAGGCCAGGCCCGTGTATTTGCTTTGGATGCCGAGGAGCTTCCGGACACTACCGCTGTGGTAGAAGGTATTTTTCTTCTTAATGATCAATCAGTTAAGGTTTTAATTGATTCCGGGGCTTCGCATTCTTTTATTACTCCTACTTGTGCACAAAATGCTAAATTGAAACATGATAAACTGTTGCATGAGATTGTGGTTTATACTCCTATGGGTCCGAAGTTTGTTACTAGGTCTATTTGCAGAGCATGTAGTATATTTATTGAAGGTCGTGTTTTTCCTGCTGATTTGATTATCCTACCCTTCAATGACTTTGAAATTATATTGGGGATGGACTGGTTAAGTAAATATTATGCCCAGCTTGATTGTAGAAAGAAGATTGTGTATCTAGAAATGCCTGACCAGCCTGTGCTTAAAATAGTTGGTAGTAGAAAATCTACGGGAACTCCTATTATTTCTTCTATTAGGGCATCTAAATTATTGAGCAAGGGTTGTGAGGCTTATCTTGCTTATTTGATTAATCAACCCTGGGATCAATTGAAATTGAATGATGTACCTATCGTGAGAGAGTTTCCGGGGGTCTTTCCTGAGGAATTACCTGGGTTACCGCCTGATAGAGAGATAGAGTTCATGATTGATTTGTTGCCGGGGACTTCACCTATCTCTAGGACTCCGTACAGAATGGCTCCACATGAGTTGCAGGAATTGAAAGTTCAATTGCAGGGCTTGCTTGAGAAGGGATTCATTCAGCCGAGTTCTTCACCGTGGGGTGCGCCAGTTCTATTCGTTAAAAAGAAAGACGGATCTCTTCGCCTATGCATTGATTATCGAGGTCTTAATCAGGTAACCATCAAAAATAAATATCCTTTGCCTTTAATCGAAGAGTTGTTTGATCAGTTGCAAGGCGCCAGGGTATTCTCTAAATTTGATCTGAGGCAGGGTTATTATCAGCTGAGGATTAAAAAAGATGATGTTCCTAAAACTGCCTTCAGAACTCGATATGGCCATTATGAGTTTGTTGTCTTGCCGTTTGGTCTTACTAATGCTCCCGCCGCATTCATGGATTTAATGCAGAGGGTATTCCGTCCTTATCTGGATCAATTTGTAGTCATATTTATTGATGATATCCTTGTTTATTCTAAATCTGAGGCGGAACATGAACAGCATCTCAGAATTGTGTTGCAGACACTTCAGGAGCATCGGTTATTTGCAAACTTTAGCAAATGTGAATTCTGGCTTAAGCAAGTTGCTTTTCTTGGCCATATTATCTCACAGGATGGTATTTCTGTTGATCCAGCGAAGATTGAAGTTGTGTTATCTTGGAAACGGCCTGAAACTGTCACGGAGATTCGTAGCTTCCTTGGTTTAGCTGGGTATTATCGGAGGTTTGTCAAGGATTTCTCTAAGATTGCAGGGCCTTTAACTCAGCTTACTCAGAAGAAAACCGTATTTGACTGGAATGATAAATGTGAGGCCAGCTTCCAGGAATTGAAGAAGAGATTGACTACGGCTCCTATTCTTGCTTTACCTGAGGGTTATGATAATCTGGTGATCTATAGTGATGCTTCGAAGGAAGGTCTGGGTTGTGTATTGATGCAGAATGGTAGGGTTATTGCTTATGCTTCCAGGAAACTAAAGCCTTATGAACTCAACTATCCGACTCATGATCTTGAGCTTGCAGCTATCATTCTAGCATTAAAGAAATGGCGTCATTATCTCTGGGGCAACAAATTTGAAATCTTTACAGACCATAAGAGCTTGAAATATCTGTTTTCCCAGAAAGAGTTGAACATGAGGCAGAGGCGTTGGCTGGAATTACTTGAGGACTATAACTGTACTATTAACTATCTTCCAGGTAAGGCCAATATTGTTGCAGATGCTTTGAGCCGAAAGGCTACGGTTGCCAGCTTGATTATCAAGAATTGGGAATTCATGGAAGAATTGTGCTTATGGAAGCCTAGTACTTCAAATTCTGGTATTCAATTTGCAAGTTTGCAGATTCAATCTCTGTTGTTATCCAGGATTCGAGAAGCTCAACAGGCTGATATTCAATTGTTGAAAGTCTTAGAGAATTCTAAAGGGGGAGAGTCGGATTTCAAACTGCACGACGATGGTATTCTCAAATTCAAATGTATAATCTGTATTCCGAATGATCCAACTCTGAAGAAGGATATTCTTGCTGAGGCACACAGTTCCAGATATACTATCCATCCAGGCAGTACGAAAATGTATAAAGATTTGAAGCAGAACTTCTGGTGGAATAATATGAAGAGAGAAATTGCTGACTATGTTGCCCGATGTCTTACTTGTCAGAAAGTTAAAGCAGAACATCAGAGACCTGCAGGGTTGTTGCAGCCTTTGGCTATTCCTGTTTGGAAATGGGATCATATTACTATGGATTTCGTATCCGATTTACCGAGGTCTTCGAGGGGTAATGACTCAGTCTGGGTTATTGTGGATAGACTGACCAAGACTTCTCATTTTATTGCTAAAAAGAAGTCTGATTCTCTTGATAAACTGGTAGAGTTGTATATTGAGAATGTTGTCCGACTACATGGAATTCCAAAGAGTATCGTATCAGATAGAGATCCCAGATTCACATCTCAGTTCTGGCAGAAGATTCAGAAAGCTTTGGGCACGAATTTGAATTTCAGTACAGCTTATCATCCTCAGACAGATGGTCAATCCGAGAGAACTATCTTGATCCTTGAGGATATGTTGCGGGCTTGCATTCTGGACTTCGGTAAAAGTTGGGAGAAATATTTGCCACTAGCAGAGTTCGCCTACAACAATAGTTATCAAGCTACTATTGGTATGGCACCTTATGAGGCACTGTATGGGCGTAAATGTCGGTCTCCTCTCTACTGGGATGATGTTGGTGAGATGAAGACTATCGACCCTACTCTCTTACCTGAAATGAACAAAATGATTGATCAGGTGCAGCTTATCAGAAAAAGGATGCTTACAGCACAGAGCCGACAGAAGAGTTATGCAGATAGACGACGTCGTGATCTGAAATTTGCTGTGGGGGACCGGGTATTTCTGAAAATTTCTCCTCGCAAGGGTTTGATTCGGCATGGTAAAGGAGGTAAACTCAGTCCTCGATATGTGGGACCATTTGAGATAACTGAAACTGTTGGTGATTTGGCTTACCGTCTAGCTTTACCTCCCAGTCTGGGCAGAATTCATGACGTATTCCATGTTTCCATGCTTCGGAAGTATCAGCCAGATCCCTCTCACATACTTGAGCCGGAACCGCTAGAGATCAGTGAAACTTTGACCTACACCGAGAAACCTCTTCGAATTGTTGATCAGAAAGTTCAGGAGCTGAGGACTAAAAACATTCCGATGGTTAAAGTTCTGTGGGATCATCACGGAGTAGAGGATGCGACGTGGGAAAGAGAGGATCAGATGCGGGATCGGTATCCAGAGTTATTCGCCGAATCATGTAAGAATTGCGTGGACGCAATTAGTTTAAGGGGGAGAGGATGTGACGCCCGAGAATTTGCCATGCATTTAATTACTGTTGCATCCCTTGTTTGCGCATTTACTTCTATGCCTTATTAACTGACTTTGTGACTACTATTCACTCTATTTTTAAACTGTCTTCTATTAATTAATTAGCATTTTTATTAAATCATATTAATTGTAAAAGTAGTGGGAAAAATGTGCATTTGAGCTAGAAGCGTTAGGAGGGCTCGTTTAGAAAATGATTTTTGTAGTTGAATGAATAGTGTTACGTAACCAACTTGGAGTTTAATTAGCTAACATTAAAATTACGCTTAGGACTTGTTTCTAACTAGCTTGACTCACATTTTGACCATACACTTAAATTAAAACAACTCACCTAAGCTTATATACCCCTCAAACAACTCACCTTATATCATAACTAGCAAAAAAATCAAAACAAAAGTGCTGAATTTTACTGTAGCAAACCCGACAGCCTTCTCTTGCTTCTTGAGGATTATTGCTTCTTCAAATCATCAAATCAAGCCACTCCAACCTTGAGCAACTAGTGTAGGGTGTTTGCAAGCTTCCTAGGTGCTCCTACGCGTAGTGGTGAGGGATTTCACGACTTGTTTTTGCATTTTTAAATAATTGCTCATTTATTGATTTGTTGAAAATATGATTATATGCCATTATAATTGTTATCTATGCTAATATACTATCTATATGAATGCTAGAGAACACTTTTGAACCGTCGTTTCGCAATTTAAACGGTTAGAATCGTTAGTTTGATTTTTTAGGGTGAATAGTGACGTTTTTCTAGGGTTTTGTGTAATTGCTCGAATTGGCTTGAATTAATGCTTCTAATTGAAGCCTTGGGTACTAGTGAAGATAAGTAAATAGCCCCGTACACTTGCATTGACCTTAAATCGCCTAAAAATGGAAAATAGCCGACTTTAAGTTGGGGCTTTCGGGGTTAATGCGAATCCGGGTGGATTCGGGCTTCAATTCTAGTATCCTTAGGCTACCTAGGTGCTATAGATGCCTTGATATCCCTTGTTTGAAGCCCGGACAATGTAGGTGTGGTTTAAAGCCAAAAGAGGGAAATTGGGGCTTTCGGGGTAAACGCGGGCATTTGATTGAGTTCGAGGGTTGAAAGGGTACCTTGGGGGTTAGTTAGAAGGTTGGGAGAGTTTCCTTTGAAAATGAAATTATTAACTCTGGTTTAGAAGAGAAATAGTTCGAAAAACAAAGAGGTTTAGGTGCAATTTAAGTTGTCTCACACTTCTAAACCCATGTCAGGACTTCTTAAGTGTTTATATATGATTTTAAACTGATTTGGAGCTTTTGGAATGATTCTATGCTTATATGGTATAAGTTCATTTGTAAACTGCTTATTAGCTTCTATCTTTGCTTCTATCCTAATTGCAACGAGGTCAACCTACTTTGTTGATCCTCATATGTGTAAATGCTTATATTATTGTTATTAACTTGCCATCGTTGAGTGCATTGCATAGTGGTTGCGCAACCATAGTGTCGGGGCGGATGTGTTGAATATCGGCTGGGCGGCAGAGGGCTTGCCGGTGGATATTCAAACTCCGTGCCCTATTCCCTCATTCGCCTGGTCCGGAGATTGCCAGGGGATGTTGGGTCGTAGGATTCGGGGTACATCCGGAGTACACCCACTGGAGTGTTTGGGGATTATGCCGGCTTATCGTGATCGTGCTCGTGGTTCGTGGATCGTGATTGAAGACCAGTGAAGATTGGTGTATAGGGGATTGTTGAAATGTATCCTTTTGATTGTGTGGTTATTTAAGTTATCATTGTTTCTTAAATTGTTAAAGTGTTATTGTTGTGTAGTTGTATTATCTGTTGCATTGCACGCCCCGGGACTATATCCCTCACTGGGCAACAGTGGTTGCTCATACCTCGATATCTGTTTCAGGAGACGCTGAGGGTGACCCCCAGCTTGTTGATTTAGTTGAGGAAGAAGAAGTTCAGATCGAGCCTTTACCTTAGTTGCTGTGTCTGATAACTTGAGGTGGTCATTGAATTTGCTGCTATGTGGAAAGTTCAACTAGTTGCTTTATGTACTATTTTGTAGCCAAGGGCTATGTATATGCTTGTTGTATAAGTCGAGGATTAGTTGGTTGAGTTGTAGCTTGAAAGTCTATGAACTGTAATAACTTTTATTCTTGCCTTATTTCCTTGCATGCTTGGGAGTGGATGGTTGATGTAGAATGCTTTATCCTTTAAGTTGTTTTATTGATTTCCTAGAATGTTATGATTATAAGACTATGCTGACAACAAGTTCTCGCATGCTTGTGTGTTTTGGAGATATTGTGTACTATAAGGCTCGGATGGCCTTATAACTTTATTGTTTTATTAAGAAAAGCTAGTATGTATTGTTGGGACCTTGTTTAAGTGTTTACAGGTTTTTAGAATGTCCACGGTACAGAGGAGACTCTGTCCGTGTGTCGGGTCCGGACTTAACCTTTAGCTTGGGGGTTGGGTCGGGGCGTGACATTCTGAGCCTCTCTGATCTGTGCTAGCAACCCTGACTGAATCTGCAAACTAGCAAATCAAATCCCTACCTCAGTAGCTTATGGTTTCCATGAACAAATTTCTTCCAAAGTCTCCCAATCCTTGATAATCAAGCTTGCAACAGTAGCCTTTCGGCTCAAAGAATTAGCAACAACATTTGCCTTACCTGGCACGTAGTTAATAGAACAGTTGTAACCACTCAATAGCTCTAGCCATCTCCACTGCCTCATATTCAGATCCTTCTGTGAAAACAAATACTTGAGACTCTTGTGGTCAGTAAATATTTCAAATCTGCAACCCCACAAGTAATGACGCCACTTCTTCAAAGCAAACACAACTGCAGCTAACTCAAGATCATGTGTAGGGTAATTGACTTCATAAGGTTTCAACTTCCTGGAAGCATAAGCAATCACCTTACCATTCTGCATTAAAACACAGCCCAAACCTTCTTTAGATGCATCACTGTAGACAACGAAGTTCTCTATTCCCTCAGGTAAAGCTAGTATAGGAGCTGTAGTTAGTCTCTTCTTCAATTCTTGGAAACTGGATTCACATTTGGCATCCCAGTTGTAAGAAACTTTCTTCCGAGTCAACTGGCTTAAAGGTCCAGAAATTTTGGAAAAGTCTTTAACAAATCTCCGGTAGTAACCTGCCAATCCAAGAAAACTCCGAATCTCTGACACCGTCTCAGGTCTCTTCCAAGATGAAATAACTTCAATCTTAGTTGGGTCCAATGAAATTCCTCGATCTGAAATGATATGGCCTAGAAAAGATATCTGATTCAACCAGAACTCGCACTTGCTGAATTTAGCAAAAAGCTTGTTTTCCTGCAAAGTTTGTAGTACAATCTTCAAGTGTTGCTCATGTTCAGCCTCGTTCTTCGAGTACACTAAAATGTCGTCAATAAAGATCACGACAAACTGATCAAGGTAAGGTCGAAAAACCCTCTGCATCAAGTCCATGAATGCGACTGGTGCATTCGTCAAACCAAACGGCAAAACAACAAATTCATAGTGGCCATATCTAGTCCTGAATGCAGTCTTTGGTATATCGTCACTCCGAATTCTAAGTTGATAGTAACCCTGCCTCAAGTCAAATTTGGAGTAAACACTCGCACCTTGCAACTGGTCAAACAATTCTTCAATCAACGACAAGGGGTATTTATTCTTAATCGTGACTTGATTAAGTCCCCTGTAATCAATGCATAACCGTAGCGTGCCGTCTTTCTTTCTCACAAACAACACAGGCGCACCCCACGGCGAAGAACTAGGTTGTATAAACCCTTTCTCAAGCAAGTTCTGAAGCTGAATTTTTAACTCCTGAAGTTCAGCCGATGCCATTCTATAAGGACTCCTAGAAATCGGCGCAGTGCCTGGCACAAGATCAATCACAAACTCAATCTCCCTATCCGGTGGTAAACCCGGTAATTCCTCGGGAAATACACCAGGGAAGTCTCTAACAACCGGAACCTCATTCAAACTCAACTTATCAGTAGGCTGATTGATCAAATAAGCTAAGTAAGCTTCACAACCCCTATTCAACAACTTAGAAGTCTTGATCGCTGATAAAAGTGGAATTCGGGCAGCCCTGCAGTTCCCAACAATCTCCAATACTGGTAGGTCAGGAACCTGAAGATAAACAACCTTTGTTCTACAATCCAACTGAGCATAATACTTTCCCAACCAGTCCATTCCCAAAATGATTTCAAAGTCGCGGAATGGCAATATAATTAAATCAGCAGGAAATTTACGGTTCTCAATGCATATATCACAAGATTTGCAAATAGACTCAGTAACAAATTTTGCACCCAAAGGCGTACTAACTTCAACTTCATGAGGCAATTTATCAATGCAAACATTCACAAATCGTGCACATGCAGGAGTTATAAACGAATGTGTAGCTCCGGGATCAATCAAAACTTTAACTGGTTGAATATTGAGAAGAAAGGTACCTTCCACAATAGCTGTAGTATCGGGTAGCTCCTCTGCATCTAGTGCAAAGACCCTAGCCTGAACCCTCTGTGCTGGACGTGCACCTGCAGCCCTATTCTGAACACCTTGGCCTCCACCACGGCCCTGAACATTGTTATAATTAGGGCAATCCCTCACCCTATGGTCATCACTGCCATAACCCGGACATTTACCACTCTTCCTCCAGCAGATAGCCTCAATATGCCCTGATCGATTACAATAATTACACTGCTGATTTTGCCTAACTGCAGTGTTTCCTGTAGGTGCTGGGGCTCTGGTGGTAGTAGGAACTGTAGCTCCCTGCTGGGGTCTAGTCACAGCTGGCCTAGCCTGAATCTGCTGTTGTGGCTGATACGGACGTTGCTGAGGACCCTGTGCAGAAGTCTGATACTACCTCGGCTGACTCTGACTGCTCTGGCCCAAATACTGCTTCTTACTCGGCTGACTGCTCTCAGCTATTATCTCAGCCTTCCGTTTCTCAAACTTCGTGGCTGCCTGAAATGCCACAGGAAAAGTAGTGTAGGTCTGCCCAGTCAAATACAACTGTATGTCCATTCTCAGCCCACGGACAAACCTATGAATCATCCTCCTAGCCGGCCGTACCAACTCGGGTTATTACCTCGACAGGCTAACAAACCTAGCCTCGTACTGTGCAACAGTCATATTTCCCTGCTTCAGGGCCACAAACTCATCCTTCCTCCTTTCCATAGTGTCACGCCCCGACCCGACCCCGCAAAAGGCCAAGCCCGGACCCGACACACGGACAGAGTCTCCTCTGTACCGCGGACGATCCGAAAACCCTAAAAACAATATAAGACTTGCGAAAGCCATAAAATAATCAAAACAAGCCAACTTTCTATAAAACATACATTTCTTATTATCCAACTTTCCAAACCAAAAATGATATGCATACTACACACGTACTTATGCCATTAAACCATTAGCCATTAGCATGCATTTCTTCACTAGTCATCCGAGTATAAGTTTACAATTTACAAACTTTAATCCATTACAACATAAGACCATTAAAGGTCTCAACTAGAAAATATATACAAGGCTACAAGCCTCAAAATTAAACGACCTCCACGCAATATACATAACAAGCAAGGTTCGCACAAAACTGGTAACCAACCACCAGCAAAGCAGGGAAGTGCTATCACGGAAACACCTCCACCTGCTCCTCCTCCTCAATTACCTCGAGAGGGTCTGCTTCAACTACTCCTGTAAAAACATGGTATAGAAAGGAATGAGCAAAAACTATTGCTCAGCGAGAGCAATTGGTCTCAAGGATGGAGATGAGAGGAGTATGCAATGCAATTAGCCAAGCAATACATACAAATCATATAAAGATAAAACCAAAGCCAATAATAAAGCAAGGCAAGTATCTAAAGCTGCAAACACTCATTCAAAGGATACGATACTCTTTTCATGAGC
Organism: Ehretia macrophylla; assembly: GCA_037974665.1. NCBI lineage: Eukaryota > Viridiplantae > Streptophyta > Magnoliopsida > Boraginales > Ehretiaceae > Ehretia > Ehretia macrophylla. The sequence continues at coordinate 73,898,929 of CM075779.1, forward strand.
AACTTTCAAACACAAATTCGATGACGACGCGCCGGCCCAAAACCACCTTATAACACCAGTTTGGAATACTTCGGAAGTATCCATCAACCTACGACCCAAATCTCCCTGGGAGGCAACCCAAGCGAGAAAGGGAATAGCAGCGGAGCTAGAGCAACCAACACTGGCAACCCAAGGCTACCCAGAGAGGCCCATCACTCACGCGCGAGACATTATGCAATGCAAGACTCGATACAAGACAATAAACAAGCGATAAACAAGCGATAAAGCCACACGGGGGAGAATAACAAAGTAGGTTACTCTCGCACGCAATAGCAGCAATTTGATAAGCAATTCAATCCAAAACAACTCAAACAAGTAATTCAAGTAATTCTAAGCATTCTATAAGCATAAAGACAAGTAAACACACCAAAACACAAATCGGCCCCAACTATCAAAATGCTACCATTTCCAAACGAGCCACGAGTTCTGGAAACCGACTTCGCCAACCCTCCTAGGTCACCATAAGGCACGTCTAAAGACCCCGAAACCTTACTTTACCCTAGAACACGCGCAAAGCCCCGATTTCCCCCTTTCTCGTTTGAACTACAACTACAACAACCAAACACCCAACCAACGCCATAATCGCACCAAAAGTGCTTCCATGGCTTCCCGAAGCAATGCCAACACGCAAAATGAGAAAACGCCAAAGTCGACCTAAACGACCCCGACTTTCCCAAAGGCTTAATTCTCATTTTTTCCATTACGCAACCCAAACAAACCACACATTTTAGCATTCTAGCATACCTAGCACGTTTCTACATCAACGGAAAGCATAACAGCGCAACTTCAACGTTTCAAGGTTTTACTATTCATAAAACACTATTCATTCCACAATTCAAGTTGCAATCACAACATTTAACCACAGAAAATGTTACAAAGCTATAAATACATGTTCTACAAATGCTAAGGAACATTCTAGAAGCATCAAATCGCTTTAAATAACGATCTACGGATAAATCTAAAAATTGACAAAGTTAACAAACACAACGTATAAATGCGCAAATAACATGCTTCCCTCACCTTAGGTACTCCTAGTCGCTAGGAAAACAACGTTGGTTGCCTTGGAAACCACCCCGCACGAGCTCACGCGAAGATTGATCGTTTGGAAGTTAAAAGGTTTTTTTTTTCCTCTCTAAAGCTCTCGGCCTGCACTGACTGTTTGCTGCTGTTTTTCTTGTTATTTTGCTTAGTTAATTGCTTAATTAAGGGTCAAATGGTCAAAGGGTCAAAGGGCTAAGGTCAAACAACTTAAGACTTGGTCAAAGAGCCCTATTTCGCGCGTTTTAAAGCCGTTTTTGGTAAGGTAAGATCAATTAAAGCTAGCAACATTTAAAATATAAAATTTAAGTAATCTAAATACTAGTTTCACTATTTTCTGAGGACTAGAAATCGTTATCTAGCTATCGCTCCTTAAATGCAATGCACGTTGCGTCGGCGAGAAAGTAACAATTAATTCACAAAGAATTTAAGGAAATATAATTTTCAAAATAATAAACAAAGAAAATTCACATTCCGGGCTCGGGTATTACACCCTCTCCCCCTTAAAACAATTGCGCCCACGCAATTCTTACCTGGTCAACAAACAACTCCGGATACTGATCCCGAACTTGGTCTTCTCTTTCCCAAGTCGCTTCTTCAAACCCATGATGATTCCACAGAACCTTTATTAACGGAATACTCTTCCTGCGAAGCTCCTGAATCTTCCGATCCACAATTCTAATCGGTTTCTCTTCATAAGAAAACTTCTCTTCAATCTGCAAAGGCTCTGGTTCAAGTACATGTGAAGGGTCTGGATGATACTTCTTCAACATAGACACATGGAACACATCATGCAGTCTCGACAAGCTCGGAGGCAAAGCTAATCGATAAGCCAAAGGACCTACCTTTTCGGTGATCTCATACGGACCCACATACCTGGGACTAAGCTTCCCACTCTTACCGTGCCGAATCAATCCCTTCCGTGGAGAAATCTTAAGAAACACCCAATCTCCCAAATCAAACTTAAGATCTCGACGGTGCTTATCCGCATAACTCTTCTGACGACTCTGAGCTGTAAGCATACGCTGGCGAATAAGGTGAACATTATCTACCATCTTAATCATCTCAGGTAACACAGTCGGATCAACTGTTCTCATCTCTCCAACCTCTTCCTAATATAATGGGGATCTGCATTTCTGATCATACAACGCCTCGTAGGGAGCCATACCTATAGTAGATTGATAACTATTGTTGTAAGCGAACTCCGCTAAAGGCAAAAACTTCTCCGAGTTCTTCCCAAAGTCAAGCACACATGCCCGAAGCATGTCTTCCAAGATCCTGATGGTTCTCTCAGACTGTCCATCAGTTTGCGGATGATATGCAGTACTGAAGCTCAACTTAGTTCCCATGGCCTCTTGCAACTTCTGCCAAAAACGAGATCTGAATCTGGGATCCCTATCTGACACTATACTCTGTGGTACTCCATGCAATCTCACAATATTAGCAACATAAAGCTCAGCTAGCTTATCAAGGCTATCCTGTTTATTCACGGGAATAAAATGTGTAACTTTAGTCAAGCGGTCCACAACAACCCAAACAGAATCACATCATCTCGGAGATCTAGGAAGATCGGTCACAAGGTCCATTGTTATATGTACCCACTTCCATTGCGGAATCGACAACGGCTGTAGAAGTCCAGCTGGCCTCTGATGCTCAACTTTAACCCTCTGACAAGTCAAACATCTGGATACATACCCAGCAATCTCTCTCTTCATATTGTTCCACCAGAAGTGTTGCTTCAAATCTCTATACATCTTTGTACTGCCCGGGTGAATCGTATACCTCGAATTATGTGCCTCGGACAGGATCTCATTCTTCAAAGTCGGATCACTAGGAACACATACTCTGTCCCTGAATCTGAAGATGCCATCTGCATGTAATTTAAACTCCGACTCTCCCCCTTTAGCTTTTTCTTGGATCTTCAAGATGTGAGGATCAGTCTTCTAAGCCTCTTTGATCTGAGCTAGCAATCCTGACTGAATCTGTAAACTAGCAAACCGAATCCCTACCTCAGTAGCTTCTGGTTTCCATGAACAAATTTCTTCCAAAGTCTCCCAGTCCTTGATAATCAAGCTTGCAACAGTAGCCTTTCGGCTCAAAGCATCAGCAACAACATTTGCCTTACCTGGCACATACTTAATAGAACAGTTATAACCACCCAATAGCTCTAGCCATCTCCGCTGCCTCATATTTAGATCCTTCTGTGAAAACAAATACTTGAGACTCTTGTGGTCAGTAAATATTTCAAATCTGCAACCCCACAAGTAATGACGCCACTTCTTCAATGCAAACACAACCGCAGCTAACTCAAGATCATGTGTAGGGTAATTGACTTCATAAGGTTTCAATTTCCTAGAAGCATAGGCAATCACCTTACCATTCTGCATTAAAACACAGCCCAATCCTTCTTTAGATGCATCACTGTAGACAACAAAGTTCTCTGTTCCCTCAGGTAAAGCTAGTATAGGAGCTGTAGTTAGTCTCTTCTTCAATTCTTGGAAACTGGATTCACATTTAGCATCCCAGTTGTAAGCAACTTTCTTCCGAGTCAACTGGCTCAAAGGTCCAGAAATTTTAGAAAAGTCTTTAACAAATCTCCGGGAGTAACCTGCCAATCCAAGAAAACTCCGAATCTCTGGCACCATCTCAGGTCTCTTCCAAGCTGAAACAACTTCAATCTTAGCTGGATCCACTGAAATTCCTCAATCTGAAATGATATGGCCTAGAAAAGATATATGGTTCAACCAGAACTCACATTTGCTGAATTTAGCAAAAAGCTTGTTTTCCTGCAAAGTCTGAAGCACAATCCTCAAGTGTTGCTCATGTTCAGCCTCGTTCTTCGAATACACTAAAATGTCGTCAATGAAGATCACGACAAACTGATCAAGAAAAGGCCGAAAAACCCTCTGCATCAAGTCCATGAATGCGGCTGGTGCATTCGTCAAACCAAACGGCAAAACAACAAACTCATAGTGGCCATATCTAGTCCTGAATGCCGTCTTTGGTATATCGTCACTCCGAATTCTAAGTTGATAGTAACCCTGCCTCAAGTCAAATTTGGAGTAAACACTCGCACCCTGCAACTGGTCAAACAATTCTTCAATCAACGGCAAGGGGTATTTGTTCTTAATTGTGACTTGATTAAGTCCCCTGTAATCAATGCATAACCGTAGCGTGCCGTCTTTCTTTCTCACAAACAACACAGGTGCACCCCACGGCGAAGAACTAGGTTGTATAAACCCTTTCTCAAGCAAGTTCTGAAGCTGAATTTTTAACTCCTGAAGTTCAGCCGATGCCATCCTATAAGGACTCCTAGAAATTGGCGCAGTGCCTGGTACAAGATCAATCACGAACTCAATCTCCCTATTCGGTGGTAAACCCGGTAATTCCTCGGGAAATACACCAGGGAAGTCTCTAACAATCGGAACCTCATTCAGACTCAACTTATCAGCAGGCTGATTGATCAAATAGGCTAAGTAAGCTTCACAACCCCTATTCAACAACTTAGAAGTCTTGATCGCTGATAAAAGTGGAATGCGGGCAGCCCTGCAGTTCCCAACAATCTCTAGTACCGGTAGGTCAGGAACCTTAAGATAAACAACCTTTGTTCTACAATCCAACTGAGCATAATACTTTCCCAACCAGTCCATTCCCAAAATGATTTCAAAATCACGGAATGGCAATATAATTAAATCAGCAGGAAATTTACGGTTCCCAATACATATATCACAGGATTTGCAAATAGACTCAGTAACAAATTTTTCACCCAAAGGAGTACTAACTTCAACTTCATGAGGCAAATTATCAATGCAAACATTCACAGATCGTGCACATGCAGGAGTTATAAACGAATGTGTAGCTCCGGGATCAATCAAAACTTTAACTGGCTGAGTATTGAGAAGAAAGGTACCTTCCACTATAGCTGTAGTATCGGGTAGCTCCTCTGCATCTAGTGCAAATACCCTAGCCTGAACTCTCTGTGCTGGTCGTGCACCTGCTGCCCTATTCTGAACACCTTGGCCTCCACCACGGCCCTGAACATTATTATATTTAGGGCAATCCCTCACCCTGTGATCATCACTGCCACAACCCGTACATTTACCACTCTTCCTCCAGCAGTTAGCCTCAATATGCCCTGGCCGATTACAATAATTACACAGTTGATTTTGCCTAACTGCAGTGTTTCCCGTAGGTGCTGGGGCTCTGTCAGGGGTAGGAACTGTAGCTCCCTGCTGAGGTCTGGTCACAGCTGGCCTAGCCTGAATCTGCTGCTGTGGCTGATACGGACGTTGCTGAGGACCCTGTGCAGAAGCCTGAAACTGCCTCGGCTGACTCTGGCTGCTCTGGCCCAAAAACTGCTTCTTACTCGGCTGATTGCTCTCAGCTAACATCTCAGCCTTCCGTTTCTCAAACTTCGAGGCTGCCTGAAATGCCTCGGGAAAAGTAGTGTAGGTCTGCCCAGTCAAATGCAACTGTATGTCCATTCTCAGCCCACGGACAAACCTATGTATCATCCTCCTAGCTGGCCGTACCAACTCAGGCATATACCTCGACAGGCTAACAAACCTAGCCTCGTACTGTGCAACAGTCATATTTCCCTGCTTCAGGGCCACAAACTCATCTTCCCTCCTCTCCATAGCCATCTCGGGAATATATTTGTCCCGGAACTCACTTACAAAATCATCCCATAAGTATGGAACATCCTCACAATCCCACCTCAGTCTAACAGTATTCCACCACCGCTCTGCATCACCCTCAAATAAGAATGACGCATAGTCTATTCTTGCCTCATCGGTATACCTCAACGCAGTGAAAATTTTCTCAACTTGATTAATCCATCTCTCGGCCGCCTCATCATCTGGCTCCCCGAAAAACTTTCCAGGCTCGTGCCTCAAAAATTTCTCTAGCTGGTTATTCTCAACTCTGTACCCCTGTCCACCAGGATTAGCTTGATTACCCTGGGGATTAATCCGGTCCTGCCTCTGCTCATGTAGTACCTGTGTGATCCGGTCTACTGCAGTAGTCATGGTAGCCATAAACTGCTCAGGCAACGGCTGTTGACCCTGTTCTGCTGCCTCTTCATCTGATCCTATACCTTGAGTACCACGACGTGGCGGCATAGTAGCAACTCACAATAGCTGGCAACATTTAAAAGCAGTTTATAGACAGAAATATAACACATAAGATTAGATAACACTCAAGTCAATAACAATCCAACATTCTATCACACAATTCACATAAGACAAGTTCAACTTGCCAAACCATTTCACCTAAACACATAAACATTCCAAGTTCACAAAGTCATGCTAGAACATTTTCTTTTCACTTAGCAATCATACATAAACACTTTAGCATTTCAGACCTTTACCCCACAGACCGAGAATCATATCCCGGCTCATGCAAGACTATCATGCTCTGATACCACCTAAAGATGTCACGCCCCGACCCGACCCCGCAAAAGGCCAAGCCCGGACCCGACACACGGACGGAGTCTCCTCTGTATCGCGGACGATCCGAAAACCCTAAAAATAATATAAGACTTGCGAAAGCCATAAAATAATCAAAACAAGCCAACTTTCTATAAAATATACATTTCTTATTATCCAACTTTCCAAACCAAAAATGATATGCATACTACACACATACTTATGCCACTAAACCATTAGCCATTAGCATGCATTTCTTCACTAGTCATCCGAGTATAAGTTTACAATTTACAAACTTTAATCCATTACAACATAAGACCATTAAAGATCTCAACTAGAAAATATATACAAGGATACAAGCCTCAAAATTAAACGACCTCCACGCAATATACATAACAAGCAAGGTTCGCACAAAACTGGTAACCAACCACCAGCAAAGTAGGGAAGTGCTATCACGGAAACACCTCCACCTGCTCCTCCTCCTCAATTACCTCGAGAGGGTCTGCTTCAACTACTACTGTAAAAACATGGTATAGAAAGGAATGAGCAAAAACTATTGCTCAGCGAGGGCAATTGGTCTCAAGGACGGAGATGAGAGGAGTATGCAATGCAATTAGCCAAGCAATACATACAAATCATATAAAGATACAACCAAAGCCAATAATAAAGCAAGGCAAGTATCTAAAGCTGCAAACACTCATTCAAAGGATACGATACTCTTTTCACGAGCAACTTTCAAACACAAATTCGATGACGACGCGCCGGCCCAAAACCACCTTATAACACCAGTTTGGAATACTTCGGAAGTATCCATCAACCTACGACCCAAATCTCCCTGGGAGGCAACCCAAGCGAGAAAGGGAATAGCAGCGGAGCTAGAGCAACCAACACTGGCAACCCAAGGCTACCCAGAGAGGCCCATCACTCACGCGCGAGACACTATGCAATGCAAGACTCGATACAAGACAATAAACAAGCGATAAACAAGCGATAAAGCCACACGGGGGAGAATAACAAAGTAGGTTACTCTCGCACGCAATAGCAGCAATTTGATAAGCAATTCAATCCAAAACAACTCAAACAAGTAATTCAAGTAATTCTAAGCATTCTATAAGCATAAAGACAAGTAAACACACAAAAACACAAATCGGCCCCAACTATCAAAATGCTACCATTTCCAAACGAGCCACGAGTTCTGGAAACCGACTTCGCCAACCCTCCTAGGTCACCATAAGGCACGTCTAAAGACCTCGAAACCTTACTTTACCCTAGAACTCGCGCAAAGCCCCGATTTCCCCCTTTCTCGTTTGAACTACAACTACAACAACCAAACACCCAACCAATGCCATAATCGCACCAAAAGTGCTTCCATGGCTTCCCGAAGCAATGCCAACACGCAAAACGAGAAAATGCCAAAGTCGACCTAAACGACCCCGACTTTTCCAAAGGCTTAATTCTCATTTTTTCCATTACGCAACCCAAACAAACCACACATTTTAGCATTCTAGCATACCTAGCACGTTTCTACATCAACGGAAAGCATAACAGCGCAACTTCAACGTTTCAAGGTTTTACTATTCACAAAACACTATTCATTCCACAATTCAAGTTGCAATCACAACATTTAACCGCAGAAAATGTTACAAAGCTATAAATACATGTTCTACAAATGCTAAGGAACATTCTAGAAGCATCAAATCGCTTTAAATAACGATCTACGGATAAATCTAAAAATTGACAAAGTTAACAAACACAACGTATAAATGCGCAAATAACATGCTTCCCTCACCTTAGGTACTCCTAGTCGCTAGGAAAGCAACGTTGGTTGCCTTGGAAACCACCCCGCACGAGTTCACGCGAAGATTGATCGTTTGGAAGTTGAAAGGTTTTTTTTTTTCCTCTCTAAAGCTCTCGGCCTGCACTGACTGTTTGCTGCTGTTTTTCTTGTTATTTTGCTTAGTTAATTGCTTAATTAAGGGTCAAATGGTCAAAGGGTCAAAGGGCTAAGGTCAAACAACTTAAGACTTGGTCAAAGGGCCCTATTTCGCGCGTTTTAAAGCCATTTTTGGTAAGGTAAGATCAATTAAAGCTAGCAACATTTAAAATATAAAATTTAAGTCATCTAAATACTAGTTTCACTATTTGCTGAGGACTATAAATCGTTATCTAGCTATCGCTCTTTAAATGCAATGCACGTTGCGTCGGCGAGAAAGTAACAATTAATTCACAAAGAATTTAAGGAAATATAAATTTCAAAATAATAAACAAAGAAAATTCACATTCCGGGCTCGGGTATTACACATAGCCATCTCGGGAATATACTTGTCTCGAAACTCACTTACAAAATCATCCCACAAATGTGGTACATCCTCACAATCCCACCTCAATCTAACAGTATTCCACCACTGCTCTGCATCACCCTCAAACAGGAATGACGCATAGTCTATTCTTGCCTCATCGGTGTACCTCAACGCGGTGAAAATCTTCTCAACTCGATTAATCCATCTCTCGGCTGCCTCATCATCCGGCTCTCCGAAGAATTTTCCCGGCTCATGCCTCATAAATTTCTCTAACTGATTATTCTCAACCCTGTACCCCTGTCCACCAGGATTAGCTTGATTTCCCTGGGGATTATTCCTGTCCTGCCTCTTTTCATGCAGCACCTGTGTAATCCGGTCTACTGCAGTAGTCATGGTAGCCATAAACTGCTCAGGCAACGGCTGCTGACCCTGTTCTGCTGCCTCTTCATCTGATCCTATACCTTGAGTACTACGACGTGGTGGCATAGTAGCAATTCACAATAGCTGACAACATTTAAAAGCAGTTTATAGACAGAAATATAGCACATAAGATTAGATAACACTCAAGTCAATAACAATCCAATATTCTATCACACAATTCACATAAGACAAGTTTAACTTGCCAAACTATTTCACTTAAACACATAAACACTCCAAGTTCACAAAGTCATGCTATAACATTTTCTTTTCACTTAGCAATCATACATAAACACTTTAGCATTTTAGACCTTTACCCCACAGACCAAGAATCATATCCCGGCTTATGCAAGACTATCATGCTCTGATACCACCTAAAGATGTCACGCCCCGACCCGACCCTGCAAAAGGCCAAGCCCGGACTCGATACACGGACGGAGTCTCCTCTGTACCGCGGACGATCCGAAAACCCTAAAACCATCATAACACTTGCGAAAGCCATAAAACAATTCAAACAAGCCAACTTTCTTTTAAAAGCATACATCCTCTTATTAACCAACTTTCCAAACCAAAATGCCATGCATACTACACAAGTGTTTATGCCACTAAACAGTTAGCTATTAGCATGCATTTCTTTACTAGTCACAAGAGTAATCTTTACATTCTTTCAACTTATACAACATAAGACCGTAGAGGCCTCAAACTAGAAAATACATACAAGGCTACAAGCCTCAAAATTAAGCGACATCCAAGCAATATACATATCATGCAAGGCTCGTACAAAATCTGGTAACCAACCACCAGCAAAGCAGAGAAGTGCTATCACGGAAACACCTCCACCTGCTCCTCCTCCTCTATTACCTCGATAGGGTCTGCTTCAACTACTCCTGTAAAAATATAGTATATAGAGGAATGAGCAAAAACTATTGCTCAGCGAGGGCAATTGGTCTCAAGGACGGAGATGAGAGGAGTATGCAATGCAATTAGCCAAGCAATGCATACAATTAACATTTAAAGATACAAACAAGTCAATATCATAACAAGGCAAGCATTAAAGACTATAAACATTCACTCAAAGGATACAGTACTCTTTTCACGAGCAACTTTCATTCAAGAATTCGATGACAACGCGCCGGCCCAAACCACCTTATAACACCAGTTTGGAATACCCCGGAAGTATCCATCAACCTACGACCCAAATCTCCCTGGGAGGCAACCCAAGCGAGAAAGGGAATAGCAGCGGAGCTAGAGCAACCAACACTGGTAACCCAAGGCTACCCAGAGAGGCCCATCACTCACGCGCGAGACACTATGCAATGCAAGACTCGATACAAGGTGATAAACAAGCGATAAAGCCACACGTGGGAGAATAACAAAGTAGGTTACTCTCGCACGCAATAGCAGCAATTGATAAGCATTTCAATCCAAAACTCTTCAAACAAGTATTTCAAGCAACCCTAAGCATTCTATAGACATAAAATCAAGTAAACAAGCAAAAACACAAACCGGCCCCAACTATCAAAACCCTACAATTTCCAAACGAGCCACGAGTTCTGGAAACCGACTTCGCCAAACCTCCTAGGTCACCATAAGGCACGTCTAAAGACCCCGAAACCTTACTTAACCCTAGAACTCGCGCAAAGCCCCGATTTCCCCCTTTCTCGTTTGAACTACAACTATATCAAAGTGCTTCCATGGCTTCTCGAAGCAATGCCAACACGCAAAATGAGAAAATGCTAAAGTCGATCTAAACGACCCCGACTTCCAACAAGGCTTAATTCCCGTTTTTTCCATTACGCAACCCAAACAAACCATCATTTAGGCATTCTATCACACCTAGCACAATTCTACATCAACGGACAGCATAACGGAACCACTTCATCGTTCCAAGGGTTTACTATTCATAAAACACTATTCAACACCCAAATTTAATTGCAATCTCAACATTTAACCACAGAAAATGTTAAAAAGCTATAAATACACGTTCTACAATAGCCAAGGAACATTCTAGAAGTATCAAAATGCTTTAAACAACAATCTACGGATAAAATCTAAAAATTGTAAAGTTGATACACTAAACATTTAAATGCGCAAATAACATGATTCCCTCACCTTAGGTACGCCTAGTCGCTAGGAAAACAACGCTAGTTGCCTCGGAAACCACCCCGCACGAGCTCTCGCGAAGATTGATCGATTGGAAGTTGAAAAGTTTTTTTTTCTCTATGAAAAGCACGGCTTGTGATAACCCGAACCCGGCATGCATTTAATAGCACTTGACTGCATTTGATTAATTGTTTAATTAGTTAAATCAACCAACTTGCGCTATTTTAATATTCCTCTTGGAAGCATTTAGGAGTTGTAAATTGAATAATTAAAAGTTTATTACCTATTCCTAATAATTATAGTAATTGAAATTCTTTTATTGTGATTAATTAAGTGTCATCTTAAATGTTAGTGTTTAATTGTATTTGACTATGTGTTTATATTAACTTTCATTTGTAGCTTAATATTAACTTTATAATTCTTAAAATGTTCTAGAAATGGTTAAATTAATTAATTTAGATGAATATTGATTACCTTGATTGCTCTGATTATTTTAATAATCAGTTTTGGTTGTCTTGCAATATAATCACTCGGTTTTCAAATAAAAGAGGAAAGTGGTTCCGAGCCAGAGTAAATTTTAAACTATGATGCCTTTCAAAAATGATATATTTCTTAGATTCTTTAAGGTTTAATTGTCACTTCTTGGTTGACGCAAAGTGCATACCATATCGAGAGCGATAGGTAGAGATCGGTTTCTAGTCCTCAGCAAATAGTGAAACTAGTATTTAGATGACTTAAATTTTATATTTTAATTGTTGCTAGCTAGAATTAATATTCCCATAGTTGTTTTAGCTTAAAAATGCATGAAACTAGGCTAGTTTGACCAAGTTTAAGTGGTTTGACCAAGGGGCTTTGACCCTTTGACCTTTTGTCACCTTATTTGCATAATAAAAGCATAAAACAAAAAAAAGAGCTGAAAAACAGAACATAGCAGGGCCGAAAATTTGAGAGGAGAAAAAAAAAAGATTTCAAGCCAAATCTTCAATTCTTCGCGAGGGCTTCCACGGGGTGGTTTCCGAGGCATCCTACGAGGTTTTCCTAGCGTCTAGGAGCGTCTAAGGTGAGGGTTTCATCGTTATTTGCGCATTTATAAGTTGTGTATGTTAACTTTGTCAATTTTTAGATTTATCCGTAGATCGTTATTTAAAGCGATTTGATGCTTCTAGAATGTTCCTTGGCATTTGTAGAACATGTATTTATAGCTTTGTAACATTTTCTGCGGTTAAATGTTGTGATTGCAAATTAAATTGTTAATTGAATAGTGTTTTGTGAATAGTAAAACCTTGAAACGTTGAAGTTGCGCTGTTATTCTTTCTGTTGATGTAGAAATGTGCTAGGTACGCTAGAATGCTAAAATGTGTGGTTTGTTTGGGTTGCGTAGTGGAAAAAACGAGAATTATGCCTTTGGGAAAGTCGTGGTCGTTTAGGTCGACTTTAGCGTTTTCTCGTTTTGCGTGTTGGCATTGCTTCGGGAAGCCATGGAAGCACTTTTGGTGCGATTATGGCATTGATTGGGTGTTTGGTTGTTATAGTTGTAGTTCAAACGAGAAAGGAGGAAAATCGGGGCTTTGCGCGAGTTCTAGGGTAAAGTAAGGTTTCGGGGTCTTTAGACGTGCCTTATGGTGACCTAGGAGGGTTGGCGAAGTCGGTTTCCAGAACTCGTGGCTCGTTTGGAAATGGTAGCGTTTTGATAGTTGGGGCCGATTTGTGTTTTTGTATGTTTTCTTGTCTTTATGCCTATAGAATGCTTAGAATTACTTGAAATACTTGTTTGAGTTGTTTTGGATTGAATTGCTTATCAATTGCTGCTATTGCGTGCGAGAATAACCTACCTTGTTATTCTTTCACGTGTGGCTTTATCGCTTGTTTATCGCCTTGTATCGAGTCTTGCATTGCATAGTGTCTCGCGCGTGAGTGATGGGCCTCTCTGGGTAGCCTTGGGTTGCCAGTGTTGGTTGCTCTAGCTCCGCTGCTATTCCCTTTCTCGCTTGGGTTGCCTCCCAGGGAGATTTGGGTCGTAGATTTATGGATACTTCCGGGGTATTCCAAACTGGTGTTATAAGGTGGTTTGGGCCGGCGCGTCATCGTTAAAATCATCGGAATCGTGATCGGTACATTACTCGCTCGAGTGAACCATAGCCTTCAAAGTGTGGTATAGCTTTGATTGGTTGTGTTAATGCTTTCTTTAGTTGTTTAATTGTATTGTTGTTTATATTGAATGCCTTTTATTGATTGTATTGCTTAACTGTATCTATTTGCATTGCACGATCTTCTTTCTCTCCAATTCGATATCTGTCTCGCCCTCACTGAGTATACGTGTTGTGTATACTCACTCCTCACCACTACATTTCAGGAAATGCCCTGTTAGCTGGAAAGTTCGTGATTTCGTGAAAGTCCGTGCTTGAAGAGTTGTCTTGCGTGCTATGTGGCTTGAGTTGTCAAAGATGCAAGATGTATGCTTTTATGTATTGTATGTATTTATTGTTAAAGGAAATGTAATCTAAATTAGCTAAATAGTTGAGGTAAATTAATAAGCTAGTTATGTAATCAGTTAACATAGCTTAACTTCAATGCATGTTTGTAATGTCCCAAGGAAAAGAATTAGAATGGCATGATAGTTTATTTTATGCAGTAGCTTAGTATGGTTTAATTGTCTAGTTTGAATGTACTTGTCAAAAATGTAAAGAGATAGGTTAGCTTTTAAATTGGAAATGTATGTATATTTACTGGTGTTTTGCTTGTTGAGAACCAAGGCTCGGATGGCCTTGAGGTGGTTGAATGTTTGGACATGGTATTGGTCCACTTATGTGTTGTCGCAGGTTTTACATCTCGCCTAAAAACAGGGGAGACTCCGTCCGTTTTCCCTGAAAATTTTGCCCGGGTTTGGTTTGGGTTGTGATTAGATCGATTGGTAGAACCTCCGGTCTCGAGAGGGATCGGGGTGTCACACGGCCTGCACCTCTCTGTTCAGCTGCTGTTTTTTTTTATTTTTTATTTTGCTAAGTTAAAAGCTTATTTAAGTGCTAAATTGGTCAAATGGTCAAAGGCCTAGGTCAAACCACTTAAAACTTGGTCAAAGGGCCTTATTTTGTGCATTTTAAAGCCATTTTAGCTAAGGAAAGATTAATTATAGCTAGCAACAATTAAAATATAAAATTTAAGTCATCTAAATACTAGTTTTACTATTTGCTGAGGACTAGAAACCGTTCTCTAGCTATCGCTCCCGAAATGCAATGCACGTTGCGATAACGAGAAAGTAACAATTAATTCACAAAGAATTTAAGGAAATATAATTTTCAAAATAATAAACAAGGAATTTTCACATTCCGGGCTCGGGTATTACATCCTTTGCCCTAGTTGCTGTGTGTTTGTTGCCTGAGGTGGATGTGATTTCTTATTATTACATGGCGTACTTGTTTTACTATGTTATGATCTATTTTGTGGCCTTAGGGCTATGTATATTCTTGTAGTTGCAAGTTGAAAGATAGTTGGTTGTAGTGATAGCTTTGAGATACCATGGTTTGTAATAACTATGTTATCTTTTCTAGTTACTTGCATGCTTGGGAGTGTATGTTTTAAAGTATGCTTGGTTTCAACTTCTAGGAATGTTCCAATGTTACTTTGGATGGTATGATAATCGGATTTATAGAGAAGTTAAGTTGGTTGCATGCATGTGTGATTTTGAACTATTGTATGCTTCAAGGCTCAGATGGCCTTGAACCTTTGAACTTTAGTTATAAAAGCTTGTCTTATTGTATTGTGGCTTTAATTGAGTGATTACAGGTTTTCAGAATGTCTACGGTACAAAGGAGACTATGTCCGTTTGATGGGTCCGGACTTAACCTTTAGCGTGGGGTTGGGTTGGGGCGTTACAGGGCAGCCATGGGATACATGGCCGGGATAGAGAAGCTAGGGACCGTGTTGATAACAATTTGGGAAGCATCAAGATGGAAATTCCTACTTTTCAAGGAAGGGGTGATCCCGAAGCATATCTCAAGTGGGAAAAGAAGATGGAGTTGGTTTTCGATTGTCACAACTATTCCGAATTAGAAAAGGTAAAACTTGCTGCAATTGAATTTACTAATTACGCTATTGTGTGGTGGGATCAGTTGTGTATCAATAGGAGGCGAAACGAAGATCGTCCTATTTCAACTTGGGGATGAGATGAAGAGAATAATGAGGCGACGATTTGTACCAAGTCACTACTACCGAGATCTATACCTCAAGTTGCAAAGTCTCCATCAAGGTAACAAAAGTGTTGATGTTTACTTTAAAGAGATGGAGATGGCTATGATTAGAGCCAATGTGGAGGAAGATTGGGAGGTAACAATGGCCAGGTTTTTGAATGGGTTAAACTGAAAGATTGCTAACATGACCGAGTTGCATCATTATGTAGAATTAGATGATTTGGTGCATATAGCAATTAAAGTGGAGAAGCAACTAAAGAAGGGTGGTACACGACTAAGACAAACCCCACAATACTCGAGTGCAGTACCTTGGAGGACAAGCTACCCCCAAAGAAAGAAGAAAATCCGTCCACTTCTAAGGTCAAGCCCGAGCCCAAACCATCCACCATTGCCACGACCTCTCAAGGTAAAACAACTTCTACTACGACTCGATCTTGTGAGATTATATATTTTAAATGTCAGGGACAGGGACACATAACAAGCCAATGTCCAAACAAGTGAGCAATGGTAGTGTAGGAAAGTGGTGAGATTGAATCCAAAGACGAAACGCATTCCGATGACATGCCCATATTGGAGGACACCGAAGTGGGAGAAGAGGAGTTTGGGGTAGATCATGGAAAGAAGTTTGGACCAGTGGCATGAAGAGCCTTAAGCTTGCAAGCTAAAGAAGAGGAAGAGGTAGTACAGCGTGAGAACATCTTTCACACTCATTGCCATGTGAAAGACAAGGTATGTAGTGTTATTATTGACGGTGGTAGTTGTAGCACCCCGATCCTTCACGAACCGGAGCCCCGATCTAATACCCGAAGTCACGAAAAATAAGGGAAAATGGACGGAGTCTCCCCTGTTTATAGGACAAACCAAAACCTGCAAACAAAATACAAATGGACCAGTACCGTGTCCAACACATTCAACAACTCCTCAAGGTCATCCGAGCCTTGGTTCTCAACAAACAAACACAAGAAATTATACATTTTCCAAGTTCAAAGGCTATCCTAACTCTTTCCTTTGGACAAACACGCTTATGCTCTGAATTGAAATAATACTAACCTATTACATAAACTAGGTTGTCATACTACTCTAATGACCTAATTAAACTTAAATTACATTTCTTTATTCATTGAATATATACAACTCAAAAGTAACATCTTTATAACCCACGCCACACAACACATTGACTCCCTAGCAAATGCCAAGCACTACAACCATGGTAATGAGGAGTGAGTATACAATCATGTATACCCAGTGAGGGAGGGGAATAGTATACGGGAAGCATTTATAAGGGGATTCGTGCAATGCAACAGTTATGTACAAGTAAAACCATTAAACAATTAACATGACAAATAAGCAATAAGATACCACACATCAAAAAAAGATACGATCGATAACCCTTATCACTCTATTTTTTGAACCACGAACCACGATTCACGATCCATAATCCACAATGTACCGGCATCCCTTTATACCAATGGGTACTCTAGATGTACCTGATCCTACGACTCACACCCCTTGGCATACTCCATACTAGGCGAGTGAGGGACTAGGGTACGGAGCTAGAGCAACCAACACTAACAAGCTCGATGCTGCCTAGTGAGGCCTATCGTATCTATCCTGAACGATGAGAACCATCGAAATGAAACCACAGAAGACAACGATAAAGCAATATAACAATAAAAGCTAATAAACACACAAATGAGGGATAACAAAGTAGATTGCCTTTCTCACACTATGGTAACCAATAAACACACAATACTTTAATAACTATACCAAGTCACATAATCTAGAAGCAAGAAAGTGGACTATTATGTACATAAGAATGAAAACTCCCTCACCTTTAGAAAGCCAAACTTGTAAGAGTATAGCTTAGGTTTACTCCACACCCCTTTGAATCCAGTCAAATATGAAATCCCTAGTTATTCATATAAATATAATATTTTAACAAATAACTCGCAATACTAAGCAAACTAACTTCACTAGAACACTTCATAACTTTATTATACTCAAAGCATTTACAACTAAAACTGTAACATAACACTTAACACATATAAATAAACCAACTCATTAGTATTTAGTTTGTTATCTCATCTCAACTTCCAGTTAGTAATTTAGCCTTCCAATCATACAATGACAACTAACAAACACCTAATACAATCTTGTATACTTATACTTAAACTATTCAAATTCTCTTTAAACTTACAATTCATGAACATACTAAAAACACATTTACTATAACACAACTTAACTTATCATACACATTCTCACCCAAGGTAACACTCACAATCATGCAAGAAAACATACCCACACATAATAAACACACACACACACACACATACTCATAAATTTGACCTCTTTAGTTCACACACACACAAACTACGATCTAATCTCATTTTAATTAGTTTGAGACTTAATTCAACCCTAAGAGCACTTATGGCATAAGAATAGAACATTAGACTAAACATTTATTCCAAAACTACAACTATCCCTTTTATGTTTAAACCAATGTCACCACGATCTACCCAAGCTCTAACCATTACATGAATCAATATAATTCCAAGAACACTTAGGGCACCTAAATTAAACATTAAACTAGATAAACAAGCATTATCTACATTAACTCTTCCATACGCACAAAAAGGGTTATAATTTTCCACGTTATCGAAACTTGATAAATTTTAACGTGGGGTAGTTTTAACATCTCTAGAACCTATATCAAGCGTTAGATTAAGAATTTAAGCATTATTTCTAAGGTCTGTGTGAATAGTGCCATTTCTAAACTTTAATAAATTCAATTCATACAAATATTACACAAACCCATGAAACAACCTTAAAAGCTTGTTCTCCTAGTCCTAAATACACAATATATAGCTTCAAAATGATTTATAACAAGCATATATAACATGTTCAATTTTAGACATAAACTAAATTCAACATAAATGCAATTTTTGTAAAAAAAAAACCCTCACCAAAACCAAGTAGAGCAAACAAGGATGAAGCCTTTTGATGGTTCAAAACTTGTCTAACAAGCTTGAATGGATCAAATTGAGAAAACCCTAAGATTTTTCCTATTTCTTTTTCTTTTTGCCTTGGCCGAAATGGCCCTTGAGCTTTCTTATTTCTTTTCTCATTTTTTTGGCTCCTCCAAAGTGCTTCTGCTTTGTTTTATTCTTTTGGTTATCAATTGGTTTACTTATATATATAATGCCAACTATATAAATCCAATAAGAACTAATATAACATGTTAAGACTAAGATAGCTAATAAATGTAATTGGGCTTGGGCTTGGACTTAATAATTAATCTAGGCCTAAATTAAATCAATTACTAGGCCCAAAAGAAAATAAACTAAGCTCGATCGAAATAAAACTAGGCCCGAATAAAATAACACCTAACTCGAACAGATCAAAATCACTTAATTATACCCTCTTGGGCACATGATGCAGAAAAGGAAAACTGAACGAATTCAAGAAATAAAATAATTTAGGAAAATATGAAAGCAGATAAAATAAATAAAATAAAATAAACTCCACTCCGGGCTCGAAAAATTTTAATTAATTAAATGTAATAAATAATAAATATAAGATAATCTTTTTCGATAACCCTTTTAAATTCAATTTAAATAAATATAATTAATATTAAAAATAATCTAACTCGTTCGTGTCTAGGCCCGCGCTTCCCGTTCGATCAACAAAATAATTTAATTTTAAAGCATGTAAAATAATTTTAAATAATTAAAATAATAAAAGAAATTTTCCGAGCAAGTTTGTTAATTATAAAATAAAAGTAAATACGTATTAACGTATGTAAAATTTATGAACATAAACCCAAAAATAAATGTATATTAAAGGAAAAATACGGATTTCAAAATATGACTTACTTTAAATTTCACCCCGGGTTCAGGGTTCCTTTCTAAATAATTGAAATAAGTCTATATGATGTAGAAAACATTTACACATAATTCAAATACTAAAATAATAGGTTAATTATTTTATTTAAGTTAAATGATCATAGTTTACTTATTTGTCAAAATTATGCAAAAAAACTAACAAATGAATGAAATTTTCTTTTAAGAAAAAAACTTTTGTAAAACTAATAGGAATGCACATTCATTATTTACTAAAAAAAAACTCAAAATGTTAGTATTAGAACTTAATTAAACATGTATTTGCATGTAAAAAGACAATTAAGCACTTAATTACACATTTATATCAAATAAATATTTAACAAAGTAAATACACAAAATATATGCAAATGAATGATATATGCATGCACTAGGTCTTGGTCGTCACATTAGTTGCACTAATGTTGCTAGTACTTCCATGGTTGAAAAGCTAGGGCTCACCACAATTAAGTACCCTTGTCTATACAAGCTGTAATGGTTGAATGATTGTGGTGATGTAAGGGTTACAAAGCAAGTTGTGGTACCGTTTTGAATAAGAAAATATGAAGACGAAGTATTGTGTGATGTGGTACCAATGTATGCTGGACATCTTCTCTTAGGAAGACCGTGGCAATTTGACCGATATGTGCAGCATGATGGCTTCACTAACAAGTACTTATTCGTGTTTTGTCAACGGAAAATCACTCTAGTTTTGATGACACCAAAACAAGTCTATGAGGATCAAGTGAGGTTACAAAAATTGAGTGAACAAAAGAAACCGAGAGATCAGAAAAACTTGAGAGAACAAAAGAATGAGAGTGAAAAAACAAGTCAGGCCGAATTTGGAAAGGAATTGAGGAGAAAGAAGAGTTCGGCCAAGGAGGTAAAAACAGAGAAAAAACAAAGAAATTTCTATGCAAAAACAAGTGAGGTTAAGAAAGCATTGATCTCAAAACGGCCGATAATTTTACTCATGTACAAGGAGGCTCTTTTAAACACTAACCTACTTGACTCTGCATTGCCCAGTGTTATTGTTTCTCTCTTGCAGGATTTCAAAGATGTGTTTCCTGAGGAGATACCACATGGTCTGCCACCTATCCGAAAGATTGAGCATCAAATCGATGTCGTACTTGGTGCGTCAATTTTAAACCAACCAACATATAGTAGCAACCCCAAGGAGACAAAGGAACTTCAAAGACAAGTTGAAGAATTGATGGAGAAAAGGTACGTGAAAGAAAGCATGAGTCCTTGCATAGTTCCGGTGATTTTAGTGCCTAAGAAGAATGGGTCTTGGAGGATGTATGTTGATTGTAGAGCCATCAACAACATAACGGTAAAGTATAGACACCCTATCCCTTGCTTAGATGATATGTTAGATGAGCTGTGTGGTTTTTGTGTGTTTTCTAAGATTGATCTTAAGAGTGGGTATCATCAAATATGAATGAAAGAAGGAGATGAATGGAAAACAACATTTAAAACTAAATATGGATTGTATGAGTAGTTAGTCATGCCCTTTGGATTAACTAATGCACCTAGTACTTTCGTGCGCTTAATGAATCATGTTTTGCGTGCTTTTATTGGTAAATTCATTGTCGTATATTTTGATGATATTCTAGTTTATAGCAAGAGTTTGCATGATCATGTCTCACATTTGCATTCGGTTTTGGATGTGCTTAAAAAGGAAAAGTTATATGCTAAACTCAAAAAGTGTACTTTTTGCACTGGTAAGCTTGTTTTCCTAGGTTTTGTTGTTAGTGCTAAAGGTATCGAGGTTGATGAAGAGAAGATCAAAGCCATCCAAGAGTGGCCGACCCCCTCTAGTATAGGTGATGGTAGAAGTTTTCATGGACTTGCTAGTTTTTACAGGAGGTTCGTGAAAGATTTTAGCACCATCACAGCACCGCTTACCGAAGTCATCAAGAAGAATATTGCGTTCAAATGGGGTGAAGATCAAGAGAAGGCGTTTCAGCTTATTAAACACAAGCTTACTCATGTTCCTTTACTTGTTTTACCTGACTTTTCTAAAACATTTGAAATTGAATGTGATGCATCAGGTGTAGGTGTGGGCGTTGTTCTTATGCATGAAAGAAGACCACTTGCATACTTTAGTGAGAAGCTCAGCGGGGCTGCACTTAACTACCCCACTTATGACAAAGAGTTGTATGCTTTGGTTCGAGCTTTTGAGACTTAGCAGCACTACCTGTGGCCAAAGGAGTTTGTAATTCATACGGAACATGAATCCTTGAAGCATTTGAAAGGTCAACACAAGCTAAACAAATGACATGCTCGATGGGTTGATTCCTATGTCATTCGGTATAAACAAGATAAGGACAATGTGGTTGCAGATGCACTTTCACGAATGTATGCCTTAATCTCTACTCTTGATGCTAAATTTCTTGGTTTTGAGCACATTAAGGACCTTTATCAAGATAACCATGACTTTGGTGAAGTTTATAAAGCTAGTGAAAGGTCTATAGAGGGTAAGTTCTATAGGCATGAATGCTTCTTGTTTATAGAGAATAAGTTGTGTGTGCCTAATTGTTCTATGAAAGACTTGTTAGTTCGGGAATCCCATAGTAGAGGCTTAATGGGACATTTTGGGGTCGCTAAAGCCCTAGCTATTTTGCAAGAGCACTTCTATTGGCCACACATGAAACGGGATATTGAGAGAACTTGTAGTAGATGTGTCACTTGTAAGCAAGTTAAATCGAGGGTTCAGCGACATGGACTTTACACGTTACTACCTATTCCTAGTTCACCTTGGATTGATATTTCAATGGACTTTGTTTTGGGTTTACCTAGCAGTAGGCATGGAAGGGATTCAATTTTTGTTGTTGTAGATCGATTTTCTAAGATGGCTCATTTGATCCCTTGTCATAAGACTGACGATGCTTCTCATGTTGCTGATTTGTTCTTTAGGGAGATTATGAGGTTACATGTGCCTAGGACAATAGTTTCTGATCGAGATGCTAAGTTCTTGAGTTACTTTTGGAAGACATTATAGGGCAAACTAGGAATGAAACTTTTGTTTTCTACAACTTGTCATCCTCAAACCAATGGTCAAATAGAAGTAGTTAATAGGACTTTATCTTCATTGTTAAAAGCTATCATAAGTAAGAACATTAAAATTTGGGAGGATTATTTACCATATGTTGAGTTTGCTTATAATCTACCATTCATTCTGCTACTAAATTCTCACCATTTGAAATTGTCTATGGTTTTAATCTTTTAACTCCTTTGGATTTATCACATTTACCTGTTTCTGAGCATGTGAACTTAGATGGTAAGAAGAAGGAATAATTTGTGAAAAAATGCCACGAGCGGGCACGACTCAACATAGAGAAGAGAACTGAGCAATACACCAAGAAAGCTAACAAGGGACATTGCAAGCTGGTCATTGAGCCCGGAGATTGAGTTTGGGTACACATGAGGGAAGAAAGATTTCCAGCACAAAGACATTCCAAGTTGCTACCTTGAGGAGATGGTCCTTTTCAAGTCCTAGAACGGATCAATGACAATGCTTACAGACTTGATTTGCCAAGTGAGTACAATGTTAGTGCTACTTTCAATGTTACTAACTTAAGTCCTTTTGATGTAGGTGACGATTTGAGGGCAAATCCTTCTCAAGAGGGGGGGAATGATGAGGACATCAAGGCTGCAAGGAATGTTCAAGACCCAATTCAAGTTTCAGTTGGTCCAGTAACGAGGGCTCCCGTTAAAAGGTTCAAAGAAGAGTTGAATAACTTGGTCCAGAGAGTTCTACAATAAGAGGAAAACGTGTTCACTAATAAGGGTAAATAAAGGCTGGTTTTACTCACCAAAGTGGATCCAAGAAAGAGCCAAGAACCAACCATACACGTCCATTGAGCCATTTGGACGTTTTTTTCCAGCAAAGAATCAACTCAAGATTCCGTTTTCAAGATTCAAGAAATTTAAGATTTTTCAAGAAGTTTCAAGAAGCTTGGAAGATTTGGTCAAGATTTGATTTTTTTGTAATTCTATCTTAGTTTTAAGTTTTAGTTTAATTCGAATTCTAGTATCTTGTTTAGAGTCCATTATGGACGAATTTAGGAGATCGGAATCTTGAGTCCAACTTTAATTCCAATCTTGAGTCAAATTTGTAAGAGGAAGGAGTCTGTATTGACTCAAAGTCTACTTCATTTTTCCTAGTTACTTTAGGCTTTTTTTCTACTTAGGAGAGGATTAAGAGTTATTTTCCAAGCAGGACACCTCTTTGTTATTTTGCCTATATAAGGCCAACTTTTAGATTATGCAATACACATTTTTTTGATTCATTAAAATTGTGAGATTTTTATCCTCAAGTTCTTCAAGAAACTCTTTCGAACTTATCAACGAATTCCTTGTGGCATTCAAACTCGGCTTATCAAACGGATTTCCCATCCCTGTTTGTGGCTTCTTCACTAGACCAAGGTTCTTGCTTTCCTAAGCAATGGGTCACAATTTCCATCGTTCTTGAAAGATCTTGGGTTCGTGTTTGCCATATTTGGTGTTAGGTCTCGTCGCATGTTGATGTGGTTCATATCAATAATCATGATAAATTGTCTTGAATGACCCAATTATCAATTAATATGGATACAAGTTAATTATTTTTTTGTCGATACAAAATGAGTAATCTTTAGTTCAAATTGAATAATAACTTCGAGTACGATGTAGAACCTGGACGCATTAAACACTTATAATAAAAAGTAAAATCATTTAATATATTTTATTTATAGAATCATATGGATACCATATTTGTTTTGCTAAATATGATAGTTTAAATTTTTGTATTTAATGCTTTCTAGTTAGCCATAGTTGGAAGATTAGATTTACTAAGATTAATATAGTCAATAGATAATATTTAGTGATACGTGTCACTAATTTAGATAAGTATTATATAGAATTGTAGAGGAACCAAGTCCCAAAACTTCAGGTTCGATATAAACTCGTATCAAGTAATACACATACTACTTTTGTGTCAATCTAACAATTTGAGAATTCAATTCAACATATTAAACATTCACTACAAGAAAACAGGATGGGCGACAAACGTTTTCTCTCGGTATTCCATCACGAAATGATGGTCACAAATTAGGTCGTCACTAAATTGGATTTCTGTCACTAAATCCATCGCTTTTTTGCGACGGATTTGGTTTATCACCCTAGTCATCGTTGAAATAGTACGATTGATAAATCTGTCACTAAATAACAACGACAAGGGTTTGTCACCAAGTTCGTCGCTGAATAGCGACGGATTGCGATGAAAATAATACTGTTGGTAAAGTCATCACTAAATAGCAACGACAATAGTTTGCCACCAAATCCATCAAAATATATCAACAAATTGAGACGAAACTCACTATGTCGCTAAATCCGTCGCAAAACAGTATTGGACTTTTGTCCGTCACTAAATCCCTCACAAAATAGTGACAAATTGTCTATAGCAAATATGTGGCTAAATCTGTAATAATTTGTCTTTTAGTTTTAATTTATTTAATATTTCGTATATACTTTTATCTATTTCAAATGCAAAAAAATAATAATTAAATAATAATAAAAATAATTTTATTAGAACAAATTTATAAATATAAAATATCTATATTACAAAAATAAAAATTATTTCACAAATAACTAGAACTAATTGTTCTAATATTCATGCTACAATAAAAACGCTATAATAAAAATAGCTAATTGTAAAAAATTAAAACCAATTGTACAAAATAACAAATTTTTAATTGAAGAAATAACGCCGCAAATATCAAAACTGATCAAGGTGCTTTTGGCTCCAACATGGTGCTTGGCCTTTTTGCTTCCACTCCCCCATTACTAAAGGATGATGATATCTTCAAAGCACAAAGAGTCAAGTTTAGCTTTTGTTATCGTGCCCTTCATAAAGTATTAAATTTTTGAAAATGAAAAACAATAACAATGGTATATATACAATGTACAAAGCTGAAATAGAAGTTGAGCAGAGTAAAACTTATGCATATGTCAATACTTGTACTTAAAATTTATAGACCTACTTGAACATGCAAATAGAGTAAGAGACATGCAAACAATTAATTAGAGACAAAACTTCCATTGTAGTGTGATTGATTGGATGCACAAAACAAGTAGGAATCATCACAACCAAGGTCATAAACTTTGGCCCCTTGGGAGAAGTTCTACCATTAACTTCTATGTGCGAAATCACTTCCCTCTAATTGTCTCTTCAGCTACCACTACATATAAAACTATTAGATTTTCACAACTCGCTTTTACGGTAATAACTATATTGTATTAGTTAATTAACTAACAACATTAACAATTATTGATAGCTTTAGCTTATTTTCTCTATAATCCTCATAATTAGAATAGCAAATGAAAGAGCTTTTTACTAACAGTCTATTCCAAAAGTAGATTACAGGTCCAAAGGACCATATGTCACAAGGCACTGGAAATATTTATGTTCTCATTCCAAAGGACCAAAATTTACCTTGTCATTATCCTCGGCTAGCCACAAAGCACTGTCAATCAGTAATGAAATCAATTGAGAGCTTGTATTCTACAGCATCAAAAGAAAGATAAGAGGAATTGAAACCAATGTCACTAGACAAAGAGATATTAATTCCTTCAAATAACCTTAAGCCCAACGATTGGACCTTTCTTGAAGGTGTCTACAATAATACAATGACGGAGAGAACCTCATCTCTCAGAGAAGCTTTAATCTATTAAGATTTCAATGAAGTGATAAAGCATCAAGATTCTTTAGTAATCAAACAACAGCAAAAACAATAAAAGGTCCAGTTTACAAAGGCACTTACAAATGAATCAAGAATAACATATGGTTCCTCTTTTGGCAAAGAAACAAAAATATGAAGTATAATTAAGATGAATTAAGAATAACCAAGTTACTGAAGCAGCTTGTACCTTCCAAAATGAAAATGTGAAGTAGACTTAACATTATTTCTATAATAAACAAAAACTAACTAAGCTACTAAACTACTTTTGCTTTGGATTTGTGAATAACATGCCATAACACTCCTAATTGTCTACTTAGAATATAGAGATTATAGATTTTGGATACACTAGTCAAGTTATAAATACCTTATCTACAAAACTAAGATGATCAATGGTATTACGTCACTAACAATGCAAAAGACATCCAAATGAAACTATATACTTTATTCTCCCAAGACGAGATTTTACCAAATCAATTAAGAATTCCAACATATTGCTTACGAGAAATAGAATCTCAGGATAAGGTAGAAGGGGACACTAATCTTCTTAAAAGGCATTACTTGAATCCACTGGGAACATATGTAAGAATGTAACAAATTTTCTACCTTGGTTGGCTTTACCAACCTTGTTCAAAGTCCATCAACCAAATTAGACCACATGTGTAGCGCCCCTATATTCAAACACTAGTACAACATCTAAATATTACATGTTATACAAACTTCATCACTATTGACTAATGTTACAACATATCTTTCTCGTGTACAACTATTGTAACGTCCCAATCCTTCACGGAATCAGGACCCTGAACCAACCCCCGAGGAATAAGAAACAAGGGGAAACAGACAAAGTCTCCGCTGTACTTAGGCCTAACCACAACCTACACACAAGACAAATGCCAATAATAATTGGACCACAACAATGAAAGATGAATGTTAAAATGACATAGCATCAAGATCGACAAAGAATCATGTGGACAACATGCAATGGCCAAAAATCATATGATGGATTTCAAAAAATTTTCTTGGCAACAAAGCTTGTATCAATACATATTCTTTGTATTATGTCCATCAAACTAACATGCAAGCCATAATATATATCAACCATATATAAAGCTAAGGTATAAGAGAAGATATACCTTCAATGGATAGTCAACAAACTTGTAGATGCTCCTTGATGATGTGGACTAGCTCCTCCTCAAGTGTGAAGGATCTAGGTAGAAACACCGAACATCCAAGTGTAATCTACACCAAAGGACTAAATGTGCTAGCTTGTCTTTTGATGGTTAAGGCTTATATGTGTATCAAGGAGGAAGAAACAATCTTCTTCCTTATTATCTAGCTATGGCCGAAAATGAGAGAGAATGAGAGGAAAACTTTTTGCTCATCTATTCTTTATAATACTCATACATGTGCATATGTATAAGATAGCATTTTCTCTCTCCTATTTCTTCTCTCTCTAGTCGATTGGATTACTCTTGCATCTCAAAAATAATCTATCTCCTCTCTTGTGTTATATGGTCGTGTATGTATATGAGAGAGAAAGATTATCCCCATAATCTTTTCAAATCTCTCTATGATTAGTTGAGTGTTCAAGTGGCTAAAAGTGATTTTCTCTATCTAATCCACTTGCAAAAGCAATCATTACAAAAGCAAGTCATGCATTGGACTTACTTTTCAGGATTAAATCTAGGCCATTCATTTTGAATTAGTGGGATGTGACATCATCATAAGATGACTAGGATTAATGATATGGCATATCTTATCCATATAATCGAATCTTATATATATATATATATCTTATCAAGGAACACTCTATTTATGATGTTCTTTTAGTGTGTGACCTTCTAGATTCATAATCGTATAGCGATGAAGGACCATTAGACACCACTAATCTATTCCAAGGAATATCTCCGTCATTTGATGGAATTCCCTCACGTTCAAGAGTGATGCCTAGCAACATACGTGTCAAGACAGTTTATACGGTAAATGAAATCCAACTTATATGAATCTATTTATAGTCGTGAATTAGCATACAGTTCGATCCTTCCATTAACATGTCCCGATCGTTACGGGGACCATGATACGATTAAGTCCACTGAACTGATACTATGCATAGATCTAAACGGTGGAACGAGAGATGACACAATAGGGAAACCCCTTTCTATCATTCATTCACGCCTTGGCCAAGGACTTCATCATTCTACGATCGTAATAAGATCGTATAGGACATCGCCTCACGCCGGAGGTTAATGGATCCTCTATTGACAATTACCTGTCGGTCTCTATATCATAAGACTAAACTGGAGAGGCAGTATCTCACCTTATATGAAGGCGAGCTTTGTCCAAACGCTATATTTAGCCTCTGATATATCCGACAACCTTAATTTCTCAAGTTTAAGGATTAATTTGAACAATCCGCAACAAATAATAAATTATTAATTTGAAGTCATACAGTTTATTATTTACATCACATGTTCAATGACCTATTCCACTAATGGTCACTCATATGTAAATCAATCGCATCACCATGCTGTTACGACACGAGGCTCACCATCCTTTATCATTAACATTCCCATGTTAATCAAAGGTAATCATATATGATAGCCCGTAATTGATTATTCTAATCCATGTCAAATAATCTGAGGGCTATGAACAGTTCTAGTGTTTTTTTATCATATCAAAGAAATATGCTGACGTATTCTAAACGCTTTTAGGATATATTTATCCTTCGAAGATAACACTAGGGACATATTCATATATATATATATATATATATATATATATATTATATTCGAAGAATATGAATGTCCTGCCATTATGAGAGACACACATTCACATCAATACATTCCTATATAGGTAATCCAACTATAGTATTAGAGCATATCTTTAACAATCTCCCACTTGCACTAATACTATATCTCATAGAGCAGGTGCACTATACATACATCATATATCCATCTTCTCTAAGATGGTAATCAACTGTGATTAACTCACAGGATTAGTGGGTCAACTACATTTTTCAATGTAGAAAACTTTCTCGAATAACATGAAAAAATCATTTTTCATTTGTTTGGATCTTTGATGAGATCTTGGTATCTTTAGTTGGTGCAACAACCTCATTGTTATCGTTTGACAACGATTCAATGATCGAAACCACTTTTAGCTCAATTAAGAACCTTTTCTTATCCAAACATCTAATGCAGCATAGAATGCTGCGATGCATTCGACTTTATTAATAAAGTCAACAGTTTCTAGTAGTTCGAAACTCTTTCCAACTTACTGTTTCTTTATTACATATCAAACAATCCCAAAATTAGCTCTCATTTTCTTCATTCATGTTTTAAAAATAGAATCAGTGAATTCGTCCCTACGAAGTTCACTTATTTCCACAAGATCCTTAGTTTTCACTAGGATTAGCCTGATTATTTCTCGTATCTCTTTATAGCAGGATCTATATAAAAATGTGTACATTCCATAACATATAAATTGGAGACTTGACTATGGTTGAAGCATAAGACATACAATCTATACGTTGTCCTTTTGCTTCAATATTAGAGACATTTTTAAAAAAAAAGATGGATACCCTGCCTTAGAGGCTGGAGACCAAACATTTCTTAGAATTGTCCATCTTGAATCTCTCCAAGATTTGTTCAATGTATACATTATGAGACAAGCCTAATTTGACATCTTCTTTCTATCTCTATAGAAACGAATCCTCGAGATAAAACGTCCCAAGTTTTATGGAACATTGCTCAACTGGATGCTAGTGATACATAACTGGTAAAACAGGCTCATCCATAATTGAAATATCATCGATATACAATATATGGTAAGTAGAGTTGCTCCCACTAACCTTATGGCAAACACATGATTCATCTTCATATTATGATGAAAATAATCTCTATTATTTCATCTCCATATAAGATGATCTAAGTACATGATCACATTTGGATTCAAAACTCATAACCGTTCCATATAGGCACCTTCTCTAAGGTAACTATCCAGGAACATAGTTTCAACATCCACTTGCTAGATATAATGATCATAGTATGCAGCAGATACAATTTCGAGCCCTATGGAGTAAAGTAACTGGCAATAAAAGTTTTGTCATAACCAAATTCCGGCTATAATGATAATCCCTTTTATAGTTAGTTTCACTTTACATGTCTCCACATCTCCATCCTTTCCAAAATTCCCCTTGGAACTTATGGAGTCCATATTTACTTGTATTACTTGCTTCTAATCCTTGGAATCGATAGAGTATATCATTTTTCTATAAGATAGTCACTATTCCCTTTACAAATAACTTTTGTATAGAAGATACATTTATCATTCTTGAGAATGGGATGTACTACTCAATATGCGAGGAACCTGTGCGATGACTTTGTTCAAGATTTAGTAGTTTGGCCTTAAGGTCATTGTTTGGGTCGTTTCTGAAAGTTTTAGAGGACGCTTCCTCTATTCTAACTTTTTTCCCACTTCCTCTTTCTTGAATAAACTCCGATTCAAGAAAAATAGCATCTCGGGTTTATCAACAACTTTTGATCATAAAAAGCTCTATCCTTCAGCAATAGATGACTTCATAAGTTGCTGTACTAAATACAACGTTTGACATTGCACAAACTGTAAAGTGTTATGAGTGAATGTCAATCCTATCCAAATTGAGAATGGTGGATAACATTAAGATATATTTTTGTTTAATGAAGAAGGTAAACTCCGTGGTGACGGATTTATTAGTTTAGATTTTGATTTGAAACTAATAATAGAATGTCTATTTTGGGGTTTATATCTAGGGGAACACAGTTAGTTAGAAAGGGTCTAAACGAATTGTATATCCAATTATTTGTATTATATCTTTTGTAGTATTTGATATTACAAAAGAAGTTGTTTGGATTAAGGTAATCATACAAGTTGATAATGGTTCTTATCATTTAGTTGTGATGCTTTTGCGTTACGACAATAATGAAGTTATTGCACAAGCTAAAGGAACCAGGGTCTCACAGTATGTCCAAACATCATGGAAAAGTGTTTCCATCTTCATATATTGTATCTGTAGCCTATAATAATATTGTGATATGTTATTGTGAAAAACGGCCACATCTCCTGATGTAACTGACCCACTTACCATGGCCATGAATCAGTCATAGCTAGGTCCACGTCTTAGAAAGATGGATGATCATAACTCAGTTGGTATATAAAAAGCATGCAAAAATAACCAAGTTTTTATAACCCGCAAGTGCACGGATCATGTAGTGTAGTGTGCTCTGAGTGCGGAGTCGAAAACTACAGGGAAGCTCGCGAGTTAGTAAGTGAAGTAGTGTAAAAAAGTGTTGAAGTGAAAACGTGACAGTTTTAAGAATGGTTTTGAATGATTATGCTAATAATATAAACTAAAGCGAAGGATTGGTTTTGTTAAATACAAGGGAAGAGATCTAGGGGTCTTGATATGTAAACAAGGCAGTTAATCTAGGCTCGGTATCCAGAATTCTCTGATTCAATGCGTGGGTTAAGCTACAAGCATTAACCTAGTTAATTTCCTTAGTTCAACTAAGTTTAGTTACCACTTTTGTTATAGGTGTCGTTCTAGCTACGAGTTCGTTATATAGACGTAGTATAGATCTGTCATTGTAAGCTAGAGTAACTTGAGCAAACTAAACTAAGTAATTAACAACTCTTAAAGTAGAAACTATGGTACAACCTATAGTCTCATGGAATCTATGGTACAACCTATAGATTCACTATTAAAGCACGAATATATGGCATGAATGTAAAACAATCATAACATTAACTACAAATATAATGTATATGAAAGACAATAACAAATTGAATAGTACAAGCCATATATTGCATTTAAATTAAATTATCCGAATCTGAGACCGTACATTAAAAGACCATCATTTACAATATCATTCCCTAGATAATAGTCTACCCAGACATTATAAATAAATACGAATTATACAAATAAAAGAGATCAAGAATGGCTTCTCCATTTTGACGAATGCGTATTCTGAACACCGGAGTTTAAGCAGAGGTTCTACACAAAATAGCTATTCGGGCAGAATTTCTCTCGAATAAGAGCTACTTGGGTAGAACTTCCCCCGAATAAAAGCTAATAAAAGCTATTCGGACAGAACTTCCCCTATATTTTACAAACTATATTTAAATTACTCCAAAAATAAAATAAAATAATAATTAAAAATAAATTAAATTCTAAAAATAATATTTAAAATAAAATTAAATCTAAAATCTCATCCGGTTGAGGGCCTATTTATAGGCAAATTTTTTGAGGCACGCTCGAGCGTCCTGTGTGGCACGTTCAAGCATACCTCTACTTCTCCACTGAGATTGTGCCATATCTTGTTCGAGAAGGTGGTAGAATATGGTGGAAATTGACAGAATCTGGTAGAATATTCTGTAGAGGGCGCTAGTAGGGCACGCTCGAGCGCCCTTTGTTGGCAATTTTGACTTTGACCTGAGCGTTAACCAAGGTATTTTTAGGCATTGTTCTGCATTTCAAGTCCAAGTTTGCATTAGTTTCAGCCAAATTTCTTCTCTGCGGGCCTCATTCATCCATCGTTTCTCGAGTTTTCCCATTCTCAACTTCTTGACTTGCAATTTGGATCATTTCAGGTCTAATTTGTTCACTTCCGAGATCATCCTACATTGCATCAAAAGTATGTAAGTGTTGTATTTATTCCTAAGTTATGATACAAAAATAGTAGAAATACAGTATTTGAGTGCTGTAATTATGGTCATATCAATATCCTCAAACCTAAACCTTGTTTGTCCTCAAGCAAGACTTGTTTTCAAAACACATTATAAGTGAAACTTTTAGAAAATTTTTACAAGTCAAATACAAAAGCAGATGAATGTTATCTATCCCATCCTTTTGCCAGAATTTTTCCAACATGAATAATGAGAAGTGCAATCTACTATTCTTAACAAGTTCATTAGTTAATGTTGAGAGTAATAAGAGAACCTTTACATAGTTTTTCACAAATACATACTCTTTTGGAAATGAACTATTGATTTCTTTGGACTATATATTTAGAAGAAAACTAAGCAAATTAAGTTCAGACAATTTCTAACTTTTAGGACTTGCAAACAGATTAGACTTTGATATTATTGCTTTGTTTGTAATCAAACTCTTGATCATGCCTTAACCCTTCTTACATTTACCATAAAATGAAAGTACGACTTGAACTATCTCTTTTTAGTGTTTAGTTTCTTTTGCTTTCTAAATATCCCATGTAGCAGGCTTTGAGGCCATCTAGCCAATTGGCCGAGGTTGCTAGGTTTTAAAGGGACCCTTACGTGCCTTAGTCACCCGAGATATCCAAGCTCAAAACCTTACACTATAGTACATATCCAAATTATAATAGTTTAGGATAATGGTGCTTTAGATATTTACAAAATATTTACAAGATAATTCTATCAAAGTAAAAGTATGTACACACATTCCTTTTTTTTTTTAATCCTAGTACATACATTACATACAGACATGACAAAGTAACATAACAATATGTACAAACATGACATTAGGGTTTAGGTTTCAATCACAAGAAGCTCTCATAACAAACGGTAATCCTATCTTAATCCTTTCAAATTCACAAACCAATCAATTTAAAAAGAACAACTAAGTTATAATAACCCAAAGTCTCTTTTTAGACATTCCTCAGAGTTTTTTCACAATACTTAGCTAAAAACATAGGTTCTCAAATCATCTAAATCATCTTTCTATAAACAAGTAAGGTAGCAAAAATACTCTTTCTCAAGAAAAATGTTTATCAAAATGGTGTGTTTCTTGCATATTTCTGAAAAATGTTATCATGGAATATACACACCCCCACACTGAAACTTTGCTTGTGCTCAAGGAAATAGCAATGTAAAACAATGAGAGTGTAATATGCAAGGAATAATATAATGACAAATGCTACATCCCCAAACCTATGGTTTGCTTACTGTTTAACATATGTTGATCATGTTTAAAAGGAAATTTAGTAGGAAAGAAATCACCTGATGTGTGGCATTTCAATGTTGATGTATAAGAATATGCCTACTTATCTTTGTTGAAAGATGGTTCTTTCTGCAAACTCATTAAAGATTTAGTAGGCAAAACATTGTAAGATTAACATCAACATAACAAAAATGGTTAGTTATACTAAATAAAAATAGACAAAACAATTATAGGGGAGAAACAAAAAAGAAATATGGTCACGAAAATAACTATATGCTAAACAAACAATTTAACTACCTAGACCATTTAAACTTTTTTTTGGGGTTCAAGAGTTGAATTAAAAACTACTTTTAAAACTAGCTCTTCCAGAGGTTTCTGTGCTCACGACATCTAGTGCTTTCCTTCGGCACACGAGAGGCCACAACCAGTTCTTTAGGGTCAAGGATATTATTGAAGAGTAAAGATATAACATATCATAGGTTCAAGATCGTTGAAGAATGTCATGGATAACATGTTATGGCCGAACCATGCATGGCACATTTCAAAAATTTTCAAGCTTACTATGCATGTATCAACATGAATTCTTCAAACTATGTGTATAAAACTAGTATATATTCATTATATACCTACTATAAATAATATACAAGAGGTTTAAAGATATACCTTTAGAAGATATTCAAATGGTAAATGCAAGGCTTGATGAATGAACTCCTTGAATACTTCTAACTTGAAGGCTCTAGAATAGTCCACCAAGCATCCAAAGTCCACCAACAATCTCGAAGGCTAAATGTGCTAGTATTGTATTCAAGGTATATAGCTATGTGTATAGTTTGTTTTTTGCAAAAGGAAAAGCTTTCTCTTTCTTCTAGCAATGGCCAAAAACAACCATGAAGAAGATGAAGTTTTTTCTCTCTCTTGCTTCTAGTGTGTGTCTTGTGTGTGTAGGCTTAGAGGAGAGAAAAGTTATCTTCTAATTAGTTTAATATAATCACTATTATATTATCTTTAATCATGCAGAAACAACCAATCAAAATAGCTTGTTTGAATGGAAGACAAGATTACCCATTTTGCATGGCTTTGTATTGTAATCATTACAATCTAAAGGTTGCTTTTTCTCTCTCCTACAACTTGCAAAAGCAATCATTACAATCTAATGGCAAAAATGTGTTTTATTTAATCAAGATTAAATCTTCAACTTTAATTCAAATTAGTGGATAAGATTAATGTGACACCCGAGACCTAGAAATTGCATACATAACTTATTTGCATACATTTTGTGCATTTACTTGCTTAAATGTTTATTTAATATAAATGTGCAATTAAGTATTTAGCTGTCTTTTATATACAATTACATGTTTAGTTAAGTTTTAATATTAAATTTTGAGTTTAATTATTTTAGTAAATAAATAAATGTGTATTTCTATTATTTTCACAAAAGGTTTTAAAGAAAATTGTGCATTTTTTACTAAAAATACTATTTTTCAAAAGTTACTATTCATAAGCGTTTTTGACCGAATTTTTTTTTTTCCGTTTTTGAATTTTTCCCATATTATGTGATTTACGTGAGGCATGAGAAAAGTATTATTTTGTGCATAGTCTCTTGGAAAGAGTGAGATACAAAATTATTTCTCTATCGTATGAATTGTAACCAATTAAATTGCATTTAAAGGATTTTTGAATTTCATTTATTGACTTTTTCTTCTAAATTGTAAAACTAGTTTTCTAAATATTTTAAAATTTATTCTACTATTATTTATTGATCCACGACTTTATAAAATTAATTTAGAAACAAATCGAAAAGTTTAAAGTAGACGTTTTATGAGAAAAAGTAACATTTTTAAGTCAAATAGTGAAAATCCATCAACATAACTCATCCTTTGACTTGTTTACTTTTTCTACATAATATATAAAGGCCAAAAAAATGCTTAAAATGCAAAAATCAGCCAAAAAGGGTCCAAAATTAGCCAAAAATAGGAGTTATGAGAATAATAAATTTTCTTCAAGAATTGCTCAATTTGATCTTCCAAGCTTGTAGAGTTTATTCCAAACCATCCAAAAGCTTCTTCCTTGCTTGCCAATGCCTTGTGTGGTTAGAGATTTTCTTTAAAATTGTATTTTTGTTGAATTTTAGTTTATGTCAAAATTTACAAATGTTGATAAATGCTTTGTTTCTTGTTATTATTGATTCAAATATGCTTAAATATGTATGTAGAGAAAACTTTTGTAGTTAGTTAGCTTTTTGAATGGTTGAAAATGGTGGTTGATGAATTAAAGAAGACGATGAATAGTAAATTTGAGGTTTTTTGTGTAATGTTGATCCTAGGCTTGTAACTATGCTATCTATTGGTTCCTATAGTGCTATTGGACATAGAAAAACACTTATGTGAGATTAGAATGGGTTTTGCTTGAGTAGTTGCTTGAAATTAGCTAAAAACAACCCGTTTTACAAGGGGGTTTCGGGGTAAATGCGAATCCGGGTACGTTTGGGTATCATAGCTAGTGCTTAATAGGTGTGGAACTGCTAGAAATGCATTCGTTTCTCTTAATTGAACTCTGGTTAGGGGACATGTAGTATAAATGCATAAAGGGAAATTTCGAGGCTTTTGAGGTAATTGCAGTTTAAAGTATGGTTTCATGGTTTTGAATGATGCCATAATGTGTATTTAGAAGTGTAATATAGTTGGGTTATGAATTGGGGAACTTGTAATTGGTATGTGCTTTGAATTAGGTCTTGAGCTGAAGGGGTCGTTTGACCAAATGTTGACTTTTCACTTTTTGATTGGAGTTATAGTCTTAGTAATGCATGGAAGCACTTTTGGTGCTATCATGGCATTGAATTGAGGGGCAGTTTAGGTAGCTGTAGTTCAAAGTGACTCGGGACCTTCCTGAGCTTCTATTTCAAAAGCAAGGTTTTAAGGCTTGAGTAGGTGTCTATTAGTGTTCTTAAAGATGTAGGATAGTTGGTTTGTGGAAATTGCACTTTGTGTTTCGACGAGAAGCTAAATTGTGTTGGTGAATAAAGGGAAAATGGGTTAAAGTTAGGGTTAATGTTGTAACTGTGTTGCAATACTGCTTTTCATGCTCATTTAATATCTATTAAATGGTTGGTTTGGAGTTTGCTTGAGTTTCATTTGTATGAGTATGAATTTGAGCTAAAGGAGGTTAGTTTAAAGAGTTAAGATAGTTACTAGTAATTGGCTTTCAATTGATTAGTTAAGAGCTTAAATGTAGTTACGTAAATATTATTTCCTTTTGGAAGTTCGTAAATTGAACTATATGTTTACTTTGTTAGAGATTGAGCGAATATGCCTATAACTTGTTCATACTACTTATTAATTGTATTATAGGTGTGAAGTTATGCTTATATAACTTATTGGTTAAATGTTATATAGCGTTTCTTCTAAATAAATTGTCATTGCTAGTTAATATATATGTATTTATTATATTATTGTCTTCGTGTAATACTTGGCACTTAAGAAATGTTGCATATGTAATCGCTTGAGTTGTGTGTTGATTGAGTAATGAATTGAATACATGCTAAACAATGAAATATATTGATAGCTGTGTGATGATAATTGAAGGAATGGTACATTTGGAGAATGTTGAAGAAGTTCTTGGCTAATTCTCACATGTTTGGTTTTAAAAGGTGAGGGAGTCTTCATCTTTATGTGCATAATGGTTTATTTTGTTGTTCAATAGATTATATGATTTAGTATAATTGTTAAGTAATATGTGCCTAATGATGATATATTGTGTGTGAAGGCAACCTACTTATTGTCCCTCGGTTATGTAATTATTCGGTTATCTTATTTGTTATCATCTTGAGTGCATTGCATTATGGTTGCGCAACCATTTGGGTATGGTAGAGTCGGGGAAGTCGGGTGACATCGGGCTTGCCGTATACCTCGGCTGCCATGGTTCCCAGTTCCTGTCTCGCCTGGTCCGGAGATTTCTAGGGGGAGTTGGGTCATAGGATTTGGGGTATATCCGGAGTACACCCACTGAAGTGTTTAGGGTTATGTCGGCTTATCGTGATCGAGATCGTGGTTCGCGGATCGTGTTTGTGGATTGAAGAATTGGAGTAATAAGGGTTATCAATTGTATCATTTTTAAAGTGTGGTATTTAATTGCTTCATATCGTTTATTGCTTATTGCTTATCTACTGCTTCTATGTTAAATTGTTGCATTGCACGAATACTGTATATTGTTCCCCTCCTTCACTGGGTATACATTAATTGTATACTCACTCCTCAATTATGAATGTTTCAGGTTATAGCCAAAGGAAGTGAAGTTCGTGTTTCACAATAGATCATGCTTGAAAGGATGTATAATGTGTTATGTGGCGTGAATTGTAAAATGCTGTAAAGATATTCTTTCGATGAGTTATATGTAGTCTGTGTATAAAGGAATGTAATTCAAGTTAATTAGATCTAATCATAGTTTATGAAATAGGATAATATAGTTAAAATTCAAAGCATGTTTGTAGCTAATTTACGGGTAAGAGTTAGAATAGTCTTGGAGTTTGGAATTGTATATTTATTTGTGAGATTTTTGTTGAGAACCAAGGCTCGGATAGCCTTGAGGAGTTGTGTATGTTTAGACACGGTACTGGTCCATTTATATGTTGTGAGCTTATAAATTGTTCGCCTACAAATAGGGAAAACTCCATCCGTTTTCTCTAAATTTTGTGATCGGGTTGAGAATAGCATGGTTATTAGAGCCTCCGGTCTCGTGAGGAATTGGGGCGTTATAAGTGGTATCAGAGCTTAGACAACTCTTAGCCGGGAAAGGATCTTCGGCCTATTGTGTGATGTCCGGGAATTTTATCACATCTTTTAAATAACTGTTGCATATCTACTTGAGCATTTTTATGTGCATCTCTTTTCTTGCGTAATTGTTTTATTTAGAGGCTACTATTCATAAGAAATTTGATTGCCTTAAATGCTCGGTTTAATACTTTTCCTAGATAGTATAGCA
This sequence comes from Ehretia macrophylla, assembly GCA_037974665.1. Lineage (NCBI taxonomy): Eukaryota > Viridiplantae > Streptophyta > Magnoliopsida > Boraginales > Ehretiaceae > Ehretia > Ehretia macrophylla. The sequence continues at coordinate 73,937,967 of CM075779.1, forward strand.
CATAAAAAGAATTCGGAACTTGTAGTTTTGAGCTTTGGGGGCCGAGAGCATGCGTTTGAAAAATGTTTTTCGTTTCATTTGAATAGTGTTATGTAGTATAAACATTGGTTTTAAATTAGCTAGCAATTAATTAGAGTTTTAAGCTCATTTGATCAAGCATTAGTAGCATTTGACTTAGTATAATATAACATATGCATACTATATACATATTATATCATACATAATAGCATAATATATTCAAAACAAAACAAAAACTCCCCAAAATACCCCCCTAACCCAACAGCCCTGAGGAAGGAAATGAGAGAGATTTCTTCATCCAACTTTGCAAACTTGGTCTCTTGGCTTGGTCTAAGAGGAGTTTGAGGTACCTAGGAGCTTCTACAACTTGCTTGCATCAACTAATTGTAAGGGAGTTAGCATTTTTGTTGATTTAAAATTTATGTCAAGTTTTTCAATTTTGTGATTTGTTGCTTATGGCTATAGATATGCTCATATAATGTGGTATACATGCTTATTGTGATATATAGATCATGTTTGAGTAGCTAGTTAACAACCTCCATGGTTGAATGCTTGAATCTCAGAAAGAAGACAATGAATAGTGACAAAATTTAGGGTTTTGGTATAACTTGCTAATTAGAATGAATTGAGGCTTCCGTTAGGTGCTTTGGACATTAATGAAACTAGTTATAAGCTCACATGAAGTCGAATTGCCCGAAAATGAGTTAAAATACAAATTGATTAACTTTTAAAAAAGGGTTTTTTCACATAACGTAATCCGAGCATGTTTGGACTTTAGATTAGGTATCCTTGGGGCATAGAAGCACTTTTGGTGCTTTCGTTGCGTGAAATTGGGGTCCGAATAGGGTAGGTATAGTTAAAACCCACTCGAGGCTTTCCCGAACTTTTGTCTCCAAAGTAGGGTTTTAGGGCCTTGATAGGTGTCTTTTGGATTCTTTAGGAATGTAGGATGTTTGGATAGTAGTTTTGGAACTTGAACTTCATGCAGGAGAAGAATGGCTTAGCTAAAGAATGGGGAAAAATGATAAATGGTTACCTTGGTGCTTATAAATGCTTGTAGGTGTGTTATTATGTAATTATGTGTTTGTCTAGGGTATAATTGAGCTCATTGCAAAGTTTGTGGGAAAATATGTCATTTGTCCCTTTTATGTTTCTATCGCTACTTTGCGCAAATTGTGGTTAATTGCGAGGGCGGCCTACTTTGTCGTCCTCCTTATATGATATTTGATGATTTTGGATCTCGTTGACTTGTTTCGGGGTTGCGCAACCTTTTCGGGCATGGTAGTGTCAAGTAACACGGGCGACGTTGGGCTTGCCGTGTTCCCTCGGCTACTATGGTTTTCCAGTCCCTTTCTCGCTGAGGCATACTCCCCTATTCCAGAGGCGTGGTTCACCTCGTTGGGGCATACGGACCTACCTCGAGAGATATGGGTTGTAGGATCGGGGTACATCCGGAGTACCCTATTTTTGGAGGAATAAGGGTTTTACCGGCACTTGCTTGAAGATCTTGGATCGTGGCTCGTGATTGAAGACAAATGGAACCGTATCCTTTTAATATGTGATTAATTAATTGTTTAACTAGTTGTGTTATTTGGTGTTGAATATGTTGATATCATGTTGCATGCCCCGGTATGCTGCATCACCTCTCTCACTGGGCAACATTGTTGCTCACTCCTCATTTTAAAATATTTCAGGAGAAGCTGAGGTGAATTCCTAGCTAGTAGCGGTAGTAGAAGAGGAAGAAGTGCAAGTTGAACAACTTCCATGACTTTCTTGTATGTTAAGGTTGGCTATTATGTGCGGCTTGTGTGGAGAAGTTGGTTGACATTCTTTTTGAGACCATGTGGTCTTGTATATATTTGGTTGATGTAACAAGTTGTAATCTTGTATGAATCGTAGTAAAGTAGATGGCATGTAATAATTGATTCTAGTTGCACTTTCTCTTTTTGCATGCTTGTGTGTTTGATAGCTGAAGGTTGAACTTGGCTTGTCATTGTGACTCACTACTTATGGTTAAAGTTAAAATTGTCTTGCATGCTTGTATGTTATATATAGATTTTGAGGCACCAAGGCTCGGTTAGTCTTGGGAAGTTGATTGGCTATTGTTAATATGGAAGTTGGGTTGTATGAGATGTTTACTAGTTGGCTCGGGACTTGTATGTGACTATGTGCAGGTTGATGTGATCAGTTGTGTGTATAAAAATCGGTGTAAAACAACCAAGTTTAAATCCCACAAGTGCACGGATCAACATAGTGTAGTGTGCTTAGAGTGCGAAATCGTACCACAGGAAAGTTCGTTAGCAAGTTAGTGAAGTAAAGCGCAAAAGTTTTTAAAGTGTAAGTGTAACAATTTGCAGAAGGCGTTTGATTAAATTATACTACAACTAAATTAAACTAAGTATTAGTGGAATACGAGGGTAAGGAATCTAGGGAGATGGATATGTAAAGAGGCAGCCAATATGGGCTCGGCATTCAAGTTCTCTAATCCTATGCAAGAGGTTAAGCTACAAGCATTAACCTAGTTAATCACTTAGCCTATTAAAATCCCGATTACTAACTCTGACGTAGGTGTTGCGCCATCTACGAGCATTGGAGCCATAGTATGGAACTGTCCTTGCAACTTGGTGTAAAAGGTCTGTTTCAACTAAGTCATTAACTTCTCCTTACTTGGACTAGAACTACGGTACAACCTATAGTTTATGGAATCTAAGGTTATCAAACTATTTGATTCACTATTAAAGTATGGATATATGGCACTAAAGTACAGCTATCATCACGTCTACTGAAAAACATTACGTATGAAAGACAGTAAGTAAAGTAATCATAACATCTACTGAAAAACATTATGTATGAAAGACAGTACTGAATTTAAAGCAAGCCATATATTGCAATCGAATTAAATAAACTGAATCCGATACCATATATTAAAAGACCGTCATTTACAATATCATCTCCTAGATAAATACAAGTAATACAAATAAGAGAGCCAAGAAAGGTTCCCCCGATATGACGACTTTGTATTTCTGATCTCTGAAATTTGAGCAGAGGTCCGACGCCAAATAGCTATTCATGCAGAACAAATTTTCCCCGAATAAGAGCTATTAGGGATGAATTTCCCCTGAATAAGAGATTTCCTATTAAAAGCTATTCAGGCAAAACCTTCCCCGGATGATAACTACTTGGGTCAGACTTCCCCCTAAAAGTGGCTATTAGGGCAAAATTTCATCGAATAAAAACCCCTTAGGTGGGAGTTCCCCCGTATCCTACTAATTAATTAACTACAATTAGAACTAAAAACTAACTAGAATTACTCAAAAATTGATTAAAAATAACCAAAATCCAAAATTAATTACTAAATTCGGAGGGGAGGGGTCTATTTATAGACAAAATTTTAGAGAGCGCGCCTGGTCTTCAACCGTGGGCAGCGCGACACGTGGTGATTTCGGAATGCTCCGGAAGGTGCAGAAGGCGCGCGCTCGAGTGCCCAGAAGGCTTGCTCGAGCGCCCTTCTACTCGTCCAATTGCTTTGCGCCACTTGGCACTTCTGGAATATAGTGGAATTTTCTGCATAGGGCGCTCGAGCGCCAAGAGGGTGCGCTCAGGCGCCCTTTTGTTGACTTTCTGGGCTGGAATTTGACTTTTGACCGAGCATTGACCGAGGCGTTTCCAGGCTATTTTCAATGTTTCGAGTCTGATTACGCGCTAGTTTCAGCCAAATTCTGACTCTAAGGACTCCATTCTTCCACCGTTCCACGTGTTTTCCCCAGTGTTCACTTTTTGACTTGCATTTTGGATTGTTTTGGGTCAGAACTTCCACTTTTTGGTATTCTCCTACATTGCATCGAAAGTATCAAAAGTGTTGCAATTATCCCTAAGTTAAGATGCAAATATAGTACAAATACTAAGGTTTGAGTGTTGTAATACAGTCACATCAACATCTCCAAACCTAAACCTTGCTTGCCCTCAAGGAAAACTGTCTTTAAAACAGATGTGAAAGTAAAATTTGCAAAGATTTTTACAAGTCAAAACAGATGAAATAATATATCCTATCTTTTTGTCCAACATTATCCAAATATGAAACATGAGAAATGCAATCTACTATCATAAACCTATTGAGCAGTTAATGATAGACATGATAAGAAAACCTAAGCATAGTTTTCTCAAATAGGTATTCTTATTGGAAATGGACTATTGATAGCTTTAGAGTACATATTTATAAGTAAACTAAGCAGATTAAGTTCAAAAGATTGGACTTTGACATTCTCACCTTTATTTGCAATCAAACTCTTGATCATGCCTTAACCCTTTAACATTTGCCAGAAATATAAAAGTACAACTAACAATATCTCTATATAGTGTTCAGTTTCCTTTGCTTTTTGGGTATCCTATGTAGCGGGCTTTAAGGCCAATAATCCCCCACCATTATGACTGAGGTTATCAGGTTTCAAAGGGACCCCACGTGCCTTAATCACCCGAAATATCCAGGCTCGAAACCTTATACTATAGCACATATCCCAAATTACAATGTCCAGGATAGTGGTGCTTAGAAATTTATAACATATTTACACCAAAAATTTATTCAACAGTAAATGTATGTACAACTCTTTTTCCTTTTTCTATTTTTTTCCATTATTTTCTTTGTTTTTTTTTTGTTTTTTTTTGTTTTTTTGTTTTTTTCAGAGTATACATACAGATAGAGTAACATAACATACTGTATAGACATGTCAGAAGGATTCAGGTTTCAATCACAAGAAGTTCTCATAACAAACGGAAATCCTATCTCGGTCCTTTCATAATCACATAGCTATCAATTGAAGAAAGGAAGAACAATAAGGTTTACTCATGAATATAATACCCCAAAGTTTTTTTTACAAAGTTTCATTAGAGTTTTTTACGGTACATAGCTAACAAAATAGGTTCTTAAATCATCTCCTTTAAACAAGTAAGGTAGCAAACTACTTTTCTCATGAACAAAAATGGTGTATTTCTTGCATATTTTGAAAAAAAATTTCATGAAATGTACGTACCCCCACACCGAAACTTTGCTTGTCCTCAAGCAAATAGCAATGAAAGACAGTGAAAGTATAATATGCAAGTAATAACATAATGACAATGCTACATCCCCAAACCTATGGTTTGCTTACTCTATAGAGCATGTTGATCAAGTATAAAGGGAAATGTAGTAAGGAAAAATATCACATGATGTGAAGTATTTCTATGTTGATGTCAAAGCTTTTCTACTAACTTTTGCCAAAACATGTATCATTATGCAATTAAAGATTAGTAGACAAAGCATTTTACAGATTATTATCAACATAACAAAAATAATAGTAAGTTAATCTATACAAAATAGTATAAGGGAGAGGGGTCAAAAAGAATTATGGTCAAGGAAACTAACTAATACATAAAGCAAATAAATAAACTACCCAAACCATTTAGACTCTTTTCTGGGGTTCTAGAGTTGATACTCCAACAAAGACTAGCACAACAATCAGATCCTCAGTTGTTGAAGATTCTAGAAAAAAACAAAGGGGGGGAGTCCGACTTCAAGCTGCATGATGATGGATTACTCAGGTATAAGAATATAATTTGTATTCCTAATGGTACAACTGTAAAGGATGAAATTCTTGCTGAGGCTCATGGCAATAAATACACTATCCATCCTAGTAGTACCAAGATGTACAGGGACTTAAAGCAAAACTTCTAGTAGAATAATATGAAAAGGGAGATAACTGAGTATGTAGCTAAATGTTTGACTTGCCAGAAGGTTAAGGCTTAGCATCAGAGGCTTGCGGGATTGTTGTAACCTTTGGAGATTTCGGTGTGGAAATGGGACCAGGTTACTATGGACTTGGTATCTGATTATCGAGATCACCGCGAGGTAATGATTCAGTGTAGGTTGTGGTTGATAGGTTGACAAAAACCTCACATTTTATTGCTACAAAGAAGACAGACTCTCTTGATAAATTAGCTGAGTTATATGTTGAAAACATTGTGAAACTGCACAGGGTTCTAACTTGTAATGTGTCAGATAAAGATCTCAGGTTTGCATCACAGTTCTGGCAGAAACTACAAAAGGCTTTGGGGACCAATTTGAACTTTAGCACGGCGTATCATCCGCAAACAGATGGTCAGTTTGAGAGAACTATCATGATATTGGAAGACATGTTGGGAGCTTGCTTTTTAGACTTTGGAAAGAGCTGGGAAAGGTATTTTCCTCTCGCAGAGTTTGGTTACAATAACAATTACCAGACTACCATTGGTATGGCACCCTACGAGGTACTTTACGGGCGAAAATATAGATCTCCACTGTATTAGGATGAGGTAAAAGACATGAAGATTGTTGATCTAGCCATTCTACCTGAGATGATTAAAATGGTTGATAATGTGAAACTTATAAAGAAAAGAATGCTTACTGCACAGAGTCGACAGAAAAGTTATGCTGATAGACGCCGATGTGACTTGGTGTTTATAGTGGGTGATCATGTGTTCTTGAAAGTCTCTCTGCGTAAAGGTTTGATTCGACACGGAAAGGGAGGTAAACTAAATCCTAGATATGTGGGGCTGTTTGAAATTATTGAGAAAGTTGGTGATTTGGCTTATAGATTGGCATTACCTCCAAGTTTGGGAAAAATTCATGATGTGTTCCATGTGTCGTTATTAAGGAAGTATAATTCCGATCCTTCGCACATTTTGGAGCCAGAGCCATTGGAAACCGATGATTCATTGTCATATGTTGAGAAACCTCTTCAAATGGTTGTAGAAAGATTCAGGAACTTCGAAACAATAGTATTCCTATGGTGAAAGTTCTTTGGGATCATCACGGAGTTAAGGATGCCACTTGGGAGTGGGAAGATCAGATAAGGGAGAAATACCCAGAGCTATTTGTCAAATCATGTAAGAATTGCATGGACGCAATTAGTTTAAGGGGGAGAGGGTGTGACGCCCGGGAATTTCATCACATCTTTTAAATAACTGTTACATCTCTTTTCTTGATTAATTGTTTTATTTAGAGGCTACTATTCATAAACAAATTGATTGTCTTAAATGCTCTGTTTAATATTTTTCCTAGATAGTATATGTGACGCCCGGGAATTTCATCACATCTTTTAAATAACTGTTGCATAATTACTTGAGCATTTTATGTACATTTCTTTTCTTGTTTAATTGTTTTACTATTAGACACTATTCATAAAAAAATTAGACTATCTTAAATACTCGATTTAATATTTTTCCTAAACAACATGACTTATAAAAGGAATCAGAAACTTTTAGTTTTAAAATTGAGAGGTCGGGAACATGCATTTGAAAAATGTTTTGCGCATCGCTTGAATAGTATGTGATGCGTTTGGGTTATGCATTAAAAATGTGCGCAATAAACCAAGTTAAAATACCCGCAAGTGCACGGATCTTTGCAGTGTAGTGTGCTATGAGTGCAGAATCGTACCACAGGGAAGCGCGTCAGCAAGTTGGTGAAGTAGTGTGTGAAAGTGTTTAAAGTGGTAAATGACAGTTTATACAGGGTGTTTAATTATACTACAACTAAATTAAACTAACTAAATATGAATACGAGGGGTAGTGATCTAGGAGTTGAATATATAAATGAGGCAATTAATCTAGGCTCGGTATTCAGGATTATCCGATTTAATGCAAGGGTTAAGCTACAAGCATTTAACCTAGTCAATTAACTTAGCTTATTAAAATATCGATTACTAACTCTGATGTAGGTGTTGTGCTATCTACGAGCATTGGAGCTATAGTATGGAATTGTCCTTGCAACCTGGTGTAAAAGGTCTATTTCGACTAAGCAATCAACTTCTCCTTACTCGGTCTAGAAACTAAGTTCTACTTAAAAACATTACCTTAAGTTCATGGAATCTAAGGTTGTCAAGCTATTTTCGATTCACTATTAAAGCATGGATACATGGCACGAAAGTAAAGCAATCATAACATCTACTTAAAAGCATTACGTGATGAAAGACAATGTTTAATAGTAAAGCAATCATACATCTACTGAAAAGCTTTGCATATGAAAAACAATACTAAATTAAAACAAGCCATGTATTGCATTTAAAGCGAAAAATTTGAATATGAGACCGTATATTAAAAGACTAACATTTACAATATTCTCCCCTAGATATCAATTTACTCAGACATAATTGAATACGAATTCTGTAAATAAAAGAGAGTCAAGAAAGGCTCCCCCGTATTGATGAACGCGTATTTCTGATCCCAGAAATTTGAGCAAAGGTCCGACGCAAAGTAGTTATTCAGGCGGAGCTAATTTCCCCCGAATAAGAACTACTAGGGATGAGTTTTCCCCAAATAAGAGCTTTCCTATTAAAAGCTATTCGGGCAGAACCTTGCCCAAATAATAACTACTTGGGTTGGACTTCCCCCTAATAGTAGCTATTCGGACAAAATTTTCCCGAATAAGAACTACTTAAGTGGAATTTTTCTCGTATCCTACTAATTAATTAACTACAACTACGACTAAAACTAACTAGAATTAACTCAAAAATTGATTAAAAATAACCAAAATCCAAAATTAATTACTATTTTCCGAGGGATGGGGGGTCTATTTATAGACAAAAAATCAGAGGGGCGCTCGAGCGCCAGGAGGGCGCCTTCGAGCGCCGTTCTGTGTAGTCCGTTATTTTCACGACGTGTGGCGGCTTCTAGAAACTTCAGCAGCGCGCTTGAGCGCCATTGAGGCGCGCTCGAGCTTGCATCTGCTCCAATGGTCATCTTCATGCCACGTGTCTTCTTCCGGTACATGGTGGAATATTCGTGCGGGGCACTCGAGCGCCAGGAAGGCGCGCTCGAGCGCCGTTTTGTTGACTTTTTGGACTTGAATTTTTGATTTTGATTGAGCTTTGACCGAGCATTGACTGAGGTATTTTCGGGCTATTTTCAGCGTTTCAAGTCTAATTATGCGCTAGTTTTGGCCAAATTCCATCTCTATTGGCTTCATTCTTCCACCGGTTCTCATGATCTCCCCATTCTTCACTTCTTGACTTGCATTTTGGATTATTTTGGGTCTGAATATTTACTTTCCAGTATTCTCCTACACTGCATCAAAAGTATCAAAGTATTACAATAATTCACAAGTTTAAGATGCAAATGTAGTACAAATACCAAGGTTTGAGTGCTGCAAATACAGTCACATCAACATCCCCAAACCTAAACCTTGTTTGCTCTCAAGCAAGACTGTCTTTAAAACATATATGAAAGTGAAATTTGCAGAAATTTTTACAAGTCAAAAACAGATTACATAATCTCTCCTATCTTTTTGTCAAACATTTTTTTCCAAATCTGAAACATGAGAAATGCAATCTACTATCTTAAACCTATTCAGCAGTTGATGACAAACATGATAAGAGAACCTTGTACATAGTTTTCTCAAAAGAAGGTACTCTTATTGGAAATCGACTAGTGATTGCTTCGGAGTATGTATTTAGAATAAGCTAAGCAAATTAAGTTCATTCAATACTCAACTTTTAAGTTATGCAAACAGATTGGACTTTGATATTCTTACCTACATTTATAATCAAACTCTTGATCATGCCTTAACCCTTTAACATTTGTCAGAAATATAAAAGTACAACTTACAATATCTCTATATAGTGTTCAGTATTCTTTGCTTTCTAGATATCCCATGTAGCGGGCTTTAAAGCCAACAATCCCCCACCATTATGACTGAGGTTGTTGGGTTTCAAAGGGACCCCTACGTGCCTTAATCACCCTAGATATCCAGGCTTGAAACTTTACACTATAGCACATATCCTAAATTACAATGTCTAGGATAATGGTGCATTAGAGATTTACAACATATTTATACCAAAAATTTTATTTCAACAGTAAGTGTATGTACAACTCTTTTTTTTTTCCAGAGTGTACATACAAACAGAGTAACATAACATACTGTACAGACATGGCAAAAAGGTTCAGGTTTTAATCACAAGGAGTTCTCATAACAAACGGTAATCTTATCTTAGACCTTTCATGATCACATAGCTATCAATTGAAGAAAAGAACAACTAGGTTTACTCATGAATACAGTACCCCAAAGTTTCTCTTACAGAGTTTTTCACAGTGCATAGCTAACAAAACAGGTTCTCAAATCATCTAAATCATCATCTTTTAAACAAGTAAGGTAGCAAACTATTCTTCTCATGAACAAAAATGGTGTATTTCTTGCATATTTTGAAAACGTTTTTCATGAAATATACGTACCCCTATACCAAAACTTTGCTTGTCCTCAAGCAAATAGCAATGTAAGACAGTGATAGTGTAATATACAAGTAATAACATAATGACAAATGCTGCATCCCCAAACCTATGGTTTACTTACTCTTCCGCGCATATTGATCAGGTATAAAGGGAAATGTAGTAAGGAAATATATCACTTGTTTGTGAAGCATTTCTATGTTGATGTCAAAGCTTTTTTACTAACTTTTGCCAAAACATGTATCATTTTGCAATTAAAAATTAGTAGACAAAGCGTTTTACAGATTATCACCAACACAGCAAAAATAATAGTTAATCTAATCTATACAAAATAGTATAAGGGAGGGGAGACCAAAAAGAATTACGGTCAAGGAGACTAACTAAGACATAAAGCAAATAAATAAACTACCCAGACTATTTATACTCTTTTCTGGGGTTCTAGAGTTGATACTCCTACAAAGACTAGCTCTTCCAGAGGTTTCTGTGCTCACGACATCTAGTGCTTTCCTTCGGCCACTTAAGGCCAAAGCTAGTTCCACAGGGTCAAGGATATAACAGTGGGATTTTACGTCACAGACGTTACGTCTGGTGTATGCTCACACTCCTAACTACCTTATCAAATAATACCCAGCAGACCCAAACTACATTAAGTTGGTGGAGTAGCTCACACTATAAGACAGAGTTACACAATTAAGCTAACTGCACACATAAACATACAGTGACCACTAGTAGACTAACACTGGCACCTCTATGAATGTTCCTCAGGGCTTAAAACCCAAACTACCTAAAGCTGGAGAAAGATTCAAAGAGTATATGTAAATGATAGAAATTAAACAAATATTTACACAAAAGAGTACTAGGTTGCCTCCTAGTAGCTCTAAGTTTAACGCCTTCAGCCAGACGGTTGTACTAAGTTTCATGCCATCAGCTAGGCAGATTCCATTTTATGGAAGGTATACAAGGTCCAAAAGTTCAATGGATTCAAGTTCATGAGGGACCACCTTAGGATCGAAAGCATGCTTCAGTCTTTGTCCATTGAATGTGAGAATACACCCATATGTGGGATGCTTAATCAAAACAACTCTGGAAGGATATACGTTAAGCACTTCATAAGGACCATCCCACTTTGTTCTCAATTTGCTTGGGAAGAACTTCAGCCTAGAATTAAACAGCCACACTTTATCAGAAGGAGAGAAAGTATTTCTTAGAATGGATCATGAATCCTCTTCATTCTCTCTTTGTAGAGTTTGGAATTCTCATAAGCTTCAAAGTGAAGCTCTTCCAATTCACTCAACGCCAACTTCCTACCTTCACCTGCATGTTGCAAGTCAAAGTTCAGGGCCTTAATAGCCCAATAGGATTTATGTTCTAGTTCAACAGGAAGGTGGCAGGCTTTACTGTATACCAATCTCTACGGGAACATGCCGATGGGAGTTTTAAAAGCAGTACGGTAGGCCCACAATGCGTCATGCAGATGACTTGGCCAATCTGTGCGATCGGGCCTAACTGTTTTTTGAAGAATTGACTTGATTTCCCTATTTGACATTTCCACTTGACCACTTGTTTGTGGGTGGTAGGGTGTTACTATCTTGTAGTGGACATAATATTTTCTTAATATGGCTTCTAGTGTCCTGCGACAAAAATGCTATCCTCCGTCACTTATAAGTACATGTGGCACCCCGAATCGAGAAAAGTTGTTCTCCTTAATGAACTTGACCACGACTTTGTGGTCATTGCTTCGGGTTGCCACTGCTTTTACCCACTTGGACACATAGTCCACATCGACAAAAATATAAGTATAACCTGAGGAAGGAGGAAAGGGACCCATGAAGTCTATACCCCAAACATTGAATATTTCACATATGAGGATGGGTGTAAGGGGCATCATGTCCCTTTTTTAAAATGGAGCCAGCTTATTGACATTGTGAGCAATTTTTATACACTCGCTGGGCATCCTTGAAAAGAGTGGGCCAGAAAAACCCACATTGAAGGACTTTGGCAGTTGTCCTTTTTCCTCCGAAATGTCCACCACATGCTTCAGAGTGGCAGAACTAGAGAACGCTATCAGTTTCGTCCTCAGGAATACATCTCCTAATTACTTGATCAGCACAAATCTTGAAAAGATAGGGATCTTCCCAGATAAAGTACTTGACTTGTGCCATGAATCGTTCCCGTTCTCGTTTACCCCAATGAGTTGGAAGTTCTTGGGTAGCCAGATAGTTTACATAGTGGGCATACCACGGGGTCTTATGTGATACAGCAAAAAGTTACTCATCAGGGAACGTGTCTTTGAAAGGCATAGTATCAATAAGAGAATCACGTACCAAACGTGATAGATGATTGGCAACAGAGTTCTCACTTCATTTCTTGTTTTTGATCTCAAGGTCGAACTCTTGTAGGAGTAATAGCCAACGGATTAGACGGGGCTTTGTATCCTTTTTGGTTAGTAAATACCACAAAGTCGCGTGGTCCATGTAGACTATTACTTTGGATCCTAGGATATAAGATCGGAACTTATCCAAGGAGAAGACTACAGCTAGTAATTACATTTCAGTGGTTGTGTAGTTCTTTTGAACTTTATCTAAAGTTTTTCTAGCATAATATATCACAGTAGGCAACTTATCCTTCCACTGGCCTAATACAGCTCCCACTGCATAGTCTGAAGCATCGCACATTATCTCAAAGAGGAGACTGTAATCAGGAGGCTGGATGATAGAAGCAGAGGATAACAAGGATTTGAGCTTCTCAAAAGTTTCCGAGCACTTATCATCAAAGTTGAATTCCGTATCGTGTGCTAAGAGACTAGAGATAGCTCGGCCTATATGGCTAAAGTCCTTGATGAAACGTCAATAGAAACCGGCGTGACCAAGGAATGATCAGATATCACGCACCGTTTTGGGTACGGGCAGCTTTTCTATTAGCTTGACTTTGGCTGAGTCCACATGGATTCCATCCTGTGTAACAACATGACCCAGAACAATACCTTGTCTAACCATGAAGTGGCTCTTTTCCCAACTTAGAACCAAGTTCATTTCAACACATCGGTCAAACACTTGTGAAAGATGTGTAAGGCACTCGTCGAAGGTAGCTCCAAACACTGAGTAGTCATCCATGAAGACTTCCAGGAACTTTTCGATCATGTCTGAGAAAAGAACTGTTACACACATTTAAAACGTCGCAGGTACGTTGTAAAGACCGATAGGCATACGCCTAAAATCAAATGTCCCATAAGGACAAGTGAATATAGTCTTTTCTTGATCCTCAGGAAAGACTGGAATTTGATTGTATCCCGAATACCCGTCCAAGAAGCAGTAGTAGCCTTGTCCGGCTACTCTATCTAGGACTTGGTCGATGATGGGTAAAGGGAAGTGGTCTTTCCTTGTTTTAGAGTTAAGCTTTCTGTAATCAATGCATACACGCCACCCAGTAGTGGTTCGTGTAGAGATCAGCTTACCCTTGTCATTTGGGACCACTGTAATCTCAAATTTCTTCGATACCACTTGTACCGGACTTACCCAAGGACTGTCAGAAATTGGGTAGATAATACCCACATCAAGCAACTTAATGATTTCCTTGTGGACGACATCACCAATCTTTGAGTTTAGTCTCCTCTGAAATTCTCGAGAAGGAGTAACTCCTTCCTCGAGATGAATTCGGTACATACACACAGAGGGATCAATTCCTTTCTAGTCTGAAATTGTCCAACCTATCATCCTTTTATGCGTACTAAGGATCTCTAAAAGTTTGTCTTAATGCTCGGGAGTCAAATCCAAGGCAATAAGGACAGGCAGAGTTTTATCGGGTCCTACGTAGGCATACTTAAGATGTTTAGGCATGGTTTTGAGTTCCAACGCTGATGGAGACTCAATTGTGGGGCAATCTAAAACTTCATGGAAATGAGTTGTTACTTAATCATCCTTATTTGGATCAACAACAACAGAAGCAGAGGCGACCATTTCAAGAGAAATATCGCATTCAAACAATAGCCGTTCAAGTTCAGCTATCTCCTCATCAGGAGTCAAAAGTGATTGGGAAAACTTATCTATGCATGAGTCAATTGTATCAACATGGAAGCATTATTCTTCCTCATCTTGGTCTAACTTGTTGGCTGCATCAGCAACCCTTAACTTCGTTCTTTTGTTCCCAAATGTCAATTCTATCATTCCCGTCCTATAGTAAATAACAGCATCAGCTGTTGTTAGGAAATGTCTGCCTAGTAAAACGGGAGTGGTATTCTTGTTATCAGGGCCTAAGTCCATATCTAACACAATGAAATCCATTGGGACCATAAATTCTCCTACTCTGACAAGGACATCCTCTACAATACCTCGAGGTCTCCGCTCAGATCTATCTGCCAACTGAAGGGTTACATTTGTTGGGGTTAACTCTCCAAGACCTAGCCTTTGGTAAACTATGTGTGGGATGAGGTTAACACTAGATCCTAAGTCTAGCAATGCGTTTTATACCTGTTGGTCATTGATTAAACATGGAATGGTGAAAGCTCCTGGGTCACTGCACTTTTGAGGCAGCCCTCTAGTGCAATGCTACTAACCTTCTCAGTAAGTCGGACCATCTTAGGAATGGAGTTGGTCCGTCTTTTTTTCACACACAAATCCTTAAGAAATTTGGCATAGGCAGGGATTTGTTGGATTACCTCTATTAAAGGCATATTGATTTTAATATATTTCAGATGCTCTAAGACCTTGATCTGGTTAGGATTAACACTCAGCTTCGGACGGGACAGAGCTGTTGGGAAATGTGCTTTGGATGAAGGTTCAACTAAAGGCTCTACCATTGGGTTTTCATTCCTACGGGAGTCACCAACATTGTTGCTTAAAACCTCGATCTCAGGTTCCTCTATCTACTCAAGAACATCCCTATTTGTCTTTCTAACCTCATTGTCTATCATTTTTTCACTCCTAAGGGTAGTTATGGCCTTAGCCTATTCGTGGGCGGTCTCAGTTTGGACATTACTACATTGTCCTCATGGATTGTCCACGGTCTGAGATGGGATTTTACCCTCATCTTTCCTGCTCATAGTTTGGGCCATCTGTCCAATTTGTCCTTCAAGTTTAACAATAGACTATTGCTGAACTTGGACAAATTATAAGAGTTTATCAAACTTGTCATTAGATGATGACTGTGTAGAAGGAAGAGCGGGGAAGTTTTTTCGCTGTGTTCGGAATGGTTATTTCTGAACTGGGTACAAATCAGGAGGGTTAGAATTTTGTGGCCTTTGATATTGCTGCTAAGGGAAACGAGGCTCAAAATTTCCTTGTTGTTTATGATATTGTTGTTGAGAAAATTGAGTTTGATGATTCCCTTATCGCCATGAAAATGTGGGATTGTCTTGCCAGCCAAGATTATACGTGTTTGAATATGGATTGTAATTTCTCGTATATCCTTGAGTAGTAAAGACTTGTTCTTGCATAAATTCGGGAAATTGTGAGCTGATTGGACAGTCTAGAGTAGAGTAATCTACTGTAGAACATACAACACAAACTTCTGTGATTTGAGGAGCTTGTTATGACGAAGTAGAACCTAGAGATATGAATTTTTCTAATTGAAGTGCTAAAGCATCTACTTTTTTGGTCAATTGGGCGTTGGAGTTAGATTTAACCTCGAACAATGCCCTCTTTTAGGGGTTGTGGGAACTTCTAGTTTTTCTATCTATAGTTGTGTTCTGAAAAGAATCTTTAGCTATATTCTCAATTCTACTCCAAGCTTCGTCTGTTGTGAGGTTATAAAAACCTCCATTACTCATTGCATTAACCATCATTTTTTGTTGAGGTGTAAGACCTTTAAAGAAATAATGCAAGAGTTCGTGACGGGTAAACCCATGGTGGGGACACTGATTCCTAAGATCTATAAATTTTTCCAAGCTTCATGAAAAGGCTCTAAGTCTGACTGCACGAATGACATGATGTCTGTTTGCAGAGTAGTAGTTCTGTCCATTGGGAAGAAACAATGTAAGAATTTCCGAACAAGTTCTTCCCAAGATGTTATAACTCCTGCGTCTAAATGATTCAACCATTGTTTGGCTTTGTCTTTCAAGGAAAACGAAAACAGACGCAGTTGAATGATCTCACGGCTCACATTAGGGATGTAGAGCATAGAACATGCTTCCAAGAATTGTATGATATGAGCGTGAAGGCTTTCATTGCTCTTCCCGTAAAACGAAGGAAAAATTGAAATTGTCCCTATCTTTAGCTCAAAGTTAACATTGCCAAGAGCCGGTGGGGCTATGGTAAATTCAGGGTTATAATCGCCCGGAGAAAAATGTCGACGAAGAGTCATTTATGGGTCAACGGGTCGATTAACAGGTCAGTTAACTGGTTGAGCTGTAGGAAGAGGCGGTATGTTATGGATATTTTCTTCTTGTTCCGCCATCGGGATTTGGACTCTCCTTCTCAGAGTTTTCTGGGGCTCAGGATCAAACTGGACGAGTTCTAGATTTAAGGAACGACGCCCGTGCATGCAAAATAAACTAAAGCTAAGTGCAATAAATAAAGACGGAAAATAAACTAAGTATATTAACTAAATACATAAAGTAAACTACGTACTTTAAATAAAGGCATAAAGTAAACTAAGTACTTAAGTAAATACGGAATTTAAACTAAGTAATTAAATTAAAGACATATATTTAAGCTAAGTATATGTGCAAGTTATTTTAACAAAGCATAATATAAGCAGTGTATGTGCAAGTATTACACAGACAATATACAAATTTATAAGCTATGTGCAAAATACTTTACAAGTAGAATTTATACAATTTAACACAAATAATTACAACACTTAAAAAAAGTTCACAGTTTAATTAAAAAACTAAACTAGACCGTGCTTCCCCGGCAACGGCGCCAAAAACTTGATGTGTTTGGGTTGTGCGTTAAAAATGTGCGCAATAAACCAAGTTAAAATACCCGCAAGTGCACAGATCTTTGCAGTGTAATGTGCTATGAGTGCGGAATCGTACCACAGGGAAGCGCGTTAGCAAGTTGGTAAAGTAGTGTGTGAAAGTGTTTAAAGTGGTAAATGATAGTTTATACAGGGTGTTTAATTATACTACAACGAAATTAAACTAACTAAATATGAATACGAGGGGTAGTGATCTAGGAGTCGAATATGTAAATGAGGCAATTAATCTAGGCTCGGTATTCAGGATTATCTGATTTAATGCAAGAGTTAAGCTATAAGCATTTAACCTAGTCAATTAACTTAGCCTATTAAAATCTCGATTACTAACTCTGATGTAGGTGTTGTGCCATCTACGAGCATTAGAGCCATAGTATGGAATCGTCCTTGCAACCTGGTGTAAAAGGTCTGTTTCTACTAAGCAATCAATTTCTCCTTACTCGGTCTAGAAACTAAGGTCTACTTAAAAGCATTACCTTAAGTTCATGGAATCTAAGGTTGTCAAACTATTTTCGATTCACTATTAAAGTATGGATACATGGCAATAAAGTAAAGCAATCATAACATCTACTTAAAAGCATTACGTTATGAAATACAATATTTAATAGTAAAGCAATCATACATCTACTGAAAAGCTTTGCATATGAAAGAAAATACTAAATTAAAACAAGCCATGTATTACATTTAAAGCATATAATTTGAATCCGAGACCGTATATTAAAAGACTAACATTTACAATATTATCCCATAGATATCAATCTACTTAGACATAATTGAATACGAATTCTGTAAATAAAAGAAAGTAAAAAAAGGCTCCCCCATATTGACGAATGCATATTTCTGATCCTAGAAATTTGAGCAGAGGTCCGACGCAAAGTAGTTAATCGGGCGGAGCTAATTTCCCCCGAATAAGAACTACTAGGGATGAGTTTCTCTCGAATAAGAGCTTTCCTATTGAAAGCTATTCGGGCAGAACCTCTCCCGGATAATAACTACTTGGGTCA
The DNA here is from genome assembly GCA_037974665.1 of Ehretia macrophylla. NCBI lineage: Eukaryota > Viridiplantae > Streptophyta > Magnoliopsida > Boraginales > Ehretiaceae > Ehretia > Ehretia macrophylla. The sequence continues at coordinate 73,956,131 of CM075779.1, forward strand.
AACTTTCCCCTAATGGTAGCTATTCGGGCAAAATTTTCCCGAATAAGAACTACCCAGGTGGGATTTCCCCTGTATCATACTAATTAATTAACTACAACTACAACTAAAACTAACTAGAATTAACTCGAAAATTGATTTAAAATAACCAAAATCCAAAATTAATTACTATTTTCAGAGGGAGGGGGGGTCTATTTATAGACAAAAAATTAGAGGGGCGCTCGAGCGCTAGGAGGGCATGCTCGATCACCGTTCTGTGAGGTCCGTTATTTTTGGGACGCGTGGCGGCTTCTGGAAACTTCAGCAGCGCGCTTAAGTGCCACTGAGGCGCGCTCGAGCGCACATCTGCTCAACGGTCATCTTTATGTAAAGTGTCTTATTCTGAAACATGGTGGAATATTCGTGCTGGGCGCTCGAGCGCCAGGAGGGCGCGCTCGAGCGCCGTTTTGTTGAATTTTTGGACTTGAATTTATGATTTTGGTTGAGCTTTGACCGAGCATTGACCGAGGCATTTCTGGGCTATTTTTAGCATTCTGAGTTTGATTATGCGCTAGTTTCGGCCAAATTCCATCTCTACCGGCTTCATTCTTCCACCGGTTCTCATGCTCTCCCCATTCTTCACTTCCTGACTTGTATTTTGGATCATTTTGGGCCTGAGCATATTTACTTTCCAGTATTATCCTACATTGCATGAAAATTATTAAAGTATTGAAATAATTCCCAAGTTTAAGATGCAAATGTAGTACAAATACTAAGGTTTGAGTACTGCAAATACAGAACGTAAGTGTAACATGAGTTTTAGCTAATTATCATCTAAGTGGAGTTTTAACTTAGTTTGAACAATAATTAGAAGCTTTTGACTTAGGCTTAATACACATACACATTCATATACTCATTATATCACACATATATGCATTATGCTCATCAAAAACAAAAAATAAAAATAAAACCCCAAAAAGCCCCCCAAACCCGACAGCCCTTAGGAGCAAAGAGGAGAGATTTCTTCAACTCTTGTGCATGAAATTGGTCTCTTGGCTTGGTCTAGGAGGAGTGTGAGGCATCTAGGAGCTTCTACAACTTGCTTACATCAACTAATTGTGAGGGAGTTAGCATTTTTATTGATTTAAAGTTTATGTCAAGTTTTTCAATTTTGTGATTTGTTGCTTAAGGCCATAGATATGCTTATATATTGTGATATACATGCATATTGTGAGCTAAAGACCATGCTTGAGTAGCTTGATAATGACTTCAATGGCTAAAAGCTTGAATCACCAAAGAAGATGATGAATAGTAATGAAATTTTAGGGTTTTTCCATAGCTTGCTATTTAGAATGAATTGAGGCTTCCTTTAGGTGCTTTAGTCATTAGTGAAACTAGTTAGAATCTTACATGAAGTTGAATTGCCCGGAAATGAGTTAAAATGCAAAATTAGCCAACTTAAAAAAAGGGGATTTTTCACATAACGTAATCCAGGCACATTTGGACTTTAGATTAGGTATCCTTGGGCCATGAAAGTACTTTTGGTGCTTTCGTTGCATTAAATTGGGGTCAGGATATGGTAGGTGTAGTTAAATCCTACTCGGGGCCTTCCCGAGCGTTTTCCTCCAAAGCGGGTTTTCAAAGCTTTGTTAGATGTCTTTTGGCTTCTATAGGAATGTGGAATGATTGGATGGTAGTTTTGGAACCTAGAATTTCATATAGAAGAAGAATAGCTTAGTTAAAGAAAGAGGAAAAGTGTTAAATGGATACCTTTGCGTTTTTATATGTGCTTGTTTAAGATATAATTGAGCTAATTGCATAGCTTGTGGAAAAATATGTCATTTGTCTCTTTTTTGTCTATATCGTTACTTTGCATATACTTTTGTGGTTAATTGCAAGGGCGGCCTACTTTGTCATTCCTCTTACGTGTTATTTGATGATCTTGATTCTCGTGGACTTGTTTCGGGGTTGCACAACCTTTTTGGGCATGGTAGTGTCGAGTAACACGGGCGGCATCGGGCTTGCCGTGCTCTCTCGGCTACCATGGTTTCCCAGTCCCTTTCTCGCTGAGGCACACTCCTTTACCCCAGAGGCGTGGTTCACCTAGTTGGGGCATACGGACCTACCTCGGGAGATATGGGTCATAGGATCGGGGTACATCCAGAGTACCCCATTTTTGAAGGAATAAGGGTTTTGCCGGCACTTGCTTGAAGATCTTGGCTTGTGGCTCGTGATTGAAGACAAGTTGAACCATATCCTTTTTATATGTGGTTAATTACTTGTTTAACTACTCGTGTTATTTGGTGTTGAATATGTTGTTATCTTGTTGCATATCATGTTGCACGCCCCGGTATGCTGCATCACCTCTCTCGCTAGGCAACATTGTTGCTCACTCCTCATTTAACATATTTCTGGAGAAGCTGAGGTGAATCCCCAGCTAGTAGCAATATTAGAAGAGGAAGAAGTGCAAGTTGAAAAACTTCCGTGACTTTCTTGTGTGTTAAGGTTGGCAACTTCCGTGACTTTCTTGTGTGTTAAGGTTGGCTATAATGTGAAGCTTGTGTGAAGATGTTGATTATTGTTCTTTTGAGACCATATGGTCTTATATATATTTGGTGGATGTAACAAGTTGTAATCTTGTATGAATAATAGTAAAGTAGATGGCATGTAATAATTGATTCTAGTTTTATTTTCTTTTATTGCATGCTTGTGTGATTGTTAGTTAAAAGGTTGAACTTGGCTTATCATTGTGACTTACTACTTATGGTCAAAGTTTAGAATTGTCTTATATGCTTGTATGTGATAAAGATATTGTAGTACCAAGGCTTGGTTAGTCTTGAAAAGTTGGTTGGCTATTGTTAATAGGGAAGTTTAGGTTGTTTGAGATATCTCTAACATCTGATACCACTTGAAAGGTGCTAGCCAACATCTTATATCATGTCATAACATAATCATAAGTTGGATTCAAGATCGAGAATGACATGCATGGATACCTTGACATAGTCGAAAACTACATAGGCTATCTACAAAAATTTTACAAGTTTCGTAACAAGAATCAACATGCTAACATTCCATTATATCCATTGATTATCAACTCATATATATATATATATATATATATATATATCTATACAAAAGAAGGTTCATAGGTATACCTCACTAGTAGAACACTTTGGAGATGATGAAGTTGGATGACAAGCTTTTGAATCCTTCTAACTTGAAGGCACTAGTTAGTCCACCAAGCATCCAAAGTTCTACCTAACCTTGAAGATAGATTGTGCTAGTATATCTTCAATGTACGAAGCTATGCAAATGTGGTTTTGGATCAAAAAACAAAAACTTCATGATCTACTTGCCATGGCCGAAAGTTCAAGCTCAAAGATGAAGAAGATGAAGTTCTCTCTCATCACCTTATGCCTTGGCCGAAAATTGTATGTGCATGTATGTGTAGTTCACACATGAAAAAAGAGTATATTGTCATCTAATATAAGCTAATAGTAAATTAAGTGACCAATCACTATTGTCACTTTCTCATGACAAGCCATGCAAGCCATTAGATTTCAGTCATTAGCATTATATGACAAAAGATGATAACATTCTCTCTCCTCTACCCCTTGGCCGAAATTGCAAGTGGGTGGAGAGAGAATGCTTGTCATCTTTTATTAAATATATATTATATGCTCATATAAACATATATATAATATTACTTTGATAGGTGGCCAATCAAAATTGCTTCCTTCTAAAGTAAAAGTCATGCAAGTCCTAGGATTGTAATCATTATAATCTAAAGGTAACTTTATTCTCTCTCTTGACACTTGTCAAAAAGGCTTTATCAACAAAAGCAATGGTCAAGATTCTTTTGTCTTTATTCAAAAATAAATCCTATCCATTTATTACAAATTCAAATGACTTGGATTGATGACATGGACTATCCTAGTCATCAATCTCTACGTGCATATGCCATATGTAATTATCTAGTCATTAATTTGCAATTCACATTTTGACGACTAAGATGATGACGTGGCATTTCTTAAATTACATCATCATTACATATATACATATATAAACACTTTTATATATATATATATATATATATATATATATATATATATATATATATATATATATATATATATATATAATTTTCTTGCCCATTATAATCTCCATTAGAATAAATATATTGAAACAACTTTTTTAATAATTACAGTTTGGCCCCAAAAGTTTTGGTAATTACAATTTGACCCCAAAACTTTTTGAAATTATACTTTTGGCCCAAATACCAACATTGATATCTCTTAACACCTTAAAGCCACCAACCACATAATACAAACTCCTGGTGAACTTATTCATGATACTTATTAGTGTGTGACCTTCTAGATTCATAATCGCGTACTGATGAGGGATCGATAAACCTCTTTTATCTATCTCAGAAATGTCTCAGTCATTTACCGAAATTCCCTCATGCTCATGAGTGATATACTAGCAACGAACGTATCATGAGAATGTAAACGATAATGAAGATGACATCTTTTATGAATCCATTTAACCGTCGAGAATTAGCGTGCAGTCCGATCCTTCTGTTACAAGCGCCCAAATCGGGAAATGACCAAGAAATGGTTAAGCCCACATCCGATACTATGTACAAATCTGAATAAGTGAAACGAGAGATGAGTACCATGGAAAAACTCCTTTCCATCACTTCATACTCGCCTTGGCCAAGGACTTGCTCATTTACCAACCAATCTCAGATATCATAGGACATCGCCTCACGACGGAGGTTAACCTATCATATCTTGACAATTACCTGTTAGTTCATACCACAAGACTAAAACGTGAAAGGACGTAACCTACCTTATAGAAGACGGGCATTGTCCAGACGTAGTATTTAGCCATTGATATAACCGGCAGTCATAATCTCTCAACTCTGAGGATTAGTTTGCACAATTCTCAACTAAATAGTAAACTATTAACCTAAAATCATGTAGTTCACTATTTATTGTCACATTCAATGATCCGTGTACAGACGATCACTTATATGTTTATTAGTCTACATCACTATGTTGTTCTGGCATTTCGCACGCCATCCTTTATCATTAACATCACTATGTTAATCAAAGGTAAAAACATATGATAACCCGTACTCGGTTATTCTAGTCCGGTTGAATAATCTGAAGGGCTATGAATTGTTTCTTAATGTTTATCATATCGAAGAAAAAGTGCGAAATATCCTAAACCCTTTTAGAACATTTTTCTTCTCGAATAGACATTACAGACATATTCATATCAAAGCAGAGAATATGAATATCCTACAAATAACATTGTGTATAAAACACGTAAACATATTCTTATTAAACCCTAATAAGGTCATCTCAAACTTTAGCATTAGGGCATATCCCAAACAATCTCCTACTTGCACTAATGCTATCTACCATAGGATCTAGTACATTTTAGATTCGTATTTGTATACTCATCTTCCCATTGACGGTGATCAACTGTAACTGTCTTTACAGGATCAATGGGTCAACTATAGAAACTTTATTTGTTAATTCATTTTCTTATCAAGAAAGAAACTCTTGAATTGACTCTTTACAAGTTCGGACTCTTGATGAGATCGGGTTCTTTTAAGCTTGTGCAAAAAGTGAAGGATCTCATATATTTAGAGCTATGAACATCATCTAGCTAAGAATCGAGCGAAAGCAAAACATGAAGTTCAAAACTTTCTGGAATTTCAAAGCATAATGTTCATATGAAACTCTAATCTTGATATCATGTGATTAACATATATATAACAAATATATATATATTGACAAGAGATAGGAGAGTAAGATACCTCTTGTAGACAACTCATTGAAGCCATGAATTTGAAATTTCTTATCACTTGATGGAAGACACCATCCCTTGAAAACACAAGAGCTCTAGCCCGTCCACACGAGCAAAGAATGGCTTCTCCATCTTCGTGGTTGTTTTTTGCTAGATAACCATGGATGATTAGTGAGCTTGTTTGTGAAGAAGAGAGCAAAACCATTTCCTTTTTCTCCCTAGTTCTTGGCTGCGTTTTATGAAGAAGAAGAGAAGACAAGTTTATCTACTTCATCTTCATTTTCAGCCATGGTGTATGATGAATATGATGAAGAAGATAAGACTTCTTCATTTCATTTTCTTGCTGCGTTTTTTCTCTGATTTTTCAGCCATGGAGGCTTCTCTCTTTTGTGTTTTATCCGTGTAAGAGCATGGAGAGAGAGAGAGAGGAAGACTACTCTTAACTCACATGAAAACAAAAGACAAGCCTTGTCATTTTTGTTTCTTTTCCCTACTTTCCTCATTGTTGTTCCCTCTTTTAAACAAAAGAGAAGACAACCTTTCTTAAATCTTGGTTGTGTTGTCTAGCTTTTGTTGAAAGAAAAAACAAACACACATATATATATCATATATTGTATAGTATTTTTCCACTAATGTAATAATATACATATATATACATCATATGTATATTGTGTAGTATTTTTTCACTAATGTAATAATATACATATATACATCATATGTATATTGTGTAGTATTCTTCCACTAAGATATTTAAATATTCAACCTAATCACTATTAGTTGAAATTATAAAAACAACAGTTTCATATTTCCACATTAGACCCAATACTTACTAATAATCGCATATTGGCCCCCAATAACTTTTAATGGTCAATTGCACCATTGTTAACTTCTTAACAATTCAAGAGAAACAAAATATAATTGTTAACACTTTAACAATTCAAGAGAAAACTAAATGCAATTGTTAACATTTTAACAACTCAAGAGAAACTAAATTAAGCTTAATAGGAAAAACCATCCATCATGCTCTATTGTGTGTGACTTTCTAGATTCACTGCTATATAGCACTGAAGAAACAATGAATACTTTCAATGTTAATCAAACTATTCGATTTGTTTGGAGAATATCTCCCGTCATTCTCAAAATAGCTTCAGAGTTCTTGAGTGACGTTCTAGCTACCAACGTATCAAGATAGTTTATAAAGCAATGAAATCTTATTCAAGTGAATCTATTTATGGTCGCCAATTATCATGCAATCCAATCCTTCCATTAATTGTCCCATCGAGCAAGAACCACGATTCGATTAAGTTCATAAACTCGATACCATGCCTAGATCTAATTGGTGTAATGAGAGACGACACATGGAAAACCCCTTTTTCCATCATTCATACCTCGGCCAAGGATTTTCCCGTTAAACAACCAAGTTTAGACCGCATAGGATATCACCTCACGCTGAAGGTTAATGGATCCTATCTTGACCACTCCCTGTCAATCATTATACTGAACGAATGAAACTGTGAGAGGACGCATCTCATCTCGTTTGTCGAAATGATCATTGTCCAAACGCTAGAATCAAACCCCAATATAGATGACAACCGTAATGTCTCAAGTCTAAGGATTACATGCACAATCATAATGAATAATAAATTATTAATCTGAAGTCATGTAATTTGTTATTCATGTCACATTTAGTGATTTATTCAACTAATAGTCACCCACATTTTTGTTAGTCGCATCCCTATGCTGTTATGACACGTGGCTCACCATCCTTTATCATTAACATCCATATGTTAATCAAAGGTAACAACACATGTGATAGTCCGTAATAGATTATTGAAGTCCCGATCAAATAATCTAAGGACTATGAATACTTTAAGTATTTATCATATTAAAGAAATACGCCAACATATTCTAAACGCTTTTAGAATACATTCCTATAATGAAAATACTATGGACTTATTCATACACATAAAAGAAGGAGAATATGAATGTGCTAATTATGTCAATATGAAAACACACATATATAGACATAGATGCCATAATGTACAAGTTAATGTCAAAATGCCCCAATATATTTCATCCAAATATGTAGCATTAGGGCATATCTCTAACAATCTCTCACTTGCACTAATGTTATGTTACATAGTATTAGCACAACATACAATGGTATCGAATATCCATCTTAACGAGGACCTAGCTGTGACAGATTCATAGCTACGGTTAGTGGGTCAGCTACATCGAGAGATGTGGCCGTTTTCTGCAAAGACATATCTCAATATGATTATTGGCTACAGATACAACACCTGAAGATTGAAACACCTTTCCAAATGTTTGGACATACAATGAGACCTGGGTCCCACAAGCTTGTGCAGTAGCTCCGTATAGTCGTAACAAAAAAGTATCACAGCTTAACGATAGGAACCATAACCAAATCGTATGATTTCCTTGATCCAAACAACTTCTTTCATAATATTACATATCACAAAAGACATGAGTTATGTAATGGAATCTACAGTTTTCTTAGAACCTTCTAACTTACTAAGCTCCCACTACAAATAATCATGAACTCTAACATAGCCATTCTATTATAAGATTCATATTAAGAATCTGAACTAGTAAATCCGTCACTACAGAATTTACCTCCTCTATGAACTAAAATATATCTTTAGTGATTCCCAAGTACTTAAGAATATACTTCAATTCTATCCACCATTCCCAAACCTGGATTGGACTGATATTTACTCGTAACACCTTACAGTTTACGCAATATCAAGTCTTGTACATAGTATAACAAATATGAAGTTACTATAACTTGAATACAAATTTGCTATGCAACTAGAGTTTCTTGAACACCTTCAAAAAATACTCTTTGTACAATCTAAGGAATATGCCGAGTAATCTCTTCGTACTATTATCATAGCTACGAATTAACAAGATACGAACGACAAGTTCTAAATGGAGAACATTTAATATAACTAGATTATAATTAATATCACAACACATATATCATTAAACATGATATCCAAGTCATCATTATTGCAATCATGGAAAAGTGGATACACTTCCACTAGTCTTCTGCAATCACAAGGTTCATCCACATTCTAAATGAAATCTAACTCTTTAATCTCATTTGAATTGGACGAAACAATTCCAAGAAATTTACTTAAAAATCCCCAAGTGGATTTATCAAGTATATTACTCATATCTATTGATCCAAATCATTAATATAGTAACACAATGTGCTATAATGTCTAGCATAATAAAAAAAGACTTAAGTACAATAATTGGTAAAAAGATTACATCATAGTCAACCTTTTGCCTTTGATGATATCTTTCAGAAATCAATCTAGCTATAAAAGGTCACTAGCCTTTTCCATTAACTTCAACTTTTATCTTAGAAATCAATATCCATATTAAGTTAAAATATATGAAGTCTAATCAATATGCTTTACATTATATAGTTTCTTGGAGTCGATATCACATATACAATTTCTTTGTAAATCGTAGGATCTACTAATTGATTATTATCTCAAATACACAAACAACTTTTGTGCATCCCCAAAAAGATATCCAAATATTTCTTTTAAGTATGAGATACATTACTAGATTTGCAAAGATCTTCAGTGATGACACATTCCAGACCTTATTGAATAGATTTATTATTTTGGTCTAGGTAATTTTATAGCTTTTGAGGACACTTCCTCAATTTCTATTTTTCTTAGAATGCAACATATTCTTGAACAAAACCTTTTCTTCAAAAATATTAGAATCTAATAGATCAATAGATATTGACCATTAAATAGAAATTATATCCTACAAAATTAGGATATACTATAAAATTACCTTTAACCAAAACTTCCACTAGTCCGTACAAAATATTTCAATAAAAGAAGGACAAATCAAAATTAACATATTTAATCCTTGATTGCTTTCCAACTTATATCAAACATAAAGTTCTAGCAATAGTAGGGATTTACTATTCAACATAAAATTAAATTAAGGAAAGTACGACCCACAAATAAATATAATGATTAGTCAAACTAATCAACAACTGTACTATATCCAACAGAGCACGGTTTCTTCACTAAGAAAACCCTATTTAATTGTGGTACACTGGGCATTATTAATTTCGATACTATATCAAAATTTTAGGATACTCAAACAAAATAGTACTTAAGTATTTTACCTTCATGATCTAATCATAAGGCACTAATACATTTTCCTATACGAGCCTATTCCCAAATAACTCTAAATACATTAACATGTACTAATCCAAATAGCCTAGTAGTTTTAATCCTTTATCAAACAAATGATGATTTGGTTACCATTCCAATAAATAAGATGTATAAGTTGATCAAACCAACCTAATCATCATCTTATTATTAGAAAAACCTAATCACGTAGAAACTACAATTAATTTGGATTATTTGAGTAATCTTAAGGTTTGGTGGATGGTTATAATGGTTGACAATATGTTTGTAATACATTCTTTCGTCCATATCAAGATAATAAAGACTATACCATAATGCGTTTTTACAAGCTTTAGTAATATACATTTTATTCCTAATATTATTTAGGTATAATCCTTATTTTATAAAATATGTCCAGAAGTCATCCAAACAAATTGTCTTTAGCTAACGCAACTACATTTGTTTCATTTGCTAACACTGAAAACATTCCACGCTTCCGAAAGCGCACTATTGAGATTAAGATTCTATCCTCGAACACATTCACTAATGTTTCACTAGAATTCATAAGGTAGTACCAATCACAATCAAAGAAGATTTATAATTCATAGTAGCTTTACAACCTTGACATTCAAGCTATAAAGATACTTTGGATTAAAACCTCTTTTAATGTCCGATTTTAAGGCTATGAAAACATCTTTTACACATGCCTATACAATCCTTAATTTTCTTCTTAGATATGCTCCCACTAGCTAATAGAAATCATCTCTATTTGCATTTCTTCTTTACATTACCACTAACTAAAGAAGAAATACAAATGTGAGAATAAATTCCAATTATATCTAATACCATGCCATTGAATATGCTTACCACACAACCCTTTGCTAGTTAAGAATCATATTCTTTACATCTTGCATACCTTTATGCAAACTATGAAAGAATACAAATCCTTAGCATATTTAAATTGTTTTACTTATCAACCATAAGTACTACAACTTTTTGTTTTGATACTCTATCAAAATAAAAAAATAACGGAGAATGTAATTCTAAGACTTTATTAAGTTTCTAAGAACTATTCTTAGATGATAACGTTAATAAAAAATTTGGTCCGTTTGCGCGATATAATGTCTAGTTAATTAAAATAACGGGTTCATTGTTGTAGCCATAAATGTATGCAGAAAATAAGATTGCAAGTTGATCTTGTTAAAACATTTAATTTGGTCTTTAATTAAATGATACCTCCCACTAATTTTATCGAGTCCCATACTTCCTAAATGAGATCGTGAATCTAATTAAAGATTCATTAGTAGGTAACCGTAGTTCTCTTTAATATGAATACCCCTCAACTTTGGTGTATTATTGGAATATACATACAAAAAGTTAGCAACGATTACTATCTATATCACTATATAGGATATGGCCATTTTGCCCCTAAATCACCGTAACATCAACTTTGGTGCATTATTGGAAACGTGATCTAGTTAGATTACACCCACCGTCACAGTGTTGTGACAATTTGAATCCCGGACCTCGGCTTTAGTGCGTTATTGGCCTCGTGATATTGGAACAACACAACATCACTATGCTTGCTAGGTAAACATAATACTTTCATGGAATATGTCTTCCTACCTTTGGGTTAGCCAAGACATACCCAATCAAGCAAATATAACCTAAGATAGTGGAGGGCAACGATAAACACTTTTACCACTTTACAATCTAATATGTTTGCACGTAGAAAGATTTTGAATTTAATTAGGTCTCACTTTGCACATTAGTTCATTTATAAGCATATATCACATATAGGCAAATAAATAAACATACATGCAAAATCATACATCATGGTGGATCATGGACTTGGACTATGAATCAAATCAAGACAAAAATAAAACCTAAACAAACACATCAACATGTCTTCTTTGGTCTTGTCTTCTTGATTTCTTCAAAGATCCAAAGCACCTCCAACTCCTAGAAAGTCTCCAATGGTCTTCTTGCAAACTTCTTGTAGAAATTACATACATTATGCCTCACTACAAATTTCTCTCAATTGCAAGAAAATAAAATGAGACTTATGCCTCAATTACATACTAATGAATGATAGAATTAGTTACAACACCATCTAATGAAATTACAACCAATTAACCATTCATTAACCAAGTCCATGATCAAATTCACCATTTATCATCCAACATCACAATGTAAGATAAAAACTCATAAAGCATAGGATATGCATCATATACATAAGGGTTAATACCACTTTTGGTCCCTTATCTTTGACCTCATTAACACTTTGGTTCCTTATCTTCAAAAGTGATACATTTCAGTCCCTAATCTTTTAAAGTTGGGACATCGTTAGTCCTTGTCGCTGATTCCATTAAAAAAGATGAAAAAACATGTAATTGACCAAAATACCCCTACCACCACCACCTCTACCACCACCAAATTGCAGGGGTATTTTGGTCAACCGTAAACTTTTTATGTTTTTTTTAACAGAATCAGAGACAAGGACTAACGGTGCCCTAACTTTAAAAGATAAGGGACTAAAATGTATCACTTTTGAATATAAGGGACCAAAGTGTCAATGAGGTCAAAGATAAGGGATCAAAAGTAGTATTGACCCTATACATAAATAATGAAGCTAAACAAGCAAGTTAACACAAACTAATGTATCCTATACATAAAATAAATGATAGCATGTTTGCAATAAGTTTCATATCTTGAGATTTTAACATCTCATGTTAAACAACACAAGAGAACTAGATAAAACCAATTTTAAGTCCATACTTGTTGAATAAGGCTCAATGCAAATTATTTATTAATTTCATGGCCCAATTTGAGTTCCATGGCTTATTTTAATCTTCATTAAGAAAAACAACCTCATCTAATCTTATTAGACTAAATCCCATTTATTTTTAAACCCATTGGACTTAACCAAAATCAAACCAATTGGTCATGGTATGACCCATAATAAATCTGCTGCATATATACCAAATGTTTTGACTCATTTATCCTATCCATATTTCTCTAAAAATTCTGAAATTTTTCAAAGATGTAGCTCTTCGAGTGTAGATAGTTTTAGAATCAAATAAAACTCAATTCGGAGTTAAATTTACTGAGTTATGCCCTTTGGAACACAACTGCACAAACTGTCCAGCTTTACGCGAGAATCAGTGAACTTACTGATTTTGCTAAAAATGAAAATCTTAACCACGAAATTAGGAAATGCATATTAGAGGATGAAATGTTCTACTATCTCTATAGCATAACATACCCAAAAATCAGCCCCAAACAACAACATTTTTTCTCTAAAAACAGTCACGTAAAATCAGTGCGCAGAAATTTTTTCAAAAATATTGAAACTTTTTCTTTGTTCTTTTGTGTTCAAGACTTTAGAAACTTTAAGCATACACATATGTAATCACATGAATCATCAAGCCTTGCTCTGGTTCCACTGGAAGGATCTCATATATTTAGAACTATGAACATCATCTAGCTAAGAATCAAGCGGAAGAAAAACATGAAGTTCAAAACTTTCTGGAATTTCAAAGCATAATGTTCATGTGAAACTCTAATCTTGATATCATGTGATTAACATATGCAAAACATATATATAGCAAATATATATATATTGACAAGAGATAGGAGAATAAGATACCTCTTGTAGACAACTCATGGAAGCTATGAATCTGAAATTTCTTATCACTTGATGGAAGACACCATCCCTTGAAAACACAAGAGCTCTAGTCCGTCCACACGAGCAAAGAATGGCTTCTCCATCTTCGTGGTTGTTTTGTGCTAGATAACCATGGAAGATTAGTGAGCTTGTTTGTGAAGAAGAGAGCAAAACCATTTCCTTTTTCTCCCTAGTTCTTGGCTGCGTTTTATGAAGAAGAAGAGAAGACAAGTTCATCTACTTCATCTTCATTTTCAGCCATGGTGTATGATGAATATGATGAAGAAGATAAGACTTCTTCATTTCATTTTCTTGCTGTGTTTTTTCTCTGATTTTTCAGCCATGGAGGCTTCTCTCTTTTGTGTTTTATCCGTGTAGGAGCATGGAGAGAGAGAGAGGAAGACTACTCTTAGCTCACATGAAAACAAAAGACAAGCCTTGTCATCTTTTGTTTCTTTTCCCTACTTTACTCATTGTTGTTCCCTCTTTTAAACAAAAGAGAAGACAACCTTTCTTAAATCTTGGTTGTGTTGTCTAGCTTTTGTTGAAAGAAAAAACAAACACACACACACACATATATATATATATATATATATATATATATATATATATATATATATATATCATATATTGTATAGTATTTTTCCACTAATGTAATAATATACATATATATACATCATATGTATATTGTGTAGTATTCTTCCACTAATGTAATATTATACATATATACATCATATGTATATTGTGTAGTATTCTTCCACTAAGACATTTAAATATTCAACCTAATCACTATTAGTAGAAATTATAAAAACAACTTTTTCATATTTCAATATTAGACCCAACACTTATTAATAATTGCATATTGGCCCCCAATAACTTTTAATGGTCAATTGCACCATTGTTAACTTCTTAACAATTCAAGAGAAACAAAATATAATTGTTAACACTTTAACAATTCAAGAGAAAACTAAATGCAATTATTAACACTTTAACAACTCAAGAGAAAATAAATTAAGCTCAATAGGAAAAACATCCATCATGCTCTATTGTGTGTGACTTTCTAGATTCACTGCTATATAGCACTGAAGAAACAATGAACACTTTCAATGTTAATCAAACTATTCGATTTGTTTGGAGAATATCTCCCGTCATTCTCAAAACAGCTTCAGAATTCTTGAGTGACGTTCTAGCTACCAACGTATCAAGACAGTTTATAAAGCAATGAAATCTTATTCAAGTGAATCTATTTATGGTCGCCAATTATCATGCAATCCAATCCTTCCATTAATTGTCCCATTGGGCAAGAACCATGATTCGATTAAGTTCATAAACTCGATACCATGCATAGATCTAATTGGTGTAATGAGAGACGACACATGGAAAACCCCTTTTCCATCATTCATACCTCAGCCAAGGATTTTTTCGTTAAACAACCATGTTTAGATCGTATAGTACATCGCCTCATGCTAGAGGTTAATGGATCCTATCTTGACCACTACATGTCAATCACTATACTGAACAAATGAAACTGCGAGAGGACGCATCTCATCTCGTTTGTCGAAACAATCATTGTCCAAATGCTAGAATCAAACCCCAATATAGATGACAACCATAATGTCTCAAGTCTAAGGATTACATGCACAATCACAACGAATAACAAATTATTAATCTGAAGTCATGTAATTTGTTATTCATGTCACATTTAGTGATTTATTCAACTAATAGTCACCCCATGTTTGTTAGTCGCATCCCTATGCTGTTATGGCACATGGCTCACCATCCTTTATCATTAACATCTATATGTTAATCACAGGTAACAATACATGTGATAGTCCGTAATAGATTATTGAAGTCCCGATCAAATAATCTAAGGACTATGAATACTTTAAGTATTTATCATATCAAAGAAATACGCCAACATATTCTAAACGCTTTTAGAATACATTCCTATAATGAAAATACTAGGGACTCATTCATGCACATAAAAGAAGGAGAATATGAATATGCTAATTATGTCAATATAAAAACACACATATATAGACATAGATGCCATAATGTACAAATTAATGTCAAAATGCCCCAATATATGTCATCCAAATATGTAGGATTAGGGCATATCTCTAACAAAAAGCCTCTATGATAGCCACCATATTGCATCGGCTACTATCAATAGACAGAACCTCATAATTTCCAAACATCATAAAAGTCAAGCAGCATCTTGGCTCAAATAATAACATAACTATTATTTATCATTATTCGGAACTCTTTCCAATAATTTACAAATCCATTAAATACACTTTTATCCTTTTTAGTGAATTCTTCACTATAACCATAAACCTTAAAATTATGGGTTAAAGTTCATATAGAGATCATTATAACAATAAGATCACTAGAACTTATATGTATTTTCTCCGATATCTGTCATGTAACTCGTTACATCATATCGTACCAAGTACTTGCCATTGTATTTAAAGGAGAATGCAAACAGCGAAAGGATTAGGTGCAAAATGCATTCGCAACCTTTCCTTAATAGTCAGAAGGAAATCTACAAGAAAAGACGAATACCCTGTCTTTGAAACTAGAGACCAAAATTTATTAGATTCCTCCATCTTAAAGAGAACTTTGAGATCGTGACTGGGTGTACAGGCCATGAGAAAGCAATCAATCATATCATTGTACTTTCATTCACATGGTACTTACAAGACATGATCGGTTTACCCAAGAAATACAACATGATATAAAATTCGGTTGGACCTTGGCGATCAAAGGTATCATAAATTCACAAGACTTGTTAAGGGCATCAACTCCCACTAACTTTCTTATAAATTTAGATTTCACCTTCATTTATTAATGAAAACGGTCTCTATTTTTTCATTTTAACCATTTCATCATAGTTACCTTTCTTTAAAGAAACTATACATGAAAGAGTTTATATTTTATACAGCTATAGAATTAAAACATGGTATAAGTTTAAAATCAATTTGAAAGATTATGGTGATAAAAGATGCATTCTCTAATCTTCTTTTTTAACCCAACATATTATGGACAAGTCTCATAAGCTCCATTTCATTCAACTATTTATTTTGAACAAACTCTTTTGTCAAAAAGAATAATTAATCCATCTAGCTCACTTGAAGAGACATATAAAAGAATTCTAGTCTTTAACTCTTGACCATTTCAAAGTTCAAGACAATATATGTATGATTTGGTTATTTAGCCATTTCTATAAATGCTAAGCAATGAAATATAAATGTTTGAGTTTGAAGACATTATTTTCTTCCGATACGCATTCCGACCATTTCATTACCATTAATGAAAGATATACAAAATGCAAATAATTTCTTACAAAGGATCATTTCCAAAATATCCTCTAGAAACGATTGAAAATAGTCACTACTATTTAAAGAAATAATCAAACTAAATCAAACATTTATAAACATTTTCAAAATTGGGATCGCATACTAAGCCGATCCAAAACAACCAAATCATGCATAAACAGTGTCTACTACTCAATCCCCTCCTGATGATAGATCTCCTGGTAAGAATGCCACAACCCGACTTCTCTTATGCCTCATCCTCTTCCTTATTCTATTTCTGTTTTGGCTGGGCTCAGCCATAGAAGGAGATGACTCAACATGGGGATCAAGTGTTGCACCCAAACCAAGGTTCTGCCAGCTAGTCAGAATATCTGGCAACTCATTCAGTGTGACCTCAATTCTATGCACGTGAAAGTCCAAGATCAAGGGAGAGCAGGATGGTAGAAGAGACTGCAAGATCAAGTCTACCAGAAGCCGGGGATCCATAATGAAACCAAATGCCTCTAATTGAGTTACGAAGTAAATCATTATGAGGCAGTGCTGGCTCACGTCACCCCTTTCTTCAAGTCTCATACTAAAAAGCTCACGGGTCAACTGGAATCTCATAGACTGACTGCGCTCGCCAAAGGATTCCTTCAAACAATGAATGATATCTACGGAATAAGGCAGCCCCTCATAGAATTGATGCAAATCATCGCTCATTGATGAAAGAATGTACCCCCTAGCACGCATGTCATCCTGGACCCATTTATAGTAAGTGATCTTGTCGGTCTCAGAAGCAGACTCATCTACGGGAGCAAATGTCGGGACATCTAGAATATACTCAATTCTTTCAAATTGGAGGACTACCCTTAAACTTTTGTACCATTTTTTAAAATTTGGTCCAATTAAATAATCATGATTAAGGATGGATAAAATAGGATTTATGAATGAAGCCATTAAACTGCAGAAAAAGTAAATATAACAGAAAGTAAGATTGCAGGCTAACAAGAATATATGTAAAGTTATAATATTGCAAAAATAAAATAGCTACTCCCACTATTGTTTTAAATCTCATACTCCCTTAATAAGAAAAACATGAATCTATGAAAAGACTCTAAGTGGGATGACCAAGTTCCTATGATCAGACACATTCCTCAAACGTTTGTAGCTATAATTGGAACATGAATACCAAAGGTCAACAACTCTTTGTTGTCTATTTCTCTAAATAGGGTATAGTCTACTTTAGTCCCTAATCACTTGATCTTAAACCTTTGTGGTTATAATTGATTAGGTGATCTAGGTAGATTGGACCCGCCATCACTTAGTTATCCCTCAAATGGAATCAATAGCCTTAAGCCTTTGTGGCTATGTTGACCATTAGATTTTGGCAGACAACCACATCACTATGTTTCATTCTAGCGATTTTAATAAACTTACTTTGAAACATATCCTCTACCTTTGGGTAAGAAGGATCGTATTCATTTGGGTCTTATTAAATATCCTAGGATGGCGGAGGACTACGATAAAACCTCTTTTACTGTTTGAAAATCTAATATTTGTTTGCACGTAGGGAGTATATACAATCTTATCAAAACAATAAGCATTCTACATACTATTAAGCTAATAATCACAATTATAGCAATTTAAATAGTATGAAGGCAAAGATATACGAATGGTGGATGATGGGCTTGACTTTTGGGCTAAAAGAAATAAAACTATTATATTTAAAAGATCTTCAACACTTTGAAATCTTCATTGGGCCTCCAACTCCTTGGAAAAGTCCATTGGGCCTCCAACTCCTTAGAAAAGTCCATTGGGCCTTTGTCAAGCTTTCTTTTAAAGAATTACATAAAAGTTCTCGCTACATAATTCTCTCAAATGACGATAAATAAATTGAGACTTATGTCTCAAATTACAACCCAATTACTTTTGACCCTAAAGCCCAAGTCCATGATCAAATTCACTATTCTCAAAATAATAAATATGCATGATTGTTCATATCAAAATATAATAACCAACATATTAATTTCTAGCATTCAAGTTTAATCTACTCATCAATTATGAAAGAATAAATTAATCCAATGTCCATTTTGCATAAATATAAAACCCTTTTTATACATGCAAGTCATAATGGCCCATTAATTCATAACTCCTTATAATTAATTATATTCACATCTAAGTCCAAAACTTAAAAGAAAAACACAAGGTCATGGCTCATTAACACAAAGTGGCCCAATAGGTTAAAATCAAGCACAAGTAGATGTACACAAGGCCCAAGCCCAATCATCATGTCTCTTAAGGCCCACATACATTAACTATAGCCCAATAGTCATTTGAAAGTATTATATCATTGTATAATCAACATTCTACTTTCTTAAATTTAGAAACATATCAATACTACTTATTAGATAATTTCTAATTTCAAGATTAAACACATATAGGCCAACTATGTGAAATATATTTTGCAATATTCAAGACACATAGATGAGTTGCATTCTTGACTATTAAACACTTTTAATCATCAAGTAGTCCTCAACCAAATTCATATGCATGATCATATAAAATAGGCTTAAAACTATCTTTTAAATTTTTATTCTAACACATGCATACAATAGAAATAAACTTTTGAGGACTTCAAGGAAACTACTATCATCTTTCTCACATATAACAAAAAGCAAAATCAATCTCCTACAACAAGGAGAATTTTCGGCCAACACTATATAAATGGAAGACTTGATTTTTCTAAACTTTTGACTTTATGAATCTACAAAAAGGACCCTTTTAAAACAAGTACCCTTTTGGAACATATTAAGATAGTCTATTTATTTCAAGTCTAAAGTCAACATGCAAAGACCAAATCTCCATTTATCTTCACAAGTTAGCACTTTAAATAAGAAGACAAATCATCAAAAGATACATCTCTACAAATAGGTGTAACATACAAGTTCAAGCTAAGACATATACACACATATATATATTCAAGATCTACATTATCAATCAAAGATCTAAACTAGATAAGAACATGCATGTGCGTAGGCTAAAGTCTTAACATCAAAACTAGCAAATCAACAAGCACATTTTTGGTCATAGTGTTCAAAAACACATGACCAACTTTTGATAATCAATGGACATAAAAACATGGCTCTGATGAAGGTGCTACAAAGGCGTCAGCTTCATAATGAAGGCGCAAAAGGCGTCAGCTTCAAAAGCGGGAGCGCAACGGGATAGTCTCGAGATACGTAAATAATAAAAACATGCAAGCGCAGCGGAAGTAATAACAATAAAAACTTTGCATGTAGACAAGTTGTATTTACAAAAATCTCAAGAGTATATCCGTAATTTGTACATTAAAAGTAAATACAAGAAAGTATATCCAACTATATACAAATGTATTTAAAACGAAATACCTCACGTGGAGAACTCGGATGTAGACACTTGAAGAAGATCTTGACTCGGGCAAAGCTCTTTCGCACATGCAAAGGTCCTAGTTGTCACGCCCCAACTCGACCCCTCCTACGATCAGTCAGGACGCAACGGAATTTCGGCAACATAACGACAGTAACATGAACATCAGGGCTCTAAACCAACCCTTGAGAACAACATACATCAACCTCCATAAATCACCAACCAATTCCACAATCAAATTAACATCATACAACACAACCACTTCATACATTAAACATTCTTTCATCAACTCTTTCATAGTTATGCGCCTCTGTTCCAACATAATACATAGGCTATACATACATTTCAAAATAGATTATAAACCAACTTAGTAATCTAAACATGATCAAAAGAAAAACTACTAAACCATCATACATAAGTCTTTAAGTTAAAGTAGGTTTATAATACATCATAATACATCAACTACAAACAATCTCATGGAAAAGACTCCTGCACATAAGACTCATCCACGATAGGCACATTTTCCTCATCAAGAGGCACGTACCCGTAGTCAAGCTCAGTAACACCTGCATGCATGCAATAATTGAGAGTGAGCTTATATAAAACAAGCCCAGTGAGGATCTGATAGATCTCTAACAGTATTTACTATACTCATTGGAAATCATCCTTTGAGCAATAAACACACAATGAACATCAATAATCATTATAAATGCAACAATAGTAATAACTGTAAACACACAATAAGGATACAATACATTTGCTGATGAAGCCCCATACACCACTTCCATGCTCAACAACTCCTCCAAACTCAATGACACAATCCTGAGGTACCTTGACCTAGACCCACACCCCATGGCCTCTCCGCCCATGCAAGATAGGGAGTAGCCATGATAACTGTGCCCGCACCTAGGATGCCTCCCGAGGTGACACTACATTATCAAAGCTCACAACAATGAGACTCAACATAAATAAACCGAGAGATCAGCAACGAAAGTGCCCGATTCCCGTAATCAATAATCAATCAATATTCCGAGAGATCAGCAACAAAAATGCCCGATTCCCGTACTCAATAATCATCAATATTCTGAGAGATCAGCAACAAAAGTGCCCGATTCCCATACTCAATAATCATCATTCAATTAACAATGTAACAACAATCAATAATCAATTAATCTGTATTTTAACAATCAATTAAACAACATTTAACAATCAACAACTATATAATCATAAAACAATTAAGTTAGATGACAAAGTAGGCCATCCAACTCAACAGGCATTAAACACACAACCAAACCCTAGTCTAACCATCAGCAACTCACAATTCAATCACTCAAACACCACCCAAACAACTAAAGGATCAATTCAACAATTTAAAGAAAGACAACCTAAACTTCAAATAATCATATCTTACATTCTACTAATCCAAACAACCCCAAATCAGTTCCTAACACTCACCCATTTAGTCAACTACATTAGCCCTCTCAGAAACCAACCAAGACATATCAAAATCAAGCCCAACAACCCTAAAACCTCAATGCACCTAGGCTGAAATTTTTGGATTTTCACACAAATATCGTAATCAAAAATTCGGCATTATAACGGCGTTACCACATAATTAACAAACTTTTAGAAATCGACGGCAATCGATTTCAACCATAACAACTCAAGTTATTCATCAAATGGCTAATCTATCAACTTTAAATACCCAAAAATAAATAATTTCGCTACAATGGTTCAAATCTCGTAGTAATACACATAAACTATCCTTAGCATGCACTGGGCAATAATATAACTTCAAATTAACATTCTAACGGTTCAAAGTGCAATTATAAGCAAAAACATAAAATATGACTTTTGAGATCTAGAATTTTTCTCTCACCTTTGATGTGTTTTGATGCAAGAAATGTGTAGAATGGATGCCCAACAAGTGAAATCAAGCTTTGAATGAAGTGATTTGGACTTGGATTGCAAAATCTATGTGAAAAATGCTTTGAAAAACCTTGAAAATGCCTTCTTTTTGCCTCCCCTTGGAATTTAGGTAATGTGTGTGTAAAATGAGTGTGTTTTGTGAGCTTTTGATGCGTGTTGATGATATATTAAGCAAAGGTCAAACAAATAAAAGAAAATCAAAGGTGGAAACTAATTATTTTTAGTGTTTTCTTGTCTTTTAATTCATTTTCATGACTACTCTTGCTCAAATTAGTTACGAAACACCTAAACTATCTCAAGTAGTTTATTTTTAGATGACAAGAAGTTTTACATTCAAACAATTTCACCCGAGTCGGCTTAAAACTCGATTTCTGCAAAAGAATGTGAAAAGTCATATTATTTGTTTTCAAATGTCTTTTGAATGCACAATTAATCTAAAATAATTTAATACCACATATAAATAAATTTATATTAATATATACTAGGTCAATGAAAGTCAATGCAAGAATCGGGTTTAGAAGAAATTACTATTTTGCTCAAAAACGCTACTTTTTGCCTGAAAAGTCTATTTAAATTACTATTCCGTTTCAGAATCAATTTTTATCAAACATGGGTCTATTAATAATAGAGGACTATGTTTTAAGACGTTTAAAACACCCTTGTAAAAATTTTAGCGGATAGGTGTTCAAAACACTATTTACAAAAATCGACGATAAAATTTTCAATGCCGTTTTTTATGAAAATTTCATAAATGTACACATAGCATGTATTAGGAGTATTAATCACATATTTAACACATTATAAGTCATATAGCACATAAACATGTCAATTCATGCAAAACGAGGTAAAGCACGCAAATCGAGAGAAGATAGAGAAGTGGGGTTTCACACTAGTCGATCCACGGGTATCCAAAAGCAAAGGGACTATAAACTAATTGAAGTGCTAGCTTAGTTAAGTCCAATAGCTTAAGTATATTTGAGTTAAAAACTAGAAGTAAAACTCTACAAATCTTATCTAGCCTTGGCCGAATCCACCAAGAAAGAAAGAGAGAATTTTTGCTTCTAAACACTTGAATTTTTTTTCCAAAAGGAGCCAAAATGAATGAAGGACTTGTCTTCTATTTATAGATGCATGAACATGCTCATCATATGCCAAGTGTCATGATCTAATCAAATTAAGAAGCCAAGTGTCATCATCCTACACATGGCCGGCCAAAGGGAGGGCATTTTGGACAATTTTGCTTGCAACTTGTTGTTTGTCTTTTTGTGTAAGTTGTCTTTTGTCCTTCTGTGTTTCGTCTTTTAGTGCTTGTCTTTTTGTGCAACTTGTTGTTTGTCTTTTAGTGAAGACAAACGTTAATTATTCCTAAACCCTTTTAGAATAATTAATTGCAGATTGACCCGTCAATCTATTTGCAATAAAGTCGTAATACTTTTCAGTATGTAAACTTTGGCCCCAAAACTTTCAAAAATTATGATTTTGGCCCACTTAACCGGTAATGTCCAAAATTACACCGTAACACTTTAACGCGTTTCCAACTCAATACCAAGCTCAGAAATTGTTTTATTCATGATACCCTAAGTGTATGACTTTCTAGGTTCATGACCATACATCGATAAAGGATCGATTCCGAAAATGTCTCCGTCATTTTCCGGAATACCTTCATGTTCATGAGTGACGCGCTAGCAACGAACGTATCATGACAATATGTACAATAATGAAGTCTAATTCCAATGAACATATTTACAGTCGCAAATTAGCGTGCAGTCCAATCCTTATGTTAAAATATCCCGATCATTGTGGGGACTATGAAATGATTAAGTCTGTTATACAATTCTATGCATAGATCTAATTTGGTGGAATGAGAGATGACATCTATGGAAAAACACCTTTCTATCATTCAACTACCCTGACCGATGATTTCTCATTTTAGACGACCGACACTAGATCGCATAGAACATCACCTCACTGTTGGAGGTTAACAGATCCTATCTTGACAATTACCTATCGTTCTCATATCACAAGACTAAACTGCAAGAGACCGTATCTCACCCTCAAAGAAGGCGAGCATTGTCCAAACGCAAGATTTAGCCCTTGATATAGCCGGCAGCCGTAATTTCTCAAGTCAAAGGATTAATTTGCACAATTTGCAACGAATGACAAACAATTAATCCAAAGTAATGTAGTTTCATCATTCTGGTCACATTCAATGATCCGTTCAACCAACGATCATTCATATGTGAGTTAATCGCATCCCTATGCTGTTGTAGCTCAACGCTCGCTACCCTTTATCATTAACATCTCTATTTTAATCAAAGGTAACTACATATGATAGTCCGTACTCGATTATTCTTGTCTTGGTCGAATAATCTAAGGACTATGAATGCTTTTGAATGTTTATCATGTCGAAGAAATATGCAGTCGAATTCTCAACACATTAAGAATATACTTCTTATCATAAAAACATTGAGGACATATTCATATAATTGAACGGAGAATATGAACATCCAACAAACATGCTATTCAGATTTATATCAAAATGCCCTATATAGGTCATCTAACTATATAGCATTAGGGCATATCTCTAACAATCTCCCACTTGGACTAATGGTATAGAATATAGTGTTCAGCGCATATCTACATAGTATCGTATCCCCATCTTCTCAAGATGGCGTTCTAATTGCGATTGACTCATGGGCTTAGTAAGTGGGTCAGCTACATTCTTTAATGTAGGGACTTTCTGCAGACTTATATCTTTTCGAGCAACTATCTCTCGAATGATGTGGAAACGCCTTTCTATGTGTTTGCACTTTTGATGAGATCTAGGTTCCTTAGCTTGTACAATAGCTCCATTGTTGTCGTAATACAATGGTATCGACAACTCGATGGAAGGAACCACCTCTATCTCTAACAAGAACTTCCTCATCCAAACAACTTCCTTTGCTGCATCGGATGCAGCAATGTACTCGGCTTCTGTAGTGGAGTCTATAGTATCTGGCTGCTTGGAACTTTTCCAACTTACTGTTCCTCCATTACAAACAAACAAGAATCTAGATGTATACTTTCTATCATCCGTATCAGATTGAAAATCTGAGTTTGTACACCCGTCTATCCGGAGTTCTCCTCCTCCATAAATCAGTGCAAGGTCCTTAGTCCTTCGCAAGTACTTAAGGATATGCTTCACTGCTATCCAGTGTTCTTCTCTTGGATCGGACTGATATCTGCTCACAAGGCTTACAACATATATAATATCAGGCCTTGTACATAACATGACATACATGAGAGTACCAACAACCGAAGCATAAGGTACACGTTCCATACGTTGCCTTTCATCCTCGGATTTGGGAGACATGTTCTTGGAAAGATGTATTCCATGCTGGATAGGCAGAAGACCTTTCTTAGAACTCTCCATATTGAATTTCTTCAATACTCGCTCTATGTACAGACTTTGAGGCGAGCCAATCAATCTTTTCATTCTATCTCTATAGACACGAATCCCTAAGATATAAGAGGCTTCTCCCAGATCTTTCATGCAGAACTTGCTGTTTAACTAGATTTTTGTGGACAACATCTGTCCAACATCATTTTCCATGATTAAAATGTCATCAACATACAAAATCAGAAAAGTGGTCATGCTTCCACTGATCTTCTTGTATACACAAGGTTCATCATCATTTCTAATGAAACCAATCTCTTTAATCTCATTATTAAATCTGATGTTCCAAGAATGAGAGGCTTGTTTTAGACCATATATTGATCTTTTAAGCTTACATACCTAATCATTGTTGGATTTAAAACCTTTAGGCTATTCCATATAGATATCTTCTTCAAGATAGCCATTCAAGAACGCAGTTTTAACATCCATTTGCCAGATCTCATAATCATAGTGTGCAGCAACAACAAGCATGATGCGAATGGACTTAAGCATGACAACTAGTGAAAAGGTTTCGTCATAATCAACACCTTGTTTTTTATGAAAACCTTTCGCAACCAGCCTTGCTTTATAAGTTTCCACATTTCCATCAATTCCAAGTTTCATTTTGAAGACCCATTTACAACCTATAGGTACAATACCTTCAGGTCGGTCAACTAAGGTCCAAACATCATTTGAATACTGGAATCTATCTCTATTTGCATAGCCTACCTCCATTTCTCAGAATATTGCTTCCTCATAATCAGTAGGATCATCCAAATGATCTTTATCCCCAACCACAAACAACTCTTTTGTTTCCTCAAGTAGATAACCATGGAGGATGGGATACTCTACTAGATCTACAAGGTCCTTGTGTGATGAATGGCTCTGGATCTTGTTGAATTGGTTCAGGATCAAGATTTGGGTCAATTTGTGGTTCAGAAAACTCTTCTTCTATTATTATTTTCCTCCCACTGCCTCCTTCTTGAACAAACTGCTTTTCAAGAAAGACGGCATCTCGACTGATCGATATTCTTTGATCATCGGGAAAATAAAAATAATATCCTTTAGTCTCCTTAGGATGTCCCACAAATCTCCCTTTATCGGATCTAGCTTCCAACTTGTCCATCTTAAGTTTCTTAACATAAGCGGGACAACCCCAAATCCTAATATGATTAAGACTTGGTTTCCTACCAAACCACATCTCATACGGTGTAGTAGGAATGGCTTTAGTTGGAGCCCTGTTCAACAAATAAATAGCTGTTAAGAAGTGCATACCCCCACAATGAAATTGGAAGATCGGTGTAACTGATCATAGATCATACCATATCCATTAATGTACAATTCCTATGTTCAGATACTCCATTTAATTGTGGCGTAGCAAGTGGAGTAGTCTGTGAAATTATTCCAGCTTGTTTAAGATATTCAAGAAATTCGGTACTTAAGTATTCACCTCCACTATCGGATCGCAAGGTTTTAATACTTTTTCCCCTTTGGTTTTCTACTTCAGCTTTAAATTCCTTGAATTTTTTGAAAGCCTCAGATTTGTACTTCATTAAGTACACATAACTGTACCGAGAATAGTCGTCGGTGAAAGTTATGAAGTAGATATAACCACTGCAAGCCATTTAACTAAAGGGACCGCATATATCACTATGTATTAATGTTAACAATTCAGTGGCTCTTTTTCCCTTTCCAACAAATGATGACTTGGTTATTTTCCCGAGAATACAAGACTCACATGTAGGCCCGGGTTCACATCCCAATGAATCAATGAGTTCATTTTGAGCCATCCATGTTAATCTTTTCTCGTTAATATGTTTAAGCCTCAAGTTCCACAATTGTTTCACATTTCTTTGAATATCTTTTGTTTGTTTCTTATTTGAAGTGGAAGTTGAAGTTACATGCATGCATTCATCCAAATTCAAATACTAAAGTCCGTTCAACAAAATAGTTGAGCCGATATATTCATTACGGTAATAAATATTACAGCTCTTGTTTGAAAAGGAAAATTCATAATTCTCACAAACAAATTTAGGAATAGAAACAATATTCCTAACAGCATTCAGAACAAACAAAACATTTGAAAGATGCAATACATGACCAGCAGGTAAACAAACTTCAACTTTTCCTTTGGCATGGGCCGCAACACTTGCTCCATTACTAACCTTCAGAACAATCTCATGCTTCCGAAGCATTATCCTGTCATTTAGATTCTGTGAGGACATGCAAACATGTGTCGTAGCACCAGAATCTAAAATCCAAGATGTACAAGCTGGACTAATTGAAAAATTAGTTTCATTCACAGAAAAAGAAGTTGTACCTTGCGTAGTGGCGGCAATCTATTTATCTTTCAACTCTTGAAGGTACAGGGGACAATTTCTTCTCTAATGGCCATCAACCTTGCAGTGATAACACTGCCCTTTAGGGATGACTTCTTTCTTCTTAACACCCTTGGTGGGCTTAGGAGCATTGTCCTTCTTCTTCTTGTTCTTCCTCCTTCTTATATTCTTGGGTCTAAACCCAGAAGAAGAGGCAGCAACGAGGACAGTCTCCTTGCCCTTTCCCTTGAACTGTGACTGTGCAGTGGTCAACATATTGGCCAGCTCGGGTAAAGAAGCAGAGAGTTTGTTCATCTGAAAGTTCACAATGAACTGATTGAAGGAAGGTGGGAGGGACTGCAGAATAAGGTCCGTGTGCAGCTTACAGTCCATGTCAAACTCATGCATCTCAAGTTGAGTAATCAGATTAATCATCCTGAGAACATGGTTGCTGACATCACCACCTTCTTCCAATCTAGCTCTGAACAACTCATTTGACAGTTCATACCTTGCAACATCACTTCGCTCACCATACAACTCTTTCAAGTTCAAAATCATGCTAGCAGCATCAGACATATTCTCATGCTTCTTTTGCAGTTCATTTGACATTGAAGCAAGAATGTAAGCCTTTGCTCTCAAGTCATGTTCAACCCAGAGTTGATATGTTTCTTGCTCTTCTTCAGTTGCAGTTTCAGGAAGGGTAGCAGGCGGGGCCTTATCCAGAACATATTCAATCTTTTCCAATCCCAAAACAATTTTAAGATTGTGAAACAAATCGGGAAAGTTTGGTTCGGTTAAAGTATTTTTATCAAGGATACGTGTCACGCCCCAACTCGACCCCACCTACAATCAGTCAGGACGCAACGAAATTTTGGTAGTATAACGACAGTAATTAAGACATCGAGGCTCTAAACCAACCTCTTAAGAATATCATACAACTAACTCCACAAACCATTCAACAATCAACTCCTCAATTAAATTAACAACATACAACATAACCATATTATACATTTATCATTCCTTCAACAAACCGTTCATAGTTATACGCCTCCGTTCCAACTTCATACATAAACTATACATACATATCAAAATAGATTATAAACCAACTTAGTAATCTAAACATGATCAAAAGAAGACTATTAAACCATCATACATAAGTCTTTAAGTTAAAGTAGGTTTATAATACATCATAATACATCAACTACAAACAATCTCATGGCAATGACTCCTGCACATAAGACTCATCCACAAAAGGCACATTTTCCTCTTCAAGAGGCACGTACCCGTAGTCTTGCTCAACAACACCTGTAAGCATGCAATAATTTAGAGTGAGCTTATATAGAACAAGCTCAGTGAGGATTCGATAGATCTCTAACAGTTTTTATTATACTCCTTGGAAATGATCTTTTGAGTAGTAAACACACAATAAACATCAATAACAATATAAACACATAAACTATAATGACCATTCAATAAGTGATACTCTAGTTGGTGTAGCTCCAAATGCCATCACGATCTCAACCAACATCTTATCACCCCCATGACACATACACCCAAGGTACCTTACTAGCCCTGCCCTCCATGGCATCTCCGCCCATGCGAGATGAGGGTAGCCTCTGGTAGTCATGCTGTTATCAACCCGGCATCCCGATGCTGCCCAAGAGGTGGTACACACATACCAAGACTCAACAATAAAATAAACATTCACATCACAGGAGGACAACCTTTCACGTTGACTATCTCCCGGTTCATCAATAAACATTCAATAATCATGTTTTCATCAATATAACATCTAACAATCAATTAAACAATAAACAACTAAGTTAGATGACAAAGTAAGCCATCCAACCTAACATGCATTAAACACACAATCAAACCCTAGTCTAACCATTAACAACTCACAATTCAATCACTCAAACACCACCCGATCAACTAAAGGCATAATTCAATACTTTAAAGAAAAATAACATAAACTTCAAATAATCATATCTTACATTTTACTAATCCAAACAACTCCAAACCAGTTTCTATCACTCACCTATTCAATCAACTACATTAGCCCTCCAGAAACCAACCAAAAGACATCCAAATCAAGCCCAACAACCCTAAAACACTAATGCATCAAGGCTGAAATTTTTGGACTTTCACACCAACATCGCAATCAAAAATTCAGCATTACAATAGCGCTACCACGTAATTAACAAACTTTTACAAATCGACGGCAATCGATTCCAACCACTACAACTCAAAATAATCAACAAATAGCCAAACTATCAACTTTAAATACCCGAAAATAAAAATTTATGCTACAACGGTTCAAATCTCATAAGAATACATATAATCGATCCTTAGCATGCACCGAGCAATAATATAACTTCAAATTAACATTCTAACGGTTCAATATTCAATTATACGCAAAAATACAAAAGATGACTTTTGAGGTCTATAATTTTTTTCTCACCTTTGATCCGAAACAAACCTAGATATGCGTGCTATGCGTGCCCAACAAGCGGAATCCAACTCGGTACGAAAAACTACGAACAAAAACTAGCATTTTCTATGAAATTTTGCTTTGAAAACCTTGAAAATCAACTTCTCTTTTCTCCCTTGAAGCTCTCGACCATGTAGGTGTAAAATGAGTGTGTTTTGTGCTTTGCAATTGTGTGTTGATGTTATATTATGCAAAGTCAAACAAATTAAATCAAGGTCAAAGGTGAAAACTAGTTATTTTAGTATTTTCTTGTCTTTTAATTCTATTTTAGCTATTTCTTTGCTCAAAACATTTATGCAACACCTAAACTATCTCAAGTAATTTATTTTTAGCTGACAAGAAGTTTTACATTCAAACAATTTTACCCGAGTTGGATTAAAACTCGTTTTCTTGCAAAAGAAAGTGTAAAAACTTGTAAAATTCCAAAATCAATTCCAAATCTATTTTAATCAAACATGGGTCTATTAATACCCGAAGACTAGGTTTTAAAACATTTAAAACACCTGCGTAAAAATTTTAGGGGACAGGTATTCAAAAATACTATTCACAAAAATCGACGATAAAATTTCTAATTCCGTTTTTAATAAAAATTTCATGAATGCACACTTAGTATGTATTATCAGTATTAATCACATATTTAGCACATTCTAAGTCATATAACACATAAACAAGTCAATTCACGCAAAACGAGGTAAAGCACACAAATCGAGATAAGATAGAAAAGTGGGGTTTCACAATACGGGCAATAAGATTTGAAATAGAAGCCATTATAAAAATACTGTAGAAATAAGTAGTACAGAAAGTAAGACTGCTAGTTGATTTAAAAATGCATAACTATTTAAGTATGGTCTTTAAAAAAATAGTAACTCCCACTACTTTATCGAATCTCATACTCCCAAAATGAGAAACGCGGAATCCGTTAGAATCCGGTAGTGGGTGACCAAATTCTCTCAATAATTTGCATCCTTCAAACCTTTGTGGCTATGTTGGAATAGAAATATCAAGAGTCAACAACTCTTTGTTGTCTATTTCACAAAATAGGTTATGGTCATATCCAGTCCCTAAATTACTTTGGTCTCAAACCTTTGTGGCTATATTGATTAAGTAATTCAGTTAGACCTAACCCGCCATCTCACAGTTATCCCACAAATTGAATCAATAACCTCAAGCATTTGTGGCTATGTTGGCCGTTAGATTTTGGCAGACAACCACATCACTATGTTCTACTAGCAACTTAATTAAACTTAGTACGAATCATGTCCCTCTACCTTTGGGCAAGACCGGACATGATCGCTTTGGGTTCATTAAGTCCTAGGATGGCGGAGGACAACAGGTCTAATATTGATTTGCACATTTGGGAGTTTTGTAATAGATCTCATCATGCATACATTAACAATCATATAGTATATAATGCATGTAATAGGTATAAATGGTGGATCATGGACTTTGGAATAAAAAAAGAAAAACTATCTTAAAACACATCACTATGTCTTCAAGATCTCCAACTCCTTTGGATTCATCCGGTTGTCTCCTTGCATTTCTTCTTGAGAATTTACATATAGTCCTCACTACAAAGTTCTCTCAAAAGCAAGAAAAATAAAATGAGACTTATGTCTCAATTACAAACCAGGTATCCACTAAGTCCATGATCAAGTTCACCATTTATGCATAATGTAGCTAGATTAAACTTATCAAATAGATAATCAAACCTAAATGAAAATAATCAATAAACATCTTAACGCATCATATACAAAAGATAAAACAAGTCTATCTAATCTTCTATTAATGCTTTGACAACATGCATGAAAGAGAATTGACTCTAACATCAACCAAGCATTCCAGGACCAACCAAGTTCACAAGCCATATAGTCTCGATATGACACGTAAACCGAGATCTCCATATAAAGGAATCATCATGCGCGATCATAGAAAACTTTTGTCTCGCTACAATCAAAGTCGATCTTTCCATGCAGGATAGAATCAACTCATATCTTTCGCACAAACGAGTCAATAAAAATTAAAAGCTTAGATCTAATGTACATATTACGGACTTTCAAAACCGTGGCTCTAATACCACTTGAAGGCGCTATAAAGGCGTCAGCTTCATAATGAAGGCACAAAAGGCACCAGCTTCAAAAGCGAGAGCGCAACGGGATCGTCTCGAGATATGTAAATAACACAAACATGCAAGCTCAACGGAAGTAATAACAATAAAAACTTTGCATGTAGACAAGTTGTATTTACAAAAATCTCAAGAGTAAATCCGTAATTTGTACATTAAAAGTAAATACAATAAAGTATATACAACTATATACAAATGTATTTAAAACGAAATACCTCACGTGGAGAACTCAAATGTAGATGCTTGAAGAAGATCTTGACTCGGGCAAAGCTCCTTCTCATGTGCAAAGGTCCTAGTTGGTCCATGGGTATCCAAAAGCAAAGGGAGTATAAGCTAATTGAAGTGCTAGCTTAGTTAAGTCCAATAGCTTAAGTATATATGAGTTAAAAACTAGAAGTAAAACTCTACAAATCTTATCTAGCCTTGGCCAAATCCACCAAGAAAGAAAGAGAGAATTTTTGCTTCTAAAAACTTGAAATTTTCGGCCAAAAGGAACCAAAATCAATGAAGGACTTGTCTTCTATTTATAGATGCATGAACATGCTCATCATATGCTAAGTGTCATGATCTAATCAAATCAAGAAGCCAAGTGTCATCATCCTACACATGGCTGGCCAAAGGGAAGGCATTTTGGACAATTTTGCTTGCAACTTGTTGTTTGTCTTTTTATGCAAGTTATCTTTTGTCCTTTTATGTTTCGTCTTTTAGTGCTTGTCTTTTTGTGCAACTTGTTGTTTGTCTTTTAGTGAAGACAAACATTAATTATTCCTAAACCCTTTTAGAATAATTAATTGAAGATTGACCCCTCAATGTATTTGTACTAAAGCCCCAATACTTTTTAGTGTTTACACTTTGGCCCTAAAACTTTTGAAAATTACGATTTTGGCCCACTTAACCGGTAATGTCCAAAATCATACCATTAACACTTTAACACGTTTCCAACTCAATACCAAGCTCAGAAATTGATTTATTCATGATACCCTAAATGTGTGACTTTCTAGGTTCATGACCCTACAGCGATAAAGGATCGATTCCGAAAATGTCTCCGTCATTTTTCGGAATACCTTCATGTTCATGAGTGACGCGCTAGCAATGAATGTATCATGACAATATGTACAGTAATGAAGTCTAATTCCAACAAACCTATTTACAGTTGTAAATTAGCGTGCAGTCCGATCTTTCTGTTAAAATGTCCCGATCATTGTAGGGACCATGAAATGATTAAGTATGCTATACGATTATATGCATAGATCTAATTCGGTAGAATGAGAGATGACATCTATGGAAAAACACATTTCCATCGTTCAACTACCCCGGCCGAGGATTTCTCATTTCAGACGACTGACACTAGATCGCATAGGACATCGCCTTACTGTCGGAGGTTAACAGATCCTTCTTGACAATTACCAGTCGGTCTCATATCACAAGACTAAACTGCAAGAGGCTGTATCTCACCCTTAAAGAAGGCGAGCATTGTCCAAACGCAAGATTTAGCCCCTAATATAGTCGGCAGCCGTAATTTCTCAAGTCAAAGGATTAATTTGCACAATTTGCAACGAATGACGAACTATTAATCCAAAGTCATGTAGTTTCGTCATTCTGGTCACATTCAATAATCCGTTCAACCAACGATCATTTATATGTTAGTTAATCGCATCCCTATGCTGTTGTAGCTCAATGCTCGCTACCCTTTATCAATAACATCTCTATGTTAATCAAAGGTAACAACATATGATAGTCCGTACTCGATTATTCTAGTCCTAGTCGAATAATCTAAGGACTTTGAATGCTTTTGAATGTTTATCATGTCGAAGACATATGCAGTCGAATTCTCAACACATTAAGAATATACTTTTTTCTCAGAAAAACATTAGAGATATATTCATATAATTGAACGGAGAATATGAACATCCAACAAACATGCCATTCAGATTTACATCAAAATGTCCTATATAGGTCATCTAACTATATAGCATTAGGGCATATCTCTAACATCTGATACCACTTGAAAGGTGCTAGCCAACATCTTATATCATTTCATAACATATCATAAGTTGGATTCAAGATCGAGAATGACATGCATGGATACCTTGACATAGCCGAAAACTACGTAGGCTATCTACAAAAATTTTGCAAGTTTCGTAACAAGAATCAACATGCTAACATTCCATTATATCCATTGATTATCAACTCATATATATATATATCAACTATATATATATATACAAAAGAAGGTTCATAGGTATACCTCACTAGTAGAACACTTTGGAGATGATGAAGTTGGATGACAAGCTTTTGAATCCTTCTAACTTGAAGGCCCTAGTTAGTCCACTAAGCATCCAAAGTTCTACCCCACCTTGAAGATAGATTGTGCTAGTATATCTTCAATGTATGAAGCTATGTAAATGTGGTTTTGGATCAAAAAGTAAAAACTTCATGATCTACTTGCCATGGCCGAAAGTTCAAGCTCAAAGATGAAGAAGATGAAGTTCTCTCTCCTCACCTTATGCCGTGGCCGAAAATTTTATGTGCATGTATGTGTAGTTCACACATGAAGAGAGAGTATATTGTCATCTAATATAAGCTAATAGTAAATTAAGTGACCAATCACTATTGTCACTTTCTCATGACAAGCCATGCAAGCCATTAGATTTCAATCATTAGCATTAGATGACAAAAGATGATAACATTCTCTCTCCTCTTCCCCTTGGCCGAAATTGCAAGTGGGTGGAGAAAGAATGCTTGTCATCTTTTATTAAATATATATTATATGCTCATATAAACATATATATAATATTACTTTGATAGGTGGCCAATCAAAATTGCTTCCTTCTAAAGTAAAAGCCATGCAAGTCCTAGGATTGTAATCATTACAATCCAAAGGTAACTTTACTCTCTCTCTTGACACTTGTCAAAAAGGCTTTATCAACAAAAGCAATGGTCAAGATTCTTTGGTTTTTATTCAAAAATGAATCTTATCCATTCATTTCAAATTCAAATGACTTGGATTGATGACATGGACTATCCTAGTCATCAATCTCTACATGCATATGCCACATGTAATTATCTAGTCATTAATTTGCAATTCACCTTTTGACAACTAAGATGATGACGTGGCATTTCTTAAATTACATCATCATTACACATATACATATATAAACACCTATATATATATATATATATGTATTATTTTTTTGCCCATTCTAATCTCCATTAGAATAAATATATTGAAACAACTTTTCAATAATTACAGTTTGGCCCTAAAAGTTTTGATAATTACAATTTGACCCCAAAATTTTTTGAAATTACACTTTTGGTCCAAATACCAACATTGATGACTCTTAACACCTTAAAGCCACAAACCACATAATACAAGCTCCCGGTGAACATATTCATGATATTTATTAGTGTGTTCTAGATTCATAATCGCGTACCGATGAGGGATCGATAAACCTCTTTTATCTATTTCAAAAATGTCTCTGTCATTTACCGAAATACCCTCATGCTCATTAGTGACGCACTAGCAACGAACGTATCATGAGCATATAAACGATAATGAAGATGACGTCTTTTATGAATCCATTTAACCTTCGAGAATTAGCGTGCAGTCCGATCCTTTTGTTACAAGTGCCTCGATCGGGAAAGGACCATGAAATGGTTAAGCCCACATCCGATACTATGTATAAATCTGAATCAGTGAAATGAGAGATAACTACCATGGAAAAACTCATTTCCATCACTTCATACTCGCCTTAGCCAAGGACTTGCTCGTTTACCAACTGATCTCAGATATCATAGGACATCGCCTCACGCTAAAGGTTAATAGATCCTATCTTGGCAATTTCCTGTCGGTTCATACCACATGACTAAAACGCAAAAGGCTGTAACCCACCTTATAGAAGACGGGCATTGTCCAGACGCAGTATTTAGCCCCTAATATAATTGGCAGCCGTAATCTCTCAAGTCTGAGGATTAATTTGCACAATTCTCAACTAAATAGTAAACTATTAACCTAAAATCATGTAGTTCACTATTTATTGTCACATTCAATGATCCGTGCATAGACGATCACTTATATGTTTATTAATCCACATCACCATGTTGTTCTAGCATTTCGCACGCCATCCTTTATCATTAACATCACTATGTTAATCAAAGGTAATAACATATGATAACCCGTACTCGATTATTCTAGTCCCAGTTGAATAATCTGAAGGGCTATGAATCGTTTCTTAATGTTTATCATATCGAAGAAAAAGTGCGAAATATCCTAAATCCTTTTAGAACATTTTTCTTCTCGGATAGACATTAGGGACATATTCATATCGAAGCGGAAAATATAAATATCCTACAAATAACATTGTGTATAAAACACGTAAACATATTCTTATTAAACCCTAATAAGTGTAACGCCCTAACTCGACCCATCCTACAAACTGTCGAGACGCAATAGAATTTCGGCGGTACAACGACAGTAATTAGGACACCGAAGCTCTAAACCAACCTCTTCGCAACTCATACAATCAACTCCACAAACAATTCAACAATAGACAACACAACCATAATATACATTAAACATTATTTTACCATTGCATCCATAAGTTATACGCCTCTGTTCCAACATTATACATTTACTATATAACATATATTTTCCAAAATAGATTATAACCAATCTAGCAACCTAATCATGTTCCAAAACAAGACTACTAAACTAGCAACATTTAATCTATTATCTTTACAACATCTTATACATCATAAACTTCTAAGTAAATACAAAACAACTAGTTTTAATATACAAGATAACAAAAGAGAACTACGTCTCAGATATCAAGGACAAGACTCTGGCACATAGGACTCATCCATATATGGCACAT
Organism: Ehretia macrophylla; assembly: GCA_037974665.1. Classification (NCBI taxonomy): domain Eukaryota; kingdom Viridiplantae; phylum Streptophyta; class Magnoliopsida; order Boraginales; family Ehretiaceae; genus Ehretia; species Ehretia macrophylla. The sequence continues at coordinate 73,993,634 of CM075779.1, forward strand.
TCTCAGCTTCCTGAGGCACGTACCCGTAATCTTGTTCAATTTCACCTGTATGCATGCAATAATTGAGAGTGAGCTTATATAAAACAAGCCCAGTGAAGATTCGATAGATCTCTTAACAGTATTTACTATACTCCTTGGAAATCATTCTTTGAGCAGTAAACACATAATAATCATTAATAACAACATAAGCATAACAATAATAATAATCAATCAATAAAGGATACTCTAGTTGGTGTAGCTTCAAACGCCATCACGAACTCAACCATTTCTTCTTATAACTCCCCATTACTCACGCACTCGAGGCACCTCTCTAGCCCCTCCCTCCATGGTACCTCTGCCCATGCGAGCTGGGGGTAGCTTGTGATAGTCATGCCGTTATCAACCTGACAGCCCAACACTGCCCGAGATGTGACATACACATACCAAGACTCATAACAATAATAATAATCATTCATATCTCAGGAGGACAACAAAGTAGGTTGCCTATCTCCCGGCTTCATCAATAATCAATATTCAATAATCAATTAATAACATTTCAACAACATATCATCAATTAAACAATTAACAACTCAACAACTAAGTTAGATGACAAAGTAGGCCATCCAACTTAACATGCATTAATCCACTCAACCTAACCTGATTCTAACCAACATCAACCCATAATTCAACCACTCAAACACCACCCAAACAACTAAAGACATTATTTCAACATTTAAAGAAAAACTACTCAAACTTCTAAAAGTCATAACTTACAATCTACTAATCCAATCACCTCCAAACCAGTTTCTATCACTCACCCACTCAAACAACTACATTAGCCCCCTTGAAAACCAACCACAATCCATCCAAAACAAGCCCAACAACCTTAAAACCTCAATGCACCATGGCTGATTTTTTCAGACTTTCACCACGACATCGCAATCAAAATTTTGGCATTACAATATTACTACCACGTATTTAACAAACTTTTAGAAACTAATAATAACCAATTCCAACCACCATAACTCCAATTATTCAACAAATGGTCAAATTCTCAACTTTAATACCCGGAAAATAAAAATACATGCTACCACAGTTCAAAATTGCTATAAACCCATATAATCAATCCTTAGCATCTACTGAGCAATAATATAACAACAATTTAACATTTCAACATCTAAAAATTCGATTATATGAATTAACATAAAAATGACATTTTGAGATCTAGAATTTTTCTCTCACCTTTGATGCAAACTAAGGTTAGAAATAGGTATAATGGATGCCCAACAAGCAAAACCAAGCTTTGAATGAAGTGATTTGGACTTGAATTGCAAAATCTATGAGAAAAATGCTTTGAAAAACTTTGAAAATGCCTTCTTTCTTCTCCCTCATGGAGCCACGGTTTTTGATGTGTTTTAGTGGTGTTTTGGCTGATATTTGAGTATATATTAAGTTAAGTAATAAGTCAATGCAAAAAGAGTTGGTCAAAGTTGAAACTAGTTTAGTATTTTTAGTATTTTAGTTGTTTTTAGACTATTTTTAGTATATTGCTCACAAATATATGCACTTAACACTTAGACTATTTTTAGTAGCATATTTTTAGTTGACAAGGAGTTCCACATACATACATTTACACCCGACTCAGGTAAAAACTCAGTTTTTGCAAAAGAAGATGAAAAGTTATATTATTTGTTTTCAAATGTCTTTTAAATGCATTTTTCAATTATGCCATTCTATAAATATTTAAAATGAAATATAATTTGTATTTAATATATACTAGGTCAATGAAAGTCAACGCAAGAATTGTTTTGAGCAAAAATCATTATTTTAGCTTAAAAACGTACTTTTTCACCGGTAAATTCTATTTAAATTCCTAATCAGTTTCAGAAATAATTTTTATTCAAATACGGGTCTATTAATAATGGAGGACTAGTTTTTAAAATGTTTAAAATACTCGTGTAAAAATTTTAGCGGACGTGCGTTCAAAATACTATTCACAAAAACCGATGATAAAATTTCCGATGCAGATTTTGATAAAAATTTCATGAATGCACACATAGCATGTAATATGAATATAAATCACAGAATTAGCGTATTCTAACTCATATAACACATAAACAGGTCAAAACACGTAATTTTATGCAAAGATAAAATATGGGGTTTCACAATAAGGTCATCTCAAACTTTAGCATTAGGGTATATCCCTAACATAATGCTTGTTAAGTGTTTTATATGTTGTCTTATGTACATAAGGTGTTTTGAAACATGTATATATTATCTTTGTGTTATCTACATGCCTATTATAACACTACATTCTTCTAGCATCGAGATGAGGAGAAGGGGAAGACCGAGAAGGGAACCGGAGAAGGCTCCTAGGCAGGATATACCTAGGCAAGAGGTTGGAGTAGCAGGGAATGTACCGCAGGGACAAGAACCGAGCAACACACAGATTATGGCCACAATGGCCAATGCTATGAACACTATTGCACAGTTTGTGACATAACAGGGTCAGCCAAGAACTGGTAGAGGTAATCAGGCCATTAGAGCCGAGGGTAGCACTACTGCTGGGGGTAATTTGTATGACAAGTTCTTACACCATGGGCGTATAGTTTCTATGGAGAGCCAGATGACATGAAAGCAATAATATGGCTGGGTAAGTTTGAGAAAGTTGCTGCAATACTTGAATGTAATGATGAAAAGAAAATCACTTATGCTGCATTTTTACTAGAGGGTGACGCTGAAGAATGGTGGCGTACCGTTAAAGAAAAATAGGAGGACGAGAAAGTACAACTTTCATGGGCCAACTTTATTCGGGAATTTTGAGATAAGTATGTATTTATGGTAGCTCGTGAGAGGCATCAAGAGGAGTTCATAGCTCTGAGGCAGGGAAACATGATTGTAGATCAGTACGAGGCTACTTTTACTAGACTTTCTCACTACGTGCCAACTTTAGTACAACCTGAGGACATGAAGATTCAAAGATTTATTAAAGGTTTGAGAAGTGATATTTTGCTTAATTTGTCTTCGCAGGATTATCCTAATTATGCTGCAGCAGTTAGGGCCACATCGAGGTATGAGAAATGCAAAGCAGATGTGTTGGCCGAGTCTAGTCAGTCGAGTAAACGACAGTATCAGTCCCAGAGTTAGGGCTATTAGAGGTAGTTTCAATAGACTGTTCAGGTTCAGCCACCGAGGCAGACTCAGAGCTACCTAGGTCCAGTTCAAACACAGCCTCAGACAAGACCGGTTCAGAGTTAGATGTAGAGTCAGACCCGACTAGTGACCACTAGATCTCAGCAAGGTAGCTCCGCTACATCTACCTATAGGGCTCCTACGGGAGGCACTACTGCAAGGAAAAACCAACAGTGCAGTCACTGTAATTGCAAGGGCCACACAGAGGCGGAGAGTTTGAGAAAATTGGGCCGATGGATTGGTTGCGAGAGCGACCAGCACAGGATTATAGATTGTACCATGTACAAGTAGGGACAAGGATAAACTTCTGGCCATAGTGCTCAGACTAGACCTTCAGGTACAGTTCCAATTCCACGAGGCTAGGCACAGGTGTTTGCACTAGATTAGGAGGAGCTCCCAGAGATGATAGTGGTGGTGGAAGGTACTTTTCTTATTAATAGTCAGCTAGTAGTAGTTTTGATTGACACCGGGGCTGCACATTCATTTATCAGTCCTCTATGTGCACAATCTACTACTTTAAAAGTTGATAAACTGTCGTATGTAATTGAAGTAGGTAATCCTATGGGTACCAAATTTGTTATGGAGTCTATGTGTAAAGATTGTGATATTTGCATTAAAGGGCATATGTATCCTATTGATTTGATTATCATGCCATTTCGAGACTTTGAGGTTATTTTGGGGATGGAGTGGTTGGGCCGGTATTATGCATATCTGGATTGTAGAAGGAAAATTGTAACTTTAGAGATACCTGAACAACCTGTTATTAAAATTACTGGGAGTCGAAAATCTACTGGGACTCACATCATTTTTTCTATTAAAGCTACAAAAATGTTGAGTAAAGGTTGTGATGCATATCTAACTTATTTAATTAATCAACCTATGGATAAATTGAAACTGAATGAGGTACATGTTGTAAAAGATTTTCCGAGAGTATTTCCTGAAGAATTGTCTGGGTTACCACCTGATCGAGAAATAGAGTTTGTGATTGATGTGTTGCTAGAAACTAATCCTATTTCTAGAACCCCATATAGAATGACTCCCCCTTAATTGCAAGAGTTAAAAATTCAACTACAGGGTTTACTTGAGAAAGGTTTCATTCAGCCTAGTTCTTCACCTTGGGGTACTCCTGTGTTATTTATGAAGAAGAAATATGGTACTTTGCGGTTGTGCATTGATTATCGGGGCCTTAATCAAGTGACTGTGAAAAATAAATATCCTTTGCCTTTGAATGAGGAATTGTTTGATCAATTGCAGGGTGATGTTGTCTATTCTAAGTTTGATTTGAGACAGGGCTATTATCAGCTGAGAATCCGAAAAGAAGATGTGCCCAAGACTGCTTTTAGAACTAGGTACGACCACTATGAATTTGTTGTACTGCCATTTGGGTTGACAAATGCTCCAGTCGCCTTTATGGATTTGATGTAGAGGATGTTTAGACCCTACCTTGACCAATTTGTGGTAATCTTTATTGATGACATACTAGTGTACTCTAAATCTGAAGCAGAGCATGAAGAACACTTAAGAATTATGCTACGAAGATTGCAAGAACATAAATTGTTTGCCAAATTTAGCAAGTGTGAATTCTGGTTGAAACATGTAGCCTTTCCGGAACATATCATTTCACAGAAGGGAATATCTGTAGATCTTGCGAAAATTGAGGTAGTTATGTCCTGGAAAAGACCCGAGATTGTCACGGAGGTTCGTAATTTCTTGGGATTGACTGGTTATTATAGGCGGTTTGTTAAGGACTTTTATAAAATTATTGGACCATTAACTTCCTTAACTCAAAAGAAAACTATGTTTAACTGGGATGCCAAATGCGAAGCTAGTTTTCAGGAATTGAATAAGAGACTTACCACTGCTCCTATCCTTGCATTGCCTGAGGGGGCTGATAATTTGGTGATCTACAGTGATACCTCGAAAGAAGGTTTGGGTTGTATTCTTATGCAAAATGGTAAGGTGATAGCTTATGCCTCGAGAAAATTGAAACCATATGAACTTAATTATCCTACACACGATCTTGAGCTTGCTGCTGTTGTCTTTGCTTTGAAGAAATGGCGAAATTATTTGTGGGGTAACAAATTTGAGATATTTATTGATCATAAAAATTTAAAATATCTATTTTCTCAAAAGGATTTGAATATGAGGCAATTGAGCTGGTTCAAATTGTTGAATGACTACAACTGCACCATTAGCTACTTGCCAGGAAAAACTAACACTGTTGTAGATGCATTAAGCCGAAAATTTACTGTGGCCAGTTTGATAATAAAGGAATAGGAAACTGTGGAAGAATTGTGTCTGTGGAAACTGAAGGCTTCTAGAACAGGTATCCAATTTGCTAGTTTATAAATCCAGTCATTATTACTGTCTAGAATCAGAGAAGCCCAACAGTCAGATTCTCAGTTATTGAAGATTCTAGATAAGTCCAAAAGGGGAGAGTCCAACTTCAAGCTGCATGATGATGGATTACTCAGGTATAAGAATATAATTTGTATTCATAATTGTACAATTGTAAAGAATGAAATTCTTGCTGAGGCTCATGGCACTAAATACACTATCCACCCCGGTAGCACCAAGATGTACACGGACTTAAAGTAAAACTTCTGGTGGAATAATATGAAAATGGAGATAGTTGAGTATGTGGCTAAATGTTTGACTTGTCAGAAGGTTAAGGCTGAGCATCAAAGGCCTAAGGGATTGTTGCAACCATTAGAGATTCTAGTATGGAAATGGGACCAGGTTACTATGGACTTTGTATCTTATTTACTGAGATCACCGCGAGGTAATGATTCAATGTGGGTTGTGGTTGATAGGTTGAAAAAAAACCCACATTTTATTGCTATAAAAAAGACAAACTCTCTTGATAAATTAGCTGAGTTATATGTTGAAAACATTGTGAAACTGCATGGGGTTCTAACTTGTATAGTGTCAGATAGAGATCCCAGGTTTACATCACAGTTCTGGCAGAAACTACAGAAGGCTTTGGGGACCGATTTGAACTTTAGCATGGTGTATCATCCGCAAATAGATGGTCAGTCTGAGAGAACTATCAGGATACTGGAAGACATGCTGCGAGCTTGTATTTTAGACTTTGGAAAGAGTTGGGAAAAGTATTTGCCTCTCGCAAAGTTTGCTTATAATAATAGTTACCAGGCTACCATTAGTATGGCACCCTACAAGGCACTTTATAGGCGAAAATATAGATCTCCACTGTATTGGGATGAGATAGAAGATACGAAGACTGTTGATCCAGCCATTCTACCTGAGATGATTAACATGGTTGATAATGTGAAACTTATAAAGAAAAGAATACTTACTGCATAGAGTCGATAGAAAAGTTATGCTGATAGACGCCGACGTGACTGAGTGTTTATTGTGGGTGATCATGTGTTCTTGAAAGTCTCTCAGCATAAGGGTTTGATTCGACACAGAAAGAGAGGTAAACGTTGTCCTAGATATGTGGGGCCATTTGAAATTATTGAGAAAGTTGGTGATTTGGCTTATAGATTGGCATTACCTCCGAGTTTGGGCAAAATTCATGATGTGGTCCATGTGTCGTTATGAAGGAAGTATAATCCCGATCCTTCGCACATTTTAGAGCCTAAACCACTGGAGATCGATGAGTCATTGACATATGTTAAGAAACCTCTTCGAGTGGTTGATAGAAAAATTCATGAACTTCGAACCAAGAGTATTCGTATGGTGAAAGTTCTTTGCGACCATCACGGAGTTGAGGATGTCACTTGGGAGCAGGAAGATCAGATAAGAGAGAAATATTCGGAGTTGTTTGCTGAATCATGTAAGAATTGCGTGGACGCAATTAGTTTAAGGGGAAGAGGGTGTGACGCCCGGGAATTTTATCACATCTTTTAAATAATTGTTGCATAATTACTTGAACATTTTATGTGCATTTCTTTTCTTGTTTAATTGTTTTACTATTGGGCACTATTCATAAGAAATTTGATTGTTTTAAATACTCGATTTAATATTTTTCCTAAACAACATAACTTATAAAAGGAATCGAAAACTTGTACTTTTAGACTTTAGAGGTCGGGAACATGCATTTGAACAATATTTTGCGCATTGCTTGAATAATGTTACATAAGTGTAACATGAGTTTTAACTAATTGTCATCTAAGTGGAATTTTAACTTAGTTTGACCAATAATTAGAAGCTTTTGACTTAGGCTTAATACACATGCACATTCATATACTCATTATATCACACATATATGCATTATGCTCATCAAAAACAAAAAAATGAAACCCCAAAAAGCCCCCCAAACCCTACAGCCCTTAGGAGCAAAGATGAGAGATTTCTTCAACTCTTGTGTATGAAATTGGTCTCTTGGCTTGGTCTAGGAGGAGTTTGAGGCATCTAGGAGCTTCTACAACTTGTTTGCATCAACAAATTGTAAGGAAGTCAGCATTTTTATTGATTTAAAGTTTATGTCAATTTTTTCAATTTTGTGATTTGTTGCTTAAGGCCATAGATATGCTTATATATTGTGATATACATGCTTATTGTGAGCTAAAGACCATGCTTGAGTAGCTTGATAACAACTTCCATGGCTAGAAGCTTGAATCACTAAAGAAGATGATAAATAGTGATAAAATTTTAGGGTTTTGTCATAGCTTGCTATTTAGAATGAATTGAGGCTTCCTTTAGGTGCTTTATCATTAGTGAAACTAGTTAAAACCTTATATGAAGTTGAATTGCCCGGAAATGAGTTAAAATGCAAAATTAGCCAACTTTAAAAAGGGGGTTTTTCACATAACGTAATTCGGGCATGTTTGGACTTCAGATTAGGTATCCTTGGGGCATGGAAGTACTTTTGGTGCTTTCATTGTGTTAAATTGGGGTTCGGATATGGTAGGTGTAGTGAAAACCCGTTCGGGGCCTTCCTGAGCTTTTGCCTCCAAAGTGGGTTTTCAAGGCTTTGTTAGATGTCTTTTGGCTTGTATAGGAGTGTGGAATGATTGGTTGGTAGTTTTGGAACCTAGAATTTCATATAGAAGAAGAATAGCTTAGTTAAAGAAAGAGGAAAAGTGTTAAATTGATACCTTTGCATTTTTAAGAGCTTGTAGATGTGTTGTGAGATGTTTATGTGCTTGTTTAAGATATAATTGAGCTAATTGAGGAGCTTGTGGAAAAATATGTCATTTGTCTCTTTTATATCTATATCGTTACTTTGCATATATTGTGGTTAATTACGATGGCAACCTACTTTGTCGTCCCTCTTACACGTTATTTGATGATCTTGATTCTCGTGGACTTATTTCGGGGTTGCACAACCTTTTCGAGCATGGTAGTGTCGAGTAAGACGGGCGGTATCGGGCTTGTCGTGCTCCCTCGGCTACTATGGTCTCCCAGTCCCTTTCTCGCTGAGGCACACTCCCCTATCCCAAAGCGTGGTTCACCTCGTTGGGGTATACTGACCTACCTTGGGAGATATGGGTCGTAGGATCGGGGTATATCTGAAGTACCCTATTTTTGGAGGAATAAGGGTTTTGCCGGCACTTGCTTGAAGATCTTGGATCGTGACTCGTGATTGAAGACAAGTTGAATCGTATCCTTTTTGTATGTGGTTAATTACTTGTTTAACTAGTCGTGTTATTTGGTGTTGAATATGTTGTTATCTTGTTGTATATCATGTTGCATGCCCTGGTATGCTGCATCACCTCCCTCGCTAGGTAACATTGTTGATCACTCCTTATTTAACATGTTTCAGGAGCAGCTAAGGTGAATCCCCAGCTAGTAGCGGTAGTAGAAAAGGAAGAAGTGCAAGTTGAACAACTTCCGTGACTTTCTTGTGTGTTAAGATTGGCTATAATGTGAAGCTTGTGTGAAGATGTTGATTGTTGTTCTTTTGAGACCATGTGGTCTTGTATATATTTGGTGGATGTAACAAGTTGTAATCTTGTATGAATAATAGTAAAGTAGATGGCATGTAATAATTGATTCTTGTTTTATTTTCTTTTATTGCATGCTCGTGTGATTGTTAGTTAGAAGGTTGAACTTGGCTTATCATTGTGACTTACTACTTATGGTCAAAGTTTATAATTGTCTTGCATGCTTGTATGTGATATAGATATTGTAGTACCAAGGCTTGGTTTGTGACGCCCGAGATTCTACCATACACATTTTTAACTGTTACATCCATTAATTGCGCATTTAATTCTGTGTTTTACTTGTTGTCTTTCTTAGTTACTATTCATTCCATTTTTCAACTGCATTATATTAATGAATTAGCATTTTTATTAAATCATATTAATTTTTTTAGGAATGAGAAAAATGTGCATTTGAGCTTAGAGCGATAGGAGCACTCATTTAGAAAATGTTTTGTCAATGTAATGAATAGTGTTACGTAACTTAACTTAGTGTTTTAATTAGCTAGCATTAATTTTCACTTTAGGACTTGGTTCTAGCTAGTTTAACTCATATTTTAACTACACCCTCTCACTAAAATAGCTCACCCAAACATATACTCACACAACACACAACATAAGCTCATAACTAGCAAAACAAAACAAAAAACAAAAAAAAGAAAGATGCAGGAATTACTGTAGCAAATCCGAGAATCAACATAGGAGGAGAATGAGAGGATTTTGCTCATCAAATCTTCAAGCCAAGCAAGGAGCAAGTAGTTTAGAGTGTTTGCTAGCCTCCCGAGAGTTCCTACGCGCATTGGTGAGGGTTTTCATGCTTGTTTGCGCATTTTAAAATTGTTGCTCATTTCTTCATTTGTTAGAAATGCTATCAAATGCTATTGCAAAGCTTATCTATGCTATTATACATTATATATAAGTGCTAAAGAACACATTTAAGCCTTTAGTTCGCATTTTAAACGGTTGGAATCGTTACTTTGATCTTTGAGGTGAATAGTGATGAGATTTCTACGGTTTTGTGTAATTGTGCGTATTAGCTTGATTCAATGCTTCTAATAGATGCCTTAGGTGCTAGTGAAGGTAGTCCAATAGCCCCGTGCATTTGAATTGCTCCAAATTTGCATAAAACGTGAAATAGCCGACTTTATAAAAGGGGTTTCGGGGTTAATGCTAATCCGAGTGGATTCGGGCTTCACTTCTAGTATTCTTAGGCTACCTAGGTGCTATATAAGCTTGGCTAACTCTTGTTTGAAGCCCGGTTAAGGTAGGTGTAGTTCAAAGCTATAAGAGAGAAATTGGGGCTTTTGGGGTAATTGCAGGTAATTGAAAATATTTGCAGGTTGTAAGGGTACCTTAAGGGTTAATTAGAAGATTAGTATAGCTTCCCCTTGAATTTGAATAATTGATATGAGTTTGGAAGGAAAACAAATGAAAAACAAAGAGGTTTAAGGGTAAATTCGTTTGTCACTCGTATCTAAGACCTTGGCATGTTTCCGTATGTGGTTTCAAGTGGTTTTAAAGCTTTTAGTATAGTTCTATGTGTATCTTGGATATTCCCCTTTGTAAACCTCTTAATTGTTTATATTAAACTGCTTCTATTCTATCTGTTTCGAGGTCAACCTACCTTGTTGATCCTCTCACGTGTTATTGTTTATATTGTTATTGATATCTTGTCACTGCTAAGTGCATTGCATAGTGGTTGCGCAACCATAGTGGAAGGGGCAGATATGTTGAATATCGACTGGGCAGTAGAGGGCTTGCCAGTGGATATTCAAACTCCGTGACCTATTCCCTCATTCGCCTGGTCCGGAGATTGCCAGGGGATGTTGGGTCGTAGGATTATCGGGGTACATCCGGAGTATACCCAATGGAGTGATTGGGATTATGCCGGCACAATGATCGTGGTTTGTGGATCGTGAATGAAGATCAAGTGAAGATTGGAGTGTTGGGGTTAAGTGTAATGTATCCTTTTTAATGTGTGGTTACTTAATTTGTTGTCATTCTTGAATGGTTTTAATTGCTATTAATGTTTAACTGTATTACTTGTTGCATTGCACGCCCCGGGAGACTTTATCCCTTACTGGGCAACAGTGGTTGCTCATACCTCGCTAACATGTTTCAGGTGGTGCAGTTGGAGGAGTTGCCTTAGTTGCTGTATCTAGTTGCCTGAGGTGGACGATGTTCTTGTTGATGATAGTAGAACTTGTTTTCTTTACTTTATGTTCTATTTTGTAGCCTAAGTGTTATTTGTATGTTATATAGTTTGCAAATTGAAGGATAGATGTTGTAGTGGTAAATTTAGAACCATGGCGTATAATAACTTATGTTTCTACTTCTAGTTGCTTTGCGTGCTTGGGAGTGAATGTTCTGATGTATGTTTGTTTTTCAACTTCCAAGAATGTTTCAATGCTATCATGGAGTGGCATGATAAGCAGTTTTTGTAAAGAAGTTAAGTTAGATGCATGCTTGTGTGATTCTGAACTATTATATATCTCAAGGCTCGAATTGCCTTGAAGCTTTGAACTTTAGTTATAAAGGCATGTCTTGTTTTGTTGTGGCTTTATTGAATGCTTTCAGGTTTTCAGAATGTCCACAGTACGGGAGAAACTCTGTCCGTTTTTCCCTAAAATTTTGAGACTGGGTTGGAATTGGGTTGAGAATAGCTTGGTTATTAGAGCCTCCGGTCTCGTGAGAGATCGGGCGTTACATGGTTAGTCTTGGAAAGTTGGTTGGCTATTGTTAATAGGAAATTTTGGGTTGTTTGAGATATTTGCTGGTGGCTCGATGTGAAACCCCACTGTTCTATCTTATCTCGATTTGCGTGTTTTTCCTCGTTTTGTGTGAATTGACTTGTTTATGTGCTACATGACTTAGAATGTGTTAAATATGTGATTAATACTCCTAATACATGCTAGGTGTGCATTCATGAAATTTTCATCAAAAACGGAATCAGAAATTTTATCGTCGATTTTAGTAAATAGTGTTTTGAGTACCTGTCCGCTAAAATTTTTACAGGGGTATTTTAAATGTTTTAAAACCTAGTACTCGGGTATTAATAGACTCGTGTTTGATTAAAACGGATTTAGAATCGGTTTTGAAATTTTAAAGATTTTTACACTTTCTTTTGCAAGAAAATGAGTTTTAAGCCGACTCGGGTGAAACTGTTTTAATGTAACACTCTTTGTCGCCTAAAATATATTATCTAGAATTAATTTAGTTGTTAATTTAATAGTTGAGCAAGAAATAGTCAAGAAATGAATTAAAAGACTAAAAATAGAATTAAAAGACTAAATAAAACTAATTGACTTTCTTTTAAATTGTTGACCTTTACTTAATATGCATCAACACACACTTGCACAACACAAAAACATACTCATTTTACACCTACATGGCCGAGAGCCATTAGAAAGAAAAGCCAAGGTTTTCTTCAAGTTTTCAAAGGCAAATTTTCATTAGAAGTTGTATTTCAAGGCCAATTTCCATCAACCAAAGCTTGATTCCACCTCTTGAGCTTCCATTGAGCATCTTTGTAGCTTCAAAACACATCAAAGGTGAGAGAAAAATTCTAGATCTCAAAAGTCATTTTTTATGTTTTTGCATATAATTGAATATTGAACCGTTAGAATGTTAATTTGAAGTTATATTATTGCTCAGTGCATGCTAAGAATCGATTATATGTATTCTTATAATATTTGAACCGTTGTAGCAAGAATTTTTATTTTCGGGTATTTAAAGTTGATAGTTTGGCTATTTGTTGATTATTTTGAGTTGTAGTGGTTGGAATCGATTTCCGTCAATTTCTAAAAGTTTGTTAATTACATGGTAGCGCTGTTATAATGCCAAATTTTAGATTGCAATATTGGTGTGAAAATCCAGAAATTTCAGCCTAGGTGCATTGAGGTTTTAGGGTTGTTGGGCTTGATTTTGATGTGTCTTGGTTGGTTTCCGAGAGGGTTAATGTAGTTGATTGAATGGGTGAGTGATATAAATTGATTTGGAGTTGTTTGGATTAGTAGAATGTAAGATACGATTATTTGAAGTTTAGGTTGTCTTTTTTTAAAGTATTGAATTATGCCTTTAGTTGATTGGGTGGTGTTTGAGTGATTGAATTATGAGTTGTTAATGGTTAGACTAGGGTTTGATTGTGTGTTTAATGCATGTTAAGTTGGATGGCCTACTTTGTCATCTAACTTAGTTGTTTATTGTTTAATTGATTATTTGATGTTATATTGATGAAAAGATGATTATTGATTGATTATTGATGAACTGGGAGATAGTCAACGGAAAAGATTGTCCTCCTGTGATGTGATGTTTATTATTATTGCTGAGTCTTGGTATGTGTGTGCTACCTCTCAGGCAGCGTCTGGCTGTCGGGTTGATAATGACATGACTACCAGAGGCTACCCCCAGCTCGCATGACGGAGGTGTCATGGAGGGAGGGGCTAGTGAGGTGTCTCGGGTGTGTGAGTAATGGGGAGTTATAAGAAGAATGGTTGAGATCGTGATGGCATTTGGAGCTACACCAACTAGAGTATCCTTTATTGATTGGTCATTATAGTTATATGTTTATATTGTTATTGATGTTTTATTTTGTGTTTACTGCTCAAAGGATCATTTTCAAGAAGTATAGTAAATACTGTTAGAGATCTATCGGATCCTCACTAAGCTTGTTTTATATAAGCTCACTTCTATTATTGCATGCATGCAGGTGTTACTGATTCTGACTATGGGTACGTGCTTCTTGAAGAGGAAAATATGCCTTTCGTGGATGAGTCTTATGTGCAGGAGTCATTGCCATGAGATTATTTGTAGTTGATGTATTATGATGTATTATAAACCTACTTTAACTTAAAGACACATGTATAATGGTTTAGTAGTCTTCTTTTGATCATGTTTAGATTACTAAGTTGGTTTATAATCTATTTTGATATGTATGTATAGTTAAGGTATTATGTTGGAATGGAGGCGTATAACTAAGAATGATTATTGTATAATATGGTTATGTTGTATGTTGTTAACTTAATTGAGGAGTTGATTGTTAAATGGTTGAGGAGTTTGGTTGTATGATATTCTGAGAGGTCGGTTTAGAGCCTCAGTATCTTAATTACTGTCGTTATATTACCAAAATTCCGTTACGTCCTGACTGATTGTAGGTGGGGTCGAGTTGGGGCGTGACATTTAAGTGGTATTAGAGCACATGTTAGCTGTCAGCCGGGGTATTCTCGGAATGTGGGTAATGGTCTTAGCATGAAAGTATGTATGAAGTGAAAAAAGTGAACTATGTGTTAATATGATTAAATGATTAAGTGATTATGTGATTTAGTGCTTATGTTATTATGTGATCAATTTGTTTATGTGATTGATACTTAAGTGATTTATGTGCTTAATATGAGTTTGTTGTTTATGTGTTAATAGCTATTTATAACCTGTGCTAACTCTTTGATTAGTAGAATGACTGGTAGACCGAGAACGAGAGTAGGCCCGAAGCAGTTGATGAGGTTCCGGGTAATGTGGCACCGGGCAGAGAAAAGGGTGATGATCGTTTTGAATCAGCCATGGATAGGATTGCAGAGGTTATGGCCGGTCAGGCACAGTTGCTAGTAGGGCAGGCTGCCCAAGCTCAAACTATGCAAGCACAGTTACTGAACGTACAGGGTGGATACCACGGGCGTGGTACACTGAAGGAGTTCTTAGGGTACTATCCACCGAGGTTTCAGGGGGAACCAGATGATCGGAAAGCTGAGGCATGGATTAATAAAGTGGAGAAAATATTTGACCCTATGGATTATACTGATGAAAGAAAGGTCACCTTTGTCGTTTATTTGTTTGATGATGAGGCAGATGAGTGGTGGCACACGGTGAAATCTAGCTGGGAGACCCAAGGTATTCCGTATGTTTGGGATACCTTTCTGAGAGCTTTCCGGGCGAAGTATGTCCCGAGGATTGCACGGGAGAGGAGAGAGGCCGAGTTTCTGTCCTTAGTTCAGGGAGATGCTTCAGTGGCTCAATATGAGGCCATATTTACTAGACTGTCTCGGTATGCACCGGAGTTTGTGGCTGACGAGGAGTGCAAGACTCGTAGGTTTGTGTTGGGTTTGAGGCCCGAGATTCAGGATGCGATGGCCCTGAATCAGTATGATATACTTACTGAGGCCTTTGATGCATCTTCTAGGTTAAAGAAGAGAAAAGGGGAACAGATTGTGTCTAGTCATCCTAGCAAGAGGGCCTTCCAGCCGCAGGGTCAGCAAGGAGTGTTTAGGCCTTCGGTACAACAGGGTGGTTATAGGCCTGCAGTGCAGCAGGGTTCTTTCAGGCCACAAGGTCAGCAGAGTTATTATCGGCCACAGTTTTAGCAGGGGTCCTATCAGGTTCAGTCCCAGTATAGGCCAGCCCAATCTCAGGGTCAATATAGGCCTAGTGTTGTGAGACCTCAGCAGCAGGCTGGTACAGCTGCTTCTTCAGCTTCTGGTTCTTCTAGGGGTAGTGTCAGTGCATCATCACCGCAATGTACTTACTGCAAGCGCTAGGGCCATATGGAGGCTGACTACAGGGTGAAGAGAGGGACGTGTTTGGGTTGCGGCAGCAATCAGCATAGGGCGAGGGATTGCCCTAGATATCAGAGGACTGAGGGTCGGGCAGCGACTCAGGGTTATCAGGGTCGACCTACTGGTGGTGCACCTCAGCAGTAGCGGGTTCAGGCTCGGGCCTACACAGTTGACTTGGAGGAGATGCCTGAGGAGACTGCAGTTGTGGAAGGTAACTTCCTTATACTTGATCAACTTGTTAAAGTGTTGATTGATTCTGGTGCTACGTATTCTTTCATTACTCCTGCTTGTGTGTAACGTGTTAATGTGCAACCTGAAAGATTGCCTTATGTGGTTGAGATTAGTACCTCTTTGACTGATAAGTATGTGACTGGCCTAGTTTGGAAGGATTGTAAAATACATGTTAAGGGGTATAACTTTCCTTCGGACCTTATCTTATTTCCTATCCGAGGGTACGATGTTATCTTGGGTATGGATTGGCTTTCTAAGTATGATGCCCAGTTAAACTGTAGAACAAAGGTAGTACAGTTTCCGTTGCTAGATTAGCCAGTAGTTGAGGTAGTAGGGAACCGGGGTACTAAGATGAGTTTTGTTATCTCAGCATCTAAAGCCGTTAAGTTGGTGAGTAAGGGATGTTCGGGTTATCTAGCTTATTTGATCAACAAGCCATCTGATAAGCTACAGCTGGAGGAAGTACCTATTATTCGGAATATCCCAATGTATTTCCCAAGGAGTTGCCAGGGTTGCCGCCAGAGAGAGATGTAGAGTTTGTGATCAATCTTATTCCTGGTACTTAACCTATTTCTAAATCAGCGTACCAGATGATACCAGCTGAGTTGAAGGAGCTGAAAACTCAGTTGCAGGAGTTAATAGAGAAGGGTTTCATTCAGCAGAGTTCTTCACCCTGGGGATCACCTGTTTTATTTGTGAAGAAGAAGATGGTACCTTGAGATTATGCATTGACTATCGTGGTTTGAATCAAGTGACCATCAAGAACAAGTATTCTTTGCCATTGATTGACGAGTTATTTGATCAACTTCAGGGAGCCAAAGTCTACTCTAAGTTTGACTTGAGGCAGGGGTATTATCAGTTTCGGATTCGCACGAAGGATGTTCCGAAGTCTACCTTCAGGACTCGGTACGGGCATTATGAGTTTGTAGTTATACCCTTTGGATTAACTAATGCACCGGCAGCATTTATGGATCTTATGCATCGGGTTTTTCAGCCGTACTTGGACCAGTTCATGGTGATCTTTATTGATGATATCTTGGTTTATTCTAAGTTTGAATTGGAGCACGAGCAACATCTACGGCTTGTCTTACAGAAGTTACAGGAGCATCAGTTGTTTGTGAAATTCAGCAAATGTGAATTTTAGCTGCAACGTATATCTTTTGTTAGCCATGTTATCACACAGAGCGGTATTTCTGTAGATCCCACTAAGATTGAATCGGTGATGTCTTGGAAACATCCGGAGAATGTTTCGGAAGTTCGTAGCTTTCTTGGTTTGGCGGGTTATTACCGTAGGTTTGTCAAGGACTTTTCTAAGATTGCCGGGCCACTTTCTAAGTTAACTCAGAAACAGACTAGTTTTGTTTGGGATGAGAAATGTGAGAGTGGGTTTCAGTGTCACGCCCCAACTCGACCCCACCTACAATCAGTCAGGACGCAACGAAATTTCGGTAGTATAACGATAGTAATTAAGACACCGAGGCTTTAAACCAACCTCTCAGAACATCATACAATCAAACTCCTCAACCAAACAACAATAAATTCCTCAATACCATTAACAACATACAACATAACCATATTATACAATAATCATTCTTAGTTATACGCCTCCGTTCCAACATAACCTTAACTTTAACGTACATATCAAAATAGATTATAAACCAACTTAGCAACCCGATCATAGTCAAAAGAGAGACTACTAAGTTAGCATCAACTAGTTCATTATCTTTACTACAACTTATACATCATAAACTACAAAGTAAATAAAAGACAACTAGCTTAATATACAAGATAATAGAGTATACAACATCTCAATATCAAGGACAAGACTCTGACACATAGGACTCGTCCACATACGACACATTATCCCCTTTTGGAGGCACGTACCCGTAATCTTGCTCAATAACACCTGTATGCATGCAATAATAGAGAGTGAGCTTATATAAACAAACTTAGTGAGGATCCGATAGATCTCTAACAGTACTTACTATACTCCTTGGAAATAATCCTCTGAGCAGTAAACACACAATAACATCAATAACAATATAATCACATAAACTATAATGACCAATCAATAAAGGGTACTCTAGTTGGTGTAGCTCGAAACGCCATCACGATCTCAACCATTCTTCTTGTAACTCCCCATTATTCATGCACCCGAGGTACCTCACTAGCCTCGCCCTCCATAACACCTCTGTCATGCGAGCTGGAGGTAGTCTCTGGTAGTCATGCCGTTATCAACCCGACAGCCCGATGCTGCCCAAGAGATATCACACACATACCAAGACTCAGCAATAATAATAAACATCATTCATAGGAGGACAATCTAGAAGAATTACCTAGCTCCCGGTTCATCAATTATCAATCAATAATCATCAATAATCATCAATTATCATCAATATAACATCAAGTAATTAATTAAACAACAAACAACTAAGTTAGATGACAAAGTAGGTCATCCAACTTAACATGCATTAAACACGTAATCTAACCCTAGACTAACCATCAACAACTCACAATTCAATCACTCAAATACTACCCAATCAACTAAGGCTCAATTCAACAATTTAAAGAAAGACAACCTAAACTCCAAATAATCATATCTTACATTCTACTAATCCAAACAACTCCAAATCAGTTTCTAACACTCACCCATTCAATCAACTACATTAGCCCTCTCAAAAACCAACCAAGACACATCAAAATCAAGCCCAACAACCCTAAAACCTCAAAGCACCTAGGCTGAAATTTCTGGATTTTCACCCAAACATCGCAATCGAAAATTCGGCATTATAACGGCACTACCACGTAATTAACAAACTTTTAGAAATCGACGGCAATCGATTCCAACCACAACAACTCAAGATATTCATCAAATGGCCAATCTATCAACTTTAAATACCCGAAAATAAATAATTTCGCTACAATGGTTCAAATGTCGTAGTAATACACATAAACGATCCCTAGCATGCACTGATCAATAATATAACTTCAAATTAACATTCTAACGGTTCAATAATCAATTATATGCAAAAACATAAAAAATGACTTTTGAGATCTAGAATTTTTCTCTCACCTTTGATGCGATATAAGCCTAGATATGCGAGCAATGCGTGCCCAACAAGCGGAATCCAACTCGGCATGAAAATCTACGGACAAAAACTAGGTTTTTCTATAAAAAATTGCTTTGAAAACTTGAAGAAAAAGCTTGGTTTTTCTCTCTATGGCTCTCGGCCATATAGGTGAAATTTGAGTGTGTTTTGTGTTGTGTTTTGTGTGTGTTGATGCATATAAGCTAAGGTCAACATATTAAAAATAGTCAAAGTTGATTTTATTAGTCTTTTAATTCATTTAATGACTATTTCTTGCTCAACTATTAATTTAACACTTAAACTAATTCTAGACAATATATTTTAGGTGACAAAGAGTGTTACATTAAAACAGTTTCACCTGAGTCGACTCAAAACTCGTTTTCTTTCAAAAGAAAGTGTACAAATTTTTAAAATTTCAAAACCGATTCCAAATCCGTTTTAATCAAACATGGGTCTATTAATACCCGAGAACTAGGTTTTAAAATGTTTAAAACACCCCTGTAAAAATTTTAGCGGGCAGGTATTCAAAATACTATTCACCAAAACCGATGATAAAATTTCTAATTCCGTTTTTGATGAAAATTTCATGAATGCACACTTAGCATGTATTAGAAGTATTAATCACATATTTAGCACATTCTAAGTCATATAGCACATAAACAGGTCAATTCACGCAAAACAAGGTAAAGCACACAAATCGAGATAAAGCAAAATATGGGGTCTCACATTCAGGAATTGAAAAAGAGGTTAGCTACTGCTCCAGTACTTGCTCTACCAGAGGGGACCGATAACATGGTTATCTACAGTGATGCATCCAAGAAGGGCTTGGGATGTGTACTTATGCAGAATGGTCGGGTTATTGCCTATGCTTCTAGAAAGTTGAAGCCTTATGAGGTGAATTATCCGACTCATGATCTTGAGTTGGCAGCTGTTGTTTTCTCACTGAAAAGTGGCGTCACTATCTGTGGGGAAATAAGTTCGAGATTTTCACTGATCATAAGAGTCTTAAGTATTTATTCTCACAAAAGGAGTTGAATATGCGTCAACGGAGGTGGATGGAACTTCTTAAAGATTATAATTGTTCTATCAGCTATCTGCCTGGGAAGGCAAATGTCGTGGCAGACGCTCTTAGCCGTAAGGTGAGTGTTTCTTGTTTAGTTGTCAAGAAGTGAGAGGTTCTTGAGGAATTCACTTATTGGAGACCGGAGTTGACTCAGGTTGGGGTGATGTGTTCACATCTCCGTATTCAACCTTTATTGTTGTCTCAGATCAGAGAAGCTCAACAACTTGATGTTAAACTTCAGAAGATCAAGGATCAAATCACGGATGATCAGACTGACTTCAAAGTGCACGAGGATGGTATTCTTCGATTTCGGAACAGGGTTTGTGTTCCCGATGAATCGGGTTTGAGGCGAGGTATTCTAGAGGAGGCTCATAATTCTAAGTATACTATTCATCTTGGTGGAACCAAGATGTATTGGGACTTGAAGCAACATTACTGGTAGAATAATATGAAGATAGAAGTTGCTCAGTTTGTATCTAGATGTTTGACTTGCCAGCGAGTGAAAGCCGAGCATCAATGACCTGTAGGTTTGCTTCAGCCGTTGGCTATACCACAGTGGAAATGATAGCATATTACGATGGACTTCGTCACTGGTCTGCCTAGAACACTGAGAGGTAATGATGCAGTTTAGGTTGTCGTGGATCGTTTGACGAAGACAGCTCACTTTGTTTCGATGAGGATGGTAGATGAAGTTGCAAAGTTGACAGATCTTTATAGGATCAGATTGTCAGACTTCACGGGATTCCATCTAGTATTGTCTCAGATCGAGATCCTCGATTTACTTCTCGCTTGTAGGAGAAACTTTAGGAGACTTTGGGTACTCAGTTGAATTTCAGTGCTGCGTATCATCCACAAACCGACGGTCAGTCTGAGAGGACTATTCAGATTCTGGAAGATATACTCAGGGCTTGTGTTCTGAACTTCAGGAAGAACTGGGAGAAATATCTACCACTTGCCGAGTTTGCCTATAACAATAGTTATCAAGCTACTATTGGGATGGTACCTTTTGCAGCTCTTTACGGTCGTAAGTGCCGTTCACCTTTGTATTGGGATGAAGTAGGGGAGATGAAGACTATTGATCCGACTATTATGCCAGAGCTTCTAGAGAAGATTGAGAATGTTCAATTGATCAAGCAGAGAATGCTTACAGCGCATAGTAGATTCAAGAGTTATGATGATAAGCGTCATTGGGATTTGGAGTTTGCAGTCGGGGATCGGGTTTTCTTGAGACTGTCTCCTCATAAAGGGTTTACTCGTTATGGTAAAGGTGGTAAGCTGAGTCCGAGGTTTGTAGGGCCGTTTGAGATTACTGGCAGAGTTGGTAAGTTAACATATTGGTTGGCTTTACTGGAGAATTTCTCTAATGTCCACGGTGTATTTCACGTGTCTAATTTGCGAAAATATAATCCGGATCCTTCTCATATTCTCGAACCAGAGCCATTACAGCTTCGTCAGAATCTGACTTATGACGAGCGGCCGATTCGTATTCTTGATCAGATGGAACGAGAGTTGAGGTCGAAGAAGATTCCGATGGTTAAGGTGTTGTGAAAGCATCACGGTATTGAGGAGGCTACTTGGGAGAGGCGAGATCAGATGCAGCAGCAGTATCCAGGTCTATTCCGTACATCAAGTAAGAATTTCGAGGACGAAATTTCTTTAAGGGGGGGAGAATGTGAAACCCCACTTTTCTATCTTATTTCGATTTGTGTGTTTTTCCTCGTTTTGCGTGAATTAACTTATTTATGTGCTATATGACTTAGAATGTGTTAAATATGTGATTAATACTCCTAATACATGCTAGGTGTGCATTCATGAAATTTTTATCAAAAACGAAATCAGAAATTTTATCGTCGATTTTAGTGAATAGTATTTTGAGCACCTGTCCGCTAAAATTTTTACAAGAGTGTTTTCAATGTTTTAAAACTTAGCCCTCAGGTATTAATAGACCCGTTAAAACGGATTTGGAATCAGTTTTGGAATTTTAAAGATTTTTACATTTTCTTTTGCAAGAAAACGAGTTTTAAGCCGACTCGGGTGAAACTGTTTTAATGTAACACTCTTTGTCACCTAAAATATATTTTCTAGAATTAATTTAGTTGTTAATTTAATAGTTGAGCAAGAAATAGTCAAGAAATGAATTAAAAGACTAAAAATAGAATTAAAAGACTAAATAAAACTAATTGACTTTCTTTTAAATTGTTGACCTTTACTTAATATGCATCAACACACACTTGCACAACACAAAAACACACTCATTTTACACTTACATGGCCGAGAGCCATTAGAGAGAAAAGCCAAGGTTTTCTTCAAGTTTTCAAAGGCAAATTTTCATTAGAAGTTGTATTTCAAGGCCAATTTCCATCAACCAAAGCTTGATTCCATCTCTTAAGCATCCATTAAGCATCTTTGTAGCTTTAAAACACATCAAAGGTGAGAGACAAATTCAAGATCTCAAAAGTCATTTTTTATGTTTTTGTATATAATTGAATATTGAACCGTTAGAATGTTAATTTGAAGTTATATTATTGTTCAATGCATGCTAAGGATCGATTATATGTATTCTTATAAGATTTGAACTGTTGTAGCAAGAATTTTTATTTTCGGGTATTTAAAGTTGATAGTTTGGCTATTTGTTGATTATTTTGAGTTGTAGTGGTTGGAATTGATTGCCGTAAATTTCTAAAAGTTTGTTAATTACGTGGTAGCACTGTTATAATGCCGAATTTTTGATTGCAATGTTGGTGTGAAAATCCAGAAATTTCAGCCTAGGTGCATTGAGGTTTTAGGGTTGTTGGGCTTGATTTGGATGTGTCTTGGTTGGTTTTCGAGAGGGCTAATGTAGTTGATTGAATGGGTGACTGATAGAAACTGATTTGGAGTTGTTTGTATTAGTAGAATGTAAGATATGATTATTTGAAGTTTAGGTTGTCTTTCTTTAAAGTATTGAATTATGCTTTTAGTTGATTGGGTGGTGTTTGAGTGATTGAATTGTGAGTTGTTAATGGTTAGACTAGGGTTTGATTGTGTGTTTAATGCATGTTAAGTTGGATGGCCTACTTTGTCATCTAACTTAGTTGTTTATTGTTTAATTGATTATTTGATGTTATATTGATGAAAAGATGATTATTGCTTGATTATTGATTAACCGGGAGATAGTCAATGGAAAAGGTTGTCCTCATGTGATGTGATATTTATTATTATTGCTGAGTCTTGGTATGTGTGTGCCACCTTTTGGGCAACGTTGGGCTATCGGGTTGATAACGACATGACTACCAGAGGCTACCCCCAGCTCGCATAACGGAGGTGTCATGGAGGGAGGGGCTAGTGAGGTACTTCGGGTGCGTGAGTAATAGGGAGTTATAAGAAGAATGGTTGAGATCGTGATGGCGTTTGGAGCTACACCAACTAGAGTATCCTTTATTGATTGGTCATTATAGTTATATGTTTATATTGTTATTGATGTTTTATTATGTGTTTACTGCTCAAAGGATCATTTTCAAGGAGTATAGTAAATACTGTTAGAGATCTATCAGATCCTCACTAAGTTTGTTTTATATAAGATCACTCTCTATTATTGCATGCATGCAGGTGTTACTGATTCTGACTACGGGTACGTGTCTCTTGAAGAGGAAAATGTGCCTTTCGTGGATGAGTTATGTGCAGGAGTCATTGTCATGAGATTGTTTGTAGTTGATGTATTATGATGTATTATAAACCTACTTTAACTTAAAGACTTATGTATAATGGTTTAGTAGTCTTCTTTTGATCATGTTTAGATTACTAAGTTGGTTTATAATCTATTTTGATATGTATGTATAGTTAAGGTATTATGTTGGAACGGAGGCGTATAACTAAGAATGATTATTGTATAATATGGTTATGTTGTATGTTGTTAACTTAATTGAGGAGTTGATTGTTGAATGGTTGAGGAGTTTGGTTGTATGATATTCTGAGAGGTTGGTTTAGAGTCTCGGTGTCTTAATTACTGTCGTTATACTGCCGAAATTCCGTTGCGTCCTGACTTATTGTAGGTGGGGTCAAGTTGGGGTATAACACTCGGGACTTGTTTGTTCTTGTTGCATGTAACCAGTTGGTCCACAGTACAGAGGAGACTCTGTCCGTGTGACGGGTCCGAACTTGACTTATAATATGGGATTGAGTTCGGGGTGTTACAGTATAGCACATAAAAGGAATCGGGAACTCGTAGTTTTGAGCTTTGGGGGCCGAGAGCATGCGTTTGAAAAATATTTTTCGCTTTGTTTGAATAGTTTTACGTAGTATGAACATTGGTTTTAAATTAGCTAGCAATTAATTAGAGTTTTAAGCTCATTTGACCAAGCATTAGTAGCATTTAACTTAGTATAATATAACATATGCATACTATATACATATTATATCGTACATACTTGCATAATATATTCAAAACAAAACAAAAACTCCCCAAAATACCCTCCCAAACCCGACAGCCCTTAAGAAGGAAATGATAGAGATTTCTTCATCCAACTTTGCAAAATTGGTCTCTTGGCTTGGTCTAGGAGGAGTTTGAGGCACCTAGGAGCTTCTACAACTTGCTTGCATCAACTAATTGTGAGGGAGTTAGCATTTTTGTTGATTTAAAGTTTATGTCAAGTTTTTCAATTTTGTGATTTGTTGCTTATGGCTATAGATATGCTCATATAATGTGATATACATGCTATTATGATATATAGATCATGTTTGAGTAGCTAGTTAACAACCTCCATGGTTGAATGCTTGAATCTCACAAAGAAGACAATGAATAGTGATGAAATTTAGGGTTTTGGTATAACTTGCTAATTAGAATGAATTGAGGCTTCTATTAGGTGCTTTGGACATTAGTGAAACTAGTTAGAAGCTCACATGAAGTTCAATTGCCCGAAAATGAGTTAAAATATAGAACTTTAAAAAAGGGGTTTTTCACATAACGTAATCCGGGCACGTTTGGACTTTAAATTAGGTATTCTTGGGACATGGAAGCACTTTTGGTGCTTTCATTGCATGAAATTGAGGTCTGGATAAGGTAGGTGTAGTTAAAACCCACTCAGGGCTTTCCCCAGCTTTTGTCTCCAAAGTGGGGTTTTAGGGCCTTGATAGGTGTCTTTTGGCTTCTTTAGAAATGTAGGATGTTTGGATTGTAGTTTTGGAACTTGAACTTCATGTAGGAGAAGAATGGCTTAGCTAAAGAAAGGGGACAAGTGATAAATGGTTACCTTGGTACTTATAAACACTTGTAGGTGTGTTATTATGTATTTATGTGTTTGTCTAGGGTATAATTGAGCTCCTTGCAAAGTTTGTGGGAAAATATGTCAAAGTTTGTGGGAAAATATGTCATTTGTCCCTTTTATGTTTCTATCGCTACTTTGCGCAAATTGTGGTTAATTGCGAGGGCGGCCTACTTTGTCGTCCCTCTTATGTGATGTTTGATGATTTTGGATCTCGTGGACTTGTTTCGTGGTTGCGCAACCTTTTTGGGCATGGTTGTGTCGAGTAACACAGGCAGCGTTGGCCTTGCCGTGCTCCCTCGGCTGCCATGGCTTCCCAATCCCTTTCTCGTTGAGGCGAAGAAGTGAAAGTTGAACAACTTTCATGACTTTCTTGTGTGTTAAGGTTGGCTATTGTGTATGGCTCGTGTGGAGAAGTTGGTTGATGTTCTTTTTGAGACCATGTGGTCTTGTATATATTTGGTGGATGTAACAAGTTGTAATCTTGTATGAATCGTAGTAAAGTATATGGCATGTAATAATTGATTCTAGTTGTACTTTCTCTTTTTGCATGCTTGTGTGTTTGATAGCTAGAAGGTTGAACTTGGCTTATCATTGTGACTCACTACTTATGGTTAAAGTTAAAATTGTCTTGCATGCTTGTATGTTATATATAGATTTTGAGGCACCAAGGCTTGGTTAGTCTTGGGAAGTTGATTGGCTATTGTTAATATGGAAGTTGGGTTGTATGAGATGTTTGCTAGTTGGCTCGGGACTTGTATGTGACTATGGGCAGGTAACCAGTTTATCCACAGTACATAGGAGACTATGTCCGTGTGACAGGTCCGGACTTGACCCGTAGCGTAGGGTTGAGTTCAGGGCGTTACATATTGGGTAGTGACCATGATTGTGTGCTTGTAAAGTGTGTTACGTGGATAGAGTGTTATACGTGGTTTGTGTGCTAATATGTTAATGTGTTATGTGCTCGGAATGTGCAAAGTTGTGTATTAGTGTAAGCTTTATGCAATTGTAACTATTTTATGGTTTAGGTGGCTTTGAATGATTATATGATTGCGTGATTGATTACTTGCCTAAGTGTATAATTGTCTAAGTGAATAGCATGCTAGCATGAAAGTAAGAATATGAAAAGTCTATTGCATAAGTTGTAATTGTATACCTCGTTAGATAACTAGTTGTATTCGGGTTTATATATTGACTACCCAATATTTGCATGATCACCAGGCTAGATAATGGAAAAAACTATCTTTTGTTCATTAGACTGATAAGTTAAAGTTAGAGTAAATGTTGATTACATGTTGTTAAATGGTATTTGAGCTTATGTTGCATATAAAGTGTTTAATATAATGTATGAATAGGTATTTGAGTGAATGTTAATTTATGAGAGTATAGCATTTAAGTTAGAATCATATTAGCATGAAATTTACATGATAGATTGAGTTAATCTTGAATGTGTGTGCAAGTATGAGAGACTTGTATGTTCTTGAATGAAAATGTACATTTATGTATCATACTTGTGTAAACTGTGAAAGATGTGCACTATGTGTAATTATGTGGCTAAGTGTGCATCTATGTAACTTAACTTTACAATTAGTGAAAGGATAGGGTGATATATCCAATGTGTGATTATATGTATATTTAGTTGATTCTTAAAGTATTACTTATCTTGATTAGCAGTGGTACATATGATTTAACTTTCTGAAGTAAATTGTTATTTATGTTAAGATTACTTGGCAAGTAAGAGTAATTGATAGAAAATTTTGGTAAATCTAATGGTTGCATAATAGTCTAAGTTACTAACTGTGTCTATGTGGTAGATACCTAGTATTTGAAAACTACATTCAATAAGTTTTGTATGTGTTATGAAATGTATTCTTTATATGGTCTCGACTACATGCATACATATTACCCCTTTGGATTGGTAAGTAATTTCTCCCCCTATAGAAAGATGGCCAACATCGGATTTTCTAGGGATATGAACCAACAAGAAAAGGAAGCAGATGATCAGTTGACTATCGGAGGTTAATGACTGGTATTCAATGCTTGAAGTATGATATTCAGTAATCGGCTGTGAGTATTTTCTTCACTATTTTCTCTCAGTATACGGAATTGGGACTCTTATTTGGTAATGCCTTTGGTATTTAAATCGAAATTCTCAACTAGGCCTCTTATTCGATAGCCATACCTGGACTTCTCATATGGTATTCTTTCCCAAGGATTCATCGTCGGAATTCTGTGATAGTAATTTTGTTTGGTATTCGGCGTCAGAAATCAGTGCACTTATTCGGAGATCTATTCGGAGCTTTTGTGAAGAAATTAGTATTATTCTTCTGTGTTTCTCAACATTTGGTACTTAGTATTTGTGAATAATCTTTGATAGTTGCCTTATTAGTACTTGCTTAGGAATCCTAATTGATGGTTACTTTAGGCATGCTCATTCGAGGGCCTTACTTGGATAATACAAGAATTATTATTTAAGAATTCTATATGGGACTCCTTTTGGTCTACTTGAAGAAGTTATTTGAGCAACGCTTTCTCTGGATGTAATTGGATTCTTTGGTTGCATTTGCACTTCGAACTTCTACTAGGCAATCTCATGCGGTATTCTATAACAGTATTCTTATTGGAACTCTTGTCTACATTCTTATTCGGCATTCGTGTTGGTAGTCTTCGTCGGGATTCTATTTGGAAGATCTTATTTTAAATGTTCCTCTGTTATTCGTTCTTGGTATTTTTTGTAGTATTTACATTGGAGGATTCTTATCCAGAGTGTTCAAAAATGTCATGCCTATGTAGGGTCTCCTTATTGGTATCCACGTGTAGTACCTTTTCTCGGTAGCTGGTAAGAAATATTTGAGGTTGGTTACCCGGAGTTCCATGTGGAAGACTTGGGATAGAATTGCGGTAGTTCGATATGGAATTCTTTTGAGAATGGAAGAATTGCGCGGACGCAATTAGCTTAAGGGGGAGAGGATGTGACGCTCGAGACCTAGAGCATGCATACATCACTTATTTGCAAATATTTTGTGCATTTACTTGCTTAAATGTTTATTTGATATAAATGTGCAATTAAGTGTTTAGTTGTCTTTTATATACAATTACATGTTTAGTTAAGTTTTAATATTAATTTTTGAGTTTAATTATTTTAGTAAATAAATAAATATGCATTTCTATTATTTTCACAAATTTTTTAAAAGAAAATTGTGCATTTTTCACTAAAAAAACTATTTTTCAAAAGTTACTATTCATAAGCATTTTCGACTATAAATTTTTTTTCGTTTTTGAATTTTTCCCATGTTACGTGATTTATGTGAAGCATGAGAAAAATATTATTTTGTGCATAGTCTCTTGGAAATAGTGAGATAGAAAATTATTTCTCTATCGTATGAATTGTAACCAACTAAATTGTATTTAAATGACTTTTAAATTTATTTATTGACTTTTTCTTCTAAATTGTAAAACTAGTCTTCTAAATATTTTAAAATTTAGTCTACTATTATTTATTGATCCATAACTTTGTAAAATTAATTTAGAAACAAATCGAAAAGTTTAAAGTAGATGTTTTGCGCGAAAAAGTAACGTTTTTAAGTCAAATAGTGAAAATCCACTAATATAACTCATCATTTGACTTGTTGACTTTTTTACATAATATATAAAGGCCAAAAATAAATGCCGAAAAATGCAAAAATCAGCCAAAAAGGGTCCAAAATCAGCCAAAAATAGGAGTTACGAGAATAGTAAATTTTCTTCAAAAATTGCTCAATTTGATCTTCCAAACTTGTAGAGTTAATTCCAAACCATCCAAAAGCTTCTTTCTTGCTTGCCATTGCCTTTTGTGGTGAGGGATTTTCTTTAAAATTGTATTTTGGTTAAATTTTAGTTTATGTCAAAATTTACAAATGTTAATAAATGCTTCGTTTCTTGTTATTATTGCTTCAAATATGCTTAAATATGTATGAAGAGAAAACTTTTGTAGTTAGTTAGCTTTTTGAATGGTTGAAAATGTTGGTTGATGAATTAAAGAAGATGATAAATAGTAATTTTGAGGGTTTTTGTGCAATGTTGATCCTAGGCTTGTAACTATGCTATCTATTGGTTCCTATAGTGCTATTGGACATAGAAAAATACTTATGTGAGATTAGAATATGTTTTGCTTGAGTAGTTGCTTGAAATTAGCTAAAAACGACCTGTTTTACAAAGGGGTTTCGAGGTAAATGTGAATTCGGGCACTTTTGGGCATCATAGCTAGTGTTTAATAGGTGTGGAAGTACTAGAAATGCATTCATTTCGCTTAATTGAACTCCGATTAGGGGACTTGTAGTGTAAATGCATAAAGGGAAATTTCGGGGCTTTTGAGGTAATTGCAGTTTAAAGTGTGGTTTCATGGTTTTGAATGATGCCATAATGTGTATTTAGAAGTGTAATATAGTTGGGTTATGAATTGGGGAACTTGTAATTAGTATGTGCTTTGAATCTTGAGCTGAAGGGGTCATTTGACCAAGTGTTGACTTTTCACATTTTGATTGGAGTTATAGTCTTAGTAATGCATGGAAGCACTTTTGGTGCTATTGTGGCATTGAATTGAGGGGCGGTTTGGGTAGCTGTAGTTCAAAGTGACTCGGCGCCTTCCCGAGCTTCTGTGTCAAAAGTGGGGTTTTAAGGCTTGAGTAGGTATCTATTAGCGTTCTTAGTGATGTAGGATAGTTGGTTTGTGGAAATTGCACTTTGTGGTTCGACGGGAAGCTAAATTGTGTTGGTAAATAAAGGGGAAATGGGCTAAAGTTAGGGTTAATGTTGTAACTGTGTTGCAATGCTGCTTTTCATGCTCATTTAATATCTATTAAATGGTTGGTTTGGAGTTTGCTTGAGTTTCATTTGTATGAGTATGAATTTGAGCTAAAAGAGGTTAGTTTAAAAAGTTAAGATAGTTACTAGTAATTGGCTTTCAATTGATTAGTTAAGAGCGTAAATGTAGTTACGTAATATGTTATTTCCTTTTGGAAGTTTGTAAATTGAACTATATGTTTACTTTGTTAGAGATTGAGCGAATATGCCTATAACTTCTTCATACTACTTATTAATTGTATTATAGGTGTAAAGTTATGCTTATATAACTTATTGGTTAAATGTTATATAGTGTTTCGTCTAAATAAATTGTCATTGCTAGTTAATGTATATGTATTTATTATACTATTATCTTCGTGTAATACTTGGCACTTAAGAAATGTTGCATATGTAATCGCTTGAGTTGTGTGTTGATTGAGTAATGAATTGAATGCATGCTAAACAATTAAATATATTGATAGTTGTGTGATGATAATTGAAGGAATGGTACATTTGGAGAATATTGAAGAAGTTCTTGGCTAATTCTCACAGGTTTGGTTTTAAAAGGTGAGGGAGTCTTCATCCTTATATGCATAATGGTTTATTTTGTTGTTCAATAGATTATATGATTTAGTACAATTGTTAAGTAATATGTGCCTAATGATTATATATTGTGTGTGAAGGCAACCTACTTGTTATCCCTCGGTTATGTGATTATTCGGTTATCTTATTTGTTATCATCTTGAGTGCATTGCATTGTGGTTGCGCAACTATTTGGGCATGGTAGAGTCGAGGAAGCCGGGAGGCATCGGGTTTGCCGGTATACCTCGGCTACCATGGTTCCCACTCCCTCTCTCACTTGGTCTAGAGATTGCCAGGGGGAGTTGGGTTGTAGGATTCGGGGTACATCCGGAGTACACCCACTGGAGTGTTTGGGGTTATGCCGGCTTATCGTGATCGAGATTGTAGTTCGTGGATTGTGTTCGTTGATTGAAGAATTGGAGTGATAAGGGTTATCGATTGTATCCTTTTTAAGTGTGGTATTTAATTGCTTCCTATCGTTTATTGCTTATTGCTTATCTATTGCTTCTATGTTCAATTGTTGCATTGCACGAATCTCGTATAAATGTTTCTCGTATATTGCTCCCCTCCCTCACTGGGTATACATTAATTGTATACTCACTCCTCAATTATGAATCTTTCAGGTTATAGCCAAAGGAAGTGAAGTTCGTGTTTCACGATAGATCGTGCTTGAAAGGATATATAATGTGTTATGTGGCATAGATTGTAAAATACTGTAAATATATTTTTTCGATGAGTTATATGTAGTCTATGTATAAAGGAATGTAATTCAAGTTAATTAGATCTAATCATAGTTTATGAAATATGATAGTATAGTTAAAATTCAAAGCATGTTTGTAGCTAATTTACTGGTAAGAGTTAGAATAGTCTCGGAGTTTGGAATTATATATTTATTTGTGAGATTTTTGTTGAGAACCAAGGTTCGGATAGCCTTGAGGAGTTGCGTATGTTTGGACACGGTACTGGTCCATTAATATGTTGTGTGCAGGTAAACTGTTTGTCCTGCAAATAAGGAAAACTCCGTCCGTTTTCTCTAAATTTTGTGACCGGGTTAGAATTGGGTTGAGAATAGCATGTTATTAGAGCCTCCGATCTCGTGAGGGATCGAGGCGTTACAATTAATCTTAGGATAGATGACATGGACAATCCAATCATCCTACATGCTTAGTCACACGTCACATGTACCATTCTATCCAATAGTTTATTTTGCCATTTCATGACTAGGATTGATGATGTGGCATTTGATAAATCATATCATCTTTAATATATATATATATATATATATATATATATATATATATACATAACTTTTGCATATTCTAATATCTATTAGAATAACTTTATTGAAACAACTTTTAATATTTATAATTTGGCCCAAAACTATTATTATTTATGTTTTGACCCCATAACTTTGTAAAATTATACTTTTGGCCTGAATACCAATCTAGATGATTCTTAACATTTTAAAGTCATTAACCACATTATACAAGCTATTGGTAAACTTATTCCTGATGCTTATTAGTGTGTGACTTTCTAGATTCAAACCGCATACTGATGAGGGACCATTAAATCTCTTAATCTATTTTGGGAATGTCTCTGTCATTACCCGAAATGCGCTCATGTTCATGAGTGACATACTAGCAAGAAATGTACGATGAAAATGCAAGCGATAATGAAGGCTTTATCCTTTATGAATCTATTTACTATCGGGAATTACCGTGCAGTCCGATCCTTCTATTAAAATGTCCCGATCGGGAAAAGGACCATGAAATGGTTAAGTCCACTTCCGATTCTATGAATAGATCTAAAACGGCGAAATGAGAGATGACTACTATGGAAAAACTCTTTTCCATCTATTTCATACTTGCCTTGGCCAAGAACTTCCTCGTTTATCGACTGATTTTAGATATCATAGGATATCACCTCTCGACGGAGGTTAATAGATCTTCTCTTGACAATCACCTGTCAGTCTATATCACAAGACTAAAATGCGAAAGGCTGTAACTCACCTTATAGGAGGTAGGTATAGTCCAGACGCTATATTTAGCCCCTGATATATCCGACAGCCGTAATTTCTCAAGTTTGAGGATTAATTTACACAATTCTCAACTAAATAGTAAACTATTAACCTGAAATCATGTAGTTCACTATTTATCATGACATTCAATGATCCGTACCACTGACGATCACTCATATGTATAATAGTCCACTTCCTCATGTTGTTCTGGCACTTTGCATTCCATCCTTTATCATCAACATCACTATGTTAATCAAAGGTAATTACATATGATAACCCGTACTCGATTATTCTAGTCTCAGTCAAATAATCTGAAGGGTTATGATTCAATTCTTAATGTTTATCATATATATATATATATATATATATATATATATATATATTATAAGAGCCTTTCCATTAAACCCTTTTACTTTTCAAGGAATTATCTGTAACCTTGAGAAAATCCTTTTCTATATTTTTGTGATATGAACCTGGTCAACATGTTCCGAGACCCAATACCAAGAGTGGTAAAACAAACCCAAGATCTTTTCAAGAATGATGGAAACCGCAACCCGTTGCTTAGCAAAGCAAAAACATTGGTATAATTGAGAATGATGGAAACCACGACCCGTTGCTTAGCAAAGCAAGAACCTTGGTATGGTGAAGACGCCACAAACGGGGATGGAAATTCGCTTGATAAGTCGAGGGTGAACGCCACAAGGAATCCCTTGATAAGTTCAAAAGAGTCTCTTGGAGAACTTAAGGAGAATAATCTCACAATTTAATAGTTAAAAACATCTTACTTTTATTTCATGACAATCAGCCTTATATAGGCAAAGACAAATAAGTTTCCTATTTGAAAAAGAACTCCTAAACCCTAACATGAATAGTGACGTGAATAGTGTTTTGTGAATAGTAACTAGGTCAAAGAAGTAGACTTGGAGCCCAAGAAAGATTCATTTCCTTGGAGCCCAAGAAAGTCTCATTTTTTTGGAGCCCAAGAAAGCCTCCTTCCTAGTGTGAACACCTAATTTTTTCCATATTGGACTCTAGGCAATAAACTAAAATTCAAATTAAACTAAAACTCAAACTAAGATAGAATTACAAAGAAATCATATCTTGACCAAATCTTCAAATCTTCTTGAAACTTCTTGAAGAATCTTGAAGTTCTTCAATCTTGAAAATAGAATCTTGACTTGAATCTTTGCTGGAAAATTCATCCAAATGGTGCAATGAATGTGGATGGCTGGTTCGCATCATTCCCTCCCTCTTGAGAAGGATTTGTCCTCAAATCCACCAGGCCCAAAGACCAGCCTAGGTGGTAGACCATGTGGTATGTCCTCGGGAAACAGTTCAACTCTTCGTGCAACCTGTTCCTCCTTTGTGCGTTTGGAGCAACTTATGGATGTGCCCTTTGTGCTCTCTCTTCAACCCTATCCAACCTCTCATATAGTTGGCCAAGTTCTACTCGCATCATCCGTCTCATCTCTCCCAACAAAGCTTACATCCGTAAGTTCGAACAATGGCTTGTTAACTTTTTTCATTTGTGTTGTCCCCTTGAGTTTGAGACATGGTTGACATTAAACTCCCTCACATGTTTCTCTCAAGTCAATTGGCTTTTACCCTCTAATACTCTCACCACACTGCCTTTTTCCTCATGTATTCTTCTTTAAGTTCTTTAGAAACTAACAAAACAATAAGGATCCAAGATGATAAACAAACCAAACGATTATAATATTCTTGTCACGGATTCTGATTTTTTTTCTCATTTTTTTTTTGTAAACAGACCTCTAAGACATGGAAAAAAGATTAGAACAATAAAACTAAGACAAATCTAGAAAAAGAAACCTAGAGTAATAAGAATAGTTAAAGAAAACCTATGCAAAAACACAAAAAATGCCTAAAACTCCTAGTAGACGATGGAATTTGGGCTTACGAGGATGGTACCCATAGCATAGCTATAGGTTCTGCTCAGAACGCCGTTTTTCTTCAGAAATGTTTGGTATCAAGGGCTAATTGAACCAATAATAATTTCTACCTATGTTTTTTTTTCTTCTGTTTTTCTGTCTTTTCTTGACTGTATTTTTCTTTCTTGATGTTTCTTTTCTTGATTTTCAGAAATGAAAACAATGAGAAAGTAACCAAGAATTCAAATTTAGAAGCACAAGAAACCCTAATTCAAGATTCTAGGGTTTGGCCAATTGAAAGCAAGAAACGGAATTGAAAAACAAGACTCAAGAAATGGAATACAAGACTCAAGACATGGAATTGACACAAGACAAAAACAAGGAAAACAAGAAAAGGAATTGACAGCAAGACTCAATCAAGAACGAAGAAAGAAATTGAAACCTAACCTAGACACACGAAATTGACCAAGAAAACAAGAAAAATGATAGGCAAACCTGATAAACCTAAGCTCTGATTACCAACAGATACGAACCTGGTCAACATGTACCAAGACCCAATACCAAGAGTGGTAAAACAAATCCAAGATCTTTTCAAGAATGATGGAAACCGCAACCCGTTGATTAGCAAAGCAAGAACCTTGGTATAATTGAGAATGATGGAAACCGCGACCCGTTGTTTAGCAAAGCAAGAACCTTGGTATGGTGAAGACGCCACAAACGGGGATGGAAATCCTCTTGATAAGTCGAGGGTGAACGCCACAAGGAATCCCTTAATAAGTTCGAAAGAGTCTTTTGGAGAACTCAAGGAGAATAATCTCACAATTTAATAGTCAAAAACATCTTACTTTTAATTCATGACAATTACCCTTATATAGGCAAAGACAAATAAGTTTTCTATTTGAAAAATAATTCCTAAACCCTAACATGAATAGTGACGTGAATAGTGGTTTATGAATAGTGACATGAATAGTAACTAGGTCAAAGAAGTAGACTTGGAGCGCAAGAAAGACTCATTTCCATAGAGCCCAAGAAAGTCTCCTTTTCTTGGAGCCCAAGAAAGCCTCCAACCTAGTGTGAACACCTAATTTTGTCCATATTGAACTCTAGGCAATAAACTAGAATTCAAATTAAACTAAAACTCAAACTAAGATATAATTACAAAGAAATCAAATATTGACCAAATCTTCAAATCTTCTTGAAACTTCTTGAAGAATCTTGAAGTTCTTGAATCTTGAAAATAGAATCTTTGGGACTCCCCAGTTTTTGTTTTTACCTCGATTTGCGTGTCTTTGCCTCGATTTGCATGATTTGACATGTTCATGTATTATATGAGTTAGAATGTGCTAAATATGTGATTTATATTTCTAATACATGCTATGTGTGCATTCATGAAATTTTCATAAAAAACGGCATAAGAAATTTTATTGACGATTTTTATGAATAGTATTTTGAACACTTGCCCGCTAAAATTTTTACAAGGGAATTTTAAACATCTTAAAACCTAGTCTTCTATTATTAATTGACCTATGTTTGATAAAAATTGATTCTGAAATGGAATAGTAATTTAAATAGACTTTTCGGGCGAAAAGTAGCATTTTTTAGCCAAATAGTAATTTCTTCTACACTAGATTCTTGCATTGACTTTCGTTGACCTAGTATATATTAATATAAATGTATTTATATGTGGTATTAAATGATTTTCGATTAATTGTGCATTCAAAAGACATTTGAAAATAAATAATATGACTTTTCACATTCTTTTGCAGAAATCGCGTTTTTAGCCGAGTCGGGTAAAAGTCTTTGCATGAGAAAACTCTTGTCACCTAAAATTAAACTACTTAAAATAGTCTAAGTGTTAAATTAATGTTTTGAGCAAGAAATAGTCTAGAATGGAATTAAAAGACAAGAAAACACTAAAAATAACTAAGTGTCAACTTTGACTTTCTTTTATTTGTTTGACCTTTGCTTAATATATCATCAACACACATTAAAATCTCACAAAACATACTCATTTTACACACACATTACCGAAAATCCATGAGGGAGAAGAAAGAAGGCATTTTCAAGGTTTTTCAAAGCATTTTTCACATAGATTTTGCAATTCAAGTCCAAATCACTTCATTCAAAGCTTGATTTCACTATTTGGGCATCCATTGTACATATTTCTTGCATCAAAACACATCAAAGGTGAGAGAAAAATTTTAGATCTCAAAATGTC
Source organism: Ehretia macrophylla (assembly GCA_037974665.1). Classification (NCBI taxonomy): domain Eukaryota; kingdom Viridiplantae; phylum Streptophyta; class Magnoliopsida; order Boraginales; family Ehretiaceae; genus Ehretia; species Ehretia macrophylla. The sequence continues at coordinate 74,030,388 of CM075779.1, forward strand.
ATTTTTATATTTTTGCATATAATTGAATTTTGAACCGTTAGAAAGTTGAATTGATGTTATATTATTGCTCAGTGCATGCTAAGGATCGTTTATATGCATTTATATAAGAGTTGAACTGTTGTAGCATGAATTTTTATTTTCGGGTATTAAAAGTTGAGTTGTTGACTATTTGTTGAATATTTTGAGTTGTAGTGGTTGAAATCGATTGCCGTCGATTTGTAAAAGTTTGTTAAATACGGGGTAGTACCGTTGTAATGCCAAAATTTTGATTGTGATGTTGTTGTGAAAGTACGGAAATTTCAGCCTAGGTGCATTGAGGTTTTAGGGTTGTTGGGCTTGATTTGGATGTATTTTTGTTGGTTTTCGAGGGGGATAATGTAGTTGATTGAGTGAGTGAGTAATAGGAACTGGTTTGGAGTTGTTTGGATTAGTAGAATATAAGTTATGATTATTAGAAGTTTAGGTTGTCTTTCTTTAAAATGTTGATATATGCCTTTAGATGATTGGGTGGTGTTTGAGTGATCGAATTGTGAGTTGTTGATGGTTAGATTAGGATTTGGTTGTGTGTCTAATGCATATTAAGTTGGGTGGCCTACTTTGTCATCTAACTTAGTTGTTTAGTTGTTAATTGATTAATTGATGTTGTGTTGTTGTAATGTTATTAATTGATTGATGCATTATTGATTATTGATTATTGAATATTGATTATTGATGAACCGGGAGATAGTCAACGGAAAAGGTTGTCCTCATGTGATTGAATGTTTATTATTATTGCTGAGTCTTGGTATGTGTGTGCTACCTCTCGGGCAACATCGGGCTGTCGGGTTGAAACCGGCATGACTACCAGAGGCTACCCTCATCTCACATGGGCAGAGATGCCATGGAAGGCAGGGCTAGTGAGGTACCTCGGGTGTGTGTGTGTCATGGGGGTGATAAGAAGTCGGTTGAGATCGTGATGGCGTTTGGAGCTACACCAACTAGAGTATCCTTTATTGATTGGTCATTATAGTTAATGTGCTTATATTGTTATTGATGATTATTGTGTGTTTACTGCTCAAAGGATGATTTTCAAGGAGTATAGTAAATACTGTTAGAGATCTATAGAATTCTCACTGGGCTTGTTTTATATAAGCTCACTCTCAATTATTGCATGCATACAGGTGTTACTGATTCTGACTACGGGTTCGTGCCTCCTGAAGAGGGAAATGTGATATATGTGGATGAGTCTTAGGTGCAGGAGTCATTACCATGAGATTATCTTAGTTGTTGTAAAATATTGTATTGTATAACCTATCTTAATATAAAGACATATGTATGATGATTTAGTAGTTTTTATTTTGATCATGATTAGATTACGAAGTTGATTATAACCTATTTTGAAATGTATGTATAGCCTATGTACTAAGTTGAAACGGAGGCGTATAACCATGAATAGGTTGTTGATGGAATGATTATTGTATAATATGGTTATGTTGTATGTTGTTAATTTAATTGAGGAGTTGATGGTTGAATGGTTTGTGGAGTTGGTTGTATGATATTCTGAGAGGTTGGTTTAGAGCCTCGGTGTCTTAATTACTGTCGTTATACTGCCGAAATTCCGTTGCGTCCTAACTAATTATAGGTGGGGTCGAGTTGGGGCGTGACATTAAGTGGTATCAGAGCGCATGTTTAGCTGTCAGCCGGGGTATCCTCGGAATGTGGGTAATGGTCCAAGCATGCAAGTATGTAGTAAGTGAAAGAAAAGTGAAACATATGTTAAAATGTTTATGTGATTAATTTATTTATGTGTCTAACTTTCTATGTGATCAATATGATTTATGTGTTAAGTGAACTAATGTGGTCAATATGTTTTTTTGTGATAACATGTCTTACGTACTCAATGTGTTGTAGTTAATATGCATTTTGTGATTAATGTGTATTATGTGATAAATGTGTTTTATGTGATTGAAGTGTTTGTGTGAAGTTAGTTGTTTATGTGGTTTTAATTGTTTATAACTAACTTATGTGAAACAACGTGCTTTAGGTGCTCAATGTACTTTAAGTGACCAATGTGAGTTACGTGATCAACTTGTCTTATGTGAAGTTTGTTGCTTATGTGACTTTAATTGTTTATAACTTACTTCTGTGATATAACCTGTTTATGCGATGTTGGCTTCTTATATGCTGAATTGTGTGTTATGTGATAATGTTGTAATATATGAGAATCATGTAATATGTTGGTACTTGTTTTCATGAGATATAATTGTATATATGCTATAACTGTGGGTGATTCTTTTGGGTGAAGTAAGGATGACTGCAAGAGTTTTCGAAAATAGAAGTAGGCCATGATTTTGAATTATTATTATTCTAGTAGTTTATCAGTGAGATTTTAATTGTTATGTTTATAGATTTTAGTCTCAGTTTAATGGATTTGTTCTTGATGTTCCTTTAGCGAGAATGAAGTTGTTCGAGGAAATAGCACTGTATCTTGATGATTATAATTACTTTTGTTGCCATGTTTAACTTGTTATTACTTGGAGATGGATCATAAGTTGAGGTTTCCGTGAGGTTGTGATTAGACACTTTTGGTGTCTCAACTAAGACTATACTTTCTTGAGGTTATTTTAGAATGAATTTATTTGAGAAATTAGTGATGTATATTTGTGAATGGAATGAAGTGTAGTATAACATGTATATATTTCTACTACTTGGGATTGCTATTATATCAAAGGTTATTTTGGAGTTTTGATCTTTAACCCTTGGAGACAATTGGAGTGATTCCTGACTAAAGTTACTTTATTCGAAGATGTAATTGTTGGGAGATAGAATTATTTGAGGAAATAAGAATGCATTTTGGTGACTAAACATTTACTTGCCTACATCAAGCTTTTGAGTTCTAGGTGGTATGACTTTCTAAATTGTTGATTGAGGATTCTCTGGTGTTATAATGGGTTAGTATGAATCTGTATTGTGTTATCAGATTTTGGAGTCTTCATTAGTTAATCTTGTTGGTTAATCAGTGATTTATCTTGTTTGGTGATTGGTCTAGTACGGAATGTAAAATTTTGGAGTGATTTATCTTGTTTGGTGATTGTTATGACTCCTTAGGTTCTCTAAATCTCCTTAGTGTCTTGTTTTGGAGGAAGATAGATTGTAGGATTTGACTTGTTGGTATTTAAATGTGTAGGTGGGACACCCCTTTTGTGCTTCCTATTCTATTGGTCTTATTATTCTCTTTTACTCTATTCTCACTTATTTGAGAGAGAGTTACACTTTTCTAGCCTATCAATTGTTTCTTGAAAGTTTGCTTATTGGATTAATGGAACCTATACTCATTTGACATTGTTTCTGTTCTTAACATTCATATTTGCTTCCTATAACAGTGTCACTTATTGGAGTTAAGTTTTGAGACTTTTATATTTCATTCTATATCCCCAGCCATTGGTTTTAATATTTCATTTCATCCTATTACTATTCATTTGAAAGTGATCTCTCCTTTGGTATACCATTTTACTTATTCGAATCTCACATGCTTGATGTACTCCTTACCTAAGTACATCATTGTCATTCTTGTTGATCCTTATTAATCCTATTGTTTTAGTATTAAATCCTGAGCCATTACTTTGCTTGTAATTGCTCATTCAATATACTCAGCACTGTCCTTTCTTATTTGTACTTCTTTGGTTATTGCCACTCATATTTTCTATTGAATTAATCATATCTTATTTCTTAATTTCATTTCGCCCCAAGTACAACTTACTTGTTGGTTCCTTGAACAATCATCGAGAATTGAAATGTCTACTTGTTCAGGAATGTTTGTTCAACATACTCAGCACTGTTTTGACTCGTCATCATCCTTTGTTCGTGCTTATTTAGCTGATAGGTGCTGAGACATTCCATATCTTAGTTATCATGCTTCCTTATTAAACTATTAGCCTATTGACTCTCTAACCTGTTTGACCTCTTGTTCACTTGATTGTTGGCTCGAATATGATTTTTCATATCCTTATTTCCTTATAAATTTCATAAGAGCAATATTCTGACCAATGTCACTTTTGAGATATTCCCTTGATCAGTAATCATTCATGTTATTGTGAATGAGTTTTTAAACCCTCGGGGTGTTCATAGAGCTCTTTTGTGTAGTAGGGGATGATTGATAAGTAGTGGTGTCATGCTAAGACCTTGGAGTTGCAATTTCTTTCATATGCAATATGATATTAGGTGAGAGAAAAATTCTAGATCTCAAAATGTCATTTTTATGTTTTTGCATATAATTGACTTTTGAACCGTTAGAAAGTTGAATTGATGTTATATTATTGCTCAGTGCATGCTAAGGATTGTTTATATGCGTTTATATAAGATTTGAACTGTTGTAGCATGAATTTTTATTTTCGGGTATTAAAAGTTGAGTTGTTGACTATTTGTTGAATATTTTGAGTTATAGTGGTTGAAATCGATTGCTGTCAATTTGTAAAAGTTTGTTAAATACGAGGTAGTACCGTTGTAATGCCAAAATTTTGATTGTGATGTCGGTGTGAAAGTCCGGAAATTTCAGCCTAGGTGCATTGAGATTTTAGGGTTGTTGGGCTTGATTTGGATGTATTTGGGTTAGTTTCCGAGTGGGCTAATGTAGTTGATTGAGTGAGTGAGTGATAGGAACTGGTTTGGAGTTGTTTGGATTAGTAGAATGTAAGTTATGATTATTAGAAGTTTAGGTTGTCTTTCTTTAAAATGTTGATATATGCCTTTAGATGATCAGGTGGTGTTTGCGTGATCGAATTGTGAGTTGTTGATGGTTAGATTAGGGTTTGGTTATGTGTCTAATGCATGTTAAGTTGAGTGACCTACTTTGTCATCTAACTTAGTTGTTTGTTGTTTAATTGAATAGTTATTGTTATGTTGTTGAATTGATGATTATTGATTGATTATTGTTGAACCAGGAGATAGACAACCTACTTTGTTGTCCTCCTGTGATAATTGATTATTGATGAACCGGGAGATAGGCAATTCTTCTTGATTGTCCTCCTATGAATGATTGATTATTGTTAATGATTGAGTCTTGATATGCGTGTGCCACCTCTCGGGCGGTATTGGGCCGTCGGGTTGAAAACGACATGGCTATTAGAGGCTACCATCATCTCGCATGGGCAAAGATGCCATAGAGGGCAGGTGTAACACCCCTATTCCTCTCGAGACCGGAAGTTCTATTAATCAATCTAATCGCAACCCAATTCCAAACCCGAGCATAAAATTTAGGGAAAAACGGACGGAGTCTCCCTTCTTTCTAGGCATAATGCAAACCTGCGATAGCATATAAGTGGACCAGTACGCTGTCCAACCATTCAAAATTCCTCAAGGCCATCCGAGCCTCGGTTCTCAACAATTAAACATAACAAGTATATATACATTTCCAAGTACCCAGACTATTCTAACTCCTTCCTTTAGACAATACAAACATGCATTGAATCCAGAACTTACTAACCTATACGTAAAACTTAAATTACATTCCTTTTAACACTAAATATATACAATACATGAAAACATACATATTTGCATCTTTTTACCACTCAAGTCACATAGCACGCAAGGCAACTCCTCAAGCACGATCTATCACATAACCACGAACTTTCCAGCTAACATGGTATTTCCTGAAATGTGGTAGTGAGGAGTGAGTATACACAACACATATACTCAGTGAGGGTGGAACAGATATCGAGGTGGAGAGAAAGAAGATCGTGTAATGCAAATAAGACAATTAAGCAATATAACCGACAAGTAAAGCAATCAATATAAACAACAATACAATAAACAATTAATAACAACATTACACAACCATTCAAAGCTATACCACACTTTGAAGGCTCTGGTTCACTCATATGAACAATGTACCATTTCACGAGCAATACTTCAATTTCGAGCTTGATGTTGACAACGATGACAATAAGCGCACAACCACCTTATAACTTCCACTGGGTGTACTCCGGATGTACCCCGACACATCTATGACCCAAATCTCCCAGGGCGGCGCCCCTAGCGAGAACGGGAATAGGACACGGAGCTAGAGCAACTAACCCTGGCAGCCCGAGACTACTTAGAGAGGCCCGTCACTCACGCGCTTGACACTATGCAATGCAATATGAGATACAAGCAATAAATGAGCGAGAGCACGAAAGTGCAGATTAGTGGCGATAAATGAGATATCAAGCATTTACAATCAATAATAGCAATCAATTAACTTTTCAAGTATGATTATCATTAATATCAACAATAATATCAATCAAACAAGTAATAGCAGTTCAAACACGAAAACGAAAAGTATTACTATTCAATCTCTAACTTCCAAAGGAAATTTTGAGCAAACGAGCTACAAGATTAGGAAACTGATTTTACTACATTTACTTAGGCACTACAAGGCACGTTTCTATATCACGAAACTTCACTTTCTCACCCGAAGCCCGAAAGTCCACCTATTGCGTTTGAACTACAACTATGCTAACCGGTCGCTCAATCAACGCCACAACAACGCCAAAAGTGCTTCCATGCCCTCAATAGCAAAACCCCCAACTCAATTCGAGCACGGTCAACACTTGGTCAAGCGTCCCTTTTACGTTTCTTTGTCTAATTTCCAATTTTAACAAAGGCCAGTCCATTTTTATTGTTCATTTTATCTTTCTAACATTAATGGCACCTAATCAAATCAAGATTACGCGATTCGGATAAAAAATCCGAAATTCTAGGGTTTTACTATTTATTTTTACTATTCACGTTCTTCCCTAATTCAAATACGCAATTTCAGTAGTAAAAATTGCTAAATAACTAACAACCAATGCTCTACGAACGCTAAGAAAGTTATTTCAAGCAATAACAGGCATTATAACGTGATAACTATCAAATCTGAAAATTTGAAACAAAAATCAAAATCAAATAAAAATGCACAAAAATGTGAAAACCCTCACAGAGATTGAAGACCAAGACCCGCAAGGACTCGAGCCACGATCCTCGTCCGATTCCACGCAAGATTTTGGCCTAAAAATGCAAAATCAATTTTTCTTTCTTTTTCCTTTGAGTTTCGGCCAGGGGATGGGGGACTTGGGGGGAATTTTTGGTTTTGTTTTTATGTCAATTTTGCTTTATTTTGGCTATTTAAAAGATGACAAGGCTCAAGGGCATTTTGGTAAAAAAGGCAAAGTCAAATTCAAGTTAAAAATGGTCAAATAAGCTTATTTAATTAGCATTTAGTCTAATTCAAGTTAAAACAATACAATTTTAATGAAAACCAACTAAAACTAGCTAAATTAATCTAGAAACGCTATTCACGAAATCCGAGAAATATTCTTCTAACTTTCATTTTCGAAATGCTATGATCGAACGGTCAATAAACGATCGCTAATCAAATGATGAGCAATAATATAAAACTATAATTTTTGAAAAGTAGAATAGTAGAATAGTTTAAAATTCACTCCGACTCGGAGTTACTTTTCTCATTTAATTGAAAATCGAGTAATTAAATGTAAGAAAATAAAACCGATTATTAAAATAATCAAGACAATCAAAATAATCAATATTCATTTAAAAATAATTAATTTAACTATTTCTAGAATATTTTAAAGAATTATGAAATTAATGCTAAGATACGAATGAACAAGTTAATATAAACACGTAATCAAATGCAATTAAATACTAACATTTAAGATGACACTTAATTAAATACAAGAAAGTAAATCCAATTTCTATAAATAATAAAAATAGGTGATAATCTTTTAATTAATCAATATAAAAAATTATTGAATGCTTCTAAAAGAAATATCAAAATAGTGCAAAATGGATGATTTAACTAATTAAACATTTAATTAAATGCAGTTAAATGCCATTAAATGCATGCCGGGTTTGGGTTATCACATCCTTTCCCCCTTAAAACAATTGCGTCCTCGCAATTCTTCTTCCGATAGAACTCAATATCATCTGAAATCCAACTCTGACCACTCTTCATTGGTTGCTGAGCAAGACACTGAATAAGATACTCGTAGGAAAACTCTAATAGAAATCCCAACCAAGAATGCCGAGAAAATACCAACTAAAGACTGAAGCAGGGATACTGTAGATGTCACTAATACCGCACAATAACGACAAGAAGAATACCCCACACACGAATCTCCAATAGAAGTTCAACTACAACCGCTCGAGAACTCCCTATCAAGAGACCAAATAAAGACTCAACTAAAGATTTCATCCAGAGGTCTAAAGAAATACCCCGCTAGTCATGAATTTCATAGAAGAATTTCCTTGTTAGGAGTGCTGAGGAGAGTATTAAGGAAACCCAATCAAATATACTTCAAGAGTTCCAGAGAAGTCTTCCAAATAATAACCCCATAGGATAACCAATTAGATCCTGAGTACTGCTATCAAATGCTGAGAAGAATGTCAACGAAAATAGCAAAGAAAATATAATGTGCCCAATAAGACAATCAAGTTGAATAACAAATATAGTTTCCCAGCTAGATGAAAAACCTAAGGAAAAATACCGAGCTGGTGCACAATATACAAAACCAAACTCCGAGGCCTCTTCACCATTTGCCGAGTGCAAAATTTATACAACTTACCACCAAAAAAGCCCAAAGTATTCCATAGCATACCGTAAGCAATATGAGATAATAAGTCTAAACAAGACTCCAAGTGTAAAACTTCCAATATGTGCCATCAAGGAAAATACTAGTAGAATGCCCACCGAAACAATGCTCCAGTAAGAAAGTACCAAGGATTGCCCAAGTAGTAAGTACTAGATAAATGACCACTAAGAATCCTATAGAATGCCATTGAAGAATTTCCAATAAGAAATGCCAGTAACATACCAATAAAGACTGAGACACATATGCCATAGATAATACCATGCAGTAAGTCCGATTGAAACCCCAATAGCCAAGTCTATCAAGAAGTGCCAACAAAAGTTTCCAAAGGATACCCAATAAGAAAACCAAAGAATGCTCTAGAGAACAACCAAATAGAACCCCAAAAGAAAGCTACTCTTTCACAACTGTTAAGCACAAATGAGGACCTTAGAGATTCGCCAATAACTGAGCTCCAAAGACAAACACCAACTCCCAAATAAAGGCTAGTCAAATACTGCTCATTCCCGTCAATCCACATAACTTGGAGGGCCTACTACTAACCACTTCTCTTCAGGGGAGGAAGAGTCTTTCTTACCGTTTCAACAGGACATGTATGAATGCCAAGATATCACATTTATATATATATGCCTTAATCTATTATGCAAGCATGTTTGTAAAACAGTTTATTCAACAAAGTAACTCAAGCACGACAATCAAGTCAAGCACAACATAATTAATTCAAATCACGACATAACCAATTCAAGACATTCCAATACACACATTACAAGCAATACTCCAAGTAAATAACAATTCACGAGGTCGATTCGATTCACAATGCCAATTCGATACATGAGTAGTCACTTTACTTCACGTAACACACCTTTAACACATATCACATAACTATATCACATAGGTACACACATTCAATTCAAGACACACAATCTCATATACAGGCAAACACTTTCAAGACACACTTAACAAGCATACAACCAAGGGTTACTACCCGACAGACCGAGGACCCTGTCCCGGATTATGAGCTAAACAAGCTCTGATACCACTTGGTACACCCCGATCCCTCTCGAGACTGGAAGTTCTATTAATCAATCTAATCGCAACCCAATTCCAAACTCGAGCATAAAATTAACGGAAAAATGGACGGAGTCTCCCCTGTTTCTAGGCATAATGCAAACCTGCGACAGCATATAAGTGGACTAGTACCGTGTCCAACCATTCAAAATTGCTCAAGGCCATCCCAGCCTCGGTTCTCAACAATTAAACACAACAAGTATATATACATTTCCAAGTACCCAGACTATTCTAACTCTTTCCTTTAGACAATACAAACATGCATTGAATCCAGAACTTACTAACCTATACATAAAACTTAAATTACATTCCTTTTAACACTAAATACATACAATACATGAAAACATACATCTTTGCATCTTTCTACCACTCAAGCCACATAGCACGCAAGGCAACTCTTCAAGCACGATCTATCACATAACCACGAACTTTCCAGCTAACATGGTATTTCCTGAAATGTGGTGGTGAGGAGTGAGTATACACAACACGTATACTCAGTGAGGGCGGAACAGATATCGAGGTGGAGAGAAAGAAGATCATGTAATGCAAATAAGACAATTAAGCAATATAACCGACAAATAAAGCAATCAATATAAACAACAATACAATAAACAATTAATAACAGCATTAACACAATCATTCAAAGATATACTACACTTTGAAGGCTATGGTTCACTCATACGAACAATGTACCATTTTACGAGCAATACATCAATCTCGAGCTTGATGTTGACAACGATGACAATAAGCACGCAACCACCTTATAACTTCCACTGGGTGTACTCCGGATGTACCCTGACACATCTACGACCCAAATCTCCCAGGGCGGCACCCCTAACGAGAACGGGAATAGGACACAGAGCTAGAGCAACCAACCCTAGCAGCCCGAGACTACCTAGAGAGGCCCGTCACTCACGCGCCTGACACTATGCAATGCAATACGAGATACAAGCAATAAACGAGCGATAGCACGAAAGTGCAGATTAGTGGCGATAAACGAGATATCAAGCATTTACAATCAATAATAGCAATCAATTAACTTTTCAAGCATGATTATCATTAATATCAACAATAACATTAATCAAACAAGTAATAGCAGTTCAAACATGAAAACGACAAGTATCACTATTCAATCTCTAACTTCCAAAGGCAATTTCGAGCAAACGAGCTACAGGATTAGGAAACCGATTTCACTACATTCACTTAGGTACTACAAGGCACGTTTCTATATCACGAAACTTCACTTTCTCACCCGAAGCCCGAAAGTCCACCTATTGTGTTTGAGCTACAACTATGCTAACCGGTCGCTCAATCAACGCCACAACAGCGCCAAAAGTGCTTCCATGCCCTCAATAGCAAAACCCCCAACTTAATTCGAGCACGGTCAACACTTGGTCAAACGGCCCCTTTACATTTTTTTGTCTAATTTCCAATTTTAACAAAGGCCAGTCCATTTTTATTGCACATTTTATCTTTCTAACATTAATGGCACCTAATCAAATCAAGAAAATGCGATTCGGATCAAAAATCCAAAATTCTAGGGTTTTACTATTCATTTTTACTATTCACATTCTTCCCTAATTCAATTACGCAATTTCAACTGTAAAAATTGCTAAATAACTAACAAGCAATGCTCTATGAATGCTAAGGAAGTTATTTCAAGCAATAACAGACATTATAACGCGATAAATATCAAATCTGAAAATTTGAAACAAAAGTCAAATTCAAAAAAAAATGCACAAAAACGTGAAAACCCTCACAGAGATTGAAGACTAAGACCCGCAAGGACCCGAGCCACGATCCTCGTCTGATTCCACGCAAGATTTTGGCCTAAAAATGCAAAATCAATTTTTCTTTCTTTTTCCTTTGAGTTTCGGCCAGGGGGAGGACTTGGGGGGAATTTTTGGTTTTGTTTTTATGTCAATTTTGCTTTATTTTGGCTATTTTAAAGATGACAAGGCTCAAGGGAATTTTGGTATAAAAGGCAAAGTCAAATTCAAGTTAAAAATGGTCAAATAAGCTTATTTAATTAGCATTTAGTCTAATTCAAGTTAAAACAATGCAATTTTAATGAAAACCAACTAAAACTAGCTAAATTAAACTAGAAACGCTATTCACGAAATTTGAGAAATATTCTTCTAACTTTCATTTTCGAAATGCTACGATCAAACGGTCAATAAACGATCGCTAATCAAATGATGAGCAATAATATAAAACTATAATTTTTGAAAAGTAGAATAGTAGAATATTTTAAAATTCACTCCAGCTCGGAGTTACTTTTCTCATTTAATTGAAAACCGAGTAATTAAATGCAAGAAAATAAAATCGATTATTAAAATAATCAAAACAATCAAAATAATCAATATTCATTTAAAAATAATTAATTTAACTATTTTTAAAATATTTTAAAGTATTATGAAATTAATGCTAAGATACGAATGAACAAGTTAATATAAACACGTAATCAAATGCAATTAAATACTAACATTTAAGATGACACTTAATTAAATACAAGAAAGTAAATCCAATTTCTATAAATAATAAAAATAGGTGATAATCTTTTAATTAATCAATATAAAAAATTATTGAATGCTTCTAAAAGAAATATCAAAATAGTGCAAAATGGATGATTTAACTAATTAAACATTTAATTAAATGCAGTTAAATGTCATTAAATGCATGTCGGGTTCAGGTTAACACAGCAGGGCTAGTGAGGTACCTCAGGTATGTGTGTCATGGGAGTGATAAGAAGTCGGTTGAGATCGTGATGGCGTTTGGAGCTACACAACCTATAGTATCCTTTATTGATTGGTCATTATAGTTTATGTGTTTATATTGTTATTGATGATTATTGTGTGTTTACTGCTCAAAGGATGATTTTCAAGGAGTATAGTAAATACTATTAGAGATCTATCGAATCCTCACTGGGCTTGTTTTATATAAGCTTATTCTCAATTATTGCATGCATGCAGGTGTTACTGATTCTGACTACAGGTACGTGCCTCTTGAAGAGGGAAATGTGCCATATGTGGATGAGTCTTATGTGCAAGAGTCATTTCCATGAGATTATCTTAGTTGTTGTAAAACAATGTATTGTATAACCTATCTTAATATAAAGACGTATGTATGATAATTTGGTAGTCTTTATTTTGATCATGACTAGATTACTAAGTTGGTTATAATCTATTTTGAAATGTATGTATAGCCTATGTATTAAGTTGGAACGGAGGCGTATAACCATGAATGGGTTGTTGAAGGAATGATTTTTGTATAATACGGTTATGTTGTATGTTGTTAATTTAATTGAGGAGTTGATTGTTCAATGGTTTGTGGAGTTGGTTGTATGATATTCTGAAGAGGTTGGTTTAGAGCCTCGGTGTCTTAATTACTGTCGTTATACTGTCGAAATTTCATTGCATCCTGACTGATCGTAGGAGGGGTCGAGTTGGGGCGTTGAATTATGAATTGAGGTTTGTCTTGAAATTGTGATCATCAACTTGCAGTCAACGAGGTTTATTTCAATTGAGGTCTTTGTTTAGATGCCATCCTAAGAGATAAATAGAAACTAAGAGAAGTATTGTTAAGTGTAACGATTGAGGATTTAATTGTCTGTCAGTTCGAGAATTGCGCGGATGCAATTGTTTTAAGGGGGGAGAATGTGAAACCCAAGTTTTTGTCTTTACCTCGATTTGCGTGTCTTTGCCTCGATTTGCGTGATTTGACCTGCCTATGTGTTATATGAGTTAGAATGTGCTAAATATGTGATTTATATTCCTAATACATGCTATGTGTGTATTCATGAAATTTTCATCAAAAACGGCATCAAAAATTTTATCGACGATTTTTATGAATATTGTTTTGAACACCTGTCCCCTAAAATTTTTACAAGGGTGTTTTAAACGTCTTAAAACCTAGTCATCTATTATTAATAGACCCATGTTTGATAAAAATTGATTCTGAAACGGAATAGTAATTTAAATAAAATTTCCAGGCAAAAAGTAGTGTCTTTGAGCCAAATAATAATTTCTTCTAAACCCGATTCTTTCATTGACTTTCGTTGACCTAGTATATATTAATATAAATGCATTTATATGTGGTATTAAATAATTTTAGATTAATTGTGCATTCAAAAGACATTTGAAAATAAATAATATGAATTTTCACATTCTTTTGCAGAAATCGCGTTTTTAGCCGAGTCGGGTAAAAGTCTTTGAATGAGAAAACTCTTGTCACCTAAAAATAAACTACTTAAAATATCCTAAGTGTTAAATTAATGTTTTGAGCAAGAAATAGTCTAAAATGGATTTAAAAGACAAGAAAACACTAAAAATAACTAAGTGTCAACTTTGACTTTCTTTTATTTGTTTGACCTTTGCTTAATATATCATCAACACACATTAAAAGCTCACAAAACATAATCATTTTACACACACATTACCAAAAATCCATGAGGGAGAAGAAAGAAGGCATTTTCAAGGTTTTTCAAAGCATTTTTCACATAGATTTTGCAATTCAAGTCCAAATCACTTCATTCAAAGCTTGATTTCACTTGTTGGGCATCGATTCTACATATTTCTTGCATCAAAACACATCAAAGGTGAGAGAAAAATTCTATATCTGAAAATGTCATTTTTATATTTTTGCATATAATTGAATTTTGAACCGTTAGAAAGTTGAATTGATGTTATATTATTGCTCAGTGCATGCTAAGGATCGTTTATATGCATTTATATAAGATTTGAACTGTTGTAGCATGAATTTTTATTTTCGGGTATTAAAAGTTGAGTTGTTGACTATTTGTTGAATATTTTGAGTTGTAGTAGTTGAAATTGATTGTCGTCGATTTGTAAAAGTTTGTTAAATACGGGGTAGTACCGTTGTAATTCCGAAATTTTGATTGTGATGTTGGTGTGAAAGTCCGGAAATTTCAGCCTAGGTGCATTGAGGTTTTAGGGTTGTTGGGCTTGATTTGGATGTATTTTGGTTGGTTTCCGAGGGGGATAATGTAGTTGATTGAGTGAGTGAGTGATAGGAACTGGTTTGGAGTTGTTTGGATTAGTAGAATGTAAGTTATGATTATCAAAAGTTTAGGTTGTCTTTCTTTAAAATGTTGATATATGCCTTTAGATGATCGGGTGGTGTTTGAGTGATCGAATTGTGAGTTGTTGATGGTTAGATTAGGGTTTGGTTGTGTGTCTAATGCATGTTAAGTTGGGTGTCCTACTTTTTCATCTAACTTAGTTGTTTAGTTGTTAATTGATTAATTAATGTTGTATTGTTGTAATGTTATTAATTGATTGATGCATTATTGATTATTGATTATTGAATATTGATTATTGATAAACCGGGAGATAGTCAACGAAAAAGGTTGTTCTCCTGTGATTGAATGTTTATTATTATTGTTGAGTCTTGGTATGTGTGTGCCACCTCTCGGGCAGTATCGGGTTGTCGGGTTGAAATCGGTATGACTACCAGAGGCTACCCTCATCTCACATGGGCAGAGATGCAATGGAAGGCAGGGCTAGTGAGGTACCTCGGGTGTGTGTGTCATGGGGGTGATAAGAAGTCGGTTGAGATCGTGATGGCGTTTGGAGCTACACCAACTAGAGTATCCTTTATTGATTGGTCATTATAGTTAATGTGCTTATATTGTTATTGATGATTATTGTGTGTTTACTGCTCAAATGATGATTTCCAAGGAGTATAGTAAATAATGTTAGAGATCTATTGAATCTGCACTGGGCTTGTTTTATATAAGCTCACTCTCAATTATTGCATGCATACAGGTGTTATTGATTCTGACTACGGGTACATGCCTCCTGAAGAGGGAAATGTGCCATATGTGGATGAGTCTTAGGTGCAGGAGTCATTGCCATGAGATTATCTTAGTTGTTGTAAAAAAATGTATTGTATAACCTATCTTAATATAAAGACATATGTATGATGATTTAGTAGTCTTTATTTTGATCACGATTAGATTACTAAGTTGATTATAACCTATTTTGAAATGTATGTATAGCCTATGTACTAAGTTGGAACAGAGGCGTATAACCATGAATGGGGTTGTTGATGGAATGATTATTGTATAATATGGTTATGTTATATGTTGTTAATTTAATTGAGGAGTTGATGGTTGAATGGTTTGTGGAGTTGGTTGTATGATATTCTGAGAGGTTCGTTTAGAGCCTCGGTGTCTTAATTAATGTCGTTATACGGCCGAAATTCCGTTGCGTCCTGACTAATTGTAGGTGGGGTCGAGTTAGGGCGTGACAATCATGACTTGAATCTTTGCTGAAAAATTTATCCAAATAGTGCAATGAATGTGGATAGTTAGTTCGCATCATTCAACTGATATGAACCTGGTAAACATGTGCCGAGGACCAATACCAAGAGTGGTAAAACAAACCCAAGATTTTTTCAAGAATGATAGAAACCGCAACCTGTTGCTTAACAAAACAAGAACCTTGGTATAATTGAGAATGATGGAAACCGCGACCCGTTGCTTAGCAAAGCAAGAATCTTGGTATGGTGAAGACGCAACAAACGGGGATGGAAATCCGCTTGATTAGTCGAGGGTGAGCGCCACAAGGAATCCCTTGATAAGTTCGAAAGAGTCTCTTGGAGAACTCAATGAGAATAATCTCACAATTTAATAGTAAAAAACATCTTACTTTTATTTCATGACAATCAGCCTTATATAGGCAAAGACAAATAAGTTTCCTATTTGAAAAACAACTCCTAAACCCTAACATGAATAGTGACCTAAATAGTATTTCGTGAATAGTGACGTAAATAATAACTAGATCAAAGAAGTAGACTTGGAGCCCAAGAAAGATTCATTTCCTTGGAGCCCAAGAAAGTCTCATTTTCTTGGAGCCCAAGAAAGCCTCCTTCCTAGTGTGAACACCTAATTTTGTCCATATTGGACTCTAGGCAATAAACTAGAATTTAAATTAAACTAAAGCTCAAACTAAGATAGAATTACAAAAAAATCAAATCTTGACCAAATCTTCAAATCTTCTTGAAACTTCTTGAAGAATCTTGAAGTTCTTGAATCTTGAAAATAGAATCTTGACTTGAATCTTTGCTGAAAAATTCATCCAAATGGTGCAATGAATGTGGATGGCTGGTTCGCATCATTCAACTAATACGAACCTGGTCAACATGTGCCGAAACCCAATACCAAGAGTGGTAAAACAAACCCAAGATCTTTTCAAAAATGATGGAAACCGCAACCCGTTGCTTAGCAAAGCAAGAACCTTGGTATAATTGAGAATGATAGAAACCGCGACCCGTTGCTTAGTAAAGCAAGAACCTTGGTATGGTGAAAATGCCACAAACGGGGATGAAAATCCGCTTGATAAGTCGAGGGTGAACGCCACAAGGAATCTCTTGATAAGTTCGAAAGAGTCTCTTGGAGAACTCAAGGAGAATAATCTCACAATATAATAGTAAAAAAACATCTTACTTTTATTTCATGACAATCAGCTTTATATAAGCAAAGACAAATAAGTTTCCTATTTGAAAAAGAACTCCTAAAACCTAACATGAATAGTGACGTGAGTAGTATTTCGTGAATAGTGACATGAATAGTAACTAGGTCAAAGAAGTAGACTTGGAGCCCAAGAAAGACTCATTTTCTTGGAGCCCAAGAAAGTCTCATTTTCTTAAAGCCCAAGAAAGCCTCCTTCCTAGTGTGAACACCTAATTTTGTCCATATTGGACTCTAGGCAATAAACTAGAATTCAAATTAAACTAAAACTCAAACTAAGATAGAATTACAAAGAAATCAAATCTTGACCAAATCTTCAAATCTTCTTGAAACTTCTTGAAGAATCTTGAAGTTCTTGAATCTTGAAAATAGAATATTGACTTGAATCTTTGCTGAAAAATTCATCCAAATGGTGCAATGAATGTGAATGGCTGGTTCGCATCAGTTTGGATTCTTGATGAGATTGGGTTCCTTAAGCTTGTGCAAGAAGCTTTTATTGTAGTTACCAAATAAGGTATCGATAACCAACAATAAATAGAGCCAACTTTATTTTTCTGATAAAAATACTGTACCAAACACCATTCATAATGTCAGGTATGCATTCAGGCTTAAGTAACAAGATAACAGTTATTTATTATTCGAAACTCTTTCTAATCCTTTTATAGTCTTTTCATAAATCAACTATAAAACTAATAAAGTTTCCATCAATATGTGAATTCTTCTCTAAGAACTTCACTATTACCACATACTTTGAAGATCCCAGGTCATTGTTAAAACTGGAAATTACTACTACCATAATAAGATCATTAGTACCTCTACTTAGATCTTTTATGATGCAACCCTTTACATCATATTGTCCCATGTACTCACCTTTGCATTATTAAGAGACTACAAAAGGCTAAAGGGTAAGGTACGCGATCCTCTTGCTATCATTTCCTTACTAAAGTCAGAGGTAGTCTAAAAAAAAAGGCGGATACCCCACCTCAGAGGCTGGAGACCATTCATTTCTTAGAATCCTCCATCTTAAGATTTTAAGATTTTGACTTAGCGTACGGGTTGTGGGGTAAACTAAATAATCATGTCATTGTATCTTACAGAAATGATCTTACAAGATATGAATGGTTCACCCTATGTTTGTGGTATTGTTACATTATTTAACTAGACCTCAGAGAACTTCAATAATCAATGGTCCTTTGTCAACTGAAGATATCATTAATTTATAAGACTTGTTAAGGGCACAGGCTCCCACTAACCTTCTTATAAATATAGGAATTATTTTCACTTTCTATGAAATCGATCTCCATCATTTCATATTTGTAAACATTTATACTTTGACTGTTTCATGGATAAAAACTCATTGGCCATTTATCATAGTTGCTTTCACTAAAGTATATATGCATGAATTTGAGTTTAAATTCTATCCCTCCATAGAATTACAATCATAGTTCACATAATAAAGACAAACTCTAAATGGTTTGAAGTACTTTGGCGATAAAAGAGGCATTCCCCAATTTTCTTTTATAAACAAAAATATTCTTCAACCGTCCCATCGTTTCCAATAACATCTTTGGAACATATGGACTTCATTAGTATTTCCTTTGTTTTGTTTAACTTTGTTCTCACCTATAGTTCCTTTAAATGGAGCAATCATTCATCTAAACTTAACACATTAATTTTTGATGATGATCCAAGGAATCTTAATGTGATAGCTATGTTCTGGATAAATTTCATTTCCTCCCACTATCTCTATTAGACAAACTCTTTTACCAAGAAAATAGTAAATCTATCAAAATCTTTTAGATAGAAAAAGATTGACTTTGGCTCTTTATTTGTTCAAGTCTTTAACTCTTGAGCACCTCAAAGTTTTAGACTTATATGACTATTTCATTTATCTAGATTTAGTCATTATTTAGATATTAGCCATTTCATAAATGCTACGTTATGAAATATGAATGTTTATGCGGTTATTCAGTTGAAAACATTCTCCTTTTGATATGCATTCCGAAGATTTTATTACTATAATGAAACTTTGTACAAAATGTTAATCTCTTCTCACGTAGGACAAATTCAAAATTTCCTTAGTAAGATAAGATTGTAACAAATAGTTACTACTATTTTTCATTATCTAGGAGAAGGGAAAAGAAACTTCAAACTAAACCAAAACATTTATACAATCATTTTCAATGACAAGATCGCATACCAAAACGATCCTCAAAATGACTAAATCTTTGTGAAGGAAGTTCATAAAACTAGCTTTACACACAATCAGAAATCCCTTCCTAAAGATAGATCACCTGGTAAGAATAGAGCATCCTGGTTGTGATGCCCGAGCCCTAGAGCATGCATATGCTATATATATTTGCATATATTTGTGTGCATTTCATACTCAAAATGTTTATTTAGAATAGTTACTATTCAATAAGATTTTTGACTATTTTATTTTTCTGATTTTGCATTTTCCCATTTGACTTGGCATTTAGGAGACATGAGAAAAGTAAAATTTTGTGCATAGCATCTCGGGAACGAGAGATAGAAAATGTTTCGTGTACCTTATGAATAGTAAATTTTAGCAATTACTATTAGGCTTTTAAATGTTTTACTTTGTTTTTGGGCTTTTTAATTAGTTGTAAATGCTTTTGCTTGACCCAAACCCACAACCCACAACCCATGACCCACCTAGCTACCCATATATACTTATAATACATAGATTAGTACACAAGGAAAAAAAAAGAAGAGGGCCACTCGGCCGAGAAAAGAAAGGAAAGAAAAAGAGAAAAAATTGCACCTAGGGTTGATCCTTGATCTTCTCCAAACCATTCCCAAGCCAAACCAAGCCACAATCTTGTTCTCCTAAGGGTCAAGGTGAGGGATTCATCTTGTTTTTGCATTTTAATGCTAAACCTAGTTTTCTTTAAATTTTATAGATTTGTATTATATTGCTTTTTTATGCTTATATATGCTTAAAATACACCTTATAATATTTGTAGAGCTCTCTTTTAAAGTTATTTAGTAATTTTATTGGTTAGAAATAAAGATTGATGGTTTAGGAAGATGATGAATAGTGAAATAAATAGTGTTATTTTCAAATTTTGGGGTTTTTGATTCGAATTGCGTTCAATCGCTTTTGTTTGGTGCCATAAATGTTTAGAAGCCTAAATGCATCATTTAAATGCTTATTACATTGCTATAATTGAGAAATTTGGATTAGGAGCTAAAGGGGTCGTTTGAACGAAGTATTGACCGGTCACATTTTAGGGTGTTACATGGTCTTAGATAGGGTAGATGTGAGGCCCCGTACAAAGCCCCGTTGTGAGACTCCGAATTTGGTCATATTTACAATTACGTGTTTTAACCTGTTTATATGTGTTATATGAATTAAAATGTGCTAATTAAGTGATTAATACTTCTAATACATGATATGTGAGCATTCATGAAATTTTCATCAAAATCGGCATCAGAAATTTTATCATTGGTTTTTATGAATAGTGTTTTGAACACACGTTTGCTAAAATTTTGACACGGGTGTTTTAAACGTTTTAAAAACTAGTCCTCCATTATTAATAGACCCGTATTTAAATAAAAAATATTTATGAAACTGATTAGGAATTTAAATAGATTTTACGGGCGAAAAAGTACGTTTTTAAGCTAAAATAGTGATTTTTGCTCAAAACGATTCTTGCGTTGACTTTCATTGACCTAGTATATATTAAATACAAATTATATTTTATTTTAAATATTTATAAAATGGCACAATTGAAAAATGCATTTAAAAGACATTTGAAAACAAATAATATAAATTTTCTTCTTCTTTTGCAAAAATTGAGTTTTTACCCGAGTCAGATATAAATGTATACATGTGGAACTCCTTTTCAACTAAAAATATGTAACTTAAAATATTCTAGGATTTAATTGCATGTTAGTGAGCAAAATAGTCAAGAAATAGAATTAAAAAACTAGAAACAATTAAAAGACTAAAAAATAAAAAATACTAACTTTGACCAATTCTTTTTGCATTGACTTATTATTTAACTTAATATATACTCAAATACCAGCAAAAACACCACAAAAACACATAAAAAACTGTGGCTCCATGAGGGAGAAGAAAGAAGGCATTTTCAAGGTTTTTCAAAGCATTTTTCTCATAGATTTTGCATTTCAAAGCCGAATTGAGTCATTCAAAGCTTGATTTCACTTGTTGGGTACCTATTGCACACATTTATTGCGTCAAAACACATCGAAGGTGAGAGAAAAATTCTAGATCTCAAAATGTCATTTTTATGTTAATTCATATAATCGAATTTTTAGCCGTTGAAATGTTAAATTGATGTTATATTATTGCTCAGTAGATGCTAAGGATTGATTATGTGTGTTTATATAAGTTTTGAACCGTTGTAGCATGAATTTCTATTTTTCGGGTATTAAAATTGAGAATTTGGCTATTTGTTGAATAAATGTTGTTGTGGTTGTCGGAATTGCTTGCTGTTAGTTTCTAAAAGTTTGTTAAATACGTGGTAGTAATGTTGTAATGCCGAAATTTTGATTGTGATGTTGGTGTGAAACTCCGGAAATTTCAGCCATGGTGCATTAGGGTTTTAGGGTTATTGGGCTTGTTTTGGATGGCTTTTGGTTGGTTTCTGATCGTGTGAATGTATATGCATGTGTGAGTAAGTGATAGAAACTGGTTTGGAGGTTATCGGATTAGTAAAATGTAAGTTATGACTTATAGAAGTTGGAGTTGTCTTTCTTTAATATGTTGAAATGTTGTCTTTAATTGTTTGGGTAGTGATTGGGTAGTTGATTTTGGATTGTTGTTGATAGAGATCGAGGTTGAATGCCGGTTTAAATGCATGCTGAGTTGGATAACCTACTTTTCCATCTAACTTAATTGTTTCATGATTATATAGTTGTCGATTGTTAAATGTTGTTTAATTGATTGTTGAAATATGGATTAATTGATTATTGATTATTGATGATTGATACAAAACCGTGAGGAGCACGCTCGGGGTTAATCCGGGGTGTAGCCAAAGTGGACATTACTTTATTGGTAGCGCACTCGGGGTTAATCTGGGGCGTTACATTGTTAACTGATTGTTATTGTCTTTATGAGTCGGGAATCGGGCACTTTCGTTGCTGATCTCTCGGAATATTGAATGATGATTATTGATTACGGGAATCAGGCACTTTCGCTGCTGATCTCTCGGTTTATTTACATTGAGTCTCATTGTTGTGAGCTTTGATAATGTTGTGTCACCTCGGGAGGCATCCTAGGCTGTGGGCACAATTATCATGGCTAATCCCTATCTCACATGGGCGGAGAGGCCTGGGGTGTGCGTCTAGGTCAAGGTACTTCAGGGTTATATCACTGGGTTTGGAGGAGTTGAGGAGCATTGAAAATGGTGTATGGAGTTTCATCTGCAAATGTATCGTATCCTTATTGTGTGTTTACTGTTATTGCTGTTGTTGTACTTATAATGTTAATGAAGTTTATTATGTGTTTACTTCTCAAAGGATGATTTCCAAGGAGTATAGTAAATACTGTTAGAGATCTATCGAATCCTCACTGGGCTTGTTTTATATAAGCTCACTCTCAATTATTGCATGCATACAGGTGTTACCGATTCAGATTACGGGTACGTGCCTCCAAAAGAGGATAATGTGCCATATGTGGATGAGTCCTATGTGCCAGAGTCTTGTCCTTGATATCTGATGTTGTACTTTTTTGTTATCTTGTATATTAAAACTAGTTGGTTTGTATTTACTTAGAAGTTTATGATGTATAAGATGTTGTAAAGATAATGGATTAAATGTTGTTAGTTTAGTAGTCTTGTTTTGGAAAATGATTAGGCTACTAGATTGGTTATAATTTATTTTGGGAAAAATGTATGTTATATAGTAAATGTATGATGTTGGAACGGAGGCGTATAACTTATGTATGCAATGGTAAAAGAATGTTTAATGTATATTGTGGTTGTGTTGTTTAATTGTTGAATTGTTTGTGGAGTTGGTTGCATGAGTTGCGAAGAGGTTGGTTTAGAGCCTCGGTGTCCTAATTACTGTCGTTATACTGCCAAAATTCCGTTACGTCCTGACTAATTGTAGGAGGGGTCAAGTTAGGGCATGACACCGTATAGAGCTCGTGTGCATTTCATATAATTTTGCATCATTTAATATGCATTTATATCAATTAATGTGCATTTACATCGTTTATCGTGCATTCATCTCATTTTATATGCAACTACATTTATTTACGTGCATTTGGGTATGTTACATATCGTAGGCATTAATTAAATTCTACCTTATCACACTAGCTAACTAAATAATTGAGTTAGAACTAGAATGGCAAACTAGTTGATTTCACTTAGTTAGAGGGGAAAAATAGTAAATGACCTAAACCTAAAAATATGCTACCTACTTAAAACAAACAAAACACACACAATACACCACTCTACATATACCACACATGATCAGTTCACATACACACACACAAAAGGTAGAAACACACACACCCTACGATCAAAGAGAGAAAAGAGAAGAAAGGAAGAAGAAGAAGAGAAGAAGAAGAACGATTGGGCTATTTTCAACCATTCTTGAGCCTTTCTTGTTATTGCTAACTAGTTTCAACACATCTATTGCTTCTTTTGTTCAAGATCTAAGGTCAGGGATTTTCATCAAAGTTTTCTTAAAGCTCATCCAAGGATATACAATGTATATTCGTTGGTTCTTCTTGCTTGTGATGCATTAACTAAGAGTTTGATGTGCAATTTGTGTATATTGAGTTGTTGAGCTAGGGTTTTATCTTGTTCATTAGCATTTGATGATTTTGATAAGTTGAAGAAGTTGAAACATGAGTTAAATGGTGTTTTATACATGTGTTTGATGGATTGAGTTACTTACAATGAATGAAAATGGAAGTTAAGAACATTAGGGCTTAGATGGTGTCTTGAGTATTATTTGATCTATTGGTTGATTCATGAGTAATATAGCATGATTCTTGAGTTTGTTTATGTGTTTAGCAATGCCATTTGATTATATAACATGTTTGGATAATGTTTGGAACAAAACCACAAGTTAAGAGCAAAAATACAATATTTCCGTTTATTCTCGGACCTTCATCCGGAAGAGTGGATCCGGTTGAGTTACTCAACCGAATTTACTTGTTCGGATTGTTGTCAAATTTGCGCAGTATTTTTCTGGAGGCCATATCTCACACAATATAACTCTGAATTGAGTTTTGTTTGATTCTAGAACTATCTACATTCGATAAGCTTCGATTTTATACCAAAATTAGGTTATTTGGAGCTCCAAAAAAAATAGGGAAATTAACTATTTAAGTTAGGCTAATGCGGGAACATTGAAGTTGTTTGGTCGTATCCAATGGTTATTAGTGGTAGAAGTTATTGGTTAAATGGCCAACTTACAAGTTCTTGTTATTATGTGCTAATACTAAAGGAGCTTACATGAAAGATATTATAATTGTTTACATGTTTATACATTGGAATTTGTTCAAGGTTATGTATTTGCACATGAATGCATGATGTTTTATATGATCAAATGTTTGAAATAATTGTATATGATTATATGAATAGAGGCAACCTACTTTGTTGCCCTCCAAATGTGTTCCTATTGTTATCAATAATGGGCGCGGTGGTACGTACCAAACTTCATGGGCATGGTAGAGTTCGTTATCTCTGGGCAGTATCGGGCTACCAATCGGTATCGACTATCATGGACCGTGGTGTATATCCGGATAATACCTAGTGTTGGCGAAAGAGGAAGATATTGATTGAAGACTCGAGACTGGCCATTTCTAACAATGATTACTGAACCGTATCATTTTTAATATTACATGTTACCACTCCTAATAAGAGCCTTTGCCCTTGGTAAGTTGGGTTATGTATTTGATTCAATATCATGTATCACTGCTCATGTGTATAGTTCCCTTGATGGTTAACTATCATGTTGATATTCGTTTCTTGTTATTGCACGTTACCACATAACACCATTCTTGCTTGGGCTTTAGCCTTGGGGAGTTTGGATTGCATGCTTATCTTCATGTGAGATATTGCATGACATATAGTTAGTTTCCACATGTTACTCAAATGCTTGTTATTATATGAAACTTTTGCTTGCTATGAACTTGTATGCACGACATGGTTTTCTGAATGATTTCAAAATGATAAATTGTTTGTGAAAATTCCTATTCTCATTATACCTCGCTGAGCTACTTGTAGCTCACCCTTTTTCTTAACATCTCAGGTACAGTCGAGCCTACTTGTTGATGGAAGCCCCGTTAACGTGATGATTTAGATTTGCTACCTTCGTGCTCTACTTGTTCGCTCAGGGAGAATATTTTGTATCTTTGACTATTTTGCTATCTTGTTTCTCCTTTTGGATTAGAATTTGTGTAATTGATCAATTTATGACTCTTGGGGACTTAGTTGTACTAGAGGGTATACAAGTTGTAATTTGATGGATACAGGTTTGTAATTATGTATTCGAATTATGACTTTAACTTTTAATGATGGAGTTTGTATAATAAGTATTGTTCGATTTATATAACTTTTATAACTTGAATTTTAGTATTGGGTTCTTTTGTATAAGGTTGAATTATTTTACGGCTACTAGTGCCCGGGCTACTGTCTTATTCCTTAGCAGACTTAAGCGGAGTGATCTTCCTAAGCTCATGGCATCACAATCCCAAGATGTTGAGGTAAATGCAAGCTTGAACTTTATTCCGCTTTCGTGGTATCAGAGTATATAAATTAGCATTTGAAAATTGGGGTCGTGACACTAGATAAGGATTACAGTGCATTTATGGCATTGATTGGGTGATCAGTTGAGGTAGTTGTAGCTCAAATGGATTAAGAGGCAATTCGGTGTTTTGTAGTAAACGTATGTTAAAGTGTGATTTCGTATAACTGAGGCGTGCCATAAAGTGTCTAGAAGTGAGTGGTAAAGTTGGTTTGCAAGTCTCGTATCTCAAATGGAGTGGGTAGCTTGAGAAAGTTCACCAAATGAATAGTATTTTGTTGAATTAAGAGTTAATGCCTGATTCGATGCTTGTCGTGGGTGCCATAAGTGTTAGAATGACTAGATTAATGCTTGGAATTGCTAGAATATGATTTGAACTTGTAGAGAGTTGATTGAGTATAAAGAGCCTTTTTGAGCACTTTGGGTCGTGTGAGTGTATGAGTGCTTTGGAGGGCTTAGTTATACTTCATAAGTAATTGTGGAGCGTCTATAATATTTATAATGTATTTCGTTGTTAGATGGCTAGTTTTATAGTTTTGGAGTATGAAGGAAAGTTGAACTGGTTGTTACTAATTCAATTGGAATTGACTAGTTGGGTGCTATGAATGTTAATGAAGCTCGATGTGCACTCGAATTACCTAGAATAGGGCTAGAATTAATGTATGAATAGAAAATGCAATGAGGGATCATGTGTGTATAGTGTTGGTCGTGTATGTATAGATGTGTTGGATGGTGTTAGTTGTGTTGGTTAGTGATTATGAGATGTTATTGTGTTGTTTTGATGAATAGATTGAAATATGGGAGAATTATTGATCAAAGGGACTTTCGATGCTAAGTGTTAGTTATAGGTTAGAGTGAGTTCCTTGGTATTAAATGGTTATTATAAGAGGCCTAATGTGTTAGTTGAGTGAATGGATTAGAATATGGAGATTTGATTGTCAAGGGCTTATTATGTCAAGTGTTTGCTATAGTCTAAAGATAGGTTATTTGATGTTCTAATGGCATTATTGCGTGGTTCATGAGGTTAGTTGGTGTTTGTGGAATGTTTATCGTGCTTGTAGTGTAACCTCGGTATTGAATAGCCTATATCATTACTATATAATATAAAGGGTTAGTTTAATGAGTGTCGTATTGTTAATTGTTAATTTGAGTGTATAGATTAACTAGTTGTGCATGAATAGAATTGGTTGAATACTACTCTTCATGTATTCTAACTGGAGGGGTAGAGTTGATTGAAATGCGTGAGTGAATTGAGGTCTATAAAGTCTAAGAGTGGTTAATGTATGGCTTTAGTAGTTGGGTGGAAATCAGAATAGATAGTTGCTAATAGAGTGAAATGTAACGATTAGTAATGATTCTTGGAGAATGTTAAAGATATAAGAATGAGAATTAGGTGAATGTAATTATATTTTATTGTCTAGCGTCATTGATTAATTGAATTGCTTGTATAACTTCTTATGCATAGAGTTGATTGTATTATGTAGTGGTAGTTGAAGGGATTTGGTACTATTGGAGGTTCGGGGAAGTTCTTAGCTAGATTCCTACGTGTTTCAACTTTCTAGAGGTGAGGGATGCATCTTACTTGACATCTTAATTGATTTATCACTTTGTATTATAATGATTATTGTGTGCTTATCGGTATATGTACTTATCGCATTGTGTGTTATAATTGCTATTGGTTTATTATATTATCGTATCTTATCTATGGATGCGCAACCTTATCATTCGCACAAATGTGATGAGCCTCACTGGGCGGCATATGGCTTGCCAGAGTTGGTTGCTCTAACTCAGTAGCTATTCCCACATTCGCCAAGTCCGTAGATTGCCAAGGGATGCTGGGTCGTAGGTATCGGGTACATCTGGAGTACCCATTGGTGTTTGGGATGCCGGTATATCGAGATTGAGTTCGTGGTTTGTGGATCGTGGTTCGTGATTTG
This sequence comes from Ehretia macrophylla, assembly GCA_037974665.1. Lineage (NCBI taxonomy): Eukaryota > Viridiplantae > Streptophyta > Magnoliopsida > Boraginales > Ehretiaceae > Ehretia > Ehretia macrophylla. Next base: position 74,058,239 of record CM075779.1, read on the forward strand.
AGGATTGGAGTGATAAGGGTTATCGATCATATCCTTTTAAAAATGTGTGGTATTTTATTATATAGTTGCTCCTTTATTTGTATAGTTGTTACTTTATTTGTATAGTTGTTATACTTGCATTTAATTGTTGTATTGCTCGAAATAGTTTTCCAAACTCCCCGGTTATCTGCTTCCCTCCCTCACTGGGCAATAATGGTTGCTCATGTTAGAGATATGCCCTAATGCTACATATTTGGATGACATTTATGGGGGACATTTTGACATTAACTTGTATTTTATGGCATTCATGTCTATATGTGTGTTTTCATATTGACATACTTAGGACATTCATATTCTCCTTTTTTTGTGTATGAATGAGTCCCTAGTTTTCATTAAAGAAATGTATTCTAAAATATTTTAGAATATGTTGGCGTATTTCCTTAATATGATAAATATTTAAAGTATTCATAGTCCTTAGATTATTTGATCGGGATTTCAATAATCTATTACGGACTATCACATGTGTTGTTACCTTTTGATTAACATATGAATGTTAATGATAAAGGATGGTGAGTCACGTGACATAACAGTATATGGATGCGATTAACAAACATGTGAGTGACTATTAGTTGAACAGTTCACTAAATGTGACGTGAATAACAAATTTCATGACTTTGGATTAATAATTTGTTATTCGTTGCGATTGTACATGTAATCCTGAGACTTGAGACATTACCGCTGTCATATGTATTGGGGTTTGATTCTAGTATTTGGACAATGATTGTCTCGACAAACGAGATGAGATACGTCTTTTCGTAGTTTCATTCGTCTGGTATAGTGATTGACAGGTAGTGGTCAAGATAGGACCCATTAACCTCTGGCGTGAGGTGATGTCCTATGCGATCAAAGTTTGGTGGTTGAATGAGGAAGTCCTTGGCCAAGGCATGAATGATGGAAATGGGTTTTTTTTCATGTGTCATCTCTCATTACATCAATTACATCTATGTATAGCATTGAGTTTATGAACTTAATCGTATCATGGTTCTTGCTCGACGGGACAATTAATGGAAGGATTGGATTGCACGATAATCGGCGACCATAAATAGTTCATTTAAATAAGATTTCATTGCTTTATAAACTGTCTTGATACGTTGGTAGCTAGAACGTCACTCAAGAACTCTGAAGGTGTTTTGAGAATGACGGGAGATATTCTCTAAACAAATCGAATAGCTCGATTAACATTGAAAGTGTTCAATGTTTCTTCAGTGCTATATAGTGGTAAATCTAGAAAGTCACACACATTCGAGCATCATGAATCAGGTTTTTGTAATGGGCTTACAATGAGTTAGGAAACATTAAGGAGTTAACATTGTTGTGTTTGGTCATTAAGGTGTAATGGGCCAAAAGTATAATTATTGAAAGTATTAGGGCCAAAGTATAAATATGAAAAGTTAGTTTCCAATAAATTAATCTAATATTGATTAGGATTAATTTAATTATATGTATATTTACATATATATATATATATATATATATATATATATATATATATATATATATATATATATATATATATATATATATATATATATATATATATATATATATATATAATTAACAAAAGAAGATGAAATCTTCCATTAAAATAAGTCGATGGAAGATGACATCCAATGGCCAAGATTTGATCTTGATCTTAAATCTATGGCTAGGATTAATGCTTGGCAAGTTAGTAGAGAATTACATATTCTTCCACTATAATATTCAGCCCAATAAATATAATATATATATATATATATATATATATATATATATAATAATAGTTACACAAGACACAAAGTTGCATAGGAGACATAAATGTATGGAAAGCTACAAAGTGCATTACACAAGAATGCCTAGAAAGCTTGAATGCATTGAAGGCTACATATGCATCAAACACAAGAGTGCACAGAGATAATATATGCATAGAAAACATGTAGAGAAGAGAGAGAAGACACATTGCAACACATAGTGGAAAAATTCTGCATAATTTTTCTCTTCATTCTCTTCTTCTCTCCTTGTATTTTCAGCCAAGAGGTGTAGTCTTGGGAAGCCTTGTTCTCTAGCATTCTACTTTCATGTAAGCTCATATTTCCACCTAAATAGATAGCACAAATATTTGGTTTTGTGGAGAAGAACTCGTGGATGCTTGTGTGGACCAACTAGAGCCCTTGTGCTTTCAAGGGGTGGTGTCTTCAATCAAGTGAGCAAAATTTCAGATTTGTGGCTTCCTTGAGTTGTCTACAAGAGGTATATTCTTCTTTTGTCTCTTGTTCGTTCATATATATGCTTATATATGTTGTAGAAATGTTGATTACATGGACTAGACATAAGGCATTATAGTGAATACAAATGTTATATAATGCTGGAATTTTTTTGAAATTGACGTTTTGCTTCCGCTTAGCTTATATAGATGTTGTGATTCACCTATTGCAATGGTCCTTTCAAGTGGTATCAGATCCTAGGCTATGTAGTCCATGTAATCACATATATGTATGCTTAAGGTTTCTAGAGTTTTGAGCACAAGAGAACTAAAACACAATCTTTGCATGTTTGATGCTTAGAAGTTTTCTGAAAAATGTTTCTGCGCACTATTTTTGCGTTACTGTTTTGACATAGTAAATGTTGTTGTTTGGGGATGATTTTTGGGTATGTTATGCTATAGAGATAGTAGAACATTTCATCCTCTAATATGCATCTCCTAATTTCGTGGTTAAGATTTTCATTTTTAGCAAAATCAGTAAGTTCACTGATTCTCGCATTGGACTGGACAATTTTGTACAGTTGTGTTCCGAGAGGCATAACTCAGTCAATTTAACTCCGAATTGAGTTCGGTTTGATTCTAGAACTATCTACACTCAAAGAGATATATCTCTGTAAAATTTCAGAATTTTTGGAGATCGGTAGATAGGCTAACCGAATCAATATAGTTAGTTCATGTGCTGATAGATTTGTGATGGGTCATAAATTAAAAGCCATGACTATGTGATTGGATTTTGGTTAAGCCCAATGGACTTAAAAATCAATGGGCTTTAGTCTAATAAGAGTAGATTAGGTTGTTTTCTTAGTTAAGATTAAAATGAGCCAAGGAACTCAAATTGGGCCATGAAATGATAAATGATTTGTATTGGGCCTTATTCAACAAGTATGTGCTTAAAATTGGTTTTATCTAGTTCTTTTGTGTTGTTTAACATGAGATGTTAAAATCTCAAGATATGAAACTTATTGCAAACATGCTATCATTTATTTTATGTATAGGATACATTAGTTTATGTTAGCTTGCTTGTTTAGCTTTCTTGAGTTTATGTATATGATACATATCTCATGCTTTACGAGCTTTGATCTTACATTGTGATGTTAGATGTTGGATGATAAATGGTGATTTGATCATGGACTTGGTTAGTGAATGGTTAGTTGGTTGTAATTTCATTAGATGGCATTGTAACTAATTCTATCATTCATTAGCATGTAATTGAGACATAAGTCTCATTTTATTTTCTTGCAATTGAGAGAAATTTGTAGTGAGACATAATGTATGTAATTTCCTCAAGAAGTTTGCAAGAAGACCATTGGAGGGTTTCAAGGAGTTGGAGGTACTTTGGATCATTGAGGAAAATCAAGAAGACAAAACCAAAGAAGACATAAAGATGTGCTTGTTTAGGTTTTAGTTTTGTCTTGATTTGATTCATAGTCCAAGTCCATGATCCACCATGATGTATGATTTTGCATGTATGTTTATTTATTTGCCTATATGTGATGTATGCTTGTAAATGAACTAATGTGCAAAGTGAGACCTAATTAAATGCAAAATCTTCCTACGTGCAAACATATTAGATTGTAAAGCGGTAAAAGTGTTTATCGTTGCCCTCCACTATCCTAGGTTTTATTTGCTCGATTGGGTATGTCTTGGCTAACCCAAATGTAGGAAGACATATTCCATGAAAGTATTATGTTTACCTAGCAAGCCTATTGATGTTGTGTTGTTCCAATATCACGAGGCCAATAACACACTAAAGTTGAGGTCCGGGATTCATATTGTCGCAACACTGTGATGGTGGGTGTAATCTAACTAGATCACGTTTCCAATAATGTACCAAAGTTGAGGTTACGGTGATTTCGGGCAAAATGACCATATCCTATATAGTGATATTGATAGTAATCGTTGCTAACTCTTTGTATGTATATTCCAATAATACACCAAAGCTGAGGGGTATTCATATTAAAGAGAACTATCGTCACTTATTAATAAGTCTTTAATTAGATTCACGATCTCATTTAGGAAGTGTGGGATTCGATAAAATTAGTGGAAGGTATTATTTAATTAAAGGCCAAATTAAATTTTTTAACAAGTTTATGTCAACTAGCGATCTTATTTTCTGCATACGTTTATGACTACAACAATGAACCCATCTTTAATTAACTAGACTATATATATCGTGTAATCGGACCAATTTTTTGAATTAACGATTTTATCTAAGAATGGTTCTTAGAAACTTAATCAACTCTTAGAATTGTATGCTCCGTTATTTTTCATCTTGATAAAGTATAAAAACGAAAAGTTTTAGTACTTATGGTTGATGAGTAAAACAAGTTAAATATGCTAAGGAATTGTATTCTTTTATAGGTTGCATATAGGTATGCAAGATGTAAAGAATATAATTCAAAACTAACAAATGGTTGTGTGATAAGCATATTTAATAGCATGATATTATATATAAATGGAATTCATTCTCATAATTGTATTTCCTCTTTGGTTAGTGGTAATGCAAAAAAGAAAGGCAAAGAAAGATGATTTATATTAGCTAGTGGGAGCATGTCTAAGAAGAAAATTAAGGATTGTATAGGCATGTGTGAAAGGTGTTTTCATAGCCTAAAAACTGGACATTAAAAGAGGTTTTAATCCAAAGTATCTTTATAGCTTGAATGTCAAGGGTGTAAAGCTACCATGAATTATAAATCTTCTTTTATTATGATTAGTACTCCTTTGAGTTTTTGATTCTAGTAAAACATTAGTGTATGTGTTCGAGGATAGAATCTTAATCACAGTAGTACGCTTTTGGAAGCGTGTAATGTTTCCAGTGTTAGTAAATGAAACAAAGGTTGTTGCGTTAGCTAAAGACAATTTGTTTGGATGCCTTCTGGATATATTTTGTATTTTAAGGGTCATACCTAAATGTTGTTAGGAATAAAATGTATATTCCTAAAGCTTGTAAAAGCGCATTATGGTGTAGTCTCTATTGTCTTAATATGGATGAAATAACGTATTACAAACATATTGTTAACCATTATAACCATCCACCAAATTTGAAGATCACTCAAATAATCCAAATCAATTGTAGTTTCTACATGATTAGGTTGTTCTAATAATAAGATGATGATTAGGTTGGTTTGATCAACTTATGCATCTTATTTATTGGAAAAGTAACCAAGTCATCCTTTGTTTGATAAAGGATTAGAACTACTATATTGTTTGTTTTAGTACATGTTGATGTATATGGAGCTATTTCAGAATAGGCTCATATAGGAAAATAATATTAGTGCCTTATGATCGGATCATGAAGGTCAAACATTTAAGTACTATTTTGTTTGAGTATCCCAAAATTTTGATATAGTATTGAAATTAACAATGTCCGATGTACCACAATTAAATAGGGTTTTCTTAGTGAAGACTGTACTTTTTTGGACATAGTACATTTGTTGATTAGTTTGACTAATCATTCTATTTATTTGTGGGTCATGCTTTCTTTAGTTTAATATTATATTGAATAGTAAATGCCTACTATTGCTAGAACTTTATATTTGATATAAGTTAGATAGCAACCAAGGATTAATTATGTTAATTTTGGTTTGTCCTACTTTTATTGAAAAGTTTTTAAAAGACTAGTGGGAGTTTTGGTTAAAGGTAATTTTATAGTATATCCTAGTTTTGTAGGATATAATTTCTATTTATTGATTAATGTCTATTAATCTATTATATTGTAATCTTTCTTGAAGAAAAGGTTTTGTTCTAGAAGATGTTATTTTTTAATAAAATAGAAATTGATGAAGTGTCCTCTAAAGCTATAAAATCACCTAGACCAAAGTAATGAATCTATTCAAAAAGGTCCAGCATGTATCATCACACAAGATCATTGCAAATCTAGTAGTGTATCTCACACTTAAAAGGAATAGATGGATATCTTTTTGAGATGCATAAACATTGTTTGTATATTTGAGATAATGATCAATTAGTTGATCCTACGACTTACAAAGAAATGATATATTTGATATCGACTCCAAGAAACTATATAATGCAAAGCATAATAATTAGACTCCATATACTTTAGCTTAATCTGGATATTGATCTCTGAGATAAAGGTAGAAGTTAATAGAAAAAGGTAATGACCTTTTATAGCTATATTGGTTTCTGAAAGATATCATCAAAGCCAAAGGGTTGACTACGATGAAGTCTTTTTACCAATAATTGTGCATAAGTCTCTTTTTATTATGCTAGGCATTATAGCACATTGTGTTACTATATTAATGATTTAGATCAATGGATATGAGTAACATTTGCGTACTTGATAAATCCACTTGTGGATTTTTAAATAAATTTCTTGGAATTGTTTTGTCTAATTCAAATGAGATTACAGAGTTAGATTTCATTTAGATTGTGGATGAGCCTTATGATTGCAGAAGAATAGTGGGAGCGCATCTACTTTTCTGTGACTGCATTAATGATGACTTGAATATCATGATTGATGATATGTGTGTTGTGATATTAATTAAAGTCTAGTCATATTAAATGTTCTCCATATGGAACATGTCATTTGTATCTTGTAAATTTGTAGCTGTAATGATAGTACAAATAGATTACTCAGTATATTCCTTAGATTGTACATAAGAGTGATTTTGAAGGAGTTCAAGAGATTCTAGTTGTGTAGCAAATTTGTTTTGAAGTTATAGTAACTTCACATTTGCTATACTATGTACAAGACTTGATATTGCATAAACTGTAAAGTGTTACGAGTGATAAAATATCAGTCCAATCCAGGTTTGGGAATGGTGGATTGAATTGAAGTACATTCTTAAGTACTTAGGAAGCACTAAAGATATATTTTAGTTCATGGAGGAGGTAAATTCTGTAGTGACGGATTTACTAGTTCAGATTCTTAATCTGAATCTTATAATAGAATGTCTATGTTAGGGTTCACGTCTATTTGTAGTAGGAGCTCAGTAAGTTAGAAAGGTTCTAAGAAAACTGTCGATTCCATTACATAACTCATGTCTTTTGTGATATGTAATATTACGAAAGAAGTTGCTTGGATCAAGAAAATCATACGAGTTGGTTATGGTTCCTATCGTTAAGTTGTGATGCTTTTGTGTTACGACTATACGGAGCTACTGCACAAGCTTGTGGAACCCAGGTCTCACTGTATGTCCAAACATTTGGAAAGTTGTTTCCATCTTCATGCGTTGTATCTGTAGCCAATAATCATATTGAGGTATGTCTTTGCAGAAAATAGCCACATCTCTTAATGTAGCTGATCTACTAACCGTAGCTATGAATCAATCACAGCTAGGTCATCATTTTGAGAAGATGGATATGAGATACCATTATATGTACTGCTAATACTATGTAACATAGTATTAGTGTAAGTGGGAGATTGTTAGAGATATGTCCTAATGCTACATATTTGGATGACATATATTGGGGAATTTTGACATTAACTTGTATATTATGGCATTCGTGTCTATATGTGTGTTTTCATATTAACATATTTAGGACATTTATATTCTCCTTTTTTCTGTGTATAAATAAGTCCCTAGTATTTTCATTACAGGAATGTATTCTAAAAGAGTTTATAATATGTTGGCGTATTTCCTTAATATGATAAATATTTAAAGTATTTATAGTTCTTAGATTATTTAATCGGGACTTCAATAATCTATTACGGACTATCACATGTGTTGTTACTTTTGATTAACATATGGATGTTAATGATAAAGGATAGTGAGCCACGTGCCATAACAGTATAGAGATGCGATTAACAAACATGTGAGTGACTATTAGTTGAATAGTTCACTAAATGTGATGTGAATAACAAATTACATGACTTTGGATTAATAATTTGTTATTCGTTGCAATTGTACATGTAATCCTTAGAGTTGAGACATTATGGCTATTATATGTATTGGGGTTTAATTCCAGTGTTTGGACAATGATTGTCTCGACAAACGAGATAAGATACGTCTTCTCGCTGTTTCATTCGTCTGGAATAGTGATTGACAGGTAGTGGTCAAGATAGGATCCATTAACCTCCGGCGTGAGGCAATGTCCTATACAATCGAAGTTTGGTTGTTGAATGAGGAAGTCCTTGGCCAAGGCATGAATAATGGAAATGGGTTTTTTCCATGTGTTATCTCTCATTACATCAATTAGATCTATGCATAGCATCGAGTTTATGAACTTAATCGTATCATGGTTCTTGCTCGACGGGACAATTAATGGAAGGATTGGATTTCATGATAATCGACGACCATAAATAGATTCATTTGAATAAGACTTCATTGCTTTATAAACTGTCTTGATATGTTGGTAGCTAAAACGTTACTCAAGAACTCTGAAGGTGTTTTGAGAATGACAGGAGATATTCTCTAAACAAATCGAATAGCTCAATTAACATTGAAAGTGTTCAACGTTTCTTCAGTACTATATAGTGGTGAATCTAGAAAGTCACACACATTCGAGCATCATGAATCGGGTTTTTGTAATGAGCTTACAATGAGTTAGGAAACATTAAGGAGTTAACGTTGTTGTGTTTGGTCATTAAGGCGTAATGGGCCAAAAGTGTAATTATTGAAAGTATTGGGACCAAAGTATAAATATGAAAAATTAGTTTCCAATAAATTAATCTAATATTGATTAGGATTAATTTAATTATATGTATATTTACATATATATATATATATATATATATATATATATATATATATATATAGATATAATTAAAAAAAGAAGATGAAATCTTCCATTAAAATAAGTCAATGGAAGATGACATCCATTGGCCAAGATTTGATCTTGATCTTAAATCTATGGCTAGGATTAATACTTGGCAAGTTAGTGGAGAATTGCATATTCTTCCACTATAATATTCAGCCCAATAAATATATATAATATATATAATAATAGTTACACAAGACACAAAGTTGCATAGGAGACATAAGTGCATGGAAGCTACAAAGAGCATTACACAAGAATGCCTAGAAAGCTTGAATGCATTGAAGACTACACATGCATCAAACACAAGAGTGCATAGAGATAATATATGCACATAAAACATGTAGAGAAGAGAGAGAAGACACATTGCAACACATAGTGGAAAAATTCTGCACAATTTTTCTCTTCATTCTCTTCTTCTCTGCTTGTATTTTCAGCCAAGAGGTGTAGTCTTGGGCAGCCTTGTTCTCTAGCATTCTACTCTCATGTAAGCTCATATTTCCACCTAAATAGCTAGCACAAATATTTGGTTTTATGGAGAAGAACTCGTGGATGCTTGTGTGGACCAACTAGAGCCCTTGTGCTTTCAAGGGGTAGTGTCTTCAATCAAGTGAGCAAAATTTCTTATTTGTGGCTTCCTTGAGTTGTCTATAAGAGGTATATTCTTCTTCTATCTCTTTTTCATTCATATATATACTTATATATGTTGTAGATATGTTGATTACATGGACTAGACATAAGACATTATGGTGAATACAAATATTATATAATGCTGAAATTTTTTTGAAATTGACGTTTTGCTTCCGCTCAGCTTATATAGATGTTGTGATTCACTTATTGCAATGGTCCTTTCAGCTCATTCCTCTTTTTTAAACATTTCAGGATTTGAGTTCTTTAGAGTTTGAGAAGATGAAGGCTCAAGAGTTTCCTTGCATGGTTGTGCTAGCTTGGCTGCTTGTAGATCAATGTGGATGTTGTGTAATTTGTATGTTAGAATATGTATCTATTTTAGGGCCTTAGTGCCTCGTATGCTTCAGTGATTGTATTGTATGTGTGGAGTTGTTGTTTTCTTGTTTAAAGTTGAAGTTAAGTTGCTGGTTTGTATAAGTTTAAATTAAGTTGTTAATTGTAATAGGTTGTATGATATTAGCTTGTGGATGTTTGGAAGGAACATAATTTATAAGTTAAATAAGTAGGAAATATTATAGTGGTAAGATAAGCGGAATTATGATTATAGCTTGCTAGTAACTATAGAGATAATGCATGTATGTTTATTTTTGCTAAGTAGAAAGACTCGGATGGCCTTAGAAACTTGAGTATGTTATCATGCGAATGTTATATAGTGTTTTGAGGATCAATTCTTTTGAGTGCAGGTATGTGGTTAGTTCTATAAACAGTGGAGACTCCGTCCATTTTTTTCTCATTTTTGGTGCCCAGGGTTAAGGTCGGGTTAACGTTAGTGAAGTTAATAGGAGTCTTGACTCCGTGAGGGGTCGGGGCGTGATAGATGGTGTGAAACCCCACTTTTCTGTCTTATCTCATTTTGCGTGCTTTAATCTCGTTTTGCGTGAATTAACCTGTCTACGTGTTATGTGACTTAGAATGTGGTAATTTTAGTATCAATACTCCTACAACATGCTAAATGTGCATTCAGGAAATTTTCATAAAAAACGGAGTCAGAAATTTTATCATCGATTTTTAGTGAATAGTATTTTCGAAACACGTCTGCTAAAATTTTGAAACTGGTCTTCTTAACCCTTCTAGACCTAGTCCACGGACTTTAATAGACCTGTGTTTGATGAAATCGGATTTCAAATCGGCTTAGGAATTTATTAGGGTTTTTACACCGACTTTTGCAAAAAAATCGAGTTTTAAGCCGACTCAGGTGAAATTATTTGATTGTAAAACTTCTTATCACCTAAAAATAACCTACTTGAGCTATCTTGGGTGTTGAATAATTGTTTTGAACTTTGGTGATCAATAAAATGCATTTAAAGTCAAGAAAACACTAAAAATACTAAAGTTTCAACTTTGACTTTCATTTAACTTGTTGACTTTCATGCACATATCACCAACACACACTCACAAAGCACAAAAACACCCACAATTTCACACACATTGCCGAGAGGAAGAAGAGAGAAAAGAGAAAAGAGTTTTCAAGGTTTTCAAAGCAAATTTTCAAAGAAAAACCTAGTTTTTGTCCGTAGAACTTCGTGCTGAGTTGGATTCCGCTTGTTGGGCACGCATTGCACGCATACCTAGGCTTTTATCGCATCAAAGGTGAGAGAAAAATTCTGGATCTCAAAACTCATTTTTATGTTTTTGCTCATAGCTGCATTTTGAACCATTAGAATGTTAATCTGATGTTAGATTATTGCTCCATGCATGCTAGGGATCGTTTATGTGTATTACTACGAGATTTGAGCCATTGTAGCGAAATTATTTATTTTCGGGTATTTAAAGTGGATAGAATGGCTTTTTGAGGATTATTTTGAGTTGTTGTGGTTGGAATCGATTGCCGTCGATTTCTAAAAGTTTGTTAATTACGTGGTAACGCCATTATAATGCCGAATTTTCAATTGCAATGTTTGGGTGAAAATCCAGAAATTTCAGCCTAGGTACCTTGAGGTTTTAGGGTTGTTGGGCTTGATTTTGAGGTGTCTTGGTTGGTTTCCGAGAGGGCTAATGTAGTTGATCGAATGGGTGAGTGTTTGAAACTGATTTGGAGTTGTTTGGATTAGTAGAATGTAAGATATGATTATTTGAAGTTTAGGTTATCTTTCTTTAAATTATTGAATTGAGCCTTAGTTGATCGGGTGTGGTTTGAGTGATTGAATTGTGAGTTGTTGATGGGTAAACTAGGGTTTGATTGTGTGTTTAATGCATGTTCGGTTGGATGGCCTACTTTGTCATCTAACTTAGTTATTTGTTGTTAAATTGATTATTGATGTTATTATGATGATAATATGATTATTGATGATGATTGATGATTGTTGATTGATGATTGATGCCGGGAGGTAGGCAATTCTGCTAGACTGTCCTCCTGTGAATGATTGATGTTTATTATTATTGTTAAGTCTTTGGTATGTGTGTGCCACCTCTCGGGCAGTATCGGGCATTCGGGTTAATAACGACATGACTACCAGAGACTGCCTCCAGCTCGCATGACGGAGGTGTCATGGAGGGAGAGGTTATTGGGGTACCTCGGGTGCGTGAGTTTATGGGAGTCACAAGAAGGCTGTTATGATCGTGATGGTGATTGGAGCTACACCAACTAGTGTATCCTTTATTGAATGGTCATTATAGATTATGTGATGATAGTATTATTGATATTATTGTGTGTTTACTTGCTCAAAGGATTAAATCCAAGGAGCATAGTGAATACTGTAGAGATCTATCGGATCCTCACTGGGCTTATTTTATATAAGCTCACTCTCTATTATTGCATGCTTCCAGCTGTACTTTCGCAGGATTACAGGTACGTGCCTCCTAAAGAGGAAAATGTGGAAAATGTGCCTTATGTGGATGAGTCTTATGTTCCGGAGTCTTATCCTTGATGTTGTATTGTTTTACTATCCTGTAAATTAACTTAGTAGACTTTTATATGCTTTGTAGTTCATAATGTAAAAGATGTTGAAAAGATAATGAATTAGTTGATGTTGTCTTAGTAGCCTTTCTTTTGTTTATGATTAGGTTGCTAGATTAGCTCAATATGATTTTGTAATGTATATTAAGGTTCATGTATTATGTTGGAATGGAGGCATATAACGAGGAATGTCATATTATGATGTATGTTGTTATTTTATTGAGGAGTCGTTTGTTGTATGGTTTGTGGAGTTGATGTTTGATGTTCTATTGAGGTTGGTTTAGAGCCTCGGTATCCTATTTACTATCGTTATACTGCTGAAATTCCGTTGCGTCCTGACTGATTATAGGAGGGGTCGAGTTGGGGCGTGACATTTAAGTGGTATCAGAGCGCATGTTAGTTGTCAGCCGGGGTATTCTCGGAATATGGGTAATGGTCTTAGCATGAAAGTATGTATGAAAAGAAAGAAAAGTGATCTATGTATTAATATGATTAAATGATTAAGTGATTAAGTGATTATGTAATTTAGTACTTATGTGACTATGTGATCAATTTGTTTATGTGTTTTATATGACTTTGTTGTTTATGTGCTAATAGTTGTTCATAACCTGTTTACGTGCTATAACCTATGCTAACTCTTTGATTAGTAGAATGACGGGCAAACCGAGAACCAGTGGTAGGCCTGAGATGACTGATGAGACTCCTGGTAATGCGGCACCGGGCCGTGATAGGGGTGATGACCGTTTGGGGGCAGCTATGGAGAGGATTGCTGAGTTAATGGTCAGACAGGCTCAGTTGATAGCAGGGCAGGCTGCCCAGACTCAGGCTTGGCAGGCTCAATTGTTGAATGTGCAGGGTGGAAACCACGGGTGTGGTACCCTGAAAGAGTTCTTAGGGTATCATCTACCTAGATTTCAGGGGGAACCTGATGATCGGAAGGCAGAAGCGTGGATTAGTAAGTTGGAGAAGATTTATGATCCTCTTGACTATACCGATGAGCAGAAAGTCTCCTTTGTCATGTACTTGTTAGATGACGAGGCAGAAGAATGGTGGCACACAGTGAGAACTAGTTGGGCGACTCAGGGTATTCCGTATGTTTAGGGTGCCTTTCTGTTGGCTTTTCGGGCAAAGTATGTCCCGAGGATCGTGAGGGAACGGAGAAAGGCAGAGTTTCTAGCCTTAGTGCAGGGAGATGCTTCAGTGGCTTAGAATGAGGCCACCTTTACTCGATTGTCCCGTTATGGACCGGAGTATGTGGCTGATGAGGAGCGGATGACTCATAGATTCATGTTGGGGTTGAGGCCCGAGATTCAGGATGTGATGGCTCTGAATCGGTATGATGTATTCACTAAGGCCTTTGAGACAACTTCTAGACTAGAGAAGAGGAAAGGGGATCAACTTGTTTCTAGTCAGCCCAGTAAGAGGCCGTATCAGCCGCAGTATCAGCAGAGTATGTATAGGCCTCCAGTACAGCAGGTTATGTACAGGCCACCAGTTCAGCAGGGTTCTTTTAGGCCACAGGGGCAGTAGAGTTATTATCGGCCTCAGTTTCAGCAGGGGTCATATCAGGTTCAGTCCCAGTTCAGGCCAACCCAGTCTCAGGGTCAGTACAGGCCCAATTTGGTAAGGCCTCAGCAGCAGACAGGTTCAGCTGTTCCTTCAGCTTCTGGTTCATCCAAGGGCAGTGTTAGTGCATCATCACCGCAGTGTACACACTGCAAGCGCACGGGGCATGTGGAGGCCAATTGCAGGGTGAAAGTAGGGACGTGTCTAGGATGCGGTAGCAATCAGCACAGGGCGAGGGATTGCCCTAGGTATTCGAGGACTGAGGGTCGGACAGCGACTCAGGGTTATCAGGGCCGACCCGCGGCCAGTGCACCTCAGCAGTAGCGGGTCCAGGCTCGGTCCTACGCAGTTGAATTAGAGGAGATGCCTAAGGAGACTGCAGTTGTGGAAGGTAACTTCCTTATACTTGATCAACTTGTTAAAGTGTTGATTGATTCTGGTGCTACACATTCTTTCATTACTCCTGCTTGTATGCAACGTGTTAATTTGCAACCTGAAAGATTGCCTTATGTGGTTGAGATTTGTACCTCTTTGACTGATAAGTATGTTACTGGCCTAGTTTGTAAAGATTGTATAATACATGTTAAAGGGCATAATTTTCCTTTGGACCTTATCTTATTTCCTATCCGGGGGTATGATGTTATCTTGGGTGTGGATTGGCTTTCTAAGTATGATGCCCAGTTGAACTGTAGAACCAAGGTAGTACAGTTTCGTTTGCCAGATCAGCCAGTAGTTGAGGTAGTAGGGAATCGGGATGCAAAGACGAGTTTTGTTATCTCAGCAACTAAAGCCGTTAAGTTGGTGAGTAAGGGGTGTTTGGGTTATCTAGCTTATTTGATCAACAAGCCATCTGATAAGCTACAGCTAGAGGAAGTCCCTATTATTCGGGAATATCCCAATGTATTTCCCGAGGAGTTGCCAGGGTTACCGCCAGAGAGAGATGTGGAGTTTGTGATCAGTCTTATTCCCGGTACTCAATCTATTTCTAAATCAGTATATCGGATGGCACCAGCTGAGTTGAAGGAGTTGAAAACTCAATTGCAGGAGTTATTGGAGAAGGGATTCATTCAGCAGAGTTCTTCACCTTGGGGAACTCCTGTTTTATTTGTGAAGAAGAAGGATGGTACCTTGAGATTGTCTATTGATTACCGTGGTTTGAATCAGGTGACCATCAAGAACAAATATCCTTTGCCACTGATTGACGAGTTGTTTGATCAACTTCAGGGAGCCAAAGTCTATTCTAAATTTGATTTGAGGCAGGGGTATTATCAGCTTCGGATTCGTACGGAGGATGTTCCGAAGTCTGCCTTCAGGACTCGGTACGGGCATTATGAGTTTGTTGTTATGCCCTTTGGATTAACTAATGCACCGGTAGCATTCATGGACCTTATGCATCAGGTTTTTCAGCCGTATTTGGACCAGTTCGTGGTTATCTTTATTGATGATATCTTGGTCTATTCTAAATCTGAATCAGAGCACGAGCAACATCTACTGCTTGTCTTACAGAAGCTGCAGGAGCTTCAGTTGTTTGCCAAGTTCAGCAAATGTGAATTTTGGCTGCAACGCATATCTTTTCTTGGCCATGTTATCACACAGAGCAGTATTTCTGTAGATCCCACTAAGATTGAATCGGTGATGTCTTGGAAAAGGCCAGAGAATGTTTCTGAGGTCCGTAGCTTTCTTGGCTTGGCGGGTTATTACCGTAGGTTTGTAAAGGACTTCTCAAAGATTGCTGGGCCACTTTCTAAGTTGACTCAGAAGCAGACTATCTTTGCTTGGGATGAGAAGTGTGAGAGTGGGTTTCAGGAGTTGAAAAAGAGGTTGACTACTGCTCCAGTTCTTGCTCTACCAGAGGGGACCGATAATATGGTTATTTACAATGATGCATCCAAGGAGGGCTTGGGATGTGTTCTTATGCAGGATGGCCGAGTTATTGCCTATGCTTCCAGAAAGTTGAAGCCTTATGAGATGAATTATCCGACTCATGATCTTGAGTTGGCAGCAGTTATCTTCGCACTGAAGAAGTGGCGTCATTATCTGTGGGGCAGTAAGTTTGAGATTTTCACAGATCATAAAAGTCTGAAGTACTTTTTCTCACAGAAGGAGTTGAATATGTGCCAGCGGAGGTGGATGGAGCTTCTTGGAGATTATAATTGTTCTATCAATTATCTGCCTGGCAAGGCAAATGTTGTAGCAGATACTCTTAGTCGTAAGGTGAGTGTTTCTTGTTTGGTTGTCAAGAAATGGGAGATTCTTGAGGAATTCACTTATTGGAGACCGGAGTTGACTCAGGTTGGGGTGATGTGTTCACATCTCCGTATTCAACCTTTATTGCTGTCTCAGATCAGAGAAGCTCAGCAGCTTGATGTTAACCTTTAGAAGATCAAGGATCAGATCACAGATGATCAGTCTGACTTTAAACTGCATGAGGATGGTATTCTTCGGTTTTGGAACAGGGTTTATGTTCCCGATGAACCGGGCTTGAGGCGAGGTATTCTGGAGGAAGCTTATAATTCTAAATACACTATTTATCCCGGTGGAACCAAGATGTATCGGGATTTGAAGCAACATTATTGGTGGAATAATATGAAGAAGAAAGTTGCTCAGTTTGTATCTAGATATTTGACTTGTCAGAGGGTGAAAGCCGAGCATCAACGACCTGCAGGTTTGCTTCAACTGTTGGCTATACCACAGTGGAAATGGGAGCATATTACGATGGACTTCGTCACTGGTTTGCCTAGAACACCGAGGGGTAACGATGCAGTTTGGGTTGTCGTGGATCGTTTGACGAAGACAACTCATTTTATTTCGATGAGGATGGGAAATGAGGTTACAAAGTTGACGGATCTTTATTTGGATCAGATTGTTAGACTTCACGGGATTCCATCTAGTATTGTCTCAGATCGAGATCCTCGATTTACTTCTCGTTTGTGGGAGAAACTTCAGGAGACCTTGGGTACTCAGTTGAACTTCAGTACAACGTATCATCCACAGACCGACGGTCAGTCTGAGCGGACTATTCAGATTCTGGAAGATATGCTTAGGGCTTGTGTTCTGGACTTCGGAAAGAACTGGGAGAAACATCTACCACTTGCCGAGTTTGCCTATAACAATAGTTATCAAGCTACTATTGGGATGGCACCTTTCGCAGCTCTTTACGGTCGTAAGTGCCGTTCACCTTTATATTGGGACGAGGTAGGGGAGATGAAGACTATTGATCCGACTATCATGCCAGAGCTTCTTGAGAAGATTGAGAATGTTCAGTTGATCAGGTAGAGAATGCTTACAACGCAGAGTAGATTCAAGAGTTATGCTGATAAGCGTCGTTGGGACTTGGAGTTTGCAGTCGGAGATTGGGTTTTCTTGAGATTGTCTCCTCGTAAGGGGTTTGCTCATTATGGTAAAGGTGGAAAGCTGAGTCTGAGATTTGTTGGGCCGTTTGAGATTACCGGCAGGGTTGGTAAGTTGGCATATTGGTTGGCTTTACCGGAGAACTTCTCTAATGTCCACGATGTATTTCACGTGTCTAATTTGCGGAAATATAATCCGGATCCTTCTCATATTCTTAAGCCAGAGCCGTTACAGCTTTGTGAGAATCTGACTTATGACGAGCATCCGATTCGTATTCTTGATCAGATGGAACGAGAGTTGAGGTCGAAGAAGATTCCGATGGTTAAGGTGTTGTGGAAGCATCACGGCATTGAGGAAGCTACTAGGGAGAGACGGGATCAGATGCAGCAGCAGTACCCAGATCTGTTCAGTACATCAAGTAAGAATTTCAAGGGTGAAATTTCTTTAAAGGGGAGAGAATGTGAAACCCCACTTTTCTATCTTATCTCGTTTTACGTGCTTTATCTTGTTTTGCGTGAATTAACCTGTCCATGTGTTATGTGACTTAGAATGTGGTAATTTTAGTATCAATACTCCTACAACATGCTAAATATGCATTCATGAAATTTTCATAAAAAACAGAGTCAGAAATTTTATCGTCGATTTTTAGTGAATAGTATTTTTGAAACACGTCCGCTAAAATTTTGAAACTGGTCTTTTTAACCCTTCTAGACCTAGTCCACGTACTTTAATAGACCTGTGTTTGATGAAACCGGATTTCAAATCGGCTTAGGAATTTATTAGGGTTTTTACACCGACTTTTGCAAAAAAATCGAGTTTTAAGCCGACTCAGGTGAAATTGTTTGATTGTAAAATTTCTTGTCACCTAAAAATAACCTACTTGAGCTATCTTGGGTGTTGAATAATTGTTTTGAACTTTGGTGATCAATAAAATGCATTTAAAGTCAAGAAAACACTAAAAATACTAAAGTTTCAACTTTGACTTTCATTTAACTTGTTGACTTTCATGCATATATCACCAACACACACTCACAAAGCACAAAAACACCCACAATTTCACACACATTTCCGAGAGGAAGAAGAGAGAAAAGATAAAAGAGTTTTCAAGGTTTTCAAAGCAAATTTTCAATGAAAAACCTAGTTTTTGTCCGTAGAACTTCGTGCCGAGTTGGATTCCGCTTGTTTGGCACGCATTGCACGCATTCCTAGGCTTTTATCGCATCAAAGGTGAGAGAAAAATTTTGGATCTCAAAACTCATTTTTATGTTTTTGCTCATAACTGCATTTTCAACCGTTAGAATGTTAATCTGATGTTAGATTATTGCTCCATGCATGCTAGGGATCGTTTATATGTATTACTATGAGATTTGAGCCATTGTAGCGAAATTATTTATTTTCGGGTATTTAAAGTGGATAGAATGGCTTTTTGAGGATTATTTTGAGTTGTTGTGGTTGGAATCGATTGCCGTCAATTTCTAAAAGTTTGTTAATTACGTGGTAACGCCGTTATAATGCCAAATTTTCAATTGCAATGTTTGGGTGAAAATCCAGAAATTTCAGCCTAGGTACCTTGAGGTTTTAGGGTTGTTGGGCTTGATTTTGAGGTGTCTTGGTTGGTTTCCGAGAGGGCTATTGTAGTTGATCGAATGGGTGAGTGTTTGAAACTGATTTGGAGTTGTTTGGATTAGTAGAATGTAAGATATGATTATTTGAAGTTTAGGTTATCTTTCTTTAAATTATTGAATTGAGCCTTAGTTGATCGGGTGTGGTTTGAGTGATTGAATTGTGAGTTGTTGATGGGTAAACTAGGGTTTGATTGTGTGTTTAATACATGTTCGGTTGGATGGCCTACTTTGTCATCTAACTTAGTTATTTGTTGTTAAATTGATTATTGATGTTATTATGATGATAATATGATTATTGATGATGAATGATGATTATTGATTGATGATTGATGCCGAGAGGTAGGCAGTTCTGCTAGACTGTCCTCTTGTGAATGATTGATGTTTATTATTATTGTTGAGTCTTTGGTATGTGTGTGCCACCTCTCGGGCAGTATCGGGCTGTCGGGTTGATAACGACATGACTACCAGAGACTGCTTCCAGCTCGCATGACGGAGGGGTCATGGAGGGAGAGGTTATTGGGGTACCTCGGGTGCGTGAGTTTATGGGAGTCACAAGAAGGCTGTTATGATCGTGATGGTGATTGGAGCTACACCAACTAGTGTATCCTTTATTGAATGGTCATTATAGATTATGTGATGATAGTATTATTGATGTTATTGTGTGTTTACTTGCTCAAAGGATTAAATCCAAGGAGCATAGTGAATACTGTAGAGATCTATCGGATCCTCACTGGGCTTATTTTATATAAGCTCACTCTCTATTATTACATGCTTCCAGGTGTACTTTCGCAGGATTACAGGTACGTGCCTCCTGAAGAGGAAAATGTGGAAAATGTGCCTTACGTGGATGAGTCTTATGTTCCGGAGTCTTATCCTTGATATTGTATTGTTTTACTATCCTGTAAATTAACTTAGTAGACTTTTATATGCTTTGTAGTTCATAATGTAAAAGATGTTGAAAAGATAATGAATTAGTTGATGTTGTCTTAGGTGCCTTTCTTTTGTTTATGATTAGGTTGCTAGATTGGCTCAATATGATTTTGTAATGTATATTAAGGTTCATGTATTATGTTGGAACAGAGGCATATAACGAGGAATGTCATATTATGATATATGTTGTTATTTTATTGAGGAGTCGTTTGTTGTATGGTTTGTGGCGTTGATGTTTGATGTTCTATTGAGGTTGGTTTAGAGCCTCGGTATCCTATTTACTGTCGTTATACTGTCGAAATTCCATTGCGTCCTGACTGATTATAGAAGGGGTCGAGTTGGGGCGTGACAGATGGTATTAGAGCGTAATTAGCTCTCAGCTGGGACAAGGTCTTCGGTCTATTGGGTAGTGAACCCCGAGTGCGTGCATGTGAAGTATGTTTGTATAGATATGTGGTTGCATGTGTAATTGTGTGTTCTTGAACGAAAATGTGTTCCTATTTGTTATACTTGTGTGAAATATGAAGAATGTGCGATGTGTATAACTGTGCGATCATATGTGCACCTATAAAACTTATTTGTGCAGTAAGTGAAGAATAATTGTTATGTGCCAATATGTGACTACGTGTACTTCTGTGTAGTATATTTGTTAAGTATGTGTGCTTTATATGTTTTGCATTGCATACATACATATATTACCCCTTGCACTGGTAAGTAAAGTCTCCCCTATTAAGAGAAGATCAGAGGCCTATCTGAGTTCATGATTGGTATTCTTTTTGCGTTCATATTCGGCAATTGGAATTTGACTACGCGAAGAATCAAATAATTTTATGTGGTGGAACGAAATATCCCTATTCTTATTCCGTACTCTCTTGGAATTCTCGGAGGTGCTTTTATTGGACTTCCTATTTCTTACTGGGTATTCATACTTATTGGTCTTCTCGGGAATTTCTATTTAGAAGTCATCATTTGGCGTATTCTTTTGAATTCTTATTGGTATTTTCTTAGTACCTCAAGTTGGGATCTACGGTGGTATTTTCAATTGGTACTCATGTTTGGTTTCTCTTTGGAATTTTATGGATTTTAGTTGTGGCATTCTTTATTGGGGTTTCATTCTGCTTCCTTGCTCAGGGTTTTATATGAGACGTTTCTTTGGTCTTTTCGTTGGGAATTTCTTTTAAGACTAAGAAATTACGAGTACGCAATTTGTTAAATAAGGGAAGCGTGTGACGCCCGAGCCCTAGAGCATACATATGTTATATGTATTTGCATATATTTGTGTGCATTTTTTACTCAAAATGTTCATTTAGAATAGTTACTATTCACTAGGATTTTTGACTATTTTATTTTTCTGATTTTTAATTTTTTCCATGTTACTTGGCATTTAGAAGGCATGCGAAAAATGGAATTTCCTGCATAGCATCTCGGGAACGAGAGATAGAAAATGTTTTGTGTACCGTATGAATAGGCTTTTAAATATTTTACTTTGTTTTTGGGCTTTTTAATTAGTTGTATTTGCTTTTGCTTGACCCAAACCCATAACCCATGACCCATGACCTACCTAGCTACCCATATATACTTATAATACATACATTAGCACACAAGGGGATGAAAATAAAGAAGAGGGCCAATCGACCAAGAAAAGAAAGGAAAGAAAAAGAGAAAAAAATTGCACCTAGGGTTGATCCTTGATCTTCTCCAAGCCAAACCAAGCCACAATCTTGTTCTCCTAAGGGTCAAGGTGAGGGATTCATCTTGTTTTTGCATTTTAATGTTAAACCTTGTTTTCTTTAAATTTTATCGATTTGTATTATATTGCTTGTTTATGGTTATATATGCTTAAAATACTCATTATGCTTGTAGAGCTCTCTTTTAAAGTTATTTAACAATTTTATTGGTTAAAAATGAAAATTGATGGTTTAGGAAGATAATGAATAGTGAAATAAATAGTGTTATCTTCAAATTTTTGGGTTTTTGATTCGAATGATCATTTTGGTTAGGTGTCATAAATATTTAGAAGCCTAAATGCATCATTTAAATGCTTATTACATTGCCATAATTGATAAATTTGGATTAGGAGCTAAAGGATCATTTGAACAAAGTATTGATCGAGCACGTTTTGGGGTGTTGTATGGTCTTAGATAGGCTAGATAAGGATTGTGGTGCATTTATGGTGTTGATTGGCTGATCAGTTGAGGTAGTTGTAGTTCAAACGGACTAAGAGACAATTTGGGGTTTTGTAGTAAACGTATGTTAAAGTGTGATTTCGTATAATTGAGGAGTGCCATAAAATGTCTAGAAGTGATTGGTGAAATTGATTTACAAGTCTCGTATCCCAAATGGAATGGGTAGCTTGAGAAAGTTCGCCAAATGAATAGTATTTTGTTGAATTAAGGGCTAACACCTGATTCGATGCTTGTAATGGGTGTCATAAGTGTTAGAATGACTAGATTAATGCTTGGAATTGCTAGAATGTTATTTGAACTTGTAGAGAGTTGATTGAGTATAAAGAGCCTTTTTGAGCACTTTGGGTCGTGTGAGTGTATGAGTGCTTTGGAGGGCTTAGTTGTGGTTCATAAGTGATTGTAGAGTGTCTAGAATATTTATAATGTATTTCGTTATTAGATGGCTAGTTTTATAGTTTTGGAGTATAAAAAGCTTTTGAAGGAAAGTTGAATTGGTTGTTAGTAATTGAATTGGAATTGACTAGTTAGATGCCATGAATGGTAAAGAAGCTCGATGTGCGCTCAAATTACCTAGAATGGGGCTAGAATTAATGTATGAATGGAAACGAAAAGGGGGATCATATGTGTGTAGTGTTGGTCGTGTATGTATAGGTGTGTTGGATGTTGTTAGTTGTGTTGGTTAGTGATTATGAGATGTTATTGCGATGTTCTGATGAATAGATTGAAATATGGGAGAGTTATTAATCAAAGGGACTTTTGATGCTAAGTGTTAAATATAGTTTAGAGTGAGTTCCTTGGTGTTTATTGTTATTATAAGATGCCTAATATGTTAGTTGAATGAATGGATTAAAATATGGAGATTTGATTGTCAAGGGCTTATAATGTCAAGTGTTTGCTATAGTCTAAAGATAGGTTATTTGATGTTCTAATGGCATTATTGCGTGGTTCGTGAGGTGAGTTGGTGTTTGTGGAGTGTTCATCGTGCTTGTTGTGTAACCTCGGTATTGAATAACATGTATCGTTACTAGAGAATATAAAGGGTTAGTTTAATGAGTGTCGTATTGTTAATTGTTAATTTGAGTGTATAGATTAGCTAGTTGTGCATGAATAGAATTGGTTGAATGTTGCTCTTCTTGTATTCTAACTGGAGGGGTAGAGTTGATTGAAATGCATGAGTTGATTAAGGTCTATAAAGTCTAAGAGTGCTTAATGTGTGACTTTAGTAGTTGGGTGGAAATCATAATAGATAGTTGCTAATAGAGTGAAATGTAATGATTAGTGATGATTCTTGGAGAATGTTAAAGATATAAGAATGAGAATTAGGTGAATGGAATTATATTTTATTGTATAGCACCTTTGATGAATTGAATTGCTTGTATAACTTCTTATGCATATAGTTGATTGTATTATGTAGTGGTAATTGAAGGGATTTGGTGCTATTGGAGGTTCGGGGAAGTTCTTAGCTAGATTCTTTCGTGTTTCAGCATTCTAGAGATAAGGGATGCATCTTACTTGACATTGTAATTGATTTATCACTTTGTATTATAATGATTATTGTTTGCTTATCGGTATATGTACTTATCGCATTGTGTGTTGATAATTGCTATTGGTTTATTATATTATCATATCGTATCGATGGTTGCGCCACCTTATCGTTCGCACAGATGTGATGAGCTTCTCTGGGTGGCATAGGGCTTGCAAGAGTTGGTTGCTCTAACTCAGTAGCGATTCCCACATTCGCCTGGTCCGGAGATTTCCAGGGGATGCTGGGTTGTAGGTATCGGGTACATCTGGAGTACCCATTGGTGTTTGGGATGCCGATATATCGAGATTGAGTTCACGGTTTGTGGATTGTGGTTCGTGATTCGAGGATTGGAGTGATAAGGGTTATCGATCATATCCTTTTAAAAATGTGTGGTGTTTTATTGTATAATTACTCCTTTATTTGTATAGTTGCTATACTTGTATTTAATTTATGTATTCACGAAATAGTTTTCTAAACTCCCCGGTTATCTGCTTCCCTCCCTCACTGGACAACAATGGTTGCTCATTCTTCTTTTTCTAACCATTTCAGGATTTAAGTTCTTCAGAGTTTAAGAGGATGAAGGCTCAAGAGTTTCCTTGCGTGGTTGTGCTAGCTTGACTTCTTGTAGATCGATGTGGATGTTGTGTAATTTGTGTTTTAGAATCTGTATCTATTTTGGGGCCTTAGTGCCTCGTATGCTTCAATGATTGTATTGTATGTATGGAGTTGTTGTTGGCTTGTTTAAAGTTGAAGTTAAGTTGCTGGTTGTATAAATTTAAATTAAGTTGTTATTAATTGTAATGGGTTGTATGATAATAGCTTGTGGATGTTTGGAAGGAACATAATTTCTAAGTTAAATAAGTAGAAAATATTAGAGTGGTAAGATAAGCGAAATTATGATTATAGCTTGCTAGTAACTATAGAGATAATGCATGTATGTTTATTTTTGCTAAGTAGAAAGGCTCGGCTGGCCTTAGGAACTTAAGTATGTTATCATGCGAATGTTATATCGTGTTTTGACGATCAATTCTTTTGAGTGTAGGTATGTGGTTAGTCTTATAAACATGAGAGACTCCACCCGTTTTCCCTCATTTTTCGTGCCTAAGGTTAGGTCGGGTTAATGTTTGTGAAGTTAATAGGAGTCCTGACTCCGTGAGGGGTCGGGGCGTGACACCGGTTCCTCCTATGTCTCCTCATTCTCCTTTTTCTGTTGTGACTAGGTCTAGCCACAGAGGGAGAAGAGTCAACATGGGAAGTGGGCACTACATCCAAACCTAGTCTCTGCCAACTAGTCAGAATATCAGGCAGCTTAGACAGTGTGCACTCAATTCTATGCACATGGAAATCTAGTATCAAGGGAGAGTAAGAAGATGGTAAATACTGCAAGATCAGGTTAATTTGAAGCTAAGGATCCACGACGTAACCGTATGCCTCTAGCTGAGTCACCAAGTAAATCATCCTAAGGCAATGCTGGTTAACGTCATCTTCCTGCTTTAGTCTCATACTAAAAAGCTCTCGGGTTAACTCATATCTCATGCCACAACTATGTTCACCGAAGGATTCATTCAAAGATTGAATGATATCCACAGAATGAGTGTTTCCCTCAAAGTATCGACGTAGATCATCACTCATCGATAAAAGGACATACCCTCTGCAGCGTGTGTCATCCTGGACCCATTTATGGTATGTGATCTTATCAGCCTCAAGTGCAGTCTCATCATAAGAACGGAAGGTTCAAAGTCCAGAACATATTCAATTCTCTTAAACCGGAGAACAACTCTTAAGCTTTTATACCATTTTTCAAAGTTTGGTTCAGTTAATTAGTCATTAAGGATGGAGACTATATGATTTATAAAAGAAGCCATAGCATACAAACTGCAAAAAAGGTAAATATAAAAGAAAGTAAGATTGTAGGCTAACAAATATAAACAAAGCTATAAAATAGCTACTTCACTATTTACTTTAAATCTTATACTCCTTAAATGAGAAGGGTGAATCTATTGAAAGACTCTAAGTAGGATGACCAATTTCCTTTGATAAGACATATTTCTCAAACCTTTGTGGCTATGTCGAAATACAAGTACCAAAGGTCAACAACGCGTTGTTGTCTATTTCTTTAAATAGGCTATGGTCAACTTTAGTCCCTAAATCACTTTGGTCTCAAACCTTTGTGGCTATGTTGATTAAGTGATCTAGTTACACATCTCACAGTTATCCTACAAATTGAATCTTTATTGACCTCAGACCTTTGTGGCTATGTTGGTCGTTAGATTTTGGAAGATAACTACATCTTTATGTTCATACTAGCGATTTTAATAAAGTTATTGTGAAACATTTCCTCAAACCTTTGTGGCTATGTTGGATTGTATTCAACTTAAGTTTCATTAAACCCTAGGATGGCGAAGGACTACGATAAAACTCCTTTTACCGTTCATATCAATCTAATATTGGTTTGCACGTAGGAAGTCCATTAGTTTGTATTCTATCTCAACATATAATCATGCATTCATCATACTTCAAGCAAATAATCACAATTATAGCACATTATAAAATATGAATGCAAAGAACGGTGAATCCTAGGATAGATGAGATGGACAATCCAATCATCCTACATGCTTAGTCACACGCCACATGTACCACTCTATCCAATAGTTTATTTTGCCATTTGATGACTAGGATTGATGACGTGACATTTCATAAATTATATCATCTTTAATATATATATATATATATATATATATTACTTTTGTATATTCTAATCTCTATTAGAATAACTTTATTGAAACAACTTTTTAATATTTGTAGTTTGGCTCCAAAACTTTTATTATCTATGTTTTGACCCCAAAACTTTGTAAATACCAATCTAGATGACTCTTAACACTTTAAAGTCATTAACCACATTATACAACCGACCGGCAAACTTATTCCTAATGCTTATTAGTGTGTGACTTTCTAGATTCATAACCACATATCGTTGAGGGACCATTAAACCTCTTAATCTTTTGAGAATGTCTCCGTCATTACCCGAAATACGCTTATGTTCATGAATGACATACTAGCAACAAACGTACCATGGAAATATAAGTGATAATGAAGACTATATCCTTTATGAATCTATTTACTTTCGGGAATTATCGTACAGTCCGATCCTTCTATTAAAATGTCCCAATCGGGAAAAGACCATGAAATGGTTAAGTCCACTTTTGATTCTATGAATAGATCTAAAATGGTGAACTGAGAGATGACTACTATGGAAAAACTCATTTTCATCTATTTCATACTTGCCTTGGCCAAGGATTTCCTCGTTTATCGACCGATTTTAGATAACATAGGACATCACCTGTCACGCCCCGACCCAACCCCCAAGCTAAAGGTTAAGTCCGGACCCGACACACGGACAGAGTCTCCCCTGTACCGTGGACATTCTGAGAACCTGTAAACACTTAAACAAGGTCCCAACAATACAATACAGCTTTTCTCAATTAAACAACAAAGCTATAAGGCCATCCGAGCCTTATAGTGCACAATAATTCCAAAACACACAAGCATGCGAGAACTAGTTGACAGCATAGTCTTATAATCATAACATTCTAGGAAATCAATAAAGCAACTTAAGGGATAAAGCATTCTACATCAACTATCCACTCCCAAGCATGCAAGGAAATAGGACAAGAATAAAAGTTATTACAGTTCGTAGACTTTCAAAGCTACAACCCATCCATGTAATCTACAACTTATACAACAAGCATATACAAAGCCCTTGGGCTACAAAATAGTACATAAAGTAATCAGATGAGTCTTCCACAAAGCAACAAAATCATTAACCACCTCAAGTTATCAGACACAGCAACTAAGGTAAAGGCTCGATCTGAACTTCTTCTTCCTCAACTAAATCAACAAGCTGGGGATCACCCTCAGCGTCTCCTGAAACAGATATCGAGGTATGAGCAACCACTGTTGCCCAGTGAGGGATATAGTCCCGGGGCGTGCAATGCAACAGATAATACAATTACACAACAATAACACTTTATCAATTTAAGAATCAGTGAAACTTAAATAACCACACAATTAAAAGGATACATTTCAACAATCCCCTATACACCAATCTTCACTGGTCTTCAATCACGATCCACGAACCACGAGCACGATCACGATAAGCCGGCATAACCCCAATCACTCTAGTGGGTGTACTCCGGATGTACCCCGAATCCTACGACCCAACATCCCCTGGCAATCTCCGGACCAGGCGAATGAGGGAATAGGGCACGGAGTTTGAATATCCACCGGCAAGCCCTCTGCCGCCCAGCCGATATTCAACACATCCGCCCCGACACTATGGTTGCGCAACCACTATGCAATGCACTTAACGATGGCAAGTTAATAGCAATAATATAAGCATTAACACATATGAGGATCAACAAAGTAGGTTGACCTCGTTGCAATTAGAATAGAAGCAAATATAGAAGTTAATAAGCAGTTTACAAGTGAACATATACAAAATAAGCATAGGATTACACCAAAAGCTCCAAACCAACTTAATATCACATATAAACACTCATGAAGTCATGCCGTGGGTTTAGAAATGTGAGACAAACGAAATTGCACTTAAACCCCTTTATTTTACATACTATTTCTCTTCCAAACCCAAGTTAATGATTTCATTTTCAAAAGAAACTCTCCCAACCTTCTAACTAACCCCCAAGGTACCCTTTCAACCCTCGAACTCAATCAAATGCCCGCGTTTACCCCGAAAGCCCCAATTTCCCTCTTTTGGCTTTAAACCACACCTACATTGTCCGGGCTTCAAACAAGGGATATCAAGGTATCTATAGCACCTAGGTAGCCTAAGGAAACTAGAATTGAAGCCCGAATCCACTCGGAATCGCATTAACCCCGAAAGCCCCAACTTAAAGTCGGCTATTTTCTATTTTTAGGCGATTTAAGGGCAATGCAAGTGTACGGGGCTATTTGATTATCTTCACTAGTACCTAAGGCATCAATTAGAAGCATTAATTCAAGCCAATTCGAACAATTACACAAAACCCTAGAAAAAACGTCACTATTCACCCTAGAAATCAAACTAACGATTCTAACCGTTTAAATTGCGAAACGACGGTTCAAAAGTGTTCTCTAGCATTCATATAGATAGTACATTAGCATAGATAACATTTACAATGGCATTTAATCATATTTCCAACGATTCAAGAAATGAGCAATTATTTAAAAATGCAAAAACAAGCCATGAAATCCCTCACCACTACGCGTAGGAGCACCTAGGAACCTTGCAAACACCCTACACTTGTTGCTCGAGGCTTGGCATGGCTTGATTTGATGATTTGAAGAAGCAAAAATCCTCAAAAGGCAAGAGAAGGCTGTCGGGTTTGCTACAGTGCCATTCAGCTTTTATTTTTTTTTTTGTGTGATATATGAGCTAAAGTGGGATATGTTTTGGTTTTATAAAAGGTGGGGTATAGTTGGGCATTTAAATGGCTTCTAAAATGTGCGTTGAAAGCTTAGAAACGAGCCTAAGGTGGTAAAATATATGCTAGCTAATTAATTACCTAAGTTAGTTACGTAACACTATTCACTCTAACTACTAAAGTCATTTTCTAAACGAGCCTTCCTAACGCCTTAAGCTCAAATGCACATTTTTCCCACTACTTTTACAATTTATATGATTTAATAAAAATGCTAATTAACTAATAGAAAGTAGTTTAAAAAGCGGAGTGAATAGTAGTCACAAGTCAGTTAATAAGGCATAGAAGTAAATGCGCAAATAAGGGATGCAACAGTAATTAAATGCATGGCAAATTCTCGGGCGTCACATCCTCTCCCCCTTAAACTAATTGCGCCCACGCAATTCTTACATGATTCGGCGAATAACTCCGGATACCGGTCCCGCATCTGATCCTCTCTTTCCCATGTCGCATCCTCTACTCCATGATGATCCCACAGAACTTTAACCATCAGAATGCTTTTAGTCCTCAACTCCTGAACTTTCTGATCAACAATTCGAAGAGGTTTCTCGGTGTAGGTCAAAGTTTCACTGATCTCTAGCGGTTCCGGCTCAAGTATGTGAGAGGGATCTGGCTGATACTTCCGAAGCATGGAAACATGGAATACGTCATGAATTCTGCCCAGACTGGGAGGTAAAGCCAAACGGTAAGCCAAATCACCAACAGTTTCAGTTATCTCAAATGGTCCCACATATCGAGGACTGAGTTTACCTCCTTTACCATGCCGAATCAAACCCTTGCGAGGAGAAATTTTCAGAAATACTCGATCCCCTACAGTAAATTTCAGATCACGACGTCGTCTATCTGCATAACTCTTTTGCCGACTCTGTGCTGTAAGCATTCTTTTTCTGATAAGCTGTACCTGATCAATCATCTTGTTCATTTCAGGTAAAAGAGTAGAGTCGATAGTCTTCATCTCACCAACATCATCCCAGTAGAGAGGAGACCGACATTTACGCCCATACAGTGCCTCATAAGGTGCCATACCAATAGTAGCTTGATAACTATGGTTGTAGGCGAACTCTGCTAGTGGCAAATATTTCTCCCAACTCTTACCGAAGTCCAGAATGCAAGCCCGCAACATATCCTCAAGGATCAAGATAGTTCTCTCAGATTGACCATCTGTCTGAGGATGATAAGCTGTACTGAAATTCAAATTCGTGCCCAAAGCTTTCTGAATCTTCTGCCAGAACTGAGATGTGAATCTGGGATCTCTATCCGACACAATACTCTTTGGAATTCCATGAAGTCGGACCACGTTCTCAATATACAACTCTACCAGTTTATCAAGAGAATCAGACTTCTTTTTAGCAATAAAATGAGAAGTCTTGGTCAGTCTATCCACAATAACCCAGACTGAGTCGTTACCCCTCGAAGACCTCGGTAAATCGGATACGAAATCCATAGTAATATGATCCCATTTCCAAACAGGAATAGCCAAAGGCTGCAACAACCCTGCAGGTCTCTGATGTTCTGCTTTAACTTTCTGACAAGTAAGACATCGGGCAACATAGTCAGCAATTTCTCTCTTCATATTATTCCACCAGAAATTCTGCTTTAAATCTTTATACATTTTCGTACTGCCTGGATGGATAGTATATCTGGAACTGTGTGCCTCAGCAAGAATATCCTTCTTCAGAGTTGAATCATTCGGAATACAGATTCTACCTTTGAATTTGAGAATACCATCGTCGTGCAGTTTGAAATCCGACTCTCCCCCTTTAGAATTCTCTAAGACTTTCAACAATTGAAGATCAGCCTGTTGAGCTTCTCGAATCCTGGATAACAACAGAGATTGAATCTGCAAACTTGCAAATTGAATACCAGAATTTGAAGTACTAGGCTTCCATAAGCACAATTCTTCCATGAATTCCCAATTCGTGATAATCAAGCTAGCAACAGTAGCCTTTCGGCTCAAAGCATCAGCAACAATATTGGCCTTACCTGGAAGATAGTTAATAGTGCAGTTATAGTCCTCAAGTAATTCCAGCCAACGCCTCTGCCTCATGTTCAACTCTTTCTGTGAAAACAGATATTTCAAGCTCTTATGATCTGTAAAGATTTCAAATTTGTTGCCCCAGAGATAATGGCGCCATTTCTTTAACGCAAGAATGATAGCTGCAAGCTCAAGATCATGAGTCGGATAGTTGAGTTCATAAGGCTTCAGTTTCCTGGAAGCATAAGCAATAACCCTGCCATTCTGCATCAATACACAACCCAGACCTTCCTTCGAAGCATCACTGTAGATCACCAGATTATCATAACCCTCAGGTAAAGCAAGAATAGGAGCTGTAGTCAATCTCTTCTTCAATTCCTGGAAGCTGGCCTCACATTTATCATTCCAGTCAAA
Source organism: Ehretia macrophylla (assembly GCA_037974665.1). Lineage (NCBI taxonomy): Eukaryota > Viridiplantae > Streptophyta > Magnoliopsida > Boraginales > Ehretiaceae > Ehretia > Ehretia macrophylla. The sequence goes on from CM075779.1 coordinate 74,089,869, forward strand.
TACTGTTTTCTTCTGAGTAAGCTGAGTTAAAGGCCCTGCAATCTTAGAGAAATCCTTTACAAACCTCCGATAATACCCAGCTAAACCAAGGAAGCTACGAATTTCCGTGACAGTTTCAGGTCGTTTCCAAGATAACACAACTTCGATCTTCGCTGGATCAACAGAAATACCATCCTGCGAGATAATATGGCCAAGAAAAGCAACTTGCTTAAGCCAGAATTCACATTTGCTAAACTTTGCAAATAACCGATGCTCCTGAAGGGTCTGTAACACAATTCTGAGATGCTGTTCATGTTCCACCTCAGATTTAGAATAAACAAGGATATCATCAATAAATATGACTACAAATTGATCCAGATAAGGACGGAATACCCTCTGCATTAAGTCCATAAATGCGGCGGGAGCATTAGTAAGACCAAACGGCAAGACAACAAACTCATAATGGCCATATCGAGTTCTGAAGGCAGTTTTAGGAACATCATCTTTCTTAATCCTCAGTTGATAATAGCCCTGCCTCAGATCAAATTTAGAGAATACCCTGGCGCCTTGCAACTGATCAAATAACTCTTCGATTAAAGGCAAAGGATATTTATTTTTGATGGTTACCTGATTAAGACCCCGATAATCGATGCATAGGCGAAGAGATCCGTCTTTCTTTTTAACGAAGAGAACTGGCGCACCCCACGGTGAAGAACTCGGCTGAATGAATCCCTTCTCAAGCAAGCCCTGCAATTGAACTTTCAATTCCTGCAACTCAGGTGGAGCCATTCTGTACGGAGTCCTAGAGATAGGTGAAGTCCCCGGCAATAAATCAATCATGAACTCTATCTCTCTATCAGGCGGTAACCCGGGTAATTCCTCAGGAAAGACCCCCGGAAACTCCCTCACGATAGGTACATCATTCAATTTCAGTTGATCCCCAGGTTGATTAATCAAATAAGCAAGATAAGCCTCACAACCCTTGCTCAATAATTTAGATGCCCTAATAGAAGAAATAATAGGAGTTCCCGTAGATTTTCTACTACCAACTATTTTAAGTACAGGCTGGTCAGGCATCTCTAGATACACAATCTTCTTTCTACAATCAACTGGGCATAATATTTACTTAACCAGTCCATCCCCAATATAATTTCAAAGTCATTGAAGGGTAGGATAATCAAATCAGCAGGAAAAACACGACCTTCAATAAATATGCTACATGCTCTGCAAATAGATCTAGTAACAAACTTCGGACCCATAGGAGTATAAACCACAATCTCATGCAACAGTTTATCATGTTTCAATTTAGCATTTTGTGCACAAGTAGGAGTAATAAAAGAATGCGAAGCCCCGGAATCAATTAAAACCTTAACTGATTGATCATTAAGAAGAAAAATACCTTCTACCACGGCGGTAGTGTCCGGAAGCTCCTTGGCATCCAAAGCAAATACTCGGGCCTGGCCTCGTGGTGGTGGTACTGCAGCTGGGGCCCTGGTCTGAGAGTTCTGAGCTGATGTCTGACCCCTAGGGTTCTTAAATTTCTGACAGTCTTTAACCCTGTGCTGATCACTGCCGCAACCTGTACACTTGTTATGTTTCTTCCAACAAACATCCTCAGTGTGACCCTGACGCTGACAGAAGCTGCACTGCTGGTGACGTCTTGCAACAGTGCCTCCCGAAGGAGCTCTGTAAGTAGAGGTAGCTGAACTACCCTGCTGCGAACGGGAAACTGCTGGACGGAACTGACTCTGAGTCTGACTCTGAACTGGTCGTGCCTGAGTCTGAGTAGGCCCTGTGTAACTCTGAGTCTGTCTCGGCTGCGAACTCTGCCCAACTGATACAGCCTGCCCCTGGTACCCTTGACTCTGAGACTGAAACCGTTTACTCGATTGACTGGTCTCGGCTAATACATCGGCTTTCCGTTTCTCATATCTCGAGGCAGCTCGGACTACTGCAGCATAGTTAGGAAAATCATTTGAAGACAAGTTCAGCATAATATCTCTCCTCAAACCCATGATGAACCTCTGAATCTTCATGTCCTCCGGCTGAATTAAAGCTGGTGCATAACGGGAAAGCCGGGTAAAAGTAGCCTCGTATTGATCTACCGTCATACTTCCCTGCCTCAAGTTTATGAACTCAGTCTGTCGCCTCTCGCGGGCAACTACCGATATATACTTGTCTCGAAATTCTCGGACAAAGTCGGCCCACGAATGATGACCTCCCTCAGCTACCCATTTCTCACTGATGGTATTCCACCAATCTTCAGCATCACCCTCGAGAAGGAAAGTAGCATAAGTAATCTTCCTGTCATCATGGCACTCCAATATCGCTGCCACTCTCTCAAACTTTCTTAGCCACATTTCAGCTTTCATATCGTCCGGCTCCCCAAAGAAAGTATAGGCCCCATGATGTATAAACCGATCATACAGATTCCCTCCGGTAGGACCACTACCTCCGGCTCTCGCAGCCTGATTACCTGCAACGACCCCTGGTTGACCCTGTTGTGTAACAAACTGGGCGATAGTGTTCATGGCTGTGGCCATCGTGGCCAAGATCTGTGCAGTGCTCGGCTCTTGAACCTGCGGTGCATTTTCGGCTACCTCAGCTTCTTGCCCACGGACCCCCTCGGGTTCTCCACCAACATTCGGATTATCAGCACGACGACGAGGCCCCATCACGAATAGCTAGAATGCAAAGTGTTATGACAGGTATATATGTATATATGCAATTTATAAGTAAACATATAAAGAAAAGTCCAATTAGATTCACATAAAGTCAAGTACATAGGAATTCAAATAAATATTCCACATTCTCGAAGTAAACATAAATCACTAGATCATACTTGACATTCTAGACTCTTGATATTCTATTTCCATGCTAGCATGTTCATTCCTTATTCAAATTTCACTTAGGTCAATCAAAATCAAGGACTCATGTATTCACAAAGTCACATAACAAATCTCTACCCACAGACCGAGAAATTTAACCCGGCTTCATGCAATCTATAGCTCTGATACCACTTAAATGTCACGCCCCGACCCAACCCCCAAGCTAAAGGTTAAGTCCGGACCCGACACACGGACAGAGTCTCCCCTGTACCGTGGACATTCTGAGAACCTGTTGTCACGCCCCAACTCGACCCCACCTACGATCAGTCAGGACGCAACGGAATTTCGGCGGCATAACGACAGTAAACAGATTTCCGAGGTTCTAAACCAACCTCATTAAACATCATACATCCAATAATTCCTCAATACAAACAATAACATACAACACAACCATAATATACAATAAAACATCTTCGTTATACGCCTCCGTTCCAACATGACATACAATACCTCAACTTTATCATACATTTCAAAAGTAAGTTGAGGCACAACTACAACTTAACCATAGACGAAAGAAAACCACTAAATTAACATCATTTGGTTCATCATCTTTTCAATATCTATTACATTAAGAACCATAAGACATATAAAGTCTATTAAACTAATATACAAGACATTTAACAACATAGAATCATGGATAAGACTCAGGGACATATGACTCATCCACGAAAGGCACATTTTCCACATTCTCCTCTTCAGGAGGCACGTACCCGTAATCTTGTGAAAGTACACCTGAAACATGCATTAATAGAGAGTGAGCTTATATACATAAGCCCAGTGAGGATCCGATAGATCTCGACAGTATTCACTACGCTCCTTGGATTTAGTCCTTTGAGCAAGTAAACACACAACAACATAATAACATAAATAAAGCTATCATCACATAACTATATAACCAATTAATAAGGATACTCTATTTGGTGTAGCTCCAAACGCCATCACGATCTCAACCGTTCTTCTTATAACTCCCCATTACTCACACACCCGAGGTACCTCACTAGCCCCTTCCCTCCATGACATCTCCGTCATGCGAGCTGGGGGTAGCCTATGGCAGTCATGCCGTTATCAACCCGACAGCCCGACGCTGCCCGAGAGGTGGCACACACATACCAAGGCTCCATATTCATCAATCATCATGCAAGCATAAATCAATCAATCAATTGGGAGATCAGCAACAAGAGTGCCCGATTCTCGCATTCAATAATAATCAATCAATAACATCAATATAACATCAATATTAAATTAAACAACAAACAACGTAGTTAGATGACAAAGTAGGCCATCTAACCGGACATGCATAATATACATAATTAAACCCTAAATTACTCAACAACAACTCACCATTCATCACTCGAACACTACCCAACCATCTAAGGCATCGTTCAAGAAATTAAAGAATGACAACCTAAACTTCTAAAATTCATAACTTACAATCTACTAATCCAAACATTGCCAAATCAGTTCCTATCACTCACCCATTCAACCTACTACATTAGCCCTCTCGGAAATCCACCATAACACCTCCAAATCATGCCCGATAACCCTAAAACCCTAAGATGTCATGGCTGGATTTTCCGGATTTTCACACAAACAATGTAATCGAAAATTCGGCATTACAACAGCGCTAACACGTAATTATCAAGTATTTAGAAATCGACGGCAATCGATTTCGAGCAACGCAACTCAATTAAATCAACTTTGAACATTTTAATCAAAATTAAATACCCGGAAAATAAAAAATTATGCTATATCCGACAGAAACTCGTAGTATTAGTATATAATGATCCCTAGCATGCAAGGAGCAATAATCTAACGTCAGATTACAATTCTAACGGTTCAATCTTCATTTATACGCAAAAACACAAAAATGACATTTTGAGATCTAGAATTTTTCTCTCACCTTAGATGCGATATAAGCCTAGGAATGCGTGCAATGCGTGCCCAACAAGCAGAATCCAAGTCGGTGCGAAGTTTCACGGAAAAAAACTAGGTTTTTCTTTGAAAAATTGGATTGAAAGCTTAAGTTTTTCTCTTCTCTTTTCTCTCCTCAACCTCACGGCAATGTGTGTGTGTGTGATGGTGTTTTTGTGTTGTGTGAGTGTGTGTTGAGGACATTAGCTTATAAGGTCAATTATTTAATTAAAGTCAAAGTTATTTTAATAGGCATTTTTGTATTTTTAATGACTTTAATTGCATTTTAGTGCTCACCAAGTTAAAAATAATTATGCAACCCCCAAGATATCTCAAGTGGATTATTTTTAGGTGACAAGAAGTTTTACATTCAAAGAATTCCACCCGAGTCGGCTTAAAACTCGATTTTCGCAAAAGTCGGTGTAAAAACCCTAATAAATTCTTAAGCTGATTTTAAAACCGTTTTCATCAAACACAGGTCTATTAAAGTCCGTGGACTAGGTCTAGAAGGGTTAAAAAGACCAGTTTCAAAATTATAGCGGACGTGTTTCGAAAACACTATTCACTGAAAATCGACGATAAAATTTCTGACTCCGTTTTTGATGAAAATTTCATGAATGCACATTTAGCACGTATTAGAAGTATTGAAATCAAAATTATAACTTTCTAGGTCCTATAGCACATAAACAGGTTATATGCACGCAAAACGAGGTAAAGCACGTAAAACGAGATAAGCAAGAAAGTGGGGTTTCACACCTGTAAACACTTAAACAAGGTCCCAACAATACAATACAGCTTTTCTCAATTAAACAACAAAGCTATAAGGCCATCCGAGCCTTATAGTGCACAATAATTCCAAAACACACAAGCATGCGAGAACTAATTGACAGCATAGTCTTATAATCATAACATTCTAGGAAATCAATAAAGCAACTTAAGGGATAAAGCATTCTACATCAACTATCCACTCCCAAGCATGCAAGGAAATAGGACAAGAATAAAAGTTATTACAGTTCGTAGACTTTCAAAGCTACAACCCATCCATCTAATCTACAACTTATACAACAAGCATATACAAAGCCCTTGGGCTACAAAATAGTACATAAAGTAATCAGATGAGTCTTCCACAAAGCAACAAAATCATTAACCACCTCAAGTTATCAGACACAGCAACTAAGGTAAAGGCTCGATCTGAACTTCTTCTTCCTCAACTAAATCAACAAGCTGGGGATCACCCTCAGCGTCTCCTGAAACAGATATCGAGGTATGAGCAACCACTGTTGCCCAGTGAGGGATATAGTCCCGGGGCGTGCAATGCAACAGATAATACAATTACACAACAATAACACTTTATCAATTTAAGAATCAGTGAAACTTAAATAACCACACAATTAAAAGGATACATTTCAACAATCCCCTATACACCAATCTTCACTGGTCTTCAATCACGATCCACGAACCACGAGCACGATCACGATAAGCCGGCATAACCCCAATCACTCCAGTGGGTGTACTCCGGATGTACCCCGAATCCTACGACCCAACATCCCCTGGCAATCTCCGGACCAGGCGAATGAGGGAATAGGGCACGGAGTTTGAATATCCACCGGCAAGCCCTCTGCCGCCCAGCCGATATTCAACACATCCGCCCCGACACTATGGTTGCGCAACCACTATGCAATGCACTTAACGATGGCAAGTTAATAGCAATAATATAAGCATTAACACATATGAGGATCAACAAAGTAGGTTGACCTCGTTGCAATTAGAATAGAAGCAAATATAGAAGTTAATAAGCAGTTTACAAGTGAACATATACAAAATAAGCATAGGATTACACCAAAAGCTCCAAACCAACTTAATATCACATATAAACACTCATGAAGTCATGCCGTGGGTTTAGAAATGTGAGACAAACGAAATTGCACTTAAACCCCTTTATTTTACATACTATTTCTCTTCCAAACCCAAGTTAATGATTTCATTTTCAAAAGAAACTCTCCCAACCTTCTAACTAACCCCCAAGGTACCCTTTCAACCCTCGAACTCAATCAAATGCCCGCGTTTACCCCGAAAGCCCCAATTTCCCTCTTTTGGCTTTAAACCACACCTACATTGTCCGGGCTTCAAACAAGGGATATCAAGGTATCTATAGCACCTAGGTAGCCTAAGGAAACTAGAATTGAAGCCCGAATCCACCCGGAATTGCATTAACCCCGAAAGCCCCAACTTAAAGTCCGCTATTTTCCATTTTTAGGCGATTTAAGGGCAATGCAAGTGTACGGGGCTATTTGATTATCTTCACTAGTACCTAAGGCATCAATTAGAAGCATTAATTCAAGCCAATTCGAACAATTACACAAAACCCTAGAAAAAACGTCACTATTCACCCTAGAAATCAAACTAACGATTCTAACCGTTTAAATTGCGAAACGACGGTTCAAAAGTGTTCTCTAGCATTCATATAGATAGTACATTAGCATAGATAACATTTACAATGGCATTTAATCATATTTCCAACGATTCAAGAAATGAGCAATTATTTAAAAATGCAAAAACAAGCCATGAAATCCCTCACCACTACGCGTAGGAGCACCTAGGAACCTTGCAAACACCCTACACTAGTTGCTCGAGGCTTGGCATGGCTTGATTTGATGATTTGAAGAAGCAAAAATCCTCAAAAGGCAAGAGAAGGCTGTCGGGTTTGCTACAGTGCCATTCAGCTTTTATTTTTTTTTTTTTGTGTGATATATGAGCTAAAGTGTGATATGTTTTGGTTTTATAAAAGGTGGGGTATAGTTGGGCATTTAAATGGCTTCTAAAATGTGCGTTGAAAGCTTAGAAATGAGCCTAAGGTGGTAAAATATATGCTAGCTAATTAATTACCTAAGTTAGTTACGTAACACTATTCACTCTAACTACTAAAGTCATTTTCTAAACGAGCCTTCCTAACGCCTTAAGCTCAAATGCACATTTTTTCCACTACTTTTACAATTTATATGATTTAATAAAAATGCTAATTAACTAATAGAAAGTAGTTTAAAAAGCGGAGTGAATAGTAGTCACAAGTCAGTTAATAAGGCATAGAAGTAAATGCGCAAATAAGGGATGCAACAGTAATTAAATGCATGGCAAATTCTCGGGCGTCACATCACCTCTCGACGGAGGTAAATAGATCCTATCTTGACAATCACCTGTCAGTCTATATCACAAGACTAAAATGCGAAAGGCTGTAACTCACCTTATAGAAGGCAAGTATAGTTCAGACGCTATATTTAACCCCTAATATATCTGGCAGCCGTAATTTCTCAAGTCTGAGGATTAATTTGCATAATTCTCAACTAAATAGTAAACTATTAACCTGAAATCATGTAGTTCACTATTTATCATCACATTCAATGATACGTACCACTGACGATCACTCATATGTATATTAGTCCACATCTTTATGTTGTTCTAGTACTTCGTATATGATCTTTTATCATCAGTATCACTATGTTAATCAAAGGTAATTACATATGATAACCCGTACTTGATTATTCTAGTCCCGGTTCAATAATCTGAAGGGTTATGATTCAATTCTTAATGTTTATCATATCGAATAAAACAGCGAAGTATTCTAAACCCTTTTAGAATGTTTTTCTTCTCTAATAAACACTAGAGACACATTCATATAAAGGCGGAGAATATGAATATCCAAACACATCATTGTGTAGAGAAACACGTATATTCTTATTAAAACCCTAATTAGGTTATCTAATCTATAGCATTAGGTCATATCCCTAACAATTATAGTGAAATTTTACGTTACAGACGTTACGTCTGGTATATGGTCACGCTCTTAACTAATTTATCAAGTAATACCCAACATACCCAAACTACATTAAGCTAGTGGAATAGCTCACACTATGAGACATAATTGCACAATTAAGCCAACTGCACACAGAAATGTACAGTGACCACTAGTAGCACGACAATTGTACCTCTATGAATGATTCATAGGGTTAAAAACCCAAACCACATAAAGTTGGAGAAAGATTCATAGGGTAGATGTAAATGACAAAAAATTTAAACAAACAGTAAAACATTGAAAAGAATTATAGGTTGCCTCCTAGTAGCACTAAGTTTATCGTCTTCAGCCAGACTGTAAGGCTGAGTTTAATGCCATCAGCTTGGAAGTATCCTTTATGGAAGGTAGTCAGGGTTTTGAAGTTCAACATATTCAACTTAATAAGGGACTGCTTTTGGATTGAATGCATGCTTCAATCACTGGCCATTGACTGTAAGGACTCACCCATCTTTAGGGTGCTTAATCTTAATAGCTCCAGAAGGTTATGCTTCAAGCACCTCATAGGGTCCATCCCACCTAGTTCTTAACTTGTCAGGGAAGAACTTTAGTTTGGAATTAAACAACCAAGCTTTATCAGATAGAGATAAAGTTTTCCTCAGAATAGATTTATCATGTATTCTCTTCATTCTCTCTTTATACAGTTTGGCATTCTCAAATGCTTTGAAACGAAGTTCTTCTAACTCACTCAATGCCAATTTTCTACCCTCACCTGCCTGTTGTAAATCAAAGTTTAAAGCTTTAATAGCCCAATAAGCTTTATGGTCAAGTTCAACAGGGAGGTAGCAAGCGTTACTGTATACGAACCTATATGGGGACATGCTGATGGGAGTCTTAAAAGCTATACGGTAGGCCCACAATGCATCATGGAGACGACTTGACCAATCTTTGTGATTGGGCCTAATCGTTTTCTGTAGAATTGACTTTATCTTCCTATTTGACACTTCCACTTGATCACTTATTTGTGGGTGGTAAGGTGTCGCAATCTTGTGGCAGACATAATATTTTTTCAATAACGCTTCAAGTGTCCTGTGACAGAAATATTATCCCCCATCACTTAAAAGTACACGTGGCACCCTGAATCGAAAAAAGATATTATCTTTAATAAACTTGACCATAACTTTATGGTCATTGGTTCGGGTTGCCACAGCTTCTACCCATTTGGACATATAGTCCACAGTTACAAGAATATATATGTACCCAGAAGAAGGAGGAAAATGACCTATAAAGTCAATACCCCATACATCAAATATTTCACAAACGAGGATGGGTGACAGGGGCATCATATCCCTTCTTGAGATAGACCCAACTTGTTGACATCGAGAACAATTCTTACAAATTTGCTGGGCATCTCTAAAAAGAGTGGGCCAAAAGAACCCACACTGAAGGACTTTGGCAGCTGTCCTCTTGCCTCCAAAATGGCCACCACAAGCTTCAGAGTGGTAAAATTGGAGTATGCTGTCAAACTCGTCCTCAGGTACACATCTCCTTATGACCTGATCAGCACAGATTTTGAAATGATAAAGGTCTTCCCAGATGAAATACATGGCATGTGCCATGAAACGTTCCTTCTCTCTTTTACCCCATTGAGTTGGAAACTCTTGGGCAACCCAATAATTGACAAAGTAGGCATACCAAGGGGTCTGGTGTGAGACAACAAAGAGCTGCTCATCAGGAAACGTATCTCTAAAAGGAAGAGAGTCAATAGGAGTATCACAAACAAGACGTGATAAATGATCAGTGAGGGGTCAGAGCGCGACACCAGTTCCTCTTGTGCCTCCTCATTCTCCTTCTTCTGTTGTGACTAGGTCCAGTCACAGAGGGAAAAGAGTCAACATGGGAAGTGGGCGCCACATCCAAACCAAGTCTCTGCCAACTAGTCAGCATATCAGGCAGCCCAATAGTGTGCACTCAATTCTATGCACATAGAAATCCAGTATCAATGGAGAGTAAGATGATGGAAAAGACTGCAAGATCAGGAAAATCGGAAACTAAGGATCAATGACGTAACCGTATGCCTCTAGCTGAGTCACCAAGTAAATCATCCTAAGGTAATGCTGGTTAACGTCACTTCCCTGCTCTAGCCTCATACTAAAAATCTCTCGGGTCAACTGATATCTCATGCCACAACTATGTTCATCGAAGGATTCCTTCAAAGATCGAATGATATCCATGGAATGAGAGATACCCTCAAAGTATCGACGTAGATCATCACTCATCGATGAAAAGATATACCCTTTGGAGCATGTGTCATCCTGGGCCCAAATATGTTATGTGATCTTATCAACCTCAGGTGCAGTCTCATCAACAGAAGCCAAGGGTTCAAAGTCCAGAACATACTCAATTCTCTAAAATCGGAGAACGACTCTTAAGCTTTTATACCATTTTTCAAAGTTCGGTCCAGTTAAGTACTCATGATTAAGGATGGAGACTATAGGATTTATAAAAGAAGCCATAGCATACGAACTGCGGAAAAGATAAATATAAAAGAAAGTAAGATTGTAGGCTAACAAGAATAAACAAAGCTATAAAATAGCTACTCCACTATTTACTTTAAATCTTATACTCCTTAAATGAAAAGGGTGAATCTATTGAAAGACTCTAAGTGGGATGACCAATTTCCTTTGATAAGACATATTTCTTAAACCTTTGTGGCTATGTTGAAATACAACTACCAAATGTCAACAATGCTTTCTTGTCTATTTCTCTAAATTAGCTATGGTCAACTATAGTCCCTAAATCACTTTGGTCTCAAACCTTTGTGGCTAGGTTGATTAAGTGATCTAGTTAGACATCTCACAGTTATCTGACAAATTGAATCTTTATTGACCTCAAACGTTTGTGGCTATGTTGGTCGTTAGATTTTGGAAGATAACTACATCTCTATGTTCATATTAGCGATTTTAATAAAGTTATTGTGAAACATTTTCTCAAACCTTTGTGGCTATGTTGGATTGTATTCAACTTAAGTTTCATTAAACCCTAGGATGGCAGAGGACTATGATAAAACTCCTTTTACCGTTTATATCAATCTAATATTGGTTTGCACATAGGGAGTCCTTTAGTTTGTATTCGATCTCATCATATAATCATGCATTCATCATACTTCAAGCTAATTAGCACAATTATAGTATATTATAAAATATGAATGCAAAGATGCAAAAAAGGTGGATCATGGATTTGAGGTTGGGCAATAGGAAATAAAACTATCATATTAAAGATCTTCAACTCATTGAAATCTTCTTTGGACCTCCAACTCGATTGTCCATTGGGCCTTCTTGCAAATATCTCTCTTGAAGAATTACATAAGTATCCACACTACATTATTCTCTCAAAAGCAAGAATATAAAAATAAGACTTATGTCTCAATTACAATCCAAAAACAATAACCCTAAAGCCTAAATCCATGATCAAATTCACTATTTCAAAATGTATGTGATTATTCATATCAAATATAATAATCATAAACAAAATAGCTAGCAATTAAGTTTAATTATCTCATCATATGAATAATCAAACCCCATCCAATCTTATTACGTAATTGAAAAACACTTTCATTAATAATACAAGTCTAGTTGGCCCAATTACCCATAACATATTAAAGTAAAACATGCAAGTCCATGTCCAAATAGAAGATCACAAGTCCATGGCCCAAACACATAAAGTGGCCCAATAGGCTAAAGTTAAACACAAATAGATGTACACATGGCCCAAGCCCAAATCCATATGCCTTCGGCCCATGCACACAAAATTAGCTTAATTAGTTATTCTTAAAAGTATTTTATCAACATATAATAACTTTTAACTTTCTTAAATTTAGAAATGTCTAAAAACACCATTTAGACTCTTCGAAATCTAAGTTAAGAACCAAAGATTCTTCCTTTTATGTGTGGCCATACCAAGACAAAATATGAAAAGTTCCTTTTTGATTATTAAATATTTTTAATCATCAACAAGTCCTCCTTTAAACATACATATGCCAATCATTAGAATAAGTTTAAAACTATCCTTTTAAACTTATCTATCAACACATGTTACAACATCATACATATCTAATATCCATGTTGTGGACTTCCAAGAAAAACTTTTCACTACTTTACATGTTAAACAATATAGCAAAAACACATTTTCTATATTCCTTGAGTTTCGGCCATGGCATTGAAAAATATAACACTTGTTTTCTTCAACTTTTTGACTTTACAATATGCTAAAATGATCAATTAAAAAAGCACCTGTTTAGCTTTTCCTCTTTTAAGATGATCTTCTTATTCCAAGGTCATATGCAAGCATGCAAAGATCAAATCCATTATTTGTCTTCACATATTAGCACATCTAACAAGGAGAACTATCATCCTAAATATGCATGTGAGAATCGGCCAACACAAGATATGGATCTTAACATGCAAGTTGAAAACAACACTTATATTCTCAAGATCTACACATATAAGTTAGGATTTAACCTAGATCTAAACATGCAAGCAAGTAGACTTTAAAGAAACTACATTCTTGCATACATACCACACGGCTATATATACATATGTTTCATAGACATCATAACTTAGCTTGGATACCACTTGAAGAGTAAAGATATAACATATCATAGGTTCAAGATCGTTGAAGAATGTCATGGATAACATGTTATGACCGAACCATGCATCGCACATTTCAAAAAATTTCAAGCATAATGTACAAAAACTAGTATATATTCATTATATATCTACTATACATAATGTACAAAAGGTTGAAAGATATACCTTTAGAAGATATTCGAATGGTAGATGTAAGGCTTGATGAATGAACTCCTTTAATCCTTCTAACTTGAAGGCTCTAGAATAGTCCACCAACAATCTCGAAGACTAAAAGTGCTAGTATTGTATTCAAGGTATATAGCTATGTATATAGTTTGTTTTTTCCAAAAAGAAAAGCTTTCTATTTCTTCTAGCAACGGCTGAAAACAACCATGAAGAAGATGAAGTTTTTTCTCTCTCTTGCTTCTAATGTGTGTCGTGTGTGTGTAGGCTTAGAGGATAGAGAAATTGTCTTCTAATTAGTTTAATATAATCACTATTATATTATCTTTAATCATGCAAAAACAATCAATCAAAATAGCGTGTTTGAATGGAAGACAAGATTACCCCTTTGCATGGCTTTGGATTGTAATCATTACAATCTAAAGGTTGTTTTTTCTCTCTCCTACAACTTGCAAAAGCAATCATTACAATCTAATGGCAAAAATGTATTTTATTTAATCCAAATTAAATCTCCACCTTTAATTCAAATTAGTGGATAAGATTAATCCTAGGATCGATTGTAACACCCCGTTCCCTCACGGAAACAGGTGCTCTAAAAATCCACTATACACAACCGGATCCAAATCCCAAGTCACGAAAAATGGGGAAAAACGGACGGAGTCTGCCCTGTTTATAGGACTAACCGATAACCTACGAACAACTGAATACGATCACAAAGCCATAATCCAACATTCTCCTATAAATCCAACTCTAACCAACCAACTATTCCCCGTCTCAAGGCCATCCGGGCCTTAGGCAAAACAACAAGGTAAGCACACAAGCATGCATGAGATTCAACCATTGAAATACTATGTTATAAGAACACTTATCATACCACTAACCTTGTCTATAAACCTTCTTGTAACTAAAGACCGTTAATCACTTACTTATCATACCCAAGCATGCATGAATGACAATTAACGAAAGTACCTTATATTATTACAACCATTTACAATCCTGCCAAACATGTTGGCTAAACTTACAACACTTTACAACATTCAAAAAGGCCGAGAATTTATACAAGACTATCGGCCACAAAACAGACTATAAGCAACTAACAGCTACTTGGCGCTAGAGCCCACGAAGCATATACATGCATCCACAAAACTAGCTGTAAGGTATCACGTAGTCAAGGAGTCTCATGAGTCTTGTCCTTTGCAGGCTCAAGGGGAGCTGAACCTGCTTTACCTGAAATTGTTAGCAACGAGGGTGAGCATACCAAACACATATGCCCAGTGAAGTAGGGAAAACGGGAAGAGTATCTTAGAGTTCGTGCAATGCAACCAATACATGTAATATACAATAAATAGACACAAGAATTCAATGAAATACCACACAATAAAAAGGATATAATCTTGATGATCCTGAATAATCTAATTCTCGAACCACGATCCTCGAACCATTGTGAGACCTCAGATTTTGTCTTTGCCTAGATTTGCGTGATTTGACCTGTTCATGTGTTATATGAGTTAGAATGTGATAATTCTATGATTTATAGTCCTATTACATGCTAAGTGTGCATTCATGAAATTTTCATCAAAATCGGCATCAGAAATTTTATCGACGATTTTTGTGATGTTTTGAACACACGTCCGCTAAATTTTTTTACAGGGGTATTTAAACGTTTTAAAATCTAGTCCTCGAATATTAATAGACCTGTGTCTGATTAAAATGGATTTTGAATCAGCTTATGAATTTTAAAGGTTTTTACACTTTCTTTTGCGAAAATCAAGTTTTTACCCGAGCGGGTATATGAGTATGCATGTGAAAATGTTGTCACCTATTCTTAAATTGCTAAATATAGTATTTTTATTTGAGCAAGCAAAATAGTCAAGAAAAAACTACTTAAAAGACTAAAAATATTAATTAAAAGACTAAAATATACTAAATTGCTCAACTTTGACTTTTTAGTTTTTGTTGACCTTGAGCCTTATGCATCAACACACACAAGAAACGACACAAAACACACTCACAAACACACACAAGGCCGAGAGGTTGACGGAGAGAAAAAGAAAAGAATTTCAAAGGTTTTCAAAGCAAATTTCTCTTGAAAAACTTGGTTTTTGTCCGAATCTTTGCAAACAGAGTTGGATTCCGCTTGTTGGGCACGCATTGCACGCATTCATAGGTTTGTTTCGGATCAAAGGTAAGAGAAAATTTTTAGATCTCAAAGTGTTATTTTTTTGTCTTTTCATATAACTGTTTATTTAGGCAGTGAAATGCTAAATTGTCTTTAGATTATTGCTCAGTAGATGCTAAGGGTCATTTATATGGGTTTATAGCTGTTTTGAACCGTGGTAGCACGTATTTCTATTTTCAGAGTATTAAAGTTGAGAATTTGGCTAAATGTTGAATAATTGGAGTTGTGGTGGTTGGAATTGATTGCTGTTAACTTCTAATAGTTTGTTAAATACGTGGTAGTAATGTTGTAATGCCGAAATTTTGATTGTGATGTTGTGGTGAAAGTCCGGAAATTTCAGCTATGGTGCATTGAGGTTTTAGGGTTGTTGGGCTTGTTTTGGATGAATTGTGGTTGGTTCCGAGAGGGCTAATGTAGTTGCTTGAGTTGGTGAGTGATAGAAACTGGTTTGGAGGTTATTGGATTAGTAGAATGTAAGTTATGACTTTTAGAAGTTTGTGTTGTCTTTTTTTAAAATATTAAACTATTGTCTTCGGGTGTTTTGGGTGGTGTTGAGTGATTGAATCTTGTGTTGTTGGAGGCTAGACTCGGGTTTGGTTGTGTGGTTTAATGCTTGTTAGGTTGGGTGGCCTACTTTGTCATCTAACCTAGTTGTTGGGTTGTTAATTGATTAAATAATATTATGTTGTTGAAATATTATTAACTGATTGATTATTGATGAAGCCGGGAGATAGGCAACCTACTTTTGTTGTCCTCCTATGATATGAATGATTATTATTATTGTCATGAGTCTTGGTATGTGTGTGCTACCTCTAGGGCAAAGTTGGACTGTCGGGTTGATAACGGCATGACTATCATAGACTACCATCAACTCTCATGGGCGGAAGTGCCATGGAGGGAGGGGCTAGTGAGGTATCTCGGGTGCGTGAGTAATGGGGAGTTATAAGAAGATGGTTGAGATCGTGATGGCGTTTGGAGCTACACCAACTAGAGTATCCTTATTGATTGGTTATGATTATTGTTATGTTATATTGATGTTGATATTTGTTATGTGTTAAAGATCTATTAATTCCTCACTGGGTTTGTTTTATATAAGCTCACTCTCATTTGTTATCTGCAAGCATGTGTTACTTAACCAGAATACGGGTATGTGCCTCAAGAAGATGAGAATGTGACTTTTGTTGAAGAGTCTTATGTGCCAGAGTCAAATCCTGATGCTTAGCTGGAATGTTGTATGCTATTTTGTAGTATGACTTATGTTGTAGAGTTTTAAGCTTTTAAAAGTTGTATTGTATAAACTGATCTAAAGATAGTAAATGTAATATGTTAGTTTAGTTGTCTTACTTCTGGATTTAAATAAGTTACTGAATTAGTATAATATGTCATGTATGTATATGGTTTTACTTAGTAATGTTGTTGTTGAAACGGAGGCATGTAATCTATGTTTGGGTTGTTGAATGGTTGTTTAATATATGGATATGGTTGTGGAGTTTGTTGTATGAAGTTCTAAAGGGTTGGTTTAGAGCCCTGATGTCCATGTTACAGTCGTTATACTATTGAAATTCCGTTGTGTCCAACTCTCCTTAGGCGGCATCCCAAGTGAGAGAGGGACTGGGCAACCATGGTAGCCGAGGTAGACTGGAAAGCCCGATGCCGCCCGGTTTTCACGACACTACTATGCCCAAATGGTTGCACAACCACGATGCAATGCACTCAAAATGATAACAATAGGATAAACCAATAAACATATGATCAAGGGACAACAAAGTAGGTTGCCCTCACACATAATATATAGACAATAAGTGCACATTACTTTAACAATTATATTAAATCACATAATCTATGTACAAGAAAATAAACTATTACTTTAGCAATTAACTATATCAATTCCATCTCAACTTGTACTTAACTCAACCCTACAACATTAGAAGTTAGATTTATAATCACTTATTCAC
This sequence comes from Ehretia macrophylla, assembly GCA_037974665.1. Lineage (NCBI taxonomy): Eukaryota > Viridiplantae > Streptophyta > Magnoliopsida > Boraginales > Ehretiaceae > Ehretia > Ehretia macrophylla. Next base: position 74,107,379 of record CM075779.1, read on the forward strand.
ACAAGTTCATATCCCACACACAATTGAACTACAAAGTTCACCTTACCATATCATTAGACAACATAGAAGACATTAAAAGCATCAAATACCATCAAGTTAAGATTATGAGTTATAAATTCCAATTACTCTTATTTACAACAATCTATAACCATATAACTAGATGAGCTATCCTTATAGTCCTACTCACTTAGCATACAACGTCTATTAGAATTTAATCTTTAACAAAATACAAGCAATCTAAACATTAGAACAAGATCTAAACATTAAATATGAAAATAACTATATGTGCACAAAGGGGTCAACAACACATTTTTCACGAAACTCTACAAAAAGCTCAAATATACTCTAGAATGCATTCAAATACACAACAAGCAACTACCTGACACTACAAGTGCCAAAACAACCAATTCCCGCGTTATCCCCTTTTGTTATCCTAAGTCATTTAACTCCAAACCGAAGGTTAAGGCTCAAGATTCACAAACTAACTATTTTAATCTTCTAGTTACACATTATGGCACACTTAGAACCCTTGAAGTCATTCATTAACCCGTATTAGCCACAAAAGCCCTGATTATACCTTTGCGCGTTTGTACTACAAATATCCTAACTAAAGCTCAACTAAGAGTTAGAAAAGTACATTTAGTCCCTATTTACCCTAAGAACACCAAATATAACAACCAAATTCACCTGGATATACGTTTGATCCAAATCCCATTTGTTCACCAAGGCTAATTAGCTTCCAAACGGACTACAAAGTTCAAGATACGCAACCAAGCTATACTACCTTCCTATTGACACTTAATGACACCAGTTAGGACCTTGAAATCACATTTTAAAACACAATTACCCGAAAAGTCTGATTTTACCTCTTTATGCATTTACACTGCAAGTACTTTAACCAAAACTCAATCGCGAGTTGGAAAAGCATATCTAGCACCCACGTAGCCTAAGAATACCAAATGTGATGGCCGAATTAACCCAGGTTTGCATTAACCCCGAAACCCCTTTTTAAAAGTCGCCAATTTCACGTTTTCGCCAAGTTTCGAGCAATTCAACCTAACGGGGCTAATAATTTATCTTTATTAACATCTAAGGCAACTATTAGAAGCAATGACTCAAGCTATAATGCACAATTCCACAAACCCTAGAAATTCATTGCTATTTACACCGTACAATAAAACCATCGAATTTAACCATTTAAAAAGCGAATCAATGGCATAAATGTGGTCTCTAGCACATATATACAATGTATAACATCATCTTTGAGCATACCATAAGCATTTACTAGCAAATCTTTAAAATCAAGAAAGTTGCAACATTTTAAGAATGCAAAATAAACATGCAAATCTCTCACCAATGCGCGTAGAAGCTCGTAGGATTCTTGTAAACTCCCTAAACCACTTGTTCCTAGCTCGCCAAGGCTTGAAATCAAGATTTGAAGAGCAAAAATTCTCTCTTTTTCCTCTCAAGGGCTGTCGGGTTTAGGCTGCTACTATTCAGCCTCTATTTTTTTTTCTCTTTGTTATGTTATAAGCTAAGTGTGTGTTGAGTATATATGAGGGGTGTGTCATGTTAATGTGTGTGTGTTGGCAATAAAAATGAGTCAAACAAGCCTAAAATAAGTCCAAAGGTGCAATTAAATGTTAGCTAGCTAAAATATAAAGTTAGACTACGTAATACTATTCACTAGATTCAATAAAACATTTTCTAAACAGATGCTACCAACACTAATCACTCAAATGCATATTTTTCTCATTCCTAATATAATTAATATGATTTAAGGAAAATGCTAATTCGAAGAAATTAGGCAGTTGAAAAACATAATGAATAGTAACCAAATAAGTAACAAGTAATGCATAGTGAAAATGCACAAACAGTGAATGTAACAGTTAACAAAAAGTACGGTAGTGATCTTGGGCGTCACATAGATGACATGGACAATCCAATCATCCTACATACTTAGTGTAACGCCCCAACTTGACCCCACCTACGATCAGTCAGGATGCAACGGAATTTCGATAGTATAACGACACTAACATGGACATCAAGGCTTTAAACCAACCATGTCAACAATCAACAACGCAACCATATCCATATATTAAACATTCTTTCATCATTTCATCCACAAGTTATACGCCTCCGTTCTAACATCATACATTGGCTATAACATACATAACATATTATACTAGCTTAGCAACTTATTTAAATCCAAAGTAAGACAACTAACTAGCATAACTTTTACTACTTTTAGATCAGTTCATACAATACAACCTTTAAAAAAAAACTTGAAACTCCACAACATAAGTCATACTACAAAATAGCATAAAACATTCCAGCTAAGCATCAAGATATGACTCTGGCATATAAGACTCTCAACAAAAGCCACATTCTCATCTTCTTGACGCACATACCCGTAGTCTGGTTCAGAAACACCTGCTTACCGATAACGAATGAGAGTGAGCTTATATAAAATAAGCCAAGTGAAGAATTCTATAGATCTTTCACAAAACATCAACATTTCAATTTAAACACATAAATAACCATTCATTGAGAAAAGATACTCTAGTTGGTATAGCTCCATACGCCATCACGATCTCAACCAACTTCTTGTAACTCCCCATTACACACACATCCGAGGTACCTCAACTAACCCTTCCCTCCATGGCACCTCCGCCCATGCGAGCTGGGGGTAGTCTATAATAGTCATGTCGTTTTCAACCCGACAGTCCGATGCTGCGCGAGAGGTGGCACACACTTATCAAGACTCATGACAATAATATTAAACATTCATATCACAGGAGGACAACAAAAGTAGGTTGTGTATCTCCCGACTCATCAACAATCAATCAGTTAACATCATTTCAATAACATAACAACAATTAATCAAGTAAACAACTAATAACTAAGTTAGATGACAAAGTAGGTCACCCAACTTAACGTGCATTAAACCACACAACCAATCCTGAATCTAACCATCAACAACCCGAGATTCAATCACTCAAACACCACCCAAACAACCAAACACAATATTTCAACTTTTAAAGAAAAACTACTCAAACTTCTAAAGGTCATAACTTACAATCTACTAATCCAATAACTTCCAAACCAATTTCTACTACTCACCCACTCAAGCATCTACATTAGCCCCCTCGAAAACCAACCATAATCCATCCAAAACAAGCCCAACAACCCTAAAACCTCAATGCATCATGGCTGATTTTTTCAAACTTTCACCACGACATTACAATCAAAATTTCGGCATTACAACATTACTACCACGTATTTAACAAACTTTTAAAAGCTATAACCAACCAATTCCAACCACTACAACCACAATTATTCAACAACAAGCCAAAAACTCAACTTTAATACCCGAAAAATAGAAATACATACTACTACGGTTCAAAACAGCTATAAACTCATATAAGTGATCTCTAACATCCACTGAGCAACAATCTAACATCAATTCAACATTTTAACGACTAAAAATTCAATTATATGATTTGACATAAAAATAGCATTTTGAGATCTAGAATTTTTCTCTCACCTTTGATGTTATATAATGCAAGAAAGATGTAGAATAGATGCCCAACAAGTGAATTCAAGATTTGGTTCAAGAGTATTGGCTTTGTATTGCAATTTCTATGAGAAAAATTGATCAAAAACTAGGCTAAAATGGCTCCAAGGTGTTCGGCCATGTGTGTGAGTTTTTGTGGTGTTTTGAGCTTTGTTTTGTGATATATTTTAGTTATTAAGTATAAATAGGCAAGGTCAATGCAAAAATAGAAAGTCAAAGTTAGTATTTTTTTAGTCTTTTAATTGTTTTCTCGTCTTTTAATTCTATTTCTTGACTATTTTGCTCACCAACATGCAATTAATTCCTAGACTATTTTAAGTAGCATATTTTTAACAAGTTTCACATGCAAAGACTTTCACCCGACTCGGTTAAAAACTCGATTTTCGCAAAAGAATATGTAAAAACCTTTAAAATTCCTAATCCGATTTGAAATCCGTTTTAATTAGACACGAGTCTATTAATATCTGAGGACTAGGTTTTAAGATGATTAAAACACCCGTGTAAAAATTTTAGCGGACGTGCGTTCAAAATACAATTCACAAAAATCGACGATAAAATTTCTGATACCGTTTTTTATGAAAATTTCATGAATGCACACTTAGAATGTAATAGGAATATAAATCACAGAATTAGCACATTCTAACTCATATAAAACACAAACAGGTCAAATCACGCATTTCTATGCAAAGATAAAATATGGGGTCTCACACTTAGTCACACACCACATGTACCAACTTCCCTTAGCACACAAGCATGCATTCAAAGCCATAAAGTCTATCCTTAACTATTACATAACAACTATGCTACCAAATTATCCAATAGTTTATTTTGCCATTTGATGACTAGGATTGATGATGTGGCATTTCATAAATCATATCATCTTTAATATATATATATATTACTTTGCATATTCTAATCTCTATTAGAATAACTTTATTGAAACGACTTTTTAATATTTGTAGTTTGGCTCCAAAACTTTTATTATTTATGTTTTGACCCTAAAACTTTGTAAAATTACACTTTTGGCCCAAATACCAATCTAGATGACTCTTAACACTTTAAAGTCCTTAACCACATTATACAAGCTACTGGAAAACTTATTCATAATGCTTATTAGTGTGTGACTTTCTAGATTCAAACCGCATACTGATGAGGGACCATAAAATCTCTTAATCTATTTTGGGAATGTCTTTGTCATTACCCGAAATATGTTCATGTTCATGAGTGACGTACTAGCAAGAAATGTACGATGAAAATGCAAGCGATAATGAAGACTTTATCCTTTATGAATCTATTTACTATCGGGAATTACCGTGCAGTCTGATCCTTCTATTAAAATGTCCCGATCGGGAAAAGGACCATGAAATGGTTAAGTCCACTTCCGATTCTATGAATAGATCTAAAATGGTGAAACGAGAGATGGCTACAATGGAAAAACTCATTTTCATCTATTTCATACTTTCCTTGGCCAAGGATTTCCTCATTTATCGACTGATTTTAGATATCATAGGATATCATATCTCGACGAGGTTAATAGACCCTATCTTAACAATCACTTGTCAGTCTATATCACAAGACTAAAATGCGAAAGACTGTAACTCACCTTATAGAAGGTAGGTATAGTCCAAATGAAATATTGTCACGCCCTAACTCGACCCCACTTACAATCAGTCAGGACGCAATGGAATTTCAGAATTATAACGTTTGTAATACGGACATTAGGGCTCTAAACCAACCCTTTATAATAACACACAACCATCTACAAATATCAACAACAACTCCACAACTATTCCTCAACATTCAACACAATATATTAAACAACCAAACAACATACCAATCACAGGTCATATGCCTCCGTTTCAACAACAAACCACAAGCTATAATATACATTTGCAAAATAGATTATAAACTAGTCTAGCAACCTAATCATTTTCAAAAGAAAGACTACTAAACTAATATTATATAAGCCTTTATCTTTGAGTAAGTTATACAATACAACATACTATAAAAACTCAGACAAACTCATGGATATGACTCAAGCACATAAGATTCCTCCACAGAAGGCACATACTCAGCTTCCTGAGGAACGTGCTCAAAGTCTGGTTCAATTACACCTAATGACAATAAACGAATGAGGGTGAACTTATATATAACAAAGCTCAGTGAGGATTCGAAAGATCTTTTGAAAACATTTACTTTTTGCTTTGGGAAATCATCCTATGAGCAACAATAACAATAACTTCATTAACATCAACTTTTCAATTCAATCACATAAATAACCATTCTATTGTGAAAGGATACTCAAGTTGATGTAGCTCCATACCCCATCACGATCACAATTAACCCCATACGCCCATTGATACATTCTGGAAGTACCCCACTCTAGACCCACACTCCATGGCATCTCCGCCCATGCGAGATAGGGGATAACACATGATAGTCATGCCGTTTTCAACCCGACAGCCCGATACTGCCCGAGAGGTGGCACACACTATCATGACTCACAACAATAACATTTAAACATTTCATTTTCTGAGAAGACAACAAAGTAGGTTGTCTTCCAGTACAACAACAATCATCAATCAATTAACAATATTCAAAATAACATTATATCAATTAAACAACTAAACAACTAAGTTAGATTACAAAGTAGGTCACCCAACATATCATGCATTTGAACAAACATTCAATCATGAACCTAATCAACAACTCAATTACTACCCAAACAACCAAGGCAACATTTCAACATTTTAAAAAAAGTCCACCAAAATTTCTAAAAGTCATAACTTACAATCGGGAAATCTAATAACCTCCAAACCACTTTCTATCACTCAACCACACATGCAACTACACTAGCCCCCTCGAAAACCAACCAAAAGCCATCCAAAACAAGTCCAACAACCCTATTTTGGCAATGCAACAAGGCTGAATTTTTCAGACTTTTGCTACAGCATTCAAATTAAAAATTCGGTATTACAACATTAACACAATAATTAACAAATTTTTAGAACAAACAACCAATCAATTCCAACCACTACAACAACAATTATTCAACAATAAACTAATTTTAATACCCAAAAAATAGAAATATGTGCTACGACCGATCAAAACAGCTATAAATACATATAAATGATCATTGGCATCTACTGAGCAATAATCTAAAGAGAATTTAACAAAACATCGTATAAAAATGCAGTCATATGAAATTGACAAAGAATAGAATTTCTAGATCTAGAATTTTTCTCTCACCTTTGATCCAAAATAAGGCTAGAAATGCGTGCAACGGATGCCCAACAAGAAAAATCTAATTTTGGATGAAATGATTTAGACTTCAAATGAGTTTTCTATGAAAAAATTGCTTTGAAAAACCGTGAACAAAACTCCCTTTTTCTCTCCTATGGCTCACGGCAATGTGTGTGCATTTTGTGGTGTTTTTGGCTTGTTTTATTGTGTGTTATGTATGTATTATGTATATATATGCTAAGTCAAACTTAATATGCCAAGTCAAAGTTGAAATACTTAGTTATTTTTTAGTTGTTTTAGTATATATGCATATATATATGTGTATCTAACACTTAGACTATTTGAAGTAGTTTATTTTTAGTTGACAACAATAGATACATACATACATATACATACATATTGCTATACAACTCAATTTTTGCAAAAGAAGGTATAAAAGCCTTTTAAATTCCTAATCCAATTTAAAATCCGTTTAATTCAAACACGGGTCAATTAATATCCGAGGACTAGGTTTTCAAATACTAAAAAGACCAGTTTCAAAATTTTAGCGGACGTGTTTCAAAAATACTATTCATAAAACTCGACGATAAAATTTTTAATGCTGATTTTTATTAAACTTTCATGAATGGTCACATAGCATGTAATAGGAATAAAAATCACAGAATTAGCGCATTCTAACTCAAAAAATATATATTCAGGTCAAAACACGCAATTTCACGTATAGATGAAATTTGAGATTTCACATTTTCCCTCCCTTAAAGAAATTTCATCCCCGAAATTCTTACTTGCTGCTCGGAATAAGTCTAATTCAGTTTCCTTCTTTCCCAAGTAGCTTCTTCAATCCCGTGATGTTTCCATAATACTTTGAGCATCAGAATCTTCTTCGACTTCAACTCCCGTTCCATTTGATCTAGAATACGAATCGGATGCTCATCATAAGTTAGATTCTCACGAAGCTGTAATGGCTCTGGTTCTAGAATATAAGAAGGATCCAGATAGTACTTCCGTAAATTAGACACATGGAAGACATCGTGAACATTAGAGAAGTTCTCTAGTAAAGCCAATCGATACGCCAACTTTCCAACTCTACCGGTAATCTCAAACAGGGCTGCAAACCTCGGACTTAGCTTACCACCTTTACCATAATGAGCAAACCCCTTACGGGGAGATAATTTCAATAAAACTCGGTCCCCGACTACAAACTCTAAATCCCGACGGCGCTTATCAGCATAACTCTTGTATCTACTCTGTGCTGTCAGCATTCTCTAACTGATCAACTGGACATTCTCAATCTTCTCTAGAAGTTCTGGCATTATAGTCGAATCAATAATCTTCATCCCCCCTACTTCATCCCAATACAAAGGTGATCAGCACTTACGGCCGTAGAGAGCTGCAAAAGGTGCCATCCTAATAGTCGCTTGATAACTATTGTTATAGGCAAACTCGACAAGTGATAGATATTTTTCCCAGTTCTTTCCAAAGTCCAAAACACAAGCCCTGAGCATATCCTCCAGAATCTGAATAGTCATCTCCGATTGACCGTCGCTCTGCGGATGATACGTTCTACTGAAGTTCAATTGAGTACCCAAAGTTTCCTGGAGTTTCTCCCAAAGTCGAGAAGTGAACCGAAGATCTCGATCAGAGACAATACTAGATAGAATCCCGTGAAGTTTAACAATCTGATCCAAATAAAGATCTGTCAACTTTGCAACTTCATCTCCCATCCTCATTAGAATAAAGTGAGCTGTCTTCGTCAAACGATCCATAATAACCCAAACTGTATTGTTACCTCTCGGTGTTCTAGGCAAACTAGTGACGAAGTCCATCGTAATATATTCCCATTTCCACTCTGGTATTGCCAACGGTTGAAGTAACCTTGTAGGTCGTTGATGCTCAGCCTTCACCCGCTGACAAGTCAAACATCTGGATACAAACTGAGCAACCTCCTTTTTCATGTTGTTCCACCAGTAATGTGAGACCCCGTACAGAGCCATATGCATTTGATAACATTTCATATATTTTTGCATCATTTAATGTGCAATTATATTAATTAATATGCATTTATATTAATTATTGTGTGTCTGTCACATTTTATGTGCACATATTTCGTTTAACGTGCATTCAAGTTCAATTACGAGCATTTGAGTGTTTTAAATATCATAGGCATTAATTAAATTCTACCATATCACAATAGCTAACTAAATCAATTACAAAAGAACAAGATGGCAAGTTAGAAATTAGCATTTAGTTACAAGGGCATGTTGGTCTTTGGGCCTTATAAAAATATCCTACCTAACATAAAACACTCATTATACCACTCAACACACACAAAAATACTACATACACATGCACATCAGACAAGACACTCACACACACACAAGAGCATGATTAAGAAAAAAAAAGAAGGAAGAAGAAGGAAAGAAAGAAAGAAGGAGGAAGGAGAATGAGGATTCAAGCTATTTCCTTGTATCTACAAGCATCCCTAGCTACATTTCTTGTTTTTCTTGCATTCAAACTCAAGAACAAGGTAAGGGTTGTTTTCTTAAAAAGTTTTCTAAAGCTATATTGAGCATGATTGTGATTATATATGTGTATTAGTCTTGCTATAACTTGTGACGCCCGAGAATTTGCCATGCATTTAATTACTGTTGCATCCCTTGTTTGCGCATTTACTTCTATGCCTTATTAACTGACTTGTGACTACTATTCACTCCGTTTTTAAAATGCTTTCTATTAGTTAACTAGCATTTTTATTAAATCATATTAATTGTAAAAGTAGTGGGAAAAATGTGCTTTTGAGCTTAAGGCGTTAGGAAGGCTCGTTTAGAAAATAATTTTAGAAGTCAAGTGAATAGTGTTACGTAATAACTTTATAGATTTAATTAGTTAACCAATGTGTCACCCCTTAGGCTCGCTTTTAAAGCTTACTACGCGTATTATATTAGACCACTCAAGCGCCCAAAGGACCCCACCTCAACTCAACCCCTTATTATATCACTTAAACACACAAAATGCAAAAGAAAAAAAAAAATAAAAGCTGGAAAAGCAGGAGCCAAACCCGACAGCAGCTAGGGAGAAAAGGAAGAGATTTTTTCTCACCAAGCCTCCAATCCAAGCCTCTCCAAGCCTTGAGCAACTAGTGTAGGTTGTTTGCAAGGTCCCTAGGTGCTTCTACGCGTAGTGGTGAGGGATTTCATGGCTTGTTTTTGCATTTTTAAATAGTTGCTCATTTCTTGAATCGTTGGAAATATGATTAAATGCCATTGTAAATGTTATCTATGCTAATATACTATCTATATGAATGCTAGAGAACACTTTTGAACCGTCGTTTCGCAATTTAAACGGTTAGAATCGTTAGTTTGATTTCTAGGGTGAATAGTGACGTTTTTTCTAGGGTTTTGTGTAATTGCTCGAATTGGCTTGAATTAATGCTTCTAATTGATGCCTTAGGTGCTAGTGAAGATAATTAAATAGCCCCGTACACTTGCATTGCCCTTAAATCGCCTAAAAATGGAAAATAGCCGACTTTAACTTGGGGCTTTCGGGGTTGATGCGAATCCGGGTGGATTCGGGCTTCAATTCTAGTATCCTTAGGCTACCTAGGTGCTATAGATGCCTTGATATCCCTTGTTTGAAGCCCGGACAATGTAGGTGTGGTTTAAAGCCAAAAGAGGGAAATTGGGGCTTTCGGGGTAAACGCGGGCATTTGATTGAGTTCGAGGGTTGAGAGGGTACCTTGGGGGTTAGTTAGAAGGTTGGGAGAGTTTCTTTTGAAAATGAAATCATTAACTTTGGTTTAGAAGAGAAATAGATCGAAAAACAAAGAGGTTTAGGTGCAATTTAAGTTGTCTCACACTTCTAAACCCATGTCAGGGCTTCTTAAGTGTTTATATATGATTTTAAATTGATTTGGAGCTTTTGGAATGATTCTATGCTTATGTGGTATAAGTTCATTTGTAAACTGCTTATTAGCTTCTATCCTTGCTTCTATCCTAATTACAACGAGGTCAACCTACTTTGTTGATCCTCATATGTGTTAATGCTTATATTATTGTTATTAACTTGCCATCGTTGAGTGCATTGCATAGTGGTTGCGCAACCATAGTGTCGGGGCGGATGTGTTGAATATCGGCTGGGCGGCAGAGGGCTTGCCGGTGGATATTCAAACTCCGTGCCCTATTCCCTCATTCGCCTGGTCCGGAGATTGCCAGGGGATGTTGGGTCGTAGGATTCGGGGTACATCCGGAGTACACCCACTGGAGTGAATGGGGTTATGCCGGCTTATCGTGATCGTGCTCGTGGTTCGTGGATCGTGATTGAAGACCAGTGAAGATTGGTGTATAGGGGATTGTTGAAATGTATCCTTTTAATTGTGTGGTTATTTAAGTTTTCATTGATTCTTAAATTGATAAAGTGTTATTGTTGTGTAATTGTATTATCTGTTGCATTGCACGCCCCGGGACTATATCCCTCACTGGGCAACAGTGGTTGCTCATACCTCGATATCTGTTTCAGGAGACGCTGAGGGTGATCCCCAGCTTGTTGATTTAGTTGAGGAAGAAGAAGTTCAGATCGAGCCTTTACCTTAGTTGCCGTGTCTGATAACTTGAGGTGGTTAATGATTTTGTTGCTATGTGGAAGACTCATCTGATTACTTTATGTACTATTTTGTAGCCCAAGGGCTTTGTATATGCTTGTTGTATAAGTTGAAGGTTAGATGGATTAGTTGTAGCTTTGAAAGTCTACGAACTGTAATAACTTTTATTCTTGTCTTATTTCCTTGCATGCTTGGGAGTGGATAGTTGATGTAGAATGCTTTATCCCTTAAGTTGTTTTATTGATTTCCTAGAATGTTATGATTATAAGACTATGCTGTCAACTAGTTCTCGCATGCTTGTGTGTTTTGGAATTATTGTGCACTATGAGGCTCGGATGGCCTTATAGCTTTGTTGTTTAATTGAGAAAAGCTGTATTGTATTGTTGGGACCTTGTTTAAGTGTTTACAGGTTTTTAGAATGTCCACGGTACAGGGGAGACTCTGTCCGTGTGTCGGGTCCGGACTTAACCTTTATTTGGGGGGTTGGGTCGGGGCGTGACATTTAAGTGGTATCAGAGCTATAGATTGCATGAAGCCGGGTTAAATTTCTCGGTCTGTGGGTAGAGATTTGTTATGTGACTTTGTGAACACATGAGTCCTTGATTTTGATTGACCTAAGTGAAATTTGAATAAGGAATGAACATGCTAGCATGGAAATAGAATATCAAGAGTTTAGAATGTCAAGTATGATCTAGTGATTTATGTTTACTTCAAGAATGTGGAATATTTATTTGAACTTCTATGTACTTGACTTTATGTGAATCTAATTGGACTTTTCTTTATGTGTTTACTTATAAATTGCATATATACATATATATACCTGTCATAACACTTTGCATTATAGCTATTCGAGATGGGGCCTCGCCGCCGTGCCGATAATCCGAATGTTGGTGGAGAACCCGAGGGGGTACAGGGGCAAGAAGCTGAGGTGGCCGAAAATGCACCGCAGGTTCAAGAACCGAGCACTGCACAGATCTTGGCCACGATGGCCACAGCTATGAACACTATCGCCCAGTTTGTTACACAACAGGGTCAGCCAGGGGTCGTTGGAGGTAATCAGGCTGCGAGAGCCGGAGGTAGTGGCCCTACCGGAGGGAATCTGTATGATCGGTTTATACATCATGGGGCCTATACTTTCTTTGGGGAGCCGGACGATATGAAAGCTGAGATGTGGCTAAGAAAGTTCGAGAGAGTGGCAGCGATACTGGAGTGCCATGATGACAGGAAGACTACTTATGCTACTTTCCTTCTCGAGGGTGATGCTGAAGATTGGTGGAATACCATCAGTGAGAAATGGGGAGCTGAGGGAGGTCATCATTCGTGGGCCGATTTTGTCCGAGAGTTTCGAGACAAGTATATATCGGTAGTTGCCCGCGAGAGGCGACAAACTGAGTTCATAAACTTGAGGCAGGGAAATATGACGGTAGATCAATACGAGGCTACTTTTACCCGGCTTTCCCGTTATGCACCAGCTTTAATTCAGCCGGAGGACATGAAGATTCAGAGGTTCATCATGGGTTTGAGGAGAGATATTATGCTGAACTTGTCTTCAAATGATTTTCCTAACTATGCTGCAGTAGTCCGAGCTGCCTCGAGATATGAGAAACGGAAAGCCGATGTATTAGCCGAGACCAGTCAATCGAGTAAACGGTTTCAGTCTCAGAGTCAAGGGTACCAGGGGCAGGCTGTATCAGTTGGGCAGAGTTCGCAACCGAGACAGACTCAGAGTTACACAGGGCCTACTCAGACACAGGCACGACCAGTTCAGAGTCAGACTCAGAGTCAGTTCCGTCCAGCAGTTTCCCGTTCGCAGCAGGGTAGTTCAGCTACCTCTACTTACAGAGCTCCTTCGGGAGGCACTGTTGCAAGATGTCACCAGCAGTGCAGCTTCTGTCAGCGTCAGGGTCACACTGAGGATGTTTGTTGGAAGAAACATAACAAATGTACAGGTTGCGGCAGTGATCAGCACAGGGTTAAAGACTGTCAGAAATTTAAGAACCCTAGGGGTCAGACATCAGCTCAGAACTCTCAGACCAGGGCCCCAGCTGCAGCACCACCACCACGAGGCCAGGCCCGTGTGTTTGCTTTGGATGCCGAGGAGCTTCCGGACACTACCGCTGTGGTAGAATGTATTTTTCTTCTTAATGATCAATCAGTTAAGGTTTTAATTGATTCCGGGGCTTCGCATTCTTTTATTACTCCTACTTGTGCACAAAATGCTAAATTGAAACATGATAAACTGTTGCATGAGATTGTGGTTTATACTTCTATGGGTCCGAAGTTTGTTACTAGATCTATTTGCAGAGCATGTAGCATATTTATTGAAGGTCGTGTTTTTCCTGCTGATTTGATTATCCTACCCTTCAATGACTTTGAAATTATATTGGGGATGGACTGGTTAAGTAAACATTATGCCCAGCTTGATTGTAGAAAGAAGATTGTGTATCTAGAAATGCCTGACCAGCCTGTACTTAAAATAGTTGGTAGTAGAAAATCTACGGGAACTCCTATTATTTCTTCTATTAGGGCATCTAAATTATTAAGCAAGGGTTGTGAGGCTTATCTTGCATATTTGATTAATCAACCTGGGGATCAACTGAAATTGACTGATGTACCTATCGTGAGGGAGTTTCCGGGGGTCTTTCCTGAGGAATTACCTGGGTTACCGCCTGATAGAGAGATAGAGTTCATGATTGATTTATTGCCGGGGACTTCACCTATCTCTAGGACTCCGTACAGAATGGCTCCACCTGAGTTGCAGGAATTGAAAGTTCAATTGCAGGGCTTGCTTGAGAAGGGATTCATTCAGCCGAGTTCTTCGCCGTGGGGTGCGCCAGTTCTCTTCGTTAAAAAGAAAGACGGATCTCTTCGCCTATGCATCGATTACCGGGGTCTTAATCAGGTAACCATCAAAAATAAATATCCTTTGCCTTTAATCGAAGAGTTGTTTGTTCAGTTGCAAGGTGCCAGGGTATTCTCTAAATTTGATCTGAGGCAGGGCTATTATCAACTGAGGATTAAGAAAGATGATGTTCCTAAAACTGCCTTCAGAACTCGATATGGCCATTATGAGTTTGTTGTCTTGCCGTTTGGTCTTACTAATGCTCCCGCCGCATTCATGGACTTAATGCAGAGGGTATTCCGTCCTTATCTGGATCAATTTGTAGTCATATTTATTGATGATATCCTTGTTTATTCTAAATCTGAGGCGGAACATGAACAACATCTCAGAATTGTGTTGCAAACTCTTCAGGAGCATCGGTTATTTGCAAAGTTTAGCAAGTGTGAATTCTGGCTTAAGCAAGTTGCTTTTCTTGGCCATATTATCTCGCAGGATGGTATTTCTGTTGATCCAGCGAAGATTGAAGTTGTGTTATCTTGGAAACGGCCTGAAACTGTCACGGAGATTCGTAGCTTCCTTGGTTTAGCTGGGTATTATCGGAGGTTTGTCAAGGATTTCTCTAAGATTGCAGGGCCTTTAACTCAGCTTACTCAGAAGAAAACAGTATTTGACTGGAATGATAAATGTGAGGCCAGCTTCCAGGAATTGAAGAAGAGATTGACTACAGCTCCTATTCTTGCTTTACCTGAGGGTTATGATAATCTGGTGATCTACAGTGATGCTTCGAAGGAAGGTCTGGGTTGTGTATTGATGCAGAATGGCAGGGTTATTGCTTATGCTTCCAGGAAACTGAAGCCTTATGAACTCAACTATCCGACTTATGATCTTGAGCTTGCAGCTATCATTCTTGCATTAAAGAAATGGCGTCATTATCTCTGGGGCAACAAATTTGAAATCTTTACAGACCATAAGAGCTTGAAATATCTGTTTTCCCAGAAAGAGTTGAACATGAGGCAGAGGCGATGGCTGGAATTACTTGAGGACTATAACTGCACTATTAACTATCTTCCAGGTAAGGCCAATATTGTTGCTGATGCTTTGAGCCGAAAGGCTACTGTTGCTAGCTTGATTATCAAGAATTGGGAATTCATGGAAGAATTGTGCTTATGGAAGCCTAGTACTTCAAATTCTGGTATTCAATTTGCAAGTTTGCAGATTCAATCTCTGTTGTTATCCAGGATTCGAGAAGCTCAACAGGCTGATCTTCAATTGTTGAAAGTCTTAGAGAATTCTAAAGGGGGAGAGTCGGATTTCAAACTGCACGACGATGGTATTCTCAAATTCAAAGGTAGAATCTGTATTCCGAATGATCCAACTCTGAAGAAGGATATTCTTGCTGAGGCACACAGTTCCAGATATACTATCCATCCAGGCAGTACGAAAATGTATAAAGATTTAAAGCAGAATTTCTGGTGGAATAATATGAAGAGAGAAATTGCTGACTATGTTGCCCGATGTCTTACTTGTCAGAAAGTTAAAGCAGAACATCAGAGACCTGCAGGGTTATTGCAGCCTTTGGCTATTCCTGTTTGGAAATGGGATCATATTACTATGGATTTCGTCTCTGATTTACCGAGGTCTTCGAGGGATAATGACTCAGTCTGGGTTATTGTGGATAGACTGACCAAGACTTCCCATTTTATTGCTAAAAAGAAGTCTGATTCTCTTGATAAACTGGTAGAGTTGTATATTGAGAACGTGGTCCGACTTCATGGAATTCCAAAGAGTATCGTGTCGGATAGAGATCCCAGATTCACATCTCAGTTCTGGCAGAAGATTCAGAAAGCTTTGGGCACGAATTTGAATTTCAGTACAGCTTATCATCCTCAGACAGATGGTCAATCCGAGAGAACTATCTTAATCCTCGAGGATATGTTACGGGCTTGTATTCTGGACTTCGGTAAAAGTTGGGAGAAATATTTGCCACTAGCGGAGTTCGCCTACAACAATAGTTATCAAGCTACTATTGGTATGACACCTTATGAGGCACTGTATGGGCGTAAATGTCGGTCTCCTCTCTACTGGGATGATGTTGGTGAGATGAAGACTATCGACCCTACTCTTTTACCTGAAATGAACAAGATGATTGATCAGGTGCAGCTTATCAGAAAAAGAATGCTTACAGCACAGAGCCGGCAAAAGAGTTATGCAGATAGACGCCGTCGTGATCTGAAATTTACTGTAGGGGATCGAGTATTTCTGAAAATTTCTCCTCGCAAGGGTTTGATTCGGCATGGTAAATGAGGTAAACTCAGTCCTCGATATGTGGGACCATTTGAGATAACTGAAACTGTTGGTGATTTGGCCTACCGTCTAGCTTTACCTCCCAGTCTGGGCAGAATTCATGACGTATTTCATGTTTCCATGCTTCGGAAGTATCAGCCAGATCCCTCTCACATACTTGAACCGGAACCGCTAGAGATCAGTGAAACTTTGACCTACACAGAGAAACCTCTTCGAATTGTTGATCAGAAAGTTCAGGAACTGAAGACTAAAAGTATTCCGATGGTTAAAGTTCTGTGGGATCATCACGGAGTAGAGGATGCGACGTGGGAAAGAGAGGATCAGATGCGGGATCGGTATCCAGAGTTATTCGCCGAATCATGTAAGAATTGCGTGGGCGCAATTAGTTTAAGGGGGAGAGGATGTGACGCCCGAGAATTTGCCATGCATTTAATTACTGTTGCATCCCTTGTTTGCGCATTTACTTCTATGCCTTATTAACTGACTTGTGACTACTATTCACTCCGTTTTTAAAATGCTTTCTATTAGTTAACTAGCATTTTTATTAAATCATATTAATTGTAAAAGTAGTGGGAAAAATGTGCTTTTGAGCTTAAGGCGTTAGGAAGGCTCGTTTAGAAAATAATTTTAGAAGTCAAGTGAATAGTGTTACGTAATAACTTTATAGATTTAATTAGTTAACCAATGTGTCACCCCTTAGGCTCGCTTTTAAAGCTTACTACGCGTATTATATTAGACCACTCAAGCGCCCAAAGGACCCCACCTCAACTCAACCCCTTATTATATCACTTAAACACACAAAATGCAAAAGAAAAAAAAATAAATAAAAGCTGGAAAAGCAGGAGCCAAACCCGACAGCAGCTAGGGAGAAAAGGAAGAGATTTTTGCTCACCAAGCCTCCAATCCAAGCCTCTCCAAGCCTTGAGCAACTAGTGTAGGGTGTTTGCAAGGTCCCTAGGTGCTTCTACGCATAGTGGTGAGGGATTTCATGGCTTGTTTTTGCATTTTTAAATAGTTGCTCATTTCTTGAATCGTTGGAAATATGATTAAATGCCATTGTAAATGTTATCTATGCTAATATACTATCTATATGAATGCTAGAGAACACTTTTGAACCGTCGTTTCGCAATTTAAACGGTTAGAATCGTTAGTTTGATTTCTAGGGTGAATAGTGACGTTTTTTCTAGGGTTTTGTGTAATTGCTCGAATTGGCTTGAATTAATGCTTCTAATTGATGCCTTAGGTGCTAGTGAAGATAATTAAATAGCCCCGTACACTTGCATTGCCCTTAAATCGCCTAAAAATGGAAAATAGCCGACTTTAACTTGGGGCTTTCGGGGTTGATGCGAATCCGGGTGGATTCGGGCTTCAATTCTAGTATCCTTAGGCTACCTAGGTGCTATAGATGCCTTGATATCCCTTGTTTGAAGCCTGGACAATGTAGGTGTGGTTTAAAGCCAAAAGAGGGAAATTGGGGCTTTCGGGGTAAACGCGGGCATTTGATTGAGTTCGAGGGTTGAGAGGGTACCTTGGGGGTTAGTTAGAAGGTTGGGAGAGTTTCTTTTGAAAATGAAATCATTAACTTTGGTTTAGAAGAGAAATAGATCGAAAAACAAAGAGGTTTAGGTGCAATTTAAGTTGTCTCACACTTCTAAACCCATGTCAGGGCTTCTTAAGTGTTTATATATGATTTTAAATTGATTTGGAGCTTTTGGAATGATTCTATGCTTATGTGGTATAAGTTCATTTGTAAACTGCTTATTAGCTTCTATCCTTGCTTCTATCCTAATTACAACGAGGTCAACCTACTTTGTTGATCCTCATATGTGTTAATGCTTATATTATTGTTATTAACTTGCCATCGTTGAGTGCATTGTATAGTGGTTGCGCAACCATAGTGTCGGGGCGGATGTGTTGAATATCGGTTGGGCGGCAGAGGGCTTGCCGGTGGATATTCAAACTCCGTGCCCTATTCCCTCATTCGCCTGGTCTGGAGATTGCCAGGGGATGTTGGGTCGTAGGATTCGGGGTACATCCGGAGTACACCCACTGGAGTGAATGGGGTTATGCCGGCTTATCGTGATCGTGCTCGTGGTTCGTGGATCGTGATTGAAGACCAGTGAAGATTGGTGTATAGGGGATTGTTGAAATGTATCCTTTTAATTGTGTGGTTATTTAAGTTTTCATTGATTCTTAAATTGATAAAGTGTTATTGTTGTGTAATTGTATTATCTGTTGCATTGCACGCCCCGGGACTATATCCCTCACTGGGCAACAGTTGTTGCTCATACCTCGATATCTGTTTCAGGAGACGCTGAGGGTGATCCCCAGCTTGTTGATTTAGTTGAGGAAGAAGAAGTTCAGATCGAGCCTTTACCTTAGTTGCCGTGTCTGATAACTTGAGGTGGTTAATGATTTTGTTGCTATGTGGAAGACTCATCTGATTACTTTATGTACTATTTTGTAGCCCAAGGGCTTTGTATATGCTTGTTGTATAAGTTGAAGGTTAGATGGATTAGTTGTAGCTTTGAAAGTCTACGAACTGTAATAACTTTTATTCTTGTCTTATTTCCTTGCATGCTTGGGAGTGGATAGTTGATGTAGAATGCTTTATCCCTTAAGTTGTTTTATTGATTTCCTAGAATGTTATGATTATAAGACTATGCTGTCAACTAGTTCTCGCATGCTTGTGTGTTTTGTAATTATTGTGCACTATAAGGCTCGGATGGCCTTATAGCTTTGTTGTTTAATTGAGAAAAGCTGTATTGTATTGTTGGGACCTTGTTTAAGTGTTTACAGGTTTTTAGAATGTCCACGGTACAGGGGAGACTCTGTCCGTGTGTCGGGTCCGGACTTAACCTTTATTTGGGGGGTTGGGTCGGGGCGTGACATAACTTGTATACAATAGCTTTGTTGATGAGAAGGTTGAGTATTTTGTGTTGTAGATCTTGGATTTTGAATTTGATGTTGGGTGTTTGTGGATTGTTAATGTGGGGTGGTTTTGATTGAGCTTGAACCCTTATATAATGCACATAAACTACATTGAATATGCTTGGTTGATGGTAGGAGGTTGTGTGGATTGTTTGGATGATTTTTGTAAAAAAAAGTACCTTTCCCGTCCAACTATTCGGGCGTTACAGCCAATACCGGTCGCCTAGATAGAAGCCCCAACGCTCGGTAGAAAACTCTCATCCGGGCGTTACCTGCTTCATCCGGTCAACCGGATGAAGGCTACAACGCCCAAATGTTTGACAGCTCTGTGCAGTGATTTTCCGGAGGCCATATCTCATTCGTTTCAACTCCGAATTGTATTCTATTTGATTCTAAAGTTATCTACATTTGATAAGCTTCGATTCTATACCAAAAATTAGGCTATTTAGAGTTCAGTAGAATAGAGAGATTAACCGCTTAAGATAGGCTAATGCAGGAGTATTAAAGTTATTTGATTTCTTGATGTACCTTTGTGGCATGGGTACAAACTTGTTTCATGGACATAAAAGGAGGTTAATTGTGACATGATTAAGGTATAGGATTGTATGTGTTGTGTGGTATAGGAGATTATGTTTGATCATGAACTTGATTCCTTTGCCTTGAACTTGTACACATTAAATGTGCATACAAAAGTCATGCTTGTGAGTCTTAAGTTCACTTTGTACTTGTCAATCTAAACTCTTGCATGGCAATATTGTGAATGCTACATATATATCAATTTTATGGGCGCGACTTGGTTGCAAGTTCTCAATTGTTAAGGGAAGGGATCAAAGGTACACACGACAGTGATAGTGGTAGACACCTTTTGAGGTGCACACGGTTGTGATAGTGACAGATACCTCCCTACCCTAATAGTTCCTATATGACTATGGTAAAGGAATAAGGGGCTATATGGAGCAAAATGCACACGACAGTGACAGTTGGAGACACCTTTCGGTGCACACAACTGTAATAGTGGGAGACATCTCTTGAATTCGTATAAGCCACATTCCTTACCTTGTATCAATCTTTTGATTACGTTCGAGATATACTCTTTGGTATGTGTTTTTCTTGCTCTCGCTTGGTCCCACGAGGTTCTCGGTGAGTAAGGTTGCTTGCTTTATAATAAGTTCGTTTCCAATCTTATTATATCTTGATTATGCATAGTAAGTTGATTTCGTTCTTGATTATATATAGTATATGCATAGTACGATTTTATAAAGAAGCTTGCGAAATGATAAAACCTTTGTGAAAACCTTTCCTTGTTTTCCTCCTCACTGAGCTATATGCGAGGATCTAGCTCACCCCTCTTTTATAACAATTACAGGTAAGGCTGGTTGAGTTAACTTTACAGGTTGAAGGAAAGGATTACATACGTGAAAGACTTCTTGATTGATGTTGTATAAGTACATGAGATACTTGATATACATTGAATAATCTAGATCCTGTGTATAGGTATTCGGTGATAAGCATTATGTAATTTGATGGGTTATAATTGTAATCTTAATTATCAGTGATGAAGTTTGTATATTGTCAGTGTTGGTTAATATAACTTCAAGTTGGTGATTATTCTTTTGAGACCTAGAAACTAATCTATTGGTTAGTTATTAGGTGTGAACCAATGAATTCGAGGTCTTGTAAATGTTTTCGAATTGTTGTAAACATTAAGGCCAATGGATGGGTAACTATTTGGAGTTTCTATGAAGGTTTAAGTGGATGTACATTTGCTAAATTATTAATTACATGTTTTAAACAATTCAAACGTCATGTTTCGGCCTTAACTTAGCGATGGGTCGGGGTCAGGGCGTGACAAGTAATGTTGTTTAAAATCCCGGTACATCTTGTTTCCACCGAGATGAATGGTGTACTTAGAATTATGAGCCTCCTCCAGAATACCTCTCCTCAAACCCAGTTCATCGGGAACACACACCCTGTTCCGAAATCAAATAATACTGATGTGATCGGGTTGTGCACAAAATAAACCAAGTTAAAATACCCGCAAGTGCATGGATCATCGTAGTGTAGTGTGCTAGAGTGCGGAATCGTACCACAGGGAAGCTCACTAGTTTAAGTTAGTGAAGTAGTGTGAAAGTGTTAAAGCGCTTAAGTGACAAATCGCAAAATGGGTTTTAGTAACGTGCGAAAAATGTAAACTAAATTAAACTAACTAAATTATCTAAGTTATACTAAGTATTAGTGGAATACGAGATGTGGTGATCTAGGGGTTTGAACATGTAAATGAGGCAATTAATATAGGCTCGATATCTAGTTTATCTAATTCTGCAAGGGCTTAAGGTACAAGCATACACCCGGTTAAGCAAAAATCTATAGACTTAGTTAATCTACTTAGCTTATTTTAACCAAGTACAATAAGGCAAACTAAACTAAGGAATTAACCTTACAGATAGAAACTATGGTACAACCTATAGTTTCATGAAATCTATGGTACAACATATAAATTCATGATTAAAACATTTATATGGCACGAAAGTAACGCATTCATAATATTAACTACAAGTATAATATTTATGAAGCGAAAGTAAAGCAATCATAACGTCTACTTAAAAGCATTATGTATGAAATACTGAATTAAAACAAGCCATACATTACAAAATGAATTGAATAAACTAAATCCGAGACCATATATTAAAATACTATCATTTACAATATTCACCCCTAGATATCAATCTACTCAGACATAAATGAATACGAGTTATGTAAATAAAAGAGAGTCAAGAAAGGCTCCCCCATGTCGACGAACGCGTATTTCTGATTCTCAAAATTTGAGCAGAGGTCTGACTCAAAATAGTTATTCGGGCAGAGCTAATTTCCCCCGAATAAGAACTATTAAGGATGAGTTTCCCCCGAATAAGAGCTTTCCTATTAAAAGCTATTCGGGCAGAACTTCCTCCGGATAATAACTACTTAGGTCGGACTTCTCCCAAAAAGTAGCTATTCGGGCAAAATTTCCCCGATAAGAGTTACTTAAGCGGGACTTCCCCCGTATTCTACTACTACTAAATTAACTAAAACTAAAATTTAAAACTAAATAGAATTAACTCAGAATTATATAAAAAATATTGATAATACTCCAAAATTAACTCCACAATTCTCAAAGGGTTGAAGCTCTATTTATAGGCAAAATTTTGAAATAGTTGACTCTTTTCCATTTGTTGACTTTGACTAGATTGTTAACCACAGCATTTTCGGGCATTTTTCACTATTTTGACCCTCAGAAGGCTGTTTCTACCCAAAAAACTGATATGATTTTCCAAAAACGGACATGGGTCACTATTTGATATCATCTGGGTCAATGTTCCGAGTTCGATTTTGTGCTAGTTTTGGTCAAATTTCTTCTCTATGAGCTTCATTCTTCAACTGTTTCTTGTGCTTCCCCATTCTTTCTTCTTGACTTGCAATTTGGATCATTTCGGGCATGATTCTTCACTTTTCAGTATTTTTCTACATTGCATCGAAAGTATTAAAGTGTTTCATTTATTCCAGAGTTAAGATGTAAATGCAGTACAAATACCATAGTTTGAGTGCTGCAAATACAGTCACATCAACATCCCCAAACCTAAACATTGCTTGTCCTCAAGCAAGACTATCTTTAAAACAGATGTGAAAGTGAATTTTTGCAGAATTTTTACAAGTCAAAAACATATGCAAAAATCTATCCTATCTTTTTGTCAAACACATTCCAAAAATGAATCATGAGAAATGCAATCTACTATCTTAAACCTATTCAGCAGTTAATGATAAACATAATAAGAGAACCTTTTGCAATTTTTTCTCAAATAGGTACTCTTATTGGAAATCGACTATTGATTGCTTCGGGGTACATATTTAGAAGTAAACTAAGTAGATTAAGTTCATACAATTCTCAACTTTCATGTTATGCAAACAGATTGGACCTTAATATTCTTACCTACATTTGTAATCAAATTCTTGATCATGCCTTAACCCTTTAACATTTGCCAGAAATATAAAAGTACAACTAATAATACCTCTATATAGTGTTCAGTTTCCTTTGCTTTCTGAATATCCCATATAGTAGGCTTTAAGGCCAACAATCTCCCGCCATTATGAATGAAGTTGCCAGGTTTCAAAGGGACCCCTACGTGCCTTAATTACTTGAGATATCCATGCTCGAAATCTTACACTATAGCACATATCCCAAATTACAATGTCTAGGATAGTGGTGCTTAGATATTTATAACATATTTACACCAAAAAATTTATTCAACAGTAAAGGTATGTACAACTCTTTTTTTTTTCTTTTTCTATTTTTTCATTGTTTTCTTTGTTGTTTTTTTTCTTTTCTTTTTCTTTTCTTTTTCTTTTTCTTCTTTTTTCAGAGTGTACATACATGACATAAGGGTTCAGGTTTCAATCACAAGAAGTTCTTATAACAAATGGTAATCCTATCTCAGTCATTTCATAATCACATAGCTATCAATTGAATAAAAGAAGAACAACTAGGTTTACTCATGAATACAATACCCCAAAGTTTTTCTTATAGAGTTTCCTCAGAGTTTTTCACAATACATAGCTAACAATAAAAGTTCTCAAATTATCTAAATCATCTTCCTTTAAACAAGTAAGGTAGCAAAATACTCTTTCTCATGAACAAAAATGGTGTATTTCTTGCATATTTTGAAAAATATTTTCATGAAATACACGCAGCCCCACACCGAAACTTTGCTTGTCCTCAAGAAAATACCAATGTAGGACAATGAGAGTGTAATATGCAAGAAAGAACATAATGACAAATGCTACATCCCCAAACCTATGGTTTGCTTACTCTACAGTGCATGTTGATTAGGTATAAAGGGAAATATAATAAGAAAAGATATCACCTGATGTGAAGCATTTTTATGTTGATGTCAAAGCCTTTCTACTAACTTTTGGCAAAAGATGTATCATTCTGCAATTAAAGATTAGTAGACAAAGCATTTTACAGATTATCATCAACACAACCAAAACAATAAAAAAAAAGCTATACTAAAAATAGTCAAACAAATATATAGGGGATAAATCAAAAAGAAATATCATGGAAAATAACTAATATATTAAGCAAATAATTTAACTACCCAGACCATTTAACCTCTTTCTGGGGTTCAAGAGTTATCTATAAATACATAAACAAAGTAAATACAGAGGACTAAGGAAATCATAAAATCACACAGACAAAGGAAAATAAACACACATAAGCATTTTAAAAATCTAGGTTGTCTCCTAGTAGCGCTAAGTTTAACGTCTTCAGCCAGATGGTTGTGCTAAGCTGTAATGCCTTTAGCTTGGCAGAATCTCATTTATGGATTGCCTGCAAGGTCCTGAAGTTCTACAGATTCAACTTCATGAGGAACCATATTTGGATTGAATGCATGTTTCAATCTTTGTCCATTGACTGTGATGACATGCCCATCCGTGGGATTTTTAATTAAGATAACTCCAGAAAGATATACTTTAAGCACTTCATAAGGACCATCCCATCTTGTTCTTAACTTTCCTGGGAAGAACTTCAATTTGGAGTTAAACAACCAAACTTTATCAGAACTATAGAAGGTTTTTCTTAAAATAGATCTATCATGAATCCTCTTCATTCTATCTTTGTAGAGTTTGGCATTCTCATAATCTTCGAAACGAAGCTCTTCCAGTTCACTCAACGCCAACTTCCTACCTTCACCTGTCTGTTGTAAGTCAAAGTTCAGGGCCTTAATAGCCCAATAGGCTTTATGCTCTAATTCAACAGGAAGATGGCAAGCTTTACCATATACTAATCTATATAGGGAGATGCTGATAGGAGTTTTGAAAGCAATACGATAGGCCCATAATGCGTCATACAGATGAATTGACCAATCTTTGCGATCGGGCCTAACCGTTTTCTGAAGAATTGACTTAATCTCCCTATTCGATACCTCCACTTGCCCATTTGTTTGTGGGCGGTAAGGCGTTGCTATCTTGTGGTGGATAGAGTATTTTCTCAATAAGGCTTCTAGTGTCCTGTGACAGAAATGTTGTCCTCCGTCACTTATAAGCACACGTGGCACCCCGAATTGAGAAAAGATGTTCTCTTTAATGAACTTAACCACAACTTTGTGGTCGTTGGTTCGGGTTGCCACTACTTCTACCCACTTGGACACATAGTCAATACCAACAAAAATATAAGAATAGCCTGAGGAAGGAGGGAAAGGATCCATGAAGTCTATACCCCACACATCGAATATTTCACAAATGAGGATAGGTATAAGGGGCATCATGTCCCTTCTTGAGATAGAGCCAACTTGTTGACATTGTAGGCAATTTTTACATACTTGCTGGGAATCTTTGAAAAGAGTGGGCCAGAAGAACCCACTTTGAAGGACTTTGAAAGCCGTCCTTTTTCCTCTAAAATGTCCACCATATGCTTCAGAGTGGCAAAATTGGAGTATGCTGTCAAATTCTTTCTCAGGTACACATCTCCTAATGACCTGATCGACACAAATCTTGAAAAGATAGGAATTTTCCCAAATAAAGTACTTGACTTGTACCCTAAACCGTTCCCTTTCTCTTTTACCCCAGTGAGTTGGAAATTCTTGGGAAGCCAAATAATTGACAAAGTAGGCATACCACGGGGTCTTATGTGAGATGGCAAAAAGTTGTTCATCAGGGAACGTGTCTTTGAAAGGCAAAAAGTCAATAGGAGAATCACGTATAAGACGTGATAGATGATCGGCGACAGAATTCTCGCTTCCTTTCTTGTCCTTGATCTCAAGGTCGAACTCTTGAAGGAGTAATAGCCAACGGATTAGAAAGGGCTTTGTATCCTTTTTGGTCAATAAATACCGCAAAGTCGCATGGTCCGTGTATAATATTACTTTGGATCCTAGGATGTAAGATCTGAATTTGTCCAATGAGAAGACTACAGCCAACAATTCCTTTTCAGTGGTTGTATAGTTCTTTTGTGCATCGTCCAAGGTTTTGTTGGCATAGTATATCACGGTAGGCAGTTTATCCCTACGCTGTCCTAATACAGCTCCCATTGCATAGTCTGATGCATCGCACATTATCTCAAAGGGGAGACTGTAGTCAGGAGGTTGGATGATAGGAGCAGAGGATAGTAAGGATTTAAGTTTCTCAAAAGCTTCTAAGCACTTGTCATCAAATTTGAACTTAGTATTATTTGCTAGAAGACTAGAGAGTGGTCGGGCTATATGGTTGAAATCATTGATGAAACGTCGATAAAAACCGGCATGACCAAGGAATGATCAGATATCATGCACCGTCTTGGGTGCGGGTAGCTTTTCTATTAGCTCGACTTTGGCTGGGTCTACATGGATTCCATCCCGTGTAACAACATGACCCAGAACTATACCTTGCCTAACCATGAAGTGGCTTTTTTCCCAACTTAGAACCAAATTTGTTTCAACGCATCGGTCTAGCTGTGATAACCCGAACCCGGCATGCATTTAATAGCACTTGACTGCATTTGATTAAATGTTTAATTAGTTAAATCAACCAATTTGCACTATTTTAATATTTCTCTTGGAAGCATTTAGTAGTTGTATATTGAATAATTAAAAGATTATTATCTATTTCTAATAATTATAGTAATTAAATTTCTTCTCTTATGATTAATTAAGTGTCATCTTAAATGTGAGTGTTTAATTGTATTTGACTACGTGTTTATATTAACTTTCATTTGTAACTTAATATTAACTTCATAATTCTTTAAAAATATTCTAGAAATAGTTAAATTAATTATTTTAAATGAATATTGATTACCTTGATTGTTTTGATTATTTTAATAATCGGTTTTGGTTATCTTGCATTAAAATCACTCGGTTTTCAAATAAATGAAAAGTAGCTCCGAGCCGGAGTAAATTTTAAACTATGATGCTTTCCAAAAATGATATATATTTCTTAGATTCTTTGAGATTTAATTGTTAATCTTTTATTGTCGCAAGTGCATAGCATATTGAGATAAATAGTTAGGAAATTAATTCTAGTCCTTAGCAAATAGTGAAACTAGTATTTTAGTGCCTTAAATTTTATAATTTAATTGTTGTTAGCTAGAATTGATATTTCCTTAGTTGTTTTAGCCTAAAAATGCATAAAACAAGTCTTTTGACCAAGCCTTGACCATTTTGACCTTGTGCCATCTTTTTAATAGCCTAAAATAGCACAAAATAAAAGAAAAATCAGAGCTGAAACAGAGAGGAAGGGCCGGAAAAAAACAAGGAGAAAAAAAAAGAAAATTCAACTTCAAAACTTCAATTCTTCACGAGGGCTTCCACGGGGTGGTTTCCGAGGCATCCTACGAGGTTTTCCTAGCATCTAGGAGCGTCTAAGGTGAGGGTTTCATCGTTATTTGCGCATTTGAATATTTTGTGTATTAACTTTGATTTTTGGGTTTTATCCGTATATTGTTGTTTTAATTGATTTGAGGCTTAAAGTGTGAAACCCCACTTTCCTACTTATCTCGTTTTACGTGCTATACCTCGTTTTGCATGCATATGATCTGTTTATGTGCTATAGGACCTAGAAAGTTATAATTTTGATGTCAATACACCTAATACGTGCTAAATGTGCATTCATGAAATTTTCATCAAAAAACGGAGTCAGAAATTTTATCGTCGATTTTTAGTGAATAGTGTTTTCGAAACACGTCCGCTAAAATTTTGAAACTGGTCTTTTTAACCCTTCTAGACCTAGTCCACGGACTTTAATAGACCTGTGTTTGATGAAAACGGTTTTAAAATCGGCTTAAGAATTTATTAGGGTTTTTACACCGACTTTTGCGAAAATCGAGTTTTAAGCCGACTCGGGTGAAATTGTTGGATTGTAAAACTTCTTGTCACCTAAAAATAATTTACTTGAGCTAGCTTGGGTGTTGAATAAATGTTTTGAACTTTGGTGATCAAGAAAATGCAATTAAAGTCATTAAAACACAAAAATACCAAATTAAACTAACTTTGACTTTATTTAATTGTTGACCAAATAAGCTTATATCACCTACACACACTAAAAATAACACAAAACACCATCACAAACATACACATTGCCGTTAGAAGAAGGAGAGAAAAAGAAAAGAGATTTCAAAGCTTTTCAATCCAATTTTTCAAAGAAAAACTTGGTTTTTGTTCGTAGAACTTCGCACCGACTTGGATTCTGCTTGTTCGGCACGCACTTCACGCATTCATAGGCTTATATTGCATCAAAGGTGAGAGAAAAATTCTAGATCTCAAAATGTCATTTTTATACTTTTGCTCATAAATGAAAATTTAACCGTTAGAATTGAAATCTGATGATAGATTATTGCTCCTTGCATGCTAGGGATCATTTTGATGCAATACTACGAATTTCTGTCGGATGTAGCATAATTTTTATTTTCTGGGTATTTAATTTTGATTAAAATGTTCAAAGTTGAATTAAATGAGTTGTGTTGATCGAAATCGATTGCCGTCGATTTCTAAATACTTGATAATTACGTGTTAGCGCTGTTGTAATGCCGAATTTTTGATTACATTGTTCGTGTGAAAATCCGGAAAATCCAGCCAAGACATCCTAGGGTTTTAGGGTTATCGGGCATGATTTGGAGGTGTTATGGTGGATTTCCGAGAGGGTTAATGTAGTAGGTTGAATAGGTGAGTGATAGAAACTGATTTGGCAATGTTTGGATTAGTAGATTGTAAGTTATGAATTTTAGAAGTTTAGGTTATCATTCTTTAATTTCTTGAACGATGCCTTTAGATGGTTGGGTGGTGTTTGAGTGTTGAATGGTGAATTGTTGATGAGTAATTTAGGGTTTAATTGTGTATATAATGCATGTCTGGTTAGATGGCCTACTTTGTCATCTAACTTCGTTGTTTGTTGTTTAATTAAATATTGATGTTATATTGATTATTATTGAGTTCGGGAATCAGGCACTTTTGTTGCTGATCTCCCAGTTTATTGATTGATTATTATTGAGTTCGGGAATCGGGCACTTTCGTTGCTGATCTCCCAAATGATTGATTGATGATTGATGATGATTATGGAGTCTTGGTATGTGTGTACCACCTCTCGGGCAGCGTTGGGCTGTCGGGTTGATAACAGCATGACTGCCATAGGCTACCCCCAGCTCGCATGACGGAGGTATCATGGAGGGAGGGGCTAGTGAGGTACCTCAGGTGCGTGAGTAATGGGGAGTTATAAGAAGAACGGTTGAGATCGTGATGGCGTTTGGAGCTACACCAAATAGAGTATCCTTTATTGATTGGTTATATAGCTATGTGATGATAGTATTATTTGTGTTATTGTGTGTTTACTGACTCAAAGGACTATTCCAAGGAGTTTAGTAGAAGTTGCTCGAGATCTATCGGATCCTCACTGGGCTTTTGTATATAAGCTCACTCTCTATTATTGCATGCTTATAGGTGTTGCAGAGCCGGATTACGGGTACATGCCTCCTGAGGAGGAAAATGTGCCTTACGTGGACGAGTCATATGTTCCTGAGTCTTATCCATGATTCTATGTTTTTTAATGTTGTGTACATTAGCTTAGTAGACTTTTATATGCTTTATGGTTCTTATTGTAATAGATGTTGAAAAGATGATGATCCAAATGATGTTAACTTAGTGGTTTTCTTTTGTCTATGGTTAAGTTGATAGATGGGTCTCAACTTATTTTTGAAATGTATGATAAGGTTGAGGTATTGTATGTTATGTTGGAACGGAGGCAGATAACGAAGACTGATTATTGTATATTACGGTTATGTTGTGTGTTATTATGCTGTTGAGGAGTTGTTGTTTGTATGGTTATAGAATTGGATGTTTAATGTTATTAATGAGGTTGGTTTAGAACCTCGGTAATCTATTTACTGTCGTTATGATGCCGAAATTCCGTTGCGTCCTGACTGATTGTAGGTGGGGTCGAGTTGGGGCGTGACATTTAAGTGGTATCAGAGCGCATGTTAGTTGTTAGCCGGGGTATTCTCGGAATGTGGGTAAAGGTCTTAGCATGAAATATGTATGAAAAGAAAGAAAAGTGAAATATGTATTGGTATGATTAAATGATTAAGTGATTATGTGATTTAAGTGCTTATGTGATTATGTGATCAATTTCCTTATGTGATTGAAACTTATGTGATCTATGTGCTTTATATGAGTTTGTTGTTTATGTGTTAAAAGTTGTATATAATCTGTTTATGTGCTATAACCTGTGCTAACTCTTTGATTAGTACGATGGCCGGTAGACCGAGGACTCGTGGTAGGCCCGAGATTGTAGATGAGGTCCCTGGTAATGTGGCACAGGGCAGTGATAAGGGTGATGTCAGGTTAGGGGCAGCAATGGATCGGATTGCAGATTTGATGGCTGGGCAGGCCTAGTTGTTAGCAGGTCAGGCTGCTCAGACTCAGGCGTTGCAGGCTCAGATACAAAATGTACAGGGTGGTAATCACAGTCGAGGTACTATGAAGGAGTTTCTGGGGTACTATCCTCCTAGATTTCAGGGAGAGCCTGATGATTGGAAGGCCGAGTCGTGGATTAGTAAGTTAGAAAAAAAAATTTATTCTCTCGGGTACACTAATGAAAGGAAGGTGACTTGTGCTGTCTATTTGCTTGATGATGAGGCAGAGGAATGGTGGCGCACTGTGAGAGCCAGTTGGGAGACCCGTGGTGTTCCGTATGTTTGGGATACCTTTCTGACTGCTTTTAGGGATAAGTATGTCCCGAGGGTTGCACGGGAGAGGAGAGAGGCTGAGTTCTTGTCTTTGGTACAGGGGGATTCTACTGTGGCTCAGTATGAGGCTACATTCACTAGGTTGTCCCGGTATGCACCGGAGTTTGTAGCTGTGGAGGAGAGGAAGACCCGTAGATTTATGTTGGGATTGAGACCCGAGATTAAGGATGCAATGGCTCTGAATCGCTATGATATCTTTACTGAGGCTTTTGATGAAGCTTCTAGGTTAGAGAAGAGGAAAGGGGATCAGATTGTCTCCAGTCAGCCTAGTAAGAGGCCGTATCAGCCACAGGGCCAGCAGGTTATATCTAGGCCTCCAGTACAGCAGGTTGTCTACAGGCCACCAGCCCAGCAGGGTTCTTATAGGCCACAGGGTCAGCAGAGTTACTATCGGCCTCAATTTCAGCAGAGGCCATATCAGGTTCAGAGTCAGTATAGGCCAGCCCAGTCTCAGGGTCAGTACAGGCCTAGTGTGGTGAGACCTCAGCAGCAGGCTGTATCAGCTGCTTCATCAGCTTCTGGTTCTTCTAGGGGCAGTGTTAGTGCCACATCATCGCAGTGTAATACTGCAAGCGCCCAGGGCATGTGGAGTCCGACTGCAGGGTAAAGGCAGGGACATGTTTGGGTTGTGGTAGCATCGAGCATAGGGCGAAGGATTGCCCTAGATATGTGAGGACTGAGGGTCGGGCAGCGACTCAGGGTTACCAGGGTAGGCCTACGGGCAGTGTACCACAGTAGCAGCAGGTTCAGGCTCGGGCTTATGCAGTTGATATGGAGGAGATGCCTGAGGAGACTGCAGTGGTGGAAGGTAACTTCCTTATACTTGATCAACTTGTTAAAGTGTTGATTGATTCTAGTGCTACGCATTCTTTCATTACTCCTGCTTGTGTGCAACGTGTTAAATTGCAACCTGAAAGATTGCCTTATGTGGTTGAGATTAGTACCTCTTTGACTGATAAGTATGTTACTGGCTTAGTATGTAAGGATTGTATAATACATGTTAAGGGGCATAATTTTCCTTCGGACCTTATTTTATTTCCTATCCGGGGGTATGATGTTATTCTGGGTATGGATTGGCTTTCTAAGTATGATGCCCAGTTGAACTGTAGAACCAGGGTAGTACAGTTTCGCTTGCCGGATCAGCCAGTAGTAGAGGTAGCGGGTAACCGGGGTGCTAAGACGAGTTTTGTTATCTCAGCAACTAAAGCCGTTAAGTTGGTGAGTAAGGGGTGTTCGGGTTATCTAGCTTATTTGATCAACAAGCCATCTGATAAGCTACAGCTAGAGGAAGTCCCTATTATCCGGGAATATCCTAATGTATTTCCCGAGGAGTTGCCAGGATTGCCACCAGAAAGGGATATAGAGTTTGTGATTAATCTTGTTCCCGGTACTCAACCTATTTCTAAATCGGCGTACCGGATGGCACCAGCTGAGTTGAAGGAGTTGAAGACTCAGTTACAGGAGTTATTGAAGAAAGGATTCATTCAGCAGAGTTCTTCACCTTGAGGAGCTCCTGTTTTATTTGTGAAGAAGAAGGATGGTACTTTGAGATTGTGTATTGATTACCGTGGTTTGAATCAGGTGACCATCAAGAATAAATATCATTTGCCACTGATTGATGAGTTGTTTGATCAACTTCAGGGAGCCAAAGTCTATTCTAAATTTGATTTGAGGCAGGGGTATTATCAGCTTCGGATTCGTACGGAGGATGTTCCGAAGTCTGCCTTCAGGACTCGGTACGGGCATTATGAGTTTGTTGTTATGCCCTTTGGTTTGACTAATGCACCGGCAGCATTCATGGATTTGATGCATCGAGTTTTTCAGCCGTACTTGGACCAGTTCGTGGTGATTTTTATTGATGATATCTTGGTCTATTCTAAATCTGAATCGGAGCACGAGCAACATCTACGGCTTGTATTAGAGAAGTTGCAGGAGCATCAGTTGTTTGCCAAGTTCAGCAAATGTGAATTTTGGCTGCAACGGATTTCTTTTCTTGGCCATGTTATTACACAGAGCGGTATTTCTGTAGATCCCACTAAGATTGAATCGGTGATGTCTTGGAAGCGGCCAGATAGTGTTTTTGATGTCCGTAGCTTTCTTGGCTTGGCGGGTTATTACCGTAGGTTTGTCAAGGACTTCTCGAAGATTGCGGGGCCACTATCTAAGTTGACTCAGAACGGACTATCTTTAATTGGGATGAGAAGTGTGAGAGTGGGTTTCAGGAGTTGAAAAAGAGGTTAACTACCGCTCCAGTACTTGCTCTACCAGAGGGGACCGATAATATGGTCATTTACAGTGATGCATCCAAGGAGGGCTTGGGATGTGTTCTTATGTAGGATGGCCGAGTTATTGCCTATGCTTCTCGAAAGTTGAAGCCTTATGAAGAAAACTATCCGACTCATGATCTTGAGTTGGCAGCATTTGTCTTTGTACTCAAGAAGTGGCGTCATTATCTGTGGGGAAGTAAGTTTGAAATTTTCACTGGTCATAAGAGTTTGAAGTACTTGTTCTCACAGAAGGAGTTGAATATGCGCCAGCGGAGGTGGATGGAGCTTCTTGGAGATTATAATTGTTCTATCAATTATCTGCCTGGAAAGGCAAATGTTGTAGCAGATGCTCTCAGCCGGAAGGCTAGTATTTCTTGTTTGGCTGTCAAAAAGTGGGAAGTTCTTGAGGAGTTTAGTTATTGGAGACCAGAGTTGACTCAGGTTGGGGTGATGTGTTCACATCTCCGTATTCAGCCTTTATTATTGTCTCAGATCAAGGAAGCTCAGCAACTTGATGTTAAACTTCAGAAGATCAAGGATCAGATCACGGGTGATCAGTCTGACTTCAAACTGCATGAGGACGGTATTCTTCGGTTTCGGAACAGGGTTTGTGTTCCCGATGAACCGGGCTTGAGGCGAGGTATTCTAGAGGAAGCTCATAATTCTAAATATACTATTCATCCCGGTGGAACCAAGATGTATCGGGATTTGAAGCAACATTACTGGTGGAACAACATGAAGAGAGAGGTTGCTCAGTTTGTGTCTAGATGTTTGACTTGTCAGAGAGTGAAAGCCGAGTATCAACGACCTGCAGGTTTGCTTCAGCCGTTGGCTATACCAGAGTGGAAATGGGAGCATATTACGATGGACTTCGTCACTGGGTTGCCTAGATCACCGAGGGGTAATGATGCAGTTTGGGTTGTCGTGGATCGTTTGACGAAGACAGCTCATTTTATTGCAATGAGGATGGGAGATGAGGTTAGAAAGTTGACGGACCTCTATCTGGATCAGATTGTTAGACTTCACGGTATTCCATCTAGTATTGTCTCTGATCGAGATCCTCGATTTACTTCTCGTTTGTGGGAGAAACTTTAGGAGACCTTAGGTACTCAGTTGAACTTCAGTACCGCGTATCATCCACAGACCGACGGTCAGTCTGAGCGGACTATTCAGATTCTGGAAGATATGCTTAGGGCTTGTGTTCTGGACTTCGGGAAGAACTGGGAGAAACATCTACCACTTGCCGAGTTTGCCTATAACAATAGTTATCAAGCTACTATTGGGATGGCGCCTTTCGCAGCTCTTTACGGTCGTAAGTGCCGTTCACCTTTATATTGGGACATGGTAGGAGAGATGAAGACTATTGATCTGACTATTATGCCAGAACTTCTTGAGAAGATTGAGAATGTTCAGTGAATCAGGCAGAGAATGCTTACGGCGCAGAGTAGATTCAAGAGTTATGTTGATAAGCGTCGTCGAGACTTAGAGTTTGCAGTCGGAGATCGGGTTTTCTTGCGATTGTCTCCTCGAAAGGGGTTTGCTCGTTATGGTAAAGGTGGAAAGCTGAGTCCGAGATTTGTTGGGCTGTTTGAGATTACTGGCAGGGTTGGTAAGTTGGCATATCGGTTGGCTTTACCGGAGAACTTCTCTAATGTCCACGATGTGTTTCACGTGTCTAATTTGCGGAAGTATAATTCGGATCCTTCTCATATTCTTCAGCGAGAGCCGTTACAGCTTCAAGAGAATTTCACTTATGACGAGCGTCCGATTCGTATTCTAGATCAGATGGACCGATAGTTGAGGTCGAAGAGGATTCCGATGGTTAAGGTGTTGTGGAAGCATCACGGCATTGAGGAAGCTACGTGGGATAGACGAGATCAGATGCAGCAGCAATACCCAGATCTATTCCGTACATCAAGTAAGAATTTCGAGGACAAAATTTCTATAAGGGGGGAGAATGTGAAACCCCACTTTCCTGCTTATCTCGTTTTACGTGCTATACCTCGTTTTACGTGCATATGATCTGTTTATGTGCTATAGGACCTAGGAAGTTATAATTTTGATGTCAATACTCCTAATACGTGCTAAATGTGCATTCATGAAATTTTCATCAAAAAACGGAGTCAGAAATTTTATCGTCGATTTTCAGTGAATAGTGTTTTCGAAACACGTCCGCTAAAATTTTGAAACTGGTCTTTTTAGACCTTCTAGACCTAGTCCACGGACTTTAATAGACCTGTGTTTGATGAAAACGGTTTTAAAATCGGCTTACGAATTTATTAGGATTTTTACACCGACTTTTGCGAAAATCGAGTTTTAAGCCGACTCGGGTGAAATTGTTGGATTGTAAAACTTCTTGTCACCTAAAAATAATTACTTGAGCTAGCTTTGGTGTTGAATAAATGTTTTGAACTTTGGTGATCAAGAAAATGCAATTAAAGTCATTAAAACACAAAAATACCAAATTAAACTAACTTTGACTTTATTTAATTGTTGACCAAATAAGCTTATATCACCTACACACACTAAAAATAACACAAAACACCATCACAAACACACACATTGCCGTGAGAAGAAGGAGAGAAAAAGAAAAGAGAATTCAAAGCTTTTCAATCCAATTTTTCAAAGAAAAACTTGGTTTTTGTTCGTAGAACTTCGCACCGACTTGGATTCTGCTTGTTGGGCATGCACTTCACGCATTCCTAGGCTTATATTACATCAAAGGTGAGAGAAAAATTCTAGATCTCAAAATGTCATTTTTATACTTTTGCTCATAAATGAAAATTTAACCGTTAGAATTGAAATCTGATGATAGATTATTGCTCCTTGCATGCTAGGGATCATTTTGATGCAATACTACGAATTTCTGTCGGATGTAGCATAATTTTTATTTTCCGGGTATTTAATTTTGATTAAAATGTTCAAAGTTGAATTAAATGAGTTGTGTTGATCGAAATCGATTTCCGTCGATTTCTAAATACTTGATAATTACGTGTTAGCGCTGTTGTAATGCCGAATTTTTGATTACATTGTTCGTGTGAAAATTCGGAAAATCCAGCCAAGACATCCTAGGGTTTTAGGGTTATCGGGCATGATTTGGAGGGGTTATGGTGGATTTCCGAGAGGGTTAATGTAGTAGGTTGAATAGGTGAGTGATAGAAACTGATTTGGCAATGTTTGGATTAGTAGATTGTAAGTTATGAATTTTAGAAGTTTAGGTTATCATTCTTTAATTTCTTGAACGATGCCTTTAGATGGTTGGGTGGTGTTTGAGTGTTGAATGGTGAATTGTTGATGAGTAATTTAGGGTTTAATTGTGTATATAATGCATGTCCGGTTAGATGGCCTACTTTGTCATCTAACTTCGTTGTTTGTTGTTTAATTAAATATTGATGTTATATTGATTATTATTGAGTTCGGGAATCAGGCACTTTTGTTGCTGATCTCCCAGTTTATTGATTGATTATTATTGAGTTCGGGAATCGGGCACTTTCGTTGCTGATCTCCCAAATGATTGATTGAAGATTGATGATAATTATGGAGTCTTGGTATGTGTGTGCCACCTCTCGGGCAGCGTTGGGCTGTCGGGTTGATAACGGCATGACTGCCATAGGCTACCCCCAGCTCGCATGACGGAGGTGTCATGGAGGGGGGGGGGCTAGTGAGGTACCTCGGGTGCGTGAGTAATGGGGAGTTATAAGAAGAACAGTTGAGATCGTGATGGCGTTTGGAGCTACACCAAATAGAGTATCCTTTATTGATTGGTTATATAGCGATGTGATTATAGTATTATTTGTGTTATTGTGTGTTTACTGACTCAAAGGACTATTCCAAGGAGTTTAGTAGATCTTGCTCGAGATCTATCGGATCCTCACTGGTCTTTTGTATATAAGCTCACTCTCTATTATTGCATGCTTATAGGTATTGCAGAGCCGGATTACGGGTACGTGCCTCCTGAGGAGGAAAATGTGCCTTACGTGGACGAGTCATATGTTCCTGAGTCTTATCCATGATTCTATGTTTTTTGATGTTGTGTACATTAGCTTAGTAGACTTTTATATGCTTTATGGTTCTTATTGTAATAGATGTTGAAAAGATGATGATCCAAATGATGTTAACTTAGTGGTTTTCTTTTGTCTATGGTTAAGTTGATAGATAGGTCTCAACTTATTTTTGAAATGTATGATAAGGTTGAGGTATTGTATGTTATGTTGGAACGGAGAGGCAGATAACGAAGACTGATTATTGTATATTACAGTTATGTTGTGTGTTGTTATGCTATTGAGGAGTTGTTGTTTGTATGGTTATAGAATTGGATGTTTAATGTTATTAATGAGGTTGGTTTAGAACCTCGGTAATCTATTTACTGTCGTTATGCTGCCGAAATTCCGTTGCGTCCTGATTGATTGTAGGTGGGGTCGAGTTGGGGCGTGACATTTAAGTGGTATCAGAGCGCATGTTAGTTGTTAGCCGGGGTATTCTCGGAATGTGGGTAAAGGTCTTAGCATGAAATATGTATGAAAAGAAAGAAAAGTGAAATATGTATTGGTATGATTAAATGATTAAGTGATTATGTGATTTAAGTGCATATGTGATTATGTGATCAATTTGCTTATGTGATTGAAACTTATGTGATCTATGTGCTTTATATGAGTTTGTTGTTTATGTGTTAAAAGTTGTATATAATCTGTTTATGTGCTATAACCTGTGCTAACTCTTTGATTAGTACGATGGCCGGTAGACCGAGGACTCGTGGTAGGCCCAAGATTGTGGATGAGGTCCCTGGTAATGTGGCACAGGGCAGTGATAGGGGTGATGTCAGGTTAGGGGCAGCAATGGATCGGATTGCAGATTTGATGGCTGGGCAGGCCCAGTTGTTAGCAGGTCAGGCTGCTCAGACTCAGGCGTTGCAGGCTCAGATACAGAATGTACAGGGTGGTAATCACGGTCGAGGTACTATGAAGGAGTTTCTGGGGTACTATCCTCCTAGATTTCAGGGAGAGCCTGATGATAGGAAGGCCGAGTCGTGGATTAGTAAGTTAGAGAAAAATTTTTATTCTCTCGGGTACACTGATGAAATGAAGGTGACTTGTGCTGTCTATTTGCTTGATGATGAGGCAGAGGAATGGTGGCGCATTGTGAGAGCCAGTTGGGAGACCCGGGGTGTTCCGTATGTTTGGGATACCTTTCTGACTGCTTTTAGGGATAAGTATGTCCCGAGGGTTGCACGGGAGAGGAGAGAGGCTGAGTTCTTGTCTTTGGTACAGGGGGATTCTACTGTGGCTCAGTATGAGGCTACATTCACTAGGTTGTCCCGGTATACACCGGAGTTTGTAGCTGTGGAGGAGAGGAAGACCCGTAGATTTATGTTGGGATTGAGACCCGAGATTCAGGATGCAATGGCTCTGAATCGCTATGATATCTTTACTGAGGCTTTTGATGAAGCTTCTAGGTTAGAGAAGAGGAAAGGGGATCAGATTGTCTCCAGTCAGCCTAGTAAGAGGCCGTATCAGCCACAGGGCCAGCAGGTTACATATAGGCCTCCAGTACAGCAGGTTGTCTACAGGCCACCAGCCCAGCAGGGTTCTTATAGGCCACAGGGTCAGCAGAGTTACTATCGGCCTCAATTTCAGCAGAGGCCATATCAGGTTCAGACTCAGTATAGGCCAGCTCAGTCTCAGGGTCAGTACAGGCCTAGTGTGGTGAGACCTCAGCAGCAGGCTGTATCAGCTGCTTCATCAGCTTCTGGTTCTTCTAGGGGCAGTGTTAGTGCCACATCATCGCAGTGTAATACTGCAAGCGCCCAGGGCATGTGGAGTCCGACTGCAAGGTAAAGGCAGGGACATGTTTGGGTTGTGGTAGCATCGAGCATAGGGCGAAGGATTAACCTAGATATGTGAGGACTGAGGGTCGGGCAGCGACTCAGGGTAGGCCTACGGGCAGTGTACCACAGTAGCAGCAGGTTCAGGCTCGGGCTTATGCAGTTGATATGGAGGAGATGCCTGAGGAGACTGCAGTGGTGGAAGGTAACTTCCTTATACTTGATCAACTTGTTAAAGTGTTGATTGATTCTGGTGCTACGCATTCTTTCATTACTCCTGCTTGTGTGCAACGTGTTAAATTGCAACCTGAAAGATTGCCTTATGTGGTTGAGATTAGTACCTCTTTGACTGATAAGTATGTTACTGGCTTAGTATGTAAGGATTGTATAATACATGTTAAGGGGCATAATTTTCCTTCGGACCTTATTTTATTTCCTATCCGGGGGTATGATGTTATTCTGGGTATGGATTGGCTTTCTAAGTATGATGCCCAGTTGAACTGCAGAACCAAGGTAGTACAGTTTCGCTTGCCGGATCAGCCAGTAGTAGAGGTAGCGGGTAACCGGGGTGCTAAGACGAGTTTTGTTATCTCAGCAACTAAAGCCGTTAAGTTGGTGAGTAAGGGGTGTTCGGGTTATCTAGCTTATTTGATCAACAAGCCATCTGATAAGCTACAGCTAGAGGAAGTCCCTATTATCCGGGAATATCCTAATGTATTTCCCGAGGAGTTGCCAGGATTGCCACCAGAGAAGGATATAGAGTTTGTGATTAATCTTGTTCCCGGTACTCAACCTATTTCTAAATCGGCGTACCGGATGGCACCAGCTGAGTTGAAGGAGTTGAAGACTCAGTTACAGGAGTTATTGTAGAAAGGATTCATTCAGCAGAGTTCTTCACCTTGGGGAGCTCCTGTTTTATTTGTGAAGAAGAAGGATGGTACTTTGAGATTGTGTATTGATTACCGTGGTTTGAATCAGGTGACCATCAAGAATAAATATCCTTTGCCACTGATTGATGAGTTGTTTGATCAACTTCAGGGAGCCAAAGTCTATTCTAAATTTGATTTGAGGCAGGGGTATTATCAGCTTCGGATTCGTGCGGAGGATGTTCAGAAGTCTGCCTTCAGGACTCGGTACGGGCATTATGAGTTTGTTGTTATGCCCTTTGGTTTGACTAATGCACCGGCAGCATTCATGGATTTGATGCATCGAGTCTTTCAGCCGTACTTGGACCAGTTCGTGGTGATTTTTATTGATGATATCTTGGTCTATTCTAAATCTGAATCGGAGCACGAGCAACATCTACGGCTTGTATTAGAGAAGTTGCAGGAGCATCAGTTGTTTGCCAAGTTCAGCAAATGTGAATTTTGGCTGCAACGGATTTCTTTTCTTGGCCATGTTATTACACAGAGCGGTATTTCTGTAGATCCCACTAAGATTGAATCGGTGATGTCTTGGAAGCGGCCAGAGAGTGTTTTTGATGTCCATAGCTTTTTTGGCTTGGCGGGTTATTACCGTAGGTTTGTCAAGGACTTCTCGAAGATTGCGGGGCCACTATCTAAGTTGACTCAGAACGGACTATCTTTAATTGGGATGAGAAGTGTGAGAGTGGGTTTCAGGAGTTGAAAAAGAGGTTAACTACCGCTCCAGTACTTGCTCTACCAGAGGGGACCGATAATATGGTCATTTACAGTGATGCATCCAAGGAGGGCTTGGGATGTGTTCTTATGTAGGATGGCCGAGTTATTGCCTATGCTTCTCGAAAGTTGAAGCCTTATGAAGAAAACTATCCGACTCATGATCTTGAGTTGGCAGCAGTTGTCTTTGCACTCAAGAAGTGGCGTCATTATCTGTGGGGAAGTAAGTTTGAAATTTTCACTGATCATAAGAGTTTGAAGTACTTGTTCTCACAGAATGAGTTGAATATGCGCCAGCGGAGGTGGATGGAGCTTCTTGGAGATTATAATTGTTCTATCAATTATCTGCCTGGAAAGGCAAATGTTGTAGCAGATGCTCTCAGCCGGAAGGCTAGTATTTCTTGTTTGGCTGTCAAGAAGTGGGAGGTTCTTGAGGAGTTTAGTTATTGGAGACCAGAGTTGACTCAGGTTGGGGTGATGTGTTCACATCTCCGTATTCAGCCTTTATTATTGTCTCAGATCAAGGAAGCTCAGCAACTTGATGTTAAACTTTAGAAGATCAAGGATCAGATCACGGGTGATCAGTCTGACTTCAAACTGCATGAGGACGGTATTCTTCGGTTTCGGAACAGGGTTTGTGTTCCCGATGAACCGGGCTTGA
Organism: Ehretia macrophylla; assembly: GCA_037974665.1. Lineage (NCBI taxonomy): Eukaryota > Viridiplantae > Streptophyta > Magnoliopsida > Boraginales > Ehretiaceae > Ehretia > Ehretia macrophylla. The sequence goes on from CM075779.1 coordinate 74,149,002, forward strand.
GGCGAGGTATTCTAGAGGAAGCTCATAATTCTAAATATACTATTCATCCCGGTGGAACCAAGATGTATCGGGATTTGAAGCAACATTACTGGTGGAACAATATGAAGAGAGAGGTTGCTCAGTTTGTGTCTAGATGTTTGACTTGTCAGAGAGTGAAAGCCGAGTATCAACGACCTGCAGGTTTGCTTCAGCCGTTGGCTATACCAGAGTGGAAATGGGAGCATATTACGATGGACTTCGTCACTGGGTTGCCTAGATCACCGAGGGGTAATGATGCAGTTTGGGTTGTCGTGGATCGTTTGACGAAGACAGCTCATTTTATTGCAATGAGAATGGGAGATGAGGTTAAAAAGTTGACGGACCTCTATCTGGATCAGATTGTTAGACTTCACGGTATTCCATCTAGTATTGTCTCTGATCGAGATCCTCGATTTACTTCTCGTTTATGGGAAAAACTTCAGGAGACCTTAGGTACTCAGTTGAACTTCAGTACCGCGTATCATCTACAGACCGACGGTCAGTCTGAGCGGACTATTCAGATTCTGGAAGATATGCTTAGGGCTTGTGTTCTGGACTTCGGGAAGAACTGGGAGAAACATCTACCACTTGCCGAGTTTGCCTATAACAATAGTTATCAAGCTACTATTGGGATGGCGCCTTTCGCAGCTCTTTACGGTCGTAAGTGCCGTTCACCTTTATATTGGGATGAGGTAGGAGAGATGAAGACTATTGATCCGACTATTATGCCAGAACTTCTTGAGAAGATTGAGAATGTTCAGTGAATCAGGCAGAGAATGCTTATGGCGCAGAGTAGATTCAAGAGTTATGTTGATAAGCGTCGTCGAGACTTAGAGTTTGCAGTCGGAGATCGGGTTTTCTTGAGATTGTCTCCTCGAAAGGGGTTTGCTCGTTATGGTAAAGGTGGAAAGCTGAGTCCGAGATTTATTGGGCCGTTTGAGATTACTGGCAGGGTTGGTAAGTTGGCATATCGGTTGGCTTTACCGGAGAACTTCTCTAATATCCACGATGTGTTTCACGTGTCTAATTTGCGGAAGTATAATTCGGATCCTTCTCATATTCTTGAGCGAGAGCCGTTACAGCTTCAAGAGAATTTCACTTATGACGAGCGTCCGATTCGTATTCTAGATCAGATGGACCGAGAGTTGAGGTCGAAGAGGATTCCGATGGTTAAGGTGTTGTGGAAGCATCACGGCATTGAGGAAGCTACGTGGGATAGACGAGATCAGATGCAGCAGCAATACCCAGATCTATTCCGTACATCAAGTAAGAATTTCGAGGATAAAATTTCTATAAGGGGGGAGAATGTGAAACCCCACTTTCCTGCTTATCTCGTTTTACGTGCTATACCTCGTTTTGCGTGCATATGATCTGTTTATGTGCTATAGGACCTAGAAAGTTATAATTTTGATGTCAATACTCCTAATACGTGCTAAATGTGCATTCATGAAATTTTCATCAAAAAACGGAGTCAGAAATTTTATCGTCGATTTTCAGTGAATAGTGTTTTCGAAATACGTCCGCTAAAATTTTGAAACTGGTCTTTTTAACCCTTCTAGACCTAGTCCACGGACTTTAATAGACCTGTGTTTGATGAAAACGGTTTTAAAATCGGCTTAAGAATTTATTAGGATTTTTACACCGACTTTTGCGAAAATCGAGTTTTAAGCCGACTCGGGTGAAATTGTTGGATTGTAAAACTTCTTGTCACCTAAAAATAATTTACTTGAGCTAGCTTGGGTGTTGAATAAATGTTTTGAACTTTGGTGATCAAGAAAATGCAATTAAAGTCATTAAAACACAAAAATACCAAATTAAACTAACTTTGACTTTATTTAATTGTTGACCAAATAAGCTTATATCACCTACACACACTAAAAATAACACAAAACACCATCATAAACACACACATTGCCGTGAGAAGAAGGAGAGAAAAAGAAAAGAGATTTCAAAGCTTTTCAATCCAATTTTTCAAAGAAAAACTTGGTTTTTGTTCATAGAACTTCGCACCGACTTGGATTCTACTTGTTGGGCACGCACTTCACGCATTCCTAGGCTTATATTGCATCAAAGGTGAGAGAAAAATTCTAGATCTCAAAATGTCATTTTTATACTTTTGCTCATAAATGAAAATTTAACCGTTAGAATTGAAATCTGATGATAGATTATTGCTCCTTGCATGCTAGGGATCATTTTGATGCAATACTACGAATTTCTGTCGGATGTAGCATAATTTTTATTTTCTGGGTATTTAATTTTGATTAAAATGTTCAAAGTTGAATTAAATGAGTTGTGTTGATCGAAATCGATTGCCGTCGATTTATAAATACTTGATAATTACGTGTTAGCGCTGTTGTAATGCCGAATTTTCGATTACATTGTTCGTGTGAAAATCCAGCCAAGACATCCTAGGGTTTTAGGGTTATCGGGCATGATTTGGAGGTGTTATGGTGGATTTCCGAGAGGGTTAATGTAGTAGGTTGAATAGGTGAGTGATAGAAACTGATTTGGCAATGTTTGGATTAGTAGATTGTAAGTTATGAATTTTAGAAGTTTAGGTTATCATTCTTTAATTTCTTGAACGATGTCTTTAGATGGTTAGGTGGTGTTTGAGTGTTGAATGGTGAATTGTTGATGAGTAATTTAGGGTTTAATTGTGTATATAATGCATGTCCGGTTAGATGGCCTACTTTGTCATCTAACTTCGTTGTTTGTTGTTTAATTAAATATTGATGTTATATTGATTATTATTGAGTTCGGGAATCAGGCACTTTTGTTGCTGATCTCCCAGTTTATTGATTGATTATTATTGAGTTCGGGAATCGGGCACTTTCGTTGCTGATCTCCCAAATGATTGATTGATGATTGATGATGATTATGGAGTCTTGGTATGTGTGTGCCACCTCTCGGGCAGCGTTGGGCTGTCGGGTTGATAATGGCATGACTGCCATAGGCTACCCCCAGCTCGCATGACGGAGGTGTCATGGAGGGAGGGGCTAGTGAGGTACCTCGGGTGCGTGAGTAATGGGGAGTTATAAGAAGAACGGTTGAGATCGTGATGGCGTTTGGAGCTACAAATAGAGTATCCTTTATTGATTGGTTATATAGCTATGTGATGATAGTATTATTTGTGTTATTGTGTGTTTACTGACTCAAAGGACTATTCCAAGGAGTTTAGTAAACCTTGCTCGAGATCTATCGGATCCTCACTGGGCTTATGTATATAAGCTCACTCTCTATTATTGCATGCTTATAGGTGTTGCAGAGCCGGATTACGGGTACGTGCCTCCTGAGGAAGAAAATGTGCCTTACGTGGACGAGTCATATGTTCCTGAGTCTTATCCATGATTCTATGTTGTTTAATGTTATGTACATTAGCTTATTAGACTTTTATATGCTTTATGGTTCTTATTGTAATAGATGTTGAAAAGATGATGATCCAAATGATGTTAACTTAGTGGTTTTCTTTTGTCTATGGTTAAGTTGATATATGGGTCTCAACTTATTTTTGAAATGTATGATAAGGTTGAGGTATTGTATGTTATGTTGGAACGGAGGCAGATAACAAAGACTGATTATTGTATATTATGGTTATGTTGTGTGTTGTTATGCTGTTGAGGAGTTGTTGTTTGTATGGTTATAGAATTGGATGTTTAATGTTATTAATGAGGTTGGTTTAGAACCTTGGTAATCTATTTATTGTCGTTATGCTGTCGAAATTCCGTTGCGTCCTGACTGATTGTAGGTGGGGTCAAGTTGGGGCGTGACATAAAGTATGTTCCCTAGCAATCGTAGAACACGTATTTATAGTTTTTTAATATTTTCTGCAGTTGAATATCGAAATTGAAATATAAATTGTTAGTTGAATAGTAATTTATGAATAGTAAACCCTTGAAACGATGAAGTTGCGTTGTTATGCTGTCTATTGATGTGAAAAGGTGCTAGGTATGCTAGGATGCCTAAATGCATGATTTGTTTAGGTTGAGTAATGGAAAAAACAAGAAATATGCCTTGGTGAAAGTCGGGGTCGTTTAGGTCGAGTTTAACGTTTTCTCGTTTTGCGTGAGGGCATTGTTTTGGGAGGCCATGGAAGCACTTTTGCTGCGATTATGGCGTTGGTTGGGTGTTTGGTTAGTATAGTTGTAGTTCAAACGAGCAAAGGGAAAAATCGGGACTTTGCATGAATTCTAGGGTAAAGTAGGGTTTTGGGGTCTTTAGACATGCCTTATGGTGACCTAGGAGGATAGGTGAAGTCGGTTTCCAAAGCTCGTGGCTCGTTTGAAAGTAGTAGCGATTTGAAAGTTGGGGTCATTTTTGGGATTTTGTGTGTTTTCATAGTATAATGCTTATAGAATGTTTATAATGCTTATAGAATGTTTATAATGCTTATAGAATGTTTATAATGCCTATAGAATGCTTATAGTGTCTGTTGAATACTTATTGTTGCTTGATAAAGTTTGCTGGTGTTGTTCTTGTTACATATTTGATTGTAAATGCCTGTTATTTTGTCTATCGTCTCTAATCTGTATTGTTGGGTTATCGCTCGTTTATCGCCTTGTATCGAGTCTTGCATTGCATAGTGTCCGGCGCGTGAGTGATGGGCCTCTTTGGGTAGCCTCGGGTTGCCAGTGTTGGTTGCTCTAGCTCTGTGACTATTCCCTTTTCACGCTTGGGTTGCCTCCCAGGGAGATTTGGGTCGTAGAATTGATGGTTACTCCCGGGGTATTCCAAACTGGTGTTATAAGGTGGTTGCGCGCTTATTGTCATCGTTGTCAACATCAAGCTCGAGATTGATGTATCACTCGTGAAATGGTACATTGCTCGTAAGAGTGAACTATAGCCTTCAGAGTGTGGTATAGCTTTGAATGGTTGTGTTAATGCTTTCTTGAATGTTTAATATATTGTCGTTTGTATTGAATGTTTTCTTATTGACTTCATTGCTTAGCTGTGTCTATTTGCATTGCACGACTTTCTTTCTCTCCAACTCGATATCTGTCTCGCCCTCATTGAGTATACGTGTTATGTATACTCACTCCTCACCACCACATTTCAGGAAATGCCATGTTAGCTGGAAAGTTCGTGATTTCATGAAAGTCCGTGCTTGAAGAGTTGTCTTGCGTGCCTATGTGACTTGAGTTGTCAAAGTTGTAAAGATGTATGCTTTTATGTATTATATGTATTTAATGTCAAAAGGGATGTAATTTAAGTTTCATTAGATTGTGGAGGTGGTTTGATAAGTTAGATTATGTATTTAGTTAATGTAGCTTAATTTCAATGTATGTTTGTAATGACAAAGGAAATGAGATAGAAAGATATGATAGTCTAACTTATGCAATAGGTTGGTGTAGTTTAATTGCTAAGCATGTATGTATATTTACTTGTGATTTGCTTGTTGTGAACCAAGGCTCGGATGGCCTTGAGGTGATTGAATGGTTGGACATGGTATTGGTCCACTTATATGCTGTCGCAGGTTTGCTTTTTGCCTAGAAACAGGGGAGACTCCGTCCGTTTTTCCCTAAAAATTATGCCCGAGTTTGGATTTGGGTTGTGATTAGATTGATTGTTAGAACTCCCGGTCTCGAGAGGGATCGGGGTGTTACACTAGCACTAGAGAAAGGTGTGTGAGACACTCGTCAAAGGTAGTTCCAAATACTGAGAAGTCATCCATGAAGACTTCCAGGAACTTTTCGATCATGTCGGAGAAGAGAGCAATCACACATCTTTAAAACGTTGCAGGAGCATTGCAAAGACCGAAAGGCATATGTCGGAACGCAAAGGTCCCATAAGGGAATGTGAAGGTAGTCTTTTCTTGATCTTCAGGAAAGATTGGGATTTGGTTATATCCTGAATACCCATCTAGAAAGCAGTAGTAGCCTTGTCTGGCTATTCTATCTAGGACTTGGTCAAGGAAGGGTAAATGGAAGTGGTCTTTCCTTGTTTTGGAATTGCGCTTTCTATAGTCAATGCATACACACCACCCTGTTGTGGTGCGTGTAAAAATTAGATCACCCTTATCATTCGGAACCACAGTAATCCCAGATTTCTTCGGTACCACTTGTACCGGACTTACCCATGGACTATCAGAAATTGGGTATATAATACCTGCATCAAGCAACTTAATGATCTCATTGTGGATGACATCACCTATCTTTGGGTTTAGTCTTCTCTGAAATTCTCGAGAAGGAATAACTCCTTCCTCGAGATGAATTTTGTGCATACACACAGAGGGATCAATGTCTTTCAAGTCAGAAATCGTCTAACCTATCACCTGTTTATGGGTACTTAGGACCTTTAATAGTCTGTCTTCATGCTCGGGAGTCAAATCTGAGGCAATAATGGCTGGAAGAGTCTCATCAGGTCCTAAGTAGGCATACTTAAGATGCTGGGGCAAGGTTTTGAGTTCCAAAACTAGTAGGGACTCAATTGTGGGACAGTCAGAAACTTCAGGGAAATGAGTTGTTACTTGATCGTCCTTATTTGGATCAACAACAATGAAAGCGAAGGCGACCATTTCAGGAGAAATGTCACATTCATAAAAAAGTTGTTCTAACTCAGCTATTTCTTGATTAGGAGTTAAAATCGATTGGGTAAACTCATCTATACATGAGTCAATGGTATCAACATGGAAGCATTCTTCTTCCTCATCTTGATTCAATTTGTTGGCTGCATCAGCAACCCTTAGCTTAGTTCTCATGTTCCCAAATGTTAGTTCTATCATACCCGTCCTACAATAGATAACAGCATCAACTGTTGCTAGGAATGGTCTGCCTAGTAAAACGGGAGTGATATTTTTGTTATCAGGGCCTAAGTCCATATCTAACATAATGAAGTCCACTAGGAACAAGAATTCTCCTACTCTAACAATCACATCTTCTACAATACCTCGAGGTCTTCGCTCAGATCTATCTGCCAGTTAGAGGGTCACATTAGTCGGTGTTAACACTCCAAGACCTAACCTTTGGTAGACTGTATGAGGGATGAGGTTAACACTAGATCCTATGTCTAGTAAGGCGCTTTCTATGCGTTAGTCATTAATTAAGCATAGAATGGTGAAAGCTCCTGGGTCACTGCACTTCTGAGACAGTCCTCTAGTGCAGATATTGCTAACCTTTTCAGTAAGACGGACCTTCTTAGGAATGGAGTTGGTCCATCTCTTTTTCACACACAAATCCTTCAAAAATTTGGCATAGGCTGGAATATGTTGTATTACCTCAACTAATGGCAAATTGATCTTAATATCTTTCAGATGCTCTAAGACCTTGAGTTGTTTAGGATCATAAGTCAGCTTTGGATGGGACAGAGCTGTAGGGAAAGGTGCTCGTGAATATGGTTCAACTATAGGTTCCACCGTTAGGTTTTTATTCTTACGGCAGTTTTGAACATCTTTGCTTAAAACCTCAATCTCATATTCCTCAAATTTCTCAATTTCTTCTGGAACATCTCTAACCTTTACTTTAACCTGGTTATCAATGGTTTTCCCGCTCCTAAGGGTAACTACAGCCTTGGCTTATTCTTGTACTGTCTCAGTTTGGACAGTACTACACTATTCTTGTGGATTTACCACGGTCTGAGATGGAAGCTTACCCTCGTCTCTCTTACTTAAAGTTTGGGCCATTTGCCCGATTTGTCCTTCAAGTTTTGCAATAGACTATTGCTGAACTTGGAACATTTGCATAAGTTTGTCAAATTTGTCATCAGATGATGACTGTGCAGAAGGAAGAGCTGGGACATTGTTCCATTGTGTTCTGAACGGATTGTCCTGTTGGACTGGGTAGTAACTAGGAGGGTTATTATTTTGTGGCCTCTGATATTGCTGTTGAGGGAATCGATTGTCAACATTTCCCTGTTGACTTTGTTGATGAGGCTCATAGTTTCCTTGTCTTTTCTGATATTGATGTTGAGGAAACTGAGTCTCTTGATTCCCTTGTCGCCATGAAAATACGGGATTGTCTCGCCAGCCTGAATTACACGTGTTAGAATACGGATTGTAATTCCTTGTATATCCTTGGGTGGCACAAACTTGTTCTTGCATGAATTCATGAAATTGTGAACCGATTGGACAGTCCAGAGTAAAGTGATCTACTGCAAAACATATGGTACAAACTTCCGTGATCTGAGGAGCTGAAGAAGAAGAAGACCCTAGAGAGATGAATTTTTCTAGTTGATGAGCTAGGGCATCTACTTTGTCAGTCAATTGGGAATTAGAACTAGAGTTAACTTCAAACAATGCCCTCTTTTGGGGATTATGGGTGCTCTTACTCTCTCTGTCATCAGCAGTGTTTTGGATAGAGTCTTCAGCAATATTTTCTATTCTTCTCCAAGCTTCGTCCGCTATGAGGTTATAGAAACCTCCATTGCTCATTGCATTAACTATCATCTTATTATGAGGGGTAAGACCTTTGAAGAAATAATGCAAAAGTTCGGGACGATCAAACCCACGATGAGGACACTGATTCTCAAGATCGTTAAACTTTTCCCACGATTCATGAAACGGCTCTAAGTTTGACTGTGCGAATGTCATGATGTCTGTTCGCAAAGTAGTAGTCTTAGCCATTGGGAAGAACCTATGTAAAAATTTTCAAATAAGTTCTCCCCAGGAAGTGATCACTCTTGCGTCTAGATGATTTAGCCACTGTTTGGCTTTATCTTTCAATGAAAAGGGAAACGATGCAGGTGAATATTTTCACGGCTCACATTAGGAATGTGAAGCGTTGCGCATGCTTCAATGAATTGCACGATGTGAGCATGAAGATTTTCATTGCTTTTTCCATAGAAGGAAAGAAGCATTGAAATAGTCCTTGTTTTGAGCTCAAAATTTATATTGTCAAGAGCCGGTGGGGCTATGGCAAATTCAGGGTTAAAATCACCCGGTGAAAAATGTTGACGTAAAGTCATCGGTTGGTTCACATGTTGATTAACAGGCTGAGCTATAGGAAGAAGCGGGATATTTACTTCTTGATCTGCCATTGGGAATTTTAACTTCTTACGCAAATTTTTCTCTAGATCAGGATTCAAAGAACGACGCCTGTGCATACAACGACTTATAAACTTTAAATACGAAATACAATTACAAGATTAAAAATACTAATATACTTTACAAGCAGTAATAGATAAAAGCTCATTGATCAAATGAATCATTAAAATGACTCATTTTCCAATCAATCAAAATTCCCAAACAAATATATATATTAAATTTTTTTTAAAAAAAAATAAAAATAAAAATAATTTTAAAAAATAAAAAATAAAAATAAAAATAAAAATAAAAATATTTTTTTAAAAAAAATATTTATTATTATTTTTTATTTATTTATAATTTATTTTTTTCTATTTTTTTATTTTTTTATTTTTAAATAAAACGGATAGAATAAACACTTAAACAAATTCACAAATACTTTTATCAAAAGCTAAACTATACCGTGCTTCCCCAGCAATGGTGCCAAAAACTTGATGCGATCGGGTTGTGCATTAAAATGTGCACAAAATAAATCAATTTAAAATACCCGCAAGTGCACGGATCATCGTAGTGTAGTGTGCTATGAGTGCAGAATCGTACCATAAGGGTTTAAGTTAGTGAAGTAGTATGAAAGTGTTAAAGTGCTTAAGTGACAAATCGCAAGGTGGGTTTGAGTAATATGCGAAAAATGTAAACTAAATTAAACTAACTAAATTATCTAAGTTATATTAAGTATTAGTGGAATACGAGAGGTAGTGATCTAGGGGTTTGAACATGTAAATGAGGCAATAAATATAGGCTCGATATCTAGTTTATCTAATTCTGCAAGGGCTTAAGCTACAAGCATATACCCGGTTAAGCTAAAAACTATAGACCTAGTTAATCTACTTAGCTTATTTTAACCAAGTACAACAAGACAAACTAAACTAAGGAATTAACCTTACAGATAGAAACTATGGTACAACCTATAGTTTCATGGAATCTATGGTACAACCAATAAATTCATGATTAAAACATTTATATGGCACGAAAGTAACGCATTCATAATATTAACTACAAGTATAATATTTATGAAGCGAAAGTAAAGCAATCATAACGTCTACTTAAAAGCATTACGTATGAAATACTGAATTAAAACAAGCCATACATTGCAAAATAAATTGAATAAACTAAATCCGAGACCATATATTAAAATATTATCATTTACAATATTCACCTGTAGATATCAATCTACTCAGACATAAATGAATACGAGTTATGTAAATAAAAGAGAGTCAAGAAAGGCTCTCCTATATCGACAAACGCGTATTTTTGATTCCCAAAATTTGAGCAGAGGTCTGACGCAAAATAGCTATTTGGGCAGAGCTAATTTCCCCCGAATAAGAACTATGAAGGATGAGTTTCCCCCGAATAAGAGCTTTCCTATTAAAAGCTATTCGGGCAGAACCTCCACCGGATAATAACTACTTAGGTCAGGCTTCTCCCTAAAAGTAGCTATTCGAGCAAAATTTTCCCGAATAAGAGCTACTTAGGCAGGACTTCCCCCGTATTCTACTACTACTTAATTAACTAAAACTAAAATTTAAAAATAAATAGAATTAACTCGGAACTATATCAAAAATATTGATAATACTCCAAAATTAACTCCACAATTCTCAAAGGGTTGAAGCTCTATTTATAGGCAAAATTCTGAAATAGTTGACTTTTTTCCGTTTGTTGACTTTGACTAGATTGTTGACCATAGCATTTTCAGGCCTTTTTCACTGTTTTGACCCTCCAAACGATGGAATTTGAATAAAATCACGCCGCGCGCAAGACAGAAGTCATGCGTTTTGCTCAGAAGGCTATTTCTACCCAAAAAACTGATATGATTTTCCAAAAACGGACATGGGTCACTATTTGATATCATCTGGGTCAATGTTTCAAGTCCGATTTCATGCTAGTTTCGGTCAAATTTCTTCTCTATGAGCTTCATTCTTCAACTGCTTCTTGTGCTTCCCTATTCTTACTTCTTGACTTGCAATTTGGATCATTTCAGGCATGATTCTTCACTTTTCAGTATTTTCTTACATTGCATCAAAAGTAGCAAAGTGTTGCATTTATTCTAGAGTTAAGATGCAAATGCAGTACAAATACCATGGTTTGAGTGCTACAAATATAGTCACATCAAATACCATCCTCATGCAATTTGAAGTCCGACTGATCATCCATGATCTGATCCTAGATCTTCTGAAGTTTTACATCAAGTTATTGAGCTTCTCTAATCTGAGATAGCAATAAAGGTTGAATACGGAGATATGAACACATCACCCCAACCTGAGTCAACTCCGGTCTCCAATAACTAACTTCCTTAAGCATCTCCTACTTTTTAACAGCCAAACAAGCAACACTCGCCTTACGGCTAAGAGCATCTGCTACAACATTCGCCTTCCCAGGCAGATAATTGATAGAACAATTATAATCTCGGAGAAGTTCCATCCACCTCTGTTGACGCATATTCAACTCCTTCTGTGAGAACAAGTAGTTTAGACTTTTGTGATCAATGAAAATCTTGAACTTACTACCCCACAGATAATGAGGCCACTTTTTCAGTGCGAATACAACTGCTGCCAACTCAAGATCATGAGTCAGATAATTTACCTCATACGGTTTCAACTTCCTAGAAGCATAGGCTATAATCCGACCATTCTGCATAAGTACGCAACCCAAGCCCTTTTTGGATACATTGTTGTAGATGACCATATTATCGGTTCCTTCTGGTAGACCAAGTACTGCAGCGGTAATCAATCTATTTTTCAGCTCCTGAAACCCACTCTTACATTTCTCGTCCCAAGTAAAGCTGGTTCGTTTCTGAGTTAACTTAGAAAGTGGCCCTGCAATCTTAGAAAAGTCTTTCACAAACCTGCAATAATAACCCGCCAAACCAAGGAAGTTGCGAACCTCTGAAACATTCTTCGGCCTTTTCCAAGACATCATCACTTCAATCTTAGTAGGATCTATTGAAATACCGTTCTGTGTAATCACATGGCCAAGAAAAGATATTCATTGTAGCCAGAATTCACATTTGCTGAACTTTGCAAACAACTGATGCTCCTGAAGCTTTTGTAGGACAAGCCGTATATGTTGCTTGTGTTCCGATTCAATCTTAAAATATACCAAGATATCATCAATAAAGATTACCACGAACTGGTTCAAGTACGGCTGAAAGACTCGATGCACAAGATCCATGAATGCTACCGGTGCGTTAGTTAGTGCAAAAGGCATAACTACAAGTTCATAATGCCCGTACTGAGTCCTGAAAGTAGACTTTGGAACATCCTCCGTACGGATCCGAAGCTGATAATACCCCTGCCTCAAGTCAATCTTAGAGTAGACTTTGGCTCCCTGAAGTTGATCAAACAACTCATCAATCAGTGGTAAAGGATACTTGTTCTTGATGTTCACCTAATTCAAACCACGATAATCGATACATAATCTCAATGTACCATCCTTCTTCTTCACAAAAAAAACGGGTGCTCCCCATGGTAAAGAACTCTGCTGAATAAAACCCTTCTCTAATAACTCTTGCAATTGAGTTTTCAGCTCTTTAAGCTCAGCTGGTGCCACCGGTACGCTGATTTAGAAATAGGTTGAGTACCGGGAATTAGATTAATCACAAACTCAATATCTCTCTCTAGCAGCAATCCTAGAAACTCCTCGGGAAATACATTGGGATATTCCCGAATTGTCGAAACTTCCTCCAGCTTCAACTTATCAAATGGCTTTTTGATCAAATAAGCTAGATACCCTGAATACCCCTTACACACCAACTTAATAGCTTTAGTTGATGAGATAATGAAACTCGTCTTAGCATCCCGGTTCCCCGCTACCTCAACCACTGGCTGTTCTGGCAACTGAAACTGTACTAACTTTGTTCTACAATTTAACTGAGAATCATACTTAAAAAGCCAGTCCATACCTATGATAACATCATAACCCCGGATAGGAAATAAGATAAAGTCCGAAGGAAAATCCTAACCTTTAATATGTATTTTACAATCTTTACATACTAAGCCAGTCACATATTTATCAGTCAAAGAAGTACTAATCTCAACCACATAAGGTATTCTTTCAGGTTACATATTAACACGTTGCACACAGGTAGGCGTAATGAAAGAATGTGTAGCACCAGAATCAATCAACACTTTAACAAGTTGATTAAGTATAAGAAAGTTACCTTCCACAACCCCTGCTGCCTTAGGTATCTCTTCCAAGCCTATTGCGTAGGCCCAAGCCTGAACCCGCTGCTGCTGAGGTGCACCGCCTGTAGGTCTACCCTGATAACCTTGGGTCGCTGGCCGACCTTTAGTCCTCTGATATTTGGGACAATCCCTCACCCTGTGTTGGTTGCTGCTGCAACCCAAACATGTCCCTGCCTTTACCCGACAGTTGGCCTCCAAATGGCCCTTACGTTTACAATAAGTACAGGGTGGTGACGGAGCACTAACTCTGCCTTCTGAAGAACCAAAAATTGAATATGCAGCTGTATCAGCCTGTTGATGAGGTCTTGCAACACTAGGCCTGTACTGACCCTGAGACTGGGCTAGCCTATACTATGACTGCGCCTGGTAGGATCCCTGCTGAAACTGGGGCCTAAACAAACCCTGCTGCACTGAAGGCCTATAACCAACCTGCTGACTTTGAGGCTGATACGGCCTTTTGCTGGCCTAACTAGAAACAACATGTTCCCCTTTCGTCTTCTCCAACCTAGCAGCCGTATTAAAGGCCTCAGAAAACTCATCGTACTATATCAAGGCCATTGCATTCTGAATCTCGGGTCTTAGACCCAAAATGAACCTCCTAGTCTTCCGTTCCTGATCTATAACAAACTCCGGTGCATACCGGGACAGCCTGGTAAAGTTGGCCTCATACTGGGCCACAGTGGAACTACCCTGAATCAAAGATGTGAATTCCGCCTCCCTACGTTCACACTCAATCCTCAGAATATACTTGGCCCGAAACGTCCTAAGAAAAGTATCCCAGACATAGGGAGTACCCCGTGCCTCCCAATCAGATCTCACCGTACTCCACAATTCCCTAGCCTTATCATCAAGTAGATACACAGCAAAGGTAACCTTCCTCTCATCAGTGTAATCAAGAGGATCAAATATTTTCTCAATCTTATTGATCCAAGCTTTGGCCTTCCGATCTTCAGGCTCACCCTGAAACCTCGGTGGAAAATACCCAAGAAATTCCTTCAATAGACTACCTCCCCGGTAACTACCCTGAGCATTCTGTAACTGAGTCTGCACGGTCTGTGCCTGAGCAGCCTGCCTCGCTAAAATATGTGCCTACCCTGCCATGACCTCAGTCATTCTATCCATAGCCATAGCCAGACGATTATACCCCTGATCAAGGCCCAGTGTCGCATTCCTTAGTGCCTCATTAACTTCCTCAAGCCTACCACGTGTTCTTGGTCGCCGGGCCATTCTACTATCAAAGAGTTAGCACAGGTTATAACACATAGACAGGCTATAGACAATTAGTACCACATAGGCAACCAAACTCACATAAGGCACATAAATCACACAAGTGTTAAGTCACGTAAACACGTAATCAAGTTAATCACATAATAACATAATCACATAATCATATTAACACATAATTCACTTTTCTTTCATTTCATACATACTTTCATGCTAAGACCACTACCCATATTTCGAGAATAACCCGATTGACAACTAAACATGCGCTCTGATACCACTTAATGTCACGCCCCAACTCGACCCCACTTACAATCAGTCAGGACGAAACATAATTTCGGCATTATAACATTTGTAATACGGACATCAGGGCTCTAAACCAACCCTTTATAATAATACACAACCAACTCTAAATATCAACAACAACTCCACAACCATTCCTCAACATTCAACACTATATATTAAACAACCAAATAACATACCAACCGCATGTCATATGCCTCCGTTTCAACAACAAACCACAAGCTATAATATACATTTGCAAAATAAATTATAAACTAGTCTAGCAACCTAATCATATTCAAAAGAAAGACTACTAAACTAGTATTATATAAGCCTTTATCTTTGAGTAAGTTATACAATACAACATACTATAGAAACTAAGACAAACTTATGGATATGACTCCGGCACATAAGACTCCTCCACAGAAGGCACATACTCAGCTTCCTGAGGAACGTACTCAAAGTCTGGTTCAGTTACACCTGATGACAATAAACGAATTAGGGTGAGCTTATATATAACAAAGCTCAGTGAGGATTCAAAAGATCTTTTGAAAACATTTACTTTACCCTTTGGGAAATCATCCTATGAGCAACAATAACAATAACTTCATTAACATCAACTTTTCAATTCAATCACATAAATAACCATTCTATTGTGAAAGGATACTCAAGTTGATGTATCTCCATACCCATCACGATCACAATTAACCCCATACGCCTATTGATACATTCCGGAAGTACACCACTTTAGACCCATACTCCATGGCATCCCGCCCATGCGAGATAGGGGATAGCACATGATAGTCATGTCGTTTTCAACTTGACAACCTGATACTGCCCGAGAGGTGACAGACATTATCATAACTCACAACAATAACATTTAAACATTTCATTTTCTGAGAAGACAACAAAGTAGGTTCTCTTCCAGTACAACAACAATCATTAATCAATTAACAATATTCAAAATAACATTATATCAAGTAAACAACTAAACAACTAAGTTAGATTACAAAGTAGGCCACCCAACATATCATGCATTTGAACACACATTCAATCCCAAACCTAATCAATAACAACCTAAGAATCAACAACTCAATTACTACCCAAACAACCAAGTCAACATTTCAACATTTTAAAAAAAGTCCACCCAAAATTCTAAAAGTCATAACTTACAATCGGGAAATCCAATAACCTCCAAACCACTTTCTATCACTCAACCACACATGCAACTACACTAGCCGCCTCGAAAACCAACCAAAAGTCATCCAAATCAAGTCCAACAACCCTATTTTGGCAATGCAACAAGGTTGAATTTTACGGACTTTTGCTACAACATTCAAATCAAAAATTCGGCATTACAACATTACTACACAATAATTAACAAACTTTTAGAAGTAACAACCAATCAATTCCAACCACTACAACAACAATTATTCAACAATGAACCAATAAACCAATTTTAATATCGGGAAAATATAAATATGTGCTACTACCGATCAAAACAGCTATAAATACATATATATGATCCTTGGCATCTACTGAGCAATAATCTAAAGACAATTTAACAAAACATCGGATAAAAATACAGTTATATGAAATTGACAAAGAATAACATTTCTAGATCTAGAATTTTTCTCTCACCTTTGATCGGAAATAAGGCTAGAAATGCGTGCAATGGATTCCCAACAAGCAAAATCTAACTTTGGATGAAATGATTTGGACTTCAAATGAGTTTTCTATGAAAAAATTGTTGTGAAAAACCTTGAACAAAACTCCCTTTTTCTCTCCTATGGCTCACGACAATGTGTGTGCATTTTGTGGTGTTTTTGGTTTGTTTTATTGTGTGTTATGTATGTATTATGTATATATATGCTAAGTCAAACTTAATAAGCCAAGTCAAAGTTGAAACACTTAGTTATGTTAGTATATATGCATATATATATGTGTATCTAACACTTAGACTATTTAAAGTAGTTTATTTTTAGTTGACAACAATAGATACATACATACATATACATACATATAGCTATAAAATTCAATTTTTGCAAAAGAAGGTGTAAAAGCCTTTTAAATTCCTAATCCGATTTAAAATATGTTTTAATCAAACACATGTCTATTAATATTCGAGGACTCGGTTTTCAAACACTAAAAAGACCAATTTCAAAATTTTAGCGGACGTGTTTTAAAAATACTATTCACAAAACTCAACGATAAAATTTTCAATGCCGATTTTTATGAAACTTTCATGAATGCTCACATAGCATGTAATAGGCATAAAAATCACAAAATTAGCGTATTATAACTCAAATAACACATATTCAGGTCAAAACATGCAATTTCACGTATAGATGAAATTTGGGGTTTCACATGATATATCTGGTAGTCATAATTTCTCAAGTCTGAGGATTATTTCGCACAATTCTCAACTAAATAGTAAACTATTAACCTAAAACCGTGTAGTTCACTATTTATCATCACATTCAATGATTTGTACCCTTGATAATCACTCGTATGTATATTCATCCACATCCTTATGTTGTTCTGATACTTCGCATACTATACTTTATCACTAATATCACTATGTTAATCAAAGGTAATTACATATGATAACCCGTACTCGATTATTCTAGTCCCGATCAAATAATCCAAAGGGTGATGATTCAGTTCTTAGTGTTTATCATATCGAATAAAAACAGCGAAGTATTCTAAACCCTTTTAGAATGTTTTTCTTCTCCAATAAACACTAGAGACACATTTATATAAAGGCGGAGAATATGAATATCCAAACACACAATTGTGTAGAAAAACACATATATTCTTATTAAAACCCTAATTAGGTTATATAATCTATAGCATTAGGTCATATCCCTTATAATTAAAGTTGGATTTTACGTTACAGACGTTACGTCTGGTGTATGGTCACACTCCTAACTACCTTATCAAGTAACACCCAACAGACCCAAACTACATTAAGTTGGTGGAGTAGCTCACACTATGAGACATAATTGTACAATTAAGCCAACCACACACAGAAACGTACAGTGACCACAAGTAGTACGACAATTGTATCTCTATGAATGATTCACAAGGTTAAAAACCCAAACCACATAAGGCTGAAGAAAGATTCACAGGGTAGATGTAAATGACAAAAAAATTAATCAAATAGTCAAACATTGAAAAGAAATCTACGTTGCCTCTTAGTAGCGCTAAGTTTGTCATCTTCAGTCATATTGTAAGGCTGAGTTTAATGCCATCAGCTTGGAAGTATCCTTTGTGGAAGGTAGTCAGGGTTCCGAAGTCAACAGATTCAACTTCATAAGGGACTACTTTTGGATTGAATGCATGCTTCAATCGCTGGTCGTTGACTGTAAGAACTCGTCCATCTTTGGGGTGCTTAATCTTAATAGCTCCAGAAGGTTATGCTTCAAGCACCTCATAGGGTCCATCCCACCTAGTTCTTAACTTGTCAGGGAAGAACTTCAGTTTGGAATTAAACAACCAAGCTTTATCAAATGGAGATAAAAATTTCCTCATAATAGATTTATCAATGTATTCTCTTCATTCTCTCTTTATACAGTTTGGCATTCTCATATGCTTCGAAACGAAATTCTTCTAACTCACTCAATGCCAATTTTCTACCCTCACCTACCTATTTTAAATCAAATTTTAGGGGCTTTAATAGCCTAATAAGCTTTATGCTCAAGTTTAACAGGGAGGTGGCAAGCTTTACTGTATACTAACCTATACGTGGACATGCTAATGGGAGTCTTAAAAGCTATATGGTAGGCCCACAATGCATCGTGGAGACGACTTGACCAATCTTTGCAATCGAGCCTCACCGTTTTCTGTAGAATTGACTTTATCTCCCTATTTGACACTTCCACTTGATCACTTCTTTGTGGGTGGTAAGGTGTCACAATCTTGTAGCAGACATAATACTTTTTCAATAACGCTTCAAGTATCTTGTGACGGAAATGTTGTCCCCTATCACTTAAAAGTACACGTGGCACCTCAAATCGAGAAAAAGGTATTCTCTTTAATGAACTTGACCACAACTTTATGGTCATTGGTTTGGGTTGCCACAGCCTCTACCCATTTGGACACATAGTCCATACCTACAAGAATATACGTGTACCCAGAAGAAAGAGGAAAAGGACCCATAAAGTCAATACCCCATACATTGAATATTTCATAAACGAGGATGGGTGACAGTGGCATTATATCCCTTCTTGAGATAAACCCAGCCTGTTGACATCGAGAGTAATTCTTACAAATTTGTTGGGCATCTCTAAAAAGAGTGGGCCAAAAGAACCCACACTGAAGGACTTTGGTAGCTGTCATTTTGCCTCCACCATGGTCACCACAAGCTTCAGAGTGGCAAAATTAGAGAATGCTGTCAAACTCGTCCTCAGGTACACATATTTTTATGACCTGATAGGCACATATTTTGAAACGATAAGGGTCTTCCCAGATGAAATACATGACCTGTGCCATGAAACGTTCCTTCTCTCTTTTACCCTAGTGAGTTGGAAACTCTTGGGCAACCAAATAATTGACAAAGTGGGCATACCCTGTCTGGTGTGAGACAGCTAAGAGTTGTTCATCAGGAAACGTATCTCTAAAAGGAAGAGAGTCACTAAAAGTATCACAAACAAGACGTGATAAATGATCAGTGACATAATTCTCACTCCCCTTTTTATCTTTTATTTCCAAGTCAAACTCTTGAAGTAATAATAGCCAATGGATCAAACGGGGCTTGGTATCCTGTTTGGTGAGTAAATAACACAAAGCAGCACAATCCGTATATACTATTACTTTTGACCCCTTGATATAAGATTAGAATTTATCAAGAGAAAAGACTATAGCTAGCAATTCCTTATCAATGGTAGAATAGTTCTTTTGTGCATCATCTAAAGTCTTGCTGGCATAGTAAATCACATATGTCAGCCTATCCCTATGCTATCCCAGAACAACTCCCACTGCATAGTTAGATGCATCATACATTATCTTAAAGGGAAGGCTGTAATTGGGAGGCTAGATGATAGAGGCAGAATAAAGTAAGGATTTAAGTTTCTCAAAAGCTTTAAATCACTTGTCATCAAAATTGAATTGAGTATCATGTGGTAAAAGACTTGAAAGCAGTCGAGCAATAAACGTCGATAGAAGCTGGCATAACCAAGGAATGATCGAATATCCCGCACCGTTTGGGTGCAAAGAGCTTTTCTATTAGCTCGACTTTGGCTGGGTCCACATGGATACCATCCTGTGAAACCACATGACCAAACACTATCCCTTGATTAACCATAAAATGGCTTTTCCCTCAACTCAAGACCAAATTCATCTTAACACATCGATCTAGTACTAGGGAGAGATGTGTGAGGCATTCATCGAAAGAAGCTCCAAAAACTGAGAAGTCATCCATGAAGACTTCTAGAAACCTCTCGATCATGTCAGAAAAAATGGCCATTACACATCTTTGAAATGTCGCAAATATGTTGCATAGACCGAAAGACATGTGCCTAAATGCAAAGGTCCCATAAGGATAAGTGAAAGTGATATTTTCCTGATCTTCAAGAAAGACTGGGATTTGATTATATCACGAATATCCATCCAAAAAGCAGTAGTAGCGTTGTCCGGCTACTCTATCTAAGATTTGGTCAAGGAAGGGTAAAGAGAAGTGATCTTTTTGAGTCTTAGAGTTGATCTTTCTATAATCGATACAAACATGCCAACCAGTGCTGGTGTGTGTAGGAAAAAGCTCACCTTTATTCTTCGGTTTAGACCCAGAAGAAGAGGCAGCAAAGAGGACAGTCTCCTTTCCCTTTCCCTTTCCCTTAAACTGTGACTACACTGTGGTCAACATATTGACCAGCTTAGGCAAAGAAGCAGAGAGTTTGTTCATTTGAAAGTTCACAATGAACTGATTTAAGGAAGGTGGGAGGGACAATAGAATAAGATCTGTGTGCAGCTTACAGTCCATGTCAAACTCAAGCATCTCAAGTTGAGTAATCAGATTAATCATCCTGAGAACATGCTTACTAACATCACCACCCTCTACAAGTTGAGCTCTGAACAACTCCTCGGACAGTTCATATCTGGCAGCATCACTTTGCTCACCATACAACTCTTTCAGGTTCTAAATCATGCTGATAGCATCAAACATATTCTCATGTTGTTTTTGTAGTTCATTTGACATTGATGCAAGAGTATAAGCTCTTGTCCTCAAGTCATGCTCTACCCACAACTAATAAGTCTCTTGCACAGCCTGAGTTGCAGTTTCAGGAAGAGAAGTGGGTGGGACTTTATCCAGAACATATTCTATCTTTTCCAAACTTAAAACAATTTTAGGATTGCGGAACCAATTAGGGAAGTTTGGTCCAGTTAAAGCATTTTTGTCGAGGATACGGACAATGGAGTTTGAAATAGAAGCCATTATAAATATACTACAATAAATAAGTAATACAGAAGTAAGACTGCTAATTGATGTAAAAATGCATAACGATTTAAGCATGGTCTTTACATAAATAGTATCTCCTACTATCTTTATCGAATCTCATACTCCCAAAATGAAAAAGGCGAATTTGTTAAAATTCGATAGTGGGTGACCAAATTCCCTTAATAATTTGTATCCCTCAAACCTTTGTGGCTATGTTGGAATATAAATATTAAAAGTCAATAACAATTTATTGTCTATTTCATAAAATAAGTTAAGGTCATATCCAATCCCCAAAGCACTTTGGTCTCAAACCTTTGTTGCTATGTTGATTAAGTGATTCAGTTAGATCAGACCCGCCATCTCATAGTTATCCGACAAATTGAATCAATAACCTCAAGCCTTTGTGGCTATGTTGGCCGTTATATTTTGGAAGATAACCACATCATTATGTTCTACTAGCGACTTAATTAAACTTTTACGAATCATGTCCTTCTACCTTTGGGTAAGACCGGATATAATCGCTTTGGGTTCATTAAGTCCTAGGATGGCGGAAGACTACAGATCTGATATTAGTTTGCACATTGGGAGTTTTGTTTTAGATCTCATCATGCATACATTAACAAGCATATAAAATATAATGCATGCAACAGGCATGGATGGTGGATCATGGACCTAGAATAAAAATTAAAAGAAAATCTATTTTAAAACACATCAAATGTCTTCAAGATCTTCAATTCCTTTGGATTCATTCGGTTGCCTCCTTGTATGTCTTCTTGAGAATTTACATATAGTGCTTACTACAAAGTTCTCTCAGAAGCAATAAAATAAAATGAGACTCATGCCTCAATTACAAACCAAGTATCCAATAAGTCCATGATCAAATTCGCCATTTATACAACATATAGCAAGATTAAACATATCACATAGATAACCAAGCTAAATGAAAACATCCAACAAACATCTTTACGCATCATATGCCAAAGATATAACAAGTCCATCTAATCTTCAATCAATGTTTTGACAAAATGCATAAAAGAGAATTGACTCTAACATCAACCAAGCAGTCCAAGACCAATCGACTTCTCAAGCCATAAAGTCTCAATACAACACGTAAACCGAGATCCACATAAAAGGGATCATTCGACTCGGTCATAGAGAACATTTGTATCGTTCCAGTCAAGGTCAATATTTCCATGCGGGATGGAATCAACTCATATATTTCGCATATATGTGTCAAATAACATTAAAAAGATTAGATCCAAACACAAATGCACATATTACGGACTTTCGGAACTGTGGCTCTGATACCACTTGAAAGGGCACAGCGAGAGTGCAACGGGATCGTCTAGAGATATGGAAACAACAAAACATGCATGCGTAGCGGAAACTATAAACATTAAAGATTTGTATGTTAGTAAGTAGTTGTGTTCACAAAATCTCGAGAATGAGTCCATAACTTGTACACATAAGAAAATACATAATGGTATATACGAATATATACATATGTATTATAATTGAACATATACACAAAATACCTCACGTGGAGAACTCGATGTGCACCAAAAGAAGATCATGGCTCGGACAAAGCTCATCTGCACATGCAAAGGTCCTAGTCAGTCCACAGATATCCAAAAGCAACAAGACTACTAACTAATTAAAGTGCTAGCAATAGTTAGTTTTCTAAAGCTAGTATGTATGAGTTAAAAGACAAGAAGCAAAAATCTACTAATCATTCTAGCCTTGGCCGAAATCACCAAGAGAGAAAGAGAGAAATTTGTCTTCTAAGAGTGTGAAAGTAGCACCCAAAAGGAAGAATTATTGAAGATGAATATGAAGTCTTCTATTTATAGATGAAAAACTTCATCTATCTCTTGACAAGTGGCAAACATCTAATGAATCATCAAGCCAAGTGTTCTACATCTCCCTATGGCCGGCCATGTGCGTGAAACAAAGGGCAATTTGGACCTTTTTTTATGCAAGTTGTCTTTTGTCCTTTTGTGCAAGTTGTCTTTTGTCTTCTAATGAAGACTATCCAATAATTAATTCTAATCCTTATTAGAATAATTAATTGGAAATTGATCTCGCTACATAATACTTTTTGTATTTGCACATTGGCCCTAAAACTTTCCATTATTATACTTTTGGCCCACTTAACCGTTAATGTCCAAAATAATACCGTTAACACTTTAATGGGTTTCAAAACTCAATACCAAGCTCATCAATTGCTTTATTCATGATACCCTTTGTGTGTGACTTTCTTGGTTCACAACCATATAGCGATGAGGGACCATTAAACACTTTTAATCTATTCTGAGAATGTCTCCGTCATTACCCAGCATACCCTCATGTTCATGAGTGACGCGATTGCAACGAACATATCATGACAATATATACAATAATGAAGTCCAATTTTTATGAACCTATTTATAGTTGCAAATTAGTGTGCAGTCCGATCCTTCTCTAAAAAGTGTCCCGATCGAATGAGGACCATGATTCGATTAAGTCCTCTAATTCGATTCTATGCATAGATCTAATTCGATGGAATGAGAGATGACACCTATGGAAAACCACATTTCCATCATTCATTTATCCCGGCCGAAGATCTCTCATTTCAGACAACCGATGCTAAATCGCATAGGACAACGCCTCACATAGGAGGTTAACATATCTTATCTTGACAATTACCTGTCGGTCTCTATATCAAAAGACTAAACTACGAGAGGCCAAATCTCACCTTTGGGAAGATGAGCTTTGTCCAAATGCAAGATTTAGCCCCTGATATCTCCGGCAACCGTAATTTTTCAAGTCAGAGGATTAATTTGCACAATTTGCAACGAATGACAAACTATCAATCCAAAGTCATGTACTTTGTCATTCTGGTCACATTTAATGATCCGTTCTACTAACAATCACTCATATGTAAGTTAATCGCATCCTTATATTGTTATAGCACAATGCTCGGCATCCTTTATCATTAACATCACTATGTTAGTCAAAGGTAACTACATATGATAGCCCATACTTGATTATTCTAGTCCCAGTCAAATAATCTAAGGGCTATGAATCCTTTTAAATGTTTATTATATCGAAGAAATATGTTGTTGTATTTCAACACTTTAAGAATGTATTTCTTCTTTGAAAAACATTAAGGACATATTCATATAATTGAACAGAGAATATTGATGTGACTTATTTGCAACACTCAAACCATGGTATTTGTACTGCATTTGCATCTTAACTCTGGAATAAAATGCAGCACTTTTATACTTTCGATGCAATGTAGATTGATACCGAAAAGTGAAGAATCAAACCCGAAATGATCCAAATTGCAAGTCAAGAAGTAAGAATGGGGAAGCACAAGAAACGGTGGAAGAATGAATCTTATAGAGAATAAATTTGGCCAAAACTAGTACGAAATCGAACTCGGAACATTGACCTGGATAATCTTGAAT
This sequence comes from Ehretia macrophylla, assembly GCA_037974665.1. Taxonomy (NCBI): domain Eukaryota; kingdom Viridiplantae; phylum Streptophyta; class Magnoliopsida; order Boraginales; family Ehretiaceae; genus Ehretia; species Ehretia macrophylla. The sequence continues at coordinate 74,173,605 of CM075779.1, forward strand.
AGTAACCCATGTCTGTTTTTGGCAAATCATACCAGTTTTTCAGGTAGAAACGGCCTTCTAAGCAAAATGCAGAGCTCCTGCGCGCGGTGATATTTTAGCCAAATTCTATCATTTGAAAGGTCAAAACAGTGAAAAACGCCCGAAGATGCCTCGGTCAACGTCAGGTCAAAGTCAACAAATTCAAAAAGTCCACTTTTCTCAGAATTTTGCCTATAAATAGGGCATCACACCTTTGAGAATTTGGTAATTAATTTTGGAATATTATCAATATTTTTGATATAATTCTGAGTTAATTCTAATTAGTTTTAATTTTAGTTTTAGTTAATTAGATACGGAAGAAATCCCACATAAGTAGTTCTTATTCGGGAAAATTTTACCCAAATAGCTACTTTTAGGGGGAAGTCCAACCCAAGTAGTTATTATTTGGGAAAAGTTCTGCCCGAATAGCTTTTAATAGAAAAACTCTTATTCGGGGGAAATTAGTCCCGCCCGAATAGCTATTTTGCGTCGGACCTCTGCTCAAATTTTGAAAATCAGAAATGCACATTTGTCAATATAGGGAAGCCTTTCTTGACTTTCTTTTATTTACAAAATTTGTATTCAATTATGTCTGAGTAGATTGATATCTAGGGGAGAATATTGTAAATGATAGTCTTTTAATATATGGTCTCGGATTCAGTTTATTCAATTCTAAATTGCAATGTATGGCTTGCTTTAATTCAGTATTGTCTTTCATAAGTAATGCTTTTAAGTAGATGTTATGATTGTTTTACATTCGTGTCATAATATTATGCTTGTAGTTGATACTATGATTGCGTTACTTTCGTTCCATATAATTATTTTAATCATGAATCTACATGTTGTACCATAGATTCCATGACACTATAGGTTGTACCACAGTTTCTATCTGTAAGGTTAATTCCTTAGTTTAGTTTGCCTTGTTGTACTTGGTTAAAATAAACTAAGTAGATTAACTAGGTCTATAGCTTTTAGCTTAATCGGGTGTATGCTTGTAGCTTAAGCCCTTGCATAGAATTAGATAACCTGGATGCCGAGCCTAGATTAATTGCCTCATTTACATATTCGACCCCTAGATCGCCACCTCCGTATCCCAATAATACTTAGCTTAGCTTAGATAATTTAGTTAGTTGTAGAATAATTTACATTTCAGCACGTCACTAAAACAAATCTACAAACCTGTCACTTAAGCGCTTTAACACTTTCACACTACTTCACTAACTTAACTAACGAGCTTTCCTGTAGTACGAGTCCGCACTCATAGCACACTATACTATGAAGATCCGTGCACTTACGAGTATTTTAACTTGGTTTATTTTACACACTTTTCACACGCCCACCGGGTTGCATCAAATATGAACATCCATTTAACACGTCATTCATATTTACACCAAAATGCCCTATATAGGTCATCTAACTATATAGCATTATGCTATATCTCTAACAATCTCCTACTTGTACTAATGCTGTAGAATATAGCCTTCAGCATATCATCATGTAATAACCGAGCCCGACCATGCATTTACAAGTATTTATTTCTTTTATTATTCTTGTAAAACGTGCCTTTATAATTAATTGTTTTAGTATTTAAAGATCGACTTGTATTTTGATTAATAGTGATCTACTAGGCGTTCTTAGTTCTTCTAACATGAATTAAATGAAACTTAGAAAATACACAAAGTCAAGCATATCAAACTAAGCATTTGTTTCAAAAGAGAAAGATTAACTCGGTTAGTACATTTTTGAGTAATGAAAAATAGAAATATTAAATTTAGAATATTTTCTTTCATTTAAAAACTTATATAGAAATGGTTTAGTTTGATTAATTATGGTTTATAGGGCAGTGATATAGTGACTAGGCAGATAACTGATAAGCACCATTTAATTGTTAATTGTCTTGGTAGGAATAGCAATCTTAATTTAGTAAATGGAGGGTTGGTATACTAGTTAGGACTTGCTAAAAAATAATTGTACTAATCTTAGGAATACATATAAGTCGTTAATAAATTTGTTGTCAGTTTAATCTACTAAAGTAATTTAGATAAATTGGAAAATTAGGGTTGGTTCTGAATGCTAATTAAAGAAATTAACTTTTATTAGTAGATTAATTCTAAAATGAATTGGCCAATATAAGAAATTTAAAAAAATGTGAATATACCTAAGTGATCTTAGAATGCTGATTAAGTTGGTGAAACTCATTTGAATTAAAGATTAATAAGCTTTAGAAATTGTTCATCATCCATTAGCTTACAGCTGACTAATAATTTTAGTTTGTAAAAATAATCTGGAGGACTAGTAGACATTGAAAGGTATATTTAGGGTTGTGTTTAGATTTCATTTAAAAGTTTATTAGGCTTAGCATTTGTAATTATTCCATTAAGTTTTTTACTATTAAACCATTTGCCTAGTTTGCCACGCTAATATACCTTGCTCCATTGCCACAAAACAACACTGCCCACCTCATGCTTAAACCATCGAGCAAATCAGCAAGCTAAGACGCGGCATCATTCCAAGCATAAGGCATTTAATTGGCTTGCTGATTCACTCTTCAACGTCCACTTGAGCCAAGCACAACTCATGAGCCATCATTAGCTTATCATCCATATCCTAAAACCATTATCATCACCACTTGTTAGCTAGATTTAGCCTTGTAAGCAGCCTGCTTCACCACTCTAAAATCATTGACTCGGTTCTAGGAAGCAAAATGAATAAGCCACGTTTATCTTCGTTCTTTCTTTCGCTGCCACCTAACAAATTATTCATTCCAATCATTACCCTAACAATAGCGAGAATGGGTCAGCAGCATTAAGCTTTGTCTTCATCACAAACTAGGTTCATCAATGGAATTAAGCACAACACTCATCACCTGTAACTAGTTTATGTTAGTCATCACTTTAGAAGCATCGAATGCAGCCATTTGTCCTTGGTTTAGTATCATCTTCACACATGAATCATCAATAGCCGCCATCTCAAGCTGCCGCATCACCACAAGCTGCAGCCGTGTAAGCTTAATATCGCACCACCTGCATCAGTCCATTAAGTATCTTATGGTTAGCTTGTATTAGTCAGCCCTAAGCTTGTTTGCTGCTACCACCGAAACATTCTAACACCATCATGAGCCTATCATCCATCATCATCTATCGTCATTCTTTCGCCGCTACCATAACTATAAATAAGTAACACCATCAGCTCATTATGATCATCATCAATTTACCCGATTCCTTTCTAGTAGCCTACGTGATTCTTTTAGTATCAGTCATCACCATGCACCATCATTTTCACTCTTTAAATTTGCTAAGGAACCTGACCACCTAACGCACTACCACTATGATTTAATCTAAGGGAAACTATTTCTTCAATTTCACCACCTACCTAGCTCAATCACTACCACCCAAATAATTCTTATGAAGCTGAAATTATCATTCGAAACCCTTGGGGAATATGGTAGTCATCCTTATCGTTAATAGTAATCATAGTTACCCCTATCGTAATCGTAATTCCGAGTTCCCGCTTTATTGTAATTATGTTCTCTTTACGCCTTTGGTGAACTAATGTTAGATAACACTGCTGCTGCCGTCACTGTACAAAACATATAGCCGAAGCAAAGGAAAAATAATCGTAACAGAATCAGCGAGCACTTCAAAGTCGAAGCAGGGAAGTTCGGTGGTAACTTTGGTGGTGTATTAGGATTATGTTATATCTCTTAGGTTCGAAAAGCAAAAGAAACAATATTTCGTTGGATAGGAATCATTGGCATTCGCTTAGGCCTAGCTGATTATAAGTTGAAACAAAGCAAAAAGATAAGTGAAGCTTAAGAAAACTTGGGAAATAAATTGATCACTTGGAGAATTGGTCGAGCACAAGCTTGCAATTAGGAAGTCTTATCCTGTGGATTTTTCTTAATTTTGTGAGGAATTTTTATAAAGTTGCATGTAGAATTATCTCGATTACGTGAGTATACAATACATATGCATAGGGTTATAGTTATAGTAATGTTAATTTATATGAAATGTGTATTAATCGGTATAAAGCTACGTGAGGAAATTTTCTTAAACTCATTTTTATTTATGAATTATATGTATTAGTTGCTATTAACTTATAATTTTATACACAACTGATTATAAATGTGAGGCAAGGTTTGATAGTAGCCACATTAAATTTAAGTACGCACATGTCTCACGAAAGGGCCAACCATGTAAGCAAGAAAGTTAAGTTAAATAACATAGATAATGGACAGTGGTTCTAAACTTAGTTTGAAAGTAATTGGTATGTAATGATAAATTGAACACCATGTCAGGTGGAATCGAAAGGAAAAGAAGAAATTTAAATAGCTTTAATTTGGTTCGCAAGAGTGACGGTTAGTTAATTATATGTGTGAGCTGTTAACTTTAACTTTAACCATGTGTATTAAGTATTAGATATTAATTTATAAATTATAGATGTGAGAGGATTTTATTTAAAGGGCATGCTAGTTAGTACTTATGTATATCAATAGTTTAGGCTACTATTAAATGAACTAGAAGTTTAATACTAGAAATACATGTAGATAATAAGTTTTATTCTAAAATTAGACTTGGAGTAAAATAAGAGCTAATAAGCCTAATTGATCCATTAGAAGGAATTATCAGAGGCACTAAGAATAGGGTTATTCTTTTAATAAAAGCTTATGTTATTAAATAAAATTAGTTTAGTCTCTCCTGAATCCCAAACAAATGTTGGCCTGGAAATCTTATTTTTGTAAACTTCATGAACTTGGATAGTCTTAGAGATTATTTAAATTGTTGGTTTGAAGAGGCGACAATGAGTTATTATAAATTACATCCTATTGCCTGCTTGTGCTAATATTTCTAATTGTTAAAGGTACTTGTTTGGAGATAACTTCTTTTGTTATTCTCCACCTATGTGTTTATCAAAGTACGTGATCATTGTGTGTTACGTAATTACTTGTGCATGCTTGTGTGTTATTGGGGGTTGCAACCTCAGGCACGATAGTGTTTCACGAATGCCAGGCGGCATAGGGCTTGCCGGTGCTCCCGTAACTATCGTGGTCCTATTCCATCTCCTGCTTGGCGATCTTCACCCTCGTGGAGCTGGGTTGTAGATTTCGAGTACAATCCGGAGTACTCTCTTAGGAGAGATAAGAAGTTGTAATCTTGATCCGGTCAACCACCATGTGAAATGATCCAATTGAAAAGTGTTCCTACTCTCACTTGGTACCACCTCGGAGAGTAGTGTCCTACTCTCACTTGGCATTTCCATCCTCGGAGAGTAGGCTGATACGTGATGTGGATATATGCCACTAAATGTAATTATTATTGCACTTGTATTGCATTGCATCATGATTTTCAAAAGGGACTGACCAAAAACATTTTCAAAACTTTCCTATTCCATCCTCACTGAGCTTCCCAAGAGCTCACCCTTTTTCCTCCCCCCAATGTAGGTGCAGGTTAGCTTGAAATGAAAATTGAATTTATATGCTTAAGTTAAATAATTACATGCTCGAAGTTCCTTGCCTGTTATATTTCGATCCAAGTTGTAAAAGTTAGAGTTTTCTTGTACTATTCACAGGTAGAAGGGTAGTTGTGCTGAAACCCTAATCGTATAGCAGCGGGGTAGTTTCCGTATCTCAGGTGATGATGTAACACCCTTTGTACTTAATTTATTGTATAAAAGCTTATTATTGAATAGTTTTCTGTATTTCCTTTCTCTTAAGGTTACCGTTAATTATTTACTTGAGACCGTAGCAACAGTGATACTTTGACCTAGTCCTAAGAAGGGTCGGGTTGGGGTTGTTACAATCACATGGTATCGCATCCCCATCTTTTCAAGATGACGTTCCAGTTGCGATTGAGTCATGGGTTTGGTAAGTGGGTCAGCTACGTTTTCTAATATAGGAACCTTCTGTAGGCTTATGTCCTTTCAAACAATTATCTCTCGAATGATATGAAAATGCCTTTCAATGTATATGGATTTTTGATGAGATCTAGGTTCCTTAGCTTGTGCAATAGCTCCATTGTTGTCGCAATATAGCGGTATCAGTAACTCGATGGAAGAAACTACCTCTAGCTCTAACAAGAACTTGCTCATCCAAACAGCTTCCTTTGCTGCATTAGATGCAGCAATGTACTCGGCTTCTGTAATGGAATCTGCAGTTACAAGCTGTTTGGAACTTTTCTAAGTTACTACTCATCCATTACAAACAAACACAAACCCGGATGTAGACTTTCTGTCATCCACATCAGATTGAAAATTTGAATCAGTGTATCCATGTACCCGGAGTTCTGCTCTTCCATAAATCAGTGCAAGATCCTTAGTCCTTCGCAAGTACTTAAGGATATGCTTTATTGCCATCCAGTGTTCTTCTCCTGGATCGGACTGATATTTGCTTACAAGACTTACAACATATGCTATATCAGGTCGTGTACATAGTATGGCATACATGAGACTGCCAACAACTAAAGCATAAGGTACACGATCCATATGTTGCCTTTTCTCTTCGGATTTAGGAGACAAATTCTTGGAAAGATATATTCTGATAGGCAAAATCCTTTATTAGAATTCTCCATTTTGAATTTCTTCAAAATTTGCTCTATGTACAGACTTTGAGACAAGCCAATCAATCTTTTCGTTCTATTTCTATAGATACGAATCTCTAAGATATAAGAGTCTTCTCCCAGATCTTTCATGGAGAACTTGTTGTTTAACCAGATTTTAGTGGACATCATCTATCCAACATCATTTCCCATGATCAAGATGTCATCAACATACAAAATCAGAAAAGTGGTCATGCTCCCACTGATCTTCTTGTATACACAAGGTTCATCATCACTTCTAATGAAACCAATCTTCTTGATCTCATTATTAAATCTGATGTTCCAAGAACGAGAGGTCTGTTTTATACCATATATTGATCTTTTAAACTTATACACTTGATCATTATTGGATTTAAAACCTTCACGTTGTTCCATATAGATATCTTCTTCAGGTTAGCCATCTAGGAATGCAGTTTTACATCCATTTCCCAGATCTCATAATCATAGTGTGTGGCAATAGCGAGCATGATGCGAATGGACTTAAGCATGACAACTGCTGAAAAGTTTTGTCATAATCAGTGCCTTTTTTCTGACAGAAACCTTTTGCGACCAGTCTTGCCTTACATGTCTCCACATTTTCATCAATTCCAAGTTTCCTTTTGAAGACCCATTTACAACCTATAGGTACAATACCTTCAGGTCGGTCAACTAAGGTGCAAACATCATTTGAATACATAGAATCTATTTCTGTTTGCATAGCCTGCCTCCATTTCTCGGAATCACTATCTCGTATTGTTTCCTCATAATTAGTAGGATTATCCATATGATCTTTATCCCCAATCACAAAGAACTCTTGTGTTTCCTCAAGTAGATAACCATATCTTTCTGGAGGATGAGATACCCTACTAGATCTTCAAGGTCCTTGTGTGATGACTGGTTCTGGACTCTGTTGAATTGGTTTAGGATCATGATTCAGGTCGGTTTGCAGTTCCGAAGACTCTTCTTCTATTCTCATTTTCCTCCCACTGCCTTCTTATTGAACAAACTCTTTTTCAAGAAAGAAAGCATTATAACTGATCAAAATTCTTTGATCATCGGGAAAATAGAAATAATATCCTTTAGTCTCCTTAGGATATCTCACAAATCTTCATTTGTCAGATCTTGCTTCCAACTTGTTTGTCTTAAATTTCTTAACATAAGCGGGATAACCCTAAATCCTAATGTGATTATGATTTGGTTTCCTACCAATTCATAACTCATATGGTGTAGTTGGAACAGCTTTAGTTGGAACCCTGTTCAACAAGTAAATAGCCATAAGAAGTGAATACCCCCACAATAAAATTGGAAGATCGATGTAACTAATCATAGGCCGTACCATGTCCGTTAATGTACGATTCCTACGTTCAGATACTCCATTTAATTGTGGTGTAGCAGGTAGAGTAGTATATGAAGTTATTCCAGCTTGTTTAAGATATTCAAGAAATTCGGTACTTAAGTATTCACCTCCACGATCAGATCACAAGGTTTTAATTCTCTTTCCCGTAAATTCCTTGAATTTTTCAAAAACCTCAGAAGTAGTTCATTAAGTACATATAACAATACCGAGAATAATCATCAGTAAAGGTTATCAAGTAGATATAACCACCGCGATCCATTTCTCTAAAGGGTCTGCATACATCACTTTCTATTAATGCTAAAAATTTAGTGGCCCTTGTTCCTTTCCCAACAAATGGTGACTTGGTCATTTTCCCGAGAATACAAGACTCACATGTAGGCCCAGGTTCACATTCCAATTAATCAATAAGTTCATTTTGAGCCATCCATGTTAATCTTTTCTCGTTAATATGACTGAGTCTTAAGTGCCACAATTGTTTCACATTAATTTGAATATCTTTTGGTTGTTTCTCTTTTGAAGTGGAAGTGAAGTTAGATGCATGCATTCATCCAGATTAAAATGATAAAGTCCGTTCAACAAAGTAGTTGAGCCGATATATTCATTATAATAATAAATATTACAGCACTTGTTTGAAAAAGAAAATTCATAATTTTCACAAACAAGCTTAGGAATAGAAACAATATTCCTAACAACATTTGGAACAAACAAAATATTTGACAGACACAAAACATGACCAGCAGGCAGACAAACTTCAACATTTCCTTTGGCAAATGCTACAACACTTGCTCCATTACCAACCTTCAAAACAATCTCACGCTTTCGAAGCGCTATCCTATCATTTAGACTCTATAAGGACATACAAACATAGGTTGTAGCACCAAAATCTAAAATCAAAGACTAATTAAAAAATTAGCCTCATTCACAGATTTAAAAGAAATCATACCTCGCGCAGTGGCAGCAGCTTGTTTCTCTTTCAACTCTTGAAGGTACAGGGTATAATTTATTTTCCAATGGCCATCAACCTTGCAGTGGTAACATTGCCCTTTTGGGACTACTTCCTTCTTCTATATACCTCTTGTGGGTTTGGGAGCACTATCCTTCTTCTTGTTGTTGTTCTTCTTTCTTCTTCTATTCTAGGGTTTAAACCTAGAAAAGAGGCAGCAACGAGGACAGTCTCATTTCCCTTGTCCCTTAAACTGTGACTACACAGTGGTCAACATATTGGCCAGCTCAGGCAAAGAAGCAAAGAGTTTGTTCATTTTAAAGTTCACAATGAACTGATTGAAGGAAGAAGGGAAGGACTGCAGAATAGATTTGTGTGCAGCTTACAGTCCATGTCAAACTCGAGCATCTCAAGTTGAGTAATCAGATTAATCATCCTAAGAACATGCTTGCTGATATCACCACTCTCTTCCAATCTAACTCTGAACAACTCCTTGGACAGTTCATATTTGGCAACATCATTTGCTCACCATACAACTCTTTCAAGTTCTGAATCATGCTGGCAACATCAGACATCTTCTCATGTTGTTTTTGTAGTTCATTTCACATTGATGCAAGAATATAAGCTCTTGCCCTCAAGTCATGCTCTACCCACAGCTGATAAGTCTCTTGTTCAGGCTGAGTTGCAGTTTTAGGAAGGGAAATGGGAGGGGCTTTATCCAGAACATATTCTATCTTTTCCATACTTAAAACAATATTAAGATTGCGGAACCAATCAGGGAAGTTTGGTCTAGTTCAAGCATTTTTGTCGAGGATACGGGCAATGGGGTTTGAAATAGAAGCCATTATAAATATACTGTAGGAAATAAGTAACACAGAAAGTAAGACTGCTAATCGATGTAAAAATGCATAACTATTTGAGTATGGTCTTTACATAAATAGTATCTCCCACTATCTTTATCGAATCTCATACTCCCAAACTAAAAAATGCAAATCTGTTAAAATCTGGTAATGGGTGACAAAATTCTCTTAATAATTTGTATCCCTCAAACCTTTGTGGCTATGTTAGAATATAAATATTAAGAGTCAACGACACTTTGTTGTCTATTTCACAAAATAGGTTAAGGTCATATCCAGTCCCCAAATCACTTTGGTCTTAAACATTTGTGACTATGTTGATTAAGTGATTCAGTTATATCAGACCTACCATCTTATAGTTATCCAACTAATTGAATCAATAACCTCAAGCCTTTGTGGCTATGTTGGCCATTAGATTTTGGAAGATAACCACATCACTACAATCTACTAGCGACTTAATTAAACTTTTACGAATCATGTCCCTCTACCTTTGGGTAAGACCGGATATGATCGCTTTGGGTTCATTAAATCCTAGGATAGTAGAGGACTACAGATCTAATATGAGTTTGCATATTGGGAGTTTTGTTTTAGATCTCATCATGCATACATTAACAAGCATATAAAATATAATGCACGCAACAGGCATGGATGGTGGATCATGGACCTAGAATAAAAATTAAAAGGAAAATCTATTTCAAAACACATCAAATGTCTTCAAGATCTTCAACTCCTTTGGATTCATCCGGTTGCCTCCTTGCATGTCTTCTTGAGAATTTACATATAGTCTGTACTACATAGTTCTCTCAAAAGCAAGAAAACAAAATGAGACTCATATCTCAATTACAAACCGAGTATCCAATAAGTCTATGATCAAATTTACCATTTATGCAATATATAGCTAGATTAAACATATCACATAGATAATCCAAGCTAAATGAAAACATCCAACAAACATCTTTACGCATCATATGCCAAAGATATAACAAGTCTATCTAATATTCAATCAATGTTATGACAACATGCATGAAAGAGAATGGACTCTAACATCAACCAAGCATTCTAAGACCAACCGACTTCTCAAGCCATAAAGTCTCAATACGACACGTAAATCGAGATCCACATAAAGGATCATTCGGCTGGGTTATCAAAAACGTTTGGATCATTCCATTCAAGGTCAATCTTTCCATGCGGGATGGAATCAACTCATATCTTTCACATATACGTGTCAAATAACATTAAAAAGATTAAATCCAAACTCAAATGTACATATTATGGACTTTCGGAACCGTGGCTATGATACCACTTGAAGGGCACAGAGAAAGCGCAACGGGATTGTCTCGAGATATGTAAATAACGAAACATGCATGTGCAGAGGAAACTATAAACATTAAAGATTCGCGTGTTAGTAAGTAGTTGTATTCACAAAATCTCAAGAATGAGTCCATAACTTGTACACATAAGAAAGTACACAATGGTATATACGAATATATACATACGCATTATAATTGAACATATACACAAAATACCTCATGTGGGGAACTCGGATGTGTACCAAAAGAAGATCTTGGCTCGGACAAAGCTCATCCGCACGTGCAAAGGTCCTAGTCAGTCCACGGGTATCCAAAAGCAACAAGACTACTAACCAATTAATGTCCTAGCAATAGTTAGTTTTCTACAGCTAGTATGTATGAATTAAAAGACATGAAGCAAAAATTTACTAATCTTCCTAGTCTTGGCCGAAATCACCAAGAAAGAAAGATAAAATTTTGTCTTCTAAGAGTGTGAAAGTGGCGCCCAAAAGGAAGAATTATAGAAGATGAATATGCAGTCTTCTATTTATAGATGAAAAACTTCATCTATCTTTTGACAAGTGGCAAAGATCTAATGAATCATCATGCCAAGTGTCCTACATCTCCCTATGGCCAGCCATGTGCATGAAACAAAGGGCAATTTGGACCTTTTTTATGCAACTTGTCTTTTGTCTTTTTGTGCAAGTTGTCTTTTGTTTTCTAGTGAAGACTATCCAATAATTAATTCTAATCCCCCTTAGAATAATTAATTGGAAATTGACCCCTCTACACAATACTTTTTGTATTTGCACATTGGCCCCAAAACTTTCCATTATTACACTTTTGGCCCACTTAACCGTTAATATCCAAAATAACACCGTTATCACTTTAATGGGTTTCAAAACTCAATACCAAGCTCATCAATTGTTTTATTCATGATCCCCTTCGTGTGTGACTTTCTAGATTCATAACTGTATAGCGATGAGGGACCATTAAAAACTTTAAATCTATTCCGAGAATGTCTCCGTCATTACCCGGAATACCCTCACCTTAATGAGTGACGCACTAGCAATGAACATATCATGACAATATATACAGTAATAAAGTCCAATTGTTATGAACCTATTTATAGTCATAAATTAGTATGCAGTCCAATCCTTCTGTAAAAAGTGTCCCGATCGAATGAGGACCATGATTTGATTAAGTCCACTAATTCTATTCTATGCATAGATCTAATTCAATGGAATAAGAGATGACACCTATGGAAAACCATATTTCCATCATTCAACTACCCCGACCGAGGATTTCTCATTTCAGACAATAGATGCTAGATCGTATAGGACAATGCTTCACATAGGAGGTTAACAGATCCTATCTTGATAATTACTTGTCCGTCTCTATATCAAAAGACTAAGCTGTGAGAGGCCGTATCTCGCCTTTGGGAAGACAAGCTTTGTCCAAACACAAGATTTAGTCCCTGATATATCCGGCAGCCATAATTTCTCAAGTCAGCGGATTAATTTGTACAATTTGCAACGAATGACAAACTATTAATCCAAAGTCATGTAGTTTGTCATTCTAGTCACATTCAATGATCCATTCCACTAACAATCACTCATATGTAAGTTATCGCATCCCTATGCTGTTATAGCACAAGGCTCGCCATCCTTTATCATTAACATCTCTATGTTAATCAAAAGTAACTACATATGATAGCACATACTTGATTATTCTAGTCCCAGTCAAATAATCTAAGGGCTATGAATGGTTTTAAATGTTTATCATATCGAAGAAATATGTCGTTGTATTCTCAATACTTTAAGAATATATTTCTTCTCTGAAAAACATTAAGGACATATTCATATAATTGAACGGAGAATATGAGCATCTATTTAACACACCATTCAGATTTATACCAAAATGCCCTATATAGGTCATCTAACTATATAGCATTAGGGCATATCTCTAACAACACAAATCTTTCTAAAATTTTGCATAGGCTGGGATCTGTTGGATTACCTCAACTAAGGCTGATTGATCTTTATGTCCTTTAAATGTTTTAAGACCTTGAGTTGTTTTGGATCTTCAATCGGCTTAGGTCAGGATAAAGCTGTAGGGAAAGGTGCTTGAGAGAAGGGTTCAACTATTGACTCTACTATTGGGTTCTCATTCCTATGCGAGTGATCAAACTGATTTTGGAGATCATTAAATTTCAGAGATCATTAAATTTCTCCCATGATTTGTGAAAGAGCTCTAGGTCAAACTGAGTGAACGTCATAATATCCGTTCGCAAAGTGGTAGTCTTAGCCATAGGAAAGAATCTATGTAAGAATTTCTGAATGAGTTCTTCCCAAGATGTGATGGCTCCTGCATTAAGATGATTAAGCCACTACTTGGCTTTATCTTTTAATGCAAATGGGAAGAAACGCACCTGAATATTTTCACGGTTCACATTAAGAATGTGAAGTGCAGAACATACTTCCAAGATTGCTAGGATGTGAGCGTGAGGGTTTTTGTTACTTCTTCAGTAGAAGAAAAGAAACATCAATATAGTCCATGTTTTGAGCTCGAAGTTAACATTGCCAAGAGCCGATGGGGCTATGGCAAACTCGGGATTGTAATTGCCCGAAGAGAAATGTTGACGAAGAGTCATTGGTGGGTTCACGGGTCAATTAACAGGTTAAGTTACCGGAATAGGTGGAAGATTTTGAACATTTTCTTTTTGTTCTGTCATTGGGATTTGGATTTTTCTACTAGGAGTTTTATGGGGTTCAAGATCAAATTGGGCAAGTTCTGGATTTAAGGGACGATACCCGTGTATATAAAATTGACTTTAATTGAAAATATAGAAAGAAACTATAAGGAATGTGCTTTCACATATATAAACAAGTAATCAAAGCACAAAAACAGTTTATAAACAAGTATATTACAAGAAGATCACCTAACAAAAAATTGAACTACACCGTGCTTCCCCGAGAATGGTGCCAAAAACTTGATCGTAATTCGGTTGGTGTATAAAACGCATGCAAAAATAACCAAGTTTTAATAACCCGCAAGTGCACGGATCATGTAGTGTAGTGTGCTCTGATTGCGGAGTCCAATTCCATAGAGAAGCTCGTGAGTTAGTAAGTGAAGTAGTGTGAGAAAGTGTTGAAGTGAAAACGTGACAGTTTTAAGAATGGTTTTGAATGATTATGCTAATAATATAAACTAAAGCTAAGGATTGGCTTTGTTAAATACAAGGAAAGAGATCTAGGGGTCTTGATATGTAAATGAGGCAGTTAATCTAGGCTCGGTATCTAGGATTCTCTGATTCAAGGTGTGGGTTAAGCTATAAGCATTAACCTAGTTAATTTCCTTAGTTCAACTAAGTCTAGTTACCACTTTTGTTATAAGTGTCATTCTATCTACGAGTCTGTTATATAGCCGTACTATAGATATGTCCTCGTAACGTAGAGTAACATGAGCAAACTAAACTAAGTAATTAATAACTCTTAAAGTAGAAACTATGGTACAACCTATAGTCTCATGGAATCTATGGTACAACCTATAGATTCACTATTAAATCACGAATATATGGCACGAATGTAAAGCAATCATAACATTAACTACAAGTATAATGTATATGAAAGACAATAACAAATTGAATAATACAAGCCATATATTGCCTTTAAATCAAATTATCGGAATTCGAGATCGTACATTAAAAGACCGTCATTTACAATATCCTCCTCTAGATAATAATCTACTTAGACATTATAAATAAATACGAATTATACAAATAAAAAAGAGTCAAGAAAGGCTCCCTCATTTTGTTGAACGCATATTTCTGAACACCGGAGTTTGAGCAGAGGTTCCACGCAAAATAGCTGTTCGGGCAGAATTTATCCCGAATAAGAGCTACTTGGGCAGAACTTCCCCTAATAAAGCTAATAAAAGCTATTCAGGAAGAACTTCTCCCGTATTCTACAAACTATATTTAAATTACTCTAAAAATAAACTAAACTAATAATTAAAACTAAATTAAAATCCAAAAATAATATTTAAAATAAAATTAAATCTAAAATTTCATCCGGTTGAGGGCCTATTTATAGGTAAATTTTCTGAGGCGCGTTCCCTGCTCCTCCGTTAAGATTATGCCACGTGTTGTTCGAGAAGGTAGTGGAAGATGGTAGAAATTGACAGAATCTGGTGGAATATTCCGTGGAGGGCGTGCTCGAGCGCCCTTTGCTGACAATTTTGACTTTGATTAGAGCGTTGACCGAGGCATTTTTTGGTATTTTTTTGCGTTCTGAGTTTGATTTCGTACTAGTTTCGTCCAAATTCCTTCTTTACAGGCCCCATTCATCCACCGTTTCTCGAGTTTTCTCGTTCTCAACTTATTGACTTGCAATTTGAATCGTTTCGGGTCTGATTTGTTCACTTCCAAGATCATCCTACATTGTATCAAAACTATATAAGTGTTGCATTTATTCCTAAGTTATGATGCAAATGTAGTAGAAATACAGTGGTTTGAGTACTGCAATTATGGTCATATCAATGGATATGTGATATCATTGTGTGTTGTGCTAATACTATATACATCATAGCATTAGTGCAAGTGGGAGATTGTTGGAGATATGCCCTAATACTATATATTTAGATGACATATTTTGGGGATATTTTGCCATTAACTTGTACATAATGACATTTACGTCAGTATGTTTGTTTACATATTGACTTGTTTGAGACATTCATATTCTCCGTTTTATTATATGAATGTGTCTTTAATATTTTTCGGAGAAGAAATATATTCTAAAAGGGGTTTAGAATATGTTAGCATATTTCTTCAATATGATAAACATTTAAACTGATTCATACCCCTCATATTATTTGACCGGGACTAGAATAATCAAGTACGGGCTATCATATGTGGTTACCTTTGATTAGCATAGAGATGTTAATAATAAAGGGTAGCGAGCCTTATGCCATAACAGTATAGGGATGCAATTAACTTACATATGAGTAATCGTTAGTGGAATAGATCATTGAATGTGACCAAAATAATAAATTACATGACTTTCGATTAATAGTTTATTATTCATTGCGAATTGAGAAATTATGACTGCCGAATATATTAGGCGCTATATCTAACATTTGGACAAAACCCGCATTCTTCAAGGTGAGTAATGACCTCTCACAGTTTAGTCTTGTGATATACAGACTGATAGGTAATTGTAAAGATAGGATCCGTTAACCTCCGACGTGAGGCGATGTCCTATGCGATCTTATTTCGGTTGTTGAATGAGAAAATCCTTGGTCGGGGTATGAATGATGGAAAGAAATTTTTCCATAGGTGTCATCTCTCATTCCACCGATTAGATCTATGCATAGAATTGAATTAGTGGACTTCATCATTTCATGGTTCTTATTCGATCGGGACATATTTAATGGAAGGATCAGACTGCTCGCTAATTTGTGACAATAAATAGATTCATAAGAGTTGGACTTCATTACCGTATAAACTGTCATGATACGTATGTTTCTAGGCGTCACTCTTGAACGTGAGGGGATAATGACGAAGACATTCTCAAAATAGAATAAAAGCGTTTAATAGTCCCTCATTGCTATACGATTATGAATCTAGAAAGTCACACATGAAATAGCATCATGAATAAGGCATTTAATGAGCTTGATATTAATTTAGAGAGACGTTAAAGAGTTAACGTTATTTTGAACATTAATTGTTAAGAGAGCCAAAAGTGTAATTTTGGAAAGTGTTGGGGTCAAAGTATAAATATGAAAATTGGTATTTCCATAATTTAATTATTCTAATGGGGATTAGAATTAATTAGATGCTAATATTGCATGAATGCCAAATGGCATTGTATTGGAAAGTACAATGATGCCACTTGTCAAGACAATATCTAAAGTAGATATTTTAGTTTTGCATGAATGCCAAGTACCATTGTATTGAAAAGTACAAAGATGCCACTTGTCAAAGATTAAATCTAAAGAGATAAGATTATCTTGCATGCATTACAAGTGGCATTCCATTGGATAACTCAATTATGCCACTTGTCAAAAGCATTATCTAAAGTAGATATGCAAGATATTTGAGAGATTATGCAAGATAACAAGTGCTTCGACATTCTCTCTCCTCTTAGAGATACACGGCTAACACACCAAAAGAACAAGCAAGAAAATTATATCTCTCTATTCTCTTAGAGCTCTCGGCCAAGAAAAGAAAAAGCTCTTAGAGTTTTTCTTTTGGGTTTTTAAGTTAATGCAAGCTCATATCCACATATAGGTAGCTAACACTTTAACTTATTTTGTGAAAATAGCCTTTGGATGCTTGTGTGTCTCAATCTAGAGCCTTTGCACGTGTGAAGGAGCTCATCCACATCTATCTTGTTTCCACCATCCATTCAGCTATCTACAAGAGGTATACCTATTGCTTATACTCTTGTACATTATATATACTTGATATATATTGTTCATCATGTTGGTTGCATGGACTTTACTATGGTAATATGTGAATACAAAGATTATGTTGCTAGAAAAATTTTAAAATTTCATTGCTTCCACTTAGTGCATAAAGGTTGTGATTCACACTTATCTTGAATGGTCCTCTTCAAACTTATCTTTTAAGGCAACACCCTTATGAAATTTGTTGAAGTTGTTGTACAGGGCCTGCACACAATGCCTATGTTCCACTCTTGGCAGAATTTCATTAAGGGTAGGATAAAGACCCTAAATCATAAAGTAAAAAATTAAACAATATTAGTTATATAACATAAAGATAAAGACATATAACCATTAACTTAAAACATTAGGAAAAAAGGATGGCACCTTTTGCTTATCAATGATAAAAACCCACTTCTCCTAATCATAGATCTCAAAATCTTCTACTATCAAGTTCAAGAACCAGCTCCATGAATTATTGTCTTCAGTCTCAGCTAGACAATATACCACTGGATAGATCCAATTGTTAGCATCTATCCCAAATGCAGTCAACAAGACCCCATGATGTGGCCCTTTCAAGTAACAACCATCTAAACCTAAAATAAGTCTGCAACTAGCTATAAACCTTCTTCTGCAAGCAGCAAGGCATATATATAACCTCTTAAATCTTTGTTCTCCTATCTTTTCATCATCCATAGTTTATAATGTTACAATTGACCCAGGATTTATCCTCCTTAACTCCTCACAATAATCCCACAACTTCATATATTGTTCTTTATACTGCCCTTCAATGATGTTTCTGGCCAAGTCATATGCTCTATACACTTTCTTCTTTGTTAAATTAACATTATGATCCTTATGAACTTTTGTCTAGAATTCAACTATATCTCCACACTGGTTCGTTCTGAATTCATCTAAATATTGCCTACACAACTGTTTACTTGTTAAATTCTTGTGATTTAGTGATCGATTGTGACGCCCAAGCTCGGAGTGAAAATTTTATTATCTTAGTTTTCAAAATTTATATTTTTCCCTAATTGCCTATTATATTTATAGTATTCGTTCATCGAAATTTCATATATAGCATATCGGAAATGAGAGGTATAACAAGATTAATGTCCTATATGAATAGTACTAGTGTAGGAACTTAATTGGACCATTAGAGTTTAGCATTTATTTTTGGCTTTGTTTTTACTTAGTTACCCATAATTTTAGCCCAAACTAACTTAGCAAAAGTGCAAGAGAAACCCGTCGAGTTCCAGGGAGAGAAGAAAAAGGAAAAAATAGCTAGGGTTTGTAATCTTGAGCTCAAAGAAGTGATTTCAAGCCTTGCTAGAGCTAGTTCCTTGCTTGTTCTACCTTGTAGAGGTAAGGGAATGCATCTTGTGTGACAATTTAGTAGTTTTCTTGCTTAGTTTAATTTTTGATATTGTGTAGTTAATGGTTATTAGAGCTATATATGCATGCTATGAGAGTATATTGAAGTGTAGAGTAGACTTTTGAACTTGTGGAGCATGTGTAGTTAGTGTTTGTATGTGAATTTGTAAGTGTTCACTTGGGGAAGACAATGAATAGTAACTTATCTTTAAAGTTTATAATTCAAAGCTCATATGGTTATTGTATTGCTTAAATGAGATGTCATAAGTGCCATTATACTCAAATTAATGCCTAAAATAGCTAATTATTGGTTGGAGCTTGATAGGGGTATGTGTGTGTGTTAGAGCCAAGTGTGTGTACTCGGCCTATTAGGCTTAGAAGCCACGATAGTCCACTGTCGTTGCCTTTTCTTCCTTGTCGTCGTCCCGAGCAAGCTATAGAGTGTTAATTTTGGTACTATGTGAAAATGAGATATTTTGCTAAAAAATGGGGCTTTGTGTAACTTGAGTTGTTTTGAGTGATAGTTAGGTTTAGATGTGTTTGTATGGCTAGCCTAGGATTGGAATTGATTGTGCAAATGTTAAACAAGTCGAATCTTATTTATATGAGAGTAATCGGAGATGTAGAGAATGAGAGTATACATGAGTACATAGCCTTGAATTGAATGTAAATATGTATATCGTTTGTAATAATTGATTGTTTGAGTTATATTGATCTAGAACATGTTTAATTGTTGTTTAGAATGTTAAAGCTTATATGCGAGGACAATCTCTTTTGTGGTCCTCAATGTGTGATAGCAAAAGGTATGAATATTACTTGTTAAATGTCATTTCACGTTATCGTATCGTTGGTTACACAACCTTTCCTTTTAGGACTGATGTGATAAGCCTCTTTGGGCAGCGTCGGGCTTATCAGGGTTGGTCGCTCAAGCTTCGCTCCCTATTCCCTCAAACGCCTGGTCTGGAGATCGCCATGGGGTGTTGGGTTATAGGTATTGGGTACATCTGGATTAACTATTAGAGTTTGGGATACCAGCTTATCATGATTGGATCGTGCTCGTGATTGAGATTGGGATCGGGATCGGCAGTGACATGGAGTGATAAGGGTTATTGAATCATATTCTTTTAAAAGTGTGATTTAGTTTATTATTTCATTGGTTGTCTTATTTTCTTATTGGTTTTATGACTTGTCTACTTGCATTGCACGAAAATGTTTTCGAACGACCCCCAGTTAGTTATCATCTCCTTCACTGAGCATAGTGGTTTTGCTCACACTTTTTATCTAACATTGTCTCAGGGGAGGCGGAGATTGAGCCTCAGTTGGCTATTGAGGAATAGGAGGTGCAAGTAGAGATCTTTCCCTAATTGTGTTGCCATGAGGTTGAAGTGCTTGCGTGGTCTAACTGTTGTGTGCAATGAATGTTAATGTTGAATGTTGTATCTATTTTGAGGTATAATGGCCTTGTATATATATTTATTAATGAAGGGATTGTAATGTTAAAGTCTAGTTGTGGGTTGTAATAACTTTCTTAATGCATGCTATGGATTGTTTAAGTAAAAGTAAGGCATAAACTTCTTACTGAACTTGAGATGGAAGGTCAAATGAATATAGAATGCTTGTATATAGTTGTGTATTGTTGTATTGTTTGATTTCTTCTAAGTGTAGGTGTTTGGATAGTCCACGGTACAGAGGAGACTTTGTCTGTTTGTCGGGTTCGACTTGACCTTCAACGTGGGATTGGGTTGAGGCGTGACATTTAGGTGGTATCAGAGCTTATAGAATGCATGAGCCGGGATAGGTTTCTCAGTCTGTGGGGTAGTGGTCTATATGTGAAAGTGTTATTGCATGATTGTTTAAAGTGTGAAAGTCTAATTACATGTATGTGTGAATATGAAAGTGTTATTACATAGAAGTGTTTGTGTGAAAAGTATAGAGTTTATTGAGTGTTAAATGTTTCGTATGTGATTAATGCGAATAAGGTGCCTTGAATGAAATTGTTCTTGTGTGTTATATTTATAAATTGTTTATTTGCTTGTTATAATACTTGTACCTTCTAGTACGGAGATGGCTAGAGGAAGACTGAGAAGACATACTAGGGAGGCTGCAGGGCAGAATGCTAGGGTTGCAGGTAATGCAGAGCTGGGGCAAGAACCTACAAATGCACAGGTGATAGCTTTTATGGCCACTGCTATTAATAGGATTACAAAGTATATTGGCGAGCAAAGGCAGGGTGGCAATAACAACCCTAGGGGTAATCTGGGTAATCTAGGGTAGCGGTAAAAATGGTAACCAGCTAGAGAGGTTCATGAAATATGTTCCACTTAGATTTACATGGGAACCAGATGATGAGAAAGCTGACTTGTGGTTGACTCATATCGAGAAAATCTATGCAGCCTTGGAGTACAATGACGAGATGAATGTTTCTTTTGTTGTATTCCTGCTTGACGGAGATGCTGAGCAATAGTAGAGGACAACAAAGCTGAGGTGGGACACCGAGAAAACTCCTCACCTTTGGGCAGACTTTGTGAGAGAATTCCGAGAGAATTATACGAAAGGGGTTTAGATCTACATCTAGCAACAAAAGCAAAATCAAGAGCATGTGATTATATCTACATATAACAAATGCTAACGAGCAAGATCAAGAATGTGATACATGAATTCTACTAAGCCATAGCCGAACCACATTAGTCAAGCAACAAAAAAAATTTAAGGTTCTAGCGAAGGATTCACATGCATACATTCAAGGATGTCTATGAACTAGATATACATGAAAGAATCTTTCTTTTAGAGTTATGGAATCATATAGACTAAAACCAAGAGGAATCCATGGCTAGAATTTTAAAATTTTCTATAACAAAGTCTATATTCATCCAAAAACTCTACTATTGATTTCATGTGGTTAACATATGGTAAGCATATATTCAGCCATATATAGTAAAGAGGTAGATTTAGATATACCTCTTGTAGATCTTGCAAAGATGATAAAGAAGATGATGAACAAGCTTTGACAAGTCCTCTCACAAATGCAAGAGCTCTAGGCTGTCCACACAAGCTTGAATGAGTTCTTTAATCACCAAAGGTTTTGTGCTAGTCTTCTTTGGGATGTTTTTAAGCTAGAATAAGAGTTTTTTCTAAAAAATTAAACCTCCTTCTTGGGCTGCCCATGCAATGGACGAAAATTGCACAAATAAAAGAGAAGACAAAATTGTTCTTCTCAATGCATTGTGTTTTTCTATGCATGCCTTGTGTAATGTCTTCCTTGTTTTATGCATTGTATGTAGTGTATTTAGAAGACAACAATTACACTTCTCAATGCATCAAAACATGTGTTTTGTCTTCTTTTATCTTAACCATTGATTTCAAAAAAATAATGGTCAACTTGATGATGTCGAACAATCTTAGCCATCCATATGGCATCTTGATTTTCAAGACTAATATGTATATATACATATCATATGCATGTATATATACTTCATTAATCTTGTATTTGTACATTTAATTTAATCTAATCATTATTAGTTTAAATTAAGGAAACCAACTTTTCGTATTTGCACTTTTGCCCCAACACTTATAAATAATTACATATTCCGTCCATTACTACGTAATGGCCGAGCATTGCCATCGTTAACACTTTAACGTTCCAAAACCAAATTCAAGCTTATCCGAAACTCATTCAATTACGCTTTATTGTGTGTGACTCTCTAGATTCACTGCCATATAGCAATGATGGAACATTAAACGACTTTAATATATTTTAGGAATATCTCCGCCATTCCCAAAATACCCCTACGTTCTAGGGTGACGTCTAGCAACGTATCAAGACAATTTATATAGCAACGAAGTCAAACAGATTAATCTATTTATAGTCGCGAATTATCGTATAATTTAATCCTTCTATTAATATGTCCCGATCGACCAAAGACCATGAATAGATTAAGTCTATAAACTCGATAACGATGCAAACATCTAATAGGGTAGAATGGGAGATGACATTCATGGAAACACTTTTCCATCATCTATGCCTTGGCCAAGGACTTCTTCATTGTACAACTAAAATTAGATTGCATAGGACATCGCCTCACACCGGAGGTTAATAGATCTTTTCTCGACAATTACCTGTCAACCACTATACTAGAAAGATAATATGCAAGAGGTTGTAACTTATCTTGACAAGTCAAAGACAAGTGTTGTCCAAGTGTTAATATTAAATTTCAATATATGTTACAGTCATAATTTCTCAAGTCTAAGAATTACATGTACATTCGCAATGAATAACGAACTATTAATCCGAAGTCATGTAGTTTGTTACTCACGTCACATTCAATGATCTATTCTACTAATAATCATTCACGTGATTGTTAATTGCATCATATGTTGTTATGGCTCATGGCTCAACATCGTTTATCATTAATATCTAATATCAATCAAAGGTAACAATTCACGTGATAGTCCATAATAGATTATTATAGTCCCAGTCAAATAATCTAAGGACTACGAATAGTTTTAGATATTCTATATATGAAAGAAACACGCCAAGATATTCCAACGCATTTTGGAATATATTTCTTTTATGAGAATATCAGGGGACACATTCATATAATATAAAATCGGAGAATATGAACATCCATAAACTGCCATTGATAAATATACAAGTTTACATAAAATGCCAAAGTAGGTCATCTAACCACATAGCATTAGGGCATATCGCTAACAATCTCCCACTTGCACTAATGCGGTATCACAAAGAGCTAACACATCATACTATGGTATTGCATACCCATCTTCTCAAGATGACGATCCAGCTGTGACTGACTCAAAGCTTTTGTGAGTAGGTCAGCTATATTATCTAATGTTGGAACTTTTTGCAAGCTTATATCTTTTCGACCAACGATCTCTCAATTGATATGAAACCTTCTTTCAATATGTTTGGATTTTTGGTGAGATCTCGGTTCCTTGGCTTGTGCAATTGTCTCATTGTTATCACAATACAAAGGTATTAGTATTTCAATGGATGGAACTACTTCAAACTCTTTCAAGAACATCTTAATCCAAACGGCTTCTTTTTGCAGTATCACACGCAGCAATGTACTCGGCTTCAGTAGTAGAATCAGCAGTCACAGGTTGTTTGGAACTCTTCCAACTGACTGTTCCTCCATTACATACAAAAACGAATCCTAATGTAGACTTTCTATCATCTCTATCAGATTGAAAATCTGAATCAGTGTATCCTTCAATACGGAGTTCACCGCCTCCATAGATTAAAACCAAATCCTTAGTTCTTCTCAAGTACTTAAGGATGTGTTTTACAGCTATCCAGTGACTATCACCTGGATCAGACTGATATCTGCTCGTAACACTTACTGCATAAGCAAGATCAGGTCGTTACATAGCATGACATACATGATACTACCTATGGCGGAAGCATATGGTATTCTTTCCATGCATTGTCGTTCCTCATCAGTTTTAGGAAACATTTCTTTAGAGAGATGCATACCATGCCTCACAGGCAAGAAACATTTCTTAGAACTCTCCATCTTGAATTTCTTCAAGATCCTTTCTATGTACATGCTTTGGGATAAACCAATTAATCTTTTCGTTCTATCCCTATAGACATGAATTCCCAAGATATAAGTGGCTTCTCCCAAATCTTTCATGGATAATTTATTGATCAACCAAACCTTTGCGGACATCATATGACCTGTGTCGTTTCCCATGATCAGAATATCGTCTACATACAAGATGAGGAAAATGATTGCACTCCTACTAACCTTCTTGTAAACACAGGGTTCATCATTAAATCTGATATTCCAAGATCGAGAAGCTTGTTTGAGACCATAAATTGATCTCTTAAGCTTGCATACTTTATGATGTTTGGATTCAAAACTGATAGGTTGTTCCATATAGATATCTTTCTCAAGATATCCATTAAGAAACGTGGTTTTAACATCTATTTGCCATATATCATAATCATAGTATGAGGCAATTGCAAGCATTATGCGAATAGATTTAAGCATAGCAATCGGTGAAAAAGTCTCGTCATAATCAACACCTTGTTTCTGACGATAACCTTTTGCAACGAGTCTAGCTTTAAAAGTTTCAACATTTCCATCTGCTCCCAGTTTTCTCTTGAAAACCCATTTGCAAACAATAGGTACGATACCTTCAGGTGGGTTTACCAAGGTCTAAACATCGTTAGAGTACATGGAGTCTATTTCAACTTGCATTGCCTGTTTCCACTTCTCGGAATCGATATCATGTATTGCTTCCTCATAAGTAGCAAGCTTATCAATTTGATCGTTATCCCCAACAATAAACCATTTTTGCGCTTCTTCAAGAAGATATCCATATCTTTCAGGATGATGGGATATCCTACTAGACGTACGAGGAATCTGTGTTGTGACTTGTTCTAAACTATCTTGAACGGTTTCAGAATCTTGATTTGGGTCATTTTGTGGTTCAGAGAACGATTCCTCTATTTCTACTTTTCTTTATGAGCCAACTTCTTGAATAAACCTTTTTGCAAGAAAGATAGCATCACGGCTGATCAAAATCCTTTGGTCACTAAGAAAATAGAAATAATATCCTTTAGTTTCCTTAAGATGTCCTGCAAAACGATCTTTATTAGATCTAGCTTCTAATTTGTCCGTCTTAAGTTTTTTAACAAAAGCGGGACAACCCCAAATCTTAATGTGATTAAGACTTGGTTTTCTACCAACCCATAACTCATACGGTATAGTAGGAACAGCTTTAAATAGTACTATGTTCAATAGATAAATGGTCGTAAAAAGTGCACAACCCTACAATGAAATAGGGAGATCTGTGTAACTGATCATAGATCGTACCATATCCATTAATATACGATTCCTACGTTCAGATACCCCATTTAATTATGGTATAGTTGGTGGCGTTGTTTGTGAGGTAATACCAGTCTCTTTAAGATAATCAAGAAACTTGGTACTCAAGTACTCACCTCCACGGTCTGATCGTAGACTTTTGATTCTTTTTTCCAATTGGTTTTCTACTTCAGACTTAAACTCTTTGAATTTTTCAAAAGCTTCAGACTTATACTTCAACAAGTATACATAACCATACCGTGAATAATCATTGGTAAAAGTTATGAAGTAGTAATAACCACCGCGAGCCATTTCCCTAAACGGTCCACATACATCACTATGTATTAATCCTAACAATTATGTGGCTCTTGTACTTTGTCCAATAAAAGGTGACTTGGTCATCTTACCAAGACTGCAAGATTCGCATGTAGGGTTGGGTTCACATCCCAATGAACTAATGAGTTCATTTTGAACCATCCATGCCAATCTTTTATCATTGATATGACCAAGCCTTAAGTGCCATAATTGTCTTGGATTAATTTGGTTATCTCGAGGACGCTTTCCTTTTGAAGTAGTAGTTGATGTAGATATTACATTTATGCTATGACTTGTATCTAAATGATAAATACCGTTTACCAAAATAGTCTTGCCAACATATTCATTACTATAACAAATATAACAACAATTGTTTACAAATGAAAATTCATAATTTTCTGATGCAAGCTTAGGAATAGACATGATATTCCTAATTGTATTTGGTACATAGAAAACGTCTTTAAGATTTAATACATGTCCAGTAGGCATATACACATCAAAACTACCCCTGGCTAAAGTTGCAACATTTGCCCCGTTGCCAACCTTCAAAATGACTTCACGCTTCCGAAGCGGACTCCGATCACTTAGATTCTGTTCAGAAACACAAATGTGAGAAGTTGCACCAGAATCCAAAATCCACGAAGTATTATGATGACCAATTGACAAATTAGTCTCAATCACAAGCATAAAAGAAATATTACCTTTATCAGCGGCTACCTTAGCCTTTTGTTCCTTCAGCTTCTGAAGGTATAAATGACAGTTTCTCTTCCAGTGGCCATCCTTCTGACAGTGAAAGCAAATACCCTTAGGTGTTTTCATCTTCCCCTTTGCTTTAGCCACACCACCCGAAGCTTTAAGATTCGATCATTTCTTCTTGTTGTTATTCTTCTTCTTCTTTGGCTTGGTGCCAGAAGTAGAAGCAACTGCAAGAACATGTTCCTTTCCTTTACCCTTCATTTGACCTTATACAGTGGTCAGCATGTTTAGTAACTCGGGCAAGGAACACTCAAGCTTGTTCATGTGAAAGTTTATGGTGAATTGGTTGAACGATGGTGGCAGAGATTATAGAATTAAGTCAGTCTGGAGTTGATAGTCCATTGTGAAGTCAAACGCCTCAAGCTGAGTAATCAAATTAATCATCATGAGGGTGTGCTTGTTCACATCTGAACCTTCATCCATACGAGCCCTGAATAATTCTTTAGATATCTCGTATCTAACAGTACGACTTTGTTCACCATATAGCTCTTGCAAGTTCCGAATCATGCTTGCGGCATCAAGCATCTTATCATGATGACGCTGTAACTCATTATTCATCGATGCAAGTATGTAACTCTTAGCACGTAAATCATGTTCAACCCATTGATCATAAGTTTCACGTTCAGCCTCAATGGCTATCTCAGGTAGATTAGCCGGAGGGGCATTGTCCAAAACATACTCAATCGTTTCTATACGTAGAACGATTCTAAGGTTGCGTGCCTAATCATTGAAATTCAGTCCGGTTAAGCAATTTTTATCGAGGATACGGGCTAAGGGGTTCGTAATTGAAGCCATGATATAAACTGCAGAAAAGTAAAATAATGCAGAAAGTAAGATTGCAAGTAATGTAAACAAGTAAGACTATTTAATTTGGACTTCAATTAAATAGTACTTCCCACTAATCTTATCGGATCTCACACTTCCTAAATAAGAAACGTGAATCTAATAAAGACTCGTTAGTAGGATGACCAAATTCTCTTAAGGCTAATATCTCTCAACTTTCGTGCATTATTGAAATGTTACTTTAAGAGTAAACAACTATTGCTATCTATATTATCATATAGGACTTGGTCAATTTTTAGCCCCTAAATCACATTTGTAATACCCCGATCCCTCTCGAGACCGGGAGTTCTATTTAATCAATCTAATCGCAACCCAATTCCAAACCCGGGCATAAAATTTAGGGAAAACGGACGGAGTCTCCCCTGTTTCTAAGCAAAATGCAAACCTGCGACAGCATATAAGTGGACCAGTACCGTGTCCAACCATTCACAATTCCTCAAGGCCATCCGAGCCTCGGTTCTCAACAATTAAACACAACAAGTATATATATATTTCCAAGTACCCAGACTATTCTAACTCTTTCCTTTAGACAATACAAATATGAATTGAATCCATAACTTACTAACTTATACATAAAACTTAATTGACTTTTCTTTACACAATGATTATATACATCTCATGGAAGTAAAAATCTTTACATCTTTGACAACTCAAGCCACATAGCACGCAAGACAACTCTTCAAGCACGATCTATCACATAACCACGAACTTTCCAGCTAACATGGTATTTCCTGAAATGTGGTCGTGAGGAGTGAGTATACACAACACGTATACTCAGTGAGGGCGGAACAGATATCGAGGTGGAGAGAAAGAAGATTGTGCAATGCAAATAAGACAGTTAAGCAATATAACCGACAAGTAAAGCAATCAATATAAACAACAATACAATAAACAATTAATAAAAGCATTAACACAACCATTCAAAGCTATACCACACTTTGAAGGCTATGGTTCACTCATACGAGCAATGTACCATTTCATGAGCAATACATCAATCTCGAGTTTGATGTTGACAACGATGACAATAAGCGCACAACCACCTTATAACTTCCACTGGGTGTACTCCAGATGTACCCCGACATATCTACGACCCAAATCTCCTAGGGCGGCACCCCTAGCGAGAATGGGAATAAGACACAGAGTTAGAGCAAACCAACCCTGGCAGCCCGAGACTGCCCAGAGAGGCCCATCACTCACGCGCTTGACACTATGCAATGCAATACGAGATACAAGCAATAAACGAGCAATAGCACGAAAGTGCATATTAGCAGCGATATACGAGATATCAAGCATTTACAATCAATATTAGCATTCAAATAACTTTTCAAACATGATTATCATTAACATCAACAAGAATATTAATTAAACAAGTAATAGCAGTTCAAACACGAAAACGACAAATATCACTATTCAATCTCTAACTTCCAAAGGCAATTACGAGCAAACGAGCTATGGGATTAGGAAACCGATTTCACTACCTTTACTTAGGCACTACAAGGCACATTTCTATGTCACGAAACTTCACTTTCTCACCCGAAGCCCGAAAGTCCACCTACAGCGTTTGAATTACAGCTATGCTAGCCGGTCGCTCAATCAACGCCACAATAGCGCCAAAAGTGCTTCCATGCCCTCAATAGCAAAACCCTCAACTCAATTCGAGCACAGTCAACTCTTGGTCAAACGACCCCTTTACGTTTCTTTGTCTAATTTCCAATTTTAACAAAGGCCGGTCTGTTTTTATTGTACATTTTATCTTTCTAGCATTAATGGCACCTAACCAAATCAAGAAAATGCGATTCAGATCAAAAATCCAAAAATCTAGGGTTTTACTATTCAAAAACACTATTCATTATTTTTCCCCAATTTCAATTTGCGTTTCTAGCTGTAAAAATTATTAAATAACTAACAAGCAATGCTTTACGATCCCTAAAGAGACAATTCCAAGCAATTTCAGGCATTATAACGCATTAAATATCAAATATAAGAAATTGAATCAAAAATCAAATTTAAATAAAAATGCACAAAAACGTGAAAACCCTCACAGAGATTGAAGAGGAAGCTTTGGAAGGGCCCGAGCCACGATCCTCGAGCAATTCCACATAAGATTTTAGCTTAAAAATGCAAAATCAATTTTTTTTCTTTTTCCCTTGAGTTTCGGCCATGGGGGGGACATGGGGGGAATTTTGGCTTTTGTTTTGTTTTTATTTTTGCCTTGTTTTATTTATAAAAGATAACAAAGGGCATTTTGGTCTTTTGGCAAAGTCAAATACAAGTTTAAAATGGTCTAATAAGGCTATTTTGATGACTTTTAATCTATTCTAAGTTAATGCAATGCAATTTTCATGAAAAACAACTAAAACTAGCTAAATTAAACTCAAAACACTATTCACTAAGTCCGATAAATATTTCTCTAACTTTCATTTTCGATGCATTGCGATCGAGCGGTTAATAAACGATTACGATAAGTATGGTAAATAATAATATCAAAATATAATTTTTGAAAAGTAATTTAGTTTAAAATTCACTCCGGCTCGGAGTTACTTTTCTCATTTAATTGAAAACCTTGTAATTAAATGCAAGAAAATAAAACCGATTATTCAAATAATCAAAATTATCAAAATAATCAATATTCATTTAAAAATAATTAATTTAGCTATTTCCAGATTATTTGGAAGAATTATGAAAATAATTCTAGAAATGAATGATTTAACTAATTAAACACTTAAGTAAATGCAGTTAAATGCCATTAAATGCGTGCCGGGTTCGGGGTTTCACACCATTAATCTCACCTTTGGTGCATTATTGATCTAGTGATCTAGTTAGATTAAGCCCACCATTTAAGTGAATGCGACAAGTTGAATCCTATGACCTCAACTTTAGTGTATTCTTGGCACATATGATTTTGGAGCATTACAACATATTTATGTGAACTAGGCATACAAAGGACTTATCATGAACTATATCTTTCTACCTTTAGGTTAGACAAGCTATATTCATTTTAAGCCATTATAGTCCTAGGATGGTGGAAGGCTACGATAAAGCTGCTTTTACCATTTTACAATCTAATCTTAGTTTGCACATAGGGAGCTTTTGATTTTAAAGATCTCGGTTATGCATACAAGCCTATTTAAAAACCAATATCACATATAAGCAATTAAACAAGCATATATGCATCAAAATAAAGTAAGGTGGATCATGGACTTAGTGTAATAAAACCAAGCCTAGAGAAACTAAATAAGCACATCATGAATGTCTTTAATGGCCTTGACTTCTTGGTTTCACCTACTCTTGAAAAGCCTTCAACTCCTTGAAAGTCTTCAACTCCTTCGCAAAATTACTAGGTAGATTACATCAATATGCCTCACTACAACAAGCTCTCTCTTGCAAAAATAATAAAGTGAGACTTATGCCTCATTTACAAGCCAATGAATGAATGAATAATTATTACAAATCCATCTAATAAATTACAACCATTCATCATCCACTAAGCTAAGTCCATGATCCAACCATCAATCACCATTCATCACAAATTCATAAAGTATTGAATATGCATCAAATACATACATTCAAGAAAACTAAATGAACGCTTTACAACAAGTTTCATATCTTGATCTTTTAACCTCTCATGTTAAACAAAACACAAAAGCACTCAATAAAAACCAACTTTTAGTATATCCATGTTGAATAAGGCCCAATGCAAATCCTTTGTTAATTTCATGGTCCAATTTGAGTTCTAAGGCTTATATTAATCTGATTTAATCTTATTAGACTTAAGCCCACTGATTTTAGGCCCATTAGGCTTAACCAAAATCCAATCAATTAGCCATGGCTTTTAATTTATGACCCATCATAAATCTGATGCACATGTACCAATTATTTTGACTCGTTTAACCTAACTACGGTTCTCTAAAAATTCTAAAAAATTTCAGAGAGAAATATCATCGAGTGTATATAGTTTTAGAATCAAACGAAACTCAATTCGGAGTTAAATGTACTGAGTTATGCCTCTTAGAACACAACTGCACAAACTGTCCAGATTTACGCGAGAATCAGTGAACCTACTGAAATGGTTCTAAATGAGACCCTTAACCACAAAATTAGGAGATGAAATGTTCTACTATCTCTATACCATAACATAACCAAAAATCAGCCCCAAACAATAACATTTGATCTCTCAAAACAGCCATGCAAAATCAGTGCGCAAAAAACTTGCAAAGTTGCTGAAAACATTTTTCTTGTTCTTTTTGTGCTCAAGACTCTAGAAACTCTAAGCAAGCACATATGTAATCACATGAATCATCAAGCCTTGCTCTGATACCACTTGAAAGAATCTTTCTTTTAGAGTTATGGAATCATATAGACTAAAACCAAGAGGAATCCTTGGCTAGAATTTCAAAATTTTCTATAACAAAGTCTATATTCATCCAAAAACTCTACTCTTGATTTCATGTGGTTAACATATGGTAAGCATATATTCAGCCATATATAGTAAAGAGGTAGATTTCGATATACCTCTTGTAGATCTTGCAAAGATGATGAAGAAGATGATGAACAAGCTTTGACAAGTCCTCCCACAAATACAAGAGCTCTAGGTTGTCCGTACAAGCTTGAATGAGTTCCTTAATCACCAAAGGTTTTGTGCTAGTCTTCTTTGGGATGTTTTTAAGCTAGAATAAGAGTTTTTCCTGAAAAATTAAACCTCCTTCTTGGGCTGCCCATGCAATGGATGAAAATTGCACAAATAAAAGAGAAGACAAAATTGTTCTTCTCAATGCATTGTGTTTTTCTATGCATGCCTTGTGTAATGTGTTCCTTGTTTTATGCATTGTATGTAGTGTATTTAGAAGACAACAATTGCACTTCTCAATGCATCAAAACATGTGTTTTGTCTTCTTTTATCTTAACCATTGATTTAAAAAATAATGGTCAACTTGATGATGTAGAACAATCTTAGCCATCTATATGGCATCTTGATTTTCAAGTCTAATATGTATATATACATATCATATACATATCATATACATATCATATACATATATATATACTTCATTAATCTTGTATTTGTACATTTAATTTAATCTAATCAAGTTTAAATTAAGGAAACCAACGTTTCTTATTTGCACTTTTGCCCCAACACTTATAAATAATTACACATTCGGTCCATTACTACTTAATGGCCGAGCATCGCCATCGTTAACACTTTAACGTTCCAAAACCAAATTCAAGCTTATCCGAAACTCATTCAATTACGCTTTATTGTGTGTGACTCTAGATTCACTGCCATATAGCAATGAGAGAACATTAAACGACTTTAATATATTTTAGGAATATCTCCGTTATTTCTAAAATACCCCCACATCTAGAGTGACGTCTAGCAACGTATCAAGACAATTTATATAGCAACGAAGTCAAACAGATTAATCTATTTATAGTCGCGAATTATCGTACATTTTAATTCTTCTATTAATATGTCCCGATCGACCAAAGACCATGAATAGATTAAGTCTATAAACTCGATAACGATGCAAACATCTAATAGGGTAGAATGAGAGATGATATTCATGGAAACACTTTTCCGTCATCTATGCCTTGGCCAAGGACTTCCTCATTGTACAACCGAAATTAGATTGCATAGGACATTGCCTCACATCGGAGGTTAATAGATCCTTTCTCGACAATTAACTGTCAACTACTATACTAGAAATATAATATGCAAGAGGTTGTAACTTATCTTGACAAGTCAAAGACAAGTGTTGTCCAAGTGCTAATATTAGATTCCAATATATGTTACAGCCGCAATTTCTCATGTCTAAGGATTACATGTACATTCGCAACGAATAACGAACTCTTAATCCGAAGTCATGTAGGTTGTTACTCACGTCATATGCAATGATCTATTCTACTAATAATCATTCACGTGATTGTTAATTGCATCATATGTTGTTATGGCTCATGGCTTACCATCCTTTATCATTAATATCTAATATCAATCAAAGGTAACAATTCACGTGATAGTCCATATTAGATTATTCTAGTCCTGGTCAAATAATCTAAGGACTACGAATAGTTTTAGATATTCTATATATGAAAGAAACACGCCAAGATATTCCAACGCATTTTGGAATATATTTCTTTTATGAGAATATTAGGGGACACATTCATATAATATAAAAGCAGAGAATATGAACATCCATAAACTGCCATTGATAAATATACAAGTTTACATAAAATGCCAAAGTAGGTCATCTAACCACATAGCATTAGGGCATATCGCTAACAATACATATACATTATACATCAACTATATATAATGAAATAGCAAGGTTATCTAGTATACTTCACATAGACAGTTGGTTGATGTAGCTTTGAAGACCTTTGATACTATTGAATCCTTCTAACTTGAAGGGTCTAGTTAGTCCACCAAGTATCCAAAGCTCAACCCACGGCTTGAAGAGTTAAAGTGCTAGTTTTTCTTCAACTTATATTATAAGAATGTATAATGGTTTCACAATAAAAGCAAAGCAAACTCTCATTTCTTCCTATGGCCAAGAATAGCACCTAGAGAAGATGAAGTTGGTTGCTCATGTTATTGTGTTTGTGTAGTGTAAGTGTGTGTATTGAAGAGAGAGAATTGTCATCTTTTATTAATATAAACTATTATATTAAGTGGCCAATCACAATGGCTTCCTTTTCTTGATAAACCATGCACACCCTAGGATGACAATCATTGCAATTAAATGGCAAGAATTCAATCTTCTCTCTCCTCCTATGCTTGGCCGAAAATGCTAGTGGAAGGAGAGAGAAAGTTGTTAACTTTTATATATTATATAATCTCTATTATATTTTAATGTCCTTCATGCATTAAGAGCTAATCATAATATTTCTCTTTCTTGCTTGAATCAACCAAGCCATGCATGACCTTGGATTGTAATCATTACAATTCAAGGGACATCTTTTTCTCTCTCTTGACACTTGGCAAAAAAGTTCTATCATGAAAAAGCAATGGCTAAGATTGTTTTGTCTTTATTCAAGACACAATCATATCCATTCAATTCAAATTCAAATGATTAGGATTGATGACATGGATAACCAATATATTTCACCTGGCACATGTCAATGCCCAATCATTAACTTGTCTTTTCATTTGATGACTAAGATGATGACGTGGCATTTCACAAATTACATTATCATTACACATATACATATATATAAACACCTTTATATGTATATATATATATATATATATATATATATATATATTTTCCTATTCTAATCTCTATTAGAATAAATACATTGAAACAACTTTTCAATAATTTCAATTTGGCCCCAAAAGTTTTGGTAATTACAATTTGACCCCAAAATTAAACTTTTGGCCCAATTGTCAACATAGATGACTCTTAACACCTTAAAGCCACCAACCATATTATACAAGCTTCTGGTGAACTTATTCATGATACTTATTAGTGTATAACCTTCTAGATTCACAATCACGTACCGATGAGGGACCGATAAACCTCCTTATCTATTTCGAAAATGTCTCCGCCATTTACCGAAATACCTTCATGCTCATGAATGACGCACTAGCAATGAACGTATCATGAGAATGTATACGATAATAAAGACGACGTCTTTTATGAATCCATTTAGCCATCGAGAATTAGCGTACAGTCTAATCCTTCTATTAAGAATGCCTCGATCGAGAAAGGACCATGAAATGGTTAAGTCCACCTCTAATACAATGTATAAATCTGAACCAGTGAAACGAGAGATGACTACCATGGAAAAACCCCTTTCCATCTCTTCATACTCACCTTGTCCAAGGACTTCCTCGTTTAACGACAGATCTCAGATATCATAGGACATCACCTCACGCCGGAGGTTAACAGATCCTATCTTGACAATTACCTGTCGGTTCATACCACAAAACTAAAATGCAAAAGGCCGTAACCCACTTTATGGAAGACAGGCATTGTCCATACATAGTATTTAGTCCCTAATATAACCAGTAGCTGTAATTTCGCAAGTTTGAGGATTAATTTGCACAATTCCCAACTAAATAGTAAACCATTAACCTGAAATCATGCAGTTCACTATTTTTTATCACATTCAATGATCCGTACACTAACGATCACTCATATGTTTATTAGTCCACATCATCATGTTGTTCTGGCATCTCGCACATCGTCCTTTATTATTAACATCACTATGTTAATCAAAGGTAATAATATATGATAACCCGTACTTGATTATTCTAGTCCCGGTTGAATAATCTGAAGGGCTATGAATTGATTCTTAATGTTTATCATATCAAAGAAAAAGTGCAAAAAATCCTAAACCCTTTTAGAACATTTTTCTTCTCGGATAAGTATTAGGGACATATTCATATCGAATAGGAGAATATGAATATCCTATAAACGACATAGTGCATAAAACACATAAATATATATATATTCTTATTAAACCCTAAATCAGGTCATCTCAACTACAGTATTAGGGAATATCCCCAACATTAT
The DNA here is from genome assembly GCA_037974665.1 of Ehretia macrophylla. Taxonomy (NCBI): domain Eukaryota; kingdom Viridiplantae; phylum Streptophyta; class Magnoliopsida; order Boraginales; family Ehretiaceae; genus Ehretia; species Ehretia macrophylla. Next base: position 74,209,722 of record CM075779.1, read on the forward strand.
ATTCTCGAGATGGCCAGAGAGAAGAAAGAGGAAGAGTTCGTGACTCTGAGGCAAGGTAACATGACAGTTGCTCAGTACGAGGCTTCATTTAACAAATTATCTCAATATGTGCTAGAGCTTGTACAGCTTGTGAGGCAGAGGATTCAAAGGTTTATTAAAGGTTTGAGATCTGACATCCAACTTCACTTATCTATGCACCACTTTGCCACTTATCCTGAGGCTATCCAGGCAGCTTCAAGATTTAAGAAACGCAAAGCAAAGTTGTTGGCCGAGTCTAGCCAGCCCAACAAAAGACCCTATCTGTCACAGAGTCAGGGGCCACCGAAGAAATCTTAGCCGTCCAGTCTGAATCAGTCGCGGTAGCATCAGTCGCAGAGCTATGTAGGACTGTATCAGACTCAGACTCAGCCTAGGCTAGTGTAGAGCCAGACTCAGGGGCAGGGTCGACCAGCAGTCCAAAGATCACAGCAAGGTAGCACTGCTACATCAATATTTAGAGCCCCTACGAGTGGCACTGCTGAAAGACAAAACCAGCAGTACGGTTACTGTCACCGTAAGGGCCATTTAGAGGATAACTGTTGGAAGAAGACAGGCCGATGCATCAGGTGCGGTAGTAACCAGCACAGAATTAAGGATTATCCTAAATTCAAGAATACTTAGGGACAGGCTTCAGGTCAGGGTGTTCAGACTAGGAGTGCAGGTGTTGTGCCAGCTCAACGAGTTCAAACCCGAGTCTTTGCCTTCAATCAAGAGGAGTTGCCATAGACTACTGATGTTGTGGAAGGTAATTTTCTTCTAAATAATCAATTAGTTAAGGTTTTAATAGATATCGGGCCTACACTATGATACCCCAAACCCGACATGTATTTAATAGCATTTAAAGTTCATTTAAATTGCATCTTATCGACCTTTCACCTTCTTTGGCCAAACTAGTTGACTGTTCATCTACATTGACTAACTAGGACAAGGTGAAAAATTTTGAAATGTTTAATGAACGGAAAACTTGGGATTAGAAACAAAAATGCAAGGTTAAGTTAGTCAAATTTTGGGTCAACTTTAGAATTAAATCTGAACCAATTGGGGAAGAGTTAGGTAGAAAATTATATATTGTTGCAGCCTTTGGCTATTCCCGACTAGAAATGGGATCATATTACTATGGATTTCGTGTCAGACTTGCCGAGATCTTCAAAGGGTAATGATTAAGTTTGGGTTGTTATTGATAGACTGACCAAAACTTCTCACTTTATTGTCACAAAGAAAACTGATTCTCTTGACAAGCTAGCTGAATTATATGTTGAGAATATTGTCAAACTTCATGGGATTTCAAAGAGTATTGTGTCAAATAGAGATCCCAAGTTCACATCTCAGTTCTGGCAGAAGATTCAGAAAGCTTTGGGCACAACTTTGAGCTTCAATATTTCTTATCACCCTCAAACGGACGGTCAATCTGAGAGAACTATCCTAATACTCGAGGATATGCTGCGAGCCTGTATTCTGGACTTCGGTAAGAGTTGGGAAATTTATTTGTCGCTTGCAGAGTTTGCCTATAACAATAGGTATCAAGCTACTATGGGTATGGCGCCGTATGAGGCACTTTATGGGCGTAAGTGCAGATCTCCTCTTTATTGGGATAGGTTGGTGAGATGAAGACTATTGACCCTACTCTCTTGCCAGAGATAAACAGAATGATTGATAATGTATAGCATATCAAAAAGAGAATACTTACAGCACAGAGTCGGCAAAAGAGTTATGCAGATAGACGCCATCGAGATTTGGAGTTTGACTTGGGAGATCGGGTATTTCTGAAAATCTCTCATCGGAAAGGTTTAATTCGACATGGAAAATGGGATAAAATCAGTCCGAGATATGTAGGACCGTTTGAAATCACAGAGAAAGTTGGTGCATTGGCTTACCAATTAGCTTTACCTCCTAGTTTGGGCAGAATTCATGATGTCTTCCATGTGTCTATGCTTCGAAAATATCAGTCAGATCATTCTCATGTTCTTAAGCCAGAGCCATTGGAGATCAGCGAGACTTTGACTTATATAGAGAAACCTTTTCGGGTTGTAGACCAAAAGGTTCAGGAACTGAGAACTAAAAGCATCCCGAATGTTAAGATTCTGTGGGATCATCACGAGTTAGAAGATGCCACATGGGAAAGAGAGGATCAGATGCGAGATCGCTATCCAGAGTTGTTCGCCAAATCATGTAAGAATTGCGTGGACGCAATTAGTTTAAGGGGGAGAGGGTGTGATACCCAAGAACTTCACCGTATACCTTTTAACTGTTGCATCCACTATTTGCACATTTTCACTGTGCATTACTTGTTACTTTCTATGGTTACTACTCATTACGTTTTTCAACTGCCCATTTTCTTCGAATTGACATTTTTCTTAAATCATATTAATTATTTTAGGAATGAGAAAAATGTGCATTTGACCTATTAGCGTTGAGAGCACCCATTTAGAAAATGTTCTATTGAATCAAGTGAATAGTATTTCGTAGTTTAACTTTATATTTTAGCTAGCTAACATATAATTGTACATTTGGACTTAATTTAAGCTAGCTTGGCCTACTTTGAGTTAGTAATATATACATATAATATATTACACATAGGTATATATACTTAAACACCACATTAGCATATAACATAACTTAGAAAAATAAAATAAAATCCCAATAGTAACCCCCCAAACCCAACTGCAGCAACAAGGGAGGAGAAAAAGTTTTTGCTCATCAAAGCTCCATTTCAAGCCCTACCAAGCTAGGTCCAAGCACTCCCACAAGTGTTCTAGCCTTCCATTAGCCCCTATGCATAATGGTAAGGGATTTGCATGTGTATTTTGCGTTTTTAAAATGTTGCAACATTCTTGATTTTGTAGATTTGCTAGCAAATGCTTATGGTATTCTCAAATATGTTATTATATGGTGTATACATGATGTAAAGACCAAGTTTATGCCATTGATTTACTTTTTAAACTGTTAAATACGATGATTTGATTTTAGGATGTGAGTAGTGACGAAATTATAGGGTTTTGTGGAATTGTGATTTATGGCTTGATTCGTTGCTCCTAATAGGTGCTAGATATACTTTGCTAAACCTCGGTTGAGTCCCGGTTAGGGTACTTGTAGTACAAACTCACAAGGGAGAAATCAGGGCTTTCGTGATAATCGCGGGCAATTGAGTAGTTTCGAGGGTCCTAAGGGTGCCTTATTGGTTAATTAGAAGTATGGTATAGCCCGCTCGCTAACCTAGAATAATAGCTTGTGTTTGGAAAGAAAACGGTTTGAGTTACAAAGGGGATAAAGTAGGAAATCGGTTGTCTCACACTTCTATGACCTTGTAAAGGTTCCTTTGGTGTTTAGATGTGTTTTCAACACATTCTTGAGCTTTTGGTAAAGTTCTATGTGAAATATGTTAATGCACCTTTGTAATCTTTTAGTTGTTTATATGTTAATGCTTCTATTCTAACTGTTTTGAGGACAACCTACTTTGTTGTTCCTCCCATGTGTTATTGCTTCCATTGTTGTTATATTGTCATATGTTAAAGTGCATTGCATAGTGGTTGCACAACCATAGTGTCAGGGGTGGATGTATTGGATATCGGCTGGACGGCAGCGGGTTTGCCAGTGGATATTCGATCTCTGTGCTCTAGTCCCTCACTCGCCTAGTCCGGAGATTGCCAAGGTTTATTGGGTCGTAGGATTATCGGGGTACATCCGGAGTACACCCACTAGATTGTTTGGGGTTTATGCAGACACATTGATCAAGGTTCATGATCGAGGTTTGTGGATCGTGATTGAAGATCAAGTGAATTTTGGAGTGTTTAGGGTTAAAGTGAATCGTATCCTTTTTAATGTGTGGCATTTTAGTGTTTATTGTCTTTTATTTGTCATGTTAATCGTTTAATGGGTTTACTTGTACATAACTATTGCATTACACGAATCCCCTTATAAATGTTTTTCGTATATTGTTCATCTCCCTCATTGGGTATACATGATTGTATACTTACTACTCATTACCAATCTTTCAAGAAATGTCGTGCTAGTAGGAAAGTTTGTGTTTACGTGGTAGTTCGTGCTTGAAGAGTTACCTTAAGTGTTATGTGGCTTGAGTTGTAAAAGTTGTAAAGTTTTACTTCTATGAATTGTATATACTCAATGTATAAAGAAATATAATTTTATGTTTAACTAGGTCATTAGAGTGGTATGTTAACCTAGTTTATGTAATAGGTTGGTAAGGTTTAAATTCATTGCATGTTCGTGCTTGTCTAAAGGAAAAGTGTGGTGAACCCATCCCACATCGGAAGGTTACGAGTCTGGGCTGCTTGATATAATGGGCAAAGTCCTTGTATCGTGTACGCGTGTTTTCCTGGTAGTGGTTGGGAGGCGACAAATCCGTGAGGAGTATGAGATCCAGAGCGGACAATTCTTACATAGTGCGTTTCTAGGCCCACTCGCTATGGCCTCTTGTGCTCGCTTGGACCATTAAGGCCAGGGGGTTACATATAGGTATAAGAATGTTGGTTCTGAGGCATTACAAAGGTGGTATCAGAGCGGGCCTTCCTTTGTATCAGTGACCCGCAAGGGTGCTGGGTCCTCTTAGTGGGGGCGGATATAGTGAACCCATTCCACATCGGAAGGTTACGAGTCTGGGCTACTTGATATAATGGGCAAAGTCCTTGTATCGTGTACGCGCGTTTTTCTGGCAGTGGCTGGGAGGCGTGGCCTCTTGTGCTCGCTTGGACCATTAAGGCCAGAGGGTTACATGTATGCGTGAGAGTGTTGGTTCCGGGGCATTACAAAAAGAGTTAGGATAGCTGTTGAATTTGGAAATGTATAATTGCTTGTGTTTGTTTGTTGAGAACCAGTGCTCAAATGGCCTTGAGGAGATGTTGAATGTTTGGCACCGTACTGGTCCATTTATATTCTGCTTGCAGGTTTTGGTTTGTCCTATAAACAGGGGAGACTCCGTCCGTTTTCCCTAAATTTTGTACTCGGGTTTGGATTTGGGTTGAGTATAGCATGTTTAATAGAATTCCCGATCTCGTGAGGGGTCTGGGTATTACAGTTGGTATCAGAGCTTAGTTAGCTCTTAGTTGGGACAGGGTTCTCGGTCTATCGGGTAGTAAACCTTGCGTGTGTGTTTGTTAAGTGTGTCTTGAAAGTGTATGCCTGTATGTGAGATTGTGTGACTTGATTTGAATGTGTGCACCTATGTGATGTAGTTGTGAGTTATGTGCTAAATGTGTGTTAAGTGAAGTGAAGTGGCTACTCGTGAATCGAATCGACCTCGTGAATCGTTATTTTCTTGAATTATTGATTGTAATATGTGTACTTGAATGTTTTGGATTAGGTTTTGTGGTAAGTTGTCTTGGTTGTGTTGTGATTCGTATTTGAATGACTTTGTTGATTAAACTGAGTTTTGTAAAACTCTTTTATATACATGCTTGCATAATAGCTTAAAGCATATTTGTATATATGTGATATTATGGTATTCATGCATGGCCCGTTGGAATGGTGAGTTGATTCCCTTCCTCCCCCTAAAGAGAAGTGATTAGTAGCAGGCCCTCCAAGTTACGTGGATTAGCAGGAAAGAGAATCATTTGGTCAGTCCTTTGTTTGGGAATTGGAGTTTATATTCGGAGTTTGGTTATTCGGATTTCTTCCGAGGCATTCTTCTAAGCTCAACAGTCAGAAATGAAAGGCTTTCTTTAAGGATTCTATATGACTGTTCTCCGGAACATTTCCTTAGTAATTTCTTATTGGGTATTCTTCTGATATTTTTCTTATTAGCATTTCTTGGAAGGTTTGGTATTTGGGAATTCTATTCAAACTACTTGTATGGCATTCATGTTAGCATTCTTCTGAGAACTTTTCTCAACATTCTCGCACAGTAATCTCATTTCAGATATTTGTTGGATTTCTGTTGAAGATGCTTAAATGGGTATTTCCTCAATATTTTCTTTGGTATTCTCTTTGGCATTCTTCTCAGTGTTCGATAACGATATTATCTTCGGGATCTACTTGGCTATTCTATTTGGGGTTCATTTAAGGACTTTTAATATGTATATATATATATATCGGTGTACATGCTTGGATCCTTATTTGGGTACTTATAGAGCTATTAATTGCAAGATTTCTCTGGAGTTTTTTTTTAAAGAATGTTTGACCGGGTTTCTTGCTTGGAGTTTTCTTGGTATTTTCTCAGCACTTCTAACAGGGAATGCTTCTGTGGTATTCTCGACCAACGGGATTCTTATTCGGATTTTGAGCTAGTATCCACATTTGAGCCTTTATTTGGCTTTCTTACTTTGAAATTCTCAAGTGGTGGTATTTGAATTCATAATGGGCTTTTTATGAGTCTCGTTATTTAGGGTCTTTCTCAGCAATCGATGAAGGGTAACCAGAGTTGGACTTTAGTTGATGTTGAGTTCTCTTCGAAGAAGAATTGCGAGGAAGCAATTGTTTTAAGGGGGGAAGGATGTGATACCCTGAACCCGGCACGTATTTAATAGCATTTAATTGCATTTAAAGTTCATTTAAATTGCATCTTATCGACCTTTCACCTTATTTGGCCAAACTAGTTGACTTTTCATCTACATTAACTAACTAGGACAAGGTGCAAATTTTTGAAATGTTTAATGAAGGGCAAACTTGGGATTAGAAACAAAAATGCAAGGTTAAATTAGTCAAATTTTGGGTCAACTTTGGAATTAAATCTGAACCAATTGGAGAAGAGTTAGGTAGCAAATTATATATTATTGCAGCCTTTGGTTATTCCCGACTGGAAATGGGATCATATTACTATGAATTTCATGTCAGACTTGCCGAGATCTTCAAAGGGTAATGATTCAGTTTGGGTTGTTGTTGATAGACTGACCAAAACTTCTCACTTTATTACCACAAAGAAAACTGATTCTCTTGACAAACTAGCTGTATTATATGTTGAGATTATTGTCAGGCTTCATGGGATTCTAAAGACTATTGTGTCAGACAAAGATCCCAAGTTTACATCTCAGTTCTGGCAGAAGATTTAGAAAGCTTTGGGCACAACTTTGAGCTTCAGTACTTCTGATCACCCTTAGACGGACGGTCAATCTGAGAGAACTATCGTAACACTCGAGGATATGTTGCGAGCCTGTATTCTAGACTTCGGTAAAATTTGGGAATGGTATTTGCCACTTGCAGAGTTCGGCTATAACAATAGTTATCAAGCTACTATTAGTATGGCGCCGTATGAGGCACTTTATGGGCGTAAGTGCAGATCTCCTCTTTATTGGGATGAGGTTGGTGAGATGATGACTATTGACCCTACTCTCTTGCTAGAGATAAACAGAATGATTGATAATGTACAGCTTATCAAAAAGAGAATGCTTACAGCACAGAGTCAGCAAAAGAGTTATGCAGATAGACGCCGTCGAGATTTGGAGTTTGCCATGGGAGATCGAGTATGTCTGAAAATCTTCCTCGAAAAGGTTTAATTCGGCATGGAAAAAGGGGTAAACTCAGTCCGAGATATGTAGGACTGTTTGAAATCACAGAGAAAGTTGGTGCATTGGCTTACCGATTAGCTCTACCTCCTAGTTTGTGCAGAATTCATGATGTCTTCCATGTGTCTATGCTTTGGAAATATCAGCCATATCCTTCTCATGTTCTTGAACCAGAGCCATTGGATATCTGTGAGAGTTTGACATATATAGAAAAACCTCTTCGGGTTGTAGACCAAAGGTTCAGGAACTGAGAACTAAAAGCATTCTCATGGTTAAGATTATGTGGGATCATCACAGGTTAGAGGATGCCACATGGGAGAGAGAGGATCAGATTCGTGATCGCTATCCCGAGTTATTTGCCGAATCATGTAAGAATTACGTCGACACAATTAGTTTAAGGGGGAGAGGGTGTGACGCCCGAGAACTTCACCGTATACCTTTTAACTATTGCATCCACTATTCGTGCATTTTCACTGTGCATTACTTGTTACTTTCTATGGTTACTACTCATTACGTTTTTCAACTGCCTATTTTCTTCGAATTGGCATTTTTATTAAATCATATTAATTATTTTAGGAATGAGAAAAATGTGCATTTGACCTATTAGCGTTGAGAGCACCCATTTAGAAAATGTTCTATTGAATCAAGTGAATAGTGTTACGTAGTTTAACTTTGTATTTTAGTTAGCTAACATATAATTGCACCTTTGGACTTAATTTAAGCTAGCTTGGCCCACTTTGAGCTAGTAATATATACATATAACATATTACACATAGGCATATATACTTACACACCACATTAGCATATAACATAACTTAGAAAATAAAAAATAAAAGCCCAATAGTAACCCCCCAAACCCGACAGCAGCAACAAGGGAGGAGGAAAAGTTTTCTCTCATCAAAGCTCTATTTCAAGCCCTACCAAGCTAGGTCTAAGCACTCCCAAAAGTGTTATAGCCTTCCATTAGCCCCTACGCACAATTGGTGAGGGATTTGCAAGTGTATTTTGCATTTTTAAAATGTTGCAACTTTCTTGATTTTGTAGATTTGCTAGCAAATGCTTATGGTATACTCAAATATGATATTATATGGTGTATACATGATGTAGAGACCAATTTTATGCTATTGACTCGCTTTTTAAACAGTTAAATACGATGATTTGATTTTAGGGTGTGAATAGTGATGAAATTATAGGGTTTTATGGAATTGTGCATTATGGCTTGATTCGTTGCTCCTAATAGGTGCCTTAGATATTAATTTAACTAGATTGATAGCCCCGTGGGGTTGAATTGCTCGTAACTTGGGTAAAACATGAAATAGGCGACTTTTTAAAAGGGGTTTCGGGGTTAATGCAAATCCGGGTTAATTTGGCCATCACATTTAGTATTCTTAGGCAATATAGGTGCTAGATATGCTTTGCTAAACCTCAGTTGAATCCCGGTTAGGGTACTTGTAGTACAAACTCATAAGGGGAAAATCGGGGCTTTCGTGGTAATCGCGGGCAATTGGGTAGTTTCGAGGGTCCTAAGGATGCCTTATTGGTTAATTAGAAGTATGGTATAGCCCGCTCTGTAACGCCCCGATCCCTCACGAGACCGGGACTCCTATTTATCGCGTTATTCTCACCCAATTCTAAACCCCGGGGCATGAAATTTAGGAGAAAACGGACGGAGTTTCCCCTATATATAGGACTATTTAGAAACCTGCAAACAACAACATACAACCACAAGAGCATAATCCACAACTTCAATCTGTTTCATCCCTATCAGCATGCAAGTCAACTAAACTGAAGAGTAAACGATTGAAGTAATTACAAACCACTCTTCATATATGCAATGAATATAATTTTTGTGAACATAGGCTAATTATAAGTTAAGTAATAATAGAAAAATATGAAATCCGGGAAATAAGATAATAAAAATTTTAGTTCGGGCTCTTATTATATTATATAGGGCTCTTATTATATTATATAGGTAATAGACTAAGGAAATAATGAGTTAGGTTAGTAAATTGGGTCTAATTAAACATATTTAAGGTGTCACGCCCCAACTCGACCCCACCTACGATCAGTCAGGACGCAACGGAATTTCGGCGGCATAACGACAGTAAACAGATTTCCGAGGTTCTAAACCAACCTCATATAAACATCATACATCCAGTAATTCTTCAATACAAACAACAACATACAACACAACCATATTATACAATAAAACATCCTCGTTATACGCCTCCGTTCCAACATGACATACAATACCTCAACTTTATCATACATTTCAAAAGTAAGTTGAGACACAACTACAACTTAACCATAGACGAAAGAAAACCACTAAATTAACATCATTTGGTTCATCATCTTTTCAATATCTATTACATTAAGAACCGTAAAGCATATAAAGTCTATTAAACTAATATACAAGACATTTAACAACATAGAATCATGGATAAGACTCAGGGACATATGAATCATCCACGAAAGGCACATTTTCCACATTCTCCTCTTCAGGAGGCACGTACCCGTAATCTTGTGAAAGTACACCTGAAACATGCATTAATAGAGAGTGAGCTTATATACATAAGCCCAGTGAGGATCCGATAGATCTCGACAGTATTCACTACGCTCCTTGGATTTAGTCCTTTGAGCAAGTAAACACACAACAACAATAATAACATAAATAAAGCTATCATCACATAACTATATGACCATTCAATAAGGATACTCTATTTGGTGTAGCTCCAAACGCCATCACGATCTCAACCGTTCTTCTTATAACTCCCCATTACTCACGCACCCGAGGTACCTCACTAGCCCCTCCGTCCATGACATCTCCGTCATGCGAGCTGGGGGTAGCCTATGGCAGTCATGCCGTTATCAACCCGACAGCCCGACGCTGCCCGAGAGGTGGCACACACATACCAAGACTCCATATTCATCAATCATCATGCAAGCATAAATCAATCAATCAATTGGGAGATCAGCAACAAGAGTGCCCGATTCCCGCATTCAATAATAATCAATCAATAACATCAATATAACATCAATATTAAATTAAACAACAAACAACGTAGTTAAATGACAAAGTAGGCAATCTAACCGGACATGCATAATATACATAATTAAACCCTAAATTACTCAACAACGACTCACCATTCATCACTCGAACACTACCCAACCATCTAAGGCATCGTTCAAGAAATTAAAGAATGACAACCTAAACTTCTAAAATTCATAACTTACAATCTACTAATCCAAACATTGCCAAATCAATTCCTATCACTCACCCATTCAACCTACTACATTAGCCCTCTCGGAAATCCACCATAACACCTCCAAATCATGCCCGATAACCCTAAAACCCTAAGATGTCATGGCTGGATTTTCCGGATTTTCACACAAACAATGTAATCGAAAATTCGGCATTACAACAGCGCTAACACGTAATTATCAAGTATTTAGAAATCGACGGCAATCGATTTCGAGCAACGCAACTCAATTAAATCAACTTTGAACATTTTAATCAAAATTAAATACCCGGAAAATAAAAATTATGCTATATCCGACAGAAACTCATAGTATTAGTATATAATGATCCCTAGCATGCAAGGAGCAATAATCTAACATTAGATTACAATTCTAACGGTTCAATCTTCATTTATACGCAAAAACACAAAAATGACATTTTGAGATCTAGAATTTTTCTCTCACCTTAGATGCGATATAAGCCTAGGAATGCGTGCTATGCGTGCCCAACAAGCAGAATCCAAGTCGGTGTGAAGTTTCACGGACAAAAACTAGGTTTTTCTTTGAAAAATTGGATTGAAAGCTTGAGTTTTCTCTTCTCTTTTTCTCTCCTCAACCTCACGGCAATGTGTGTGTGTGTGATGGTGTTTTTGTGTTGTGTGAGTGTGTGTTGAGGACATTAGCTTATAAGGTCAATTATTTAATTAAAGTCAAAGTTATTTTAATAGGTATTTTTGTGTTTTGAATGACTTTAATTGCATTTTAGTGCTCACCAAGTTAAAATTAATTATGCAACCCCCAAGATATCTCAAGTGAGTTATTTTTAGGTGACAAGAAGTTTTACATTCAAAGAATTCCACCCGAGTCGGCTTAAAACTCGATTTTCGCGAAAGTCGGTGTAAAAATCCTAATAAATTCTTAAGCCGATTTTAAAACCGTTTTCATCAAACACAAGTCTATTAAAGTCCGTGGACTAGGTCTAGAAGGGTTAAAATGTCACGCCCCAACACGACCCCTCCTATGATCAGTCAGGACGCAACGGAATTTCGGCAGTATAACGACAGTAAATAGGACACCGAGGTTCCAAACCAACCTCATTAAACATCATACATCCAGCAACTCCTTAATTCAAACAACAACATACAACACAATCATATTATACAATAAACCATCCTCGTTATACGCCTCCGTTCCAACATAACATACAATACCTCAACCTTATCATACATTTCAAAAATAAGTTGAGACATATTTACAACTTAACCACAGACAAAAGAAAGCCACTAAGTTAACACCATTTGGATCATCATCTTCCAACATCTATTACAATAAGAACCACAAAGCATATAAAAGTCTATTAAGCTAATATACATGACATTAAACAACATATAATCATGGATAAGACTCAGGAACATATGACTCGTCCACGTAAAGCACATTTTCCACATTCTCCTCTTCAGGAGGCACATACCCGTAATCCGGCTCTGCAACACCTGTAAGCATGCATTAATAGAGAGTGAGCTTATATAAATAAGCCCAGTGAGGATCCGATAGATCTCGACAGTATTCACTACGCTCCTTGGATTTAGTCCTTTGAGCAAGTAAACACACAACAACAATAATAATGCTATCATCACATAACAACATAAATAATGCTATCATCACATAACTATATAACCAATCAATAAGGATACTCTATTTGGTGTAGCTCCAAACGCCATCACGATCTCAACCGTTCTTCTTATAACTCCCCATTACTCACGCACCCGAGGTACTTCACTAGCCCCTTCCCTCCATGACATCTCCGTCATGCGAGCTGGGGGTAGCCTATGGCAGTCATGCCGTTATCAACCCGACAGCCCGACGCTGCCCGAGAGGTGGCACACACATACCAAGACTCCATATTCATCAATCATCATGCAAGCATAAATCAATCAATCAATTGGGAGATCAGCAACAAGAGTGCCCGATTCCCGCATTCAATAATAATCAATCAATATCATTTTATCATCATCAATAATCATATCATCATCATCAATAACATCAATAATCAATTAAACAACAAATAACTAAGTTAGATGACAAAGTAGGCCATCTAACCGAACATGCATAATATACATAATTAAACTCTAAATTACTCAACAACAACTCACCATTCATCACTCGAACACTACCCAACCATCTAAGACATCGTTCAAGAAATTAAAGAATGACAACCTAAACTTCTAAAATTCATAACTTACAATCTACTAATCCAAACATTGCCAAATCAGTTCCTATCACTCACCCATTCAACCTACTACATTAGCCCTCTCGGAAATCCACCATAACACCTCCATACCATGCCCGATAACCCTAAAACCCTATGACGTCATGGCTGGATTTTCTGGATTTTCACACAAACAATGTAATCGAAAATTCGGCATTACAACAGCGCTAACACGTAATTATCAAGTATTTAGAAATCGACGGCAATCGATTTCGAGCAACGCAACTCAATTAAATCAACTTTGAACATTTTAATCAAAATTAAATACCCGGAAAATAAAAATTATGCTATATCCGACAGAAACTCGTAGTATTAGTATATAATGATCCCTAGCATGCAAGGAGCAATAATCTAACATCAGATTTCAATTCTAACGGTTCAATCTTCATTTATACGCAAAAACACAAAAATGACATTTTGAGATCTAGAATTTTTCTCTCACCTTTGATGTGTTTTGATGCAAGAAATGTATAGAATGGATGCCAAACAATCAATTTCAAGCTTTGAATCACTCAATTCGGCTTTGAAACGCAAAATCTGTGAGAAAAATACTTTGAAAATGCCTTTATCTTTCTCCTCCAAGGAGCCACGGTTTTGTGTATGTTTTTGGAGTGTGTTTTGTGTTGTGTGAGTGTGTGTTGATGACATTATATAATAAAAGGCTTGGTCAATTAAAAAAATACAAAGTCAAAGTTAGTTTTAATAGGTATTTTTGTGTTTTTAATGACTTTAATTGCATTTTATTGCTCACCAAGTTAAAAATAATTATGCAACCCCCAAGATATCTCAAGTGAGTTATTTTTAGGTGACAAGAAGTTTTACAATCCAACAATTTCACACGAGTCGGCTTAAAACTCGATTTTCGCAAAAGTCGGTGAAAAAACCCTAATAAATTCTTAAGCCGATTTTAAAACCGTTTTCATCAAACACAGGTCTATTAAAGTCCGTGGACTAGGTCTAGAAGGGTTAAAAAGACTAGTTTCAAAATTATAGCGGACGTGTTTCGAAAACACTATTCACTGAAAATCGACGATAAAATTTCTGACTCCGTTTTTGATGAAAATTTCATGAATGCACATTTAGCACGTATTAGGAGTATTGACATCAAAATTATAACATTCTAGGTCATATAACACATAAACAGGTCAAATGCACGTAAAACGAGATAAAACACGTAAATCGAGTTAAAGCAGAAAAGTGGGGTTTCACATTCTCCCCTCCTTAAAACAATTGCGTCCGCGCAATTCTCGAACTGATAGACAATTAAATCCTCAATCGTTACACTTAATAATACTTCTCTTAGTTCTCATTTATCTCTTAGGATGACACTTAACCAAAGACCTCAAAAGAACCAACTCTGTTGATTGCAAGTTGATGATCATAGTTCCAAGACAATCTCCAATTCATAATTCTCTCCTACCTAATATCATATTGCATATGAAATGAATCACAACTCCAAAGTCTTAGCATGACACCACTAATTATCAATCATCCCTTACTACACAAAAGAGCTCTATGAACACCCCGAGGGTTTAAAAACTCATTTACGATAACATGAATGATTACCGATCAAGGGAATATCTCAAAAGTGACATTTGTCAGAATATGGCTCTTATGAAATTTACAAGGAAATACGAATATGAAAAATCATATTTGAGCCAACAATCAAGTGAACAAGAGTTCAAACAGGTTAGAGAATCAAGAGGTTAATAGTTTAATAAGGAAACATGATAACTAAGATAAGAAATGTCTCAGCACCTATCAGTTAAATAAGTACGAACAAAGGATGATGACGAGTCAAAACAGTGCTGAGTATGTTGAACAAAAATTCCTGAACAAGTAGATGTTTCAATTCTCGATGATTGTTCAAGGAACCAACAAGTAAGTTGTACTTGAGGTGAAATAAAATTAAGAGATAAGAGATGATTAATTCAATAGAAAATATGAGTATCAAGATAATGAGTATCTCAGCACGCAATAACCAAAGAAGTATTAATAAGAAGGATAATGCCGAGTATATTGAATGAGCAATTACAAGCAAAGTAATGACTCAAGATTTAATAATGAAACAATAGGATTAACAAGGATCAACAAGAATGACAATGATGTACTTAGGTAGGGAGTACATCAAGCAAGTGAAATTCGAACAAATAAAATGGTATACCAAAGGAAAAATTACTTTCAAATGAAGAGTAATAGGATGAAATGAAATATTGAAATCAATGGCTGGATATATAGAATGAAATATAGAAGTCTCAAACCTTAACTCCAATAAGTGACATTGCTATAAGAAACAAATATGAATGTTAAGAATAGAAGCAATGTCAAATGAGTATAGGATCCATTAATCCAATAAGCAAAACTTTCAAGAAACAATTGATATGCTAGAAAAGTGTAACTCTCTCTCAAATAAGTGAGAATAGAGTAAAAGATAATAAGACCGATAGAATTATGGAGTACAAGAAGGGTGTCCCACCTACACACTTAAACACCAACAAGTCAAATCCTACAATCTATCTTCCTCCAAAACAAGACACTAAAGAGATCTAGAGAACCTAAGGAGTCATAACAATCACCAAACAAGATAAATCACTCCAAAATTTTACATTCCATACCAGACCAATCACTAAACAAGATAAATCACCGATTACCCAACAAGATTAACTAATGAGGACTCCAAAATCTGATAACACAATACATATTCATATTAACCCATCATAACACTAGTGAATCATCAATCAACAATTTAGAAAGTCATACCACCTAGAACTCAAAAGCTTAATGTAGGCAAGTAAATGTTCAGTCACCAAAATGCATTCTTATTTCCTCAAATAATTCTATCTCCCAACAATTACATCTTCGAATAAAGTAACTTTAGTCAGGAATCACTCCAATTGTCTCCAAGGTCTAAAGATCAAAACTCCAAAATATCCATTAATAATATAGCAATCCCAAATAGTAGAAATACTCACATGTTATACCACAGTTCATTCCATTCACAAATATACATCGCTAATTCCTCAAATAAATTCATTCTAAAATAACCTCAAGGCAGTATAGTCTGAGTTGAGACTCCAAAAGTGTCTAATCACAACCTCACAGAAACCTCAACTTATGATTCATCTCCAAGTAATAATAAGTTAAACATGGCAACAAAAGTAATTATAATCATCAAGATACGTTGCTATTTCCTCGAAAAAAACTTTATTCTCACTAAAGGAACATCAAGATCAATCCACTAAGCCGGAACTAAAATCCATAAACATAACAATTAAAATCTAACTGATAAACTTCTAGAATAATAATAATTCAAAATCATGGCCTACCACTATTTCCGAAAACTCTTACAACCAACCTAGACATTAAAAGGTCACTCACGAGTTAAAACATGTATGCAACTATATCATATGAAAGACAAGTATAACGTAATGCGCAATTATCATACAATGCAACATTATCACATAACACACAATTCAACATATAAGAAGCCAACATCACATAAACAGGTTATATCACAGAAGTAAGTTATAAACAATTAAAGTCACATAAGCAACAAACTTCACATAAGACAAGTTGATCACGTAACTCACATTGGTCACTTAAAGTACATTGAGCACCTAAAGCACGTTGTTTCACATAATCTAGTTATAAACAATTAAAAGCACATAAACAACTAACTTCACACAAGGCACAAAATCACATAAAACACAATTGTCACATAATACACATTGATCACATAATGCACATTAATCACAATGCACATTAATTAAAACACATTAAGTACGTAATACACGTTATCACATAGAACATATTGACCACATTAGTTCACTTAACACATAAAGCATATTGATCACATACAAAGTTAGACACATAACTAAATTAATCACATAAACATATTAACATATGTTTAACTTTTCTTTCACTTAATACATACTTGCATGCTTAGACCACTACCCACATTCCGAGGATACCCCGGCTGACAGCTAACATGCGCTCTGATACCACTTAAACTGTCACGCCCCAACACGACCCCTCCTATGATCAGTCAGGACGCAACGGAATTTCGGCAGTATAACGACAGTAAATAGGACACCGAGGTTCCAAACCAACCTCATTAAACATCATACATCCAGCAACTCCTTAATTCAAACAACAACATACAACACAATCATATTATACAATAAACCATCCTCGTTATACGCCTCCGTTCCAACATAACATACAATACCTCAACCTTATCATACATTTCAAAAATAAGTTGAGACATATTTACAACTTAACCACAGACAAAAGAAAGCCACTAAGTTAACACCATTTGGATCATCATCTTCCAACATCTATTACAATAAGAACCACAAAGCATATAAAAGTCTATTAAGCTAATATACATGACATTAAACAACATATAATCATGGATAAGACTCAGGAACATATGACTCGTCCACGTAAAGCACATTTTCCACATTCTCCTCTTCAGGAGGCACATACCCGTAATCCGGCTCTGCAACACCTGTAAGCATGCATTAATAGAGAGTGAGCTTATATAAATAAGCCCAGTGAGGATCCGATAGATCTCGACAGTATTCACTACGCTCCTTGGATTTAGTCCTTTGAGCAAGTAAACACACAACAACAATAATAATGCTATCATCACATAACAACATAAATAATGCTATCATCACATAACTATATAACCAATCAATAAGGATACTCTATTTGGTGTAGCTCCAAACGCCATCACGATCTCAACCGTTCTTCTTATAACTCCCCATTACTCACGCACCCGAGGTACCTCACTAGCCCCTTCCCTCCATGACATCTCCGTCATGCGAGCTGGGGGTAGCCTATGGCAGTCATGCCGTTATCAACCCGACAGCCCGACGCTGCCCGAGAGGTGGCACACACATACCAAGACTCCATATTCATCAATCATCATGCAAGCATAAATCAATCAATCAATTGGGAGATCAGCAACAAGAGTGCCCGATTCCCGCATTCAATAATAATCAATCAATATCATTTTATCATCATCAATAATCATATCATCATCATCAATAACATCAATAATCAATTAAACAACAAATAACTAAGTTAGATGACAAAGTAGGCCATCTAACCGAACATGCATAATATACATAATTAAACTCTAAATTACTCAACAACAACTCACCATTCATCACTCGAACACTACCCAACCATCTAAGGCATCGTTCAAGAAATTAAAGAATGACAACCTAAACTTCTAAAATTCATAACTTACAATCTACTAATCCAAACATTGCCAAATCAGTTCCTATCACTCACCCATTCAACCTACTACATTAGCCCTCTCGGAAATCCACCATAACACCTCCATACCATGCCCGATAACCCTAAAACCCTATGACGTCATGGCTGGATTTTCTGAATTTTCACACAAACAATGTAATCGAAAATTCGGCATTACAACAGCGCTAACACGTAATTATCAAGTATTTAGAAATCGACGGCAATCGATTTCGAGCAACGCAACTCAATTAAATCAACTTTGAACATTTTAATCAAAATTAAATACCCGGAAAATAAAAATTATGCTATATCCGACAGAAACTCGTAGTATTAGTATATAATGATCCCTAGCATGCAAGGAGCAATAATCTAACATCAGATTTCAATTCTAACGGTTCAATCTTCATTTATACGCAAAAACACAAAAATGACATTTTGAGATCTAGAATTTTTCTCTCACCTTTGATGTGTTTTGATGCAAGAAATGTGTAGAATGGATGCCAAACAATCAATTTCAAGCTTTGAATCACTCAATTCGGCTTTGAAACGCAAAATCTGTGAGAAAAATGCTTTGAAAATGCCTTTATCTTTCTCCTCCAAGGAGCCACGGTTTTGTGTGTGTTTTTGGAGTGTGTTTTGTGTTGTGTGAGTGTGTGTTGATGACATTATATAATAAAAAGCTTGGTCAATTAAAAAAATACAAAGTCAAAGTTAGTTTTAATAGGTATTTTTGTGTTTTTAATGACTTTAATTGCATTTTATTGCTCACCAAGTTAAAAATAATTATGCAACCCCCAAGATATCTCAAGTGAGTTATTTTTAGGTGACAAGAAGTTTTACAATCCAACAATTTCACACGAGTTGGCTTAAAACTCGATTTTCGCAAAAGTCGGTGAAAAAACCCTAATAAATTCTTAAGCCGATTTTAAAACCGTTTTCATCAAACACAGGTCTATTAAAGTCCGTGGACTAGGTCTAGAAGGGTTAAAAAGACTAGTTTCAAAATTATAGCGGACGTGTTTCGAAAACACTATTCACTGAAAATCGACGATAAAATTTCTGACTCCGTTTTTGATGAAAATTTCATGAATGCACATTTAGCACGTATTAGGAGTATTGACATCAAAATTATAACATTCTAGGTCATATAACACATAAACAGGTCAAATGCACGTAAAACGAGATAAAACACGTAAATCGAGTTAAAGCAGAAAAGTGGGGTTTCACATAAAAAGACCAGTTTCAAAATTATAGCGGACGTGTTTCGAAAACACTATTCACTGAAAATCGACGATAAAATTTCTGACTCCGTTTTTGATGAAAATTTCATGAATGCACATTTAGCACGTATTAGAAGTATTGACATCAAAATTATAACTTTCTAGGTCCTATAGCACATAAACAGATCATATGCACGCAAAACGAGATAAAGCACGTAAAACGAGATAAGCAAGAAAGTGGAGTTTCACATTCTCCCCCCCTTATAGAAATTTCGTCCTCGAAATTCTTACTTGATGTACGGAATAGATCTGGGTATTGCTGCTGCATCTGATCTCGTCTCTCCCACGTAGCTTCCTCAATGCCGTGATGCTTCCACAACACCTTAACCATCGGAATCCTCTTCGACCTCAACTCTCAGTCCATCTGATCTAGAATACGAATCGGACGCTCGTCATAAGTCAAATTCTCTCGAAGCTGTAACGGCTCTGGCTCAAGAATATGAGAAGGATCCGGATTATATTTCCGCAAATTAGACACGTGAAACACATCGTGGACATTAGAGAAGTTCTCCGGTAAAGCCAACCGATATGCCAACTTACCAACCCTGCCAGTAATCTCAAACGGCCCAACAAATCTCGGACTCAGCTTACCACCTTTACCATAACGAACAAACCCCTTTCGAGGAGACAATCTCAAGAAAACCCGATCTCCAACTGCAAACTCCAAGTCTCGACGACGCTTATCAGCATAACTCTTGAATCTACTCTGCGCCGTAAGCATTCTCTGCCTGATCAACTGGACATTCTCGATCTTCTCAAGAAGTTCTGGCATGATAGTCGGATCAACAGTCTTCATCTCTCCTACCTCGTCCCAATATAAAGGTGAACGGCACTTACGACCGTAAAGAGCTGCAAAAGGTGCCATTCCAATAGTAGCTTGATAACTATTGTTATAGGCAAACTCGGCAAGTGGTAGATGTTTCTCCCAGTTCTTCCCGAAGTCCAGAACACAAGCCCTAAGCATATCTTCCAAAATCTGAATAGTCCGCTCAGATTGACCGTCGGTCTGTGGATGATACGTTGTACTGAAGTTCAACTGAGTACCCAAAGTCTCCTGAAGTTTCTCCCACAAACGAGAAGTAAATCGAG
Organism: Ehretia macrophylla; assembly: GCA_037974665.1. NCBI lineage: Eukaryota > Viridiplantae > Streptophyta > Magnoliopsida > Boraginales > Ehretiaceae > Ehretia > Ehretia macrophylla. The sequence continues at coordinate 74,230,358 of CM075779.1, forward strand.
GATCTCGATCAGAGACAATACTAGATGGAATACCGTGAAGTCTAACAATCTGATCCAGATAGAGATCCGTCAGCTTTGTAACCTCATCTCCCAACCTCATGGCAATAAAATGAGCTGTCTTCGTCAAACGATCCACGACAACCCAAACTGCATCATTACCCCTCGGTGATCTAGGCAACCCAGTGACGAAGTCCATCGTAATATGCTCCCATTTCCACTCTGGTATAGCCAACGGCTGAAGCAAACCTGCTGGTCGTTGATGCTCGGCTTTCACTCTCTGACAAGTCAAACATCTAGACACAAACTGAGCAACCTCCATCTTCATGTTGTTCCACCAGTAATGCTGTTTCAAATCCCGATACATCTTGGTTCCACCGGGATGAATAGTATATTTAGAATTATGAGCTTCCTCCAGAATACCTCGTCTCAAGCCCGGTTCATCGGGAACACAAACCCTATTCCGAAACCGAAGAATACCATCCTCATGCACTTTAAAGTCAGATTGATCATCCGAAATCTGATCCTTGATCTTCTGAAGGTTAACATCAAGTTGCTGAGCTTCCCTGATCTGAGACAACAATAAAGGCTGAATACGGAGATGTGAACACATCACCCCAACCTGAGTGAACTCTGGTCTCCAATAACTAAACTCCTCAAGAACCTCCCACTTCTTGACAGCCAAACAAGAAATACTAGCCTTCCGGCTGAGAGCATCTGCTACAACATTTGCCTTTCCAGGCAGATAATTGATAGAACAATTATAATCTCCAAGAAGCTCCATCCACCTCCGCTGGCGCATATTCAACTCCTTCTGTGAGAATAAGTACTTAAGACTCTTATGATCAGTGAAAATCTCGAACTTACTGCCCCACAGATAATGACGCCACTTTTTCAGTGCGAAGACAACTGCTGCCAACTCAAGATCATGAGTCGGATAATTCACCTCATAAGGCTTCAACTTCCTGGAAGCATAGGCAATAACTCGGCCATCCTGCATAAGAACACATCCCAAGCCCTCCTTGGATGCATCGCTGTAAATGACCATATTATCGGTCCCCTCTGGTAGAGTAAGTACTGGAGCGGTAGTTAACCTCTTTTTCAACTCCTGAAATCCACTCTCACACTTCTCGTCCCAATCAAAGATAGTCCGTTTCTGAGTCAACTTAGATAGTGGCCCCGCAATCTTTGAGAAGTCCTTGACAAACCTACGGTAATAACCCGCCAAGCCAAGAAAACTACGGACATCAGTAACACTCTCTGGCCGCTTCCAAGACATCACCGATTCAATCTTAGTGGGATCTACAGAAATACCACTCTGTGTAATAACATGGCCAAGAAAAGAAATCCGTTGCAGCCAAAATTCACATTTGCTGAACTTGGCAAACAACTGATGCTCCTGCAACTTCTCTAATACAAGCCGTAGATGTTGCTCGTGCTCTAATTCAGATTTAGAATAGACCAAGATATCATCAATAAAAATCACCACGAACTGGTCCAAGTACGGCTGAAAGACTCGATGCATAAGATCCATGAATGCTGCCGGTGCATTAGTCAAACCAAAGGGCATGACAACAAACTCATAATGCCCATACCGAGTCCTGAAGGCAGACTTCGGAACATCGTCTGAGCGAATCCGAAGCTGATAATACCCCTGCCTCAAATCAAACTTAGAGTAGACTTTGGCTCCCTGAAGTTGATCAAACAACTCATCAATCAGTGGCAAAGGATATTTATTCTTGATGGTCACCTGATTCAAACCACGGTAATCAATACATAATCTCAAGGTGCCATCCTTCTTCTTCACGAACAAAACAGGAGCTCCCCAAGGTGAAGAACTCTGCTGAATAAATCCTTTCTCCAACAACTCCTGTAACTGAGTCTTCAACTCCTTCAACTCAGCTGGTGCCATCCGGTACGCCGATTTAGAAATAGGTTGAGTACCGGGAACAAGATTAATCACAAACTCTATATCCCTCTCTGGCGGCAATCCTGGCAACTCCTCGGGAAATACATTAGGATATTCCCGGATAATAGGGACTTCCTCAAGCTGTAGCTTAACAGATGGCTTGTTGATCAAATAAGCTAGATAACCCGAACACCCCTTACTCACCAACTTAACGGCTTTAGTTGCTGAGATAACAAAACTCGTCTTAGCACCCCGGTTACCCGCTACCTCAACTACTGGCTGATCTGGCAAACGAAACTGTACTACCTTGGTTCTACAGTTCAACTGGGCATCATACTTAGAAAGCCAATCCATACCCAGAATAACATCATACCCCCGGATAGGAAATAAAATAAGGTCCGAAGGAAAACTATGCCCCTTAACATGTATTATACAATCCTTACATACTAAGCCAGTAACATACTTATCAGTCAAAGAGGTACTAATTTCAACCACATAAGGCAATCTTTTAGGTTGCAATTTAACACGTTGCACACAAGCAGGAGTAATGAAAGAATGCGTAGCACCAGAATCAATCAACACTTTAACAAGTTGATCAAGTATAAGAAAGTTACCTTCCACAACTGCAGTCTCCTCAGGCATCTCCTCTAAGTCAACTGCATAAGCCCGAGCCTGAACCCGCTGCTGCTGTGGTACACTGCCTGTAGGCCTACCCTGGTAACCCTGAGTCGCTGCCCGACCCTCAGTCCTCGCATACTTAGGGCAATCCTTCGCCCTATGATCGATGCTACCACAACCCAAACATGTTCCTGCCTTTACCCTGCAGTCGGACTCTACATGCCCTGGGCGCTTGCAGTAATTACACTGCGATGATGTGGCACTAACACTGCCCCTAGAATAACCAGAAGCTGAAGAAGCAGCTGATACAGCCTGCTGCTGAGGTCTCACCACACTGGGCCTATACTGACCCTGAGACTGGGCTGGCCTATACTGAGTCTGAACCTGATATGGCCTCTGCTGAAACTGAGGCCGATAGTAACTCTGCTGACCCTGTGGCCTATAAGAACCCTGCTGGGCAGGTGGCCTGTAGACAAACTGCTGTACTGGAGGCCTATATAAAACCTGCTGGCCCTGTGGCTGATACGGCCTCTTACTAGGCTGACTGGAGACAATCTGATCCCCTTTCCTCTTCTCTAACCTGGAAGCTGCCTCAAAAGCCTCAGTGAAAATATCATATCGATTCAGAGCCATCACATCCTGAATCTCGGGCCGCAACCCCAACATAAACCTGCGAGTCCTCCGCTCCTCGTCTGCCACATACTCCGGTGCATACCGGGACAATCGAGTAAATGTGGCCTCATATTGAGCCACTGTAGCATCTCCCTGGACCAAGGCTAGAAACTCGGCCTCTCTCCGTTCCCTGCAAATCCTCGGGACATACTTTGCTCGGAAAGCCATCAGAAAGGTACCCCAAACATAAGGAATACCCTGTGCCGCCCAGCTAGTCCTTACCGTGCGCCACCACTCCTCTGCCTCGTCATCTAACAAATACACGGCAAAAGAGACTTTCTGCTCATCAGTATAGCCAAGTGGATCATAAATCTTCTCCAACTTGCTAATCCATACCTCCGCCTTCCTATCATCCGGCTCCCCCTGAAATCTCGGTGGGTGATATCCTAAAAAATCCTTCAGGGTACCACGCCCGTGGTTACCACCCTGAATATTCAGAAGCTGAGCCTGCATAGCCTGATTCTGGGCAGCCTGCCCTGCTAACAACTGTGCCTGACTAGCCACTAACTCTGCAATCCGCTCCATAGCTGCTCCTAATCGGTCATCACCCCCGTCACGGCCCGGTGCCACGTTACTCGGAGTCTCATCAGTCAACTCAGACCTACCTCTGGTTCTCGGTCGACCGGCCATTCTACTAATCAAAGAGTTAGCACAGTTATAGCACGTAGACAGGTTATAAACAACTATTAACACATAAATAACAAACTCATATAAAACACATAAACAAATTGATCACATAATCACATAAGCACTTAAATCACATAATCACTTAATCAATTAATCATACCAATACATATTTCATTTTTCTTTCCTTTCATACATATTTCATGCTAAGACCATTACCCACATTCCGAGAATACCCCGGCTGACAACTAACATGAGCTCTGATACCACTTAAACTGTCACGCCCCAACTCGACCCCACCTACGATCAGTCAGGACGCAACGGAATTTCGGCGGCATAACGACAGTAAACAGATTTCCGAGGTTCTAAACCAACCTCATATAAACATCATACATCCAGTAATTCTTCAATACAAACAACAACATACAACACAACCATATTATACAATAAAACATCCTCGTTATACGCCTCCGTTCCAACATGACATACAATACCTCAACTTTATCATACATTTCAAAAGTAAGTTGAGACACAACTACAACTTAACCATAGACGAAAGAAAACCACTAAATTAACATCATTTGGTTCATCATCTTTTCAATATCTATTACATTAAGAACCGTAAAGCATATAAAGTCTATTAAACTAATATACAAGACATTTAACAACATAGAATCATGGATAAGACTCAGGGACATATGAATCATCCACGAAAGGCACATTTTCCACATTCTCCTCTTCAGGAGGCACGTACCCGTAATCTTGTGAAAGTACACCTGAAACATGCATTAATAGAGAGTGAGCTTATATACATAAGCCCAGTGAGGATCCGATAGATCTCGACAGTATTCACTACGCTCCTTGGATTTAGTCCTTTGAGCAAGTAAACACACAACAACAATAATAACATAAATAAAGCTATCATCACATAACTATATGACCATTCAATAAGGATACTCTATTTGGTGTAGCTCCAAACGCCATCACGATCTCAACCGTTCTTCTTATAACTCCCCATTACTCATGCACCCGAGGTACCTCACTAGCCCCTCCCTCCATGACATCTCCGTCATGCGAGCTGGGGGTAGCCTATGGCAGTCATGCCGTTATCAACCCGACAGCCCGATGCTGCCCGAGAGGTGGCACACACATACCAAGACTCCATATTCATCAATCATCATGCAAGCATAAATCAATCAATCAATTGGGAGATCAGCAACAAGAGTGCCCGATTCCCGCATTCAATAATAATCAATCAATAACATCAATATAACATCAATATTAAATTAAACAACAAACAACGTAGTTAGATGACAAAGTAGGCAATCTAACCGGACATGCATAATATACATAATTAAACCCTAAATTACTCAACAACGACTCACCATTCATCACTCGAACACTACCCAACCATCTAAGGCATCGTTCGAGAAATTAAAGAATGACAACCTAAACTTCTAAAATTCATAACTTACAATCTACTAATCCAAACATTGCCAAATCAATTCCTATCACTCACCCATTCAACCTACTACATTAGCCCTCTCGGAAATCCACCATAACACCTCCAAATCATGCCCGATAACCCTAAAACCCTAAGATGTCATGGCTGAATTTTCCGGATTTTCACACAAACAATGTAATCGAAAATTCGGCATTACAACAGCGCTAACACGTAATTATCAAGTATTTAGAAATCGACGGCAATCGATTTTGAGCAACGCAACTCAATTAAATCAACTTTGAACATTTTAATCAAAATTAAATACCCGGAAAATAAAAATTATGCTATATCCGACAGAAACTCGTAGTATTAGTATATAATGATCCCTAGCATGCAAGGAGCAATAATCTAACATCAGATTACAATTCTAACGGTTCAATCTTCATTTATACGCAAAAACACAAAAATGACATTTTGAGATCTAGAATTTTTCTCTCACCTTAGATGCGATATAAGCCTAGGAATGCGTGCTATGCGTGCCCAACAAGCAGAATCCAAGTCGGTGTGAAGTTTCACGGACAAAAACTAGGTTTTTCTTTGAAAAATTGGATTGAAAGCTTGAGTTTTCTCTTCTCTTTTTCTCTCCTCAACCTCACGGCAATGTGTGTGTGTGTGATGGTGTTTTTGTGTTGTGTGAGTGTGTGTTGAGGACATTAGCTTATAAGGTCAATTATTTAATTAAAGTCAAAGTTATTTTAATAGGTATTTTTGTGTTTTGAATGACTTTAATTGCATTTTAGTGCTCACCAAGTTAAAATTAATTATGCAACCCCCAAGATATCTCAAGTGAGTTATTTTTAGGTGACAAGAAGTTTTACATTCAAAGAATTCCACCCGAGTCGGCTTAAAACTCGATTTTCGCGAAAGTCGGTGTAAAAATCCTAATAAATTCTTAAGCCGATTTTAAAACCGTTTTCATCAAACACAAGTCTATTAAAGTCCGTGGACTAGGTCTAGAAGGGTTAAAAAGACCAGTTTCAAAATTATAGCGGACGTGTTTTGAAAACACTATTCACTAAAAATCGACGATAAAATTTCTGACTCCGTTTTTGATGAAAATTTCATGAATGCACATTTAGCACGTATTAGAAGTATTGACATCAAAATTATAACTTTCTAGGTCCTATAGCACATAAACAGATCATATGCACGCAAAACGAGGTAAAGCACGTAAAACTAGATAAGCAAGAAAGTGGGGTTTCACATAAGGGTCTAATAAAAGTCCAAAGTCTAGCTAATTCACTAGAAGCCCAAATAAAAATTCTACAAAAAGTTATTATTCTTTCGTAACACTATTCATTCAAGACGAAAACTATTTTCTCAATGCACACTCCCAACATTAAATACACAAAATAATATTTTTCATATTCCTCCTACATGATATATGATAGGAGAAAAATACAGTTTCAGAAAAATTAAACACTAAATTTTTCTTATGAATAGTGTCTTATGCTAAAAATTAAATAAATGCACATTTAATGCTCAAATAAGACATTCAACAATTTAAAATGAATATGAAGAGATTCTCGGTCATCACACTCTCCCCTCCTTACAAAAATTGCGTCCTCGCAATTTCTTACACATACAAGTGAATTACCATCATACATAAAACACATTGTTTCACGTAAGCATGCTTAACACATAAAACACATTGATCACGTTAGGAATTTATAACAAGTAAAGTCACATAAGCAACAAGTTCACATACACAAATTATAAACTACTAAGTCATTTAAACAACAACTTCACATAAAACAAATTAATCACATATTCACATTAGTCATATAAAGCATATCGAGCACTCAAGTACCCAAAGCACATAATTCACACAAGGCACGTTAATCATATAGATCGCATTAATCACATAAACACATTGAACATATAAACACATCAAGCACGTTAACCACATCCATTTCACTTATCACACAAGCACATAAACCACAACTAGTTCACTCAACAAACAAAACATGTTGATCACATAAGCACATTGATCACATTAACTCTCTTATCACATAAGACATGCACATACACTTTCTAAACACATTGACACTAAGGCCACTACCCCACAAGCCGAAGACCCTATCCCGGCTTGCGCCTAGCTAACTAGCTAAGCTCTGATACCACTTATGTAATGCTCCGATCCCTCACGAGTCCGGGACTCCTATTTATCGCGCTATTCTCACCCAATTCCAAACCCCGGGGCACGAAATTTAGGTAAAAACGAACGGAGTTTTCCCTATATATAGGACTATTTAGAAACCTGCAAACAACAACATACAACCACAAGAGCATAATCCACAACTTCAATCTGTTTCATCCCTATCAGCATGCAAGTCAACTAAACCGAAGAGTAAACGATTGAAGTAATTACAAACCACTCTTCATATATGCAATGAATATAATTTTTGTGAACATAGGCTAATTATAAGTTAAGTAATAATAGAAAAATATGAAATCCGGGAAATAAGATAATAAAAATTTTAGTTTGGGCTCTTATTATATTATATAGGTAATAGACTAAGGAAATAATGAGTTAGGTTAGTAAATTAGGTCTAATTAAACATATTTAAGGGTCTAATAAAAGTTCAAAGTCTAGCTAATTCACTAGAAGCCCAAATAAAAATTCTACAAAAAGTTACTATTCTTTCGTAACACTATTCATTCAAGACGAAAACTATTTTCTAAATGTACACTCCCAACATTAAATACACAAAATAATATTTTTCACATTCCTCCTACATGATATGTGATAGGAGAAAAATACAGTTTCAGAAAAATTAAACACTAAATTTTTCTTATGAATAGTGTCTTATGCTAAAAATTAAATAAATGCATATTTAATGCTCAAATAAGACATTCAAAAATTTAAAATGAATATGAAGAGGTTCTCGGTCATCACACGCTCACTAACCTAGAGTAATAGCTTGTGTTTGGAAGGAAAACGGTTTGAGTTACAAAGGGAATAAAGTAGGAAATCAGTTGTCTCACACTTCTATGACCTTGTAAAGGTTCCTTAGGTGTTTAGATGCGTTTTCAACACATTCTTGAGCTTTTGGTAAAGTTCTATGTGAAATATGTTAATGTCCCTTTGTAATATTTTAGTTGTTTATATGCTAATGCTTCTATTTTAACTGTTTTGAGGACAACCTACTTTGTTGTTCCTCCTATGTATTATTGCTTCCATTGTTGTTATATTGTCATATGTTAAAGTTCATTGCATAGTGGTTGTGCAACCATAGTGTCAGGGGCGAATGTATTAGATATCGGCTAGGCGGTAGTGGGCTTGCCAGTGGATATTCGATCTCTGTGCTCTAGTCCCTCACTTGCCTGGTCCGGAGATTGTCAGGGGGTGTTGGGTTGTAAGATTATCGGGGTACATCCAGAGTACACCCACTGGAGTGTTTGGGATTTATGCCGACACATTGATCAAGGTTCGTGATCGAGGTTCATGGATCGTGATTGAAGATCAAGTGAATTTTGGAGTGTTTAGGGTTAAAGTGAATCGTATCTTTTTTAATGTGTGGCATTTTAGTGTTTATTGTCTCTTATTTGTCATGTTAATCGTTTAATGGGTTTACTTGTACATAATTGTTGCATTGCACGAATCCCCTTATAAATGCTTTCCATGTACTGTTCCTCTCCTTCACTGGGTATACATGATTGTATACTCACTCCTCATTGTGAGACCCCATATTTCGTCTTTACCTATATTTGTGTGATTTGACTTGTTTATGTGTTATATGAGTTAGAATGTGCTAATTTTATGATTTATATTTCTATTACATGCTATGTGTGCATTCATGAAATTTTCATCAAAATCGGCATCATAAATTTTATCGACAATTTTGTGAATAGTATTTTGAACACACGTCCGCTAAAATTTTTACAGGGGTGTTTTAAACGTTTTAAAAACTAGTCCTTGAATATTAATAGACTTGTGTCTGATTAAAACGGATTTTGAATCGGCTTAGGAATTTTAAAGATTTTTACACATTCTTTTGCAAAAACTGAGTTTTTACCCGAGCAGGTGTATGAGTATGCACGTGAAAATGTTGTCACCTATTCTTAAACTACTAAATATAGTTTTTTTACTTGAGCAAGCAAAATAGTCAAGAAAAACTACTTAAAAAACAAAAAATATTAATTAAAAGACTAAAATACCAACTTTGACTTTTTAGATTTTGCTGATCTTGAGCTTGTATGCATCAACACACAATAGAAACAACAAAAAACATACTCACACAACACACACAAGGCCGAGAGCCATAGGGGAGAAAAAGAGAAGTTTTCTTCAAGGTTTTCAAAGCAAAATTTCTTTAGAAAACCTAGTTTTTGTCCATAGTTTTGCGAACCGAGCTAGATTCTACTTGTTGGGCACGCATTGCATGTATTCATAGGCTTGTTTTGGATCAAAGGTGAGAGAAAATGTTTAGATCTCAAAGTGCTATTTTTATGTCTTTTCATATAACTGTTTATTTAGCAGGTGAAATACTAAATTGTCTTTAGATTATTGCTCAGTAGATGCTAAGAGTCATTTATATGGGTTTATAGCTGTTTTGAACCGTGGTAGCACGTATTTCTATTTTTCGAGTATTAAAGTTGAGAATTTGGCTAAATGTTGAATAATTGGAGTTGTGGTGGTTGGAATTGATTGCTATTAGCTTTTAAAAGTTTGTTAAATACGTGGTAGTAATGTTGTAATGCCAAAATTTTGATTGTAATGTCATGGTGAAAGTCCAGAAATGTCAGCCATGGTGCATTGAGGTTTTAGGGTTTTTGGGCTTGTTTTGGATGGATTATGGTTGGTTTTCGAGGGGGCTAATGTAGTTGCTTGAGTGGGTGTGTGAAACCCCACTTTTCTGCTTTAACTCGATTTACATGTTTTATCTCGTTTTGCGTGCATTTGACCTGTTTATGTACTATATGACCTAGAATGTTATAATTTTGATGTCAATACTCCTAATACGTGCTAAATGTGCATTCATGAAATTTTCATAAAAAACGGGATCAGAAATTTTATCATCGATTTTTAATAAATAGTGTTTTTGAAACACGTCCGCTAAAATTTTGAAACTAGTCTTTTTAACCCTTCTAGACCTAGACCACGGACTTTAATAGACCTGTGTTTGATTAAAATAGTTTTAAAATCGGCTTAAGAATTTATTAGGGTTTTTACACCGACTTTTGCGAAAATCGAGTTTTAAGCCGACTCGGGTGAAAGTGTTTGATTGTAGAACTTCTTGTCACCTAAAAATAACCTACTTGAGCTAGCTTGGGTGTTGAATAATTGTTTTGAACTTTGGTGATCAATAAAATGCATTTAAAGTCAAGAAAACACTAAAAATAATTAGTTTCCACTTTGACTTTCTTTTATTTATTTGACCTTTGCTTAATATATGATCAACACACATTGAAAACAAAGCAAAACACCACCAAAAACACACACAAAACCGTGGCTTCTTGGAGGAGAAAGATGAAGGCATTTTCAAAGCATTTTTCTCATAGATTTTGCATTTCAAAGCCGAATTGAGTGATTCAAAGCTTGATTTCACTTGTTTGGCATCCATTCTACACATTTCCTGCATCAAAACACATCAAAGGTGAGAGAAAAATTCTAGATCTCAAAACTCATATTTTGTGTTTATGCGTATAAATGATTATTGAACCGTTAGAATGTTAATATGATGTTAGATTATTGCTCCTTGCATGCTAGGGATCATTTAGCTGTAATACTACGAGTTTTTATCGGTTGTAGCATAATTATTATTTTTCGGGTATTTAAATTTGATTAATTTGTTCAATGTTGATTAAATTGAGTTGTGTTGATCGGAATCGATTGCCGTCGATTTCTAAAAGTTTCTTGATTACGTGGTAGCGCCGTTGTAATGCCGAATTTTTGATTGTGATGTTCGTGCCAAAATCCAAAAATTTCAGCCATGACATCTTAAGGTTTTAGGGTTATTGAGCATGATTTGGATGTGTTTTGGTTGGTTTCCAAGGGGGCTAATGTAGTTGATTGAATGGGTGAGTGTTTGAAACTGATTTGGAGTTGTTTGGATTAGTAGAATGTAAGATATGATTATTTGAAGTTTAGGTTATCTTTCTTTAAATTGTTAAATTGAGCCTTAGTTGATTTGGTGTGGTTTGAGTGATTGAATTGTGAGTTGATGATGGGTAAACTAGGGTTTGATTGTGTGTTTAATGCATGTTCGGTTAGATGGCCTACTTTGTCATCTAACTTAGTTGTTTGTTGTTTAATTAAATATTGATGTTATATTGATGTTATTTTGATTATTATTGATTACGGGAATCGGGCACTTTTGTTGCTGATCTCCCAGTTTATTGATTGATTATTGAGTACGGGAATCGGGCACTTTTGTTGCTGATCTCCCAGATTATTGATTGATTATTGAGTACGGGAATCGGGCACTTTTGTTGCTGATCTCCCAAGTTATTGATTGATTATTGATTACGGGAATCGGGCACTTTTGTTGCTGATCTCTCGGTTTATTTATGTTAAGTCTCATTGTTGTGAGCTTTGATAATGTTGTGTCACCTCGGGAGGCATCCTGGGCTGCGGGCACAGTTATCATGGCTAATCCCTATCTCGCATGGGCGGAGAGGCCATGGGGTGTGGGTCTAGGTCAAGGTACCTCAGGAATTGTGTCATTGAGTTTAGAGGAGTTGTTGAGCATGGAATTGGTGTACGGAGTTTCATCAGTAAATGTATTGTATCCTTATTGTGTGTTTACAGTTATTACTATTCTTGCATTTATAATGATTATTGATGTTATTGTGTGTTTACTGACTCAAAGGATTATTTCCAAGGAGTTTAGTAGACCTTGCTCGAGATCTATCGGATCCTCACTGGGCTTATTTTATATAAGCTCACTCTTTATTATTGCATGCATTCAGGTGTACTTTACAGGTACGTGCCTCCTGAAGAGGAGAATGTGGAAAACGTGCCTTACGTGGATGAGTCCTATGTTCCAGAGTCTTATCCGTGATGTCGTACATGTTTTATTATCTTGTAAATTAACTTAGTAGACTTTTATCTGCTTTGTAGTTTATAATGTATAAGATGTTGATAAGTTAATGAATTAGTTGATGTTGTCTTAGTAGCCTTTCTTTTGTTTATGATTAGGTTGCTAGATTGGCTCAATATGTTTTTGTATTGTATATTAAGGGTTCATGTATTATGTTGGAACGGAGGCATATAACGAGGAATATTTATTGTATGATATGGTCATGATGGATGTTATTATGTTATTGAGGAGTTGTTTGTTGTATGGTTTATGGAGTTGATGTATGATGACCTATGGAGGCTGGTTTAGAGCCTCGGTATTCTATTTACTGTCGTTATACTGCCGAAATTCCGTTGCGTCCTGACTGATTATAGGAGGGGTCGAGTTGGGGCGTGACATTTAAGTGGTATCAGAGCTTGATTAGCTGTTAGCCGGGGTATCCTCGGAATGTGGGTAGTGGTCTAAGCATGCAAGTATGTATTAAGTGAAAGAAAAGTGAAACATATGTTAATATGTTTATGTGATTAATTTACTTATGTGTCTAACTTTCTATGTGACCAATATGCCTTGTGTGTTAAGTGAACTAATGTGGTCAATATGTTTTATGTGACAACGTGCCTTACGTACTCAATGTGTTGTAATTAATGTGCATTATGTGATTAATGTGCATTATGTGATTAATGTGTATTATGTGACAATTGTGTTTCATGTGATCAAAGTGCCTTGTGTGAAGTTCGTTGTTTATGTGGTTTTAATTGTTTATAACTAGCTTATGTGAAACAACGTGCTTTAGGTGCTCAATGTACTTTAAGTGACCAATTTGAGTTACGTGATGAACTTGTGTTATGTGAAGTTTGTTGCTTATGTGACTTTAATTGTTTATAACTTACTTCTTTGATTTAACCTGTTTATGTGATGTTGGCTTCTTATATGCTAAATTGTGTGTTATGTGATAATGTTATATTATATGATAATCATGCATTACGTTGTACATGTTTTCATGTGATGTAATTGTATATATTTTATAATTGTAGGTGATTCTTTTAGGTGAAGTAAGGATGACTGCAAGAGTTTTCGAAAATAGAGATAGGCCATGATTTTGAATTATTATTATTCTAGAAGTTTATCAGTTAGATTTTAATTGTTATGTTTATGGATTTTAGTTTTGGCTTAGTGGATTGATCTTGATATTTCTTTAGCGAGAATGAAGTTGATCGAGGAAATAGCAATGTATCTTGATGATTATAATTACTTTTGTTTCCATGTTTAACTTGTTATTACTTGGAGACGGATCATAAGTTGAGGTTTCTGTGAGGTTGTGATTAGACACTTTTGGAGTCTCAACTCAGATTATACTTTCTTGAGGTTATTTTATAATGAATTTATTTGAGGAATTAGTGATGTATATTTGTGAATGGAATGAAGTGTGGTATAACATGTGAATATTTCTACTATTTGGGATTGCTATAGTATTAATGGGTATTTTGGAGTTTTGATACCTTGGAGACAATTGGAGTGATTCCTAACTAAAGTTACTTTAATTGAAGATGTAATAGTTGGGATATAGAATTATTTGAGGAAATAAGAATGTATTTTGGTGACTGAATATTTACTTGCCTACACCGAGCTTTAGAGTTCTAGGTGGTATAACTTTCTAAATTGCTGATTGGGGATTCTCTTGTGTTATAATAGGTTAGTATGAATCTGTATTGTGTTATCAGATTTTGGAGTCCTCATTAGTTAATCTTGTTGGGTAATCGGTGATTTATCTTGTTTAGTGATTGGTCTAGTACGGAATATAAATTTTGGAGTGATTTATCTTGTTTGGTGATTGTTATGACTCCTTAGGTTCTCTAGATCTCCTTAGTGTCTTGTTTTGGTAGGAGATAAATTGTAGGATTTGACTTGTTGGTGTTTAAGTGTGTAAGTGGGACACCCTTCTTGTACTTCATAATTCTATCGGTCTTATTGTTATCTTCTACTCTATTCTCACTTATTTGAGAGAGAGTTACACTTTTCTAGCATATCAATTGTTTCTTGAAAGTTTTGCTTATTGGATTAATGGATCCTATGATCATTTGACATTGCTTCTATTCTTAACATTCATATTTGCTTCTTATAGCAATGTCGCTTATTGGAGTTAAGGTTTGAGATTTTTATATTTCATTCTATATCTCCAGCCATTGGTTTCAATATTTCATTTCATTCTATTACTATTTATTTGGAAGTAATTTCACCTTTGGTATACCATTTTACTTATTCGATTTAACTTGTTTGATGTACTCCTTACCTAAGTACATTATTGTCATTCTTGTTGATCTTTGTTAATCCTATTATTTTATTATTAAATTCTGAGCTATTAATTTGCTTGTAATTGCTCACTCAAAGTACTCGGCACTGTCCTATTGTTATCATTTCTTATTCGTACTTCTTTGGTATTGCGTGCTGAGATACTCTTGCCACTCATATTTTCTATTGAATTAATCATCTCTTATTTCTTAATTTCATTTCGCCTCAAGTACAACCTACTTGTTGGTTCCTTGAACAATCATTGAGAATTGAAATATCTACTTGTTCAGGAATTTTTGTTCAACATACTCAGCACTGTTTTGACTCGTCATCATCCTTTGTTCGTACTTATTTAACTGATAGGTGCTGAGACATTTCTTATCTTAGTTATCATGCTTTCTTATTAAACTATTAGCCTCTTGATTCTCTAACTTGTTTGACCTCTTGTTCCCTTGATTGTTGGCTCGAATATGACTTTCCATATTCTTATTTCCTTGTAAATTTCATAAGAGCCATATTCTGACAAATGTCACTTTTGAGATATTTCCTTGATCAATAATCATTCATGTTATCGTGAATGAGTTTTTAAACCCTCGGGGTGTTCATAGGGCTCTTTTGTGTAGTAGAGGATGGTTGATAATTAGTGGTGTCATGCTAAGACTTTGGAGTTGCGATTTCTTTCATATGCAATATGATATGAGGTAGGAGAGAATTATGAATTGAAGATTGTCTTGGAATTATGATCATCAGCTTGCAGTCAACAGAGTTTGTTCTTTTGAGGTCTTTGGTTAGTTGTCATCCTAAGAGATAAATGAGAACTAAGAGAAGTATTATTAAGTGTAACGATTGAGGATTTAATTGTCTGTCAGTTCGAGAATTGCGCGGACGCAATTGTTTTAAGGAGGGGAGAATGTGAAACCCCACTTTTCTGCTTTAACTCGATTTACGTGTTTTATCTCGTTTTGCGTGCATTTGACCTGTTTATGTACTATATGACCTAGAATGTTATAATTTTGATGTCAATACTCCTAATACGTGCTAAATGTGCATTTATGAAATTTTCATAAAAAACGGGATCAGAAATTTTATCGTCGACTTTTAATAAATAGTTTTTTTGAAACACGTCCGCTAAAATTTTGAAACTAGTCTTTTTAACCCTTCTAGACCTAGACCACGGACTTTAATAGACCTGTGTTTGATTAAAACAGTTTTAAAATCGGCTTAAGAATTTATTAGGGTTTTTACACCGACTTTTGTGAAAATCGAGTTTTAAGCCGAATCGGGTGAAAGTGTTTGATTGTAAAACTTCTTGTCACCTAAAAATAACCTACTTGAGCTAGCTTGGGTGTTGAATAATTGTTTTGAACTTTGGTGATCAATAAAATGCATTTAAAGTCAAGAAAACACTAAAAATAATTAGTTTCCACTTTGACTTTCTTTTATTTATTTGACCTTTGCTTAATATATGATCAACACACATTGAAAACAAAGCAAAACACCACCAAAAACACACAAAACTGTGGCTTCTTGGAGGAGAAAGATGAAGGCATTTTCAAAGCATTTTTCTCATAGATTTTGCATTTCAAAGCCGAATTGAGTGATTCAAAGCTTGATTTCACTTGTTTGGCATCCATTCTACACATTTCTTGCATCAAAACACATCAAAGGTGAGAGAAAAATTCTAGATCTCAAAACTCATATTTTGTGTTTATGCGTATAAATGATTATTGAACTGTTAGAATGTTAATCTGATGTTAGATTATTGCTCCTTGCATGCTAGGGATCATTTAGCTGTAATACTACGAGTTTTTATCGGTTGTAGCATAATTATTATTTTTCGGGTATTTAAATTTGATTAATTTGTTCAATGTTGATTAAATTGAGTTGTGTTGATCGGAATCGATTGCCGTCGATTTCTAAAAGTTTCTTAATTACGTGGTAGCGCCGTTGTAATGCCGAATTTTTGATTGTGATGTTCGTACCAAAATCCAAAAATTTCAGCCATGACATCTTAGGGTTTTAGGGTTATTGAGCATGATTTGGATGTGTTTTGGTTGGTTTCCGAGGGGGCTAATGTAGTTGATTGAATGGGTGAGTGTTTGAAACTGATTTGGAGTTGTTTGGATTAGTAGAATGTAAGATATGATTATTTGAAGTTTAGGTTATCTTTCTTTAAATTGTTGAATTGAGCCTTAGTTGATTTGGTGTGGTTTGAGTGATTGAATTGTGAGTTGATGATGGGTAAACTAGGGTTTGATTGTGTGTTTAATGCATGTTCGGTTAGATGGCCTACTTTGTCATCTAACTTAGTTGTTTGTTGTTTAATTAAATATTGATGTTATATTGATGTTATATTGATTATTATTGATTACGGGAATCGGGCACTTTTGTTGCTGATCTCCCAGTTTATTGATTGATTATTGAGTACGGGAATCGGGCACTTTTGTTGCTGATCTCCCAGATTATTGATTGATTATTGAGTACGAGAATCGGGCACTTTTGTTGCTGATCTCCCAAGTTATTGATTGATTATTGATTACGGGAATCGGGCACTTTTGTTGCTGATCTCTCGGTTTATTTATGTTAAGTCTCATTGTTGTGAGCTTTGATAATGTTGTGTCACCTCAGGAGGCATCCTGGGCTGCGGGCACAGTTATCATGGCTAATCCCTATCTCGCATGGGCGGAGAGGCCATGGGGTGTGGGTCTAGGTCAAGGTACCTCAGGAATTGTGTCATTGAGTTTAGAGGAGTTGTTGAGCATGGAATTGGTGTACGGAGTTTCATCAGTAAATGTATTGTATCCTTATTGTGTGTTTACAGTTATTACTATTGTTGCATTTATAATGATTATTGATGTTATTGTGTGTTTACTGACTCAAAGGATTATTTCCAAGGAGTTTAGTAGACCTTGCTCGAGATCTATCGGATCCTCACTGGGCTTATATTATATAAGCTCACTCTCTATTATTGCATGCATTCAGGTGTACTTTACAGGTACGTGCCTCCTGAAGAGGAGAATGTGGAAAACGTGCCTTACGTGGATGAGTCCTATGTTCCAGAGTCTTATCCGTGATGTCGTACATGTTTTATTATCTTGTAAATTAACTTAGTAGACTTTTATCTGCTTTGTAGTTTATAATGTATAAGATGTTGATAAGTTAATGAATTAGTTGATATTGTCTTAGTAGCCTTTCTTTTGTTTATGATTAGGTTGCTAGATTGGCTCAATATGTTTTTGTATTGTATATTAAGGGTTCATGTATTATGTTGGAACGGAGGCATATAACGAGGAATATTTATTGTATGATATGGTCATGATGTATGTTATTATGTTATTGAGGAGTTGTTTGTTGTATGGTTTATGGAGTTGGTATATGATGACCTATGGAGGTTGGTTTAGAGCCTCGGTATTCTATTTACTGTCGTTATACTGCCGAAATTCCGTTGCGTCCTGACTGATTATAGGAGGGGTCGAGTTGGGGCGTGACAGGGTGAGTGATAGAAACTGGTTTGGAGGTTATTGGATTAGTAGAATGTAAGTTATGACTTTTAGAAGTTTGAGTTGTCTTTCTTTAAAATATTGAACTATTGTCTTTAGGTGTTTGGGTAGTGTTGAGTGATTGAATCTTGTGTTGTTGGAGGTTAGACTCGGGTTTGGTTGTGTGGTTTAATGCTTGTTAGGTTGGGTGGCCTACTTTGTCATCTAACCTAGTTGTTGGGTTGTTAATTAAGTAAATGATATTATGTTGTTGAAATGTTATTAACTGATTGATTATTGATGAAGCCAGAAGATAGGTGATCGCGTCGTTTTGCGCTCAAAAATAGTAAGGTTAAATGATTGAAAATATTGCTTACCTTGAATTACCTCTAGCTGTGGCAAGTAGAGGGTCGATCCATAGAGATTGGGTTATCAAATTAATTTAAGTCCTTAATTTAGAATTATTTGACTATTTCCCGTCACGGATAAGTTTGATTAAGTCCAAAAGTCCAAAAGTCTAAAAGTACAGAAGTACGGAAAATTAAGTCCAAGAAATGTCCACAAAATATCCAAAGATACGGTATTAAACTAAAATAATTTAGTCCAGAAGTGGTTAATTCAATTTAGCAGGTCCATGATTTGGAATGATAAGTTCGATCGGAGTATTTAAGTGTAATATTATAGATTCAAATTAAAAGAATGAATCATTCAAGAAATAGAGCTACAAGCTCCCACTTCTGAAGTTAGCCTTAGATACGTAAGTAATAAGACTAATTAATTAACAAGACTGAATATGTTGGTACAACCTAACAATATCCAATCTCTCAATTAATCTTCTTACTTATGTACCCCGGAGGTGCTGGTACAACCTAGCTGATTCCATCCGTGGTTGTCTCGTATTGCCACTGGTTTACAAAATCGGGTGTATATATATTATCGATTAATTATATTATAACTACAAGTATACGTATAATTAATAGATAATACTAAGCAATTAAAGAATACGAGACTTTAATTAATATAAATCTAAATATATACAAAAATATCATCACTTATTTATCATTCCAAAAATAAGGGTCTAAAGTGCCATAATTAGATTTACAGAACGGAAATTGAAATCAAGAATAAAAGTTACCAAATTTAAGCACGTCTTGATTTAGCCGGCTCGATTTCTCTGAAGCTATGGCGTTAGTCCATAAGCCCGGTCCTTATTTTAGGACTCTAACTAAATTAAACTAACCTACTCCTAAGCTAAAATATGAAGAAAACTGATTATATACAAAGAAAAAAGGTGAAAAATCGCTTATGCCCACTAAAGAAGCAGAAGCTTGGCTAAGAAGAGAAAAATTGGTGCTCCTTTCGTTGCTGCAAAATCACAACATTTATAGGCAAAACTTCAGGAGGACGCTCGAGCACCAGTCAGGCGCGCTCGAACGCCCTTCTGCACTTTTGATTCTTATATTTTTTCTGTCGTTTTCAATCTGCATTCTGCCGCTTAATTGTCGGCCTTTTTCAAAAAGTGGCGCTCAAGCACGGAAAAGGGGCTCTCGAGCGCTCTTCTGGCTGTGGTAGGTGAACTTTGACTCCAAACTTTGACTTTGACCGTCTCGGTTGACTTTGATCATTGACTGTTGACTTTGACCATTGACCAGGTCTATTCCAAGGTTTTTCAACGTCTTGAATCCGTTTCCGCACTCGGTTTGGCCAAATTCAATTTCAAATTGGTCGTTTTGAAGTTGTTCTACCATTTTCCTTTAGTGTTGCGCCGAATATTCTCTCCAAATGTTGGTTTTTATGGTCGTTTTTGCTCTTTCTTCCTTCAAACCTATATTGCACTAAATTTGTGTAAAATATACAATTAAGCTTGAAATAATAATACAATATACATGATTCAATGGGTTAAAACTACTAAAAATATAGATTTATTAATAGGCAACCTACTTTTGTTGTCATCCTGTGATATGAATTATTATTATTATTGTCATGAGTCTTGGTATGTGTGTGCCACCTCTCGGGCAGCGTTGGGCTGTCGGGTTGATAACGGCATGACTATCATAGGCTACCCCCAGCTAGCATGGGCGAAGGTGCCATGGAGGGAGAGGCTAGTGAGGTACCTTGGGTACGTGAGTAATGAGGAGTTATAATAAGATGGTTGAGATCGTGATGATATTTAGAGCTACACCAACTAGAGTATCCTTGTTGATTGGTTATGATTATTGTTATGTTTATATTGATGTTGATAATTGTTAAGTGTTAAAGATCTATTAATTCCTCACTGGGCTTGTTTTATATAAGCTCACTCTCATTCGTTATCTGCAAGCAGGTGTTACTGAACCAGAATACGGGTATGTGCCTCAAGAAGATGAGAATGTGACTTTAGTTGAAGAGTCTTATATGCCAGAGTCATATCCTAATGCTTAGCTGGAATGTTTTATATTATTTTGTAGTATGACTTATGTTGTATAGTTTCAAGCTTTTAAAGGTTGTATTGCATAAACTGATCTAAAGATAGTAAAAGTGTTATGCTAGTTCAGTAGTCTTTCTTTTGGTCATGATTAGATTGCTAGGTTGGTATATAATCTATTTTGAAATATATGTTATAGCCTATGTATGATGTTGGAACGGAGGCGTATAACTTGTGGATGAAATGGTGAAAGAATGTTTAATGTATGGTTAAGGTTGTGTTGTTGATTGTTAATATAGTGGTAGAGTTGTTGATTTTTTGGAGTTTGTTGTATGAAGTTCTAAAGGGTTGGTTTAGAGCCCTGATGTTCGTGTTACTGTCGTTATACTACTGAAATTCCATTGCGTCCTGACTGATCGTAGGAGGGGTCAAGTTGGGGCGTTACACTCATTACCCACCTTTCAAGAAATGCCGTGATAGCAGGAAAGTTCTTGTTTACGTGATAGTTCATGCTTGAAGAGTTACCTCGAGTGTTATGTGGCTTGAGTTGTAAAAGTTGTAAAGTTTTACTTCCATGAATTGTATATACTCAATGTATAAAGAAATGTAATTTAATTTTAACTAGGTCATTAGAGTGGTATGATAACCTAGTTTATGTAATAGGTTGGTAAGGTTTAAATTCATTGCATGTTCGTGCTTGTCTAAAGGAAAAGAGTTATGATAGCCATTGAATTTGGAAATGTATAATTGTTTTTGTTTGTTTTTTGAGAACCAAGGCTCGGATGGCCTTGAGGAGATGTTGAATGTTTGGACATAGTACTGGTCCATTTATATTCTGTTTGCATGGTTTGTCCTATAAACAGGGAAAACTCTGTCTGTTTTCCTTAAATTTTGTACCCAGGTTTGGATTTGGGTTGAGTATAACATGTTTAATAGAATTCCCGATCTCGTGAGGGGTCGGGGCATTACATACACAGTCTTTTATTACTCTTGATTGTGCACAACATGTTAATGTGAAAATTGATAAATTGCCATATAAAGTTGAGGTAAGAACACCTATTGGCACAAAATTCGTCACTAAATCTATATGCAAATCATGTGATATTTGCATTGAGGGCCGAACTTTTCCTGCTGATTTGACTATATTGTCTTTACGGGATTTCAAAATCATATTGGGGATGGATTGGTTGGGGAAGTATTATGCTCAGTTTGACTATAGAACTAAAATCTTAAGACTATAGATGCACGATCAACCAGTGTTAGAAATAGTTAGGAATCGTAACTCTTCTGAGACTCCTCTTATTTCCTCAATTTGAGCCTCTAAATTATTACTTAAAGGTTGCAATGTATTCTTAGCCTATCTTATTAATCAACCTTTTGATAAGTTAAAATTGAGTGAGGTGCCGATTGTGAAAGAGTTTTTGAATATATTTCCTGAGGAGTTACCGGGTTTGCCGCCAGACAGAGAAATTGATTTTATTATTGATTTAGTGTTGGATACTTCTCCTATCTTTAGAGCACCATACAGAATGACACTGGTCGAGTTGCAGGAATTGAAAACTCAACTGCTGGGGTTACTTGAAAAGGGTTTCATTTAGCCAAGCTCTTCGCCGTGGGGTGTACCTGTGCTATTTGTGAAAAGGAAATATGGTACTCTTCGGCTATGTATTGATTATAAAGGTCTCAATCAGGTAACTATCTCAAATAAATATCATTTGCCTTTGATTGAGGAATTATTTGATCAGTTACAGGGTGCCAAAGTATATTCGAAGTTTGATTTGAGACAAGGCTATTATCAACTCAGAATTCCTAAGGATGATGTGCCGAAGACAGCTTTCCAAACCAAGTACGGTCACTATTAGTTTGTTGTGTTACCTTTTAGATTGACAAATACCTCAGCCGCTTTCATGGATTTGATGCAAAGAATATTCTAACCATATCTAGATCAATTTGTAGTTATCTTTATTGATGATATATTGGTATTTCCTAAATCTGAGGCCGAGCATGAATAGCACTTGTGTATTGTTCTCCAGACTTTAGAAAATCATAAATTGTTTGTTAAATTCAGCAGAAAGTCCGGATATGCATGTGTTCATATCAACATATAACATATATATATATTCAAGATCGTGAAAGACACACATGGATATCATGCTATAGCCGAACCATGCTAGGCATATTTCAAAATAATTTTAAGCTTTCTATCAAGAATCAACATGCATTCTTTCTACTATGTCCAATAACTAGCTACACAATGCATTATATATCATCTATACATAATGAAATAGAGAGGTTCATAGGTATATCTCTTGTTGACTCAAGGTTGATGAAGCTTGAAGTTGGAGCTATTGAATCCTTCTAACTTGAAGGTACTAGTTGGTCCACCAATCACCCAAAGTCCACCCCAAGCCTTAGAAGAAAAATGTGCTAGTATATTTCTAAGTTATGAAGCTATGTATATGTGGTTCTTTACAAAATTGCAAAAGCTTCACTATGAACTAGCAATGGCCGAACCACCTTAAGGAAGATGAAGAAGTTTTCTTCTTCTTTCTTTAGTGTGTGCCGTGTGTGTGTGAGGCTTAGAGGAGAGAGAAGTTGTCTTCAATTTTTATTATTATATAATCTATATTATCTTAATAATCTTGCAAAACTATGTAGCCAATCACAATTGCTATCTTCTTTGCATAATCAAGACAAGCCATTCATATCCTAGGATTATAATCATTACAATCTAATGGCAAGATGTTTGTCTTCTCTCTCCTTCTATGCTTCGCCGAAAATGAGAGGAAGAGAGAGAATGTTTTTCTTCCTTTTATAATCCATATTATATGTTAATCTTGCATTATTGGATAACCAATCAAAATTGTTCTCTTCCTTGCAAGAATAAACAAAGCCATGCAAAGCCTTGGATTGTAATCATTACAATCTAATGATTGCTTTTTTTCTCTCTTGACACTTGGCAAAAATCACTTAACATCAAAAGCAATGGCTAAGATTAGTTTGTCTTTATTCTAGATTGAATCTTGACCATTCAATTCAAAATAAAAGACTAGGATTGATGACATGGACAATCCAGTCATCAATCTCTACATGCACATGCCACATGTACATATCCAGTTACTTTTTTGCCATTTTCTTTTGATGACATTGCATTTCATAAATTATATCATCAATATCTACATATATATATAAGCACTTATATATATATATATATATATATATATATATATATATATATATATATATATATATATATATTATATTTTTGACATTTCTAATCTCTATTAGAATAATCGCATTGAATCAGCTTTTCAATATTTACAGTTTGGCCAAAAAGTTTTGGTAATTACAATTTGACTACATAATGAAATACAGAGGTTCATAGGTATACCTCTTGTTGACTCAAGGTTGATGAAGCTTGAAGTTGGAGCTATTGAATTCTTCTAACTTGAAGGTACTAGTTAGTCCACCAAGCATCCAAAGTCTACCCCAAGCCTTAGAAGAAAAATGTGCTAATATATTTCTAAGTTATGAAGCTATGTGTATATGGTTCTTTACAAAATTGCAAAAGCTTCACTATGAACTAGCAATGGCCAAACCACCTTGAGGAAGACGAAGAAGTTTTCTTCTTCTTTCTCTAGTGTGTGTCATGTGTGTGTGAGTCTTAGAGGAGAGAGAAGTTGTCTTCAATTTTTATTATTATATAATCTCTATTATCTTAATAATCTTGCAAAACTATGTAGCCAATCACAATTGTTATCTTCTTTGCATAATCAAGACAAGTCATGCATCATGCATATCCTAGGATTATAATCATTACAATCTAATGGCAAGATGTTTGTCTTCTCTCTCCTTCTATGCTTGGCCGAAAATGAGAAAGGAAGAGAGAGAATGTTTTTCTTCCTTTTATAATCCATATTATATGTTAATCTTACATTATTGGATAACCAATCAAAATTGTTCTCTTCCTTGCAAGAATAAACAAAGTCATGCAAAGCCTTGGATTGTAATCATTACAGTCTAATGATTGCTTTTTTTCTCTCTTGAGACTTGGCAAAAATCTTTTATCATCAAAAGCAAAGGCTAGGATTAGTTTGTCTTGATTCTAGATTGAATTTTGACCACTCAATTCAAAATAAAAGACTAGGATTGATGACATGGACAATCGAGTCATCAATCTCTACATGCACATGCCACATGTGCATATCCAGTTACTATTCTGCCATTTCCTTTTGATGACTAGGATTGATGATGTGGCATTTCATAAATTACATCATCAATATCTACATATATATATATATATATATATATATATATATATATATATATATATATATATAAACACCTATATATATTATACTTTTGCCCTTTCTAATCTCTATTAGATTAATCACATTGAAACAACTTTTCAATATTTGCAGTTTGGCCCAAAAATTATGGTAATTACAATTTGACCCCAAAACTTTTTGAAATTACACTTTTGGCTCGAATGCCAACATAGATGACTCTTAACACCTTAAAGCCACCAACCACATTATACAAGCATCCGGTGAACTTATTCCTAATACTTATTAGTGTATGACCTTCTAGATTCATTATCGAATACTGATGAGGAACTGATAAACCTCCTTATCTATTTCGAAAATGTCTCTGCCATTTACCGAAATACCCTCATGTTCAAGAGTGACGCACTAGCAACAAACGTACCATGAAAATGTATATGATAATAAAGATACCATCTTTTATAAATCTATTTTAATCGTCGAGAATTAGCGTGCAGTCCAATCCTTTTATTAAAAATGTCCCGATTGGGAAAGGACCATAAAATGGTTAAGTCCACTTTCGATTATATGAATAGATCTAAAATGGTGAAACGAGAGATGACTACCATGGAAAAACTCATTCCCAACAATTCATACTCACCTTGGCCAAGGACTTTCTCGTTTAATGACTGATTCTAAATATCATAGGACATCGCTTCTATCTTGAGGTTAATAGATCCTATCATCACAATTACCTGTCAGTCTATACCACAAGACTAAAATGCGAAAGGCCGTAACCTACGTTATAGAAGATGGGTATTGTCCAGACACAATATTTAACCCCTGATATAATCGGCAGCTGTAATTTCTCAAGTCTAAGAATTAATTTGTATAATTCCCAACTAAGTAGTAAACTATTAACCTGAAATCATGTAGTTCACTATTTATGGTCACATTCAATGATCCGTACCACTTACGACCACTCATATGTTTATTAGTCCACATTATCATGTTGTTCTGCCACTTCGAATGTCATCCTTTATCATTAACATCGCTATGTTAATCAAAGGTAATAACATATGATAACCCGTACTCGATTGTTCTAGTCCTGGTCAAACAATCTGAAAGGCTGTGAATCGATTCTTAATATTTATCATATTGAAGAAAAACTGCGAAGCATTCTAAACTCCTTTATAACATATTTTTCTTCTCAGATAGACATTAGGGATATGTTCATATCGAAAAGGAGAATATGAACATCCATGAAATAACATTGTGTATAAAACACATATATATTCTTATTAAACCCTAATTAGGTCATCTCAACTATAGCATTAGGGCATATCCCTAACACCAACTAAGATAAAAATTGTGTTATCTTGGAAGATGCTTGAAACCGTAACGGAGATTCGTAGTTTTTTGGGGTTAGCTAGCTATTACTGGAGATTTGTTAAGGATTTCCCAAAACTTGTAGGGCCTTTAACTCAGTTAACTCAGAAGAAGACTATTTTCAATTAGGATGATAAATGTGAGTCCAGTTTCCAAGAGTTGAAGAAGAGACTAACTACTGCTCCAATTTTTGCTTTGCCGGAGGTAACTGATAACTTTGTGATCTATAGTGATGCTTCCAAAGAAAGATTAGGTTGTGTTTTAATGCAGAATGGGAAGGTAATTGCATATGATTCCAGAAAGTTGAAACCTTATGAAATCAATTACCCTACTCATAATCTTAAGTTAGCTGCCATTGTGTTTGCTCTAAAGAAGTGGCGTCATTACTTGTAGGCTACAAGTTTGAAATTTTTACATATCACAAAAGTCTAAAGTATCTATTTTCTTAAAAAGATCTGAACATGAGGCAGAGATGTTGGCTTGAGCTACTAGATGACTACAATTATTCTATTAACTATCTGCCATGTAAAGCCAAAGTTGTTGTAGATGCTTTGAGCCGGAAGGCTACTGTTACCAGTCTAGTAATCAAGAATTGAGAATCTATTGAAGAAATTTGCTTATGAAGGCCGAAAATCACTCAGACTAGTATTCGATTTGCAGGTTTGCAAGTCCAATCTTTATTATTATCCCAGATCCGTGAAGCTCAACGGAATAATCCTCAGATTCTCAAGATCTATGAGAAGTCTAAAGGGGGATAGTTGGACTTCAAAATGCATGATGATGGTATCTTTCGTTATAAAAACAGAATCTGTGTTCTTGGTGATCCGACCATGAAGAATGAAATTTTTTCTGAGGCTCATAATTCTAGATACACGATCCATCCAGGTAGTACCAAGATGTACGGGGATTTAAAGCAGTACTTCTAGTGGAACAACATAAATAGAAAAATTGCTGGTTATATGTTTAGATGTTTGACTTGTCAGAAAGTTAAAGCAAAGCATCAGAGGTCAGCTAGGTTATTACTGTGATAACCCGAACCCGGCATGCATTTAATGGCATTTAACTGCATTTAATTAAATGTTTAAATAGTTAATCATTCATTTTTGCACTATTTTGATATTTCTTTTAAAAGCATTCAATAATTTTTATATTGATTAATTAAAAGATTATTACCTATTTTATTTATTTATAGAAATTGGATTTACTTTTTTGTATTTAATTAAGTGTCATCTTAAATGTTAGTATTTAATTGCATCTGATTGCGTGTTTATATTAACTTATTCATTTGTATCTTAGCATTAATATCATAATTCTTTAAAATACTCTAGAAATAGTTAAATTAATTATTTTTAAATGAATATTGATTATTTTGATTGTTTTGATTATTTTAGTAATCGGTTTTAATTGTCTTGCATTAAATTACTCGGTTTTCAATTAAATGAGAAAAGTAACTCCGAGCCGGAGTGAATTTTAAACTATTCTACTATTCTACTTTTCAAAAATTATAGTTTCATATTATTGCACATCATTTGATTAGCGATCGTTTATTGACCGTTCGATCATAGTATTTTGAAAATGAGAGTTAGAGAAATATTTTCCGCATTTCGTAAAAAAATGTTTTTAGCTTAATTTAGCTAGTTTTAGTTGGTTTTCAATAAAATTGCATTTCTTTAACTTGAATTAGATTTAATGGCATCAAAATAAGCTAATTTGACCATTTGTAACTTGAATTTGACCTTGCCTTTTTTAACATTTTGCCCTTTGTCATCTTTTTAAAATAAAACAAGGAAAAAATCAAAACAAACAAATTGCAAAATTCCCATTTAGTCCCCCCCCCCCTTGGCCGAAGGTTTAAGGATAAAAGAAAAAAAAATGATTTTCCATTTTTAAGCCAAAATCATGCGTGGAATTGCTCGGGGGTCGTGGCTCGGGTCCTTGCGGGTCTTGGTCTTCAATCATTGTGAGGGTTTTCACGTTTTTGTGCATATTTTGTGAAATTTGATTATTGTTTCAAATTTTTAGATTTGATATATAATGTGTTATAATGCCTATAATTGCTTGATATAGCTTCCTTTGAGTTCGTAGAGCATTGTTTGATAGTTATTTAGCAATTTTTACTGCTGAAATTGCGTATTTGAAATTCGGGAAGAATAATAAATAGTGATTTTGAATAGTAAAACCCTAGAATTTTGGATTTTGATCTGAATTGCGATTGCTTGATTTGGATAGGTGCCATTAGTGATAGAGAGATAAAATGTGCAATAAAAATGGACCGGCCTTTGTTAAAATTGGAAATTAGACAATGAAACGAAAAGGGGCCGTTTGACCAAGTGTTGACCGTGCTCGAATTGAGTTGGGGGTTTTGCTATTAAGGGCATGGAAGCACTTTTGGCGCTGTCGTGGCGTTGATTGAGTGACCGGTTAACATAGCTGTAGTTCAAACGCAGTAGGTGGACTTTCGGGCTTCGGTTGGGAAAATGAAGTTTAGTGACATAGAAACGTGACTTGTAGTGCCTAAGTGAATGTAGTGAAATCGGTTTCCTAATCTTGTAGCTCGTTTGCTCGTAATTGCCTTTGGAAGTTAGGGATTGAATAGTGATATTTGTTGTTTTCGTGTTTGAACTGCTATTACTTGTTTGATTGATGTTATTTGTTGATATTAATGATAAACTTGCTTGAAAAGTTGATTGATTGCTATTATTGATTGTAAATGCTCGATATCTCGTTTATCGCCACTAATCTGCACTTTCGTGCTATTGCTCATTTATTGATTGTATCTCGTATTGCATTGCATTAGTGTCAGGCGCATGAGTGATGAGCCTCTCTGGGCAGTCTCGGGCTGCCAGGGTTGGTTGCTCTAGCTCCGTGTCCTATTCTCATTCTCGCTAGGGATGCCGCCCTAGGTGATTTGGGTCGTAGATGTGTCAGGGTACTTCCGGAGTACACCCAGTGGATGTTATAAGGTGGTTGCATGTTTATTGTCATCGTTGTCAATATCAAGCTCGAGATTGATGTATTGCTCGTGGAATGGTACATTGCTCATATCAGTGAACCGTAACCTTCAAAGTGTGGTACAGCTTTGAATGGTTGTGTTAATGCTTTCTTCAATTGCTTAATGTATTGTTGTTTATATTGATAGTTGATCGTATTGAATATATGGTTTAACTGTCTTATTTGCATTGCACGATCTTCTTTCTCTCTACCTCGATATATGTCTCGCTCTCATTGAGTATACGTGTTGTGTATACTCACTCCTCACCACCACATTTCAGGAAATGTCATGTTAGCTGGAAAGTTTGTGATTATGTGAAAGTTCGTGCTTGAAGAGTTGTCTTGGGTGCCTATATGGCTTGAGTTGTCAAAGATGCAAAGATGTATGTTTCATGTGTTGTTCGTATTTAATGTTAAAAGGAATGTAATTTAAGTTTTACTAGGTTATTGAAGTGGTTTGAAAAGCTAGTCTATGTATTCAATTAGTGTAGTTTAACTTCAATGCATGTTTGTAATGTCCAAAGAAAAAGAGTTAGAATGGTATGATAGTCTATTTTATGCAATAAGTTAGTATAGTTTAGTTGCCAAGCATGAATGTACTTGTCAAATATGAGAAGAGATAGGTTAGCATTTAAACTGGAAATGTATAAATACTTGTGTTCGCTTGTTGAGAACCAAGGCTCGGATGGCCTTGAGGTGTTTGTATGGTTGGACACGGTACTGGTCCACTTATACGCTATTACAGGTTTTATATTTTGCCTAGAAACAGGGGAGACTCCGTCCGTCTTTCCCTAAAAATTTTGCCTGGGTTTGGAATTGGGTTGTGATTAGATTGATTGATAGAACTCCCGGTCTCGAGAGGGATCAGGGTGTTACAATTACAACCATTATCTATTCCACAATGGAAATGGGAACATATCACTATGGACTTCATGACTGGTTTGTCGAGGACTCCAAGGGGTTACAATGCAGTTTGGGTTGTTGTTGATTAGTTGACGAAGTCTTCTCATTTTATTGCTATGAATAAGCAAGATGACATTGGGAAACTAACTGATCTTTACATTACTAACATTGTGAAACTCCAAGGGGTGCCAGCAAGCATAGTGTCAGATAGAGATCCCCGATTCACATCTCGCCTCTAGCAGAAGTTACAATTGCCAATGGGAATCAAACTGAGCTTTAGTACTGCCTATCATCCACAGACCGATGGTCAATCTAAGCGGACTATGAGAATTCTAGAGGATATGCTTCGAGCTTGTGTCTTAGACTTTGGGAAGAGCTGGGAGAAATTCTTACCTCTAACGGAGTTGCCTACAACAATAGTTATCAATCTACTATTGGTATAGCTCCCTATGAGGCTTTATATGGTCGTAAATTCCGATCTCCTTTGTATTAGGATGAGGTAGAAGAAATGAGAACAGTTGATCCAACTGTGTTCCCGAGATGGTAAAGATGATTGATAATGTCCACCTCATTCGCAAAAGAATGCTCGCACCCTAGAGTCGTCAAAAAAGCTATGCTGATAGATGCTGTCAAGACTTAGAGTTCATCGTGGGTGATCATGTTTTCTTGAAAATCTCTCCCCGAAAGGATCTAATTTGGCATGGAAAGGGTGGTAACTTTGTCCCAGGTTTGTGGGACTGTTTGAAATTACTGAAAGAGTTGGTCCTGTGGCTTATCGACTAGCTTTGCCTCCAAGTTTGGCCAGACTGCACAATTTCTTCGTGTCAATGCTTATGAAGCATCATCCTGATCTGTCACACCCCAACTCGACCCCACCTACAATCAGTCAGGACGCAACAGAATTTCAGCAGTATAACGACAGTAATAAAGACCCCGAGGCTCTAAACCAACCTCTCAAAACATCATACAATCAAACTCCTCAACCAAACAACAATCAATTCCTCAATACCATTAACAACATACAACATAACCATATTATACAACAATCATTCTAAGACGATCTATTCATAGTTATATGCCTCCGTTCCAACATAACCTTAACTTTAACATACATATCAAAATAGATTATAAACCAACTTAGCAACCTAGATCATAACAAAAGAAAGACTACAAAGTTAGCATGATTTAGTTCCTTATCTTTACTACAACTTATACATCATAAATTACAAGGAAAATAAAAGACAACTAGTTTAATATACAAGATAATAGAGTATACAACATCTCAAGCATCAAGGACAAGACTCTGACACATAGGACTCGTCCACATACGGCACATTATCCCCTTCTGGAGGCACGTACCCGTAATCTTACGAAAGGACACCTGTATGCATGCAATAATAGATAGTGAGCTTATATAAAACAAGCTCAGCGAGGATCCGATAGATCTCTAACAGTATTCACTATGCTCCTTGGAAATGATCATTTGAGCAAGTAAACACACAAATAAACATCAATACAATATAAACACATAACTATAATGACCAATCAATAAAGGATATTTAATTTGGTGTAGCTCCATACGCCATCACGATCTCAACCATTCTTCTTATAACTCCCCATTACTCACGCACCCGAGGTACCTCACTAGCCTCTCCCTCCATGACACCTCCGTCATGCGAGCTGGAGGTAGTCTCTGGTAGTCATGCCGTTATCAACCCGACAGCCCGACGCTGCCCGAGAGGTGGCACACACATACCAAGACTCAACAATAATAATAAACATCATTCACAGGAGGACAGTCAAGCAGAACTGCCTATCTCCCGGTTAATCAATCATCAATCAATAATCATCAATAATCATCCATTTCCATCAATGTAACATCAATAATCATCAATATAATATCAACATAACATCAATATAACATCAATATTTAATTAAACAACAAAACAACTAAGTTGGATGACAAAGTAGGCTATCCAACTTAACATGCATTAAACACGTAATCTAACCCTAATCTAACCATCAACAACTCACAATTCAATCACTCAAACACCACTCAATCATCTAAAGGCTCAATTCAACAATTTAAAGAAAGACAACCTAAACTTCAAATAATCATATCTTACATTCTACTAATCCAAACAACTCCAAATCAGTTTCCAACACTCACCCATTCAATCATCTATATTAGCCCTCTCGAAAACCAACCAAGACACATCAAAATCAAGCCCAACAACCTTAAAACCTCAATGCACCTAGGCTGAAATTTCTGGATTTTCACCCATACATCGCAATCAAAAATTTGGCATTATAACGGCGTTACCACGTAATTAACAAACTTTTAGAAATCGACGGCAATCGATTCCAACCACAACAACTCAAAAAAATCATCAAATGGCCAATCTATCAACTTTAAATACCCAAAAATAAATAATTTTGCTACAACGGTTCAAATCTCGTACTAATACACATAAACGATCCCTAGCATGCACTGAGCAATAATATACTTCAAATTAACATTCTAACGGTTCAAAATGCAATTATAAGCAAAAACATAATAGATGACTTTTGAGATCTAGAATTTTTCTCTCACCTTTGATGTGTTTTGATGCAAGAAATGTGTAGAATGGATGCCCAACAAGTGAAATCAAGCTTTGAATGAAGTGATTTGGACTTGAATTGCAAAATCTATTTGAAAAATGCTTTGAAAAGCCTTGAAAATGCCTTCATCTTTCTCCTACAAAGAACCACGGTTTTGTGTGTGTTTTTGGAGGTGTTTTGCTTTGTTTTTAATGTGTGTTGATGATATATTAAGCAAAGGTCAAATAAATAAAAGAAAGTCAAAGGTGGAAACTAATTATTTTTAGTGTTTTCTTGTCTTTTAATTCATTTTCTTGACTACTCTTGTTCAAATTAATTATGCAACACCTAAACTATCTCAAGTAGTTTATTTTTAGGTGACAAGAAGTTTTACATTCAAACAATTTCACCTGAGTCGGCTTAAAACGCGATTTTTGCAAAAGAAGGTGAAAAGTCATATTATTTATTTTCAAATATCTTCTGAATGCACAATTAATCTAAAATCATTTAATACCACATATAAATACATTTATATTAATATATAATAGGTCAACAAAAGTCAATGCAAGAATCGGGTTTAGAAGAAATCACTATTTGGCTTAAAAATGCTATTTTTCGCCCGAAAAGTCTATTTAAATTACTATTCTGTTTCAGAATCAATTTTTATCAAACATGGGTCTATTAATAATAGAGGACTAGGTTTTAAGACGTTTAAAACACCCCTGTAAAAATTTTAGCGGACAGGTGTTCAAAAGTACTATTTACCAAAACCGACGATAAAATTTCTGATTCTGTTTTTGATGAAAATTTCATGAATGCACACATAGCATGTATTAGGAATATAAATCACATATTTAGCACATTCTAACTCATATAACACATAAACAGGTCAAATCACGTAAATCGAGGCAAAGACACGCAAATCGAGGTAAAGACGAAAATTGGGGTTTCACATGATCCATCACAAATCCAGGAGCCAGAGCCGTTGCAAATTGGTGAATATGTGAGGCCCCGTATTCAATTTTTGAGCATTGGAATATTAATATAGTTGTATAGCGTCACGGTTAACGATATTATACTAAGTGCGCGGTGTTCGTGTCTTTTAAGGATTAATGTAAACTTAGAAAATGAAACCTAGTATATCAAACTAAGCATTCATTTTAATTTAACAAGAAAAGACTAACCTAGTAGGTATGATAGGGAACTTGTGTGTACCCCAATTTATTTGAAAGTAATTAGACATAGTAGTTAAATTTAGTATATAATTCCCTTTGAATTTATATATAACACTTAAGCATGGTTTAGCTAGGGTTGTTCTAAAAGACTTAATTAGAATTACTAGGAAAATGATGTAATTATAAGACATATAGGAAATGATTAGGGAATAGCTTATAAAATACATTTGAAGATGTAAATGACAAAATCAGGTTAACCAATATCAGAATATATGATTAAAATAATAATAATAATAATAATAATAATAATAATAATAATAATAATAATAATAATAATAATAATAATAATAAATATAATAACCTTAACTTATAAAAATAAAAAGTTAGCATAATAATTAAGTAATTTAATATAATAAGTACTTAGGGCTATTACTGAAAGTTTTTAAATAAATTAGGAAAAGAATTAAGTATTTGAATAAAGATTAGGAATTGTGGAAGATAATTTATATAATATCTACTAAAATACAATATTTACTAGGAATTATCTAACTTGTAGTAATCTTGAGAAACACACAATTTTATAGCAATCTTAGATGAAAAGAAAGAAAAGAATCAGTATATCAAGTAAGCATTTTTGGAAACACGAAATAGTTTGGAAACTCTTAGGTTGCTACTAAGATGCTTAAATTAATACAACATAGTAATCTTAACTTCTAAAATGAAAATAAGGATTTAACAAATTGTACATTGGGTAATTTAAGTATAGGCATCTACCACTAAAACAATACTAAACACCACTCTTTATTAGAAAGAAAAGATTGATATATAACTTGGATTGATATATAACTTGTTAGCTTTTAATTTCGCTATAGCCAAACCACCTACACGCCTCATCTTAGATAAGCTCCAAACATTTGCTTATTAAGCTATTACCAAAGCCTCTGAATAAGCAGCTTGCTAAGAATGGACAAATCCACCATTGCCTTAACCAATTAAAATGCAGCAACTTTAGCTCCCTAGCTTGCAGCCACTGTCTTCAACCTTGGTTCCATCACCTTCATCCAAATAAATGACTCACGAAGCTTGACATTGCATGGCAGACACGGCACCTTCGACGATTAGGAAACAACACACAAGATAGTTTACATACATATATCATATAGTTATAATGTAGCATCGCATCTGTGAGCCACAAATAGCAAGGTGGTGATTTTGTTTAAAAGCATTATATGAAGTTTTTTTAAGCATTTGTGCTTTGGTATTGTATATATATATATACCGTGATTAACTATTCAAAGAAAAAGATATGTTTAGGCTAGAATATTGCCATATAAATCGTACGTAAGGGGATTCGATTCTGATAAGCAGTACGCAAGTTTGTTGTGTTTGAATGGTTACATTGAGGTTAACCGTGAATTGGCTATAAAAGAAAAGTTTAAGCTTCTTTTTAAGCTGCTTAGGATTGTGAATATACCTTCTACAGTCATGTTTGTTTTAAAAGGGAAGAAACTTAACTTGAATGTATATAATATTTTGCTTTGGAATTTTCTTTTAAAAATATCTACGTAATAGGATTCCAATAAGATGGGATAATTGAAGGAATTACATAGGATTGTGTTAAGATGAATAGGGATTTTCAATTGTCGTACTAATGGCAAGCTGGATAGGATTTACTTACTTAAAGGATTTATCCGGAGGTGAGTAATGCTGGTGTACTTTTATCGATTGTGTTAAAAACCTATTATAGTACTTAAAATAAGTCAAGTTAGTAGGAATACTAAGAAATAGTTTTATTTCTCTTAAATAGAAATGGATTTATTACTCAAATGTACCTATAGCACAGCCAAGAAAACTAAGTAAGAAATTACTTAAATAGAGGTTACCGAGCGTAGTTGAGTATGAGATTACCTGAGCTATAGCATAAGTAGACAATTAACTGTATTTAGGTGTTTAAGCTTACCTCTACATATTAGCTAATATTAATTAATATAAATGGTTAAGCTAGGTAGTCAGGAGTTAATAATAAATGTTTAAATCCATTTAACCCTAGTTGGATTTTCTTAGGTAGCTGCACGATAATATCATAATTTAGTTAATTGGTTAAAGGACTAAATGTTAAGAATTAGGCAAATAGTGAATGTTACTGACTGAGGACGATTAATCTCTCTTGAATTTCGAATTAATGTCTAGCTTGGAAATCTAATCTTTAATGACTTGGTAGTTGATTAAATGAGTTTAGCCTTGGAGGTACTAGAGATTATTAAAACGCCAGGGAATGTAGTTTCATATGTAAACCCGAATTTGCTAGAACTATAAAAATGCTCTTAATTGGGAATTGTAGGTTAACAATTATTGATCAATGTGAAATTTATTATTTTGTTTAAGTGACAACAATGAGTAATTTATAAGTTACGTTCTATTGACTACTTGTACGAAGACGATCTACTCAAAATGCTACCAGTTGTGTGTTATGGCTTCATTTGAGTTATTTGAACTTCCAGTGAATTAATATGTCTAATTGTAAAATGTACTCGTCTGGGACAACCTCTTTCGTTGTTCCCCACTTATGCGTTTATCAAATTGTGAGATCATAAATTACAAAAATGTTATCAACTGTGTGTTATGTGGTTACTTGTGCATGCTTGTGTGCTATTGGAATTGAGGGTTGCAACCTTAGGCACAATAGAATTCACAAATGTCGGGCGGCATAGGGCTTACCAGTGCTCCCGTGACTATCGTGGTTCTAAACCTTTTCTCGCTTGGCGATCTCTACCCTCAGAGAGTTGGGTCGTAGGTTTCGGGTACAATTAGGAGTACCCTATTGGGAGAGATAAGAAGTTGAAATCATGATTTAGGGCTGGCCACCTTTGGAAGTGTTATCGAAATGTATCCTTTGCAACGTGATATAATTAAGTACTCTTGCTTGGTCCCTAGAGGACCTCGGAGAGAAAAAACTGTTTATCTATATGTCACTACTATTATTGATACGTGAATCGAATGTGATAGTAAACTTTACTGATTATGATATGTTATTATAACTTATCGTTTACCATATGTGGATAATTCGTTATTGTTATCGTTCGTATAATGCATTACGCCATGGTTTTCAAAATCCCTTTCCCCAAAAACATTTTTAAAACTCTCCTATTTCATCCTCACTGAGCTTTCAAAGAGCTCACCCTTATTTTCTTCCCCCTCCCCCTTTTGCAGGTGCAACTTAGCTTGAAATGGAAATTGACTTTATGTGCTAAAGTTGAATGATTATGTCCTCCTTGTCTGTCATGTGTCGAACCAAGTTGTAAAAGTTAAAGTTTGTTTGTATTACTCTCAAGTAGAAGGGTAGTCGTTGCTGAAACCCTAGTTTATAAAATAGCTGGGTAGCTTTCATGTCTCGAGTGGTGTAACACCCCTTTGTACTGAAATTATTGTTTAATAGCTAGTTATTATTAAAGATCTTTATACTTTACTTCTTTTAATGTTATAAAAAGTTATGTATATGAGAACGCAACGACAGCAAGCGTATACTCTGACCTAGTCTTGAGAAGGGTTGGGTTTAGGGTCGTTACATCTTTGGTATATGAAGAGAAGCCGATTCGTATTGTAGATCATAAGATTCAGGAGCTCCGCACTAAAAGCATTCCGATGGTGAAAGTTCTGTAAAATCATCACAAGATTGAGGAAACTACTTGGGAGAGAGAGGATCAGATGAAGGATCAGTATCCAAAGTTGTTT
Source organism: Ehretia macrophylla (assembly GCA_037974665.1). Lineage (NCBI taxonomy): Eukaryota > Viridiplantae > Streptophyta > Magnoliopsida > Boraginales > Ehretiaceae > Ehretia > Ehretia macrophylla. Next base: position 74,267,911 of record CM075779.1, read on the forward strand.
GTAGAACCATGTAAGGAATTGCGGGGACGTAATTAGTTTAAGCGGGAGAGGGTGTGACGCCCAAGCTCGGAGTGAAAATTTTACTATTTTATTTTTTTTTAATTTATATTTTTCCCTAATTTCCTATCATATTTATAGTATTCGTTCATCGAAATTTCATGCATAGTATATCGGGAACGAGAGGTATAAAAAGATTAATGTCTTGTATGAATAGTACTAGTGTAGGAACTTAATTGGACCATTAGAGTTTAGCATTTGTTTTGGGCTTTGTTTTTACTTAGTTACCCATAATTTTAACCCAAACTAACTCAACAAAACCCAAGCCCACATTATATACACATTATATCATATAATTTAACTGGAAAAAAAAAAAGAACCAAAATAGCAAAAGTGCAAGAGAAACCCGTCAGGTTCTAGGGAGAGAAGAAAAAGGAAAAAATTGATAGGGCTTGCATTCTTGAGCTCAAAGAAGTGATTTCAAGCCTTGCTAGAGCTAGTTCCTTTCTTGCTCTACCTTGTAGAGGTGAGGGAATGCATTTTATGTGACAATTTTGTACTTTCCTAGCTTTGTGTAATTTTTGATATTGTGTAGTTAATGGTTATTGGAGCTATATATGAATGCTACGAGAGTATATTGAAGTGTAGAGTAGACTTTTGAACTTGTGGAGCATGTGTAGTTAGTATTTGTATGTGAATTTGTAAGTGTTCACTTGGGCAAGACAATGAATAGTAACGTATCTTTAAAGTTTATAATTGAAATCTCATATGGTTATTGTATTGCTTAAATGAGATGTCATAAGTGCTATTATACTCGAATTAATGCCTAAACTAGCTAATTATTGGTTGGTGCTTAATAGGGGGTGTGTATGTGTGTTAGGGCCGAGTGTGTTACTCGGCAAAGCCATGGCAGTCCACTGTTGTGGCATTTTCTTCTTTTTTCCTCGTCCCGAGCAAGCTATAGAGTGTTAATTTTGGTGCTATGTGAAAATTATATGTATTGCTAGAAAATGGGGCTTTGTGTAACTTGAGTTGTTTTGAGTAATAGTTAGGTTTAGATGTATTTGTATATCGCCTTGAATTGAATATAAATGTGTATAGCGTGTGTAGTAATTGATTGTTTGAGTTATATTGATCTAGAACATGTTTAATTGTTGTTTAGAATGTTAAAGCTTATATGCGAGGACAACCTCTTTTGTTGTCCTCAATGTGTGATAGCGAAATGTGTGAATATTACTTGTTAAATGTTATTTCATGTTATCATATAGTGGGTTGCGCAACCTTTCCTTTCGGGACGGATGTGATAAGCCTTTCTGGGCAGCGTCGGGCATTCCAGGATTGGTCGCTCTAGCTCCGCTCCCTATTCTCTCACTCGCCTGGTCTAGTGATCGCCACAGGGTATTAGGTCATAGGTATTGTGTAATACCCCGATCCCTCACGAGAACAGAATCCCAACCCAAATCCCGAGGTCATGAAAAAAGAGGAAAAAACCAGCAGAGTTTTCCCTGTTTTTAGGACATTCCAACACCTGTATTCAGAGGAATCGGCACACAAAATTTCCACAAGTAAACATAGGCCATTTATATTCCAAAAGATAACGCTAGTTATCTAGTATCAACAAAATAGTTTGTAGAGTTCTAGTTTAGGTAGCTAACAGTCTTAATGTCATCCAAAAAAATATTACAGATGGCTAGCCTAGGTGAACTTTAGCTTAGTTACATATTTACATCTATCAAACATATACAAGCCACGCAGGCCTCAAAAGAATACATGTTAACTACCATATTTACAAGAACTTCCATCTATCACAGCACAAGTACTCAAGGAAACTCCCGAGCCTCCTCATCCACCTCCGGAGGAACTGAACCTGCCTCGCCTGAAATGGTTAAAAGAGGAATGAGTATACCATATAAGTATACTCAGTGAGGGAGTTTTGAAACCATTTATCTTTTGTGCAATGCAATCAGTAGACATAAAGGTATAAAATAACTTGAGGCAGTTAGGTGGATAACCAACAAGCAGTACATATTTGAGAAAGACACTTGGAAAGTTAAATAACAACGTGGAATAGACAAGAAAATAACAATTTAATAACACACAATTAAAAGGATATAGTTTCATTAGCCCTTATCACTCCAACTTTCCAGTCTTTGACCACGGACCACGAGCCACGAACTACAAACATCTTCAATGTGCCGGCATAAACCCCAAACACTCCAATGGGTGTACTACGGATGTACCCCGAGATCCTACAACCTAACAATCTCCGGACCAGGCGAGTGAGGGACTAGGGCAAAAAGCTAGAGCAACCAACTCTGGCAAGCCCTCTGCCGCCCAGAGAAGCCCATCGCATCCGCCCCTCGATAAGGTTACGCAACCATTAAACAAAAACTCAAGATAGCACATAAAGCATTTATTTACTATAACACATAAATGAGGACAACAAAGTAGGTTGTCCTCAAACATATAGTTTTAGAACTAATAGCCATTAAAGAACTTCAATTAAACATATAACTTGACTATTCATTCAAATAATTGGGCATTAACAAGTAAACAGTAGCTAGTGTGGAATGAATAAATCAGAACAGCGGTAATAGTCAACTATAGGCTATTTGGCTACTATCTGACTTTAGTAATTAGGTTAGCTAAGCCTTTGAACTAAAGTTCACTAAGTCCCTTCTTTATTTATACACATGAACATTTGTTGTTAATTTAAGCTTTAGCACATGAGAAGATAAGGAAGCATAGTGTTCAATTACTAATAATAATTTAACTTAACTATTCAATAGTCACTGGCTATAATTGCATGATAATTATACTTAAGATAAACCACTAACTTAGGCTGAACTTTTATCTAGAGTTACTTAAAACCACTCTATATAGTACATTTAACATGTTATAATCATTATCTTTACATTGACTTCCATTCTATCAAATTCTTCAAGCATGCAATATAAATTCTCAAAATAAGTTAGTACCGCAAGCTCAAATACTAGCTAAGGCAGTAATTTAGATAACACAAAAGGGATTCAAATTAGCCCGTAGTTCCAGTATCCCATTCTTAATCAACTCGGATAGCTCAAATGATAACACTTATGGGAAGAAGACATAAGTAACAATTAGTAACAATGTTATTTATTATCTACTACAAACTACATATTAGTGACATTGTTAATTATAATATGAAATCAATCTTACGTTGATAGGATGATAATCTTTAACTAGGATTAGATAACTTACTCAGAACTTGCAGTCTAGCTAACTACTGTATTGAATAAGAACACATCCAGTTAAGTTCTACAGGCCAAAATAGATGAGTAACACGCTAATATCTAATCTTCATACTTTAACTAAATTAACCACTCCACTTTACTAGCTCAGTCTTAAATACAAATTCTTACACTATACCTTTTCTATTAACCAGTTTAGCTTACACTAATATGAAATCCAGCTACATATCCTTTATTTGCCAAAATAAGGGTTCAATACACATTTTAAAGTCAGAATACAAGGTTAATTAGTGAACACAACCTTATATAATAATAACAAAACAACTAGGGAACAAGTGGATAGGAAATAAAATAACAATCCGGCAGCTTGTAGCTACTGGAAATAGTTGTCCGGCACCGACGTAGGGACTGTTGGCGCTGGGCAGTCATCTAAATCGAGCACCCCACACCCCAAAAATCCCCAATTAAACTTGTTTCTTACTAGGTTACGTTGCACAACATGAATTTATAGTTTGTAATTCAAATCAAGACCTAGGTAATGCATATAAGAAGTAGGATGACTCCTCTTAGACATTTTAACAAACATGTAAGCTCCAATTAACTTTAACTCATTACTTATTAGTTGATACAAATCTTTTAAGCTAAGCTAGGCAATTCAACTAAAAACAACCCTTATATCAACACACAATCTAAATATCAGTCAATTAAACATTTTGATTCACAAGGTTCATTTGCTTTCATCATGACCAACCACAATCAAGCATAAACAAGTAAATAGAATGCATAAAAACATGTTTCCCTCACTTGATTGGGCTGCACCTAATCCGATTCTAGCCTTAACTGACAAGTAGGAAGGCCTTGAGCCCTAGCCATTATTTTTTTTTTCTTTTTTCTTCTCGTCGGCTGCCACAAATCTCCTTTGTTTTTTTTTTTCTTCTTCCTTTGTTTCCTTCTCTGCCCGACGATATAGGATGGAATGGTGAGATTGATTTTATTTTAGTGTATGGAAGTCGTGTGTGGTGGTGAGAATTAGAGTGGGTGGGATATTTTGTGGGTTTGCTAAGTTTGTGTGGTCTTGTGTGTGTATAGTCTTCTTTTCACTCTTTTTTTTTTCTCTTCAACACATGTATAGATATATATTATTACTATTAGATAAGATATAATTAAATCAAGCCAAGCAAGGTTAACTCGTAAGGATTATTTCGGAATTATACATATTAGCAAATTTAGCACTATATAGCTAACAATTTAATTAATAAACACAAGTCTACTAAATACAAGTAAGATAATAAAAGATATTCACAAGTAATAAAAGTAATAGATTGTTTATTTCTCGTAAAACATCTAAACATGGTTTAAACAAATTATTTGCTCATTCAGTTTCTGGCCCCGGTTTCGCATTCAAACCAAAAGATAACCGATTAAAAAGCACCAAAGATAAATTTAAATAATAATATAACATATTAAGATAATTATCCCGAAGTCAACTAATCTTTAAATTAATTAAACACAATTAATAAAAATAATAATCTATCAATTATTCTATGTAAATCAATTAATTGTAACTCAGATATATCTAAAGGGTAAAATAATAACAATATAATCATTCTCAAATTCGGGACTTCACATTCAAATAGTAATTCAAATTAATTGAAATGTTAATAAAGTAAATTTTAGTAAACAAGATATGAAGATAATTAAGTAGTTATTTTGAGCAAGTTGATTAAACATAATTAAAATGATTACAACAATGAAATAATAACTAATTATTTCTCATAAAGTAACTAGGTTCAATTTTAATAAATACACATGATGATAATAATAATGTAATCATTTCATGTAATTCTATTACTTAATTTAATAATTATAGATAATAATGATAGTAAAGTTCCGGATCAGAGCTTCACCCTAAGAATAAATTAAATATAATTGAAGTAAAGTCTAATAATAAAATAATAAAATAACCATTCTAAGCAAATCAAATAAGTAGAGTTGAATGAATACGAAAAATTCCATGGCACATTTTCCAAAATGCAATTTAATAAAATAAATATGCAATTCTAATTAAAATATATATATATATGCTAGGTCTAGGCGTCACACTCTTCCCCCTACAAAGAATTGCATCCTCACAATTTCTTACTCTCAAAAGAAATCCCCACATCCACTATGATAACCCTAGTCAGAATGGTTGCTGAAGACAAGTTTCGCCCAAGAATACCAACAAGAACTCTACATAAGAATTCCAGATAAAAGAGTTGAACAAGAAACCCATTTTAGAATCCCGAATCTCAAGCAAATGCCAAGAAAATAGCAACAAATAATACGAATCACAACCCCCGGTCTCAAAGAAGATCATTGGTTCTAATTATTGATTAAGAATCCATGAAGAATTTTTTTTTCATAAGAATGCCACGAAGAATTTCATATAGAAAATTCATAAGAAGGGTATCAAATAAAGTTCCCTATAAAGAACACCAATTAATCATGCTTCCGTAAATAGAAATGCCATACAATAATTCCATATACAATGTCAGATATGAGGCCCAACCGAGTTTTCCATATGGTGTTACTAATGGAGATGCTGTTAAAGGTTGGCTGACATTAAATAATTTCCCCCCAATAAGAATGCCAAAAGAATATCCCACAAGAAGCTGAATTGCAACCGTCATCTCTCCGTAGAAAACCAGTCATGTATATGAATGCTTCCAATGCCTTATAGATTAGTATGAATGCATGCCAACATTAATTATTCAAATATAAAAGAAACTCATTTGATCTTTACCCAATCCCTGAAGTACTCCCTGTGGGTCCACAAAATATGCCACAGCTAGTTCCCTGTGGGTAGAAGTCCCTTCAGCAGTACTGCCCTAAGCAGTACCACTTACTCTCGTCTCCCATTTAGGACAGTATTTCTCTTGATGCAAGTGGCTTCCACAACCAATACAACATCAAGTTCGTTTCCAACAATCAACAACAGAATGCCCTTGGCGTTTGCAATAACTGTGACGCCCGAGCTTTTTGCCTTGCATTAACTTACTGTTGCACCTATTATTTGCTCATTTCCTTCTGTGCTTTATTAACTGTCTTCTTTAGCCACTATTCACTCCATTTTCAAACTGCATTATATTAGTGAATTAGCAATTTTATTAAATCATATTAATTGTTAAAAGAATGGAAAAATTGTGCCTTTGTGCAATTAGCATTCAGAACCCTCGTCTAGAAAATGTTTTTAGCAAACTAGGAATAGTGTTACGTAACATACTTAGTAATTTAATTAGCTAGCCTAAACTTTTCACCTTAGGCTCGTTTTAAAGTTAACAACGCTTATTTTAGAAGTCCTTTTAAGCACCCAACTTAGCCCCATTTATTATATACTCAAAACACACACACACTAGCTCATAAAACACAAAACAAAAACAAAAAATTGTGCTGAAAACACTTTGCAGAAGCCAAGAGCAGCAAGGAAGGAGAAAAAAATAAATTTTGCTCTTTAACTCTTCAATTCAAGCCTTCCCAAGCCTAGAGCAAGTGGATTAGGGTGTGTACAAGCCTCCTAGGTGTTCCTATGCACATTGGTGAGCAATTTCATGACTTTTGCGCATTTTAAAATTCTTGCTATTTTCTTGATTTGTTAGAAATGTGTTCCAATGCTATTGTAATGTTTGCTTATGCTATTATACTTTGTATATAAGTGCTAGAGAATGTATTTGAGCCATTGGTTCGCTTTTTAAACTGTTAGAATCGTTAATTTGATTTATGAGGTGAATAGTGATGAAATTCTAGGTTTTGTGTAATTGAGCGAATTAGCTTGATTCAATACTTCTAATAGATGCCTTAGGTGCTAATGAAAGTAGTCTAATAGCCCCGTGCATTTGAATTGCTTTAAATTTGCATTGAACGTGAATTAGCCGACTTTAACAAAGAGATTTCGGGGTTAATGTGAATCCAGGTGGATTCGGGCTTCACTTTTAGAATTCTTAGGATACCTAGGTACTTAAGAAGCTTTTCCAACCCTCATTTGAAGGCCGGTTGAAGTATGTGTAGTTTAAAGCCATAAAAGGGAAATTGGGGCTTTTGGGGTAATAGCAGGTAATTGCACGTGTTTGAGTGTTGTAGGGGTGTCTTAGGGGTTACTTAGAAGATTAGTATAGTTTCCCCTCAAGTTTGAAACCTTAACTTTGATTCGGGAGAAAAATAGCTTGAATAACAAAGGGGTTTAAGTGCAAATTCAGTTGTTTCTCGCTCCTAAGTCCATGGCATGGCTCCTTAGGTGTTTAAATGCAGTTTCAAGTTGATTTGGAACTTTTGGTATAATTCTAAATGTATCTTATATATGCCCCTTTGTAAAGTTGCTTATTTGCTTGTATAAACTGCTTCTATTCTATCTATTCTGAGGTCAACCTACTTTGTTGATCCTCTTATGTGTTATTGCTTATATTTTTGATATTGACTTGTCATCGTTAAGTGCATTGTATAGTGGTTGCGCAACCATAGTGTCAGGGGCGGATGTGTTGAATATCGGCTAGGCAACAAAGGGCTTGCCGGTGGATATTCAAACTCCGTGCCCTAGTCCCTTATTCGCCTGGTCCGGAGATTACCAGGGGATGTTAGGTCGTAGGATTATCGGGGTACATCTGGAGTACACCCACTGGAGTGTTTGGGATTATGCCGGCTTATCGTGTTCGTGATCGTGGTTCGTGGATCGTGTTCGTGGATTTAAGATTTGGTGTGTTGGGGTTAAGTGAAATGTATCATTTTTAATGTAGGGTTATTTAAGCTATTGTTATCTCTTGAATTTTTAAATGGTTATTGTTGTTTAACTATATTACCTGTTGCATTGCACGCCCCGGGACCTTATCCCTCGCTAGGCAACAATATTGCTCATACCTCGATATCATGTTTCAGGAAGTGCTGAGGGTAATCCCCATCTAGTTGAGGTGGTAGTGGAAGAAGAAGAAGTTCAGGCTAAGCCTTTGCCCTAGTTGTTGTGTGTTTGTTGCCTAAGGTGGATGTGTCTTCTTGTTGTTACATGGCGTACTTGTATTGCTATAGCATGATCTATTTTGTGGCCTTAAGGCTATGTATATTCTTGTAGTTGCAAGTTGAAAGTTAGTTGGTTGTAATGTTAGCTTTGAGATATTATGGCTTGTAATAACTTTTAATTCTCCTTTTAATTCTTGCATGCTTGGGGGTGTATGTTTAGAGGTATGTTTGATTTCAACTTCTAAGATTGCTCTAATATTATCACAGAATGGCATGTTAAAAAAGGTTTAAGGAAAAGTTAAGCTAGGGCATGCTTGTGTGATTCGGAACTGTTGTTTGTCTCTTGTCTTGGATGGCCTTAAACCTTTGAATTTTAATTATATGCTTGTTTTGGTATATTATGACTATTTTGAGCATTTACAGGTTTCCAAATGTCCGCGATACAGAGGAGACTCTGTTCGTTCATCGGGTCCAGACTTAAACTTTAGCGTGGGGTTGGGTCGGGGCATTACATTTTAGGTGGTATTAGTGTCACGCCCCAACTCGACCCCTCCTATAATCAGTCAGGACGCAACGGAATTTCGGCAGCATAACGACAGTAACATGAACATCAGGGCTCTAAACCAACCCTTAATAACAACATACATCAAACTCCACAAATCACCAACCAACTCCACAATCAAATTAACAACATACAACGCAACCATTTCATACATTAAACATTCTTTCATCAACTCATTCATAGTTATGCGCCTCCGTTCCAACATAATACATTTACTATATAACATACACTTCTAAAATAGATTATAGCTTACCTAGCAACCTAATCATAGACAAAATAAAGACTACTAAGATTGCATCAACTAATTCGTTATCTTTTCAACATCTTTTACATAATGAACTACAAAGCATATAAAAGTCTACTAAGTTAATATACAAGATAGTAAAACAATACAACACCAAGGATAAGACTCTGGAACATAGGACTCATCCACGTAAGGCACGTTTTTTTCCACATTCTCCTCTTCAGGAGGCACGTACCCATAATCCTGTAAAAGTACACCTGTATGCATGCAATAATAGAGAGTGAGCTTATATAAAATAAGCCCAGTGAGGATCCGATAGATCTCGAGCAAGGTCTACTAAACTCCTTGGAAATAATCCTTTGAGTCAGTAAACACACAATAACATCAATAATACTATCATCACATAACTATATGACCATTCAATAAAGGATACTCTCTCTAGTTGGTGTAGCTCCAAACGCCATCACGATCTCAACCATTCTTCTTGTAACTCCCCATTACTCACGCACCCGGGGTACCCCCAATAACCTCGCCCTCCATGACACCTCCGTCATGCGAGCTGGAGGCGATCTCTGATAGTCATGCCGTTATCAACCCGACAGCCCGATGCTGCCCGAGAGGTGGCACACACATACCAGAGACCCAGCAATAATAATAAACATCAATCATCAATATTCCGAGAGATCAGCAACAAAAGTGCCCGATTCCCGTACTCAATAATCAATCAATAAATCATCAATATAACATCAATATAACATCAATATAACATTAAACAGCAAACAACTAAGTTAGATGACAAAGTAGGCCATCTAACCGAACATGCATTAAACACACAATCAAACTCTAATTTACCCATCAACAACTCACAATTCAATCACTCAACACCACCCAACCATCTAAAGGCATCGTTCAAGAAATTAAAGAATGACAACCTAAACTTCTAAAATTCATAACTTACAATCTACTAATCCAAACATTGCCAAATCAGTTTCTATCATTCACCCATTCAACCTACCACATTAACCCTCTCGGAAATCCACTATAACACGTCCAAATCATTCGCGATAACCCTAACACCCTAGGATGTCTTGGCTGGATTTTCCGGGTTTTCACACGAACAATGTAATCGAAAATTCGGCATTACAACAGCGCTAACACGTAATTATCAAGTATTTAGAAATCGACGGCAATCGATTTCGAGCAATGCAACTCAATTAAATCAACTTTGAACAATTTAATCTAAATTAAATACCCAAAAAATAAAAATTATGCTATATCCGACAGAAACTCGTAGTATTACCACTAAATGATCCCTAGCATGCAAGGAGCAATAATCTAACATCAGATTACAATTCTAACGGTTCAAATTTCATTTATACGCAAAAACATAAAAATGACATTTTGAGATCTAGAATTTTTCTCTCACCTTTGATGTGTTTTGATGCAAGAAATGTGTAGAATGGATGCCAAACAATCAATTTCAAGCTTTGAATCACTCAATTCGGCTTTGAAACGCAAAATCTGTGAGAAAACTGCTTTGAAAATGCCTTATCTTTCTCCTCCAAGGAGCCACGGTTTTGTGTGTGTTTTTGGTGGTGTTTTGCTTTGTTTTTAATGTGTGTTGATCATATATTAAGCAAAGGTCAAATAAATAAAAGAAAGTCAAAGTGGAAATTAATTATTTTTAGTGTTTTCTTGACTTTAAATGCATTTTCTTGATCACCAAAGTTCAAAACATTTATTCAACACCCAAAATAGCTCAAGTAGATTATTTTTAGGTGACAAGAAGTTTTACAATCAAACAATTCTACCCGAGTCGGCTTAAAACTCGATTTTCGCAAAAGTCGGTGTAAAAACCCTAATAAATTCTTAAGCCGATTTTAAAACCGTTTTAATCAAACAAAGGTCTATTAAAGTCCGTGGACTAGGTCTACAAGGGTTAAAAAGACCAGTTTCAAAATTTTAGCGGACGTGTTTCGAAAACACTATTCACTGAAAATCGACGATAAAATTTCTGATCCCATTTTTGATGAAAATTTCATGAATGCACATTTAGCACGTATTAGGAGTATTGACATCAAAATTATAACATTCTAGGTCATATAGCACATAAACAGGTCAATTCACGCAAAACGAGATAAAACACGTAAATCGAGTTAAAGCAGAAAAGTGGGGTTTCACATTCTCCCCTCCTTAAAACAATTGCGTCCGCGCAATTCTTGAACTGACAGACAGTTAAATCCTCAATCGTTACACTTAATAATACTTCTCTTAGTTCCCATTTATCTCTTAGGATGACAACTAACCAAAGACCTCAAAAGAACAATCGCTGTTGACTGCAAGTTGATGATCATAGTTCCAAGACAATCTTCAATTCATAATTCTCTCCTACCTCATATCATATTGCATATGAAAGAAATCGCAACTCCAAAGCTTAGCATTACACCACTAATTATCAATCATCCCCTACTACACAAAAGAGCTCTATGAACACCCCGAGGGTTTAAAAACTCATTCACGATAACATGAATGATTACTGATCAATGGAATATCTCAAAAGTGATATTTGTCAGAATATGGCTCTTATGAAATTTACAAGGAAATACAAATATGAAAAATCATATTCGAGCCAACAATCAAGTGAACATGAGGTCAAACAGGTTAGAGAATCAAGAGGTTAATAGTTTAATAAGGAAGCATGATAACTAAGATAAGGAATGTCTCAGCACCTATCAATTAAATAAGTATGAACAAAGGATGATGATGAGTCAAAACAGTGCTGAGTATGTTGAGCAAAAATTCTTGAACAAGTAGATATTTTCAATTCTCGATGATTGTTCAAGGAACCAACAAGTAAGTTGTACTTGAGGTGAAATAAAATTAAGAGATAAGAGATGATTAATTCAATAGAAAATATGAGTGTCAAGATAATGAGTATCTCAGCACGCAATAACCAAAGAAGTATTAATAAGAAGGACAATGCCGAGTATATTGAATGAGCAATTACAAGCAAAGTAATGACTCAAGATTTAATAATGAAACAATAGGATTAACAAGGATCAACAAGAATGACAATGATATACTTAGGTAAGGAGTACATCAAGCAAGTGAAATTCGAACAAGTAAAATGGTATACCAAAGGAAAAATTACTTTCAAATGAATAGTAATAGGATGAAATGAAATATTGAAATCAATGGCTGGAGATATAGAATGAAATATAGAAGTCTCAAACCTTAACTCCAATAAGTGACATTGCTATAAGAAGCAAATATGAATGTTAAGAATAGAAACAATGTCAAATGAGTATAGGATCCATTAATCCAATAAGCAAACTTTCAAGAAACAATTGATAGGCTAGAAAAGTGTAACTCTCTTTCAATTAAGTGAGAATAGAGTAGAAATGAATAATAAGACCAATAGAATAGGAAGCACAAAGGGGGTGTCCCACCTATACATTTAAATACCAACAAGTCAAATCCTACAAACTATCTTCCTCCAAAACAAGACACTAAGGAGATCTAGAGAACCTAAAGAGTCATAACAATCACCAAACAAGATAAATCACTCCAAAATTTTACATTCCGTACCAGACCAATCACTAAACAAGATAAATCACCGATTACCCAACAAGATTAACTAATGAGGACTCCAAAATCTGATAACACAATACAGATTCATATTAACCCACTATAACACAAGAGAATCTCCAATCAACAATTTAGAGAGTCATATCACCTAGAACTCAAAAGCTTGATGTAGGTAAGTAAATGTTCAGTCACCAAAATGCATTCTTATTTCCTCAAATAATTCTATCTTCGAACAATTGCATCTTCGAATAAAGTAACTTTAGTCAAGAATCACTCCAATTGTCTCCAAGGTCTAAAGATCAAAACTCTAAAATATCCATTAATAATATAGCAATCCCAAATAGTAGAAATACTCACATGTTATACTACACTTCATTCCATTCACAAATATACATCACTAATTCCTCAAATAAATTCATTCTAAAATAACCTCAAGAAAGTATAATTTGAGTTGAGACTCCAAAAGTGTCTAATCACAACCTCACAGAAACCTCAACTTATGATTCATCTCTAAGTAATAATAAGTTAAACATGGCAACAAAAGTAATTATAATCATCAAGATACATTGCTATTTTCTCGAACAATTTCATTCTCGCTAAAGGAATATCAAGATCAATCCACTAAGCCGAAACTAAAATCCATAAACATAACAATTAAAATATCACTGATAAACTACTATAATAATAATAATTCAAAATCATGGCCTACTTCTATTTCCGAAAACTCTTGCAGTCATCCTTACTTCACCTAAAAAAATCACCCACAGTTATAGAATATATACAATTACATCACATGAAAACAAGTACAACGTAATGCATGATTATCATATAATATAACATTATCACATAACACACAATTCAGCATATAAGAAGCCAACATCACATAAACAGGTTATATCACAGAAGTAAGTTATAAACAATTAAAGTCACATAAGCAACAAACGTCACATAAAGCACTTTGATCACATAAAACACAATTGTCACATAATGCACATTAATTACAACACATTGAGTACGTATAGCACGTTATCACATAAAACATATTGACCACATTAGTTCACTTAACACACAAGGCATACTGGTCACATAGAAAGTTAGACACATAAGTAAATTAATCACATAAACATATTAACATATGTTTCACTTTTCTTTCACTTAATACATACTTGCATGCTTAGACCACTACCCACATTCCGAGGATACCGCGGCTGACAGCTAATCAAGCTCTGATACCACTTAAACTGTCACGCCCCAACTCGACCCCTCCTATAATCAGTCAGGACGCAACGGAATTTCGGCAGCATAACGACAGTAACATGAACATCAGGGCTCTAAACCAACCCTTAATAACAACATACATCAAACTCCACAAATCACCAACCAACTCCACAATCAAATTAACAACATACAACGCAACCATTTCATACATTAAACATTCTTTCATCAACTCATTCATAGTTATGCGCCTCCGTTCCAACATAATACATTTACTATATAACATACACTTCTAAAATAGATTATAGCTTACCTAGCAACCTAATCATAGACAAAATAAAGACTACTAAGATTGCATCAACTAATTCGTTATCTTTTCAACATCTTTTACATAATGAACTACAAAGCATATAAAAGTCTACTAAGTTAATATACAAGATAGTAAAACAATACAACACCAAGGATAAGACTCTGGAACATAGGACTCATCCACGTAAGGCACGTTTTTTTCCACATTCTCCTCTTCAGGAGGCACGTACCCATAATCCTGTAAAAGTACACCTGTATGCATGCAATAATAGAGAGTGAGCTTATATAAAATAAGCCCAGTGAGGATCCGATAGATCTCGAGCAAGGTCTACTAAACTCCTTGGAAATAATCCTTTGAGTCAGTAAACACACAATAACATCAATAATACTATCATCACATAACTATATGACCATTCAATAAAGGATACTCTCTCTAGTTGGTGTAGCTCCAAACGCCATCACGATCTCAACCATTCTTCTTGTAACTCCCCATTACTCACGCACCCGGGGTACCCCCAATAACCTCGCCCTCCATGACACCTCCGTCATGCGAGCTGGAGGCGATCTCTGATAGTCATGCCGTTATCAACCCGACAGCCCGATGCTGCCCGAGAGGTGGCACACACATACCAGAGACCCAGCAATAATAATAAACATCAATCATCAATATTCCGAGAGATCAGCAACAAAAGTGCCCGATTCCCGTACTCAATAATCAATCAATAAATCATCAATATAACATCAATATAACATCAATATAACATTAAACAGCAAACAACTAAGTTAGATGACAAAGTAGGCCATCTAACCGAACATGCATTAAACACACAATCAAACTCTAATTTACCCATCAACAACTCACAATTCAATCACTCAACACCACCCAACCATCTAAAGGCATCGTTCAAGAAATTAAAGAATGACAACCTAAACTTCTAAAATTCATAACTTACAATCTACTAATCCAAACATTGCCAAATCAGTTTCTATCACTCACCCATTCAACCTACTACATTAACCCTCTCGGAAATCCACCATAACACCTCCAAATCATGCCCGATAACCCTAAAACCCTAGGATGTCTTGGCTGGATTTTCCGGGTTTTCACACGAACAATGTAATCGAAAATTCGGCATTACAACAGCGCTAACACGTAATTATCAAGTATTTAGAAATCGACGGCAATCGATTTCGAGCAATGCAACTCAATTAAATCAACTTTGAACAATTTAATCTAAATTAAATACCCAAAAAATAAAAATTATGCTATATCCGACAGAAACTCGTAGTATTACCACTAAATGATCCCTAGCATGCAAGGAGCAATAATCTAACATCAGATTACAATTCTAACGGTTCAAATTTCATTTATACGCAAAAACATAAAAATGACATTTTGAGATCTAGAATTTTTCTCTCACCTTTGATGTGTTTTGATGCAAGAAATGTGTAGAATGGATGCCAAACAATCAATTTCAAGCTTTGAATCACTCAATTCGGCTTCGAAACGCAAAATCTGTGAGAAAAATGCTTTGAAAATGCCTTATCTTTCTCCTCCAAGGAGCCACGGTTTTGTGTGTGTTTTTGGTGGTGTTTTGCTTTGTTTTTAATGTGTGTTGATCATATATTAAGCAAAGGTCAAATAAATAAAAGAAAGTCAAAGTGGAAATTAATTATTTTTAGTGTTTTCTTGACTTTAAATGCATTTTCTTGATCACCAAAGTTCAAAAAATTTATTCAACACCCAAAATAGCTCAAGTAGATTATTTTTAGGTGACAAGAAGTTTTACAATCAAACAATTCTACCCGAGTCGGCTTAAAACTCGATTTTCGCAAAAGTCGGTGTAAAAACCCTAATAAATTCTTAAGCCGATTTTAAAACCGTTTTAATCAAACAAA
Organism: Ehretia macrophylla; assembly: GCA_037974665.1. Lineage (NCBI taxonomy): Eukaryota > Viridiplantae > Streptophyta > Magnoliopsida > Boraginales > Ehretiaceae > Ehretia > Ehretia macrophylla. The sequence goes on from CM075779.1 coordinate 74,283,941, forward strand.
GGTCTATTAAAGTCCGTGGACTAGGTCTACAAGGGTTAAAAAGACCAGTTTCAAAATTTTAGTGGACGTGTTTCGAAAACACTATTCACTAAAAATCGACGATAAAATTTCTGATCCCATTTTTGATGAAAATTTCATGAATGCACATTTAGCACGTATTAGGAGTATTGACATCAAAATTATAACATTCTAGGTCATATAGCACATAAACAGGTCAATTCACGCAAAACGAGATAAAACACGTAAATCGAGTTAAAGCAGAAAAGTGGGGTTTCACAATTAGAGCTATAGATTGCATGAAACCGGGTTAAATTTCTCGGTCTGTGGGTAGGGGTCTGCTTTGTGATTTTGTGATTGTATGAGACTGTAGTTCTTTAATTTGCCTAAGTGAAATTTGAATTGGGAATGAACGTGCTAGTATGACAATGGAATGTGAAAGGTTTTAAGAGATAATGTTTGAAAGTAAAAAGTCTAGAATGTCAAGTATGATTAAGTGACTATGAATCTCTTGTATGTGAACATTCTTCTAGTGTAATATGTGACTTATGTGGACTTACTTGAACTTCTTCCTATGTGATTTATCTGTAATTTATGTAAATGCCTATCATAATACTTTGCATTCTAGCTGTTGAGATGAGGAGAAGGGACAGACCGGGGAGAGAGCCGGAAGAAGCTCCTAGGTAGGGTGTACCGGGAGAAGGTGAAGGTGTAGCAAAGAATGCACCACCATAGGGACCAGAGCCCAGCACTACGCAGATTCTGGCTATTATAGCTACTGCTATGAATACTATTGCCCAATTCGTAACTCAGCAGGGTCAGACAGGGGCTGCTAGAGGTAATCAGGCCGCCAGAGCCGAGGGTAGTGGTGCTACTGGAGTTAATTTGTATGACGGATTTCTACATCACAGGGCCTACAACTTCTTTGGAGAACCTGATTATATGAAGGCCGAATTGTGGTTGAGGAAATTTGAAAGGGTGGCTGCAATTCTTGAGTGCAATGATGAAAAAAAAATTACTTGTGCCACATTTCTTCTGGATGGTGACGCCAAGGAGTGGTGGCGTACTATTAATGAGAAATGGGAAGCTGAGACGGTTCAACATTCGTGGCCTGACTTCGTTCGAGAGTTCCAAGACAAATATATATCGGTGGTTACCCGTGAGAGACGTCATGCAGAGTTCATAGCTTTGAAACAGGGAAATATGACAGTAGATCAATATGAGGCTGATTTTACTAGGCTTTCCCGTTATGTGCCGGCTTTGGTACAACCGGAGGACATGAAGATGCAGAGATTCATTATCGGATTGAGGAATGATATTATGCTTAATCTGTCTGCGAATGATTACCCTAACTATGCTGCAGTGGTCAGAGCCGCCTTGAGGTATGAAAAACGCAAGGCAGACATGTTGGCAGAGACTAGTCAGTCGAGTAAGCGTCAATTCCAGTCTCAGAGCCAAGGGTACCAGAGGCAGACTATTCCAGTTGGGTAGAGTCCACAGCCGAGGCAGACGCAAAGTTATACAGGTCCTGTTCAGATTCAGTCGCGACCAGCCCAGAGTCAGAGTCAGAGTCAGGGGCAAACCGGACCAGCAGTAGTTCGTTCTCAGCAGGGTAGTTCAGCTACCTCTACTTACAGAGCTCCTACGGGAGGCACTGTTGTAAGACGTCACCAGCAGTGTAGCTTCTGTCAACACCAGGGTCATATAGAGAAGAATTGTTGGAAAAGATTGGGCCGATGTACCGGATGCGGCAGTGATCAATACAGGGTTAGAGACTGCCAGAAATTCAAGAATACCAGGGGTCAGACATCTGGTAATGGCAATCAGACCAGAGGTTCAGTTGCAGCACCAGTACCACGGGGTCAGGCCCAAGTATTTGCCTTAGATGCAGAGGAGCTTCCGGATACGACCGCTGTAGTAGAAGGTACTTTTCTTCTTAATGATCAATCAGTTAAAGTTTTAATTGATTCCGGGGCTTCGCATTCATTTATTACACCTATTTGTGCACAAAATGCTAAGTTGAAACATGATAAACCGTTGCATGATATTGTGGTTTACACTCCTATAGGGCCGAAGTTTGTCACCAAATCTATCTACAAGGCATGTAATATTTGTATTCAAGGTCGTGTTTTCCCTGCCGATTTAATTATTCTACCTTTCTGCGACTTTGAAATTATATTGGGGATGGATTGGTTAGGTAAATATTATACCCAGCTTGATTGTAGAAAAAAAATTGTGAAACTAGAAATGCCCGACCAGCCCGTACTTAAGATAATTGGTAGTAGAAAATCTACGGGAACTCCTATCATATCTTCTATTAAAGCATCAAAAATGTTAGGTAAGGGTTGTGAGACTTACTTTGCTTATTTGATTAATCAATCTCGTGATCAATTGAAACTGAATGATGTACCTATCGTGAGAGAGTTTCCGGGGGTGTTTCCTGAAGAATTACCTGGTTTACCACCTGATAGAGAGATAGAGTTTGTGATCGACTTATTACCAGGGGTTACGCCTATCTCTAGGACTCCGTACAGAATGGCTCCACCTGAGTTGCAAGAATTGAAAATTCAGTTGCAGGGTTTACTTGAGAAGGGATTCATCCAGCTGAGTTCTTCACCTTGGGGTGCACCGGTCTTATTTGTCATAAAGAAAGACGGATCTCTTCGGTTATGCATTGATTATCGGGGTCTTAATCAGATAACTATCAAAAACAAATATCCATTGCCTTTGATTGAGGAATTATTTGATCAACTGTAAGGTGCCAGGGTATTTTCTAAATCCGATCTGAGGCAGGGCTATTATCAGTTAAGGATTAAGTCCGATGATGTTCCCAAAACTGCTTTCAGAACTCGGTATGGTCATTATGAGTTTGTTGTTCTGCCGTTTGGGTTAACTAACGCTCTTGCCGCATTTATAGATTTGATGCAGAGAGTATTCCACCCATATCTGGATCAGTTTGTGGTTATTTTCATTGATGATATTCTTGTCTATTCTAAATCTGAGGCGGAACATGAGCAGCATCTTAGAATTGTGTTGCAGACTCTTCAGGAGCATCGGTTATTTGCAAAGTTTAGCAAATATGAGTTCTGGTTAAGGCAAGTCACTTTTCTGGGCCACATTATTTCTCAGGATGGAATTTTTGTTGATCCAGCAAAGATTGAGGTCGTCATGGCATGGAAACAGCCGGAGACTGTTACAGAAATTCGTAGTTTTTTGGGTTTAGCGGGTTATTACAGAAGGTTTGTCAAGGATTTCTCTAAAATAGCTGGACCTTTGACTCAAGTCACTCGAAAGAAAACTATATTTGACTGGAATGAGAAGTGTGAGGCTAGCTTCCAGGAATTAAAGAAGAGATTAACCACAGCTCATATTCTCGCTCTACCTGAGGGTATCGATAATCTGGTAATCTATAGTGATGCTTCTAAGGAAGGTTTGGGTTGTGTATTGATGCAGAATGGAAAAGTTATTGCCTATGCTTCCATAAAATTGAAACCTTATTAGCTTAATTACCCAACGCATGATCTGGAGCTTGCAGCTATCATCTTTGCATTAAAGAAATGGTGTCACTATCTTTGGGGTAATAAATTTGAAATCTTTACTGATCACAAGAGTCTGAAATATTTCTTTTCTCAAAAAGAGTTGAATATGAGGCAGAGGCGTTAGTTGGAGTTGCTTGAGGATTATAATTGTACTATCAATTATCTGCCAGGTAAGGCTAATATTGTTGCTGATGCCTTAAGCCGAAAGGCTACAGTTGCTAGTCTAATCATCAAAAATTGGGAGTTCATGGAGGAATTATGTTTATGGAGGCCCAACACTTCAGATTCTGGTATTCAATTTGCAAGTTTACATATTCAGTCTCTTTTATTATCCAGGATTAGAGAGGCTCAGCAAGCTGATCTGCAATTGATGGAAATCTTAGAAAATTCGAAAGGGGGAGAGTCGGATTTCAAATTACATGATGATGGACTTCTTAAGTTCAAAGGCAGGATTTGTATTCCTTCTGAGCCAGCTTTAAAGAAAGAAATTCTTGCATAGGCTCATAATTCTAAGTATACTATCCATCTAGGCAGTACCAAGATGTACAGAGCTCTGAAACATAACTACTGGTGGAACAACATGAAGAGAGAGATTGCTGACTATGTTGCTAAATGTCTTACGTGTCAGAAAGTTAAAGCTGAACATCAGAGACCAGCAGGGTTGTTGCAGCCTTTGGCTATTCCTGTTTGGAAATGGGATCACATTACCATGGATTTCGTGTCAGATTTACCGCGGTCTTCGAGAGGACATGATTCAGTCTGGGTTATTGTGGATAGATTGACCAAAACCTCTCATTTTATTGCTACAAAGAAAACTGAATATCTTGACAGGTTGGCTGAAATTTATATTGAGAATATTGTTAGACTTCATGGGATTCCCAAAAGTATTGTGTCAGATAGAGATCCCAGATTCACATCTCAGTTCTGGCAGAAGATTCAGAAAGCTTTGGGCACAACCTTGACTTTCAATACTTCTTATCATCCTCAAACTGACGGACAATCTGAAAGAACTATCTTAATACTTGAGGATATGCTCTGAGCATGCATTCTGGACTTCGGTAAGAGTTGGGAGAAATACTTACCTCTTGCAGAATTTGCTTATAACAACAGTTATCAAGCTACTATCGGTATGGCACTGTATGAAGCTTTGTATGGGCGGAAATGCAGATCTCCTTTATATTGGGATGAAGTTAGAGAGTTGAAATCTATTGATCCTACTTTATTGCCAGAGATGAACATAATGATCGATAATGTTCAGCTTATCAGAAAAAGAATGCTTACAGTACAGAGTCGGCAAAAGAGTTATGCAGATAGACGCCGTTGTGATCTGAAATTTGCTGTTGGGGATCGGGTATTTCTAAAAAAATTTCCTTGCAAGGGCTTGATTCGCCATGGCAAGGGAGGTAAACTCAGTCCTCGTTATGTGGGACCGTTTGAAATAATTGAAACTATTGGTGAATTGGCTTATCGACTAGCTTTGCCTCCTAGCCTGGGTAGAATTCATGATGTCTTCCATGTTTCTATGCTTCGGAAGTATCAGCCAGATCCTTCTCATGTTCTTGAGCCCGAGCCATTAGAGATCAGTGAAACTTTAATCTACACAGAGAAACCTCTTTGAGTTGTTGATCGAAAAGTTCAGGAGCTGAGGACTAAAAACATTCCGATGGTTAAAGTTATGTGGGATAATCATGCGTTGGAGGATGTTACCTGGGAAAGAGATGATCAGATGCGAGATCGATATCTAGACCTATTCGCCGAATCATGTAAGAATTGCGTGGACGCAATTAGTTTAAGGGGGAGAGGATGTGACGCCCGAGCTTTTTTCCTTGCATTAACTTACTGTTGCACCCATTATTTGCGCTTTTCCTTCTGTGTTTTATTAACTGTCTTCTTTAGCCACTATTCACTCCATTTTCAAACTGCATTATATTAGTGAATTAGCAATTTTATTAAATCATATTAATTGTTAAAAGAATGAGAAAAATGTGCCTTTGTGCGATTAGCGTTCAGAACCCTCGTCTAGAAAATATTTTTAGCAAACTAGGAATAGTGTTTTGTAACATACTTAGTAATTTAACTAGCTAGCCTACACTTTTCACCTTAGGCTTGTTTAAAGTTAACAACGCTCATTTTAGAAGTCCTTTTAAGCACCCAACTTAGCCCCATTTATTATATACTCAAAACATACACACACTAGCTCATAAAACACAAAACAAAAAAACAAAAATTGTGCTGAAAACACTGTGCAGAAGCCGAGAGTAGCAAGGAAGGAGAAAAAAATAAATTTTGCTCTTCAACTCTTCAATTCAAGCCTTCCCAAGCCTAGAGTAAGTGGATTAGGGTGTGTACAAGCCTCCTAGGTGTTCCTACGCGCATTGGTGAGCGATTTCATGACTTTTTGCGCATTTTAAAATTGTTGCTATTTTCTTGATTTGTTAGAAATGTGTTCCAATGCTATTGTAATGCTTGCTTATGCTATTATACCTTTTATATAAGTGCTAGAGAACGTATTTGAGCCATTGGTTCACTTTTTAAACGGTTAGAATCGTTAATTTGATTTATGAGGTGAATAGTGACGAAATTCTAGGGTTTTGTGTAATTGCGCGAATTAGCTTGATTCAATGCTTCTAATAGATGCCTTAGGTGCTAATGAAAGTAGTCTAATAGCCCCGTGCATTTGAATTGCTTTAAATTTGCATTGAACGTGAATTAGCCGACTTTAACAAAGAGATTTCGGGGTTAATGTGAATCCGGGTGGATTCGGGCTTCACTTTTAGAATTCTTAGGATACCTAGGTGCTTTAGAAGCTTTGCCAACCCTCATTTGAAGGCCAGTTGAAGTATGTGTAGTTTAAAGCCATAAGAGGAAAATTGGGGCTTTTGGGGTAATAGCGGGTAATTGCACGTGTTTGAGTGTTATATGGGTGCCTTAGGGGTGACTTAGAAGATTAGTATAGTTTCCCCTCAAATTTGAAACCTTAACTTTGATTCGGGAGAAAAATAGCTTGAATAACAAAGGGGTTTAAGTGCAAATTCAGTTGTTTCTCGCTCCTAAGTCCATGGCATGGCTCCTTAGGTGTTTAAATGCGGTTTCAAGTTGATTTGGAACTTTTGGTATAATTCTAAATGTATCTTATATATGCCCCTTTGTAAAGTTGTTTATTTGTTTGTATAAACTGCTTTTATTCTATCTATTCTGAGGTCAACCTACTTTGTTGATCCTCTTATGTGTTATTGCTTATATTGTTGATATTAACTTGTCATCGTTAAGTGCATTTCATAGTGGTTGCTCAACTATAGTGTAAGGGGCGGATGTGTTGAATATCGACTGGGCGGCAGAGGGCTTGCCGGTGGATATTCAAACTCCATGCCTTAGTCCCTCATTCGCCTGGTCCGGAGATTGCCAGGGGATGTTGGGTCGTAGGATTATCGGGGTACATCTGGAGTACACCCACTGGAATGTTTGGGGTTATGCCGGCTTATCGTGATCGTGATCGTGATCGTGGTTTGTGGATCGTGTTTGTGGATTGAAGATTTGGTGTGTTGGTGTTAAGTGAAATGTATCCTTTTTAATGTGTGGTTATTTAAGCTATTGTTATCTCTTGAATTGTTAAATGGTTATTGTTGTTTAACTATATTACCTGTTGCATTGCACGCCCCGGGACCTTATCCCTCACTGGGCAACAATATTGCTCATACCTCGATATCATGTTTCAAGAAGTGCTGAGGGTGATCCCCAGCTAGTTGAGGTGGTAGTGGAAGAAGAAGAAGTTCAGGCTGGGCCTTTGCCCTAGTTGTTGTGTGTTTGTTGCCTAAGGTGGATGTGCCTTCTTGTTGTTACATGGCGTTCTTGTATTGCTATAGCATGATCTATTTTGTGGCCTTAAGGCTATATATATTCTTGTAGTTGCAAGCTGAAAGTTAGTTGGTTGTAATGTTAGCTTTGAGATATTATGGCTTGTAATAACTTTTAATTCTCCTTTTAGTTCTTGCATGCTTGGGGGTGTATGTTTAGAGGTATGTTTGATTTCAACTTCTAAGATTGCTCTAATGTTATCACAGAATGGCATGTTAAAAAAGGTTTAAGGAAAAGTTAAGCTGGGGACATGCTTGTGTGATTCGAAACTGTTGTTTGTCTCCTGTCTTGGATGGCCTTAAACCTTTGAATTTTAATTATAAAAGCTTGTTTTGGTATATTGGGACTATTTTGAGCATTTACAGGTTTCCAAATATCCGCGGTACAGAGGAGACTCTGTCCGTTCATCGGGTCCAAACTTAACCTTTAGCGTGGGGTTGGGTCGGGGCATTACAATAACTACAGCGCACAAGCTGAAAAGGCCTTTTGGCAGTCTGGCTTGGCCCTGCTTCTGACTCATGTTGCCTCTTTTCTCCCCTAGTCATCCCTCCAAATGACTCCTGCAGAATCTGAATTTCAAGGCCTTGTACTACTCTCAGCATAGTTCCTACTACTTGAACCAACACCTGAACCTGCTCCACAATAGAGGTATGACGACTTGCCTCCTCTCTTGATGACCCCTCATCCCTCGGAAGCTTTCCTTCTTCCATCTTTGCTTTATAGGGGGAAGAGATTACGTTACCAGTTCGAAGGGGATATATGCATGCAATTGATGTCGTTTATAATAGACTTCTCATAATATGCTCATACTATATGTGATAGAATTTCACATGCTAAGCAATTATCTCATATGTACAATTAATACTTTAGACTACTATGCATTTATTAACTATACTAAAGGATAATAACACTTAGTTTGATTAACAAGTTATCCTGCTACATGTAACAACTCGGTTCACAGAATTCAAACACACATATTATTACTAATAATTGAGGCAAGTAGTTATTCATGAAATCTCTTAGAAACTCACCTAGTCACACAAATGCAAGTATCATACAATTTTTACATATACACAACTATGAGACATAGGGTACACTTGTATTCAAAACACCCAAACCTCACATACAAGCACATATATTCATTCGAGACATGTCTACATGGGCACATTCAAGGTTTGCTGTGAAACCCCACTTTCTTGCTTATCTCGTTTTACGTGCTTTACCTCGTTTTGCGTGCATATAACCTGTTTATGTGCTATAGGACCTAGAAAGTTATAATTTTGATTTCAATACTTCTAATACGTGCTAAATGTGCATTCATGAAATTTTCATCAAAAACGGAGTCAGAAAATTTATCGTCGATTTTCAGTGAATAGTGTTTTCGAAACACGTCCGCTATAATTTTGAAACTGGTCTTTTTAACCCTTCTAGACCTAGTCCACGGACTTTAATAGACCTGTGTTTGATGAAAACGGTTTTAAAATCAGCTTAAGAATTTATTAGGGTTTTTACACCGACTTTTGCGAAAATCGAGTTTTAAGCCGACTCGGGTAGAATTCTTTGAATGTAAAACTTCTTGTCTCTAAAAATAACTCACTTGAGATATCTTGGGGGTTGCATAATTAATTTTAACTTGGTGATCACTAAAATGCAATTAAAGACATTAAAAACACAAAAATACCTATTAAAATAACTTTGACTTTAATTAAAAAAATTGACCTTATAAGCTATTGTCACCTACACACACTCACACAACACAAAAACACCACCACACACACACACATTGCCGAGGGGTTGAGGGAGAAAAGAGAAGAAAGAAAACTCAAGCTTTTCAATCAATTTTTCAAAGAAAAACCTAGTTTTTGTCCGTGAAACTTCGCACCGACTTGGATTCTGCTTGTTGGGCACGCATTGCACGCATTCCTAGGCTTATATCGCATCTAAGGTGAGAGAAAAATTCTAGATCTCAAAATGTCATTTTTGTGTTTTTGCGTATAAATGAAGATTGAACCGTTAGAATTGAAATCTGATGTTAGATTATTGCTCCTTGCATGCTAGGGATCATTATATACTAATACTACGAGTTTCTGTCGGATATAGCATAATTTTTATTTTCCGGGTATTTAATTTTGATTAAAATGTTCAAAGTTGATTTAATTGAGTTGCGTTGCTCGAAATCGATTGCCGTCGATTTCTAAATACTTGATAATTACGTGTTAGCACTGTTGTAATGCCGAATTTTCGATTACATTGTTTGTGTGGAAATCCAGAAAATCCAGCCATGACGTCATAGGGTTTTAGGGTTATCGGGCATGTTTTGGAGGTGTTATGGTGGATTTCCGAGAGGGATAATGTAGTAGGTTGAATGGGTGAGTGATAGGAACTGATTTGGCAATGTTTGGATTAGTAGATTGTAAGTTATGAATTTTAGAAGTTAGGTTGTCATTCTTTAATTTCTTGAACGATGCCTTAGATGGTTGGGTAGTGTTCGAGTGATGAATGGTGAGTTGTTGTTGAGTAATTTAGAGTTTAATTATGAATATTATGCATGTCCGGTTAGATGGCCTACTTTGTCATCTAACTACGTTGTTTGATGTTTAATTTAATATTGATGATATATTGATGTTATATTGATGTTATTGATTGATTATTATTGAATGCGGGAATCGGGCACTCTTGTTGCTGATCTCCCAATTGATTGATCGATTTATGCTTGCATGATGATTGATGAATATGGAGCCTTGGTATGTGTGTGCCACCTCTCGGGCAGCGTCGGGCTGTCGGGTTGAAACCGGCATGACTGCCATAGGCTACCCCCAGCTCGCATGACGGAGATGTCATGGAGGGAAGGGGATAGTGAGGTACCTCGGGTGCGTGAGTAATGGGGAGTTATAAGAAGAACGGTTGAGATCGTGATGGCGTTTGGAGCTACACCAAATAGAGTATCCTTATTGAATGGTCATATAGTTATGTGATGATAGCTTTATTTATGTTATTATTGTTGTTGTGTGTTTACTTGCTCAAAGGACTAAATCCAAGGAGCGTAGTGAATACTGTCGAGATCTATCGGATCCTCACTGGGCTTATGTATATAAGCTCACTCTCTATTAATGCATGTTTCAGGTGTACTTTCACAAGATTACGGGTACGTGCCTCCTGAAGAGGAGAATGTGGAAAATGTGCCTTTTGTGGATGAGTCATATGTTCCCGAGTCTTATCCATGACTTTATATTGTTAAATGTCTTGTATATTAGTTTAATAGACTTTATATGCTTTACGGTTCTTAATGTAATAGATATTGAAAAGATGATGAACCAAATGATGTTAACTTAGCGGTTTCCTTTTGTCTATGGTTAAATTGTAGTTGTGTCTCAACTTACTTTTGAAATGTATGATAAAGTTGAGGTATTGTATGTCATGTTGGAACGGAGGCGTATAACGAGGATGTTTTATTGTATAATATGGTTGTGTTGTATGTTGTTGTTTATATTGAGGAATTACGGGATGTATGATGTTTTATGAGGTTGGTTTAGAACCTCGGAAATCTGTTTACTGTCGTTATGCCGCCGAAATTCCGTTGCGTCCTGACTGATCGTAGGTGGGGTCGAGTTGGGGCGTGACAGTTTAAGTGGTATCAGAGCTCATGTTAGTTGTCAGCCGGGGTATTCTCGGAATGTGGGTAATGGTCTTAGCATGAAATATGTATGAAAGGAAAGAAAAATGAAATATGTATTGGTATGATTAATTGATTAAGTGATTATGTGATTTAAGTGCTTATGTGATTATGTGATCAATTTGATTATGTGTTTTATATGAGTTTGTTATTTATGTGTTAATAGTTGTTTATAACCTGTCTATGTGCTATAACTGTGCTAACTCTTTAATTAGTAGAATGGCCGGTCGACCGAGAACCAGAGGTAGGCCTGAGTTGACTGATGAGACTCCGAGTAACGTGGCACCGGGCCGTGACGGGGGTGATGACCGATTTGGAGCCGCTATGGAGCGGATTGCAGAGTTAGTGGCTAGTCAGGCACAGTTATTAGCAGGGCAGGCTGCCCAGAATCAGGCTATGCAGGCTCAGCTTCTGAATATTCAGGGTGGTAACCACGGGCGTGGTACCCTGAAGGACTTTTTAGGATATCACCCACCGAGATTTCAGGGGGAGCTCCTGTTTTGTTTGTGAAGAAGAAGGATGGTACCTTGAGATTGTGTATAGATTACCGTGGTTTGAATCAGGTGACTATCAAGAATAAATATCCTTTGCCACTGATTGATGAGTTGTTTGATCAACTTCAGGGAGCCAAAGTCTACTCTAAGTTTGATTTGAGGCAGGGGTATTATCAGCTTCGGATTCGCTCAGACGAAGTTCCGAAGTCTGCCTTCAGGACTCGGTACGGGCATTATGAGTTTGTTGTTATGCCCTTTGGTTTGACTAATGCACCGGCAGCATTCATGGATCTTATGCATCGAGTCTTTCAGCCGTACTTGGACCAGTTCGTGGTGATTTTTATTGATGATATCTTGGTCTATTCTAAATCTGAATTGGAGCACGAGCAACATCTACGGCTTGTATTAGAGAAGTTGCAGGAGCATCAGTCGTTTGCCAAGTTCAGCAAATGTGAATTTTGGCTGCAACGGATTTCTTTTCTTGGCCATGTTATTACACAGAGTGGTATTTCTGTAGATCCCACTAAGATTGAATCGGTGATGTCTTGGAAGCGGCCAGAGAGTGTTACTGATGTCCGTAGTTTTCTTGGCTTGGCGGGTTATTACCGTAGGTTTGTCAAGGACTTCTCAAAGATTGCGGGGCCACTATCTAAGTTGACTCAGAAACGGACTATCTTTAATTGGGACGAGAAGTGTGAGAGTGGATTTCAGGAGTTGAAAAAGAGGTTAACTACCGCTCCAGTACTTGCTCTACCAGAGGGGACCGATAATATGGTCATTTACAGTGATGCATCCAAGGAGGGCTTGGGATGTGTTCTTATGCAGGATGGCCGAGTTATTGCCTATGCTTCCAGGAAGTTGAAGCCTTATGAGGTGAATTATCCGACTCATGATCTTGAGTTGGCAGCAGTTGTCTTCGCACTGAAAAAGTGGCGTCATTATCTGTGGGGCAGTAAGTTCGAGATTTTCACTGATCATAAGAGTCTTAAGTATTTATTCTCACAGAAGGAGTTGAATATGCGCCAGCGGAGGTGGATGGAGCTTCTTGGAGATTATAATTGTTCTATCAATTATCTGCCTGGAAAGGCAAATGTTGTGGCAGATGCTCTCAGCCGGAAGGCTAGTATTTCTTGTTTGGCTGTCAAGAAGTGGGAGGTTCTTGAGGAGTTTAGTTATTGGAGACCAGAGTTCACTCAGGTTGGGGTGATGTGTTCACATCTCCGTATTCAGCCTTTATTGTTGTCTCAGATCAGGGAAGCTCAGCAGCTTGATGTTAACCTTCAGAAGATCAAGGATCAGATCACGGATGATCAGTCTGACTTTAAAGTGCATGAGGATGGTATTCTTCGGTTTCGGAACAGGGTTTGTGTTCCCGATGAACCGGGCTTGAGACGAGGTATTCTGGAGGAAGCTCATAATTCTAAATATACTATTCATCCTGGTGGGACCAAGATGTATCGGGATTTGAAACAGCATTATTGGTGGAACAACATGAAGAGGGAGGTTGCTCAGTTTGTGTCTAGATGTTTGACTTGTCAGAGAGTGAAAGCCGAACATCAACGACCAGCAGGTTTGCTTCAACCGTTGGCTATACCAGAGTGGAAATGGGAGCATATTACGATGGACTTCGTCACTGGTTTGCCTAGATCACCGAGGGGTAATGATGCAGTTTGGGTTGTCGTGGATCGTTTGACGAAGACAGCTCATTTTATCTCGATGAGGTTAGGAGATGAGGTTACAAAGCTGACGGATCTTTATCTGGATCAGATTGTTAGACTTCACGGTATTCCATCTAGTATTGTCTCTGATCGAGATCCTCGATTTACTTCTCGTTTGTGGGAGAAACTTCAGGAGACTTTGGGTACTCAGTTGAACTTCAGTACAGCGTATCATCCACAGACCGACGGTCAGTCTGAGCGGACTATTCAGATTCTGGAAGATATGCTTAGGGCTTGTGTTCTGGACTTCGGGAAGAACTGGGAGAAACATCTACCACTTGCCGAGTTTGCCTATAACAATAGTTATCAAGCTACTATTGGGATGGCACCTTTTGCAGCTCTTTACGGTCGTAAGTGCCGTTCACCTTTATATTGGGACGAGGTAGGAGAGATGAAGACTATTGATCCGACTATCATGCCAGAACTTCTTGAGAAGATCGAGAATGTTCAGTTGATCAGGCAGAGAATGCTTACAGCGCAGAGTAGATTCAAGAGTTATGCTAATAAGCGTCGTCGAGACTTGGAGTTTGCAGTTGGAGATCGGGTTTTCTTGAGATTGTCTCCTCGAAAGGGGTTTGTTCGTTATGGTAAAGGTGGTAAGCTGAGTCCGAGATTTGTTGGGCTGTTTGAGATTACTGGCAGGGTTGGTAAGTTGGCATATCGGTTGGCTCTACCGGAAAACTTCTCTAATGTCCACGATGTGTTTCACGTGTCTAATTTGCGGAAATACAATCCGGATCCTTCTCATATTCTTGAGCCAGAGCCGTTACAGCTTCGTGAGAATTTGACTTATGACGAGCGTCCGATTCGTATTCTAGATCAGATGGACCGAGAGTTGAGGTCGAAGAGGATTCCGATGGTTAAGGTGTTGTGGAAGCATCACGGCATTGAGGAAGCTACGTGGGAGAGACGAGATCAGATGCAGCAGCAATACCCAGATCTTTTCCGTACATCAAGTAAGAATTTCGAGGACGAAATTTCTATAAGGGGGGGAGAATGTGAAACCCCACTTTCTTGCTTATCTCGTTTTACGTGCTTTACCTCGTTTTGCGTGCATATAACCTGTTTATGTGCTATAGGACCTAGAAAGTTATAATTTTGATTTCAATACTTCTAATACGTGCTAAATGTGCATTCATGAAATTTTCATCAAAAACGGAGTCAGAAAATTTATCGTCGATTTTCAGTGAATAGTGTTTTCGAAACACGTCCGCTATAATTTTGAAACTGGTCTTTTTAACCCTTCTAGACCTAGTCCACGGACTTTAATAGACCTGTGTTTGATGAAAACGGTTTTAAAATCGGCTTAAGAATTTATTAGGGTTTTTACACCGACTTTTGCGAAAATCGAGTTTTAAGCCGACTCGGGTGGAATTCTTTGAATGTAAAACTTCTTGTCACCTAAAAATAACTCACTTGAGATATCTTGGGGGTTGCATAATTAATTTTAACTTGGTGATCACTAAAATGCAATTAAAGACATTAAAAACACAAAAATACCTATTAAAATAACTTTGACTTTAATTAAAAAAATTGACCTTATAAGCTATTGTCACCTACACACACTCACACAACACAAAAACACCACCACACACACACACATTGCCGAGGGGTTGAGGGAGAAAAGAGAAGAAAGAAAACTCAAGCTTTTCAATCAATTTTTCAAAGAAAAACCTAGTTTTTGTCCGTGAAACTTCGCACCGACTTGGATTCTGCTTGTTGGGCACGCATTGCACGCATTCCTAGGCTTATATCGCATCTAAGGTGAGAGAAAAATTCTAGATCTCAAAATGTCATTTTTGTGTTTTTGCGTATAAATGAAGATTGAACCGTTAGAATTGAAATCTGATGTTAGATTATTGCTCCTTGCATGCTAGGGATCATTATATACTAATACTACGAGTTTCTGTCGGATATAGCATAATTTTTATTTTCCGGGTATTTAATTTTGATTAAAATGTTCAAAGTTGATTTAATTGAGTTGCGTTGCTCGAAATCGATTGCCGTCGATTTCTAAATACTTGATAATTACGTGTTAGTGCTGTTGTAATGCCGAATTTTCGATTACATTGTTTGTGTGGAAATCCGGAAAATCCAGCCATGACGTCATAGGGTTTTAGGGTTATCGGGCATGTTTTGGAGGTGTTATGGTGGATTTCCGAGAGGGCTAATGTAGTAGGTTGAATGGGTGAGTGATAGGAACTGATTTGGCAATGTTTGGATTAGTAGATTGTAAGTTATGAATTTTAGAAGTTAGGTTGTCATTCTTTAATTTCTTGAACGATGCCTTAGATGGTTGGGTAGTGTTCGAGTGATGAATGGTGAGTTGTTGTTGAGTAATTTAGAGTTTAATTATGAATATTATGCATGTCCGGTTAGATGGCCTACTTTGTCATCTAACTACGTTGTTTGATGTTTAATTTAATATTGATGATATATTGATGTTATATTGATGTTATTGATTGATTATTATTGAATGCGGGAATCGGGCACTCTTGTTGCTGATCTCCCAATTGATTGATCGATTTATGCTTGCATGATGATTGATGAATATGGAGCCTTGGTATGTGTGTGCCACCTCTCGGGCAGCGTCGGGCTGTCGGGTTGAAACCGGCATGACTGCCATAGGCTACCCCCAGCTCGCATGACGGAGATGTCATGGAGGGAAGGGGATAGTGAGGTACCTCGGGTGCGTGAGTAATGGGGAGTTATAAGAAGAACGGTTGAGATCGTGATGGCGTTTGAAGCTACACCAAATAGAGTATCCTTATTGAATGGTCATATAGTTATGTGATGATAGCTTTATTTATGTTATTATTGTTGTTGTGTGTTTACTTGCTCAAAGGACTAAATCCAAGGAGCGTAGTGAATACTGTCGAGATCTATCGGATCCTCACTGGGCTTATGTATATAAGCTCACTCTCTATTAATGCATGTTTCAGGTGTACTTTCACAAGATTACGGGTACGTGCCTCCTGAAGAGGAGAATGTGGAAAATGTGCCTTTTATGGATGAGTCATATGTTCCCGAGTCTTATCCATGACTTTATATTGTTAAATGTCTTGTATATTAGTTTAATAGACTTTATATGCTTTACGGTTCTTAATGTAATAGATATTGAAAAGATGATGAACCAAATGATGTTAACTTAGCGGTTTCCTTTTGTCTATGGTTAAATTGTAGTTGTGTCTCAACTTACTTTTGAAATGTATGATAAAGTTGAGGTATTGTATGTCATGTTGGAACGGAGGCGTATAACGAGGATGTTTTATTGTATAATATGGTTGTGTTGTATGTTGTTGTTTATATTGAGGAATTACGGGATGTATGATGTTTTATGAGGTTGGTTTAGAACCTCGGAAATCTGTTTACTGTCGTTATGCCGCCGAAATTCCGTTGCGTCCTGACTGATCGTAGGTGGGGTCGAGTTGGGGCGTGACATTTGCTACCTTACAGCCCAAGGACCCTGTCCCGGCTGAGAGCTAACTAACAAATCTTTGATACCACCTGTAATACCCCGATCCCTCACGAGACTAGAGTTCTAACCCAAATCCCGAGGTCACGGAAAATTAGGGAAAAAGGACATAGTTTTCTCCATTTTTAGGACATTCTAACACCCGTAATCAGAGGAATCGGCACACAGAATTTCCACAAGTAAACATAGGCCATTTATATTCCAACAGATAATGCTAGTTATCTGGTCTTAGCAAAATAGTTTGTAGAGTTCTAGTTTATGTAGCTAACAGCCTTAATGTCATCCAAGAAAATATTACAGACGGCTAGCCTAGGTGAGCTTTAGCTTAGTTACATATTTACATCTATCAAACATATACAAGGCACGCAGGCCTCAAAAGAATACATGTTAACTACCATATTTACAAGAACTTCCATCTATCACAGCACAAGTACTCAATGAGACTCCCGAGCCTCCTCCTCCGCCTCAGGAGGAACTGAACCTACCTCGCCATAAATGGTTAAAAGAGGAATGAGTATACCATATAAGTATACTCAATGAGGGAGTTTTGAAACCATTTATCTTTTGTACAATGCAATTAGTAGACATAAAGGTATAAAATAACTTGAGGCAGTTAGGTGGATAACCAACAAGTAGTACATATTTGAGAAAGACACTTGGAAAGTTAAATAACAACGTGGAATAGACAAGCAACTAACAATTTAATAACACATAATTAAAATGATACAGTTTCATTAGCCCTTATCACTCCAACTTTCCAGTCTTTGACCACGGACCACGAGCCACGAACTACGAACATCTTCAATGTGCCTGCATAAACCTCAAACACTCCAATGGGTGTACTCTGGATGTACCCCGAGATCCTACGACCCAATACCCTCTGGCAATCTCCGGACCAGGCGAGTGAGGGACTAGGGCACGAAGCTAGAGCAACCAACTCTGGCAAGCCCTCTGCCGCCCAGAGAGGCCCATCACATCCGCCCCTCGATAGGGTTGCGCAACCATTAAACAAACAACTCAAGATAACACATAAAGCATTTATTTACTATAACACATAAATGAGGACAACAAAGTAGGTTGTCCTCAAACACATAGTTTTAGAATTAGATAGCCATTAAAGAACTTCAATTAAACATATAACTTGATTGTTCATTCAAATAATTGGGCATTAACGAATAAACAGTAACTATTATGGAATGAATAAATCAGAACAGCAGTAATAGTCAACTATAGGCTATTTGGCTACTATCTGACTTTAGTAATTAGGTTAGCTAAGCCTTTAAACTAAAGTTCATTGAGTCCCTTCTTTATTTATACACATGAACATATGTTGTTGATTTAAGCTTTAGCACATGAGAAGATAAGGAAGCATAGTGTTCAATAACTAATAATAATTTAACTTAACTATTCAATAGTCACTGGCTATAATTGCATGATAATTACACTTAATCTAAACCACTAACTTAGGATAAACTTTTATCTAGAGTTACTTAAAACCACTCTACATAGTACATTTAGCATGTTATAATCATCATCTTTACATTAACTTCCGTTCTACCTAATTCTTCAAGCATGCAATATAAATTCTCAAAATAAGTTAGTACCACATGCTCAAATACTAGCTAAGGCAATAATTTATATAACACAAAGGGATTCAAATTAGCCCGTAGTTCTAGTATCCCATTCTTAATCAACTCGGATAGCTCAAATGATAACACTTATGGGAAGAAGACAGAAGTAACAATTAGTAACAATGGTATTTATTATCTACTACAAACTGCATATTAGTAACATTGTTAATTATAATATGAGATTATTCTTATGTTGATAGGATGATAATCTTTAACTAGGATCAGATAACTTACTCAGAACTTACGATCTAGCTAACTACTGTATTGAATAAGAACACATCCAGTTAAGTTCTACAGGCCAAAATAGATGAGTAACACGCTAATATCTAATCTTCATACTTTAACTAAATTAACCACTCCACTTTACTATCTCAGTCTTAAATACAAATTCCTACACTATACCTTTTCTATTAACCAGTTTAGCTTACACTTATATTAAACCTTATCTTTTATTTGCCAAAATAAGGGTTCAATACACATTTTAAAGTTAGAATACAAGTTTAATTAGTGAACACAACCTTATATAATAATCACAAAACAACTAGGGAACAAGTGGATAGGAAATAAAATAACAATCCGGTAGCTTTTAGCTACCAGTAATAGTTGTCCAGCACCAACGTAGGGACTGTCGGCGCTGGGCAGTTAGCTAAACCGAGCACCCCACACCCCAAAAATCCCCAATTAAACTTGTTTCTTACTAGGTTACGTTGCACAACATGAATTTATAGTTTGTAATTCAAATCAAGACCTAGGTAATGCATATAAGAAGTAGGATGACTCCTCTTAGACATTTTAACAAACACGTAAGCTCCAATTAACTTTAACTCATTACTTATTAGCTAATACAAATCTTTTAAGCTAAGCTAGGCAATTCAACTAAAAACAACCCTTATATCAACACACAATCTAAATATTAGTCAATTAAACATTTTGATTCACAAGGTTCATTTGCTTTCATTATCACCAACCATAATTAAGCATAAACAAGTAAATAGAATGCATAAAAACATGTTTCCCTCACTTGATTAGGCTGCTTCTAATCCGATTCTAGCCTTAGCCGACAGGTAGGGAGGCCTTGAGCCCTAGCCATTATTTTTTTTTTCCTTTTTATTCTCATCGACTGCCACAAATCTCCTTTGTTTTTTTTTTCTTCTTCCTTTGTTTCCTTCTCTGCCCGACGATATAGGATTGAATGGTGAGATTGATTTTATTTTTAGTGTATGGAAGTCATGTGTGGTGGTGAGAATTAGAGTGGGTGGGATATTTTGTGGGTTTGGTAAGTTTGTGTGGTCGTGTGTGTGTATAGTCTTCTTTTCACTCTTTTTTTTCTCTTCAACACATGTATAGATATATGTTAATATATATATATATATATATATATATTATTACTATTAGATAAGATATAATTAAATCAAGCCAAGCAAGGTTAACTCCTAAGGATTATTTCAAAATTACGCATATTAGCAAATTTAGCCCTATATGGCTAGCAATTTAATTAATAAACACAAGTCAACTAAATACAAGTAAGATAAAAGATATTCGCAAGTAATAAAAGTAATAGATTGTTTATTTCTCGTAAAACATCTAAAGATGGTTTAAACAAATTATTTGCTTATTCAGTTTCTGACCCCGGTTTTGCATTCAAACCAAAAGATAACCGATTAAAAAGCACCTAAGATAAATTTAAATAATAATATAATATATTAAGATAATTATCCCGAAGTCAATTAATCTTTAAATTAATTAAACACAATTAATGAAAATAATAATCTATCAATTATTCTATGTAAATCAATTAATTGTAACTCGGATATATCTAAAGGGTAAAATAATAACAATATAATCATTCTCAAATTCGGGACTTCACATTCAAGTAGTAATTCAAATTAATTGAAATGTTAATATAGTAAATTTTAGTAAAAAAATATATTAAGATAATTAAGTAGTTATTTTGAGCAAGTTGATTAAACATAATTAAAATGATTACAACAATGAAATAATAACTAATTATTTCTCATAAAGTAATTAGGTTCAATTTTAATAAATACACATAATGATAATAATAATGTAATCATTTCATGTAATTCTATTACTTTATTTAATAATTATAGATAATAATGATGAGTAAAGTTCCGGATCAGAGCTTCACCCTAAGAATAAATTAAATATAATTGAAGTAAAGTCTAATAATAAAAGAATAAAATAACCATTCTAAGCAAATCAAATAAGTAGAATTGAATGAATACGAAAAATTCCATGGCACATTTTCCAAAATGCAATTTAATAAAATAAATATGCAATTCTAATTAAATATATATATATATATGCTAGGTCTGGGCGTCACATATTAGGTATATCCGGAGTACCTATTAGAGTTTGGGATGCCAGCTTATCATGATTGGATCGTGCTCATGATTGAGATCGTGATCGAGATTGACAATGACATGGAATGATAAGGGTTATTGAATCGTAGCCTTTTAAAAGTGTGATTTTATTTATTATTTCATTGGTTGTCTTATTTTCTTATTGGTTTTATGACTTGTCTACTTGTATTGCACAAAAATGTTTTCGAACGACCCTTGGTTAGCTATCCCCTCTCTCACTGAGCATAGTGGTTTTGCTCACCCTTTTTATCTAATAATGTTTCAAGACAGGCAAAGATTAATCCTCAGTTGGCTATTGAGGAAGAGGAGAGATGATTGTGTTGCCTTGAGGTTGGAGTGCTTGCGTGATCTAAGGGTTGTGTGCAATGAATGTTAATGTTGAATGTTGTACCTATTTTGAGGTCTAATGCCCTTGTATATATATTTATTAATGAAGGGATTGTAATGTTAAAGTCTAGTAGTAGGTTGTAATAACTTTCTTAATGCTTTAGTGGTTTGCTAAATAGTTTAGTAGTATGCATGCTATGGATTGTTTAAGTAAAAATAAAGCGTAGACTCCTTAATGAACCTGAGATGGAAGGTCAAATGAATATAGAATGCTTGTATATAGTTGTGTATTGTTGTATTGTGTGATTTCTTCTGAGTGCAAGTGTTTGGATAGTCCACGGTACAGAGGAGACTCTGTCCGTTTGTCGGGTCCAACTTGACCTTTAGCGTAGGGTTGGGTCGGGGCGTAACATCGACCATAGTCGTGTTCATCATGCAATCCCCTTATCTAAAATGCATTATCTCCTTTAATATGATATGCATATAAAAACCACTTACATGCATTTCTTTCACACTTAGCCCTTATTCTCTGCTTGTCATTTTTCTCAAACTTAACTTCCCTGCAATGTTTAATTCCATGTGATCGAATAGCCTACCTAAGTTCTTTTGCATTAGTGGACATCATTCCTAAATAAAACTTAGGCTAATTCATATCCACATTAGGTTGAAATCTCTTGAATTTGGCATTTTTTGGTGTACTTTTATCCTTATCACTCGATGATTCCAAGCTACTTAAACTATCTTCAGAATTAATGTCTAACGATGAGTTATCTCTCAATGGTATATCCTGCCCATATTCTGCAGCAAATGACTGACTTTCTTCTTCATGAACACCATCTTCTTTACTCTTCAGAAACTTCTCAATGTCATTAACATTCTGATCTATGTTTTGCAAATACAATTCATCATCATCCTCACTTATACAATACTCATCATCAGGAAAACTTGAACCATCACTATCATTGTTGTCTTCACAATCTGTCTCAACCACTTATGTCATCTTCATTTTACCTTTCTCTCTTAGCCTTTTTTTTCCTCTCCTTCTCAACATGTTCCTTGACCACTTCTGTCATATTCATTTTACCTTTCTCCCTTAGTCTTTCTTTACTCTCCTTCTCAACATGAACCTCAACCAGTTCTATAATCTTCATTTTACCTTTCTTACAATCATTAATTTTATCAGTCACATTACCTAATCTACTAAGAGCTTTCTTAGTTCTGCCCCTTTTTTTGGATTTTCTGGGCAATCCAAAGGTATAAAACTCATGTATGGCTCTTGACTAACCTTTATATGCTCATCTTCATCATTACACTCAGTTTCCTTCAAGGACCCAACAATATACAACTCTATCAACTTTGATTCACTTCCTAACATGCACAAATCTAATATATCATGGACAGTACTTATTAGTTTCAATCCCTTATCCATATCCACTCCAGATTTTCTATAATACAAGCTAATAGAATTATCGTGTCCTAATTCAACAGCCATCTTCACTAACATTTGCATTGTCATGTACTCATATCGGAAATTTTCTTTAAATATAATATTTGTAATGCCCCGAACCCAACCCCACGCTAATAGTCAGGCTCGGACCCGTCACTCGGACAGAGTCTCCTCTGTACCAAGGACAAAACTGATACCTGTAAACATTCATTCAAAACATCTGAACTAAAAGCAACAACTTATCAACAATAACTCCAAAGCCAAAACACAATCACAAGGCCATCCGAGCCTTGGAGCAACAATATTCTACTAAAGCACACGAGCATGCGAGATAAGTTGGTTTTAGTCATAAGTAATTAAATACAATAAAATTCTAAGTTCCACATGAAGATTAACAAACACTCCAAGCATGCAAGGGAAAATTAAAGTCTAGAATTCATTATTACAATCCAACAACTTTCTTTAACATCCTAGTACACATCTACTAGACATATATATATACATGACTCCAAAGTCTCAAATACATTAATAACAAGAACTCCACGCAAGAAGCACATAAAATCCACCTCAGCACACAAGATCACGGATTCTGATCTACTTGAACTTCTTCTTCTTCTCCTACTTCTAACAGCTGGGGATTCACCTCAGCTTCTCCTGAAACATTTCAAATGAGGAGCGAGAAACAAAGTTGCCCAGCGAGGGAGGTGATGCAGCATGCCAACATGCAATATGATATGCAACACAAGTAAACATATATACAAGCCACATAAACTAACAAGACAATAAGTCAAACTATTAATCACTTTAAAAAGGATACGGTTCCATTTCCAAGACTTCATCCACGAGCCACGATCCACGAGCATCACGAATATGCCGGCAAACCCCAAACACCACAATTGGGATACTCCGGATGTATCCCGATCCTACGACCCTTTCTCCCGAGGTAGGTCCATGCCCAGCAGGTGAACCACGCCTCTGGGGTAGTGGAGTATGCCTCAGCGAGAAAGGGAATAGGCACCATGGTAGTCGAGGAAGCACGGCAAGCCCGATGCCGCCCGTGTTTCTCGACGCTACCATGTCCGATATAGGTTGCGCAACCCAATACAAGTCACAAACAATCAATATATCACATAACACGTAAGAGGGACGACAAAGTAGGCCGCCCTCACATATATGCACGATAAAAGTTCATATATGCACGATATTAACTAATAGATGCCAAAAGAAGCAATCAACACAATTAATTCCAATAATCTACTCAAATAACTTAAATACATCCTAAATATTCAAGGCAAGGCATTACTAACACACAACAAGTTCCAATTGCAACTAAAAAGGCTAAAAAACTACTTTTTCCCTTTCTTTAACCGAGCTTTCTTTCTCCTAAGCATGGTTCGAGATTCCCAATCATACCCTAGTCTTTCTATATTCCTAATTAAGCTCAAAGGTACCCTTTAAAGTCACTAAAACTCATTTTTGAAGCAAAAGTTCGGGAAGGCCCCAAACGGGTTTGAACTATAGCCATACTAACCGAACCCTAATTTCGCGAAACGAAAGCACCAAAGGTGCTTCCTTAGCTCAAGGATACCCAATCGATGCCCAAATTTTCCCGGATTGCTTAACGTATAAAACCCCCTTTTTAAAGTAAGCTTATTATGCAATTAAGTTCAAATTCGAGTGTTTCAACCTAACGTGGCTTTTCAACTAACTTCCCTAAGGTCTAGAGCACCTAATTGAGGCATCAATTCAAGCCAATTTGCAAATTTTCTCAAAACCCTAGTTCTAAGCACTATTCATCATCTCTTTGATCACATTCAATATTCAACCATTAACTATGTTATCAAACCTCAAAAATTAGCTCTAGAGACATTAAATAACTCATAGGAAGCATTCATAACAAGTTATATAGCTATAATTGACAAATCAATAAAATTGAACATATGCACATAAACTTTAAAATCAAGAAAATGAGACTCCCTCACAATTTTTGAAGATGAAGAAGGTTGTTGAAGGTCCTAAGTTGCTCAAAATCCTCCCAAGATCAATCTAAGAGCCCAAAGTGCAAGATTGAAGAAGCAAAATTTCTCCTTTTTCCTCCTTGAAGTGGACGGCCAAATGGGGACATGGATGGAATTTTTGCAAATGTTTTTATGAGCTAATATGTTATGTGGCTTTTAATTTGATGAGTTAGTTGTTTTATATGTTGTTTATAATTAATATTCTAAGCTATGTAGTCTCAAATATTGATCAATTAAGGCTAATTGCAATTACAAATGCTTTTTAATTAATAACTAGCACTATTCTAACGTAACACTATTCAAAGCTCACGGAAAATATTTTTCAAACGCATACTCCTAAGCTCGGAACTTCAAAACAAAAATTTCTTGGTTCCTTTTAAATGTCGAGTGACCTAGGAAAAATTTAAAATCAAGCTTTCGAAACAGTCGAAAATATTATGAATAGTAACCCACAACAAAACAATTAAACAAGAAAAATGATGCACGTAGAAATGCGCACATAAGTATGCAACGATTATAATAAATTTAGGGTGAAATTCTCGGGTGTCACACCCTCTCCCCCTTAAACTAATTGCGTCCTCGCAATTCTTACATGATTCGGCAAAGAGCTCCGGATACTTCTCTCTGATCTGATCTTCTCGCTCCCAAGTGGCATCCTCAACCCCATGATGATCCCAGAGAACTTTTACCATAGGACTATTTTTAGTCCTAAGTTCCTGAATCTTTCGGTCAACCACTCGAAGAGGTTTCTCAACATAAGCTAAAGACTCATCAATCTCCAACGGCTCCAGCTCAATGATATGCGACGGATCAGGATTATACTTTCTCAGCAGTGATACATGAAAAACATCATGAATCCGACCCAAACTCAGAGGTAAGGCCAATCTGTAAGCTAAATCCCCAACTTTCTCAGTGATCTCAAATGGTCCCACGTATCTAGGACTAAGTTTACCTCCTTTGCCGTGCCGAATCAAACCTTTTCGCGGAGAGACTTTCAAGAAAACATGATCACCCTTAGAAAATACTAAGTCCCATTGACGTCTATCGGCATAATTTTTCTGCCGACTCTGAGCTGTAAGCATCCTTTTCTTTATAAGTCTCACATTATCCACCATTTTAATCATCTCCGGAAGAATAGAGGGATCAACTGTTTTCATCTCACCTACCTCATCCCAATACAACGGAGACCGACATTTTCGCCCATAAAGTGCCTCGTAGGGTGCTATGCCAATAGTGGCCTGATAACTGTTATTGTAAGCAAACTCTGCTAAAGGCAGATATTTCTCCCAATTCTTGCCAAAATCCAGAACACAGGCTCTCAACATATCTTCCAGTATCCTGATAGTCCTCTCTGACTGGCCATCCGTCTGCGGGTGATATGCAGTACTAAAACTCAAATTAGTCCCCAAAGCCTTTTGTAGTTTCTGCCAGAACTGTGATGTAAACCTGGGATCCCTGTCTGACACTATCTGGGATGGAACTCCATGCAGTCTCACAATATTTTCAACATAAAGCTCGGCCAATTTATCGAGAGAATCTGTTTTCTTTGTAGCAATAAAATGTGAACTATTCGTCAACCTGTCTACTACAACCCACACCGAATCATTACCTCGTGGTGATCTCGGTAAATCCGACACAAGATCCATAGTAACCTGATCCCATTTCCGAACTGGAATCTCCAACAGCTGCAACAATCCTGCTGGCCTCTGATGCTCTGCCTTAACTTTCTGACAAGTCAAACATTTAGCTACATACTCAGCTATCTCTCTCTTCATGTTGTTCCACCAGAAATTCTGTTTCAAATCTCTATACATTTTTGTGCTTCCATGATGAATTGTATATTTAGAAGCATGAGCCTCAGCAAGAATCTCATCTTTCACAATCGAATTACTAGGAATGCAAATTCTGTTCCTGTACCTGAGAAGCCCATCATCATGCATCTTAAAGTCGGACTCTCCCCCTTTTGACTTCTCTAAAAGCTTCAATAGCTGAGAATCTGATTGTTGCGCTTCTCTGATTCTAGATAGCAATAAAGATTTGATTTGTAAACTAGCAAATTGAATACCTGATCTAGAAGCTTTCGGTTTCCATAAGCACAGTTCTTCCACAATCTCCCAATCCTTGATTATCAAACTAGACACAGAAGCTTTCCGGCTCAATGCATCTGCAACAGTATTAGCTTTTCCCGGCAGATAGCTAATGGTACAGTTATAATCATTTAACAGTTCTAGCCAACGCCTTTGCCTCATATTCAAATCTTTTTGAGAAAACAAATATTTCAAGCTTTTATGGTCAGTAAATATTTCAAATTTGTTGCCCCACAAATAATGCCGCCATTTCTTCAAAGCAAAGACAACAGCTGCAAGCTCCAAATCATGTGTAGGATAATTGAGTTCATATGGTTTCAATTTCCTAGAGGCATATGCTATGACTTTACCATTTTGCATCAAAACACAACCTAACCCTTCTTTCGAAGCGTCACTATAAATCACCAAGTTCTCGGTTCCCTCAGGCAAGGCAAGGATAGGTGCAGTGGTAAGTCGCTTTTTCAACTCCTAGAAACTAGCTTCACATTTATCATCCCAATTAAACACAGTTTTCTTCTGAGTTAAAGTAGTCAAAGGTCCTGCAATCTTTGAAAAATCTTTAACAAATCGCCTATAATAGCCCGCTAATCCCAAGAAACTACGGACTTCCGTGACAGTTTCAGGTCTCTTCCACGACATAACTACATCAATTTTAGCAGGATCAACGGATATTCCCTCCTGGGAAATGATATGACCTAAAAAGGCAACCTGTTTCAACCAGAATTCGCATTTGCTAAATTTGGCAAACAACTTGTGTTCTTGCAGGGTTTTAAGTACAATCCTCAAATGCTCTTCATGCTCTGACTCAGATTTAGAGTATACTAATATGTCATCAATAAAAATCACCACAAATTGATCAAGATAGGGTCGAAATACTCTCTGCATCAAATCCATAAAAGCGGCTGGAGCATTTGTCAACCCGAATGGTAAAACAACAAACTCATAATGGCCATACCTAGTTCTAAATGCAGTCTTAGGTACATCCTCTTTCCTGATCCTCAACTGATAATAACCCTGCCTCAAATCAAATTTTGAAAACACAACAGCACCCTGTAGCTGATCAAACAACTCCTCAATTAAAGGCAAAGGATATTTGTTTTTCACCGTTACCTGATTCAGACCCCGATAATCTATACACAAACGCAGAGTACCGTCTTTCTTTTTCACAAATAACACGGGAGCACCCCACGGTGACGAACTAGGCTGAATAAAACCTTTCTCAAGCAAACCCTGAAGCTGAATTTTTAACTCTTGTAACTCAGGGGGAGACATTCTATACGGGGTTCTCGAGATAGGATTAGTTCCCGGCAACAGGTCAATCACAAATTCAATCTCCCTATCAGGTGGTAACCCAGGCAACTCTTCAGGGAAAACCCCCGGAAACTCTTTTATAACAGGTACTTCATTCAATTTCAATTTATCTCCAGGCTGATTAATTAAATAAGCTAAATATGCATCATAGCCTTTACTCAACATTTTAGTAGCTTTAATGGATGATATAATACGAGTCCCAGTAGACTTTCGACTCCCAGTTACTTTAATAACAGGTTGGTTAGGTACTTCTAAAGTCAAAACTTTCCTCCTACAGTCCAAACATGCATAATATCGCCCCAACCAATTCATCCCTAAGATAACCTCAAAGTCTCGAAATGGCATGATAATCAAATCAATAGGATACATGCAACCCTTAATGCAAATATTACAATCCTTACATACAGACTCCGTAACAAATTTAGTTCCCATAGGATTACCCACTTCAATCACATACGGCAGTTTATCAACTTTTAATGTAGCAGACTGTGCACATGCAGGTGTAATGAATGAATGTGTAGCCCCGGTATCTATCAAAACTACTACCGGCTGACTATTAATAAGAAAAGTACCTTCCACCACCACTGTAGTCTCTGGAAGCTCCTCCTGGTCAAGTGCAAATACCCGTGCCTGACCTCGTGGTACAGTAGCTGCTCCTGAAGCTCTAGTCTGGGCACCCTGGCCTGAAGTCTGACCCTGACCAACTTTAAACTTGGGACAATCCCTAACTCTGTGCTGATCACTGCCACAACCTATGCAACGACCCAGTTTCCTCCAACACTCAGCCTCTGTGTGACCCTTACGGTTGCAATGAGTACACTGGAGATTCTTCCTAGCAGCAGTTCCTCATGTAGGGGCCCTATAAGTAGATGTGGCAGAACTACCCTGCTGAGATCTAGCAGTCACTGGTCGGGTCTGTGACTGTCCCTGTGGCTGGCTCTGAGCTAGTCTCGGCTGTGACTGCACCTAAACTGGTCCTGGATAGCTCTGAGTCTGTCTAGGCTGCTGAGTCTGAACAGGCTGTTGATACTGCCTCTGATAACTCTGACTCTGAGACTGAAACTGACGTTTGCTTGACTGACTAGACTGAGCTAACACATCTGCCTTACGTTTCTCATATCTCGATGCAGCCCGAACTACTGCAGCATAGTTTGGATAATCTTGCGAAGACAAGTTAAGCATGATGTCACTCCTCAACCCTGTAATAAATCTCTGAATTTTCACATCCTCCGGCTGAACTAAAGCTGGCACATATCGAGATAGTCTCGTAAAGGTAGCCTCATACTGGTCTACAGTCATGTTCCCCTGTTTCAAAGCTATAAACTCATCCTGATGCCTCTCACGGGCTACAACCGATACATATTTATCTCGAAACTCACGAACAAAATCAGCCCATACATGCTGAACCCTCTCAGCATCCCATTTTTCTCTAATAGTGCGCCACCAAGCCTCGGCATCACCCTCCATTAAAAATGCAGCACAGGTGATCTTTCTTTCATCGTCACACTCAAGTATCGCAGCAACTTTCTCGAATTTTCTCAGCCACAACTCTGCTTTCATATCATCAGGCTCACCATAAAAACTATAGGCTCCGTGATGCAGGAATTTATCAAATAAGTTACCTCCTGCAGTACCACTGCCCTCTGCTCTGGCAGTCTGATTGTCACGCCCCAACTCGACCCCTCCTACGATCAGTCAGGACGCAACGGAGTTATGGCAGCATAACGACAGTAACATGAACATCAGGGCTCTAAACCAACCCTTAATAACAACATACATCAAACTCCACAAATCACCAACCAATTCCACAATCAAATTAACAACATACAACGCAACCATTTCATACATTAAACATTCTTTCATCAACTCATTCATAGTTATGCGCCTCCGTTCCAACATAATACATAGGCTATACATACATATCAAAATAGATTATAAACAAACTTAGCAACCTAGATCATAACAAAATAAAGATTACTAAGTTAGCATCATTTAGTTCATTATCTTACTACAACTTATACATCATAAATTACAAGGAAAATAAAAGACAACTAGGTTAATATACAAGATAATAGAGTATACAACATCTCAAGCATCAAGGACAAGACTCTGGCACATAGGACTCGTCCACGTAAGGCACGTTTTCCACATTCTCCTCTTCAGGAGGCACGTACCCGTAATCCTGTAAAAGTACACCTGTATGCATGCAATAATAGAGAGTGAGCTTATATAAAATAAGCCCAGTGAGGATCCGATAGATCTCGAGCAAGGTCTACTAAACTCCTTGGAATAATCCTTTGAGTCAGTAAACTCACAATAACAATTAAATAATACTATCATCACATAACTATATGACCATTCAATAAAGGATACTCTCTCTAGTTGGTGTAGCTCCAAACGCCATCACGATCTCAACCATTCTTCTTGTAACTCCCCATTACTCACGCACCCGGGGTACCCCCAATAACCTCGCCCTCCATGACACCTCCGTCATGCGAGCTGGAGGCGATCTCTGATAGTCATGCCGTTATCAACCCGACAGCCCGATGCTGCCCGAGAGGTGGCACACACATACCAGAGACCCAGCAATAATAATAAACATCAATCATCAATATTCCGAGAGATCAGCAACAAAAGTGCCCGATTCCCGTACTCAATAATCAATCAATAAAACATCAATATAATATCAATATAACATCAATATAACATTAAACAGCAAACAACTAAGTTAGATGACAAAGTAGGCCATCTAACCGAACATGCATTAAACACACAATCAAACTCTAATTTACCCATCAACAACTCACAATTCAATCACTCAACACCACCCAACCATCTAAAGGCATCGTTCAAGAAATTAAAGAATGACAACCTAAACTTCTAAAATTCATAACTTACAATCTACTAATCCAAACATTGCCAAATCAGTTTCTATCGCTCACCCATTCAACCTACTACATTAACCCTCTCGGAAATCCACCATAACACCTCCAAATCATGCCCGATAGCCCTAAAACTCTAGGATGTCTTGGCTGGATTTTTCGGGTTTTCACACAAACAATGTAATCAAAAATTCGGCATTACAACAGCGCTAACACGTAATTATCAAGTATTTAGAAATCGACGGCAATCGATTTCGATCAACACAACTCATTTAATTCAACTTTGAACATTTTAATCAAAATTAAATACCCGGAAAATAAAAATTATGCTACATCCGACAGAAATTCGTAGTATTGGTATATAACGATCCCTAGCATGCATGGAGCAATAATCTAACATCAGATTAACATTCTAACGGTTCAATAATTAATTATACGCAAAAACATAAAAATGACATTTTGAGATCTAGAATTTTTCTCTCACCTTTGATCCGAAGTAAAGCTAGGAATGCGTGCAACAGGTGCCCAACAAGCGGAATCTAGCTCGGTTTGAAAAGATTCGGACTTTAAATGAGTTTTCTAAGGCAAAATTGCTTTGTAAAATAAGTTGAAAAAACTCTCAAAATGCCAAGAAACTCACGGCTGCAATGTATGTGTTTTTGTGGTGTTTGCTTTGTTTTTAGTGTGTGTAGAGATTTATATGCATAAGTCAACAAAATGGAAAAAGTCAAAGTTGAAACTTTAGTGTTTTTTTGTATTTTCTTGACTTTAAATGCATTTTATTGATCACCAAAGTTCAAAACAATTATTCAACACTCAAGATAGCTCAAGTAAATTATTTTTAGGTGACAAGAAGTTTTACAATTAAACAATTTCACCCGAGTCGGCTTAAAACTCAATTTTCGCAAAAGTCGGTGTAAAAACCCTAATAAATTCTTAAGCCGATTTTAAAACCGTTTTCATCAAACACAGGTCTATTAAAGTCCGTGGAATAGGTCTAGAAGGGTTAAAAAGACCAGTTTCAAAATTTTAGCGGACGTGTTTCAAAAATACTATTCACTAAAAATCGACGATAAAATTTCTGACTCCGTTTTTTATGAAAATTTCATGAATGCACATTTAGCACGTATTAGGAGTATTGATATCAAAATTATAACATTCTAGGTCATATAACACATAAACAGGTCAAATGCACGTAAAACGAGATAAAACACGTAAATCGAGTTAAAGCAGAAAAGTGGGGTTTCACATTCTCCCCTCCTTAAAACAATTGCGTCCGCGCAATTCTCGAACTGACAGACAATTAAATCCTCAATCGTTACACTTAATAATACTTCTCTTAGTTCTTATTTATCTCCTAGGATGACACCTAACCAAAGACCTCAAAAGAACAACCTCTATTGACTGCAAGTTGATGATCATAATTCCAAGACAATCTTCAATTCATAATTCTCTCCCACCTAATATCATATTGCATATGAAATAAATCGCAACTCCAAAGTCTTAGCATGACACCACTAATTATCAATCATCCCCTACTACACAAAAGAGCTCTATGAACACCCCGAGGGTTTTAAAAACTCAATCACGATAACATGAATTATTACTGATCAAGGAAATATCTCAAAAGTGACATTGGTCAGAATATGGCTCTTATGACATTTACGAGGAATTAAGAATATGGAAAGTCATATTTGAGCCAACAATCAAGGGAGCAAGAGGTCAAACAAGTTAGAGAATCAAGAGGCTAATAGTTTAATAAAAAAGCATGATAACTAAGATAAGAAATGTCTCAGCACCTTTTAGTTAAATAAGTACGAACAAAGGATGATGACGAGTCAAAACAGTACTGAGTATGTTGAACAAAAATTCCTGAACAAGTAGATATTTCAATTCTCGATGATTGTTCAAGGAACCAACAAGTAAGTTGTACTTGAGGTGAAATAAAATTAAGAGATAAGAGATGATTAATTCAATAGAAAATATGAGTGTCAAGATAATGAGTATCTCAGCACGCAATAACCAAAGAAGTATTAATAAGAAGGACAATGCCGAGTATATTGAATGAGCAATTACAAGCAAAGTAATGACTCAAGATTTAATAATAAAACAATAGGATTAACAAGGATCAACAAGAATGACAATGATGTACTTAGGTAGGGAGTACATCAAGCAAGTGAAATTCGAATAAGTAAAATGGTATACCCACAGAGAGATTACTTTCAAATGAATAGTAATAGGATGAAATAAAATACTGAAACGAATGGCTGGAGATATAGAATGAAATATAGAAGTCTCAAACCTTAACTCCAATAAGCGACATTGCTATAAGAAGCAAATATGAATGTTAAGAATGGAAACAATGTCAAATGAGTATAGGATCCATTAATCCAATAAGCAAAACTTTCAAGAAACAATTGATATGCTAGAAAAGTGTACCTCTCTCTCAAATAAGTAAGAATAGAGTAAAAGATAATAATAAGACTGATAGAATTATGAAGCACAAGAAGGGTGTCCCACCTACACATTTGAACACCAACAAGTCAAATCCTATAATCTATCTTCCTCCAAATCAAGACACTAAGGAGACCTAGAGAACCTAAGGAGTCATAACAATCACCAAACAAGATAAATCACTCCAAAATTTTACATTTCGTACCAGACCAATCACTAAACAAGATAATTCACCGATTACCCAACAAGATTAACTAATGAAGACTCCAAAATCTGATAACACAATACAGATTCATACTAACCCATTATAACACAAGAGAATCCTCAATCAACAATTTAGAAAGTCATACCACCTAGAACTCAAAAGCTTGATGTAGGTAAGTAAATGTTCAGCCACCGAAATGCATTCTTATTTCCTCAAATAATTCTATCTCCCAACAATTACATCTTCAATTAAAGTAACTTTAGTCAGGAATCACTCCAATTGTTTCCAAGGTTTAAAGATCAAAACTCCAAAATACCCATTAATAATATAGCAATCCCAAATAGTAGACATATTCACATGTTATACCACACTTCATTCCATTCACAAATATACATCACTAATTCCTCAAATAAATTCATTCTAAAATAACATCAAGAAAGTATAATCTGAGTTGAGACTCCAAAAGTGTCTAATCACAACCTCACAGAAACCTCAACTTATGATTCATCTTCAAGTAATAATAAGTTAAACATGGCAACAAAAGTAATTATAATCATCAAGATACGTTGCTATTTCCTCGAACAACTTCATTCTCGCTAAAGGAACATCAAGATCAATCCACTAAGCCGAAACTAAAATCCATAAACATAACAATTAAAATCTAACTGATAAACTTCTAGAATAATAATAATTCAAAATCATGGCCTACCACTATTTCCGAAAACTCTTGCAGTCACCCTAGACATTAAAAGGTCACTCACGAGTTAAAACATGTATGCAACTATATCATATGAAAGACAAGTACAACGTAATGCGCAATTATCATACAATGCAACATTATCACATAACACACAATTCAACATATAAGAAGCCAACATCACATAAACAGGTTATATCACAGAAGTAAGTTATAAACAATTAAAGTCACATAAGCAACAAACTTCACATAAGACAAGTTGATCACGTAACTCACATTGGTCACTTAAAGTACATTGAGCACCTAAAGCACGTTGTTTCACATAAGCTAGTTATAAACAATTAAAAGCACATAAACAACTAACTTCACACAAGGCACAAAATCACATAAAACACAATTGTCACATAATACACATTAATCACATAATGCACATTAATTATAACACATTGAGTACGTATAACACGTTATCACATAAAACATATTGACCACATTAGTTCACTTAACACACAAGGCATATTTGTCACATAGAATGTTAGACACATAAGTAAATTAATCACATAAACATATTAACATATGTTTCACTTTTCTTTCACTTAATACATACTTGCATGCTTAGACCACTACCCACATTCCGAGGATACCCCGGCTGACAGCTAACATGCGCTCTGATACCACTTAAATGTCACGCCCCAACTCGACCCCTCCTACGATCAGTCAGGACGCAACGGAGTTATGGCAGCATAACGACAGTAACATGAACATCAGGGCTCTAAACCAACCCTTAATAACAACATACATCAAACTCCACAAATCACCAACCAATTCCACAATCAAATTAACAACATACAACGCAACCATTTCATACATTAAACATTCTTTCATCAACTCATTCATAGTTATGCGCCTCCGTTCCAACATAATACATAGGCTATACATACATATCAAAATAGATTATAAACAAACTTAGCAACCTAGATCATAACAAAATAAAGATTACTAAATTAGCATCATTTAGTTCATTATCTTACTACAACTTATACATCATAAATTACAAGGAAAATAAAAGACAACTAGGTTAATATACAAGATAATAGAGTATACAACATCTCAAGCATCAAGGACAAGACTCTGGCACATAGGACTCGTCCACGTAAGGCACGTTTTCCACATTCTCCTCTTCAGGAGGCACGTACCCGTAATCCTGTAAAAGTACACCTGTATGCATGCAATAATAGAGAGTGAGCTTATATAAAATAAGCCCAGTGAGGATCCGATAGATCTCGAGCAAGGTCTACTAAACTCCTTGGAATAATCCTTTGAGTCAGTAAACTCACAATAACAATTAAATAATACTATCATCACATAACTATATGACCATTCAATAAAGGATACTCTCTCTAGTTGGTGTAGCTCCAAACGCCATCACGATCTCAACCATTCTTCTTGTAACTCCCCATTACTCACGCACCCGGGGTACCCCCAATAACCTCGCCCTTCATGACACCTCCGTCATGCGAGCTGGAGGCGATCTCTGATAGTCATGCCGTTATCAACCCGACAGCCCGATGCTGCCCGAGAGGTGGCACACACATACCAGAGACC
The DNA here is from genome assembly GCA_037974665.1 of Ehretia macrophylla. Lineage (NCBI taxonomy): Eukaryota > Viridiplantae > Streptophyta > Magnoliopsida > Boraginales > Ehretiaceae > Ehretia > Ehretia macrophylla. The sequence goes on from CM075779.1 coordinate 74,319,737, forward strand.
CAGCAATAATAATAAACATCAATCATCAATATTCCGAGAGATCAGCAACAAAAGTGCCCGATTCCCGTACTCAATAATCAATCAATAAAACATCAATATAATATCAATATAACATCAATATAACATTAAACAGCAAACAACTAAGTTAGATGACAAAGTAGGCCATCTAACCGAACATGCATTAAACACACAATCAAACTCTAATTTACCCATCAACAACTCACAATTCAATCACTCAACACCACCCAACCATCTAAAGGCATCGTTCAAGAAATTAAAGAATGACAACCTAAACTTCTAAAATTCATAACTTACAATCTACTAATCCAAACATTGCCAAATCAGTTTCTATCGCTCACCCATTCAACCTACTACATTAACCCTCTCGGAAATCCACCATAACACCTCCAAATCATGCCCGATAGCCCTAAAACTCTAGGATGTCTTGGCTGGATTTTTCGGGTTTTCACACAAACAATGTAATCAAAAATTCGGCATTACAACAGCGCTAACACGTAATTATCAAGTATTTAGAAATCGACGGCAATCGATTTCGATCAACACAACTCATTTAATTCAACTTTGAACATTTTAATCAAAATTAAATACCCGGAAAATAAAAATTATGCTACATCCGACAGAAATTCGTAGTATTGGTATATAACGATCCCTAGCATGCATGGAGCAATAATCTAACATCAGATTAACATTCTAACGGTTCAATAATTAATTATACGCAAAAACATAAAAATGACATTTTGAGATCTAGAATTTTTCTCTCACCTTTGATCCGAAGTAAAGCTAGGAATGCGTGCAACAGGTGCCCAACAAGCGGAATCTAGCTCGGTTTGAAAAGATTCGGACTTTAAATGAGTTTTCTAAGGCAAAATTGCTTTGTAAAATAAGTTGAAAAAACTCTCAAAATGCCAAGAAACTCACGGCTGCAATGTATGTGTTTTTGTGGTGTTTGCTTTGTTTTTAGTGTGTGTAGAGATTTATATGCATAAGTCAACAAAATGGAAAAAGTCAAAGTTGAAACTTTAGTGTTTTTTTGTATTTTCTTGACTTTAAATGCATTTTATTGATCACCAAAGTTCAAAACAATTATTCAACACTCAAGATAGCTCAAGTAAATTATTTTTAGGTGACAAGAAGTTTTACAATTAAACAATTTCACCCGAGTCGGCTTAAAACTCAATTTTCGCAAAAGTCGGTGTAAAAACCCTAATAAATTCTTAAGCCGATTTTAAAACCGTTTTCATCAAACACAGGTCTATTAAAGTCCGTGGAATAGGTCTAGAAGGGTTAAAAAGACCAGTTTCAAAATTTTAGCGGACGTGTTTCAAAAATACTATTCACTAAAAATCGACGATAAAATTTCTGACTCCGTTTTTTATGAAAATTTCATGAATGCACATTTAGCACGTATTAGGAGTATTGATATCAAAATTATAACATTCTAGGTCATATAACACATAAACAGGTCAAATGCACGTAAAACGAGATAAAACACGTAAATCGAGTTAAAGCAGAAAAGTGGGGTTTCACACTGATTACCTCTTCCGGCACCTGCTGTACCCTGCTGAACCATAAACTGTGCTATGGTATTCATCGCAGTAGCCATAGTAGCTAAAATCTGGGCAGTTGTCACGCCCCAACTCGACCCCTCCTACGATCAGTCAGGACGCAACGGAATTTCGGCAGTATAACGACAGTAAATAAGATACCGAGGTTCTAAACCAACCTCATTAAACATCATACATCTAGCAACTCCTCAATTCAAACAACAACATACAACACAACCATATTATACAATAAACCATCCTCGTTATACGCCTCCGTTCCAACATAACATACAATACCTCAACCTTATCATACATTTCAAAATAAGTTGAGACACAACTACAACATAACCATAGACAAAAGAAAACCACTAATTTAACATCGTTTGGATCATCATCTTTCAACATCTATTACAATAAGAACCACAAAGCATATAAAAGTCTATTAAGCTAATATACATGACATTAAACAACATATAATCATGGATAAGACTCGGGAACATATGACTCGTCCACGTAAGGCACATTTTCCTCCTCAGGAGGCACGTACCCGTAATCCGGCTCTGCAACACCTGTAAGCATGCAATAATAGAGAGTGAGCTTATATACATAAGCCCAGTGAGGATCCGATAGATCTCGACAGTATTCACTACGCTCCTTGGATTTAGTCCTTTGACCAAGTAAACACACAACAACAATAAATAATGCTATCATCACATAACTATATAACCAATCAATAAAGGATACTCTATTTGGTGTAGCTCCAAACGCCATCACGATCTCAACCGTTCTTCTTATAACTCCCCATTACTCACGCACCCGAGGTACCTCACTAGCCCCTCCCTCCATGACACCTCCGTCATGCAAGCTGGGGGTAGCCTATGGCAGTCATGCCGTTATCAACCCGACAGCCCGACGCTGCCCGAGAGGTGGCACACACATACCAAGACTCCATATTCATCAATCATCAATCAATCATCAATCAATCAATTGGGAGATCAGCAACAAAAGTGCCCGATTCCCGAACTCAATAATAATCAATCAATAACATCAATATTAAATTAAACAACAAATAACGTAGTTAGATGACAAAGTACGCCATCTAACCGGACATGCATAATATACATAATTAAACTCTAAATTACTCATCAACAACTCACCATTCATCACTCGAACACTACCCAACCATCTAAAGGCATCGTTCAAGAAATTAAAGAATGACAACCTAAACTTCTAAAATTCATAACTTACAATCTACTAATCCAAACATTGCCAAATCAGTTCCTATCACTCACCCATTCAACCTACTACATTAGCCCTCTCGGAAATCCACCATAACACCTCCAAATCATGCCCGATAACCCTAAAACCCTAGGATGTCTTGGCTGGATTTTTCGGATTTTCACACGAACAATGTAATCGAAAATTCGGCATTACAATAGCACTAACACGTAATTATCAAGTATTTAGAAATCGACGGCAATCGATTTCGATCAACACAACTCATTTAATTCAACTTTGAACATTTTAATCAAAATTAAATACCCGGAAAATAAAAATTATGCTACATCCGACAGAAATTCGTAGTATTAGTATATAACGATCCCTAGCATGCAAGGAGCAATAATCTATCATCAGATTTCAATTCTAACGGTTAAATTTTCATTTATGAGCAAAAACATAAAAATGACATTTTGAGATCTAGAATTTTTCTCTCACCTTAGATGCGATATAAGCCTAGGAATGCGTGCTATGCGTGCCCAACAAGCAGAATCCAAGTCGGTGCGAAGTTTCACGGACAAAAACTAGGTTTTTCTTTGAAAAATTGGATTGAAAAGCTTGAGTTTTCTCTTCTCTTTTTCTCCCTCTTTCTCACGGCAATGTGTGTGTTTGTGGAGTGTGTTTTGTGTTGTGTGAGTGTGTGTTGATGACAAGGAGTATTTAAAAGCTTGGTCAATTAAAAAAATGCAAAGTCAAAGTTAGTTTAAATAGGTATTTTTGTGTTTTAATGACTTTAATTGCATTTTATTGCTCACCAAGTTAAAAATAATTATGCAACCCCCAAGATATCTCAAGTGGATTATTTTTAGGTGACAAGAAGTTTTACAATCCAACAATTTCACCCGAATCGGCTTAAAACTCGATTTTCGCAAAAGTCGGTGTAAAAACCCTAATAAATTCTTAAGCCGATTTTAAAACCGTTTTCATCAAACACAGGTCTATTAAAGTCCGTGGACTAGGTCTAGAAGGGTTAAAAAGACCAGTTTCAAAATTTTAGCGGACGTGTTTCGAAAATACTATTCACTGAAAATTGACGATAAAATTTCTGACTCCGTTTTTGATAAAAATTTCATGAATGCACATTTAGCATGTATTAGGAGTATTGACATCAAAATTATAACTTTCTAGGTCCTATAGCACATAAACAGATCATATGCACGCAAAACGAGGTATAGCACGTAAAACGAGATAAGCAGGAAAGTGGGGTTTCACATTCTCCCCTCCTTATAGAAATTTCGTCCTCAAAATTCTTACTTGATGTACGGAATAGATCTGGGTATTGCTGCTGCATCTGATCTCGTCTCTCCCACGTAGCTTCCTCAATGCCGTGATGCTTCCACAACACCTTAACCATCGGAATCCTCTTCGACCTCAACTCTCGGTCCATCTGATCTAGAATACGAATCGGACGCTCGTCATAAGTCAAATTCTCTCGAAGCTGTAACGGCTCTGGCTCAAGAATATGAGAAGGATCCGGATTATATTTCCGCAAATTAGACACGTGAAATACATCGTGGACATTAGAGAAGTTTTCCGGTAAAGCCAACCGATATGCCAACTTACCAACCCTGCCAGTAATCTCAAACGGCCCAACAAATCTCGGACTTAGCTTTCCACCTTTACCATAACAAGCAAACCCCTTTCGAGGAGACAATCTCAAGAAAACCCGATCTCCAACTGCAAACTCTAAGTCTCGACGACGCTTATCAGCATAACTCTTGAATCTACTCTGCGCCGTAAGCATTCTCTGCCTGATCAACTGAACATTCTCAATCTTCTCAAGAAGTTCTGGCATAATAGTCGGATCAACAGTCTTCATCTCTCCTACCTCGTCCCAATACAAAGGTGAACGGCACTTACGACCGTAAAGAGCTGCGAAAGGTGCCATTCCAATAGTAGCTTGATAACTATTGTTATAGGCAAACTCGGCAAGTGGTAGATGTTTCTCCCAGTTCTTTCCGAAGTCCAGAACACAAGCCCTAAGCATATCTTCCAGAATCTGAATAGTCCACTCAGACTGACCGTCGGTCTGTGGATGATACACGGTACTGAAGTTCAACTGAGTACCTAAGGTCTCCTGAAGTTTCTCCCACAAACGAGAAGTAAAACGAGGATCTCGATCAGAGACAATACTAGATGGAATACCGTGAAGTCTAACAATCTGATCCAGATAGAGGTCCGTCAACTTTGTAACCTCATCTCCCATCCTCATGGCAATAAAATGAGCTGTCTTCGTCAAACGATCCACAAAAACCTAAACTGCATCATTACCCCTCGGTGATCTAGGCAAACCAGTGACGAAGTCCATCGTAATATGCTCCCATTTCCACTTTGGTATAGCCAACGGCTGAAGCAAACCTGCTGGTCGTTGATGCTCGGCTTTCACTCTCTGACAAGTCAAACATCAAGATACAAACTGAGCAACCTCCCTCTTCATGTTGTTCCACCAGAAATGTTGCTTCAAATCCCGATACATCTTGGTTCCACCGGGATGAATAGTATATTTAGAATTATGAGCTTCCTCTAGAATACCTCGCCTCAAGCCCAGTTCATCGGGAACACAAACCCTGTTCCGAAACCGAAGAATACCGTCCTCATGCAGTTTGAAGTCAGACTGATCATCCGCGATCTGATCCTTGATCTTCTGAAGTTTAACATCAAGCTGCTGAGCTTCCCTGATCTGAGACAATAATAAAGGCTGAATACGGAGATGTGAACACATCACCCCAACCTGAGTGAACTCTGGTCTCCAATAACTAAACTCCTCAAGAACCTCCCACTTCTTGACAGCCAAACAAGAAATACTAGCCTTCCGGCTGAGAGCGTCTGCTACAACATTTGCCTTTCCAGGCAGATAATTGATAGAACAATTATAATCTCCAAGAAGCTCCATCCACCTCCGCTGGCGCATATTCAACTCCTTCTGTGAGAATAAGTACTTAAGACTCTTATGATCAGTGAAAATTTCAAACTTACTTCCCCACAGATAATGACGCCACTTCTTGAGTGCAAAGACAACTGCTGCCAACTCAAGATCATGAGTCGGATAATTTTCTTCATAAGGCTTCAACTTTCGAGAAGCATAAGCAATAACTCGGCCATCCTGCATAAGAACACATCCCAAGCCCTCCTTGGATGCATCACTGTAAATGACCATATTATCGGTCCCCTCTGGTAGAGCAAGTACTGGAGCGGTAGTTAACCTCTTTTTCAACTCCTGAAATCCACTCTCACACTTCTCGTCCCAATTAAAGATAGTTCGTTTCTGAGTCAACTTAGATAGTGGCCCCGCAATCTTTGAGAAGTCCTTGACAAACCTACGGTAATAACCCGCCAAGCCAAGAAAACTACGGACATCAGTAACACTCTCTGGCCGCTTCCAAGACATCACCGATTCAATCTTAGTGGGGTCTACGGAAATACCACTCTGTGTAATAACATGGCCAAGAAAAGAAATCCGTTGCAGCCAAAATTCACATTTGCTGAACTTGGCAAACAACTGATGCTCCTGCAACTTCTCTAATACAAGCCGTAGATGTTGCTCGTGCTCCGATTCAGATTTAGAATAGACCAAGATATCATCAATAAAAATCACCACGAACTGGTCCAAGTATGGCTGAAAGACTCGATGCATCAAATCCATGAATGCTGCCGGTGCATTAGTCAATCCAAATGGCATAACAACAAACTCATAATGCCAGTACCGAGTCCTGAAGGCAGACTTCGGAACATCCTCCGTGCGAATCCGAAGCTGATAATACCCCTGCCTCAAATCAAATTTAGAATAGACTTTGGCTCCCTGAAGTTGATCAAACAACTCATCAATCAGTGGCAAAGGATATTTATTCTTGATGGTCACCTGATTCAAACCACGGTAATCAATACACAATCTCAAAGTACCATCCTTCTTCTTCACAAATAAAACAGGAGCTCCCCAAGGTGAAGAACTCTGCTGAATGAATCCTTTCTTCAATAACTCTTGTAACTGAGTCTTCAACTCCTTCAACTCAGCTGGTGCCATCCGGTACGCTGATTTAGAAATAGGTTGAGTACCGGGAACAAGATTAATCACAAACTCTATATCCCTCTCTGGCGGCAATCCTGGCAACTCCTCGGGAAATACATTAGGATATTCCCGGATAATAGGGACTTCCTCAAGCTGTAGCTTAACAGATGGCTTGTTGATTAAATAAGCTAGATAACCCGAACACCCCTTACTCACCAACTTAACGGCTTTAGTTGCTGAGATAACAAAACTTGTCTTAGCACCCCGGTTACCCGCTACTTCTACTACTGGCTGATCTGGAAAACGAAACTGTACTACCTTGGTTCTACAGTTCAACTGGGCATCATACTTAGAAAGCCAATCCATACCCAGAATAACATCATACCCCCGGATAGGAAATAAAATAAGGTCCGAAGGAAAATTATGCCCCTTAACATGTATTATACAATCCTTACATACTAAGCCAGTAACATACTTATCAGTCAAAGAGGTACTAATCTCAACCACATAAGGCAATCTTTTAGGTTGCAATTTAACACGTTGCACACAAGCAGGAGTAATGAAAGAATGCGTAGCACCAGAATCAATCAACACTTTAACAAGTTGATCAAGTATAAGGAAGTTACCTTCCACAACTGCAGTCTCCTCAGGCATCTCCTCCATATCAACTGCGTAAGCCCGAGCCTGAACCCGCTGCTGCTGTGGTACACTGCCTGTAGGCCTACCCTGGTAACCCTGAGTCGCTGCCCGACCCTCAGTCCTCGCATATCTAGGGCAATCCTTCGCCCTATGCTCGATGCTACCACAACCCAAACATGTCCCTGCCTTTACCCTGCAGTCGGACTCCACATGCCCTGGGCGCTTGCAGTAATTACACTGCGATGATGTGGCACTAACACTGCCCCTAGAAGAACCAGAAGCTGATGAAGCAGCTGATACAGCCTGCTGCTGAGGTCTCACCACACTAGGCCTATACTGACCCTGAGACTGCGCTGGCCTATACTGAGTCTGAACCTGATATGGCCTCTGCTGAAACTGAGGCAGATAGTAACTCTGCTGACCCTGTGGCCTATAAGAACCCTGCTGGGCTGGTGGCCTGTAGACAACCTGCTGTACTGGAGGCCTATATATAACCTGCTGGCCCTGTGGCTGATACGGCCTCTTACTAGGCTGACTGGAGACAATCTGATCCCCTTTCCTCTTCTCTAACCTAGAAGCTGCATCAAAAGCCTCAGTGAAGATATCATAGCGATTCAGAGCCATTGCATCCTGAATCTCGTGCCTCAATCCCAACATAAATCTACGGGTCTTCCTCTCCTCCACAGCTACAAACTCCGGTGCATACCGGGACAACCTAGTGAATGTAGCCTCATACTGAGCCACAGTAGAATCCCCCTGCACCAAGGACAAGAACTCAGCCTCTCTCCTCTCCCGTGCAACCCTCGGGACATACTTATCCCTAAAAGCAGTCAGAAAGGTATCCCAAACATACGGAACACCCCGGGTCTCCCAACTGGCTCTCACAGTGCGCCACCATTCCTCTGCCTCATCATCAAGCAAATAGACAGCACAAGTCACCTTCCGCTCATCAGTGTACCCGAGAGAATCAAAAATTTTCTCTAACTTACTAATCCATGACTCGGCCTTCCTATCATTAGGCTCTCCCTGAAATCTAGGAGGATAGTACCCCAGAAACTCCTTCGTAGTACCTCGACCATGATTACCTCCCTGTACATTCTGTATCTAAGCCTGCAACGCCTGAGTCTGAACAGCCTGACCTTCTAATAACTGGGCCTGCCCAGCCATCAAATCTGCAATCCGATCCATTGCTGACCCTAACCTGTCATCACCCCTATCACTGCCCTGTGCCACATTACCAGGAACCTCATCTACAATCTCGGGCCTACCACGAGTCCTCGGTCTACCGGCCATCGTACTAATCAAAGAGTTAGCACAGGTTATAGCACATAAACAGGTTATATACAACTTTTAACACATAAACAACAAACTCATATAAAACACATAGATCACATAAGTTTCAATCACATAAGCAAATTAATCACATAATCACATAAGCACTTAAATCACATAATCACTTAATCTTTTAATCATACCAATACATATTTCACTTTTCTTTCTTTTCATACATATTTCATGCTAAGACCATTACCCACATTCCGAGAATACCCCGGCTGACAACTAACATGCGCTCTGATACCACTTAAACTGTCACGCCCCAACTCGACCCCTCCTACGATCAGTCAGGACGCAACGGAATTTCAGCAGTATAACGACAGTAAATAAGATACCGAGGTTCTAAACTAACCTCATTAAACATCATACATCTAGCAACTCCTCAATTCAAACAACAACATACAACACAACCATATTATACAATAAACCATCCTCGTTATACGCCTCCGTTCTAACATAACATACAATACCTCAACCTTATCATACATTTCAAAATAAGTTGAGACACAACTACAACATAACCATAGACAAAAGAAAACCACTAAGTTAACATCGTTTGGATCATCATCTTTCAACATCTATTACAATAAGAACCACAAAGCATATAAAAGTCTATTAAGCTAATATACATGACATTAAACAACATATAATCATGGATAAGACTCGGGAACATATGACTCGTCCACGTAAGGCACATTTTCCTCCTCAGGAGGCACGTACCCGTAATCCGGCTCTGCAACACCTGTAAGCATGCAATAATAGAGAGTGAGCTTATATACATAAGCCCAATGAGGATCCGATAGATCTCGACAGTATTCACTACGCTCCTTGGATTTAGTCCTTTGACCAAGTAAACACACAACAACAATAAATAATGCTATCATCACATAACTATATAACCAATCAATAAAGGATACTCTATTTGGTGTAGCTCCAAACGCCATCACGATCTCAACCGTTCTTCTTATAACTCCCCATTACTCACGCACCCGAGGTACCTCACTAGCCCCTCCCTCCATGACACCTCCGTCATGCGAGCTGGGGGTAGCCTATGGCAGTCATGCCGTTATCAACCCGACAGCCCGACGCTGCCCGAGAGGTGGCACACACATACCAAGACTCCATATTCATCAATCATCAATCAATCATCAATCAATCAATTGGGAGATCAGCAACAAAAGTGCCCGATTCCCGAACTCAATAATAATCAATCAATAACATCAATATTAAATTAAACAACAAATAACGTAGTTAGATGACAAAGTACGCCATCTAACCGGACATGCATAATATACATAATTAAACTCTAAATTACTCATCAACAACTCACCATTCATCACTCGAACACTACCCAACCATCTAAAGGCATCGTTCAAGAAATTAAAGAATGACAACCTAAACTTCTAAAATTCATAACTTACAATCTACTAATCCAAACATTGCCAAATCAGTTCCTATCACTCACCCATTCAACCTACTACATTAGCCCTCTCGGAAATCCACCATAACACCTCCAAATCATGCCCGATAACCCTAAAACCCTAGGATGTCTTGGCTGGATTTTTTGGATTTTCACACGAACAATGTAATCGAAAATTCGGCATTACAACAGCACTAACACGTAATTATCAAGTATTTAGAAATCGACGGCAATCGATTTCGATCAACACAACTCATTTAATTCAACTTTGAACATTTTAATCAAAATTAAATACCCGGAAAATAAAAATTATGCTACATCCGACAGAAATTCGTAGTATTAGTATATAATGATCCCTAGCATGCAAGGAGCAATAATCTATCATCAGATTTCAATTCTAACGGTTAAATTTTCATTTATGAGCAAAAACATAAAAATGACATTTTGAGATCTAGAATTTTTCTCTCACCTTAGATGCGATATAAGCCTAGGAATGCGTGCTATGCGTGCCCAACAAGCAGAATCCAAGTCGGTGCGAAGTTTCACGGACAAAAACTAGGTTTTTCTTTGAAAAATTGGATTGAAAAGCTTGAGTTTTCTTCTCTCTTTTTCTCCCTCTTTCTCACGGCAATGTGTGTGTTTGTGGAGTGTGTTTTGTGTTGTGTGAGTGTGTGTTGATGACAAGGAGTATTTAAAAGCTTGGTCAATTAAAAAAATGCAAAGTCAAAGTTAGTTTAAATAGGTATTTTTGTGTTTTAATGACTTTAATTGCATTTTATTGCTCATCAAGTTAAAAATAATTATGCAACCCCCAAGATATCTCAAGTGGATTATTTTTAGGTGACAAGAAGTTTTACAATCCAACAATTTCACCCGAGTCGGCTTAAAACTCGATTTTCGCAAAAGTCGGTGTAAAAACCCTAATAAATTCTTAAGCCGATTTTAAAACCGTTTTCATCAAACACAGGTCTATTAAAGTCCGTGGACTAGGTCTAGAAGGGTTAAAAAGACCAGTTTCAAAATTTTAGCGGACGTGTTTCGAAAATACTATTCACTAAAAATCGACGATAAAATTTCTGACTCCGTTTTTGATAAAAATTTCATGAATGCACATTTAGCATGTATTAGCAGTATTGACATCAAAATTATAACTTTCTAGGTCCTATAGCACATAAACAGATCATATGCACGCAAAATGAGGTATAGCACGTAAAACGAGATAAGCAGGAAAGTGGGGTTTCACAGCAGTGCTCGGCTCCTGACCCTACTGTACATTCCCGGCTGCCCCAGCATCCTGCCCCGGTACATTCTGTCTAGGAGCCTCCTCCGGCTCACCCCGTGGTCTACCCCGTCTCCTCATCACAATGCTAGAAGAACATCATATTATAATAGGCAAATAAACTATGCAAGATAATTTACACATTGTTTTCAAACATTTTACTCACATAAGAACACATAAAACACTTAACAACATTCAATACTAACTTTTCATATTCTTATCATATTAAGTTTTTTCATTCCTTTTCATGCTAGCATGTCTTATATCTAAGTACTTAAACAACTAAACACTTACATATTCACATAATTCACTTCCACATATAGACCTCTACCCACATGCCAAGGAATTTAACCCGACTTCAAGCATTCTAGTAGCTCTGATACCACTTAAGATGTAACGCCCCGAACCCAACCCCACGCTAATAGTCAGGCTCGAACCCGTCCCTCGGACAGAGTCTCCTCTGTACCAAGGACAAAACTGATACCTGTAAACATTCATTCAAAACATCTGAACTAAAAGCAACAACTTATCAACAATAACTCCAAAGCCAAAACACAATCACAAGGCCATCCGAGCCTTGGAGCAACAATATTCTACTAAAGCACACGAGCATGCGAGATAAGTTGGTTCTAGTCATAAGTAATTAAATACAATAAAATTCTAAGTTCCACATGAAGATTAACAAACACTCCAAGCATGCAAGGGAAAATTAAAGTCTAGAATTCATTATTACAATCCAACAACTTTCTTTAACATCCTAGTACACATCTACTAGACATATATATATACATGACTCCAAAGTCTCAAATACATTAATAACAAGAACTCCACGCAAGAAGCACATAAAATCCACCTCAGCACACAAGATCACGGATTCTGATCTACTTGAACTTCTTCTTCTTCTCCTACTTCTAACAGCTGGGGATTCACCTCAGCTTCTCCTAAAACATTTCAAATGAGGAGTGAGCAACAAAGTTGCCCAGCGAGGGAGGTGATGCAGCATGCCAACGTGCAATATGATATGCAACACAAGTAAACATATATACAAGCCACATAAACTAACAAGACAATAAGTCAAACTATTAATCACTTTAAAAAGGATACGGTTCCATTTCCAAGACTTCATCCACGAGCCACGATCCACGAGCATCACGAATATGCCGGCAAACCCCAAACACCACAATTGGGATACTCCGGATGTATCCCGATCCTACGACCCTTTCTCCCAAGGTAGGTCCATGCCCAGCAGGTGAACCACGCCTCTGGGGTAGTGGAGTATGCCTCAGCAAGAAATGGAATAGGCACCATGGTAGTCGAGGAAGCACGGCAAGCCCGATACCGCCCGTGTTTCTCGACGCTACCATGTCCGATATAGGTTGCGCAACCCAATACAAGTCACAAACAATCAATATATCACATAACACGTAAGAGGGACGACAAAGTAGGCCGCCCTCACATATATGCACGATAAAAGTTCATATATGCACGATATTAACTAATAGATGCCAAAAGAAGCAATCAACACAATTAATTCCAATAATCTACTCAAATAACTTAAATACATCCTAAATATTCAAGGCAAGGCATTACTAACACACAACAAGTTCCAATTGCAACTAAAAAGGCTAAAAAACTACTTTTCCCCTTTCTTTAACCGAGCTTTCTTTCTCCTAAGCATGGTTCGAGATTCCCAATCATACCCTAGTCTTTCTATATTCCTAATTAAGCTCAAAGGTACCCTTTAAAGTCACTAAAACTCATTTTTGAAGCAAAAGTTCGGGAAGGCCCCGAACGGGTTTGAACTATAGCCATACTAACCGAACCCCAATTTCGCGAAACGAAAGCACCAAAGGTGCTTCCTTAGCTCAAGGATACCCAATCGATGCCCAAATTTTCCCGGATTGCTTAACGTATAAAACCCCCTTTTTAAAGTAAGCTTATTATGCAATTAAGTTCAAATTTGAGTGTTTCAACCTAACGTGGCTTTTCAACTAACTTCCCTAAGGTCTAGAGCACCTAATTGAGGCATCAATTCAAGCCAATTTGCAAATTTTCTCAAAACCCTAGTTCTAAGCACTATTCATCATCTCTTTGATCACATTCAATATTCAACCATTAACTATGTTATCAAACCTCAAAAATTAGCTCTAGAGACATTAAATAACTCATAGGAAGCATTCATAACAAGTTATATAGCTATAATTGACAAATCAATAAAATTGAACATATGCACATAAACTTTAAAATCAAGAAAATGAGACTCCCTCACAATTTTTGAAGATGAAGAAGGTTGTTGAAGGACCTAAGTTGCTCAAAATCCTCCCAAGATCAATCTAAGAGCCCAAAGTGCAAGATTGAAGAAGCAAAATTTCTCCTTTTTCCTCCTTGAAGTGGACGGCCAAATGGGGACATGGATGGAATTTTTGCAAATATTTTTATGAGCTAATATGTTATGTGGCTTTTAATTTGATGAGTTAGTTGTTTTATATGTTGTTTATAATTAATATTCTAAGCTATGTAGTCTCAAATATTGATCAATTAAGTCTAATTGCAATTACAAATGCTTTTTAATTACAACTAGCACTATTCTAACGTAACACTATTCAAAGCTCACGAAAAATATTTTTCAAATGCATACTCCTAAGCTCGGAACTTCAAAACAAAAATTTCTTGGTTCCTTTTAAATGTCGAGTGACCTAGGAAAAATTTAAAATCAAGCTTTCGAAACAGTCGAAAATATTATGAATAGTAACCCACAACAAAACAATTAAACAAGAAAAATGATGCACGTAGAAATGCGCACATAAGTATGCAACGATTATAATAAATTTAGGGTGAAATTCTCGGGTGTCACAATATTACCTTCTACATAAATCTTGTTCGGAATATGCATAAACTATCCACCATAAGGCACCTCTAACGAAAAATAATCTAAATATTCAAAGGGAAATACATCATATAAAGGCATCAATCCCGAAGGAAAAAAACTTTAGGAAAAAAATACAGTAATCTAAAAATCACAAAACATATTGCTTGCAACCTAAGAAACAAACTATAATGATGTTGGCAATAAGGCATTGACACAAAATTCTTGATTTTATAATCAATAATCAGTCAGAATAAACAATGAGTAGATTAGATTAAAAAACACATAAAGTATACCTACATACCATTAAATAATTAGTAGGACTATTATATATGCAAAACCCACAAAAATATATATATATTTCGTACAGATCAAAACAGTTATAACTTTTTTTTTGGTTAAAAAATAGTTAAAACTTATTATTGGGTTTGTCGTGATTTGTTGGAGCCATCTCCATTTGATGCAAATAGCGACTCAAGAACAACTTTTGCATAATTGGAGCCTTCACTAAACTTTACGGTGAAATCTTTGCAATTTTGGTGTCAATTTCTAGTGAGGATATGATTTTAGGGATTTGGGAAGAAAAGAGGTAAAAGCCCTAGAATGAATCAGTCCCTTCTTTTGATCCACGATTTATTTTACCATGCAAACCAAACTACCCTTGCAATTTGGGGAAAATAAAACACGTGTCACGCATGTGCTACTCCCGTTAAAAAATTAACGGATTGAGCAAAAAAGACTAACAGTGTCCCAATTTTATAAGATAAGGGACTGAAATGTCTCACATTTGAAGATAAGAGATCAAAGTGTCAATAAGGTCAAAGATAAGGGACTAAAAGTGGTATTAACCCATCTATGTAATTTTGAAGAATTGCCAAAGGACGACAACAATAGGAAGAAATTCAACGCATCCATGTTACGATTTGAAAAAAAAAAATAAAAAAAAATAAAGATCTTAACCATATACAAGATTATGATCTCTCAACAAATTCACTTCAGTCAATGTAGTCATGTGTAAAAGAGAAGTTAACAAGGATAGGGTGGGTGGATCTATAGGGGGTCAGTCGGGGCTTCAGTCTCCATTGACTCTAAAAATAGAGTTATTAACGATTAGGTTGGACTTGTATTTTAAAAATGTGTATATTTTTAAAATATTTTTAAGTTAAAAAATTAATTTAGTCTCCACTAATTTTTTTTTATTTTTTATATGAGTGTTCAATTGTGTGTTTTTAACCCCTATTGAGTAAAAATTCTGAATCCGCCCCTAGGGTGCACAATAAGATACACAAATTCCATGAGAGGATAAAGAAATGACAAAATAATAAAATATCTCACTTACCTCAATCACCAAGTTTTTCAAATCAAATCACTCTAAGATCTTCTAGGATTAAACTCCTATGATATCCCAAGATAAACATTTTCTCTATTAACCTCAAACACTCATCATCAACAATAATAACAAAGTGAGGCTCAAACACTCATCATCAACAATAATCACAAACTGAGCCTAATATTAAATCATTCTATTCCTCAAAGAAAATGTAAATGTTTCCTACCTACTTAAAATGCTTAAGGAAGCGAACCGAATCAGTGGGTCTATAAGCTCTTGGTTACCTTCATTTTTTTTTAATTTTTTTTTCTAGAGAGAGTTATGAGACAGCTGATTTTTTTTGTTTTTTTTTAGGGGCAAAAATCATTTTAGTCCCTGAGGTTTACTTTAAAGACCAAATTGGTCTCTCAGGTTTGCAAAAAGACCAAAGAGGTCTCTCCAGTTAACTTTTGTTAGTTAAATATTAATATTCAAAGGATTGACTGAGTTAAAAGACTATTATATCCTTAGCCAACATATATTATAAAAGAAAATTACAATAAAAGTCTAAATCAGTCTAAAAAAAACATAATTCGCGTAGGAAAAAAAAACAAAAACTAAAAAATATCAGTTCAAACATAAATAAATTAAATTCAGTAATATATTGTTAAAAAATGAACAATCATCATCGATATAATTAACAGCGAGGGTACCGACCAGAAAAGAGGATGAATCATGATTATTTATTTTTTAACGATATATTACTAACTTTAATTTGTTTATGTTTAAACTGATATTTTTTAGTTTTTATTTTTTTTTCCTACGCGAATTATGTTTTTTTAGACTGATTTAGACTTTTATTGTAATTTTCTTTTATAATATATGTTGGCTAAGGATATAATGGTCTTTTAACTCGGTCAACCATTTGAATATTAATATTTGACTAACAAAAGTTAATTGGAGGGACCTCTTTGGTCTTTTTACAAACCTGAGGGACCAATTTGGTCTTTAGAGTAAACCTCAGGGACTAAAATGGTTTTGACCCTTTTTTTTAGTGACCATACGTTTTGGAGTCTCTATAAACAAGACTCTTGCACAAGCTAAACCACTTATTAATAGCCTTAACTCTAGAAAGTTAGGGCAAGTCCAACAAACTCTTTATTTTTTCTCCATAATAGAGAGTCATATTAGTGATTTTTTATTTTTATAAACTCTCTATTTCAATTTTATTCAAACAACATTCTCTATTTCAGACTCCCTATTTAATTTTATTCCAATAACTTTCCATATTTTATCTAATCTCATACTTAATAACATTTTTTCATCTTTTATTTTTAATTATTTAAGGTTATTTTTAATTTTTAATAACCTAAGATTAATTATTAGGTAAGTGGGAGGGCCATGTCATGCAAGATTGAAAAGAATTACGATGTCGAGCCTGTACATGGTCGTTTTGACCAATAGTTTGAGTTCTATACGGTACGGTTGTTTTCATATGTAATTAATCTATCCTATATTCTATTGATGAACTAAGGAAAACTGAATAGTTTTTCATATTTACTGTAATGGGGTACCACGGGAAGAATTTGATTCGATAATAAAAAATGAAAATCAAAAGAACCAAATTAGTAAATGGAGATGAGGGTATTTACATCAAAATCACTATGTTTATTAAGTTACTTATAGAGAGTGATTTTTTTCCTCATCTTCTTAATTATCGAAATAGCACTGATAATATTATTTCTTTGCCCTTCTTTCTATAATATAGTATTTACTATAAACATAAATTTTTATGGTCATAAATATAAGAGTTGAAACGGTAAAAAAGTAAAATAATGTATTACTCTTGTCGAGCATTGCAATAAGAGCTTTTTGGAGAGGTTTGCACGTGTTAGTTGGCGCTTTTAATGGAAACTGGAAAGCACACCTGATCGTCCAAGGAAAACTTAGGTGGCTTTTCTTATTCTAGCTACCGCCAATAAAGATGTGGCATTTCTCTAGCCAGACTTTCTTTGTCAATATAATATACTGCTTCTTCTATCATTTTTTCTTCTGCATCAGCTGCATTTCATAATCATCCTCAACCAAAGCAAAGATACAAGCCAAGCAGATCATATGAAAGACACAATAGTTCTATATCCAGCACCAGGTGCTGGCCATTTGGGGGCCATGGTAGAGCTAGGCAAGCTCATCCTCCACCATTACAGCCATAAGTTTTCAATCCATATTCTCCTCACTACTGGCTTTCTTGACACCCCCACCACCACCTCCTATCTCCATTCGGTCTCCGAAAACAACCCTTCCATTGTCTTCCACAGGTTCCCTTTCTATCAGGTTGACACCTCACCAACTCGTAGTATTGCTGCAATCGCCTACGAATTTATCCGTCTCAACGCCTCAAACGTCCTCCAAGCACTTCAAGAAATTTCCAAGACTTGCACGATTCGCGCGCTTGTCATTGATTTCTTTTGCACTTCGGCTTTTGCAGTTGCTTCTGATCTTGGAATCCCCATATACTACTTCTTTACCTCCGGTGCTGCAGCTCTTGCTGCTTACCTTTATTTCCCAACTGTTGATAAACAAGTCACTCAGAGTTTTAAAGACCTTAAATCTAGTAAGCTTCACATTCCAGGCTTGCCTCCTCTGCCAGCTACACAAATGCCTGAGCCTGTGCTCAACAGAGATGACCCTGCATATCATGATGTATTAAACTTCTCTTGGCATCTAGCAAAGAGTAACGGAATTGTAGTAAACACATTTGATGAGCTTGAGCCTATAGCACTCAAGGCCATTACAGATGGTTTATGTCTCCCTGATGCAACTACTCCTCCAATCTACAATATAGGGCCGTTAATCGCGGGATCTGAGAGTAAGCCTGGTGAGATCAATGATCAGAATAATAAAGCAAGCCAGCATAACTGTTTTTCATGGCTTGACAAGCAGCCAAGCAAGAGTGTTTTATTCTTGTGTTTTGGTAGCCGTGGATCATTTCCAGCTGAGCAGTTGAAGGAAATAGCTTCTGGATTAGAAAGAAGTGGCCATCGGTACCTATGGGTGGTGAAGAAACCTCCAGTAGATAATAAAAGTAAAGAGGTGGATTCATTGACCGGCGTCAACATTGATCAGTTAATGCCAGAAGGGTTTCTGGAGAGGACCAAAGAAAGAGGTTTGATGGTGGAGTCATGGGCACCTCAAATGGCAGTGCTCAGACATGGCGCGATTGGTGGATTCATGACTCATTGTGGGTGGAACTCAGTCTTGGAAGCAATAGTTGCCAGAGTGCCTATGGTGGCATGGCCTTTGTATGCTGAGCAGCACCTGAATAAGGCTACATTGGTACAGGACATGAAGATGGCCATTCCAGTGGAGCAGAGAGAAGAAGATGGCTTTGTGAGCGGAGAGGAGGTGGAGAAGAGAGTTCGAGAGTTGATGGATTCAGAGAAAGGAAGAGTGCTCAGAGAGAGAAGCATGAAAATGAGAGACATGGCTTTGGATTCTTGGAGAGTTTCAGGTTCTTCCATTGGTGCCCTGGCTAAGTTGGCAAAAGTCTGGTCTGGAAATGATGCAACTGGATAAATTTTGATGAGCTCTGCAAGTTTCAAGTTCATTCAGTAACTTTAGGTTCTACATTTTAAGGATCATAAGATTTTACAATATTCCAGCGGTATTTATTTGTTTCTCCCCGCTTTTTCTCATTTTTTATCTTCAAATTTCATATTTTGGGGGAGTTGTGTGCCCGGGTCCGTGTTGGTCCATTTAGGCCGGGGGCGGTTGGAGGTTTTAACAGCACTAGAGAGGTTACAACACTACGAGAAAAATCAAATGGTGATAAATTGTCAAGCATTCATAAGAACTGCATAAATAAATAGATTGTTACATGGAGGAAGTAAAAGCAAATTGCGTGAATAGGACACTACTATTGAATTTCAATTTCCTCATAATGCTGATCCTGGATGGCGCAATCACTGAAATGTTATGATGTATAACAGACAAGAATGAAGGGAGACAAAAGAATGCAGTAATCGAAAATCATGCAAATCAGCGAGCTGAAACCACAGAGATCAACTTTCTGAAATGCATCATACAATTGTATCCACTTTGTATGAGAAACTAAAGACTGCTGAGTGCTTGTAATGAAAATGTTTTTCACTTCCTCTACTTGTGGTCTCCCAACATCATTTGACGATTATACAAATTTTCTTTTAAAAAGGGCTAATTAATCTTCACACTCAAAATACACACAAAATGCACATGTATTCTAAAAAAAGAATTTTAGAATCAGTGAGAACTACAACACACACTAACCTTTATTGCATCCCCAACTGACGCGAAGCAAGCACCGCCTTTGAACCACCATCAAACCAGAAAATAGTCTGCACCCACCGCGGTCACCCCACACACAATTTTGTGTGACTGCACAAATCGTAACAAAGTCTTCTTATCATCAAATGGAGTACCACCACTTCACCCAGTACCACTACCAAGTTCAATCATCTGTAATCCACCTAATCATAAAACTGTTCATCGACAAAAATACTTCCAACAAATACAACTTATACATCATCCTCAAAACCCCAGCACCAACCCCACCCTGGCACCGTCACCAGCAACATCAATCTGTATCCTGCACTCGTTTTATAGTTTACTGGGAGCCAGAGTTAGTGTATTTTCACTGCCACTGCTCCCAGTCAATAAATAGGCACATACAAAATTGTTTAGTTCACATATTCGATGCATCTCAATGCAGGATGTCGTTAAGCACTATACAAGAAGTCATACACACAGGAATTTATAAAACATATACACACTTGTGCTCAGCACCACAAACTCATCTTCTTTAGAAAGCAATGGATAACCCAAATTTCCAATTTAAGCAGTTTCAGTAGCGGTTATGGCTGTCAGTAGCCACAACACAGTACAAGAGAAAGTTAGGTTTAGCATATAGACAACCCACCGGTTAAGAAAGCTTTTATACCTTTAAGCAGGAAGCTCATAGAGGCTGTATCATTAGCAACCGAAGAAATGAGGTCCTATGCAGTGCATCCATCTTTGTGCACAAACACTAGAATGGTAGGGCAGAAACAAGAAGGTGAACACTCCTCGGCTTCAGGATGCTTAGCACACCCTTCAACCATTCCTATTATTTCATCCATTTCATGAATTGAAAGGCACTTACAATATCGTCCTTCATATAAAACATGAAAAAAGCATATCTCAACATAGTGATTTTGAGGTTCCTCATGCAAATAAATTGAATTATACAAATTAAACACCAATCCAGTTGAGATAAATTGAAAGATAAGTTCAACACAAGCAAAAGATAGCATCCCAAAAGACAAAATTACATAAGTCATCATTTGTTAGACTCTAAAAGATGAAACAATTTTCAAGTCAACCAGTGAGATAAAAGGTAATAGTAATTATTTATCCAGTTCAGCAGAGGAAATCTATTTGCTGTTAGTTATTCAAGACCTTCCATGGGTTCAGCAGCACCGCACTACGAGTAACACCTTGAATTTAATCTACAGATGGTCACCAAGTATAGCAAGATAGCAGATAGTCATCAGAAGGCTATCCAACTTGTATTTATTTAAGTTTGAAAGCTGCCTCAAAACCTACTATTAAGCAACAATGGTAAGAGTTTTCAAATTCCTGCCCTGGCTATGCTTTCCTCTCTTCTTTTGAGTATATTTTTTTTCTACTGTTTTCCTTTCTTGAAGGGAAGGGAGGGAGGACAAGGGTAAACAATGTCTAAAGGCTAAGCCAACCAATCGATGCAATTTTTGTTGTCCAAACTGCTGGGTATTAAATCACCTAATATAATAAGTCCTTTCATGTTCTTGAATGAACATTAATGTGCCAAGAGAATCTTTTGCACATGATTTCCACACCAATTTGTTTTAATAAAACCCAGTTTCCCTGTTAGAGTTGCTAACAATTTACAGTAAGACAGAAAGCAAATTAAGAGATCTGATACAAGTATAAAGCAATGCCATCCCAGCAAAAGTCTAATGTATTTCATTCCCTGGAGAAAGCTTTTGATGATAAAACTATCAAAGAATGCATTAGACTGCTGAGTAACTGATTTGACTTTATTTGAAGAAAAAGCACCAGCAAAGTGGCACTATGTGGTTCAAAAATCCTTGTCGTACACAATGAACATGAAATCTCATCCTCCGTAAAGTGTTGTACATCAATGAAAAAGTATTACAACAAACGCATGTCATAAAAAAAGTTAAAGAAAAGGAAATGAAAGTAATACGTCCAAATAAGTTACTCTTTTGGAAGGGTGAAAAAATTGTTGCATGCTGCCCCTTATTTTATTTCTTCATCTTCCTTGCTTAACCACCAGGCCTGAAATATGCAAAGCTCCTTCCTTTTCCACATGAATCATTTAGTAAAAGGACTACTCCAGATAGTTTCATTTGATTGCTTCTTATACAAATTTTCCTAATCAAAGTCATCAAATGCTATTCTCTTTACTTGAGATTTTGACAAGAAGCTTCTTGGACAAATTTTATCCTCATCTGTATTGTTATAAGCTATTTCCTCGACTTGTGAGAATTATTCACACCGCTCTGGTTAACATACTCTTCTGCACCTACAAAAGCAAAGGTTTCCGCCAACCACGTTCATACACAAGCATGTGTATTTGGACTGGCTTGAAAATTCCCCACTGTAGAGTTTTACCTAAATTTGCAGAAGTTTGTTACATCATAGTTAAAGCTGTGAACAAGTTAATACCTCAACTTTTGTCCACTACTATTAATAGGTACCCATGTATTAAAGAATAGCAGAAATGACACAAGTTCATTTATTAAATGACTAATATTGTAATACTACTTTTATACAAGATAGGTAGGATAACATGAAATTTCAGAGAGCTTCAAAAATAAATATGAAAAGTGATTACTCTGTAAAATGCTGATGAAGATAACATAGGTAATATTATGCAACACTCCTTTCAAAATGAAGTTCTCCTAATTTAACAGGTTGAATCTCCCAAACTTCCACCAAATATTTATAACTATAGTTGAAGAAACTTTGGCTCTAACCTTAACATGATTACACTAGACAATGGGGTTGAGTACACCTTATAGAGATAATTGTATCGAAAAAAAAAATTCACAGTTAAAGATAAAAACTATTCCGTATTTCATTTTGTCAAAAAGCTCAATGCCTTGAATTCATTTAAATTTGTTTTTTGTGGTGAAAAGTACATATTTTTCCATTTTGAATGACACATAACTTCCTCTTACATGGAATTGGTAAACTTTGAGCCTGTAAGTTTTTAAAGCATTTGCTTTGCACCCAAACCATTTGATCTTTTTTCAGCTACATCCTCAATTTACTAATCAACACATTGCACCTCTTTATTGTCAACTTTGTGAGAAGTTCACATGGCAATATAGAGCTAAAATACTGAAAAAATCTGTGAAGACAAACAAAGCAAACTAAATGAAGCATGCAAAGTTTTATAATACGCAAGTAAAATGAAAATGCAGTTACCTACAAGATAATTAAGACCATAGAGAGGAGGAGGAGGAGGAGGAGGGGGGGCATTGCAGACTTTAGGGTACAATAAACTACATCAAAAAGCACACATGACAGTGCAGAAAACGTTTTACATTCTCAATGCAAGAAAAATCTGTGAGACGGATCTATAAAAGTAGAGAAGATATTATTCCTCTAATACTGCCTTGGGATATTCAAAAGCATAAAATTACAATCTAAATAATAGAGATGCTAAGCAAATATTTTCCAGGTGAAGGCAATTGTAAATATCACACAGATAGATATTACATTTGTACAAGTACTACTACAACTACTAACATTATACTAGAAGCTAGATCAAAAGGAGTTTAAGCCGATGAGCCTTGACTATGAATCCCACATTGACAATTCTCTTTTGAGTAGCCAACATCTACAGAGCAGTAGAATTGCATGCAGAGGATTGAAAAATACCGTATAGAGGAACATTTAGAGGATGTCAGCACTATCTTATTGCCTATGAAACTGAGCAGAATTCATTTGGCCGCATCACTCTTTCATTGAACATTGGCATCTCTTTTGATGCTCTGTGAGTTCCTGAACATAATGTAGTATTGATTCCATAAGCAGAGTTTCCTCCAATTTAACCAATATCAATAAACAGAATTTACTACAGATATATATTGTCAATGACACAATTAATCATCAATTCCTCCCCTATGACGTCCACCAGAAGGTAGAACCAATATATAAGCTCTTGTATTTAAGATTTTCAAAACTTTTTCTTCTTTATTTTATTTTATGAGGAACTGCACCAAGCAGACTTAAGGGTTTCACATAAAATACCTGAATCTGTCTTTGCAGAAGCTTAACATACTCAACTGCTTCTTCTAACATGTCTGCCGTGTTTGTTTGCTGCATAGAGTAAGAGCAGGATATTAACATGTCAAAACTACAAAGTGCATAAGAATCGTCAGACTACTAAGACCATAAAAAAATTTTACACTCAGTTAAATCCTAATATAGAAACCTCTGGGTTGCATTCCTAAAATAACTCAACAGCAGCCTGGTTGTAGTTGCTGCTAGTAGCTTCAATGTGGAGAAAGTTAGGGGCTTTATAACATTGAAACGGGATTTAAGAGGAAATCACAGCTCAAGGAATGAAGCAGAGAAAAATAAGCCATCCAGAGGTTGTTTACCTTGAAGAATATTTATTGCATATTTAAGAGTCAGGATGAATCTAGTTGGTCAAGCTAAATTGCAATGCATCAAACCCAGCAAAAAATAATTACACAACTTTCTTTGTAAGGCTTCCCCAAAGTTGAAAACTCTTAGTTGGGAATTGTTGAACCCCCCAGTAGGGATGGCAATGGGTACCCGTTTTATTCGAAACCGACAAGTAACCGGTCAATAAAAATCTGATAACAAAAACCGATGGGGAATCTGTTAGGGTTTGGGTTTTATAAAGGGAAACTGATGGGTAAACCAATAGGTTTTGGTTTTTAAAGTTAAAAAAAGGGAAACCCGAAACCCGATTATTAATTTAATAAAAAAATCTAACATATATATATACACTTAAAATAATAGAAGACTAACTAAAATTGGTAAGTAAAATGATAAAAATTTGAACTAAACTCAATTAAAAAAAGTGAACTAAGCTCAATTAAAAGAGATGGGCTAAACCTATTAAACCAATACTTATAGTTTTAAGAATTGTCATCTTTACTTGCCGAAATGAAATAAGAGACATTTCTCGCTCGACGCTTGGGAATAAATTTCTCTTTGCATAACTTATTGATTTTGATTTTTGCTCATAAAATTATTATGTAATTTATTTTAAGTTTTATCATTGGCTTGGATTCTTTTATTTTTAGTTTCTTTACATTTAAACTAATTTTTCTTACACTTTTTTTAGGTTTTTTTATTTAAAGTAATTATTTTTTAGTTAAACGATTACAGTTACGGTTAACCGCAGATTTTTAAATCCTTAACGGTTACGGTTATTGATTTTGAAAACCGTTAAGTTTTAGTTACGGTTATAGTTATTGGTTTGCTAAACGATTTTAGTTACGGTTTTGTCATTTTTTGCGGTTATCCAAACCGCTGCCATTCCTACCTCCCAATACTATATATTTTATGGAAGCTAAGAAAAAAATTGCTTCGTTGCTTTCCTGACATTCTTTCCTCTTTCATTCTTCAGACATCATAGCAAAATAAACATAGAAAACGGTCTCTCTCTAGGGTATGCTCAAAACCATTAAACCACTATCCTCTCTAGAACTGGAAATTTTACACACCGATCATTATGAACTATTTGTTGATTTTCACACCCAGTCTCACCTTGTTACTTTTCTGTTTTGTTGATAAGTCTTACCAGTTTGAAAATATGAATATCCAACCACTGCAACACAACCCCCCCCCCCCCCCCCCCCCCCCCCCCCTTCCCTTCTCCTCGTCGTCTCTCTCTTCTTTCTCCCAAGAGTATAACTACTGACTAAAAAATATAAATAACACAATTTTCCTTTCATTTTGAAGATAAAACTGTAAATTACACTAGTTTAAGAAATTCAAGTCTAAAACATCCTTTTCAATTTATAGCTGTAAAGTATAGGACAAATCTTTTCAAGTTTATACCCTTTTGGTATATACTTTCTGATGTGTTTTACACAACGTTTCTTCTGTGGATTTGCACAAACCTGCTCATTTAACCTTACATAAAAAAGTTAACCAAGTGAATTCAATATTACATCCCAACAACTAATTACCAAATATATAACAACAAAATAGCATCATGCTGAATGGCAACTCAAAATGAATAACAAACAATGGTCCACTGCATGCCAATGCAGAGTTGACATATAGAGAACACAAGAGAATGACAATTGTAATTGATGTATTAAAATTGTTAACTGATTTACTATGAGACTCAACATGCTAGCAATAACTATGTCACCTTATCCATATTAGGAACAAGTTCCTGAAGCTTCCTCATCCGATCACTAATCCGCGTCCTTCGAACCTAATCCCAAAAGAAAAACACTTGTAGGTATATCTTACTAAACCATATAAAAGGTCTGGGGAATTCATTAAGATAAGTAAAGATATCCAACTAGAAAGGACCATATTCTCATACCCTCTCCGCGATGCTGCGAGGATGGGTTGCACAACCACGCTTGGCTCGCACTCTACATAGAACAGCATCCTCTGAAAGCTTCTCCATTTCAGCATCCAACAATCCACCCATTCCACCTTGTAACTGTGCACCTTGCTCTCCTTTCTACAATTTCACAACAAAGATGTACTTAAGTATACATATATTTATTAGAAAAGTTAATCACAGGTGAATTTCATCACTGGCAACGACATTTATCCATCCTCACGACATCATCTAGCTATAATACATAAGCCAGACATACAATATGGCTAGAAATAATACCATATATACAAGGATATAAAACTCATGTATGTATAGACATGCAAACGAAGCTCATGATCGGGGGACTATGCAAGTAATTCATATGTAAAACTCTAAAAGAATTAGTTCTCAATTGAAAACCTCTTAGACATGCAAACGAAGCTCATGATTGGGGGACTATGCAAGTAATTCATATGTAAAACGCTAGAAGAATTAGTTCTCAATTGAAAACCTCTCATACACTTCCCTCCCTCTTTCATGCGCACATACCAAATGTGAAACTTTCAATTGAATTCACAATAAGCAACTCAAAGAGTAACACAAGCAAAGCAATATTAAGATTTTTCAGTTATTTCCTAACATCAGGTCAAGTATTAAAGAAGAAACTCAAACAAAAACACACTATTAACTTTATTCATCATGAAGACACACAAGTTAGGAAAGTGAGCTCCGTCACATTATACAAAACAGAGGCAAGTCAACCAAGCAAAGCAAAAGTGGGAGGAAGCGAGTGTGCGGGAAGTTAACTACAACGTTAAGATGATAAAACACACAGACATATAAAAATAAGAAAAATATTATGTTCACCGTGGCTAAAATGGCAAGACAGGCAAGAGCCAATAAAGAGAACGTTCCATAAGCGCAACAAATTGTTAGCTTAAGCGAGTAGTAAAATGAAAAAGAACATGCACACACAGACACATAAACAACCGGAAAGCATCAATACTTCCAACAAAGAACTTGTTGCTGTTTGATGTCTAGTTTTGACTAAACTTACAAGCAGAATTTCCATTTTTGCAATTAACCATGTCCATAATACGGTAAAGGCTTGGAAGAACTGGAAATGAACACACTTCCCATTTCACCGTGTCCATAATTAACATGCAAAACTCATTATTTTCGATACTTTTCTACCATGTCCTGGAAAAATTAACCACAGATAAATAGTTACCAAACTTTAAACCCAAGGGCATAACATCAATAAATCATTATAAGAGCATCATATTAACACAAGGAAATAACAAGTGGAAGCAAGAGAGTACATATTAGACTGGAAGAACTGTAAAATATCTCTTTCTTCAATGAGCCCTGATTTATATTCTTGCTTCGCTTGAAATATGATATTCATGGACACACAAGAGTGAATATATACAAATATACATCGAGCAGGCTATAGCAATCACCGAGATAACCATCATAAAATAAAGCACCAAGGTGATCCTCTCTTAGTCGGCACTTTGAAGTACAACCAAAGTTTCTTTGAAGTACAACCAAAGTTTCAATCAATATCAAATAGTTTTGTTGGATACTCGTGCCATATCATAGAAGGGCATAGAATTTTTCCACTTTATATCTTTGTCCAACAAATGAGTGTTACACACATCTGGTAAGAAATTAAATGAATTTTAAGAAAGTGAATTATGGAAGAACTAAAGTTTGAGGTCAAACTCTCCTAAAGTTATGCCCGCTTTCAATCATCCAGAGGTTTTTCCCATTCAATCTTTCATCTTACAGGGCATAGTTGAGCAATAACCTAGTCCTCTGGATTTTCTTCATGCCTTCTTAGTTTTGAAATTCAGTGTTTTTTGCTACTATACATCTTGCTTGATTATATCATATCGATATCCTATAGCCAGTTGGTCAAGCGCATAAGGGTTAAGCATAATGTATTTCACATTCTTACAATTATCACTTTGGCTTACATTCTTATAACCTACTTAAATCCCAGATTTCTTTTCTCAATTTATGAAGAAAAGATCATGCACAATCTCCTGTGCAACAGACAGCGTGTAATCCACTTTCTTTCTCTGGTCACTGTACAGGAAGAGCAATATTTATCAGGAGATATTTAAGCAATATACTTCATGATCTCTAAAAGTTATGGTCCAAGTATACCAAAAGGATGTTTGCTTAGCTTTATAAGAAGTGCTTACAAGCACCTGTTGCTTATAAGCCCGTCTCAGTACTTGTAAGTTAAGAAAGTCTTAATTTGACAAGGGCAACATCATAAAAACCTGGTCAAACTTTAAAGTGATGTGTTTATAAGCTCCTAAAAAATACGCTGGGGGAGGGAAACTGTAAAAATGAGCACAAAAACTGCTCATAAACACCTTAAAATAAGCAACTTTTTCGTCTGTTACCAAACATGTCAGATTTGCTTATAAGCTAAACGCCAGTAACAATAACCCGTCATACTGTCAATAGAAACCATCAAATTCAGCCCATAATACGAGCATGAGATTTATGGAAATTTATACTGGAATCTCATTGCACATTGACATGGTGCGCCAACCTCCTTTTCCATATATTGTTCTTAGCCCAAGTAATTCCCCATACAAATGTTCCCCATTATTTGCAGTGCAGTCTCCCTATTCATGAAGAGAACCACCACCACTTCATGTATGGAAGCACGTAATAAATACTTTCTTGAGATTTGGCCTCTAACTCAATCATGGTATCACTCCAAAAATATACCAACTAATCTAATTTGAGAAGTACCATTTAGAGCAAATATCATAATTTAACACTTACAAAATAGTAAAAAAGAAAGAAAATATAAAGTCCACAATTAGCACAGAGGAGAAACGCAATTATATACACTTGAGTTGGAAATGTGTAAAACTATTAGAAAAATCAGAAAACAAATAAATGAGCACTCAGAAAACAGTGCACGAAGTTTCTGCTATACCCGAGATACAAAAACAGGTATGACCCACTTTTGAGTTTATCGTATACAGGACTTACCTTAGGTCGGGGAGTAGTCTCGGAGTGGGCATCTCTGGGCGGCTTATTAGTCGAGCTCTCCAAAGAAGACGGCATCAAATAATCGTAATTCGCAGGAATCCCGAAGTTCGAAAAGTATCCATCGGAATTTATCTGCGACAGGAACTCAGGCGGGGAGCTGTTCTGCCGCAGAAACCCACTAAGTCCACCACCACCACCACCGACAGCGGCAGCAGCATCCAGGAGATCGGCAGAAGGGTATCGAGAGAGTAGTGCTGAGGGAGGCTGAGGTGGCTTAGAGGATGATGATATTGGGGGCTGTGGGGGGTCAAGGACGACGTCGTTTTCTAATTCGGATTCTAGAAGAGCTTCTAACCAGTTGGCCGGAGCTGACCGGTAACGAGGAAGGTTGCCTCCTCGGCTCTGTTCATTTCCACCACCAACACCGACACCTGCCGGTTGCATCCTTCCAATTTTTCCTCTCTATTTCTGGTTTTTTTTTCTTTTTTTTTGTGTTTTTCAGGTGAATTTTATGTTGGTGGAGTTTGTGAGCAGTAGCAAAGAGGACTGACAAGTGACTACTACGACTAGATGCTTCTCTTAATTTTCTTTTCTTAGTTTTTTTTTAATTCTCGGATTTTGTTTTTTTCTCATTAAATAATCTCTATTTGTTCACTTAAATGGGCTACTGACGTACTGTGACTGATTGACATTGAAAACGCGAATCTCATTATAAGGCCAATTTTCTTTTTTTTTAAAAATTATAAGGCCAATTCCAACCATTTTCTCGACCAAAAAAAAAATTCCATTTTTTCTTCTACATTTATTGCAGTATAACCCCCTTTAAATTAATAATGTTTGAACTACTAAATTTTATTAATTTAGTGAGATATTAATTTATTAATAAATTAATAATTATTAATTTATAAAGATATTTTTAATTTTTTTGGTTTGATAGTAAACAAATTATATTTATGACATCTTTTAGAGGGTTATGAAGTGAGACAAAAAAATTCAAAGAAATAAATGTTTTGGATGCAATCAATCTTGCAAATTCAACTTGGACAGTAGATGTTCAGGCACTGACAATTGCAAATTGCTTTCGCCAATGTAAGATACGATCAATGGAAAATATAATAGCCGAAACCTTTGATGAACCATTAGAAAGACACGCTATTAATAAATTGGGGGTCGTAATCAATGAGTTGGGGTATCATAAAAAAAAATGACAGCTACCTCTTAGATTTTCCTCGTGAAAATGATACAAGTACAGAGATTTTGAACACATATGAAATTATTGACAATATGACAAGGTGTTCTCAAGATGAATCTGAAGTTGAAGTTAATGATATTATACAACATTTGGAATTGGTGTCACGCAAGGAAGCACTAAGAGCATTAAAGACCCTCCAAAAAAAAAATTTCAATACGGGAAAGCAACTCTATAACTTTTAGGTTCATTGTATACAATTAAATATGAGATTCAGCAAGATTTAAAGTTCAACAAAAGAGAAGCTACTTTTGATTCATATTTTGAGAAAACTTCATAGTCAATTTAAATGTATATCTTATATTTTATCAAAATTATTAATTTTTTACGGTAGTCCCAAGTCGGGACCAGGCAATTTTATTATTTAAAAGAGATTATTAATTTAAAAATGTTCTATTGTATTTGAAATTATTTCCATATTTTGAAATTTCTTATTTCAATTTCACTTTAATTTTTTTTATTTTTAATCAGTTCTTTATTTTAAAGATTTTTATTTTTATTTCTATTTTATTCCAATAATCTTTTTATAGAAATTTTAATCATGTGATTATTAGAATAAAATAGAGAATGAGATAAGGGATAGTTTAGGTGAGTTAAATATCAAGTTGAGGATAATTCAGGAGAGTAGAATATCAATATGGGGATCTCCTATCTTTTTACTAGATAGAGGAATTCTAGAGTAGTTCTCCTATATTTAGTGGATATAAAATTTTATGAAAATTGTTGGAGTTAATTTAATATCATGAGCAATATTTAGTATTAATTATTCATCCAAATTATTTCATTATACTAATATAAATAGCTTATTCTTATTAAATTTTTTTCTTGTACTACTTTTTAAGTATTTATTTTGATGATAACTAAATCTTGATTATACACTTATCTTATGACTAATCTTGCAGTGTATAAGTTCTCAATTTATGAGATTAGTCAAAGATTGAAGGATGCTTAAAGGTAAGCATATGAATAATTAATGTTGATCAAGTTCAAAATATTCAATTATGAACATCAAATGAAAGCTCAACACGATCAAGCTCAAGACTACACTGTCAAGATCTCTAAAGCTTCAAGATGTAAAGATTCAAGTCAAGAAGATCATGGAAGATAAAGAGGAAGTCAAAAGAGGAGACGTGCCGATATAAGGGGTACCAGCTACTTATTTGTCGAATGACCTTGAGATGCTCGGTAAAGCTCGAAAATGTCTTTAAATATTTCTTTAAGAGTTTTGAAAAGATTTCAAAAGGTTAAATGAGTTGGAATATCTTTTGAAGAAATGCTCTTAAAAGGTTTGAACATTCTATTTTCAAAAGATTGAATTTTCGGTTGAAAATTTGTTTTAATCTCTTGAAGTTGCAAGAATCGGTCTTAATCTTTCATCAAGAATTTAGAAAATGTTTTGAGATATTAAATGATATGAAAAACTCTTTTGAAGAAGTGTTGTAATGTGGTTTAAACTTTATATCATCAAGAGACTTGATAGCAATGTTTTGGACAAAGTTTTGCTTAAAATCGAGTGACCCCAAGGGTAATACCCAGGCTTGATAACAAGCCTGCCCATCAATTCCGCTCCCTGGGCTGAATGCTTGCGATTTTACCGGGCTTGATACCCGGTCATGTTACATAACCGGATTACTGTGTTTGAAAAATATAGCTGTTTTATATCCGTTAGGAGCATTTTCTATATATTTTCAAACACCCCATTGCCCAAAACACCTCTTCTAACTACAAGCAATTGTTCCAAAGCTTTCATATCATCAAAAACACATTGCTTACACAAATCATTGAGCTTTAACTTGCAAATCATTGAGCATTCAAGAGATTCAATTGTATTATCTACTCATTGAGGAGTTTTGATTGTTCTTCATTGTATTATCATTCAAACACTCAATTCTTTCTATTGTAAACACTCTTGGGGCTCTAGAATAGGATTGAGTGAATTCTTGTAAAAAAGAAGAGTGTGGAAAAATCCTGTGTGGATTTAAAGGGAAGCGTGAGTAGGTTTGAAGTCTCACCTACATTTGAAGAGGCTTTGGTTGATCTCTTGTGAACTCAAGAGATTGTTTAGTAGTTGTAACGACCCTATCCCTCGCGAAATCAAGTCTCGATATAACAACCCGATTCAATCCCCAAGGCAAGATACGAGGGAAAACGGATGGAGTTTTTCCTGTATTATGGGCAATCCCAAAACTTGTTTAATTGAACTCAACCACAAACATACAACCACAACATTTAAAGTTATGTTTCTTATGCACAATAGGTTCACACTTCTTTGTTTTACAACTCAAATATGTTAGCATTACAAGTCTCGAACTAGACGAGGTATACATTATTACATCTTCACAATGATTAATAAACTCTTAACATTCTATTAACATTGGCAAGGCAAAACTACAAGCTATCACGAGTAAAGCGGACCCCGTAGCCAAGTAAGCCAATGGAACTTGTGAACACTTCAAATTTACCTTGTAACACCTGAAATTGTTAGAGAAAAAGGGGTAAACAACCATGTGCTCAGTGAGGGAGGGGGAAAATATGGGGAGTTTTCCAAAATCTTTTCGTGAATGCACAAATGCCAAGCATTATAAACCAATTAACAAGTATACAATAAACAAGCATGAGAGTATAACAAATACAAGGCATTCACTCAAGCATTAGGAAACTAAATAAACACATATGAAAAGGATACAGTATCAATCCAACCTTATCACTCCACTTTTTTTGCTCCATTGTGATGCGATAGTGATGCTGGCAAATCCCTTATAACTCCAGTGGGTGTACTCCGGATGTACCCCAATAATCCTACGGCCCAACACCTTAAAGCCTTCACCAACCAAGCGAGTGAGGGAATAGGTTGCGGAGGTTGAGCAACCAACCACTGGCAAGCCCGTTGCCGCCCAGTAGAGGCCTAATACATCCGTGTCAAACGATATGGTTGTATAACCATCGATACGATACACTCGATATAACACTTAATCATTCAAGGAAGCAATTAACCGATAAGTACGTAAATGAGGGGACAACAAAGTAGGTTGCCCCTCGAGCGCTTAAACATGCAATGACACTTTATAAAGAATTAATAAGCAATAATGCAATCCATATAACCAATAAAGCATTTAATCACTTAATATAACTATTGAAACTAAACACTTTAATCAATCAAGCATTGAGTAAGCACTATATCCACTAATACATTCATGCACTTAGCATTATCTAGTAAACAATAATTCACTTAGTAACTTTAAACAATAGTCCTAACTAGTTTGCTTCAATTACATGCCACAATCTCATTAACCATCAAGGAACTATAAACTATTAACAAGGTAAACTACTATGATGGCATTTCCTGCATGACTTATCCAGATTGGTTATCAACCTTAATGTTCTTTAAAAATTCTGAAACTTTACAGGAACATAGTTCTTTAATGTAGATGAGTTTAGCGTCAAACAGATCTCGATTCGGAGTTATATTCAACAAGATATGACCTCCAAAATTTTCTTGCGCAGACTGTCCAGAACCTACGTGAGAATCAGAACCCTATTGTAATCATCCTAAACCATTACCTTAACCTCAATATTTGATCATACTCCAAACACAAAGTTTATTCTAGTATGAGTCTAGTATATCGTATCTAAAAATCAACCTCATCCATTAAGGTTTACTACTACAAAACACTAATGCAAAAACAGTGCGCATGATTCTCCTTTAGTCTCTACTTTGCTTGCTTATTAATTTTAGCACTTTACTTGTTAGTTATAGGAGCTAAATTGTGAGGCCCGACCCTGAATAACGTGTCTTACCTCGATTTACGTGCCTTAGATCTAGAATTATATGATCGACCTTGGACTACGTGCCATGTCTTGGTTTTCGTACATGCCTCATCATACGTGCCTTGATCTAGAATTGTGTGTCCTGACCTCGATTTACGTGTGATATCTCGATATTCGTGCACTAAACCGTGAATTGCGTGCCTTAACCTAGGTTTAAGAGTTGTATCTTGATTTACGTGCATTACATTGAATTACGTGCCTTGCATTGATTTATGTGCATTCACTTAGGGTTGTGTGCATTTACTTTAGAATCCGTGCATTAGTCTTGAAGTACGTGCCTTAGTCTTGAAATATGTGTTTTACCTCGTAGTTTGTGTCTACCTCGTAGTGCGTGTCCTAGAACCTAGGAATCCGTGCTACCACGTTAATCTAGGAAGATTCCTACACGAAGCACTAAGCAATAAACTAATCCTAAATCATTCTCTTTCCCTCCACTAGCTCTTATTTTAATCCTAAGTCAAATTCAACTCAATATTTTAATGTTCAAACATTCTTTATTCTTATTCTAAAATCCATGCACACAAAAATCTATAACACTAATACTATAATACAACATTATACAATAAAAAAATAACACAAAAATGATCAAATTACATGCCTTGGCCGACCATGTGTAGGCAATTTGACTAGCTTTGCACAATTTATTAAATATCCTAGACATTCTATGACACAAACACAAGACACAATAAATAAAAAACTCCTAAGCACCCTACCCAAGCTACCCTTTCTCGGCCAACTCACCAAGCATGCTCCTCACAATTCAAAAATGCACAAATGACAAAAGAATTTTCAGATTTTGCAAGCCCAAGGCCTACACACATACATGCCACACTCATACAAACAATTCAACATCATTTCTCTCTCAAACTCTCTCTCATTCTCTCACTCTCTCGGCCATGGCTCCCTTGAGCTTCCAAGACTGAAATTTTAATCTCTAAGACTCTCAAGAACTTCGGCCATAGCAAGGAACTCGAGCTAGGTAGCTCAAAGTTGCACACAAGCTCACAAGACCACACATTTCGGCCATAGGTAAGTTTTGATGGTTTTCTTCCTTGTCTTTTGGTTTCACACACATGCACATCTCCTACACAAGCTAACTAAGCTAGGATTTAAGGAAAAACAAGCTACCTCTCGGCCAAAGCAAGGAAAGAGGACCTTTAGTGCGTTTTCAAGTGCATTCTAGCATTTTCATCCAACAAGTTGCTAAGGTGAGGGTTAAAACCTTTTAAAAGCTTTCAAAACTCACATGCATGCTCTCATATGGATGTATTGACTCTTGTAGTTCATGTTTATGTGTTTATATGAGCCTATCTACTCATGCATGGCTTGATAATTGCTAGAAACTTAGAAATATGCAAACTCATTTTTCTGGCAGATAACTGACCTTGTAGAACGAAGTATTTTTTGCCTAGTAAACGTTGATACAAATGCATTAAAATTGATAGATAACTAGATTTGTCAGTTCTGAACATATTTTGCAGAAATAGGTCAAGGCCAATTTTGACTCTAAGACCTCCAAAATGGTCAAATATCGTAATATGTCTAAATCTGGAAAACTTGAAAATATGAAGTAGGTTTCTGGCAGCTTTCTGACTTTGTAGAACAAAATAGTTTTGGCCTAGTAAATGATGTAAAAAATGCATGAAATTTGGTAGGTCACTAGATTCGTCAGTTCTGAACATATTTTGAAGAAATAGGCTAAGGCTAATTTTGAGTTTAAAGGCCTCAAAAATGGAAACTATCGAGATGTATATGAATCTGGACAGTTTTGCGTAGTCTCACAGTTTTGGCCATAACTCCTAAGTCCGAACTCTAAATGTAACGAGGTTTGTTCCTAGATTTAAAGCACTCATTAAAATTCAATTTGAAATTTGGTTCACTGAAATTGGAGATTATTTGCTTGGCTAATTGAATGTGGAAAAATAGACCATTGCAGTAAGGTTTGTGCTTAGTAATAAGCATTGAATCATGTTGTAACTTTACTTGAGGCTTTGAATGCTTGGAATTGTGGCAATTAGAAGTTGTGTGGGCTGTTTTGGTTGGTTGAGGATGCTTAATTAATCGATGCATAGCTTGGGTTTAATTACATGACGAATTGCTGCTTAATCGCATGTGTAGCACGAAATTGAGACCCTATTGCTTATGAATACTTGCTAAGCGATGACCCTATGGATAAATTTGTTCAATTGATTGGTTAGTAGGCTTCCCATTAACTGCTAAGTATGTTTGAAATAGTTTAACTATCGCTTGTGGTGCTTAGCGAACAAAACCAACGCCCGAGCACGGTCTTGTAAGCCTTAATGGCCCCGTAGACTCCCAAGTCATAAACCACTTTTATGTGACTTATAATTGATGTTGAGGAATGTTAATAAGCTACCCGTAATTGTCTTTATAGCTCTAAATATGATTCTCGGTGATTGCATGTTGATAAGTGAAGTATTCGTGCACCCGGTTTCATGTAAGTGTCATAGCATGCTTGTATGATCTCCACACTTGATATGTGAACTAAAATGAGCTATATGACTTGTTCTATATGACGTTACTTGGCTGCCCGTTAAATGTTCACATGTTCCTAAGTGTTTTACAAAGTGAATTCACATGTCAAAGCATGCCTCGTATGTTTACTTGTCAATATGTGATCTTATAATTGCTCGGAGGCAACCTACTTTGTTGACCTCCTAATGTGAATTGTTAAAAGACATTCAATGGATTATTTTGAACATGATTACTTGGCTGCCCGTGAAAGTTTAATTGCTTTCAAATTGATATATGAAATGATTATATGTTCGTACAATGTCTTATGTGCCAATATGTTAAAATGTGATCATATACTTGCTCGGAGGCAACCTACTTTGTTGACCTCCAAATGTGAAATGTTAAATGGCATAAATGTTCATTGCATACTAGGTTGCAACATTTCATTTTGGCACGGTACCGTTTCACGCACGCCCGGCAGCATCGGGCTTGTCGGTGCTACCGTGACTATCATGGTCCAATTTCCTATCTCGCTTGGCATTCCACCCTCGGAGAGTTGGGTCGTAGGATTTCGGGGTACATCCGGAGTACACCCATTTGGAGTGATAAGAGGATGATTGAAGCCGGCCGTAACAATTGTTATCGAGAATGATCTTGAGAGCAAATGCTCACCGATTGAACTTGAGAGCAAAAAGCTCACCGTATCATTTTCACTATGTGTTTAAGTACTCTCGCTTGGTTCCTAGAGGACCTCGGGGAGGAAAGACGGGTAAATGTGTTCATTTATATTTATGTTATGTTATGAACTTACTTATTTCATATGACAAGTTTTCAAAAGGGTTTTCATAAGATTAACCGAAAAAGAGTTTCAAAACTTATCTCTCGTTCCCCCTCACTGAGTTCATAAGGACTCACCCTCTTTTATCATCACAGGTGAAGAATATTTGGAACAGGTACCCGAGGAGAATGTATCTGTCGATGATTCCTTGGAGTGATTACGTGCTTTATGTGCCTTCCTTGATTGTGGCTGTTTTGTGGACGTTAGGTTTCCTTTGAAGACTACTTATGTTATTGTTATTGTTGTAAATGAGTCCCATTGTAATTTGGGGTCTAATTTTGGCTTGTACTGATTATAACTAGACAAATTTTCTATTTGGTTGTTTGCTATCACTATCTTAATTTAGTGACTATCATAGGCATTTGAACCACTAAGTGAAGAATCAAATAAGATGACTCTATCTAATCTTAATCAGGTACTCATTCATAGGCTAAAGGATAACAGGTACTTGTGTAACAGGAATTGATGAATAAATGGGACATAGTTATCATGTTATGCTTATTAATCAAATGAGACTTTCGAGACAAATTAATAGGCATATCGGTTTATGACAAAATAGGAATCTTAGATAGAATCGGGTTAATGATTAGAAGTTTTGAGGCGTTTAGAAAATAGGTCAAACTAAAGAGCCCAATTATAGCCGTTATGCTGTCGATTTTTCAGAAAATCTTTTGGAGTTCTAGGCCAACGTTAAGCATTAAATCATAATAAACGACTAAGTATGTGAAATGACATAAAAGCATTAGGTCACACCCTAGTCTAGCCTCCATAGGGGTGGCCGGTAGTGCACCAGCACTGCGTGTACAGGCTCGAGCTTATGCGATTGAGGGAGATGAAGTACCTGAGGCAGCGGTTGTCGTCGAAGGTACTTTTCTAATCCATGATCAGTTGGTTAAGGTTTTGTTTGACTCGGGTGCTACGCATTCCTTTATTGCTATTTCTTGTGTGCAACGTGTTAAATTGTCAGTTGAAAAACTTCTATATAGTATTGAGGTTAACACACCGATGGGTAGTAAGTTCATTATCGAATCGGTTTGTAAGGAATGTAAGATTCGGATTGAGGATCAAGAGTGTCTAGCTGATCTAGTTTTGTTACCTATTCAAGGCTACGAGGTTATTTTGGGTATGGATTGGTTATCTAAGTATCAGGCTTGAGTGAATTGTCAGACCAAGGTGCTTAAGTTTCAAAAACCAGGTTGTCCAGTGGTTAAGGTAGTAAGGAACCGTGATTCTTCAAGGGATTTTCTTATTTATGCTATTAAAGCTGTTAAGCTTGTATCGAAAGGTTGCAGTGGGTTTTTTGCTTATTTGATCAACAAGCCTTCAGACAAGTTGGAGTTAGAGGAAGTTCCGGTTGTTAGGGACCCCGATGTTTTTCCTGATGAGTTACCAGGAGTACCACCGGAGAGAGAGATCGAATTTGTCATTAATGTGTTTCCAGGGACTCAACCAGTGTCTAAGTCATCCTACCGTATGGCACTTGCCGAACTTCTTGAGTTGAAATCTCAATTGCAGGAACTGTTAGAAAAAGGGTTCATTCAGCTTAGTACATCTTCCTGGGAGCACTAGTGTTATTTGTAAAGAAGAAAGATGGTTCTATAAGGATGTGCATCGACTATTGGGGTTTGAATCAGGTGACTATCAAGAACAAGTATATGTTAGAGATATGCCCTAATGCAGTATAGTTAGATGACCTATGTAGGGCATTTTGATGTAAATATATGTTTTATTAATGGCATTTTGAGTTGACATTCATATTCTCCGTCTTATATTGTATGAATGTGTCCTTATATTTTTTCTTAGAAGAAATATATTCTAAAAATTGTTTAGAATATCTTGGTGTATTTCTTTAATATGATTAGCATTAAAAGTTATTCATAGTCCTTAGATTATTCAACCAGGACTAGAATAATCAATTATGGACTATCATATGTAGTTACTTTTGATTAATATATGATATTAATGATAAAGGATGGCGAGCCTCGAGCCATAATAGCATGGGATGCGATTAACTTACATATGAATGATTATTAGTGAAATAGATCATTGAATGTGACATGAGTAATAAACTACATGACTTTGGATTAATAGTTTTATTACTCATTGTGATTGTGTAAGTAATCCTCTGACTTGAGAAATTACGGTTGTCTGATATATCGGGGTTTAGATTTTAGCATTAGGACAATGCTTGTCTTTGTTTATAAAGATGGGTTACGGCCTTTTTGCAGTTTACTCATTCGGTATAGAGATTGACAGGTAATTGTCAAGATAGGATCTGTTAACTTCCAATAGGAAGCGATGTCTTATGCGATCTAATTTCGGTAGTTGAATGAGGAAGTCCTTGGCCAAGGCATAATGATGGAAATGAGTATTTCCATGAATGTCATCTCTCATTCTACCGTTTAGATCTAAGCATAGAATTGAACCAATGGACTTAATCATATCATGGTCCTTATTCGATCGGGACATATTAACGGAAGGATCGGACTGCACGTTAATTTGCGACTGTAAATAGATTCACAAGAGATTGACTTCATTACCGTATATATTGTCTTGATATGTTACTAGACGTCACTCTAGAACGTGAGGGTATTCCGAGAATGACGGGGACATTTTTGGAATAGATTAAAAGGGTTTAATGGTCCCTCATCGCTATACGGTGGTGAATCTAGAGAGTCACACACGTTCGAGTATCATGAATAGAGTTTCTATAATGAGCTTACAAAAGGTTTGGAAACGTTAAGGAGTTAACGTTGTTGTATTTGGTCATTAAGTTGTAATGGGCCAAAAATGTAATTATTGAAAGTATTGGGGCCCAAGTATAAATATGGAAAGTTAGTTTCCAATAAATTAATCTAATATAGATTAGGATTAATTTAATCATATGTATATATGTTTATATATATATATATAATTAACAAAAGATGATGACATCCAAAGGCCAAGATTTGATCTTGATTAGAATCTATGGCTAGGATTAATACTTGGAAAGTTAGTGGAAAAATACATATTTTTCCACTATAATTTTCAGCCCAATAAATGTATATATTAATAGTTACACAAGACACAAAGTTGCATAGGAGACATAAATGCATAGAAGGCTACAATTTCATGACACAAAGTTGTCTTGAAAGCTTGAATGCATGGAAGACTTCAAATGCACAAGACACAAGTATGCATAGATAACATATATGCATAGAAAGCAAGAATGAAAAATCAGAATTTTAACACAACAAAAAGAGCAAGAAAAATCAGATTTTAAGATATGAACACACAAGAGCAAAAATCTGAATTTTTTATCTCTCTCTTTTTCTCTCCATTTTCGTCCATTGCTTGCAAAGTTTGGGTAGATTTTTCTCTTGCTTTCAACCCTTGTGTAAGCTCATATTTCCATCCAAATAGCTAGTACATACATTTGGTTTGTGGAGGAGAAGCTCTTGGATGCTTGTGTGGACAAACTAGTGCTTTTGCAAGGTGTGAAAGGCTTGTCATCATTCTTGTAGTGCTTCTTCATCTTCTTGGCTGAATCTTCAAGAGGTATACCTTGATAACTCTTGTTAATTCATATATATATAGTTATATATGTAGTAGATTTGTTGATTACATGGACTAGACATAAGCTATTATGGTGAATACAAATGTTATGATGCTGAAAAATTTTTGAAATCATGGTTTTGCTTCCACCTAGCTCATTATGTATGTTGTGATTCACCTATTGCAATGGTCTTTTCAGTATCCACTTCCACTCATTGATGAGTTGTTTGATCAACTTCAAGGGGCAAAAGTCTACTCAAAGTTTGATTTGAGGCAGGGTTATTATCAGCTCCGCATCAGCAAGGAGGATGTGCCGAAATCTGCTTGTAGGACTCGATATGGTCACTATGAGTTTGTGGTCATGCCTTTTGGTCTAACTAATACTCCTGCAGCATTCATGGATCTCATTCATTGAGTATTTCGACCATACCTAGATCGGTTTATGGTAATCTTCATTGACGACATCTTGGTGTATTCCAAGAATGAATCAGAACATGAGCAACATCTTCATCTCGGTCTTCAGAAACTTCAGCAGCACCAGTTATACGCAAAGTTCAACAAGTGTGAGTTTTGGTTACGACAAGTTTCATTTCTGGGTCATGTTATCTCTCAGCAGGGTATATCCGTGGATCCAAGTAAGATTGAAGTGGTGTCTGAGTGGAAAAGGCCTGAGAATGTGACCGAAGTACGAAGTTTTCTTAGTTTAGCGGGCTATTACAGAAGGTTTGTGAAGGACTTCTCCAAAGTTGTTGCCCCTCTTACTAAACTCACTCAGAAGAGTGTCAGTAATGTTTGGAATGAAAGTTGTGAGAACAGTTTTCAGGAGTTGAAGAAGAGGTTGTCTACAACCTTAGTTCTTACCTTGTTAGAAGGTAGTCAGGATTTTGTGATTTATAGCGATGCTTCGAAATAGGGTTTGGGTTGTGTGTTGATGCAACATGGTCGAGTAATTGCTTATGTATCTAGGAAGTTGAAGCCATATGAGAGAGACTATCCTACTCATGATTTGGAGTTGGCGGCCGTAGTCTTTGCCTTGAAGAAGTGGCGCCATTATGTGTAGGGTAGTAAGTTTGAAATCTTCACCGATCACAAGAGTTTGAAATATTTGTTTTCCCAAAATGAGTTTAATATGAGGCAAAGGCGATGGATGAAACTCTTGGATGATTAAAATTGCACGATCAATTATGTGCCTGGGAAGGCCAATGTGGTAGCAAATGCTCTTAGCCGGAAGGCTAGACTTTCCATGATAGCAATTAAGGAGTGGGAAATACTTGAAGAAGTTTGTTCATGGAAACTACAGTTGAAAGAAGTTAGTGTCTTGTTTGCTAACTTGCAAATCCAACCATTATTATTAACTCGGATTCGCGAGGCTCAACAATTAGATCAACATCTTTAGAAAATCTCTAAGGGTAAACTGGATTTCAAGACGCACGCAGATGGGGTGTTGTGGTTTAGGACTAGAGTTTGTGTTCCAAATGATCCAAACTTGAAAAATGAGATTCTTGTAGAAGCCCACAATTCAAAGTATACCATTCATCCGGGCATAACCAAGATGTATCGGGATCTGAAACAACACTATTGGTGGAACAATATGAAGAATGAGGTCTTGGAGTTTGTGTCTAGATATTTGACTTATTAGCAAGTCAAAGCCGAGCATCAATGACCAGCAGGTTTGCTTCAGCCATTGTCTATTCCTCAATGGAAATAGGAACATATGACGATAGATTTAGTCACGGATTTACCAAGGTCTCCAAGAGGTTTTGATTCAGTGTGGGTTGTAGTGGATCGATTGACTAAGACTGTATATTTCATTCTAATGAACAAATAAGATAGTCCGGAGAGGTTGGCCAAGTTATATATTGATAACATCGTGAGACTTCATGGTGTACCAGCTAGCATTGTGTCAGATCGAGATAAAAGATTTACTTCTAAGTTTTGGCAGAGTCTTCAGAAAGTTTTGGGTACTAATTTGAATTCCAGCACAACTTATCATCCTCAGTCGAATTGTAAGAATCTTACTTGAATTCTGAATAGGGGTATATGAAATAAGTATTATTTATGTGCTTGGTGTTCTATTTAGGATATGTGTTAAATTAGCATATCAAGCTAATCGTTCGTTTCAATTTAAAAGGGAACTAGTGAAAAACCACAAATCTTATGAGACCTACTATTGAGGGTTAATGATTCCTGTAGTTGATTGAATTAGTTAGGGTTTGTTAATTTATTTAATTAGGATCTTATCTACTATTTAAATTAATGACTTATATAGCCCAGCTGACCTTAGCTAAATTTATTTGGTATGGGATTTTATAGTTAAGTGTGGTTAGGATACATTAAGATATAAAGATTATCCTAGCTAACTTGTAGGATTAGGGTACCAGCTGTCAAGATTTAACTTGGGGTTATAATTAGTTAACTATTTAAGTAGTCTTTAACTATGATGAATTTATATGAAATGCTTAAGGCATGATAGTCAGAGCACGAGATAATTGGAAGATTATAAATATTAACGTAAGTAATAAAAAGACTTGGAATACTAGATTTGGGATAATATGATATGTTAGAATAAGTGTAATTCCACTCAATAATTGTTTAGCTAATATAGTAGGAATGGTAGGTTCTGAGAATACTAAACGAGTTAGAAGAATTAATTGAAATATCTTGTTTTCTAAAGTGATAGTAATATTGTAGCTGGCTAATAAAAGATGAAGGAATTTTTGCATAACACTTAAAATTGATCCGACTATTTAAGATTCTTTAAACAATTAATACGAAAAGTCCCTAACTTGGTGACATTAAAGGATTTTAAATGATTAGGGACGCTCGTTCACTTCCCGTTTAAATAAAATAACTCAAGATTCGTTTGTTGTATGGTAGAACTAGAATAAAATGTTATTACAAATAATGGAGTAATCGTAGCTTGAGTAGAAGGTTTATTGTTTTAATTAGCTCTAAATCAGCTTGAGAAGTTTGGTTAAATAAATTTAAATAAACTTAGCCATTAGACTTCACCCCCACCCCACGCTGCATGGCTGCCCATGCTCATAACCACTAGGCTTAAGTTATTAACTTTAATTAGTTGTTATGGGTGAACTTGCATCACCCGAATTAATAGACTTCACCATCACGATCAGAGGCTGCACTTGGGTTCGCAATGCCTGACTACGCGAGCGGCATAGCTAAGTTTCTAAAGGACCAACCCACTAGATTACGCCAAGCTCCACCGTGCCCTAAGCTGCAATCATTTCCCAATTAAGATAATATGGGTCTGGTGAGCAACTTGGTTTCACTCGAAATAGGCACATGTAATCTTGCATGCTAGTAGTTCTTTAAAGGTAACACGCAACAGCTTACATTAAAAGACAAGGCTCCACTATCAGGCACGAAGACCGTGAGTCACCAAAGCTATTTAGATTAGTCAATCATTACCTACAAGATAGATTACCATTTGTTGTCAAGCAGCTAAG
Source organism: Ehretia macrophylla (assembly GCA_037974665.1). Classification (NCBI taxonomy): domain Eukaryota; kingdom Viridiplantae; phylum Streptophyta; class Magnoliopsida; order Boraginales; family Ehretiaceae; genus Ehretia; species Ehretia macrophylla. Next base: position 74,364,476 of record CM075779.1, read on the forward strand.
AAATAAGTTATGAATCAGCCCTTCATCAGATGCATGCAGGCAGCTCTCACGTAAGCTTGCTGTCCATACCCGAAAGCTTGCATGAATCTATTCCTTTGTTTGTTAAGCACGCAACTAACTGCTTGGACTGAGCTATGATCTTAGGCTTGATGATTATCCAACGGGCCAATCAAAGTAAGTAAAAGTGCCTATATAAGGGCTGTTAGGTAGTCGGCTTAATCACACAACAAAACATATATTAGCTTTTATACTTTCCTAGTCTTAAGAGCAGTCCGTGAGCAACACAAGACCAGATGCAGGTTTATTTTTAAAGAGCATTACCGATTTCTTTGCTTAGCTATACTTGAAAAACAAATGTTATTTTATGCCTTATAATCCATTAAGTTGAATCGTATGAGATTAAGAAAGTTGTGAACCTATATCATATGTGTAAATGTGCGGGGTTCTATTTTTTTTTAAATGCTTTGTTAACACTTATTATGTACACTACATGTGTAGAGTTAACCATGTGAGCTAGTTTTTGTTCACCATGCCTTATTAATCTTTTATCATGTAAATTATCATATGTTGAAGCAATGATGCGTGAGTTCTTATCCTTCAATTGCATGGCCGCCTTCACTCGATTTAATTGTGTGTAGTTGAAATTGGTGCGAGTTTCCTTTTCCTTTAAATGCATGGCTAAATCTCTTTGTTTGGTTAATGTACATGAAATCTACCCGATTGCCTCATGGACAAGATTATGCAATTTTCTCTCTTAGGTGCATTGCTAGACTTTCGTTAAGGATGGTGTATTTGAAAATTAATTGTGCGGGTGCTTCCTCTGTTTAAAAAGCATTGTAGTTTAGACTATAGGATGATATATTGGGGAAGGTTTGACGTGTAGATTTGATTAATTAGTCAAATTTGGCACTTAAAAGTTACAGAACACTACTGATTTTACTTTCTTATTAAAAGGTTACAAGAAAAACTACTACTATTTATCTTACTTACATTTTGTTAAAGGATACCAAATAAGACGGATTGTTTAAAATATGAACACCAATCACCTACTGCTATTACATGGTGACTTTCCAGGTTTAAGCAGTAGATCGCCTATGAGTTGTTATTGGAACAATACAAAGATTAGGATTTATGAATAACCCTACCTTAAAGTAAATTATTCGACTGACTAAGATTTTAAGAAATTACCTCTAGTAAGTCTGTTAATATGAGAATTAATATTCTATAACCTTAGTACATTTAAACTTACAAACTAGGACTGTCAATTGTAAGATGACTAGGGTTTTGAAGTTGTCTACTTTGCTTGAACTATCTTCCGACTTCACTTGGTTATAGAAATAATTAAACATTTAAGTGACAATAATGAGTTCCAATTTAAAGTCTACTTTCACAAACCACTACTATATTCTAAATTGCCAAGAAAATATTTATTACTTGCCCGAGACAAACTCCTTTGTTGATCCCCATATTATATGTTGTGTGTTCTATGGCTACTTGTGCATGCTTGTGTACTTTTAAAATTGGGGTTTGCAACCTCAGGCACGATAGCATTTGGACTCCGGGTGGCATAACGCTTGTCGGTGCTCCCGTGACTATCGTGGTCCTATTCTCTCTCTCGCTTGGGATTACTATCGCCCTTGGAGAACTTTCTCGCTTGGGACCAGTACCGCCCTCGGAGAGTTTGGTTGTAGATTTTGGGTATAATCTGGAGTACCCTACTGGGAGAGATAAGAAGGTTTGATCATGACTCGGCCGGCCACCTCAAGAAGAAAAGTCAAATTGTATCCTTTGCAACGTGATTTATAACTGTTACTCATTCACGGTTATACATAAAGTGCATTGTATCATGATTTTCAAAAACTCGAAAATGTTTTCAGAACATCCTCGATTGATCTCCCCGCACTAAGTTCTTTTGAGCTCACGACCCTTTTCCCCCTATTTCAGGTTAAACAAAAAAAAGATAGTAAAACCGGTTAGAATAGAGTGTGCTTATTCTGCTTCTTGGGCAACCCGGATTTATTAATCCTGAGGCTTTTTGAGGTCAATTCGCACCAACAAGGCTCACACAGTGAAGACTACGAGGATCATAGCATACCCTACCATTTAGTATATGACGTTGTAGTTAACGCTGTTCTAGCTGACTTTGGTTTTGGACGATGGGAGATAGCCTGTGTACTTTATTTTAGTCCAAATTACGAGATATAAACCATATGTAGTAGTTGGATTATCCAGGCTCGTTTTGACATAGCTAAGTCTGGGCAAGGAAACGATTGTAACTTAGGATGTATTCAAAGAAGTGATGTAATATATAGTACAGATCTTGCCTTTTATATGTTTAGATTTGCAATTGCAGACTCTTTATCCAATCTTGGGAAGGGTTGGGTTTGGGGTCGTTACACGGATTGTCACGACCCCATTTTTCTTAATTGCTAAAACGGTCTCTGAAACCACAATAACCTCCAAAATATCTCTGGGATCGTGATGCCACGAGCTCAAGCAGATCACTTCACCTAAGACCGATAAGGTACTCGACGATAGCCCGAGCTCTAATAACCAGAAAACATTAGAGCTCGCCAAGTACATCTCAATATTAGAATTCAAATCGCAAAGTTACATTAATTCAATAATACCTATTATACAAACTTCACCACTAATAATTGAGACTACAGTCATGACCCCGACTTATGCTAGGTTAAGGCCAAAACATGACATGTCGTTACTTAGCCCCTGCAAGATATGAAAGTAACAACCTAAATAGTCATAAACGTACCACCCGAAATTCAAAAGACTTCCGAAATTATCCCAAAACATCGGCCTTAAAGGATTAACACCTCCTGGTACCTGTTACAATACCTGAATCCATCTACCAGTATTCTAACCCTAGATTTAATAAGTAAAATAGTCAACTTAGATAGGTATCCAGTGAAACAAAAAAGAATATACAACATAATATTTTATCAATATACAAAACATCTCTTTATATCAAGAAGTACATTTTTACAGGCAAGCATGCAGATCACATAAGCAGGAATCTATCTCATCAATCTCAACAAAGCTTGCAATCACAAGGAAGCTTGCTCGGTTAATCTTCACTTGAAATTGTCAAAATATGGGTGAGCTAATCCTGCATATAGCTTAGTGAGGATGGAATAAGAAGGGTTTTCACAAAGGTTTTATCTTTTCATAAACAATTTGATAAAACATGCCATGCACATAAGAATATGTGATAATGACAAGAACATTTGGTAACATTTGTGTAACCTTTCTCTTCCAAGATATCATTGGATCTCGACCTGTAGGAATATCAATGGGTCTTAGTAAGAGAAGGAGTAAATAGGAATACACAGATGATTATAACAAGAGCATACAATAACAATCACAATCGTATAACATTTTTCTTCCAAGATATCACTGGATCCCGACCAGTAGACCCTCTGGAGGATCAGTGGGTCTTAGTAAGAGAAGTAATCCAGTACTTTGTTAGGTGAGATATACCAGCAAGCCCTACCTCTGCCTGGAGGTCTCGTTACTACCTCGGTAGGCGAGATATACTGGCAAGCCCGTTGCTACCCGGAGGTCTCGTTACTACCGCATTTAACGATGATTGCAACCAACGCGCTTATACAATTCAAATGTATTTGCAATCAAAGTATAAATAGAGGAGTTACCTCTGTCTAACAAACGTACAGATATTGATGGCAAGCAATTGGTATCAATAGTTAACAATAGAAAACAAGCAGTTGATATTGATAGCAAGTAATAGGTATCAAGCAGTAGATGACAAATAATAACAATAGATATCAAGTAGTTGGTAGCAAGCAGTAGATAACAAGTAATAAAAATAGATGTCAATGATAATTTGTTAAGGCAAATAGATAACTTTTAAAGTAATAGCCAAGTTATCTACTTAAGCAATAGACAAGTTAGCTATTTAAGCAATAGACAAGTTAAAAGCATGATCGGTAGGCATCAATAGAATTAACATGATAGAGCAACAAATAGTATAGATAGAAATCCATAGAGATGGCAAATAGATAGAATTGATAGCAATAGATAATGATAGTTAGCAAAATAGAATAGATATAAATCAATGGATAACTGCAATAAACATTAATAAGAAAGCAATGCACACATCTCAACAATTCACAGGCCATCGGATAAGGATAGCCGGATAAGACCTCATCCGGGTCCTCATCCTGATCCACGCTTTTCAACCGGATGAGGCCTCATCCAGACCCTCATCCGGCCCCAACTGGTGGTACCGGACAAGGGTAACCGGATGATGCTTCATCCGGACCCTCATCCGGTTCCAAGTGAAGCCATCGGATGAGCTTCAACAGGAGCTTGTCCGACGGTCTTTTGATCTTTGAACCTCTTTGCTTTGTTCATAATTTAAACCTTAATCCCAAATATCTTCTATTTTAGATTTGTTACACAGCTTAGGTACATAGATACAACATATATGCATCAAGAAATTTCGAAACCCTAGATCAAATCTTGCAGTATAAACTCAACTTAATCCACTATAATCATGCTCAGCAAGCATATAAACACTTAATTCACAGCGATGATCTTTTCAAAACATTAGAAATCATCTCTTACCTTAGTAGAAGCAATGATAAACAGATAAGTTAGGAAATAGGAAATGCTAGCATGTTGCTTGTCTGAAATCTTCATGCTTCTCTTTTGCTTCCTTTATTCTCTTTTCTCTCTTCTTTCCCTCTAATTTCTCCTGATGGTTTGATGTATAATGTATGTATTGTGTGTGTTGAACTTGTGTGTGTGTTTTAGCTGGGCAAGTACAATGTTTATTAGGTAGGAAAATATCTAGGTTACCTAATGACTTAGTTGCCTCTCCAACTTGAAGCTTAATTACTAGCATGCCATATAGTTCTAATTTAATTGGTTTAGTTAGCTAGTGCAATTGGGTAGAGTTTGTTTAATACCTACGATGTTGACATGTAAATGCATGTAATAAATATAATGCACATAAAACGAGATGAACACACGTTAAACGATGTAAATGTACATTAATTGATATTAATTGATATAAATGCATATCAAGTGATGCAAAATTATATGAAATGCACATGAGCTTTTGTACGGCTCCGTACGGGGTCTTACATCTTTCCCTCCTTAACAAAATTGCGCCCTCGCAATTCCTGCTTTATTCTCAGAATAACTCGAATGTTGAAAGCAATCCCAAATAAGATCTCCAGATAATACCGTATAAGAATCCCGAGCATGAATACCCCACGAGTGAATCAAATGAGAACTCTAGATAGGGGTGTTGAATGCTGAAGACCAAATATCTAATAGAATTCCCCAAATAAGAAGACCAAAATAAGAACACCGAATACGAATACCATATGAAAATACCAAAGAAGAATACCAGTTGAGAATTCTAAAGCAAGAATACCGAATACTAAATAAGAATACCGAGGGAGAAATCCCAAGTAAGAATACCACACGATGCGATACTTGGAGTTGGGTAATTTGCATAATCTTAAACAGAAGGTAAAACAAGGCAACACCAACTCTTAATCTTCAATCGGCTTTCTCATGTTCCAAATTCACATACTACATAATCTCCAACTTAACATCATGCACATGTGGACTTCTATTAGGTAAAGAAACTTCCCACTTGCATATCCACATGTTGCACTCAAGAAAATATAAGAAAGGTACGGGCAACTTCGAGGTTAGTCTATACTTTTGACCTAAAGGTTTATGATTACGGTTTACCTTCCGCTACAGTTGTGGCCTGCTATTTAGGCACGACTCTTCTGCCATCTGGGACATTCCTTGGCTCGGTGTTGATCGCTCCCATGTCCTAAGCACTTGCCAGACTTCCTCCAACACTAGGCTTCAGTGTGCCCCTTTTGATTGCAATGAATACATATGACACTCTGTGCGGTAGTTACACTTCCTGTTGCACCACGAGTTGACTGGGTGGCTGAGGCTTCTTGTTGTGGTATAACATCAACTGGTCTTTCTTGACTCTGGCCATGACTCTGAGTACTTTTACCGATAGTTGGCCCTTGTGTTTTCCTCCATTTCGGGTAGTCATTCTTTTGACCCTTACGACTCAACTTTGTCATTTCCTCTTTCCTTCCTTTCTTCGCTATTGTTGCAGCATAAAGGGCTTCACCGTAGGTGGAAAACTGTAGAAGAACCAAGTTGTCTCGAATCTCTGGCCTCAACCCTTGGATAAACCTTTGGATCCTCTTTTCAGTAGTTTGTATTATCCCCGAAGCATAATGGGACAGTTGATTAAAACGGGCTTCATACTGTGCAACAGTTAATTCCCCTTGTTTAAAAGTCATGAATTCACTTCTTCGAAGTCTTCTCACAATTGCAAGAGCTCTTCCCGACATTCTTACTTAATCAAAAAGAATAACTCCATAATATGATATACATATATGCAATTATGTTACATGAAGAACAAGTATGTGTACATGTAGTTATATTACATGAAAAACAACTGCAACCTAATGCATAATTATTATGTGATGCAACATTGTCACTAAAGTACAACCTAGCATATAGATTTCATATAAGCAAGAAGCAGTTATGGCATGGAAGTCACATAAGATTCACACAAGCACGTATGCTTCATGTAAGAATATCAAACACATAAGCTCACGTAAGCATACCTAGACTTCCAAGCATGTTCCCATCATAGGTCTTCTACCTACAGACCAGGGGTTCTAAACCCAGACTACGCCTAGCTAACTAGCTAAGCTCTAATACCACTCTGTCACGACCCCATTTTTTTTAATTGCTAAAATGGTCTCTGATACCACAACCACCTCCAAAATATCTCTAGGATCGTGATGCCATGGGCTCAAGTAGATCATTCCACCTAAGACCGATAAGGCAATTGACGATAGCCCAAGCTCTAATAACCATAAAACATCAGAGCTCGCCGAGTACATCTCAATATTAGAATTCAAACTCCAAAATTACATTAATTCAATAATACCTATTATACAAACTTCATCCTAATAATTGAGACTACAACCACGACCCCGCTTATGTTAGGTTAAGGCCGAAGCATAACGTGTCGTTACTTAGCCCCTGCAAGATATGAAAGTAACAACCTAAATAGTCATAAACGTACCACCCGAAATTCAAAAGACTTTCGAAATTCTTCCAAAACATCGGCCTTAAAGGATTACAACACCCTAGTACCTGTTACAATACCTGAATCCATCTACCAGTATTCTAACCCTAGATTTAATAAGTAAAATAGTCAACTTAGCTAGGTATCTAGTGAAACAAAAAAGAATATACAACATAATATTTGATCAATATACAAAACATCTCTTTATAACAAGAAGTACATCTTCGCAGGCAAACATGTAGATCACATAGCAGGAATTCATCTCATCAATCTCAACAAAGCTTGCAATTACAAGGAAGCTTGCTCGGCTAATCTTCACTTGAAATTGTCAAAAGATGGGTGAGCTAATCCTGCATATAGCTTAGTGAGGATGGAATAGGAAGGGTTTTCACAAATGTTTTATCTTTTCATAAACAATTTGATAAAACATGCCATGCACATAAGAATATGTGATAATGACAAGAACATTTGGTAACATTTGTTAATCTTTCTCTTCCAAGATATTATTGGATCCCGACCCGTAGGAGAATCAATTGGTCTTAGTAAGAGAAGGACTAAATAGGAACACACAAATGATCATAACAAGAGCATACAATAACAATCACAATCGTATAACCTTTCTCTTCCAAGATATCACTAGATCCCGACTAGTAGGCCCTCTTGGAGGATCAGTGGGTCTTAGTAAGAGAAGTAATCCAGTACTTTGGTAGGCGAGATATACCATCAAGCCCTACCTCTTCCTGGAGGTCTCGTTACTACCACGGTAGGTGAGATATACTGGCAAGCCTATCGCTGCCTGGAGGTCTCGTTACTATCGCATTCAACAATGGTTGTAATTGACGCCCTTATACAATTCAAATGTATTTGCAATCAAAGTATAAATGGAGGAATGACCTTCGTCTAACAAGCATAATGATATTGATAGCATGTAATAGGTATCAATAGTTAACAATAGATAACAAATAATTGATATTGATAGCAAACAACAGGTACCAAGCAGTAGATATCAAGTAATAACAATAGATATCAAGTAGTTGGTAGCAAGCAGTAGATAACAAGTAATGAAAATAGATGTCAATGATAACTTGTTAAGGCAAATAGATAACTTTTAAAGCAATAGCCAAGTTATCTACTTAAGAAATAGATAAGTTAGCTATTTAAGCAATAGACAAGTTAAAAGCATGATAGGTAGACATCAATAGAATTAACATAATAGAGCAACATATAGTATAGATAGAAATTCATAGAGATGACAAATAGATATAATATATAGCAATAGATAATGAGAGTTAACAAAATAGAATAGATAGAAATAAATGGATAACTGTAATAAACATTAATAAGAAAACAATGCACACATCTCAACAATTCACAGGCTACTGGATGAGGATAGCCAGATGAGACCTCATTCGGGTCCTCATCCGAATCCATGCTTTTCAACTAGATGAGGCCTCATTTGGACCCTCATCCGGCTCCAACTGGTGGCACCGGACAAGGGTAACCGGATAAGGCTTCATCCGAACCCTCTTCCGGTTCCAAGTGAAGCCATTGGATGAGCTTCAACAGAAGCTTATCGGTATTTTGATCTTTGAACCTCTTTGCTTTGTTCATAATTTAAACCTTAATCCCATATATCTTCTATTTCAGATTTGTTACACAACTTAGGTACATAGATACAACATATATGCATCAATAAATTTTGAACCCTAGATCAAATCTCACAGTATAAACTCAACTTAATCCACTATCATCATGCTCAGCAAGCATATAAGTATTTAATTAACACCGATGATCTTTTCAAAACATTAGAAATCATCCCTTACCTTAGTAGAAGTAATGAGAAGCAGATAAGTTAGGAAATAGGAAATGCTAGAATATTGCTTGTTTGAAACTCCCTTCTTCTCTTCTGCTTCCTTTCTTCTCTTTTCTCTCTTCTTTCCCTCTCATTTCTCTTGATAGTTTGATGTATAGTGTGTGCTGCACGTGTGTGTGTGTTTTAGCTGGGCAAGTACATTGTTTATTAGGTAGGAAAATATCTAAGTTACCTAATGACTAAGTTGCCCTTCTAACTAGAAGCTTAATTACTAGCATGCCATGTAGTTCTAATTTAATTGGTTTAGTTAGCTAGTGCAATTGGGTAGAGTTTAATTAATACGTCGATGTTGACAACACGTAAATGTATGTAATAAATATAATGCACATAAAACGAGATGAACACACGTTAAACGATATAAATGTACATTAATTGATATTAATTGATATAAATGCATATCAAGTGATGCAAAATTATATGAAATGCACATGAACTCTTGTACGGCTCCATACGGGGTTTCACATGGATGGTCAGTCAGAGCGCACTATTTAGATACTTGAGGATATGCTTAGAGCTAGTGTCATGGATTTCGGGCAGAGTTGGGAGAAACACTTACTATTGGCAGAGTTTGCTGACAACAATAGTTACCAAGCGACTATTTAGATACCTCCTTATGAGGCTTTGTACGGTCGTAAGTGTCGTTCTTTGTTGTATTGGGATGTGGTTGGAGAAAGGAAGGTGATTGATCCAGCTATGATGCCAGATATTATGGAAACAATTGGGAATGTTCGCCTTATTCGTCAGAGGATGCTTACCGCTCAGAGTAGGCAGAAGAGTTATGTTGATAAGCGCAGACGGGACTTAGAGTTTGAGATTGGTAATCGGGTCTTCTTGAAGATTTCTCCTCGAAAAGGCATAGTTCGTTATGGCAAGGGCGGGAAGTTGAGTCCTAGGTATGTAGGGCCATTTAAGATCATTGGCCGAGTTGACAAGTTGGCTTATTGGTTTTCTCTACCAGAGAGCCTCTCCAGAGTTCACGATGTCTTTCATGTTTCTATGCTGATGAAGTATTATCTGGATTCATCTCAAGTTCTTGAGGTTGAGCCGTTGTAGCTTAGTAGAAATCTAATTTATGAGGAGTGACCTATTCGTATTCTGGAGCAATCTGTTCAGGAGCTGCGTTCAAAGGTGATTCTGATGGTCAGAGTTTTGTGGCATCATTATGGTATAGAAGAAGCTACTTGGGAACGTCGGCATCAGATTGAATAGAAGTATCCGAAGTTGTTCGATTGAATATGTAAGAATTTCGAGGGCAAAATTGTCCTAAGGAGAGAAGGATGTAAAACTTGTGATTTCAATAATGTGTATATATCTATCTGAATTGCTATTTGAACTACTAAGTGCATTTAATTACTTATTCTAGCATTGAAAATCTACTTGTGCATTTGGATTTGCATTTAAACTTGATTTGAATTATATTTCAACCATTTTGCCTAGGAGGGTAAACTTGTAATTGGAGCATGAATTGAAGGGTAGAATGGTCATTATACTATTAAGTTTCTTCTAGCTTGGTTAAATTGTAAATAAAACAAGATAACAAGGGCATTTTAGTCTTTTTAGCTTATAGGATATTTTTGACACATGTTAACCTAGCTTTGACCTCTCTTTGACCTATATATAAGCTGAATTAAGCAATTCCAAGAGGGAGCAGAGGGTTGGGCGGCCAAGAGGAGAGAAGAAGAGAAAAGTTTGAGCATTTTTTAGACTTGGCATTTTAGAATTCAAATCTTGCATTTTGGAGCACTTGGAGTTGGATTTTGGCTTAACATCTTTCTAGCTTCTTAATCCTTGCATCTCTTAGATTCCATAAACATCTAAGTGAGGGAGTTCTTGCATGATATGTGAAGATCATGAAGATTAAGCTATAAACTTGTTTGAAGCTTTGAAACTACTCTTGATGCATGCAATGCTATATTATTGCTTGTTTTAATGGTTTGTATGGAGTGGTTAAGTGTATGAGCTATGTGAATGTTTAGAGAAGGTTTCCATGGATTTATATTGTGTTTTTGCTAGCTAAAGATGTCTCCTACAAGTGTTCATGTGAGTTACATGTGTAGAACAAGATTCAATATATGTTGTGTGTAATACTTGCTACCGGTTGAGTGACTTGACCGGGTAGCACCGGTTATCATTTGATGGCCACTGCCGGTCGAGTGAGTCGACTGAATGACTCAACCGGATGCCTATTTATTTGGTTGTTTTCTTTGCTATTTTCGTAGTAAATGTGTTTAAGGTTGTTCAATTGTTTTACATGCGTTTGAAGGGTTCTAGACTTGTCGTGAAGCGTGAGTTAAATGAAAGTGTTGTTGAATAATTGAGTGTTGTAGAGTCTTTGTCAAACATGTTGTAAATGGTTACTATTGCTTAGGTAATCTACTTCATTACCCAAATGTGAGCTATCAATTACTGAACGTGTTATTCTTATATGCGAACACATAGTTGTAGGTTGAATGTATTGAGATAAAACCTACTTTGTTATTCTCTCAAAGAAATGCGAATACGTGTTATATGATGAAATGCGATGCGTTGGGTAGATTTCCTTATTCGAATGGTTGCAACCATATGCGGGGCTTAATAGCATCATGTCGTGGGCTTGTGGGTAATTGCACGACTACCATAGTTTGACACTATTCTCGTGTGGTCGGAGAAGGCCATGGGGAATGGGGTGTCTAGGTGGGTACATTCGGAGTACCAATATGTGAATGCGAGAGTGGCAGTGATGAGTTCGTGAGGGAGCTGTAAGTGTCGGCATCAACAAATAATGAGAAGTATCCTTGCAACGTGGTTTGAAGCTATATTGTACAAGTTATATGTTGTTCTAACGTGTTATAACTAGTTCACATGTTAATGCTTTAGAAGTCCCCTTTAATTGTTTCCCTTCCCACTAAGCTTTGTTATAAATACGCTCACCCCTCTGTGATGCATGTTGTAGGCGTACATGATGTTGATTATGTGCACGAGAAGGCTGTTGAGGAACCGTGGAACGTGAACTACGTGTAGCTCGTGTTAGAATTGATTCAATGTTTTAATGACTTCTAATAGTTTGCTGTAATGAAGTTATGTTTATGTTTGCAATATTTGTCAACTTATCTATTTTGAAGTCTAGCTCATTTTGATTGTGTATAGGGTTGGCATGGTTGGATTCTTGGTCAAGTCTGAGCCTATGTATGCATGTTGGGTATTGTTAGGTTGAGTGTTTGTCTACTTGGAGGTAGATGTGAAACCCCACTTTTCTGCTTTAACTCGATTTACGTGTTTTATCTCGTTTTGCGTGCATTTGACCTGTTTATGTGCTATATGACCTAGAATGTTATAATTTTGATGTCAATACTGCTAATACATGCTAAATGTGCATTCATGAAATTTTCATAAAAAACGGGATCAGAAATTTTATCGTCGATTTTCAGTGAATAGTATTTTCGAAACACGTCCGCTAAAATTTTGAAACTGGTCTTTTTAACCCTTCTAGACCTAGACCACGGACTTTAATAGACCTGTGTTTGATGAAAACTGTTTTAAAATCGGCTTAGGAATTTATTAGGGTTTTTACACCGACTTTTGTGAAAATCGAGTTTTAAGCCGACTCGGGTGAAATTGTTTGATTGTAAAACTTCTTGTCACCTAAAAATAATCTACTTGAGCTATTTTGGGTGTTGAATAATTGTTTTGAACTTTGGTGATCAAGAAAATGCATTTAAAGTCAAGAAAACACAAAAAAACACTAAAGTTTCAACTTTGACTTTTTCCATTTTGTTGACTTATGCATATAAATCTCTACACACAATGAAACAAAGCAAAACACCACATTTTCACACACCTTGCAGCCGTGAAAGCTTAGGAAAAAAAAGAGATTTTATTCAACTTATTTTCAAGGTAATTTTGCCTTAGAAAACCCATTTAAAGTCCGAATCTTTTCAAACCGGGCTGGATTCCGCTTGTTGGGCACCTATTGCACGCATTCCTAGCTTTACTTCGGATCAAAGGTGAGAGAAAAATTCTAGATCTCAAAATGTCATTTTTATGTTTTTGCGTATAATTAATTATTGAACCGTTAGAATGTTAATCTGATGTTAGATTATTGCTCCATGCATGCTAGGGATCATTTATATGCAATACTACGAGATTTGAACGGATGTAGCATATTTATTATTTTTCGGGTATTTAAAGTTGATTAATTTGTTAAATGTTGAATATTTTGAGTTGTGTTGATCGGAATCGATTGCCGTCGATTTCTAAAAGATTGATAATTACGTGGTAGCGTCGTTGTAATGCCGAATTTTCGATTATGATGTTTGGGTGAAAATTCAGAAATTTCAGCCTAGGTGCCTTGAGGTTTTAGGGTTGTTGGGCTTGATTTTGAGGTGTCTTGGTTGGTTTCCAAGAGGACTAATGTAGTTGATCGAATGGGAGAGTGTTTGAAACTGATTTGGGGTTATTTGGATTAGTAGAATGTAAGATATGATTATTTGAAGTTTAGGTTATCTTTCTTTAAATTATTGAATTGAGCTTTAGTTGATCGGATGTGGTTTGAGTGATTGAATTGTGAGTTGTTGATGGGTAAACTAAGGTTTGATTGTGTGTTTAATGCATGTTCGGTTGGATGGCCTACTTTGTCATCTAACTTAGTTATTTGTTGTTTAATTGATTATTGATGTTATTGATGATGATGATATGATTATTGATGATGATAAAATGATATTGATTGATTATTGAGTATGGGAATCGGGCACTTTCGTTGCTGATCTCTCAGAATATTGATTGATTATTGAGTACGTGAATCGGGCACTTTCGTTGCTGATCTCTCGGAATATTGATGATTGATGTTTATATTTATTGCTGAGTCTTTGGTATGTGTGTGCCACCTCTCGGGCAGCATCGGGCTGTCGGGTTGATAACGGCATGACTACCAGAGACTGCCTCCAGCTCGCATGACGGAGGTGTCATGGAGGGAGAGGTTATTGGGGGTACCCCGGGTGCGTGAGTAATGGGGAGTTATAAGAAGAATGGTTGAGATCGTGATGGCGTTTGGAGCTACACCAACTAGAGAGAGTATCCTTTATTGAATGATCATATAGTTATGTGATGATAGTATTATTTATGTTATTGTGTGTTTACTGACTCAAAGGATTATTCCAAGGAGTTTAGTAGACCTTGCTCGAGATCTATCGGATCCTCACTGGGCTTATTTTATATAAGCTCACTCTCTATTATTGCATGCATGCAGGTGTTACTGATTTTGACTACGGGTATGTGCCTCATGAAGAGAGAAATGTGACGTATGTGGATGAGTCTTATGTGCAGGAGTCATTGCCATGAGATTATCTTAGTTGTTGTAAAATAATGTTTTGTATAATCTATTTTGAAATGTATGTATAGCCTATGTATTAAGTTGGAACGGAGGCGTATAACTATGATTGGAATGTTGAAGAATGATTATTGTATAATATGGATGTGTTGTATGTTGTTAACTTAATTGAGGAGATGATTGTTGGGATTGTTTATGGAGTTTGATGTATGATGTTCTAAAGAGGTTGGTTTAGAGCCTCGGTGTTCTAATTATTGTCGTTATACTGCCGAAATTCCGTTGCGTCCTGACTGATCGTAGGTGGGGTCGAGTTGGGGCGTGACAGTAGACCTTATATAAATTGTGTGTGGTTGTTTTCTGTTTCTTATTGGTTATCCATATTATAGTTGTCACGCCCCGACCCAACCCCACGCTAAAGGTTAAGTCTGGACCCAACAAACGGACAGAGTCTCCTCTATACTGTGGGCATTTTGAAAACTTGTAAACAATCAATAAAGCCACAACATAACAAGACAACCATTTATAACTAAAGAACTTAGCTTTAAGACCATCAAAGCCTTAAAACTTACAACAGTTCAAATTCATGCAAGCATGCATTCGTAACTTAACTTCTTTACAAAAGACGCTTATCATACCATTCTATGATAGCAATTAAACATTCTTAGAAGTTAAAGACATCCCTTCATTCACCCCCAAGCATGCAAGGTAGCTAGAAGAAGAAACATAAGTTATTACATGCCATGGTTCCAAATCTACTACTACAACCATTTGTCTTTCATCTTGCAACTACATAACATGTACATAGCACTTAGGCTACAAAATTGAACATAAAGTAAAACAAATAAGTTCTTCACTTATCAACAGGAACATAATCCACCTCAAACAACTAGACACAGCTACTAAGGCAACGGATCAGTCTGAACCTCCTGATCTTCCCCCTTAACCAAGTCAAGCTGGGGTTCAACCACAGCGTCTCCTGAAACATGTTAGCGAGGTATGAGCAACCACTATTGCCCAGTGAGGGATAAAGACTACCCGGGATGTGCAATGCAACAATTATAGCAAATAAGCAATAAAAGTAAGTAAAGGGCAATAGAATTAGCTAGAGATTACACATAACAAAGGATATGATACGCTAAACCCCAACACTCCAGAATTCTCTTATCTTTGATCACGAACCACGGACCACGACCCATGATCAATGTGCCGGCATAACCCCAATCACTCTAGTGGGTGTACTCCGGATGTACCTCGATATTCCTACGACCCAACACCCCTTGGCAAACTCTGGACAAGGCAAGTGAGGGAATAGGGAACAGAGATCAAATATCCACTGGCAAGCCCGCTGCTGCCCAGTCGATATTCAATACAACCGCCCCTGACACTATGGTTGCGCAACCAATATGCAATGCACTTAACCATGACAAGTCAATATCAATAATATAAGCAATAACACGTGGGAAGATCAACAAAGTAGGTTGACCTCGAAACAGTTAGAATAGAAGCATTTTATATAAGCAATTAAGCAAATTAAAAAGAGGCATATTCAAGATTCACATAGAACTATACCGAAAGCTCCAAAACATCTTGAAACCACTTTTAAACACACTAGGAGTCATGTCAAGGTCTTAGAAGCGTGAGACAATCGAATTTGTACCTAAACCCCTTTGTAATCCAATCTGTTTTCCGTCCAAACTCATGCCATTATTCTAGATTCATAAGTGGTCTATTTCATGCTTCTAGTTAACCTATTAGACACCCTTAGGACCCTCAAAGTCATGCCATTACCCGTATTTAGCCCGAAAGCCCCAAATTCCCTCTTTTGACTTTGTACTACAAGTACCTCACCCGAGACTCAAACGAAAGCTAGCAAAGCATAATTAGGGTCTACTTAGCCTAGGAACACCAAAAGTGATGGCCAATTTTACCCGAATTCTCGATAACCCCGAAACCCCTTTCTAAAAGTTGGCTATTTCATTCTTTTGCTAGGTTATGAGCAATTAAACCCTACGGGGCCTTTACACTACTTTTATTAACATCTATAGCACCTATTAGAACCATTAATTCAAGCTATAAAGTCCAATTACGCAAAGCCCTAGTTTTCCCGTCACTATTCATGCCCTACGATTAACAAGCGATTTCAACCGTTTAAACTATGAAATAGCATAAATTAGGTCTCTACTACATATAGACAACATATCTAAGCATATTCAAGCATTACAATAGCATTTGATAGCGAATATAGGAATTCAAGAAATGAGCAACAATTTCAAAATGCACAAACAAGCATGAAAACCCTCACCAATGCGCATAGGAACTCCTAGGAGGCTTGTAGACAACCTAAAGCACTTGATCCTAGCTTGGATTGGCTTGGATTGGTGAGCAAAATTTTCTCTCCTTGGCTGTACAAGGCTGTCGGGTTTGCTACAGTAATTTCAGTCTTTTTTTTTATTTTCCTAGTTATGAGCTTAAGTGGTTGTTATATTGAGCATATATTGAGGTGGGGTCAAGTTGGGTGCTTAAGTGGTCTATTAAAATGAGCTTAGTTAGCTTACAAACGAGTCTAAAGCGCATTAATTTAAGTTAGCTAACTAACATACAAAGTTCATTACGTAACACTATTCATTCGTTCACTAAACCATTTTCTAAACAAGTGTTCCTAATGCATTTAGCTCAAACACACATTTTCTCATTCTTAAAGCAGTTATTATGATTTAAGAAAAATGCTAATTCATGGTAATTATGCAGTTGAAAAAAGGAATGAATAGTAACTAAAGAAGACAGTTAATAAAGCACAGAAATGAATGTACGGCAAAATCTTGGGCGTCACAATAGCTGTTATAATGTCCGTGCGTAGTTGCGTCTTGAGCTTGGTTCCGCTAGGACTGGGTTTGGGGTATGACATTACATATAGCTTAACTACCAGTAAAGAAAAAATCATGGCAAATACTATTTTATCTCCTATTATGGAAGGATATTCAATTGATAGACCTCCACTTTTTGTAGGTACAAATTTTATGTGTTGGAAGAATAGTATGCAAACATATATATAATCCGTGGACTACACATTGTGGACAACTGTTGAGCATGGGCCATATAAAGTTGAAGATGAGTCAACCGAGCAAAACATTGTAAAGCTAACCAAAAATGCTCAAGCCATGCATTTTCTCTATTGTGCATTAAATGAAGAAAAGGTTAGCCAAATCTATAAATGCACATCGACTCATGAGATATGGAGTCTCCTTGAGGAACTATATTAAGAAGTAGAAAGAGAATATGAGGAAGAAGAAAATGTGGTATACTTTGTTACAATGGATGAAGAGGTATGTCTACCTTATGAATCTTGTGGCTCTTCATCTAGTAACAATGATATTACAATTGATGAACTAGAAGAAAACATATTAGATGTTCAAAATGAATTCATTCTTGAAGTTTCTAAAAATAAATTTTTTCTTGAAAAGTACAATGTGCTTTATTTGAGATTAATGAGCTTAAAAAGAAAAATACTTTAGTTGAAGCTAACCCTCACTTTGAAATGTATGATATTTCCATGTTTGATCAAGGAAAAGGGTTTGAAAATGAAATTCAATGGTTGAGAGAGAATTTTAATGAATTGAATATAAAAGTTATCAAATTTTGTAAAGAAATAAAAAAATTGGATATTGTTCATAGTTTACAATACATAGTTTGCAAATCACATGATTTAGAATATAAACCATGTTTCAAACAAAAAAGTTTTGAAAAATTGTTCTATCAAAGACTCATGTTCAAATGTGAAATCTTTTTCCAAAGTGCATCTACATGTTTTCACAAATTTTGATAGAATAGAACAATTTGCTTCAAGTTTTCATAATTTGATATTGCTTGATGATGAATCAAAAGTTCCATGGTGGCTAAAACACAAATGGATTGTTAAAGTCACTACAAATGATACTAACCCACAAGGACCCAATTAAAGTTGGGTACCAAGATCTTGCCATGATTTGTTGTAGGAATATTGAAGCAACACCAAAAGAAGATGTTGAGGCATCTTATAAGACATGCAAGATCATTAAAACAAAAAGCATGGGTAACATTGAAATTGTTTTTTATATGCTTCTTGAATTTGTTTTATGGATTGATTTGTGTTTATGATCCTAAGATAATTATATTTGATTGAAAATATGTGCTTAAATAAGTCTTGATGGACTTATGCTTGAAGTGGTATATGCATTGTTATATTATCTTAAGAAGATACATGTTTTATATATGCACCATTAACTTGTATGCTTCAATGAGAATTGAGTAGAGAAAATAAAAGGTTGTCATTTAAGGAAACTGAAATGAAGATTGATGCAAAAGAAAATAAGGTTGAGGATGATTTTGATGATTCACTTAGTGATATAAGACAAACTTCATCAGTGTAAGAAAAATGATCAATGTATTCATTTAGAAAGTTTGTAATGACTAATGATATTGTTACATATATGTCATATGAACTATTACTCTATGTGAAGATAAATAGTTTTCTTGCAAATGAATCTTACTTGATTTTTTATACTATGAAAGGATAAATGTGATAGTTGGTGCAAGTATGAAATGAGTGGTATTTTGTTGAAAGATATGCTTTGTGAATGAGATACATCTTTTGATTTAAACTTGAAATTATGCTTATAAAGGTATATGTGATACTTGATAAAATTTAACCATTGATTGATTAAATATGATTGAATGACATGTGAAACTCTTTGATGAGTTAAATGACCAAAATAGATGTTATGACATAAAAAATCAAGTTTTTATATGAGTTCATTGGAATATTGGAAATGTGTGGTGATTGTTATTTGAAATGTTTTAACTTTTCCATACACACACATGAAATTTTTCATGGACCTTGAAGCTACTCATTCATCCAAATGACAATGACAATACTTGATCATGACATAAAAATGGCATGCTTGTTCAAGTTCAATTTTGAAAAGATATTGTTGCAAGTATAGACATTTGTTAAACATTTGATTGTTGATTTATGAGACTAGTACATCTTCTTGAGGAAACCTCTCTATAAGCTTGCAAATGGCACTTAAATTGAGCACATGAAAGGAGAATCAAAGTTCTTCCTTGGACTCCTAACCAAAAAAACCAAGAAGAGGTGTTCGCAAGTCAAACCAAGATCACAAATGAATCAAACCAAGAAGTTTGTACTTGTTCATGTCAAAACAATCAAGAATTCAAAAGAGGACATCAATCAAGTTCTACCAAAGATAAGAAAAGGTATATTGGTTGAGAAAATGGAAGGATAGAGGTATGACCAATAATGTAATTCATTCAATTACCTCTAATATGTCGATAACAATGCTCTTTATGCTAAATTGTGATATTGCTCCAAAATTTTCATTAGAGCATTGTAGAAGGAAAAATTGATTGTCTTTCCATCATCATACTAAAACGTTATCATGAATTCTTGATGGATTGTGCTCGTGATCATATGTCACTTCTTGAACATATGAATTGGAAGAGAACTTTGATAATTCTAACCCCTTTGCATCGAGAAAAGAATGATGGTGGTGTAGGTACTCAAGAAAATGAAACTTAAAGTGAACCTACCAAATCAAATCTTCAGAAGATGAGTCTCTTAATACTTCAAAGGATTTATCAAATCAAGGAAGTTCAACCAATCTTATAGGAAGAAGAGCAACAAAGATCAAATCAAGATGGACAACAAACATCCTATGAGCAAAGCATTGATCAAAATCTCTAAGTTTTCAAAAGGATGTGAAGGATTATCCACATGATAGGATCCTAAGTAATTCACCAAAAGGTATAAGAACTCTCTCAAATTTAAATATCTTTTATGAACATGTTATAACAATGAACATACTTGTTATGTTTGTCTCTTAATATTGGTAAAGTAGTATGTTAATCTCATCAACATATACATGTGAAAGTGATAAATGTTGAAATATCATTGATTTAGTGCACATGAAATAAATGTTTGATAAGAAGGCATGCTTACTTGATTTCAATTCTTAAATTACATTGTTGCAAGCATGGATAATTGGTAACAATGTTATACATGATTGGTATATATCAAATAATTCAATTAAGGCCATCATACTCTAAGTTTTTCTAAATTACTTCAAGGACCTTGTTGAACAATTTGATTTTGTTGGAACAACTAATCCATCTCTTTTTGAGAACTTCCCTAAGAGCTTGTATAAGTTATTCAAAGATGAGTATGAAAGAAGAGTCAAAAGTTCTTTCTTGAACTCTCAATCGAACAATTCAAAGAAAAGTATTAATTGATCAAGCTTAGTGTCACTCCCCAACTCGACCCCACTTATAATCTAGTCATGACGCGACGGAATTTCGGCATTATAACAACTGTAAATAGACACTAGCCCAATTTATAAAACCTGTACAAAAGCAATTTATACATACCACAACAACCAACAACATAAATCCACAACAAAGCCAATACTACATGCTTAACCATTCCACCACAGCTCCTGTATAAAGGCCTCCGTCACATAAACTTTGCATAAAGACATTCAAACTCCTGAGTTTCAAAATAGGCCCGTAAGGCTAGCGGAATACATACAAGGCCATAGAAACTTATTTACAATCAAAAGTAGCCTCAAAACTCCCAAATTAAAAGATAACAACTTTAAATACTTTACATATTACAAATTTAGTCTTAATACATCATAACTAAAAGTTCAAGATAACATAAAAAAGGATAGAAATAACATGCTACTCCAGGAAACATCATGGAAGTGGCTCATCCACATAGATCACATCATCACAAGGCTTAGCCTCAGCCTCGTGAGGAACAAAGTCCAACACATACTCACTTGAAAGATTATTAAACGGGGGTAAGTTTCCACGAACTCAGTGAGGAGGGAGTAGGGAAGGCTTTGAAACCATTTAGCTTTGAAAACCTCTTTAAGAACCATGCAATGCACAACCAATAAGTAATAAGTATAACAATGCAAGAATGCAAAGAAAGTAAACACTTTGTAAGGATACGCTCATTTGTTATTGATGCCATCCCCTAAACACCTTTAACGAACTTTTCCCCTATACACCTACAGTCGTACTCCGGTAGTACGCCAATCCTATGACCCAAAGCCTATGAAACACTCCGTTCATTTGAGTAGGGATTAGAATTTCGGTAGCCAAGTTATCTCCCGGCAAGCCCTATACCGCCCGGTGTAACACGAACCTACTGTATCTCATTTTAAGGTTGCAAACACAATAATAAACATTAACACTCATGACAATTAGAGAAGACAACAATGTAGGTTGTCTCTCATGCATATGCAACATATATAACACAATTGGCATTTAAACAATAATCTAATTCAATTAACAACATAAAGGCTAGGTAACAAAGTAGGTTGCCTATCCGATTCTAATTACAACTAACTCTAATCTAACTCAACAACACATTTCTCAAGCAAAGAACACAAATCACAATCACTTCAACTAATAACAACAATTCTAGCAACAAAAAGAAAAAATGCAATCAAATGAACTCCAATCAATTACCTAACCTAGAGGCAATCTAGCACAACATATATAGACCCCGAGAGAAGCCCAAAGGTCCCCCAAATCACTGCAATTCCAGTGTGAACAACCCATTGTTCACGCTAAAATTTCAACCCCAAAACCCCTTGCATTTTTGCACTACAATGTAATTTCAAGTTGTTTCGTATGCTAGAATGTTATCTAATCATATATAGGCCAAGTATATATGCTACGAACACTTATACACCTCCATTTTAACAATTAAAGTCAATAGACAAAGCATAAAATTCAATTACAAAGAAATATGTTATAAACACAAAACTAATCGGTAAAAGTGTTCTCTAACATCTAAAAAACAAGATACAAATGTAGTTATAGCATTATATAACATAAAAATGAACTTTTGAAAGATTTTATAGGAAATCCTTTCACCTTTTTTTGCAATAAAAAGCTAAAAACAACCGGTAGAAAGATGTTAGAAGTCGACACGAGCTCAAAAACGTTGGTCTTGTGTCTTGGTTCTAACCCTAACTCCAAATGTTAGCAATTTAGTGCAAGGGTTTACTATTCCAAGCTTGGTGTTGCTCTTGGCTGGAACAAGGGGAGAAGAAGCTGATTCTTTCTATTTTTGGCTAATTTTTGGGGTTTAAATAGTTTTTAATGTCAAAGTCAAGGTCAAAGTCACTTAAAATGGTCAAACTAGCATATTTTTGCTCCAAATTGATTCTAAATGCAATCTTATTGCTCCACCAAATATTTAAAATGTTAATGGGTGAGTTTAGACCAAATTTAGACTAGTTTAAGCAATTAAAACCTGAAAACGGTCAAAGAAGATGAATAGTCAAAGTTAGTTCTCAAATCGGTTTTCAAATGCATTTTTGAATTAGTAAACATGTAAAAATCATATAATTGAACATTTTATGAATTAAAACAAATAACCACATAATTTTGCACATCAAAGTTAATTTAAACACATAATGACACGTAAATCAAGGTCGGGTCTCACACCTAGCACACAAAAACAAGATTGGGCTTTGTGAAGAAAATGAATTGAGATTCAAATGTATACATCAACCATGCCCTAAAAAATTTGAGATAAGGTAAAATAGTTGATGAAAAATAAGTATAATGGTATGATCTATAATCTTCTATATCCAATTGCCTCTAAAACCAATGTAATAATTGTTATGCTCTTATGTGCTTACTTGCAATATTGTTCCAATTGTCTTATTAAGAACATTATAAAAGGAAATTTTAAGTGTCTCTCTATCACAATACAAAATGTTATCATAACCTTTGATGGAGTATACTATTGACCATACTTGTCTTTATCTCAATATGAAATAACTATTGTGCTTAACAAATCATTATAATACATTGAAATATTTGGTTCTAGCATGTATTCTATACTTATATGAGAATAACATAGACATGCTTGAGATGAATATTTTGAAAAGAAGAATTTATAAGAATGTCTTGATTGTATAAAAATATGACATATGCTTGTATAGAGATGTGTATCTTGGCATGTTAGATATTGATGAACATACATCTCTCATGTTTTTATTTCTCTCTTGAACCAAAACTTTTGATCTTTATCTAATTGGCTTCTATTATATCCTCATTTATGAGTGCTCTTATCCCTTACTCATTAAGTTTGTCTATTGTTTATTGATAATGAAGAATACCAAGTGGTAACAATGGTATCTAATCAAGTGATACTATGCATATGATTTCAAAAAGGGGTGATTTTATATCAAATGGCATCTATTCAAGTAGTATCTCATGTGGAAAGAATATGCTCATATATGAAATACTTTGTATACTATGATTTGTGTTATATGTAAATGATCTCAATGTCCATAGTGTAGAATGATAATATGAGTGAGATATACCTAAAAAAATGGGAAGCTTATTTATTTGAATGAAATCATCCTTATGCATTGCTATTGTGAACAAGAAAATAGATTGTTTGTGCTAAAAATGTCATATGCCTTGGTTGAGTACCAAAGGAAGAGAAACAATAATGAAATGATAACAATGCATCAAAGAAGAAGAGTTTTAGAGAAAGAAAATGCATGCTTCAAGAAAGGTAATCTCACGCATCTAAATGCTTTCATGCTATCTATGTGAGTTTAACCAATTCGATGCTCGAGTCTTGAGTAAGATCCCATTGAAATGCTACTTACAAGCATATATATTTTATCTTACACCTCTTTAGTATGAAAATTTGTTTCTTTGTTGATTACAAATGGGGAGAGAGATGTATGATTGATACATGATCTAAAGGGGAAGTTTTTGTTCTTATTATGCACTTAGTATGGGGAAGACTTGGTGAAAATGACCATTGTGATGCTATTTTCATGGAAATCCCATTGTTATGTTATTTCCCTAAGATCCCCTTGTAGTGCTATTTTTTGAAAAGGAGAGATTTTCAAAATCTCATTGAGATTATATTTTGTTGGAATCCTATTTAGCTTATCTATGCATTGTCCCATTATAATGCTATCTTTCCCCTCCTATGTTTAATTCTCTTTGATGACGCCAAAGGGGGAGAAGAATGAGATAACATAAGAATGAGAAAATATATGGGGAAAATATGGGAGAAACCTTGAACATGAAAATTTGATATGCATATAGTAAGGGGAATCTTTGCTTTTGTCTACTTGAAAATCTTACTTATGCCTTGATATCAAATTATGGTGCTTTGTTATGCTTCATTGTATAAGATTTTGTCATCATCAAAAAAGGGGAGATTGTTAGCCTAAAGGCTTTAAGTACTTATTTTGATGAAAACTAAATCTTGATTATACACTTATCTTGTGACTAATCTTACATTGTATAAGTTCACAATTTATGAGATAAGTCAAAGATTGAAGGATGCTCAAAATCAAGCACATGAAGAATGAATGTTGATCAATCTCAAGAAATTCAATTATGAACATCAAACGAAGAGCTTAACACGATCAAGCTCAAGACTACACTGTGAAGATCTCTAAAGCTTCAAGATGTAAAAATTCAAGTGAAGAAGATCATGGAAGATGAAGAGGGAGTCATAAGAGGAGACGTGGCGACATAAGGAGTACCGACTACTTATTTGTCAAATGACCTTGACATGCTCGATAAAGCTTGAAAATGTCTTTAAATCTTTCTTTAAGAATTTTGAAAAGATTTCAAAAGGTTAAATGAGTTCGAATATCTTTTGAAGAATTGCTCTTAAAAGGTTTGAACATTCTATTTTCAAAAGATTGAATTTTCGGTTGAAAATTTGTTTTAATTTGCAAGAATCAGTCTCTTTCATCAAGAGTTTAGAAAATGTTTTGAGATGTTAAATGGCATGAAAAAATCTATTGAAGGAGTGTTGTAATGAGGTTTAAACTTTATATCATCAAGAGACTTGATAGCAACTGTTTTGGACAAAGTTTTGCTTAAAATCGAGTGACCCCGAGGGTGATACCCGGGCTTGATAACAAGCCCGCCCATCAATTTCATCCCCCCTGGGCAAAATGCTTGCGATTTTACTAGTCTTGATACCCGATTGTGTTAACACGACCAGATTGCTGTGTTTGAAAAATATAGTTATTTTATATCCGTTGGGAACATTTTCTATATATTTTCAAACACCCCTATTGCCTAAAACACCTCTTCCAACTACAAACAATTGTTCCAAATCTTTCATATCATCAAAAACACATTGCTTACATAAATCATTGAGCATTAACTTGCAAATCAGTGATCATTCAAGAGATTCAATTGTATTATCTACTCATTGAGGAGTTTTGATTGTTCTTCATCGTATTATCATTCAAACACTCAATTCTTTGTATTGTAAACACTCTTGGGTCTCTAGAATAGGATTAAGTGAATTCTTGTAAAAGAGAAGAGTGTGGGAAAATCCTTTGTGGATTCAAAAGGAAGAGTGAGTAGGTTTGAAGTCTCACCTACATTTGAAGAGGATTTGGTTGATTTCTTGTGGACTCAAGAGATTGTTTAGTAAGTCCTTAGTTTCACCTTCATTTGAAAAAAACTTGTGATTCTCTTGTGGACTCAAGAGAAGGTTGTAAGGTTGGTTTGTGTTTCACCAACATTTGAAGAAGCCTCAATAGTTGAGTTTGTAGAAATCCTAAGGGGAGGGGACCTTAGGTGGTGGATTAGATTAGTGAACCATCTAAAAATCTTTGCGTTTGATCTCTCTAACCCTACTCTCTTTAATTTTACATATATTGCATATCTTGTGTTGATTTATTGCACAATCTCACTATTATATGTATTACACATGAAGTGTTTGATAAATTGCCTAAGTGAATATTGTAGTTGAATTTCATAATATTTAAAGTAGTGATTTGTCTCCATAAGCTTAATTCACCCTCTCTTAGGCTCATTTAGACTAACAAAAAGGGACTAGGATTGGATTCTATGCATGAGATATTACAGACTAGCTCGGGTTTTAGATTTGGGTAGTTGACTAATTCAATCAAACTACAAGCCGTTTGAATGTTCTCACCTAAATAGTCAACTAATCTAGCTTAAACCAAGAGTGCAACTCTGTCCTCTAGATCCTCTACTAGCCGGGTGCAGATTTATGTAAACAATCCTAAGCTCAATTAGCTAACTATATGGACCAATTGTGGTACAACCTACGATTAATTTATCAGTAAGTTCGAATTATATGTAGGTTGAAGTCACATTTCATTCACAAACCCGCTACAAGCCTTTTTAAGGTAAAGAATTGAAACATGTAAGCATCTAAAACATGAACTTATATGAAATTAAGACCAAATCAAGTTGCATCATCAAACATCTACCTGCTACAAGCATATTTAATATAAATATTTGACACACACAGGCATAAAAAGAACAATCTCAATTGGGTCTTCAATGTTCATATAAATCACAACATTCAAATACCAAAAAATATAAATTAAAGCCATAATTCAAATACCTAGTACATAAATACTGATGGGGGATAAGTCCTAAGGCCTAAAAATAAAGGGTCATGACATTATCCTTGATCCTAAATTACCACTTGAGCCTAAAGTCAAGGGATTTACCCCTATCCCATCTCAACAACTATAAATATAGGTACACATTCAAGGTATATGTATCTCCTTGTAACCCATACAAGCTCTTACTCTTAATTGCTCCTAAGCAACTACTTTGTTCTCAAGCAATTCTTTAATGCTCTTAAGCAATTTCTGTTAGAGTTATGCCCTAATGCTATATAGTTAGATGACCTATATAAGGCATTTTGGTGTAAATCTGAATGACATGTTAAATGGATATTCATATTCTTTGTTCAATTATATGAATATGTACTTAATGTTTTTCAGAGAAGAAATATATTTTTAAAGTGTTGAGAATACAATGGTATACTTCTTCGATATGATGAACATTTAAAAGTATTCATAGTCCTTAGATTATTCGACTGGGACTAGAATAATCAAGTACGGACTATCATATGTAGTTACCTTTGATTAACATAGGGATGTTGATGATAAAGGGTAGTGAGCCATGTGCTATAATAGCATAAGGATGTGATTAACTTATATAAGAGTGATCGTTAGTGGAACGGATCATTGAATATGACCAAAATGACAAACTACATGACTTTGGATTAATAGTTTGTCATTCATTGCAAATTGTGAAAATTAATCATCTGACTTGAGATATTACGGCTGCCGAATATATCAGGTAATTGTCAAGATAGGATTTGTTAACCTCCGACGTGAGGCGATATCCTATGCGATTTTATATCAGTTGTCTAAAATGAGAAATCCTCGGCTGGGGTAGTTGAACGATGAAAATGTGTTTTCCAAGAGTGTCATATCTCATTCTACCGAATTAGATTTATGCATAGAATCGTTTAGTGGACTTAATCATTTCATGGTCCCCATAACGATTGAGACATTTTAACAGAAGGATCGGACTGCACACTAATTTGCGACTATAAATAGGTTCATGAGAAATGGACTTCATTACTGTATATATTGTCATGATACGTTCATTGCTAGCGCATCACTCATGAACGTGAGGGCATTCCAGGAAATGACGGAGACATTTTCGGAATGGATTAAAAGCGTTTAATGACCGCTCATCGCTATACGGTCGTGAACCTAGAAAGTCACACACAAAGGGTGTCATGAATAAAGCAAAAGATGAGCTTGATATTGAGTTTGAAACACTTTAAAGTGTTAAGGGTGTTGTTTTGGACATTAATGGTTAAGTAGGCTAAAAGTGTAACTATGGAAAGTTTTGGGGTCAAAATAAATATGCAAAGTTCATATTTGGAATTAATTATTCTTGAGGGGTCAATGAATAGTTAATTAAAAGTTGTGCATGTTTGATACATGACACAATCTTTGATTTAGAAGAAAGATGACATTTGGCAAAAAGAAGACAAATTTTCTCTTTCTTGCTACTTGTCACACATGCATAATAAAGCAAAGTTGTCTTGCTTTTTGAAAGCCACTTGGCCACCCCATGCAAAGAAGAAGGAAGACACTTGGCACCTCACATGCAAGACATAGAACACTTGGCATCATCTTATATTTGATAGCTTTTGATGATTGCCCCATGGCGCGATCTAAATAATGTCTTGCATCTATAAAAGGGAGCAAAAACTTATTCTTCTTCTTCCTCTAGATCCACACGACATACACATATATAGAAGCTCTAGTTTTCTCTATTTTCTCTTGGTATTCTCGGCCAAGCTAAGAAGAGAAGAAGATTTTTGCTTCTTGATTTTTTAGCTCATATACACAAGCTTTCGAAAACTAACTATTGCTAGCACTTTAATTAGTTAGTGCTTTAGTTGCTTTTGGATACCCGTGGACAGACGATGACCTTTGCACGTGTGGAGGAGCTTTTGTTCGAGCCCAGATCTTCTTTTGGTGCACATCAGAGTTCTCTACACGAGGTATTCTTATATATGTTCATTTTAAATGCATATGTATGTAGTTGTATATAAACTTATGTATTTTCTTTATATGTACAAGTTACAAATTCACTCTTGAGAGTTTTGTGAATACTTTCCTAACAGGCAAACTTTTAATATCTATAGTTTCCGCTGTGCTTGCATGTTTTTGTTATTTATATATCTCAAGACGATCCCATTGGGCGCTTGAAAGTACTAGCCAACATTAGAGATCATGTCACTACATATTCATTAGTTGGATTCAAGATCATAGAATATTATCATGGACATCTCGCTAAGGCCGAAAATGACAACATATATTATCCTGTCATTGCCCATAAACTAGTAAAGCTCAACATATATACATATACATATCAACTATATATATAATAAAAAAGGAGGTACTAAGGTATACCTCCTGAAGACTAGCCCTTGAATCCTTCTAACTTGAAGGCCCTAGTTGGTCCACCAAGCATTCAAAGTTCTACCACCACTTGAAGATGATAAATGTGCTAGTATATCTTCAAGGTTTGAAGTTATGTATGTATGTCAAAAGCAAAAACGAAAAACCTATCTTCTTCATGATGCTATAGCCGAAACACCATAGAGAAAATATGAAGTTTTTCTTCTTGTTTTTGCTAGTATGTGTGTCGTGTGTGTGAGAGGCCATAGGTTAGAGAGAATGTGTTGTCATCTTATATTAATATAAGCTATTAACATAATAAGTAACCAACCACAATTGTCACCTTTTCATGACAAGCCATGTATGTCTTAGGATCACAATCATTAGCATTAGATGGCAAGATTTCAATCTTCTCTCTCCTCCTTAGCTTGGCCAAAATTGTGAGTGGAAGGAGAAAGAATGTTGTTATCTATTATTATATATATATATAACATACTCATATATATATATATATATATAATCTTACTTTATTGGATAGCCAATCATAATTGTTTTCTTTTAAAGTTAAAGCCATGCAAATTCTAGGATTGTAATCATTGCAATATAAAGGTTAACTTTATTATCTCTTTTGACACTTGGCAAAAAATACTTATCTTCAAAAGTAAAGGCTATGATTAGTTTGTCTTTATTCAAGACTTAATCCTAGCCATCCAATTCAATTTCAAATGACTAGGATTGATGACATGGATTATCCTAGTCATCAATCTCTACGTGCAGACGCCACATATATATATCTTGTCATTAATTTGCAATTCACCTATTAACGACTAGGATTATGACGTGACATTTCACAAATTACATCATCATTACATATACATATATATATAAACACCTTTATATATATATATATATATATATATATATATATTAGTTTTGCCCATTCTAATCTCCATTAGAATAAATACATTGAAACAACTTTTTAATAATTATAGTTTGGCCCCAAAAGTTTTGGTAATTACAATTTGACTTCAAAACTTTTCAAAACTACACTTTTGGCCCAAAAACCAACATAGATGACTCTTAACACTTTAAAGTCACCAACCACATTATACAAGCTCCCGGTGAACTTATTCATGATACTAATTAGTGTGTGACCTTCTAGATTCACAATCGTGTACCGATGAGGGACCAATAAACCTCTTTATCTATTTTGAAAATGTCTTCGCCATTTACCGAAATACTCTCATGCTCATGAGTGACGCACTAGCAACGAACGTATCATAAGAATCTAAATGATAATGAAAACGATGTCTTTTATGAATCCATTTAACCGTCGAGAATTAGCGTGCAGTCCGATCCTTCTATTAAGAATGCCCTGATCGGGAAAGGACCATGTAATGGTTAAGTCCACCTCCAAATCTATGTATAAATCTAACCGGTAAAACGAGAGATGACTACCATAGAAAAACCCCTTTCCATCATTTCATACTCGCCTTGGCCAAGGACTTTCTCGTTTAACAACCGATCTCAGATATCATAAGACATCGCCTTATGCCAGAGG
This sequence comes from Ehretia macrophylla, assembly GCA_037974665.1. Lineage (NCBI taxonomy): Eukaryota > Viridiplantae > Streptophyta > Magnoliopsida > Boraginales > Ehretiaceae > Ehretia > Ehretia macrophylla. Next base: position 74,395,166 of record CM075779.1, read on the forward strand.
TTAACAGATCCTATCTTGACAATTACCTATCGGTTCATACCACAAGACTAAAATGTGAAAGGCCGTAACTCACCTTATGGAAGACAAGTATTGTCTACACGCAGTATTTAGCCCCTAATATAACCGGCAGTCGTAATTTCTCAAGTCTGAGGATTAATTTGCACCAATTCCGAACTAAATAGTAAACTATTACCCTGAAATCATGCAGTTCACTATTTATTGTCACATTCAATGATCCGTACACTAACGATCAGTCATATGTTTATTAGTCAACATCATCATGTTGTTCTGGCACTTTGCACGCTATCCTTTATCATTAACATCACTATGTTAATCAAATGTAATAATATATGATAACTCGTACTCGATTATTTTAGTCCCGTTTGAATAATTTGAAGGGTTATGAATTGATTTTTAATGTTTATCATATCGAAAAAAAATTGCAAAATATCCTAAATCGTTTTAGAACATTTTTCTTCTCGGATAAGCATTAGGGACACATTCATATCAAAGCGGAGAATATGAACATCCTACAAATAACATAGTGTGATACCCTAAACTCGGCACGTATTTAATAGTATTTAATTGCATTTAATTATATGTTATCTTAAATGCTAGCTGCGAGGACCCGAGCGTCCATTACATGTGTATTCATTTATTTTAATAATTATTTGAAAAATAATATGTGCATTTACATGACTTATTTAGTGTTTTAAAATTTAAAATTGCATTTAAAGTTCATTTAAATTGTATCTTGTTGACTTTTCACCTTCATTGACCAACTAGGACAAGGTGGGAATTTTTGAAATGTTTAATGAAGGGCAAACTTGGGATTAGAAACAAAAATACAAGGTTAAGTTAGTCAAATTTTGGGTCAACTTTGGGATTAAATCTGAACCAATCGGTTACAATTTAGGTGACAAATTAAATATGGAAAGCTCTGCGAGTCTAGTTTTTAGAGCTTCAAACCGTTTGTGAATTGGAGTTTTCTAGAAGAAGTTATAGCCGTTTTCGTAAGGTGTCGTAGAGTTGTTTTACCTACGCGGGTTTGACCGAACCTTTGACCTTTTGACCTTTTATTTAAGTTATTTTCATCCAACCAAAGGTAAAAACATTTTTTTCATCTTCTCCACCAGCCAAGAGCTATTTCCTCACATGACTAGCAAACCCTTTCATATTTTATCTAATATCTTAAGTTTGGAGTGGAACCAAGACGCAATTCCAACATTTTTGAGTTCGTGGCGACTTCTAGCATCTTTTTATCGGAGATTTTAGCTTTAGTTTTGTAGAAAAATTGGAATGGAAGGAGTTGGTGCATTCGGAGAATATGGAAAGGGTTCTTAACTAAATTCTTACAAGCTTGGCTTTCCAAGGTGAGGGAGTTGCATCTTATTTGCATTTCTCTATTGTATATTGAATATGTTAAATAGTTTTCATGCTATTAATGTGATTTAGCGTATTCTAACAAGATTTGTCAATTTTATAGTTAGTAGAATGAGTTTAATGGTTAATGCTCGTTATTTTGCTTATATTGTTGTCAATTGGTTAATGTGTGAGAACAACCTCTTTTGTTGTTCCTCGATTATGTGTTTATCGGCTTACCTTGTTATATTGCTTTTATTAATGCTTTTCATGTCATCGAAATAATGGTTGCGCAACCTTATCGTCGGGGCGGATGCGATGGGCCTCTCTGGGCGGCAGCAGGCTTGCCAGGGTTGGTTGCTCTAGCTCCGTACCCTATTCCCTCACTCGCCTGGTCCGGAGATTGCCAGGGGGTGTTGGGTTGTAGGTATTGGGTACATCCGGAGTACCCATTGGTGTAAGGGATGCTGACATATTAAGACTGTGTTCGTAGTTCGTGGATCGAGGCTCGTGAATCGAATATTTGGAGTGATAAGGGTTATCGATCATATCTTTTTAAAGTATGATATTGGAATTGTTATTCATTATTTATTTATTGTGTTAATTGTGTTAAATTGCTGCATTGCACGAACCCTAGTATGCTGTTCCCATTCCCCCATTTCCCACTAAGTATACATTATTTGTATACTCACTCCTCATCCTGAATCTTTCACGTTATAGTTCGTGATCACGTGATAGTTCGTGCTTGAAGAGTGGCCTTACGTGTTATGTGGCTTGAGCTGTAAAAGTTGTAAAGTTTTACTTTCATGATTTGTATATACTCAATGTCGGAGAGAAATGTATTTAAGCTTAACCAGGTCATAAAGTGCTTTGATAACCTAGTTTATGTAATAGCTTAATGAGGTTTGAGTTCAATGCATGTATAGAGTTGTCATATGTTTGGACACGGTACTGGTCCATTTATATGTTGTGTGCAGGTAAACTGTTTGTCCTATAAACAGGGGAAACTCCGTCCGTTCTCCCTAAATTTTGTGACCGGGTTTGGGATTGGGTTGAGTATAGCATGGTTATTAGAGTCTCCGTTCTCGTAAGGGATCGGGGTTGTTACACATAGTGTATAAAATACATAAATATATTCTTATTAAACCCTAATTCAGGTCATCTCAACTATAGCATTAGGGCATATTCCCAACATTCTCCCACTTGCACTAATGCTATCAGCCATAGGATCTAGTGCATATTACATTCGTATCTGTATACTCATCTTCTCTAAGACGGTGATCAACTGTAACTATCTTTACAGGATCAATGGGTTAACTAGAGAAGCATCTATAGGATCATTTTTTGTTAGACCATTTTCTGTCAAGAAACACATATCTTGAATTAACTTTTATATGTTCGGATTCTTGATGAGATCGGGTTCTTTTAAGCTTGTGCAAAAAAAGACTCTATTATAGTCACCATATTTGAAAATATCGGTAACCAATAATAGATAGAACCACACAATATCCGAACACCATAAAAACAAGTATGCATCTTGTCTTTTAGTAACAGAATAACTGTTATTCACTATTCGGAACACTTTCCAATACATTGCAATCATATCCAAAATTCATTATTGATAATGTTTTTCATCCTTTTAGTAAATTCTTCCCTAAGAATTTCACTATCTTCACAAACCTTAAAATTTTGGGTTAAAGTTCATATAGAGATCATTATAATAATAAGATCAATAGAACTTATATGTATTCTCTTCGATATCTATCATGTAAGTTATTACATCACATCGCGCCTAGTACTTACCATCGCATTAAAGGATAATGCAAACAACCAAAGGATTAGGTGCAAAAACCATTCACAACATTTCCTTAATAGTTAGAAGGAAATCTACAAGAAAATACGGATACCCTGCCATAAAGACTAGAGACCAAAATTTCTTAGATTCCTCCATCTTAAGAAAACTTTAAGATCGTGACTTGGTGTACAGGCTGTGAGAAAACAAATAATCATATCATTGTACCTCATATACATGATACTTACAAGACATGATCAGTTTACCCAAGATATACAACATGACATAAAATTCGGTTGGACCTTGGTGAATCAAGGTATCATAAATTCTGAAGATCTGTTACAGGGCATATACTCCTACTAACTTTTCTTATAAATTTAGATATCATCTTCATTTATCAATGAAAACGATCTCTATCTCTTCATTTTAATACACCCGTCATCTATTTCATCATAATTACCTTTCACTAAAGAAACTATGCATGAAGAAGTTTAAATTCTATCTAGTCATAGAATTAAAATATGGTATAAGTTTAAAATCAATTTGAAAGATTTTGGTGATAAAAGATGTATTCTCTAATCTTCTTTTATAACCCAACATATTCTGGACAAGTCTCATAAGCTTCATTTCTTTCAATTTATTTATTTTGAACAAACTCTTTTGTCAAGAAGAATAATTAATCTACCAAACTCATTTGAATAGATACATAAAAGAACTCAAATCTTTAACTCTTGACCATTTCAAAGTTTCAGACATTTTAAGTATGATTTTGTATTTAGCCATTTCATTAAATGCTAAGCAATGAAAATATAAATGTTTATATGGTTTAAGTTTGAAGACATTCTTTCTTTAGATATGCATTCTGACCATTTCATTATTATAATGAAAAATATACAAAATGCCAATAATTTATTACAAAGGATCAATTCCAAAATTACACCATAGTTAGAAACGATTGAAAATAGTCACTCCTATTTCTAAAAAATACTCAAACTAATCCAAACATTTATAAACATTTTTCAAAATCGAGATCGCATACCAAACCGATCCAAAAACAACCAAACATGCATAATCAGAGTCCATTACCCAATCCCCTTCTGATGAGAGATCTCCCAGTAAGAATGTCACAGCACGGTTCCTCCTATGTCTCCTCCTCCTCCTCCTTCTAATGTTTATGTTTTGGCTGGGTTCAGCCACAGAAGGAGACGACTCAACATAGGGATTGGGTGCTGCACCCAAACCAAGATTCTGCTAGCTAGTCAGAAAATCTGGCAACTCATTCAGTGTGACCTCAATCCTATGTACATGTAAGTCCAAGATCAAAGAAGAGTAGGATGGTGGAAGAGACTACAAGATCAAATATACCTGAAGTCGGGGATCCATGACGAAACCAAATGCCTCCAATTGAGTTACTAAGTAAATCATTTTGAGGCAATGCTGGCTCACGTCACCCACTTCTTCAAGTTTCATACTAAAAAGCTCACAGGTCAATTGGAATCTCATACACTGATTGTGCTCACCAAAAGATTCTTCCAATGAACGGATGATATCTATGGAATGAGGGAGCCCCTCATAGAATTGACGCAGATCATCACTCATTGATGAAAGAATGTATCCCCTGGAGCGTATGTCATCCTGAACCCATTTATAGTAAGTGATCTTGTCGGTTTCAGATGCAGTCTCATCTATAGGAGCAAATGTCGGAACATCCAGAATATACTCAATTTTCTCAAATCGGAGGACCTTTTAAACTTTTGTACTATTTCTCGAAGTTAGGTCCAATTAAGTAATCATGATTAAGGATGGACAAAATAGGATTTATGAATGAAGCCATTGCATACAAACTGCAGAAAAATAAATATGACAGAAAGTAAGATTGCAGGCTAACAAGAATATATGTAAATCTATTAAATTGCAAAATAAAATAGCTACTCCTACTATTTGTTTTAAATCTCATACTCCCTCAATGAGAAAACATGAATCTATGAGAAGACTAAAAGCAGGATGACCAAGTTCCTATGATTAGACATATTTCTCAAACCTTTGTGGCTATGTTGAAACATGAATACCAAAGGTCAACAACTCATTTGTTGTCTATTTCTCCAAATAGGGTATGATTTACTTTAGTCCCTAAATCACTTGATCTCAAACCTTTGTGGTTATAATTGATGAGGTGATCTAGTTGGATTGTACCTGCTATCACTTAGTTATCCGACAAATTGAATCAATAACCTCAAACTTTGATGGCTATGTTGGTCGTTAGATTTTGGAAGATAACCACATCTCTATGTTTCATTCTAGCGATTTTAATAAACTTACTTTGAAACAAATCCTCTTCCTTTGGGTGAGAAGGATTGTATTCATTTAGGTCTTATTAAATATCCTAGGATGGTAGAGGACTACGATAAATCTCCTTTTACCATTTTGTTAATCTAATATTGTTTGCACATAGGGAGTCAAAACAATCTCATCAAACAATTAAGCATTCAACATACTATAAACTAATAATCACAATTATAGCAAATCATATAGTATGAATGCAAGGATGCATGAATGGTGGATCATGGGCTTAGGTTTTGGGCTTAAAGAAATAAAACTATTCTATTTAAAAGATCTTCAACTCCTTGAAATCTCTATTGGGCCTTCAACTCCTTGGAACAGTCCATTGGGCCTCCAACTCCTTGGAAAAGTCTATTGGGCTTCTTTCAAGCTTTTTTTGAAGAATTACATAGAAGTCCTCACTACATAATTCTCTCAAATGACAAAAATAAAATTGAGACTTATATCTCAAATTACAACCCAATAACTTTTGATCCTAAAGCCCAAATCCATGATCTAATTTCACCATTCACAAAGTAAATAAATATGCATGATTATTCACATCAAATACAAAATAATCAACATATAGTATGCTAGCATTCAAGTTCAATTTACTCATCAAGCATGAATAATTAAACTAAGCTCATACCTATTTGCATAATTATAAAACCCATTTTATTAATGCAAGTCATGATGACCCATTAATTCATAACCCATTATAATTAATGATATTCACATGCAAGTCCAAAACTTTAAAGAAAAAACACAAGTCCATGGCCCAATCACACAAAGTGGCCCAATAGGTTAAAATCAAGCCCAAGTAGATGTACACAAGGCCCAAGCCCAAATCAACATGTCTTTCAAGGCCCACATACATTAACTGTAGCGTCCCGATCCCTCACGAGACCAGGACTCTTATTTATCACGCTATTCTCAACCTAATTCCAAACCCCGGGCATGAAATTTAGGAAAAAACGGACGGAGTTTTCCCTATATATAGGACGATCTGGAACCCTATAAACAACAACATACAACCACAAGACCACAATCTTCAACCTCAATCCATTTCATCCTCACAAGCATGCAAGTCAACTAGACAACAAGGTAAAGATTACAAATTAATAAAACATTACAAGTCATTCATAACTATCAATACATTCTAAACTTAACTTTACAATTACAAAACTGAATTCAATGACAATCCACGTAAGCCAGCATAGTCAACATGAAACTCTCGAGCCTTCTTTTCTACCTCTAATAGCACTGATCCTGAAAGGTGTTAGAAACGAGGGTGAGTATACAACATGTATACTCAGTGAGGGAGGTGATGCAGCATACCGGGCGTGCAATGCAGCAACTTAACACAATTAATACAATAAATAAGCAATGAATAACAATTCTAATACCACATTTTAAAAGGATACAATCGATAACCCTTATCACTCCAAATCTTCGATCTCCAATCCACGAACCACGATCTCAATCTCGATATGCCGGCATCCCTTACACCAATGGGTACTCTGGATGTACCCGATCCTACGACCCAACACCACCAGGCAATCTCCGGACTAGGCGAGTGAGGGAATAGCAAACGGAGCTAAGGCAACCAACACTGGCAAGCCCGATGCCGCCCAGCGAGGCCATCGCATCCGCCGCGACAATGAGGTTGCGCAACCATGATGCAATGCAAGAATGATAACAATGACAATATAATCAAGAAATACATTTAAGGACAAAAAGTAGGTTGTCCTTACACCAAGTTACAATTTAGCAAACATGTAGCCTACACACAATTGAACAAATTACCTAGCATCCACTACAACATAATACATTAAGTAATTCCACATGATAGCCAAAGACGCAAGTAAAGTAATCCATTGAACAATTTAAGGCAAGTCATTCATTTAGCACCTAAACTACTCATATAACTCAAGAAACCACATAAACACCCCTTCTACACAAGAACACTACTCGGCCCCTTAGGTTCACCACATACAAACACACCACATTCACTTTATTTTGAGCAACTAATAAGTGATCCTAGTATCTACAACACATATAACTCAATAACCAAGCTAAAACTAAGCATTAAGGCTCTAACTTCATTTTTTTCCCTTTTTAATTCAATAAGGCAATACTAGTAATGAATCAAGTTATCCAATCACATAGACATATTCTATACCCATATTTGAGAGATAAGCATATATAGTACATTATTTAACTTCAAGAAGCCAAAGAGCACAAAACAAATAAGTTTAACACTTTCAACATCTCAGCAGTACCTCGACTTTGGCTGCACAATTACCTAAGCAAACGACGTCCTATGAAACTGATTTTTATGTGTATGGAAATCTCTTCGAAATTAGATAACTATAGAATCAAACGGAACTCGATTCTGAGTTAAATTCATCAAGATATGACTAAAACAACTCAAGTGCACAAAGCTGTCCAAATTGGTCACGAATTCTGTCAGGTTTCAGTTTTTATTTTCTTAGAGGCACTAGATGGAGGAATTGGCCAACTAGACCTAAACAGAACTTGTTCTAAACTAGCTTATATAGGTTCTATAAAATTTTAATAATTTTCCAAGTTATATAACTAGGTCAAAAACTCCACGAAATTCAGGCAAGTAAAACTGTCCAGTTCCAGTCAACTACAAAACTTCACTGATTTCAGCAATTACGAGCAAACAAATGATTTTTCTTCACAATTCTTCCAACATGAAAGTTGTACCTCTCTAAGTCTAGATTAATATGTGATTTGTCCAGATTTTTCCCAGTATAATTAATTGCTCAAACAATACATAAAGTACAGCAGCTACAACAAAATCCTGCAAACATATACATGTATAAACTTGTCTAATACAACAATTTCTTACTCAAAAACACATATATATGCAATGTAAGATCTGAAATAAGTTTTTAAAAGATTTCCCCTCACCTTACACATGCTAGGAATGCGAGCTAAGGCACGAAAATGCGAGAAAATCGGCTCGGGGTTGTTTATTTCTTCTTCTTCTCCTCTTTCTTCTTTTGATCGATTGGTATGTGTTGTGTTTGGTCTGATGTGTGTGTGTGTGTTGCAGTATTTTTGTGTGTGTGTGGGGTGTGTTGTGTGTGTTTTATGTTAGATAAAATATCTAGGTGGCTCCAAAGACCAAATTGCCCCCTTAACTAAGTGTATATTTCTAGTTTGCCACCTTATAGTATTTTGACTAATCTAGTTAGCTAGTGTAGTGTAGTGTAATTATTTTATTGCCTACGATACTTAGAATATAAAAAAAAATGCACGTGAATGTACACTAAATAAAACGAATGCACATTTTCCAAGAAATATAAAAAGTAATGCTAATAATTATATGCAAACAATTAAGGTAACATGTAAATGTACGCAAATGATTAAAATAAGCATATTAATATACGCAAGTAAATAAAATAACTATATGCTCAGGGTCAGGGTATTACACTCTCCCCTTCTTCAAACAATTGCGTCCTCGCAATTCCTTCTTTCAAGAGAACTCCACGTGTGCATCTTGATCACCCTGGATAAGAAGCTCGAATGCGAAAGTCACAGAAAATACCAAGAAGGAGTACCGAGTAAACACACCAATATGAGCTTGCCGATAGAAATCCCAAAGAAAACCATCATTCATGAATGCGGGTAAGAATACTCACGAGATTCTCCATATGAAGACCAATGGAAATATTATATGTGAAATCCAGAGATAAGAACGCCAAATAAAGACTCCAATTAGAATACCAACATGGAATCCTGAAAATGAACCCCCTTGAAGATAAATACCATGCAAGAATTCCAAATATGATGATTGAGTAAGAAGTCCCGTCGAGAGTCTCAAATGAAAATACCAAGGATAACACCAAATAAGAATCCCAGTTCTGGATACCGAGAAAACAGTGAAGTAGAATACCCCATGAGAATCTCAAACTTGCTTCTAGAAGCACTTCTTGTTATTCACTGACATAAATTACAGCTGGCTCTGTTGGTTCACATCTTTAGGAAACTCGCTTCCGGCTTCCTCAATAAAGAGAGTGTTTACTTATCATTTTCAAAGGGGTAATATATGTATGCAATTGATTCTATTTAAATTAAACTCTTAATGCACATTATTACAAGTAACTAAAGCAAGTAGATACTCAAGGAATCAATTAAATGTTCCTACCACATAATCTTCACATATTGTGCATACACACCACATAAATGTACTCATAGTCACATAGTACACATATCACATATTTTCCATTACTACATGAATAAGTCACCTAGGTGCACACGAAATTACACATTTGCACATTTTGCATATTCGTCAGGTTAACATAGTGAGGCACAAAAGTACATATTTTCATACAAATACACACACAAGGATTACATGCAAGCCCAATCCTAATCAAAACACACTACACATGCACGCATTCGAGGGTTGCTACCCGACAGACCGAGGACCTTGTCCCAGCTGAGAGCTAACTAAGCTCTGATACCACTTCTGTAGCGTCCTGATCCCTCACGAGACCAGGACTCCTATTTATCACGCTATTCTCAACCGAATTCCAAACCCCGAGCATGAAATTTAGGGAAAAATGGACGGAGTTTTCCTTATATATAGGACTATCTGGAAACCTACAAATAACAACATACAACCACAAGACCATAATCTTCAACCTCAATCCATTTCATCCTTACAAACATGCAAGTCAACTAGACAACAAGGTAAAGATTACAAATTAATAAAACATTACAAGTCATTCATAACTATTAAAACATTTTAAACTTAACTTTACAATTTCAAAACTGAATTCAATGACAATCCACGTAAGCTAGCATAGTCAACCCGAAACTTTCGAGCCTTCTTTTCTACCTCTGATAGCACTGATCCTGAAAGGTGTTAGAAACGAGGGTAAGTATACAACATGTATACTTAGTGAGGGAGGTGATGCAGCATATCGGGCGTGCAATGCAACAACTTAACACAATTAATACAATAAATAAGCAATGAATAGCAATTCTAATACCACATTTTAAGAGGATACAATCGATAACCCTTATCACTCCAAATCTTCGATCCCCGATCCACGAACCACGATCTCAATCTCGATATGCTAGCATCCCTTACACCAATGGGTACTCCGGATGTACCCGATCCTATGACCCAACACCCCCTGGCAATCTCCGGACCAGGCGAGTGAGGGAATAGCAGACGGAGTTAAGGCAACCAACACTGGCAAACCCGATGCCGCCCAGCGAGGCCATCGCATCCGCCGCGACAATGAGGTTGCGCAACCACAATGCAATGCAAGAATGATAACAATGACAATATAATCAAGAAATACATTTAAGGACAAAAAGTAGGTTGTCCTTACACCAAGTTACAATTTAGCAAACATGTAGCCTACACACAATTGAACAAATTACCTAGCATCCACTACAACATAATACATTAAGTAATTCCACATGATAGCCAAAGACGCAAGTAAAGTAATCCATTGAACAATTTAAGGCAAGTCATTCATTTAACACCTAAACTACTCATATAACTCAAGAAACCACATAAACACCCCTTCTAAACAAGAACACTACTCGGCCCCTTAGGTTCACCACACACAAACACACCACATTCACTTTATTTTGAGCAACTAATAAGTGATACTAGTCTCTACAACACATATAACTCAATAACCAAGCTAAAACTAAGCATTAAGGCTCTAACTTCATTTTTTTTCCTTTTTAATTCAATAAGGCAATACTAGTAATGAATCAAGTTATCCAATCACATAGACATATTCTATACCCATATTTGAGAGATAAGCATATATAGTACATTATTTAACTTCAAGAAGCCAAAGAGCACAAAACAAATAAGTTTAACACTTTCAACATCTCAGCAGTACCTCGACTTTGGCTGTACAATTACCTAAGCAAACGACCTCCTATGAAACTAATTTTTATGTATATGGAAATCTCTTCGAAATTAGATAACTCTAGAGTCAAACAGAACTCGATTATGAGTTAAATTCATCAAGATATGACTAAAACAACTCAAGTGCGCAAAGCTGTCCAGATTGGTCACGAATTCTGTCAGGTTTCGGTTTTTATTTTCTTAGAGGCACTAGATGGAGGAATTGGCCAACTTGACCTAACAGAACTTGTTCTAAACTAGCTTATCTAGGTCCTGTAAAAGTTTCATAATTTTCCAAGTTATCTAACTAGGTCAAAAACTCCACGAAATTCAGGCAAGTAAAACTGTCCAGTTCCTGTCAACTACAAAACTTCACTGATTTCAGCAATTACGAGCAAACAAACGATTTTTCTTCACAATTCTTCCAACATTAAAGTTGTACATCTCCAAGTCTAGATTAATATGTGATTTTTCCAGACTTTTTCCAATCTAATTAGTTGCTCAAACAATACATAAAGTACAACAGCTACAACAAAATCCTGCAAACATATACATGTATAAACTTGTCTAATACAACAATTTCTTACTCAAAAACACATATATATACAATGTAAGTTCTGAAATCAGTTTTATAAGATTTCTCCTCACCTTACACATGCTAGGAACGCGAGCTAAGGCACGAAAATGCGAGAAAATCGGCTCGGGGTTGTTTATTTCTTCTTCTTCTCCTCTTTCTTCTTTTGATCGATTGGTGTGTGTTGTGTGTGGTCTGATGTGTGTGTGTGTGTTGCAATATTTTTGTGTGTGTGTGGGGTGTGTTGTGTGTGTTTTATGTTAGATAAAATATCTAGGTGGCTCCAAAGACCAAATTGCCCCCTTAACTAAGTGTATATTTCTAGTTTGCCACCTTATAGTATTTTGACTAATCTGGTTAGCTAGTGTAGTGTAGTGTAATTATTTTATTGCCTACGATACTTAGAATATAAAAAAAAATGCACGTGAATGTACACTAAATAAAACGAATGCACATTTTCCAAGAAATATAAAAAGTAATGCTAATAATTATATGCAAACAATTAAGGTAACATGTAAATGTACGCAAATGATTAAAATAAGCATATTAATATACGCAAGTAAATAAAATAACTATATGCTCAGGGTCGGGGTATTACATTAACTCTAGCCCAATTGTCATTTAAAAGTATTATATCAATATATAATCAGCTTTTATTTTCTTAAATTTAGAAATATTCTAATACAACATATTAGACTATTTCTAATTTCAAGATTAGAACACTATGGCCTTCGATTATGTCAAGCCCATTTTGCTAATTTCAAGACACATAGATAAGTTGCATTCTTGACTATTAAAAACCTTTAATCATCAAGTAGTCCCCAAATTAAATCATATGCATGATCATATTAAAACAAGCTTAAAACTATCTTTTAAACTTTCATTTCAACACATGCATATAATACACATATTCTTTTGAGTACTTCAAGGCAACTAGCATCAACTTTATATGTCCAACCATAGCGAAGACACTTTCCATATGCAATTAGGTTTTCGGCCATCTCAATAAAAACACACTCGACTTGTTTTTTCTAAACTTTGACTTTATACACATGCAAGAGGATCCCTTTTAACAAGTACCTTTTTGAGATAGTCTTCTTATCTAAAGTCTAATGTCAACATACAAAGATCAAATCCACTATTTGTCTTTACATTTTAGCTCATACAACAAGAAAACAAATCATCACAAGCAACCATGCATTTCGGCCATCATCAAACATAGGCACAAACATGCATGTTCAAAGTTTGACTCAAACACTCAAGATCTTCATACATTAACTAAGATCCATCATGAGCTTCTAACATGCATAACTCTAATGCCAACAATCGGCCTATCAACTATGTACACACACAACATACATACAAGATAAACAGAAGCTTAACGAGCTAGTTAAATTGACATGTAAACCAAGGCTCTGATACCACTTGAAAGTACTAGCCAACATTAGAGATCATGTCACTATATATTCATTAGTTGGATTCAAGATCATAGAATATTATCATGGATAGCTAGCTAAGGCTGAAAATGACAAGGCCATATTTCAAAAATTTAGCTAACATCAACATATATTATTCTATCATTGCCCATAAACTAGTAAAGCTCAACATATATACATATATATATAAACTATATATATAATAAAAAAGGAGGTACTAAGGTATACCTTTTGTAGTCAACTTTGGAGAAGATGAAGCTTGAAGACTAGCCCTTGAATCCTTCTAACTTGAAGGCCCTAGTTGGTCCACCAAGCATCCAAAGTTCTACCACCACTTGAGGATGATAAATGTGCTAGTATATCTTCAAGGTTTGAAGCTATGTATGTCACGCCCTAACCCAACCTATAGAGGCTCGACTAGAGTATGACCTAATTCATTATTGTTATTTTACGACTTTAACCGTTTGACTATGATTAATGCTTATTCATTAGTCTAAAACTCCAAAAGTTTTTTGGAAAACCGGCAGCATAACGGTTGTATTTTGGATCTTTGGTTTGACCTACTTTCTAGAACACCTCGAAATTCTGAATCTTTAATTTGCTTAGAACTAAAGCTTTCATTTTATCATCAGTTGATAGGCTTGCTAGTTTATCTCGGAGGATTCCTTTTGGATTAATAAGCCTATCATTATAACTACACCTCATTTATTTGTCAAATCCCTAATTTTGCAAGTACCTAATATCATTTAGTTTACAAATGAGTACCTTACTGAGTATAGGTAGGGCTAACTTAGTTGATTCTTCACCTATTGGCTTAAACACCTAATGATAACTACTATCCATAACGATGAAAGCAAACGACCGAAATAAAAGAGTTCGTGCTATTATAGTTAGTACAAACCAAAATTAGACCCCAAATTACAACGGGGGTCATTTACAACAACAAAATAAACAGTCTGCAATCAAACACAACATCCCTAATAGCATCCATATTCATGAAAAGTACGTAAATGCACATAGTCATTCCAAAGGTTCATCAACTAGCACATTCTCTTCGGGTACCTGTTCTAATTTTGCTTCACCTGTAATGACAAAAAGAGGGTGAGTCCTTATGAACTCAACAAGGGAGGGGAAAACAAGTGACAAGGCTTTTGAAATTCTTTTCCGGTTAACTTGTGAAAACCCCTTTGAAACATGTCATGTAATACAAATAAGAATGTAAGTATAGTATAAGAATTAGATTGAACAATAGATATATTTACCAATCATTTCAAGGATACGGTGAGCTTTCGCTCTCAAGATCATTTTCAATTACCATTGTTGTAGCCGGCATCAACTATTCTCTTATCATTCCCCATAGGTCTACTCTGGATTGTACACCAAACCTACGACCGAACTCTCCGAGGGTAACAAAGTTCCAAGCGAGAGAGTGAATTGGACCATGGTAGTCACGGGAGCACCGGCAAGCCTGATGCCCTCCGGCATTTGTGAATCGCTACCATGCCAGAAGAAAAGTTGCAACCTTGTATACAATGCACATTTATGACAATTAACAATTCATATTAGGAGGTCAACAAAGTAGGTTGCCTCCGGATACATGTATGATCACATATAGACAAGTAAACATACGAGACATACTTTGACATGTAAAACCACTTTGTATACCACTTAGAAACATATAAACATTTAACGGGCAGCCAAGTAATACCATACAAAACATGTCATATAACCCATTTTAATCTATATAACAAGTGTTGAGAACATACGAACATGCCATGACACTTTACGCGTGGCCGGATGCATGAATAATTAATTTATCAATCATGTAATTATCGAGAATCATGCTTATAGCTATGTAAACACTTCTGGGAAGTCCGTTAACTTCAAATAATTCCTATTATGATGATTACTAAGTATACGATTCAAGGCCTAAAGGACCTAGTTAGTGATTAGGGTTTTACACTCGTGCTCGGGTATACTATTAACTAACTACAAGCTACTAAAAACACTTGAATCAACACCACACATACTTAATAATTTAAGGGCAGCCTACCAAACATATCAGTTCCCTCAACTAAGGCCATGCAATACACAATTAAGCCCCGATTAAGCATTCTAACCCGATAAGGACTTCATATAAGCAACTACACACAATTTCAACTATCATTCAACCCTAAAATCATCAAGAGGCATGAAATATCATACTAAACATTTCATGGTCAGCCTTGAAACATTTCAAAAAAGTTCAAAACAACATATGCAAGCCATAAAATGTTACGAGCCCAAAATCATCATTAAGCCTTGTGTACTTCAACAACTCCAAAATTAACCAACTTTTGACTATGCTATCAACTTAAAACATACATTTTGATGCCTTAGAAAATCTGGACAGCCTTGAAACATAAACGGATATAGCAATATACGTCATCAATTAACTCAAAAGGGGCTAAATCGTACATGCAAAGTTTCCAACATAATCAAACACACATTCCAACTCTACTATCATAAAAAATTCACCATAAAACTAGAATTTCAGTCCCTACACCACACGGCCATGGGCCTTTCTTCAACATTCATAAGTCCAATCAACACAAATCATGCATAAACGGGCATAACAAGCTTCAAAACCACCAAATCAACCCCCAACTACACATGCAAGTCCTCAAACATAAAATATATGATATGAACTTTTAAAAATCAGTAGAAAAGAGTTTTAAACCCTCACCTTGGCAAGTCTAGGCTAGAGAATGCAATAATGCTTGAGAAATGCCCTTAAAAGTGCCAAAATGCTTCTTCTATTGCCTTGGCCAAAAATAGCTCTTGACTTTCCTTAATTCTTAGCTTAGTTAGTAGGTTTAGGAGGTGTGCCAGTGTTCAAAACCTAAAGAAGAAGAAGATGTAGCATAAGACTTACCTTTGGCCAAAAATAGCTCTTGACTTTCCTTAATTCTTAGCTTAGTTAGTAGGTTTAGGAGGTGTGCATGTGTTCAAAACCAAAAGAAGAAGAAGATGTAGCATAAGACTTACCTTTGGTCGAGAATGGAGAGTCTAGGAGCTTGTGTGTGTGTCTTGAGCTATCCTAGCTTGAGTTCTTGCTATGGCTGAGATTTTGAGGGACCTAGAGAGTTTGAGAGAGTATTCTAAGTCCCTTGCTTAGTTTGGCCGAAGGAGAGAGAGAAAATGAAGAGAATTAGTTATTTTAGGGTGTTATTGTTTGAGTATAGGTGTGGTTTGGCTTTGGGATTTAGGGTGGCATGTTATTCTTGTGTTTTGTGTAGTATTTTGAATATTGAGGGAGCATGGGTAAGTTGGCCAAGAATAGGAAGTGTTTTGGGTAGAATAGGGCTTATTTTATGTGTTTTTATGTTTGTGAGTGTATAGAATATAATTTTGTGTGTGTGGGTGTGTGGATTCCCCTTGTGGGCCGTGTAGAGCATGGGTGTGTGTGTGTGTTGCTTTGGCCAAAAATGGCCTAGTCAAATGTCAAGTTTGTCTTGTGTTAGTCATTAGTTTATATTAGGATGTTTAGATATTAGGAAAAGTGCTTAGGGTTTAGGGAATTGTAAGAGCATGTGTATAAGAGTATGTTTTGTTGTCTTGAGCATTTGAATTTTGATTGTGTGTGTGGTGTGTTGGCCGAAAATGGGAGCTAGGGTAGTGTAGATTTTGAGGTGCATGGCTTTTGGAAGAAAATAAAGAATGTTTAGGGCTTGGTGAGCTTTTGTCCTTTAGTGGTTTGACTTGGGATTAAATAATTCTTAGTGGAATGTTTAGGATAGTTTTAATATTATTTTAGTATTAGTGGAATTTGTAGAATTTGAATTAGAAATTTAATAATGGTTAGTGGGTTATGTAGGAATATTCTATTCCTCAGTGCTTTGTGCAGGAATCTTTCTAGATTAGCGTGCAGGCATGCATTCTTAGGTTTAGGACACATACTACGAGGCATGCACATAAATCAATACAAGGCATGAATCCCTAGGTAATGTACACAGTCCAATGCTAATATACGTATTCCTAGGTTAAGGCATGTATTACGAGGTAATGCACGTACTTCAAGACAAATGCACATAATTCAAGGTAATGCATGTAAATCAAGGTAAGGCACTTAAACCTAGGTTAAGACACGCAGTTCAAGGTTAGTGCACAAATATCGAGGTATCGCACGTAAATTGAGGTCGGGCTTCACAATGTATGTATGTCAAAAGCAAAAATGAAAACCCTATCTTATTCTCGATGCTATAGCCGAAACACCATAGAGAAAAGATGAAGTTTTTCTACTTATTTTTGCTAATGTGTGTGTCATCTATGTGAGAGGCCTTAGGTTAGAGAGAATGTGTTGTCATCTTATATTAATATAAGCTATTAACATAATAAGTGACCAATCACAATTGTTACCTTTTCATGACAAACCATGCATGTCTTAAGATCACAATCATTAGCATTAGATGGCAAGATCTCAATATTCTTTCTTCTCCTTAGCTTGGCTGAAATTGTGAGTGAAATGAGAGAGAATGTTGTCATCTATTATTATATATATATAACATACTCATATATATATATATATATATATATATATATAATCTTACTTTATTAGATAGCCAATCATAATTGCTTTCTTCTAAAGTTAAAGCCATGCAAATCCTAGGATTGTAATCATTGCAATATAAAGGTTAACTTTATTATCTCTCTTGACACTTGGCAAAAAGCACTTATCTTCAAAAGTAAAGGCTAGTATTATTTTGTCTTTATTCAAGACTTAATCTTAGCCATCCAATTCAAATTCAAATGACTAAGATTGATGACATGGATTATCCTAGTCATCAATGTCTACATGCATATGGCATATGTATATATCTAGTCATTAATTTGCAATTCACCTTTTGACGACTAGGATGATGACGTGGCAATTCACAAATTACATCATCATATATATATTATTTTTGCCCATTCTAATCTCCATTAAAATAAATACATTGAATCAACTTTTCCATAATTACAGTTTGGCCCTAAAAGTTTTGGTAATTACAATTTGACCCAATTTTTTTTTGAAATTACACTTTTGGCCCAAAAACCAACGTAGATGACTCTTAACACCTTAAAGTCACCAACCACATTATACAAGCTCCTGGTGAACTTATTCATGATATTATTAGTTTGTGAACTTCTAGATTCACAATCGCGTACCGATGAGGGACCAATAAACCTCCTTATCTATTTCGAAAATATCTCTGCCATTTACCGAAATACCCTCATGCTCATGAGTGACGCACTAGCAACGAACGTATCATGAGAATGTAAATGATAATGAAGACGACGTCTTTTATGAATCTATTTAACCGTCAAGAATTAGTGTGCAATCCGATCCTTCTATTAAAAATGCCTCGATCAGGAAAGGACCATGAAATGGTTAAGTCCACCTCCGATTCTATGTATAAATCTAAACCGGTAAAACAAGAGATGACTACCATGGAAAAACCCCTTTCTATCACTTCATACTCGCCTTGGCCAAGGACTTTCTCATTTAACGACTAATCTCAGATATCATAAGACATCGCCTCACACCGGAGGTTAACAAATCCTATCTTGCCAATTACTTGTCAGCTCATATCACAAGAGTAAAACGCGAAAGGCCGTAACCCACCTTATGGAAGACAAGTATTGTCCAGACGCAATATTTAGCCCCTGATATAACCGGCAGCCATAATTTTTCAAGTCTGAGGATTAATTTGCATAATTCCCAACTAAATAGTAAACTATTAACCTGAAATCATGCAGTTTACTATTTATTGTCACATTCAATGATCCGTACACTGACGATCACTCATATGTTTATTAGTCCACATCATCATGTTGTTCTGGCATTTCGCACGCCATCCTTTATCATTAACATCACTATGTTAATCAAAGGTAATAACATATGATAACCCGTAATCGATTATTCTAGTCCCAGTTGAATAATCTGAAGGGTTATGAATCGATTCTTAATGTTTATCATATCGCAGAAAAACTGTGAAATATCCTAAATCCTTTTAGAACATTTTTTTTCTCGGATAAGTATTAGGGACACATTCATATTGAAGCGGAGAATATGAACATCCTACAAATAACATAGTGTATAAAACACATAAATATATTCTTATTAAACCCTAATTCAGGTCATCTCAACTATAACATTAGGGCATATCCCCAATAGCGCTTCCGCTTTTAAAGCTGACGCCCTTTTTGCGCCTTCAAGTGGTATCAGTGCCTCAGTTTTGAAAGTCCGTAAGATGTACAATTGAGTTTGGATCTAATCTTTTAATGTTATTTGACACGATTATGCGAAAGATATAAGTTGATTCCATCCTACATGGAAAATTGACTTTGATTGGAATGAGCCAAAATTTTTCTATGACTGGGCCTGATGATCCCTTTATGTGGATCTCGATTTACGTGTCATATTGAAACTAAATGGCTTGTGAAGTCGGTTGGTCTTGGAATGCTTGGTAGATGTATGAGTCAATTCTTTTTCATGCATGTCATCAATGCATTGATTGAAGATTAGACGGACTTGATATATCTTTTGTATATGATGCGTAAAGATGTTTGTTGATATGTTTAATCTAGCCACTTGTTGCATAAATGGTGAACTTGATCATGGACTTAGTAGATACCCAGTTAGTAATTGAGACATAAGTCTCATTTTATTTTTCCTTACTTCTGAGAGAACTTTCTAGTGAGGACTATATGTAAATTCTCAAGAAGACATGCAATGAGGCAACTGGATGAATCCAAAGGAGTTGAACATCTTGAAGACATTTGATGTGTTTTAAGATAGTTTTTCCTTTTATTTTTATTCTAAGTCCATGATCCATCATCCATACCTGTAGCATGCATTATATTCTATATGCTTGTTAATGTATGCTTGATGAGATCTATTACAAAACTCCCCATGTGCAAATTAATATTAGATTTGTAGTCCTCCGCCATCCTAGGACTTAATGAACCCAAAGCGATCATATTCGGTCTTGCCAAAAGGTAGAGGGACATAATTCATAATAAGTTTAATTAAGTCGCTAGTAGAACATAGTGATGTGGTTATCTTCCAAAATCTAACAGCCAACATAGCCATAAAGGCTTGAGGTTATTGATTCAATTTGTCGGATAACTGTGAGATGACATGTTGGATCTAATTGAGTCACTTAATCAACATAGCCACAAAGGTTTGAGACCAAAGTGATTTAGGGACTAGATATGACCATAACCTATTATGTGAAATAGACAACAAAGTGTTGTTGGCTCTTGATATTTATATTCCAAAATAGCCACAAAGGTTTGAGGGATACAAATAATTAAGAGAATTTGGTCACCCACTACCCAATTTTAACAAAAATTCATGTTTCTCGTTTTAAGAGTATGAGATTCGATAAAAATAGTAAGAGATACTAATTTTGTAAAGACCATACTTAAATAGTTATGCATTTTTACATCAACTAGCAGTCTTACTTTCTGTGTTACTTATTTCTGCAATCTATTTATAATGGCTTCTATTTCAAATCCCATTGCCCGTATTCTTGATAAAAATGCTTTAACTGGACTAAACTTTCCCGATTGGTTTCGCAATCTTAAAATTGTTTTGGGTTTGGAAACGATTGAATATGTTTTGGATAAAGCCATTCCTACTTCTCTTCTTGAAACTGCAATTAAAGAAGAGCAAGAGTCATATCAGCTCTGGATAGAACATGACTTGAGAGAAAAAGCTTATATCCTTGTTTCAATGTCAAATGAACTGCAAAAGCAACATGAGAAAATATCTCATGCTGCTAGCATGATTCTGAACTTGAAAGAGCTGTATGGTGAGCAAAGTGACGTTGCTAGATATGAACTGTCCAAGGAGCTGTTCTGTCACGCCCCAACTCGACCCCACCTACAATCAGTCAGGACGCAACGGAATTTCGGCAGTATAACGACAGTAAATAGGACTCCGAGGCTCTAAACCAACCTCAACAGAACATCATACATCAACTCCATAAACCATACAACAAACAACTCAATAAAATAACGACATACATCATAACCATGTTATACCATAAACATCCTTCGTTATACGCCTCCGTTCCAACATAATACATAAACCTTAATATACATTACAAAAACATATTTATCCAATCTAGCAACCTAATCATAAACAAAAGGAAGGCTACTAAGACAACATCACTAATTCATTATCTTTTCAACATCTTTTACATAATGAACTACAAAGCATATAAAAGTCGACTAAGTTAATTTACAAGATAATAAAACATATACAACATCACGGATAAGACTCTGGAACATAGGACTCATCCACGTAAGGCACATTTTCCTCTTCAGGAGGCACGTACCCGTAATCCTGCGATAGTACACCTGTATGCATGCAATAATAGAGAGTGAGCTTATATAAAATAAGCCCAGTGAGGATCCGATAGATCTCGAGCAAGGTCTACTAAACTCCTTGGAATAATCCTTTGAGTCAGTAAACACACAATAACAATAAATAATACTATCATCACATAACTATATGACCATTCAATAAAGGATACTCTCTCTAGTTGGTGTAGCTCCAAACGCCATCACGATCTCAACCATTCTTCTTGTAACTCCCCATTACTCACGCACCCGGGGTACCCCCAATAACCTCGCCCTCCATGACACCTCCGTCATGCGAGCTGGAGGCGATCTCTGATAGTCATGCCGTTATCAACCCGACAGCCCGATGCTGCCCGAGAGGTGGCACACACATACCAGAGACCCAGCAATAAATATAAACATCAATCATCAATATTCCGAGAGATCAGCAACAAAAGTGCCCGATTCCCGTACTCAATAATCAATCAATATCATTTTATCATCATCAATAATCATATCATCATCATCAATAACATCAATAATCAATTAAACAACAAATAACTAAGTTAGATGACAAAGTAGGCCATCCAACCGAACATGCATTAAACACACAATCAAACCTTAGTTTACCCATCAACAACTCACAATTCAATCACTCAAACCACACCCGATCAACTAAGGCTCAATTCAATAATTTAAAGAAAGATAACCTAAACTTCAAATAATCATTTCTTACATTCTACTAATCCAAACAACTCCAAATCAATTTCAAACACTCACCCATTCGATCATCTACATTAACCTTCTCGGAAACTAACCAAGACACCTCAAAATCAAGCCCAACAACCCTAAAACCTCAAGGCACCTAGGCTGAAATTTTCGGATTTTAGCACGGACATCACAATCGAAAATTCGGCATTACAACAGCGCTAACACGTAATTATCAAGTATTTAGAAATCGACGGCAATCGATTTCGATCAACACAACTCATTTAATTCAACTTTGAACATTTTAATCAAAATTAAATACCCGAAAAATAAAAATTATGCTACATCCGACAGAAATTCGTAGTATTAGTATATAACGATCCCTAGCATGCAAGGAGCAATAATCTATCATCAGATTTCAATTCTAACGGTTAAATTTTCATTTATGAGCAAAAACATAAAAATGACATTTTGAGATCTAGAATTTTTCTCTCACCTTAGATGCGATATAAGCCTAGGAATGCGTGCTATGCGTGCCCAACTAGCAGAATCCAAGTCGGTGCGAAGTTTCACGGACAAAAACTAGGTTTTTCTTTGAAAAATTGGATTGAAAGCTTGAGTTTTTCTCTTTCTTTTTCTCCCTCTTTTCTCTCGGCCTTGTGTGTGTTTGAGGAGTGTGTTTTGTGTTGTGTGAGTGTGTGTTGATGACAAGGAGTATTTAAAAGCTTGGTCAATTAAAAAAAATGCAAAGTCAAAGTTAGTTTTAATTAGTATTTTTTTGTGTTTTTAATGACTTTAATTGCATTTTAGTGCTCACCAAGTTAAAAATAATTATGCCACCCCCAAGATATCTCAAGTGGATTATTTTTAGGTGACAAGAAGTTTTACAATCCAACAATTTCACCCGAGTCGGCTTAAAACTCGATTTTCGCAAAAGTCGGTGTAAAAACCCTAATAAATTCTTAAGCCGATTTTAAAATCCGTTTTCATCAAACACAGGTCTATTAAAGTCCGTGGACTAGGTCTAGAAGGGTTAAAAAGACCAGTTTCAAAATTATAGCGGACGTGTTTCGAAAACACTATTCACTAAAAATCGACGATAAAATTTCTAACTCCGTTTTTGATGAAAATTTCATGAATGCACATTTAGCACGTATTAGAAGTATTGACATCAAAATTATAACTTTCTAGGTCCTATAGCACATAAACAGGTCAAATGCACGTAAAACGAGATAAAACATGTAAATCGAGTTAAAGCAGAAAAGTGGGGTTTCACATTCTCCCCTCCTTAAAACAATTGCGTCCGCGCAATTCTCGAACTAACAGACAATTAAATCCTCAATCGTTACACTTAATAATACTTCTCTTAGTTCTCATTTATCTCTTAGGATGACACCTAACCAAATACCTCAAAAGAACAAACTCTGATGACTGCAAGTTGATGATCATAATTCCAAGACAATCTTCAATTCATAATTCTCTCCTACCTCATATCTTATTGCATATGAAAGAAATCACAACTCCAAAGTCCTAGCATGACACCACTAATTATCAATCATCTCAAACTACACAAAAGAGCTCTATGAACACCCCGAGGGTTTAAAAACTCAATCACGATAACATGAATGATTACTGATCAAGGAAATATATCAAAAGTGACATTGGTCAGAATATGGCTCTTATGAAATTTACAAGGAATTAAGAATATGGAAAGTCATATTTGAGCCAACAATCAAGGGTGCAAGATGTCAAACAAGTTAGAGAATCAAGAGGCTAATAGTTTAATAAGAAAGCATGATAACTAACATAAGAAATGTCTCAGCACCTTTTAGTTAAATAAGTACGAACAAAGGATGATGACGAGTCAAAACAGTGCTGAGTATGTTGAACAAAAATTCCTGAACAAGTAGATATTTCAATTCTCAATGATTGTTCAAAGAACCAACAAGTAAGTTGTATTTGAGGCGAAATGAAATTAAGAAATAAGAGATGATTAATTCAATAGAAAACATGAGTGGCAAGAGTATCCCAGCACGCAATACCAAAGAAGTACGAATAAGAAATGATAACAATAGGACAGTGCCGAGTACTTTGAGTGAGCAATTACAAGCAAAGTAATGGCTCAGGATTTAATAATAAAACAATAGGATTGACAAAGATCAACAAGAATAACAATGATGTACTTAGGTAAAGAGTACATCAAACAAGTGAAATCGAATAAGTAAAATGGTATAACAAAGGAAAAATTACTTTCAAATGAATAGTAATAGGATGAAATGAAATATTGAAACGAATGACTAGAGATATAGAATGAAATATAGAAGTCTCAAACCTTAACTCTAATAAGCGACATTGCTATAAGAAGCAAATATGAATGTTAAGGATGGAAACAATGTCAAATGAGTATAGGATCCATTAATCCAATAAGCAAAACTTTCAAGAAACAATTGATATGCTAGAAAAGTGTAACTCTCTCTCAAATAATTGAGAATAGAGTAAAAGAAAATAATAAGACTGATAGAATAGGAAGCACAAAGGGGGTGTCCCACCTACACACTTAAACACCAACAAGTCAAATCCTACAATCTATCTTCATCCAAAACAAGACACTAAGGAGATCTAGAGAATCTAAGGAGTCCTAACAATCACCAAACAAGATAAATCACTCCAAAATTTTACATTCCGTACCAGACCAATCACTAAACAAGATAATTCACCGATTACCCAACAAGATTAACTAATGAGGACTCCAAAATCTGATAACACAATACAGATTCATATTAGCCCACTATAACACAAGAGAATCTCCAATCAACAATTTAGAGAGTCATATCACCTAGAACTCAAAAGCTTGATGTAGGTAAGTAAATGTTTAGTCACCAAAATGCATTCTTATTTCCTCAAATAATTCTATCTTCGAACAATTGCATCTTCGAATAAAGTAACTTTAGTCAAGAATCACTCCAATTGTCTCCAAGGTCTAAAGATCAAAACTCCAAAATATCTATTAATAATATAGCAATCCCAAATAGTAGAAATATTCACATGTTATACAACACTTCATTCCATTCACAAATATACATCACTAATTCCTCAAATAAATTCATTCTAAAATGACCTCAAGAAAGTATAGTCTGAGTTGAGACTCCAAAAATGTCTAATCACAACCTCATGGAAACCTCAACTTATAATTCATCTCCAAGTAATAACAAGTTAAACATGGCAACAAAAGTAATTATAATCATCAAGATACATTGCTATTTCCTCGAACAACTTCATTCTCGCTAAAGGAACATCAAGATCATTCCACTAAGCCGAAACTAAAATCCATAAACATAACAATTAAAATCTAACTGATAAACTTCTAGAATAATAATAATAATTCAAAATCATGGCCTATCTCTATTTCCGAAAATTCTTACAACCACCCTAGACATTAAAAGGTCACTCACGAGTTAAAACAGGTATGCAACTATATCATATGAAAGACAAGTACAACGTAATGCGCAATTATCATACAATGCAACATTATCACATAACACACAATTCAACATATAAGAAGCCAACATCACATAAATAGGTTATATTACAGAAGTAAGTTATAAACAATTAAAGTCACATAAGCAACAAACTTCACATAAGACAAGTTGATCACGTAACTCACATTGGTCACTTAAAGTATATTGACCACCTAAAGCACGTTGTTTCACATAAGCTAGTTATAAACAATTAAAACCACATAAACAACTAACTTCACACAAGGCACTTTGATAACATAAAACACAATTGTCACATAATACACATTAATCACATAATGCACATTAATCACATAATGCACATTAATTTCAACACATTGAGTACGTATAACACGTTATCACATAAAACATATTGACCACATTAATTCACTTAACACACAAGGCATATTGGTCACATAGAAAGTTAAACACATAAGTAAATTAATCACATAAACATATTAACATATCTTTCACTTTTCTTTCACTTAATACATACTTGCATGCTTAGACCACTACCCACATTCCGAGGATACCCCGGCTGACAGCTAACATGCGCTCTGATACCACTTAAATGTCACGCCCCAACTCGACCCCACCTACAATCAGTCAGGACGCAACGGAATTTCGGCAGTATAACGACAGTAAATAGGACTCCGAGGCTCTAAACCAACCTCAACAGAACATCATACATCAACTCCATAAACCATACAACAAACAACTCAATAAAATAACGACATACATCATAACCATGTTATACCATAAACATCCTTCGTTATACGCCTCCGTTCCAACATAATACATAAACCTTAATATACATTACAAAAACATATTTATCCAATCTAGCAACCTAATCATAAACAAAAGGAAGGCTACTAAGACAACATCACTAATTCATTATCTTTTCAACATCTTTTACATAATGAACTACAAAGCATATAAAAGTCGACTAAGTTAATTTACAAGATAATAAAACATATACAACATCACGGATAAGACTCTGGAACATAGGACTCATCCACGTAAGGCACATTTTCCTCTTCAGGAGGCACGTACCCGTAATCCTGCGATAGTACACCTGTATGCATGCAATAATAGAGAGTGAGCTTATATAAAATAAGCCCAGTGAGGATCCGATAGATCTCGAGCAAGGTCTACTAAACTCCTTGGAATAATCCTTTGAGTCAGTAAACACACAATAACAATAAATAATACTATCATCACATAACTATATGACCATTCAATAAAGGATACTCTCTCTAGTTGGTGTAGCTCCAAACGCCATCACGATCTCAACCATTCTTCTTGTAACTCCCCATTACTCACGCACCCGGGGTACCCCCAATAACCTCGCCCTCCATGACACCTCCGTCATGCGAGCTGGAGGCGATCTCTGATAGTCATGCCGTTATCAACCCGACAGCCCGATGCTGCCCGAGAGGTGGCACACACATACCAGAGACCCAGCAATAAATATAAACATCAATCATCAATATTCCGAGAGATCAGCAACAAAAGTGCCCGATTCCCGTACTCAATAATCAATCAATATCATTTTATCATCATCAATAATCATATCATCATCATCAATAACATCAATAATCAATTAAACAACAAATAACTAAGTTAGATGACAAAGTAGGCCATCCAACCGAACATGCATTAAACACACAATCAAACCTTAGTTTACCCATCAACAACTCACAATTCAATCACTCAAACCACACCCGATCAACTAAGGCTCAATTCAATAATTTAAAGAAAGATAACCTAAACTTCAAATAATCATTTCTTACATTCTACTAATCCAAACAACTCCAAATCAATTTCAAACACTCACCCATTCGATCATCTACATTAACCTTCTCGGAAACTAACCAAGACACCTCAAAATCAAGCCCAACAACCCTAAAACCTCAAGGCACCTAGGCTGAAATTTTCGGATTTTAGCACGGACATCACAATCGAAAATTCGGCATTACAACAGCGCTAACACGTAATTATCAAGTATTTAGAAATCGACGGCAATCGATTTCGATCAACACAACTCATTTAATTCAACTTTGAACATTTTAATCAAAATTAAATACCCGAAAAATAAAAATTATGCTACATCCGACAGAAATTCGTAGTATTAGTATATAACGATCCCTAGCATGCAAGGAGCAATAATCTATCATCAGATTTCAATTCTAACGGTTAAATTTTCATTTATGAGCAAAAACATAAAAATGACATTTTGAGATCTAGAATTTTTCTCTCACCTTAGATGCGATATAAGCCTAGGAATGCGTGCTATGTGTGCCCAACTAACAGAATCCAAGTCGGTGCGAAGTTTCACGGACAAAAACTAGGTTTTTCTTTGAAAAATTGGATTGAAAGCTTGAGTTTTTCTCTTT
Source organism: Ehretia macrophylla (assembly GCA_037974665.1). Classification (NCBI taxonomy): domain Eukaryota; kingdom Viridiplantae; phylum Streptophyta; class Magnoliopsida; order Boraginales; family Ehretiaceae; genus Ehretia; species Ehretia macrophylla. The sequence continues at coordinate 74,423,549 of CM075779.1, forward strand.
CTTTTTCTCCCTCTTTTCTCTCGGCCTTGTGTGTGTTTGAGGAGTGTGTTTTGTGTTGTGTGAGTGTGTGTTGATGACAAGGAGTATTTAAAAGCTTGGTCAATTAAAAAAAAATGCAAAGTCAAAGTTAGTTTTAATTAGTATTTTTTTGTGTTTTTAATGACTTTAATTGCATTTTAGTGCTCACCAAGTTAAAAATAATTATGCCACCCCCAAGATATCTCAAGTGGATTATTTTTAGGTGACAAGAAGTTTTACAATCCAACAATTTCACCCGAGTCGGCTTAAAACTCGATTTTCGCAAAAGTCGGTGTAAAAACCCTAATAAATTCTTAAGCCGATTTTAAAATCCGTTTTCATCAAACACAGGTCTATTAAAGTCCGTGGACTAGGTCTAGAAGGGTTAAAAAGACCAGTTTCAAAATTATAGCGGACGTGTTTTGAAAACACTATTCACTGAATCGACGATAAAATTTCTAACTCCGTTTTTGATGAAAATTTCATGAATGCACATTTAGCACGTATTAGAAGTATTGACATCAAAATTATAACTTTCTAGGTCCTATAGCACATAAACAGGTCAAATGCACGTAAAACGAGATAAAACACGTAAATCGAGTTAAAGCAGAAAAGTGGGGTTTCACATGTTCAGAGCTAAATTGAAAGAAGTTGGTGATGTCAGCAAGTATGTCCTCAGGATGATTAATATGATTACTCAACTTGAGATGCTTGAGTTTGACATGGACTGTAAGCTGTACACAAATCTTATTCTATAGTCCCTCCCATCTTCCTTTAATCAGTTGATTGTGAACTTTTAGATGAACAAACTCTCTGCTTCTTTTCTTGAGCTAGCCAATATGTTGACCACTACGCAGTCACAGTTCAAGGGAAAGGGCAAGGAGATTGTCCTCATTGCTGCCTCTTCTTCGGGGTTTAAACCCAAGAATAGAAGAAAGGGGAAGAATAACAAAAAGAAGAATGACACTGCTCCCAAGCCCACTGAAGGTGTTAAGAAGAAGGAAGCTGTCCCAAAAGGGTAGTGTTACCACTGTAAGGTTGATGGCCATTGGAGAAGAAATTATCCTCTGTACCTTCAAGAGTTGAAACAGAAACAGGCTGCTGCCACTACACGAAGTACAATTTCTTTTAAATCTGTGAATGAGACTAATTTTTCAATTTGTCCGGCTTGTACATATTAGATTTAAGATTCTGGTGCTACAACTGATGTTTATATGTCCTTATAGAGTTTAAATGACAGAATAACGCTTTGGAGGCGTGAGATTGTTCTGAAGGTTGATAATGGAGCAAGTGTTGCAACCCTTGCCAAAGGGAATGTTGAAGTTTGTTTGCCTGCTAGTCATGTTTTGCATTTTTGAATTTTTTTTTTGTTCTAAATGCTGTTAGGAATATTGTTTCAATTCCTAAGCTTGTTTGTGAGAATTATGAATTTTCTTTTTCAAACAAGAGCTGTAATATTTATTATAATAATTAATATATCGGCTTAGTTACTTTGTTGAACGAACTTTATCATTTGAATTTCGATGAATGCATGCAGGTAACTTCGACTTCCACTTCAAAAGAAAAACAAACAAAAGATATTCAAATTAATGTGAAACAATTGTGGCACTTAAGACTCGGTCATATTAATGAGAAAAGATTAACATGGATGGCTTAAAATGAACTTATTGATTCGTTGGGATGTGAACCCGGGCCTATATGTAAGTCTTGTATTCTGGGGATAATAACCAAGTCATTTTTTGTTGGAAAAGGAACAAGGGCCACTGAATTGTTAGCATTAATACATAGCGATGTATGCGGTCCCTTTAGAGAAGTGGCTCGTGGTGGTTATATCTACTCCATAACCTTTACTGATGATTATTCTCGGTATGGTTATGTGTACTTAATGAAGTAAAAATCTGAGGCTTTTAAAAAATTTAAGGAATTTAAAGCTAAAGTAGAAAACCAAATGAGAAAGAGAATTTAAACTTTGCGATTTGATCGTGGAAGTGAATACTTAAGTACCGATTTTCTTGAATATCTTAAACAAGCCGGAATAACTTCACAGACTACTCCACCTGCTACACCACAATTAAATGGAGTATCTAAACGTAGAAATCGTATATTAATGGATATGGTACGATCTATGATCAGTTACACCGATCTTTCAATTTCATTGTGGGGGTATGCACTTCTTACGACTATTTACTTGTTGAATAGGGCTCCAACTAAAGCTATTCCAACTACACCATATGACTTATGGGTTGGTAGGAAACCAAATCTTAATCACATTAGGATTTGGGGTTGTCCCGCTTATGTTAAAAAACTTAAGACAGACAAGTTGGAAGCTAGGTCTGACAAAAGAAGATTTGTGGGATACCCTAAGGAGACTAAAGGGTATTATTTCTATTTTCCCGATGATCAAAGAATTTTGATCAGTCGAGATGTTGTCTTTCTTGAAAAAGAGTTTGTTCAAGAAGGAGGCAGTGGGAGGAAAATTAGAATTGAAGAAGAGTCTTCTGAACCACAAACTAACCAAAGTCACGATCTCGAACCAATTCAACAAGATCCAGAACCAGTCATCACACAAGGACCTCAAAGATCTAGTAGGGTATCTCGTCCTCTAGAGAGATATGATTATCTACTTGAGGAAACACAAGAGTTGTTTGTGATTGGGGATAAAGATCATATGGATGATCCTACTAGTTATGATGAAGCAATACAAGATATTGATTCTGAAAAATGGAGGCAGGCTACGCAAGCAGAGATAGATTCAATGTATTCAAATGATGTTTGGACCTTAGTTGACCGACCTAAAGGTATTGTACCTATAGGTTGTAAATGGGTCTTCAAAAGGGAACTTGGAATTGATGGAAATGTGGAAACATATAAGGCATGGTTGGTTGGAAAAGGTTTCCGTCAGAAACAAGGTATTGATTATGACGAAACGTTTTCACCAGTTGTCATACTTAAGTCCATCCGCATCATGCTTGCTATTGCCGCACACTATGATTATGACATATGGTAAATGGATGTTAAAACTGCGTTCCTGAATGGCTATCTTGAGGAAGATATCTATATGGAATAGCCTGAAGGTTTTAAATCCAATAATGATCAAGTGTGTAAGCTTGAAAGATCAATATATAGTCTAAAGCAGACCTCTTGTTCTTGGAACATTAGATTTAATAATGAGATCAAGGAGATTAGTTTCATTAGAAATGATGATGAACCTTGTGTATACAAGAAGATCAATGGGAGCATGACCATTTTTCTGATTCTGTATGTTGATGATATTTTAATTATGGGAAATGATGTTGGACATATGTTGTCTACTAAAATTTGGTTAAACAGCAAGTTCTCCATGAAAGATCTGGGAGAAGCCTCCTATATTTTAGGGATTCATGTCTATAGAGATAGAACGAAAATATTGATTGGCTTGTCTCAAAGTTTGTACATAGAGTGAATTTTGAAGAAGTTCAATATGGAGAATTCTAAGAAAGGTCTTTTGCCTATTAGGCATGGAACACATCTTTCAAAGAATATGTCTCCTAAATCCAAAGATGAAAGGCAACGTATGGAATGTGTGCCTTATGCTATGGCTGTTGGTAGTCTCATGTATGCCATGCTATGTATAGGGCCTGATATTACATATGTTGTAAGTCTTGTGAGCATATATCAGTCCGATCCAAGAGAACACTGGATGGTAGTAAAGATATCCTTAAGTACTTGCGAATGACTAAGGAACTTGCACTGATTTATTGAGGAAGAGAACTCCGGATAGATAGGTACACAGATTCAGATTTTTAATCTGATATGGATGATAGAAAGTCTACATCCAGATTCGTGTTTGTTTGTAATGGAGGAGTTGGAAAAGTTCCAAATAGCCAGTAACTGCAGACTCCACAATAGAAGCCGAGTATATAGTTGCATCTAATGTAGCAAAGGAGGATGTTTGGATGAGAAAGTTCTTGTTAGAGCTAGAAGTGATTCCATCCATCAAGTTGTCGATACCGATGTATTGCGACAACAATGAAGCTATTGCACAAGCTAAGGAACCTAGATCTCATCAAAAGTCCAAACATATTGAAAGGCACTTCCATATCATTTGAGAAATTGTTGCTCGAAAGGATATAAGTCTAAAGAAAGTTCCTACATTAGATAATGTAGCTGACCCACGTACTAAGCCCTTGAGTCAATCGCAGTTGGAATGTCATCTTGAAAAGATGAGGATGCGATACCATGTACAAATGCGCTGAAGGCTATATTCTATAACATTAGTGCAAGTGGGAGCTTGTTAGAGTTATGCCCTAATGCTATATAGTTAGATGACCTATATAGGGCATTTTGGTGTAAATCTGAATGACTTGTTAAATTGATGTTCATATTCTCCGTTCAATTATATGAATATGTCTTTAATGTTTTTCAAGGAAGAAATATATTCTTAAAGTGTTGAGAATACAATGGCATACTTGTTCGATATGATGAACATTTCAAAGTATTCATAGTTCTTAGATTATTTGACTAGGACTAGAAAATCAAGTACAAACTATCATATGTAGTTACCTTTGATTAACATAAGAATGTTGATGATAAAGAGTAGCGAGCCTTGTGCTATAACAACATAGGAATGCTATTAACTTACATATGAGTGATCGTTAGTGGAAAGGATCATTGAATGTGACCAGAATGACAAACTACATGACTTTGGATTAATAGTTTGTCATTCGTTACAAATTGTGCAAATTAATCCTTTAACTTGAGAAATTACGGCTATCGGATATATTAGGGGCTATATCTTGTGTTTGGACAATGCTCGCCTTCTTTGAGGGTGAGATACGACCTCTCGCAATTTAGTCTTTTGATATAGAGATCGACAGGTAATTGTTAAGATATGATCTATTAACCTCCGATGTGAGGCGATATCCTATACGATCTTATATTGATTGTTTGAAATAAGAAATCCTTGGCCGGGGTAGTTGAATGATCGAAAGGTGTTTTCCATGAATGTCATCTCTCATTCCACCGAATTAGATCTATGCATAGAATCATTTACTGTACTTAATCATTTCATGGTCCCCATAACGATCAGGACATTTTAACAGAAGGATCGGACTGCACGCTAATTTGTGACTATAAATAGGTTCAAAAGAAATGGACTTCATTACTGTATATATTGTCATAATACGTTCGTTGCTAGTGCGTCACTCATGAACGTGAGGGCATTCCGGTAAATGACGAAGACATTTTCGGAATGGATTAAAAGCGTTTAATGACCCCTCATCGCTATACGGTTGTGAACCTAGAAAGTCACACACAATGGGTATCATGAATAAAGCAAAAGATGAGCTTGATATTGAGTTTGAAACACATTAAAGTATTAACGGTGTTATTTTGGACATTAATGGTTAAGTGAGCCAAAAGTGTAATTATGAAAAGTTTTGGGGTCAAAGTATAAATATGAAAAGTTCATATTTGCAATTAATTATTCTTGAGGGGTCAAGGAATAATTAATTAAAAGTTGTGCATGTTTGACACTTGGCACAATCTTTGATTTAGAAGAAAGATGACATTTGGCAAAAAAAAGACAAAGATTTTCTCTTTCTTGCCACTTGTCACACATGCATAACAAAGCAAAGTTGTCTTGCTTTTTGAAAGCCACTTGGTTGTCCCATGCAAAGAAGAAGGAAGACACTTGGCACCTCACATGCAAGACATAGAACACTTGGCATCATCTTATATTTGATAGCTTTTCATGATTGCCACTTGGCGCGATCTAAATAATGTCTTGCATCTATAAAAGGGAGCAAAAGCTTATTATTCTTCTTTATCTAGATCCACACGACAAACACACACATAGAAGCTCTAGTTTTCTCTATTTTCTCTTGGTATTCTCGGCCAAGCTAGGAAGAGAAGAAGGTTTTTCCTTCTTGATTTTTTAGCTCATATACACAAGCTTTCGAAAACTAACTATTGCTAGCACTTTAATTAGTTAGTGGTCTAGTTGCTTTTGGATACCTGTGGACAGACTAGGACTTTTGCACGTTCGAATGAGCTTTTGTCCGAGCCCAGATCTTCTTTTGGTGCACATCCGAGTTCTCCATGCGAGGTATTCTCGTATATGTTCATTTTAAATGCATATGTATATAGTTGTGTATACTCTTATGTATTTTCTTTATATGTACAAGTTATAGATTCACTCTTGAGATTTTTGTGAATACAACTTCCTAATATGCAAAATTTTAATGTCTATAGTTTCCACTGTGCTTGCATGTTTTTGTTATTTACATATCTGGAGACGATCCTGTTGCGCTCCCGCTTTTGAAGCTGACGCCCTTTTTGCACATTCAATTTCTTGCTTCCATAACTGACTTGAACATTGGAGGAGGGCCCTGACACACACCCAGGGGTCCTTGTTTTGCAGGGAGCAAGTCCATGGAGCCCCAAGTAGCAGAGTAACAGGCTGGCAGAGCTTATTTAGCCCATCACCAAATTTTGACCTTAATAGATTAGCGCCGTCTGTGGGAACAAGTTGATAATCCACTGAGATCCAATTATGGTAAAAGCCAGAAGTCATAATCAGGCCAATGAGACCTCAGCCCCAGATGATACACACATGGAGGTTCTTAAGGAACATATCTTATTTCCACCTACCATGCAATCACTACCCGTGCTTGAGGTCGAGAAAGACCTACAATTAATAGCGGTAACCCAAATGTACCACACCATGTGAGGAGTTATTGCTGGTTACTTCTAATCATAAAGTTAATGATTCCAAAGCTACCCTGGAGATGGGCTTTGTCACTCCCCGGGACCAAGACCTGCGGAGGTTAAGGTCGGGACGCGACGTACTGATCGCTTAATACTTGAAAGATCATAATTTAGCAACCTAACATACATTATCATCCCACAAATAACTTCAAAAGTATTCTCAAGGAATTTAACATTCAAAGGCCACATCAACCTGAGTTATAATTTACAAGACCTAGCATCCCTGTTTGTACCTCATATGTGGCCAAATACAGACATCTACGCTTCAAAAGAATGGTAATCAAACTTAGTATGTAGTTAAAAATCTGAAAGAATAATACATAACATAAGGTTGTTCAAAAGTACATCATTAATTTCTATTAACAAACTATATCTTCAACATAAGCATGCAGATCAACAGAGACAGAAGTCAGTCTCATTACACAGAGCCTTATCGCCCTCAACCTGTATGGTTGGCTCGACCTCGGTCTCATTTGTAAATATTAGAAATAGGGGAGAGCTAATCCTACATATAGCTCAGTAAGGATATAATAGGAAGGGTTTTCACAAAAGTTTTATCCTTTCGTAAACTTCTTTCTAAAACCATGCTATGCATATACAACAAGAATAGCAAGATTAACATGGATGACAAGTATGCAAGAACGAAATAAATAATATACTAATCAGGCATATGACAACAATATCAAAACAAATACTCAATTCTACTCTCCAAGGGTTGTACTAAGCGAGAGAAGATAAAAGGATATAGTTTGCTCGAACAGTTGTTAGAGATGGCTAGTCTCGATGCTTCAACAAGATCATAATCCCACACATACCAAACATGAGGGTGAAATCTGGATATACACCACGAGTTACCATGGTAGCCGAGACTTATACCTGACAACCCGATGCTGTCGAGGGAAATCAAAACTTCTACCATGGGGTTATTAGATTATATTGCTCAAGGTATATATCAGTAACAGAGTAATCACGACCTAACTCTCCAACAGTTGTACCAAGAGAGAGTGAGGGACTAGGATAGCAACAAGGTAGGTTGCTTCCTTCACAACAGTAATAACAAGATATGGCGAGTAAGCACGTAAATCTTTTGCGGTAATAAACGATTGATTAATGGCATGTCAAGCAAACATATAATGGTCATGCATATATAGCATTTAGGGTGTTTCAGTATTGCCAAGTATCATGAGATAGGGAAAAGACATCAATAGACTACTTAAAATGACAAGAAAATGCAAACACAAGCAAAACTATGGAGCCATTTCAATGCTTCTGCATTAGCCTATTTTAGTCAATTAATTTACCTACCTTCCCAAACTCCAATTAATCTAATTTTGGTTTAGAATCGAAGCTTATTGAAAATTAGATAGTTCTTGAATCAAACAGAACTCAATTCAGAGTTGAATTGATCGAGATATGGCATTCAGAAAATTGTTGCGCAGAATGACAAGAGAAATCGGACGAATAGTTGGGCGAGTAAGTCGCCCGGCATTACTCGACCAGCTTTTCCATTAAATAAGGCCCAAAGTCGGTCGAGTAGTCGGGCGAGTGTGTCGTCTGACTTTACTCGACTGGCCTAGTTAAAACCAACCCGTAAATTCACACATTTTACACCTTAACTTGCTACCACTCCTCTCACTCCTTACAAGCCAACAAGCATACACAAGGTGGATTATTAAGCATCAAGTAAAGGTTCCAACCTCAACCAAAAATGTTCCACACTGACAATCAATACACAACTAGCTAGAATTCTCTATACTTATAACTTCAAGATTAACATCTAAGTTCTCAAAAGCTAACTTCATGCTTCCAACTCTTACACACAAGTTATACATATAATCAATACACCTACAAAAGCAACACAAACTCATCCTTCAACTCCTCAAGAACCCCCAACTTTGGTTGGGTAATTCCCAGATCTACAACACACAAAATACCACATCTTCTCATCTAAGTCCTTACATGTATACTATAGCAAGCTTAATACCAAAAGAACATCAAATAATCTTGAATGAGCTTTGTAAAGAGTTTTGAAGAATCCCTTACCTTTTATTTGAATTCTAGATGTAGTTGAGCTAAAATGACTTTGAAGAAAGCAAGAAAATGCAAAGGAAAAGCTTGGAGCAGCTGAACTTCTTCTTCTTCCTCTTTCTCTTCGTTCCTTCCTCTCTTCTTTCCCTTCTTCCTATGGACAAAAATCTGAGTGTGGTGTGTGTAGTGTGTGTGTCGAGTGGGTGAGTGTGTAATGATGTGTGTTTGTGTGTTTTGATTGAACAAGAATAGTGTTTGGATATTTTGTAATTTTTGCTTAAGGATAAGAATGCCCTTCAACTTGCTAATGTATTACTAGTTTTCCATTTTGTTACACCTTGACTAGTTAGTCACTTGTCTTGACTTATTAGTATTTAATTAATTCCTACGATACCTAGAATACTTTATTGCACGTTAAATGATAAAATACACGTAAATCGAGGTGAACATACATAAATCTATTTAAAAGCATATAAAACAAGGTAAATGCATATAAAATGATCTAATTGTGTATGATATGATTTATATGCACATGTGGTCTTGTGCTGGGCCTTACAGGCTTGATACTACTCTCCTCTAAGAGGGGCCCAATCTTCTAACACATATGGAGCTGTTCCTCATTACTAGCCCCACCTAAGAAGAGCTCTGCTAACATTAAAAACTAGGGTGATCAAGTCAGCCCAGGCTCAGCAGCGCTCTCCCAAGCTCGGTAGGGCTGCTCTAACATTAACAAATTCGATGATCAAGTCAGTCGAGTCTCAGTTGAGCTCTCCTAGCCTTGGTAGAGCCCTCCCCCCAACATTAATAAATTGGGTGATCAAATCAGCTAAGCCTCAGTAGAGCTCTCCCATGCCTAGCGGAGCTCTTCTGACCTCAACAAATTGAATGATCAAGTTAGTCCAAACTAAGTAAAGCTCTTTCAAGCCCAACAGAGCTCTCCCAACCTTAACAAATTGGGTAATCAAGTTAGCCCTAACTTGGTAGAACCTTTCTAAGCTCAGAAGAGCTCTCTCGACCTCGCAGTAGAGCTCTCCCGACTTCATAGCAGAGTCTCCCAAGCCCAACAAAGCTTTCCCGACCTCAACAAATTGGGTAATCAAGTCAGTCCAAACTGAATAGAGCTCTTCCAAGCTCAGAAGAGTTCGCATAACCTCTTAATAGAGCACTCACAAGCCCAGCGGAGCTCTCCTGACCTCAACAAATTAGGTAATCAAGTCAGTCCAAACTCAGTAGAGCTATCCCAAGCTTAGAAGAGCTTTCCCAACCTTTTAGTAAAGCTGTCCCAAGCCTAGTGGAACTCTCATGACCTTAACAAATTTGGTGATCAAGTCAGCCCCAACAAAGTAGGGCACTCCTAAGCTCTCATAATCTTAACAAATCGGGTAATCAGTTAGTGCAACCTCAATAAAGCTCTCCTGACTTCGGTAAAGTTGTCCTAACCTCGACAACTTGGATGATTAACTCAGTCCAACCTCATAGAGAACCCCTTAACTAAGAGGCACAAGGAGAAACATAGTTCATACCAGTTGTCTCGCCAATGACCTATATGCATTTCTTAGCAAAGACCAAGTCAATTAGCTGCCTAAGAAGCTCCTATGGCTTTTCCCAGGCTGAAGACCCTTGAGGCATGACAATTAGACCTTCCCGAAGAGAATAAGGGCGTAAAGAGAGGTAGTCCAAATGATAATTTGGTTAAGATCACACTTTGAAGAAGCCCGAAGGACAGGGACGGAACAAAACTACCTCCTTAACCTCCAAGAAGGTACCAATCATTTGTTTTTCAAATAATAGGGATATATATGTATGGTCTGATACTAACATGATAAGATTGACTTGAGTATCATGAACCACAATCCTAATAAGTATAAACCCTCTGCTTATCTAGCACGAAGAGTTGACCTAAGGGCGTAAGAGCTCCAAGTCATCAGAGCTGGCCTAAGGGCATAAGAGCTCTAAACCATCAGAGCCAGCCTAAAGGTGTATGAGCTCTAAGATATCAAAGCATGCCTAAGGGCGTAAGAGCTCCATGCCGTCAGAGCCATCCTAATGGAGTAAGAGATCGAATGAGAGAGCTATCCTAATGGAGTAAGAGCTCGAATAGTACAACCATCATAAAGGAATAAGAGCTCGAGGGCAATCTTGACAGAATAAGAGCCCGAACAATTTAGAGCCAAGAGCTCGAACGATAAAGAGTTATCCTAAAAAGGAATAAAAGCTTAAAAAAGAGCCAGTACAACGTAAAAGCTCTACCAAGCCACCCTAATAGGTATAAAAGGTCGAGTAATAAAACACCAACTATCGACCCAACTCCCAAGGTCATAAGAGCTCAAGGCCCACAACGCTAACTTTTGAGCCTGCCTAAGGGCATAAAAGCTCAAGGCTCAGGTTCTACGGGAGCCTCGGCCACAAGCCAATCCTGAGGCTATTGAAGATGAATTCAAGGTCCATGGGAGCCTCAGCCACAAGCCAATCCCAAGGATATCTTTGAGGCCCAGTTCTAAATTCATATGCATTACTATTTTATTATGTGTAATTAAATATATTTCAATGCTTTATGATTATTTATTTTGTGCAACAGAAATAAGATAAGAATAAGATAGAAATAAGTTAGAAATTAAGTTAGAATCATAGGAATAAGATAGAATAACTTTCGGGGTAACTTTGCAAATATTAGAAAACTTTAGGGCCAAAGTATAATTAACTAAACTTTGTCTTGGACACTAAATAAACTACTTAGAACTAGGATTATCTTATAAACTACACTTAGGACATACGGCTATAAGAAGGAAAAAAAAGGGAAAGTTTTGTAAAGCTAGAAAAATACTTGGGGTCAAATAGCAAAACTTATAAACTTTTGGGGTCAACTTGTAATTATAAAAAGTTATACTTGGGCACCAAGTTTGCAATTAGAACTAGAGCTCAACTTTCCTAAAATTACCTAGGACCCCTCGGCTATTGGAGAAAGAAAAAAGGAGGTTAGTTTGCAATTGGAGAAAAATATTAGGGTCAAATTATAATTTAGCAAAAACATAATTTAGCCTACAAGAATAGAAGATATTTAATCTTCTTCTTCTTCACCAAGGCTGACAGCACCTCCAAGAGAAAGAAAAATTGCTAGAGTCATTTTCTTACATATTTTTGTGGAGAGGAAAGCTTTGGATAATCATTTGCATGCCATACAAACAATTCACAAGCTATCTACAAGGTTTTTATAGCTTTTCATCCAAAAATCTTCAGGTGAAGGATTTTTAAAATTTGAAGTTTTTGAATTATAATTGCATTTATATGGTTTATAGAGTTTGTATGGTGATATGTTAGCTAAACTATGGATTAAAAGTGATATATGCATGCTTGTTGTTGGATGAATCAAAAGTTGCCATTGATGATTGTTGAAGCTTTTTGATGAAGTAAATAATGTTTGCTAGCTACAATATTGTTGTAGATGATGTTTGTGGAAGTTGTAGGAGCTAGTGGAAACTAGACATAATGAATTAGAAGTTAAACTTGTAAAATAATGGTGCAGTATTTTCTGGATAGATTGTTAGCTTCCATTTCCATAGCGTTTTAGACATAGTAAACGAACTCAGAATTGAATGAAACCTTAAATAAAATTAGATTAGGCAGTTTGGAACAACTTTTGTGTTTTGTACCAGAGCTAGTTCCAACATTTAAGCCTTCTGAATTTACCATTTTCGAAATGACTCAGGTACATGAATTTTTGGACAGAGAGTTTACACTGACTTCTATTGTGTTTCGAACACAGTAAACGAACTTGGAATTAAACAAAACTTTTACAATAGCTAGATTAGGTAGTTTGGAACAAACTTTGTGTTTTACACAAAGGCTAATTCCAATGATTAGACTCTCTGAACTTGCCAATATCTAAAATGATTCAAGAATAGCATGTAATATGGACAGTTAAATGTAGTTGCGCTAATTTGGTTATAACTTAGTCAATTTAGATCAAAATTGAGCTCTGTTTGATTCTATGATTATCTACACTCAAAGAGATTTAATTCTATACCTAAATTAGATTATTTGGAGTTCGGAAGGATAGGTAACTAAATTGCCAAAGATAGGCTATTGCAGAAATGTTAAAGTTATCTTAAGCTAACTAGTTATATGTTATTGTCAATTGTTGTTGTTTAGATGGCCAAATTGAAAATTCTCATTACTACGTGATGTTATTAAATGACTTCTAAATGTCTAAAGGTACTTGTTGAATCGTTAACATGAAATAAGTTGAATAGTTATTCGTTAACTCGTTTAAAATGCTATAAATGTGCAAGTATATGAAAATGTGAATTTGATGCCAAGTGAATTGTATAGTACTTACATTTAAATGTGATATGAATGTGAAACGGTATATGAGGGGTTACAACCACCTGGTCTTGGCACGGTAGCATCGCGAAACTCCGGGCGGCATCGGGCTTGTCGGAATAGCGTGACTACTGTGGTCCAAATTCCCCTATTGTTTTCTCTTGCTTGGGAACATTGCTACCTACGGAGAGTGCACTTGGGAACATGGCTACCCTCAGAGAGCTTTCTCTTGCTTGGGAACATTGCTACCTACGGAGAGTTGGGTCATAGGTTCGGGTATTATCTGGAATACCCTATGCGGGAGAGATAAGTGAATGTGAATGTCACGGCTGGCCACCGAATAAAAATAATGTGATGCAAAAGAGTAATGATGCGATTAAATGGTGCGTTATAAATAGGTACAAAATGACCAAGTTTTAATAACCCGCAAGTGCACGAATCTTGTAGTGTGGTGTGCAAAGAGTGCAGAATTGTATCCACAGGGATGCTCGTTAGTTAATTAGTGAAGTAGAGTGCGAAAGTGTTAAAGCGGTAAGTGACAGTTTGCAAAGAGTGTGAGTAGCTTGTAAACTAAACTATAACTAAACTAAACTAACTAAGTAAGAGTGGAATACGAGGGAGAGAAATCTAGGGGGATGGGTATGCAAAGAGGCAATCAATATAGGCTCGGCATTTTAGTTCTCTAATCCTATGCAAGGGTTAAGCTACAAGCATTAACCTAGTCAATAAATCTAGTCTATTAAAATCCCGATTACTAATTCTACTATAAGTGTCGTTCCATCTACGAGTCCATTATATACCTGTAGTATGGATCTGTCCTTGCAGCCTAGCGTAAAAAGGTTTGTTTCAACTAAGTAATCAACATCTCCTTTCTAGTCTAGAACTATGGTATAACCTATAGTCATGAAATCTAAGGTTGTCAAGCTATTGATTCACTATTAAAGCATGGATATATGGCACGAAAGTACCAAATCATAACGTCTACTGAAAAGCATTATGTATGAAAGATAATAAAGTAAAGCAATCATAACGTCTACTGAAAATCATTACGTATGAAAGACAATACTGAATTTAAAGCAAGCCATAAATTACAATTGAATTAAATGAACTGAATCCTAGACCATATATTAAAAGATCATTATTTACAATATCCTCCCATAGATAATAGCTCTACTCAGATATAATAATAAATACAAGTAGTACAAATAAGAGAATCAAGAAAGGCTCCCCCGATATGAAGACTTTGTATTTCTGATTCCAGTAATTTGAGTAGAGGTCCGACACAAAATAGCTATTCGGGTGGAGATTTTCCCAAATAAGAGCTACTTGGGCAGAATTTTCCTCAAATAAGAGCTTTTCTATTAAAAGCTATTCGAGTAGAACTTCCCCTGTATTCTACAATTACTGCTAAATTAATCTAACTAATTAATTAAAACTAATTAAATTAACTAAACAATAATTAAAACTAAAAATTATATCAAATTTGGACCAAGGAGGGGGGTATTTATAGGCAAAATATTTAGGGCGCGCTCGAGCACCTGCGCCTCTGCTCTGACTGTTGGTTGCTCGACACGTGTTTCTTTTGGAATGTGGTGGAAGATACTCGAGCGCCCTTTTGCTGCATCGCTAGATTTGCGCCACGTGTAAATTCCAGAAGATGGTGGAAGTTTCTCTGAGGGGCGCTCGAGGGCCCAGTAGGGCACGCTTGAGCACCCTTTTGCTGACTTTTTGGCTCTTGAATTTTGACTTTGACCAGAGCGTTGACCGAGGCATTTTCAGGCATTTTTCACTGTTTTGACCCTCCAAATGATAGAATTTGGCTAAAATCACGCCGCACGCAGGGTAGATCCTATGTTTTGCTCAGAAGGCCGTTTCTACCCTAAAAACTGCTATGTTTTGTCAAAAACAGACATAGGTCACTATTTAAGATCATCCAGGTCAATGTTCTGAGTCCGATTTTGCGTTAGTTTCGGCCAAATTTCTTCTCAATTGGCTCCATTCATCCACCAGTTCCCAAATTTTCACATTCTCAACTTTTTGACTTGCAATTTGGATCATTTTGGGTCTGATTGTTCATTTTTCAGTATCAACCTACATTGCATCGAAAGTATCAAAGTGTTGCATTTATTCTTAAGTTAAGATGCAAATGCAGTGTAAATACAATGGTTTGAGTGCTGCAAATACAATCACATAAACATCCCAAAATCTAAATCTTGCTTGTCCTCAAGCAAGACTGTCTTTTAAAATAGATTCAAAGTGAAATTTTTAGAAATTTTTGCAAGTCAAAAACAGATGAATGTTATCTAACCCTTCTTTTTGTCAAAATTTTCCAACATGAAACTGGAGGAATGCAATTCACTACCTTTAACCTATTCATCTGTTGATGACAAACATGATAAAAGAACCTTGTACATAGTTTTATCTAATAGATACTCTTCTTGGAAATAGACTATTGATTACTTCGGAGTACATATTTAGAAGTAAACTAAGCAAATTAAGTTCATTCAATTCCCAACTTTCAAGTCATGCAACATATTGGACTTTGATATTCTTTCCTTGTTTGTAATCAAATTCTTGGTCATGTCTTAACCCTTTTTACATTTTCCAGAGAAAATAAAAGTACAACATTCTACTATCTCTTTATAGTGCTCAGTTTCTTTTGCTTTATGAATATCCCATGTAGCGGGCTTTAAGGCCAACAGTCCCCCGTCATTATGATTGAGGTTGCCAGGTTTTAAAAGGACCTCTACGTGCCTTAATCACCTAAGATATCCAGGCTCAAAACCTTACACTATAGTACATATCCCAAATTACAATGTCTAGGATAGTGGTGCTTAGAGATTTATAACATATTTACACCAAAATTATTCAACAACAAAGGTATGTACAACTCTTTTTCTTTCTTTTTTCATTGTTTTCTTTGTTTTTCTCTATTTTTTTTTTCAGAGTGTACATACAAACAGAGTAACATAAATACTGTACAGACATGGCATAAGGGTTTAGGTTTCAGTCACAAGAAATTCTCATAGCAAACGGTAATCCTATCTTAGTCCTTTCATAGTCATATACCTATCAATTGAAGAAATGAAGAACAACTAGGCTTACTAATGAATATAGTACCCCAAAGTTTTTCTTACAAAGTTTCCTCAAAGTTTTTCATAGTACATAGTTAACAACATAGGTTCCCAAATCATCTAAATCGTCTTCCTTTAAACAAGTAAGGTAGCAAATACTCTTTCTCATGAACAAAATGGCGTATTTCTTGCATATTTTGAAAAAGATTTTCATGAAATACGTGCACCCTCACACCAAAACTTTGCTTGTCCTCAAGCAAATAGCAATATAAGACAATGAGAGTGTAATATGCAAGTAATAAAATAATGACAAATACTACATCCCCAAACATATGGTTTGCTTACTCTACAACACATGTTGATCAGGTATAAAGGGAAATGTAGTAAAGAAAGATATCACCTGATATGAAGCATTCCTATGTTTATGTCAAATCTTTTCTACTAACTTTTGTCAAATGATGTATCATTCTGCGATTAAAGATTAGTAGAAAAAATATTTTACAAATTATCATCGATACAAAAAAAAAATAGTTAGTTAATCTATACAAAATAGTATAAAGGGAAGATAAAAAAGAATTATGGTCAAGGAAAATTACTAAGACATAAAGCAAATAAATAAACTACCCAGACCATTTAGACTCTTTTCTGGGGTTCTAAAGTTGATACTACTGAACAGACTAGCTCTTCCAGAGGTTTCTATGCTCACGACATCTAGTGCTTTCCTTCGGCTCACTTAAGGCCAAAGCTAGTTCCACAGGGTCAAGGATAGAACAGTGGGGTTTTACATTACAGACGTTATGTCAGGTGTATGCTCACACTCTTAACTACCTTATCAAGTAATACCCAACAGACCCAAACTACATTAAGCTGGTGGAGTAGCTCACACTATAAGACATAGTTGCACAATTAAGCCAACATGACACAGAAACGTACAGTGACCACTAGTAGACTGACACTGGTACCTCTATGAATGTTCCTCAGGGTTAAAATCCAAACTACCTAAAGTTGGAGAAAGATTCATAGAGTACATGTAATGACATAAATTAAACTAAGATATTTACAACAAAAGAGTACTAGGTTGCTTCCTAGTAGCGCTAAGTTTAGCATCTTCAGCCAAACGGTTGTGCTAAGTTGTAATGCCTTTAGCTTGGCAAAATCCTTTTAAGGAAGATATTAAGGGTCCAAAAGTTCAACACATTCAACTTCATGAGCGACCGTCTTTGTATTGAATGCATGCTTCAATCTTTGCCCATTAACTGTGAAGATACGCCCATCTTTGGGGTGCTTAATCTTGATAGCTCTACTAGGATATACTTTAAGCACCTCATAAGGTCCATCCCACCTAGTTTTTAGTTTGCCAGGGAAGAACTTTAGTCTAGAGTTAAACAACCAAACTATATCAGAAGGAGAGAAGGTCTTCCTTAGAATAGATTTATCATGAATTCTCTTCATTCTCTCTTTGTAGAGTTTGGCTTTCTCATAAGCTTCGAAACAAAGCTCTTCTAATTCACTTAACGCCAATTTTCTACCTTCACCAGCCTATTGCATGTCAAAGTTCAAGGCTTTAATAGCCGAGTAAACTTTATGCTTGAGTTCAACAGGGAGGTGACAAGCTTTACCCTATACTAATCTATACAGGGACATGCCGATGAGAGTCTTGAAAGTAGTACAGTAGGCCCACAATGGGTCATGTAGACGACTTGACCAGTCTTTTCGATCGCGCCTAACCATTTTCTGTAGAATTGACTTAATTTTCCTATTCGACACTTCTACTTGTCCACTTGTTTATGGGTGGTAAGGTGTTGTTATCTTGTGGTGGACATAATATTTCTTCAATAGGGCTTCAAGTGTCCTGTGATACAAATGCTATCCACCGTCACTTAGAAGTACACGTGGCACCCCAAATCGAGAAAAGATGTTATCTTTAATGAACTTGACCATAACTTTATGGTCATTGGTTCGGATTGCCACTGCTTCTACCCACTTGGACACGTAGTGCACACCGACAAGAATATAAGTATACCCTGAGGAAGGAGGAAAGGGACCCATGAAATCTATACCCTAAACATCGAATATTTCACATATGAGAATGGGCATAAAGGGCATCATGTCCCTTCTTGAGATAGAACCATCTTGTTGACATTGGAGGCAATTTTTACAAATCTGCTGGGCATTCATAAAGAGAGTGGGTCAGAAGAACTCACACTAAAGGACTTCAGCAACTGTCCTTTTACCTCCAAATGGCCACCACATGCTTTAGAGTAGCATAATTGGAGTATGCTATCAAACTCATCCTCAGGTATACATCTCATAATGACTTGACCGGCATAAATCTTGAAAAGATAGGGATCTTCCCAAATGAAATACTTGACTTGTGCCATGAATCGTTCATTTTCTCTTTTACCCCAGTGAGTTTGAACCTCTTGGACAACCAGATCATTGACAAAGTGGGCATACCACGGGGTCTAATGTGAGATAGCAAAAAGTTGCTCATGAGGGAACATATCTTTGAAAGGCAGATGATCAATAGGAGAATCACGTACCAAACGTGATAGATGATCAGCTACAGAGTTCTCGCTTCCTTTCTTGTCTTTGATATCAAGGTTGAACTCTTGAAGGAGTAATAGCCAACGGATTAAATGGGGCTTTGAATCCTTTTTGGTTAGTAAATGCCGCAAAGTAGCGTGGTCCGTGTACATTATTACTTTGGATCCTTAAATGTAAGATCTGAATTTTTCCAAGGAGAAGACTACAGCCAACAATTCCTTTTCAGTGGTTGTGTAGTTTTTTTGTACATCGTCCAAGGTTTTGCTAGCATAGTATATCACAGTAGGTCGCTTATCCCTACGTTGTCCTAACACAGCTCCCACTGCATAATCAGATGCATTACACATTATTTCAAAGGGGAGACTGTAGTCAGGAGGTTGGATGATATGAGCAGAGGATAGCAAAGATTTTAGCTTCTCAAAAGCTTCAGAGCACTTGTCATCAAAATTGAATTCAGTATCATGTGCTAGAATACTTGAGAGAGGTCGAGCTATATGGCTAAAGTTTTTGATGAAACGCCGATAGAAACTGGCATGACCAAGGAATGAACGAAACACGAGATTATTATCGTACTTTCTATTATTTGTTGTATTCACTGTTTATGCATTTTAACTGTGCATTTACTTGTAGCATTTTTGGTTACTATTTATTATATTTTTCAACTGCTTATCATCTTCAAATTAATAATTTTCCTAAGTTATATTACCTAGTTGAGGAGTGAGAAAAATGAGTATTTGAGCTTTGCGTGTTAGGAAGGCTCGTTTAGAAAATGTTTCGCGAATCGAGTGAATAGTGTAACATTAGTTTTAGTTGGGTTAAATGAGATTTAATTGCATTGGATTAATTTTAGTACCTTCTACAAGTATTTTAGCCCATTTTATTGTCAACACACACACACAAACATAACACATATATATTATATACTTAGTAATACACTTACATAGCATAACATAGCTAAAAAAAAAGACCCAATAGTAACCCCCCAAACCTGAGAGCAGCAACAACCAAAAAGGAGAAGGAAAACTTCAATTCTTGCTTGGAAATCTTTACCTTGAGCTCATTTTTACCTCCTACAAGTGCAACCAAGCCTTCACCAAGCTTCTAAACTTGAATTTGTAAGGGATTTTGCACTCTTTTTGCAAATACAATGTTTATGTTATAATGTGTAATTTCTAGATTTGTTGCTAATGGCTTAAGATATGTTTAAATCTTGTTTTATATGTTACCTACCTGTTGTCGAGACTATGTTTATGTAATTGTTTAGCTTTTTAAACGGTTAAATTCAATTGTTTAATTGTAAGGCAATGAATAGTGGTTATTTTTAGGGTTTTGAGAAAATGTGCCTTATAGCTTGATTTAATGCTTCAGTTAGGTGCTTTAGATGTTAATGAAGATAGATTAAGGACCCCGTGAAGTTTAATTGCTCGAAACTTAGCTAAAATGCGAAATTAGTGACTTTTAGAAAGGGGTTTCGGGTGTATTGCAAATCCCAGTTATTTTGCACATCTATGGTCTAGTAAATGCTTATTATGTGTTTAAATGTACTTCTAAGATAGTTGTGAGCTTTTGGTAAAGTTTCATGAGAAATATGTCATCGCCGCTTTATGTTCACTTAGTTAATTCCATACTAATACTTGTATGACTGTTTTAAAGTGCAACCTACTTTGTTATCTTTCCTATGTGTTATTGCTCTATTTTATTGTTATATTGTCATTTGTTTAAGTGCATTGCATAGTAGTTGTACAACCATAGTGTCAGGGACACACGTATTAGATATTGGCTGGGCGACAGCGGGCTTGCCAGTAGATATTTGATCTCCGTACTCTAGTCCCTCACTTGCCTGGTCCAGAGAATGCTCGAGGGTGTTGGGTCGTAGGATTTTCTGGGTACATCCGGAGTAGACCCACTAGAGTGTTTGGGGTTTATGCTGGCACATTAATCGAGGTTCGTGGTTCGTGATTAAAGATCTTGTGAATTCTGGAGTGTTGGGGTTAAAGTGAATCATATCCCTTTAATGTGAGGTAACTTGTTATTTACATTGTTCTTTAGTTGTTTTAAATACTTTATTTGTGTTAACTGTTACATTACATGCCCTGGTAGACTATATCCCCCACTGGGCAATTGTGGTTATTCATACCTCGCTAACATATTTTAGGAGGTGTTGAGGTAGATCCGCAGCTTGTAGTTGTCCAGGGAACGGAATAGGAGGTGCAGATTGAGGAGTTGCCTTGATTGCTTGTGCTCGCTTGAGATTAGAGTGTGCTTGTAGATTATGTGGAGACTTTGTTGCTTTATGTTATGCTCTATTTTGTGCCTATGGGCTTGTATATATTTGGTGTGTTAAAGGACTGTAATAGCTAGGCTAATGTATGGCTTGTAAGGTAGCGGATTGTAATAACTTATAACTCTACTCCTTGTTTTGTTGCATGCTTGGGTGTGAATATAATGGTTGATTGGTTAGCTTTAAATGATAAGTATGTTTAATTGATAACATAGAGTGGTATGATAAGTGGACAAAAGATAAGGATTCAAGGATTGTTAATTGCGTGCTTGTATGTGTTTATAATGTCTTGTCTCACTTAAGGCTCGGATGGCCTTGAAGCTGAGAAATAGTTAGAATTGGAGTTGTTGAAGTTTTAGTTTTGTATTTGTGGTCTTTTTGGATGTTTGCAGGTAACCAGAATATCCACGGTACAGAGGAGACTATGTTCGTTTGTCGGGTCCGGACTTAACCTTTTAGCGTGGGGTTGGTTCGAGGCGTGACATTTAGGTGGTATCAGAGCCTATAGAATGCATGAGCCGGGATAGGTTTCTCGGTCTGTGGGGTAGAGGTCTATTATGTGGAAGTGTAATTGCATGAATAAACGTATGAGTCTTGTGCTCCTCGTCAGCCACAAACTTCGGTGCATACCGGGATAGTCTAGTAAATGTGGCCTCATACTGAGCCACTGAAGCATCCCCCTGAACTAGAGATAGAAACTCAGCCTCTCTCCTCTCCCGTGCAATTCTCGGTACATACTTCACCTGGAAAGCTCTCAGAAAGGTATTCCAGACATACGGAATACCCTGTGTTTCCCAACTAGATTTCATTGTGTGCCACCACTCCTCTGCCTTATCATCAAACAAATAAACGACAAAGGTGACCTTTCTTTCATCAGTATAATCCATAGGGTCAAATATTTTCTCCACTTTACTAATCCATGCCTCGGCTTTCCGATCATCTGGTTCCCCCTGAAACCTCGGTGGATAATATACCCTAAGAACTCATTCAGTGTACCACGCTTGTGGTATCCACCCTGTACGTTCAGTAACTGTGCCTGCAAAGTCTAAGCTTGGGCATCCTGCCCTGCTAGCAACTGTGTCTGACCGGCCATAACCTCTGCAATCCTATCCATGGCTGATTCAAAACGATCATCACCCTTTTCTCAGCTCGGTGCCACATTACCCGGAACCTCGTCAACTGCTTCGGGCCTACCTCTCGTTCTCGGTCTACCAGTCATTCTACTAATTAAAGAGTTAGCACAGGTTATAGCACATAGATAGGCTATAGACAATTATTAGCAAATAAACAACAATTCACATAAACACATAAATCACTTAAGTATCAATCACATAAACAAATTGATCACATAATCACATAATCACATAAGCACTAAATCACATAATCACTTAATCATTTAATCATATTAACACATAGTTCACTTTTCTTTCACTTCATACATACTTTCATGCTAAGACCATTACCCACATTCCAAGAATACCTCGGCTGACAGCTAACATGTGCTCTGATACCACTTAATGTCACGCCCCAACTCGAACCCACCTACAATCAGTCAGGACGCAACGGAATTTCGGCAGTATAACGACAGTAATTAAGACACCGATGCTCTAAACCAACCTCTTAAGAATATCATACAATTAACTCCACAAACTATTCAACAATCAACTCCTCAATTAAATTAACAACATACAACATAACCATATTATACAATAATCATTCCTTCAACAATCCATTCATAGTTATACGCCTCCGTTCCAACTTAGTACATAGGCTATACATACATTTCAAAATAGGTTAAAACCAACTTAGTAATCTAATCATGATCAAAATAAAGACTACTACATCATTATACATATGTCCTTATATTAAGATAGGTTATACAATACATTGTTTTACAACAACTAAGATAATCTCATGGCAATGACTCCTGCACATAAGACTCATCCACATACGGCACATTTCCCTCTTCAAGAGGCACGTACCCGTAGTCAGAATCAGTAATACCTGCATGCATGCAATAATTGAGAGTGAGCTTATATAAAACAAGCCCAGTGAGGATCTGATAAATCTCTAACAGTATTTACTATACTCCTTGGAAATGATCCTTTGAGCAGTAAACACACAATAAACATCAATAACAATGTAAACACATAAACTATAATGACCATTCAATAAAGGATACTTTAGTTGGTGTAGCTCCAAACGCCATCACGATTTCAACCAACTTCTTATCACCCCCATGACACATACACCCGAGGTACCTCACTAGCCCTGCCCTCCATGGCATCTCCGCCCATGCGAGATAAGGGTAGCCTCTGATAGCCATGCCATTTTCAACCTGACGGCCCGATACCGCCCGAGAGGTGGCACACGCATATCAAGACTCAGCAATAATAATAAACATTCAATCACAAGAGGACAACCTTTTTCGTTGACTATCTCCCGGTTCATCAATAATCAATAATCAATAATCAATAATCAATAATGCATCAATCAATTAATAACATTAAAACAACACAACATCAATTAATCAATTAACAACTAAACAACTAATTTAGATGACAAAGTAGGTCACCCAACTTAACATGCATTAGACACGCAACCAAACCCTAATCTAACCATCAACAACTCACAATTCAATCACTCAAACACCACCCGATCATCTAAAAGCATATAACAACATTTTAAAGAAAGACAACCTAAACTTCTAATAATCATAACTTACATTCTACTAATCCAAACAACTCCAAACCAGTTCCTATCACTTACTCACTCAATCAACTACATTAACCCCCTCGGAAACCAACCAAAATACATCCAAATCAAGCCCAACAGCCCTAAAACCTCAATGCACCTAGGCTGAAATTTTTGAATTTTCGCACCAACATCACAATTAAAATTTCGGCATTACAACGGCACTACCCCGTATTTAACAAACTTTTACAAACCGACGGCAATCGATTCCAACCACTACAACTCAAAATAATCACCAAATAGCTAATAACTCAACTTTTAATACCCGAAAATAAAATTTCATGCTACAACAATTCAAATCTTATATAAACGCATAAAAACGATCCTTAGCATGCAATGAGCAATAATATAACATCAATTCAACTTTCTAACGGTTCAAAATACAATTATACGCAAAAACATAAAAATGACATTTTGAGATCTAGAATTTTTCTCTCACCTTTGATGTGTTATGAAGCTAGAAGATGCTCAATAGATGCTCAAGAGGTGGAATCAAGCTTTGGTTGATGAAGATTAACCTTTAGTTGTAAGTTTTATTGAAAAATCTCCTTGAAAAACCTTGAGTTTTCTTTCTCTTTTTCTCCTATGGATGTCTCGGCCTTGTGTGTGTGTGTGATGGTGTTTTTGTGCTTTGCAAATGTGTGTTGATGCATAATAAGTTAAGGTCAAACAATTAAAATAGTCAAAGTTAGTTTCGTTAGTTTATTTTTAGTATTTTTAGTCTTTTAAATCCTATTTTTGACTATTTCTTGCTCAACTATTAAATTGACATGTAAATTAATTCTAGACAATACATTTTAGGTGACAAAGAGTTTTACATTTAAATATTTTCACCCGAGTTGGCTTAAAACTCGATTTCTTGCAAAAGAAAGTGTAAAAACCTTTAAAATTCCAAAACCGATTCTAAATCTATTTTAATCAAACGCGGGTCTATTAATACCCGAGGACTAGGTTTTAAAATGTTTAAAACACCCCTGTAAAAATTTTAGCGGACAGGTGCTCAAAATACTATTCACTAAAACCGGTGATAAAATTTCTGATTCCGTTTTTTATGAAAATTTCATGAATGCCCATATAGCATGTATTAGGAATATAAATCACATTTTTAACACATTCTAACTCATATAACACATAAACAGGTCAAAACACGCAAAACAAGGCAAAACACACAAATCGAGATTAGGCAAAATATGGGGTCTCACAACCCTCATCTATCCTGCTTATATTTTGGGCCAACTGCCCAATTTGTCCTTCACGTTTAGCAATTGACTGTTGCTGAACTTGGACCAATTGTAAAAGTTTATCAAACTTGTCATCAGATAATGATTATGCAGGAGGAAAAACGGGAAAATTATTCCGTTGTGTTCAGAATGGTTCTTTTTGGACTTGGTAAAAACCAGAAGGGTTAGAGTTTTGTGGCCTTTGATATGGCTGCTTAGGAAAACGAGGCTCAAAGTTTCCTTGTTGTTTTTGATATTGTTGTTGAAGAAACTGAGGCTCTTGAGTCCTTTGTCGCCATGAAAATGCAGGATTGTCTCGCCAACCAGGATTATATGTGTTAGAATAAGGATCATAATTTATCGTATATCCTTGAGTGGCATGGACTTGTTCTTGCATGAATTCGGGAAATTCTGAACCGATTGGATAGTCCAGAGTAGAATGATCTACTGCAGAACATACGACACAAATTTCCGTGATTTGAGGAGCTTGTGAAGAGTAGACCCTATAGAGATGAATTTTTCTACTTGCTGGGCTTGGGCATCTACTTTATCATTCAAGTGGGAATCAGAGTTAACCTCGAACAATGCACTATTTTAGGGGTTGTGGGTGCTCTTAGTTTCTCTATCTATAGTTGTGTTCTAAAGAGAGTCTTTAGCTATAGTGTCTATTCTACTCCAAGCTTTGTCCACTGTGAGGTTATAAAAACCTCCATTGCTCATTGCATTTACCATCATTTTCTGCTAAGGTGTAAAACCTTTAAAGAAATAATGCAAGAGTTCATGACGGGCAAACCCATGGTAAGGACACTAATTCCTAAGATCAATAAATCTTTCCCATGCTTCATGAAAAAGCTCTAAGTCCGACTGAAGGAATGACATGATGTATGTTCGCAAAGTAGTGGTTTTGGCCATTAAGAATAGCCTATGTAAAAATTTTTGAATAAGTTTTCCCCAAGATGTAATAACCCCTGCGTCCAAATGATTTAGCCACTGTTTGGCTGTCTTTTAAGGAAAATGGAAATAGACGCAGTTGAATAATCTCACGACTCACATTAGGGATATGAAGCATAGAACACGCCTCCAAGAATTGTATGATGTGAGCGTAATTGTCACGCCCAAACTCGACCCCTCTTACAATTAGTCAGGACGCAACGGAATTTCGGCAGTATAATGACAGTAACACGGACATCGGGCTCTAATCCAACCCTTTTGTAACTCATACAACTAACTCCAAAGATCAACAACAACTCTACAACCATTTCAACAACATACAACAAAACTAATTCCATACATTAAACAACTATTCAACAACTCATCCGTAAGTTATACGCCTCCGTTCCAACATCAACCATAAGCCAAACCATACACATGCATAATATATATTAAGCATAATATATATTAAGCTAGTTCAGCAACCTATTCAAGTTTCAAAAGTAAGACAACTAAGCCAACATAATACTTTCACTATCCTTAGATCATCTTTTATATTACAACTTCAAAGTAAACACAATCCAACTAGCTCATATATATATATAATATAGCAAAAAGAGAACTACAACTCAGACATCATGGATAAGACTCTGGCACATAAGACTCGTCCACATAAGGCACATTCTCAGCTTCCTGAGGCACTACCCGAAATCTGGTTCAGTAACACCTGATTGTAGAAAACGAATGAGAGTGAGCTTATATAAAACAAAGCCCAGTGGGGAATTCGTAGATCTTTTGAAAACATTTACTTTACCACTTTGGAAGTTATCCTATGAGCAACAACACGCAATTAACACTGATAACAATACAAATATAGTAACAACAGTAAATACACAGTAAGGATACGATACACTTGTTGATGAAGCTCTAACACCGTTTCAATGCTCACCAACTCCTTCAAACCCAATGACACAATCCTGAGGTACCTTATTCTAGACCCACACTCCATGGCATCTCCGCCCATGTGAGACAGCGATTAGCCATGATAACTATGCCAGCAACCCGGGATGCCTCCCGAAGTGACATAACATTATCATAGTTCACAACAATGACTCTTTCAATTTGAGAAGTCAACAACAAGGGTTGCTCGACTCCAGACACTTGACTCTTTACCTTCCGAGAGATCAACAATGAAAGTGCCCGATTCTGGGTATTTCAACAATCAACCATCAATTATACAACATTTAAACAATCAATA
The DNA here is from genome assembly GCA_037974665.1 of Ehretia macrophylla. Taxonomy (NCBI): domain Eukaryota; kingdom Viridiplantae; phylum Streptophyta; class Magnoliopsida; order Boraginales; family Ehretiaceae; genus Ehretia; species Ehretia macrophylla. The sequence goes on from CM075779.1 coordinate 74,450,726, forward strand.
ACTATACAATTCCAAAACAATTAGGCTAGATGACAAAGTAGGCCATCCAAACTCAACATGCATTTGAACAAACATTCAACCCCGATCCTAATCAATAACAATACGAGAACCAACTACCCAAACACTACCCAAACAACCAAAGACAACATTTCAACATATTAAAGAAGGACTACACAAACTTCCAAAAGTCATAACTTACAAATTAGATATCCAATAACCTTTAAACTACTTTCTATCACTCAACCACACATACAACCACATTAACCCCATCAGAAACCTACCAAAAGCCATTCAAAACAAGCCCAACGACCCTAATTTTTCCAATGCACTTGGCTGAAATTTCTGGACTTTTGCTACAACATTCGAATAAAAAATTCAGCATTATAACATTACTATCCCGCAATTAACAAACTTTTAGAAACAACAACCAACCAATTCCAACCACTACAACAACATTTATTCAATAATGAATCAATAACTAAACTTTAATACCCGAAAAATAGAAATACATGCTACCGAGCAATAATCAAACAACAATTTAACATTTCACCGGATAAAAATGCAATTATATGAAATTGACATAAAATAGCATTTTGAAATTTAGAATTTTTCTCTCACATTTGATACGAAACAAAGCTAGGAATGCGTGCAATAGGTGCCTAACAAGCGGAATCCAACTCGGTTTGAAAAGCTTCGGACAAAAACCAAGTTTTCTATGCAAAATTTACTTTGAAAAACCTTGAACAAAACTCTCTTTTTCTCTCCTATGGCTCACGACAATGTGTGTGTAATTGTGTGGTGTTTTTGTGCTATTTTAGTGTGTGTTGGTGATTAAGTCAACAAAATAAAAATGGTCAAAGTTGATTTCTAGTCTTTTAATTTGTCTTTTAGACTATTTTTGCTCAAACAAGTAAAAATACTATATTTACTATATTTAGTAGACTAAATCTAGGTGACAACAATTTTCATATGCATATACATACACACCGCTCGGGTAAAAACTTAATTTTTTTTTCAAAAGAAGTTGTAAAAACCTTTTAAATTCCTATTCCGATTTAAAATCCGTTTTAATCAAACACAGGTCTTACAATATCCGAGGACTAGGTTTTAAGACGTTTAAAACACCCGTGTAAAAATTTTAGCGGACGTGTATTCAAAATACTATTCACAAAAACCGATGATAAAATTTTCAATGTCGATTTCGATAAAAATTTCATGAATGCACACATAGCATGAAATGGGAATTTAAATCACTAAATTAGAGCATTCTAATTCATATAATACATAAACAGGTCAAAACACGCAACTCTATGCAAATGTGAAATCTGGGGTTTCATATTCTCTCCCCTTAAAGAAATTTCATCCTCGAAATTCTTACTTGCTACTCGAAACAAGTCTGGGTATTGTTGCTAAATCTGATCCCGTCTTTCCTAAGTAGCTTCTTTGATCCCGTGATGTTTCCACAATACTTTGACCTTCGGAATCTTCTTCGACCTCAATTCTCGTTCCATCTAATCCATAATACAAATTGGCCGCTCATCATAAGTCAGATTCTCACGAAGCTGTAACGGCTATGGCTCTAGAATATGAGAAGCATCCGGATGATATTTTCTCAAATTAGATACGTGGAAGACATCGTGAACATTAAAAAATTCCTATGGCAAAGCTAACCGATACACCAACTTACCAACTCGGCCGGTAATCTCAAACGGCCCTACAAACCTCGGACTTAGCTTACCACCTTTAGCATAATGAGCAAACCCCTTACGAGGAGACAATTTCAAGAAAACTCGATCCCCGACTGCAAACTCCAAATCCTGACGACGCTTATCAACATAACTCTTGTATCTACTCTGCGCTGTCAACATTCTCTACCTGATCAACTGGACATTCTCAATCTTCTCTAGAAGCTCTGGCATTATAGTCGAATCAATAGCTTTCATCTCCCCTACTCTGTCCCAATACAAAGGTGATCGGCACTTACGGCCATAAAGAGTTACAAAAGGTGCCATCCCAATAGTCACTTGATAACTATTGTTATAGGCAAACTCGGCAAGTGGTAGATGTTTCTCCCAATTCCTCCCAAAGTCCATAACACAAGCCCTAAGCATATCTTTCAAAATCTAAATAGTCCTCTCAGACTGACCGTCGGTCTGCAGATGATACATTGTGCTGAAGTTCAACTAAGTACCCAAAGTTTCCTGAAGTTTCTCCCACAATCGAGAAGTAAACCGAGGATCTCGATCAGAGACAATACTAGATGGAATCCCGTGAAGTTTAACAATCTGATCCAAATAAAGATCTGACAACTTTGCAACTTCATCTCCCTTCCTCATCGGAATAAAATAAGTTGTCTTCATCAAACAGTCCACAATAACCCAAACGGCATCGTTACCTCTCGGTGTTCTAGGAAAACTAGTGACGAAGTCCATCGTAATATGCTCCTATTTCCATTCTGGTATTGCCAACGGCTGAAGTAACCCTGCAGGTCGTTGATGTTCTGCTTTCACCCGCTGACAAGTCAAACATTTGGATACAAACTGAGCAACCTCCTTTTTCATGTTGTTCCACCAGTAATGTTGTTTCAAATCCCGGTACATCTTGTTTCCACCGGGATGAATGGTGTACTTAGAATTATGTGCCTCTTCCAGAATACCTCTCCTCAAACCCGGTTCATCAGGAACACAAACCTTGTTCCGAAACTGAAGAATACTATCCTCATGTAATTTGAAGTCAGACTGATCATCCGTGATATGATCCTTGATCTTCTGAAGTTTTGCATCAAGTTGTTGAGCTTCTTTAATTTGAGACAGCAATAAAGGGTGAATACGGAGATGTGAACACATCACCCCAACCTGAGTCAATTTCGGTCTCCAATAATTGACTTCCTCAAGAATCTCCCACTTTTTAATAGCTAAACAAGCAACACTCGCCTTACGGGTAAGAGCATCTGTTACAACATTTGCCTTCCTAGGCAGATAATTGATAGAACAATTATAATCTCTGAGAAGTTCCATCCACCTCCGTTGGTGCATATTCAACTTCTTCTGTGAGAACAAATACTTCAGACTTTTGTGATTGGTGAAAATCTCGAACTTACTGCCCCACAGATAATGACGCCACTTTTTCAGTGCGAATACAACTGCTGCTAACTCAAGATCATGAGCCGGATAGTTTACCTCATACGTTTCAACTTTCTAGAAGCATAGGCAATAACCCGACCATTCTACATAAGTACACAACCCAAGCCCTCCTTAGATGCATCACTATAGATAACCATATTATCGATTCCCTCTGGCAGAGCAAGTACTGGAGTGGTAGTCAATCTATTTTTCAGCTCCTGAAACCCACTCTCACATTTCTCATCCCAAGTAAAGTTGGTTCATTTCTGAGTTAACTTAGAAAGTGTCCCTGCGATCTTAGAAAAGTCACTCACAAACCTGCAGTAATAACCCGCCAAACCAAGGAAGCTGCGAACCTCCGAAATATTCTCCGGCCGTTTCCAAGACATCACCACTTCAATCTTAGTGGGATCTACTAATATACCATTCTGTGTAATCACATGGCCAAGAAAAGATATATGTTGTAGCCAGAATTCACATTTGCTAAACGTCACAAACAACTGATGCTCCTGAAGCTTTTGTAGGACAAGTCGTAGATGTTGCTCGTGCTCTGATTCTGTCTTAGAGTAAACCAAGATATCATCAATAAAGATTACCACGAACTGGTCCAAGTACGGCTGAAAGACTCGATGCATAAGATCCATGAATGCTGCTGGTGCGTTAGTCAGTCCAAAGGGCATAACTACAAATTCATAATGCCCGTACCGAGTCATAAAAGCAGACTTTGGAACATCCTCCGTACGAATCCGAAGCTGATAATACCCCTGCCTCAAGTCAAACTTAGAGTAGACTTTGGCTCCCTAAAGTTGATCAAACAACTCATCAATCAATGGCAAATGATATTTGTTCTTGATGGTCACCTGATTCAAACCACGATAATCGATACACAATCTCAACGAACCATCATTCTTCTTCATAAATAAAATGGGTTATCCCCACAGTGAAGAACTCTGTTGAATGAATCCCTTCTCTAATAACTCCTACAACTGAGTTTTCAGCTCTTTAAGCTCAGTTGGTGCCATCCGGTACGCTGATTTAGAAATAGGTTGAGTACCGGGAATTAGATTAATCACGAACTCAACATCTCTCACTGGTGGCAATCCTGGCAACTCCTCGGGAAATACATTGGGATATTCCCGAATTATCGGAACTTCCTCCAGCTTTAGCTTATTAGATGGCTTGTTGATCAAATAAGCTAGATACCCTGAACACCCCTTACTCACCACCTTAATAGCTTTAGTTGATGAGATAATGAAACTTGTCTTAGCATCCCGATTCCCTGCTACCTCAACTACTGGATGTTCTGGCAACCGAAACCGTACTACCTTTGTTATATAGTTTAGCTGGGCATCATACTTAGAAAGCCAGCCCATACCCAAGATAACGTCATACCCCCAGATAGGAAATAAGATAAGTCCGAAGGAAAATCCTGACCCTTAACATGTATTTTACAATCTTTACATACTAAGCCAGTCACATATTTATCAATCAAAGAAGTATTAATCTCAACCACATAAGGCAATCTTTCAGGTTATATGTTAACACGTTGTGTAACACCCCGATCCCTCTCGAGATCGGGAGTTATATCAATCAATCTAAACACAATCCAACTCCAAACCCGGGCAAAATTTTTAGGGAAAGACGGACGGAGTCTCCTCTGTTTCTAGGCAAAATGTAAAACCTGTATTAGCATATAAGTGGACCAGCACTGTGTCCAACCATACAAACACATCAAGGCCATCCGAGCCTTGGTTCTCAACAAGCGAACACAAGTAAATATACATTTCAAATTTGAATGCTAACCTAACTCTTCTCATCTTTGACAAATACATTCATGCTTGGCAACTAAACTATACTAACTTATCGCATAAAATAGACTATTATACCATTCTAACTCTTTTCCTTTGGACATTACAAATATGCATTGAAGTTAAACTATACTATCCGAATACATAAACTAGCTTATCATACCACTTCAATAATCTAGTAAAACTTAAATTACATTCCTTTTTAACATTAAATACAAACAACACATGAAACATACATCTCTGCATCTTTGACAACTCAAGCCACATAGCACGCAAGACAACTCTTCAAGCATGATCTTTCATGTAACCACAAACTTCCAGCTAACATGGCATTTCCTGAAATATGGTGGTGAGGAGTGAGTATACTCAACACGTATACTCAGTGAGGGCGAGACAGATATCGAGGTGGAGAGAAAGAAAGTCGTGCAATGCAAATAAGGTAGTTAAGCAATATAACTGACAAGTAAGCAATCAATATAAACAATCAATACAATAAACAAGTAATAAAAGCATTAACACAACCATTCAAAGCTGTACCACACTCTGATGGCTATGGTTCACTTATACGAGCAATGTACCATTCGATTCGATTCCACAAGCATTACATCAATCTCGAGCTTGATGTTGACAACGATGACAATAAGCGCACAACCACCTTATAACATCCACTGGGTGTACTCCGGAAGTACTCCGACACATATACGACCCAAATCTCCCAAGGCGGCACCCCTAGCGAGAATGGGAATAGGACACGGAGCTAGAGCAACCAACCCTGGCAGCCCGAGACTACCTAGAGAGGCCCATCACTCACGTTCCTGACACTTATGCAATGCAATACGAGATACAAGCAATAAACGAGCAATAACACGAAAGTGCAGATTAGTGGCAATAAATGAGATATCAAGCGTTTACAATCAATAATAGCAATCAATTAACTTTTCAAGCATAACTATCATTAATAGCAACAAGAACACTAATTAAACAAGTAACAGCAGTTCAAACACGAAAACGACAAATATCACTATTCAATCTCTAACTTCCAAAGGCAATTACGAGCAAACGAGCTACGGGATTAGGAAACCGATTTCACTACATTCACTTAGGCACTACAAGGCACGTTTCTATATCACTAAACTTCACTTTCTCACCCGAGGCCCGAAAGTCCACCTACTACGTTTAAACTACAACTATACTAACCAGTCGCTCAATCAACGCCACAACAGCGCCAAAAGTGCTTCCATGCCCTCAATAGCAAAACCCCGAACTCAATTCGAGCACAGTCAACTGTTGGTCAAACGGCCCCTTTTCGTTTCTTTGTCTAATTTTCAATTTTATCAAAGGCCAGTCCGTTTTTATTGCACATTTTATCTTTCTATCGTTAATGGCACCTATCCAAATCAAGAATTCACAATTCGGATCAAAATCGGAAATTCTAGGGTTTTACTATTCAAAATCACTATTTATTATTTTTCTCCAATTTTAAATACGCAATTTAAGCCGTAAAAATCGCTAAATAACTAACAAGCAATGCTCTACGAACTCAAAGGAAGCTATATCAAGCAATTATAGGCATTATAACACAATATATATCAAATCTGAAAATTTGTAACAATAATCAAATCCAAATAAAAATGCACAAAAACGTGAAAATCCTCACAGAGATTGAAGACCAAGACCCGCAAGGACCCGAGCCACGACCCCCGAGCAATTCCACGCATGATTGTAGAAGAAAATGCAAGCAAAATTCTTTTTTTTTCTCCTTGGAGCATTCGGCCAAAGAGGGGACAAGAAAGGCATTTTGCAATTTGTTTTTTTTTTTTTTTTTTTCCTTGTTTTATTATTTAAAAGGTGACAAAGGGCATTTTGGTCATTTTGCAAAGTCAAGCTTAAGTTAAAATTGGTCAAATAAGCTTATTTTGATGCCATTTAATCTAATTCAAGTTAAAACAATGCAATTAAATGAAAAACAACTAAAACTAGTTAAATTAAGCTAAAAACATTTTTTACTAAGTCCGAGGAATATTTCTTTAACTCTCATTTTTGAAATACTACGATCAAACGGTCAATAAATGATCGCTAATAAAGTGATGAGCAATAATATAAAACTTTAATTTTTTTGAAAATTTCATAGTAGAATAGTTTAAAATTCACTTCGGCTCAGAGTTACTTTTCTCATTTATTTGAAAACCGAGTGATTTTAATGCAAGACAATTAAAACTGATTATTAAAATAATCAAAACAATCAAAATAATCAATATTCATTTAAAAATAATTAATTTAACTATTTCTAGAATATTTTAAAGAATTATGAAGTTAATGTTAAGATACAAATGAATAAGTTAATATAAACACGTAGTCAGATGCAATTAATTACTAACATTTAAGATGACACTTAATTAAATATAAGAAAGTAAATCCAATTTCTATAAACAATAAAAATAGGTGATAATCTTGTAATTAATCAATATAAAAATTATTAAATGTTTCCAAAAGAAATATCAAAATAGTGCAAATTGGCTGATTTAACTAATTAAACATTTAATTAAATGCAGTTAAATGCCATTAAATGCATGCAGGGTTCGGGTTATCACATTCTTCCCCCCTTAAACAATTGCGTCCTCGCAATTCTTCTTCCAATAGAACTCAGCATCATCTGAAATCCAACTCTGACTAATCTTCATCGGTTGCTGAGCAAGATAGTGAATAAGGATGCTCGTAGGGAAACCCGAATAGAAATCCCAACCAAGAATGCCGAGAAAATACCAACTAAAGACGAAAGCAGGGATACTGTAGATGATATCAATACCACATATTAATGGCAAGAAGAATACTGAAGGAATACCCTATTTACGAATCTCCAATAAAAGTCTAACAAGTACCAAATAAGAAAGTTAAAAGATAGCCAGAGCAGATGCACCTCATGCAGTGCTGATTACCGTAAGTAGACCTAGCTGAAAGTTCTGTAAAAGTATATAGAGAAGAATACCAAAGGCCAATCTCTAAATGAAATCCTCCAATCACTGAGTTCCTACCGCAACATCTTAGTAAAACATCAAGTATAGATTTCCCTTGAGTGGAAAGGCCGAAGGAGAAGCGGTAAACAATACAAGATAATAAGTCCAAGCAGAATTCCAAGTGTAGGATCTTCCAATAAATGCCAATAAGAAAAATACTAGTAGAATGCCCAATAAGAATTCCAAAGAATACCGTAAGTAATATTACACAATAAGTCCGATAGGAATTCCAATTACCAAACCAACTGAGGGATGCCAAAGAAAATACCCGAACAATGCTCCAGTAAGAAAGTACCAAGAATTGCCCAATAAATAAGTACTAGATAAATGACCACTGAGAATTCTAGAGAATACCATTGAAGAATTTCCAATAAGGAATGTCAGTAACACACCAATAAAGACCGAGACACATATGTCATAGATAATACTATACAGTAAGTCCGATTGAAAACCCAATAGCCAAGTCTACCGAGAAGTGCCAACAGAAGTTCCAAAGAATACCCAATAAGAAAACCAAAGAATGCTCCAGAAAACAACCAAATAGAACCCCAAAAGAAAACTACTCTTTCACAACTGTTAAGTACATAGGAGGACCTTAGAGATTCACCAATAACCGAGCTCCAAAAGCAAACACCAATTCCCAAATAGAGGCTAGTCAAATACTGCTCATTCCCATCAATCCATATAACTTGGAGGGCCTGCTACTAACCACTTCTCTTCAGGGGTGGAAGAAGTCTTTCTTACCATTTCAATAGGACATGTATGAATGCCAAAATATCACATTTATACATATATGCCTTAATCTATTATGCAAGCATGTTTGTAAAATAGTTTATTCAACAAAGTCACTCAACCACGACAATCAAGTCAATCACAACATAATCAATTCAAATCACGGCATAACCAATTCAAGACATTTCAATACACACATTACAAGCAATATTTCAAGCAAATAACAATTCACGAGATTAATTCGATTCACGATGCCAATTCGATACACGAGTAGTCACTTCACTTCACGTAACACACATTTAGCACATAACACATAACTATATCACATAGGTGCACACACTCAGGTCAAGACACACAATCTCATATACAAGTATACACTTTCAAGACACACTTAACAAGCACACATTCAAGGATCACTACCCACCAGACCGAGGACCCTGTACCGGCTTATGAGCTAAACAAGCTCTGATACCACCTGTAACACCCCGATCCCTCTCGAGACCGGGAGTTCTATCAAACAATCTAAACACAACCTAATTCCAAACCCAGCCAAAATTTTTAGGGAAAGACGGATGGAGTCTCTCCTGTTTCTAGGCAAAATGTAAAACCTGTAATAGCATATAAGTGGACCAGCACCGTGTCCAACCATACAAACACCTCAAGGCCATCCGAGCCTTGGTTCTCAACAAGCGAACACATGTAAATATACATTTCCAATTTAAATGCTAACCTAACTCTTCTCATCTTTGACAAATACATTCATGCTTGGCAACTAAACTATACTAACTTATCGCATAAAATAGACTATCATACCATTCTAACTTTTTTCCTTTGGACATTACAAACATGCATTGAAGTTAAACTATACTATCCGAATACATAAACTAGCTTATCATACCACTTCAATAACCTAGTAAAACTTAAATTACATTCCTTTTTAATATTAAATACAAACAACACATGAAACATACATCTTTGCATCTTTGACAACTCAAGCCACATAGCACGCAAGACAACTCTTCAAGCATGATCTTTCATGTAACCATGAACTTCCAGCTAACATAGCATTTCCTGAAATGTGGTGGTGAGGAGTGAGTATACTCAACACGTATACTCAGTGAGGGCGAGACAGATATCGAGGTGGAGAGAAAGAAAGTCGTGCAATGCAAATAAGGCAGTTAAGCAATATAACTGACAAGTAAGCAATCAATATAAACAATCAATACAATAAACAAGTAATAAAAGCATTAACACAACAATTCAAAGCTATACCACACTCTGAAGTCTATGGTTCACTCATACGAACAATGTACCATTCGATTCGATTCCATAAGTATTACATCAATCTTGAGCTTGATGTTGACAACGATGACAATAAGCGCGCAACCACCTTATAACATCCACTGGGTGTACTCCGGAAGTACCCCGACACATCTACGACCCAAATCTCCCAAGGCGGCACCCCTAGCGAGAATGGGATTAGGACACGGAGCTAGAGCAACCAACCCTGGCAGCCCGAGACTACCCAGAGAGGCCCATCACTCACGCGCCTGACACTTATGCAATGCAATATGAGATACAAGCAATAAACGAGCAATAACAAGAAAGTGCAGATTAGTGGCGATAAATGAGATATCAAGCATTTACAATCAATAATAGCAATCAATTAACTTTTCAAGCATAACTATCATTAATAGCAACAAGAACACTAATTAAACAAGTAACAGCAGTTCAAACACGAAAACGACAAATATCACTATTCAATCTCTAACTTCTAAAGGCAATTACGAGCAAACGAGCTACGTGATTAGGAAACCGATTTCACTACTTTCACTTAGGCACTACAAGGCACGTTTCTATATCACTAAAAGTCACTTTCTCACCTGAGGCCCGAAAGTCCACCTACTACGTTTGAACTACAACTATACTAATCGGTCGCTCAATCAACGCCACAACAGCGCCAAAAGTTCTTCCATGCCCTCAATAGCAAAACCCCCAACTCAATTTGAGCACGGTCAACTTTTGGTCAAACGACCCCTTTTCGTTTCTTTGTCTAATTTTCAATTTTATCAAAGGCCGATCCATTTTTATTGCACATTTTATCTTTCTATCATTAATGACACCTATCCAAATCAAGAATTCGCAATTCAGATCAAAATATGAAATTCTAGGGTTTTACTATTCAAAATCACTATTTATTATTTTTTTCCAATTTCAAATACGCAATTTCAGCTGTAAAAATCGCTAAATAACTAACAAGCAATGCTCTACGAACTCAAAGGAAGCTATATCAAGAAATTATAGGCATTATAACATAATATATATCAAATATGAAAATTTGTAACAATAATAAATCCAAATAAAAATGCACAAAAATGTGAAAACCCTCACAGAGATTGAAGACCAAGACCCGCAAGGACCCAAGCCACGACCCCCAAGCAATTCCACGCATGATTGTAGAAGAAAATGCAAGCAAAATTCTTTTTTTTTTCTCCTTGGAGCATTCGGCCAAAGAGGGGACAAGATAGGCATTTTGTAATTTGTTTTTTATTTTTATTTTTGCCTTGTTTTATTATTTAAAAGGTGACAAAGGGCATTTTGGTCATTTTGCAAAGTCAAGCTTAACTTAAAATTGGTCAAATAAGCTTATTTTGATGCCATTTAATCTAATTCAAGTTAAAACAATGCAATTAAATGAAAAACAACTAAAACTAGTTAAATTAAGCTAAAAACATTTTTCACTAAGTCCGAGGAATATTTCTCTAACTCTCATTTTCGAAATACTACGATCAAACGGTCAATAAATGATCGCTAATAAAGTGATGAGCAATAATATAAAAAATTAATTTTTTTGAAAAGTAGAATAGTAGAATAGTTTAAAATTTACTTCGGCTCAGAGTTACTTTTCTCATTTATTTGAAAACCGAGTGATTTTAATGCAAGACAATTAAAACCGATTATTAAAATAATCGAAACAATCAAAATAATCAATATTCATTTAAAAATAATTAATTTAACTATTTCTAGAATATTTTAAAGAATTATGAAGTTAATGTTAAGATACAAATGAATAAGTTAATATAAACACGTAGTCAGATGCAATTAATTACTAACATTTAAGATGATACTTAATTAAATATAAGAAAGTAAATCCAATTTCTATAAACAATAAAAATAGGTGATAATCTTTTAATTAATCAATATAAAAATTATTAAATGTGTTCAAAAGAAATATCAAAATAGTGCAAATTGGTTGATTTAACTAATTAAACATTTAATTAAATGCAGTTAAATGCCATTAAATGCATGCCGGGTTCGGGTTATCACACGTTGCACACAAGTAGGTATAATGAAAGAATGCGTAGCACCAGAATCAATCAACACTTTAACAAGTTGATTGAGTATAAGGAAGTTACCTTCCACAACTGCTGTTGTTGCCTCAGGTGTCTCCTCTAAGTCTACTGCGTAGGCTCGAGCTTGAACCCGCTACTGCTGAGGTACACCACCGGTAGGTCGACCCTAATAACCCTGGGTCACTGGCCGACCCTCAAACCTCTGATATTTAGGGCAATCCATCGCTCTGTGTTGGTTGCTACCGCAACCCAAACATGTCACTGCCTTCTTCCGACAGTCGGCCTCTACATGGCCCTTGCGGTTACAAAAAGTACACTATGGTGTCGGAGCACTGACACTACCTCTTGAAGACCAAAAAACTGAGTAAGCAGCTGTACCAGCCTGCTACTGAGGTCTTACAACACTAGGCCTGTACTGACCCTGAGACTGGGCCAGCTTATACTATGACTATGCCTGATAAGATCCCTGCTGAAACTTGAGCCTAAAGAAACCCTGCTGCCCCTGAGGTCTAAATGAACCCTATTGCACTTGAGGTCTATAAACACCCTGTTGACCCTGAGGCTGAAATGGTCTCTTACTAGCCTGACTAGAACCAATATGTTCCCCTTTCCTTTTCTCCAACCTAGAAGCCACATCAAAGGCCTTAGAAAACTCAACATACTGAATCAAGGCCATTGCATCCTGAATTTCTAGCCTCAGACCCAAAACGAACCTCCAAGTCTTCCTCACCTGATCTGACATGAACTCCGGTGCATACCTGGATAACCTGGTAAAGTTGGCCTCATATTGGGCCATAGTGGAACTACCCTGAACCAAAGATTTGAACTCCGCCTTCCTACGAAAAGTATCCCAGACATAGGGAGTACCCCGTGCTTCCCAATCAGATCTCACGGTACGCCACCACTTCTCAGCCTCGTCATCAAATAGATACACCGCAAAGGTGACCTTCCTCTCATCTGTATAATCTAGGGGATCAAAGATTTTCTCAATTTTCTTAATCCAAGCTTCGGCTTTCTGATCGTCGAGCCCACCCTAGAACCTCGGTGGATAATTACCCAAAAATTCTTTCAATAAACTATGCCCTTGATAACCCCCCGGTGCATTCTGCATCTGTACCTGAACATTCTGTGCTTGAGCAGCCTGTCCTGCTAAAATATGTGCCTGTCCTGCTATGACCTCCGTCATCCGGTCCATAGCTACTGCAATATGATCGTAACCCTGATCTCGGCCTGGTGCCGCATTCCTTTGTTCCGCATTAACTTCCTTAGGCCTACCTCGGGTTCTCGGTTGTCCTGCCATTCTACTTTCAAAGAGTTAGCACAGGTTATAACACATAGACAAGCTATAGACAATTATTAGCACGTAAGCAACAAACTCACTTAAGGCACGTAAGTCACTTAAGTATTAGTCACATAAACAAATTGATCACATAATCACATAGTCACTTAATCATATAATCACTTAATCATATTAACTCATATTTCACTTTTCTTTCAATTCATACATACTTTCATGCTAAGACCACTACTCACATTTTGAGAATACTCCGGCTGACAACTATTATGCGCTCTGATACCACTTAATGTCACGCCTCAACTAGACCCCTCTTACAATCAGTCAGGACGCAACAGAATTTCGGTAGTATAGTGACAGTAACACGAACATCAGGGCTCTAATCTAACCCCTTTGTAACTCATACAACCAACTCCAATGATCAACAACAACTCTTCAACCATTTCAACAACATACAACAAAACTAATTCCATACATTAAACAACCATTCAACAACTCATCCATAAGTTATATGCCTCCATTCCAACATCAACCATAAGCCAAACCATACACATGCATAATATATATTAAGCTAGTTCAGCAACCTATTCAAGTTTCAAAAGCAAGACAACTAAGCCAATATAATACTTTCACTATCCTTAGATCATCTTTTACATTACAACTTCAAAGTAAACACAATCCAACTAGCTCATATATATATATAATATAGCAAAATAAGAACTACAGCTCAGACATCATGGATAAGACTCTGGCACATAAGACTCGTCCACATAAGGCACATTCTCAGCTTCCTGAGGCACGTACACGAAATCTGGTTCATTAACACCTGATTGCAGAAAACGAATGAAAGTAAGCTTATATAAAATAAAGCCTAGTGAGGAATTCGTAGATCTTTTGAAAACATTTACTTTACCACTTTTGAAGTTATCCTATGAGCAACAACACGCTATTAACACTGATAACAATACAAATATAGTAACAACAGTAAACACACAGTAAGGATACGATACACTTGTTGATGAAGCTCTAACACCGTTTCAATGCTCACCAACTCCTTCAAACCCAATGACACAATCCTGAGGTACTTTATTCTAGACCCACACTCCATGGCATCTCCGCCCATGCGAGATAGGGATTAGCCATGATAACTGTGCGAGCAACCCGGGATGCCTCCCGAAGTGACACAACATTATCATAGCTCACAACAATTATTCTTTTAATTCGAGAAGTCAACAACGAGGGTTGCCCGACTCCAGACACTTGACTCTTTACCTTCCGAGAAATCAGCATCGAAAGTGCCCGATTCCCGGTATTTCAACAATCAACCATCAATTATATAATATTTAAACACTCAACAACTATACAATTCCAAAACAATTAGGCTAGATGACAAAGTAGGACGTCCAACTCAACATGCATTTGAACAAACATTCAACCCCGATCCCAATCAATAACAATCCAAGAACCAACTACCCAAACACTACCCAAACAACCAAAGACAACATTTCAACATATTAAAGAAGGACTACACAAACTTCCAAAAGTCATAACTTACAAACTAGAAATCCAATAACCTCTAAACCACTTTCTATCACTCAACCACACATACAACCACATTAACCCAATCAGAAACCAACCAAGAGCCATTCAAAACAAGCCCAACGACCTTAATTTTGCCAATGTACTTGGCTGAAATTTCTGAACTTTTGCTACAACATTCGAATCAAAAATTCGGCATTATAACATTACTACCCCACAATTAACAAATTTTTAGAAGCAACAACCAACCAATTCCAACCACTACAACAACATCTATTCAACAATGAATCAATAACTAAACTTTAATACCCGAAAAATAGAAATACATGCTACTACTGCTCAAAACTTATATAAACGCACATAAATGATCCTTGGCAACTACCGAGCAATAGTATAACAACAATTTAACATTTCACCAGATAAAAATGCAATTATATTAAATTGACATAAAATAGCATTTTGAGATCTAGAAGTTTTCTTTCACCTTTGATCCGAAACAAAGCTAGGAATGCGTGCAATAGGTGCCTAACAAGCGGAATCCAACTCGGTTTGAAATGCTTCGAACAAAAACCAAGTTTTCTATGCAAAATTTGCTTTGAAAAACCTTGAACAAAACTCTCTTTTTCTCTCCTATGGCTCACGACAATGTATATGCAATTGTGTGGTGTTTTTGTGCTATTTTAGTGTGTGTTGGTGATTTTATAGAAAAGTCAAAAAAATAAAAATGGTCAAAGTTGATTTCTAGTCTTTTAACTTGTATTTTTAGTCTTTTAATTTGTCTTTTAGACTATTTTTGCTCAAACAAGTAAAAATACTATATTTACTATATCTAGTTGACTAAATCTAGGTGACAACAATTTTCATATGCATATACATACACACTGCTCGGGTAAAAACTCGATTTTTTTTCAAAAGAAGGTAGAAAAACTTTTTAAATTCCTAATTCGATTTAAAATCCGTTTTAATCAAACACGAGTCTTACAATATCCGAGGACTAAGTTATAAGACATTTAAAACACCTGTGTAAAAATTTTAGCGGACGTGTGTTCAAAATACTATTCATAAAAACCAATGATAAAATTTTAAAATGCCGATTTCGATAAAAATTTCATGAATGCACACATAGCATGAAATAGGAATATAAAATACTAAATTAGTGCATTCTAATTCATATAACATGTAAACAGGTCAAAACATGCAATTCTACGCAAATGTGAAATTCGGGGTTTCCCAATAAGGGCTTTCGTTGTTCTTCCCGCAAAAGGAAGGAAGATTTGAAATGGTGCCTGTGTAAAACCCGACACGAGAGTTTATATATAATTTTATTAATTATATTGCATTCATATTATTTCATATGCATTGGCATTAATTATTTGCATTAATATTAATTATCGTGCATATTTATCGTTTTACGTGCCAAAATGTTCATTTTCTTGCATTTAGGAATTTTATGTGTCGTAGGCATTAATTGTACTTCAAATACGTCAAGAGCAGTAACTAATTAGTTGCAAATCAACCAAAATGGCAAACTAGTAGTCCACAACATAGTTTGAGGGCATTCTTGTAATTTGGCTCATTAGATATTTGCTCACCTAACTTACACTATTCTCTCCCAGTCAAAACACATACAAACCCACTAATACACACACAAAAACACTACACACACACTCACACGTTTTCAGCACACACAGACATACACACACAACAAGCTTGAAAAGAGAGAAAGAATAAGAAAGAGGAAGAAGAAAGAGGAGAAAAAGCTTTGTCCAGCTATTTCTAGCCATTTTCGAGCTTGTCATGCATCCTGCAACTTGAGCTAATAATTCTCTTGTATTGTTGAGGTGAAGGATGTTTTGAAAAGTTAATTCTAGATGGGAATATGTATATTTGTTGATTATTCTTGCTCATAATGCATATACTAGACTACGAGTTTGAAATATGTATTTGAGAATTTTGATGAGCTAAGGAGTTTGAATTTGAGGGGAGTGAAGTTTTATACATGTGTTAGTAGGATTGAATTGCTTGTAATATGTGAAAATGGAAGTCAAGAACATTAAGACTTAGTTGGTATTCTTGGTGTTCTTGTTGTTCTTGGTGAAATTATGTTGAAGGATGTTTATAGTTTGTTAAGTTGTGACTTTTGGAATTGTAGTTGGGTGAAATTTATGTTTGGTGAAATGGTTAAGAGATAGCTTTGAGTGGCATAGCAAAAGAAGCAAGAAAATGAAAGTTCGTTCATTTGATGCACTGTAGTGTTCACAAACAGATTTGGCACGACCGGAAGACCCCTAGTCCACCAGTCGACCGGTGGAAGGGGGGGTCGTCCGCTGGAGAGGCTCCGGGTTTGACAGCTTTGTACAACAATTTTTTGGAAGCCATATCTCACTCAATTCAACTCCGAATTGAGTTCCGTTTGATTCTAGGACTATTTACTTTCAATGAGCTTTAATTATAGACCAAAATCAAATTAATTGGGATTTGGGAAAGTAGGTAATTTAACCAGTTAAGTTAGACCAATGTTGTTTTGCTTGTTTCGCATTTCCCTTGTTACTTAGAGTCGTCTAGTCCTAAGGGATTATTGCACTCTCCTTTGGTATGTGACTATTTTATGAACTATCTAGGGTCATGTAAAGCTTAAGTATGGGTTACATTCAATGCTTTTATTTGATCAAATGTTTGCATATGATGATTTACAGGAGGCAACCTACTTTGTTGCCCTCCTAAAAAGGTTGTTTTATATCCTGTGCTTGCATGTTAATAACTTTTGGCGCGACGGTTGCAATCACAATTATGGGTATAGTAGCATTTGTTTCCCCTGGGTAGCATCGGGCTACCAGTCGGTCTCGACTACCATAGTCCCCGGTGATTATCCGGATATCACCTAATGTTTGGAGTTTAGGAAAATGGATGAAGATCGACTCAAGTCTGGCCGTCTACAGCAATTGCAAAGAAAACCGTATCCTTTGATATATGGTAAACCTACCTTCGCTTGGGCCCTTGAGGACCTCGGAGGGTAGAGTGATATATTACTACTTGTTTAATTATTTCTTGTACTTCATTGTACTCAAGCATATAATGTTTTCAAGAAAGGCTTTCCAAATGTTGAAATGTTTGCGAAAACCACCTGAGACCATTAACCCTCGCTGAGCTAAGTGTAGCTAATCCCTTTCATGACAATCTTTCAGGTGAGGCCGAGCCTAAGCCAGGGACTCAAGCTGAGGGCGAGGCTTACTTGTGTGACGAGTCGGACGTCTGCTTGTTGTGATCCTATTTGCTTGTATAGTTGGATTTTTGGATGTTGATATCTATGTTAATATTGAACAACTACACGTATTGTAATATTCTTTTGGATTTGGGTATGTAACTAACCTATGAAATGTATGGATGGAAATCGTACTGTTGTTTTATTCTTTTGAGGTCTCGATGTCATGGACGACTTGTGGCATGTCGTGCTGGTTGAAACTAGGCCTTGTAATTATGAAATAGGCTTATGGATGATGGTATGCCAACAATTTTGGGCACCTTTTTTTTTTTTGAAGTTCCTTGCAGATTTATGAATGTTTAAGTTATGAATTAATGATTGTACAGGTTTATCTATCCCGATCAAGTCACGTTCCGGCCTTGTCTTGGCAACGAGTCAGGGTCAGGGAGTGATACCCTGTCTTAAGCTAAAAGTTCACATTGCCAAGAGCCAGTGGGGCTATGGCAAACTCAGGATTGTAATCGCCCGGAGATAAATATTGACGAAGAGTCATTGGTGGATCAACGGGTCGATTAACGGGTTGAGCT
This sequence comes from Ehretia macrophylla, assembly GCA_037974665.1. Lineage (NCBI taxonomy): Eukaryota > Viridiplantae > Streptophyta > Magnoliopsida > Boraginales > Ehretiaceae > Ehretia > Ehretia macrophylla. The sequence goes on from CM075779.1 coordinate 74,469,377, forward strand.
ATTGGAAGAGGCGGAAGGTTTTGTACATTTCCTTCTTGATCAGCCATCGGGACTTGGACTCTCCTTCGCGGAGTTTTTTGGGGATCAAGATTAAACGGGGCGAGTTCCGGTATTAAGGAACGATGCCCGTGCATGCAAAATATAATAAAGCTAAGTGCAATAAGTAACTATAGAAACTAAACTAAGTACTATAAATAAAGACATAAAATAAGCTAAGTACTTTAAATAAAGACAGAAAATAAGCTAAGTATATGTGCAAGCTATTTTAACAAAGCATAATATAAACAGTTTATGTGCAAGTATAATACAGACAATATACAAATTTTATGAACTATATGTAATATGTACTTTACAAGCAAAATTTATACAATTTAAAACAAATATAAACAATATTGGCAATAATTACAACACTTTAAAACAAATTCACAAATAATTCAAAAACTAAACTAGATGGTGCTTCCCCGGCAATGGTGCCAAAAACTTGATGCGATTAAATAGTGCGTTATAAATAGGTACAAAATGACCAAGTTTTAATAACCCGCAAGTGCACGGATCTTGTAGTGTAATGTGCAAAGAGTGTGGAATTGTATCCACAGGGAAGTTCGTTAGTTAGTTAGTGAAGTAGAGTGCGAAAGTGTTAAAGCGGTAAGTGACAATTTGCAAAGAGTTTGAGTAGCTTGTAAACTAAACTATAACTAAACTAAACTAACTAAGAGTGGAATACGAGGGAGAGAAATCTAGGGGGATGGATATACAAAGAGGCAGTAAATATAGGCTCGACATTCTAGTTCTCTAATCCTATGCAAGGGTTAAGGTACAAGCATTAACCTAGTCAATTAACTTAGTCTATTAAAATCCCGATTACTAACTCTACTGTAGGTGTCATTCCATCTACGAGTCCGTTATATAGCTATAGTATGGATCTGTCCTTGCAGCCTGGCGTAAAAGGTCTGTTTCAACTAAGTAATCAACATCTCCTTTCTAGTCTAGAACTATGGTATAACCTATAGTCATGGAATCTAAGATTGTCAAGCTATTGATTCACTATTAAAGCATGGATATATGGCACGAAAGTAAAGCAATCATAACATCTACTGAAAAACATTACGTATGAAAGACAATAAAGTAAAGCAATCATGATATCTACTGAAATGTATTACGTATGGAAGACAATACTGAATTTAAAGCAAGTCATATATTGCAATTGAATTAAATAAACTGAATTCGAGACCATCATTTCCAATATCCTCCCCTAGATAATAGCTCTACTCAGACATAATAATAAATACAAGTAGTACAAATAAGAGAGTCAAGAAAGGCTTCCTCGATATGACGATTTTGTATTTTTGATTCTATGAATTTGAGCAGAGGTTCGACACAAAATAGCTATTCGGGCGAAGATTCCCCCGAATAAGAGCTACTTGGGTAGAACTTCCCCAAAATAAGAGCTTTTCTATTAAAAGCTATTTGGGCAGAACTTTTCCCGTATTCTACAATTACTGCTAAATTAATCTAGCTAATTAATTAAAACTAATTAAATTAACTACATAATTAATTAAAAACTAAAAATTATATCAAATTTGGATCGGGGAAGGGGGTATTTTTAGGCAAAATATTTAGGGCGGGCTCAAGCTCCCAGTAGAGCGTGCCTCTGCTCCGACCGTTAGTTGTTTGACAGGTGTTTCTTCTGGAATGTGGTGGACGATACTGTTGAGGGCGCTCGAGTGCCAGTGAGGCGTGCTCGAGCGCCCTTCTGCTAAATCACTGGATTTGCGCCATGTGTAAATTCTAGAAGATGGTGGAAGTTTCTCTGAGGGTCACTCGAACGCCTAGTAGGGCGCGCTTGAGCGCCCTTTTGCTGTCTTTTTGGCTCTTGAATTTTGACTTTGACCGAAGCGTTGACCAAGGCATTTTCGGGCCTTTTTTACTGTTTTGACCTTCAAAATGATGGAATTTGGTTAAAATCACACCGCGCGCAAGGAAAAGCTTGTGTTTTGCTCAGAAGGTCGTTCCTACCCAAAAAACTGGTATGTTTTGTCAAAAACGGACATAGGTCACTATTCAAGATCATCCAGGTCAATGTTCCGAGTCCAATTTTGCACTGGTTTCGGCCAAATTTCTTCTCAACGGGCTCTATTCATCCACCAGTTCCCAAATTTCCATATTCTCAACTTTATGACTTGCAATTTGGATCATTTCGGGTTTGATTCTTGACTTTTTGGTATCAACCTACATTGCATCGAAAGTATCAAAGTGTTGCATTTATTCATAAGTTAAGATACAAATGTAGTGTAAATATAATGGTTTGAGTGCTGTAAATACAATCACATCAAGTAAGCTATTTCTTACTTAATATGTGATATATGATGCATATATGTATACTCGAATTGTATCTTGATTGCAGATGATACGTGCATTGGATTCAAAGGTTTCCAAATGGTTTATAAACAGGAAAATGTGTTCGAAAACCTTTCCTAGATTCCTCCCCTACTGAGCTTTGATGGCGGATAAGCTTGCCCTCTTTTATTTCCCCCTTTTAGGAGATGAAGAAATTAATGATCAATCCCATGAAAATTATCCTTTTTGTGATCAACAAGAGGTGCCAGATGTGTGACATGTTTTTTTTCTGGATGTATGGGTAATTGATGTAATTTGGGACAATTAATATGTATATATTATTTTGGACAAGTAAGTAGGGTTGTATTACTAAGTACTTGTATAAGAAACTAACTAGTCAGGCTCGTGGTTGATTAGAAGTCTATTCTGGTGACATAGTTAGTACTTATACACTTACTGCATATAGCCAATTTTGTTTTTGATATTTGGCTATGTGTCGGCAGGGTAAGTCATGCAGTGAATGTAATTAGGTTCCTTGAACATGCAAAATATAGTTGTATATTAAATGTATTAGTTTGTATGGTGAGTTTTAGATGCTGCAAATGCATGTTGGAGTATTTTATAATTCTAGGTTGTGAATTGTGTGCTGAATTGTTGGTTCGGAGTTGTGGTGTTGTAGTGAAGGATTTGGAGTTGTGGATTTATGGCTTTTCTGTTCGCAGGTTGAAGAAAAAAAAATTGTTATGTCCAAATTACATCCATTATGCTGCCCGATTTTTGAGAAAACTAATAATAGGCTAAAAATTTGACTAAGTATGAAATGATTAATGATTCAACTGTCGCACTCGGACTTAGTCTTACACAAGGTTGGGTTTGGGGCGTGACAATATCAAAGCCGAATTTTAGGTCACGATTACCTGACCAGGCCATTAAAGCCAATTAGAAGGGGCATCAAACTTTGAGGCCATTAGAGCCAAGGTGGGATCTTCAGAGCTCGAGGCAACTAGAGCCAATGCAATCATCTGAGCTTAAGGCCAAAAATGCCTACCAAAAGGTTCTTAAATCGAAGGCCATGAGTACCTACCTAAGGGTTCTCAAACCTAAGGCCATGAGTACCAACCTAAAAGGCTCGTAAGCCTAAAGCCATAAATGCTAACATAAAAGATTCCCGAACTCGAGGTCTCAAACACTTGGAAGTCCAAAAGTTGAAGCCTATAATATAAGTTGAACTCAAGGCAAAGTGAGGCCACACATAACAAATATTGACTAAGGCAAACACTTAAAAGATCATCAAGAGCAAGATACTTAGATCCCAAGGTCATTAGAGCATAAGGCCACTAGAGCTCGAGGCTACTTGAGTCAAAGGCACTAGAACTTGAAGATATTAGCATCGGTTTAAGGGTCATCAAGAAAAGTTTGGCTAAGCTAGAGGCCCGTGGGGATATATCCTACCCTAAAGATCTGTGGGTATGCCAAAGCACGCCTCACACCTTAAACTAGAAAGGGGCCGAACTTGAGCATATTCCGAAAGAGATCGGGTCGCCCAACTACCAAAGGTAGAATTACATACAAGACCTCAGCCAGCATGGTCTGGGTGTTGGGAATGATATGCCCTAAAGACCACTAGCACTAAGACATCTTATGTAAATGAATATATTTAATTATAAAATCAATGCATTCCTTATGAGCAATACATATTCTCTCATTTATATTTGATATATATGTATGCAAATAGGTTCCTTGATATAAGTGAATAGCATAAGTGTATGGTGATCCACACAGAAGGTCTATGCTATGAGGTTTGGATCAAAATTATAAGTTCCTAACCGAATAGTGAAGCTGGGATCTTCACTATGGTAAGGTTATAATGAGAGAGTCTCTTATTTGGTAGGGTGACCTACCTTGGTCATTTGAGGGGCTTTCCGGACTTCTCTCATTAGTGCATATGAATGCATTGAATGGGACTGCAATAGATGTTATCTCAGTGACATTACTATCATCGTTAGAGAACTAAAAGAATCTTAAGCTACTAAGTGACCAATGCTCTATATCATGGACATACGTAGATGTATCAGTGGATCCTAGGACATATGATTTGATTCACTACAGGTAAGATCTTATAATAGGGTCAACAACTCGGTGTTTTGGACATATGGACTAGATTCATTAGATGACATGCATATGAGTCATGATTCTATGCAATCTTAAGTGATAGTGAGCTACTCGTTTGGATTTGTCTATGTAATCATCCAAATCTAAACGCTTAGTAATATAGCTCGGGCTATATTGGATACTAAACTTGTGGGTTGCTCCCAAGAACAAGGAAATAACATCTGGGTGGTGATTATTTGAGAGATAAAGGTCCAAGGTGTGACGCCTTAAAACTAGCATGTAGTGAATAATGACTATTTGAATATGTTTATATGTTATTTTAATTGATTGTGCGAGTTTATGTGTTTATTTTTACTTTTGTACTTATTTAATAACTTTACTGTAATGGCCCAACCTCTCACGGAATCAGGTCCTAGATCCCAATACCCCAAGTCACGAAAAATGAGAAAAAACAGACGGAGTTTCTCCTGTTTCTAGGCCTAACCACATACCTGCACGCAGAAGAAATAGCCACAACCACAATATACAATATTCATTTCATAACTCCCTAAGTCTATAAGGCCATCTGAGCCTTCCTATTATAACAAAAACAAAACATAAAAGTATGCATTTCATTAACTATTAAAATTCTTTGTTATAAATCCGATTATCATACCACTCTAATCTTATTTACTTAACTTTCTTATAGTTTAAGTCATACAACCATCCTTCATTCAAACCACACAAGCAAGCAAATTACTAGGCAATAAAGTAAAACATTAGGGTCATTAGACGCCATCTACAATCTATCTAATTATACAAGCCTTTCACTTCATATTACATCCCTTATAACAACCAACATTTACAAGGCACACAGGCCCCAAAAGAAATCATAACTATCACAAATTTACATAGAACAATCTGTTGGTATATCTCAATGCCCACCTCATAATAAGTATCGTTAATTATATGGTAGTATAAATTAACGATTCTGACTTATACGTCGATGAGGTCAAAAGAGACCGCGATAACTACAAGAAAGAAGTTCAGGAATTTGGAGTTACATAAGATGACGTCGGGATGATGCAATGCTAAAGTCAGTAAATTTGACCAAAGGAAGCTTCTTAGAAGTTGGCTTGGATGCTAGCCGCCCATGTGATCAATTGTAGCCACCCATGTGATAAATATGGGTGGTCAATACTTTGAACATGGTTGGTAAAGCCAAACAAGATGGAAATGTTTGATAGAAAAGTCTCCTATAGCTAGCTAGCTGAATTCTATAGTCTCCTATGGTGGGCTAGCTAAATTATATAAATAGACATGCATTAGTTCATCAAATTCATCTACAACACAACTCCAAACATAATCCTAAGTTAGTCTTTCTTTCTTGTATTATTCTTGTAAGTCCAGAAGCCATTGAAACTTTAATCTTGAGAGCGCACGGTGGGACAATTATCTTGTAAGTATTATATTGAATTGTTATAACAAGTAGTGTTGTCTTTCTACTTGATTGTTGTTAAGAAATTTCTGGGAAATTGGTTATATTCTTACATGGTATCAGAGCTTAAGGGGCTCTTAACAACAATCTTGTCTAGTAAAGCTCAACGACTATGACTACTCAAGGTACTAGTTCTTCTTCTACCAGTTCTAGTTCCGGTTTAGTACCGACAATTCGTATTCGTCCCCTTACCTTCATAGAAGGAAAGCTTGATGGCACGAACTATCTTTTGTGGAAGTTCAAAATCACTATAGTTCTGGACTCCTACGAACTCCTTGATATAATGTTAGGCATAGATGCAGAACCAGTTGCAGTCTGTGCTGAAGATGACACAAAAAAGGTCACACCTCTAGATCCTCAGCTTGTCAAAAAATGGAGGAGACGAAATGCTGATGCACTTTGTGCAATTATAACAAGTGTTCAAGATTCCATCCTTACTCTAATTCAACATACAACCAAGGCAACTGAAGCTTGGAACATACTGAGAAATTAGTATGAAACAAGGAATCAGACTCGCATTCAGAACTTGGAGAATCAGTTAGCTACTGAGAGATTAAGTGAAGATGAAGCAGCTGAGTCATTTATCAGTAGGATGAAAAACCTACGTGATCAAATGTATGCAGTTGGTGTTGCCAAATCAACTGAGGAACTAGCTCGAAGGTGCATTAGAGTGTTGCCTCCAAAATTTGACGGCCTTGTGATAGCACTCAATACACAAGTTTGCATTCCTCCTTTGACGTTTTAAAAATTCACTGCCATGTTGATGGAGGAAGAGATGAGGCTAAAAAGCAGAGAAAATCAACTTGACTCTGTTTTTGTAGCCAAAGTGAGGAGTAGCCAAGAAGAAAAGAATAAAGGAAAGAAGAAGACGTTATCTGCCAAAGAAAGGCCATGCTATCAAAGATTGCAGGAAATGAATCCACGACGAGAAGAACGGAACTCTAAAGCCAAATTGGAGAAATAAAGAATCTGTCAATACGTCTAAAACAGAAGTGCATCTGTTTACTGTAACAGATGTATCGGAGGAAACGTGTACTAGCGCACATGTACATCAAACAAGTGCATGGGTATTAGATAGTGGAACTTCCCGACACATGACCAGCAAGAATGAGTTATATGACTCAACAAAACCTCTACAAGAACCAATGAATGTTGTCGTCGGGAATAATGCTAGGTGTCCCGTTGAGGGCACTGGAACCATCTCGCTCGTGTCTAAAGATAGAGGAAGCAAGAAGCTGTCCAACATACTATTTGTACCCCAGATCACCAGAAATTTGCTATATGTAACTGCTATTATAGATAATGATCTAAAAGTGCAGTTCAAGAAGACGTGCCACGCCTCAACTCGACCTCTCCTACGATCAATCAAGACGCTACGGAATTTCGACAGCATAACGACTGTAACATGAACATCAGGGCTCTAAACCAACCCTTAAGAACAACATACATCAAACTCTAGAAATCACCAACCAACTCCACAATCAAATTAACAACATACAACGCAACCACTTCATACATTAAACATTCTTTCATCAACTCTTTCATAGTTACACGCCTCCATTCTAACATAATACATTTACTATATAACATACACTTCCAAAATAGATTATAGTCCACCTAGCAACCTAATCATGTTCCAAAACAAGATTACTAAGCTAGCAACATTTAATCTACTATCTTTACAACATCTTATATAACATGAACTTTTAAGTGAAATACAAGACAACTAAGTTTAATACACAATATAACAAATGCGTACAAAATCATAAATCAGGGACAAGACTCTGGCACATAGGACTCGTCCACATATAGCACATTATCCTCCTCTGGAGGCACGTACCCGTAATCTGGATCGGTAACACCTGTATACATGCAATAATTGAGAGTGAGCTTATATAAAACAAGCCCAGTGAGGATTCGATAGATCTCTAACAGTATTTACTATACTCCTTGGAAATCATCCTTTGAGCAGTAAACACATAATGAACATCAATAACATTATAAATGCAACAATGGCAATAACTGTAAACACAGAAAAAGGATACGATACATTTGTTAATGAAGCTCCATACACCATTCAATGCTCATCAACTCCTCCAAACTCAATGACACAAACCTGAGGTACCTTGACCTAGACCCACACCCCATGGCCTCTCTGCCCATGCGAGATAGGGATTAGCCAAGATAACTGTGCCTACAACCCAGGATGCCTCCCGAGGTGACACAACATTATCAAAGCTCACAACAATGGGACTCAATTCGAGAAGTCAACAACATTGGTTGCCTGACTCCTGACTCATAATAACAATAACAATTCCAATTCGAGAAGTCAACAACATTGGTTGCCCGTCTCCCGACTCATAATAACAATAACAATCAGCTAACAATGTAACACCCCGGATTAACCCCGAGCGTGCTCCTCACGGTTTTATAACAACAATCAATAATCGATAATCAATTAATCCGTATTTCAACAAGCAATTAAACAACATTTAACAATCAACAATTATATAATCATGAAATAATTAAGTTAGATAACAAAGTAGGCCATCCAACTCAACAGGCATTAAACACACAACCAAACCCTAGTTTAACCATCAACAACTCATGATTCAATCATCCAAACACCACCCAAACATCCAAAGGCATAATTCAACATTTTAAAGAAAGACAACCCGAACTTTTAAAAATCATAACTTACATTTTACTAATCCAATAACCCCCAAACCAATTTCTATCACTCACCCACTCAATCAAAAACATTAGCCCCCTCGGAAACCAACCAAAATCCATCCAAATCAAGCCCAACAACCCTAAAACCCTAATGCGTCAAGGCTGAAATTTTTGGATTTTCACACCGACATCACAATCAAAATTTCAGCATTACAACATTACTACCACGTATTTAACAAACTTTTACAAGCTAACAACAATCGATTCCAACCACCACAACTCCATATATTCAACAAATAGCCAACAACTCAACTTTTAATACCCGAAAAATAAAATTCATGCTACAACGGTTCAAATCTTATATAAACACATATAAACGATCCTTAGCATGAACTAAGCAATAATATGACATCAATTCAACATTCTAACATTTCAAAATTCAATTATATGCAAAAATATAAAAATGACATTTTGAGATCTAGAATTTTTCTCTTACCTTTGATGTTGTTTGATGCAAGAAAGGTGTAGAATGGATGCCCAACAAGCAAGAACAAACTTTGATTCAAGTGCAAAGGCTTTGTATTGCAAATTATAAGAGAAAAATTGAGCAAAAATCAAGCTAAAATGGCCTTGGTGGTTTCGGCCATGTGTGTGTGTGTTTGTGGTGTTTTGAGTTTTTTTTTGTGAGCTATTTTAGTATATTAGGCATATATAAGCTTGGTCAAATAAAATAAAAGAAAGTCAAAGGTGGGAACTAGTTAGTTTATTTAGTATTTTTAGTGTTTTCTTGTTTTTTAATTTAGTTTCTTGACTATTTCTTGCTCAAACATTAAATTAACACTTAGACTAATTCTAGATAATTTATCTTAGGTGACAAAGAGTTTTACATTCAAACATTTCCACCCAAGTCGGCTTAAAACTAGATTTTTGCAAAAGAAAATGTAAAAACCTTTAAAATTTCAAAACCGATTCAAAATCCGTTTTAATCAAACACGGATCTATTAATACCCGAGGACTAGGTTTTAAAATGTTTAAAACACCCTGTAAAAATTTTAGCGGACAGGTGTTCAAAATACTATTCACTAAAACCGGTAATAAAATTTCTGGTGCCGATTTTGATGAGAATTTCATGAATGCACATATAGCATGTATTATGAATATAAATCACATATTTAGCACATTCTAATTCATATAACACATAAACAGGTCAAATCATGCAAATCGAGGCAAAGACACGCAAATTGAGGTAAAGACGAAAACTGGGGTTTCGCAAGACGAAAGCTTTGATTCTTGACAAGGATCAAAATATAGTAAGTAAAGGTATTCGCAAAAATAACCTTTACAAAATCAGCTTTCTTTCTGCCGTCGTGGATGCCAAAACAAGTCAACTTTGGCATGAAAGGTTCGGGCACATTTCCTATCCTATGTTAAAAGAAATGCAAAAGAAGAAGATGGTGGCCGACTTGCCTTCAATTGAAGAAGTTGAAGGACCATGTGAAGCTTGTATGCCGGGCAAGCAACATAGACAATCATTTTCGAAAGAGAGTCATAACCAATCAAAGGCTCATCTAGAGTTGGTACATGCTGACCTTTGCGGAAAAATGACTACCACGACGTTAGGAGGATCTTCTTACTTTATGCCGTTAGTCGACGATTATAGTAGGAAGATGTGGGTGTATTCCCTTCGGGACAAGGCTGATACTCTAGAAAAGTTTAAAGTGGCACAAACTTGTGACAAATGAGAACACAACTCAGTTTAAAGGCTGATACTCTAGAAAAGTTTAAAGTGGCACAAACTTGTGACAAATGAGAACACAACTCAGTTGAAGAAACTTCGTACCGATCGTGGAGGGGAATTTTGTTCTACAGAGTTTACCAACTACTGCAACAAGCTTGGGATTAAACGCCAATTGACTGCTCCATACATACCACAACAAAATGGAGTTGTGGAATGAAGAAATCGAACAATTGTAGAAATAGCTCGATGCATGTTGGAAGGTGCTGGCCTACCTAATACATTCTGGGCTGAAACAGTCAACACAGCGGTGTACATCCTCAATCGGTGCTCAACTAGGGCACTCAATGATAAGACTACTAATGAGGCTTATTATGGTACGAAACCTTTTGTGTCTCATTTAAGAAAATTTGGGTGCGAGTGTTTTGTACACGTCCCAAATGAAAATAGAAAGAAATTGGATGACAAAAGCAAGAAGGGCATTTTCTTGGGATCTAGTAAAGAGTCTAAAGTATACAGACTCTATGATGTAGAGGCCAAGAAGGTGATCATAAGCTGAGTTATGGTGTTTAATGAGGACCACACTCAATGGAGGATAGCGATCCTACCATTTCATTATCAACCGATGAAGTAATCCACCAGGTGCCTGAACAACGACCGTTGAAGAATGAAGAAGTCTTTAATGATGAGGAGATTGAAGACCAACCTGTTGTACCCACAAGGAAGCCACAACCGAAGTGGTTCCAACAACTATTTGACGAAAGAAATCCAGGAGTTGCTGATGATAGTCCACATCCTGATGGGCTAAGAAGGTCAAAGAGAATAGAGGAGCAAAATCGATCAGGACAACAGTTAGTAAACATGGCTTTGATGACTCAAATCATCAAGACTATAAAAGAACCGGTAACTGTGGAGGAAGCCATGTCAGATCCAAATTGGAGAGTAGCTATGCAAGCCGAGTATGATAGTATCATGAAAAATGATACTTGGGAGATCGTTGAAAAGCCACCGAATAGAAAAATCATCGGCACCAAATGGATCTGGAAAGTGAAGTACAAGGCAGATGAAAGTCTTGAAAAATACAAGGCACGCCTTGTAGCACAAGGATTTTCACAAGTCGAAGGTTTCGATGTATATGAAACCTTTGCTCCAACAGCAAAAATGTCAACAATTAGGTTAGTTGTTGCAGCTACCGCGCATTATAGATGGATTGTACATCAAATGCATGTCAAGTCAGCTTTTCTTAATGGGCAACTTGAAAAAGAAGTCAATGTTGCACAACCCCTGGCTTCCAAATACCAGGTGAAGAAGAAAAATCTTGCAAATTGAAAAAGGCTTTATATGGGTTAAAGCAAGCACCACGAGCTTGGTACAAACGTACAGACTCTTTCTTCTTGCAACATGGTTTCTGTAGAAGCAAATCAGATTCCAACTTGTATGTTCTAAGTGAACAAGGAAAGAAGGTAATTGTAGTCCTATATGTAGATGATCTTGTAATTACTGGTGACCATGAAGATAATATTCAGAAGACGCAAGAATGGTTGAGCCAAGAATTTGAAATGACAAATCTTGGTCTTCTTCATTATTGCTTGGGAATCGAGGTATAGCAAAAACCTCATACTATCTTCATATCGCAGCAACGATATGTTTGTGAGCTCTTGACTGCATTGGGTATGTGTCACGCCCCAACTTGACCCCACCTACAATCAGTAAGGATGCAATGGAATTTCGGCAGTATAACAACAGTAATTAGGACACCAAGGCTCTAAACCAACCTCTTCACAACTCATACAACCAACTCCACAAACATTCAACAATAAACAACCCAACCATATTATACAATAATCACTCCTTCAATAATCCATTCATAGTTATACGCCTCCGTTCCAACTTAGTACATAGGCTATACATACATTTCAAAATAGGTTATAACCAACTTAGTAATCTAGTCATGATCAAATTAAAGACTACTGAATCAACATACATATGTCTTTATATTAAGTTAGGTTATACAATACATTATTTTACAACAACTAAGGCAATCTCATGGCAATGACTCCTGCACATAAGACTCATCCACATATGGCACATTTCCCTCTTCAAGAGGCACGTACCCGTAGTCAGGCTCAGTAACACCTGCATGCATGCAATAATTGAGAGTGAGCTTATATAAAACAAGCCCAGTGAGGATTCGATAGATCTCTAACAGTATTTACTATACTCCTTGGAAATCATCATTTGAGCAGTAAACACACAATAAATACCAATAACAATATAAGCACATAAATTATAATGACCATTCAATAAAGGATACTCTAGTTGGTGTAGCTCCAAACAGCATCACGATCTCAACCGTTCTTCTTATAACTCCCCATTACTCATGCACCCAAGGTATCTCTCTAGCCCCGCCCTCCATGACACCTCTGTCATGCGAGCTGGGAGTAGCCTATGGTAGTCATGTTGGTTTCAACCCGATAGCCCGATGCTGCCCAAGAGGTGGCACACACATACCAAGACTCAGCAATAATAATAAACATTCAATCACAGGAGGAAAACCTTTTCCGTTGACTATCTCTCGGTTCATCAATAATCAATAATCAATAATCAATAATCAATTAATAACATTTCAACAACATAACATCAATTAATCAGTTAACAAGTAAACAACTAAGTTAGACGACAAAGTAGGCCATCCAACTTAACATGCATTAAACCACACAATCAAACCCTAATATAACCATTAACAACTCACAATTCAATCACTCAAACACTACCCAAACAACTAAAGGCATATATCAACATTTTAAAGAAAGACAACCTAAACTTCTAATAATCATAACTTACATTCTACTTATCCAAACAACTCCAAACCAGTTTCTATCACTCACCCACTCAATCAACTACATTAGCCCCCTCGGAAACCAACCAAAATAGATCCAAATCAAGCTCAACAAGCCTAAAACCCTAATGCACCTTGGCTGAAATTTCCGGACTTTCGCACCGACATCGCAATCAAAATTTCGGCATTACAATAGTACTACCACATATTTAACAAACTTTTACAAATCGACGACAATCGATTCCAACCACTACAACTCAAAATATTCGACAAATAGCCAACAACTCAACTTTTAATACCCGAAAATAAAATTTCATGCTACAACGGTTCAAATGTTATATAAACGCATATAAACGATCCTTAGCATGCACTGAACAATAATATAACATCAATTCAACTTTCTAACAGTTCAAAATTCAATTATACGCAAAAACATAAAATATGACATTTGAGATCTAGAATTTTTCTCTCACCTTTGATGTGTTATGAAGCTAAAAATATGCTCAAGGAGTGGAATCAAGCTTTGGTTGATAAAGTTTGGCCTTTAATTGCAACTTTTAATGAAAAATCTCTTTGAAAAAATGTTGAAAAAACTCTCAAGGAAAGCTATGGAGTTTCGGCCACCTTGTGTGTGTGATTGTGGTGTTTTATGTTGATTCTAATGTGTGTTGATGCATATATGCCAAAGTCAAACAAATTTAAAATGGTCAAAGTTAGTTATATTTAGTCTTTTAATTATTTATAGTCTTTTAATTTAGTTTCTTGACTATTTCTTGCTCAAACTTTAAATTGACACTTAAACCATCTCAAGTAGTTTATTTTTAGGTGACAAGAGGTTTTACATTCAAACATTTTCACCCGAGTCGGCTCAAAACTCGATTTTCGTAAAAGACAGTATAAAAATTCTTTTAAATTCCTAAGCCGATTCCAAATCCGTCTTAATCAAACACGGGTCTATTAATACCCGAGGACTAGGTTTTGAAACACTTAAAACACATGCGTAAAAATTTTAGCGGACAGGTGTTCAAATACTATTCACTAAAACCGACGATAAAATTTATGATTTCGTTTTTTATAAAAATTTCATGAATGCACACATAGCATGTATTAGGAATATAAATCACATATCTAGCACATTCTAACTCATATAACACATAAACAGGTCAAAGCACGCAAAATGTGGCAAAACACGCAAATCGAGGTTAAGATGAAAAGTGGGGTTTCACAGTATGTCCGAGTGTAAGCCAGTTGTTACCCCGATAGAAGTGAATACAAAGCTATCAGTTGATGATCCTTCAGAACAAGTTGATAACAAGCTCTATAGAAGGTTGGTAGGAAGTTTAATCTTCCTTTGTAACACAAGACCTGATATTAGTTATGCTGTGGGAGTTCTTAGTCGGTTTTCAAATAAACCGAGACAAAGTCATTGGCAAGCAGGGATGCGAATCCTCAAATATCTCAAAAGCATGTTGGAGTATGGGATATCATACAAGTCTGGAGATACTTTATCTGGGTACTGTGACTCATACTGGGCTAGTGATATTAACTCAAGAAAATCTGTAACAGGTTACGTATTCATATTCGGTGGTAGAATCATCTAATGGGCTAGTAAGAAGCAACCCACCGTTGCACTTTCATCAACAGATGTGGAATACAAGGCTGCTTATGTAGTATCCTGTAAAGTTGTTTGGCTACGACGCATCATGATTGATATTGGCATTCCAATAGAGGAAGCAACAATGTTGAAATATGACAGTCAGAGTTGTATAGCCATGTCAAAGAATCCGGTATTTCATGATAGAACAAAACACATAGAGATTCAGTATCACTATGTGAAGAAACTGATCGAGGAAGGTGAAATCTACATGGAGTACTGCCCTACATAAGATAATTGTGCAGATATCTTCACCAAAGCATTAGGGAGTGTCCAGTTGAGCAAACATCTTCAAACATTGGGTGTTGGCCCAATAGCTTAGTCAATATGAGATGAACATTGAGGGGGGTGTTGGTATATGTCAATGTCCACCTCATAATAAGTATCGTTAATTATATGGTAGCAAAAATTAACGATTCTGACTTTACGTCGATGAGGTCAAAAGAGACTGCGATGGCTACAAGAAAGAAGTTCAGGAATTTGGAATTACCTAAGATGACGTCGGGATGATGCAATACTAAAGTCAGCAAATTTGACCAAAAGAAGTTTCCTAGAAGTTAGCTTGGATGCTAGCCACCCATGTGATCAATTGTAGCCACCCATGTGATAAATATAGGTGGTCAATACTAAGAACATAGTTGGTAAAGCCAACCAAGATGGAAATGTTTGATAGGAAAATCTCCTATGGCGGGCTAGCTGAATTCTATAGTCTCCTATGGTGGGCTAGTTGAATTCTATAAATAGCCATGCGTTAGTTCATCAAATTCATCCACAACACAACTCCACACACAATCCTAAATTAGTCTTTCTTTCTTGTATTCTTCTTGTAAGTCCAGAAGCCATTGAAACTCTAATCTTGAGAGTGCACGGTGGGACAATTATCTTGTAAGTGTTATATTGAATTGTTATAACAAGTAGTGTTGTCTTTTTACTTGATTGTTGTTAAGACGTTTCTAGAAAATTGGTTATATTCTTACACAATCAACTAAGGCAAGAACATCCAATCAAAGAGACTCTCAAGCTTTCTTTTCCTCAGACTCCGAAGGCACCGAACCTGAAATGGTTAGAAAGAGAGAGTGAGCAACACAGTTGCTCAGTAAGGGAGGGAAAACAGATATCTGGGCGTTTTGAAAATGATTTCGCACAACGCAACAATCAACAATAAAGTAAACTAATATTACAAATCTAGTATACTTATACAAACAAACAAGCTAAGTAATACATATCAAAGAAAGGTAAATAACCATAACAGGACAAATACGATAACTAACCTAGAGGAAACAATAACAATATATCACACAATACAAACATACGAGCTAATTAGCACAATATAATATCACAAGCAATGGTAACTCTCCAAGGACATAAGGCCCAATCGAGAGTTACTAAATAAAAGGATACGATGGTGATCACGAGCATAAACCATGCACCACGATCCACGATCCACGAACTCAAATAGACAATAACAACTTCGATATCGATAAGCCGGCATAACCCTATACACCAAACGGGGGCTCTAGATAAATACCCCGTTAATCTTACGACTTAGCTCTCCCAGGGCAACATCCTCAACAAGAGAGGGAATAGCTACGGAGGATGGAGAACCACTGGCAAGCCCGATGCCGCCCAGTGGGTGGCCACCACATCTGTGCGAATGGTTGCACTTCCACAATAACGATAACGATAGGTGTGAGTTTTCACTCGATGATATCTATAATTTCCAAGGAAAACCGATTCGATAGCTATACAAGATGACATATATGAGACAATTTTACAAGAAATATAATAATATAAACAAGGGACAAGTATATATATATTCACTCAATTTATAATAAAGTACACATAAATATAAAAAATTATATTAAACTGTACAATTTATGAGCAATAAGCAAACTAAGATGCACAAGAGTATGAAAACTCCCCCATCTCTAGAAAGCCAAACCCATAGGAGTCTAGCCAAGAACCCCTCCAAATCAGCTCCAAAGCATCAATTCATTTCAATTACCACTCAAGACCTCTACCTAAACACAACAACTTCATTTATCTTAAAGACAACTAAACCACTTTAGAACAAGTTAACCTGCAGCTATAGTCACATTTTATATACTTCAATTTAACACATAATCCATGTAATCATTCAAGTAGTCAAGTATTCAAGTCATAATCATAACCTCATACATACAATACAATTAACAAGCAATATAAACAATATAATCAAGATATAAACATGTTAACTCAATCTTTAACATGTAAACATGTAGTTCTCCAAATAGATGAACATGTTATACAAGTACAGTTAAACATTTATCCAATCAATTAAAATTCAATTAACAACAATTATTACCATGGTTCATAACTAGTCCCTTTAGTTCAATACAAGCACGTACTACACAAAAGGCATGAGATCTACAATCCAACAATTCTAAACCTCCAAGGATATTTTATGACACACTTAAAAGCTATAAAAACTCATCTCCAATTACATTTACCACAAAACACTCGAAGTCTCTTTAGTCCATTTGAACTACAGCTACATTAACCGATTACCCAATCAGTGCCATAAACACACCATACTCACTTCCTAGCAAATCTAAGACTATACAACAAACTTAGACACGCTTAATCAATACTTTGTTTTATATGACCCCTTGGTTCATTGGTTCAATTCAATGCACAAATGAGATACAAGGTACCCAATCCAGAAACCAACTGTATTACACTTCTAATTACACTTTATGACACATTTTACTACCACGAAACTCTATTTTTAACGGTGTTTAGCACAAAAGCCCCAAAAGCTCCGAGGGTACTTTGAACTACAGCTATCCAAACTATCCCCCAAAATAATGCCATAAAAGCATTTTAAGCACTTCCATACCCAATAAACACTAACTATAATGTTCAATTATACACGGGTAACAATTTTACACGAAGCCCCTTTCGATTTCAAGCCAATTATGCAATTCTATTCAAGTTCCGATCAATCTCAATACACAATTACTAATCTAGGCTTACTAGTATCAATAGCATCTTTAGATAACATTAAATCATGCTCATAACACAAATTGAATCAAAACCCTAAGAAAATACTATTCATCATCTTCTCCAACAAGCCCTAATCAATTCTAACCAATGAAAATGAAATATAATCACATAATCATGCTCTACATACTCCATAGACATAATATAAGCAAGAGAAAGTTTAAAACTAATCATATTTCACAAATCTATAAAAATGCCACTTAGGGTTTAAGCATAAAAATCAACATATATAGATGAAACCCTCACCTAAGCTTGAAGAAGAATGCTTGTGGATGGTCTATGAATGCTCAAAGTTAACTTCCAATAAACCTTGAAGATCAAAATGCAAGAAAATTGCTTTCTTTTCCCTCATTGAAGCTCACGACCAAAGGCCTAGTTTTTTCCTCTCTTTGTTTTGTTTTTAAGGCATTGTTTGGTGAAGAATATGATTATAAGGGTGGTCAAAGGGTCAAAGGGTTAATGGGTAGGGTATTTGGGTCAAGTAGATGTTAGATGGGTAAAAACAAATGTAATATAGTTCAAATAGTTGGCTTAGAATTAAAACAAACATTAAAAGCTAAAACTAATGTTGAAATACTATTCATGCGATACATTTACATTTTTATAACTCGAGTTCCTGATATGCTATGCACGAAATTCTAATTTTCTCATGCCTCCTAAATGTCAAGTAACATGGGAAAAATACAAAACCAAGAAAATAAAACAATCGAAAATGCTTATGAATACTGACTATCCTATAAATAAGCATTTAAAAAAAAAATGCACACAAATATATACAAATGAAGGATTTATGTATGCACTCAAGCTTGGGTGTCATATCCTTCCCTTTTAAAAAATTGCGTCCTCGCAATTTCTTATTCTCAAAAGAGCTCCACATATGTATTCTGAATATTCTGAATAAGGACCTCAAATGCGAGTATCACGGAAAATACCATGAAGAAGTACCGAGGGAATATACCAATAAGAGCCTTCAGGTAGAAATCCCAGCATATAGCCAAAGAGAATCCCAAATGATAAATCCCGAACAAGAACGCCAAATAAAGGCTCCGAGTAAGAATTCAACTCCCAAAATCCGAATAAAAATCCCTCCAAATATGAACACCATATAAGAAATCCCAACATGTCCAGAGAAGAAATCCAAATATGAACATCCGAGAAAATACCGAATATCATTGAATAAGAACTCCAACCAAGAACTCCGAACGCAAACCCTAAAGGAAATACCCAACGAGAAGTCCACAAGAAAAACCAAATAAGGAGTACCAAGAAGAATCCCGATAACTGAGTTCCAATATCCGATACCAAATATAAATACCCAAGAAGAATTCCAATCATGAACTCCAATAGGTATCTGATCAAATGCCTATCATTCCTATTGGTCTCGATCCTTGGAAGGTCCGTCATTAGCTGTCTCATTACAGGGGAAAAGTGTTTACTCACTAGTTTAAAATGTAATATATGTATGCATGCAATGGAAAGCATATAAGGTACATATATTAACAAATATACTACACAGAGACACATATAGTCACATAAGTGCACATTTGATCACATAGTTACACATATCACACATTTTTCATATTCACAGAAACAAATGACATAGAAACACATTTTCACTGAACTAACACCAATCTCACATGCAAGCACTCTGTCACGCCCCAACTCGACCCCTCCTACGATCAGTCAGGACGCAACGGAGTTTCGGCAGCATAACGACAGTAACATGAACATCCGGGCTCTAAACCAACCCTTAAGAACGACATGCATCAACCTCCATAAATCACCAACCAATTCCACAATCAAATTGACAACATACAACACAACCACTTCATACATTAAACATTCTTTCATCAACTCCTTCATAGTTACGCGCCTCCGTTCTAACATAGTACTTAGGCTATACATACATATCAAAATAGATTATGAACAAACTTAGCAACCTAGATCATAACAAAAGAAACACTACTAAGTTAGCATCATTTAGTTCATTATCTTACTACAACTTATACATCATAAATTACAAGGAAAATAAAAGACAACTAGGTTAATATACAAGATAATAGAGTATACAACATCTCAAGCATCAAGGACAAGACTCTGGCACATAGGACTCGTCCACATACGGCACATTTTCCACATTCTCCTCTTTAGGAGGCACGTACCCGTAATCCTGCTCAAGTACACCTGTAAGCATGCAATAATAGAGAGTGAGCTTATATAAAATAAGCCCAGTGAGGATCCGATAGATCTCGACAGTATTCACTACGCTCCTTGGATTTAGTCCTTTGAGCAAGTAAACACACAACAACATAAATAATGCTATCATCACATAACTATATGACCATTCAATAAAGGATACTCTCTCTAGTTGGTGTAGCTCCAAACGCCATCACGATCTCAACCATTCTTCTTGTAACTCCCCATTACTCACGCACCCGGGGTACCCCAATAACCTCGCCCTCCATGACACCTCCGTCATGCGAGCTGGAGGCAATCTCTGATAGTCATGCCGTTATCAACCCGACAGCCCGATGCTGCCCGAGAGGTGGCACACACATACCAGAGACCCAGCAATAATAATAAACATCAATCATCAATATTCCGAGAGATCAGCAACAAAAGTGCCCGATTCCCGTACTCAATAATCAATCAATAAAACATCAATATAACATCAATATAACATTAATATAACATTAAACAGCAAACAACTAAGTTAGATGACAAAGTAGGCCATCTAACCGAACATGCATTAAACACACAATCAAACTCTAATTTACCCATCAACAACTCACAATTCAATCACTCAACACCACCCAACCATCTAAAGGCATCGTTCAAGAAATTAAAGAATGACAACCTAAACTTCTAAAATTCATAACTTACAATCTACTAATCCAAACATTGCCAAATCAGTTTCTATCACTCACCCATTCAACCTACTACATTAACCCTATCGGAAATCCACCATAACACCTCCAAATCATGCCCGATAACCCTAAAACCCTAGGATGTCTTGGCTGGATTTTCCGGGTTTTCACACGAACAATGTAATCGAAAATTCGGCATTACAACAGCACTAACACGTAATTATCAAGTATTTAGAAATCGACGGCAATCGATTTCGATCAACACAACTCATTTAATTCAACTTTGAACATTTTAATCAAAATTAAATACCCGGAAAATAAAAATTATGCTACATCCGACAGAAATTCGTAGTATTGGTATATAACGATCCCTAGCATGCAAGGAGCAATAATCTATCATCAGATTTCAATTCTAACGGTTAAATTTTCATTTATGAGCAAAAGTATAAAAATGACATTTTGAGATCTAGAATTTTTCTCTCACCTTTGATGCGATAAAAGCCTAGGAATGCGTGCAATGCGTGCCCAACAAGCGGAATCCAACTCGGTGCGAAGTTTCACGGACAAAAACTAGGTTTTTCTTTGAAAAATTGGATTGAAAAGCTTGAGTTTTCTCTTCTCTTTTTCTCCCTCTTTCTCACGGCAATGTGTGTGTTTGTGGAGTGTGTTTTGTGTTTTGTGTTGTGTGAGTGTGTGTAGGTGATAGTATATAATTTAAAGCTTGGTCAATTAAAAAATGCAAAGTCAAAGTTAGTTTAAATAGGTATTTTTGTGTTTTTAATGACTTTAATTGCATTTTAATGCTCACCAAATTAAAAATAATTATGCAACCCCCAAGATATCTCAAGTGGATTATTTTTAGGTAACAAGAAGTTTTACAATCCAACAATTTCACCCGAGTCGGCTTAAAACTCGATTTTCGCAAAAGTCGGTGTAAAACCCTAATAAATTCTTAAGCCGATTTTAAAACCATTTTCATCAAACACAGGTCTATTAAAGTCCGTGGACTAGGTCTAGAAGGGTTAAAAAGACCAGTTTCAAAATTATAGCGGACGTGTTTCGAAAACACTATTCACTGAAAATCGACGATAAAATTTCGGACTCCGTTTTTGATGAAAATTTCATGAATGCACATTTAGCATGTTCTAGGAGTATTGATACTAAAATTACCACATTCTAAGTCATATAGCACATAAACAGGTCAATTCACGCAAAACGAGAATAAACACGCAAAACGAGATAGGATAGAAAAGTGGGGTTCCACACACTCCATCACTCAAATCATATTACACATGAACGCACTCGGGGTTCGGTACCCAACAGACCGAGGACCCTGTCCCAGCCATGAGCTAACTATGCTCTGATACAACTTGTAATTGTTGGGGATATGCCCTAATGCTAAAGTTTGAGATGACCTTATTAGGGTATAATGAGAATATATTTATGTGTTTTATACACTATATGATTTGTAGGATATTCATATTCTCCGCTTCGATATGAATATGTCTCTAGTGTTTATCCGAGAAGAAAAATGTTCTAAAAGGGTTTAGGATATTTCGCACTTTTTCTTCAATATGATAAACATTATGAAACGATTAATAGCCTTTTAGATTATTCAAATGAGACTAGAATAATTGAGTACGGGTTATCATATGTTATTACCTTTGATTAACATAGTGATGTTAATGATAAAGGATGGCGTGCGAAATGCCAGAACAGCCTGGTGATGTGGACTAATAAACATGTGAGTGATCGTCTATACACGGATCATTGAATGTGACAATTAATAGTGGACTACATGATTTCAGGTTAATAGTTTACTATTTAGTTGAGAATTATGCAAATTAATCCTTAGACTTGAGAGATTACAGTTGCTGGTTATATCAGGGGCTAAATACTGTATCTGGACAATGCCCGTCTTCTATAAGGTAAGATACAGCCTTTCGCGTTTTAGTCTTGCGGTATGAACCGACAGGTAATTGTCAAGATAGGATCTGTTAACCTCCAATGTGAGGCGATGTCCTATGATATCTGAGATTGGTTGGTAAACAATGAAGTCCTTGGCCAAGGTGAGTATGAAGTGATGGAAATGAGTTTTTCCATGGTAGTCATCTCTCGTTTTACTGATTCAGATTTATACATAGTATCAGATATGGGCTTAACATTTTCATGGCCCTTTTCTCGATCGGGGCACTTATAACAGAAGGATCAGACTGCACACTAATTCCTGACGGTTAAATGGTTTCATAAAAGACATCATCTTCATTATCGTATACATTCTCAGGGTATATTTGTTGCTAGTGCATCACTAATGAGCATGAGGGTATTTCGGTAAATGATAGAGACATTTCTAAAATAGATGAGGTTTATCGGTCCCTCATCGGTACGCGATTATAAATCTAGAAGGTCACACACTAATAAGTAACATGAATAAGTTCACAGGGAGCTTGTATTATGTGGTTGATGGCTTTAAAGTGTTAAGAGTCATCTTTGTTGGTTTTTGGGCCAAAAGTATAATTTTGAAAAGTTTTGAGGTAAAATTATAATTACCAAAACTTTTAGGGCCAAACTGTAATTATTAAAAAGTTTTTTCAATATATTTATTCTAATGGAGATTAGAATTGGCAAGAAAATAATATATATATATATATATATAAAGGTGTTTATATATGTATATGTGTAATGATGATGTAATTTGTGAAATGCCACGTCATCATCTTAGTTGTCAAAAGGTGAATTGCAAATTAATGACTAGATAATTACATGTGCCATATGCATGTAGAGATTGATGACGAGGATTGTCCATGTCGTCAATCCTAGTCATTTGAATTTGAAATGAATGGATAGGATTCATTTTTGAATAAAGACAAAAGAATCTTGATCATTGCTTTTGTTGATAAAGCCTTTTTGACAAGTGTCAAGAGAGAGAATAAAGTTACATTTATATTGTAATGATTACAATCAAAGGGCTTGCATGACTTTTACTTTAAAAGGAAACAATTTTGATTGGCCAACTATTAAAGTAATATTATATATATGTTTGTTTGAGCACATAATATATATCTAATAAAAGATGACAAGCATTCTCTCTCCATCCACTTGCATTTTTGGCCAAGGGAGAGAGGAGAAAGAAACTTGTCATCTTGCCATCTAATGCTAATCATTAAGATCAAAAGGCTTGCATGGATTTTGATTAAAAGGTGATAATATGATTGGTCACCTATTTTGATAGATTATTATAATAAAAGATGATAGCTTTTTTCTCTCACAAACAAGGCCTCTCACCACTCGACATACACACCAACTAAGAAGACAAGAACTTCATCTTTTTCTTTGTGTGTTTCGGCCATAGCTAGAACAACAAGAATGGAGTTTTGATTTTCTTGGTAACATACTTACATAGTCTCAAAAATTGAAGCTACTACTAGCACATTCCTTCTTCAAGTATTGGTTGATCTTTGGATACTTGGTAGACCAACTAGTGCCTTCAAGTTAGAAGGATTCAAATGCTTGTCTACTATTTTTCATCTTCTCCAAAGTGATCTACTACAAGAGGTATACCTTATACCATCTATTCTATATATATATTGTTGATATATATATATATATATCTTTGATGAGCTTCTTTAGTGAATGGACATTGATGAATGAATGTATATTGATATTAGCTAGAAAATTTTGAGATTTGACCTAGTAAATTTCGGCTCTAGCATGCTATCTATACATATCATTCTCGATCTTGAATCCAACTTTTACATATGTGGTGATATGATATAAGATGTTGGCTAGTACTTTCAAGTGGTATCAAAGCCTCGGTTGGCATGTCCATGTCGCTAACTAGTTAAGCTTGTTTATTTTCTTGTGTATGCCATGTATGTACATATAAATTGGGTGTGTTGGCTTTAGTGTTTTGCATGTTTAGAGTTCATGTTGGATCTAGCTTATGATTGTAGATCTTGAATGTATGAGTTAAACATTGAACATGCATGCTTCTATCAAAAACACTTTGATGGCCGAAAATCACTAGGATGCTTGAGATGTTTTGCCTTCTTGATATATGAGCTTGAATAAAAAGACAATGGTGGATTTGGTCTTTGTATGTTAATATTAGACTTTGGATAAAAGTCTATGTTTAATAGAGTCATATTAAAAAGGGGGTTTTCTCTTGCATGTATAAAGACCAAAATTTTGGAAAAGACAAGTCTTCCATTTATATGGTGTTGGCTGAAAATTCTCCTTGTTATAGGAGATTTATTTTACCTTTTGTTGAATATGAAAAGATGATAGTAGTTGCCATGAGGTCCTCAAAAAGAATATTTCTATTATGTGCATGTCTTAGAATGAAAGTTTAAAAGATAGTTTTAAGCTTATTTCAAGTGTTCATGCATATGAATTTGGTTGAGGACTACTTGATGATTAAAAGTGTTTAATAGTCAAGAATGCAACTTATCTATGTGTCTTGAATACTGCAAAATGTATTGCACATAATTGGTCTATATGTTTGTAATCTTGAAATTAGAAAATTATCTAATAAGTAGTATTGAGATATTTCTAAATTTAAGAAAGTAGAAAGTTGATTATACAAATGATATAATACTTTCAAAGGACTATTGGGCTATAGTTAATGTATGTGGGCCTTAAAAGACATGTTGATTTGGGTTTGGGCCTTGTGTACATCTACTTGTGCTTGATTTTAACCTATTGGGCCACTTTGTGTTAATGGGCCATGAACTTGTGTTTTTCTTTAAGTTTTGGACTTGGATGTGAATATAATTAATTATAAGGAGTTATGAATTAATAGGCCATTATGACTTGCATATATAAAAGGAGTTTTATATTTATGCTAAAAAGGCATTGCTTTAGTTTATTCTTTCATGATTGATGAGTAGATTAAACTTGAATGCTTGAAATTAATATGTTGGTTATTATATTTTAATATGAATAATCATGCATATTTATTATTTTAGAATGGTGAATTTGATCATGGACTTGGGCTTTAGGGTCAAAAATTATTGGGTTGTAATTTGAGATATAAATCTCAATTTGAGTTTTTGCTTTTTGAGAGAATTCTGTAGTGAGGACTTTTATGTAATTCTTCAAGAGAAAGCTCGACAAAGGCCCAATGGACTTTTTCAAGGAATTGGAGGCCCAATGGACTTTTCCAAGGAGTTGGAGGCCCAATGGACTTTTCCAAAGAGGTGGAGGCCTTATAGACTTTTCAAAGTGTTGAAGATCTTTTAAATAGAATAGTTTTATTTCTTTTAGCCCGAAAGTCAAGCCCATGATCCACCATTCATATATCTTTGCATTCATACTATTTAATTTGCTATAATTGAGATTGTTAGCTTATAGTATGTTAAATGCTTATTGTTTTGATGAGATTGTATCAACTCCGTATGTGCAAACAAATATTAGATTTTCAAACGGTAAAAAGGGTTTTATCGTAGTCCTCCGCCATCCTAGGATATTTAATAATACCCAAATAAATACGATCCTTCTTACCCAAAGGTATAGGATATGTTTCAAAGTAAGTTTATTAAAATCGCTAAAATGAAACATAGTGATGTGGTTGTTTGCCAAAATCTAACGGTCAACATAGCCACAAAGGCTTGAGGCTATTGATTCAATTTGAGGGATAACTAAGGGATGGCGGGTCCAATCTAACTAGATCACCAAATCAATTATAACCACAAAGGTTTGAGATCAAGTGATTTAGGGACTAAAGTAGACCATATCCTATTTAGAGAAATAGACATAAAGAGTTGTTGACCATTGGTATTCATGTTCCAATTATAGCCACAAAGGTTTGAGGAATGTGTCTGATCATAGGAACTTGGTCATCCCACTTAAAGTCTTTTCAAAGATTCATGTTTTCTCTCATTAAGGGAGTATGAGATTTAAAACAAATAGTGGGAGTAGCTATTTTATTTTGCAATATTATAGCTTTATATATATTCTTGTTAGCTTGCAATCTTACTATCTGTTATATTTACTTTTTATGCAGTTTATTATGGCTTCATGCATAAATCCTATTTTGTCCATCCTTAATCATGATTATTTAGTTGGACCAAACTTTGAAAAATGGTACAAAAGTTTAAGGGTAGTCCTCCGATTTGAGAGAATAGAGTATATTTTGGATATCCCGACATTTGTTCCTGTTGATGAGACTGTTTCCGAGACCGACAAGGTCACTTACTATAAGTGGGCCCAGGATGACCTGCGTGCTAGGGGATACATTCTTTCATCAATGAGCGATGATCTGCGTCGATTCCATGAGGGGCTGCCTCATTCTGTAGATATCATTCGTTGTTTGGAGGAATCCTTTGGCGAGCGTAGTCAGTCTATGAGATTCCAGTTGACTCGTGATCTTTTTAGTATGAGACTTGAAGAAGGGGGCAACGTGAGCCAGCACTACCTCAAAATGATTTACTTGGTAACTCAATTGGAGGCATTTGGTTTCGTTATGGATCCCCGACTTCAGGTAGACTTGATCTTGTAGTCTCTTCCACCATCCTACTCTCATTTGATCTTGGACTTTCACATGCACAGAATTGAGATCACACTGAATGAGTTGCCAGATATTTTGACTAGCTGGCAGAACCTTGGTTTGGATGCAGGGCCCGATCCCCATGTTGAGTCCTCTCCTTCTATGGCTGAGCCCAGCCAAAATAGGAACAGAAGAAGGAGGAGGAGAAGACATAGGAGAAGCCGGGTTGTGGCATTCTTACCAGGAGATCTCTCATCAAGAGGGGATTAAGTAGTTGACACTGTTGATGCATGATTTCGTTGTTTTGGATCGGCTTGGTATGCGATCCCAATTTTGAAATATGTTTATAAATGTTTTAGATTAGTTTGAATGTTTCTTTAAATAGTAGTGACTATTATCAATCTTTTCTTACTATGGGTAATTTTGGAATTGATCCTTTGTAAGAAATGATTGGTATTTTGTATATCCTTCATTAATAGTAATGAAATGATCGGAATGCGTGTCGAAAGAAATGATGTCTTCAAACTCAAACATTTATATTTTATTGGTTTGCATTTATAGAAATGGGTAAATACCAAATCATACATATATTGTCTTCAACTTTGAAATGGTCAAGAGTTAAATACTAGAATTCTTGTATTTATCTATCTAAATGAGTTTGATAGATTAATTATTCTTTTTGACAAAAGAGTTTGTTCAAAATAAATAATTGAATGAAATGGAGCTTATGAGACTTGTCCAGAATATGTTGGGTTATAAAAGAAGATTAGAGAATGCAACTTTTATCACCATAATCTTTCAAATTGATTTTAAACTTACACCATGTTTTAATTCTATAGCTGTATAGAATTTAAACTCCTTCATGCATAGTTTCTTTAGAGAAAGGTAACTATAATGAAATGGTTAAAATGAAAAGATAGAGATCGTTTTCATTAAATGAAGGTGATATCTAAATTTATAAGAAAAGTTAATGGGAGTTAATGCCCTTAACAAGTCTTGTGAATTTATGATACCTTCGTTCATCAAAGTCCAATTGAATTTTATATATCATGTTATTTTTCTTGGGTAAACCAATCATGTCTTGTAAGTGTCATGTCTATTAAGTACAGTGATATGATTATTTGTTTTCTCATTGCCTATACACCAAGTCACGATCTTAAAGTTTTCTTTAAGATGGAGGAATCTAAGAAATTTTGGTTTCTAGTCTTAATGACAGGGTATCCGTCTTTTCTTGTAGATTTCCTTCTGACTAATAAGGAAAGGTTGCGAATGGTTTTTGCACCTAATATGTTTGCTGTTTGCATTCTCTTTTAAATGCAATATCAAGTACTTGGCACGATATGATGTAATGAGTTACATGATAGGTGTCGAAGAGAAAACATATGGGTTCTAATGATCTTATTGTTATAATGATCTCTATATGAACTTTCGCCCAGAATTTTAAAGTTTATGGTTATAGTGAAGTTCTTAGTGAAGAATTCATTTAAAAGGATAAAAGTGTATTTAGTGGATTTGTGAATTATTGGAAAGAGTTCCGAATAACGATAAATAATAGTTATGTTGTTATTTGAGCCTAGATATTTCTTGACTTTTATGATGTTTGGATAATATATGGTTATGTCTATTAATAGTAGCCGATGCAATATGGTGGCTATCATAGAGGCTTTCTGCACAAGCTTAAAAGAACCCGATCTCATCAAGAGTCCAAACCTGTAAAGAGTCAATTCAAGAGTTTCTTTCTTGATAAGAAAATGAATTAACCGATAAAGATCCTATAGTTGTTTCTATAGATGACCCACTAATCCTATAAAAATCAGTTACAGTTGATCACCATCTTCGGGAAGATGAGTATAGAGATACGAATGTAAAATGCACTAGATCCTATGGTTGATAGCATTAGTGCAAGTGGGGATTGTTGGGGATATGCCCTAATGCTAAAGTTTGAGGTGACCTTAATAGGGTTTAATGAGAATATATTTATGTGTTTTATACACTATATGATTTGTAGGATATTCATATTCTCCGCTTCGATATGAATATGTCCCTAGTGTTTATTTGAGAAGAAAAATGTTCTAAAAGGGTTTAGGATATTTTGCACTTTTTTTTCGATATGATAAACATTATGAAACGATTCATAGCCCTTCAGATTATTCAACTGGGACTAGAATAATTGAGTACGGGTTATCATATGTTATTACCTTTGATTAACATAGTGATGTTAATGATAAAGGATGGCGTGCGAAATGCGAGAACAGCATGGTGATGTGGACTAATAAACATATGAGTGATCATTTGTGCATGGATCATTGAATGTGACAATAAATAGTAGACTACATGATTTCAGGTTAATAGTTCACTATTTAGTTGAAAATTGTGCAAATTAATCCTTAGACTTGAGAGATTACGGCTGCTGGTTATATCAGGGGCTAAAACTGTGTCTGGAAAATGCCCGTCTTCTATAAGGTGGGATACGACCTTTCGCATTTTAGTCTTGTGGTATGAACCGACAGGTAATTGTCAATATAGGATCTGTTAACCTCTGACGTGAGGCGATGTCCTGTGATATCTGAGATCGGTTGGTAAACGAGGAAGTCCTTGGCTAAGGCGAGTATGAAGTGATGGAAAGGATTTTTTCCATGGTAGTTATCTCTCGTTTCACTGATTCAAATTTATACATAGTATCAGATGTGGGTTTAACCATTTCATGGCCCTTTCTCGATCTGGGCACTTATAACAGAAGGATTGGACTGCACGCTAATTCTTGACGGTTAAATGGATTCATAAAAGATGTCATCTTTATTATCGTATACATTCTCATGGTACATTTGTTGCTAGTGCGTCACTCTTGAGCATGAGGGTATTTCGGTCAATGACAGAGACATTTCTGAAAGAGATAAGAAGGTTTATCGGTCCCTCATTGGTACGCGATTATGAATCTAGAAGGTCACACACCAATAAATATCATGAATAAGTTCACCGGGAGCTTGTATTATATGGTTGATGGCTTTAAAGTGTTAAGAGTCATCTTTGTTGGTATTTGGGCCAAAAGTGTAATTTTGGAAAGTTTTGGGGTAAAATTATAATTACCAAAACTTTTAGGGCCAAATTGTAATTATTGAAAAAGTTGTTTCAATATATTTATTCTAATGGAGATTAGAATTGGCAAGAAAATAATATATATATATATATATATATATATATATATATATATATATATAAAGGTGTTTATATATGTATATGTGTAATGATGATGTAATTTGTGAAATACCACGTGATCATCTTAGTTGTCAAAAGGTGAATTGCAAATTAATGACTAGATAATTACATGTGGCATGTGCACGTAGAGATTGATGACTAGGATTGTCCATGTCATCAATCCTAGTCATTTGAATTTGAAATGAATGGATAGGATTCATTTTTGAATAAAGACAAAAGAATCTTGATCATTGCTTTTGTTGATAAAGTCTTTTTGACAAGTGTCAAGAGAGAGAATAAAGTTACCTTTAGATTGTAATGATTACAATCCAAGGGCTTGCATGACTTTTACTTTAAAAGGAAGCAATTTTGATTGGCCAACTATTAAAGTAATATTATATATATGTTTGTTTGAGCACATAATATATATTTAATAAAAGATGACAAGCATTCTCTCTCCATCCACTTGCATTTTCGGCCAAGGGAGGGAGGAGAGAGAAACTTGTCATCTTGCCATCTAATGCTAATCATTAAGATCAAAAGGCTTGCATGGATTTTGATTAAAAGGTGATAATATGATTGGTCACCTATTTTGATAGATTATTATAATAAAAGATGATAGCTTTTTTCTCTCACAAACAAGGCCTCTCACCACTCGACATACACACCAACTAAGAAGACAAGAACTTCATCTTTTTCTTTGTGTGTTTCGGCCATAGCTAGAACAACAAGAATGGAGTTTTGTTTTGCTTGGTAACATACTTACATAGTCTCAAAACTTGAAGCTACTACTAGCACATTCCTTCTTCAAGTATTGGTTGATATTTGGATACTTGGTGGACCAACTAGTGCCTTCAAGTTAGAAAGATTCAAAAGCTTGTTTACTATTTTTCATCTTCTCCAAAGTGATCTACTACAAGAGGTATACCTTATACCATCTATTCTATATATATATTGTTGATATATATATATATATATATATTGTTGATATATATATATATATATATATCTTTGATGAGCTTCTTTAGTGAATGGACATTGATGAATGAATGTATATTGATATTAGCTAGAAAATTTTGAGATTTGGCCTAGTAAATTTCGGCCCTATCATGCTATCTATACATATCATTCTCCATCTTGAATCCAACTTTTACATATATGGTGACATGATATAAGATGTTGGCTAGTACTTTTAGTAATGGCCTAACCCCTCACAGAATCAGGTCCTCATTCCCAATACCTCAAGTCACGAAAAACGAGAAAAAATGAACGAAGTTTCTCCTGTTTCTAGGCCTAATCACATACCTGCACGCAGAAGAAATAGCCACAACCACAATATACAATATTCATTTCATAATTCCCCAAGTCTATAAGGCCATCTGAGCCTTTCTATTATAACAAAAACAAAACATACAAGCATGCATTTCATTAACTATTGAAATTCTTTGTTATAAATCCGATTATCATACCACTCCAATCTTATTTACTTAACTTTCTTATATTTTAAGACATACAACCATCCTTCATTCAAACCACACAAGCAAGCAATTTACTAGGCAATAAAGTAAAACATTAGGGTTATTACACGCCATCTACAATCTATCTAATTATACAAGCCTTTCACTTCATATTACATCCCTTATAACAACCAACATTTACAAGGCACGCAAGCCCCAAAAGAAAACACAACTATCAAAACTTTACATAGAACAATCAACTAAGGCAAGAACATCTAATCAAAGAGACTCTCGAGCTTTTTTTCCTCAGACTCCAAAGGCATCGAACCTGAAATTGTTAGAAAGAGGGAGTGTTGCTCAGTGAAGGAGGGGAAATAAATATTAGGGCGTTTTGAAAACGATTTCGTGCAATGCAACAATCAACAATAAAGTAAACTAATATTACAAATCTAGCATACTTATACAAACAAACAAGCTAAGTAATACATATCAAAGAAAGGTAAATAACCATAATAGGACAAATACGATAACCGACGTAGAGGAAACAATAACAATATATCACACAATACAAATATACGAGCTAATTAGCACAATTTAAGGTCACAAGCAATGGTAACTCTCCAAGGACATAGGGCCCAAGCGAGAGTTACTAAATAAAAGGATACGATGGTGATCATGAGCACAAACCACGAACCACAATCCATGAACTCAAATAAACAATAACGATATCGATATCGATAAGCCAGCATAACTCTATACACTAAACGGGGGCTCCTGATAGACACTGTGTTAATCCTATGACCCAGCTTTCCCAGGGCAACATCCCTAGCGAGAGAAGGAATAGCTACGGAGGATGGACAACCACTGGCAAGCCCAATGCCGCCCAGTGGGTGGCCACCACATCCGTGCGAATGGTTGTGCAACCACGATATCGATAATGATAACAATAACGATAGGTGTGAGTTTCCACTCGATGATATTTATAATTTTCAAGGAAAACCGATTCGATAGCTATACGAGATGACATATACGAGACAATTTTACAAGTAATATAATAATATAAACAAGGGACAAGTATATATATATTTACTCAATTTATAATAAAGTACACATAAATATAAACAATTATATTAAACTGTATAATTTATGAGCAATAAGGAAACTAAGATGCACAAAATTATGAAAACTCCCTCACCTCTAGAAAGACAAACCCGTAGGAGTCTAGCCAAGAACCCCTCCAACTCAACTCCAAAGCATCAATTCCTTTCAATTACCACTCAAGACCTCAACCTAAACACAACAACTTCATTTATCTTAAAGACAACTCAACCACTTTAGAACAAGTTAACCTGCGGCCATAATCACATTTTATATACTTCAATTTAACACATAATTCATGTAATCAATCAAGTAGTCAAGTGTTCAAGTCATAATCATAACCTCACACATACAATACAATTAACAAGCAATATAAGCATGTTCACTCAATCTTTAACAAGTAAACATGTAGTTCAATTCACAAACTTCTTCAAATAGATGAACATGTTATACAAGTTTAGTTAAACATTTATCCAATCAATTAAAAGTCAATTAACAACAATTATTACCATGGTTCATAACTAGTCCCTTTAGTTCAATACAAGCATGTACTACACGAAAGCCTTGAGCTCTACAATCCAACAATTCTAAACTTCCAAGGACACTTTATGACACACTTAAAAGCTATAAAAACTCATCTCAAATTACATTTAACACAAACCCCCGAAGTCTCTTTAGTCCATTTGAACTACAGCTGCATTAACCAAACACCCAATCAGTGCCATAAACACACCGCAATTGTAACGCTCCGATCCCTCACGAGATCGAAGGCCTTAATAGCCATGCTAATCACAACCCAATTCCAAACCCCAGGCACGAAATTTAGGGAAAAACAGACAGAGTTTCCCCTATATGTAGGTCTATCTAGAAACCTGTCAACAGTCACATACAAGACCTGAATCAAAATAAACCATTCATAACCTAGCTTTCAAGAAAAGCCAACCAGCTCCTCAATGTCATCCGAGCCTTGGAACCCAACATCATATCACACAAGCATGCAAAATCAAATCCATTGAAGTTCTATCTTTTTAATCCACTTATCATATCACTCTATATTATCAATCAAGCTTTCTTATAATTTGTGTCCAACCCACTAACTAGTTTTCATCGTCCACACAAGCATGCACTACTAAGTAATAAAGTAAAGCAAGTAGAAGATATTACAAGCCCACTAGTACCTAATCATCAAACAAACTAAAACTTTAATATTACATTCCTTGATATAACATAAATACATACATGGGCACAAAGTCTCAATTACAATACAAGCATATCATGATCACATTCTTCCATGTTTTATACACCGATAGAGCAAGTAGGTCATACAAGAGGCAATCCAGTCTTCAGCTTTTCCTGAAATATGTTGAAAAGAGGAATGAGTAACCAGGTTACTCAGTGGGGGAGGTAATGCAACATACCAGGCGTGCATTATGATATGCAGATACAAGAAATCATATATATAACATAATAACAAGATTAAATAGCAAGTAGTTAACCACATTAAAAAGGATACGGTTCCACTTCAAGTATTCAATCACGAGCCATGAGCCATGAACTTCACGCAAGTGCCGGCAAACCCCAAACACCACAATTGGGATACTCCGGATGTATCCCGATCCTACAACCCTTTCTCCTGAGGTAGGTCCATGCCCAGCAGGTGAACCACGCCTCTGGGGTAGTGGAGTATGCCTCAGCGAGAAAGGGAATAGGCACCATGGTAGTCGAGGGAGCACGGCAAGCCCGACGCCGCCCGTGTTTCTCGACGCTACCATGTCCGAAAAGGTTGCGCAACCCCGAGTAACGAATCACGAATCTCATTTTCAAATCAAGTAGGGAGGTAGCAAGGTAGGCTAGCCTCACCCTATACATATCATATAACACATTTGATAATCAAAGAGAACAATTATAGCAATATAAACAATTACCCTTGTAACTAATTCAAGTAGTTCGCAAGATAGCATGAAAATAGTACATATAAACTCTATCCATTTAGATTAAATCATATAATAAAATAAACTAATATGTACAAAAGGAATGAAGACTCCCTCACCTTGGATTAAGCCAAGCATGCAAGAAACTAACTTACATTCACTCCAACCTCCTTGAATCAACTCAAATGTGCAACCCCTAGTTATTCATATAAGTATAATACTTAGACATCAAAACTAGTATAATACTATGCAAGTAAATTAACATAACACCTTAACAATTGATTATACCAACTTCAACTTGACTATTATGCAAATTCAACACACAACAATAAAAGTTCCATAATCACTTATATATTTCATATTATCATATAACCCAAGTAGTCATACAAGTAACCAAACATTAGTGGGTGAATCAGTGGCACATATAAAATGACTAAAGTTAGCAACTAGTAGCAAAAGTTTAGCTATAACTATTGGCAACTAATTCTCTTCAATGACCAAGCTAGCTTTGCAAATAAACTATAAGCTCACTAAAGCTCAATTATTCATACACTTAATCAACTATTGATAATCTAAACATTAGCACATAGAAATGAGTATAACTAACAGCTCATAATAAGTTGACTACAACTATTTGATAATTAAATTTCCTTTGCATTATTTCACATTAAAGTCGAGACATACTTTCTTTAATTCAATGTTAAGTAACATGCCAAGATATTTCTTATGGTTTCCTAGTTTACTACTCTCCATAAGTATGCTAGTCTCAAGCATTAAGTTAGGTTGTCTATTCAGGCTACGATTTAGTTATACTAACCAACATGTGTCACATTCTCTAGCCTTCCTTAAACTTCCTAGTTAACATTTCTACAATTCAACTTCATTATTAATTCATTTCCAAACAAGAACTTACCAAATGCCTTACTAACACGCCTATCTTTATTCACTACCTAATAACTTTAGCTTAGTCATGGTTCAAACTAATTCTAAACTCTCATTACACAAAGACATATAGTAGTACATTTTAGTCTAGTCTAGTCCCATATTATCTAGACTAACTTGCAACCAATACACATGAGGACAAGGGAAAGGAAAAAAAAACGCTGGCAGGAACTGTCCAGCTCACGCCTATTCACATGCTTCTCGGAAATCATCCAAAAAAGAGTACTTAGAGCTAGAATTTGGCCAAACCTTAGAAATACACTTTCGTTCAACTATGAGTCTACTACAACATATCCAAAATTCAGATAATTTAGTCAATATTTGCTAGGTCAAATTGGTCCTACAACTCAGCCATGCAAATCTGTCCAATTTTTTTTCCAGATTTTTCGTAACTCATGTTTCTGCAATTACTTCACTATAAAACTAATTTTAAAGCTCTACTATGTAGGAATCATCATATATACTCATATATAACATTTAAGACAAGGAAATCTAACATATAACATGTTATGTACACTTCATTAAACACCAACTAAATTCTTATCCATCAATTCTTTTCATAAAAGCAAGACAAGGTAGAAATTTAAGTAGTACCAATAACTATTTCAAGAATCCAAGAAGGATAACTTCAACCTTTACTTAGGCATCACTTTAGCATGTACATGAGTCTAATTACTCTTGATTATCTAAATGGCAAGTCACTATACATAATTCAACACATTAAACATTCACTCAACGTTCAACTTATTTAAACATTCAATACACATAGTTCACGTTAGTCACATATTAAACATTTAACATTCAATGCAACTAATATTTATTTAACCCTCACGCCACTTAAGCACTTTCTCCAAACTTGTAATTGTTACCCTCAAGCCTTCAACTACCTATAATCTACCATTATTCAGCTCAAATTAGCCTTTAGTGCAACATCAATCACTTAGCTATATAAACTGAAATTTCTAGCTGCATTTGCTTAATTTTACAGGTTCAATTAGCAGCCTTAGTGACCTCTAAAACTTCTGAAATTTCACAGACATGTAGTTCGTCAAGTGTAGATGGGTTTAGCCTCAAATGGTTCCCAATTCGGAGTTAAACTCATCAAGTTATGCCCTTTAGAAAATCAGTGCGCAAAACTGCCCCTGCATCAACGGGTGAATCTGAACCTACTGTTTTGGCTCTATAAATGCACCTAAACGACAGAATTTGACATTCCACATAAAAGAGAAGTTGTTCCTTAAGATCTTGGTCATATCGTGTAAAAAAATCAGCTCATTCCGACATCGTTTGCTACCTCAAATCTTCTCTGAACCTCAGTTTCTCAAATCTATCCGAAAATCACATTTTGTACTCTTTGTTCCATTTTGATATTTTCATGCACTAAGCTAACTACAAGAAATATACTAGCATACAAAGCACTTTCATTCCTCACTTAGAACTTATAGCAAACACATGATCTTCATCTAGTTGAGCAAGCTAGCTATGCAATATCTACAACATGATCAACTAGCAAAGCTTGATATTCACATACAAAATCATTTCTAGAACTTGTTTCATGCCATATATCATTTCTATTTGCATTCCTACATCCATGAATCATTCAACTACAACTAGCCAACATTTTATAAATAAGAATTAACACTAAAAATGCATGGGAGATTGAAATCCCTCACCTATTCTTGGCTAGAACAAGCTCAAAATCACCTTTGCTTCCTTCTTTTCTCCTTCTTCTTCTTCTTCTTTCTTGTGTGTTTTTAAACGTGTTTAGTGTGTGTGTGTGTGTGTCTGATTTTTGTGTGTGTTTTTGTGTGTTTGTGTGTTGTAGTATATAAATAGGTATAAATAATAAAAGAAAGAAAAATCCAATTGACCAACATGCCCTTCAACTAAATGTTATTAACTAGTTTGCCATTCTAGTTTAATTGTAACTAATTTAGTTGCTCCAATTCCTAATTGTCTACGTTAATTATTTTCTACGGTTCCTACGATTTTCCAAGGTGTTTGTGAAGTCCCAAAATTGCATGTAAAATGAGAATTATGCACATTAACCAATTAAACATGCCTACTTATATAAGAATGCATTTGTATTGATGCAATATATGTTAATAGATTAATTTCTTGTTAAACTAGATGTATGCACATAGTTTGATATAAATGCACGTTAAACGAAATAGATGGATGTAACCCAAAATATGATATTTTATGCCAATGAATATACGTAAATAATTAAAGTAGACATATAAGTATATGCACATCAATTAAATAATTATATGCACGGGTCGGGGTGTCACAGCAATCACTTCCTAGCATATCTAAGACTATCCAACACACAACCCATTGGTTCATTGGTTCAATTCAATGCACAAATGAGATACAAGGTACCCAATCCATAAACCAACTATATTACACTTCTAATTATACTTTATGACCCACTTTAATACCATGAAACTCTATTTATTAATGTTTAGCACAAATGCCTCAGAAGTCCTGAGGGTTATTTGATCTACAACTACCCAAATCAACCCCTAAATGAGTGCCATAAAAGCATTTTAAGCACTTCCATACCTAATAAACACTAACTTTAATGTTCAATTATACATGGGTAACAATTTTACGCGAAGCCCCTTTCAATTTCAAGCCAATTATGCAATTCTATTCAAGTTATGATCAATCTCAATACATACAATCACTAATCTCGGCTCACTAACATCAATAGAATCTTTAGATAATATTAAATCAAGCTCATAACACAAATTGAATCAAAATCCTAAGAAAATACTATTCATCATCTTCTCCAACAAGCCCTAGCTAATTCTAACCAATGGAAATGCAATATAATCACTTAATAATGCTCTACATACTCCATAGACAATAATATAAGCAAGAGAAAACTTAAAACTAAGCATATTTCACAAATCTATAAAAATGCCACTTAGGGTTTAAGCATAAAAATAAACATATATGGATAAAACCCTCACCTAAGCTTGAAGAAGAATGGTTGTGGATGGTCTACGAATGCTCAAAGTTAACTTCCAACAAAGCTTGAAGATCAAAATGCAAGAAAATTGCTTTCTTTTCCCTCATTGGATCTTACAGCCAAAGGTCTAGTGTTTTGTTTTTAAGGCACTATTTGGTGAAGAATAGGATTATAAGGGTGGTCAAAGGGTCAAAGGGTCAATAGGTAGGGTATTTGGGTCAAGTAGATGTTAGATGGGTCAAAACAAATGTAATATAGTTCAAATAGTTGGCTTAGAATTAAAACAAACATTAAAAGCTAAAACTAATGCTGAAAATACTATTCATGCGATACATTTACATTTTTATAACTCAAGTTTCCGATATGCTATGCACGAAATTTTAATTTTCTTATGCCTCCTAAATGTCAAGTAACATGGGAAAAATGCAAAATCAAGAAAATAAAACAGTCGAAAATCCTTATGAATAGTGACTATTCTTTAAATAAGCATTTTAAAAAAAATAAATGCACACAAATATATACAAATGAAGGACATATGTATGCACTCGGGCTCGGGTGTCACATTTATTTTTTCTATTTCTTTCAAATGTGCATTAACGTATAATTAATTCAAATAAAAATATTTTAACCTATCATTTTGTCATTTATATTATACGAGATTGTTTCTTATACTTAATAGATTAATTTTCATCTTTTTAAAATGAGCCCTAAGCTCGGGGTAAAAATTAAAGTATTTTATTTTGTAAATTTTGTATTTTCCCTTATTATGTATATGTTTTTGGGTATACATTCATAAATTTTGTGTGCATAGCATATTGGGAGCACGAGTTATTAAATAGTTAGTGTCCCATGTGAATAGTAACATGTAGGCTTTTAGTTTGGGCTTTTATTTGAACAACTAGCATTTGGATATTAAACAATACATACATATACACTTCTAGTTCAACCCAAGCCCAACCCATGACCCAAGCCCACAATACATACATATACACTTATTTACATACATATATTTCATATTAAACAAACAAAAAAAAAACAAGAGAAAAGGAAAAGATGGCCGACGGCCAAGGTAGAGAAGAAAAGAAAAGAAAAAATGATTTAGGGCTTGGCTTGTAGCTTGATCCAAGGGGATTTTGAGGGGTTTCAAGCTTCTATCTTGCTTTACCTAGCTTCTATAAGTTGTTTTGGTGAGGGATTTTGCATTAAATTGCATTTTAAATCTTTGTTGAGTTTTATGTAAATTATTGTTTTGTGGTTATATGATGTTAAAATACTTAGATATTGTGTATATTGGTGTGTGCTAGGTGTAGTGTGAAATTCCAAATTTCATCTTTGTGTAAAATTGCGTGTTGTGACCTGTATATGTGTTATTTGATTTAGAATGCGCTAATTTTGTAGTTTCTACTCCTATTACATGCTATGTGAGCATGCATGAAAGTTTCATAAAAATCGGCATTGAAAATTTTATCGTCGAGTTTTATGAATAGTATTTTTGAAACACGTCCGCTAAAATTTTGAAACTGGTCTTTCAGGCATTTGAAAACCTAGTCCTCGGATATTAGTAGACCCGTGTCTGGTTAAAATGGATTAGGAATTTAAAAGGATTTTACACTTTTTGCAAAAGATTGACTTTTATAGCTATATGAATGTATATGTATGTATGTATCAATTGTTGTCAACTAAAAATCAACTACTTAAAATAGTCTAAGTGATAGATA
Source organism: Ehretia macrophylla (assembly GCA_037974665.1). Classification (NCBI taxonomy): domain Eukaryota; kingdom Viridiplantae; phylum Streptophyta; class Magnoliopsida; order Boraginales; family Ehretiaceae; genus Ehretia; species Ehretia macrophylla. Next base: position 74,509,918 of record CM075779.1, read on the forward strand.
TAAATATATATATATGCATATATACTAAAACAACTAAAAATGGCTAAGTGTTTCAACTTTGACCTTAGTTTATTATATTGACTATGCATATAAATATATCATATACCTATTATGCATACACAATACACTTAGGCAAAACTCAAAACACCAAACACATACACACACATGGCCGAAACTCCTTAGGGAGAAAAGAAGCCATTTTTAACTATTTTTCAAAGCAATTTTTCTTTAGAAAACTCATTTGAAGTCCAAATCTCTTCATCCAAAGCTAGATTTCACTTGTTGGGTATCCATTCTACATCTTTCTAACATCATTTGGCATCAAAGGTGACAGAAGAATTATAGATCTAGAAATGCTATTTATTGTCAAATTTCTATAGTTGCATTTTTATCCGATGTTTTGTTAAATTTTCTTTAGATTATTGCTTAGTAGTTGCCAAGGATCATTTATATGCGTTTATAGCTGTTTTGAACGGTAGTAGCATGTATTTTTAATTTTTGGGTATTAAAATTGATTTATTGGTTCAAAGTTGAATAATTGTTGTTGTAGTGGTTGGAATTGAATGGTTGTTGCTTCTATGAGTTGGTTAATTATTGTGTAGTAATGTTGTAATGCTGAATTTTTGATTTGGAAGTCGTAGCAAAAGTCTGAAAAATTCAGCCTAGGTGCATTGCCAAAAATAGGGTTGTTGGACTTGTTTTAGATGGCTTTTGGTTGCTTTAAGAGGGGGCTAATGTACTTGCATTGATGGTTGAGTGATAGGAAGTGGTTTGGAGGTTATTGGATTTCTAGATTGTAAGTCATGAATCTTAGAATTTATGTAGTCTTTCTTTGAAATGTTAAAATGTTGTTTTTAGTTGGTTGGTGGTGTTTGAGTAGTTGTTTCGTGAATTGTTGTTGTGTAGGTTTAGGGTTTGGAAGTATATTTAAATGTATGTTAAGTTGAGTGGCCTACTTTGTCATCTAACTTAGTTGTTGTGGTTGTTTAGTTTATGATATGATGATTGAAATGTTGTCAACTGATTGATGATTGATAATCCTCTGGAGGACAACCTACTTTGTTGTCTTTGCAGAATATGAATGTTTATTATTGTTGTCATGAGTCTTGATAGTGTGTGCCACCTCTTGGGTAGTATCGGGCTACCGGGTTGATAACGGCATGACTATCATAGACTACCCCCAGCTCGAATGGGCGGAGATGCCATGGAAGGAGGGGCTAGATGAGGTACTTCGGTTATGTATTATGGGAGTTATAAGAAGATGGTTGAGATCGTGATGGCGTATGGAGCTATACCAAGTAGTGTATCCTTTCTCAATTGGATGGTTATTTATGTGGCTTGAAATGAAATATTGATGTTAATGATGTTTACTGTGTGTTATTGCTCATAGGATGATTTCCCAAGTGGTAAAGTAAAGGTTTTCAAAACATCTTTTGAATCCTCACTGAGCTTTGTTATATATAAGCTCACACTCATTCGTTTATTGTCATCAGGTATAACTGAGCCAGACTTTGGGTACGTCCCTCAGGAAGCTGAGTATGTGCCTTTTGTGGAGGAATCTTATGTGCCGGAGTCTTATCCATGAGTTATGTTGAAGTACTTCATGTTCTTGTCTTAGCTTTTATAGTATGTTGTATTGTATAACTTACTCAAATATAAAGGTTTATATAGTACTAGTTAGTAGCCTTCCTTTTGAATATGATTAGGTTGCTAGACTAGTTTATAATCTATTTTGCAAATGTATAGTATAACTCGTGGTATGTTGTTAAAGCGGAGGCTTATGACTTATGTTGGAATGTCGTATGGATGTTAAATGAATGGCTTTGTATTTGTTGAATGGTTGTCGGAGTTGTTGCTGAACTTGGAGTTGGTTGTGTTATGTTTTATAAAGGATTGGATAGAGTCCTAATGTTCATGTTACAGACGTTATATAGCCGAAATTCCGTTGCGTCCTGACTGATCATAAGTGGGGTCGAGTTGGGGCATGACATGTAGAGTCATATATTGTGGTGTTAAATGTTTTTGCAAGTTGAATCTCATAAAGGGCTTGTTGAGGAAGAAGGTGAATAGTGATTTTTAGTCATATTTGGTGTTTAATGGTTATATACTTGATTCCTTGCTATAAATGAGTATAATAAGTGTTCTTGAAGCTAGTTAGATGCTTAAAATGGTTAGAATTTGGTTAGATCATGGTATTAATGGTTTGGACATAAAGAGGTAATTATAGGTTATGAGTTAAATGCTTGGTTTAATACTTAATCCTTGTAACGACCCCAACCTGACCCTTCTCAAGATTAGGCCAAAGTCTATGTATACTGTCATTGCGATCTCATGTACATAACTTTCAATAACATTAAAAGAAGTAAAGTATAAAGATTTTTAATAATACCTAGCTATTAAACAATAATTTCGGTACAAAAGGTGTTACATCATCCGAGACCTGAGAACTACCCGACCATTTACAAATTAGGGTTTCAGCACAGCTATCCTTCTACCCGAGATTAATACAAACAAACTAACTTTTACAACTTGGATCGCAATTTGACAGGCAAGGAACTTCGAGCATGTAAACATTCAACTTCAGCATATAAAGTCAACTTTCATTTCAAGCTAAGCTGCCAAGAGTTAGCTCAGACAAGGCATATGCCAGGGACCAAAAACATATAGCTAAGGTTGAGCTGAATATGGCAAAGTCAAACTACCCTTAGCAAAAAAAAGCGAAGTACATGTTGAAGCTCGCATCTTGGCAAACATTCGAGCATCGCAAGAGCAAGAAAAGGTTGTTGGATATATTTCCTAATGCTAAATATTTAGATGACATATTTGGGGGATATTTTGGCATTAACTTGTACATAATGACATTTACGTTTATATGTTTGTTTACATATTGACTTGTTTGTGACATTCATATTCTTCGTCATTCCTATTATATGAATGTGTCCTTAATATTTTTTAGAGAAGAAATATATTCTAAAAGGGGTTTAGAATACGTTGGCATATTTCTTCAATATGATAAATATTCAAACCGATTCATAGCCCTCAGACTATTTGACCAGGACTAGAATAATCAAGTACATGCTTTCATATGTTGTTACATTTGATTAGCATAGAGATATTAATGATAAAGGGTGGCAAGCCTTGTGCCATAACAGCATAGGGATGCGATTAACTTACATATGAGTGATTGTTAGTGGAACGGATCACTGAATGTGACCAAAATAATAAACTACATGACTATGAATTAATAGTCTCTTATTCATTGCAAATTGTGCAAATTAATCCTTTGACTTGAGAAATTACAGTTGTCAGATATATAAGGGGCTAAATCTAGCGTTTGGACAAAACCCGCCTTCTTCAAGGTGGATTACGGCCTCTTGCAGTTTAGTCTTGTGATATATAGACCGACAGGTAATTGTCAAGATAGGATCTGTTAACCTCCGACGTGAAGCGATATCCTGTGCGATCTTATTTCAGTTGTCGAATGAGGAAATCCTCGGCTGGGGTATGAATGATAGAATGATGGAAAGGGGTTTTTCCATAGGTATCATCTCTCATTCCATCGAATAGATCCATGCATAGAATCGAGCAAGTGAATTTAATCGTTTTATGGTCCTCATTCGATTGGGACATATTTAATGGAAGGATCGGACTGCATGCTAATTCGTGACTATAAATAGATTAATAAGAGTTGAACTTCATTACTGTATAAACTATCATGATACATATGTTGCTAGTACGTCACTCTTGAATGTGAGGGTATTTTGGAGAATGACGGAGACATTGCCGGAATAAATTAAAAGTGTTTAATAGTCCATCATCGATATACGGTTATGAATCTAGAAAGTCACACACAAAAGAGCATCAAGAATAAGGCAATTAACGAGCTTGATATGAAGTTAGAGAGACGTTAAAGAGTTAACATTATTTACTTTGGACATTAATCGTTAAGCGGGCCAAAGTGCAATTACAAAAAGTGTTGGGCCAAAGTATAAATATGAAAAAGGGTGTTTCATTAATTTAATTATTCTAATGGGGATTTGAATTAATTAAATGTTAATCTTACATGAATGCCAAGTGGCATTGTATTGGAGAATAAAAATGATGCTACTTGTCAAGACAATATCTAAAATAGATATGATCATCTTGCATGAATGCCAAGTGGCATTGTATTGGAGAATACAAATGATGCCATTTGTAAAGAAAATATCTAAAGTAGATAAGATTGTCTTGCATGCCTTACAAGTGGCATTCCATTGGATGGAACAATAATATCACTTGTCAAAGATTATATCTAAATAGATATGATTGTCTTGCATGTTTTACAAGTGGCATTCCATTGGATAACAGAATAATGCCACTTGTCAAAATCTATCATCAAAAGTAGACATTAGATCTTGTATGATCTTGCAAGATAACAAAAAAAATATTACTTTTTTTCTCTCTTTCTCTCCCAAGATACACAGCCAATACACTAAAGCAAAAGAATAAAATTATCTCTCAATTCTCTCTTGGATCTCACAGCTAAGTAAAGAAAAAAAAAGAACTATCTTTTCTTTCTTGGTGCTCTCAACCAAAGTAAGAAAAAGATATAAGTGTTTTTCTTTTTGCTTTCTAACTATATACAAGCTCTAATCTACTACTAAGAAGCTAGCACATTTACTTAGTTGGTAGATATAACTTTTGGGTACTCGTATGTTTTGATCTAGAGACTTTGCACGTGTGAAGGAGGCTTGTCCACACCGCAACATCTCCGTCATGATTCCACATTTTCTCGGCTATCTATAAGAGGTATACCTATTTCTTATACTCTTGTACATTATATATTGTTGATATATATTGTTCATCATGCTGGTTGCATGGACTTTACTATGGTTATATGTGATTACAAAGTGTTATGATGCTAGAAATTTTAAAATTTCAGTTTAAGGGGGAGAGGGTATGACTCTCAAGCCCGGAGTGAAATTTTTACTATTCTCTTTTTCAAAATTTATATTTTTCCCTCATTGCTTATCATATTTAAAGTATTCATTCATTGAAATTACGTGCATAGCATATTGAGAACGAGAGATATAAAAAGATTAGTCACTCGCAGGAATAGTAGAGCCTATAAATGTTTTTGGGCCAATTGAAATCTAGCATTGTTTTAGGCCAATTTACCAACTAAATTAATTATGTCTTAGCCCAAATTAGAAGCCAAAAACCATAGCCCAAGCCCAACAAACACTTTGTCATCTTTTATTAACCAAATATAAGACAAAAAATGACCCAAAAAAAATTAAAAAAAGGGCATAGAACCCAACGGCCAAGGAAGAAAGAAAAAGGTGGAAAAAAAGTTAGGGCTTTGCATTCTTGTGCTAATTCAAGCTTGTGTGAGGAGATCTAAGGCCATTCTAAGCAATTTCCAACCATTTTCATCTTCTTTTTGGTGAGGGATCATTTTATTTGTGCATTTAAAGTTAGTTGCTTTGCTAGAATATTAATTGTTATGGTATAAATGTTGGATATAATGCTTATTCTTGCAAGAAATGATGTTTATCTAGCTAATAGAGTAATCTTTTAGTGTTATTGCACTTGTTTAGCTAAAGGTTATAAATGGTTGTATAAAGAAAATGATGAATAGTACTTTTCTTAAAAGATTGATGATTTGAAGGTTAAATGCTTGTTTAAATGTTTAATCAAAGTGCCATAAGTGTTCTTATAGCTAGATTGATGCCTAAAATCGCTAGAATATGGTTAGAACTTAATGTGTGAGTGTGTGCATAAAGGGGCCGAGAGTGTGTGTGTGTGTGTGTGTGTGTGTAATTGCCATGTGTGTGTGTGTGTGAGGCTGTGGGCTTCTTCTCATTTTCCTTGTCCCTGAGCATGCTATGGAGTGTTAACTCTTAGTGTTGAATGATAATGCAATAATTGCTAGAAGTGTAACATGTTCTAACTTGAATTGTTTAGAGTTTTAGTTAAGTCCAATGGTGTTTATGAAGTTAGTATTGAATTGAAGTTGAATTATTCAACGCTAAAGAGTTGAATGTTGCTTATATGTGGTTAATCGGAAAGGTGGACAATGATTGTAGTGCATGAATTCATAGCTATAAATAGAATGTATATATGTTCTATTGTTTAAATTGTTTTCTATTGCCTACTTGCGAGGACAACCTCTTTTGTTGTCCTCAAGTGTGTGTTATCGAAGTGTATGAATATTAAGTGTTAAATGTTATATCGCGTTATCGTATTATCATATCGATGGTTGTGCAACCTTATCATTCAAGATGGATGTGATAAGCCTTTCTAGGCAGTATCGCGCTTGTCAGGGTTGGTTACTCTAGCTCCGCACCCTATTCCCTCACCCGCTTGGTCTGAAGATTGCTAGGGGGTGTTGGGTCGTAGGTATTGGGTACATTTGGAGTACCCATTGGTGTAAAGGGATGTTGGTATATCATTATCGGATCATGTTTGTGATTGAAATCGTGATAATGATCGATAGTGAAATGGAGTGATAAGGGCTATCGTATCGTATCCTTTTTAATGTGTTATATAGTTATTGTGTTAATTGATTGGTTTATATTGTTATCGATTACATGGCTTCTAATTGCATTGCACGAAAATGTTTTCGAAAGATCCCCGGTTTAACTCTCCCTTCCCTCACTGAGCATAGTGTTTTGTTCACCCTTTTTATCTAACAACGTTTCAAGAGAGGCAAAGATAGCGCCTCAGTTGGTTGTTGAGGAGAAGGAGGTACAAGTAGAAGTATTTCCCTGATTGTGATTGCCTTGAGGTTGGAGTGTTTGTATGGCTTATGTGATCGGCTCGTATATTGATTGTAATGAATGTTAATGTTAAATGTTTATAGCTATTTTGAGGTTCAATGACCTTGTAAGTATTTATTATGTAAGGGTTGTAAAGTATAAGTTAAAGTTAAAGTCTTTAGTAGTGGCATGTAATAGTTTAAGTAGTTCTAATTGCTTAGTTTCATGAATGGTTAACTAGTTATGCATGAATGGATTTAAGGCTAAGTATAAAGACTAGAACTACAATATGAACTTGAAAAGTAATGATTATGAATGAGGTATTGTTGCATATTGTGGTATATGGTTGTTTTGTGGTGATTTCTTCTAAGTACAGGCAATTGGTTAGTCCACGGTACAGAGGAGACTCTGTCCGTTTGTTGGGTTCGACTTGACCTATAGCGTGGGGTTAGGTTGGGGCGTGACAACTTCTAGTTACCACATTCTATTAATTTTTTACTTCTCCAAGTTACTATATTTCTTCCTACAAAGGTGCAGTAACCAGATGTAGACCTCCTATCATCTATATTTCCAGCCCAATTAGCATCAGTGAATGCTTCAACACATACACTATCACTTTTCTTAAACAATAATCCATTTCTTGGAGTTTGTTTAAGATACCTAAGAATCTTATAAACTCCATTTAAGTACTCCTCATGAGAAGAGTGCATTAATTAACTTACATCACTGGCTACAAAAGCAATATCTAGTCGAGTATAGGATAAGTAAATCAATTTCCCAACTAATTGTTGATATTGTCCTTTATTAACCTTAGCACTAGCATTTGCACTCAACTTGTAATTTGCATCCACGAGTGTTTCAACTGACTCGCACCCTAACATGTCAATTTCATTTAGAAGGTCTAAGATATACTTCTTTTGAGACACCAAGATTCCTTCCTTGGTTTTAGCAACCTCCATACCTAAGAAATACCCCAAAGATCCAAGATCTTTGATTTCAAATTCTTTGGCTAGGTCTTCAGGTTTTCCTATTCAACAGCATCATCACCTGTTAAAAAAATATTATCCACATATATAATAAGTATAGCAATCTTCCTGCCATTAGTGTGTTTAAAAAACATAGTGTGATCTACTTGGCTCTGAAGATACCCAAAGTTCTTTATAGCTTTAGTGAACCGTTTAAACCACGCTCTAGGAGATTGTTTAAGACAATAGAGTGATCTTTTAAGTTTACAAACTTTTTCAGACCAAATAAACCTCCAAATCCTCGAGGTAGATATGTATACACTTCATCTTCTAATTCACCATTGAGGAAAGCATTCTTCACATCAAGTTGTTGTAATGGCCAATCCATAATAGCTACAAAAGACAACAGGATTCTGACACTATTCATTTAGCAACAGGAGCAAAGGTCTGATGATAATCTATGCTATACGTCTGAGTATATCCCTTTGCTACCAGTCTTGCTTTGTATTTTTCTATTGACTCATCAACCTTGTATTTCATTGTAAACACCCATTTGCAACCAACTAGATTTTTTCCTTTGTGAAGACATACCAGATCCCAAGTTTGATTTTTCTCTAACACCTTCATCTTCTCAAGAACAGCCTATTTCCACTTGGGAACAACAATAGCCTCCTTTATGGACTTAGGAATTTTTTCTTTTGACAAGTTAGAAACAAAAGCTCTAAAACCAGAGGACAATTTATTATAGGACACAAATTGGGATATATGATGGTTCGTATATGACCTTGTGCCTTTCTTTGAGCTATGAGAACATCAAGGTCTTGAAAATCACAAGATTTGCTCAAAACCAAATCTTGACAGTCTATTTGTGGTTGTTTCATACCTTATCAGTTATCCCTCATCGTATAGACATGTAGATCCTTGTTATTCTCATGTAGTAGTTCTCCATCTACATTAGATTTTTCAATTTATGTCATAATAGTCTCATGGTCAGGAAGAGAATTTGTGATTAAGGAAGTGGAGTAATTATTTTGGGACATGAGGGAACAGAACAAACAAGCAAGGGGATAATTATCTTCCAAAACTTTTCTTCGTCCATATAATTCTCCCACTGAAGAGAAGTTTGTGGGAAAAAGATTAGTTTTCAAAAAAAATAACACCCATACTCACATAGACCTCATTGGTGATAGGATCAAAATACTTGTATCCTTTTTTAGTCAATGAGTATCCTAAAAAGACATACTTGAGAGCTTTCAGGTCAAGTTTGCTATGGGTATGACTGTGAATATGAACGAAAACAACATAAACAAATACCTAGGAGATATATTACTGAAACATCGTGCATGAGGGTAAGTCTCTAACAAAATGTTGAGAGGTGTTCTCCCCTTGCCCTTTTCTGATAGGAGCTACCTTTAAAAGAAGTTTATTCTTCCTTTCAGCAATAGCATGTTGTTGATATATGTCGACACAAGATATTTGGAGAATATTGCCCTTTTCCTAAAGAAATTGCCCCAGAATGGAACTGGAGTACTCTTTCCCATTATCAGTTCTTAAGATTCGAATTTTGGTATGGAATTGGGTTTCGATCATAGAGTAGAAGTTGTGAAACACCTTGGCAACCTCAAATTTTTCTTTCAAAAGATACATCCAACAAACTCGAGTATGGTCATCTATAAATGTGATGAACCATCGTGTCCCTGTCATATTTTTTACTCTTGATGGCGCCTAAAGATCACTGGGAATAAGAGAGAAATGTTGGGATTGTTTATAAAGTTGAGAAGAAAATGTGGCATGTTGATATTTTGCAAATTGACAAATGTCACATTGGAAAAGAGAAATATGTTTATTCTTGAAAAGTGAAGGAAACAACTTGTTCAAATAAAAGTTGGATAGCCTAATCTATAAAATATTGGGAGTATGGGATTCAGAAAATTTTACCTTTGCATGGAATTGCGTATTTTGACCTGTTTATGTGCTATATGAGTTAAATTATGCTAATTATGTGATTTATATTCCTAATATATGCTATGTGTGCATTCATGAAATTTTCATCAAAAACGACATCATAAATTTTATCGACAATTTTTGTGAATAGTATTTTGAACACACGTCCGCTAAAATTTTGAAACGGGTGTTTTAAACGTTTTAAAAACTAGTCCTCCATTATTAATAGACCCGTATTTGAATAAAAATTATTTCTGAAACTGATTAGGAATTTAAATAGATTTTACGGGCGAAAAAGTACGTTTTTAAGCAAAAATAGTGATTTTTGCTCAAAACGATTCTTGCGTTGACTTTTATTGACCTAGTATATATTAAATAAAAATTATAATTCATTTTAAATATTTATAAAATGGCACAATTGAAAAATACATTTAAAAGACATTTGAAAACAAATAATATAATTTTTCATCTTCTTTTGCAAAAATTGAGTTTTTACCCGAGTCGGGTGTAAATGTATGCATGTGGAACTCCTTGTCAACTAAAAATATGCTACTTAAAATAGTCTAGGAGTTAATTGCATGTTGGTGAGCAAAATAGTCAAGAAATAGAATTAAAAGACTAGAAAACAATTAAAAGACTAAAAAATACTAACTTTGACCAATTCTTTTTGTATTGAGTTATTATTTAACTTAATATATACTCAAATATCAGCCAAAACACCACAAAAACACATCAAAAACCGTGGCTCCATGAGGGAGAAGAAAGAAGGCATTTTCAAGGTTTTTCAAAACATGTTTCTCATAGATTTTGCATTTCAAAGCCGAATTGAGTCATTCAAAGCTTGATTTCACTTGCTGGGGACCTATTGCACACATTTCTAGCATCACATATCATCAAAGGTGAGAGAAAAATTCTAGATCTCAAAATGTCATTTTTATGTCAATTCATATAATCGAATTTTTAGCTGTTGAAATGTTAAATTGATGTTATATTATTGCTCAGTAGATGCTAAGGATTGATTATATGTGTTTATATAAGTTTTGAACCGTTGTAGCATGAATTTCTATTTTTCGGGTATTAAAATTGAGAATTTGGCTATTTGTTGAATAAATGTTGTTGTGGTTGTTGGAATTGCTTGTTGTTAGTTTCTAAAAGTTTGTTAAATACGTGGTAGTAATGTTGTAATGCCAAAATTTTGATTGTGATGTCGGTGTGAAAGTTCAGAAATTTCAGCCATGGTGCATTAGGGTTTTAGGGTTATTGGGCTTGTTTTGTATGGCTTTTGATTGGTTTCTGATGGTGCGAATGTATATGCATGTGTGGGTGAGTGATAGAAACTGGTTTGGAGGTTATCGAATTAGTAGAATGTAAGTTATGACTTTTAGAAGTTGGAGTTGTCTTTCTTTAAAATGTTGAAATGTTGTCTTTAACTGTTTGGGTGGTTGATCTTGGATTGATGTTGATAGAGATTGGGGTTGAATGTTGGGTTAAATGCATGTTCAGTTGGATGGCCTACTTTGTCATCTAACTTAATTATTTCATGAATATATAATTGTTGATTGTTAAATGTTGTTAAATTGATGGTTGAAATATGGTTTAATTGTTTATTGATTATTGATTGTTGATACAAATCCGTGAGGAGCACGCTCGGGGTTAATCTGGGGTGTAGCTGAAGCGGACATTACTTTCTTAGTAGCGCGCTCGGGGTTAATCCGGGGTGTTACAATGTTCATTGAATGATGATTATTGAGTACGGGAATTGGGCACTTTCGTTGCTGATCTCTCGAAATATTAAATAATGATTATTGATTACGGGAATTGGGCACTTTCGTTGCTGATCTCTCAATTTATTTACATTGAGTCTCATTGTTGTGAGCTTTGATAATGTTGTGTCACCTCAGGAAGCATCCTGGGTTGCGGGCACAGTTATCATGGCTAATCCCGATCTCGCATGGGCGGAGAGGCCATGGGGTGTGGGTCTAGGTCAAGGTACCTCAGGATTGTGTCATTGGGTTTAAAGGAGTTGATGAGCATTAAAAATGGTGTGTGGAGCTTCATCAGCAAATGTATCGTATCCTTATTGTGTGTTTACTGTTATTGCTGTTGTTGTACTTATAATGTTAATGAAGTTTATTATGTGTTTACTGTTCAAATGATGATTTCCAAGGAGTATAGTAAATACTGTTAGAGATCTATCAAATCCTCACTGGACTTGTTTTATATAAGTTCACTCTCAATTATTGCATGCATACAGGTGTTACCGATCCAGATTACGGGTACGTGCCTCCAGAAGAGGATAATGTGCCATATGTGGACGAGTCCTATGTGCCAGAGTCTTGTTCTTGATATCTGATGTTGTACTCTTTTGTTATCTTGTATATTAAAACTAGTTGGTTTGTATTTACTTAGAAGTTTATGATGTATAAGATGTTGTAAAGATAATGGATTAAATGTTGTTAGTTTAGTAGTCTTGTTTTGGAAAATGATTAGGCTACTAGATTGGTTATAATATATTTTGGGAAAATTTATGTTATATAGTAAACGTCTGATATTGGAACGGAGGCGTATAACTTATGGATGCAATGGTAAAAGAATGTTTAATGTATATTGTGGTTGTGTTGTTTAATTGTTGAATTGTTTGTGGAGTTGGTTGTATGAGTTGCGAAGTGGTTGGTTTAGAGTCTTGGTGTCCTAATTACTGTCGTTATACTGTCGAAATTCCGTTGCATCCTGACTGATTGTAGGAGGGGTCGAGTTGGGGCGTGACAGTCTGAACCTGGCTACTATTGCCAAACAAGCTTGGAATCTTCAACATTATCAAGAGTCTCTACTTTTCCAAACTCTCAAGGGAATTTATTTTCATAACAACAACTTCTGGCATGCAAAAATTAAGAGTGGTTTCTCATGGAGTAGGAGAAGCTTAATCCAAGGTAGAGACTTTATTAAGCAATGTGCCTTATGGATGTTTAATATTGGAGATTCTATACATATATCAGAGGACATTTGGCTCTCAAGCTTGAAAAGAATTCACCTTTCTCATAGATCATCTTTTGTAAAAGTTGCAGATCTCTTTAATGCTCACATCAGAAAATGGGATATTGACCTCATTAATCATCTTTTTGGTAAAGATCTGGCCAAGGAAATTGCCACAATCTTTATCCCTTCCTCTCCAAGTATCTACTTTCTCGTTTGGCCTTATACTACCTCTGGACGTTACAATATCAAATAAGGTTACATTTTTCAAAGGAGTTGAAGATGCGTACCTATATTCCCTCTATCACTAAATGCAGCATAGCGGCTCAAACCCCTTGAGCCTTCTGGAAATCTTTATGGTGCATCAATGTGCCATAAAAATTGAAATTTCTTGTAGAAAGCAATGAGAAATGGCCTTCCAACACTAGAATGCAGATATAAGAAGAAATGTTCCCCTGATCCAGTGTGCAAAATCTGCCACGAACAAGTTGAATCTGTTGAACACACTCTTCTTCTTTGTCTTTGGGTTCAAAAGCTATGGTGTGTCTCCCTTATTCTGTCATGCCCCAGACCCAACCCCGCGAGGGACTAAGTCTAAGTATGACTTAAGATTCAATTAACGCTTAAACAAATTTCTAGTCTTTCATTAATTTTCTCGAAAACTGAGCATTAAGTCAAAGCGTAATGGGAAAACAGACAGAGTCTCCCCTAAAACTCGGACATTACAGTTCTTCAACCTACACAGAAAAGACTACAAACCAATCCAATCAACACAACTACTAACAACCATTCAAGCCAACAACACAATTCATAATACCTCAATCCATAATCTAATTCCACAAGCTATATGTATAAGACATTTATCTAAACCTAAAGATATTACTTAGCAAAATATATATTGTAATTTAAGTTCACGAACCAAAGTAACAATCTACATTTGTACATATTATACAAACTTCATCACTAACTAATATTTATAAAACTTTAGTATTTTAAAACATTCAACATCAATACAAAAGTATTTGCCAAGCAATAAGCAGCAACAGCAGCACAACAGGCGGAAATCATCATTATCACATAAAGGGACATTTTCATCAACCTGTTGAGCATCTTCTGGTTCATTTTCACCTAAAAGGGGGACATAAAACGGGGTGAGCTTACAACAACTTATGCTCAGCGATGGGGGAATCTGGGAAGGGTTTTCAAAACCATTTTCTCTTTTAAGAACTCGTTTGAAAATCTGTGAATGTCATGCACATCAATTCATAAGCAAGACATGTACTTTACATATTAATAACTATTTAAATAACATACGGAACAACAACGAACCAACAGTCTTACTCTCCGAGGATCTAAGGCCCAAGCGAGAGTAGACAATCACATATGAACATTTATAAGAAACGGAGTTAAACATGATAATCAGCAATTAATTCTACTCTCTGAGGATCTAGAGCCCAAGTGAAAGTAGATAACACATGATCTTGAATAATAAACCCAACTCACCCAACTCTCCAACGAACTAAGGCCCAAGCGAGAGTGGAAAATCACATGGTAAAAGGATACGGTTACACGAACATTTGTTGGAGATGGCCAGTCTCGTATCATCTGTCAATATCTCTTCCCCAATACCAAACAAGATGGTATACTTTGGATGTACCCCAAATTCTACGACCCGTCTCCCCAAAGAACTGAGGCCCAAGCGAGAGAAGGAATGTGGACCATGGTGGTCGAGCGAGCCCAGCAAGCCCAATGCCGCTCGGGCGTCCCGACACTACCATGCCAAGGAACGGTTGCAACCTTTCAAAATCTCAGTAGTTTAAACAGTGAATCACATTCCAAATATTATACCATGTGTCACGGTAAGTATCGTATCAACGTATACTTACATCTCAAATCAATATAAGTTTCAACTCATAAATATACATAATTCATGGCATGTATCACATGTAATTAAGAATTCATAGTTCATATTTTGACAATAGAAATCAACAATAGCAAAAGTAAACTAGTTTAACACTTTTCAAATTTTTAGCAGAAGTAAAAATTTGGCAGCTCGTTTACCTAGGTAAATGAGCTCTAATTAAACTTATTTTTATATGTGCACGAAGCTTTTTGAGTGTAGATAATTATGGAATCAAACATAACTCAATTCCGAGTTAAATTCATTAAGTTATGTTTAAAATAGTACAACTGCGCAAAGATGTCCAGTTTAACAACGTTTTCTGTTAACCTTCGGTTTTCAATTTTTCGGAAGTCTTAAATGGTAGAATTAGCTTTAACACCAAAAATAAAATTTACTACAAACTGACCAAGATATTCACTGTAAAAATTTTAGAATTTTTCAAGAATGTTTACTAGGTCAGAAGTACCACGAAACTTAACCATACAGAACTATCCAATTTCAGCACAAATAATAGTATCTCATAATTCTTATCAATTTTAGGCATGAAAATGATTTTTCCTCAAAAAACGTCCAATATAAGAGTTGTTCCTCTATGAGTCTAGAATAATATAGAATGTATTCATAATTTTCCAGTTAACTTTACCTACTCAAATTGTTCACGCAAAATCACTACTCTAATCAGTTCCTGCAAGGCATGATCAAGCATATATGCTAGTATAACATAACATTAACTCATCCAACAACACATATTCATGCTTATGAACTTCTGAAATTCAGTTGAAAAGAACCTCTCACCTTGAATCTACGAGAAAAGGATGCAAATTAAACATTTAGAAGAGCTAGACGTTGAAATCTCGCGCAAAACCTGTCTTCCCTATTTTCTCCTTGTTCACCAAAGTTTTCTCTTCCTCTTTCTCTTGGAAGCTGCGGGTTTATGGGGGGGTTTGGATAGGTAGATTAGCTATGTATGTATTTGTCTTAAAGACAAAGCCACAAATTTGCTTAATTATAATTTTAGCCACAAATGTTACTTAATGTTTGCAATTGTTCTCTTTTTGTTTCTTGCTTGGGCCGATGGGGTCTACATGCAATTTAGGAAAGTTTAGTCTAATTTTAGGTAAGTTAATTGGTGCCCAAGTAATATTTTTAATAATTACAATTTGACCCCTAAAGTTTTCTAGCTTTACTATTTGACCTCAAACGTTTTCTAGCTTTGCAAAATCTCTCATTCTTTTTTCTTCTTAAGTCATAGGGTTCCAAATAAAATTAGGCAAAGTTCAAGTCTAGTTCTAATAGGTTTCTTGATGTCCAAGTAGAAGTTTAGGTATTTACACTTTGGCCTCTAAAGTTTTCCAATGTTTACTAAGTCACCCCGAAAGTCATTTTACTTAATTCTTATGGTTCTAACTTAACTTTTAACTTATTTCTTTTGCCCTTAACACCTAATTAAGATATATATAAAACTCCAGACATATGTAATTGCACATAATTTAATATTAATGCACGTGAGTTCGGGACCGGGTCTTACACATTCAGATGGCATTAATCAAGACCTGATCACAAGATTTGATAACTAGCTTTGTCACACATTCGAGAGATGCAAAATAGCTGGCTACCCTCCTAGAGAAGCAAAAACAAAAATTGTATTTTTTTGCTAGAACATCTGGAAAACTCGTTGTACTGTCGTACTTGAAAGACAACCCATTTGCATTCCAAATATTCTTATGACTACTAACTATCAAATTACTGAGTTCGTTAGAGCTTCTTCAGACATTATCACTTCTCCAAGTAACTTGGCTACCTCAAGCTCTCTTACCCTCTGGAATCCACCACCCAATGGAACATTGAAGATCAATGTCGACGCAACCTACTCAGCATCTCAAGTAGTGATTTCCCTTATCTATAGGAACCATTTAAGCTCTCTCTTCTATGGGAAAGCCATACATATCCAGTATAACTCAACACTTGAAGCCGAAGCCCTTGCAGTTTGGCATGCATGCATGTTCGTAAAGGCTCTGGATCTTGACAACATCATTGAGAATGATGCAACTATAATCTCTCAAAAAATTTCATCATCAAGCCATGTTAACTATTCGTAGTGTATGATAAAAAGAAGTATTAAGGGCAATAAAAAAACTACCTTTTTTAGCAAGTGAACTAGTAGCATAGGTATTTGGATTAGACTTGGACTAACTCAATAGTATATACAGGTGCTTTAACTGTTCCTTGTTGAATAAAGATGTCTGGAAATTATTGGGATAACCTGCTCTTTGACTTTGTGCAACCACCTGCATACCTTTTCCATCTTTATTCTTCTAGTTGGGAGGTTTGCCATATAATTTCCAACGTGATTCCCTAGTATGTCTGGGTTTATTGTAATAGTCATACCATTTTTTATCTTTTTCAACTCCTTTCTTGTTATCATTACCATTAAAAATGGACTTAGTGCCCACTAATGCTAAGCTTTCAAGAGTTGACTTTTCATGATCAAGTTTTTTGTCACTCAATAATTCTTTTTGACTTTCAGCCACTCGAATAAGAGTAAAGGCTATTGGGAATAGTATGCCCAAAAGACTACTAGCACATTGTCATTGGTATATCTAGATGTTTGCAATGAATAATTATTGTCATCTTACTTATATGAGCATGTTTCTCTCTTATGTAGTTGAATATTTTATGTGTATATATGTGAATATAAGGTCCTTGCTTCAAGTGTTGACTTAGGTACGTGGTGGTTACGTTCGAAAGGTCTAAGTCATGGTTACTTGTCAAACAGAACTATTTAGTCCATAACTAAGTAGTAGAGTTGGACACTCTTCTATAGTAGAAGTTATAGTAGAATAAGTTCCCTTTATAATAGGGTGATCTGCCTTGATCATGGATAGGATTTCTAGACCTACTTCATTCATGCATATATATACATTGGATGGACCACCGTAGGTGTGATACTCTAAATACGTACTAGCAGAGAAAGAGGTCACCTATACCTACAAGCTTCTAAGTGGATCAATGCTCTTAATCTTGAGCATATGTGGATGAACTAACAAAGTCAAGTTTTGCACTTTGAGTCGCTATGAGTGAGATCTTATATTTAGATAAAAAGCTCTTTGATTTGGGTATCTGGACTTCGTTAAAAGGGATTAGAAGGAGAAATATGTAGTCAAAGAAGTGATAGTACAGATTGGTAAACATATCTTGGCTATGAGTAAGTATAGAGGGGCAGCGTGGTCATTATCACTTAGTTGGTCTAAAGACTGAGCGTCATATATTATTAACTAACTCCTGTTCATACAGTAATTATCTTAAAGTACAACCATAGTCTTTTAGTAGAACAGACTAAGGTTAAAATGACAAAATATTGTTAGGAGACCAGCGAGAATATTTTTAGTTATTTTCAGTGGAAGGATAATTATGTCTTTGGTCCCCCTCCTAGTCATTTACCTTATAAATGTTATTTGCTAAATTAAGAAAACACCTGCATAACGTCGAATTGATGACTGAGTAGTATGTGAAGTTGGAATGTGGTACTTTTATTCGGGGATTCTTATTGGGACATCTTACAGGTAATTATTGTTTGGAGATCGTATTCTTATTTAGTATGGTATTCGTACTTGGCATTCTCATTCGGTATTCTTATCTATTAATCAGTATTCTTACTCGGGAATTCTTATTTGGTATTCGTTCTTCGACATTCGGCATATTTATTTAGAATTCTTAAATGGCATACCTTACGGTATATGACATCCAGTGTTGGTATTTTTGGTGATAAAAATTGGGAATTCAGCTCGGCAATTGGTATTCGGGTTGAGATTGGCATGTGATATTCGGGAATTCAATTATCAGTATTCTATTTCATGCAGACAGAGTCATTGCAGCTCGAAGAGGAGTGGTCGTATAAAGAAATTGCGAGGACGCAATTATGTTAAGGAGGGGAAGATGTAAAACCCCGCACGCATTCATTCATCTATTTAAATGAGTTATAAGTGTTAATGTGCACTTGTATTATCTTACTTACCTTCACAGACTTCTTTGTGCATTCACCTAGTTTTACGTGCATTAAGTGTTAGATAAAGTAGACATTAGTTAAATATCTTTTAATGCCCTTTATATATATCTTAAATGTTTACTAGGTGCAATAGAAATAAGTTAGAAACTAAGTTAGAGTCATAGGAGTTAAGTAGAGTAACTTTGGGGTAACATTGCAAATATTAGAAAACTTTGGGCCAAAGTGCAATTAACTAAATTTTGACTTAGACACTAATTAAACTACATAGGACTAGGATTAACTTATAAACTACACTTGAAACACCCGGCTATAGGAAGAAAAGGAAAATGGAAGAATTACAGAGCTAGAAAAATACTTGGGGTCAAATAGCAAAACTTATAAATTTTTGGGGTCAACTTGCAATTATGAAAAGTTATACTTGGACACCAATTAATCACTTTAAATCAAAAATTAACTCTCCAAAATCCCATTAGAACCCTAAGACTATAAGAAATTAGAAAAGAAAGTCAAGATCAAGAGCTCTTTAAGAATTAAGGGCAAAAGTAGAGACTTTGGAACTTTCGGGGTCAAAATTACAATTATAAGAACTAATACTTAGAGACCAATTTTGGCATTTTAAACTCGATATCACATACACTAAATCGTGCAATGAACACCCCGGTCGAATTAGGAAAGAAACGGAGAAACTTTTACATTTTAGAAAACACGAGGGGTCGATTAGCAAAACTCACAAACAGGGGCTAAATTACAAATACCAAAAGTTAAACTTGGGGACCAAGATTGCAATTACAACTAGGATTTAAGTTGGCTAATTACATAAGGGGCTCCACAACTAAAGCTAGGCAAATTAGGGGTCAACTTATAAAGGAGAAGAAACAACAAGGGCTAAAAGGCAAATAGGCAAAAGTTTTAACCTAGCTTCCAAGAGAAGAATAAGAAGACTCCTTGTCATCTTTTTCTCTTCATTTGGCTACCTCCCCCATTGGAGACTAGAGAGCATTTGAGCTTTATTTTGCAAAACCTTGTGAAGAATAACAACATCAAAGTTGATATTCAAGCTTGTTAGGTATTCTTAAGGCATTATGAAGGTGGTTCTTGCATTTCCTACCAAAAACCAAAGGTGATGGTTCTTTCAAAATGATTATTTATGCGATATAAATGCATATTGATGGATTTATGAGGTTTGTATGGAGTTATAATTGCAAATCCATGGTTGAAATGTTGTTGGAGTTTGTTGTTGATGATTTGAATCAAAGATGATGTTGCTAGAAATTTTTGAGTGTTCTTGATGGTAGAGCTTATATCTAGCTATGTAAATGTGGATGGTTATTGCTTATTTGGGTTGGTAGAGGTTGCTTGGTTGTATAGTAATTGATATTGATGATTAGAAGTTAGAACATGCAATGAAATCTCGGAATGACTTTACTAGACAGATTTGTCCAATCAGAAATTTTAGCCCCTTTTTATGGCTGGATGATTTTATAAAAATCTAGAAAATTCAAGAAATGTAGAAAACTCAAAGAGGAACATTTATTCTGTTGGCCATGTCATGAGAAAATATCGTTTTCATGCTTGAAAACACACAAGACAGTAGGTATTAGAAATTTTGATGCCACTAGACAGATTTGTACAAACTTGAAAGTTTAGCCTGTTTTTGTGGCTGGATGATTTTATAAAAATCTGGAAACTTCAAAAACGGTAGAAAACTCATAAAGGAACATTTCTTCAGTTGGCCATATCATGAGGAAAAATCATTTTCATGCTCAAAAACACATGAGACTGTAGGTTACAGGATTTTTGTTAAATCTGACAGCTCATTGCCTTAAGTTTATTTTGTATATTAAAAATAGTAAACGATCTCGGAATCGAACGAAACTTTCACAGTCGCTATATTAGGTAGTTAGGAACAACTTTCGTGTTTTACAAAACATTGGATTCTATCGTTTTGAATAGCTGAATTTTCTATTTTCAAAATAACCCCAGAATAGTCTTCAATCTGGACAGTCAAGAGATAGATGCATTAAATTGGTTATAACTCTGTCAATTTAGATCGGAATTCAGCTTTTATTGATTCCAGAATTATCTACACTCGAAGAGATTTAATTCTATACCTAATTCGAATAATTTAGAGTTCGAAAAGATAGGTTTATTTATTAGTTAAAGTTAGACTAATGCAGTGATATAAACATTGTTTTAAGTCAATAAGTTTAGCTCTAATGTAAATTGCTATTGATTGAATGACAAAGTACTTGGGTTATTAATGTGTAGTGTTATTATATGATCTCTATATGTGATAGAATATTTGTGGAGACATTAATTTGAATTAAATTATTTGATTACTTGTTGAATTACCCGATAGGCTATAAATGATCGTATTACTTAAACTTGAATTTGAATTGGTGTCAAAAGGGGTTGTGTGTCACGCCCCAACTCGACCCCTCCTATAATCAGTCAGGACGCAACAGAATTTCGGCAATATAACGACAGCAAATAGGATACCGAGGCTCTAAACTAACCTCAATAGAACATCATACATCAACTCCATAAACCATACAACAAACAACTCCTCAATAAAATGACAACATACATCATAACTATATTATACAATAATCATTCCTCGTTATACGCCTCCGTTCCAACATAATACATGAACCTTAATATACATTGCAAAATATATTGATACCAACCTAGCAACCTATACATAGACAAAAGAAAGACTACTAAGATAGCATCAACTAATTCATTATCTTTTCAACATCTTATACATTATAACTACAAAGCATATAAAAGTCAACTAGACTAATATACAAGATATTAAAACAATACAACATCAAGGATAAGACTCCGGAACATAAGACTCATCCACGTAAGGCACATTTTCCTCTTCAGGAGGCACGTACCCGTAGTCCTGCTCTACAACACCTGTAAGCATGCAATAATAGAGAGTGAGCTTATATAAAATAAGCCCAGTGAGGATCCGATAGATCTCTAACAGTATTCACTATACTCCTTGGAAAATGATCCTTTGAGCAAGTAAACACACAATAACATCAATAATACTATCATCACATAATCTATAATGACCATTCAATAAAGGATATACTAGTTGGTGTAGCTCCAAACGCCATCACGATCATAACAGCCTTCTTGTGACTCCCATAAACTCACGCACTTGAGGTACCCCAATAACCTCTCCCTCCATGACACCTCCGTCATGCGAGCTGGAGGTAGTCTCTGCTAGTCATGTCGTTATCAATCCGGCAGCCCGATGATGCCCGAGAGGTGGCACACACATACCAAAGACTCAGCAATAATAATAAACATCAATCATTCACAGGAGAACAACCTTTTCCGTTGACTATCTCCCGGTTCATCAATCATCAATCAATACTCATACTATCATCATAATAACATCAATAATCAACTTAACAACAAATAACTAAGTTAGATGACAAAGTAGGCCATCCAACTGAACATGCATTAAATACACAATCAACCCTAGTTTACCCATCATCAACTCACAATTCAATCACTCAAACCACACCCAATCAACTAAAGGCACAATTTAACATTTTAAAGAAAGACAACCTAAACTTCAAATATTCATATCTTACATTCTACTAATCCAAACAACTCCAAATCAGTTTCTATCACTCACCCATTCAATCAACTACATTATCCCCCTTGGAAACCAACCAAAACACATCCAAATCATGCCCAATAACCCTAAAACCCTAGTGTGTCATGGCTGAAATTTCTGGACTTTAGCACCGACCTCGCAATCGAAAATTCGGCATTACAACGGCGCTACCACGTAATTAACAAACTTTTAGAAATCAACGGCAATCGATTTCAATCAATACAACTCAAGATAATCAAGAAATGGCAAATAACTCAACTTTAAATACCCGAAAATAAATAATTATGCTACAACGGTTCAAATCTCGCAAGAATACATATAAACGATCCTAGGCATGCACTGAGCAATAATCTAATATCAGATGAACATTTTAACGGTTCAATAATCAATTCTACGCAAAAACATAAAAGATGAGTTTTGAGATCTAGAATTTTTCTCTCACCTTAGATGCGATATAAGCCTAGATATGCGTGCAATGTGTGCCCAAGAAGCGGAATCCAACTCAGCACGAAGTTCTACAGACAAAAACTAGGTTTTTCTATAAAAATTTACTTTGAAAACTTTGAAGAAAAGCTTTGGTTTTCTCTTATGAAACTCTCGGCCCTTTGTGTGTGTTGAGGAGTGTGTTTTGTGTTGTGTTTAGTGTGTGTTGGTGATATATGCATAAAGGTCAACATTTTAAATAAAGTCAAAGTTGAGTAAACTTAGTATTTTTTTGTATTTTCTTGTCTTTTAAATGCATTTTAGCTATCCCTTTGCTCAAAACAAATATGCAACACCCAAGATAGCTCAAGTAGGTTATTTTTAGGTGACAAGAAGTTTTACAATCAAATAATTTCACGCGAGTCGGCTTAAAACTCGATTTTCGCAAAAGTCAGTGTAAAAACCCTAATAAATTCCTAAGCCGATTTGAAATCCGTTTTCAACAAACACAGGTCTATTAAAGTCTGAGGACTAGGTCTAGAAGGGTTAAAAAGACCAGTTTCAAAATTTTAGCGGACGTGTTTCGAAAATACTATTCACTAAAAGTCGACGATAAAATTTCTGACTCCGTTTTTTATGAAAATTTCATGAATGCACATTTAGCATGTTCTAGGAGTATTAATAACAAAATTATCACATTCTAAGTCACATAGCACATAAACAGGTCAATTCACGCAAAACGAGAATAAACACGCAAAACGAGACAGGATAGAAAAGTAGGGTTTCACATTGTGTAAGAACCCGTACTTGAATTTTGAATAGTGAGTTAGTTATTTACGTGTTTAGGAAGGAATTTACTTAAACTAGGTGTGAGTAACAAGTTTAGCATATCAAGCTAAGCATTCGTTTCAAAGATTTAGAATTTATCTGCTATTTGAATTTCCAACTTTATAATTAGGAACAGTTGGATTTATTTGATTTTGCAGTTAAGTTATAATAGGGTATTAAGATTAGTTGAACCATCTTATGTTAAGAAGTATACTTAGTTTATTAACTAGAGGTTATAGGAAATTAGAACTTGGAATATAGTAGTCTGATATAGATTAAGTATTATATATTAGTGTAACTTTGCTGAATAATGTTATAGAGGGATTAACTTAGCTTGGAAGTTGGAAGAAAATTAGAAATTATACTTAGAGTTGACATTTTGTTTATTATTTTTAATAATTAAACAATCTAGCATACGGGCTGCTACTTAATAATATTTAGGTATACGTATTAGGGCATATGTATTAGGGTATTGAAAAGAAATAATAAGATTAATCTACGAAATAAATTGGGAAAACATTTTCAACTTTTCCATATAAGTATGTTAAATAGTTTGAGTAAGGAATTCAATTATCTTTATCAATAACTTAGGAATTATTTGGTGCTGTCATAATGGATATAAATCATATAGTGATTTAGATTGTAACAAGAAGCTTAGACAATTAAAATGTTAATCTATTTTTATTAAGTCTAGTTTATGGATTGTGCCATTTGACCCTCCTCACCATTGTGGTTTAGTCCTAGCAAGCCAAATGAAGTTGTCGAGCTAGGATAACCATCTAACCATTTAATATTTAATATTGTCATTAGCAAGCAGCTTAGTCATTCGCTGCAACTAAGCTATCCGAAATCCACTTAGGTCGCTACGAAGTAGCATAGCACTTGCTTCGTTTTCAAACTGCTGAGTGAGCAGCTAAAAGAGGCCAACTATGTGAAACCCCATTTTTCATCTTAATCTTGATTTGCGTGTTTGGCCTCGTTTTGCGTGCTTTGACCTGTTTATGTGTTATACGAGTTAGAATGTGCTAGATATGTGATTTATATTTCTAATACATGCTATGTGTGCATTCAAGAAATTTTCATCAAAAACGGAATCAGAAATTTTATCGCCGGTTTTAGTGAATAGTATTTTGAACACCTGTCTGCTAAAATTTTTACAGGGGTGTTTTAAATGTTTTCAAACCTAGTCCTCGGGAATTAATAGACCCGTGTTTGATTAAAACAGATTTGGAATCGGTTTTGAAAATTTAAAGGTTTTTATACTTTCTTTTACGAAAATCGAGTTTTTAAGCCGACTCGGGTCAAAATGTTTAAATGTAAAACTCTTTGTCACCTAAAATATATTGTCTAGAATTAGTTTAGGTTTCAATTTAATATTTGAGCAAGAAATAGTCAAGAAACTAAATTAAAAGACTAAATAAAACTAACTTTGACCATTTTAAATTTGTTTGACCTTGGCATATATGCATCAACACACAATAGAAAGCTCACAAAACACACTCAAAAACACTCACTTGGCTGAGAGCTCCATAGGAGAAAAGCCAAGAGTTTTCTTCAAGTTTTCAAAGGCAATTTTGCATTAAAAGTTGGAATTCAAGGCTAATTTTCATCAACCAAAGCTTGATTCCACCTCTTGAACATCCATTGAGCATCTTTCTAGCTTCATAACACATCAAAGGTGAGAGAAAAATTCTAGATCTCAAATGTCATCTTTTATGTTTTTGCGTATAATTGAATTTTGAACTATTAAAAAGTTGAATTGATGTTATATTATTGCACAGTGCATGCTAAGGATCGTCTATATGCGTTTATATTAGATTTGAACCGTTGTAGCATGAATTTTTATTTTCAGGTATTAAAAGTTGAGTTGTTGGCTATTTGTTGAATATTTTGAGCTGTAGTGGTTGGAATCAATTGCCGTCGATTTGTAAAAGTTTGTTAAATACGGGGTAGTACCGTTGTAGTGCCGAAATTTTGATTGTGATGTCGGTGTGAAAATCCGGAAATTTCAGCCAAGGTGCATTAGGGTTTTAGGGTTGTTGGGCTTGAATTGGATGTATTTTGGTTGGTTTCTGAGGGGGCTAATGTAGTTGATTGAGTGGGTGAGTGATAGGAACTAGTTTGGAGTTGTTTGGAATAGTAGAATGTAAGTTATGATTATCAGAAGTTTAGGTTGTCTTTCTTTAAAATGTTGATATATGCCTTTAGATGATCGGATGGTGTTTGAGTGATTGAATTGTAAGTTGTTGATGGTTAGATTAGGGTTTGGTTGTGTGTCTAATGCATGTTAAGTTGGGTGGCCTACTTTGTCATCTAACTTAGTTGTTTAGTTGTTAATTTATTAATTGATGTTATGTTGTTGAAATGTTATTAATTGATTGATGATTAATTGATTATTGATTACTGATTATTGATTATTGAATATTGATTATTGATGAACCAGGAGATAGACAACAGAAAGGTTGTCCTCATGTGATTGAATGTTTATTATTATTGCTGAGTCTTGGTATGTGTATGCCACCTCTCGGGCAGCATCGGGCTGTCGGGTTGAAACCGGCATGACTACCAGAGGCTACCCCCAGCTCGCATGACGGAGATGTCATAGAGGGCGGGGCTAGAGAGGTACCTCGGGTGCGTGAGTAATGGGGAGTTATAAGAAGAACGGTTGAGATCGTGATGGCGTTTGGAGCTACACCGACTAGAGTATCCTTTATTGAATGGTCATTATAATTTATCTGCTTATATTGTTATTGATGTTTATTGTGTGTTTACTGCTCAAATGATGATTTCCAAGAAGTATAGTAAATACTGTTAGAGATCTATCGAATCCTCACTGGGCTTGTTTTATATAAGCTCACTCTCAATTATTGCATGCATGCAGGTGTTACTGAGCCTAACTACGGGTACTGCCTCTTGAAGAAGGTAATGTGCCATATGTGGATGAGTCTTATGTGCAGGAGTCATTACCATGAGATTGTCTTAGTTGTTGTAAAACAATGTATTGTATAACATATCTTAATATAAAGACATATGTATGATGATGTAGTAGTCTTTATTTTGATCATAACTAGATTACTAAGTTGGTTATAACCTATTTTGAAATGTATGTATAGCCTATGTACTAAGTTGGAATGGATGCGTATAACTATGAATTGATTGTTGATTGAGTGATTATGGTATAATATGGTTGGGTTGTTTATTGTTGAATGTTTGTGGAGTTGGTTGTATGAGTTGTGAAGAGGTTAGTTTAGAGCCTCGGTGTCCTAATTACTGTCATTATACTACCAAAATTTCGTTGCGTCCTGACTGATTGTAGGTGGGTTCGAGTTGGGGCGTGACATTAAGTGGTATCAGAGCACATATTAGTTGTTAGCCGGGGTATTCTCGGAATGTGGGTAATGGTCTTAGCATGAAAGTATGTATGAAGTGAAAGAAAAGAGAACTATGTGTTAATATGATTAAATGATTAAGTGATTATGTGATTTAGTGCTTATGTGATTATGTGATCAATTTGTTTATGTGATTGATACTTAAGTGATTTATGTGTTTTATATGGGTTTATTGTTTATGTGCTAATAGTTGTTTATAGCATGTTTACATGCTATAACCTGCACTAACTCTTTGATTAGTAGAATGGTTGGTAGACCAATAACAAGAAGTAGGCCCGAGGCAGTTGACGAGGTTCCGGGTAATGTGGCACCGGGCCGAGAAAGGGGTAATGATCGTTTTAAAGTAGCCATGGATAGGATTGCAGAGGTTATGGCCTGTCAAGCATAGTTGCTAGCAGGGCAGGCTGCCCAAGCTCAGACTTTGCAGGCACAGTTACTGAATGTACAGGGTGGATACCACGGGCGTGGTACACTGAAGGAGTTCTTGGGGTACTATCCATCGAGGTTTCAGGGGGAGCCAGATGATCGGAAAGACAAGGCATGGATTAATAAAGTGGAGAAAATATTTGACCCTCTGGATTATACTGATGAAAGAAAGGTCACATTTGCCATTTATTTGTTTGATAATGAGGCGGAGGAATTGTGGCGCACAGTGAGAGTTGGTTGGGAGGCAAGAGGTACTCTATATGTTTGGGATACATTCCTTAGAGCCTTTCGGGCGAAGTATGTCCCGAGGATTGTACAGGAACGGAGAGAGGCAGAGTTTCTTTCCTTGGTTCAGGGGGATGCTTCAGTGGCACAGTATGAGGCCACTTTCACTAGACTGTCCCGGTATGCACCGGAGTTTGTAGCTGATGAGGAGCGCAAGACCCAGAGGTTTATGTTGGGTTTGAGGTCGGAGATTCAGGATGCGATGGCCCTGAATTAGTATAATATATTTATTGAGGCCTTTGATACAGCTTCGAGGTTAGAGAAAAGAAAGGGGGAACAGATCGGACCTAGTCAGCCTAGCAAGAGGCCATTTCAGCCGCAGGGCCAGCAGGGTATGTTTAGACCTTCAGTACAGCAGAGTAGTTATAGGCCTTCGGTGCAACAGGGTTCTTTTAGACCGCAGGGTCAGCAGGGTTACTATCAGCCTCAGTTTCAGCAGGGGTCTTATCAGGCTCAGTCGCAGTTTAGGCCGGCCCAGTCTCAAGGTCCATATAAGCCTAGTGTTATGAGACCTCAGCAGCAGGCTGGTACAGCTGTTTTCTCGGCTTTTGGTTCTTCTAGGGGTAAGTGGCAGTGTTTCATCACCGCAGTGTACTTACTGCAAGCGTCAAGGCCATGTGGAGGCCGACTGCAGGGCGAAGGCAGGAACGTGTTTGGGTTGCGGCAGCAATCAGCATAGGGTGAAGGATTTCTCTAGATTTCGGGGAACTGAGGGTCGGGCAGCGACCCAAGGTTATCAGGGTCGACCTACTGGTAGTGCACCTCAGCAGCAGCGGGTTTAGGCTCGAGCCTACGCAGTTGATTTGGAGGAGATGCCTGAGGAGACTGCAGTTGTGAAAGGTAACTTCCTTATACTTGATCAACTTGTTAAAGTGTTGATTGATTCTGGTGCTACGCATTCTTTCATTACTCCTGCTTGTGTGCAACGTGTTAATATGCAACCTGAAAGACTGCCTTATGTGGTTGAGATTAGTACATCTTTGACTAATAAGTATGTGACTGGCTTAGTATATAAGGATTGTAAAATACATGTTAAGGGGTATAATTTTTCTTCGGACCTTATCTTATTTCCTATCTGGGGGTATGATGTTATGTTGGATATGGATTGGCTTTCTAAGTATGATGCCCAGTTAAACTGTAGAACGAAGGTAGTACGGTTTCGGTTGCCAGATCAGCCAGTAGTGGAGGTAGCAGGGAACCGGGGTGCTAAGACGAGTTTTGTTATCTCAGCAACTAAAGTCGTTAAGTTGGTAAGTAAGGAGTGTTCGAGTTATCTAGCTTATTTAATCAACAAGCCATCTGATAAGCTACAATTGGAGGAAGTACTTATTATTCGGGAATATCCCAATGTATTTCCCGAGGAGTTGCCAGGGTTGCTGCCAAAGAGAGATGTGGAGTTTGTGATCAATCTTATTCCCGGTACTCAACCTATTTCTAAATCAGTGTACCGGATGGCACCAGCTGAGTTGAAGGAGCTGAAAACTCAGTTGCATGAGTTAATAGAGAAGGGTTTCATTTAGCAGAGTTCTTCACCCTGGGAGCACCTGTTTTATTTGTGAAGAAGAAGGATAGTACCTTGAGATTATACATTGACTATCGTGGTTTGAATCAAGTGACCATCAAGAACAAGTACCCTTTGCCATTGATTGACGAGTTGTTTGTTCAACTTCAAGGAGCCAAAGTCTACTCTAAGTTTGACTTGAGGTAGGGGTATTATCAGCTTCGGATTCGCACAGAGGATGTTCCGAAGTCTACCTTCAGGACTCGGTACGGGCATTATGAGTTTGTAGTTATGCCCTTTGGATTAACTAATGCACCAACAGCATTTATGGATCTTATGCATCGGGTTTTTCAGCCATACTTGGACTAGTTCATGGTGATCTTTATTCATGATATCTTGGTTTATTCCAAGTCTGAATCAGAGCACGAGTAACATCTACGGCTTGTCTTACAGAAGCTGCAGGAACATTAGTTGTTTGCGAAGTTCAGCAAATGTGAATTTTGGCTACAACGCATATCTTTTCTTGGACATGTTATCACATAGAGTGGTATTTCTGTAGATCCCACTAAGATTGAAGTGGTGATGTCTTGGAAATAGCCGAAGAATGTTTCAGAGGTTCGTAGCTTTCTTGGCTTGGCGGGTTATTACCGTAGATTTGTCAAGGACTTTTCTAAGATTGCCGGCCACTTTCTATGTTAACTCAAAAATGGACCAGCTTTACTTGGGATGAGACATGTGAGAGTGGGTTTCAGGAGTTGAAAAAGAGATTGACTACTGCTCCAGTACTTGCTCTACCAGAGGGGACTGATAATATGGTTATCTACAGTGATGCATCCAAGGAGGGCTTGGGTTGTGTACTTATGCAGAATGACCGGGTTATTGCTTATGCTTCCAGAAAGTTGAAACCATATGAGGTGAATTATCCGACTCACGATCTTGAGTTGGCAGCAGTTGTATTCGCACTGAAAAAGTGGCGTCATTATCTGTGGGGCAGTAAGTTCGAGATTTTCACTGATCATAAAAGTCTTAAGTATTTGTTCTCACAAAATGAGTTGAATATGTGTCAACAGAGGTGGATAGAACTTCTCGGAGACTATAATTGTTTTATCAGTTATTTGCCTGGGAAGGCAAATGTTGTGGCAGACGCTCCTAGCCGTAAGGCGAGTATTTCTTGTTTGGCTATCAAGAAGTGGGAGGTTCTTCAGGAATTCACTTATTGGAGACTGGAGTTAACTCAGGTTGGGGTGATGTGTTCACATCTCCGTATTCAGCCTTTATTGTTGTCTCATATCAGAGAAGCTCAGCAACTTGATATTAAACTTCAGAAGATCAAGGATCAGATCACGGATGATCAGTCTGACTTCAAATTACATGAGGATGGAATTCTTCAGTTTCGGAACAGGGTTTGTGTTCCCGATGAACTGGGCTTGAGGCGAGGTATTCTGGAGGAGGCTCATAATTCTAAGTACATCATTCATCCCGGTGGAAACAAGATATATCGGGATTTGAAGCAACATTACTGGTGGAATAATATGAAGAGGGAAGTTGCTCAGTTTGTATCTAGATGTTTGACTTGTCAGCGAGTGAAAGCCGAGCATCAACGACCTACAGGTTTGCTTCAGCCGTTGGCTATACCATAGTGGAAATGGGAGCATATTACGATGGACTTCGTTACTGGTTTGCCTAGAACACCGAGGGGTAATGATACAATATGGGTTGTCGTGGATCATTTGACGAAGATAGCTCACTTTATTTCGATGAGGATGGGGGATGAAGTTGCAAAGTTGACGGATCTTTATTTGGATCAGATTGTTAGACTT
Organism: Ehretia macrophylla; assembly: GCA_037974665.1. NCBI lineage: Eukaryota > Viridiplantae > Streptophyta > Magnoliopsida > Boraginales > Ehretiaceae > Ehretia > Ehretia macrophylla. The sequence goes on from CM075779.1 coordinate 74,540,761, forward strand.
CACGGAATTCCATCTAGTATTGTCTCAGATCGAGATCCTCGATTTACTTCTCGCTAGTGGGAGAAACTTCAGGAGACTTTGGGTACTCAGCTTAACTTCAGTACAGCGTATCATCCACAGACTGACGGTCAGTCCGAGAGGACTATTCAAATTCTGGAGGATATGCTCAAGGCTTGTGTTCTGGACTTCAGGAAGAATTGGGAGAAATATCTACCACTTGCTGAGTTTTCCTATAACAATAGTTATCAAGCTACTATTGGGATGGCACCTTTTGCAGCTCTTTACGGTCATAAGTGTCGTTTACCTTTGTATTGAGATGAAGTAGGGGAGATGAAGATTATTGATCTGACTATTATGCCAGAGCTTCTAGAGAAGATTGAGAATGTTCAGTTGATCAAGCAGAGAATGCTTACAACGCAGAGCAGATTCAAGAGTTATGCTGATAAGCATTGTCGGGACTTAGAATTTACAGTCGGGGATCGGGTTTTCTTGAGATTGTCTTCTCGAAAGGGGTTTACTCAATATGGTAAAGGCAGAAAGCTGAGTCCGAGGTTTGTAGGTCCGTTTAAGATTACCGGCAGAGTTGGCAAGTTGGCATATCGGTTGGCTTTACCAGAGAATTTCTCTAATGTCGATGATGTCTTTCACGTGTCTAATTTGCGGAAGTATAATCTGGATCCTTCTCATATTTTAGAGCCAGAACCGTTGCAGCTTTGAGAGAATTTGACTTATGATGAGAGACCGATTCGTATTCTTGATCAGATGGAACGGGAGTTGAGATCGAAGAAGATTCCGATGGTCAAAGTGTCGTGGAAGCATCACGGTATTGAGGAAGCTACTTGGGAGAGGCGAGATCAGATGTAGCAGCAGTACCAAGATCTTTTCCATTCAGCAAGTAATAATTTCGGGGATGAAATTTCTTTAATAGGGGGAAAATGTGAAACCCCACTTTTCATCTTAACCTCGATTTGCGTGTTTGGCCTCGTTTTGTTTGCTTTGACCTGCTTATGTGTTATATGAGTTAGAATGTGCTAGATATGTGATTTATATTCCTAATACATGCTATGTGTGCATTCATGAAATTTTTATCAAAAACGAAATCAGAAATTTTATCGCCGGTTTTAGTGAATAGTATTTTGAACACCTGTCTGCTAAAATTTTTACAGGGGTGTTTTAAACGTTTTAAAACCTAGTCCTCGGGAATTAATAGACCAATGTTTGATTAAAACAAATTTGGAATCGATTTTAAATTTTAAAGGTTTTTACACTTTCTTTTACGAAAATCGAGTTTTTAAGCCGACTCGGGTCAAAATGTTTAAATGTAAAACTCTTTGTCACCTAAAATATATTGTCTAGAATTATTTTAGGTGTCAATTTAATATTTGAGCAAGAAATAGTCAAGAAACTAAATTAAAAGACTAGAAATAATTAAAAGACTAAATAAAACTAACTTTGACCATTTTAAATTTGTTTGACCTTGGCATATATGCATCAACACACAATAGAAAGCTCACAAAACACACTCAAAAACAATCACTTGGCCAAGAGCTCCATAGGAGAAAATCCAAGAGTTTTCTTCAAGTTTTCAAAAGCAATTTTGCATTAAAAGTTGGAATCAAGGCTAATTTTCATCAACCAAAGCTTGATTCCACCTCTTGAACATCCATTGAGCATCTTTCTAGCTTCATAACACATCAAAGATGAGAGAAAAATTCTAGATCTCAAATGTCATCTTTTATGTTTTTGCGTATAATTGAATTTTGAACTATTAAAAAGTTGAATTGATGTTATATTATCGTTCAGTGCATAATAACTTACATTCTACTAATCCAAACAACTCCAAACCAGTTCCTATCACTCACCCACTTAATCAACTACATTAGTCCCCTCGGAAACCAACCAAAATACATCCAATTCAAGCCCAACAACCCTAAAACCCTAATGCACCTTGGCTGAAATTTTTGGATTTTCACACCGACATCACAATCAAAATTTCGGCATTACAACGGTACTACCCCGTATTTAACAAACTTTTACAAATCGATGGCAATCGATTCCAACCACTACAGCTCAAAATATTCAACAAATAGCCAACAACTCAACTTTTAATACCCGAAAATAAAAATTCATGCTACAACGGTGAATTGTGAGTTGTTGATGGTTAGATTAGGGTTTGATTGTGTGTCTAATGCATGTTAAGTTGGGTGGCCTACTTTATCATCTAACTTAGTTGTTTAGTTGTTAATTGATTAATTGATGCTATGTTGTTGAAATGTTATTAATTGATTGATGATTAATTGATTATTGATGAACTGGGAGATAGTCAACGGAAAATGTTGTCCTCCTGTGATTGAATGTTTATTATTATTACTGAGTCTTGGTATGTGTGTGCCACCTCTCGGGCAGCATCGGGCTGTCGGGTTGAAACTGACATGACTACCAGAGGCTACCCCCAGCTCGCATGACTGAGGTGTCATGGAGGGCGGGGCTAGAGAGGTACCTCGGGTGCGTGAGTAATGGGGAGTTATAAGAAGAACGGTTGAGATCGTGATGGCGTTTGGAGCTACACCGACTAGAGTATCCTTTATTGAATGGTCATTATAATTTATGTGCTTATATTGTTATTGATGTTTATTGTGTGTTTACTGCTCAAATGATGATTTCCAAGGAGTATAGTAAATATTGTTAGAGATCTATCGAATTCTCACTGGGCTTGTTTTATATAAGCTCACTCTCAATTATTGCATGTATACAGGTGTTACTGAGCCCGACTATGGGTACGTGCCTCTTGAAGAGGGAAATGTACCATATGTGGATGAGTCTTATGTGCAGGAGTCATTGCCATGAGATTGTCTTAGTTGTTGTAAAACAATGTATTGTATAACCTATCTTAATATAAAGACATATGTATGATGATTTAGTAGTCTTTATTTTGATCATAACTAGATTACTAAGTTGGTTATAACCTATTTTGAAATGTATGTATAGCCTATGTACTAAGTTGGAACGGAGGTGTATAACTATGAATGGATTGTTGAATGAGTGATTATGGTATAATATGGTTGGGTTGTTTATTGTTGAATGTTTGTGGAGTTGGTTGTATGAGTTGTGAAAAGGTTGGTTTAAAGTCTCGGTGTCCTAATTATTGTCGTTATACTGCCGAAATTCCGTTGCGTCCTGACTGATTGTAAGTGGGGTGGAGTTGGGGCGTGACAAACTGCACTGCGACCTTGCACCAATAGGAGCTTAATATTATAAGTTAGCAAGTAGAGAATCATCATTAGCACCTACAACTAAGCTAGTGATGCTTCGATTGTCTTCACTACCGCCACCAATACTTTTGTTCTTCTCAGGCCACGTTAAGCAGCCTTGGCAGGTGTCCTTGATTAAACATCTCTAAGTGATGACTTGCCCAAGCTATTCTCCTTGTATGAGGCACACGTAATAGCTAACAATGAACACCCCTACTACTAGCGTGAGGGAGCTGTTAAGGAGATAAGCGAATTGAGTTGTGAGTCAGCTAGTGTCCTGTATCGTTGGCACCATGCAAAGGAACTTAGGAAATTGAAGGATAACTGCCGCCTAAGCTATCACCACCTCGCAATATCTGCTGTTCATTCCTACTATCACACCCCAACTCGACCCCCCTTAAGATCAGTCAGGAGCAACGGAATTTCGACAGTATAACGACTGTAACCTGGATACCGAGGCTCTAAACCAACCTCTACGCAACTCATACAACCAACTCCACAAACAATTCAACAATTAAACAACACAACCACAATATACATTAAACATTCTTTTACCATTGCATCCATAAGTTGTACGCCTCCGTTCCAACATCATACATTTACTAAATAACATATTTTTTCCCAAAATAGATTATAACCAATCTAGCAGCCTAATCATGTTCCAAAAACAAAACTACTAAGCTAGCTATATTTAATCCATTATTTTTACAACATTTTAAACATCAAAAACTTCTAAGTAAATACAAAACATCTAGTTTTAAATATACAAGATAACAAAAGAGAAATACATCTCAGACATCAAAGACAAGACTCTGGCATTTAGGACTTGTCCACATATGGCACATTATCCTCTTCTGGAGGCACGTACCTGTAATCTGGATCGATAACACCTGTATGCATGCAATAATTGAGAGTGAGCTTATATAAAACAAGCCCAGTGAGGATTCGATAGATCTCTAACAGTATTTACTATACTCCTTGGAAATCATCATTTGAGCAGTAAACACAATAATAATCATCAATAACAATATAAGAACATTAACTATAATGACCAATCAATAAAGGATACTGTGATATCCCGAACTCGGCATGCATTTAATAGCATTTGACTGCATTTAATTAAGTGTTTAATTAGTTAAATCATCCATTACGCACTATTTTCATGTTTCTTTTAAAAGTATTCAACTAATACTTGGATTAATTATTTTAAATAAGTATTAACTATATTATTATATTTAATACTCGATTTCATTTCCATGTATTTAACTAATTGATTATTTTACTTAACCTATTTATTTAAAGTATTTTTTTGATATTTCTTTTAAAAATATTCGTATAATTTTTATATTGATTAATTTAAAAGATTATTACCTATTTTTATTATTTATAGTAATTGGATTTATTTTCTTGTATTTAATTAAGTGTATCTTAAATGTTAGTATTTAATTGTATTTGATTACGTGTTTATATTAACTTGTTCATTCGTATCTTAGCATTAATTTCATAATTCTTTAAAATATTCTAGAAATAGTTAAATTATTTATTTTTAAATGAATTTTGATTATTTTAATAATCGGTTTTATTTTCTTGCATTTAATTACTCGATTTTCAATTAAATGAGAAAAGTAACTCCGAGCCGGAGTGAATTTTAAACTAAATTACTTTTCAAAAATTATATTTTACGAAATTGTTTATCATTCTAATAGTGATCGTTTATTGACTATTTGATCGTAGTGCATCCAAAACGAGAGTTAGAGAAATATTTCTCAGATTTTGTGAATAGTATTTCTAGTTTTATTTAATTAGTTTTTAGTTGATTTGCATTAAATTGCATTGTTTTAACTTGAATTAGATTAAATGGCATCAAAATAAGCTAATTTGACCATATTTTCACTTAAGCTTGACTTTGCAAAAGGACCAAAATGCCCTTTGTCATCTTTTATAAATAAAACAAGGCAAAAATCAAAACAAAACAAAAGCCAAAATTCCCCCCATGGCCGAAACTCAAGGGAAAAAGAAAAAAAATTGATTTTGCATTTTTAAGCTAAAATCTTGCGTGTAATTGGACGAGGATCGTGGCTAGGGTCCTTGCAAGGCTTCCTCTTCAATCTCTGTGAGGGTTTTCATGTTTTTGTGCATTTTTATTTGAATTTGATTTTTGTTTCAAATTTTCAGATTTGATATTTATCGCGTTATAATTCCTGTTATTGCTTGAAATAACTTCCTTAGGGTTCGTAGAGTATTGCTTGTTAGTTATTTAGCAATTTTTACGACTGAAATTGTGTATTTGAATTAGGGAAGAACGTGAATAGTAAAAATAAATAGTAAAACCCTAGATTTTTGGATTTTTGATCCGAATCGCATTTTCTTGATTTGATTAGGTGCCATTAATGTTAGAAAGATAAAATGTACAATAAAAATGGACTGGCCTTTGTTAAAATTGAAAATTAGACAAAGAAACGAAAAGGGGCCGTTTGACCAAGTGTTGACCGTGCTCGAATTGAGTTGGGGGTTTTGCTATTGAGGGCATGGAAGTACTTTTGGAGCTGTTGTGGCATTGATTGAGCGACTGGTTAGCATAGTTGTAGTTCAAACGCAGTAGGTGGACTTTCGGGCTTCGGTTGGGAAAGTGAAGTTTCGTGATATAGAAACGAGCCTTGTAGTACCTAAGTGAATGTAGTGAAATCGGTTTCTTAATCCCGTAGCTCGTTTGCTCGTAATTGCCTTTGGAAGTTGGAGATTAAATAGTGATATTTGTCGTTTCCGTGTTTGAGCTGCTATTACGTGTTTAATTGATGTTCTTGTTGAAGTTAATGATAATCAAGCTTCAAAAGTTAATTGAATGCTAATATTGATTGTAAATGTTTGATATCTCGTATATCACCACTAATCTGTATTTTCGTGCTATCGCTCGTTTATTGCTTGTATCTCGTATTGCATTGCATAGTGTCAAGCGCATGAGTGATGGGCCTCTCTTGGTAGTCTCGGGCTGCCAGGGTTGGTTTGCTCTAGTTCCGTGTTCTATTCCCATTCTCGGTAGAGGTACCGCCCTGGGAGATTTGGGTCGTAGATATGTCGGGGTACATCCGGAGTACACCCAATGGAAGTTACAAGGTGGTTGCGCGCTTATTGTCATTGTTGTCAACATCAAGCTCGAGATTGTTGTATTGCTCGTGAAATGGTACATTGCTCGTATGAGTGAACCATAGTCTGCAAAGTTTGGTATAGCTTTGAATGATTGTGTTAATGCTTTCTTTAATTGTTTACTGTATTGTTGTTTATATTGATTGCTTTACTTGTCTGTTATATTGCTTAACTGCCTTATTTGCATTGCACGATCTTCTTTCTCTCCACCGCGATATATGTTCCGCCCTCACTGAGTATACGTGTTTGTATACTCACTCCTCACCACCACATTTCAGGAAATACCATGTTAGCTGGAAAGTTCGTGGTTATGTGGTAGATCGTGCTTGAAGAGTTGCCTTGCGTGCTATGTGGCTTGAGTTGTCAAAGATGTAAAGATTTTACTTTCATGAGATGTATATAATCAATGTGTAAAGAAAAGTCATTTAAGTTTTATGTATAGATTAATAAGATCTGGATTCAATGCATGTTTGTAATGTCTAAAGGAAAGAGTTAGAATAGTCTGGGTACTTGGAAATGTATATATACTTGTTGTGTTTAATTGTTGAGAACCGAGGCTCGGATGGCCTTGAAGAATTTTGAATGGTTGGACACGGTATTGGTCCACTTATATGATGTCGCAGGTTTGCATTTTTGCCTAGAAACAGGGGAGACTCCGTCCATTTTTCCCTAAATTTTATGCCCGGGTTTGGAATTGGGTTGCGATTAGATTGATTAATAGAACTTCCGGTTATATGAGGGATCGTGGCTAAGGTCCTTGCAAGGCTTCCTCTTCAATCTCTGTGAGGGTTTTCACGTTTTTGTGCATTTTTATTTGAATTTGATTTTTGTTTCAAATTTTCAGATTTGATATTTATCTCGTTATATTACCTGTTATTGCTTGAAATAACTTCCTTAGGGTTCGTAGAGCATTGTTTGTTAGTTATTTAGCAATTTTTACGGCTAAAATTGCATATTTGAATTAGGGAAGAATGTGAATAGTAAAAATGAATAGTAAAACCCTAGATTTTTGGATTTTTGATCCGAATCGCGTTTTCTTGATTTGATTAGGTGTCATTAATGTTAGAAAGATAAAATGTGCAATAAAAATGGACTGGCCTTTGTTAAAATTAGAAATTAGACAAAGAAACGAAAAGGGGCCGTTTGACCAAGTGTTGACCGTGCTTGAATTGAGTTGGGGGTTTTGCTATTGAGGGCATGGAAGCACTTTTGGCTCTGTTGTGGCGTTGATTGAGCGACCGGTTAGCATAGTTGTAGTTCAAACGCAGTAGGTGAACTTTCGGGCTTCAGTTAGAAAAGTGAAGTGTCGTGATATAGAAACGTGTCTTGTAGTACCTAAAGGAATGTAGTGAAATCAGTTTCTTAATCCCGTAGCTCGTTTGCTCGTAATTGCCTTTGGAAGTTAGAGATTGAATAGTGATATTTGTCGTTTTCGTGTTTGAGCTGCTATTACATGTTTAATTGATGTTCTTGTTGAAGTTAATGATAATCATGCTTGAAAAGTTAATTGAATGCTAATATTTATTATAAATGTTTGATATCTCGTACATCTCAGGCGCGTGAGTGATGGGCCTCTCTGGGCAGTCTCGGGCTGCCAGGGTTGGTTTGCTCTAGCTCCGTGTCCTATTACCATTCTCACTAGGGGTGCCACCCTGGGAGATTTGGGTCGTAGATGTGTCGGGGTACATCCGAAGTATACCCAGTGGAAGTTATAAGGTGGTTGCGCGCTTATTGTCATCGTTGTCAACATCAAGCTTGAGATTGATGTATTGCTCGTGAAATGGTACATTGCTTGTATGAGTGAACCATAGTCTTCAAAGTGTGGTATAGCTTTGAATGGTTGTGTTAATGCTTTCTTTAATTGTTTACTGTATTGTTGTTTATATTGATTGCTTTACTTGTCGTTATATTTCTTAACTGTCTTATTTGCATTGCACGATCTTTTTTCTCTCCACCTCGATATCTATTCCACCCTCACTGAATATACGTGTTGTGTATACTCACTCCTCACCACCACATTTCAGGAAATACCATGTTAGCTGGAAAGTTCGTGGTTATGTGGTAGATCGTGCTTGAAGAGTTGCCTTGCGTGCTATGTGGCTTGAGTTGTCAAAGATGTAAAGATTTTACTTTCATGAGATGTATATAATCAATGTGTAAAGAAAAGTCATTTAAGTTTTATGTATAGATTAACAAGATCTGGATTCAATGCATGTTTGTAATGTCTAAAGGAAAGAGTTAGAATAGTCTGGGTACTTGGAAATGTATATATACTTGTTGTGTTTAATTGTTGAGAACCGAGGCTCGGATGGCCTTGAAGAATTTTGAATGGTTGGACACGGTATTGGTCCACTTATATGATGTCGCAAGTTTACATTTTTGCCTAGAAACAGGGGAGACTCCGTCCGTTTTTCCCTAAATTTTATGCCCGGGTTTGGAATTGGGTTGCGATTAGATTGATTAATAGAACTTCCGGTCTCGAGAGGGATCGGGATGTTACAAGTGGTATCAGAGCTTGTTTAGCTCATAAGCCGGGACAGGGTCCTCGGTCTGTCGGGTAGTAACCCTTGGATGTGTGCTTGTTAAGTGAGTTTTGAAAGTGTGTCTTGACCTGAATGTGAGATTGTGTGTCTTGACCTGAATGTGTGCATCTATGTGATATAGTTATGTGTTTTGTGCTAAATGTGTGCAAAGTGAAGTGAAGTTGCATTGAATCGAGCATCGCGAATCGAATCGACCTCGTGAATTTTTAATTGCTTGAATTATTGCTTGTAATGTGTGTATTGGAATGTCTTGAATTGGTTGTGCCGTGATTTGAATTGATTATGTTGTGCTTGACTTGATTGTCGTGCTTGAGTGACTTTGTTGAATAAACTGTTTTATAAATTGTTTTACAAACATGCTTACATAATGAATTAAGACATATATGTATAAATGTTATATCTTGGCATTCATACATGTCCAATTGAAATGGTAAGAAAGACTTTTTCTTCCCCCTAAAGAGAAATGGTTAGTAGCAGGCCCTCCAAGTTATATGGATTGACGGGAATGAGCAGTATTTGACTAACCTTTATTTGGGAGCTGGTGTTTGCTTTTGGAGCTCGGTTAATGGCGAATCTCTAAGGTCCTTCTCTGTGCTTCACAATTGTGAAATAGTAGTTTTCTCTTGGGGTTCTATTTGGTTGTTCTCTGGAGCATTCTTTGGTTTTCTTATTGGGTATTCTTTAGAAATTTCTGTTGGCACTTCTTGGTAGACTCGGCTATTGGGTTTTCAATCGGACTTATTGCATGGTATTATCTATGGTATATGTGTCTCGGTCTTTATTGGTGTGCTACTGGCATCCTTGATTGGAAATTCTTCAATGGCATTCTCTAGAATTCTTAGTGGTCATTTATCTAGTACTTACTTATTGGGCAATCCTTGGTACTTTCTTACTGGAGCATTGTTTCAAACTTATTATCTCATATTGCTTACGGTATGCTGTGGAATACTTTGGGCTTTCTTGGTGGTAAGTTGTATAAAGTTTGCACTCGACAAATGGTGATGAGGTCTTGGAGTTTGGTCTTATATGTGATTCATCTACTCCGGCTATCCTTTAACTTCCTATTTGGTACTTGTTGGACTTTTATTAGGGATTCATATATAGGATATTCCTTCGGTATTCTTCTTGTCAATAATATGTGGCATTGATAATATGTACAGTATCCCTGCTTCAGTCTTTAGTTGGTATTTTCTCGGCATTCTTGGTTGGGATTTCTATTTGGGTTTTCCTACGAGTATCTTATTCAGTGTCTTGCTCAGCAACCAATGAAGAGTGGTCAGAGTTGGATCTCAGGTGATGTTGAGTCCTATTGGAAGAAGAATTGCGAGGACACAATTGTTTTAACGGAGGAAGGATGTGATACCCCGAACTCGGCATGTATTTAATAGCATTTGACTGCATTTAATTAAGTATTTAATTAGTTAAATCATCCATTACGCACTATTTTCATGTTTCTTTTAAAAGTATTCAACTAATACTTGGATTAATTATTTTAAATAAGTATTAACTAAGTTATTATATTTAATACTCGGTTTTATTTCCTTGTATTTAACTAATTGATTATTTTACTTAACCTATTTATTTAAAGTATTATTTTGATATTTCTTTTAAAAATATTCGAATAATTTTTATATTGATTAATTTAAAAGATTATTACCTATTTTTATTATTTATAGTAATTGGATTTATTTTCTTGTATTTAATTAAGTGTCATCTTAAATGTTAGTATTTAATTGCATTTGATTATGTGTTTATATTAACTTGTTCATTCGTATCTTAGCATTAATTTCATAATTCTTTAAAATATTCTAGAAATGGTTAAATTATTTATTTTTAAATGAATATTGATTATTTTAATTATTTTAATAATCGATTTTATTTTCTTGCATTTAATTACTCGATTTTCAATTAAATGAGAAAAGTAACTCCGAGCCGGAGTGAATTTTAAACTAAATTACTTTTCAAAATTTATATTTTAAGAAATTATTTATCATTCTAATAGTGATCGTTTATTGACCGTTTGATCGTAGTGCATCGAAAACGAGAGTTAGAGAAATAGTTCTCGGATTTCGTGAATAGTATTTCTAGTTTTATTTAATTAGTTTTTAGTTGATTTGTATTAAATTGTATTATTTTAACTTGAATTAGATTAAATGGCATCAAAATAATCTAATTTGACCATATTTTCACTTAAGCTTGACTTTGAAAAAGGACCAAAATTCCTTTTGTCATCTTTTATAAATAAAACAAGGCAAAAATCAAAACAAAACAAAAGCCAAAATTCCCCCCATGTCCCCCCCATGGCCGAAACTCAAGGGAAAAAGAAAAAAAAAATTGATTTTGCATTTTTAAACTAAAATCTTGTGTGGAATTAGACGAGAATCGTGGCTAGGGTTCATGCAAGGCTTCAACTTCAATCTCTTTGAGGGTTTTCACGTTTTTGTGCATTTTTATTTGAATTTGATTTTTGTTTCAAATTTTCAGATTTGATATTTATCTCGTTATATTACCTGTTATTGCTTGAAATAACTTCCTTAGGGTTCGTAGAGCATTGTTTGTTAGTTATTTAGCAATTTTTACAGCTAAAATTGCATATTTGAATTAGGGAAGAACGTGAATAGTAAAAATGAATAGTAAAACCCTAGATTTTCGGATTTTTGATCCGAATCGCGTTTTCTTGATTTGATTAAATGTCATTAATGTTAGAAAGATAAAATGTGCAATAAAATGGACTGACCTTTGTTAAAATTAGAAATTAGACAAAGAAACAAAAATGGGCCGTTTGACCAAGTGTTGACCGTGCTCGAATTGAGTTGGGGGTTGTGCTATTGAGGGCATGGAAGCACTTTTGGCGCTGTTGTGGCGTTGATTGAGCGACCGGTTAGCATAGTTGTAGTTCAAACGCAGTAGGTGGACTTTCGGGCTTCGATTGGAAAAGTGAAGTTTTGTCATATAGAAACGTATCTTGTAGTACCTAAATGAATGTAGTGAAATCGGTTTCTTAATCCCGTAGCTCGTTTGCTCGTAATTGCCTTTGGAAGTTGGAGATTGAATAGTGATATTTGTCGTTTTCATGTTTGAGCTGCTATTACGTGTTTAATTGATGTTCTTGTTGAAGTTAATGATAATCATGCTTGAAAAGCTAATTGAATGCTAATATTGATTGTAAATGTTTGATATCTCGTACATCTCATGCGCGTGAGTGATGGGCCTCTATGGGCAGTCTCGGGCTGCCAAGGTTGGTTTGCTCTAGCTCCGTGTCCTATTCCCATTCTCGCTAGGGGTGCCACCCTGGGAGATTTAGGTCGTAGATGTGTCGGGGTACATCCGGAGTACACCCAGTAGAAGTTATAAGGTGGTTGCGCGCTTATTGTCATCGTTGTCAACATCAAGCTCGAGATTGATGTATTGCTCGTGAAATGGTACGTTGCTCGTATGAGTGAACCATAGCCTTCAAAGTGTGGTATAGCTTTGAATGGTTGTGTTAATGCTTTCTTTAATTGTTTACTGTATTATTGTTTATATTGATTGCTTTACTTGTCGGTTATATTGCTAAACTTCCTTATTTGCATTGCACGATCTTCTTTCTCTCCACCTCGATATCTGTTCCGCCCTCACTGAGAATACGTGTTGTGTATACTCACTCCTCACCACCACATTTCATGAAATACCATGTTAGTTGGAAAGTTCGTGGTTATGTGGTAGATCGTGCTTGAAGAGTTGCCTTGCGTGCTATGTGGCTTGAGTTGTCAAAGATGTAAAGATTTTACTTTCATGAGATGTATATAATCAATGTGCAAAGAAAAGTCATTTAAGTTTTATGTATAGATTAATAAGATCTGGATTCAATGCATGTTTGTAATGTCTAAAGGAAAGAGTTAGAATAGTCTGGGTACTTAGAAATGTATATATACTTGTTGTGTTTAATTGTTGAGAACCGAGGCTCGGATGGCCTTGAGGAATTTTGAATGGTTGGACACGGTACTGGTCCACTTATATGATGTCGCAGGTTTGCATTTTTGCCTAGAAACAGAGGAGACTCCGTCCATTTTTCCCTAAATTTTATGCCCGGGTTTGGAATTGGGTTGCGACTAGATTGATTAATAGAATTTCCGGTCTCGAGAGGGATCGTGGTGTTACAGATACTCTAGTTAGTGTAGCTCCAAACGCCATCACGATCTCAACCATTCTTCTTGTAACTCCCCATTATTCACGCACCTAAGGTACCTCTCTAGCCCCTCCCTCCATGGCACATCCGCCCATGCGAGCTGGGGGTAGCCTATGATAGTCATGTCGTTTTCAACCCGACAGCCCGACGCTGCCCGAGAGGTAGCACACACATACCAAGACTCATGACAATAATAATAAACATTCAAATCTCAGGATGACAACCATTCACGTTGACTTATCTCCCGGCTCATCAATAATCAAAATATCACAGGAGTACAACAAAGTAGGTTGCCTATCTCCCGATTCATCAATAATTAATCAATAATCATCATTTCAACAACATATCATCAAATAAACAATTAACAACTCAACAACTAAATTAGATGACAAAGTAGGCCATCCAACTTAACATGCAATAACCACACATTCAAACCCTAGTCTAACCATCAACAACTCACAATTCATTCACTCAAACACCACCCAAACATCCAAAGGCATAATTCAACATTTTAAAGAAAGACAACCCAAACTTCTAAATGTCATAACTTACTTTCTACTAAACCGATAACCTCCAAACCAGTTTCTATCACTCACCCACTCAATCAACAACATTAACCCCCTCAGAAACCAACCATAAACCATCCACATCAAGCCCAACAACCCTAAAACCCTAATGCATCAAGGCTGAAATTATCGGACTTTCACACTAACATCACAATCAAAATTTCGGCATTACAACATTACTACCACGTATTTAAAAAACTTTTACAAGCTAACAGCAATCGATTCCAACCACCACAACTCCAATTATTCAACAAATTGCCAATAACTCAATTTTAATACCCGAAAAATAAAAATTCATGCTACAACGGTTCAAATCTTATATAAACACATATAAACGATCATTAGCATGCACTGAGCAATAATATAACATTAATTCAACATTCTAACGATTCAAAATTCAATTATATGCAAAAACATAAAAATGACATTTTGAGATCTAGAATTTTTCTCTCACCTTTGATGTGTTTTAATGCAAGAAAGATGTAGAATGGATGCCCAATAAGTGAAATCAAGCTTTGAATAAAGTGATTTGGACTTGAATTACAAAATCTATGTGAAAAATACTTTGAAAAATCTTGAAAATGCCTTCTTTCTTCTCCCTCATGGATTTTCGGTAATGTGTGTGTTTTGTGAGTATGTTTGCTTTGTTTTTAATGTGTGTTGATGATATAAGCTCAAGGTCAACAAAATTTGCAAAGTCAAAGTTAGTATTTTTAGTCTTTTAACTAGTATTTTTAGTCTTTTAATTGTTTTTAGACTATTTTTGCTCACCCAAATGCAATTAACTCTTATACTATTTTTAAGTAGTATATTTTTAGTTGACAACAAGTTTCACATGCATAGACTTACACCCGACTAGGTTAAAAACTCGATTTTTGCAAAAGAATGTGAAAAATCATATTATTTATTTTCAAATGTCTTTTGAATGCACAATTAATCTAAAATCATTTAATACCACATATAAATACATTTATATTAATATATACTAGGTCAACGAAAGTCAATGCAAGAATCGGGTTTAGAAGAAATCACTATTTGGCTCAAAAATGCTACTTTTCGTCCGAAAAGTCTATTTAAATTACTATTTCGTTTTAGAATCAATTTTTATCAAACATGGGTCTATTAATAATAGAGGACTAGGTTTTAAGATGTTTAAAATACCCGTGTAAAAATTTTAGCAGACGTGCGTTCAAAATACTATTCACAAAAATCGACGATAAAATTTTCAATGTCATTTTTTATGAAAATTTCATGAATGTACACATAGCATGTATTAGGAATATAAATCACATATTTAGCACATTCTAACTCATATAACACATAAACAGGTCAAATCACGCAAATCGAAGCAAAGACACGCAAATTGAGGTAAAGACGAAAATTGGGGTTTCACACCTACGGGCTTGCATGCGGATTAAAATTTTGGAGAAGGGCACATAGCTGCCTTTTTCACTTAAGCTATAATAGTAGTATTATGATTGGTGTAAGAACCAATAGAAATCCATAGGAACCTCTATATAAGGGCTATGGGTTTCGAATTGTTAACGGCACAACATAAACAAGTTATTTTTATAGATATATATATATATATAGCTTTAAACTATTCTAACAGTTCGTGATTTACCAGGTGCGGGTTATTTTAAAAAAGCATTGTTAATCTCTTTAATTATTCTCTTTGCCTTATATTCTATTATTTTTCCTATAAATGAAATTTGATCATACAGGTTGACTTTTCTATTAAAATGCAATGCTAAAAGACTATATACATAATATAATATAACTTTGATATATTATATGATAGATTACTTATATAAGAATATAATATGTATATGTAGTCTATTTCCATTACAGCTTGAGTATTTAAATGATATGTTTATGAATATATATACAACGAATATATAGCCTTCGTCCACTTACCACTAATTATTATTTTTAGTGACAACAATGAGTTTACCTTTAATACTTACCTGACTGTATACTCGAGGGACGGCCTACTTTGTCGTACTCTCATACTTGTACGCGCGTGTATTACGTGATTTCATGTGCATGCTTGTATGCTATTTAGGGGTTGCAACCTTAGGCACGATAGCGTTTCACGAATGCCGAGCAGCATAAGGCTTGCCGGTGATCCCATGACTATCGTGGTCCTAGTCCCTCTCTCGCTTGGCATTCCACCCTCGGAGAGTTGGGTCGTAGTTTTGAGTACATTCCGGAGTACCCCCTTGGGAAAGATAAAAAGTTGTGTTTCGGCCGGCCATCTTGTAAAGTGAAGACAAATTGTATCCTTTGCAACGTGATCTATAAATGTTATATATACATTGATGTACCTGTCTTGCATTGCATCATGGTTTCTAAAATTTTGAAAATGTTTTTCAAAACCTCCTCGATTGACTATCCCGCTCTGAGTTCCTTTGAACTCATTACCCCTTTCCACCTCCATTTTAGGTGAGTCCGAGGCAGAAGAGGTTGAACTGGAGGCCAATAATGTGTCTTTTCTGTTTACTGAGGGGCTTGAATCAATTGGTTCCCCGAGATGTTGATGTTCTCATACATTGGCATTACCTTTTCAACGAAGACCTAATAAACCAGGATGTACCGTATCACCTGTTGTACAATGTAATAATAAATGATGTAGTTATAGACATCGGATTTGGACCATGTATGACAGCATACGTGGTCTATTACGGTGTTATGTATGAAGATTAAGTGTGTTAGCATAGTTTCCAGACTTGTTTTGTTAATGCAGAGTCTGGTCGGTTGTTAAGAGTCTGTGGCCATGGTTGTAAGGGTTATATATAAATAACAGCTTAATATGTTATGTTTTTGGTTGATGTATGATGATTGAATGGATCTTGACCTACTGCCAAGTCCTGAGAAGGGTTGGGGGTTTTTGGGTCGTTACAGTTGGTATCAGAGCATAGTATTGCTTTGGAAGCTGGGTTTAGAAACTGGGCAGTGGATTGGACTAGAGGTCTTGACCTAAACATCCTTAGGGATTACATGCTTATGTGAATTGCATGTCTATGTGTTCTATCTTGATATCTTAAATGCATATTAAACAAACGAGAATGCTTGCGTGTGTTTAGAAAGGATGGCTGGACCAAGTACACGGAGAACCCGCAGGAGTACTGAACCAGTAGAGGAACCTGGATAGGCTAATCCAGGAATGGCTATGTTCAACCTATTGGCAACGAAAATGGATAAGATGTCCAGAGTTTTATAGCGCCAGGAAGCAAAAGAAGCGGTTAACCCTCGCAACGTTGAAAGAGGGGAAAACAATGGCAATAGGATGAGTTCACTCAAAAAAAAAAATTCAGCGACCTAGATGATGAAAAGGCAAAAGTGTGGCTTTCAGAGATAGAGAAAATTTATGAGGCTTTAAACTACAATGGTGAACAACAAGTTACACTTGCTGCATTCATGCTAAAAAGGGACACAGAGCAACAGTGAAAGTAGTAAAGCGTCGGTGGGGGAAAGATCGCACACTTTATATGTGGGAGAACTTTACTGATGTTTTTAAAGAGAAATACATCCCGGCTGTTGCCAGGGTAAAACGGGAAGAAGAATTTATGACACTAAAGCAAGGGGGTATGACCGTTCTCCAGTATAAGGCACGTCTTGACAAGTTATCCTAATACGTGCCTGACGTAATGCAACCAGCGAGCCGGACGATTCAGAAATTTATAAGGGGACTAAGGGCTGAAATACAAGACAATCTGGTTGCATTAAAATTTGAAACTTATGGAGAGGCCATGGAAGTAGCTACAAGAGTGGAAAAAGGAAAATGGAAATTAGGGGTGGCCCAAGTAAGAAGCCCTTCCAGCAAGCCCCAGTACAGCAAATAGCAAGTTATCTTAACCAATGACGTAGTCAAGCAGGATCGGTAGGTAACCAGCCACAGCCAAGTGGATCGGTAGCCTCCTCTGCTCAAGGACCATCGGGCACAAAGACACCAACTGAGGTATATGCCTTTTGTGATAAGAAATGACACACTGAGCTGCGATGTTGGAAGAAGGAAGGAAGTGTGTCGATTTTGGAAGCGATCAACATCAGATTAAGTATTGCCTAAAGTGGCAAGGAAAATGGAACCAGAATAAACCTGTAACGAATAGGCGTGTGCAGGCTAAGGTTTATGCAGTTGAACAGCAGGAGTTACCGGACGATGCCACTGTAATAGAAGGTATATTCTCAATTTTAACTCTGTCTGTTAAAGCATTAATTAACACCGGGGCAACCCACTCATTCATTACTCCCTGTTGTGTGCATCGAATTGGTATTCCAATTAGTAAGTTGTGTTATGGTGTCGAGGTAAGTACCCTGACAGGTAAAAGATTTGTGACTGAATTTGCTTGTAAGGCTTGTAAAATTCAGGTTGAGAATCGAGAATTCCCCACTGATCTAATTCTCCTACCTTTTGAGGAATATGAGGTTATTTTAGGAATGAATTGGCTATCTACTCATCATGCACATTTAGACTGTAGAACCAAAATGTTAAGGTTACAGGTACCAGGGCAACCAGAATGGATTGGCTATCTACTCATCATGTATATTGGAAAGAGTAAGTTATTTCTTACTTAGTATGTGTTATATGACTTATATATAGATACTTGATTGTTTCTTGATTGCAAATCTTGCTTGCATTGCATCCACGGATTTACAAAAGGTTTATGAAAAGGAAAAAAATGTATTCGAGAACCCTTCCCAGATTCCCCCCTCGCTGAGCTTTGGTATCGGATAAGCTCACCCTCGTTTTTTCCCCTTTCAGGTGTAAGTGAGTCGGAGTACGATACTTGATGATTGTGTGCTAAGGGAAAATATGTTCATTGTTTTAAACTCTAGTGATGAAATTTGTATAATATGTGGTATTTGAATTAATGTAATGGTTAGATGTTGTACTTATATATAAGTTTTTGGTTATACAAATGATATATTCTTTACTTTGGAATTAGATTGTCGCTTTAATATGTGTTGGACGAATTATATTGTGTTGTTGGAAGTTGGGGTTGAGGAATTGTAGTGAAGGATTTGGAGTTGTCAGTTTGAGACTTTTCTGTTTGCAAGTTAAAATTGGAAAATCCAAAATACAGCCGTTGTACTGTCCAATTTCGAGGAAATTAATAATAGGTTGAAATTTTGACTAAGTATGGATTGATAATTAAATCAACTAAGTTACAACAATATTTAGTCCTTTGACTAAGGTAAATGAAATTGAGTAATTTAAAATTTAGTAATAGGGATATAATTATTTTAAAAGTCTTGAAATATTAAATTATGATAACAGTGTTCGGGCTATTGTAATTGTGCCTTAGCGGACTTAGGCGGAGCGATCTTCTTAAGCCCATGGCATCCTGATCCCAGGAATATTGGTGGTTTAATTATGGTATCAGAGATTATATTAGCGATTGAAAAATTAGGGTCGTGACACAAAGAGCTAGTTCATGTTTTATTTGTTTTAAAGATCCATGCATGAATGTTTTCGCCTTATTCTTACAATTGTAAAATTTGATTCATTTGTTATAATGTTTCCCTTCAAAGGCTTCTATAAGATCATGAAATGGTTCTTTAGCAAGAACACGATCACAAACTTGGTCAAATTCTGGATTGAGTCCTAACAAGAATTGGAACACTTTCTCCTTCTTCAACATGTCTTTCAATTTTTCCGTGTTCTTTGCAGATTCCATCTCCACATTCTAATACATATCCAACTCTGCAAACAACCCTTGTAATTTCTTATAGTATACTATAAGACTTGAAGACCCCTGCTTTATCTTGTGGACTTGTCGTTTGATCTGAAAAATTTGAGAAGTAAATCTTACCTTAGAGTAGGAAGAAATAGATATGTCCTATTGATCTCAAGTTGCATAGAGTAGAGTAGTCATGATGTGACGCCCCGAACCTAGCATATAGTATATTATACATATTTGCATATAATTAAGTATTATTTAAGTGATTATATGAGCATAAGTGTTTAATTTAGTTCTTGAATTTACCTAATAACCTATCTTTTCCTATTTTCTTTAAAAGTGTATTAACATATAATTAATTCAAATAAAATATTTTAACTATTATTTTGTCATTTTTATTTTACGAGATTATACCTAATATCTAATAGACTTATTTTCATCTTTTAAAACGAGCCCTGAGCCCGGGGTGTGATACCCCGAACCTGGCATGTATTCCATAGCATTTAAAGTTCATTTAAATTGCATTTTATTGACCTTTTACCCTCTTTGACCAAACTAGTTGACTTTTCATCTACATTGACCAACTAGGACAATGTGAAAATTTTTGAAATGTTTAATAAAGGGCAAACTTGGGATTAGAAATAAAAAAATGCAATGTTAAGTTAGTCAAAATTTGGGTCAACTTTGGAATTAAATCTGAACCAATTGGGGAAGAGTTAGGTAGCAAATTATATATGGTTGGAAAGCTCTATGAGTCTAGTTTCTGAGGCTTCAAACCGTTCGTGAATTGGAGTTTTTTAGAAGAAGTTATGGCCGTTTTCGTAAGGTCGCGCATAGCTGTTTTGGTTTAGCGGGTTGACCGAATCTTTGACCTTTGACTTGTCATTTTTTTTTCCTAAATAAGCAGAATTGCACACGAAAAAAACAGAGAAGAAAGACTTGAAAACATGAGGAAAAGAAGGAAAAAAAAAAAAAGAAAACTTCAACTACAAATCACCAAATCTTTGCGTGAGCTTGCACGGGGTGGTTTCCGAGGCACTCTACGAGGTTTTTCTAGCGTCTAGGAGCGTCTAAGGTGAGGGTTTCATCGTTATTTGCATATTTGAAAATTTTGTATCTAAACTTTGATTTTTGGATTTTATGCGTAGATTGTTGTTTTAATCGTTTTGTTGCTTAAAGAATGTTCCTTGTTGATTGTAGAACATGTATTTATAGCTTTTTAACATTTTCTACGGTTAAATGTTGAGATTGCAATTTAAATTAATTAATGAATAGTATTTTGTGAATAGTAAACCCTTGAAACGATGAAGTTGCTCCGTTATGCTGTCCGTTGATGTACAAATGTGTTAGGTATGCTAGAATGCCTAAATGCATGGTTTGTTTGGGTTGTGTAATGGAAAAAACAGGAATTATGCCTTGGTGAAAGTCGGGGTCGTTTAGGTCGAGTTTAGCGTTTTCTCGTTTTCTCGTTTTACGTGATGGCATTGTTTCGGGAGGCCATGGAAGCACTTTTGGTGCGATTATGGCGTTGGTTGGATGTTTGGTTAGTATAGTTGTAGTTCAAACGAGCAAAGGGGAAAATCGGGGCTTTGCGCGAATTCTAGGGTAAAGTAGGGTTTCGGGGTCCTTAGACGTGCCTTATGGTGACCTAGGAGGATTGGCGAAGTCGGTTTCCAGAACTCGTGGCTCGTTTGGAAATGGTAGTGTTTTGATAGTTGGGGCCGATTTGTGATTTTGCTTGTTATCTTGATATTATGCCTATAGAATGGTTAGGGTTGCTTGATATACTTGTTTAATTGGTGTTATTGTTGCTTATTATTGCTTGTTATGCTTGAAAAGTTAGTTGAATGTTAGTATTGATTGTGATTGCTTGTTATCTCGTTTGTTGTCACTAGTTTGTATTGTTGTGCTATCGCTCGTTTATTGCCTTGTATCGAGTCTTGCATTGCATAGTGTCTCGCGCGTGAGTGATGGGCCTCTCTGGGTAGCCTCGGGTTGCCAGTGTTGGTTGCTCTAGCTCCGCTGCTATTCCCTTTTCTCGCTTGGGTTGCCTCCCAGGGAGATTTGGGTCGTAGAATTGATGGATACTTTCGGGGTATTCCAAACTGGTGTTATAAGGTGGATGCGCGCTTATTGTCATCGTTGTCAACATCAAGCTCGAGATTGATGTATCGCTCGTGAAATGGTACATTGCTCATATGAGTGAACCATAGCCTTCAGAGTGTGGTATAGTTTTGAATGGTTGTGTTAATGCTTTCAGTAATTGCTTATTGTATTGATTGTTTGTCTTGATTGCTTATTTATCAGTTATATTGCTTAACTGTCTTATTTGCATTGCACGACTTTCTTTCTCTCCAACTCGATATCTGTCTCGCCCTCACTGAGTATACGTGTTGTGTATACTCACTCCTCACCACCACATTTCAGGAAATGTCATGTTAGCTGGAAAGTTCGTGATTTCGTGAAAGTTCGTTGCCTGAAGAGTTGTCTTGCGTGCCTATGTGGCTTGAGTGTCGAAGTTGTAAAGATATATGTTTTCATATGTTGTAGGTATTTATTGCTAAAAGAAATGTAATTTAAATTTAGCTAAGCAGTTGAGGTGAATTGATAAGCTAGTTTATGTAATCAGTTAGCATAGCTTATCTTCAATGCATGTTTGTAATTTCCAAAGGAAAAGAGTTAGAATGGCATGATAGTTTATTTTATGCAGTAGCTTAGTATGGTTCAATTGTCTAGTTTGAATGTACTGATCAAAAATGAAAAGAGATAGGTTAGCTTTTAAATTGGAAATGTATGTATACCTGCTGAGTTTAATTGTTGAAAACCGAGGCTCGGATAGCCTTGAGGAAGTTTTGTATGGTTGGACACGGCGTTGGTCCATTTAAATGCTATTGCAGGTTTTATATTTTGCCTAGAAACAGGGGAGACTCCGTCCGTTTTTCCTGAAAATTATGCCCGGGTTTGGATTTGGGTTGTGATTAGATTGATTGATAGAACTCCCGATCTCGGGAGGGATCAGGGTGTTACAGGTGGTATCAGAGCTTGTCTAGCTCATAAGCCGGGACAGGGTCCTCGGTCTGGTGGGTAGTGATCCTCGAATGTGTGCTTGTTAAGTGTGTCTTGAAAGTGTATGCTTGTATGTGAGATTGTGTGTCTTGACTTGAATGTATGCACTTATGTGATATAGTTATGTGTTATGTGTTTTGTGTTAAATGTTTCTCATTAAAGGTGAAATATCTAGTTGTCTATCGAATTGACTTATTGAATTGGCATCGTGAATCGAATCGACCTCGTGAATTGTTATTTGCTTGAAGTATTGTTTGTAATGTATGTATTTAAATGTCTTGAATTGGTTATGTTGTGATTTGAATTGATTATGTTGTGCTTGACTTGATTATCGTGATTGAGTAACTTTGTTGAATAAACTCTTTTGTGAACTTGCTTGCATAATAGTATAAGGCATGAGTATAATTGCGATATATTGGCATTCATACATGTCCTATTGAAATGGTAAGTAAGTCCTCTTCCTCCCCTGAAGAAAGTGGTTCACAGCTAGCCACTCAAGGTGTATGGGTTGGCAGGAAATGAATGACATTTAATTAGCCTTTATTTGGGAGTTGGTGTTTGCTTTTGGAGCTCGGTTATTGGCGAATCTCTAAGGTCTTCCTCTGTGATTAACAGTTGTGAAGAGTAGCTTTCTCTTGGGGTTTTATTTGATTGTTCTCTGGGGCATTCTTTGGTTTTCTCAATGGGTATTCTTTGGAGACTTCTGTTGGCACTTTTTGGTGGACTTGGCTATTGGGGTTTCAATTGAATTTACTACACGGTATTATCTATGGTATATGTGTCTCGGTCTTTATTGGTGTGATACTGACATCCCTGATTGGAAATTCTTCAATGGCATTTTATAGAATTCTTAGTGGGCATTCTACTAGTATCTTTCCTTGATGGCATTTATTGGAAGTCTTACACTTGGAATCCTGTTCAGACTTATTATCTCATATTGCTTATGGTATGCTGTGGAATACTTTGGGCTTTCTTGGTGGTAAATTGTATAAGTTCTCACTTGGCGAACAGTGAAGAGGCCTTGGAGTTTGGTTTTGTAAGTTGTACACCTGCTCGGGAATCTTACTCGGATTTCTCATCTAGTTGGAAAAATTATATTTGTTATTTAACTTGACTGTCTTATTAGACACATGATAATTCCTCAAGTATTTCCTTAGACATTCTTCTCAGCATTTGATAGCGATACTCAGAATCTAATGGGTTGTCCTATGGGGTTATTATTTGGAAGGCTTCTTTGGAACTTTTGAAGTATATTTGATTGGGTTTCTTAGTATTTTCTTCGCACTCTTATCAGGGGATTCTTCTATGAAATTCATGACCAGTGAGGTACTTATTTGGACCTCTGGATGGAACCTTTGTTTGAGCCTTTATTTGGCTTCTTGTTTGGGAATTCTCGGGCAGTAATAGTTGAACTTCTACTCGAGATTCGCGTATGGGGTATTCATTCGGCATTCTTCTTATCATTAATATGTGATGTGATTTTATCTACAGTATCTTTGCTTAGGTCTTTATTGGTATTATCTCGGCGCTTTTGGTTGGAATTTTATTCTTCTTCGGTATTCGTGTCAACGGGATTCTTCAACCAATGAAGATTAGTCAGAATTGGATTTCAGATGATGCTGAGTTTTATTGGAAGAAGAATTGCGAGGACGCAATTGTTTTAAGTGGGGAAGGATGTGATACCCCGAACCTGGCATGTATTCCATAGCATTTAAAGTTCATTTAAATTGCATTTTATTGACCTTTTACCCTCTTTGACCAAACTAGTTGACTTTTCATCTACATTGACCAACTAGGACAATGTGAAAATTTTTGAAATGTTTAATAAAGGGCAAACTTGGGATTAGAAATAAAAAAATGCAATGTTAAGTTAGTCAAAATTTGGGTCAACTTTGGAATTAAATCTGAACCAATTGGGGAAGAGTTAGGTAGCAAATTATATATGGTTGGAAAGCTCTATGAGTCTAGTTTCTGAGGCTTCAAACCGTTCGTGAATTGGAGTTTTTTAGAAGAAGTTATGGCCGTTTTCGTAAGGTCGCGCATAGCTGTTTTGGTTTAGCGGGTTGACCGAATCTTTGACCTTTGACTTGTCATTTTTTTTTCCTAAATAAGCAGAATTGCACACGAAAAAAACAGAGAAGAAAGACTTGAAAACATGAGGAAAAGAAGGAAAAAAAAAAAAAGAAAACTTCAACTACAAATCACCAAATCTTTGCGTGAGCTTGCACGGGGTGGTTTCCGAGGCACTCTACGAGGTTTTTCTAGCGTCTAGGAGCGTCTAAGGTGAGGGTTTCATCGTTATTTGCATATTTGAAAATTTTGTATCTAAACTTTGATTTTTGGATTTTATGCGTAGATTGTTGTTTTAATCGTTTTGTTGCTTAAAGAATGTTCCTTGTTGATTGTAGAACATGTATTTATAGCTTTTTAACATTTTCTACGGTTAAATGTTGAGATTGCAATTTAAATTAATTAATGAATAGTATTTTGTGAATAGTAAACCCTTGAAACGATGAAGTTGCTCCGTTATGCTGTCCGTTGATGTACAAATGTGTTAGGTATGCTAGAATGCCTAAATGCATGGTTTGTTTGGGTTGTGTAATGGAAAAAACAGGAATTATGCCTTGGTGAAAGTCGGGGTCGTTTAGGTCGAGTTTAGCGTTTTCTCGTTTTCTCGTTTTACGTGATGGCATTGTTTCGGGAGGCCATGGAAGCACTTTTGGTGCGATTATGGCGTTGGTTGGATGTTTGGTTAGTATAGTTGTAGTTCAAACGAGCAAAGGGGAAAATCGGGGCTTTGCGCGAATTCTAGGGTAAAGTAGGGTTTCGGGGTCCTTAGACGTGCCTTATGGTGACCTAGGAGGATTGGCGAAGTCGGTTTCCAGAACTCGTGGCTCGTTTGGAAATGGTAGTGTTTTGATAGTTGGGGCCGATTTGTGATTTTGCTTGTTATCTTGATATTATGCCTATAGAATGGTTAGGGTTGCTTGATATACTTGTTTAATTGGTGTTATTGTTGCTTATTATTGCTTGTTATGCTTGAAAAGTTAGTTGAATGTTAGTATTGATTGTGATTGCTTGTTATCTCGTTTGTTGTCACTAGTTTGTATTGTTGTGCTATCGCTCGTTTATTGCCTTGTATCGAGTCTTGCATTGCATAGTGTCTCGCGCGTGAGTGATGGGCCTCTCTGGGTAGCCTCGGGTTGCCAGTGTTGGTTGCTCTAGCTCCGCTGCTATTCCCTTTTCTCGCTTGGGTTGCCTCCCAGGGAGATTTGGGTCGTAGAATTGATGGATACTTTCGGGGTATTCCAAACTGGTGTTATAAGGTGGATGCGCGCTTATTGTCATCGTTGTCAACATCAAGCTCGAGATTGATGTATCGCTCGTGAAATGGTACATTGCTCATATGAGTGAACCATAGCCTTCAGAGTGTGGTATAGTTTTGAATGGTTGTGTTAATGCTTTCAGTAATTGCTTATTGTATTGATTGTTTGTCTTGATTGCTTATTTATCAGTTATATTGCTTAACTGTCTTATTTGCATTGCACGACTTTCTTTCTCTCCAACTCGATATCTGTCTCGCCCTCACTGAGTATACGTGTTGTGTATACTCACTCCTCACCACCACATTTCAGGAAATGTCATGTTAGCTGGAAAGTTCGTGATTTCGTGAAAGTTCGTTGCCTGAAGAGTTGTCTTGCGTGCCTATGTGGCTTGAGTGTCGAAGTTGTAAAGATATATGTTTTCATATGTTGTAGGTATTTATTGCTAAAAGAAATGTAATTTAAATTTAGCTAAGCAGTTGAGGTGAATTGATAAGCTAGTTTATGTAATCAGTTAGCATAGCTTATCTTCAATGCATGTTTGTAATTTCCAAAGGAAAAGAGTTAGAATGGCATGATAGTTTATTTTATGCAGTAGCTTAGTATGGTTCAATTGTCTAGTTTGAATGTACTGATCAAAAATGAAAAGAGATAGGTTAGCTTTTAAATTGGAAATGTATGTATACCTGCTGAGTTTAATTGTTGAAAACCGAGGCTCGGATAGCCTTGAGGAAGTTTTGTATGGTTGGACACGGCGTTGGTCCATTTAAATGCTATTGCAGGTTTTATATTTTGCCTAGAAACAGGGGAGACTCCGTCCGTTTTTCCTGAAAATTATGCCCGGGTTTGGATTTGGGTTGTGATTAGATTGATTGATAGAACTCCCGATCTCGGGAGGGATCAGGGTGTTACACGGGGTAAAAATTTAAAGTATTTGATTTTGAAAAATTCATATTTTTTCCTTACTACATATGTCTTTTTGGGCATACGTTCATAAATTTTGTGTGCATAGCATATCGGGAGCGCGAGTTACAAAATAATTAGTGTCCTGTGTGAATAGTAACATGTAGGCTTTTAGTTTGGGCTTTTATTTGATTAACTAGCATTTGGACTTTAATTAATCACCTAACCCAGTTCAACCCAAGCCCAACCCATGACCCAAGCCCACAATACATACATATACACTTATCTACATACATATATTGCATAAATAAATAAAAGAAGAAGACCAAAAGCTTGAAGAAATCGGCCAAGGGAAAAAATTGGGGAAAAATGGGAAAATTCTAGGTTTCACTCTTGAGCTTCAATCCAAGCCTTTTTTAGGAGCATTGAGCCACCATAGATCAATTTCCAAGCTTCTCCATCTTCCCTTGGAAAGGGTTTTATCCATTTTGAGCATTTAAAGTTGATGTTGTTTTTTATATAAATGTAGTTATGTTATATAAGGTTGATATTATGCTTAATCTTGCTAGAATAGATGTTCTTATAGCTAAAAGAGTAATCTTTGAGAGTTATTGCATGAGCTTAGCTAGTATGTGTGAAAGATGCATTGAAGAAGATGATGAATAGTAAAATTTTAGAGTTTTTGTTAATTCTTGATTGTAGGCTTAATTAGATGATATTTAATGATGACCTAGGTGTTATTGAACCTAGGATAGTGTTTAGAATGGATTAAACTTGAATAAACTCATTAAATCGGATTGAATTCAAGAGGGGTCGGTTGTAGTTTGGTTGTTCGGGTGTGATTGAAGGCTATAGTTAGTGTTTATTATGCTAGATAATGGCTAAAATGTAATTATGGCGTTGATTTAGTGATCAGGTTTGGTAGTTGTAGTACAAATGGACAAAGGGGCAATTTAGGGTTAAGTGGTAGTTGTTGGTTAAAGTGAGGTTTCGTATTGAGTAAAGGCATCATAAAGTGTCTAGGAGAGATTGGTGAAGTTGTATTGATGATTGAATAGCTTAAGAGTTGGTATACTACCTATTTTGTGCCTTTGAGTAAATGTCAAATGCTGTAAGTTGGGTAACTATTGCCAAAGTGGATTGGAATTCATTAATAGGTGGGATGTAGTGTATGATCATTAATTTAGAGCATGTTTAGAGAGTTTAGAGTATTCTAATGTTTAAGTGCATAAAGTAGTTAAGTTAATGAAATTCTAGTAGGCTTTGCATTCTAAAAGGATTGTATTGCTAGTTGAGTAGTTAAATGATTAATGAATATCATAGCTTAGTTAAATTGAAGTTCTATGAATATTGATCGCTTTGGACCTAGGTTCTTGTATTCTTGGTTTATATATTGATTATATAGTTTAATTCTTATGTGTTTTATTACTTGCTAGGGTTTGATCCAATTGAGCTAATTCAAGGTGTTTGAGAATAGATTGACGCTAGTTCTTGCATCCTTTGGCTATCGAGAAGTGAGGGAGTTGCATCTTATTTGTATTTCTCTGTTGTATATTGATTATGTTAAGTAATTTCCATGCTATAAATGTTGGTTATTTAGCTTATTCTTGCAAGACTTATTAGTTTTATAGTTAATAGAGTAAGTTTAATGATTGATGCTTGCTATTTTCTAAGGTACATGCGAGGCAACCTACTTTGTTGTTCCTCTTTATGTGTTATCGAATTGTTAGTTGTTACATGTACATGTTTTGTTGTCATCTTATATTGATGGTTGAGCAACTCTATCGTCAGCGCGGATGCGATGGGCCTCTCTGGGCAGCATCGGACTTGCCAGGGTTGGTTGCTCTAACTCTGTAGTTATTCCCTCTCTCGCTAGGGATGCCACCCTGGGAGAGTTGGGTCATAGGATTAACGGGGTATTACATCCGGAGTACCCACGTTTGATGTATAGGGATGTCGGCTATGTGATTGGTTCATGGTTCGTGGTTCATGATCTTGTTCGAGACTGTATCCTTTTGCGTAACTCTCGCTTGGGCCCTTTGTCCTTGGGGAGTTACCATTGATCGTATTCTTTTGTACGTGTTACTTGATTCATAATATTGATTTGATTTGAGTTAAATTCTCTCGAGATGACGTGGCACTCTGTGATTGGATTGCTTATCTCCTACGGCTTATATGTAATTCGTTATCTAGCGTTATTGCCTTTAATTTTAATTTTGTATTTATTGTTTAACTATTACTTTATAATTTTTTGTGCCTAGTTTGACTGTTTGTATTGCATGAAAGTATTTTTCAAAAACTCCCCGAATAACTGTTTCCCCTCCCTCACTTAGCAATAGTGTTTTGCTCACCCCTATTTCTAACATTTTTTTAAGCATGGTAGAGATTGTCTCGTGAGGTAGAAGAAAAGAAAATGTTTACTTGACTGCTACATGTTGGAGTTGGACACCTATGTGATAAGCTGGTTGGGTTGTACAGTGTTGTAAAGCATGCTAGTATTATGAAAATTGTATGTAATTGTGTTGCCTTGGAGAATTGTATTATAAAGTTTAAAGGCTCATATGTTTAGTTAGATTGAGGATGGCTTGTAATAACTTAATGATTTACTTTATTGTCTAGTTAGTTTGCATGCTTGTATGGATGAAGTTAAGGCTGGTTGCTGGACTTAAAACCTAAGAAAATGAAGTAGAAAAAGTTAGAGTGATATGATAATCGACAATATAATCTTAGTATTTCAATAGCTAATTGAACGCATGCCAGTATGTTATATTTTGTTATAGTACAAAGGCTTGGATGGCCTTAGGAGTTTGGAAGTAATGTTAATGAAGGTTGTGGTCGATTATGATGGTATATATATTGTTATTGTGGTTATTTCTTCTGCATGTAGGTTTGTGAATAGGCCTAAAAATAAGAGAAACTATATCTATTTTTTCTCGTTTTTCGTGACCTCGAGTTTTGAATCGGAGCTCCAGTCTCGTGAGAGATTGGAGCATTATACATGACGTGACAGTGGCATTGGTAATCTCCCATATTTCATAGAAATTATCAGTTTTTTATGGTGCCTTTGCATCTCCATTTACATATTTAAACTTCTTGCGACTCATCAAAAAGATTTTGGCGGATTGAGACCACTCTAAAAAATTCCTGTCATTCAATTTAATTGTAGAAATTTGAAGGGTCGAATTCTCATGTTGAATGGAAATTTGTTACGGAGTAGAGGTGATTGTAGAAGACTCCGATGTTTCAGACAAAATGGATGAATAGGAAAAAAAATACAGAGTTTTTATTCATTTTTTTTCTTCGACTGGGTTGACTTGGATCCAAACCTTACTCGTGAGTGGCAACAGTTTTCTCCTGATGAAGATGGTGCTTTAAGTAATAATAGTTTCTATAAGTGTCTGTATTTTTAGGGTTTAAGAAAGATATAATGCCCTTTAAGAGCACTTTCCCACACAAAAAACGTAGTAATAAAGGCTAATTAAGAATTAAGAAAGCACTAAAAAATAGGGCTAATAAAGGACTGAAAAAAACGTTTTTGGTAAAGTAGATCAAAAAGAAGATGGGTGGCTAATGGCAAAGAAGGCTTGTGAAAAAAAAGAGTTTAGAACCAAAACTCTTGATACTATATTAAGAATTATGGGGTTTTATTCTAAAATTAATTAGAATCAGGTGGAGTAACCCAGAATCTTATAAAGCAATCTTGAAGTTTCTGATTTTCTGATGTAGGGCAAGTGTATATTCTAAAAGTAATTTATTTCAAATTTTATCATTGGCTTGAGTTCTTTTATTTTTAGTTTCTTTACATTTAAATTAATTTCTTTTACATTCGTTTTTTTAGATTTTTTAATTTAAACTAATTTTTTATTTTTTTAATTAAACAGTTACGGTTACGGTTAACTACAATTTTTTGAATCCTTAACGGTTACGATTATAGTTAGTGGTTTTTAAACCTTTTAAGTTTTGGTTAAGGTTATGTTTATAAGTTTGCTAAACGGTGTCAGTTACAGTTTTTTTTTTTTTTTTTTTTGCAGTTATGCGAACCGTTGTCATCCATAAGTTGAAAAAATATTTTCTTCAATAGAAATTGTGATAAATCAACTACAAAACCAAATGGGGATTCTTAGATGAATAATTGTTTGGAATATATATATCGAGAAAAATGTACTTAATAGTTAATTTTTGTGTGAATAAATTTACAAAGTCATAGTTTAGCTTAAAATTTGTTATTGTCAGATCATGCAAATCCCTACATGATCTATGGGTTGGTTGTTCTTCCAAGAAGATTCTAGCGAACCTTGATTAGAACTTCCTTTGATGTGTTATTAGTTGATCTATCTTTGTTCACGAAACTTTCTGGTATTAGAGTTTGCTAAGTACAATACACTCGTAGCTTGTTTTGAATTTGTACTCACCGCCTTTGGTTGGAATGGACTTATAGTTGGAGAAATTGGTAAACTGGTAGATAATTTAGAAATCTACTCGAGCATTATATATTACATATTGTCAGCAGTCCACCCAAATAAAAAGAAAATTATTAAAAGCAGAATATGTGTAAATTATGATTGTCATGTTATTATCATATTATCTTTTGACCTACATGGAATGAAATTGTTCAAGTGATGTAATTGTTGGTTGTGTTGGTAAAGCATTTCAGAATCATACTATTATTTCCATCTTGGCAGCGCTTATTGACGTCTAATTGCAATTTTAAATTCTTTGGTTAAGTTTTTGGATATTCACGAGAAGTTTCATTATTGTTGATGGATATGCACGATTATAGAAGTAACTTTTGTAGTGACATTCTCATCATTTATTCTAGGGTGAATTACTTCAGACTCCCCTGTAATTATATTTAAGCGTACACGATCCTCCTTTGATCCAAACACTCTCTCCAAACCTCATGTAGTTATTAAAAAGTCCATATGACCCTCTATGTCAAATAATCCGTCAAATTTAATAGAAATTGATTTTTAACTAATTTTACAATACAATAATTATAATAATTAACTAAATTATCTATTTCATTAAAAAATAAATAAATAAAATTAAAAAAAAAACTCATCTTTTTCCCGCCCCTCCAACAACACAAAGATCGTCCTCCCACCCCCCAACCCCTAACCCCCAAACTCCCAAAGGTATAAAAGTCTTTTCGCATTTTTCGTTACTTACATAAATAGAAATTTGACGACATGGAGGCCTTATGCACTTTTATATGACCACAGGGGGGTCTGGTGGGGGGTTTTTGGACTACAAGGGGATTGTATACACTTACGGCTGGCCACAGGGAAGTCTAGTACAATTCTCCCTTTATTTTATATTACTCATTTACCCTTTCTAATATAATAATAGATTTTATACCGTATAAATAAAATATTTGACATGTAACACATAATTTTTTACTATAAAAAAAGAAATAAAAAGGTAAGATAAAATATTATTCTTCAATTCTAGTGGGAGTAAGATAAAATATTATTCTTCAATTTTAATGGTCTTTTCACATTCTAACACTCACATGGAGAGTAATTTTTTCTTTTCTTCTCTTCTTTTCTCTCACCTCTTTTTTGTTTTTTGTTCTTGTGTGTGTGTTTGCGAGCACGTGTTCGTTAGACAGGATTTATTGAAAGTGGAGAAGTAAGGGTTATCTAAGATTGGCCATAGAGGGCAGGGGCTGCGTATTAAGAATGTATATTTGCTTCTAGATTACAAAAACAAGACATACAGATAGAATTGTAGGCTCAAAAATAGAATCACGGGAAATATGACAAGCTATTTAATAAGAGTATCATTTGTAGAGATCAACTTTCGTATTTCCCTTTCCGTAACTCTCAATTAGATCTCAATTATTTTTTAAGAACTTAAATTAACAACGAAAATTGTAATGTTGCAAAACATGTTGATCATCGGGGATGGTATTGTTCAACCTAATTTTAATCTATTATTAAAACAGAAATAATAAAAACTTCCAAGCTGAAAATGGAGACTAAATGAATGGTATAAGACTTCCATGGACAATAGATTTGGATGTCCATTTAATCAGCGAAGACTTGCAAATTATAAGAAAAAACTACAATTTGTTCTTTTGTCACTAAAAAAGGGCTTGTTAATCATCCAATTGTATTATCATTTTACTCAACAAAAGCATCACTTTTTTAATTAAAGGTACAATAATTATTAAATTTTCGTTACTAACATAACCAATGACTGTTCTGCCTTCTTTATTCATCAACCTAACCAACGGCTGTTTTGTCCCACCAAGATTCCTGAAATATCAAATATTTTTATTCTTTCGATCTATGGTTTTACAAATATGAGTATTATCTTATCGCTTGTACTTCTTTCTACTTCTTTCAATAAACTCTGTGAAAATCAATTACAAAGCTGAATGCGACATTCATGAATGAAAAATCAAATATAAGAACGTTCACATTTTTATATCTATCTATTCACGTTCTTACATCTATCCATGTATCAATAAAATATGACAAAGTTCAAAATTAACATATCCAAATAATTCCAAATCTCCGAAGTAGCATGTAAACATTGATAAACAATATCAAAGTACGGTTTTCATGGAGTCCAATGTAAAAGCTCTCATAGACTAGTCTAAAAAGAGTATTTCATTTATGGTTGCCCATTAAAGCCTATATAGATGAAAGCTGATTTTAGTGAACTAGGAACCAAAATGTTTTACATAGTATTTGCAATGCTACAGCTACAAATGCATAAGACCTTACAAGACAATATATAACTTGTTAACTGATAATGTTCGAGATCCCCTGCCGCTGCCAACACTACCACCCTCCCCCTACCCCGCAAAGAAAAAAGGACAGAAACGAAGGAAAACAAAAATCAGCAATGTTTATCACTGTTATCCTTGCTATAAGATCAAAATCTACAATTTCGCGAGAGACTGTTTAACTTAACTTCTCTCCTGTTGAAACATGCAAGACTTCACCTTGCAACAATTGACGGAATGCTAAATGTACCAGTCAAGGTCTCAGTCGCATTTGATGTTTTTGTAAATCCTCCGAACGAACATGTTGGAGCCAAGATACCCAACAGCTCCTAAACACATAAAAGGAGCAACCATTAATTCAACAATGACTTTGGAAATGGAAATGTCACCATAACTAAGAAAATAGCTTTTCACGGCTTACAAGTATGTTAAAGTAATACTTAGCTCTGTCTCATTTATATGTATAGATAGCGAGAAAAAACTAGGACATCGAAAAATTAGATACTTGGTTCTGTCTCATTTATGTAGAGATAGCGAGAGAAAATTAAGCCAATCAGCGATTACCCTTTTTCCTTTTCCTTTTTACTTTTATGAGAATTCCGTCTAACTTGTGGCAATTCAGAAAGCAAACTTACCACATAGTATTCCCAAACCAAGACAAAACATCAAAGTGTACCCGAAGTAGAAACTGGTTTGGAAGAAGCCAGACATCTTAGTCTTCACATGATAGTAATATATAGAGTAGAGGTAGACATAAAGTGCAGTGGAAGCAGCAGAACAAAATGAAGTCCATTGCCAATGATAATTCTCGGCGTTCAGCAGGAAATAGGTTCCCACAATTGTCACACAAACAGTGACAATTACCAGAATGATAAAAACAAGCAGCATGAATCCGTATACATAGTACACCTGCAGAGAGTAAATATAAGATAAAACATTACACATATGCCAACATACAGAAGACGGACCCACACATTCAAATGGTAGTAACAGAGATACATTAAGCAGGATATCTCAAATAATTCATAACCAACAGTAACTTGCAAAGGATCAAACGTAAGACGTGGAAAGAGCAAAGGCAAAGGCGAAAATGTTATAGTTGAGAACAAGACATTAGAAAATGATCTCTGTAATTATGTACCACCAGTTGAATTTGTACACTTTAGGACATATTGAACATGGTCGATAGAACCATCGGCCTACAACCTCTAATCAATAATCCATCAAACCTGTATATTCTTTCTGTCCCTTTCTTTTGATGTCGTACATAAGTTCTGCACCTGTTCTCAGAGACTAAGTGGCCCAAGGTCCTTTCCCTATCCCTTTTCCTTTACTTTTTCTTTAGTTTTGATTTTTCATTTTGTATGTTGGGGGGGACTTTTAAAGCATAGTGCCCCTGCATTATCCAAAACACTATAACAAGAAACGTGTCTAGGTATGTAAGCATAAAACTCATGGTTAGAATTGAACACCCATTGAAAGCCACCATATAGAAGTTTGAAGTTAAAGATAGAGATAAATACCTATTTTAGATGCATCTACCCCAAGACATTGAACAAAATATTGAAAGTATCAAGTAGAGTAAGAACCAAAGGATTCAATTAAACACGTGATTAGAGTTGATCACCCGTTGAGAAGTAAAAGTTTCAAGTTAGAGACAGAGATGAAATACCTATTTTAGATGCATCTACCACAAGACATTGAAAATCTCAAGCAGAGGAAGCAGCAAAGGATTCAATTAAACTCGTGTATTTGGATTACAGTACATATTTATGTATATTTGGCATTGTATTCCCTGGTAGACAAATCCCTTTTATGTTTAATACGCTAACACCATAGCAGACCGAGCAAATGGAAGTCTCCATGCATCTCAACCTGACATCAGACTGCCCCAATATCATATCCAAGAGTGGAGTGGGCCAATTTGTAAGGATAAGACCAAAATGAACAACAAATTGACTGTTCAAAAAAAAAAACAACAAATTGGACCTTCCCTCAAATTATCTTCATTACATTATAAAGCAAAAATCAGCAAATCTGGAGCTAGTTCTGCTCCTAATCAATAAGAGTTAGCAACTTCTTGTCCGCTGGTAGGTTCTATGACTCTACTATCAGGAAAATATAAATTGAAATTTATATTTAAGAAAACATGGTTTTACAATTTTGACCTACATACATGAAATTATTGTCATTTTTCCGAGCGCCAAGTAAAATGTCTCTATCTACATATTTTACCAATTCTTTATCTGGCTTTTCTTTCATGTTATTTAATTTCCTTTTAAGTCTTCATGTTTTGGTTGATATTCTGTAAGATTAATTAAGCCATTCTCATTTCATGTTTCTGAAACTAGTAAATTTTCTACCAACGTTTTACAAGGCGAAGGCGTTCCACTTCTTGTCATGGTGAGGGCCTCAAGGTGTAGGGCACATGTTCAAGTTTTCGTTTATTATATTTAAAAATGAAAATATTATTTTGAAGATATAAAATAATTAAAAACTAGATAAAAATTACATAGAAAATTAAACAAGGAAAAATCCGCAAATGAAAAAAAAAAAAAAAAATCGCGAACATTAATATGGTCTTAGACATTTAATCAATAATCAAGTGCCCAATAAAAATTAGACTATTGGCTCTAGTGAAGGCAGCAAAAGAGAGAGAATTCTTTTGATGAGAGTGGATTGAGGATTTAATGAGATAATTCTCTTAATAATACTTGAACAGTCAATTGAGAAACTCAAACGAGGGGAGAGAGAGAGAGATGAGAGAAGACAAAGAAAGATAAGGAAGAGGGAAGCCTCTCAAACGAAATGTCTGCTGGTTAGAAAAAATTGACTAGAGTAGTTCTTTTTGACCTTTTTCCTCAAGTAATCAGCTTTTTTGACTCATTAGTCACAGAGAAGTACAGAAATAGCCCTGTGACTAGAGATTTTTGTACAGCATTGAAGTTACAGTACATTCTAACGTAAACTCTTCCGACTGAATATGATAAAGCCTATAAAACAACGAACAGCGTGCCTTGACTTGAGGTGCACATCAGGAACACATTTAGAAACATAAATTTCAGTGTGCCTTGACTTGAGGTGCCCATCACGAACGCATTCAGAAACATTGATCCCAAGACGCCAATGTTTCTTGGAATTTCACCAATGGGTGGAGGTTTGTTCCTAGTTAGCGTATTTATATTAAAGAATCAGATTTCTTCTAGTTCTCTCTTTTCATAAAGCCTTAGGTGGATTCCCTTGGATAGCAAGCTCAATTCCACTTCAAAGTGTTTATTCATGCTATCTCCAATTTCTCCTGCATGTTTCCACCCTCACAACCACATACCATTATCCAATCACTCCCAACATGACAAACCAAGTATCAACAGTATATGACCATTACAGCTGATGTTTCTCTTTGACTAACAGTCATGTCCAGATGACTATGTAGCTTCACTTATTAAAGATACTTCTACAGCCTGATAATCAAATGGTCCAAGAACACTCTAGATATTCACCACCACAGAATGTTTGCCGACAATTAATAGAAGAGTAAGACAAACTAAAGTACAGTTCCTATCACTACATTACTGATTTTAACAAAAACTGAAAGAGAAAGGCCAAGGATTAATCCACCAGGTTCTTTCAGAGAACCTGTCATAGAACCACATAAATAAATAAAAGAGCAAACAGTCACAAAATATCATCAATGTAACAGTGTCCCCAAACAGAAAAGCAAAATTTCAGAATTGTGAGGAAAGCAGTGATTATAAGCTCATAGACATCTCACACGTTTCATGCAATGTATAGCTATAAACTAATGACAAATTAGTAAATCATATGACAGTAAATAATTTCTCAAGCAGCTAAATTTGGAGGAAAGGAATGTGAAAAATGTCGAGAGCATTTGAATAATACTTCAAGCTGAATTTTGTCATGTACTTGTTCTACATAATGAAAGTTATATATTACCTTATAATTCCAGAAGGAAGTGAAGACAAAGTACATCTCAATGAAAATGCTTCCAAAGGGAAGAAGACCTCCCATAAGGGAGATGACAGATGGCGTGAGATACCATTTCTTCTGAGGGATTGGACGAGGTATGGTCTTCACACGGCAAGGGTTGTCTGGAGCACCACTCCAGTTTCTCCCGACAATAGTACCAAGAAGTGCCAGAGGGAAAGAAATGAAAGCCCAAATGACAAAAACAACCACCATTGTACCGAAAGGAATAGCAGCCAGAGATCCATAAAATATTGCAATTGTATTCAAGGTGAACCCAATAGCAAAGCACATAAATGGGAAAAGTGATGCCGTAAGGATCAGAGACTTTATCCATGTTTTACCTGACAAGACGATAAACGATAACCCTCAAGACATGAATGCTAAAGAAATGAACAACAATCTGTATTTTAGAAGAAGCCGATAATAAAGATGCCACGAGACTAAAGAATGAAAAGAAAAATTAACAAAAGAACAAAAGGATTTGTCTGTTATTTTCCGCTTTTTGTGTGTTTTGGTAACAAACAACATATTTACTATTGGAAAGGAGAAGAATTTCATACCGCCATGACGGGAATACATGCCACCACTCACATAGCCCGAAATGAATGATGTAAGAGCATAACATACAATAAAGGTTGTTATAATTGCTCCTCGCCTGAGGCACACAAAATTTAAGTAGGTAAGGGATAAGAGATGATGTAAGCCATTGAAGGGCAATAGCACACTTAGTACTAGCAGTAGTACATACTCTCGTGAATGGATGTTCTAAAATCAATTGGAAATGAGATAAACACCACTGTAAACAAGGTGCTGTAGGTAAATAACCCAACACTGAAGGAGAACAAAAAGTTGCCTTTGACTCTTATTTATTTGTTTATTTATTTATTTATTTATTTTTATCTTCTTCTTTTTTTTATATAACTGATAGTTAACAGAATTCATGTCGGAATCTTATAATTGAAAGACGCAAGTTGCAATTTGTCAATTCCTGTTGATCTTATTATAGAAAGATGGAAGAGCAAGATTTGTGGTGGGCAAAAAAGGAAATGGAGGGAAAGTGGGGAAGCTAGAAAACCCGAATATAATTGAACAAAAGGGCATATTGCACACATGTATACACACACACATATATAAAGAATAAGACATAAGCTTAAATGCGTCTTCCGTTCCAATCTGTTGTATAACTGTTCTAACATACCCTATGTACAACATTCCAATAATAGCAGATATGATGACAAGGAAAACGAGTATTGTCAGCTGAGCACCAGTGCCCACAACAGCTGATAGCAGAGCCAAATTTTGAGAAGGCCGAAACACATCACCATGGACAAGTTTCCAACCAGATTCTTCATTAACATCTCTTTCCTGAGCAAGAGAATAGAATATAAGCATGTTTCCACAGGATAATGGTGCTCTAGCATAAGCATACTACTGAAAAACTTTAGTTTGTTATAAAAACATGCATCAGAAATTTCTACGTTGCTTCATGCTTATTTTAGGTATGATGGCACTCAAATAAATATCAAGTTGAGAAAGCTTTACCAGAGTCTCCAGATCATCATCTTCATGAGCATATTTGGCATAATCATTGCGGAGTGTGCGCATTAATATCATGGACACCAAGCCAGTAAGGAAAATAACCATCATGAACGAATTGAACACAGAAAACCAGTGGATCTGTTAAAAAGCAAACATTATTGATGTGCTTCAACAGAGAGGGAATATGAATGGAGAATTACAAGCAACAAATAATTAGGAGAAGCTAAAATGGGCCTTTTACCCAAGAACAGTTTTTCAGCCATGTTATAAGAAACTACTTGATCTTAGCAAATAGATTATTGATAAAAGGATTTCAAACTATATCAAATTGAAAAGTTCATAGTCCCGTGACAAGAAAGTAGCACTATGACAAACTTCATAACAGATTAAGATTGGACAAGCATGTACCTGGTGCTCAAAGAAGGGATAATCCAGGTAAACATCAAAACGACGCGCATAGGTGATGTTAGTTGGAATCCATTTAACAGAATATGTCATGTCCAATACTCTCCCCTCTTCAAGTGGTTTAGGGCTGTCTTGTGTAAGATTTACATGAATAATCTGCAAAAACATAGAACTCCACACTTGAAAAAACATATACACCACCACCAGCAGATTGTAGTAGGAATTGTCACATAAAAAAGTAGCTATGGAATTTTACAACATACAGACCTGATTCCGATTGTATTTAATAACAAAATTCTTGTTTGTGTACAGCACATGCTTAACATCACGGTTTCTATCAGGAAGCACCTCACCAACAAAACCTGGTTGGAATTAGCTTCCATTTGCATCAAACTAATAAACATAATCAAAAGAAATAACAAAATAGGGTTAAGTGCATACCCCATAGTGGCAGATCATCTGATTGCAAGGGAGACAGAAGAGCAAAACAGAAAAAAAAAAAAAAAAAGAGGGAAAAGCAGGTCATAATTTGATTTAAGAGCTACAATAAGAGGATGAACAGAACAATCATAAAGAAGCAGCAATGGTAGGAAAATAATCAGACGTACCAATGAAAAGTTCAAACCAATAGGAATTATCAATTGCATCCTCAAACTGTTTAACCTTTGCAGCATCCAATTCCAGTTCACAAATTGAACTCTTCTCCACATTTCCTGCACATGAAATTTCAGGCATGAAGCATGACCAGCTTCCACAATAGTAAGATAAATCAATGAAACACAATCCAAGAGATACATATACGAATTAAAAAGATGTGGTAAAACATACTCATAAACTTTATGTTTATTTGGCTATCAATCAGCTCATTCCCTCCAAGAACCTCTCCAAGGCCACCCCATTTATGAGCAGCATTACCAAGTGGGCGACAAAATGGAAGGACGTAGTAATTGTAAGTTTCTTGTGGATTATTATATGGGCCAACCTTGTTTACCCACAGAGTGACAGGATCGTCTGTTTCATACTGCAGGAACAAGCAAAAACAAGTGGCAGTAACATCAAAAAGCACAAAGCCTAGCATTGCAGAATATAAGAGAAAAGCTGAGCATTTTGATTATTAATTAAATTAGTAACTATGACTGGTAGCATAAACTTTGGATCTTGGCTCATGCGTACCACCAGGAAGAGGGCAAAAGAAAGAGAAACAAGGAGGAAAAGAAAGTGCTGCCACCGTTCTCCAAAAGTAGAACTTGGATTAATAAATTCATAGCATAGACATGAGCTGACAAAATGCACTGCTATCCCATTTCCTTGAACCTATACTTTGTATTACATGATTCTTTTGAAACAAATAATACAAGTATTTCAAATAGTAGTACTATCCATACAGGTTTTACACAATCAAACGCGAACAAGAAAGCTGGATTAACGCCATGAATTATTGCTCAGGAAATGAGAAACTATTAGCTGGTTTTCGACCACCATATGGCATGCTGACCTGGTGGTTGAAAACTGGTAGAATCAACCCAACCATGTATGGATTAGTGCATCTGCCTGGTACTCCAATTAAGAACTATTACACGCGGCCATGAAAAACTTTCCTATTGATTGATAACCATCACATCATAATCCCACATCTCACGTGGTGATTAACAACCATCGGCAGTAGCAGCTAGAGAGTTCGATCATAGTTAAGTACGCACATCATCATAGCTGCTAATAAATCATAATTATGTGAAATCCAGGAAACTACTAATGCTAAGTGACTAAATACTTTGATGATATTCTTCCAGGTTCCTTTCCATGTAAAGTGTCCACTTTCAGCCACCATTGGTTCTATATACACTAATTTAATTTCAGAACTTTTATTTCTTCTTTCCAAAGCTCCAATCGCTTTATTTTTTTATTTTCATTATCGGATACTATTATTCATCCTTCTTCCAACATCAAGCATTACATATTAATTATTTAACCATCATATATATACAAGATATGTATGATGTGGTGGACATGGTTTCGAGTCGTGAAAGCATAATCATGCAAAATGCAAGGTAAGGTTGCATACAATAGGACCTAAAATGGGTCCAACTCTTTCCCAGATGCCAATGCGCATCGGGAGTCTTGTACGCTGGGCTACGTTTTACATCACTGTGGCAGATAATTACGTAACTATCACTCATAAAAAAAAATGCTAAAATATTGAAAATAAGATCTGCGATAGAGAAACGAAGCTAAGGAGGTGCAATTAGTCATTTCACATTCTTCTTTCTTCTTCTTACCTTGGCTAGAGAAGGAGAAGCGAGGAAAAGAGAAGAGCAAAGGATGAAAATGGAGAAGAATCGGACGGCGGACAGCATCGTTTCCCGAGGAAGAATGTCCGTTGGATCTCACAAAAATGAACGAATAAATTCGGAAATTGGTAATTTCTTTCTTTTCTTCCTCTCGTTTTTGGTATCGTGAGAGAGGATAGTAACGTTTTTTTATTTATTTATTATTGTTTTCACGTCGTCTGTTTATTTTGCTCATGTGTGTTGTCTGTTTTGTGTAGTTTGAGAATGGGAAATGAGAGCGTTTTAATGTGACGAGGATTTTTCAGAGCTTATACGAACGAGTCGGACAAGTGCGAATGTGAATCTGAATAATAGTGTTGTGTGTGTTGTGTGTGTGTAGGTGATGGTTTTGTATGTTGTTTTGTTGGTGTCGGTTTTGGTTTCTCCTGGGAAAGTTTCACTTTTGACAGAGATTGGGGAGGGCCAGGGGTCAATTTTAAAATGGATTCCTCTTTATTCTTCACCCAAAAAAACAATTCCTCTCTGTTATCTTTTGTGCATCAGGGAAAATGAGGATGGGGAAATGGTATAATTAGCTAAAGTTCCACTTCGCCGTTCGACGAATAAATATTTTTTCAACTAATCATGAATAATACTCCCAAAATGATTTTTGAAATACTTTTTTCTTAGGAAAACATATATATAAAATAAATTTCAAGTTGCTTCTTTTCTGTTAGGCTTGGCCTTCTTATGTGAACCTCCTAGGGCCTCTACAACACAACTTGTGGAATAGTGGATAAGCAAGCAGAAAATGACACAAGGTATAAAAATAAGGAAAAATTCTGAAGCAAAGAAGAAATGTCGAAAAACAAAAGTACTATTAATGTCAATATGCACCATCTGAGATAGTATATCTTACTTTTATTTTAACTCTTTTTGAGTGTCATATTTCTTTGATATATAATAATCTTGTAATTTTCATACTTCAATCCTAAATTTGTTGTGAAACTTTTCAATATGATATGTTTCTGTCTCAGTCAAAATTAGTATGTTAAGAAAAATTATTTAATTAGTTCGAACTAACATCGTAGATCTCACTCCATGTGAAAGAATTGATGTTAATTCAAATTGATTGAAGAGTTTCTCGTATACTAAATACATAATGCATGATTTACTTTGAGTACCAAGTAAAATTAATGTGACTAATACATTATGAATGATTTAGTTTGGGTATCAAGTATTCTAGCCCTACAAACTCTAGCATGCATCTGATTAGATGGCATCTTTATACCCATACTTTTAAATCATTAATTAGATCCAAGTTCAACTCTTTTAAAGTATGCGAATAAGCAGCTGAAGAAATCCTAACCCACATGTAGTATTATAGTTAGTATATGTTGTATAACGTAAAGAAGAATAATGATCTATAAATTGAGTTTAATCGTCACAAAATCGAAATTCTAATTTCAGTCCATCCAAAAGTATAAAAAAAGAAATGTCCTATTTCCATTTCATTTGGACACCAGCTACTATAGTTGTTGGATGTTTTAATTATGTGGATATCCATGCTGCTATGCCCTTGCTTGCGTCAACAAATTTAGGAAAGATGTAAATTATTACATTCACCCATTTCACACTAAGTAAGTGTATTTTAATGTTTATCAACACATTGATCGTTTCATTTGAAGGATTTATTAGGGCTATGAACATCATTTATGTAATAATTAAAGTGGAAGTAAACATGAATTTCAAAAAAATTTCAAAATTAAAGCATTATGTTCATATAAAACATAAACTTGAATTCATGTAATTAACATAATCAACACATATATATAACAAATATATGTAATCAAGAGTTAGTATAGCAATACCTCTTGAATACAAGCCATGAAGCCCATTATATAAACACTTGATGAAAACATCATCTCTCACAAAAGGCAAGAGCTCAAGATTGTCCACACAAGCAAAGAATGGCCTTCTTCCATCTTTTTAGTTGTATGTGTTAGATTAACTTATGAAGAATTTGAGCTTGTTCATGAAGAAGAAAGCAAAACAATTTTCTTTCTCTTTTTCTCCTTGACCGTATGCTCTAGGTAGAAGAGGAATAGTTGCCTTTTGTTTTTCTTTTATGTATTGTATACGTGTGGGCAAAGCTTACTAAAGAAGTTTGACTTAGATATTATCTATCTTCACATATACATACTGATCGCTACTCGGTTGGCTTATTAAATGTGCGTAAAATAACCAAGTTTTAAAATCCGCAAGTGCACGGATCAATGTAGTGTGGTGTGCTTTGAGTGCTGAGTCGAATCCACAAGGAAGCTCGTGAGTTAGTAAGTGAAGTAGTGTGAGAAAGTGTTAAAGTGAAAACGTGATAGTTTTAAGAATGGATTTTGAATGTTGTGCAAGTAATGTAAACTAAAGCTAAAGTT
Source organism: Ehretia macrophylla (assembly GCA_037974665.1). Classification (NCBI taxonomy): domain Eukaryota; kingdom Viridiplantae; phylum Streptophyta; class Magnoliopsida; order Boraginales; family Ehretiaceae; genus Ehretia; species Ehretia macrophylla. The sequence goes on from CM075779.1 coordinate 74,584,775, forward strand.
CCGGTTTTGTCAAATATAAGGAAAAGGATCTAGGGATAGGATATGTAATGAGACAATTAATCTAGGCTCGGTATTCAGGATACTTTGATTCAATGCTCGGGGTTAAGCTACAAGTGTTAAATAACAACTTCGCGAGTATAAACTATGGTATAACCTATAGTCTCATGGAATCTATAGTACAACCTATAGATTCACTATTTAGCACAAATATATGACACATATATAAAGCAATCATAACATTAACTACAAGTATAATGTATATGAGAGACAATAACAAATTGAATAGTACAAGTCATACATTGCATTTAAATCAAATTATCCGAATTCGAAACCATACATTAAAAGACCGTCATTTACAATATTCTCCCCTAGATAATAATCTACTCAAACATTGTATACAAATACGAGTTATACAAATAAAAGAGAGTCAAGAAAGGCTCCCTAATTTTGATGAACGCGTATTTCTGAAGTCTGGGTTGAGCAGAGGTTCCCCGCAAAATAGCTATTCAGGCACAATTTCCCCCGAATAAGAGTTACTAGGGCTAAATTTTTCCCGAATAAAAACTACTCGGGCAGAATTTCTCCTGTATTTGACAATTAAAGCTAAATTTAACTCTAAAATAAACTTAAACTAATATTTAAAACAATTAAAACTATTTAATAAAATAATTAATAAATCTAAAAATTAATATATTTCTCAACCAGGGAAGGGGTATTTACAGGCCAAGATTCTGGGGTGCACTCGAGCGCCCAACAGGTGCGCTCGAGCACACTTCTGCTGCTCCGCTATATTCGTACCACGTGGTGTAAGGCCCGAAACGAAACCTCATGTGCATTTAGGTCATTTAATATGCATTTATATCATTTTACGTGCATTTATAATGTTTTATGTGTATTTACTATGATTTACGTGCATTTGCCTTGATTTACGTACAATTGAGTATTTTAGGTATAGTAGGCATTGGTTAAGAATTATCAAGTAAGACTAACCAACTAATTTAGTTAGGATTGAATAAAATGGCAAACTAGAAATAATACACTAAGTTGGAGGATACTCTTGTCATTTGGAAATTTAGATATTATCCTACCTACCTCTTGTCTTCCAAACAAGGCACAAAATAATACACACACACACATATACCAAGCGATAGCCGGTGAAAGGAGAGGAAGAAGAGAAGAAGAAAGAAGGGAAAACGAGGAGGAAGAAGAGATTTCAAGCCATCCAAGTTGTTTCCAAGCATTCCTCTTGTATTTTCAAGCTTTAGCTTGCATCTTCCAACAACCTTCTTGCACCTCAAATATTTGCTAAGGTGAAAGAAGTTTTCTAAGGCTTTGAAAAAGTGATATGATGCATGTTATGTCTTTTTTATGTGTAACATCCCGACCTCGAACATATAGTTATTTTATTTACTTGCATATATTAATATGCTTATTTTAATTATTTACATACATTTACATATTACTTTAATTGTTTGCATCTATTTGTTATCATTACTTTTCATATCTCTTGAAAAAAATACATTTGTCTCGTTTAGTGTGCATTTGCGTGCATTTACGTGTTTAAGTGTTGTAGATGTTAATTATATGATAATGGTTGCAAATGAAACTAAATTAGTTAGATTAGAATCAAATGACAAACTAATTAATATTACATAGTTAGAAGGGCAATTTGGACTTTGGGCTTTAATTAATATCCTATTTACTAAATAAAACAAAACACAATATATGTATATTACACACACATACATACGATTCAGCACACACACACAACACACGATAGAAAGAAGAGAAGAAGAAAATAAGGAAGAAGAAAAAGAAATCAACTTTGTAAGGTCAATTTTCATGTCATTCTTCATGTCTAGGTGAGGGAATTCATATTATTTGCATTCTATTTGGATTATTTAGCTATATGTATGCATGCTATGTTTTATGTAAGTGTTCAAAGATGTTGGAAATGTATGTTTAGCTAAAGTATTAGTATGCTAAAGGTTGTAGTAACTCTTTAGTGCTCATAGAATGAATTCTTGCATGCTATCTTTAGTTGTAGAGTTGTTTTGTTAACTAAGTGTAATTGTGTAGTTTAGGTGTTTGTTTAATATGCTAAATGAAGTGTAGGAATGTTAGGTAAGCTAAGGTAATGGTTATAACTAGCTCAAGTGCAAGAAATAACAAGAAAATATGATAAATAAGCAAAACCCGGTTTTGGACAGTGCACTGCCCCTGACTTCCAGAGTGGTTTTGACATAGCAAACGTGCTTAGAATTAAACAAAATTTTTATGACAGCTATATTAGACAGTTTAGAACAAATGTTGATTTCTAGAGCTAAGACAAATTCTAACATTTTGATCCTCCGATTTAGCTATTTCCAAAATGTATCTGGGAAAAATCGCTGTGCAGGGTCAGTTAGGTGTAGTTGTACGATAAAAGTCATAACTTGTGGAATTTAGATCGGAATTGAGCTCTGATTGAGGCTAAAGTCATATGCACTCGAAGAGATACGTTTATACATAAAAATCAGTTAGTTTGGAGGTCCATAGCATAGATAACTGAATTAATTAATTTAATCCTCTGTTAGAGAAATTGAAAAATATTTTAGTGATATTTTAGGGTTTTTGTGCAAAGTTGATTTTAGGATTGATTCGATGCTATCTATAGCTTCTATAGGTTCTAATGAGCATAGATTGGTGATTAGATGTGATTGGCGTGATTGGAACTTTAGAAATTTTGCCTAATTGGCTTAGAATTCAAAGGGACTTTATCCGAAAAGTGAATCTGGGTGGAATCTAATGATGTAGATAGTATTTATTAGGTGTGGTAGTGCTTAATGTTCCTTTATGATGCTAATTGGAGGGTTGGTTAGAGTACTTGTAGTTCAAACGTACTATGGGGCCTTCGGGGCTTTTGAGCTTATCATTGCTAAAAATGGGTTTTCTTGATATCAAAGGGTATCACAAAGTGTCATTAGAAGGGTTGAATAGCTTTTTTAGGAATGTTGAACCTATTGTTTCGTTTATAAGTCAAATAGATTTAGTAGTCAAAGGAGACGTTGAACGAAGTGTTGACTGGATAAGTTTTGAGTATTCATATGGCCTTAGATATGCTAGGAAGTAAGTGCGGTGCAATTCTAATCTTGATTGGATGAACAGTTTAAGTAGTTGTAGTTCAAACGGACAAAGAGCCATTTCGGGGTTTTGTAGTAAACGGGGGTTAAAATGGGGTTTCGTGTGATTTAAATGCATCATAAAGTGACTAGTGTTGAGTGGTGAAATCAGATTTTAAGTAGCGTAGCTCGTTTGGATGTGGTAGCTTGAGAAAGTTAGAGAAATGAATAGTATTTTATTGAGTTTTGTGACTTTGGTTCAATTGATGGTTTTGGTACTTGCATTGGATGTCATAAGTGATAGATTGACTAATTGGATGCTTGGATGTGTTAGAGTGTGGGTTGAACTTGTGGAGAATTGATTGGTAATAAAGGGGCCTTTGATGGTTTTGGGTCGTAAATGTGTTTATGTGCTATGGAAAGTTTGGTTATAGTTCCTAGGTGATTGTAGAGTGTTTGGAGTACTTATAATGTATCTTAGTTGATAGATGGTTAGTTCTATAACTATGAGATATAAAGGGCTTTTGAAAGGAAGTTGGAATTTGATTGTTAGTAATTGACTTGTAGTTGGGTATTTGAGAGTTTAAATGCATTTGGATAGCTTGTGTATGCTAAAGGGATGGCATTGCGGGTTGTTGATTAATGAATGACATAGTTTAGTTGAATTGAACTTGTAGGTATATTGATAGCTTTGGACCTAGTGGTTTGCATTCTTGATTATATATTGATTGTGCAGGTTGATCCTAGTTTAGAGTGAGCTTCCTTGGTGATTTAATAGTGATTGCGGGATGCCTATTGTGTTAATTGAGTGAATGGATTAGAGTATGCGAGATTAAATTGTCAAGAGTTTATAGTGTCAAGTGGTTGTCATAGTTTAAAGATGGATTACTTAATGTTCTAATGGCATTATTGAGTGGTTGTGAGGTTAGGGGGTACTTATAGAGTGTTCATCGTACTTGTCGTGTAACCTCGATAATGAATAGTTTGCATTATTACTAGAGAGTGAAGGGTTAGTTAATGAGTATGGTATTGTTGATTGTTGATTTGAGTGTATAGATTAGTTAGTTGAGCATGAATGAAGTTGGTTAAATGCTACTTTTCGTGTATTCTAATTGGAGGGGTAGGGTTGATTGAGAGGCATCAGTTAATTGGGTTCTACGAAGTTTAAGAGTGGTTAATGTGTGACTTTAGTGGTTAATGGAAATCAGAGTAGAGAGTTGCTAATAGAAGGGAATGTGATGATTAGTAATGATTCTTGAAGAATGCTAAGAGTATAAGAATGAGAATGAGGAGAATGGTGATCTAATCGGATGAGTGGAAGTAATTGAAGTGAGTGATCATATGACTTCAAATAGAGTTAGAGTATATTTTGATTGGAGTTATAAGCTAAAGTAGTAGTTGCTAGAAATATTGCTATCTTGGAGGTATAAGAATAGTTAAATGTCTTTGATTCGAATATGTGTTAAATGTTTATTGATTGCTATCGTGAATTGAATTGCATGTTTCACTTCTTATGCTTATAGTTGATTGTATTATGTGATATTAATTGAAGGGATTTAATGCATTCGGAGAGTATTGGAAGGGGTTCTTGGCTGAATTCTCACAGGTTTGGTTTTAAAGGTGAGGGATGCATTTTAATTGATTTATCATTGTGTATTATATTGATTACTGTATAGTTGAAAAGTAATGAGCTATTGTATTGAGATAGAACATGTTTTAAACTAAATTGCTTATAATTTCTTATTGGTTTATGTGACTTATTGAATTGTTTTGAGTATTGTTATATTGAGTGCATTGCATCGCGGTTGCGCAACCATTTGGGCATGGTAGTGTCAGAGAAGCCGGGCAGTATCGGGTTTACCGGTATACCTCAGCTACCATGGTTCTTAGTCCCTCTCTCGCCTGGTCCGGAGATTGCCAGGAGGAGTTGGGTCGTAGGATTCGGGGTACATCCGGAGTACACCCACTGGAGTGTTTGGGGTTATGTCAGCAGATTGATTGAGTTCGTGGATCGTGGTTCGTGGATTGAAGAATTGGAGTGATAAGGGCTAGCGATCGTATCCTTTTTAAAGTGTAATATTGAAATTGATAATGCATGTTCCTTTATTGTTTAATGTTATTGTTATTATTTGTTGTTCAATGGTTGCATTGCACGAATCCCCGTATAAACGTTTCTCGTATATTGTTTCCCTCCCTTACTGGGTATACATTATTTGTATACTCACTCCTTATTTCGAAGCTTTCAGGTTATAGCCAAAGAAAGTGAAGTTCGTGCTTGAAGATGCATACGTGTAATGTGGTGTGGATAGTGAAATGTTGAAAAAATGTTCTTTTATTGGATTGTATGTGTTCAATGTATAAAAGTAATGTAATCATGTTATTTAAATCTTTAGAGTGGTAGGTTAGCATAGATTATGTAATAGGATAATATAGTTTAATTTTCATGTATGTTCGTAGCTAATTTAAAGGATAAGAGTTAGGATAGTCTTAGAGTTGGAATTGTATATTATTTGTGAATTTTTGTCGAGAACCAAGACTCAGATGGCCTTGAAGAGTTGTGTATGTTGGACACGGTACTGGTCTATTTATATGTTATGTTCAGGTAAACTGTTTGTCCTACAAACAGGGGAAACTCCATTCGGTTTTTCCTAAATTTTGTGACTGGGTTGGAAATTGAGTTGGGATTAGCATGGTTATTAGAGCCTCCGGTCTCGTGAGGAATCGAGGCGTTACAGTATGCCTTTTATGCAAAACCAAGTAGCTATAAGTTTATTTTGAGCATTTGATTTTGTAGTAAGCATCTAGGGTTCCAATCTTGACTTGTAGAGCATTATATGACTTGAGCTTATTATTGGGTGCTAGGATGATGTTTAATTGTAGGTTTTACATGTGTATAGAAGTAGGAAAATGACATAGTGTTATACTAGAATATAAGTTGATTGTTGGTTTATGGTTGTTGTTTTTGTTGGGGTTATGTGTTGTAGATGTTGCTAGGGTGAAATTGTGCTCATATGTTGTTATGAGTATGGTTGTCAGGCTCTTGATATTATGGCTATGAGGGGGTGATTTGTGTGCAAAGATGTAGCAAGAAAGAGAAGAGTTGATATCTTAAGCAAGCAAATAATTGAGCTAAGTTCGGGCATAGCTGGGCAAGTCGGACGAGGAGTTGGACGAATGACTCGTCCGACATGGACTGGAAGTGCACTAGAAGAGTCGGATGAGGCGAGTCGGACGAGTGACTCGTCCGACTCCTCATCTGACTTCTCCAACTTCTTCACTTCAACATTTCATCTTTGCAATACTTTATGGTATAACTATTGTGCTGGTTTTCTACCTTGTATCGAGAGATGTTATGTGGCATAATGTGACATTATAAACGTGCTTGAATTAGATGGCATTGCATTATATATGTGTACGGGTTATCAATCATGCACCTAACTACCAATGTGGCTATGTACGGTTGTGTCTAAATGTTAAGTGAGTAGATGCAACCTACTTTGTTGCCTTCCTCTAGTTGTCTATCTATGTTTTATATGCAAATATGTTTGGATATGTGTGCGCGGCAAGGTTGCAACCGTTCTTCAGGCATGGTAGCATTCGTTTCTCTTGGGCGGTGTTGGGCTTGCCAGTAGGTCTCGACTACCATGGGCCCCATTCCCCCTCTTGCTTGGATCTTAACCCTTGGAGAGACGGGTCGTAGGAACTTGGGTGTATCCGAATTACCCTATGGTTGGTGTAAGGGGTTTGATATTGATGATTGATTCAAGGCCGGCCGACTACAGCAACTGCAAGATCACCAGTATCCTTTTATCTTATATGTTACCACTCTTGCTTGGACTGTAGAGTTGGGTTATCTGCTATTACTATCATGTGTAGTTCTGTATCTTGTTACATGATCATGAGTACATGGCATGGTTTTCCAAATGATTCCGAAAGGACAAAACACTTGCGAAAATTCCCTTTCTCGTTGTCCCTCGCTGAGCTAAGTGGTGTAGCTCACCCTTCTTTCTAACAATTCAGGTAAGGCTGAGCCTGAGCCGACTGCACAGGTCAAGGGTGACGTTGCATTGTGTGATGAAACTGATTTCTGCCTGTTGTGATTCTTGCATGTCTTGAAGATGTTCCTCGTTTGTACTAGACTTGTTCAAGTACTTGTATAACTTTATGTATTGTAACTATTCTTTTGGACAAATTAGGGAATGTAACTATCTTAATACTTTATTCTTTTGAGACCTAGAGGTCGTTGATGGGATTGTATCATGTAAAGTTTGAAGTACTAGGTCTTGTATATACAAAACAGGTTTATGAAGTCATGTAATGCCCCGGGAGTTGGGCCATCTTTTGAAGTCCTTATGGTATATAAATATATGTTAGGTTGTTAATTCATGATCTTACAGGTGTTAAGCTATTTGACATGTCACGTTCCGTCCTCAACCTCCATGGGTTCAAGGTCGGGGTGTGACACATGGCATTCGCGAAGGTGGTGGAAGATGGTGGAAAATTCCGTATAGGGTGCTCGAGCGCCCAGGTAGGCATGCTTGAGCGTCCTCCTGCTACCAATTTTGACTGAAATTTCGTTGACTTTGATCGGACCGTTTGACCAAGGCATTTTTTAGGCATTTTTCATCGTTTCGAGTCCAATCTCACTCTAGTTTTGGCCAAATTTCTTCTCCACGGGCCCCATTCAACCACTGATTCTTGAGTTTTCCCCGGTTTTTGACTTTCTGACTTGCAATTTGAATAATTTCAGATCTGGTTTGTTCACTTTTCGAGATCAACCTTCATTGTAGCAAAAGTATATAAGTATTGCATTTATTCCACAAGTTAAGATGCAAATATAGTAAAAATACAATGGTTTGAGTACTGCATTTATAGCTATATCAACATCCCAAAACCTGAACCTTGTTTGTCCTCAAACAAGTCTGTTTTCAAAACACATTGATTTTATAAGTGAAACTTCAAAAAATTTTACAAGTCAATTTCACAGATAGATGAATACAATCTATTCTTATCTATTTGTCAATTTTTTTCAAACATGAGAAATGTAATCTACTATCTTTAACAAGTTCATCAGTAAATGACAAGAAAAATAAGAGAACCTTTACATAGTTTTCAAAAACAATTAACTCTTTTTGGAAATGAACTATTGATTGCCTCGGAGTATATATTTAAAAGGAAACTAAGCAAATTAAGTTTAAACAAATTTCCAATTTTCAAGACCTGCAAATAGATTAGACTTTGATATTCTTGCCTATTTGTAATCAAACTCTTGATCATGCCTTAACCCTTCTTACATTTGCCATAAAATTTAAATATAAATCAAAACTATCTCTTTTTTAGTGCTAAGTTTCTTCTTGCTTTTTGAATATCCCATGTAGCGAACTTTAAGGCCAACAATCCCCAGCCAATTGGCCGAGGTTGTTAGGTTTCAAAAGGACCCCAACGTGCCTTAATCACCTGAGATATCCAAACTTGAAACTTTACACTATAATACATATCCCTAATGATGTAAAAATGTTAGGATAGTGGTGCTTAGAGATTTATAACATATTTACAATACAACTCTATCAAAAGTATGTACATTTTTTTTTTTTTGAATAGAGAGTAACATAACATTACATATGGACATGACAGAGTAAATGAACATTATGTACAGACATGACAGTAGGGTTCAGGTTTCAATCACAAGAAGCTTTCATAACAAAGGGTACTACTATCTCAATCATTTCAAATTCACATACCCATCAATTGTAGAAAAGAAGAACAACTAAGTTAACTTATGAATATAATAACCCAAAGTTTTTCTTTAGACATTCCTAAGAGTTAATTTTCACATTACATAGCTAAAAATACAGGTTCTCAAATTATTATAATCATCTTCCTATAACAAGTAAGGTAGCACAATACTCTCCCTCATAACAAAAATGTTTATCAAAATGATATGCTTCTTACAAATTTTTGAAAAATTTAACTATGAAATTCATTATGCACACCTACACCGAAAGTTTGCTTGTCCTCAAGCAAATAGTAATGTAAAATAATGAGAGTGCAATATGTAAGTAACAACATAATGACAAATGCTACATCCCCAAACCTATAGTTTGCTTACTCTTCAACACATGTTGATTAGGTCTAAAGGAAAATGTAGTAGCAAGGAAAGAAATCACATGATGTGAAACAATTCAATGTTGATGTAAAGAATATGTCTATTATCTTTGTGAAAAGATGAATCTCTCTGCAACTCATAAGATATTCGTAGACAAAACAATAGTAAGATTATCATCAACTCAACAAAAATGGTTAGCTATACTAAGTAAAAATAGACAAAAGGTATAGGGAATAAATCCAAAAAAAAAAAGAAATATGGTCACGAAAAATAACTATCATTCTATTAAATAATTTAAATACCCAGACCATTTAAACTCTTTTCTAGGGTTCAAGAGTTGAATTAAAAATTATTTTGAGGACTAGTTCTTCCAGAGGTTTCTGTGTTCACGACATCTAATGTTTTCTTTTGGCACACAAGAGGCCACAGCCAGTTCTACAGGATCAAGGGTATTATAGTGGGGTTTTACGTTGCAAATGTTACATCTGGTGTATGCTCACACTCCCAACTACCTTATCAAGTAACACCCAACTACCTTATCAAGAAGCACCCAACATGCCCAAACTACATTAAGCTGGTGGAGTAGCGCATACTATAGACAGAGTTGCACAATCAAGCCAACCGCACATAGAAACGTACAGTGACCACTAGTAGTATGACAAATGTACCTCTATGAATGTTTCATAGAATTAAAAATCCAAACCACATTAAGTTGGAGAAAGATTCATAGGGTAAATGTAAGTAACAAAATTCAAACAAAATCCTCTTAGTAGCCCTAAGTTTAACGTCTTCAGCCAGACAGAATCATTTCCTATGGAAGGTAGTCAGGGTCCTGAAGTTCATGAGGGACTGATTTTGGATTGAATGCATGCTTCAATCATTGGCCATTGACTGTATGGACTCACCCCTCAATGGGGTGCTTAATCTTGATAGCTCCAGAAGGATATGCTTCAACCACCTCATAGGGTCCATCCCACTTAGTTCTTAACTTGCCAGGGAAGAACTTCAGTTTGGAGTTAAATAACCAAACTTTATCAGAAGGAGAGAAGGTTTTCCTTAGAATAGATTTATCATGTATTTTCTTCATTCTCTCTTTATATAGTTTGGCATTCTCATATGCTTTGAAACGAAGTTCTTCTAACTCACTCAATGCCAATTTCCTACCCTCACTTGCTTGTTGCATATCAAAGTTTAGGGTTTTAGTAGCCCAATAAGCTTTATGTTCAAGTTCAATAGGGATGTGACAAGCTTTACCGTATACCAACCTATACGGGGACATGCCGATGGGAGTCTTAAAAGTTGTACAGTAGGCCCACAATGCATCATGTAGACGACTTGACCAATCTTTGCGATTAGGCCTAAACGTTTTCTACAAAATTGATTTAATCTCCCTATTCGACACTTCCACTTGACTACTTGTTTGTGGGTGGTAAGGCGTCGCAATCTTGTACTGGACTGAGTATTTTTTCAATAACGCTTTAAGTGTCCTGTGACGAAAATGTTATCCACCGTCACTTAAAAGCACACGTGGCACCCCAAATCGAGAAAAAATATTCTCTTTAATGAACTTGACCACAATTTTATGATCACTGGTTTGGGTTGCCACAACTTCTACCCATTTGGACACATAGTCCACAACTTCAAAAATATATGTATACCCAGAAGAAGGAGGAAAATAACCCATCAAGTCAATACCCCATACATTGAATATTTCACAAATGAGAATGGATGACAGGGGCATCATGTCCCTTCTAGAAATAGACCCTGCTTGTTGACATTGAGAGCAATTCTTACAAATTTGCTAGGTATCTCTAAAAAGAGTAGGCCAAAAGAACCCACACTGAAGGACTTTGGTAGTTGTCCTCATACCTCTAAAATAACCACCACAAGCTTCAGAGTGGCAAAATTGGAGTATGCTGTCAAACTCGCCCTTAAGTACACGTCTCCTTATGAGCTGATCGGCACAGATTTTGAAAAGATAGGGGTCTTCTCAGATGAAATACTTGACCTATGCCATGAAACGTTCTTTCTCTCTCTTACCCCAGTGAGTTGAAAACTCTTGGGCAGCCAAATAATTGACAAAGTAGGCATACCAAGGGGTTTGGTGTGAGACAGCAAAGAGCTGCTCATCAGGAAACGTATCTTTAAAAGGAAGAGAGTTAATAGGAGTATCACAAACAAGACGTGATAAATGATCAGTGACAAAATTCTCACTCCCCTTTTTATCTCTGATTTCAAGGTCAAAGTCTTGAAGTAATAATAGCCAACGGATCAAACGGGACTTAGTATCACGTTTTGTAAGTAATATCACAAAGTGGCATGTCCGTATATACTATTACTTTTGACCCAATGATATATGATCTGAATTTATTAAGAGAAAAGACTACAACTAGCAATTCCTTCTCAGTGGTAGAATAGTTCTTTTGAGCATTATCTAAGGTTTTGCTAGCTTACTAAATTACATATGGCAGCCTATCCCTATGTTGTCCCAAAATAGCCCTCATTGCATAATCAGATGCATCACACATAATCTTAAAGGGGAGGCTGTAATCGGGAGGCTGGATGATAGGGGCAGAAGAAAACAAGGATTTTAGCTTCTTAAAGGCTTTAGAGCACTTGTCATCAAAATTGAATAGATTATCATGTGCTAAAAGACTTGAAAGTGGTCGAGCAACATGGCTGAAATCCTTAATGAAACACCGATAGAAACTGACATGACCAAGGAATGATCTAATATCCTGCACCGTTTTGGGTGTAGGGAGCTTTTTTATTAACTCAACCTTGGCTGGGTCCACATGGATACCATCCTGTGAAACCACATAACCAAGCATTATCCTCATCTTAACACATCAATCTAGCACTAGGGAGAGATATGTGAGGCATTCATCGAAAGAAGCTCTAAAAATTGAGAAGTCATCCATGAAGACTTCCAGAAACTTCTCGATCATGTCAGAAAAAATGGCCATCACATATCTTTGAAACGTCACAGGTGCGTCGCATAGACCGAAAGGCATGCGCCTAAATGCAAAGGTCCCATAGGGACAAGTGAAAGTGGTTTTTTCCTGATCTTCAAGAAAGACTGGGTATGAGACCCCATATTTTATATTTGCCTCGATTTGTGTGTTTTGACCTGTTTATGTGTTATATGAATTAGAATGTGATAATTCTGTTATTTATGTTCCTATTACATGTATTAGAATGTGTGATAATTAGAATGTGTTATTTATCAAAGTGTGCATTCCTGAAATTTTTATCAAAATTGGCATCATAAATTTTATCGATGATTTTTATGAATAGTATTTTTAACACACGCCCGCTAAAATTTTTACAGGGGTGTTTTAAACGTTTTAAAAATTAGTCCTCGGTTATTAAAAGACCTGTGTTTGATTAAAATAGATTTTGAATCAGTTTTGGAATTTTAAATATTTTTACACTTTCTTTTACAAAAATTACATTTTTTAACCGAGTCAAGTGAAAGTCTTTGCATGAGAAAATTGTTGTCACCCAAAAATATTTTACTTAAAATAGTCTAAGTGTCAATTTAATATTTTGAGTAAAAATAGTTAAGAAATAGAATTAAAAGACTAGAAAATACTAAAAACTAACAAAGGCTTCAACTTTGACTTTTTTCATTTTGTTGACTTTTGCTTATATAACATCAACACACACTAAATTAGCACAAAAACACCCTAAAAAACCACACACATGGCCGAGACTTTGTAGAGAGAAAAGGAAGCATTTTTCAACTATTTTTCAAGCAATTTTTCATTAAAATCGTAGTTTTTGTCCCTAGTTTTGCAAGCCGAGCTAGATTTCTCTTGTTGGGCTTCCTAGGCTTGTTTCAGATCAAAGGTGAGAGAAAAATTCTAGATCTCAAAATGCCATTTTTATGTTAATTCATATAATCAAATTTTTAGCCGTTAAAATATTAAATTGTTGTTAGATTATTGCTCAGTAGATGCTAAGGATTGATTATATGGGTTTATAGCAGTTTTGAATCGTGGTAGCATGTATTTTTGTTTTTCAGGTATTAAAGTTGAGAATTTGGCCATTTGTTGAATAATTGGAGTTGTGGTAGTTGGAATTGGTTGTTGTTAGCTTCTAAAAGTTTGTTAAATACGGGGTAGTAGTGTTGTAATGCCGAAATTTTGGTTGCGATATCGTGGTGAAAGTTCAAAAATTTCAGCCATGGTGCATTGAGGTTTTAGGGCTGTTGGGCTTAATTTGGATGGATTGTGGTTGGTTTCCGAGGGGGCTAATGTAGTTGCTTGAGTTGGTGAGTGATAGAAACTGGTTTGAAGGTCATTAGATTAGTAGATTGTAAGTTATGACTTTTAGAAGTTTGGGTTGTCTTTCTTTAAAAGTTGAAATAATGTCTTTAGTTGTTTGGGTGGTGTTTGAGCAGTTGAATTATGGGTTGTTGTTGGTTAGAATCGAGTTTGGTTGAGTGGATTAATGCATGTTAAGTTGGATGGCCTACTTTGTCATCTAACTTAGTTGTTGAGTTGTTAATTGTTTAATTGATGATATGTTGTTGAAATGTTATTAGTTGATTATTGATTATTGATTATTGATGAAGTCAGGAGATAGGCAACCTACTTTGTTGTCCTTCTGCGATATGAATGATTATTATTATTGTCATGAGTCTTGGTATGTGTGTGCCACATCTCGGGCAACGTCGGGCTATCGGGTTGATAACGGCATGACTATCATAGGCTACCCCCAGCTCGCATGGTGGAGGTGCTATGGTGAGAAGCGCTAGTAAGGTACCTCGGGTGCGAGAGTAATGGGGAGTTATAAGAAGATGGTTGAGTTCGTGATGACGTTTGAAGCTACACCAACTAGAGTATCCTTTATTGATTGGTTATTATTATTGTTGTGCTTATGTTGTTATTGATGATTATTATGTGTTTACTGCTCAAAGGATGATTTCCAAGGAGTATAGTAAATATTGTTAAGAGATTTGTCGAATCCTCACTGGGCTTGTTTTATATAAGCTCACTCTCAATTATTGCATGCATACAGGTGAAATTGAACAAGATTACGGGTACGTGCCTCAGGAAGCTGAGAATGTGCCATATGTGGACGAGTCCTATGTGCCAGAGTCTTATCCTTGATATCTGAGATGTAGATCTCTTTTGTTATCTTGTAAATTAAAACTAGTTGTTTTGTATTTACTTAGAAGTTTATGATGTATAAGATGTTTTAAAGATAATGGATTAAATGCTGCTAGTTTAGTAGTCTTATTTTGGAACATGATTAGGTTGCTAGATTGGTTATAATCTATTTTGGAAACGTATGTTATATAGTATATGTATGATGTTGGAACGAAGGCGTATAACCTATGGATGCAATGGTAAAAGAATGTTTAATGTATATTATGGTTGCGTTGTTTATTGTTGAATTGTTAGTGGAGTTGGTTGTATGAGTTGCGAAGAGGTTAGTTTAGAGCCTTAGTATCCAAGTTACTGTCGTTATATTGTCGAAATTCTGTTGCGTCCTGACTGATAGTAGAAGGGGTCGAGTTGGAGCGTTACATTAAGTGATATCAGAGCGCATGTTTAGCTGTCAGCCGAGGTATCCTCAGAATGTGGGTAGTGGTCTAAGCATGCAAGTATGTATTAATTGAAAGAAAAGACATATGTTATTATGTTTATGTGATTAATTTACTTATATGTCTAACTTTTTATGTGACCAATATGCTTTATGTGTTAAGTGAGCTAATGTGGTTAATATGCTTTATGTGACAACGTGCCTTATAGACTCAATGTGTTGTAATTAATGTGTATTATGTGACAAATGTGTTTTATGTGATCGAAGTGTCTTGTGTGAAGTTTGTTGCTTATGTGACTTTAATTGCTTATAACTTGCTTACGTGATGTAACCTGCTTAGGTGATATTTGCTTCCTATGTGCTGAGTTGTGCATTATGTGATAATGTTGTATTATATGATAATTGCGTATTACGTTGTACTTGTCTTTCATATGATATAGTTGCATACCTGTTTAACTCGTGAGTGACCATTTAATGCCAAGGGAAGCTGCAAGAGCTTTTGTAGCCAGAGGTAGGCTGTGATTTTGAGTTATTATTATTCTGATAGTTTATCATTGAGATCTTGATTATTATGCTTATGGATTTTAGTCTCAGTTTAATGGATTTGTTCTTGATGTTCCTTTAGCGAGAATGAAGTTGTTCGAGGAAATAGCAATGTATCTTGATGATTATAATTACTTTTTTTGCTATGTTTAACTTGTTATTACTTGGAGATAGATCATAAGTTGAGGTTTCCGTGAGGTTGTGATTAGACACTTTTGGAGTCTCAACTCATATTATACTTTCTTGAGGTTATTTTAGAATGAATTTATTTGAGGAATTAGTGATGTATATTTGTGAATGGAATGAAGTGTGGTATAACATGTGAATATTTCTACTATTTGGGATTGCTATATTATTAATTGATATTTTGGAGTTTTGATCTTTAAACCTTGGAGACAATTGGAGTGATTCCTGATTAAAGTTACTTTATTCGAAGATGTAATTGTTGGGAGATAGGATTATTTGAGGAAATAAGAATGCATTTTGGTGGCTGAACATTTACTTGCCTACATCGAGCTTTTGAGTTCTAGGTGGTATGACTTTCTAAATTGTTGATTGGGGATTCTCTTGTGTTATAATGAGTTAGTATGAATCTGTATTATGTTATCAGATTTTGGAGTCTTCATCAGTGAATCTTGTTGGGTAATGGGTGGTTTATCTTGTTTAGTCATTGGTCTGGTGCGGAATATAAATTTTGGAGTGATTGTATGACTCCTTAGGTTCTCTAGATCTCCTTAGTGTCTTGTTTTGAAGAGAGATAGATTGTAGAATTTGACTTGTTGGTGTTTAAGTGTGTAGATGGGACACCCCTTTTGTGCTTCCTATTCTATTGGTCTTATTATTCTTTTCTACTCTATTCTCACTTATTTGAGAGCGAGTTACACTTTTTTAGCATATCAATTGTTTCTTGAAAGTTTTGCTTATTAGATTAATGGATATTATACTCATTTGATATTGTTTCTATTCTTAAAATTCATATTTTCTTCTTATAGCAATATCGCTTATTGGAGTTAAGGTTTGAGACTTCTATATTTCATTCTATATCTCCAGCCATTGATTTCAATATTTCATTTCATCCTATTACTATTCATTTGAAAGTAATTTTTCCTTTGGTATATCATTTTACTTGTTCAAATTTCACTTGCTTGATGTACTCCCCACCTAAGTACATCATTGTCATTCTTGTTGATCCTTGTTAATCCTATTGTTTTATTATTAAATGCTGAGCCATTACTTTGCTTGTAATTGCTCACTCAAAGTACTCGGCATTGTCTTGTTGTTATCATTTCTTATTCGTACTTCTTTGGTATTGCGTGCTGAGATACTCTTGCCACTTATGTTTTCTATTGAATTAATCATCTCTTATTTCTTAATTTCATTTCGCCTTAAGTACAACTTACTTGTTGGTTCCTTGAACAATCATCGAGAATTGAAATGTCTACTTGTTCAGGAATTTTTGTTCAACATACTCAGCACTGTTTTGACTCGTCATCATCCTTTGTTCGTACTTATTTAACTGATAGGTGCTAAGACATTTCTCATCTTAGCTATCATGCTTCCTTATTAAACTATTAGGCTCTTGATTCTCTAACCTGTTTGACATCTTGTTCACTTGATTGTTGGCTCGAATATGACTTTCCATATTCTTATTTCCTTGTAAATTTCATAAGAGTCATATTCTAACCAATGTCACTTTTGAGATATTCCCTTGATCAGTAATCATTCATGTTATCGTGAATGAGTTTTTAAACCCTCGGGGTGTTCATAGAGCTCTTTTGCGTAGTAGGGGATGATTGATAAGTAGTGGTGTCATGCTAAGACCTTGGAGTTGCAATTTCTTTCATATGCAATATGATGTTAGGTAGGAGAAAATTATGAATTGAAGATTGTCTTGGAATTATGATCATCAACTTGCAGTCAACAAAGTTTATTTCAATTGAGGTCTTTGTTTAGGTGTCATCCTAAGAGATAAATGGGAACTAAGAGAAGTATTGTTAAGTGTAACGATTGAGGATTTATTAGTCTGTCAGTTTGAGAATTGCGCGGACGCAATTTCTTTAAGGGAGAGAGAATGTAAGACCCTATATTTTATCTTTGCCTCGATTTGCGTATTTTGACCTGTTGAATGTGCTGATTATGTGATTTATGTTCCTATTAAATGCTAAGTATGCATTCGTTAAATTTTCATCAAAATCGGCATCATAAATTTTATCGACGATTTTTAAGAATAGTGTTTTTAACACATGCCCGCTAAAATTTTTACAGGGGTATTTTAAACGTTTTAAAAATTAGTCCTCGGTTAATAAAAGACATGTGTCTGATTAAAACTGATTTTGAATCGGTTTTGAAATTTTAAAGGTTTTTACACTTTCTTTTGTAAAAATCGCATTTTTTAACCGAGTCGGGTGAAAGTCTTTGCATGAGAAAATTGTTGTCACCCAAAAATATTTTACTTAAAATAGTCTAAGTGTCAATTTAATATTTTGAGTAAAAATAGTCAAGAAATAGAATTAAAAGACCAGAAAATACTAAAACCTAACAAAGGCTTCAACTTTGATTTTTCCATTTTGTTGACTTTTGCTTACATAACATCAACACACACTAAATTAGCACAAAAACACCCTAAAAAACCACACACATGGACGAGTTTTTGTAGAGAGAAAAGGAAGCCATTTTTAACTATTTTTCAAGCAAATTTTCATTAAAAACCCTAGTTTTTGTTCATAGTTTTACACGCTGAGCTAGATTCCTCTTGTTGGGCACGCATTCCTAGGCGTGTTTCGGATCAAAGGTGAGAGAAAAATTCTAGATCTCAAAATGCCATTTTTATATTAATTCATATAATTGAATTTTTAGCCGTTGAAATATTAAATTGTTGTTAGATTATTGCTCAGTAGATGCTAAGGATTGATTATATGGGTTTATAGCAGATTTGAACCGTGGTAGCATGT
This sequence comes from Ehretia macrophylla, assembly GCA_037974665.1. Classification (NCBI taxonomy): domain Eukaryota; kingdom Viridiplantae; phylum Streptophyta; class Magnoliopsida; order Boraginales; family Ehretiaceae; genus Ehretia; species Ehretia macrophylla. Next base: position 74,603,029 of record CM075779.1, read on the forward strand.
ATTTTTGTTTTTCGGGTATTAAAGTTGAGAATTTGGCCATTTGTTGAATAATTAGAGTTGTGGTGGTTGGAATTGGTTGCTGTTAGCTTCTAAAAGTTTGTTAAATACGGGGTAATAGTGTTGTAATGCCGAAATTTTGGTTGCGATGTCGTGGTGAACGTCCGAAAATTTCAGCCATGGTGCATTGATGTTTTAGGGCTGTTGGGCTTAATTTGGATGGATTGTGGTTGGTTTTCGAGGGGACTAATCTAGTTGCTTGAGTGAGTGAGTGATTGAAACTGGTTTGGAGGTCATTGGATTAGTAGATTGTAAGTTATGACTTTTAGACGTTTGGTTTGTCTTTCTTTAAATGTTGAAATAATGTCTTTAGTTGTTTGGGTGGTGTTTGAGCGGTTGAATTATGGGTTGTTGTTGGTTAGAATCGGGTTTGGTTGAGTGGATTAATGCATATTAAGTTGGATGGCCTACTTTGTCATCTAACTTGGTTGTTGAGTTGTTAATTTTTTAATTGATGATATGTTGTTGAAATGTTATTAGTTGATTATTGATTATTGATGAAGTCGGGAGATAGGCAACCTACTTTGTTGTCCTCCTGAGAGATGAATGATTATTATTATTGTCATGAGTCTTAGTATATGTGTGCCACATCTTGGGTAGCGTCAGGCTGTCGGGTTGATAACGACATGACTATCATAGGTTACCCCCAGCTAGCATGGCAGAGGTGCCATGGTGAGAAGCGCTAGTGAGGTACCTCGGGTGCGAGAGTAATGGGGAGTTATAAGAAGATGGTTGAGTTCGTGATGACGTTTGAAGCTACACCAACTAGAGTATCCTTTATTGATTGGTTATTATTATTGTTGTACTTATGTTGTTATTAATGATTATTATGTGTTTATTGCTCAAAGGATGATTTCCAAGAAGTATAGTAAATATTGTTAAGAGATTTGTCGAATCCTCACTGGGCTTGTTTTATATAAGCTCACTCTCAATTATTGCATGCATACAGGTGAAATTGAACAAGATTACGGGTACGTGCCTCAGGAAGCTGAGAATGTGCCATATGTGGACGAGTCCTATGTGTCAGAGTCTTGTCTTTGATATCTAAGATGTAGATCTCTTTTGTTATCTTGTAAATTAAAACTTGTTGTTTTGTATTTACTTAGAAGTTTATGATGTATAAGATGTTATAAAGATAATGGATTAAATGTTGCTAGTTTAGTAGTCTTATTTTGGAACATGATTAGGTTGCTAGATTGGTTATAATCTATTTTAGAAATGTATGTTATATAGTATATGTATGATGTTGGAACGGAGGCGTATAACCTATGGATGCAATGGTAAAAGAATGTTTAATGTATATTATGGTTGCGTTGTTTATTGTTGAATTGTTTGTAGAGTTGGTTGTATGAGTTGCGAAGAGGTTGATTTAGAGTCTCGGTATCCAAGTTACTGTCGTTATACTGCCGAAATTCCGTTGCATCTTGACTGATCGTAGGAGGGGTTGAGTTGGGGCGTTACACTGGGATTTGATTATATCCCGAATACCCATCCAAAAAATAATAGTAGCCCTGTGCGGCTACTTTATCTAAGATTTGGTCAAGGAAGGATAAAGGGAAGTGGTCTTTCCGAGTCTTAGAGTTGAGATTTCTATAATCGATACAAACAAGTCAACTAGTAGTGGTGCGTGTCGGAATGAGCTCGCCTTTATCATTTGGGACCACTGTTATCCCAGATTTCTTCGGTATCACTTGTACCGGACTTACCCAAGGGCTGTCAGAGATCGTGTAGATAATACCTGCATTAAGTAGCTTGATTACCTCTTTATGGACGACATCCCCAATTTTTGGGTTCAGTCTCCTTTGAAATTCTCGAGAAGGAATAACTCATTCTTCGAGGTGGATTATACACATGCACACAGAGGGATCAATACCCTTCAAATCAGCGATAGTCCATGCTATTACTTTCTTGTGAGTACCTAAGACCTCTAAGAGTTTACCTTCATGCTCGGTGGCCAAATCCGAAGCGATGATTACTGGAAGGGTCTCATCATGGCCTAAGTAGGCATACTTAAGGTGCTCGGGCAATGTTTTGAGTTCTAAAGCTGGTGGAGACTCAATTGTTGGACTATTAGAAGCTTCGGAGAGAGGATCTGGTACTTGATCGGTCTCTCCCGAATCAGTCACAAGAGAAGTGGAGACGACCATTTCTGATGAAATATCGTAGTTATACAAAAGTCGTTCAAGCTTTGCTATTTCTTCTTCAGGGGTCAAGAGTGAGTGGCATATTTATCTACACAAGAATCAATGACATCTAAATGGAAAAATTCTTTTTCTTCATCTTTGTTCATCTTATTGGCTGTATCAGCAACCCTCAATTTTGTCTTCATGTTCCCAAAGGTCAGTTCAATCATACCCGTTCTACAATAGATAACAACATCTGTTGTTACTAGGAATAGTTTGCCTAGTAGAACGGGAGTGGTATTCTTGTTATTAGAGCCTAAGTCCATGTCTAACACAATAAAGTCAACAAGGAACAGAAATTCCCCAACCCTAACAAAAACATCTTCCACTATCCCTCGAGGTCTTCTCTCAGATCTATCTACTAGGTGGAGAGTCATATTAGTTGGTGTCAACTCCCTAAGACCTAGTCTCTGATAAACTGTGTGGGGGATAAGATTAACACTTGATCCTAAGTCTAGCAAGACGCTTTCTACACGTTGGTCCTTAATAAAACATGGTATTGTGAAAGCTCCTGGGTCATTGCACTTTTGAGGCAGTCCTCAAGTACAAATGTTGCTAACCTTCTTAGTAAGTCGGACCTTTTTCGGTATGTAAGTGGTCCGCTTTTTCTTGACACACTAATCCTTCAAAATTTTTGCATAGGTTGGGATATGTTGGATTACCTCAACTAAGGGCAAGTTGATATTTATGTCCTTTAAATGCTCTAAGACCTTGAGATGTTTCGGGTCCTCAATTGGCTTAGGTCGGGAAAAAGCTGTAGGGAAAGATGCTTGAGATGAGGGTTCAACTATTGACTCGACCATTGGGTTCTCATTCTTATGGGAGTCATCGACATCGTTACTCAAATCCTCAATCTCATGTTCGTCTACTTCCTCAGGAACATCCATATTCTTTTCTCCAACCTGGTTGTCTATTCTCTTCCCACTCCTAAGGACTGTAACAGCCTTAGCCTGTTCCTAGGTGCTCTCAAGTTGAACATTACTGCACTGACCTCGTGGATTTTCTATGGTCTGAGATAAGAGCTTAACCTCATTTCTTCTGCTAAGATTTTGGGCCAATGGCCCGATTTGGCCTTCAAGTTTAACAATAGATTTGTTGTTGAACTTGGACCACTTGCAAAAGCTTATCAAACTTGTCATCAGATGATGACTATGCAGAAGGAAGAGTAGGAAAATTGTTTCGTTGCATTCTAAACGGATTATCCTTTTGGACTTGGTAGAAACCAGGAGGATTTGTATTTTGTGGCTTCTAATATTGCTGCTAAGGGAATCGAGGCTCAAAGTTTCCCTGTGGTTTTTGATATTGTTGTTGAGGAAACTGAGGCTCTTGGTTCTCTCGTCGCCAAGAGAAAGTAGGATTGTCTCGCCATCCAGGATTATAAGTGTTAGAGTAAGGATTGTAATTCCTTGTAAATCTTTGAGTGTCGTAGACTTATTCCTGCATAAACTCGGGGAATTGCAAACCAATTGGGCAATTCAGAGTAGAATGATCTACTGCCGAGCATATTGCGCATACCTTCGAGTTTTGAGGAGCTTGGGAAGAAGTAGACCCTAGAGAGATGAATGATAGTCTTGGCCATCGGGAAGAATCTATGCAAGAATTTCTGAATGAGGTCTTCCCAAGATGTGATGGCTCTTGCATCGAGATGATTAAGCCACTGTTTGGCTTTATCTTTCAATGAAATTGGGAAGAGACATAGATGAATATTTTTACAGGTCACATTAGGAATGTGAAGCGTAGAACACGTTTCCAAGAATACTAGGATGTGAGCTTGAGGGTTTTCATTGCTTCTTCCATAAAAGGAAGAAAGCATTGAAATAGTTCCCATTTTAAGCTTGAAGTTAACATTGCCAAGAGCTGGTAAGGCTATGGCAAACTCGGGATTGTAATCAGCAGGAGAAAAATGTTGACGAAGAGTCATTGGTGGGTTCACGGGTCGATTAACAAGTTGAACTACCGGAATAGGTGGAAGGTTTTGAACAATTCCTTCTTGATCTGCCATTGGGATTTGGATTTTCCTATGAGGAGTTTTCTAGGGTCCGGGATCAAGTTGGGCGAGTTTCGAATTCAAGGAACGACGCTCGTGCATGTACAATTCTAAATGCAAAAAGAAACTACAAGAAATGTGCTTCACATATATTTACAAGCATTTTATCAAAGTACAATTTTAAAATAGTGATGCAGCGTGCGCGGTGAAAAGCGAGTTGTAAAACAAAAACTCGTTGATTCACAGAGAATACCGAGAAATTTAAGAAAATTCATAATATTGACTGAAAAATAAACTGTCTAGCCGTCAAGAGGCTCTACAAACTATAATAAAACCCTATATGCAGAATTTAGAGAAATTACAAAAAAGTCCCTGAGCTGTTAAAAAAAATATCTTAAAACTAGCAAAGTTTTATCAGAAAATGAAAAACTGCAGTTTTGACCCTCAAAACGATGTGGTATGATTTGTCAAAAATGAAAATAGTTGACTTTTCTGGTCAAACGTGACGACGATTGCATCAAATAGTTTATAAACAAGTATATTACAGACAGTAAATAAAACACTAAAACATGTTCAAGATCACTTAATAAAAAAAACTAAACTACACTGTGCTTCCCCGACAACGACACCAAAAACTTGATCGCTACTCGGTCGGCTTATAAAATGTGCGGCAAATAACCAAGTTTCAAAATCCGCAAGTGCATGGATCAATGTAGTCTAGTATGCTTTGAGTGCGGAGTCGAATCTATAGGGAAGCTCGTGACTTAGTAAGTGAAATAATGTGAGAAAGTATTGAAGTAAAAACGTGACAGTTTTAAGAATGTATTTTGAATGTTGTACAAGTAATGTAAATTAAAGCTAAAGTTCTAGTCTTATCAAATATAAGGAAAAGATCTAGGAATAGGATATATAATGAGACAATTAATCTAGGCTCGGTATTCAGGATACTTTGATTCAATGCTCGGGGTTAAGCTACAAGCGTTAATCTAGTTAATTTCCCTAGTTCAATTAAGTCTTAATTACTACATTTGTTATAGGTGCCATCCTATCTTCGAGTCCGTTATATAGCCGAAGTATAGATTTGTCCTTGTAACCTAGAGTAACCGGGCAAACTAAACAAAGTAATTAACAACTTCGCAAGTAGAAACTATGGTACAACCTATAGTCTCATGGAATCTATGGTACAACCTATAGATTCACTATTTAGCACAGATATATGACACGAATGTAAAACAATCATAACATTAACTACAAGTATAATGTATATGAAAGACAATAACAAATTGAATAGAACAAGCCATATATTGTATTTAAATCAAATTATCTTAATTCGAGACCATACATTAAAAGACCATCATTTACAATATCCTCCCCTAGATAATAATCTACTCAGACATTATAAATAAATACGAGTTATACAAATAAAAGAGAGTCAAGAAAGGCTTCCTCATTTTGATGAAAACGTATTTTTGATGTCCGGGTTGAGTAGAGGTTCCTTGCAAAATAGCTATTCAGGTAGAATTTCCCCTGAATAAGAGCTACTCGGCCATAATTTTCTCCATATTTGACAATTAAAGATAAATTTAAATCTAAAATAAACTTAAACTAATATTTATAACAATTAAAACTATTTAATAAAATAATTAATAAATCTAAAAATTAATATATTTCTCAACCGGGGAGGGGGATATTTATAGGCCAAGATTATGGGGCGCGCTCGAGCGTGCTTCTGCTGCTTTGCAAGATTCGCGCCATGTGGCATTCGCGATGGTAGTGGGAGATAGTGGAAAATTCCGTGTTGGGCGCTCGAGTGCCCAGGAAGGCACACTCAAGCGGCCTCCTGCTCCTAATTTTGACCGAAATTTCGTTGACTTTGACCGGACCGTTTATCCAAGGTATTTTTCATCGTTTCGAGTCCGATCTCACTCTAGTTTTAGCCATATTTCTTCTCCCTGGGCCCTATTTAACCACCGATTCTTGAGTCTTTCCTCATTTTTGACTTCCTGACTTGCAATTTGAATCATTTCAGATTTGGTTTGTTCACTTTTCAAGATCAACCTTCATTGCAGTAAAAGTATATAAGTGTTGCATTTATTCCACAAGTCAAGATGCAAATGTAGTAAAAATATAAATGTTTGAGTGTTGTATTTATAGCTATATCACATACATACAATACATATATGTTTTGTCAATTCAAAGTTGCAAGATATAATGGGTTGTGTAATTCTAGCCATAAGTTCAAATCTTAGCCATTAAGCTAATGATGTGGCCAATTCTCCTCCAAGCAAATAGCATATTTGAATTTGAAGACTAATATACATACATATACTCTTATATATACATAATTAGTTAATCTTCCTAATTGTGTAGATACGTAATTAAACTAATCTCCATTACTTTAAATTATGGAAATCATTTTCTATATTTTCACATTAGCCCCACAATTAACAATTAATTAGACATTGGCCCCATTACTTTTTAATGGTCAATTATACTATTGTTAACTCCTTAATAATTCAAGAGAAACAAAATATAGTTGTTGACACTTTAACAATTTAAGAGACACAAGATACAACCTCAATAGAAAAATCATTCAGCATGCTTTAATGTGTGTGACTTTCTAGATTCACCGCCATATAGCAATGAGGAACGTTGAACACTTTCAATGTTAATCGAACTCTTTCGATTTATTTAAAGAATATCTTCCGTCATTCTCAAAACACTCTTAAGGTTCTTGAGTGACGTTCTAGCAACTAATGTATCAAAAAAATTTATAAGGCAATGAAGTCCAATTCAAGTGAACTTATTTATACTCGTTGATTATCGTGCAATTTGATTATTCCATTAATATGTCCCGATCAAGTACGAACCATGGATCATTAAGTTCATTGACTTGATTCTATGCATATATCTAAATGATGTAATGAGAGATAACACATGGAAAAACTTTTTTCCATTATTCACACCTCGACCAAGGATTTCTTCATTAAACAACCATAATTAGATCTCAAGGACATCGCCTCACAATGGAGGTTAATGGATCCTCTCTGGACAACTATTTGTCACTCATTATATTGCAAGTATAAATTACGAGAGGTTATATCTCATCTCGAACTCGAAGACAAGTATTGTCCAAATGCTAGTATTATACCCCAATACATATGACAACCATAATGCCACCATTCAAAGGATTACATGCACAACAATAACAAACAACAAATCATTAATCATAAACCATGTAATTTGTTATTCACGTCACATTCAGTGATCTATTCCACTAACAATCACTCACATGTTTGTTAATCGTATCTCATGTTGTTATGGCATGTGGCTCACCATCCCTTATCATTAATATCATTATGTTAATCAAAGGTAACAACACATGTAATAGTCCATAATATATTATTGAAGCCCAAATCAAATAATCTAAGGACTATGAATAACTTTAAGTATTTATCATGATAAAGAGATATGCCAACATATTCTAAACCCTTTTTAGAATACATTTCTTCTAATGATAAACACCAAGGACTCATTCATATGATGAAAAAGAGAATATGAATGTCATTAATGAGTCAATATGTAAACAAACATATAGATAGTAATGCCATAAGGTAGAAGTTAATGTCAAAATACCCCAAAAAATGTCATTCAAATATATAGCATTAGGGCATATCTCTAACATCCTTGGCGTACGAAAAATTAAAGTGCAAAATTACCAAGTTAGATTTGCAAGTGTAGGGATCTATGCAATATAGTGTACTAGATTACGAGGTCGAATCTCCATAGGGAGGCTCCTAAGTGGATCTAAGTGTATGTTCTTGTGAAAAGTGATTTAAAATCGTGAAGAAAAAAAAAAGAAAAATGATTGATAAATTTATGGATTGATGGAAACTCTAATTTAAACTAAAATTAAACTAATATTGAATAGCAAACTAATTTATCTAATCTAAAAATGGCTCAAATCTAAGGGGGATCAAAGTTGGAATGGATTAGGTTTTGCTTACTCGTGCAATGCCTATATGGTATTTTTGAAGTCTAGATTCGGGTAATCAACCCAGGGTTGACCAAACTACAAGTCTGAATTAATGAGGTCACCTAAGTAGTCTAAGTCACCAAGCCTAGATCTAGGTGTAACTTCATCCTCTTGACGTTGTATTAACTGGGTGCGGGTTTATCCAAACGATCCTAGGTCTAACCAACTAGACTAATGGGTCAACTATGGTAAAACCAACGGTCGTTGCCAACATTCAAATCCATTTGTATGAAGTTTTTAGACATGCATCATAAATAAATCTGCTACAAACAATTTTTAAGATGTAAGAATGAAATATTTTAAGAATAAGCTTTGACCCATTTGAAATTAGTGATCAAATTGAGTAGATATCACAAATAAAGGCTAGCTACAAGAATGTTTAAAGCCAAAATTTGAGATTCATAAACAAATATAATACAATTCCAAGTGAATCTAAAATATTCATATGAACACCTCATCAAAATACCCAATTCTACATATAAAAGATATCCCATAAACAAATACGCTAACAAGTTTTTCCTAATACAAGAGTATTTAGCTCATACTAAAAGAAAATCTAAGCAAATAGAAAAAAATAGAAAATAGCTTCCCCATTTTATTGCTTGAAAAATCTGCCTAGAAAGCTTTGAATCCTTACTCCAAAGTTGAATCCTAGCCTTGATTGATGCCAAAATGAAGTGGGTTTGGGTGGAGGTGAGTGTAGATGAAGTGTATGTCCTAGGAGGGGTGTGTGTGTGTGTGTGAAAAAAATAGTGAAAAGTGTGTGTAGTGTATGAAAATGTATGTGTGAATGAGTGTGTAGAAGTGTGTGAAAGTATGTGAAGTGAGATCCTATGCATAGTAGTAAAGGCGTAAGACCTCCAACTCAAATGATGGGAGTAAGGTTGATTTCGATCTCTCCTCTTAAAGGAAGTGAATGACATCTTGTACGATGTACGTCTTGGTCGTTTGTAAGCGCTCGCTTGAACAAGTAGACCGGGGAAATTGCAGGATCTCTCACGGCATACATGAATGTGGATTGTGTAGAATATATGAGTATTTTGTGTGTCGGTGTTGTTTTTATGCCAAATGTAGGTGTTAAAAATTGGTATGGCTCGTGGCTATTGGTTCGGTGTGCGTATTCAATTATTGTGGTGCTTAAGTGATTTAGTAATTATGGCGAATTGGTATGTAATTGTGAGTTGGTGAATTGGTGAACTGGTATCATGATGGTGTTGTGGTGTGCGATTTTTTTTAAGTGACCGAGAGTTGTGAGCTGCAACCGAGTATGTGCAATGGTGTCTTATTGGTGAGTTAAAAGTATGGTGCTGGTGAAAAGTGTGGAATGAGTTTGGTGAGGTCAAAGTGTTAGATAGTCAAGTGTAAAAAAGAAAATGGACTTACATGCATGTGACTGACCCCGCATGCAAGAGCCCTTTATTATAAAGTTTTTTTTTTTTTTGACCTTTTTTATTATGTAAATATACTTTCTTTTCTATTTCTTTAATCATTTTTCACTTTATTCTACTATTCTTTTGTCTTGTTCTTCACCATGAAGTCTTGTACATCATAAAGATATGCATCAATTAACCATTTTATGCATTTAAATCACAAAGATCAATCTTCCTCAAATATGCCATAAATGGCTAAATAACGCAAACATTAATCATTTTTTACACTTAAAACATATTCAATTATGCAAAATACAAAAGTATCATACATGATTCATCTTGTTCCTAGACAAAATGATTATGAACAAAAAAAATATGAGTAGTCGAAGCCACCTATTGTGCATAAAAAGGTAGACAGATTCCAAAAATTGGAAGGAAAACTGCTGAAGAGCTTCAAAATAAGAAGGTTTTAACAAGAAAAGGGTTGACAATCACTTGCAGTAATAGTTTAAGAACTAGCCATAATAAGACTTCTTGTAGAAAATGGAACGCATCCTAACTCACCAATATTGAGGGTACATTATATAGTTTTCCTCTCTTTATCAATAAATTTGTTATACTAATAACATGTGGATGTATGCATGAAATGGGAATTCAAGGTGATAGAAGCAATGTAAATATGGAAGTGCCCCACCCTCATACTCCAAATGTAAGACCATTGAATATCTAACATTTATAAATACCTTACATTGCATAATACCAAAATTTGTTTTCTGACATATCATAGGAAACACGTACTCAGGATTCAACGTCATACACACCTAGTAGAATACAACCTGGTCCCCCTCATCTTTCAACAAGACCAAGAAGAACTAAGGATAGGATAGGAACTAGTAGTGGCAGAGGAATTGGAAATGGGGTTGTAGATGAAGGCATTATTGTTCGTAGCGGTGATGAAACAATGTTGATTCAAGAGACAAGGATAGTGAAAGAGGCAGGGCGGTAAAAAAGACAAATGAAAAAGTAGTAGTGGTCGAGGAGGCAGGGGCAAATTAATAGAGGTGGATGAACATATCCCAATGCATCTGTAGAATCAATTAGAGGAGCATGTAACTTGGACAGTACATATATGGTGGTGTCAATGTTGGTGGTTGTGCCAGAAGGATTTATTCAAGCTTTAGATGTAAGCCCTCATTAGTAAAAGACCTTCCCGAGATTGTGATGGCGAGAACGCTACTCTTGCCAGGATTGATACAAGTACCTATAGAATGACAAAGGTGGCAAGTATTGCAGAAGTTGAGAAAATATTAAGAAGAGAAAAAGACTATGGAAACCATGAACAAGATTTAGTTTAAACTGATGGTGATCTACATAAATTTTTGGTTGCTTTGCTCACTTGGGATGATTTATTCGGTTTAAAATCTATCATATTTGGTTTTTTATGCTTTTGTTGACAATCGCACTGTGAAAACTATGATATTTTTGTTGTTGCTATGATGAATTAGTGATGATGTGAATTTATGGTTGTAAAATGTGAGGAAAGACTAATTATCGATGGTGATACGGAATTATATATTTTATTTTTGTTGTCCTAGAGTCATTTCATTTTTATTTTGAGCTTATTACAATAACCAAAATGATCGCATCATTGTATGGTCATTAACAATAACTAAAAATATACAATTAAAAACACTTAAAACAAATTCTTCTTTGACCATGTGATGTGGTTACGTAAGTGTCGCCCACATGAAATTGGAGAATTGTAATGATAATCTTGGAGAAAATAATTAAATGGTTTAAATTGACTGATTACCTAAATAAATTAAAGTAAGAACTTGACTAATGCAAACTAGGACAACAAAAAAGAGATAGCTCTAAGGAAATACTTTTGGGATGATACGTCATTCGGGGAAACTCTAGGAAAATACGTTGTGATTTATGTATACCAATCTTCCAATTAGGTTAGGCTACAAGCGCTAATCCTATGTTGCTAATTAACAAGGTGAATTAGAGTATAATCTATGGATTAAAAGATGTAGGGTGAGTTTGTCTTAGGCATGGTATTCACTTATGCAAAAGAGCTTAAATATGCTTTCAAGCCACATGGAATTAAAAGGTGCAGGGGTGAGTTGATAAGAAATGACAAAGGGAATTAGGGAAGATTGGTTTATTTATGCAGCTCATGTGGCAAAGAATGATACATTTCAAATTAGAAGCTTGAATACTAATGACAACTACAATGTCACAAGCATTTAGCATATAAATAAATGTGTAGGGTATATATGGATGACTTCAAGATGAATTTGTATGAAAAGAGTGATTTTAAAACTAAAGTATATAATGATTATTGGGATTAGTATGGCCTAAGGAACACTAGCACATGACAATTCAGAGTAAATGGACACATGTTGTAATATATTACTATTAGTGATTACATTATTTACTATTCTCTCCATTCATTTTTATGTGTATATGCATGTGTAGAGGTCCTTGTTTTAGGTAAATAACTTATGTACACGGTGGTTATGAATGGAAGGTCTAAGTTATAGACACTTATTTCTTGATTATGTTCATAACCAAATGATAGAGTTGATCACTTTATCAAGACAAGGTTATACTAAGAAAGTCTTTTATGTGTAGGGTGATTTGCCTTGGTCATTGGAGGTCTTTCTGGACTTGTCTCACTAGTGCGTGTGTAACGCATTGAACCATACCACTAAGTCTTTCTCCACTCTTCGTCTTTCTTCTATACACACGATAAATACCATAGAAATTCAATAGAGACTGAATTTCACAATTCAATCAAGCACTAGAAAAGAGGTTATAGGGGAGAAGACCATTGAGGAATCCTCTCTTAGGCATGTGAGCAACTTGTGAGAGCCCTTCCAACGTGCATGTAAGTTTAGTTGTTGAGTTTCTAAGCCAACGAATTGAGATAAAATTAAACTGGTGTTGGATTTATATTCTATACACGATTATGATATTATACATGTTTCGTTTATGCAATTTTGACATGTATAGTATGTGGTTTTATCTATTCTATTTATGCTATATGTTTTCGCTGTGTTAAAATAAGTTTTTGAATTTAGTATTAGCTAGGTTGCATGCACCTTCAGTGTATCAGAGCCACACCATGACAGTACATGAAAATTACAATGTATATGTTATAAGAGAACAGACCATTGGGGAATCCTCTCTCTTAGGCATATGAGCATCTCGTGAGAGCCTTTCCAAGGTGTATACAAGGTCTGATCGTTGAGTTTCTAAGCCAACTATTCGAGATAAAATTAAACTAGTGCTGAATATATATATTCTATACGTGCTTATGATGCTATACATGTTTCGTTTATGCAATTTTGACATGTATATTGTTTGGTTTGATGTATTCTATGCACGCTATATGTTTTTGCTGTGTTACATTAAGGTTTTTAACATAGTATTATCTAGGTAATATACAGATTCAATATTACATTGTAAATGTATCAAGAAGGACAATGTACAAAACATTTAAATTGGCTAGAAGAATTATGGAGGAGAAATATAAAGATCAATACAAGAAATTGGGACTATTTGAGGAGATCAGGAGAACAAATCCAGGGTCAACTCTAACCATGAAAAATGTAAAGATAAAGAGATTGGGGAAAGAAGAATTGTTGACTCATATATTTTATCTTGACGCTTGTAGAGTAGGTTTTTTAGAGGGCTATATACCCATCATTGGTTAAGATGGTTTCTATTTAAAGGGCATTATCTTGAGATTTTATTGACTATTGTTAGCATGGATGCTAACAATTGCATCTATCCAATGGAATATTATGTTGTTGAAACTAAAGATAAGAGGTTTTGAGTTTGTCATTACAAGTTTTTCAAATTTATGATCAAGAAAGATAGATCATTATCACAGACAAACAAGAGTTATACTAAACATACTTTGACATTATGCATGTGTCCAATATTTAGGTAAATGATAATGTTTATGTGTTTTTGGGTAAAGGCTTTGCCCTACTTGTTCGGATTAGTATGCCCTAAAGGCCACTAGCACATGACATTTTGGATTAATAGGATACATGATCTAATAAATTAGTAGTAATGATAGCATTAACTATTATTCTTTATATCTGTATTTACGTGTGTTTGCATGTATAAAGGTCCTTGATTCAAGTCAATGACTTAGGAGTACGGTGGTCGCGTGCGGAAGGTCTAAGTTATGGTTACTTGTTTCTAAATCTTGTTCATAACTGAATAGTAGAGCTAAGCACTTCTCAAGATAAGGTTATAGTGAGAAAGTCTCCTATGTGTAGGGTAATCTACCTTGGTCATTTGAGGTCTTTCCAGACTTGTCTCACTAGTGCATGTGTCATGCACTGAACCAGATCACTTAGATATGATCTCTAAAATGGTGCTATCAAAAATAAATATCAATATAGATAATGCTACTAAGTAGCCAATACTCTTAATCTTGAATATATAGGGATAAACTGATGAAGTCAGGTTTATGTATTTTAATTCACTATGGTTGAGACCTTAATCATGGGTCACCAACTCTATTTTTTTGGGTATATGCAATATAGAATTTATGCCATTGTGAGATGAAGTAATCGTTCCCCTGTGATAATCTAGAAGATTATCTAAATCTAAACTTAGTAGAATATAGTTGAGTTATATAGTCACTGAGGCATGTGGAAGAGTGAAATGTGTGAAAGAGAGTGTAGGTGTGTAAGAGACTATATAATTGGGATAAGATAGACTACTTAGTCCAGGATACACAAAAGTGTCTAGATATTCATGTCAGTAATAGAACACTGTGACTTATACTATATAATTTCAACTACTGCAATATAATTATTTTGTATCAGAGTTTTTACATGTCTAATGTGCATACACGACGTCTCTCACTCTCTCACACGAGATACACCTCTAGCAATTCAAAGATTGAGTTCAATTAAGTACTACATCATTAGGAAGTAGGTTATAAAAGAGTAGACCATTAAGGAATCCTCTTTTGCATATATGCTTTGATATTTCAATTCTATATGTTTTAGGTAGCATATATGCTTTGATATTTCAATTCTGACATGTATTTTGTGTGCTTTAATCCTTACTATGCATGTTGTATGTTTTCACTATGTATAATTAAGTTTTTGAACTTAGTATTATCTAGATAGCATGCACCTTTACTACTATCATTGAGATCTTTCCAAGTGTTGAACATAGGCATTGTGTAAGACATTCGTATAATAACTTTAAGAAATTGCATAGACAATTGGCTTTAAAGGATAAAATCTGGAAAGTTGCAAAGGCATGACTTGTTCAACAATTTAATGCATGCATGGTAGAAATGAAAGAGCTTGATGAGAAGGAATTTGAGTAGGTTGTAGTTGAATATCCTAAACTTTGGAGTAGGTCTCATTTTAGGACAAGTAGTAAATGTCACATATATATTATTGATAACTTACACGAGAGCTTTAATGCTGCAATTAAGGGTGTAAGGGATAAATGTGACACCCGAGAATTTCACCCTAAATTTATTATAATCGATGCATACTTATGTGCGCATTTCTACGTGCATCATTTTTCTTGTTTAATTGTTTTTATTGTGGGTCACTATTCATAAAATTTTTGACTGTTTCGAAAGCTTGATTTTAAATTTTTCCTAGGTCACTCGACATTTAAAAGGAACCAAGAAATTTTCGTTTTGAACTTTCGAGCTTAGGAATATGCGTTTGAAAAATAATTTCCGTGAGCTTTGAATAGTGTTACGTTAGAATAGTGCTAGTTATTAATTAAAAAGCAATTGTAATTGCAATTAGCCTTAATTGATCAATATTTGAGACTACAAAGCTTAGGAAATTAATGATATGCAACATATAAACAACCAACTCATAAAAATTAAAAGACACATAGCATTTTAGTCATCAAAACAATTTCAGAAATTCCCTCCATGTCCCCCCTGCTGGCCGTCCACTTCAAGAGAGGAAAAGAGAGATTTTTGCTTCTTCATCCATGCACTTTGAGCTCTTAGATTGATCTTGGGAGGTTATTGAGCAACTTAGGACCTTCAACAAAGCTTCTACATCTTCAAAATTGTGAGGGAGTCTTATTTGTTTGAGTTTAAAGCTTGTATGCATATGTTCAATTTTATTGAATTGTCAATTATTGCTATATATCTTGTGTTGAATGCTTCCTATGAGTTATTTAAAGCCTCTAGAGCTAACTTTTGTGGTGTAATAACAAATTTAACGGTTGAATGTTGAGATTGATCAAAGAGACGATGAATAATGCCTAAAACTAGGGTTTTGAGAAAATTTGATAATTGGCTTGAATTGATGCCTCAATTAGGTGCTCTAGACCCTAGGGAAGGTAATTGAAAAGCCACGTTAGGTTGAATCACCCGAATTCGAACTTTAGTGCATAAATAGCTTACTTTAAAAAGGGGGTTTTGCACGTTAGGAAATCCGGGCAAATTTGGACATCGATTTGGGTATCCTTGAGCTAAGGAAGCACCTTTGGTGCTTTCGTTTCGTGAAATTGGGGTTCGGTTAGTATGGCTATAGTTCAAACCCGTTCGGGGCCTTCCCGAACTTTTGCTTCAAAAATGAGTTTTAGTGACTTTAAAGGGTACCTTTGAGCTTAATTAGGAATATAGAAAGACTAGGGTATGATTGGGAATCTATAACTATGCTTAGGAGAAAGAAAGCTCGGTTAAAGAAAGGGGAAAAGTAGTTTTTAGCCTTTTTAGTTGCAATTGGAACTTGTTGTGTGTTAGTAATGCTTTGCACTAAATATTTAGGATCTATTTAAGTTATTTGAGTAGATTATTGGGATTAATTGTGTTGATTGCTTCTTTTGGCATCTATTAGTTAATATCTTGCATATATGAACTTTTATCGTGCATATATGTGAGGGCGGCCTACTTTGTCGTCCCTCTTACGTGTTATGTGATATTATTGCTTGCTTGTGACTTGTATTGGGTTGCACAACCTATATCGGACATGGTAGCGTCGAGAAACACGGGCGGCATCGGGCTTGCCGTGCTCCCTCGACTACCATGGTGCCTATTCCCTTCTCGCTGAGGCATACTCCACTACCCCAGAGGCGTTGTTCACTTGCTGGGCATGGACCTACCTCGGGAGAAAGGGTCGTAGGATCGGGATACATCCGGAGTATCCCAATTGTGGTGTTTGGGGTTTGCCGGCATATTCGTGATACTCGTGGATCGTGGCTCGTGGATGAAGTCTTGGAAATGGAACCGTATCCTTTTTAAAGTGATTAATAGTTTGATTTATTGTCTTGATATTTTATGTGGCTTGTATATGTGTACTTGTGTTGCATATCATATTGCACGTTTACATGCTGCATCACCTCCCTCGCTGGGCAACTTTGTTGCTCACTCCTCATTTGAAATGTTTCAGGAGAAGCTGAGGTGAATCCCCAGCTGTTAGAAGTAGGAGAAGAAGAAGAAGTTCAAGTAGATCAGAATCAGTGATCTTGTGTGCTGAGGTGGATTTTATGTGCTTCTTGCGTGGAGTTCTTGTTATTAATGTATTTTGAGACTTTGGAGTCTTGTATATATATGTCTAGTGGATGTGTATTAGGATGTTAAAGAAATTGTTGGATTGTAATAATGAATTCTAGACTTTAAATTTTCCTTGCATGCTTGGAGTGTTTGTAAATCTTCATATGGAACTTAGAAGTTATTGTATTTAACTACTTATGACTAAAATCAACTTATCTCGCATGCTTGTGTGCTTTAGTAGAATGTTGTTGCTCCAAGGCTCGGATGGCCTTGTGATTGTGTTTTGGCTTTGGAATTATTGTGGTTAAGTTATTGCCTTTAGTTCAGATGTCTTGAATGTATGTTTACAGGTATCAGTTTTGTCCTTGGTACAGAGGAGACTCTGTCCGAGTGACGGGTCCGAGCCTGACTATTAGCGTGGGGTTGGGTTCGGGGCGTTACACCTTAAGTGGTATCAGAGCTACTAGAATGCTTGAAGCCGGGTTAAATTCCTTGGCATGTGGGTAGAGGTCTATATGTGAAAGTGAATCATGTGAATATGTAAGTGTTTAGTTGTTTAAGTACTTAGATATAAGACATGTTAGCATGAAAAGGAATGACAAAACTTAATATGATAAGAATATGAAAAGTTAGTATTGAATGTTGTTAAGTGTTTTATGTGTTCTTATGTGAGAAAAATGTTTGAAAACAATGTGTAAATTATCTTGCATAGTTTATTTGCCTATTATAATATGATGTTCTTCTAGCATTGTGATGAGGAGACGGGGTAGACCACGGGGTGAGCCGGAGGAGGCACCTAGACAGAATGTACCGGGGCAGGATGCTGGGGCAGCCGGGAATGTACAGCAGGGTCAGGAGCCGAGCACTGCCCAGATTTTAGCTACTATGGCTACTGCGATGAATACCATAGCACAGTTTGTGGTTCAGCAGGGTACAGCAGGTACCGGCAGAGGTAATCAGACTGCCAGAGCAGAGGGCAGTGGTACTGCGGGAGGTAACTTATTTGATAAATTCCTGCATCACGGAGCTTATAGTTTTTATGGTGAGCCTGATGATATGAAAGCAGAGTTGTGGCTGAGCAAATTCGAGAAAGTTGCTGCAATACTTGAGTGTGACGATGAAAGAAAGATCAACTGTGCTGCATTTTTAATGGAGGGTGATGCCGAGGCTTGGTGGCGCACTATTAGAGAAAAATGGGATGCTGAGAGGGTTCAGCATGTATGGGCTGATTTTGTTCGTGAGTTTCGAGATAAGTATGTATCGGTTGTAGCCCGTGAGAGGCATCAGGATGAGTTTATAGCTTTGAAACAGGGGAACATGACTGTAGACCAGTATGAGGCTACCTTTACGAGACTATCCCGATATGTGCCAGCTTTAGTTCAGCCGGAGGATGTGAAAATTCAGAGATTTATTACAGGGTTGAGGAGTGACATCATGCTTAACTTGTCATCGCAAGATTATCCGAGCTATGCTGCAGTAGTTCGGGCTGCATCGAGATATGAGAAACGTAAGGAAGATGTGTTAGCTCAGTCTAGTCAGTCAAGCAAACGTCAGTTTCAGTCTCAGAGTCAAGGTTATCAGAGGCAGTATCAGCAGCCTGTTCAGACTCAGCAGCCTAGACAAACTCAGAGCTATCCAGGGCCAGTTCAGGTACAGTCACAGCCGAGACCAGCTCAGAGCCAGCCACAGGGACAGTCACAGGCTCGACCAGTGACTGCTAGATCTCAGCAGGGTAGTTCTGCCACACCTACTTATAGGGCCTCTACAGGAGGAACTGCTGCTAGGAAGAATCTCCAGTGTACTCATTGCAACCGTAAGGGTCACACAGAGGCTGAGTGTTGGAGGAAACTGGGTCGTTGCATAGGTTGTGGCAGTGATCAGCACAGAGTTAGAGATTGTCCCAAGTTTAGAGGTGGTCAGGGTCAGACTACAGGCCAGGGTGCCCAGACTAGAGCTTCAGGAGCAGCTACCGTACCGCGAGGTCAGGCACGGGTATTTGCACTTGACCAGGAGGAGCTTCCAGAGATGACAGTGGTGGTGGAAGGTACTTTTCTTATTAATAATCAGCCGGTAGTAGTTTTGATTGACACCGGGGCTACACATTCATTCATTACACCTGCATGTGCACAGTCTGCTACATTAAAAGTTGATAAACTGCCGTATGTGATTGAAGTAGGTAATCCTATGGGAACTAAATTTGTTACGGAGTCTGTATGTAAGGATTGTAATATTTGCATTGAGGGTTGCATGTATCCTATTGATTTGATTATCATGCCATTTCGGGACTTTGAGGTTATCTTAGGGATGGATTGGTTGGGGCGATATTATGCATGTTTGGACTGTAGGAGGAAAGTTTTGACTTTAGAAGTACCTAACCAACCTGTTATTAAAGTAACTAGGAGTCGAAAGTCTACTGGGACTCGTATTATATCATCCATTAAAGCTACTAAAATGTTGAGTAAAGGCTATGATGCATATTTAGCTTATTTAATTAATCAGCCTGGAGATAAATTGAAATTGAATGAAGTACCTGTTATAAAAGAGTTTCCGGGGGTTTTCCCTGAAGAGTTTCCTGGGTTACCACCTGATAGGGAGATTGAATTTGTGATTGACCTGTTGCCGGGAACTAGTCCTATCTCGAGAACCCCGTATAGAATGTCTTCCCCTGAGTTACAAGAGTTGAAAATTCAGCTTCAAGGTTTGCTTGAGAAAGGTTTTATTCAGCCTAGTTCGTCACCGTGGGGTGCTCCCGTGTTATTTGTGAAAAAGAAAGACGGTACTCTGCGTTTGTGTATAGATTATCGGGGTCTGAATCAGGTAACGGTGAAAAACAAATATCCTTTGCCTTTAATTGAGGAGTTGTTTGATCAGCTACAGGGTGCTGTAGTGTTTTCGAAATTTGATTTGAGGCAGGGTTATTATCAGTTGAGGATCCGGAAAGAAGATGTACCTAAGACTGCATTTAGAACTAGGTACGGCCATTATGAGTTTGTTGTTTTACCATTCGGGTTGACAAATGCTCCAGCTGCTTTTATGGATTTGATGCAGAGGATATTTCGACCCTATCTTGATCAGTTTGTAGTGATTTTTATTGATGACATATTAGTATACTCTAAATCTGAGTCAGAGCATGAAGAGCATTTGAGAATTGTACTTAAAACCCTGCAAGAACACAAGTTGTTCGCCAAATTTAGCAAATGCGAATTCTGGTTGAAACAGGTTGCCTTTTTAGGTCATATCATTTCCCAGGAGGGAATATCTGTTGATCCTGCTAAAATTGATGTAGTTATGTCGTGGAAGAGACCTGAAACTGTCACGGAAGTCCGTAGTTTCTTGGGATTAGCGGGCTATTATAGGCGATTTGTTAAAGATTTTTCAAAGATTGCAGGGCCTTTGACTACTTTAACTCAGAAGAAAACTGTGTTTAATTGGGATGATAAATGTGAAGCTAGTTTCCAGGAGTTGAAAAAGCGACTTACCACTGCACCTATCCTTGCCTTGCCTGAGGGAACCGAGAACTTGGTGATTTATAGTGACGCTTCGAAAGAAGGGTTAGGTTGTGTTTTGATGCAAAATGGTAAAGTCATAGCATATGCCTCTAGGAAATTGAAACCATATGAACTCAATTATCCTACACATGATTTGGAGCTTGCAGCTGTTGTCTTTGCTTTGAAGAAATGGCGGCATTATTTGTGGGGCAACAAATTTGAAATATTTACTGATCATAAAAGTTTGAAATATTTGCTTTCTCAAAAAGATTTGAATATGAGGCAAAGGCGTTGGCTGGAATTGTTAAATGATTATAACTGTACCATTAGCTATTTGCCGGGAAAAGCTAATACTGTTGCAGATGCACTGAGCCGGAAAGCTTCTGTGTCTAGTTTGATAATCAAGGATTGGGAGATTGTGGAAGAACTGTGTTTATGGAAACCGAAAGCTTCTAGATCAGGTATTCAATTTGCTAGTTTACAAATCAAATCTTTATTGCTATCTAGAATCAGAGAAGCGCAACAATCAGATTCTCAGCTGTTGAAGCTTTTAGAGAAGTCAAAAGGGGGAGAGTCCGACTTTAAGATGCATGATGATGGACTTCTCAGGTACAGGAATAGAATCTGCATTCCTAGTAATTCGATTGTGAAAGATGAGATTCTTGCTGAGGCTCATGCTTCTAAATACACAATTCATCCTGGAAGCACAAAAATGTATAGAGATTTGAAACAGAATTTCTGGTGGAACAACATGAAGAGAGAGATAGCTGAGTATGTAGCTAGATGTTTGACTTGTCAGAAAGTTAAGGCAGAGCATCAGAGGCCAGCAGGATTGTTGCAGCCGTTGGAGATTCCGGTCTGGAAATGGGATCAGGTTACTATGGATCTTGTGTCGGATTTACCGAGATCACCACGAGGTAATGATTCGGTGTGGGTTGTAGTAGACAGGTTGACGAAGAGTTCGCATTTTATTGCTACAAAGAAAACAGATTCTCTCGATAAATTGGCTGAGCTTTATGTTGAAAATATTGTGAGACTGCATGGAGTTCCATCTCAGATAGTGTCAGACAGGGATCCCAGGTTTACATCACAGTTCTGGCAGAAGCTACAAAAGGCTTTGGGGACTAATTTGAGTTTTAGTACTGCTTACCACCCGCAGACGGATGGTCAGTCGGAGAGGACTATCAGGATACTGGAGGATATGTTGAGAGCCTGTGTTCTGGATTTTGGCAAGAATTGGGAGAAATATCTGCCTCTAGCAGAGTTTGCTTACAATAACAGTTATCAGGCCACTATTGGCATGGCACCCTACGAGGCACTTTATGGGCGAAAATGTCGGTCTCCGTTGTATTGGGATGAGGTAGGTGAGATGAAATCAGTTGATCCCTCTATTCTTCCGGAGATGATTAAAATGGTGGATAATGTGAGACTTATAAAGAAAAGGATGCTTACAGCTCAGAGTCGACAGAAGAATTATGCTGATAGACGTCGACGAGACTTAGTATTTGCTAAGGGTGATCATGTTTTCTTGAAAGTCTCTCCGCGAAAAGGTTTGATTCGGCACGGCAAAGGAGGTAAACTTAGTCCTAGATACGTGGGACCATTTGAGATCACTGAGAAAGTTGGGGACTTAGCTTACAGATTGGCCTTACCTCCGAGTTTGGGTCGGATTCATGATGTTTTTCATGTGTCACTGCTGAGAAAGTATAATCCTGATCCGTCGCATATCATTGAGCCGGAGCCGTTGGAGATTGATGAGTCCTTAGCTTATGTTGAGAAACCTCTTCGAGTGGTTGACCGAAAGATTCAGGAACTTAGGACTAAAAATATTCCTATGGTAAAAGTTCTCTGGGATCATCATGGGGTTGAGGATGCCACTTGGGAGCGAGAAGATCAAATCAGAGAGAAGTATCCGGAGCTCTTTGCCGAATCATGTAAGAATTGCGAGGACGCAATTAGTTTAAGGGGGAGAGGGTGTGACACCCGAGAATTTCACCCTAAATTTATTATAATCGATGCATACTTATGTGCGCATTTCTACGTGCATCATTTTTCTTGTTTAATTGTTTTTATTGTGGGTCACTATTCATAAAATTTTTGACTGTTTCGAAAGCTTGATTTTAAATTTTTCCTAGGTCACTCGACATTTAAAAGGAACCAAGAAATTTTCGTTTTGAACTTTCGAGCTTAGGAGTATGCGTTTGAAAAATAATTTCCGTGAGCTTTGAATAGTGTTACGTTAGAATATTGCTTGTTATTAATTAAAAAGCAATTGTAATTGCAATTAGCCTTAATTGATCAATATTTGAGACTACAAAGCTTAGGAAATTAATGATATGCAACATATAAACAACCAACTCATAAAAATTAAAAGACACATAGCATTTTAGTCATCAAAACAATTTCAGAAATTCCCTCCATGTCCCCCCTGCTGGCCGTCCACTTCAAGAGAGGAAAAGAGAGATTTTTGCTTCTTCATCCATGCACTTTGAGCTCTTAGATTGATCTTGGGAGGTTATTGAGCAACTTAGGACCTTCAACAAAGCTTCTACATCTTCAAAATTGTGAGGGAGTCTTATTTGTTTGAGTTTAAAGCTTGTATGCATATGTTCAATTTTATTGAATTGTCAATTATTGCTATATATCTTGTGTTGAATGCTTCCTATGAGTTATTTAAAGCCTCTAGAGCTAACTTTTGTGGTGTAATAACAAATTTAACGGTTGAATGTTGAGATTGATCAAAGAGACGATGAATAGTGCCTAAAACTAGGGTTTTGAGAAAATTTGATAATTGGCTTGAATTGATGCCTCAATTAGGTGCTCTAAACCCTAGGGAAGGTAATTGAAAAGCCACGTTAGGTTGAATCACCCGAATTCGAACTTTAGTGCATAAATAGCTTACTTTAAAAAGGGGGTTTTGCACGTTAGGAAATCCGGGCAAATTTGGGCATCGATTTGGGTATCCTTGAGCTAAGGAAGCACCTTTGGTGCTTTCGTTTCGTGAAATTGGGGTTCGGTTAGTATGGCTATAGTTCAAACCCGTTCGGGGCCTTCCCGAACTTTTGCTTCAAAAATGAGTTTTAGTGACTTTAAAGGGTACTTTTGAGCTTAATTAGGAATATAGAAAGACTAGGGTATGATTGGGAATCTCGAACTATGCTTAGGAGAAAGAAAGCTCGGTTAAAGAAAGGGGAAAAGTAGTTTTTAGCCTTTTTAGTTGCAATTGGAACTTGTTGTGTGTTAGTAATGCTTTGCACTAAATATTTAGGATCTATTTAAGTTATTTGAGTAGATTATTGGGATTAATTGTGTTGATTGCTTCTTTTGGCATCTATTAGTTAATATCTTGCATATATGAACTTTTATCGTGCATATATGTGAGGGCGGCCTACTTTGTCGTCCCTCTTACGTGTTATGTGATATTATTGCTTGCTTGTGACTTGTATTGGGTTGCGCAACCTATATCGGACATGGTAGCGTCGAGAAACACGGGCGGCATCGGGCTTGCCGTGCTCCCTCGACTACCATGGTGCCTATTCCCTTCTCGCTGAGGCATACTCCACTACCCCAGAGGCGTGGTTCATCTGCTGGGCATGGACCTACCTCGGGAGAAAGGGTCGTAGGATCGGGATACATCCGGAGTATCCCAATTGTGGTGTTTGGGGTTTGCCGGCATATTCGTGATACTCGTGGATCGTGGCTCGTGGATGAAGTCTTGGAAATGGAACCGTATCCTTTTTAAAGTGATTAATAGTTTGATTTATTGTCTTGATATTTTATGTGGCTTGTATATGTGTACTTGTGTTGCATATCATATTGCACGTTTACATGCTGCATCACCTCCCTCGCTGGGCAACTTTGTTGCTCACTCCTCATTTGAAATGTTTCAGGAGAAGCTGAGGTGAATCCCCAGCTGTTAGAAGTAGGAGAAGAAGAAGAAGTTCAAGTAGATCAGAATCAGTGATCTTGTGTGCTGAGGTGGATTTTATGTGCTTCTTGCGTGGAGTTCTTGTTATTAATGTATTTTGAGACTTTGGAGTCTTGTATATATATGTCTAGTGGATGTGTATTAGGATGTTAAAGAAATTGTTGGATTGTAATAATGAATTCTAGACTTTAAATTTTCCTTGCATGCTTGGAGTGTTTGTAAATCTTCATATGGAACTTAGAAGCTATTGTATTTAACTACTTATGACTAAAATCAACTTATCTCGCATGCTTGTGTGCTTTAGTAGAATGTTGTTGCTCCAAGGCTCGGATGGCCTTGTGATTGTGTTTTGGCTTTGGAATTATTGTGGTTAAGTTATTGCCTTTAGTTCAGATGTCTTGAATGTATGTTTACAGGTATCAGTTTTGTCCTTGGTACAGAGGAGACTCTGTCCGAGTGACGGGTCCGAGCCTGACTATTAGCGTGGGGTTGGGTTCGGGGCGTTACAATAAATCTGTTTTGGTAATATTAGAGAAGATTATGATGTATTTGATAAGTAGAATGCATCCAAAGAAGAGTGGATAAGGAAGTACAATTGCAAGATTTGTTGAAAGATATGTTAGGTAATTAATCAACAGAAAGTTGGGACGTGCACTTTGGAATGACATCTTATTTGGGGACATGAAATTCCAGGTTATATGCCTTTAAAATGAGCAATATTGTGTTGGCATGGGAGATAAAATATGTTCTTGTAAAAAATGGTACATGTTAGGAATACCTTGTGAATATGTAGTTAGTACAATGGAGTGCTTGTGATATCAACCTAAGGATTTTGTGCATGAATGTAGGAAGGAAGCATACATGAGATTATGTGAACAAGTGATAGATCCAATAAAATAGACTTGAAACTGGTATTCCACTAGTCCAAGCACCAAAAGACTTGGACTTTCTAGAAGACCCAAAAATGTAGGAGGTGAGAACTAGATGAAGATCAAGTAAGTAAGTCAAATGAGAGACCAAGTATTAGAAGGAAAATTGATAAAAAGGGTTAGAAGGTAATTGTTCATCCTACAAAATGGTTGGTCATAACAAAAGGAGTTTCTTAGGCAGCCAACAAAGTGCAAATTTTGAAGATAGAAATTAAGAAGTAAACATTAATGGTCACATAAATGTTAACAATAATGAAATAAAAATAGAATCTTAAATTAAGTAACACAGTTCAAGTGGAGGAAAACATTATAGAAGTTCATATATAACCACATATAAGTAATCTTAATGTGGTTAGAACTGAAGGTAGATGCAACCTAGTCATTTTGTATGATTTGAACACAACAGAAACATTTAAGATGCACTAGAGAATCGACTACATTCAATATAGATAAGAAAAATGTAATACAAGACCATATATGTAATAACATCACCTAGATATGACTATAACATGTAGTATAGATTTTTACCTTCACACGTTGGCTTAAAACTGAACGTTAAAGTAGGGTAAATAAGAAAACGAATGCCTACATGCAATAAAAATCATGTTTGGATCCTTTAGGCTTTCTGTCCTATGACTACTTTGCAAATCTAAAGACCAGTGGTAGACCAAGTTGAAGCGAGAATGTCGGGAAAAAATTGCTTGTTATGGCCTCCTTATTTCTTGGATATATTAGTGTGCATGTAGAGTGAATGCATAACATGTAAGAGGCTTATTTGAGTTGCTATACATGGTTGAATGTGAGTTATGGTTGCACTCTAGGGAAACTATTATATTCCATAGAAACTCATCATATATGCTATTATCTTTGTCTTTGATCTACTAAGTAAAATGATTAAAATGCCCCCTCCAATTCTCTAAAAAAGAGTAGGATATGTGAGACCCCGCACGAAGCTCATATGTATTTCATAGTATTTAATACAATTTTGTATTGCTTAATATGCATTTACATCAATTAATGTGTATTTGCATCATTTTACGTGCACATACCTTGTTTAACGTGCAATCATGATCACTTACGTGTATTTACGTGTTTTCAATATCATAGGCACAAATTAAATTCCACCATATTACAATAGCTAACTAAAACATTTGAATTTGAACTAAATGGCAAGCTTGTAAATAAGTATTAAGTTATGAGGGCTCTTTAGTCATTTTTCCACCTAGATATTTTCCTACCTAACAAAACACACACATTACACCACACACACACACAAAAACATTGCAACACACACACACATACAAAAAACTACACGATCTGAAGAGAGAGAGAAAGAGAGAAAGAGAGAAAGAAGAAAGGAAGAAGAAGAAGAGGGAACTCCAAGCCATTCTTTTGCATTGTCTAGCTATTTTCAACCATCATCCTCTTGCTTCTTTTGCTTCTTTTGGTTCAAGATCTAAGGTGAGGGATCCTTTCAAAATCTATTGTTAAAACTTAACCAAGGTTGTATGGTGTATATATGTTGGTCAATCTTGCTTATGTGTTCATATGAGATCCCCAATGTGAAGATTGGGTGTATTTGTGTGTTGTAGATCTAGGATTTTCCCTAACTTGTGTGCATGAATTTAAGGAGTTGTATGGTAAGTTAAAGTTGTTCTTGGGTGTGTTGGATTGGTTATAACTTGTAGATAAGGTTTGAGGGCAAGATCCTAGCATTTAAGAACTTGGTTGGTGTTCTTGGTGTTTATGGTGTTCTTGAGCTAATATGGGTTCTTAGTATGATTCTTGGACTTGTATTTGATGTTAGACAATCCATTTTGAGGTCATTAGATGTATGGAAAAGAGTTGGAAGCTAGAAAACATATTAGGAGCAAAATGGCCAACTTCCGTTTTGAAATTGCAAGGGGAAAGTCATGTACCCAATCGTGATGATCAAGACCGGGTAAACTACTATATTCTTAGTATGCTCTTTGACGGTCATGTATACGGTCATGATCAACACAATCGAGTACACGACCGAATGGTAGAAAGCTTTGCGCAACGTTTTTCTAGAGACCATATCTTAGTCAATTCAACTCTGAATTGAGTTCCGTTTGATTCTAGAACTGTCTAAATTCGATAAGCTTTAATTCTACACCAAAACTAAGTTATTTGGAGTTCAGGAGAGTAGGTAAATTAACCGTTTAAGTTAGGCTAATGCGAAAGCGTTGGAGTTGTTTAGTGGTATCTAATGGTTGCCATTAGTAGGTGTTATTGTTTAAGTGGCCAGCTAGTAAGTTCTCGGTATTATGAACTAGTACTAAAGAAGCTTACATGCTAGATATTGTGTGTGTTACATGTCCATATGAGTACATGATAAACACTTGACACATTTACATGATGCGAAATATGAAAGGTACTTGAATATGTTGCATGATTGATTGAACTTACATGCTTAAATAAAATGCAAATGTAGATGAATTGTTTATGCACGACGGTTGCAACCATTGTTGATTGCAGTAGTAACGAGACCTCCGGGCAGTGACGGGCTTGCCGGTATATCTTGCCTACCAAAGTGTGGATTTCTTCTCTTACTAAGACCCATTGATCTTCCAAGAGGTCCTACTGGTCAGGATTCAATGATATCTTTGGAAAGAAAGGTTACACAATTGTTATTAAATGTTCTTATTATTATCATTTGTGTATTCTTACATGCGTGGCATGATTTATCAAACTGATTACGAAAAGATAAAACCTTTGTGAAAACTCCCTTCCCCTTATCCCTGATTGAGCTAGTTATAGCTCACCAATTTTTCTACCATTACAGGTTGTTCGGGGTTGGAGTTTGAGAGCAGTTACTCATTTTGATTAACCTTTTGTTGTAATAGAATGAGATAGACATGTGATTTATTTGATGTAATGTATTAACCTTGTGGACACTTAACTATGTAACTAACTTGATACATTACTCTTTTGAGGCCTAGTTGTAGTAGTTTGGACCTATGTGAAATAAATTAGTGAATCCAGGTCTTACAAATTTGTACTTGATGGTTGTAATATTATCTATTAGTGATGAAGTTTGTATAATGTGTATTATTAGAATTGGTGTAATACATAGTTTGATGTTTTGATTTATGGTAATAGTGCTCAGGCTATTATTTCGTGCCTTAGCGAACTTAGGAGGAGTGATCTTCTTAAGCTCGTGGTATCACGATCCCAGAACGTTGAGGATTCGTAAGCTTAAATTTTTATCCCTTGTCATTATTATGGTATCAGAGACCGATTTAGCAATTCAGGAAAAAGGAGGTCGTGACAGAGTAGTATTAGAGCTTAGATAGCTCATAGGCCAGGATAGGATCGTCGGACTGTCAGGTAGAAGTCTTGATGTGAATTTGTCTCGAGAGAAGTGTGCTAATGTATTATGTGTTAAGTAGACCCAATGTGAATAATGTGTTGTATGTGATCAACGTGCCTAGGTAATCTATGTGTAATATATGCTTAAGTGTTTGTTATGTTACAATTGCTTTCTATATGCTAGGTTGCATATTAGCTGATAAGGTTGTATTATATAATAATTATGTATTAGGATATAGTCAATTTTATGTGGTATGATCATATAAGTATATATTTGATTCTCATGTAACATAATTGCATATATACATATCATATTGGTGGTGCCTCTTTTTGGTGAAGTAAGAATGGCTGGAAGAACTCTCGGGATCAAAGGAAAACTTGGGAGGAATGAGTTCATGACTTTCAAGCAAGGGGATTTAACAGTGGCACAGTATGAAGCTCAACTTAATCAATTATCCCATTATGCTATGGGAATGATACATACTACTGAGAAAAGAATTCGGAGATTTATCCGAGGGTTGCGTATAAAAATTCAAAACAACTTGGCTCCCTTTCAGTTTTTCACTTACAGTAAAGTTCTTTTTGCTACAACAATAGCCGAGAGTGATACTACTACTCCAGGTTCACAATGTACCCACAGTAACTGTAAAATCCATATAGGCGTTGATTGTTGGAGGAAGATGAGGAAGTGTATAGGTTGCGGTAGCAATCAACATAAGATCAAAGATTGCCTAAAATGACGAAAAGTACAAGGGCAGATTATCAGTGGGGGTACCCAGGGTGAGGGCATGAGTCAAGGAGGACCAATTACTATTAGACCACAACCGAGTACTACAGTCACTCGATCAGCTTGTGGCTCACCAAGAGGTACCAATACTCCCCAAGTTGTTGCTTGCAACTATTGCAACTGGAAGGGGCATACTAAAGCTTAATGTTGGAAGAAGTCTTGCAGATGCTTAGGATGTGGGAATGACTAACACCGAGTGAATGAGTGTCCCAGATGGGAGAAGAGTCGTACTCAGGCTTCAAGCAATAGCCGTAGTCAAGGGTAAGCTTTAATTTTAAACCAGCAAGTTGGAATACTGATTGACCTCGGAGTTATCTGTCCTTTTATTACATTTTATTGGGCATAATGTGTTGGTATACAAGTAGAAAGTATGCTTTATATAATTGAAGGTAGTACGTGCATGGTGTTAAATTGGTGATTGAGTAGTATGTGAAGTTGAAGCATATAAAATTTCAATTGGGGAACAAGAACTACTAATGGCTTTATCTTACCTCCTGTTGAAGATTATGCAATTACCTAACTCCAGGGTTTTATATCGTGTGGCATATATGTTAATTGGGATAAAGAAAGATGCCATTGTACCGCGAGGTGTTGACTATTGGAATTCCTATTTGGTACTCCTATTCAGAACTAGTATTTAGACCTCTTATTTAATATTCAAAGATTGATGTTTGGGGTTCGGTATTCTTATTTGGAATCTCTATTCGGGGGTTCTACTTGGCCTTTTATTGGGTGTCTATGAAACTCCAGATTTTATCTTTGCATAGAATTGCTTGTTTTGACATGTTTGTGTTATATGAGTTAGAATGCGCTAGTTCTGTGATTTATATTCCTATTACATGCTATGTGTACTTCCATAAAATTTTCATCAAAATTGGCATCGGAAAATTTATTGTCAGTTTTTGTGAATAGTATTTTGAACACAGTCCGCTAAAATTTTTACACGGGTGTTTTAAACGTTTTAAAACCTAGTTCTCGGATATTAATAGACCCGTGTTTGATTAAAACAGATTTTGAATCGGATTAGGAATTTTAAAGGATTTTTACACCTTCTTTTGCAAAAATAGAGTTTATAGCTATTTGTATGTATATGTATGCATATGAAATGTTGTCACCTAAACTTAAACTACTAAATATAGTATATATGATAGATATATATATATATATGTAAGTAAAATAGTCTAAAATACAATTAAAAGACTAGAAATACAATTAAAAGACTAAAATTGGAAACTTTGACTTGGCTTTAGTTATTTGACTTTGCATATATACACATAATACATACAATATATCATAAAAACAAAGCACAAACACACTTATTTCTCACTTACTT
Organism: Ehretia macrophylla; assembly: GCA_037974665.1. NCBI lineage: Eukaryota > Viridiplantae > Streptophyta > Magnoliopsida > Boraginales > Ehretiaceae > Ehretia > Ehretia macrophylla. The sequence continues at coordinate 74,633,976 of CM075779.1, forward strand.
GGCCGAAACTCCAAAGGCAAAGAAAGGAAAATTTTTACAAGGTTTTCAAAGCAAATTTTCCGTAGAAAACTCAATTGAAGTCCAAACTTCTTCATCCAAGGCATGATTTCACTTGTTGGGCACCTATTGCACATATTTCTAGCATCATATAACATTAAAGGTGAGAGAAAAATTCTAGATCTCAAAATGCTATTTTATGTCATTTTCATATAATTGAATTTTTATCCGATGAAATGTTAAATTGTCTTTATATTGTTGCTCAGTAGATGCCAAGGATCGTTTATGTCCGTTTATATAAGTTTTGAACGGTAGTAGCATGTATTTTTATTTTCTGGGTATTAAAATTGGATTTTAGGTTCATTATTGAATAATTGTCGTTGTGGTGGTTGGAATTGATTGATTGTTGCTTCTAAAAGTTTGTTAATTATGGGGTAGTAATGTTGTAATGCCAAATTTTTGATTTGGATGTCGTGGCAAAACTCTGGAAAATTCAGCCATGGGACATTGAGGAATTTGGGTTGTTGGGCTTATTCTGGATGGCTTTTGGTAGAGTTTTGACGGGTTAATGTAGTTGCATGTGTGGTTGAGTGATATAAAGTGGTTTGGAGGTTATTAGATTTCTAGATTGTAAGTTGTTACTTTTAGAAGTTTGTGTAGTCTTTCTTTAATATGTTGAAATGTTGTTTTTGGTTGTTTGGATAGTGTTTGGATAGATGATTCTTGGATTGTTGTTGATTGAGATTGGGGTTGAATGTTGGTTTAAATGCATGTTGAGTTGGATAGCCTACTTTGTCATCTAACTTAATTGTTTCAGAATTGTATAGTTGTTGATTGTTAAATGTTGTTTAATTGGTTGTTGAAATATGGTTCAATTGATTGTTGATTGTTAAATGTTGGATTACCGAGAATCGGGCGCTTTCGTTGCTGATCTCTCGAAAGATAAGTGTCGGGAGTCGGGCAACCTTCATTGTTGACTTCTTGAATTGACATTGAAATTGTTATTGTTGTTATGAGTCAGGAGTCGAGCAACCCTCGTTGTTGACTTCTCGAATTGAGTCAGGGTCATTGTTATGAGGATAATGTTGTGTCATCTCGGGAGGCATCTTGGGTTGCGGGCACAGTTATCATGACTAATCCTTATCTCGCATGGGCGGAGAGGCCATGGGGTATGGGTCTAGGTTAAGGTATCTCATGATTGTGTCATTGGGTTTAGAGGAGTTGGTGAGCATTGAAATGGTGTATGGAGCTTCATCAACAAGTGTATCGTATCCTTATTGTGTGTTTACTATTGTTACTATACTTGTATTGTTATCAGTGTTAATTGCATGTTGTTGCTTATAGGTTGATTTCCAATTTGGTAAAGTAAATATTTTCAAAGATCTATCGAATTCCTCACTGGCTTTGTTTTATATAAGTTCACTCTCATTCGTTTGCTACAATCAAGTGTTACTGAACCAGATTACAGGTACGTGCCTCAGGAAGCTAAGAATGTGCCTCACGTGGATGAGTCTTATGTGCCGGAGTCATATCCATGAGTTTGCCTTAATTTTTGTAGTATGATGTATTGTGTAACTTACTTAAAGATAAAGACTTATATAATGCTAGTTTAGTAGTCTTTTTTTTAAACATGATTAGGTTGCTAGACTGGTTTATAATCTATTTTGCAAATGTATGATATAGCCTATGGATTGATGTTGGAACGGAGGCGTATAACTTATGAATGAACTGTTGAATGGTTGTTTAATATATGGAAATGGTTGTGTTGTATGTTGTTGAAATGGTTGTGGAGTTGTTGTTGATCTTTGAAGTTTGGTTGTATGAGTTACAAAGGGGTTGGTTTAGAGTCTCGGTATTCGTGTTACTGTCGTTATACTGTCGAAATTTCGTTGCTTCCTGACTAATCGTAGGTTGGGTCGAGTTAGGGCGTGACAGTGTCCTTCCTCGGCAATTACATTTGGCTCTTTATTTCAGAATTCTTGCACGACTTTCTTATTGAAAATTTCTTTTGGTACTCTTATTTGGAGATCATCGTTTGGAATTCTTATTCGGCAATTGATGTCAAATATTTGAGATTCTACGTGACCTTCTTATTTGATATCCATCTTCGGCAATCATGATTGGTGTTCTATTTCAGAAATTTTGATTTGGTTTTCTTATTGAGTATTGTCTTGGCATTGTTATTCCCTAGAATTGAAGGTAGCGCCTCTTCACTTATATGAATCTGAGGAGCCTTTATTTGGCCTCCTTTCTCGGGATTTCTTACATGGCATTTTCTTGGAATTCTTACTGGGCTTTCTTGTGGGAACTCTTATTGGATATTTGGTCTTCGGTATTCGGCATCTTTATACGAAACTTTAATTGGTATACTTATGGAGAGTTCTTATACGAGGTATTGCTACTCAACATTCACACTCAGAATTCAGTATATGGAATCTGGAGTTAGTATTCTCAGTAATTGGTATTTGGACTTTAGATTGGCATTTGGTATTCGGGATTCTTATACGGTATTATCTGGAATTCTTATTTGGGGATTATTCATTAGTATTCTTCTTCGGTGATCATTTGAATTTGTATAAGCAGTGATGCATTCGTGGTTGCCTAGCTATTTTCATGGAACCAGATTCTTATTTGTTTGGTTAGGATTCCTGGGTTACTTTCAGCATCCGAGTCATTCCGAGAATGAAGAAGGAATTACGAGGGCGCAATTCTATTAAGGAGGGGAAGATGTAAGACCCCGCACGAAGGTCATTGTATTTCATAGCATTTAATACATTTTTGTATTGCTTAATATGTATTTATATCAATTAATGTGTCTTTGCATCGTTTTACATGCATATACCTCGTTTAATGTGCAATCATGATCACTTACGTGTATTTACGTGTTTTCAATATTGTAGACACTGATTAAATTCCACCATATTACAATAGCTAACTAAAACAATTGAATTTGAACTAAATGACAAGCTTGTAAATAAGCATTAAGTTAGGAGGGCTCTTTAGTCATTTTTCCACCTAGATATTTTCCTACCTAACAAAACATACATATTATACCACATACACACACAAAAACACTACAACACACACACACAAAACTACACGATCTGAAGAGAGAGAGAAAGAGAGAAAGAAAAAAGGAAGAAGAAGAAGAGGGAAGAAGAGGGAACTCCAAGCCATTCCATTGCATTGTCTAGCTAGTTTCAACCATCCTCTTGCTTTTTTTGCTTCTTTTGGTTCAAGATCTAAGGTGAGTGATCCTTCCAAAATCTATTGCTAAAACTCATCCAAGGTTATATGGTATATATATGTTGGTTAATCTTGCTTATGTGTTCATATGAGAGTCCCAATGTGAAGATTGGGTGTATTTGTGTGTTTTAGATATAGGATTTTCCCTAACTTGTGTGCATGAATTTGAGGAGTTGTATGATAAGTTAAAGTTGTTCTTGGGTGTGTTAGATTGGTTATAACTTGTATACAAGGTTTGAGGGCAAGATCCTAGCATTTAAGAACTTGGCTGGTGTTCTTGGTGTTCTTGAGCTAATATGGGTTCTTAGTTGTTTTGTATGATAGTTGATGCTTCAAGAGTGTTATGCCATGATTCTTGGATTTGTATTTGATGTTAGACAATCCCTTTTGAGGTCATTAGATGTTTGGAAAAGAGTTGGAAGCTAGAAAACATGTTAAGAGCAAAATGGCCAACTTTCGTTTTGGAATAGCAGAGGGGAGATCGTGTACCCGGTCGTGATGATCAAGACCGGGTACACTACCATATTCTTAGCATGCTCTCTGACGGTCGTGTATGCGGTCATGATCAACACGACCGGGTACACGACCAAATGGTAGACAACTTTGCGCAACATTTTTCTAGAGACCATATCTTAGTCAATTCAGCTCCGAATTAAGTTCCGTCTAATTCTAGAACTATCTACATTCGATAAGCTTTAATTCTATACAAAACGAAGTTATTTGGAGTTCCAAAGAATAGGGATCTTAACCATTTATGTTAGGATAATATGGAAGCATTGGAGTTGTTTAATGGTATCTAATGGTTGCCATTGGTAGGTGTTATTGTTTAAGTGGCCAGCTAGTAAGTTCTCGATATTATGAACTAGTACTAAAGGAGCTTACATGCTAGATATTGTGTGTGTTACATGTCCATATGAGTACATGATAAATGCTTGACACGTTTACATGATTCAAAATATGAAAGGTACTTGAATATGTTGCATGATTGATTGAACTTACATGCTTAAATAAAATGCAAATGTATATGAATTGTTTATGCGCGGCGGTTGCAACCATTGTTGATTGCAGTAGTAACAAACCTCTGTGCAGTGACGGGCTTGTCGATATATCTCGCCTACAAAAGTATGGATTCTTTCTTTTACTAAGACCCATTGATCCTCCGAGAGATCCTACTGGTCAAGATTCAATGATATCTTGGGAGAGAAAGGTTACACAATTGTTATTAAATGTTCTTATTATTATCATCTGTGTATTCTTACATGCGTGGCATGATTTATCAAACTGATTACGAAAAGATAAAACCTTTGTGAAAACTCCCTTCCCCTTATCCATCATTGAGCTAGTTATAGCTCACCCTTTTCTCTATCATTACAGGTTGTTCGGGGCTGGAGTTTGAGAGCAGTTGCTCATTTTGGTTAACCTTTTGTTGTAATAGAATAAGATAGGCTTGTGATTTATTTGATGTAATGTATTAACCTTGTGGACACTTAACTATTTAACTAACTTGATACATTACTCTTTCGAGGCTTAGTTGTAGTAGTTGGACCTGTGTGAAGTAACTTAGTGAATCTAGGTCTTGTAAATTTGTACTTGGTGGTTGTAATATTATCTATTAGTGATGAAGTTTGTATAATATGTATTATTAGAATTGGTGTAATACATAGTTTGATGTTTTGATTTATGGTAATAGTGCTTGGGCTATTATTTCGTGTCTTAGCGGACTTAGGAGGAATGATCTTCTTAAGCCTATGGCATTATGACCCCCAAATGCTTGACGATTTGTAAGTTTAAATTTTTATCCCTTGTCATTATTATGGTATCAGAGACCGATTTAGAAATTAAGGAAAAAAGGGGGTCGTGACAGGATAGCTGCCATCAAGCTGTCCCTTGGCCTTAATACCTAGAATTAAGATGAAGCTATGCAATTTATATGTTGAGGTTCTCGTTTGTGAGTTGAAATTCTAGTTTGTTTAATTATTATTTTATGTGGGATTTGGATTATTCATATGTCTTTTACAGTGTGAAGTCATTAGAAGGACGTTGATACGCACATTAAGAATAGAGGTTGCAATGATAAAATCAAACCCAAAAGCTTAGTCACAAAAATTTATAAATCCATTTTTCCGTTAGTTTTACACCCAAACAAATTCTAGTCACAATTACAACCAAAATGTTGCACCAATACATAAGCTAGGCAACCAAATTAGCCAGTATGACTAGCTAAAAAATGAAGTAGGTGCATCTGTACCAAAACATGAATTATTATACAAAATACTAACATTCATCAAAATCTTCATCAACAATAAGCACAAACCTAACAACAATGTACATTTAATCTTCATCTTTCTTTGTTCTTTGTGTGACTCATTCTCCTTAATTTTTACTCGAGGACTTGAGAAAATCGAGTATCACTAGTTTACTAGGGTTGAAAATTGGATCATGGGTCACCCAAGCTGGGCTGACCTGACCCAATTGAGGTAAGTGAATGGGAAGTTAATAAACTTCCCACTATCTCATATGTAAGCAAGATCTTCAACTTCCTTGAAATCTCCAAAGCCCCTCCAACTCCTTGGATACCTTTATTGGTCTTTTTCCACTTCGTCTTGAAAGATTACATATAGTCCTCACTACATAATTCTCTCAATTACAAGAAAGTAAAATGAGACTTATGTCTCAATTACAAACCATTCAAATACCAAGTCCGTGATCTAGTTCACCATTCAACCAACCATTCATACTCATAAAGCCAAGATCATGCATATCCAATATACAATCTAAGCTAAACAAGCAAGCTAGCACATATATCTTATGCATCACATACAAAAGACAACACAACCATCTAATCTTTAACATCAATTAGCAACACATTGCCAATATGTATGTAAACCAATAGATTCTGTGATTATAACACCTTATAACACAAATGCAAGTTAAGATCAATCATCGTGGCAATTACAAGTAATATAACAACAACTTTTCAACCTTTACAATCCCAAGAAGACTCTCGGCCATGGCAAGGGAAAAAGTACTCTACATTCATGTTCCATGTTCCATCATATACAATGTACATTACACATGGAGCGACACATTCCTCAAAAACCAACCTCAAGACCAAACAAAAAAGCCAAGGCTCTACTCACATGTTCCATGTTTTATCGTATACGACGTACAATACACATGAAGTGGCACGTTTTTCAACTATCCAAAAGCCTAGTGTCTCTCGGCCATGCCAAGAGAAAAATATTCTACTGGCTTGTTTCTCGAACCATCATAGACAATCATAGATCTTTACATGCATATATTTAGAATCATAAGATAGGTCATTTTAAATACTTTAAAGGTTAGATCTATGGCTATACATGTGATTTCAAGGACTTTATAAACCGTGACTCTAATACCACTTGAAAGGATCGGTTCTTGGAAACGTGTGATTCACAACATAAAAGAGTTAAAGCGGAAGCGTTAAGCATTTTAAAATTTTCAACATTAACTTTTGTAATCACATGCATTTCCAAAGTAAAGTCCATGGTAATCAACATGCAACATATAATATATCAAATATACTATAAAGTAAACGAGAGATAAAATGGCATACCTCCCGTTTATAGCCGAGAGAAGGTGGCATCACAACGGAGATGCTACGACGTGGACAAGCCTCCTTCCCACATGCAAAAGCTCTAGATCGAAACACACAAACATCCAAATGTTATTTCTATAAACTAAGTAGATGTAATAGCTACTTAGTAATAAATTAAAGTTGCATATAGATATAAAGCAAAAAGAATAACACTTATCTTTTTTCGTGCTTTGGCCAAGAGCATCAAAGAAGAAAACATAGTTCTCATCTTTTTCTTCATTCCCGTTGATGGCCGAAATGATGATGAAACGAGATGGCATGGACTAGCCTCATTCACAAGTGTAAAGGTCATAGATCGAAACACACGAGCATCCAATGGCAAACACTACCAACCAAGTAAATGAGCTAGATTCTCGGTGAAAGATCTAAGCTTGTATAAAGTTAGAAGGCAAGAGAAAAATCCTACCACCTCATCTTTACTATGGCTAAAAATACCATGAAAGAAATGAGAGAATTTTGTCATCTTTTGCTTTTGGGTTGGCCGAAAATCAACAACAAAAAGAGTAGAATAGTTGGCCTTTATATAGAGTCTTGAGTTGTGTAAGATTGTGACAAATGGCATGTTATGTCTTCTCAAGACATCATCCTTTTGCCAAGTGTCAATCATGCACACACTCAAGCCAACTTGTTCTTTGTCTTTTTGTGCAACTTGTTGTTTGTCCTCTAGTGTTTTGTCCACTAGTGTTTTGTCTTCTAGTGTTTCGTCCACTAGTACAAGTTGTCTTTTGTCTTCTAGTGACAACTTTTCAATAATTAATTCTAATCCCATTAGACTAACTAATTGAAAATAGACCCCAATACTTTTAGTATTTATACTTTGGCCTAATACTTTTAGTATTTGTACTTTTGCCCCAATATTTTTAGTATTCGCACTTTGTCCCAATACTTTCAGTATTTGTACTTTGACCCCAATACTTTCCAGTATTTGTACTTTGGCCCTAATACTTTTTAGTATTTGTACTTTGGCCCTAAAACTTTTAGTATTTGTACTTTTGGCCCGCTTAACTATTAACATCCAAAATAAACAACGTTAACTCTTTAACGTGTTTCTAACTTAATATTAAGCTCGTTAATTGCCTTATTCTTGATGCTCTTTTTGTGTGTGACTTTCTAGATTCATAACCGTATAGCGATGAGGGACTATTAAACGCTTTTAATCTATTCCGAGAATGTCTCTGTCATTCTCCGAAATACCCTCATGTTCAAGAGTTACGTCTAGCAACATACGCGCATCATGACAATTTAAATGGTAATGAAGTCCAACTCTTATGAATCTATTTATAGTCGCGAATTAGCGTGCAGTCCGATCCTATCATTATATATGTCCCGATCGTTGTGGGGACCATGATACGATTAAGTCCACTAAACAATTCTATGCATAGATCTATTTGGTGCAATGAGAGATGACACCTATGGAACCCTTTCCATCATTCCATCTGTTATGTGCCTCGACCGAGGACTTCCTCATTCAACAACCAAAATAAGATCGCATAGGACATTGCCTCACGTCGGAGGTTAACAGATCCTATCTTGACAATTACCTGTCAGTTCATACCACAAAACTAAAATGCAAAAGGCCGTAACCCACCTTTTGTAAGACGGGTATAGTCCAGACGCAGTATTTAGCCCCTGATATAATCGGTAGCCGTAATTTATCAAGTCAAATGATTAATTTGTACAATTCGCAACGAATAACAAACTATTAATCCAAAGTCATGTAGTTTGTTATTCTGGTCACATTCAGTGATTCATTCAATTAACAATCACCCATATGTAAGTCAGTTGCATGCCTATGTTGTTATGGCACAAGGCTCACCATCCTTTATCATTAACATCTCTATGTTAATCAAAGGTAACTTATATATGATATCCCATACTTGATTATTCTAGTCCCGGTCGAATAATCTGAGGGCTATGAATCATTTTGAATGTTTATCATATCGAAGAAATATGCCAACGTATTCTAAACACTTTTAGAATATATTTCTTCTCCAAAAAATATTAAGGACACATTCATATAATGGGAATGACGGAGAATATGAATGTGAAACCCCAGTTTTTGTCTTTACCTCGATTTGCGTGTATTTGCCTCGATTTGCGTGAATTAACCTGTCTATGTGCTATATGGCTTATAATATGGTAATTTTTGTATTAATACTCCTAGAACATGCTAAATGTGCATTCATGAAATTTTCATAAAAAACGGAGTCAGAAATTTTATCGTCGATTTTTAGTGAATAGTATTTTTGAAACACGTCCGCTAAAATTTTGAAACTGGTCTTTTTAACCCTTCTAGACCTAGTCCACGGACTTTAATAGACCTGTGTTTGATGAAAACGGTTTTAAAATCGGCTTAGGAATTTATTAGGGTTTTTACACCGACTTTTGCGAAAATCGAGTTTTAAGCCGACTCGGGTAGAATTGTTTGATTGTGAAACTTCTTGTCACCTAAAAATAATCTACTTGAGCTATTTTGGGTGTTGAATAAATGTTTTGAACTTTGGTGATCAAGAAAATGCATTTAAAGTCAAGAAAACACAAAAAATGCTAAGTTTCAACTTTGACTATCATTTAAATGGTTGACCAACAAGCTTATATCACCAACACACACTCACAAAGCACAAAAACACCCCAAAAACACACACAAAACCGTGGCTCCTTGGAGGAGAAAGATGAAGGCATTTTCAAAGCATTTTTCTCATAGATTTTGCATTTCAAAGCCGAATTGAGTGATTCAAAGCTTGAAATTGATTGTTGGGCATCCATTCTACCCATTTCTAGCCTTAGTTTGCATCAAAGGTGAGAGAAAAATTCTAGATCTCAAAAGTTGTCTTTTGCATTTTTGCGTATAAATGAAAATTGAACCATTAGAATTCTAATCTGATGTTAGATTATTGCTCCTTGCATGCTAGGGATCATTTAGCTGTAATACTACGAGTTTTTATCAGTTGTAGCATAATTTTTATTTTTCGGGTATTTAAATTTGATTAATTTGTTCAAAGTTGATTAAATTGAGTTGTGTTGTTCGGAATCGATTGCCGTTGATTTTTAAATGTTTGATAATTATGTGGTAGCGCCGTTGTAATGCCGAATTTTCGATTGCGATGTCCGTGCTAAAATCCGGAAATTTCAGCCATGATGCACTAGGGTTTTAGGGTTATTGGGCATGATTTGGATGTGTTTTGGTTGGGTTCCAAGGGGACTAATGTAGATGATTGAATGGGTGAGTGATAGAAACTGGTTTGGAGTTGTTTGGATTAGTAGAATGTAAGATATGATTATTTGAAGTTTAGGTTGTCTTTCTTTAAATTATTGAATTGAGCCTTAGTTGATTTGGGTGTGGGTTGAGTGATTAAATTATGAGTTGTTGATGGGTAAATTAGGGTTTGATTGTGTGTTTAATGCATGTTCGGTTAGATGGCCTACTTTGTCATCTAACTTAGTTATATGTTGTTAAATTGGTTATTGATGTTATTATGATGATAATATGATTATTGATGATTATTGATTAATGATTGATGCCGGGAGACAAACAGTTCTGCTAGACTGTCCTCCTGTGAATGATTGATGTTTATTATTATTGCTGGGTCTCTGGTATGTGTGTGCCACCTCTCGGGCAGCATTGGGATGTCGGGTTGATAACGGCATGACTATCAGAGATTGCCTCCAGCTCGCATGACGGAGGTGTCATGGAGGGCGAGGTTATTGGGGATACCCCGGGTGCGTGAGTAATGGGGAGTTACAAGAAGAATGGTTGAGATCGTGATGACGTTTGGAACTACACCAACTAGAAAGAGTATCCTTTATTGAATGGTCATATAGTTATGTGATGATAGTATTATTGATGTTATTGTGTGTTTACTGACTCAAAGGATTATTCCAAGGAGTTTAGTAGACCTTGCTCGAGATCTATCGGATTCTCACTGGGCTTATTTTATATAAGCTCACTCTCTATTATTGCATGCATGCAGGTGTTACTGATTTTGACTACGGGTATGTGCCTCCTGAAGAGAGAAATGTGTCGTATGTGGATGAGTCTTATGTGCAGGAGTCATTGCCATGAGATTATCTTAGTTGTTGTAAAATAATATTTTGTATAATCTATTTTGAAATGTATGTATAGCCTATGTATTAAGTTGGAACGGAGGCATATAACTATGATTGGAATGTTGAAGAATGATTATTGTGTAATATGGATGTGTTGTATGTTGTTAACTTAATTGAGGAGATGATTGTTGGGATTTTTTATGGAGTTTGATGTATGATGTTCTAGAGAGGTTGGTTTAGAGCCTCGGTGTCTTAATTACTATCGTTATACTGCCGAAATTCCGTTGCGTCCTGACTGACCGTAGGTGGGGTTGAGTTGGGGCGTGACATCTAAGTGGTATCAGAGCGCATGTTAGCTGTCAGCCGGGGTATACTCGGAATGTGGGTAGTGGTCTAAGCATGCAAGTATGTATTAAGTGAAAGAAAAGTGAAACATATGTTAATATGTTTTTGTGATTAATTTACTTATGTGTCTAAATTTCTATGTGACCAAAATGCCTTGTGTGTTAAGTGAACTAATGTGGTCAATATGTTTTATGTGATAACGTGCTATACGTACTCAATGTGTTGTAATTAATGTGCATTATGTGATTAATGTGCATTATGTGATTAATGTGTATTATGTGACAATTGTGTTTTATGTGATCAAAGTGCTTTATGTGAAGTTTGTTGCTTATGTGACTTTAATTGTTTATAACTTACTTCTGTGATATAACCTGTTTATGTGATGTTGGCTTCTTATATGCTGAATTGTGTGTTATGTGATAATGTTAAATTATATGATAATCATGCTTTACGTTGTACCTGTTTTCATGTGATGTAATTGTATATATTCTATAATTGTAGGTGATTCTTTTAGGTGAAGTAAGGATGACTGCAAGAGTTTTCGGAAATAGTGGTAGGCCATGATTTTGAACTATTATTATTCTAGAAGTTTATCAGTTAGATTTTAATTGTTATGTTTATGGATTTTAGTTTCGGCTTAGTGGATTGATCTTGATATTCCTTTAGCGAGAATGAAATTGTTCGAGGAAATAGCAATGTATCTTGATGATTATAATTACTTTTGTTGCCATGTTTAACTTGTTATTACTTGGAGATGAATTATAAGTTGAGGTTTCCGTGAGGTTGTGATTAGACACTTTTGGAGTCTCAACTCAGACTATACTGCCTTGAGGTTATTTTAGAATGAATTTATTTGAGGAATTAGTGATGTATATTTGTGAATGGAATGAAGTGTGGTATAACATGTGAATATGTCTACTATTTGGGATTGATATATTATTAATGAGTATTTTGGAGTTTTGATCTTTAAACCTTGGAGACAATTGGAGTGATTCCTGACTAAAGTTACTTTATTCGAAGATGTAATTGTTGGGAGATAGAATTATTTGAGGAAATAAGAATACATTTTGGTGACTGAACATTTACTTGCCTACATCAAGCTTTTGGGTTCTAGGTAGTATGACTTTCTAAATTGTTGATTGAGGATTCTCCTGTGTTATAATAGGTTAGTATGAATCTGTATTGTGTTATCAGATTTTGGAGTCTTCATTAGTTAATCTTGTTGGGTAATCGGTGATTTATCTTGTTTGGTGATTGGTCTGGTACGGAATGTAAAATTTTGGAGTGATTTATCTTGTTTGGTGATTGTTATGACTCCTTAGGTTCTTTAGATCTCCTTAGTGTCTTGTTTTGGAGGAAGATAGATTGTAGGATTTGACTTGTTGGTGTTTAAGTGTGTAGGTGGGACACCCTTCTTGTGCTTCATAATTCTATCGGTTTTATTATTCTTTTCTACTCTATTCTCACTTATTTGAGAGAGGGTTACACTTTTCTAGCCTATCAATTGTTTCTTGAAAGTTTGCTTATTGGATTAATGGATCCTATGCTCATTTGACATTGTTTCTATTCTTAACGTTCATATTTGCTTCTTATAGCAATGTCACTTATTGGAGTTAAGGTTTGAGACTTCTATATTTCATTCTATATCTCCAGCCATTGATTTCAATATTTTATTTCATCCTATTACAATTCATTTGAAAGTAATTTTTCCTTTGGTATACCATTTTATTTGTTCGAATTCCACTTGTTTGATGTACTCCCTACCTAAGTATATCATTGATATTCTTGTTGATCTTTGTTAATCATATTGTTTCATTATTAAATCCTGAGCCATTACTTTGCTTGTAATTGCTCATTTAATATACTCAGCATTGTCCTTTCTTATTTATACTTCTTTGGTTATTGCGTGCTAAGATACTCATTATCTTGACACTCATGTTTTCTATTGAATTAATCATCTCTTATTTCTTAATTTCATTTCGCCTCAAGTACAACTTACTTGTTGGTTCCTTGAACAATCATCGAGAATTGAAATATCTACTTGTTCAGGAATTTTCGTTCAACATACTCAGCATTGTTTTGACTCGTCATCATCCTTTGTTTGTACTTATTTAACTGATAGGTGCTGAGACATTTCTTATCTTAGTTATCATGCTTCCTTATTAAACTATTAACCTCTTGATTCTCTAACCTGTTTGAGCTCTTGTCCACTTGATTGTTGGCTCGAATATGACTTTCCATATTCTTATTTCCTTATAAATTTCATAAGAGCCATATTCTGACAAATGTCACTTTTGAGATATTCCCTTGATCAGTAATCATTCATGTTATCGTGAATGAGTTTTTAAACCCTCGGGGTGTTCATAGAGCTCTTTTGTGTAGTAGGAGATGATTGATAAGTAGTGGTGTCATGCTAAGACTTTGGAGTTGCGATTTATTTCATATGCAATATGATATTAGGTGGGAGAGAATTATGAATTGAAGATTGTCTTGGAATTATGATCATCAACTTGCAGTCAAATGAGTTTGTTCTTCTGAGGTCTTTGTTTAGGTGTCATCCTAAGAGATAAATGAGAACTAAGAGAAGTATTGTTAAGTGTAACGATTGAGGATTTAATTGTCTGTCAGTTCGAGAATTGCGCGGACGCAATTGTTTTAAGGAGGGGAGAATGTGAAACCTTAGTTTTCGTCTTTACCTCGATTTGCGTGAATTAACCTGTCAATGTGCTATATGGCTTATAATATGGTAATTTTTGTATTAATACTCCTAGAACATGCTAAATGTGCATTCATGAAATTTTCATAAAAAACGGAGTCAGAAATTTTATCGTCGATTTTTAGTGAATAGTATTTTTGAAACACGTCCGCTAAAATTTTGAAACTGGTCTTTTTAACCCTTCTAGACCTAGTCCACGGACTTTAATAGACCTGTGTTTGATGAAAACGGTTTTAAAATCGGCTTAGGAATTTATTAGGGTTTTTACACCGACTTTTGCGAAAATCGAGTTTTAAGCCGACTCGGGTAGAATTGTTTGATTGTGAAACTTCTTGTCACCTAAAAATAATCTACTTGAGCTATTTTGGGTGTTGAATAAATGTTTTGAACTTTGGTGATCAAGAAAATGCATTTAAAGTCAAGAAAACACAAAAAATGCTAAGTTTCAACTTTGACTATCATTTAAATGGTTGACCAACAAGCTTATATCACCAACACACACTCACAAAGCACAAAAACACCCCAAAAACACACACAAAACTGTGGCTCCTTGGAGGAGAAAGATGAAGGCATTTTCAAAGCATTTTTCTCATAGATTTTGCATTTCAAAGCCGAATTGAGTGATTCAAAGCTTGAAATTGATTGTTGGGCATCCATTCTACCCATTTCTAGCCTTAGTTTGCATCAAAGGTGAGAGAAAAATTCTAGATCTCAAAAGTTGTCTTTTGCATTTTTGCGTATAAATGAAAATTGAACCGTTAGAATTCTAATCTGATGTTAGATTATTGCTCCTTGCATGCTAGGGATCATTTAGCTGTAATACTACGAGTTTTTATCAGTTGTAGCATAATTTTTATTTTTCGGGTATTTAAATTTGATTAATTTGTTCAAAGTTGATTAAATTGAGTTGTGTTGATCGGAATCGATTGCCGTTGATTTCTAAATGTTTGATAATTATGGGGTAGCGCCGTTGTAATGCCGAATTTTCGATTGCGATGTCTGTGCTAAAATCCAGAAATTTTAGCCATGATGCACTAGGATTTTAGGGTTATTGGGCATGATTTCGATGTGTTTTGGATGGGTTCCGAGGGGACTAATGTAGATGATTGAATGGGTGAGTGATAGAAACTGATTTGGAGTTGTTTGGATTAGTAGAATATAAGATATGATTATTTGAAGTTTAGGTTGTCTTTCTTTAAATTATTGAATTGAGGCTTAGTTGATTTGGGTGTGGGTTGAGTGATTGAATTGTGAGTTGTTGATGGGTAAATTAGGGTTTGATTGTGTGTTTAATGCATGTTCGGTTAGATGGCCTACTTTGTCATCTAACTTAGTTATATGTTGTTAAATTGGTTATTGATGTTATTATGATGATAATATGATTATTGATGATTATTGATGATTATTGATTGATGATTGATGCCGGGAGATAAACAGTTCTGCTAGACTGTCCTCCTGTGAATGATTGATGTTTATTATTATTGCTGGGTCTCTGGTATATGTGTGCCACCTCTCGGGCAGCATTGGGTTGTCGGGTTGATAACTTCATGACTATCAGATATTGCCTCCAGCTCGCATGACGGAGGTGTCATGGAGGGCGAGGTTATTGGGGATACCCCGGGTACGTGAGTAATGGGGAGTTACAAGAAGAATGGTTGAGATTGTGATGACGTTTGGAGCTACACCAACTAGAGAGAGTATCCTTTATTGAATGGTCATATAGTTATGTGATGATAGTATTATTGATGTTATTGTGTGTTTACTGACTCAAAGGATTATTCCAAGGAGTTTAGTAGACCTTGCTCGAGATCTATCGGATTCTCACTGGGCTTATTTTATATAAGCTCACTCTCTATTATTGCATGCATGCAGGTGTTACTGATTTTGACTATGGGTATGTGCCTCCTGAAGAGAGAAATGTGTCGTATGTGGATGAGTCTTATGTGCAGGAGTCATTGCCATGAGATTATCTTAGTTGTTGTAAAATAATGTTTTGTATAATCTATTTTGAAATGTATGTATAGCCTATGTATTAAGTTGGAACGGAGGCGTATAACTATGATTGGAATGTTGAAGAATGATTATTGTGTAATATGGATGTGTTGTATGTTGTTAACTTAATTGAGGAGATGATTGTTGGGATTGTTTATGGAGTTTGATGTATGATGTTCTAGAGAGGTTGGTTTAGAGCCTCAGTGTCTTAATTACTATCGTTATACTGCCGAAATTCCGTTGCGTCCTGACTGATCGTAGGTGGGGTCGAGTTGGGGCGTGACAATGAATATCACAAACAAGTCAATATGTAAACAAACATATAGACGAAAATGCCATTAGGTACAAGTTAATGCCAATATATCCCCAAAATAGGTCATCTAACTATATAGCATTAGGGCATATCTCCAACAAATACATATAAGCATACCTAGCACAAAGATTGCATATAGGCAAATACAGCACGTTAAGCACATAGGTTCACATAAGCACGTATAGCACTAAAACATATTTGTTCTAAGGTTCTACCCGCTAACCAAGGGTCTAAAACCCGGACTACGCTAACGCAAGCTAGCTCTATACTAACTAAGGCTAGCTTTGATACCACTTAGAGGTGTCACACCCCGAACCGGACACCCGCAAAGGCTAAGGCCGGTGCGTGATCATTCGTTACACTAAAACCTAAGATCGACAATTTAATAACTTGAACGTTTTTATATATTCCATAAAAATTCAAAGGACTTCCAAAGTCACCGGCCAAAAGGGTGACGTTCAACAGTTTCATATTTACAAGACCTCGAGTCACCTGATCATATATAATATCTATTCAATACTCAGGCTCCTTGGTCTCAAAAGAATGGAAATATGTACTTAAACCCAAGTTTAATATCCAAAAGAATATTACAATATAACGAGTTGTTCAAAGTAGTAAATGTCTTCAATTATCAAGCATGTTGATCACAACAAGCAATAGTCGTTCTCATCGAACCAAGGTTTACCATCGTCCACTTGAGGGGCCTGTTCGAGCACTGCCTCACCTGTAGTTGATCAAAAGAGGGGTGAACTAGTCTTGCATATAGTTAAGTGAGGATGATAAATGGAGGGTTTTCACTAAGGTTTTTATCTTTTCGTAATCAGTTTGATAAAACATGCCATGCACACAAGAATTTACAACGAGAATACAGGATATGCATTCAAGATTCAATAACAGGTAAATAACCTAACTTTTCCAAGATATCATTGGGTCACGACCCGTAGGAGGATCAATGGGTCTTGAAAGAGAAGAAATGAACACTTTGGTAGGCGAGATATACCAGCAAGCCATATCTTTGACTGGAGGTCTCGTTACTACCTCTGTAGGTGAGATATACCGGCTAGCCCGTTATTGCCCGGAGGTCTCGTTGCTCCCGCATTCATTAATGGTTGCAACCGACATGCTTAAACAATTCAAATGCATTTGCAATTGACAATAGCACAATAAATATTCACATAAACATTTTGATTACAAGGTCATTTAGTATTAGCACATAATAATGAGAACTTGCAAGTTGTCTACTTAACCATCAACACCTACCAATAGTATACACTAGATATACCAAGCAAATCCAATCCTTTTGCATTAGCCTAACTTAGAAGGTTAATTTTTCTACTTTTACAAACTCCAATTAATCTGATTTTAGTGTAGAATCTAAGCTTATCGAAAGTAGATAGTCCTAGAATCAAACGGAACTCAATTTGAAGTTGAATTGAGTGAGATATGCCTTTCGAAAAAATATTGCACAAAGCTGAAAAACTATCTGGTCGACTGATCCGGTTGACTGGAGTCGACCGGATCCTGACCAGTGAAATCTAGACGATAGATCCGGTCGACCGGATCCGACAACATAAAACACGCATTTTATTGCATCATTTTGCTTGTTAGCTTGACACCCTTGCCTCTAACATCCATTTAACACCTAACTCACTCTATAGCATTATTAAACAACACAATAAGCTCAAGAACACCTATATACCACTCATTCAAATCAACAACAAGTCAATAACATCAACATCAATATAAGGCTCCTATGCTTATGACATCTACAATTCCTCTTCTTCATATCATTTATAGCTATTAATTCAAAGCATCACACAACTTAGGTAATAAATCCTCAACCCTTCAAGAATCATCAAAAACCCATTTGACCAAGCCCTAGCTCCACTACACAAAATAAAACTCATTTTGGCAAAATTCAAAACCATATACATCATAAGCAAGAATATCTCCTATATATACCATACAATCTTGAATGATCTTGAGAAAAACACTTTTGAAAGAATCCCCCACCTTTAACCATGAGTTTAGAAGCAAGAGATACAAGATACACACTTGAATAAGCTTGAAAATGCAAGAGAAATGCTTGAAAATGGCTTGAAGCTCTTCTTTTTCTTCTCCTTCTTCTTCCTTCTTCTATTTTTTCTCTTCTTCTCTTCTCCCTTAAGCTCAGACGTGTGTGTGGGTGTGTATGTGTTCTGATCATGTGTGTGTGTGTTTTAGCTAAGCAAGAGTAGTATTTGTTAGGTAGGATATTTTTATTTAACCCAAATGACCACCCTACCTCTTCAACTAAAAGTTATTTATTGCTTGCCATTCTAGTTGTCTTTTAACTAGTGGTTACTAGACTTAGTCCAATAGTATCTAATTAACTTCCTACGACATCTAAAACACTAAATGGCACGTTAAACGATAAAATGCATGTAAGTCGAGATAAATGCACATAAATTAATTTAAAAGCACATAAAACAAGGTAAATGCATATAAAATAATTTAATTATATATGATATGATCTATATGCATATGTGGTCTCGTGCTGGGCCTTACACAACCTATCTTGCATGGATTATATGAGATATTTGATGATTATATTTGATATAGAAATATATAATATACATATAATTAAGAAGATTAAGATAAAATATTCTCTCTCCTCTTAAACACATATATACGACCAAAACCAAATAGAAAGGAAGAAAAAATGTTCTTCTTCTTCTTGATAGATATACACGGCACATGTAAGGAAAAGATGTGAGATCTTTTTCTTCCTATGCTTACATATATTTATTAGCTTCAAAACTTGGAGATTAGCTAGAACTTAAAGTCTTCATGCCTTGGTGATCTTTGGATGTTTGGTGGATACTTCTAGAGCCTTCAAGTTAGAAGGATTTCATTAAAGCCACTACTATCAAAGCTACTACAAGGAGTTATATCTTCTATCTATATCTCTTTACATATGTTTATATATATATATATATATATATATATATATATATATATATATATATATATATATTAAATGTGATTTGAATATATGTATGTTAGATCTTGAACTTCTATTGGACAAAGCATGTTATTACAAAGTGTTAGATGCCATAAAATTTAAAATAACTAGCTTCTGTGTAATGGCTTATATTGTTGTATATAACATGCTAATCCAACGATCCTAGATCCAAAATGTAGATTTATCTCATTTCAAGTGGTATCGGAGCTAGTTTGATGAAGTTCTTGATATAACATGCAGTAGCTTATTATTAATTTTTG
This sequence comes from Ehretia macrophylla, assembly GCA_037974665.1. Lineage (NCBI taxonomy): Eukaryota > Viridiplantae > Streptophyta > Magnoliopsida > Boraginales > Ehretiaceae > Ehretia > Ehretia macrophylla. The sequence goes on from CM075779.1 coordinate 74,653,533, forward strand.
GAATATAAAGAATGTGTATATTTCTAGTCTTTATTCACATGCATGTTTAGATCTATTGAAAATATGAGCTATATATAACATGCATGAGTAAAAACTTGAGTTATATGGGTTGATATAACACATGCATGCAATAGGTTGTATTTGATCGGAAAGGTAGCTTTGGAAGAATCAACCTTTTACATATTATATGATAATACAGTCAAAACTTGAAGAAAAGCAAACCACCTATTTTTCCTAGCTATTGCCGAAATCCTAGAAGAAGAAATTGGTGCCTTTTTACTATTTTATAAAGTTGGAAAGGTGTTTGAAAAGTTGTTTAACAGTGTTTCTAATTTTATTAAAAGGAAAAATGCTAAGTTGCATGTGTTCAAAAGGTGTTTTGGAATCTTCAACTTGGATGATTTTTATGTGTTGACTTATGAACTTACAATATTGTTTTAAGCTTAGTTAATGTTGACATGAGTAATTTGATTATAAATGATTTGTTGATAAAGTAGTACATCTAAAAGTGTTTAGATAATCTTATTTCTTTTGATGAAATCATTGATAATCAAATCATGTTATTTCTCTTGTTTTTATATATATGGCTGAATCATATGTGTTAAATGGTAAATCCATTTGTTTTGATTTAAAGTTGTAAAATGTCTAAAAGGGTCATTGAGATATTTCTAATTTTTAAAAGGGGTAGAAAGCTATTATATATTGATATAGTATTTGTAAAAGATAACCTTTTGGGCCATTTTATTTGGTTGTGGGTCAAGACTTCTTAGGCTAGGTATTAGGCCATACTTTGCTATCTTGAGGAATTTGACATGCATGTGATGTTATAATGGGTTATAACAAAAAAAAAATCAACACAACCTGCACATTTAATTGAAAAGGGGATTTCCAATAATATTAGAAGAATGGATGTCACTTTAATTAGGCATATGATGTGTCAATTAAGTATACTTGCTAGCTTGCATGATTAATGTTATTATGTGAGATATATTTGATTATATTCATTGAATTGGATGCATTTGAAATGGTAAATTTGATCATGGATATGAAGCCTAGTTTGGGTTGTAATTGAGACATAAGTCTCATTTTAATTTTTTACTTTTGAGAGAATTATGTAGTAAGGATAATTATGTAATTCTTCAAGAGATTCGCAAGAAGGCCCAAAAAAGGTGAATTCCAAGGAATTTGAAGACTACTAAAGATTTCAAGAGCTGAAGATCTTCATAAGATATAATTTTTATTTCTATTCTTTAACCAAATCCAAATCCATGATCTACCATTCATCCATCCTTGCATTCATGATTTATTATGTGCTTTAAATGTGATTGTTGGCTTATAATATGTCATGAATACGCACATAGTATGAGATCCAAAACGAAAATAAAAATTCCCCACGTGCAAACCAATATTAGATTGATAGAAAAGGTAAAAATGGTTTTATCATAGTCCTCCACCATCCTAGGATTTAAAGGAACTTAAAATGAATACATCCGATCTAACCCAAAGGTGAGGTGTATTTCACGATAAGTTTATTAAATTGCTAGTACAAACAAGGAGATGTAGTTATCTTCCAAAATCAAACGACCAACATAGCCACAAAGGTTTGAGGTTAACAGATTCAATTTGTCGGATAACTAAGAGATAGAGGGTCTAGTCTAACTAGATCACTTAGTCAATAATACACTAAAGCTGAGACCGATGTGATTTAGGGACTGAAGTAATTTGGTCATAACCTATTTTGGTGAAATAGAACAAAGTATTGTTGACTCTTAATGTTTATATTTCAACATAGCCACAAAGGTTTGAGGTATATAAATGATTAAGAAATTTGGCCAACCTACTACAGATTTTCCTTTGAAAGATTCACGCTTTTCATTAAAAGGGAGTATAAGATTTGAAAAGGATAATGGGAGCAACTATTTATTTAAAAGACCATAATTAAATAGTTTTTCATATTCAAATCAACCCACAATCTTACTTTCTATGATGTTTATTTTTTATGCAGTTTGTATGTTATGGCTTCATTGACAAATCCCATTGTCTCCATCCTTAACCATGACTATTTGACCGGACCAAACTTTATTGACTGGTATAAGAATTTGAGAATTGTCCTACGCTTTGAGAAAATTGAATATGTCTTGGATTTTTCTCCTCTAGCTCCTATTGATAAGAATGATCAGAAGCTGATAAAATTACCTATTTCAAATGGATTAAGGACGATATGCGCACTAGAGGTTATATCCTTGCATTGATGAGTGACGATCTGCGTCGATACTATGAGGGTATCCATCATTCCATAGATATCATTCGATCCTTGCAGGAGTCCTTCGGTGAGCACAGTCTTGCTATAAGATTTGAGCTAACTAAAGAGCTATTTAGCAAGAAAATGGAAGAGGGAGACGATGTAAACCAACATTGCCTCAAGATGATATACTTACTCACTTAGTTAGAGGCTTATGGTTTTGTCATGGATCCCCAGCTTCAGATTGACTTAATTTTGCTGTCACTACCATTGTCCTTATCGCCTTAGATCTTGGACTACCAAGTGCATAGAATAGAATGCACATTGCCTGAGCTACTTAATATTCTGATTAGTTGGTAGTCTCATGGTTTAGATGTGATGTCAATTCCCCATGTTGACTCTACTCCCTCCGTGGTTAAACCGAGGAACAATAGGAGGAAAAGAAGAAAGAGGAACAGGAAGAATCGGGACATTCCGTTCTTACCAGGGGATTTATCATTGGGAGAGGATAGTGGACCTGTAATGGGAACTGGTCATCATCATCGTCAAAGTCATGCTTTTCTATGATCTTTTTCAAATGTTTTGAGGATCTGCTCAGTATGCAACCTTAAGCTAAATAAGATGTTTTATTTGTCATGTTCAAAATCTTTTTGCATAGTTTGAAAGTAATTTTTTTTCCTAATTAAAGGAATAGTAGTGACTATGTCCTTTAATCTTTTCCTAGGAAATTTTGGAATTTATCCTATGTAAGAAATGAATAGCATTATGTATAAAGCTTCATTATGAGAATGGAAACTTCGGAATGCTTATCAAGCAAAACTGTCTTCAAACAAAACGCATAAAACATCCATTGTCATCTTCAGAGAAAGAAAAAACCATCTCATGTGCAACTAACTATGTCACTTACTATAGTTCTTCTAGTAAAAGAGCCATTTTAATTGCAAGTAACAAAGCATTTATGAAATGATTTGTGATTACTTTATTGCATAATTTTGCTGATGAAGTGGTCATAAGCATAAATTATGAATATAAGTCTGAAGCTTTGAAGTGTTCAAAAATTGAAGACTTAAATAAAGAAGAACAAAGTTTTTGCACTTTCTCAAAATTTGTTAAAGATTGTTTGATAGATTCACATCTACTATTTACTTTTGGATAAAGAGTCCATCCAAGAAGGATAGTAAGAGGAAACAGGAAAAGGTATTCTTTAAACTCGTGAGATGACAAAGATAATTGAAACATTATTCAGAACATAGTCGTCACAAGGATTCCTTATATTTAAGTTAATCATCATCTAAAGAAAATAGTTTAGTTTAGATGTATGATCTTTCTTTTATAAAGAATAAAATGTGATATAAACTAAGAAATCAAAGCAAACAGAGCAAGTACAAATGAAGTCCATATGTTCCAATGATGTTTTTGGAAATGATGGAGCTATTGAAAATGTATGGTTATAAAAGATGGTTATAGGCATGCCTCTTTCATTACCAAGTATTTCAAACCATTTTTTGCTCGGACTAGCCATTGTTATATGCTATGATTGTGTTTCTTTTTTTTGGCAAAATAGGATTTGAACTATGTTCACGCATAATTGTTTTGGTGAAAAAAACTATGATGAACGGTTTATGAGTTTCAATTTAAGATACAATCAAGTATAAGGATTCACATTCTTAGGATTCATCTTCTGAAGTATGAAATGATAGAGATCGATTTCAACATAAATAAAAGTGAATCTTGTTTTGCAAAAGATCCAGTGGGGGCATTCTCACTTAGCTTACTTTGCAGATCAAATTACATACCCAGTCAAATTAAAAGAAAATTGACTGTTGACGTCGATTTTAAGGTTGGTTAAATAGTAAGACCAGGTAGACATTATGTGACTCGAGATCTTTAAACTATAGGAATAATGAAATTCATTGAGAAGAGTACACTAGATTGATTCCACACATGGATGGAAATAATGTTAATATACGTAGACGGTATAATTGGAACGAGTTCCGAATAGCCAGTAACTGTTACTCGGTTACTGAAGCCAAAACACATACTAGTAATTGTGAATGAAGTTTGGATTAAATAGTTCTAAATAGAACATAGAGTGGTTCCATTCATTGAAGTTACCAATATATTTTGGTGTTATAACTATAATAAGGCTTTTTGCACGAACTTAAGGAAACTGGATCTCATCAAGAATCCAAACATATTTGTTAAAGATTGTTTATCGAGAATTCCTTTGTTGGCAGGAAAAAGGATTCAACTGAAGAGTTCCTATACATATATATATATATATATATATATATATATATATGTATATATATATATATATATATATATATATATATATGTATATAGTTGACCCACTGATCCTATAAAGGCAATTACAGTTGATCACCATCTTAGAGAAAGTATATGATACGAGTGTTCAGTGCGCTAATCCTATGGTTGATAACATTAGTGCAAGTGGGAAATTGTTGGAGATATACCCTAATGATATAGTATAGATGACCTATATAAGGGTATTTTGATAAGAATATGTGTTTTACATAATGGCGTTTTAAGGACATTGTTATTCTCCGCTTTTAATATATCAATGTGTCCTTAATATTTTTCGGAGAAGAAATGCATTCTAAAAATGTTTAGAGTACTTCGTTGTATTTTTTCGATATGATAAACATTAAAAACTTAGTCATAACCCTCAAAATGTTTGACTGGGACTAGAAAAATCAAGTACGGGTTATCATATGTGGTTACCTTTGATTAACATGAAGATGTTAATGATGAAAGATGGCAAGCATTGTGCCATAACGACATGATTAATGCGGACTAACTCACATATGAGTAATCATTAGTGAATCGGATCATTGATTGTGACGAAAATGATAAACTACATAACTTTAGGATTAATAGTTTATCATTTGTTGCGGATTGTGGAAATTAATCGTCTGACTTGAGAAATTACAGCTGTCGGATATATCAGGGTCTAGATCTAGCGACTGGACAATATCGACCTTTGTAAAGGTAGGCAACGACCTTTTGCCGTCTAGTCTTGTGATATAGAGACTAACAAGTAATTGTCAAGATAGAATTTGTTGACCTCCGACGTGAGGCGATGTCCTATGCAATCTTATCTCGATCGATAAACGAGGAAGTTCTTGGCCAAGGCGAGATTAATGGAAAAGAGTTTTTCCATAGAAGTCATTTCTCGTTTCACCGATTAAATATAAGCAAAGTATTGGAAGTAGATTTAATCATATTATGGTCATGATACGTTTGTTGCTAGCGCGTCACTCTTGAACGTGAGGATATTTTGGAAAATGTCAGAGATATTCCCGAAATTGATCAAAAGATTTATCGATCCCTCATTGCTATGTGATTACAAATCTAGAAGGTCACACGCCGATAAATATCATGAATAAGATCAACCAGAAGCTTATTTCAATGTAGAGATGACATTAAAAGGTTAAGTGTCATTTATATTGGTCTTTCGGCCAAAAGTGTAGTTTTGTAAAGTTTTAGTGTCAAAATGTAATTACCCAAAACGTTTGGGGTCAATTTGTAAATATTGAAAAATTGTTTCAATAGATAATTCTAATAGAGATTAGAATTAGCAAAATATATAAGTATATATATATATATATATATATATATATATATATAAGCATGTACATATATACATATATATAAATATACACATGGATTTGATTATGTAAAGTGCATGTCATCAATCCTAGTCATCAAAAGGCAATGCAAATTAGTGGTTGAGTATACACATGTGGCGTGTGCATGTGTAAGGATTGGATGAGTGGATTGTCCATGTCATCAATCCTAATCCACTAATTCAAATCAAAGGTCTAGATTTAATCTTGAATAAAGACAAAGACATACATGCCCTTAGATGCTAATGATTACTTTTGCAAGTTGCATACGAGAGAGAAAGCCATTAGATTGTAATGATTACAATATAAAGACATGCAAGATTGTTTAATCTTACACTTAACCTATCTTGCATGGATTATATGAGATATTATATGATTATATTTGATATAGAAATATATAATATACATATAATTAAGAAGATTGAGAAACAATATTCTCTCTCCTCTTGAACACATATACACGGCCAAAAACAAATAGAGAGGAAGAATAAATCTTCTTATTCTTCTTGATAGATATACACGGCATAGGCAAGGAAAAGATGTAAGATCTTTTTATTTCTATGCTTACATATATTTATTAGCTCCAAAGCTTGAAGATTAGCTAGCACTTAATGTCACGCCCTAACTCGACCTCACTTACGATTAGTCAGGATGCAACAACATTTTGGCAACATAACGTTTGTAACATGGACAACATGGCTCTAAACCAACCCTTTATAACATCACAGAACCAACTTCAACCTCAACAACAACTCCAACAACCATTCCATTCACATACAACACATTCAAGCCATTCGTTACACAATCATACGACATTCCAACCATAAGTCATATGCCTCTATTTCAACAACATACCACAAGCTGTACTATACATATGCATAATAAATATAAAACTAGTCTAGCAACCTATTCATTTTCCAAAAGTAAAGCAACTAAACTAGCATTATACTTTTCACTATCTTTATGTCATCTTTTACATTACATACTTCAAAGCTTAAACGGTACAACAAACTACATAGTACAAAGCAATATAAAAATACTCCAACAAGACATCAAGGACAAGACTCTTGCACGTTTGACTAGTCCACATAATGCTTGTACTCAGTTTCCTAAGTCACGTACCCTAACTCCGGCTCGGTAACACCTGAAAGTCAGCAAATAGGGTGAGTTTATACAATACAAAGCTCAGCGAGGGTTCGAAATATATTTTGAAAACATTTACTTTACTACTTAGAAAATCATCCTATGAACAATAACATACAATAATCTTCATTAACATCAGCATTTCAATTCAAGCAACAAGAATAACGATTCAATTGAGAAAGGATATACTAGTTGATGTAGCTCCATACACCATCACGAACTCAACCAACCCTATACACCCATTGATACATTCCGCAGGTACCTCAGCTAGCCCTTCCCTCCATGGCATCTCTACCTATGTGAGTTGGGAGTAGTACATGATAGTCATGCTGTTATCAACCCGACAACCCGATGTTGCCTGAGAGATGGCACACACTATCTTGACTCATGACGATAATAATAAACATTTCATATTCTGAGAAAACAACAAAGTAGGTTGTCCTCCAGAATAACAACAATCATCAATCAGTTATCAATACCTCAATCAACATAACATCAATTAAATAACTAAGACAACTAAGTTAGATGACAAAGTAGGTCATCCAACTTATCACATATTTCAACATGCATTCAATCCCGAACCTACTCAACAACAATCCAAGAAACAACTACACAAACACTACTAAACAACTAAAGAAAACATTTAAGCATTTTAAAGAAAGACTACACAAATTTCTAAAATTCATAACTTACAATCTACTAATCAAACAAACCCCAAACTACTTCCTATCACTCAACCATCAATGCAAGTATATTAGCCCCTTCTTAAACCAACCAAAAGCCATCTAAAACAAGACCAACAAGCCCAAAAATGGCAATGCACCACGGCTGAAATTTTTGACTTTTCCTACGGCTATCAAATTGAAAATTTGGCATTACAACATTACTACACAATAAATAACGAGTCTATAGAAGCAACTACAACTCTATTTCAACTACTACAACTACAATATTCAAGAAATGAGCTAAATTATCAATTAAATACCCAAAAAATAAAAATACATGTTACAACTGTTAAAAATTGCTATAAACTCACAAAGTTAGTCTACAACTCCTAACTAGCAATAATCTAAAGACAATTTAACAAAACAACAACTAAATATTCAATATTAAAAATTTGACATAAGCTTTAAAATTATAATCTAATTTTTTCCTCACCTTTGATCCCAAGCAGTGTTAGAAATGTGTAGAATAGGTGCCCAACAAGCAATTTCAAGCTTTGAATGAAGTTGTTAGGCCTTAAATTGCAAATTCTATGAGAAAATTAAGCTTGAAAACCTAAGAAAATAGTTTCCTTCTTCTCCTAAGCTCTCACGGCTGCAATGTGTGTGTGTTTGTGGTATTTAGCTTTGTTTTAATATGTGTAGTAATCTTATAGGTAAAGTCAAAGCAAGATACAAAAGTCAAAGTTGGCAATTTAGTTATTTTAGTTGAGTTTTTGCCAAAAAATAGTCATATAAATACTATCTAATTTAAATACTACATTTAGTAGACTATTTTTAGTTGACAACATTTATATGTAGGCATTTAATTACATACAATTAAAATAAAATGCTTATTTTTGCAAAAGAAGATGAAAAGTCATATTATTTGTTTTCAAATGTCTTTTGAATACACAATCAATCTAAAATTATTTAATATCACATATAAATACATTTTTATTAATATATACTAGGTCAATGAAAGTCAACTCATGAATCGGGCTTAGCAGAAATCACTATTTGGCTAAAAAATGCTACTTTTCATCCGAAAAGTCCATTTAAATTCCTATTTCGTTTCAAAATCAATTTTTATCAAACATGGGTCTATTAATAATAGAGGACTAGATTTTTAAACGATTAGAAGACTAGTTTCAAAATTCTAGTGGACGTGTCTTTAAATACTATTCACAAAAACCAATGATAAAATTTTCAATGCAGATTTCTATGAAAATTTCATGAATACTCACTTATCATGTAATAGAAGTAATAATCACATAATTATCACATTTTAATTCAAATAACATATAAATAGGTCAAAACATGTAATTGCAAATAAGAGCAAAATCGGGGTCTCGCACTTAAAGTCTTCATGCCTTGGTGATCTTTGGATGTTTGGTGGATACTTCTAGAGCCTTCAAGTTAGAAGGATTTCATTAAAGCCACTACTATCAAAGCTACTACAAGGAAGTATATCTTATATCTATATCTCTTTACACATGTTTATATATATATATATATATATATATATATATATATATATATATATATATATATATTAAATGTGATTTGAATATATGTATGTTAGATCTTGAACTTCTATTGGACAAAGCATGTTATTACAAAGTGTTAGATGCCATAAAATTTAAAATAACTAGTTTCCGCATAATGGCTTATATTGTTGTATATAGTATGCTAATCCAACGATCCTAGATCCGAAATGTAGATTTATTTCCTTTCAGAGCTAAGCACATTTAAGTTTCTACCAACTCCTAATTTTGAAAGATAATTAACTAGGATAACATCAATAATCATGTCCCCTCACATTTATGGCTCCTAAGCCGACCTTAATCTTAACTTATTCTTGTTCAAGCTGCTCGATTCCCTAAAGCTTTCTTGGTACCATATGTAGTGAGCTTTGGGATCAATAACCCCGACTGAGATAGGCTTTGAAAGGCCCATGCATACCTTACTTGCCCGAAGTACCAAGGCTCGAAACCTTCACACCCTAGGCACATATCCAAGGACATTCGTGCATAGAGACTTATTCCAACACTAACTACCATAGAGACTTAGGTCCCCCGTGTAGAAAACTTTCAATCAGTGACTCTTAGCCACTTCTAACTCGATTCTTCACATTAACATCTAATCAATCAAGAGGTAAGAAGAACAACAAAGCTTACTAAAAAAGTCAAACATGCCAAAATTCTATCTAGCACGCCCCCTAAGAGGATTTTTGTACTACTATATATTATAAAAATAGGCTCCACAATATATTCCAATTCTCTCATACATGCAAGTCAACTTCACAAGATAACTCCCACGATGACACAATTAATATGCTCGACATAGCTTACTTTAAAAAAATAATGGGCAAATAATCTACCCTACACCCCAAACCTAAACCTTGTTTCCCCTCAAGTAAATAAACTCAAAGCACACTGGGGATATGCGAGAGGGGTAAAAGAGTATAGAAAGAAACAACCTAGTAAGTAATGTGTGAATTTGACAACATCTGCATGTGGGAAATGACCTAAAGTCATGTACCATAGTGTGTCCACACTGGATTCACATGGCATCTAACCTCATAAGTAAGTTTCAATAGAGTGCCATGCAATAATGTAAGCATATAACAACTAACAAAACAAGGGACCTTGTAACCTAAACATCCCAAAAGCAAGTGAAAGCATATCATAAAGACAAATAAGTGCATGAAAGATAAAGAAGTAAACACAAGGACTCAAAATCTGCATCCACTTTATTTTCTAATAAAAAAAAAGTCAAATAAGACATATTAGGAGAGACTAAAACAAACTAAAACAAATAACCCAGGTTGCTTCCTAGGAGTGCTGAGTTTTATGTCGTTAGCCATGCACTAGTGTTAGAGAAAAACACTCTTAAAGTTCTTTGGTTCATACAGTTGGATTATTAGATCATTCATTTTGTGGAAAAGAAAAATATCTTTCAGAGTAAAATGCTTGACTTTGTACATGCAATGATCCTTTTGAGTCATGCCTTGATGATGAGGTATCACATCTCCTATGATAATATACAAGGGTACACACTCTTCTATCATATTAGGAACTACTAAAATTTCTAATTTATAGGATCCTACCTTTACTACTAGGCTAAACTACGAGCTGTCATGATTGCATAATTTACTCAGCTCCCTATGAATCACATCACTTATATGTGGGTTAAGCCTCATTTTTGTCTCTTCAAAATGTAAAACTTCATCCTCTCTAATCAACCAACCAATGGCTCTCTCATGCTCATCAAGGATCACAAACAATTTCTCCTTAATCTCAATTGAAAGGTCTAAAGCTTTAATAACTGGAAAAGTATGTTGTGGTCCTAAATGTGAGTGTTCAAGGTGATAGGGAACTGGTATGAGCTCCAAAAGTAAGGAAGCATCAACCAATGGTGAATTGACACTAGTAGCCATAGATAGAGGATGATCAATGTTCTCCCCCATATTCTTTTTCCACCTCTTTTTCTTCTACTTCTACCTCACCCTCATCTTCTCCATAACTCTCTTCATCTCCTCTAATCTCTCTTTTATTACTATCTTGTTCTTGAGTAGTTCTATCACCGCCAAAACTACTTTGATCTAGTGAATAAACTATAGGTTGAGTGGGAAACTTGTCTTTATTCTTGCAATTCATGATGTCAAGATGTTGACCAACTTGGTTTTGTGACGTGACTAGAGATTATTGGAGGGATAATGTGATACCCCAACCCCAGCATGTAGCTATTTCATTTATTTTTATATGCTTACGTGCTATTTAAAATGTTTGCATACAACATACATTTATTTTCATTAATTGTGTGTGATTAATAACTTTAATTTCTAAATTTCTCGAAAGCCGTGCAAATTATATTTAATTAATTCACATAAAATAATTAACTTATATTTTCTCATTTATAATAATTGACCTTACATAAATACATTCATGGGCTAAATTTCATAAATTGAATTTGAGCCCTAAGCCCGGGCCAAATTTTTAACTATTTTATTTAATTTTTCTGACCACACAGTTAACTTCCTTGCATCATCTTATGACCATGTACATCGAAATTTATGTACATTTCACTTCCAAAATGTAAGTTTCAGTAGAAACATTTTATAGTAAGAATAGTAACCTAGCAAATTATGTTTTTGGACTTTAGAAATTTAAGTTGCACTTGGATCTAGATTTAAATTTACCTAGTCATTTAACTAAACTATCCAAAGCCCAAATTAATTAATTAATTTAGCCCAAAGCCCATAAGGCCTTTAACTTCTTAAATAAGCTGGAAACAAAAAAAGAATAGAAAGGTTCTTGAAGACGCTTTAGCCGGCCAAAGATATAAAAAAAAGACGTTGAATCATCTAGAATCAAGATGAAGAAAGAATTGGCAGAGAGGAAAATGGAAGGCCGAGAGAAATAGAGAAGAAAGGAAAGAGAAGGAGAAAGAAAAAGAAGAAAAAGAAAAGATTCAAGCTAAATTCGTGAATTTTCTTGCATATTTAGCATGTTTAAAGGTGAGGGTAATGATTTTCTTGCATTTTTAAATTGTTATATTTGTTAAATTAGAGTTGTATTGAAGTGAGAATTAGTTGATTAAACTTTTAAAGCTTGCAATAATTGTATTTCATGTTGATAATTAGTCTTTTGAACTTGATTGCATTTGTATATCCATAAAAGTTAGTTGTTTAACTAAGTTGATTGAAGATGAAGTTTAATGTTGAAATGCTTGCAATCTATTTGATAAAATGCCTATGTGATGTACCTTTAGCTAATTATGGAATAATCAAGTGTAAAAGATAGTTCAATTAGCATCCTATAGCCAAAATGGATAAAACAAGTGAGTGTGTGAGTTGGGGACTTAGTTTCCAATGCCAGTAGCCAACTTTTTCGGTGCCGGCAGTGGTACTCCGGCAGCCACTGTTCAAGCAGTGGGCTGCCGAATTCCCTCATCCATTTCCCTTTCATTTTTGTTAAGTGATATTGTTAACTTGTAGTGTAGTTTATAAATTTAGTTTGTGTATAAATGACTAGGTTGGTTGGTAGTTATTTAAGGTGGTTAATGAGGAGATTATAACTATATTAAGTTGTCACTAACCAAGTGTTAATATAAGTTATGAGTTAGTTCAAGATAAGTTAAAAGCTAGGTCATAATTAGATTGTTTGACATTGAATTAGTAAAGGATTTAATGAGCTTAACGGTAAGAGATATAATTGACTTGAATAAAAGTTACAATTGTCTAGCTTGGTTAGAATGATGTAATTTAATCAATTAATGAAAGGTTGTTGGAATAAAAATGTATTACTAGCTTTAATTTTAGGAAGGAAAATGTGTAAAGATTAAGAATAACAAGAAGTCATAAGAAACTAGAAGATTTGAACTAGTTAGGAGGGATTAGAGATTTAAAAGCTAGTGAGTATTAAGTCTTTACATTGAATTGGTTACTAGTTATGAAATAATTGTATTTCTTAATCAACGAAGTGGATTGCTTGAATGCATACCTCTCCTTGGTATGGAGCTAAATGTTGCTAACTATAAGCTAAATTATTGTTGCACTTGATTTAGTTGAACTATGGTTAACAAGAGTAGCCTTCATTGCATCTATTCTATTGAATTACTTCTACAGTGCGTGAGATAACTTTGCCTATAAGCTATAAACTCTAGTAATTGGTTGTAATACTGCGAATAGAGTGTGTAACTTGAATTCATGGTTGTGTAATAGATTGTGAAAGATGGTTGTTATATAGTTTGTAGTCAGTTAATAATACTAGTCACTGAGTCAATCATTTCATATGTAATATTGTTCATCTAATTATATTTGATTACTTGAATTATGTGTTAATTAGAAGCTAGAATAGTTTTAGGAATTGGATATAGAGCTTTATATATGTGTGTTTTGTGTTGATTCTTCTGTGTGCAGGTTTGTCGATAGGCCTAAGTATGGGGGAGACTCCGTCCGTTTTCTCTCATTTTTTGTGACCTCGGGATTTGGATCGGGGCTCCGGTCTCGTGAGGGATCGGGGTGTTACAGATAGGATACTTCCCATAAGTTAGTTAAACTTGTCAAGAAAAATAGTTTCTGATATAATGGGTTCAACCGAGTTGGCAGGGTAGGCATTATGGTACAAACAATTGTATTCAGGGCTACCATGAAACTCTCGAGGATAAGAGTTTAAATGTTGAGAGTGGTAAAATTGATTTTGACAAAATTGAGGTAGACATTTAGAATTCCTTTGGTTCCAAGAGAAATTTTCATGCTCTCACCACCTAGGGTAGTAGGCATTGGAGTACGAATTATCACAAGAAATACAATCCTAAGTGATAAAACCATGATCTCAAAGGAACTCTAAAAATTCAGGCGCAAGGGGACAACTCAAGGTGATATGATCAGGTTCATTACAAAGAATACAAACATCAAAGGTGTTTAAGACAAAAGAGGGTTGTATACTATTAGATGCTTGATAGTTGTGGGGCTCCATTACCCAATACTAATTAGTGTTCACCATAGAATAGACCATGCCTCACAAAAAAAAAAAATTCTTAAAGACAAAAAAGTCAAAGAGAACAATAAATAAATAAATACATAGAAAAATAGTTAAATAGATAATAGCTAAAAAAAATTCTCAACGATTAAAAATCAATTCCTTGGCAACCGCGCCAAAAATTTATCACGTCGTTGTATGATCAATAATAAGTGATAAAAATAGAGCAACAATAGCAAAGTTAAAATTCCTCTTTGACCATGTGGATCGCTACTCGAAGATTGTCCACAGGGAATTAGGATTGTCGTGAAGAATTCGTAAACAAGGAAAACAAATAGAAGTGATTGAAAGTTTGATTTTACTAATTAATGAGAAAAATAAATTGACTAATGACAAATTATTAACCTAGCACAACTTCAAGCTTTGAGATGTATGAATCGAGGAAAGCTGACTTGGGATGGTAGTTCGCCTAAATTACTACCTTTTATGTTTGTGGATTCGGGTTAACCAATTAAGCACAAGTGGATTAGTCTACAAGCTCTAATCATATGGGTTAAGGCAATTAAGGGATATTGAAGCATAACATCACTAAGGTATAGATTATCATTCACTTGACCTAAATTAACTAACTCAATTTAACCCTATCTTCTAATGGAACTCAATAGGCATAGGTTATCACAGTAGATTACCTATCTCAATTAAAGCCAATTATTAATTACGGGATCGACTCCTAATTCATACCCCAAGAGTCAACAAGATTCAATGGCAAAAATAAAGGGATTCTTGAATTACAATGCCATAAGTACAAGTATATAGATGATAACTCAAGTAAATCCAAACAAATAATCCAAGTATGAATCATTAATTTAAAAACCAAATTTGAACATAAAATCAAGTAAAAGACTAGCTACCACCCCAAATCATGAGTGTTTAGTGTGAATACATAGAAAAGTAAACCAAAAATAAAGTAAAAAGATAGAGTTCGAGAGAGCTCATGGATAGATTTTGAAAAGAATGATGATAGATGATTCTTGAATTTTCTCTTCTCTTGATCTTGTGTTTTTCTTGACTTTGAAAGGTTTTGAGAGCTTTCTTGGAGTACTAGTGCTTCAAAAATTATGCAAAAGTCCTCTCTTGGATATGGGGAGGGCTATTTATATGTCAAAGAGTAGTCAAAGTTGGGTTTTGACCAACTTTAGAACTTTTGTGCAGCGCCCAATCAATCGGGAAATATGCCCAATCGATTCGGTACTATTCACATCTAACGCATATGCTTCCTAATCAATCGGGAAATCTACCCGATCGATTGGACAGAAGTCCCTTTCGCGAAGTCAACATTCAATAGCAATTTTAAGAGCGTTCGGCTTCCGATTTTGACACTGTTTGGTGTGTTGGAACCATATTAACGAGTAGAATATCATGATGATGCATATTTCTATCACATTAGGACACATACATATTGGGTTATTAATTCTTCTTCACCTCTTGTCATTTTTGCTGTTTCAACTTTATTTTGCTTTTTTTTTACATCCAAGTTGTTTCTCATTTGCTTCGAACCTACATTGCATCAAAATATGCAAGAATAATCAAATTTTCACAAATTCAAGTAGCAATGCATGAAAAGAAGATATCTACATAGAACAACCTGAGGATTCATAAAAAAAAGGTCAGAAAAGCAAAGTGTGCAAGCTCCAATGATCTATCTATGGATTGAAATAGTTATTCAGACTATGGTATCTAAGGTTCCATTGGGAAATCATTTCATATGGTTTTATAATGGTTCAAGAAGACCACTGTGTATATGTCAAATAGTTTGAGAATAGATATGTGATTCTATCGCTCTATGTTGACGATATTTTGTTTGCAGAAAATAGTAATGAGTACATAATCACTATCAAGAAGTAG
Source organism: Ehretia macrophylla (assembly GCA_037974665.1). Classification (NCBI taxonomy): domain Eukaryota; kingdom Viridiplantae; phylum Streptophyta; class Magnoliopsida; order Boraginales; family Ehretiaceae; genus Ehretia; species Ehretia macrophylla. Next base: position 74,669,662 of record CM075779.1, read on the forward strand.
TTATCCTCAAATAGTAGTAAGAATAGATAAGAAAGAGAAGAGCTAAGATTCAGGACACGGAAGTGTATGAGAGAAAGGAAAAAAAAGTATGTATGTATCTAGGGGGTAGGGCTATGTATGTAGAAAGGGATCAGTCTCTATCCATCCGGATACTCACGTAGGCTACCAAGTAAATAAATTCAGGTAGTGTTTAAATAACAAGGAAGCTAACATGTTCAAACATGAATAGTTAGTTGGTGAGTTAGCTGCATTTCTTGTGAGTCGACCGGTGTACGGGCAGGCAGCGGAGGTAAGATCGACCAAGGGCTACATACGTACATCAGCCGCATCTTTATGGTGTTGTTAACAGGTGAAGGCAGTATTGTTGTTCCTAGTCTCTTTTAGTAACGAGCCTACTGAGTTCCTGGGGTCGGGCTGAGGTAGCCTAGGGGGCCTGCATGGCGCAACAGCCTAACCCCAATCCTTGGGGACTTACCATCTATAGCACCAGCTCTCAAACCTAACTTTGATCTTCCCCCTGCTTTCGGGTTAGCTTTCTAACTCCTTTCTAGCTTGTTTGCTTACTACTTACTATCCTCTTGCTTATTCTTGAACCAGGGACTTGAACTGAAACTTCCAACTTCAAGGTCTAGCCTTAAAAGGGGAATGACTTCCTTTTCAAGTCAACTTACTTATGGATTCGTTGGTGGACTGACTTAAACTCCCCCTAACCGGATTCTGCTTACACTGATAATGAAATCCCCCATGGGGGAAGGGTAACTCATACAACGGGGGTGATTGTCAAAAAGGTAAATATAGCGCTATCACTAGCTTCAGGGCTGACTACTACAAGAGTGGATTGAGCACGCTTACTATCACGAGTTGTCCCTCGCTGCTGCGTTCTATTAGGCTATGGATTACATGAACAAATGTAGTTGAATGGAATAGCAGGCGGGTTACACGTTCCACTGTGCTGAGATGTGAGATAATGTTGAATCTTTTTCAATCTTGTTGCCTTCGTTTTTTTAAATTTCTGTTTCTTTTCTATTTTGCCAAAGGTTTTTTAGGGAAAGTCTTTTTTTGAGTCAAGATCTAGAGGGATCAATCGAAGATAGTTTTTGCTTTGTCACAGGACCTTACATCAAGAAAGTCCTTGAACGATTCTAAATGTAAGACTGCAAACCCGTTGATACTCCTATAGCCAAGGGTAAAAACCTAAACCAATGAATATGTGCCAAAACTCAAAAAGAGATAGATGACATGAAAATTGTCTCTTATACGAGTGTTGTAGGTAGCTTGAGGTATGCCATGTTGTGTACAAAGTCAAATATTTATTTTGCTATAAAATTGGTAAGTCATTATTAATCAAACCCTAAATGAGCTCATTGGAAAGTTGTCAAGAGGATATTGATATATTTGAAGGGAACTTTGGACTATTATCTATTCTACCAACGAGTTAATCTAAATTTGAAAGGATTTCCAGACGCTAATTGGGAAAGTGACCTAGATGAACATAAATCAACCTCTAGATATGTTTTCTAGCTAAATAGTAGGACTATTTGTTGGTGTAGCAAGAAGTAAACATGCATAGCTTTATCAACTATGGAGGCTGAGTTTCTAGCTTCCTTAGCAGCTGTCCAAGAAGCAGTATGGCTTAAAAGGTTCATGTTGGACGTGGGAGTATTCAAAAATGTTAAGAAACTAGTGAAAGTCTATTGTGATAGTCAAGTAGCCATTGCCTATACCAAGGATCTAAAATACCATGGAAAGTCAAAACACGTAGACATTAAGTATAATTTTGTAAGAGACATAGTGACAAAGAAATAAGTGATCATTGAACATATTTCTACTGCATAGGATGGTAGCAGACCCCCTTACTAAACTAATCCTTAGATATATATACTTGTCACATGTAAAATCTCTAGGATTGTGTAGAATCTGATGTATATGTTACGTGTGTTTTTAAATAATAATTCATGTACTCGTACAATTATATATTTCTATTGCCAATTCGATGAATAAAACATTTTCATGCACTTGAGTATTATTTAATCTTTGTGATATAATTGAATAAAATAATGTATAAGTATGGAAGGCTGGTTTCAAGGTTAAAATTCCATAATTCCATGGTGGACTCCAGGTTGATGAATATCTGGATTGGCTGCATACAGTAGAAGAAGTCCTCGAATTCAAGGAGGTTCCAAATCCTCATTGTGTTCCACTGATCACTATGCGCCTGCGTGGTAGGGCATAAGCATGGTAGCAGCAGACAAAGGCAACTAGGGCACACACCGAAAAGTCCAACATCATCTCTAGGGAGAAGTTCAAGAAGAATATGCGGGTAGCGTTCTTACCATACAACTATGAACATGAACTGTATCAATGTTTTCAACTCTTGCGTCAAGGGACTCGCTACATCGATGAATATACTGCCAACTTGTATTAGTTGCTTGCACGAGCAGAGATTGTTGAATTACCAACCCAATTGGTTTCCAGGTATATTAGGGGGTTGCGACTCCAACTACAAGATGAGCTTAATATGTTTACCCATTGACAATTTCTGAAGCACATCAATGAGCATTACAGGCTGAGAAACAGCTAGCCTGACGGACGAATAGTGGATTCAAACAACTTAATAATCAAGGTGGCAATTCCTCTACCCAACTACAAACATGACCTAAACACTAACCGCCTGTTCCTCAACAAAATTGTGTTGGTAGCGGGCTTCCACAAGGTCGTTTTAGTGGCAAACTTTGATGTTTTAATTGTGGCGAGACGGGACATCAACAGACTGATTGTCGTAAGACGAATCCTAACTCTCGGGGACTATTCGCTCATGATTTGGATATTGCTACAAGGCCAATTTATGATACTGAAGATGATGTAACAGTTGAGAATGAGCTTTTAGAAAGTGATATTGGCCTGTTATTGATGCTGCGACGGACCTTTTTGAGTCCCCGTGCTCCGGATGATGATTGGCGGTGCACTACTTTTTTTCAACCACGTGCACAAATGGGGAGAAATTTTGCCATTTTATCATTGATTCTGGAAATTGCGAGAATATGTTGTCTGCGTCGATAGTGGAGAAATTGGGCATGAAAGTATAACAATACCCTAAACCACACAGGCTAGCTTGGCTTAATAAAGGTATGGATATCGCTATTTCCCGTCGTGCCCTTGTTTCTTTTTCCATTGGACCAACCTATACTGATGAGGTATACGGTGACGTGGTACCCATGGATGTTTGTCATATTTTACTTGGGCGTCCTTGGTAATTTGATCGAGAGGCCATTCATAATGGTTGCACCAACACGTACTTGTTTATATTTCGTGGGAAGAAGATTGTATTGCTACCCAGTAAAGATAAAATTGTCTCACCCACTGGGGCTAGTACTACTCTTTTGTCTCGAGCTCATTTTGAACATGCAATGGCAAAATCGGTGGTTCATTTATATGCTCTTTATACATACTATTGACACAATTTCTACTATCCCCGATGTCGTTCACCCTTTGCTGGCGGAATTTTCTATTGTTTTTTCTGAAGTGCTTATCGACGAACTACCTTCACTGTGTGACATCTAACATCAGATTGATTTGATTCCAAGAACCGTCTTGCCCAATCGACCGCATTACAAGATGAGTCCCAAAGAACATGAAGAACTGCGCCGCCAAGTCGAGGAGTTACTGGCCGAAGGCCATATACGGGAGAGCCTTAGTCCTTGTTGTTGGAAAGTAAACTTGAATTTGGGCTAAGTATTCATGATCAAGTATTGGGCTAGTTATAACATTTATTTGGTTCAAAAGAAAGAACATGTTGGTCCAATTGAGAGCCCAAGTTAGAAACTTATCTAGCCCAAATTCTAGAAGAAGTCTTGAAGAATATCTTAGAAATTTATCTAGAAGAGTCTAGAAGAAAATTAATTTATTCTAAATATCTTTGACTAGCTAGAATATTCCATGTACTTTCAAAATATCTTGTGTGTGGAATGCTCATTAAACACCTATAAATAGGGGACAACTCCAAGCATTTGTAACCAAGCCAAAATTTAAATCTTCTCTTCAATACAAGTTCTCTAGTTCCTCCAAAATTCTTCTCTTCCACTTCCTAAATATTTTCTACATAAGTTTTAGTTCTCTAAAGAAGTCTAGGCCTACCACAACAAAGTGGTATCAAGAGCTAGGTTATGACGACATCAAGTGTAGCATTTCCATTTTCAAGGATCTCCAACGACAACTATAGAAGGTGGAACATCCAAATGAAGACATATCTTGGCGGCCAAGATATATGGGATGTTGTTGAAGAAGGCTATGAAGTACCCGAAGATGAGGCTACCCTTACTCAAGCAGAAAAGAAGGCTTTGAAGGAGTCTAAGATAAAAGATCAAAAGGCTCTTTCAATCATCCAACAAGCCGTAGATGATGCCACGTTTGAAAAAATTGCCCAAGCTTCAACAGCTAAGAAAGCATGGGAAACTCTTGAGAAAGCATACCAAGGAGTTGATAAGCTTCAAGTACATGAAGAGAAGATCAAGAGAAGGAATAAGGAATCACTAGACCAAGTCTTACAAGCCAAACTCAACCTCAATCGAGAAGATCGAGACCTTGGAGATGGAAGAAGCCAAAGAGGACGAGGATGTGGACAAGGACAAGGACGTGGATGTGGATGTGGACGCAGTCGTGGTCGTGGCTGAGGAAGAGGAGGAAACAATACACCCAACAATGAGGAAGAAGATAACAATAGATCATCAAGTAGATATGGAAGATGGGAAGCTCAAAGACCAAGGTATGGAAAGTCTGAAGTTGAATGTTACAATTGCCACAAATTCGGTCACTATGCCTCAGAATGCCGAAGTTCAACCAATATTGTAGATGAGAGATCCAATTATGCTAAGCAAAAGAATGGTGAGGTAGACTCTACCCTCTTGCTCACATACAAATGATACGGCGATGGAGAATAACATACATGGTACCTCGACACAGGTGCAAGCAACCACATGTGTGGTCACAAGAACATGTTTGTCGAGCTTGATGAATCAGTGAATGTGAATGTCACGTTCGGAAACCTATCTAAGATTCCAGTCAAGGGCAAAGGTAAAATACTAATCCGCCTAAAAGATGGTAGACACTAATTCATCTCTAATGTATACTACGTGCCCAACATGAAGGCCAATATCCTGAGCATGGGCCAACTCTTAGAAAAGGGCTATGATATCCACATGAAAAATCATAGTCTCTTCCTAAGAGATCATGGAGGAAAATTAATTGCCCAAGTACCTATGACCAACAATAGAATGTTTCTATTGAACATTCAAAATGATAGCCTCAAATGTTTGAAAGCATGCTTAGAAGACACTTCTTGGCTATGGCACTTGAGGTTAGGTCATCTCAATTTTAGAGGACCAAAGCTACTATCAAAGAAGCATATGGTCAAGGGGCTACCTTTCATCGATCACCCCGATCAACTATGAGAAGGATGTTTACTTGGCAAGCAATTTCGAAAAAGCTTCCTATAAGAGGCATCATCAAGAACAAGGAGCCTATTGGAGTTAGTTCACACCGATGTGTACGGCCCAATTAACCCAGCATCATTTGGCAAAAATAGGTACTTCCTTCTCTTCATTGATGATTTCAGCAGAAAAACATGGGTGTATTTCCTAAAAGAAAAATCAAAGGTCTTCAATGCCTTCAAGAAATTCAAGGCTCTCGTGGAGAAATAAAGTGGACATACAATAAAGGCGATGAGATCCGGTAGAGTGGGAGAATTCAACTCATAAGAGTTCAAGACATATTTTGAAGAAAATGAAATCAAACGTCCACTCACTCTTCCTTACTCACCACAACAAAATGGAGTCGCAGAGAAGAAGAACAGATCTATCCTCGACATGGCAAGAAGCATGCTCAAGAGTAAGATGCTGCCAAAGGAATTCTGGGCTGAAGCTGTGGATTGTGCAGTGTATTTATCAAATTGTTCTCCCACAAGGAGCATGTGAAACAAAATACCCCAAGAAGCATGGAGCGGGCATAAGCCAAGTATTGCACACCTACGCGTATTTGGAAGCATAGCCTATGTACATGTTCTGGACCAAAGAAGAACAAAGCTCGATGATAAAAGCAAGAAGTACATCCTCATCGGCTATGACCAAACCTCAAAATGATACAAGTTATACAATCCAAGTACAAGGAAGTCCACCATAAATAAAGACGTGGAGTTCAATAAGAAGAGCTCGTGAGATTGGAGTAAAGAAGAAAATGAGCAATACCAGTTCTTCCTAATGTACAAAGAAGAACCGCCAAGAATTGAAGAAGCAACTAATTATGAGACTCCACCTTCATCACTAACAATACCACAAGAAGCAACATTATCATCAACAGAAAGCTCAAATGAAAGGGCTCCCCGAATGAGAACTCTACAAGAAATTTATGAGGTAACAGAGAATCAGAATGACTTCACTCTATTCTGTCTCTTTGCTGATTGTGAGCCCCTTAACTATGAAGAAGCAGCAAAAAGCAAAGAATGGAGAAAGGCTATGGATGAGGAGATTAAATCAATCAAAAAGAACGACACATGGGAGCTAACAACCTTACCAAAGGGACATAAGACAATTGGAGTAAAATGGGTCTACAAAGCTAAGAAGAATACCAAAGGAGAAGTTGAAAGATACAAAACAAGATTGGTAGCCAAATGATACAAACAAAGAGCTGGTATTGACTATGATGAAGTCTTTGCTCCGGTTGCTCATCTAGAAACAATAAGATTGCTGATCTCAATAGCAACACATAAGAAATAGAAGATCTATCAGATGGAAGTTAAATTAGCATTCCTGAATAGATTTCTCGAAGAAGAAGTATACCTTGAGCAACCCAAAGGCTACATAGTTCGAGGCCATGAAGACAAAGTCTTGAAGTTAAAAAAGGCTTTGTACGGGTTGAAACAAGCTCCTCGGGCATGGAACACCAGAATCGACAAATATTTTGAAGAAAATAATTTCAAGAAATGTCATCACGAGCACGCATTATATACAAAAGTGGATGAAAAAGGGGATATCATGATTGTCTGTTTGTACGTGGATGACTTGATCTTCACTGGAAGCAATCCAAAAATGTTCGAAGACTTCAAGAAGGCAATGACACGAGAATTTGAAATGACGGACATAGGGCTCATGGCATACTATCTCGAAATTGAAGTGAAGCAGAGGGATGATGGAATCTTTATATCTCAAGAAGGATATGCTAAGGAAATTCTCAAGAAGTTCAATATGAACAACTGCAAGCCGATAAGTACCCTAGTAGAATGTAGAGTAAAGCTATCAAGATATGATGAAGCTGAGAAGGTGGATCTAACATTGTACAAGAGCCTAGTCGGGAGTCTACGATATTTGACATACACAAGACCAGACATCCTATTTGGAGTAGGACTCATCAGTAGGTTCATGGAGACTCCAACAGCTCATCACTTCAAGGTCGCAAAAAGAATCCTTCGATATTTAAAAGGCACTATTGATTACGGTATCTTCTATCCCTCTACGAGCAACTTCAAGCTAGTGGGATACAGTGATAGTGATTAGGCTGGAGACATGGATGATCGAAAAATTACAATAGGGTTCGTGTTCTACTTTGGACACACAACATTCACATGGACTTTGAAGAAATAACCAATAGTCACATTATCAACATGTGAAGCTGAATATGTAGCCACTACTGCAGGTGTGTGTCATGTGTTATGGCTATGGAATTTGCTTAAGAAGCTTAACTTTTCTCAAGACGAAGCAATAGAAATATTCATGGACAACATGTCAGCAATTGCGTTGGCAAAGAATCATGTCTTCCATGATAGAAGCAAGCACATTGATACTAGATATCACTTCATCAGAGAATGTGTGACAAAGAAGAATGTCCAGATAAAGTACGTGCAGTCGCAAGACCAAGTAGCTGATATCTTCACTAAGCCTCTCTCGACTGAAGTTTTTCTCAAGTTGAGATCTCGCCTTGGAATGACAAATTCAAGTTTAAAAGGGGGTATTGGAAAGGAAACTTGAATTTGGGCTAAGTATTCATGATCAAGTATTGGGCTAGTTATAACATTTATTTGGTTCAAAAGAAATAAAATGTTGATCCAATTGAGAGCCTAAGTTAGAAACTTATCTAGCCCAAATTCTAGAAGAAGTCTTAAAGAATATCTTAGAAATTTATCTAGAAAAGTCTAGGAGAAAATTAATTTATTCTAAATATCTTTGATTATCTAGAAGGATCTAAGAATATTACCTAATTTGTAACCAAGCCAAAATTGAAATCTTATCTTCAATACAAGTTCTCTAGTTCCTCCAAAATTCTCCTCTTCCACTTTCCAAATATTTTCTACATAAATTTTAGTTCTCTAAAGTAGTCTAGGCCTACCACAACACTTGTGTTGTGCGTGCCCTTCTCACACCAAAAAAGGATGGCACTTGGCGTATGTGTGTGGATAGTCGTGCAATCAACAAGATCACGGTTTACTATCGCCTTCCTATACCCCGTTTGGATGACTTGCTTGATCAATTGGGTGGTACAACGGTGTTTAGCAAGTTGGATTTGAAGAGTGGCTACCATCAGATTCGAATCAGCCATGGTGATGAATGGAAGACGGCGTTCAAAACCCGTGAGGGTTTGTACGAGTGGCTAGTGATGCCTTTTGGCCTCTCCAATGCTCTTAGCACGTTTATGCGAGTTATGAATCAAGCACTGCGCCCTTTCATCGGTAAATTTATAGTAGTTTACTTTGATGATATCCTTATTTATAATGCTAACCCCGAAGTGCATCTTCAAAACTTGCAGGAGGTTTTGATGGTCCATCGCAGGGATAAATTCTATGTTGCTCCTAGTAAGTGTGCTTTTATGACGGATACAGTTCAGTTTTTGGGTTATATTGTGTCTAAAAATGGTCTGGCAGTGGACAATACCAAAGTTGAGGCCATAAGGCAGTGGCCACAGCCTAAAACTATTACAAATGTGCAGAGTTTTCATGGTCTCGCCTTATTCTACCGCCGCTTCATCCCTCACTTCAGCAGCATTATGGCATCTATTACTGATTGCATGAAGGGTACTAAGTTCAGTTGGACGCCCGATGCCGAGGCCGCTTTTCAAGAGATCAGGCAGAAACTGACCACAATACCAATTCTTGTACTTCCTGATTTTGCATAGCCGTTTGAGCTTCATTGTGATGCTTCCAAAACTGGTATTGGCGCGGTTCTCAGCCAATCTGGTCACCCTGTTGCCTACTTCAGTGAGAAACTTTATGGCGCTAAACTGCGTTTCAGCATATACGATGTCGAGTTCTACGCGGTAGTTCAGGCTGTGAAACATTGGCGCCACTATCTCTTTCAGCGGGAATTTGTTCTTTTTACTGACCATGACACCTTCAAACACAAGGCGGGAGCCGTGAATCGCGTGGCAGATGCTCTAAGTCGCCGTCATAGCCTACTTGTTGAGATGTGGATCACAATTCTTGGGTTTGACTATTTTCTGGACTTATATACTACTGACCCGTTCTTTGCTACAGTTCTATTGAAGATACAGGCTGGCGAGATGACAGATTTTGTGTTGCAAGATGGGTTTCTTTTCCGTGGCCTCCAACTTTATATACCGGAGAGTAGCTTACGTTTGAAGATCATTCAGGAATTGCACAATGAGGGCCATGTTGGTCATGATCGCACCTTGCATCTGGTTTCTAGTTCTTATTTTTAGCCGACTATGCATAAGGAAGTGGGCAGATTTGTTGATCGTTGTCGTGTTTGTTAGTTGGCCAAAGGTACATCCACTAATGCTGGCTTGTATATGCCACTTCTTATACCCAGTCAACCTTGGATGGACATTAGTATGGATTTTGTGCTTGGTCTCCCAAGCACACAGCGTGGCAGTGATTCCATCTTTGTTGTGGTAGATCGGTTTTCCAAGATGACTCACTTCATCCCTTGTAAGCGTACCACAGACGCTGTTCAGGTTGCTCAGTTGTATTTTTGGGAGGTTTATCGTCTGCATGGGTTACCTACCTCCATTGTGTCTGATCGTGATACTAGGTTCCTCAGTCATTTCTGGCGGAGTCTTTGGCGATTGGTTAATACTACTCTGAATTTTAGTAGTGCTTACCATCCCCAGACTGATGGGCAAACAGAAGTGGTCAACCCATCACTTAGTAATTTATTGCGTAGTTTGATGGGCGACAATGTGAAATCCTGGGATCTGAAGTTATGCCAAGCCGAATTTTCTCACAACCATGCGGTCAATCGTAGCACTAGCTATAGTCCATTTCAGGTTGTCTATGGATTGGTCCCTCGTAGGCCTCTTTATCTGCTCACTTTGCCCAGTAAGGTGTGCACTCATGCCACGGCAGCAGATTTTATCACCCAGCTCCAGCAAGTTCACAACCAGACTCATTCTCAGTTGATTGCTTCCACTGATAAATACAAGATGCAGGCGGACAAGAAGCGTAGATCTGTCGACTTCAATGTCGGGGATTATGTATGCGCTGTCTTAACTAAGGACCGCTTGCCTGCCCATGAATACAGCAAGCTTGCTGCTTGTAAAATAGGTCCGGTGGAGATCGTGGAGAAGATTAATCAGAATGCCTACCGATTACAACTTCCTAGTCATATTCACACATATGATGTTTTTAATGTAAGGCACCTCATTCCTTACTCTGGTGACAGTTCTTCTGACGATGAGCAAGTCTCTGACTCAAGGACGAATCTTCTCCACCCTAGGGGGAATGATGTAGTACAATAGGACTGGGACTTCTTGGTCCAAAAGGAGCACCCGAAGACCCAAAAAGGTCAAGTTTGATCAGAAAAGTCAATTGTATTTGTTTTTGACAAATAATATCATTTTTTGGGGGTAGAAATGCCCTTCTGAGTAAAATGTACGCTTTGTCTTGCGTCTAGCATGATTTTAGCCAAATTTTATCATTTCGAGGGTTAAAACGGTACTTTTTTGTTTTACGATAAAAATTATGCTAGTTTTGTAATTTTTTAATAATTTAGGGACTTTTTTGTTATTTTTATAATGTCTGTATGTAGGGTTTCATTATATATAGTTTGTAAAGTCTCTTGACGGCTAGACAGTTTATTTTCAGTCAATATTGAAAATTTTTTGAATTTTTCGGATTCAATTTCTCAGTATTCTTTTGTGAATTAATGAGTTTTTGATCAGCAACTCTTTTTTCACGCGTACGCTACATCACTCCCCTTATTTGGATTTGATTTTTGGAGGAAAGGAGAAGCTATGGAGGGATTGAAGAAACTTTCAACAAGATAATTTTGTAATCCCCCGAAATTGAGGTTCTATGAATGAAAAGAAAAAGTTGACGAGTAAAAGATGTTATTTATCATAATACTTTTAATTTCCTTCTTTAATTTAAACGAAAATCATAAAATGATTGTATTTTCATTTTTATACTGTACTTTTTTTTAAAATCCAAATAAAAAAAGAAAAAAAATTCATTTATTTCTTTTTCTTTATATTATTCCTTTATCTTACTAACTTTCCTTTCCCTTCTAATCTAGACACAGTAAAAGTTGGATAGCCCATCCCACCGAGTGCTGAGTCCTTGGTGTATTAACTAAAGTCTACCTTAACTTCAGCAAATCGCCACAAGTGTTGAGCTTTTGATGCTTGCATGCAATTGTATCTACACGTATACTAGCATGTTGACAATTCATGCCACACTTTATAGCTTTTCCAACACTTCAAGACTACACAAGGCCATTTCACGAGGTCCGAGTATTGTGTGGCTTGCTGGTGTGGTGTGGACTCTTAAAGTACTAAACATGGCGATTCCTTCAGTCAACATGGCCGATCTTTACGACGCTGAAACTCCTCTCAGCGACGTTGTTGATGGTGTGGTCGACCATAATGGTCACCCGGCGAAACGATCACGATCAGGCTACTGGAGATCTGCGTCTTTCATCATAGGTAACAAATATTCAAAACATGATGTCGCGACAGGTTTAATTGTGATAAGTTTTCCCTACAACATTTTTTTTCTTCAACAGAAATGATGTGATGCATTTGGAGCTTGTTGTACCAAATGCGCTTTTTACAGCAAATTCTTACCAATAAAATGCAGTATTTTCCTTATTAAGAAGCTTCAGCCATGTGATATTTGTGCTAAAAATTTGGAAAAGAAAAATACATATATACAGAGATATGCATTTCTTGATTGACCATTCATTTTCAATGTATTGAGAAACTCCCTCACATGTGGGCGACTTTCATTTTGATGGGACCATATACTTGCAAAAATTATTTTTTGGATTCATCGTGCGAGAAACTTAATTTACCACAGGTCTTCTTTCCAACTGCTTCATCATATATTTTCCGGAGTATTAATGCTATATATACTCATTTTTCATCACTCTATTATCACTTCACTTTATTATTACTTCTTATGTGTACACGTACTTGGTGTCCAACTTTTGAAAAAAAAAACAAATTAACAGTCAACCTACCTAGATGACTCGAAGTCTCGAACTCAAGACTATTTAATCCTCTCCAAGTGAGAGCTACTCCTACTAAGCTTATTCCTCTTGTCGTGTCCAACTTAACAATATATATATATATATATATATATATATATATTATTTCTCTCATTTTTTCTCTTTTGGTATGCCTAACTAAATATTTAATACCCTCCCTCAGCATAGCCCAAGGTTGCGTAAGTAAATAGATTAATAGATTATTGTGATTAGTAAAGTATGGTCAGTTGCAAACTGCGGTCATACGAAATATTGACCGTGCATGTAAGCACCGTGAGTGTAGCCTTGTAGGGCAATCTTGACTCACCGTACCATTGTTAATCTCTGACTAAAAAGCTGAAGGCAGTCGTGATTACTGAGTACTTAATGTTTGTCATAGTTGGAAATATTAGGAAACATGAATGAAAGTTTTTTTTTCTTTTTCCATTCAATCACTTAGGAACACTAAATTTATCTAATTGTTTTATTTGTTCTCGAAAGAATTTTCATGAGAAAATAATGAGTTCAATGGCAGGTGTTGGAGTAGCAGAGAGGTTTGCGTATTATGGAATAAGTTCAAACCTTATAACCTACCTTACCGGTCCCCTTGGTCAGTCAACAGCTGTAGCAGCTGCCAATGTTAATACGTGGGCAGGTACCGGGGCAATTCTCCCACTTTTAGGCGCTTTCGTTGCTGATTCATTTCTTGGTCGGTATTGGACTATTGTCCTTTCTTCTGTACTCTACGTCTTGGTAAGTTAGCTGCTGTGTAGCTTTTGTTTCAGCAACAGCTTTACATGCTCAAAAGAAGATAAAAATGGAAAAACTAGTCCTTTGTTTGTGAAACGATCCTTCTAGTTAGTATTTATACTGCGCAATCTCGAACTCATTATGCAAGTTGTTCAGAAGCCACATTAGTGCATGTTACCCTTTGATGATCTTAGCGATAAGGCCCAAAAGCCAGAAAAAATAAGAAAAAGAATCTTGTGATGCCTTCTCTTGGATAGGTATCTCATGAATGTGACACAGAAAAGGTAGGAATATGTGTCTATGGATTCCCTTCCAGTATGAAGAAAGTAGAGAAGTTAGAATCTGAGATTGCAATGGCGTCTTTATTTTGGGATTTGCTATCCTGACCTTTTAAGCAATACCACAAAAATGAGACTCAATGTATGTCAACACTTCTAGAATGAAATTATAGTACTTGTTTATTTGTATATTTTGTTTTTAGCATAGTACTATTTCTGGAAAAGGGAAGAATCATATTGAGAAATTCATAACCCAATCCTTGTCTAAGATGATAAGAGTAATGACCAGAATAACATGATAAACTTTCTTAACGAAAGATGTTGCAGATCTGTTGTTTTTTTGAGATGGGGGAAATTGAGAATTTTTCATTAATTGAAAATCTGGAGTACAATTTTGATTTTTGAGATGATATATGATATTTGGGTTAGAGCAATATCTCTAACCACATTAGGATATCATAGTTCTTTATAGATAGATCATGATTCCTGCATGAATGGGAGCTCTATGGCTCTCTTGCGATTTTTTCTGGAGCTCTATGGCTCATAGATTTGTGGAGTTGTACTCTGCTTGTGGAGCTTTTGCTCAGATTACAAATATAACATACATCTCATATTTATAGTTGAAATTCAATCTAAGAATTTTCTAGCTTGATAATTTGTACTCAATCTGGCTTTGAACTTGAATTAGCTGGCTGTAGATGTTGATTCAAATTTATCTGCTTAACTTTGATTTTCTCAGATCTTCTTTCTCCTGATCTTGAATTTTCTTCAGATTTGGAATTCTCTGAGATGGTAGACTTTTTCTCAACTCCAGAATTTTCTTTGATTTTCTAGCTTGATTTCCAACAGGACCTAGCTAGCAAGAGAATGGTATTGAATGCCTTTAGTTACATTTGCTCTTAGTAATTGGTACGTCCTAGAGAAAGCATGATCTTCCCTCTAATCTGGCTAGTCTATAACCAAGAGACTGCATAAACCTGCAAAATATTAGTCATAACAGCTTCTAACTGTCAAATGTGCATAAAACATAACAACATTTAACTCTAAAATATGAATAAGGCATGAAAATTTTCTTCAATTTTTTTTTGAAGAATATTGATTTTGGAGGAAGTATCGAACTCAAGGGCATTTGATTCATAAGGCAGCCATTCTATAATGGGACATTAAGCCTATTCGGGAAAGTAGAATAGTGCAAAATCATAGGATGCTGCCTATATTTTCTGTCATCTAAAGTCAAGAATGTTTTCATCACTGTATGCTATAGGGACAATAAATGAGTATGAGTGATTGTTTTGAACAAATTGCAGGCACTAGGCTTGTTAACTTTGTCAGCTACATTTGACTGCCAAAGGAATGTCGCAAATACTTCAAGTTGCCCAAGTCAGCTTCAATTAGTCCTGTTTTTCTTCTCATTGTATCTAGTGGCAGTTGGTCAAGGAGCGCACAAGCCCTGCATTGTAGCTTTTGGAGCTGACCAATTTGATGGACAACATCCAGATGAAAGAAGAAGCAAGAGTTCATTTTTCAACTGGTGGTATTTTGGATTATGTGCAGGTCCTCTAGCAGCATTATTGGTTCTAAATTATGTTCAAGACAACCTTAGTTGGTCTCTCGGGTTTGGGATCCCTTGCATTTCTGTAGCAATGTCACTAGTTTTATTCTTGCTTGGAAGTAAGACTTATCGATATAATACCCAAGTTGATGAGAAATCCCCACTTTCAAGGATAGGCCAGGTATTTGCTAAGGCAGCTACAAATTGGCGAGCTACCCCCTGTACAAGAGCTGATGAAGAAGGAGCTCATAGAACAGGGCGTCATTACTGCTCTAAGCAGTTCGAGTGAGATTTGAATTACATACTCTTTGTGTTGTAGTTGTCTTGTTGTTTACATCTTTGAAGCACTTGAATCTCTTATTTATATAATTTCAGTTAAGAACTCTAGAGTATCCACTGTCTTATAAAATATTAATTTGCTTGATGATACTCTCTGTGAAAATTTGATTGTGATACATTTTTTGACTAATTCAGAGGCAATGGTTTAAGTGATCCAATCAATTACCAACTTCTATTCAATCAAGATGTAGATTCTGGATCGGTGTAATTAACTGCCGAAACATAATTAAGTTTCTTTTTTTTCTTTAAACATGTTGTCAGTAGACCTCATTTTGAAACCAAAAAGGAAGCTTTACATGATATGATTTCAGTAAGAAACTCTTCCCTTTTGTATAACCACTGAGGCAACTAGATAGTAACATGACTGGATTTCATTATTATTTTCATTGCTGAAAGGACATTAAGTACAGTTAATAAAGTGTAATCTCTAATAAACTATGTTTTGTATGTAACAGGTTTCTCAACAAAGCTTTGATTGCACCAAATGTCATGGAAGAATACGAGGAAACAAATTTTGGCGAAGTTGAAGAGGCAAAGGCACTCCTGAGGTTATTTCCTATATGGTTCACATCTTTGGGATATGCTATTGTGCATGCACAAACATCTACTTTGTTCATAGAACAAGGAGTTACACTGGACAGATCCATTGAATTAAGATTTGAAGTTCCAGCTGCTTCACTTCAGTACTTACTCGGTGTTTCTATCATTATCTTCATTCCCATTTATGACCGTGTAATTGTACCTATTGCAAGAGCCATAACTGGGAATTCCTTAGGCATATCATTGCTGCAAAGAGTCGGAATAGGAATGATTCTATGCATTATGACCATGGTCATTGCTGCTCTCATTGAGAGAAAGCGACTTGAAACCGCTCTAGTTCATGAATTGGTTGATTTATTCCCAAACGTAAAGGTTCCAATGAGTTTCTGTTGGTTGGTACCACAGTATACATTATTTGGAATTGCAGATGTATTCACGTTAATCGGTCTGCAAGAGATCTTCTATGATGAGGTGCCGCGCGAATTGAAATGTATAGGAGTCTCGTTATTTATCAGCATCTTCGGCATAGGGAGCTTTCTGAGCGGTTTCCTCATCTCCAGCATTGAAGAACTTACAAGAAAAGGTGGTGATGGTGGATGGTTTTCCAGTAACATAAATCAGGGTCACCTTGATTACTTCTATTGGTTACTTGCAGGTATTACTTCAGTGGAATTTGTTGCTTTCATATACTTCGCCAAATCTTACGAGTACAGAAATCGAGGCAGCATATTTTGAAATGTAACACTCTGTAATGCAGTGACTGTGGCAGTCATTAACCAATTTATAGGACATTAGTCTATATAGAAAGTTGTTGTAAATATTATATCCATGGTAGGGTTGCAGTCCCCGCTGGTCCTAATAATATCTATGTATTGATGGTTTCTGTCTAACAGTACATTAAGCAGTAGATAAATATCAAGCCAGTCGTTGTTGGTATGTTATCTAGTTATTTTAGCTGTCTCTTATCATTTTGACTACACCTCTCCAGCCCTTCAAGCCCTAGTTGTTTCTTCCTTTGCCTTCATGCGCTGTCTATCTTTGTCATAACAAATTAGATGGTTGGAGATCATGTTGAAGTATTTCTTTTGGCTCAAGGATAGGAGTGATTCTTGTATACTATTTGGTTATATTCAACCAGAGAAGGAGAGGTGGTCTGCAGTTGTTATGGTTGCATTAAACTAGATAACATCACGACCTTTTTGGCAAAAAATGAAAACTGTAATTTACACAAACCTGCCTCCAATTATTGCATAATTACAAACATCTTCTCTTGGTTATATGATATTACATAAACCAACCCTGAAATTGGCTTCCATTTCAGAAAGAGTAATTACCAAATGCCCTTTTCTTTTTTCCTTTTTTTCTTTTCTTTCCCCTTTCTTTTTCACTGCATTCATAATAACCCTAAACCCTGTAGTAGAGAGAGTCAAACGACTAGCTAGTCTTCTTTTTTGATCCCATCTTTTTGGCTAGAAGCTCCTTCATTCTCCGATTAATACTTGGCTAGACTATACACCTTTTCATTGCGACAATAATAGTGTTATGTGTCTCGCATGATAGTGTCACTATTATTCCTCTCCCTCTTCCCTTGTCCTTTTCGAATCACTACCAACATAACGTTGCCCCAAATACACTACCATTATTTTATTTCACCTTCTATCACTATGGCTACCTCAAGATCACCACTATTTACTATTGTACTCCTTTACTTGCCTCTATCCACTATCCTTCAATCTAGACATTAAAATTTTACATGTTTCTATCACTACAAGAGAAACTGGCAGCAGTGACAATTGTTTAGCGACAGCGAAAAAACCGACGCTTAAAGCTACGAATTAACGACAAAATGCAATGATATTTCGCAGCAAAATTTGGCACAAGAATTAGTAACAATTATGCGACAAACAGGCGACTACAAGAGAGGACCATTGCTAATTCTAAAGGTTCTCTAGCATGCAAATCAGATACAGCGCAGCAAAAAAATGAAGTATAACACTAAATAAAATTAGAAAACTGTGAATCGGGACTATCCAAACATGCATCAAATATGAAAACATGATATCCAAACATAAAGTGAATCTGAAAAATCTTGTTACCTCAAGAAACTTTCTGTTTTGAAGATCTTGGATACAGACCACAAATGAGCAGCCCTCTACAATCCCAACACACCACGTCGAAACTAGAACGAGGCAAAGCAAGCTCTTGCATGAACTCCAATGGAACAACACAAAATCCAAGGGGAGGGAAAAGATGGACGGTCGTGTATAGAGAGAGGGCTTAGGGCTGAATATTGTCTTATCTTGCTAGGTTTTCTCTTTAAGCTGTATTATAAAATGCTATAACTTCTCATTATTTGTATCTTGACCCTAGACCTTATGGGGTCCTCTAAATTCAGCCTATAACTATTTTTAATCAGCTATAAGTTAATTAGATATTAGACCATAATTCATTGACACTTAATTAATTAGTAATCCAACTCATACAAAACCCAATTTTCTAAATTGCCCTCGACTCTAAGTCAAATATTTGACCATCAAATGTTCTCTCTCACTTGCATATTCGAATGGTTTCCCTAAACCCATTCTAACCATATGCAATCTATTACATCATTGCTTCTAGATAGAACACGAGAAGATCCTCGTACTAGCATGATTTCTGTATTCTATCCCTCATAATTATAACCCTTCAGGTTGTGTGTGATCCTATAGGTTCGAGTGTCAAGTTGGTAATAGCTGGGGCAAATACCAATTAACCTATCTCTACTAAAACACCTTCTAGTCGCTATAATCGAGGCTGGTGTCTAACAACACTCCATGACGACCAGATGCCTCGAATGCTTAATCCAAGCTTTCTTATTCATGAACCATTTGGCGACTAGTTAATGTACAGTCCATTACTTCCACTAGATGCCCCGAGTTCGCCCTAGGGTATGACTAATGTCAATCAAACACCAATAGGCTCGCTCCTTATGTTGCGTTGACTTTTCCTGTATGATCCAAATCATACCACCATGACCATGGATTTCTGTTAACATTTCTATAAAATGACATAGGGCATACTCTCTTTCATCCAGAGTAGTGGATCTTCACAGTGACATTCACTCGCTTCGCAATTACTTGTCTGTAGCTAAATCCATATTCAAGCAGGTCTTATCTTCTTCCCTTTTGTCTAGAGCTAAAGCACAATGAGTTGCTTGCAAGCTATTTGGTGCCCTCGAGTTAAAGGTATACTTTGAAGAACTATCACCCTGAGAACTTTCTCATTGACTTAGGTGGATGAAACCCCTATTGAGTGTTCTCGGCGGACCATGTCCAGCATATATATCTCTATATGCACCCATGTATTAGCCTTGATATCTCATGCCACTTGGTCGATGAGATCAACCTTGATGGGACTAACTATATTTTGGTCTTGCTAGATTCATCAATTCCCAATCTTTATGAATCCTACGATCTAGGACTGGTTTTGAGAGTGTTTTAGGTATTGATTCTCATCTACCATAAGCTCTTATGGTTCGACCCTATACCAATATATCCAAGGGCTTTATCTGTTTTACATAATATGAACTTAAAGGATATGTGAATGTATAAGAGATAAAGTTAAATGTAACTATTATTTTAATCATGTTCGGGACACAGGGAGGGGTCAAACACGCATGGCAAAGGCCTGCCTTGGTCCGAGGCCCATTGGGCCGAACACAAAGACCCAAACGGCCCAAAGGCCAACATACACATACAATGGATTCTAGACCTATTCTAACTACTCTTTGCATGTAATTAGCTAAATAACACCTTTATAACATTAATTTAAATGAGACCTATGATACAATTAATCAAACTTTAACCAAGTTACCATTTACCTTTTTCCTTCAATACATCTACATGTTTAAGCTCTCACTATACGTGCAACCCTAGTTCAAAAGTTTACTCTATAACATCATTAGGTAACGTAGAAAGCATTAGAAGCAAGAACCACAAGACTATAAGCAATAAACATGAAAATAACCATTGGTGCACAAAGGGAATCAACAACATACTTTCACGAAATTTCATCAATAGCTCAAATGTGCTATAGAAATGCATTTAAACACACAATAACCAACTATAAGGCAATATAAGCTATAAAGCACCCAATTCTCTCATTTTTCCCTTTTGTTACCCTAAGTTATTTAACTCTAAAACGAAGGCCATGGTTCATGATTCTCAAACGAACTATCCTATCCTCCAAAACACACTTTATGGCACCCAAAGAACCCTTGTGTTCACCCATTAAACCTCGTTTACCATAAAATTCCCAATTTTCCCTTTATGCAATTACATTACAAGTATATTAACCGAAACTCAAACGAACGTTAGAAAAGCACTTCTAACACCTCTACACCCTAAGAACACCAAATATGATGACCAAATTCACCCGGATTTAGGTTTGACCTGGAACTCCTTTGTAATCCAAGCCTAAAATGCATTTTTCTTCAAGTTTAGGCCAATCCAAGTTTATACAATCACAATTCTATGTTAACTAACATCTCTAGCACGTAAAGGAAACATTAAACTAGTATTTAAGGCTCTAAATGCATTAATTCTAACATGCGCATACAAAGGGCCATAAAAATAAATATTCTCAGAATTCAATAAATTTTTACATGGGACCGTTTTATCAACCCAATATCATCTATCTAGCGTTAGATTAAGGTTTCGAGCAAGATTTAAAGGGCCTGAATGAATAGTGCCCGTTTCAAGACTTTTAAAAAATGTTTGCATACATATGCTACCTAAACGCATTAAACAACTTCAAATACGTGTTCTCCTAACCCTATAGGCACCATAAATAGCTTCATTAGATTTCAAAGCATCAAATTAACCAAAATCCTAAATTTCGCTATTTATCATCTTCTTTAAATGCCAAGACTCCATGACCAACCGTAGAAATTGCTAACAAACTATAAAAGTTTACTCTACTAACGTATTTAAGAGTATTAGAAGCAATTACAACAAGAAACAAAGCAATATTCAACAATTACAAAATTTGACATAAACTATAAACATGTAAAAATGCAAGTTTTTCAAGAAACCCTCACCAAACTAAGATAGAAATGCTTGAAGAAGGCTTTGGATGACAAGAAATCATCTTGGAATGGCTTGGATTGGATCACAAGTTGAAACCCTAGGTTGAAAACTCAATCCCGTATTTTCCCTTTGCTTGGTCAAATGACTTTTTTTTTCTTCTTTTGTTTGCTTTGTATCATAAATTAGGTGTTTATGTATATGTATAGGTATATAAGGTAGATAATGTAAATGGATATTGGGTTGGGCTTGGAAAATGGGTTTTGGCTTAGTTAGTTTAAGAAAATAATGCAAGAAACTCACTTGGCCCAAATATGTAACATACATTTTACTATTCATGTAATATCAAATGGTTTTAATGCACACTGAACACTTTCTAAAATAAATTAATTCACAATTTAATATTTAAAAGCAATTTAACAAATACTAGCACATAAAAAGCAAAGAAACATTTAATAGCATTTTATATGAAAGTAAGCATTCAAGCAATACAATGCTCAACATAAATGCACATGAATGATAAATGCAAGCATTAGGGACCAGACGTCACAGTGGCTGCTTGATCTTCTTCTTTTTCCTCATTCTTCTCCTTCCTCTACTTCTTTCTGTTTCTTCTTTTCTTTCCTGATTGTGTGTGGTGTGTGTGATCTGATGTGTATGTTGTAGCATTTTTGTGTATGTGTAGAGTGTGTTGTGTGTGTTTTATGTTAAGTAGAAAATATCTAGTTGGCCAAAAGACAAGAGTGCCCTCCAACTAATAGCTTATCTTCTAGCTTGCCATTTAGTTGTGTTTTAACTAACTTAGTTACTAGTCTTGACTTGATAATGTTTTAATTAATCTCTACGTAATCTAAAACACTTAAATGCATGTATTTGAACATAAGTGCACGTAAAACGATGCAAATGCACGTATTTCAAGATAAATGCACATAAATCAATATAAAAGCACATAAAATGATTTAATTATTAGTTACATTACCTAAATTACTAAAAAAACACGTAATTGAATTTAAATGCAAGTTAAACGAGGTATGTGCACATAAAACAATGTAAATGCATATTAAATGATGCAAAAATACATTAAATGCTATAAAATGCATATGGGCTCTATACTGGCTCGGTACGAGGTCTCACATCCTTCCTTCCTTAACAAAATTGCGCTCTCGCAATTCTTTCTTCATTCTCAAAACAACTCGAATGCTGAAAGCAACCTAGGAACCTCAACTAAACAAATAAGAATCTAGTTCCATGAAGATACCAAGGCAGCTATAAATGCATCACTGCTTATACGAATTCAGATGATCGCCGAGGAAGAATACTAATTAATAGTCCCCAAATAAGAACTCCAGATAATACCTTATAAGAATCCCGAACATGAATATCGCATAAATATATCGAAATAAGAATTCTAGATAAGGGTGTCGAATACCGAAGACTGAATATCAAATAAGAATTCCTATAAGAAAGCCCAGTAAGAATTCCAAGAAAATACCATGTAAGAAATCCCGAGAAAGGAGACCAAATAAAGGCTCCGAATAAGAATACCAAGAAGAATGCTCAATAAGCAAACCATATCAAGAATTCCGAAATAGAACACCAATTATGATTGCCGAAGATGGATATCAAATAAGAAGGCCGCATAGAATCTCAAATGCTTGATACGAGTTGCTAAATGAGAATTCCAATGATGATCTCCAAATAAAAGTACCAAATGAGAATCCCATTAGTCAATACCTCACGATAGGGTGACACTTTTATATCCCGATCAACAAGAATCCCACAAGATACTTCACAAGTCAACCCATACCCCCACAATTGCACAATTTTAAGCAAATGGTAAAATGAGGCATCAACAACTCTTAATCCTCAATCAGAATTCCTCATGTCCCAACTTCACATATACTCAATCACCAACTTAGCATCATGCACATATGGACTTCAATTGGGTAAAGCAACTTCCTACTTGCATATGAATACGTTGATCCCGAAGAACGCATACATAAATGACAGATAACACTGAGGTCAACTAGTATTTTAACTTATAGGTTTATAAATACAGTTTACCTTCAACCATGGCTGCTGCCTACAATCTAGGCATGTTTCCCATGCCATTTAGGACATTTCTTGTATAAGTGTTGATCACTCCTACATCTCAAGCATCTGCCAGACTTCCTCCAACATTGGGCTTTAGTGTACCCATTTTTCTTACAATGAGTACATGTAACAAGTGGAGAGATGATCGTGGTACTAGGCTGTAAGCCAGTGGCAGCTGGATTCTTCTGTTGTGGCTGTACAACACAAGGTCCAATCTGGATCCCCTCACCGGTAGTCTGTCCTTGTGTCTTTTTCTGTTTTTGGCATTGCTTAGCTTTATGTTGATCACTATCACTGCTCTTACACTTCCCTTCTAAGAGGCCCTGAGTTACAGAGGTAACTAAATCACTCTCAGTAAGTAGTCCAACTTCTTTATAAGCTTGACTCAATTGTCTTGACCCTGACACTTCATCTTTCTTTTCTTCATCTGTTATTGTTACAGCGAAAAGAGCTTCACCATAAGTGGAAAACTATAAAAGAGCCAAGTTGTCCCAAATCTCAGGCCTCAACCCTTGAATAAATCTCTCGATCCCCTTTTTAGTAGTTTGTACCATCCCCATAGCATAATGTGATAATTGAGTAAACTGGGATTCATACTGTGCAACCACTAACTCTCTTTGTTTGAAATTCATGAATTCATTCATTTGGAGTCTTCTTTTACTCCCTTGAGCTCTTCCAGTCATTCTTACTTCACCACAAGAGAGGCACCCCATAATATGATATGTATACATGTAATTATAATGCACGAGTGACAAGTAGGTATTTATATAATTATATTCCATATAAAAACAACTACAACTTAATGCACAAGGATTATGTAATATAACATGATCAACTAATGTATAACCTAACATATAGGGAACAAATGTAATATATCAAACACTTAAATATACAATACTTATAAATCACATAGGCACGTTGATCACATAAAGCACATTGTTCACATTTAGTTCACTTAACATATAATACATGTACACATCTTTCAAGACTAGTCCTCATCAATACTACTACCCAATGTCCAAACATTAAGCTCACGTTCAACCTCTATGAAAAACTTGGTCTTTCGCAAAACTAAGTATTCATCTTAAGCATCACATTTACCTAATCCTATTGATCATTAAGCCTATTGTTCTAGCTGGTTATGACCTTAGAAGACTATCCACGAGTCAAATCATACATGCAACTAGTATGACCACACTTAGCGCATAAATTTCTCACAAGTAAGAAGCAATTACAACATGTTAAGCACATACGATTCATACAAGCACATATGGTCCACACATAAGCATATAAGTCTCATAGGCACGCATAATTTTAAGGCCTACTTATGTTAAGACTTCTACCCAGGGACCAACATTCAAAACTCGGACTACGCTAACTAAGGCTAGCTCTGATACCGCTCAAACAGGTATCACGCCACAACCCCGACCTATCGCTAGGCTAAGGCCGAACATGGCGTGTCAATACTTAATCCCTGCGAGATCAAATGGTAGCAACCTGAATAGTCGTAATACACCACAAGAAGTTCCAAAGGACTTCCAAACTTCTCCTAAAACATCAACCTAAAAGGGTTACAACATCCTGTTACATAATTACAAGACTTAAATTCATCCATTCAATCATCCCAAACCTAGGTCTAGTAAGTAAAATAATCAACTTAGCTAGGTATCTATTGGACCAAAATAATATACATCATATTAAGTTGATCAATTGTATGAAATCATCCTATTACAACAAGTAGTACATTTTCACAGGCAAGCATGTAGATCAAACAAAGCAGAAATCCAACTCAACATGTCAATGAAGCTTTCCAACCACATGAGAGCCTACTCGGGCTACTCGGGCTACTCCTTACTTGAAATTGTCAAAAAACGGGTGAGCTAATCCTGCATATAGCTCAGTGAGGATGGAATAAGAAGGGTTTTCTCAAAGGTTTTATCTTTTCGTAAACTTCTTTCTAAAACCGTACTATGCATATACAACAGGAATAGCAAAATTAACAAGGATGACAAGTATACAAGAACTTAATAAACAACATACTAATCACGCATATGGCAATAATATCAAAACAAATACTCAATTCTACTCTCCAAGGGTTATACCAAGCGAGAATAGATAAAAAGGATATAGCTTGCTCGAACAGTCGTTGGAGATGGCCAGTCTCGATGCTTCATTAATATCTTGATCCCACACACACCAAACATGAGGGTAAAATCCGGATATACACCACGAGTTACCATGGTAGCCAAGACTTATACCTGACAGCCCGATGCTGCCCAAGGGAATAAGAAATTCTACCATGGGGTTATTAGATTATATTGCTCAAGGCATATAATAGTAAATGAGTAATTACGGCCCAAATCTCCAACAGTTGTACCAAGCAAGAGTGAGAGACTAGGATAGCAATAAAGCAGGTTGCTTCCGTCACAACAATAATAACAAGATATGGCGAGTAAACACGTAAACCTCTTATGGTAGTAAACGATTAATCAATGGAATTTCAAGCAAACATATAATGGTCATGCATATATAGCATTTATGTTGCTTCAAGTATTGCCATGTATCATGAGATAGGGAAAATACATCAATAGACTACTTAAAACGATAAGAAAACGCGAAACGGGCAAGACTTAAAAGAGCTTCTACATTAGAATATGTTAAATAATTATTTTCCCTACTCTCCTGAACTCCAAATAATCTGATTTTGATATAGAATTAAACTTCATCAAAAGTAGATAGTTCTAGAATCAAACGGAACTCAATTTGGAGTTCAATTGAGTGAGATATGGTCTTTAGAAAGTTGTTGCGCAAAGCTATCAAAAATCCGGATGAGTAATCCGGTCGACCTAGTCGATCGGATCTGGTCGATTGGATCAATGGCAGTAGCTATCCGGACAACTGATCCGGTTGACTAGATTTGGATCCGGTCGACCGGATCCTTCAGCAAAACACACAGATTTTTTCCCCTATTTATTATGCTTGTTAGCCTTGCTCCTAACACCAATTTAACACCTAACACACTCAATGGCAATGCTATACAACACAATAAGCTCAAGAACACATATATACCACACATTTGAATCAAACACAAGCCAAGACCACTTAAACCAACTAAAAGTTCTCTTGACCATGACTCCCAAAACTCATCTTCTTCCAACAAATCTAGTTACTACTACACAAGCATAGCTCATTATACAACTTAAATAGAAACTTCACAATACTTCAAGAATCATCAAAATCTCATTAGATCAAACCCTAGTTCATCTACACAAAATAGAACTCAATCTTACAATAACTCCAACCTATACCCATCATGAGCAAGAGAATCATCAACATACCCATATCATCTTGAATAAGCTTGAGGAAAATGATTTCAAAAGAATCCTTCACCTTGGATCTTGAATTAGAAAGCAAGAGAAATGTTAACAAGCTTGTAGGAGCAAGAAATGGCTTGAAAATGCTAAGTGGCTGCTTGATCTTCTTCTCTATCCTCCTTCTTTTCCTTCCTCTACTTCTTTCTCTTACTTCTTTTCTTTCCTGATCGTGTGTAGTGTGTGTGATCTGATGTGTATGTGTGTGTGTTGTAGTATTTTTATGTGTGTGTGGAGTGTGTTGTGTGTGTTTTATGTTAAGTAGAAAATATCTAGTTGGCCAAAAGACAAGAGTGCCCTCCAACTAATAGCTTATCTTCTAGCTTGCCATTTAGTTGTGTTTTAACTAACTTAGTTACTAGTCTTAACTCGATAATGTTTTAATTAATCTCTATGATATCTAAAATACTTAAATGCATGTATTTGAACATAAGTGCACGTAAAACGATGCAAATACATGTATTTCAAGATAAATGCACATAAATCGATATAAAAGCACATAAAATGATTTAATTATTAGCTACGTTACCTAAATTACTCAAAGACACGTAATTGAATTTAAATGCACGTTATACGAGGCACGTGCACATAAAACGATGTAAATACATATTAATCAATATAAATGCATATTAAATGATGCAAAAATACATGAAATGTTTTAAAATGCATATGGGCTCTATACTGGCTTAGTCCGAGGTCTCACAATATGAGTATGGGTTATGAAGAGAAAGTTTGAAATTATCTCCTGGTTTAGGGGATGAAGGTATTTCGGTTATATCAACCTCATAGTGGGAAGTGGAAGGATCAAAAGAAGTGATATTAGAGTTGTTAGTAACAACTTTTCGTTCTAGCAAAGGAAGATTAACCATGGTGGATACACTTTGGTCTTACTTGGTCTTACGTCAAGACTTACAGCGCCTTTTTTCACATTTTTACGATTGTGACCCTTTTGCCAAAGACTCTAGTGTCAACATACAAGTATTGTTTAAGATTCTTCAATACTAGAAGTAGGAAGTGCTACAATTGTGTAGCTTTGAGACTACTAAGAGGAAATGAGATAGGAGGAAATAAGGAAGAGAGAGAAGCCATGGAAAGAAGAGATAAGTTTAACTCGCAATCCAAGTTTGCCCCTTTAGTCAAGGGTTCCATTCAATTTACAGGTAAAACATTACAAGGCTTACAAGATATACAAGGAATTGGACTATTTCTGACATGACTAAAGCATCTTCCTTTAATCTAAATAATACATAAAAGACAATCCTGACAAAAGATAAAGAGGGAATCAGATTCCCAAATTAACTGAAGTCAGGAGACACATCACATGGAGAAGAATTATTGTGCACACTATTTATGACAAGCCTTGGTCCGTTCAATGTGTGACACATACATTAGTGAAGCTAGTCCAAAAATCTACCAATGACCAAGATAGATCACCCTTCTTAGGAGATTATCTCACTATAAACTAAACATGATGAAGTGCCCAACTCTATATTTCGGTTATGAACAAAATCTAAAAACAAGTAACTATGACTTAGACCTTCTATGCTCGACCACTATGCACCTAAGTCACTCATTTGAATCAAGGATCTCTATAGCAAGTACACATAAATAAGATAGAGAGAATAAAAGTGAATGCTTTCATTAGTACTAACAATCACAATATGTATTTAATATGTTTGAAATGTTACGTGCTAGTGAGTTTTAGAACATACTAATCCCAACATTAGCATCTGTCATCATCAAAGGAAACAAAACTAAGGGCGTACTAGTAATGACAGCATGTGATCGGTCAAGGTATAACTAGCAAATTTTTAAGAATCTTTTTGCCAAACTTTTGTTGAAATTCATTCTTCAAGACCTAGAGGAACATAATGTAAGTTAATTTTAAAAAAAAATGATTGATAGTAGAAGATGATTTTCAAGATTGAACGTGGCTTCGATCTAGCTGTATGGTAGAGAACATCTATGGCAGCTACAATCAACTATGGAGTAGGTGGTGTTGGGTGATGGTTAATATGGTGAAGTTGGGTAGTGGTCATGGTGGTTGAAGTATGTTGGATAGTGGTTAGCGTAGCACGCAATGGTTGTACATATATTAGAGAGATCAATGACATGATGAAAAAAAAAATGAAAAGAAAAAAAAAAGAAAAAGAAAAATTCAGTGTGGTTTTATAAAAATCAACTTTTCCATTCTCTCATTTTTCTCCTTTTTCATCTCTAAATTTTATAATTACAAGGGTGATTCTAGGATGGTACACAGTTTCTCTAACTTGAAATAGCTCCAACAAAGATTTCATTAACTAATAATTTTGTAAGTAATATACTTATTATTATGTATCTATAATGATCGTTGGGAGTTTTGAGCGTTGAAAGGTGAAACTTGGGAGAATTTTGGGAATATAGAGAATTATTTTGGAGTAAAAGTTGGTTTGGGGGTATTTAAAGGTATTTATTCTTTTACTTTCCAAATGTATCCTCACAAGCAAGTCGATTTTAGTAAATTTATAGTATTTTGGAAGGTATTGTTATCAATCTACTACAACTTGATCAAGAGTATATATTAAGCCACCCAATAGTTCAGTTGATAGCCATGAAGGAGCTTAACCCAATCTGGAAGCCCAAATCTAGTTTTTTGTCTAAAATGTCATGCTACTATCATAGGTATATCAAATTTCATAAGATACAACTTTCTCCAGCATGGATACTATTAGTTTCATCTGCTACTTTTGACTAGAGAATGGTCTTATGTACTGAATTTCTTGGATGTTATATTGAATTAGGGATGGCAACGGGTTGATTGTGAAAGTGGAAAAACTGAAATCGAAGTCATTTAGTTTAACTTTAACTCGAAATCAAAACTAAAACTGAATGGTTTTAAAAATCACTATCCAAAACTAAAACCGACAAATAATGAAAAATTCACAGGTAACCAACCCGAAACCAATTATTTAAAAAGAAAATTTGGATAGAAAAACTCTCTAAAACTAAGAGATGGGTTAGGGTTTTTACTTTAGGCTGTTGTTGCGTCTTCTTCTCATCTTCAACCTCTCAAACCCTAATCTCCACTCACCACTCAGCAACCAAAAGGAAGACATGTGGAATGGGAGCTGAACCCTTTTGTTGTTCGATTTTGTTCTGAAAACAACCTTGTTATCTGATATCTAGATCCTGTAAGGGACTTTTGTTACGCTTTTATTAATCATACATAATTGTAAGAATGTGGGATCAATTCGGTGAGGCAAAGGAAGGATGAAGATTGAAGAAAGAGAGAGAGAGGAAGAATAGGAAAAAGAGAGAGATTTGACCAAATTAAAAGGAGCAGGAGAAAGAAATGAAAGAAAGAAAATCGTAGGTAAAAATATATTATATTATTTATTATATATTTATAATAATCGAGTTTCAGATTTTGATTTTTTTATCTCTTAAAATCAAAATTTATGGGTTTATCCATGATTACTTTTTATAAAATCTAAAACCTAATGGATACTCTATCAATTTTTATTTTCGAATTTTTATCGAGCGAATACTCGTCTGTTTCAGATTTAAATCGTACCTATTGTCATTCTTAGATTGAACTATAGTATTATGTTTCTAATAATAATTCCAATCTGAGAGAGATGAATTTACTATTCCTTAACTCTACTTGAAGAGACGCCGTCATTTTTAAACCATTAGAGGGAGATATTTTGCTAAGTGAATGTAAAACTTTGAACTTCTTTTTATTTTCCTTTTCTTTTTTTTGGATGTTTTATATCTCTTTGAGTATATCTATTGAGTAGTGAACATTATACAATTCTAGCTTTTTAAGGGGCGTTGCAGAATCTTACAAGATTTTCGAGAAAGAGAAGTAAAAAATACAATATTCTTGTGTTTAGTTTGCAAAAAAAAAAAAAAAAGAATTTTTTTTAGCATATTATATTCTTGGAAATACAACATTTTAAAGATTTTTTCAATTTTTATTCTTATGTGAGGGGTTAAAATTTGAATTTTCAACTTGTGACAATATTTTGAAGAAAATAAAAACACAAAAATACCTACCTTAACTACAATAGTTGGATTTTTTTTTTTTTTTTTTTGGTCAAAAAAAGAGTTGGATTGGAAGCACTAAATGATCCCATTGATTAAGGAGCACATTCACTTGTATCGTGACTGGTGGTGGCATGTATTAAACTTTGTATAATTTTTTGTGATAGTTTTGTCATTTTTCTTGGGGTATTTATAAAAAATAACTCAAGATTTCCAAAAATATTAAATTTAAATTAAACATAATAATATAACAATCTTAGGAATTTGACAAAATTTTTCTAAGAATATTTTTTGTGAAGCCCTGCATTCATCCATATATGTAATTATATGCATTTATTTTATTTCACTTGCTTTGCTTAATATCTAGCATAACTTGTACACGTAACGTCACGCCCCGACTCAACCTCACGCTAAAGGTCAAGTCTGGACCGGACAAACGGACAGAGTCTCCTCTGTACCGTGGACATTCTAAAAACCTGTAAGCATTCAAATAGGCCACAGAACAACAAGAACTCCATTTCTAATTCAAATCCTAGCTTCAAGGCCATCCGAGCCTTAAGCCATACAAACAGTTTAGATACATACAAGCATGCATTCACAACATAAACTTCATTACAAAACCGCTTATCATACCACTCTATGTTAGCATTTAAACATTCTTAGAAATTAAAGACAACCATTGCAACCCCTGCAAGCACACACAAGCATGTAGCAACTAAAAGTAAGAGGTTTAGTTATTACATGCCATGGGTACTTATCATACATTACATTCACTTACAACTACACATTATGTACATGAGCTCAAGGCTCTAAAAATAGAACATAAGTAGAACAAACAAGATCTTCACACAACAACAAGAACCACAATCCACCTAAGGCAAATAGAACACTGCAACTAAGGCAACAGTCTGGACCTCCTGCTCCTCACCCTCAACCAAATCAAGCTGGGGTTCAACCTCAGCACCTCCTGAAACATGTTAGCGAGGTATGAGCAGCCACAATTGCCCAGTGAGGGATTAAGACTACCTGGGGCGTGCAATGCAACAATTATAGCAAATTAACAAAAAAAACAAGTGAAGGACAATTAAAATAATAAGTAACCATACATATCAAATGATACGATACACTTAACCCCAACACTTTAGAATTCTCTTATCTTCGATCACGAACCACGAGCCACGAACCACGAACCACGAATAATGTGCCGGCATAATCCCCAATCACTCGAGTGGGTGTACTCCGGATGTACCCCGATAAATCTACGACCCAACACCCCCTGGCAATCTCCTGACCAAACGAGTGAGGGACTAGAACACGGGATCGAATATCCACCGGCAAGCCCGTTGCTGCCCAGCCGATATCCAATACATTCGCCTTTGACACTATGGTTGCGCAACCACTATGCAATGCACATTAACATATGACAATATAATAACAATGGAAGCAATAACACATGGGAGGAACAACAAAGTAGGTTGTCCTTCAAACAGTTAGAATAGAAGAATTAGCATAAACAACTAAACGGTTACAAAGGAGCATTTACACATTTCACATAGAACTATACCAAAAGCTCAAGAATGCCTTAAAAACACATTTAAACACCCAAGGAGCCTTTACAAAGTCTTAGAAGTGTGAAACAATCGAATTCCTACTGTAACCCCTTTGTAACTCAAACCGCTTTCCTTCCAAACTCATGCTATTGTTCTAGATTAGTAAGTGGCCTATTCCATACTTTTAATTAACCCATAAGGCACCCTTAGGATCCTCGAAGTTACCTAATTACCCGCGTTTAGCACAAAAGCCCCAATTTCTCCCTTATGACTTTGTACTACACGTACCTCAACCAGGACTCAGTCGGGAGTTAGCAAAGCTTATTTGGAACCTATATAGCCTGGGAATACCAAATGTAAAGGCCAATTCAACCCGGATTCACGATAGCCCCGAAACCCCTTTTAAAAAGTCACATAATTCATGTTTTTGTTATGTTACGAGCAATCAAACCTTACGGCGTCATTACACTACCTTCATTAGCACCTAGAACATCTATTTGGATCATTGAATCAAGCTATAAGGTTCATTTTCACAAAACCCTAGAAAATTCATCACTATTCATGTTCTACGATCAACGAAGAAATTCAACCATTTAAAATATGAAACAATAGCATAAATGTGGTCTCTACTGCTTGTATACAACATATATAACCTATTTTAAGCATTCCATAACCATTTAGTAGCAAAACAAGAAATTCAAGAAAAGTGTAACATTTTTAAGATGCAAAAACAACCATGAAATCCCTCACCTATTGCACCTAGAAGCTCGGGGAAGCCTAGAGAACACTCTAAACTACTTGCACCTAGCTTGGCTTGGCTTGAATTGAAGATTTGATGAGCAAAATCCTCTCCTTTTGGGTTGTCGGGTTTCTGCCCCTTTTTTCAGCTTTTCTTTTTTTTTTATGAGCTTATGTGTGTGTTGAGTAATATATGTTTAAGTAGTGTTAAGTTAGGTGTGTGTTAAGTCTATAAAATGAGTCTGGTTAGCTTAAAAACGAACCTAAAGGTGCAATTAAATGTTAGCTAGCTCAATTAGTATATTAGACTACGTAACACTATTAATTGAACCACTAAAAACATTTTCTAAACGAAGGCTCCTAACACAAATTGCTCAAAAGCACATTTTTTTCATTCCTAAAATAATTAATGTGATTTAAGAAAAATGCTAACTCAAAATAATTAAGTGGTTAAAAAATGTGATGAATAGTGACCACAGAAAGTGAAGTAATACACAGTAAGAATGCGCAAATAGTGGATGCAACAGTAAAAAAAAATGTACGGTAGAATCTCGGGCGTCACACGTAGATTACAGAAAATCATAATTTAGGAAGTATTCTATTTAAAATTAGCAACTAATCTAGGGCATTAGCAAGTTAACATTAGGTTAGTGCTTAACCTTACAAATCGAAGCAAGTTTAGTGAAGACTTTATCACTTGATCACTTAATAAACTAAAGTCATCTATGTGCATTTATATATATAACTTTACGTGCATTAGTATAATTATATGTGCAATTACATGAAGTTTAGTGTTTTGTATATTTTAATTACGTGTTAAGTGAAATGGAATTAAGTTAGAATCATAGGAATTAAGTTAGAATAACTTTCGGAGTAGCTTTGCAAACATTAGAAAACTTTAGGGCCAAAGTGCAATTAGCTAAACTTTTACTTGGACACCAAGTAGACCATTAGAACTAGGGTTATTTTTGTTAAATTTCACATAGAACCCCACGGCTACAAGAGGTAAAGAAAAGAGGAAACTTTGTAAACTTTAAGAAGTCTAGGGGTCAAAGTATAATTACTTAAACTATTACTTGGGCACTAATTAGTCATTTTAAACTAAGAATTAACTTCTCTAAATTACTCTAGGACCCCTCAGCTATAGGAAAAGAGAAAGAAAACCAATGACAAGCTTTAGAAACTATTGAACATCAAATTGCAAACTTTGAAAACTATAGGGGTCAAATTGCAATTACTTAAAAATAATACTTGGGCAGCAAGAAAACAATTAGAACTAGGATTAAACTTCCTAAATTGCTTGTGGGCTTCGCGGCAATCAAAGGAAAGAAAAGAGGAGGAATGTGCTAAGCTAGAAACATTTGGGGTCAAAAATAGAATGTACCTAAGTTCTAACTTGCAAGCTAAGCTAATCAAACTTGGAGACCAAGTAATTTAGCTAGGAAAAATAAACCCTAAGCCCCCAAACCCATCAGCCCTAAGCAAGAAAAGAGAGAAATTTTGAGAGCAAGAAAATAGAGAAGAAACAAGAGAATGAAGAAAAGAAGTCATTCAACTCAAGTTCAAGCCATTTTCAAGTGAATTCTTGCATTTACAAGCTTGACCTTGCATTTTTATTGGATTCTAAGGTGATGGATTCTTTATAAATGGTTTTAATAAGTTCAAGGAGCATGAATATGTGTATTTGGATGAGTTGTTATCATTATATTGCTAAGTTATATGCATTGAACATGTTCTGGAAGAACTGATTCATGTAGTGTTTTTGTATGAGCTATTTGAATGGATAAATGATGCTAGAAAAATCTAGAAAAAATTTATGTTATTCTGGACTCATAGAGGAACAAATAATTTGTTGAAAGTTTTATGTGAAAAAATCGTTATCATGCTTAAATTAGCTCATTTTAGTAGATTGTTGAAATTTTGCTTCAAATTGGACAGTGCAGTGCATCTATTTTCTACACGCCTTTTGACATAGCAAACGTTCTTGGAATTTGATGAAATTTTTATAATAACTAGATTGGTTAGTTTTCAACAAACTTTGTTTTTTGTGCTAGAGCTAATTCAATCGTTTAAGACCTCTGATAATGCAAAAATCACAGGGTAGCTAAAATCAAGGAATTTGTGAAAGCTGACTATGAGTTTGTGTTTAATTTCTTTCTTAAGTGTTATGCTTGATGAAGTAGCAATATGATTGTGTATAGGTGATGCTTGTAGAGGTTGATGGAGCTAATAGAAGTTAGAATTGTAGAATTAGAACTTAAATATATAAGATAGTTGAACTGGAATTTACCGGGCAGATTGTTACTATCAACTTCTATTGCATTTCAAACATAGTAAACGAACTCAGAATTGAATAAATTTTTTTACAGTAGATAGATTAAGCAGTTTGCAACAAACTTTGAGTTTTTCACAAAAGCTAGTTCCAACATTTTAACTCTTTGAATTTACCATTTCCGAAATGACTCATGAATAACAAGTAATCTGGACAGTTTGATACAGTTGCACTAATTTGGTGATAACTTAGTGAATTTAGATCGGAATTGTGAAGCCCCACTTTTCTGCTTTAACTTGATTTACGTGCTTTGTCTCGTTTTGAATGCCTATGACCTGTTCATGTGCTATAGGGCCTAGAATGTTATAATTTTGATATCTATACTCCTAATACTTGCTAAATGTGCATTCATAAAATTTTCATCAAAAACGGAGTCAGAAATTTTATCATCAATTTTTAGTGAATAGTGTTTTCGAAACACGCCCGCTAAAATTTTGAAACTGGTCTTTTTAACCCTTCTAGACCTAGACCACGGACTTTAATAGACCTGTGTTTGATGAAAACGGTTTTAAAATCGACTTAGAAATTTATTAGAGTTTTTATACCGACTTTTGCAAAAATCGAGTTTTAAGCCGACTCGGGTGGAATTCTTTGAATGTAAAACTTCTTGTCACCTAAAAATAATCCACTTGAGATATCTTGGGGGTTGCATAATTATTTTGAACATGGGTGAGTAATAAAATGCTTTTAAAGTCATTAAAACACAAAAATTAATTAGTTTTTATAACTTAAACTATATTAACTATTAACTATATTTGCTCACACTAGTTACACACACTCACATAACACAAAAACACACCCAATTGCACACACTTGGCCGAGAGAAAGAAGGAGAAAAAGCCAAAGAGAATTTCAAGGTTTTTCAATCAAATTTTCAAAGAAAAACCTAGTTTTTGTCCGTAAAACTTCACACCGACTTGGATTCTACTTGTTGGGCACACACTTCACGCATCCCTAGGCTTTTATCGCATCAAAGGTGAGAGAAAAATTTTAGATCTCAAAACTTGTCTTTTGCATTTTTGCGTATAAATGAAGATTGAACCGTTAGAATTGTAATCTGATGTTAGATTATTACTCCTTGTATGCTAGGGATCGTTTAGTGGTAATACTATGAGTTTCTGTCGGATGTAGCATAATTTTTATTTTTCGGGTATTAAATTTTGATTAAATTGTTCAATGTTGAATTAATTGAGTTGTGATGATCGAAATCGATTGCCGTCGATTTCTAAATACTTGATAATTACGTGTTAACGCTGTTGTAATGCCGAATTTTCGATTACATTGCTCCTGGGAAAATCTGAAAAATTCAGCCAAAACATCCTAGGGTTTTAGGATTATCGGGCATGATTTGGAAGTGTTATGGTAGATTTCCGAGAGGGCTAATGTAGTAGGTTGAATGGGTGAGTGATAATTGTGTATATAATGCATGTCCGGTTAGATGGCCTACTTTGTCATCTAACTAAGTTATTGTTGGTTAAATGATAATTGATGCTATCAACGATGAATAAATGATGATTGATTGATGATTGATTGATGATTGATTGATGATTGATGATGATTATGGAGTCTTGGTATGTGTGTGCTAACTCTCGGGCAGCGTTGGGCTGTCGGGTTGATAACGGCATGACTGCTAGAGGCTACCCCCAGCTCGCATGACGGATGTGTCATGGAGGGAGGGGCTAGTGAGGTACCTCGGGTGCATGAGTAATGGGGAGTTATAAGAAGAACGGTTGAGATCGTGATGGCGTTTGGAGCTACACCAAATAGAGTATCCTTTACTGAATGGTTATATAGTTATGTGATGATAGTATTATTGATGTTATTGTGTGTTTACTGACTCAAAGGATTATTCCAAGGAGTTTAGTAGACCTTGCTCGAGATCTATCGGATCCTCGTTGGGCTTATTTTATATAAGCTCACTCTCTATTATTGTATGCATACAGGTGTTACTGATTTTGACTACGGGTATGTGCCTCCTGAAGAGAGAAATGTGTCGTATGTGGATGAGTCTTATGTGCAGGAGTCATTGCCATGAGATTATCTTATTTGTTGTAAAATAATGTTTTGTATAATCTATTTTGAAATGTATGTATAGCCTATGTATTAAGTTGGAACGGAGGCGTATAACTATGATTGGAATGTCGAAGAATTATTATTGTATAATATGGATGTGTTGTATGTTGTTAACTTAATTGAGGAGATGATTGTTGGGATTGTTTATGGAGTTTGATGTATGATGTTCTAAAGAGGTTGGTTTAGAGCCTTGGTGTCCTAATTACTGTCGTTATACTGCCGAAATTCCGCTGCGTCCTGACTGATCGTAGGTGGGGTCGAGTTGGGGCGTGACATTTAAGTGGTATCAGAGCTTGATTAGCTGTCAGTTGGGGTATCCTCGGAATGTGGGTAGTGGTCTAAGCATGCAAGTATGTATTAAGTGAAAGAAAAGTGAAACAAATGTTAATATGTTTATGTGATTAATTTACTTATGTGTCTAACTTTCTATGTGACCAATATGCCTTGTGTGTTAAGTGAACTAATGTGGTCAATATGTTTTATGTGATAACGTGCTATACGTACTCAATGTGTTGTAATTAATGTGCATTATGTGATTAATGTGTATTATGTGACAATTGTGTTTTATGTGATCAACGTGCCTTATATGAAGTTTGTTGTTTATGTCACTTTAATTGTTTATAACTTACTTCTGTGATATAACTTGTTTATGTGATGTTGGCTTCTTATATGCTGAATTGTGTGTTATGTGATAATGTTATATTATATGATAATCATGCATTACGTTGTACCTGTTTTCATGTGATGTAATTATATATATTCTATAAATGTGGGTGATTCTTTTAGGTGAAGTAGGGATGACTATAAGAGTTTTCGGAAATAGAGGTATTCCATGATTTTGAATTATTATTATCCTAGAAGTTTATCAGTTAGATTTTAATTGTTATATTTATGGATTTTAGTTTCGGCTTAGTGGATTGATCTTGATGTTCCTTTAGCGAGAAATAAGTTATTCGAGGAAATAGCAATGTATCTTGATGATTATAATTACTTTTGTTGCCATGTTTAACTTGTTATTACTTGGAGATGGATCATAAGTTGAGGTTTCCGTGAGGTTGTGATTAGACACTTTTGGAGTCTCAACTCAGACTATACTATCTTGAGGTTATTTTAGAATAAAATTTATTTGAGGAATTAGTGATGTATATTTGTGAATGGAATGAAGTGTAGTATAACATGTATATATTTCTACTATTTGGAATTGCTATATTATTATTAATGGATATTTTGGAGTTTTGATCGTTAAACCTTGGAGACAATTAGAGTGATTCCTGACTAAAGTTACTTTATTTGAAGATGTAATTGTTCGGAGATAGAATTATTTGAGGAAATAAGAATGCATTTTGGTGACTGAACATTTACTTACCTACATTAAGCTTTTGAGTTCTAGGTGGTATGACTTTCTAAATTGTTGATTGAGGATTCGCTTGTGTTATAATGGGTTAATATGAATCTGTATTGTGTTATCATATTTTGGAGTCTTCATTAGTGAATCATGTTAGGTAATCGGTGATTTATCTTGTTTAGTGATTGGTCTGGTACGGAATATAAATTTTGGAGTGATTTATCTTGTTTGGTGATTGTTATGACTCCTTAGGTTCTCTAAATCTCCTTAGTGTCTTGTTTTGGTAGGAGATAAATTATAGGATTTGACTTGTTGGTTTTCAAATGTGTAGGTGGGACACCCTTCTTGTGCTTCATAATTCTATCGGTCTTATTATTCTTTTCTACTCTATTCTCACTTATTTGAGAGAGGGTTACACTTTTCTAGCCTACCAATTGTTTCTTGAAAGTTTTGCTTATTGGATTAATGGATCCTATACTCATTTGACATTGTTTCTATTCTTAACATTCATATTTGCTTCTTATAGCAATGTCACTTATTGGAGTTAAGGTTTGAGACTTCTATATTTCATTCTATATCTCCAGCCATTGGTTTCAATATTTCATTTCATTCTATTACTATTCATTTGGAAGTAATTTCACCTTTGTTATACCATTTTACTTATTCAATTTCACTTGTTTGATGTACTCCTTACCTAAGTACATCATTGTTATTCTTGTTGATTTTTGTTAATCCTACTGTTTTATTATTAAATCCTGAGCCATTACTTTGCTTGTAATTGTTCACTCAAAGTACTCGGCACTGTCCTATTGTTATCATTTCTTATTCGTACTTCTTTGGTATTGCGTGCTGAGATACTCTTGCCACTCATGTTTTCTATTGAATTAATCATCTCTTATTTTATAATTTTATTTCGCCTCAAGTACAACTTACTTGTTGGTTCCTTGAACAATCATCGAGAATTGAAATATCTACTTGTTCAGGAATTTTTGTTCAACATACTCAGCACTGTTTTGACTCGTCATCATCCTTTGTTCGTACTTATTTAACTGATAGGTGCTGAGACATTTCTTATCTTAGTTATCATGCTTCCTTATTAAACTATTAACCTCTTGATTTTTTAACCTGTTTGACCTCTTGTTCACTTGATTGTTGGCTCAAATATGATTTTTCATATTCATATTTCCTTGTAAATTTCATAAGAGCCATATTCTGACAAATGTCACTTTTGAGATATTTCCTTGATCAATAATCATTCATGTTATCGTGAATGAGTTTTTAAACCCTCGGGGTGTTCATAGAGCTCTTTTGTGTAGTAGAGGATGAATGATAATTAGTGGTGTCATGCTAGGACTTTGGAGTTGCGATTTCTTTCATATGCAATATGATATTAGGTAGGAGAGAATTATGAATTGAAGATTGTCTTGGAACTATGATCATCAACTTGCAGTCAACAGAGGTTGTTCTTTTGAGGTCTTTGGTTAGTTGTCATCCTAAGAGATAAATGAGAACTAAGAGAAGTATTATTAAGTGTAACGATTGAGGATTTAATTGTCTGTCAGTTCGAGAATTGCGCGGACGCAATTGTTTTAAGGAGGGGAGAATGTGAAACCCCACTTTTCTGCTTTAACTTGATTTACGTGCTTTGTCTCGTTTTGCGTGCATATGACCTGTTTATGTGCTATAGGGCCTAGAATGTTATAATTTTGATATCAATACTCCTAATACTTGCTAAATGTGCATTCATGAAATTTTTATCAAAAACGGAATCAAAAATTTTATCGTCAATTTTTAATGAATAGTGTTTTCGAAACACGCCCGCTAAAATTTTGAAACTGGTCTTTTTAACCCTTCTAGACCTAGACCACGGACTTTAATAGACCTGTGTTTGATGAAAACGGTTTTAAAATCGGCTTAGGAATTTATTAGAGTTTTTACACCGACTTTTGCAAAAATCGAGTTTTAAGCCGACTCGGGTGGAATTCTTTGAATGTAAAACTTCTTGTCACCTAAAAATAATCCACTTGAGATATCTTGGGGGTTGCATAATTATTTTGAACATGGGTGAGTAATAAAATGCTTTTAAAGTCATTAAAACACAAAAATTAATTAGTTTTTATAACTTCAACTATATTAACTATTAACTATATTTGCTCACACTAGTTACACACACTCATATAACACAAAAACACACCCAATTGCACACACTTGGCCGAGAGAAAGAAGGAGAAAAAGCCAAAGAGAATTTCAAGGTTTTTCAATCAAATTTTCAAAGAAAAACATAGTTTTTGTCCGTAAAACTTCGCACCGACTTGGATTCTACTAGTTGGGCACGCACTTGACGCATCCCTAGGCTTTTATCGCATCAAAGGTGAGAGAAAAATTCTAGATCTCAAAACTTGTCTTTTGCATTTTTGCATATAAATGAAGATTGAACCGTTAGAATTGTAATCTGATGTTAGATTATTGCTCCTTGCATGCTAGGGATCGTTTAGTGGTAATACTACGAGTTTCTGTCGGATGTAGCATAATTTTTATTTTTCGGGTATTAAATTTTGATTAAATTGTTCAATGTTGAATTAATTGAGTTGTGATGATCGAAATCGATTGCCGTCCATTTCTAAATACTTGATAATTATGTGTTAGCGCTGTTGTAATGCCGAATTTTTGATTACATTGCTCGTGGGAAAATCCGGAAAATTCAGCCAAGACATCCTAGGATTTTAGGGTTATCGGGCATGATTTTGAAGTGTTATGGTAGATTTCCGAGAGGGCTAATGTAGTAGGTTGAATGGGTGAGTGATAGAAATTGATTTGGCAATGTTTGGGTTAGTAGAATGTAAGTTATGAATTTTTGAAGTTTAGGTTGTCATTCTTTAATTTCTTGAACGATGCCTTTAGATGATTGGGTGGTGTTTGAGTGTTGAATGGTGAGTTGTTGATGAGTAATTTAGGGTTTAATTGTGTATATAATGCATGTCCGGTTAGATGGCCTACTTTGTCATCTAACTAAGTTATTGTTGTTTAAATGATAATTGATGCTATCAATGATGAATAAATGATGATTGATTGATGATTGATGATGATTATGGAGTCTTGGTATGTGTGTGCCACCTCTCGGGCAGCGTTGGGCTGTCGGGTTGATAACGGCATGACTGCCAGAGGCTACCCCCAGCTCGCATGACGGATGTGTCATGGAGGGAGGGGCTAGTGAGGTACCTCGGGTGCATGAGTAATGGGGAGTTATAAGAAGAACGGTTGAGATCGTGATGGCGTTTGGAGCTACACCAAATAGAGTATCCTTTACTGAATGGTTATATAGTTATGTGATGATAGTATTATTGATGTTATTGTGTGTTTACTAACTCAAAGGATTATTCCAAGGAGTTTAGTAGACCTTGCTCGAGATCTATCGGATCCTCGCTGGGCTTATTTTATATAAGCTCACTCTCTATTATTGCATGCATGCAGGTGTTATTGATTTTGACTACGGGTATGTGCCTCCTAAAGAGAGAAATGTGTCGTATGTGGATGAGTCTTATGTGCAGGAGTCATTGCCATGAGATTATCTTAGTTGTTGTAAAATAATGTTTTGTATAATCTATTTTGAAATGTAAGTATAGCCTATGTATTAAGTTGGAACGGAGGCGTATAACTATGATTGGAATGTTGAAGAATGATTATTGTATAATATGGATGTGTTGTATGTTGTTAACTTAATTGAGGAGATGATTGTTGGGATTGTTTATGGAGTTTGATGTATGATGTTCTAAAGAGGTTGGTTTAGAGCCTCAGTGTCCTAATTACTGTCGTTATACTGCCGAAATTCCGTTGCGTCCTGACTGATCGTAGGTGGGGTCGAGTTGGGGCGTGACAGGAATTGAGCTCTGTTTGATTCTAGGATTATCTATACTCGAAGAGCTTTAATTCTATATTAAAACCTGATTATTTGGAGATCGGGAGAATAGTTAACTGAACTGTCAAATTTGGGCTAATGCATAAATATAAAGTTACGTTGTGCTAGCTAGTTGCTTGCTATTTTCAAATGTTGTTATCTAAGTGGCCAACTTGCAAGCTCTTATTATTGTGTGATATTATTAAATGACTCCTAAATGTGTAAAGATACTTGTTGAATCGATAAAGTGAAATATATTGAGTCGTTACTCGTTAACTCGTTCAATATGCTATAAATGTGCAAGTACAAGGAATTGTGAAATTGATTCCAAAGATATTATTGAAAGAAAACGGGGTTAGGTTACATGATTCATATTCAAAAATTTATATGAACATGGCAGAAACAATCATGTAGGATCTTACTACGATTAAACATGTAATAGTAAAACAAAAAATAGTTTATAATTTAATTCCCAATTGAAACAAGGATCTAGGCTTACCTCTTGAGAAGAATGATGCAAGAACACAAAACACCTTGATCTACAAGCCTGGAGATATTTCTTTCACTCCTCTACTTTGATCTTCTCCTCTATGACCAACACCTTTCTAAAGTATAATCTAGTTGTGGGACTAGATTTTGCTAAACCAAAAGATATAAACTAGAATTGGGTTTCTTTACAAAGGCGAAGCTTACTAAAAAAAGAGAAGATAAATCTCAGAAGAGATGGTGTGTAGAGCATCTTTCAGAGTTAGAGAAGAGGTCTATTTATAGGTAGAAGATCTAGAGAAAAATTCTTGAAATTCCGATGTGGGATTTGGTCAGAGAAAAGTCCAAATCTCTTCCACAAGTAATTTCCTATTTTTTCTCCTTCTCCCTTCTTTTCTTCCCCATAGCCGATTTTCCTAAGGTGGGTGAGTCCCACCTCATGCGTCCAGCCTTGGCTTGTGAGCCATGGTCCTAGTTCAGCCAGCTTGCTCCAATTTTAATTTAATCCAGACAATAATTAAAAAATAGAAATCCATTTCCATAAAATAGAAAGTCTATTTTTAAATATCTAATTGCCAATAAATTAAATACTCCTTGATTAATTCCAAAAGTCTAAATCCAAACTACTATTTAAGAATAATCCATTTTTCCAACAGTGGAAAAATTATCTTAAATATGTCAGCAGTCTTCTATATTTTAATTAATCAATTAATTACATAATCCAATATCTTGACAATTCTCAAAATAGAAACTCCTTCCCAAAATGGAAAGTCTACTTTGATTCTAACCGTCAAATGATTACATCATCTCTCAAAATAATATATCTTAACTAAGTTTAGATACTTAACAAGATAGATGGCTAGAAAATGGACCAAAGACATAATTAACCTTTCTTTTGGAAATAAATAAAATATTCTCGCCAGTCCTCTAGTAATACTTTACCATCTCAACCAAGTCTACTCCACTAAAAAACTTTGGATGCACTCAAGGATAATTACTATAAGTACATGAGTCAGCCAATCTATACATGACACTTTGTCTTTTGACCAACTAAGTATTATATTGACCATAATGCCCCTCTATACTCACTCATAGCCAAAGACAGGTTCCCGAAGTGTACTATCACCTCTTTGACTACATCTTGTATCCTCAGAACCTCTAATCCACAATTCAACCATTCTCCTAAAGTTATCTACTTATTTAAGGGAGCTACCCTCAAGTGTAACATTCAACACCTCAAGTGTTACTGCGACCACAGATTCAGGATGATCTAGCTTGGATCATTCTAAGGGAGTGATTAATGTATAGAGTCTTTATTGCATATGCACGTCCCTTCTAATCAAGTCTTATACACCCAAACCATAGAGTA
Organism: Ehretia macrophylla; assembly: GCA_037974665.1. Classification (NCBI taxonomy): domain Eukaryota; kingdom Viridiplantae; phylum Streptophyta; class Magnoliopsida; order Boraginales; family Ehretiaceae; genus Ehretia; species Ehretia macrophylla. The sequence goes on from CM075779.1 coordinate 74,713,927, forward strand.
GGTGATCTAACTATTAAGACTACACCCATAATAGATCAAAGTGCAAGCACTCAACTTAATCGGTTCATCCACATATGCTCAAGATTAAAAGGTATGGTCTACTTAGAAGCTTGTAGGTTTAGGTGAACTATTTCTTTGATAGTACGTATTTAGAGTCCACACCTACGGGGTCTGTCTAATGCATACATATGCATAAGCGTAATAAGTTTGGAACAAATCCATGATCAAGGCTAATCACCCTTCTCTAAAGGGAACTTACTCCACTATGACTTCTACCATAGTAAAGCGCCCAACTTTAGTACTTAGTCATGGACAAAGTTACTTTGCTTATTCAAGTGATCATAACTTAGACCTTCTGTGCGTAACAACCTCGCACCTAAGTCACTCTTTGAAACAAGGACCTTATATTCACACACACACACAATATATATATATATATATATATATATATATATATATATATATATATATATATATGTCAATCCACATAATGAGAGAAATATACTCATATGAATTTTTGGGCATTGCAGAGATATAGTAAGGAAATTCATGATTAAAATGGGCAGTAATAATATATATGTAATATGTTCACTCAACCTTAGGCCTTCCGACCAAAAAAAAAACTTAGGCCTAACACATCCAATTAAAGCTCAGCCGTATAGGGACTAAGCTATTTGTCTTCATGTACTTTAATGCATAGTGATTTTTTTTATTAATGAATAAATTCGAATTCCCTTGTACAAATTAAATATATAACAAAAATGATCAATTCAACTATTGTTAAATTCTAAATGACCTAAAACTGAGATAATTTTTGTTAATTTCTTTCATGCAACAGGCTTCAATTTTCTATATCAAGGATTAGAAAAAAACTAAATCAAGATCAGTCTAAAATTATAGGTAGTAGCGAGGCCTCGGTATGGAACTGCGTTGTGGACAAAAAATTAAATCAAGAACAATCTAAAGTATAATTTAATCTGGGTTGGGGCCAGGCTGTCCAATGGACTTAATGCTAAGTTCATGTCTGGCATATCATTATGATCTTAAGACTTCAGGCCCAAGGCCAATCTATCAGACTAAAAAAAGGTCCAAGTTCCATATTTGTGGATACGATCTTCGCGGGCTAGGTGACCTCCAGCCCAATCTACACCATTAATATAGAAGAATAATTAAATCAAAATCCAGATTTTCAAACAAAATCTTTCTCAATTAACTCCATATTCATTGACAAAAAAAAAAATGGAAAAAAAGAGAAGAAGAAGAAGAAAAGACGAAGCATCTGCAAATTCTGCAATACTACTACCATATGATACCAATCTCATAATTCATTATCAAAGTTGCAAGTGTAAACAACAGTGACGTCTCACCTTGTCACAAGTCCAAAATAATGAGACAACATTTTCTATAGCAAGATATAAGCAGCATTTGATTTTTTTTTTTTTTTTAATGTCGAAGAATGTCAAGACTACAATGAATATACTCTCAGGGGCAGATCCATGAAATTAGTATTGGGGGTGCCAAAATTTAATTAAGAAAATTTAGTTATGTGTTTTTTAGAAAGAATAATGAAAATAAATATTTTAAACATAAATAAGTGTAAAAAATTCTATTTAGCTATATATACACATACATTAATCATTAAAAAATTTGGTTGACAGTTAGATATTGAGGGGGCCAAATACAATTTTAAAAAATATTTGTACTCAATTTTTTTTTTTTTTGCTAGAGGTTGGGGGGACCCAGGCTCCCCTGGTCCCCCCTCTAAAACCGCCACTATCTACTCTAAGAGTACAAATTTCGCGGTGCATTAATGCGTCATATGCATGCTCTAACCGCCAAGGGCAATTCAGATCATACATAAGAAAAGATACGACAGATATAAAAATCATAGGCAGACCAAATGGTATGCATCATATGGCATATTTCTTGGCTTAAAGGGACCACACACTGATATTCTATGTCCAGTTAAAGCTTATGATCATTTCTGGTTTTCGTTGGGTGAATTGAGAACACATTTTTGTAGGTCCGCGCCAGCGGTTCTTGGTGAGATTCATTATGTTAAGAGTCTCTCTACAACGTGGCACTCATTTCTGGCTGGAATGATTAGCATCCCTCACGATCTTTACACAGTAAAGCACAAATCATCAGGCATCCAACTAACACACAAACCGTTTTAAGTTTCAAGTAATTGGTATATTATTCCAGTAGTCTTATTTGATTTTATTTATTTCTTTTATATATTCCAGATGATAGTCTGAGGTGGATCTATTCACGTGTTGAGTTGTAAGGGCTATAGTTTTATTAACCCTAGAAAATGCTTTAAATACTACTAAAATGCCCGTTGATATATTTTGTCTGGAAAAATATTTAGTCCCCACAATGCTACGAGTTTTTGTCTTCAAAACTACTTAATTACCACTGATCTTCATTATAGTAGTATTATTTCTATGGAGGCAATTAGTTCATACAGAATAGCTCCCAAAAATATAAAAGAGAGAGATTAGAAGGGAGTTCAGGTTTAATATTGCTGGCTCAAGCTGTCACAGCAACTTTACAAGCCTTGTTGTGTTAGTTTAGCTTTTCATAATTAACAAAAGACAGCTAACATGTGTTGTGGGAAGGTTGTTCCGCTACATAAGTTCAATACTAACTATAACATTTGCAATTTTCAGCCGCATATATATATATATATATATATATGCAGTAATCAACCGCTCGTACATTAATATTTTTAAGGTAAATGTCACCCCGGGAATGGATATTTCAGAGGCTCACTCACTGAGCTCCAATAGTAATAAATTGATATATAATGCAGTTATAACGAAGTAATTTTAACAGTTCACAATCGTTGAATTTTATTTATAATGTTACGAGTAAATCCTTATTCGTCAATCCCTCCCCTTGGCGTTGATTGACAAGAGACTAAAGCTAAACCCCAAACCATCTTTAACCTGCACATTCTAAAGTGAAATAGACCCTACCGAAAGTCACATTTTTCTGCAACCGATAGAAAATCAGAGAGCAAAACTGGAAAAACTACAAAGTAGATGGAAAATACTATGCGTTGCGTCGTTGTGCCTGGTTGTGAGGGCTCCCAGCCGCATGGTCATGATTTTAAGAAAACAATGTAATATCATAAGCTGCTTAGCCAAAAAATGTAATATCATAATCGAGTAAACAAGGCAATTTTGATTGGAAAAAAAATAATAAAAACACTTGCATGCTTAAATTTATTGGATCGGGTAAGGCTACGTGAGGATATTACGGTTCCTCACATTTTGAAGGTGATTCAACATCTACTCTCTAAAGCGTTAATCTTCGTCGACCATGTGTATTACGATCTCTTCACACACTTCATTTGACGTATTGCATTCAACTTTAGGGTTTTGGGGAGTTGGATAGATAGATAAATAGAGGAGCATTGCTATTTAATTATGTACTACCTATGATAATTATATACCTAACGCCACCAATTTAATATCAAGTTAACTACCGATCCAAAGGGGTTAACTGAGCAAAAGTAAATCTGAAAAGTCTTACATTGATACAAGATATGATACTAGTTCAATTTATAAATTACAGTTGTGGATTTAAGTAATAATTTAAGTTAATAATTTTGCACCATTGAATAGGAGGCCTAAATAATTATTCTTAAGTTTAAAACACTAATTTTGTTTGTAAAGTCAAAAATTTGAGTTTGGGGTATGACTAGGGGCAAATCTATTAGGGGGCTACTAAAGGTTGCAATTCCTACTGATCCTAAAAATAGAGTTATTAACGAGTAAGTTAGACCTATATTTTAAAAAATATGTACATTTTAAGGTAATTTTAGGCTAAAAAAATTAATTTAGCCCTCACTGAATTTATATATATATATAAAATACACAATTAAACACTCATATATATATATATATATATATATATATATATGAGTGTTTAATTATTTATTTTTAACTTTTATTGAATAAAAATCATGAATCTGCCCCTAAATATTATAAAATAGTATCAAAACTAGTGGTCATGATTCGTAGTCCTGATCGAGTAATTTTCCTCTAATAAATATGGGGGCAAATCTCACTACTAGTCCCCATTGTTTCACTTTGTCCCAAACTAGTCCCCATTGTTTCAATTGTCCCAAACTAGTCCCCAATGTTTCAAAAAAAGTCTCAAGTTAGTCTTTTCCGTTAAAAATCTAACTGAAAACTAATTAAATGACTAAAATACCCTTAAAACCTAATTAAAATTACTAAACCCCCCTCCCTACACCTATCCCACTGCCCTTAAAATATTTTAACTCATCCCACTGCCCCCTTCCCATGCCCCAGCTTCCCACCCCGCTGCCCCACCCTGTTGCCCCACCCCTACCCCCCAGCTCTCCATCCCGTTGCACCCATCCCACTGCCCCTACCCTGTTGCCCCATCCCCATCTGACCAAAAAATGAGAAATAACAAAAAAATTGGTATGTGTATTGTGAGTGTTTTACATGTGTATATATGAGTGATTTGTGTGTGTGTTGGTGGGCGGTGATAGTGTGTGTTTTGTGTGTGTGATTTGTGTGTATATGTGTGTGTTGTGTATGTGGTTTGTGGCGGTAGTAGTTGGTGGCGACGGTGGTTTGTGGCGGCAGTAGTTGGTGGCGATGGTGGTTGGTGGCGGCAGTAGTTGGTGGTGACGGTGGTTGGTGGCGACATTGGTTGGTGGCGGTAGTAGTGTGTGTTGTGCGTGTAATGTGTGTGTGTGTTGTGTATATGGTTTGTGTGTGTATGTGATTTGTGTGCATGAGTGTGTGATTTATGTGTGTTTTATTTGTTGGTGGTGGCAGCGACGGTGGTTTATGGTGGTAGTGGCCATTGTTGGTGGTGGTAGTGGCGGTGGTTGGTGGTGGTAGCAGCGGTGTATGGATGTGATTTGTGTGTATGTGTGTTGTGTATGTGGTTTGTGTGTGTATGTGATTTGTGTATATGAGTGTATGATTTGTGTGTTTTATTTGTTGGTGGTGGCAGCGACGGTGGTTAGTGGTGGTAGCGGCGGTGGTTGGTAATGGTAGCAGCGGTGGTTGGTGGTGGTAGCAGCGGTGTATGGTGGTGGCGATGGTAGTGGCAGTGTGTGTAAGAGGGAGATGGATGCTTTTACTATTTTACCCCTTTATTACTATTCATTTATGTTAAATTTAACGTTAAAGGACTAACTTGAGATTTTTTTTGAAACATTAGGGACTAGTTTAGGACAGTTGAAACAATAGGGACTAATTTGGGACAAAGGGAATCAATGGGGACTTGTAGTGAGATTTGCCCTAAATATGGCAAAGTTTCAACGTGGGTTATTGCGATGTCCTACGCTTAGTGTGAAAAATAAATAGAGTGGGCTTATTCTATAAGCTTGTGAGCTAGGATCTGATGAAAGCATTAGCTATTACAATGTTCAAATAAGAAAGCTCCAAGAGGGGCAAAGTGCCATTTACACTAAATCTTAAAACATATTGGAACCATTAATCCGGCCAAGTTTTGAGGCTTTATAATAGGGTAAATTGGACAAATAGTCCCTATTATTTACAAGTTTTGGATAAATATTTCTTATTATTTTACAAGTCATGCAGTTAGTCCTCATTGTTTATAAAAGTCCTACCAATAGTCCTCATTGTTTCAAAAGTCACTCAATTAGTCTCTATTGTTTGTAAAAGTCTCTCCACTAGTCTTCAATGTGACTTTTGCAAACAATAGGGACTAATCGAATGACTTGTAAAACAATAGGGACTATTAATAAAACTTTTGCAAATAACGAGGACTAACTATGTGACTTTTAAAATAATGAGGACTATTTGTCCAAAAATTTTAAACAATAAGGACTATTTGTGAGATTTGCCCTTTACAATACATAAGAAGCAGCATAAAGACAAGGCGGTCTATTTTGCAGGCTGATTATGTTCCAAAATGTCGCTTTTAATTGAAAAAGTGATGCATGCTTACTTATATACAATAAGTAGCGTTGCTCTCATTCCATCATATAAATTATCTACTGTGTGAACTATAAAGAATTATAAGGTTATATTCTAAAATCAATTAGTGTCAAGTGGAGTAACTCATGATCTTATAAGTCGGTATTAGAGTTTATAATTTTCCAATGTAGGAAGTATGTATATTCTAACACTTCCCTCATATGTGACTTGTTTTGAGATGGTCACACGTAAAAGATAACATTGAACACACTTTGACATAATTTGATATGGGTCACATGTAGATGAACACACATGAAAAGGGCTACACGTGGAAGATTAAACACACGTGAGACATAGGCCGAGATGAATAAGACTAAACGATGGCCTAACTTTAATACCATGTTAAAAATCATGTGGTTACATCCTAAAACCAATTGGTGTTAGGTGTAGTAGCTTAGAATCTTATAAGGTGGTCTTAGAGTTTATGATTTTCTTGGCTAAACTTGTTTGTTATCTTTCTACAACAATGAAGTGAGACAAAATAGTTGGCATAAAATGGCGTAAAAGGAACGTTGTGTCATCTTACCAATTGTCATTCTCTCATCAAGTATATCTAACTTACAACATTAGGCTAACACTAGAAGAAATATCTACTTGGGCGATGACCAAAATCTATTATTCGATCATCACAAAAAAAGACGAGGGACCAAGACCCGACAGAAAATGGTCATCCTCAAAGAAGGGGTCGCTAAAATGCAAAACCGTCACCAAGTTGTCGCACATAGTGACGGACAACATATTATCGCTAATTACAATAACAGGGCGATGACCATATATTTCAAAACTTTGTCACCAAAGAGCCAACGCTAATGCCTTGCAAGGCATCTGTTGCCTAATCCATCACTAGAAGAGTGTCACAAATGTGTTGCCTATATACCGTCTCCATTATGTCGCTCGCCAAATGTTGTTGAATTGTCACTTAATATTTGTCCCTAATCCATCACTTATAACCGGCGCTAAAATGTCACTATTTGTTTTTTAAAATTTATTAAATTAATGAAATATTTACAAAATTAATTAATATTAGAAAAAATTAATTAATATTAGAAAAAATTAATTAATATTAGAAAAAATTAAGAAAATAATTAAAATATGGAAAAAAATAAATAAAATAAATAAATATTTTTTTAAAAAACAAAATATTTACAAAAAACATTTAAATCATTTAGAAAAAAATTCAAATTATTTATAAAATTAAATATTTACAATATAAATTATTCTTGGCCATTTGGTGGACCCCTTGGTCCTACTGCTAGGACGGAGGCTGAGATTGATCTTGAGGAGGATATTAAGGAGGCAACATCGCCTGGGTCAGCAAGTTGATTTGTTGTTCAAGGAAATGGAGCTGTTCGTGTTGCTCCGTGGCCTTTTGTTTTAAAATATGCTACTGCGTTATTAATGGCCACCTGCACGTCTTGCTACATAGTCCAATTGCTAAAATTCTGGATGGTGTATGTAGACCCTTCTATATAGACCCCTAACGACCTGTGTTCTTTCACTCATTTTTTTCTCGAGCCGCCCATTGCCTCGTAAAATAATTCATCGAGATCGATAGACGGTGCTATCAAATCTCTCTATGATGCTAATGTGGTATGCTGGACCATTTCGTTATACTTGACCTACAATTAAAGATTAAAAATTAATATTTGTGTTACATATTATTTATAATACATGATAATTAATTAAAATTAATTAATATAAAATTATATACCATAGTCACTTCAGCCCTGAAGTTGGAGTAGGGAGCATCGAGGTTCCTGCAATGGATACTCTCGAACACCTCTGCCCTTGTAACTAGGCCACCGGACTCTTGTTCCTGCAATTTAAGTTCACCAATAAGCAATTAATAATTAAAAATTGAATAGTGGTATTTGTAATTTAACCCTGAAGTTTAAGACTTACCATTCTTCTCTTAACCTCGTGGAATGGAACAACATTTAAGTAATTGAAAGGACAACCTACTCTTTTGGTTGTTTGAGTTAGTCTACGACTTCTTTTGTCATTCATCTACCCCTAGTGCTCATACAGCATGTCCTATATGTCGACTACGATCCAAGTCGAGCAATTATTTTTGTTGTTGTCCTGGAAGAAGACGTCCCGTAACCGAACACTGTCTTTATGGAAAAAATAATTGCCAAATGACAGGTTCATCATAGAGCTACCACTTGTACATTCTCTGTAGACATAGATCGAGTAATTAGTAATACAACATATATAATGCGACTATATATATACTTAAATTAAATGAACTTAGTACCTGAAAAATGATGAACCATCTTTCCCTACCATCAGGCGGAATTTGTCCCCATAACATCCAAGGCTTGGTGAACCCAATAGCTAATATATTAACTATCTCCCTAGCCGCCCCTAAAGGTATCCATAAAAAAACCATACATTGTCAAAAATTTTATTAATTAAATTCTTACTCATTTTCAAATAACGACAGGTGCGTGCGTTAATCAATATGCCACATAGTATAGGCCTTCAAAGAATGGAATTCACATACCTTTACCAATCCTCTAGATTTTCTATGGCTCCCGTAGCCCACCGCTTAACAATAGACAATGTCTCAAGCTAGTCACTAGATGTACTAGGATGGTCAGCCCTAGGCATGCCACCAATATCGACGTGCATGTCATCAAGTATCGAGGCAAACTTTGAGAAGAAGTGGATACAAAAGACCTAATCTATGAGGATAATGCCTATGAACATATGTCATCTACTAATGTGGTGGTATTGAAGACAATGAGGTGGATGCACTGTGGTGAACCCATCCCACATCGGAAGTTTACGAACTTGGCCAACTGAATATATAGAGGGTTCTCTAATATTTGTGCAGACACGTTTTCACGTGGGCGCATGCCTGCATGGGGAACAAAACCGTGAGGGCACGCTCATACTTTAAGTGCGGGGTGTAACCAAAGTGGACAATATCTGCATGGTGTGCATTCCGCTGGTGTGCTTCTGCCCGTCAGTGGGTATTCGCTTTGCTGGGGGCGTTACATTAAATTGGTATCAGAGCAGGCCTTCATTTGCATCAGTGACCCGCGAGGGCATTGGGTCCCCTTAAGGGGGGGCGGATGTAGTGAACTCATCCCACATCGGAAGGTTACGAGCTAGGCCAACTGAATATATAGAGGGTTTTCTAATATTCGTGCAGACGCACTTTCACGTGGGCGCGTGCCTTCGTGGGGAACAAAATCGTGAGGGCACGCTCATACGTTAAGTACCGGGTGTAACCAAAGCAGACAATATCTGCATGGTGTGCATTCCACCGGTGTGCCTCTGCCCGTCAGTGGGTATTCACTTTGCCGGGGGTGTTACATGCACAGTCACTACCTGACGGTCCTGCTAAAGATGAGGTAGATCCATGTCCACTACCTGATCGACTGTCACCATGATGTAGTGCCCCAAGTGGCAGATATCGTTTGCCCCTGCCTTTACTTCTATCGTTTGACGACATGACTACATTGGACAATAGTCAAATATTATATATATATATATATATATATATATATATATATATATATGTGTGTGTGTGTGTGTGTGTGTGTGTGTGTGTGTGTGCATGTGTGTGTATAATTTGAATACAGTTATTAAATATATATGTATACAACATTGATCCAAATTAAATAATTCATTTGGACCAAAACCCTTAATTGGTCCAACCTTATTCTTTCTCTTGCTTTATGTTGTGTTACACTCCCAAACTCTACAACTTCACCTTCATTTATGAAAATCTCATCTTGTCATTTTCTTTGAGCACTAGTTCTTTTAGCGATGCAAGGAAAAAAGTCCATGGCACCATCAAACAATGAAATCAAAACTATATGTGTCATGGACTCTTTTTCTTGCATTGTCAAAAGAACTAGAGCTCAAAGAAAACAATAGGATGAGATTTTCAAAAATGAATATGATGCTGTAGATTCTGGAAGTAAGGGCAGCATAAATCAAGAGAAAGAATAAGGTTGGACCAATTAAGGGTTTTAGTCCAATTAAGATTTATTGGGCCAAAATAGGGCCATTATAGGCCCAATATAGGCCTAATAACATAAATTATTAATTAATTTAACTAAATATTATCACTAATTAAATCTAATTTGAGTAATTAAATTACTTTAACTAATTCAACTAATTAAATTTATGTAAGTAATTAATTAATATATTTTAACTAATTAAATTTATATAAGTAATTAATTTAAGTAACTTAACTAATTAAAATATATTATTAACCTAAAGTATCTAATTCAGTACATATGTTAACCTATTTTAACTAATTAACCTAGTTTAACGTAATATAACCTAGTTTAACGTAATATAACCTAATTTAATGTAATTTAACTAATTAAATATAAAATATACTTTTGAAATTCTAGAAATATTAAATCATTGAGTTTAAGGTGGAAGATTTTTAATAAGACAACTTGGGCAATCATAAGAAGTCGAGAACAAAAAGTTGACTGGCATAAAATTATTTGGTTCAAGTACAACACCCCAAAAGCATTCCTTCTGTATGTGGATTTCCATTCGTAACAGACTGCCAACTATGGATAGGCAAACTGAGATGCTCTAGCACTGCTTCCTAAGAGCAGCGTGTCTACCAATTTTACCATAGTGGCTTGTCTTTACAAATGGGCATGCTGGATCATACATCTATCTATATAAGGATAAATATAGATAGACTGGTAGATTCACACGTGCGATCTTTAGTGGATCTAAGATGAATGACTAGTCGGTTTACGTTATGGAAGAAAGACATGTATATGTGATATTAGATACTGACTAGTTATAAAAGTTAGATTTTATTTTCTCTATTACTGTGAAAATCTAGTCATGTACTGGGGTGTTGTCACTTATGCTTTATGCATCTGCTACCGATAGTGTATTGAATCAAGAAATCACCTCTTCTTTGAATGTGACTTCTCGAAGAGGATTTGAAAAAAAAGGCATGTCTCTTGCTAAAACAAATTCTAATCTTGTGGAACGGGATCAGGTCACTGATTAGCTTCAAAACAACTGTAACAGTGCAAATTTACAATCGACCATGATTAAAATTTTCTTTGTGCAGCCATATACCATATATAGTTGGAGAGGAACAAACGCATACACCAAGATACGGCTTTATTGGAAGAACACCTTTTCCATCGTATCTTTTTTTGAGGTGAAGAAAAAATTTGTATGTAGGTAGAAAATTTAGAAGGAATCTCCTTAATCAAACTATTTGTATTGCATTAAAAGTGGATGAGAGTATTTATATATAGGGGTTGATTTGTTTTTGTCTATTTTGATTGATTCCTTAGCGTAAGATTCCTTTGTTGATGCAAGGATTTGATGTACATCACTTTTGATCTATCAAAGTGCTTTCTTACTAAGAAAAAAAATCATTAAGTTTATTTTAATCTCAATTTATTAAAATAAAATTCACACATTAAAATTCTAGAAATTCATTAACCGAATTTCATGAAATTACAATAATTTAGAAAATTCATTGACTAAATTTCACGTAATTTCAATATTTTTTAAAATTCATTTATTGAATTTGATAGTTGATAGTCCAATGATAGTTGACAGTTCGATCGAAATTGATAGTTGATAGTTCCATCTATTGAATTTGAAAATAAATGTAAATTGACCATACATCAGTACAATTCCTAATTAAGCATACATAGATACAATTCCTAATTAAGCATACAAAGGTACTATTTCTCAACTTGGTACAATTTATAATTATTCATAAATTAATAGGTACAATTCATAATTAATACTAAATTAATACCTACAATTCATAATTAATATATATTAATAGGTAAAATTCCTAAATGATAATAAATTAAAAGGTACAATTCCTAATTAATATAAATTAATAGGTACAATTTCTAATTAACATAATACATACATATATAGATATATATATATATATATATACATATATACATATATATATATATATATATATATATATATATATATATATATATATACACATGTATAAACATGAAAAAAAATGTATATATGTATACATACCTAAGGAGAGATGTGGTAGTGGAGAGCCATGGTGGTAAGAGTTAGGCGCTATAATGAGATAAGGTTGTGGAGGAGAAGGGAGAGAGAGGGGAAGCAACAATGGGTAGAGAAGGGAAGAAGAAAGAAAGAAAAGAAATGTAGCGCTCGGGTAAAGTGTATTCGGGTTAGGCGACAGTTTTACGAGGGCTTATGAGACCATTCCCTAAACCCTAACATATTTTATATTTCTTTTAATAATATAGTATTTGTCACTAAATCTTCACATTTTAGTAACGATTTGGCTATGAACGTTAAATATTTAGCAGCATAAATTTAATTTAAAAAATTCATCGCAAATTCATAATAGCGACGGTTTTTAAGTTCAAAAGTGGCATAAATATAATTCCAAATGATCGTCACTAATTTGTCGCTAATAACAATGAATAAGCGATGACACTTAAGTTTGAGAGTGAAAATACAGAAATCGTCGCTATTGCATCGCTAATTAGCAACTGAATAGCGACGGTTTGCAAACAAAACACTTTACTATCCATCACTTAGTCGTCACCACTCTGCGATGACTTAGTGATAGATTTCCTTTTATGACGCTAAGGCATCGCATATATATCCATTATTTTCTACCAAAATTTCTTGCAAATGGTCCGTCGGCATTGGTCGAATGCTTATCATAAAAAGTGATGGTTTTTGTGTTGTAACCAAAAGTCCGTCGCCGAAAGATATTTTTGTTTTGTAGTGTAACTAGGAATGGAATTGATAATAGGAGATGTATATGTCAAAAAATAATCTCAGCTCAAATGAGGCCCAAAAGACATAGACTCTAATGAAAGGACGAGATAAGGCATCAGCTCGAAGAAGTGAACTTGAACGAAAATATGCCCACTTAGCACTATTACCCTGTTACAGAACACACATGGCGTAAGCATCAAGGGGTTTTGTATTGATAGGAACCAACAATGTTATAAGGAGTAGCATGTGTTCCAAGTACCTTGAGTGCAATGAGCAAAGAGAACTCATCATGACAGACCCACTAGAGAGTCATCAATGTTCATACTGAAGCAATGATTCAACAAACGCGAGTGAACCTAGAGGATCAAAAGGATGAGAAATCTTCAACCAAAGAGTGGCTATGGGACTCAAAGGATCAGAGGGCGCATTTAATATGCTGAGGCGTGTGGAGATAGAGAGTGTGTGACAATCATGTGGGACACGCCATAAACACCCCTATTAGGGAATAAGAGGATATGCAAGTCAACCCACTTAATGACTAAGACTTTCAAGTAATCATTTTCAACTAATCAAAAGCCTACAAAAGTGTCCGCTTTCCACGACGTCACTGCAATTAGAACCATGGTAACCAATGAGGGATCAAGGAGATCTTCACACAGAGTAAGCGTAAGACCTATCTTATGAAGGCTATAAATAACAAAAACAAGATTCCACAGACAAGATACAACAACCCAAGGAGTTAGAGGATAGGAAGTAGAGCACTTTCACCTTGTACTATAGGGTTTCAGCCCAAAACCATACCACCAGGCCTAGTCTTCTTGAAAGGCTTAAGCCCAAGGGAAAGATCTTGTCAGGGCCCCGCTTATTGAACCAGAAAAAGGTTTAGGAAAAAAGGTTTAGGAAAAAAGGTTATCCCCAGAGGGTTTGACTTAAATATTGATTGATAGTTATGGGGGATCTACAGATGTTGACCTAAAAAATTACGGATTTGGATTATCTCATATCATATAAAATCACAAAAAGAGATCAAATAGTGATAAATTATCCAGATTATTTTATAACTACATGGACATACTATCAACATTGGATTTTTAGATACATATACCATCATCAATGACATCTCTTGTCATGTTATAGTAAACAAAATACAGCCATTCAAAATGTCCCTTAACCCACCACATTTAACAATTCACCACCACTATCGCCGACAAGCTCATCTTCCTATCACCTATACATAACTTATAGCCACATAAACCCATCAGACCATATGCACACTACCTATTCTCATCCATTTACAACCACATCAAACCTGAAAGCCAGACTACCATTTCAAACCTTATCATTACCTATTTTTTCCTTTCTGCCATACCATCATTGTCCACTTCAAACCATAAGCTAACCCAATAACCCAGCCATTAGCCAAACTTTTTACCCAACCATACTACCCACTCGATTTTACACATCACCCACCCACATGTTTTTAGAATGTTTGCCTTTTTCAAACCACAACTTTTGCCTTTTTCCACCTCTATGGGAAATCCCTAATATTAATTCTTTACCTCCAAGGTCTATCTCATGATTAGCTTCTAAGGCAAGTGCTCAAGCTCATCCTCATCCCAAAGCCATAGATGTTAGGGTTAGTGAAGCTTCATCATCTCCAATTGTGAATAATGAAGCTCTTTTAACCTCCAATAAGCAATTGAAGGTTCATCTACCTTAAGAGAATGATTTGCCCATCAATGCACCTCATCCACTTACTATGGAGAACCTTCTACCTCTTTCTCCATCAAGAATTCAAGGGAAACACTTATTGTCTCCTACTTTGAACAACTATCAAATCCCATCTATTAAAGAGCATATGGATATGAAACCCTCTTCTCCTACTTCTAATTCACCCCCTTATTCACCCATTCATAGTCCTATGTACTCCTCTAAACATATTGCAAATGGGTCTCCTTATATTGATATTTCAAATGTTGAATTTAATGGAAACGATGTTGCACAACCCAATAGTGTTAATCCTTCAAATATTGTTACTCATTCTATTAATTTTGAGCATATGAATTCCTCTATTGTACCCCCTAAAATTGTTACTCTCTATTGGTATTAGTATGCCTTAAAGAACACTAGCGCATGACATTTTAGTGATAATAAATACATATTATAATTAACAAATAGATTCATGCATATTCTCTTTATCTTATTTATGTATAATTGCTTGTATTGAGGTCTTTGATCCATATCCTGATCCTGTTAAAGGGTGATGCCACCTTGCTTTACCATACAGTATGCTCCTTATTCCTAGACTTAGCGGCTTGATCTAAAATTGGGAATTCACAAAAAAGATTTAGTGAAGCAACCTCCTTACGGTAGAGTTCTAGGCTATAGATCACCTTATAGATATTGATAAGAGTAACCTCCCTACGGAGGCTCAAGTATGAATTATCTAGAAAATCCCATAAAGAATGGTATTTACACTCGACTCAAGATAGGTAGTGACTTCCTTACGGAGTATGTGATATCGGATATTGGGAACCCAAACTAAGTAATGATAGTGTAATCACTAGGGCACTAGTCATAGTTAAAAGGGTTACCTATGTTTGTGCATTTGCGTTCATGATTTCCTATTATGATATTCTCATGCATGCCATACATATATGTCTTCCATAATTTGTTCATGCAACATAATATTCAGATTAAAGATGGCATACATGTTTCTATTCCCATGTCTATATTCGATTCAGAAGGAAAATTAATTGGATATAACTATAAAGACTGGAAAGAGAACTTGGACATAATACTCGAAAATCATAGATATGCATATGTCCTTACTCAACCATGTCCCAAGGTTGAAGCCACTTCTGACCAATGTAGAAGGAAGTTAGAGAGAATGTGGAGGCAGGCCGAGAGGCAAGCCGACACTATTATTCTTGCCTCCATCTTTGATAGTCTACGGTCTCAGCATATGGACATAGAGCTTTCATCCGACATGATGACATCCTTGGCTACTTAAATAAGCTAAAGACAACTAGGATAAGAGAGGGTGATTCTATTAAGATAAATATGTTGAAGATGATGGATAACATCACTTTGTCTAGATCCCTAGGAGCCAGGATTAGTCTTCTAGAGCAGACATATCTGATTTTTAAGACGTTGCCCAAATCCTTTAATCAGTTCAAGAGACAAACCCAATCAAATAGGATGAACTAGACAACTGGACAATTGATTAAAGAGTTGGAAGCTGCAAGGACTGCCAAAAAGATAGAAGGTCCATGATTGTAGTCAAGGTCGATGATGATGAAGAAGGCAGGTAAAAGGCCCGATGGCAGATGCTTCATTTGTGTCCAAACAGGTCATTGGAAAGACAATTTCCCTAAGTACCTTGCCAGTGGCAAGATAGGTACATATTTTAGTTTTCTCGTTGAAACTTGTTTGGTGGTTGATTCTACTGATTCTTGGATAGTAGATTCTAGATCCACTAATCATGTCTGAAATTCATTGCAGGGGTTTCAGCAGACAAGGATGCTGGGTAAAGGAGAGTTCGCTCTGAAGGTTGGTAATGGAGCGAAATTCTAGGCCATTGCAGTTGGAAAAGTAGTTTTACATTTTAATAATAGAGTGTTAGATTAGACAATATTTATTATGTTCCAAACATGCGAAAGAATCTCATTTCAGTTTCGAAATTAATTAATAAAGGTTATTCTATTACTTTTCATTCTGATTTAACGATTAGTAGAAATGGAAATATTATCTGTTTTGGTAGAAAATATGATAATTTATTCTATCTCTATCCAACTATTGCCAAAGTGTATAATGTAGAAATTGAATGCTCTATTTCCCTTAAAAGAAAGCTTTCATCCACTAATGACACATACTTGTGGCACCTATGTTTGGGTCATATAAACCTGAACAGGATACAGAGATTGATCAAGGATAGGTCATTGGGCTCATTAGATCTTGAACCATGGATTCAGTGTGAATCCTGCCTAAAGGGGAAAATGACCAAAATGCCATTTACCTCTAAGGGGCATAGGGCAAGTGAAGTGTTAGAATTGGTGCACACTAATGTGTGTGGACCCATGATCACACCGACTTAAGGAGGTTTTGAGTATTTCATCACCTTCACCGATGATTACTCTAGATATAGATATGTTTTCCTAATGCGACGCAAGTTTGAATCCTTTGACAAATTCAGAGAGTTTAAGGTAGAAGTGGAGTTGCAATTAGGAAAACTCATAAAAGTACTTTGGTCTGATCGAGGTGGGGAATACCTCTTGGTGAGTTCAAAGACTATCTCACACAATAGAGAATTGGGACTCAGTTGACCACACTTGGCACTCCTTAGTAGAATGGTATGTTTGAGCGATAAAATCGAACTCTATTAGATATGGTAAGATCTATGATGAGTCACGCGACTCTACCAATATCATTTTGGGGTTATACCTTAAAGGCAGCAACATACATCTTGAACCTAGTGCCTTCTAAATCGGTACCTAAGACACCTTATGAGTTGTAGTTAGGGCGCAAGCTCAGTTTAAGGCACATCTACATTTGAGGGTGTCTAGCTTATGTACTGAACAACTTTGCTTCGAAGTTAGAACCAAGGGCTGAGATGTACTACTTCATAAGATATCCTAAGGGAACAAGAGACATAATATTCTATCATTCTAAGGAACATAAGGTACTAATAAGTACACATGCTAAATGTAACAACCTGACTTGACCCCTCGCGGAAGCAAGTCCGAATGTAACAACCCGATCCAACCCTAATACTATAGACGAGGAAAAACATATGAGTTTCCCTTGTATTGTAGATAATCCAATACCTGATCAATCAAACCCAACAACAAGTATTCAACAACAACTTTTAAAGTCCTGAATCACACGCATGATAGGTTCACAA
This sequence comes from Ehretia macrophylla, assembly GCA_037974665.1. Taxonomy (NCBI): domain Eukaryota; kingdom Viridiplantae; phylum Streptophyta; class Magnoliopsida; order Boraginales; family Ehretiaceae; genus Ehretia; species Ehretia macrophylla. Next base: position 74,731,576 of record CM075779.1, read on the forward strand.
TCTCTTTAGCTTATATTTTACAACTCAAGCCTATCAACATTACAAGACCAAACTAATTAAACATGCACTAGTTACATTGTAAGTGACTTAACTTTACAACTTTCTCTTAATGCAAGCAACACAAAACTTCGATCAATCACGAGTAGAATGGAACTCTGTTGCGAAGTAGGCCACACACCTTTCGAAATACTTCAAAATCCATCTTATTTCACCTGAAATTGATGAAGAAAAAGGGGTGAGCAACTACGTGCTCAGTGAGAGAGGGGAATACGGGGAGGTTTTGAAAGCCTTTTTCGTGAATGCATATGCCAAGTACCATATATTGAAGAAGAGATACAATAAATAGGTATTAGCAAGGCATGTAGACAACAAGTGAACATTATAACCAAGTAACTTTACGTAAAGTAACTATATATGAAAGGATACGCTTTTAATATCATGGAGCAATAAACAATCAATCAAGCTTTATGAAACTATATAAATACTCGAGAAAAGGATACGATTTCATTCCATCCTTATTACTCCCACTTCTTTTGCTCCGATACGATAGCGATAAACCCCTTATAATGTCGGTGGGTATACTCTGGATGTACCCTAATAATCTATGACCCAACACACCAAGGCCTTCACCGTCCAAGAAAGTGAGGGAATAGGATGCGAAGGTTGTACAACCAACCACTGGCAAGCCCACTACTGTAACGTCCCAATACCTCACGACACCAGAGGCCCCGATTCCATTCCCGAGGTCACAAAAAATGAGGAGAAACGGACAGAGTCTCCCCTGTTTATAAGACTATTTGATACCTGTACACAGGCTATATAACCACAAAACGATTCCTTCACAATTCTCGTCCTCCGATAGCAACACATACAACAAACTCCTCAAGGCCATCCGAGCCTTGGAACTCAACAACCTCAACAAAAGTACACAAGCAAGCATGCGACCTTATAAGCTATTGAAATACTGGGTTATAAAATCAGTTATCATATTACTCTACTGTTCTTTATTCAACCAATTTAGAGGTTAAATCTTTAAACCATTTCTTATCTCATTTCACACAAGCATACATACTACTTATACAATAAAGTAAATCTTGAAGTTATTACAATCCAGCTACACCTATCAAATCATTCAAGACTATAATTTTACATTACATCCTTACAAACCAATTTATACAAGGCACGCAGGCCTCAAAATACACATAATTATCTCATGTGTACATAGGAACAAATAACTTCAATAAGTACATCTGGACAAGTTGAATCTCAAGCTTCTTTAACCACGAACTCCGAAGACAACGATCCTGAAATGGTTAGAAAGAGGGATGAGCATACTGAAACACGTATGCCCAGTGAGGGAGGGGACATAAAATCGGGAAGTTTTTAAAAACATTTTCATGTAATGCATATGTCACGCCCCAACTCGACCATACCTACAATCAGTCAGGACGCAACAGAATTTTGACAGTATAACGACAGTAATTAAGACACCAATGCTCTAAACCAACCTTTTAAGAATATCATTCGACTAACTCCACAACCATTCAACAATCAATTCCTCAATTAACAACATATAACATAACCATATTATACAATAATTGTTCCATTAACAACCCATTCATAGTTATACGCCTCCGTTCCAACTTAGTACATAGGCTATACATACATTTCAAAATAGATTAAAACCAACTTAGTAATCTAATCGTGATCAAAATAAAGACTACTAAATCATCATACATAAGTCTTTAAGTTAAAGTAGGTTTATAATACATCATAATACAACAACTATAAACGATCTCATGGCAAAGACTCCTGCACATAAGACTCATCCACATACGGCACATTTCCCTCTTCAAGAGGCACGTACCCGTAGTCAGAATCAGTAACACCTACATGTATGCAATAATTGAGAGTGAGCTTATATAAAACAAGCCCAGTGAGAATTCGATAGATCTCTAACATTATTTACTATACTCCTTGGAAATAATCCTTTGAGCAGTAAACACGCAATAAACATCAATAACAATATAAACACATAACTATAATGATCAATCAATATAGGATACTCTATTTGGTGTAGCTCCAAACGCCATCATGACCTCAACCAACTTCTTATCACCCCCATGACACATACACCCGAGGTACCTCACTAGCCCTGCCCTCCATGGCATCTCCGCCCATGCGAGATGAGGGTAGCCTCTGGTAGCCATGCCGGTTTCAACCCGAAGGTCCGATACTGCCCGAGAGGTGGCACACGCATACCAAGACTCAGCAATAAAATAAATAATCAATCATAGGAGGATAACCTTTTCCGTTGACTATCTCCCGATTCATCAATAATCAATATTCAATAATGAATAATCAATAATGCATCAATCAATTAATAACATTAAAACAACACAATATCCATTAATCAATTAACAATTCAACAACTAAGTTAGATGACAAAGTAGACCACCCAACTTAACATGCATTAGAGACACAACCAAACCCTAATCTAACCATCAACAACTCACAATTCAAACACTCAAACACCACCCGATCATCTAAAGGCATATAACAACATTTTAAAGAAAGACAACCTAAATTTCAAATAATCATAACTTACATGCTACTAATCCAAACAACTCCAAACCAGTGCCTATCATTCACCCACACAATCCTCTACAATAGACCCCTAAAAAACCAACCAAAATACATCCAAATCAAGCCCAATAGCCCTAAAACCTCAATGCACCAAGGCTGAAATTTCTGGATTTTCGCACCAACATTTCAATCAATATTTCGGCATTACAACGACACTACCCCATATTTTACAAACTTTTACAAATCGACGGTAATCGATTCCAACCACTACAACTCAAGATAATCAACAAATAGCCAAACTATCAACTTTAAATACCCGAAAATAAAAATTCTTGCTACATTGGTTCAAATCTTATAAGAATACATCTAATCGATCCTTAGCATGCACTGAGCAATAATATAACTTCAAATTAACATTCTAACGGTTCAAAATACAATTATAAGCAAAAACATAAAAAAATGACTTTTGAGATCTAGAATTTTTCTCTCACCTTTGATCCGAAATAAGTCTAGATATACGTGCAATGCGCACCCAACAAGCGAAATCCAACTCGGTATGAAAAACTACGGACAAAACTAGTCTTTTCTATGAAATTTTGCTTTGAAAACCTTGAAAATCAACTTCTCTTTTCTCCCTTGAAGCTCTCGGCCATGTGTGTGTGTGTGATGGTATTTTTGTGCTTTGCAAGTATGTGTTGATGCAATATAAGCTAAGGTCAAATAAATTAAAAGAAAGTCAAAGTAGTTTATTTAGTCTTTTAATTCTATTTTTAGTCTTTTAATTCATTTCTTGACTATTTCTTGCTCAACTATCAAATTAACACCTAAATTGATTCTAGACGTTATATTTTAGGTGACAAAGAGTTTTACATTAAAACATTTTCACCCGAATCGGCTTAAAACTCGTTTTCTTCCAAAAGAAAGTATAAAAACCTTTAAAATTTTAAAACCGATTCCAAATCCGTTTTAATCAAACACGGGTCTATTAATAACCGAGGACTAGGTTTTAAAACGTTTAAAACACCCCTGTAGAAATTTTAGTGGATAGGTGTTCAAAAATACTATTCACCAAAACCGGCGATAAAATTTTTGATTATGTTTTTGATGAAAATTTCATGAATGCACACATAGCATGTATTAGGAATATAAATCACATTTCTAACACATTCTGACTCATATAACACATAAACAGGTCAATTCATGCAAAATGAGGTAAAGCACATAAATCGAGATAAAGCAAAAATATGGGGTCTCACATTTTCCCTCCTTAAAGAAATTTCGTCCTCGAATTCTTACTTGCTGAATGAAAAAGATTTGGGTACTACTGCAGCATCTGATCTCGCCTCTCCCAAGTAGCCTCCTCAATACCGTGATGCTTCCACAATACTTTGACCATCGGAATCTTCTTCGATCTCAGTTCCTATTCCATCTGATCAAGAATGCGAATCGGCCTCTCATCATAAGTCAGATTCTCACGAAGCTGTAACGGCTCTGGCTCTAGAATATGAGAAGGATCCAGATTATACTTCCGTAAATTGGACACGTGAAAGGCATCATGAACATTAGAGAAATTCTCCGGTAAAGCCAACCGATATGCTAACTTACCAACTCTGCCAGTAATCTCAAACGGCCCTACAAACCTCGGACTCAGCTTTCCGCTTTTAGCATATCGAGCAAACCCCTTACGAGGAGACAATCTCAAGAAAACCCGATCCCCGACTGCAAACTCCAAGTCCCGACGACGCTTATCAGCATAACTCTTAAATCTGCTCTGCGCTGTAAGTATTCTCTGTATGATCAACTGAACATTCTCAATCTTCTCTAGAAGCTCTAGCACAATAGTCGGATCAATAATATTTATCTCCCCTACTTCATCCCAATACAAAGGTGAATAACACTTACGACCGTAAAGAGCTGCAAAAGGTGCCATCCCAATAGTAGCTTGATAACTATTGTTATAGGCAAACTCGGAAAGTGGTAGATGTTTATCCCAATTCTTCTTGAAGTCCAGAACACAAGCCCTGAGTATATCTTCCAGAATCTGAATAGTCCTCTTGGACTGATCGTCTATCTGTGGATGATACGCTGTACTGAAATTAAGCTGAGTACCTAAAGTCTCCTGAAGTTTCTCCCAAAAGTGAAAAGTAAATCAGGATCTCGATCTGAGACAATACTAGATGGAATTCCGTGAAGTCTAACAATCTGATCCAAATAAAGATCCGTCAACTTTGCAACTTCATCTCCCATTCTCATCGAAATAAAGTGAGCTGTCTTCGTCAAACGATCCATGACAACCCAAACTGCATCATTACCTCTCGGTGTTCTAGGCAAACCAGTGACGAAGTCCATCGTAATATGTTCCTATTTCTACAGTGGTATAGCCAACAGCTGAAGCAAACTTGTAGGTCGTTGATGCTCGGCTTTCACTTGCTGACAAGTCAAACATCTAGATATAAACTGAGCAACTTTCCTCTTCGTATTATTCCACCAGTAATATTGCTTCAAGTCCTGATACATCTTGTTTCCACCAGGATGAATGGTGTACTTAGAATTATGAGCCTCCTCCAGAATACCTCGCCTTAAGCCCGGTTCATTGGGAACACAAACCCTGTTCTGAAACCAAAGAATACCATCCTTGTGTACTTTGAAGTCAGACTGATCATCCGTGATCTAATCCTTGATCTTCTGAAGTTTAACATCAAGTTGCTAAGCTTCTCTAATCTGAGACAACAATAAAAGCTGAATACGGAGATGTGAACACATCACCCCAACCTGAGTTAACTCTGGTCTCCAATAAGTGAATTCCTCAAGAACCTCCCACTTCTTGACAGCCAAACAAGAAACACTCGTTTTATGGCTAAGAGCGTCTGCCACAACATTTGTCTTCCCAGGCAGATAACTGATAGAACAATTATAGTCTCTGAGAAGTTCCATCCACCTCCGTTGACGCATATTCAACTCCTTCTGTGAGAACAAATACTTAAGACTCTTGTGATTAGTGAAAATCTCGAACTTACTGCCCCACAGATAATGACGCCACTTTTTCAGTGAGAAAACAACAGTTGCCAACTCAAGATCATGTGTCGGATAATTCACCTCATATGGTTTCAACTTTCTAGAAGCATAGGCAATAACCCGACCATTCTGCATAAGAACACATCCCAAGCCCTCCTTGGATGCATCATTGTAAATGACCATATTATCGGTTCTCTCTGGTAGAGCAAGTACTGGAGCGGTGGTCAATCTCTTTTTCAACTCCTGAAACCCACTCTCACATTTCTCATCCCAAACAAAGCTAGTCTGTTTCTGAGTTAACTTAGAAAGTGGCCCGACAATCTTAGAAAAGTCTTTGACAAACCTATGGTAATAAACCGCCAAGCCAAGAAAGCTACGAACGTCCGAAACATTCTCCGGCCATTTTCAAGACATCACCGCTTCAATCTTAGTGGGATCTACAGAAATACCGCTCTGTGTGATAACATGGCCAAGAAAATATATGTGTTGTAGCCAAAATTCACATTTGCTGAACTTCGCAAACAACTGATGCTTTTGCAGCTTCTGTAAGACAAGCTATAGATATTGGTCGTGCTCCGATTCAGACTTAGAATAAACCAAGATATCATCAATAAAGATCACCACGAACTGGTCCAAATATGGCTGAAAAACCTGATGCATAAGGTCCATAAATGCTGCCGGTGCATTAGTTAATCCAAAGGGCATAACTACAAACTTATAGTGCCCGTACCGAGTCCTGAAGGTAGACATCATAACATCATCCGTGCGAATCCGAAGCTGATAATACCCCTGCCTCAAGTCAAACTTAGAGTAGACTTTGGCTCCCTGAAGTTGATCAAACAACTCGTCAATCAATTGCAAAGGGTATTTATTCTTGATGGTCACCTGATTCAAACCCCGATAATTAATGCATAATCTCAAGGTACCATCTTTCTTCTTCATAAATAAAACAGGTGCTCCCCACGGTGAAGAACTCTGTTGAATGAAACCCTTCTCTATTAACTTTTGCAACTGAGTTTTCAGCTCCTTCAACTCAGCTGGTGCCATCTGGTACGGTATTTAGAAATAGGTTAAGTATCGGGAATAAGATTGATCACAAACTCCACATTTCTCTCTGGCAGCAACCCTGGCAACTCCTCGGGAAATACATTGGGATATTCCCGAATAATAGGTATTTCCTCTAGCTGTAGCTTATCAGATGGCTTGTTGATCAAATAAGCTAGATAACCCGAACACACCTTACTCACCAACTTAACGGCTTTAGTTGCTGAGATAACAAAACTTGTCTTAGCACCCTGGTTCCCTACTACCTCAACTACTGGCTGATCTGGCAACCGAAACCGTACTATCTTCATTCTACAGTTTAACTGGGCATCATACTTAGAAAGCCAATCCATACCCAAGATAACATCATACCCCTAGATAGGAAATAAGATAAGGTTCGAAGGAAAATTATACCCCTTAACATGTATTTTACAACCCTTACATATTAAGTCAGTCACATACTTATCAATCAAAGAGGTACTAATCTCAATCACATAAGACAGTCTTTCAAGTTGCACATTAACACGTTGCACACAAGCAGGAGTAATGAAAGAATGCGTAACACCAGAATCAATCAACACTTTAACAAGTTGATCAAGTATAAGGAAGTTACCTTTTACAACTGCAGTCTCCTCAGACATCTCTTCCAAGTCAACTGCGTAGGCTCGAGCCTGAACCCGCTGCTGCTGCTGAGGTGCACCACCAGTAGGTTGACCCAGATAACCCTGGGTCACTGCCCGACCCTCAGTTCCTCGATATCTATAGCAATCCTTCACCCTATGCTGATTGCTGCCGCAACCCAAACACATTCCTGCCTTCGCCTTGCAGTCGACCTCCACATGGCCCTAACGCTTGTAGTAATTACATTGCGGTGATGAAACACTGCTACTGCCCCTAGAAGAACCAGAACCTGAGAAAGTAGAGGTACCAGCATGCTGCTGAGGTCTCACAACACTAGGCCTATATGGACCCTGAGACTGGGCCGGCCTAAACTGCGGCTGAGCCTGATAACCCCTGCTGAAACTGAGGTCGATAGTAGCCCTGCTGACCCTGCGGTCTGAAAGAACCCTGCTGCACTGCAGGCCTATAACCACCCTGCTGTACCAAAGGTCTATACATACCCTACTAACCCTGCGGCTAAAAGGGCCTCTTGCTAGGCTGACTAGGTCCGATCTGTTCCCCCTTTCTCTTCTCTAACCTAGAAGCTGCATCAAAGGCTCAGTAAGTATATCATACTGATTCAGGGCCATCACATCCTGAATCTCGGGCCTCAAACCCAACACAAACCTACGAGTCTTGCGCTCTTTGTCAGCCACAAACTCCGGTGCATACCGGGATAGCCTAGTAAATGTGGCCTCATACTGAGCCACTGAAGCATCCCTCTGAACTAGAGACAGAAACTCAGCCTTTCTCCTCTCCTGTGCAATCCTCGGGACATACTTATCCCAGAAAGCTCTCAGAAAGGTATCCCAGACATACGGAATACCCTGGGTCTCCCAACTAGATTTCACCGTGCGCCACCACTCTTTTGCCTCATCATCAAACAAATAAACGGCAAAGGTGACCTTTCTTTCATCAGTATAATCCATAGGGTCAAATATTTTTTCCACTTTACTAATCCATGCCTCAGCTTTCCGATCATCTGGTTTCCCCTGAAAACTCAGTGGATAGTACCCTAAGAACTCTTTCAGTGTACCACACCTGTGGTATCTACCCTGTACGTTCAGTAATTGTGCCTGCAAAGTCTGAGCTTGGGCAGCCTGCCCTACTAGCAACTATGCCTGACCGGCCATAACCTCTGCTATCTTATCCATAGCTGCACCGAAATGATCATCACCCTTTTCTCGGCCTAGTGCCTCATTACCCGGAACCTCATCAACTGCTTCGGGCCTACCTCTCGTTCCCGGTCTACCAGTCATTCTACTAATCAAAGAGTTAGCACATGTTATAGCACATAGATAGGCTATAGACAATTATTAGCAATTAAACAACAATTCACATAAACACATAAATCACTTAAGTATCAATCACATAAACAAATTGATCACATAATCACATAAGCACTAAATCACATAATCACTTAATCATTTAATCATATTAACACATAGTTCACTTTTCTTTCACTTCATACATACTTTCATGCTAAAGACATTACCCACATTCTGAGAATATCCTGGCTGACAGCTAACATGTGCTCTGATACCACTTAATGTCATGCCCCAACTCGACCCCACCTACAATCAGCTAGGACGCAACGGAATTTCGGCAGTATAACGACAGTAACTAAGACACCGAGGCTCTAAACCAACCTCTTAAGAATATCATTCGACTAACTCTACAACCATTCAACAATCAACTCCTCAATTAACAGCATACAATATAACCATATTATACAATAATCGTTCCTTCAACAACCCATTCATAGTTATACGCCTCCGTTCAAACTTAGTACATAGGCTATACATACATTGCAAAATAGATTAAAACCAACTTAGTAATCTAATCATGATCAAAATAAAGACTACTAAATCATCATACATAAGTCTTTAAGTTAAAGTAGGTTTATAATACATCATAATACAACAACTATAAACGATCTCATGGCAAAGACTCTTGCACATAAGACTCATCCACATATGACACATTTCCCTCTTCAAGAGGCATGTACCCGTAGTAAGAATCAGTAACACCTACATGCATGCAATAATTGAGAGTGAGCTTATATAAAACAAGCCCAGTGAGGATCCGATAGATCTCTAACAGTATTTACTATACTCCTTGGAAATGATCCTTTGAGCAGTAAACACACAATAAACACTAATTACAATATAAACACATAACTATAATGACCAATCAATAAATGATACTTTATTTGGTGTAGCTCCAAATACCATCACGATCTCAACCAACTTCTTATCACCCCCATGACACACACACCCGAGGTACCTCATTAGCCCTGCCATCCATGGCATCTCTGCCCATGCAAGATGAGGGTAGCCTCTGGTAGCCATGTCGTTTTCAACCCAACGGTCCGATACCGCCCGAGAGGTGGCACACACATACCAAGACTCGACAATAAAGTAAACAATCAATCATAGGAGGACAACCTTTTCCGTTGACTATCTCTCGGTTTATCAATAATCAATATTCAATAATCAATAATCAATAATGTATCAATCAATTAATAACATTAAAACAACAAAACATCCATTAATCAATTAACAATTAAACAACTAAGTTAGATGACAAAGTAGGCCACCCAACTTAACATGCATTAGACACACAACCAAACCCTAATCTAACCATCATCAACTCACAATTCAAATACTCAAATACCACCCGATCATCTGAAGGCATATGACAACATTTTAAAGAAAGCAACCTAAACTTCAGATAATCATAACTTACATTCTACTAATCCAAACAACTCCAAACCAGTTCTTATCATTCACCCACACAATCCTCTACAATAGCCCCCTCGGAAACCAACCAAAATACATCCAAATGAAGCCTAACAGCCCTAAAACCTCAATGCACCTAGGCTGAAATTTTTGGATTTTCGCACCAACATATCAATCAAAATTTTGGCATTACAACAACATTACCCCATATTTTACAAACTTTTACAAATCGACGGCAATCGATTCCAACCACTACAACTCAAGATAATCAACAAATAGCCAAACTATTAACTTTAAATACTCGAAAATAAAAATTCTTGCTACAACGGTTCAAATCTTATAAGAATACATCTAATCGATCCTTAGCATGCACTGAGCAATAATATAACTTCAAATTAACATTCTAACAGTTCAAAATGCAATTATAAGCAAAAATATAAAAAATGACTTTTGAGATCTAGAATTTTTCTCTCACCTTTGATCCAAAATAAGCCAAGATATGCATGCAATGAGTGCCCAACAAGCGGAATCCAACTCGGTATGAAAAACTACGGACAAAAACTAGCCTTTTCTATGAAATTTTGCTTTGAAAACCTTGAAAATCAACTTCTATTTTCTCCCTTGAAGCTCTCGGCCATGTGTGTGTGTGTGATGGTGTTTTTGTGCTTTGCAAGTGTGGTTGATGTAATATAAGCTAAGGTCAAATAAATTAAAAGAAAGTCAAAGTAGTTTATTTAGTCTTTTAATTCTATTTTTAGTATTTTAATTCATTTCTTGACTATTTCTTGCTCAACTATTAAATTAATACCTAAATTAATTCTAGACATTATATTTTAGGTGACAAAGAGTTTTACATTAAAACATTTTCACTCGATTCGCCTTAAAACTCATTTTCTTGCAAAAGAAAGTATAAAAACCTTTAAAATTTCAAAACCGATTCCAAATCCATTTTAATCAAACACGGGTCTATTAATACCCGAGGATTAGGTTTTAAAACGTTTAAAATACCCCTGTAAAAATTTTAGCAGACAGATGTTCAAAAATACTATTCATCGAAACCGGCAATAAAATTTTTGATTCCGTTTTTGATGAAAATTTCATGAATACACTCATAGCATGTATTAGGAATATAAATCACATTTTTAACCCATTCTGACTCATATAACACATAAACAGGTCAATTCACTCAAAACGAGGTAAAGCACGCAAATCGAGATAAAGCAAAAATATGGGGTCTCACAGCATAAAAAAGCATAGAATCAATTAACAAACAATCAAGCTATCCATAACACACAATGGCCACATAAATACAATTAACAAATAAGTTCCACATACCAAGGAAAAAGGGATAAACACACCAAGACAAGTATACGATATAACAACACAATCTCAATCCACGGTAACTCTTCAAGGAACAAGGGCCCAAGATAGCAATTAAAATCGATTAGCACGAGATTCACTTAGTCAAGCTTGACTCAATCAGGAGATAAACTCCGTTACATTCTGGCGGTAGCCTCCGGCACATTCAAGAATTACTCCAACACTCGTACGCTCGGGAGGTATACCCCGGTACTTTCAGGTGATTTGCACTGCACGCCGATTAATCACGAAATCGAGATAACATTCAAATAGAAAATCATTACAACTCGGCATGCAATCAAGTACACTAGCATACAAGTCACAACCAACATCATGCAACAACCACATAACGAACATTGGAGCTATGCAATTGAAATATAAGCATTATTTATGAATAACCACAAGTGCACAAAAGGGGGGGTGTTAACATTACACTTTGCACAAAACCATACAAATAGTTCACGGAACCTCATGAATAGTTCACGTAGGCTATAGAAGGCCAACTAAGCACACAACAATCAACCACAAGTTTATACGAGCACTAGAACTCCCAATTCCCACATTCCTCCTTTGTTAACCCATGCAATAAGGCTCTAAACCCAAGGTCACAATTTGAGATTCTCAAATAAGTTATTCCATCATTTTAAGTACACTTTCTAGCACCCTCTAGCCCTTTGAAATACCCTATAACCCGCATTTACCACAAAAGCCCCAATTTTCCCTTTATGCATTTTAACTACATGTACCCTAACCAATGTTCAATTAAGTGACATAACCACATTTCTAGCTCCCCCTCACCCCCATAAACTCTAAAAATATCAAGCAATTCCACCCGAATTTACTTTACACCTGAAACCCCTTTGTAAATTTAGTCAAATTCACCCAATTACTCAAATTCCAAACAAATTAATCACATATAAACATTACTCTATGCTCATTAGCACCTAGGAGTTCATTAGATAGCATGAAATCAAGCTAATAACACAATTTAGATCAAAACCCTAGAATTTTACTATTCATTATCTTCCTCAAATGTAATTTTAGTTTCTAGCTATAAACCGTACGATGTAACCTTAAAAGAGTGTTCTGGGAACATAATAGAAGGCAATTTAAGCATAAAATAGTACAAATAACTATTATATGAAGAGATCACAAAACTAAAGTTTGTAGGCATTAAGTTGAAATGCAACACATAGGATGAATCCCTCACCTAAATACTTGTAGATACTAGATTAGGACCTGGGGAAGCTTAAACCACTTTTAGATTGCTTGGAGGATCATACAATAGCAAGAACTAGAGCAATTTTTGAAGAAAGTTACTATTCCCGTAATAGGGTTTTTGGCTATTTTTAGGCATGTTTGGCTGATTTTGAGCATTTTTTTGGGTTTTATTATTTTTGTTTGATATATATATGTGTAGGATGATTATATGGGTTGATGGGTTGGATATTGGGTTTGGGTTTAATTGGGTTTTGGGTCAAGTTAAATGAGTGGATTCAAGAAAAATGCAAAAGTAATCTATCTTTTAAAAAAATACTATTCATACAGTACAAAAATTATTTTTCTAATGCATCCTCCGGACATACAATGCACGAAACTATATTTTTCCCATGCCTTCTAAGTGACAAGTATTATGAGAAAAATGTAAAATCAGAAAACCGAAACAGTCGATTTTGCTATGAATAGTAACTATTTTAAAGAAAATAAATAAATGCTCAATTAAATACACAAAAGAGATGTAATGAATGATATGCACATGCTCTAAATCCCGAGCGTCATATCCTCCCCTCCTTACAAAAATTACGTCCTCGCAATTTCTTATGCTCAAAGGACTCCTCAATAGTAGTAGCAACTCTAATCTGATTCGTGGCCAAGAAGTGCAATACCTAAGGATACTAGCAAGAATACCCATACTCATAACATCTAGAAAGCCAATGAGAATACCAGAAGAGTTTCGTTGACGAAATCCAAACCAAGGTAGCCAAATAAAGGCTCCCACGAAAATACCAGTTAGAAAATACCAAGAAAATACCAAAAGGAAACTCGAGTATAAATACAAATGATGAAGTTGAACAGAATCCAATAGAAATTCCTGTATACGGATAACACTGAGGAAAACCAATTAATAATACTGAAGAAATCCCATATATATAAAGTCCCGATGATAATCCCAAGTGAGAATTTGTGCTAAAATATCGGCTGCTAACTCCTCCAAATACAAATACCATATAAGAATTTCATATCTGATGAATTTCATATATAATGCCAAATAAGAAGTCCATCCAAGATCCCAGATGATGTTACTGATGAAAATACCATTAAAGACCACTACCAGAAAATAAATCCCGACAAGATTGCTAAAGAGAATGAATGATTCTAGATGCCTCAATGCTAGATGTCCAAGTATAAGAACATATATATATATATATATATATACGTTAGTTATATTGATACTAAATAATTCATTCTTGTTCTTACCTATTTCGTGAAGCAGTATGACAAGGTAGACTCTGATTTGAGCCAATTACTGTGGAGAAGCATTGTCTGTAGGTTCGCCCTGAGTCCCTCTGCTGGAAATTTGCTCTCAGATGCTGTGCCATTTCGGGCAGTCTTTTACTTTGTGCCGGTTACTACCACAACCGGTACACTTCCTAGATTTCTTCCAATAGTCATTCTTAGAATGCCCCTTACGCTTGCAGAAAGTACAATGGCTAAAGAAATTCTAAGGCATTGAAGATCTTCTCAACCCGATTTAACCATTGCTCAGCTTATATATCATCTAGCTCCCCAAGGAATACGGTTGCCCCGGACGCAAGAAACTTCTCAAGTTGATCACTATTACTATTACCAGTACCTGCCCGTCTCTGTTCTACGAGTAGTTCAGTAATTCTGTCTAAAGTGGTCATCAACTGCTCATTAATAGTTTGTTGTCCCGGATCTACTGCCCCTGTACTCTGACCTAAAGTATGACTTCTACTTCTACTTCCCACCATATGATAACTAGAATGCAATATATTATGACAAGTATGCGAAATATGACACAAACATAGGTGCACCACATAATGAAATGACCATATAAGCATGTAATAACAATTAAAGCCACTAAATTGTACATACTATACATCTTTCATATTCCTCACAAACATAACACTAAATATATTATGACAAATATAAGTATTGAACTTCACGTAGAATAAGTTGATCAAGTATTCACATTAATCACAACAAGTACAAATAACCACTAAATTGTACATACTATACATCTTTCATATTCCACACAAACATAACACTCAGGAACACATTGTCATTCAAGTAAGCACATCAATCTTCTCAAGCAGACACTTACTACACAAGTTTCACACATTACGCAGTTAGGACACCTAGGTGCACATAATTTCCAATCAAACCACACAAGTACACATAGTCACAAATTTGCACATCCAACACGCTATGCCTATTCCACATAAACAATCCCCTAGAAACACATTGACATTCAAGACACACAAGTCTTACATGCAAGCACACATTTATTCAAACATGCTTTCACATGCACTCACTCGAGGTTCTGCTACCCAACAGACTGAGGACCATGTCCCGGCTGAGAGCTAACTAAGCTCTGATACCAATTGTAACACCCCGATCCTTCACGAGACCGAAGGCCCCGATTCTATTCCCAAGGTCACTAAAAATGAGGAAAAACAGACAGAGTCTCCCTTGTTTATACGACTATTTGACACCTGTACACAGGCTATATAACCACAAAATAATTCCTTCACAATTCTCGTCCTCCGATAGCAACACATACAACAAACTCCTCAAGGCCATCCGAGCCTTGGAACTCAGCAACCTCAACAAAAGTACACAAGCAAGCATGCAACCTTATAAGCTATTGAAATACTGGGTAATAAAATCAGTTATCATACCACTCTACTGTTCTTTATTTAGCCTATTTAGAGGTTAAATCTTTAAACCATTTCCTATCTCATTTCACACAAGCATACAAGCTACTTATACAATAAAGTAAATCATTAAAGTTATTATAATCCAGTTATACCTATCAAATCATTCAAGACTATAATTTTACATTACATCCTTACAAACCAATTTATACAAGGCATGCAGGCCTCAAAATACACATAATTATCTCAGGTGTACATAGAAACAAATAACTTCAATAAGCATATCCGGACAAGTTGAATCTCAAGCTTCTTTTACCTCGGACTCCGAAGACAACGATCCTGAAATGGTTAGAAAGAGGGATGAGCATATTACAACACGTATGCCCAGTGAGAGAGGGAACATAAAATCGGGGAGTTTTGAAAAAAAATTTCATGCAATGCATAAAAAAGCATAGAATCAATTAACAAGCAATCAAGCTATTCATAACACACAATGGCCACATAAATACAATTAACAAATAAGTGTCACATACCAAGGAAAAAAGGGATAAACACACCAAGACAAGTATATGATATAACTACACGATCTCAATCCACGGTAACACTCCAAGGAACATGGGCCCAAGCGAGAGTTACACAGTAGATATCCACACGGCAAGATAGCAATTAAAATCGATTAGCACGAGATTCACTTAGTCAAGTTTGACTCAATCAGGAAATAAAATCTGGTACATTCTGGCGGTAGCCTCTGGCACATTCAGGAATTACTCCAACACTCGTACGTTCGGGAGGCATACCCCAGTACTTTCAGGTGATTTGCACTGCATGCCGATTAATCACGAAATTGAGATAACATTCAAATAGAAAATCATTACAACTTGGTATGCAATCATGTACACTAGCATACAAGTCACAACCAACATCATGCAACAACCACATAACGAACATTGGAGCTATGTAATTAAAATATAAGCATTATCCATGAATAACCACAAGTGCACAAAAAGGGGGGTGTTAACATTACACTTTGCACAAAACCGCACAAATAGTTCACGGAAACTCACGAATAGTTCACGTAGGCTATAGAAGGCCAACTAAGCACACAACAATCAACCACAAGTTTATACAAGTACTAGAACTCCCAATTCCCACATTCCTCCTTTGTTAACCAACGCAATAAAGCTCTAACCCCAAGGTCACAATTTTAGATTCTCAAACAAGTTATTCCATCATTCTAAGTACACTTTCTAGCACCCTTTAGCCCCTTGAAACGACCCTATAATTCACATTTACCGCAAAAGCCCCGATTTTCGCTTTATGCATTTTAACTACATATACCCTAACCAATGTTCAATTAAGTGACATAACCACATTTCTAGCTCCCCCTCACCCTATAAACTTTAAAAATATTGAGCAATTCCACCCGGATTTACTTTACACCTAAAACCCCTTTGTAAATTTAGTCAAATTCGCCCAATTACTCAAATTCCAAACAAATTAATCGCATACAAACATTACTCTATGCTTATTAGCACCTAAGAGTTCATTAGATAGCATAAAATCAAGCTAATAACACAATTTAGATCAAAACCCGAGAATTTTAATATTCATTATCTTCCTCAAATGCAATTTTAGTTTCTAGCTATAAACCTTACTATATAACCTTAAAAGAATGTTCTAGGATCATAATAGAAGGTAATTGAAGCATAAAATAGTACAAATAACCATTATATGAAGAGATCACAAAATTAAAGTTTGTAGGCATTAAGTTGAAATGCAATACATAGGGTGAATCCCTCACCTAAATGCTTGTAGATGCTAGATTAGGACCTGTAGAAGCTTAAACCACTTGTAGATTGCTTGGAGGATATACAATAGCAATAACTAGAGCAATTTTTGAAGAAAGTTACTATTCCCGTAATAGGGGTTTTTGCTATTTTTAGGCTTTTTTGGCTTATTTTGAGTATTCTTTTGGTGCTTATTATTTTTGTTCGACATATATATGTGTACGATGATTATATGGGTTGGATATTGGGTTTGGGTTGTGGGTTTAAATGGGTTTTGGGTCAAGTTAAATGGGTGGATTCAATCAAAATGTAAAAGTAATCTATCTTTAAAAAAAAAATAACTATTCATATGATACATAAATTATTTTTCTAATGTATCCTCCGGACATACAATGCACGAACTATATTTTTCCCATGCCTCCTAACTGACAAGTATTATGAGAAAAATATAAAATCAAAAAACGGGAACAGTCGATTTTGCTATAAATAGTAACTATTTCAAAGAAAATAAGTAAATGCTCAATTAAATGCACAAAAGAGATGTAATGAATGATATGCACATGCTCTAAATCCTGGGCATCACAACTACCGCCTAGTAGAGGCATAACACTTTCGTGCC
Source organism: Ehretia macrophylla (assembly GCA_037974665.1). Lineage (NCBI taxonomy): Eukaryota > Viridiplantae > Streptophyta > Magnoliopsida > Boraginales > Ehretiaceae > Ehretia > Ehretia macrophylla. Next base: position 74,749,286 of record CM075779.1, read on the forward strand.
TCGATAAAAGTTTACAACATTCGGTAACACTAGATAAAGCACTTAGATATTCAATAAAGCAATTAATCGATAAACACATAAATGAGGGGACAACAAAGTACGTTGACCCTTGAGCATTTAAGCATTAACAATTAGTATAACCAATAAAGCATTCAAGCAATAGGTAAACAATATAGCCAATAAAGCATTTACAACTGATAATTCAATTAACTCATGCATGATTTAACCAGTTCGGTTATCAACCTTAACGTTCTTTAAAAATATTGAAATGACACAGAAACATATTTCTTTAATGTAAATGGGTTTAGAATCAAATGGATCTCGATTCGGAGCTATATTGAGCAAGATATGACCTCTAGAAATTTATTGCCCAAGTTGTCCAACACTTATGCGAAAATTAGAACCCTACTGAAATCAGCTTTAAACAGCATCTTAACCTCCAAATTAGCTCATACACCAAACAAAGTTTGTTCTACTATAAGTCTAGTATAACATATCCGAAAATCAGCCTCATCCATTAAGGTTTACCATATCAAAATAATCATGCAAAAATAGTGCACAAGATTCTCTCTTTTGGCCTCTATTTTGCTTGTTTAATCAACTTTGGATATTATTTTCCAATTATAAAAGCTAGAACTCTCACTAAAGCCTTTAATCAAACACTTAATCTTCACTTATATTACTACATCAAATAACAACTCTGTAAGGCCCGGTGCAACCCTATGTGCATTTACGTGATTTTATGTGCCATTATCTGTTTAACTAGAAGTTGATTATAATCTAGTAGTCTTCTAGTAGTTTTAAATAATCTAACTAACTCAACTAGAATAACTTTGATATTTGATTTAGCCATTTTAAGATAGAAGACTTTAAATTGACCAAGTAAGACCCGACATAATCCTATGTGCATCTGCGTGACTTTAGGTGCTTTATCTATTTCAATTAGATGTTTGATTAGAATGTACACAACTTATATGGACTAGAGTTAGTCAAGATTAAGGCTACCATGTTTGAATTAGAAGGCTTTTAGTTTTGACTTTTGGTCTTCCAATTAGAGTGGAATTTTGACCAAGACTTTGAAGTACCTTAGTATAATATAAATAAATAAATAAATAAATAAATAAATATATATATATATATATATATATATATAAGAAGAGAAGGCCTTAATGGCCGGCTACCATAGGAAAGAAAAAGGAGTAATATGTTTAATTGATTAAGGAACGGTAAGTGTCATGTGGACATTTTTGCATATTTAGTTCCTAGGTGTATCCCTCTTGCTTAGCCATCATTCCTTAGCCTTATACTTAATATATTGTAAGTCACAAAACAATAGCTAGAAGACAAGCCTCATGGACGGTCAAGTTAGGAAAGAAAAGAGAAAAATATTTACTTTAGGATATTAACTTGATTTGTCATAAAACTATCATATTTGCTAGCATGACTTGTCTTTCATTACTTACACCACCACATCATATACTGCACTTAATAAACAACAAATCTAATGGGAAGTGGGTGGGGTACACGGCCTAGGAATGAAAGAAAAATCAAAAAAAGAAGACAAGAGATAAGTATAATCATAACTTGTCATAAGGTGCAATAATACTCTTTTCTCTTGCCATTTGACCCCAACCACTACCACATGTATATGTCTCTCTTACACCACTTACACAGCACCAACTACACTACAAATAACACTTAATGAATCTAAAATAGCCATGCTAGGACCGACCATGATGATAGAAAACAAGGGAGGCATGATGTTTGCTTGAATTATAAAATTGCTTTGTCTTGTAATCATCATTACCTTGACCAACAAGGGCCATAACTACCCCACTTGCTTCAGCCTTGTAGCCATCATCTAGTGTACCTAAAACACTTCAAAATCAGCTGCAAAGAGGGAGTGAGGCCCGGCCATAAGCAAGCCAACAAGAAAGAATAGTCAATAGCTTTAGAGTGTGTAAGTGGTGTATCATAAGTAAGGTGTGCAGGTCATGATTATCTCCCCCTTGTCCAGACTTTATAGCTGCCATCTAATACACTCAAACTACACTACAATCTGATGCTAAGGGAGAGGAGAGTGCACGGGTAAGGCAAAAAAATAAAGAGGGAGAGAGAGAACAAGAAAGAAAGAAGAATAGGAGAAGGAGCTCACCTGGAACTTCAGTCCATTTTTTGCCATCTCTCAACCATTTCTTTTGTCATTTTTCGTGTTGCAGAGCTAAGGACAAGCTCAATAAAGGCTCTAAAACATAATAATTACAATATTTTGGTAAATATAGAGCCTTTTGAAGCAAAAAGGCAACACCAATGGTTATTATAGAGCCCCAAATTGCTACTTTTGTGCCAAATTTTACAGATTGCAAATTTGTTCAACAAAATGGAGCCCCAGGAAAAAGACAAAAAACTTTACAGCCCGCATGCTTTCTTCCAATATGTCAGATCTGACTTTAAAAAAAAAGTCTGACAAAAGAAAAAAAGTACAAACAGCTACAAAAAAAAAATACAACTGTTGCAAATTCAGCTTTAATCTTCAAAAAAATATAGCTGTTGGGTGTTGGATTTTCTATATATTCAAGCAAAAAAATCCAACACCCAACTTCAACAATTAATCATTTCAAGCAAATATACCCAAACAGCGAAAAAAACAAATTTCATCTGTTGAAAAAAAAAAAAAGGTTCATGCTCAAGATCTGTCCCTTTTTGCAATTTATTCTTAACTGAATCACCTACAATATATATATATATATATATATATATATATATATATATATATATATATATATATATACATATATATATATGCATGCACACAGAAACCGAATAAACATTTATCAAAAAAAAAATGGTAAGATCTGATGGTGGGGAGGCGAAAGGCAGCGGGAGTGCATTGGCGAGGAAGGGGGAGGGAAGAGAGGGGAGGTGGGGTGGGGTGGGGTAGGGTACGTGCATCGGCGGGGAAAGAGAGGGGAAAAGAGGGGAGGTGGGGTGGGGTAGGGTGGGGTAGGGTGCGTGCAGAGGGGAAGAAAAAGCTCATGTGTGCGTAGGGTGAGTGGGGGGGGGAGAGAGGGGAGGTAGGGTAGGGTGAGGTGCGTCCAGATAGAGGAATGGTGAGGGGGGGGGGGGGGGGGGGGGGCGTGTGAAAGGGAAAAATAGGGAAGGGGATGGGTTTTATATGTAGGGTTTTTTTTTTTAAATGGTTGGGATAATTTTTTTTTAAAAGCCTTTTTTAAAAATTTTGTTTTTAAAATTTAGGTAAATTCTATTTAAAATTTAAATCATGATTAAAATTACATTGAAATTCAACTTATTGAGAAATTTTTTTTTAAAAGTCTTTTTTTAATTTTTTTTATTTATAGAATTTAGGTAAATTCTATTTAAAATTTAAATCATGATTAATTATTACATTGAAATTCAACCTATTCGAAATTTTTTTAAAAAGGCTTTTCTTTAAATTTATTTTTTTAGAATTTAGGTAAATTCTATTTAAAATTTTAAAGCATGATTAATTATTACATTGAAATTCAACCTATTTCAAAAAATTTTTAAAAAGGCTTTTTTAATTTTTTTTTAAATTTAGGTAAATTCTATTTAAAATTTTAAAGCATAATTAATTATTACATTGAAATTCAACCTATTTTGAATTTTTTTAAATAAAGATTTTTTTTTAAAAAAAAGACTTTATTTTAAAAATTTCATAGTTTGGGTCAATTTTAATAAAAAATTCATCCAAATTAAAACTAATTTGGATTCAACTTGTTGACTTTGTAAATTTCATTTTTACTGGTAATTTATTGTTTAAATAATTTATTTCTTTTTCTTACTTTTGCTAACAATCGTATTTTCTTTTTGAAAATGTATGGAATATACCGATGGTACTTCGAGGGGTCGCAATTTTACCGTCCAAGAAGATATTGCTTTATGTCGGGCCTTCATCACAATCAGTGAAGATACTATTATCGGGCGAGACCAAACAATAACAACAATGTGGAACAAAATTCTTAAAAAAATTGAAGAGTTCCACCCCCCGAACTATCCAACTGAAAAGAGGACATCAAAAAGTCTGAAATGCCGATGGTGGCTCATAAACCAAAATTGTACATGATTTGCGGAGTGTATTGCTCAAGTACATTTGAGACCCAAGAGCGGAGTAAATGCTATTGACAACGTGAGTTTTCAGATATTATTAATTTTATATTGTAGATGTTATATAATATTCAAAAAAGTTCAAAATTAATTTTTATAAATTTGTTGAATTATTTTTTAGCTGAATGACGCTCGACGCTTATACTCTGCTACTAGTGGAAAATTTTTTACCCTCGAACATTGTTGGGAAATTTTACAAGATGGTCAAAAATGGAGAAAAATTATCGATGTTCAATCCACACAGAATGTAACTGATTCGCATGCATCGATGACTCCACCCAAAACTTCTCTCGATAATGATTATCCCAATGAGTCAGTGGCAGAAACGTAAAGCAATCCCACATCATCAAGGCCGACTGGGAAATGTCGAAGATATCGTAGAAGAAGCAAGAAATATGGGAAAAATTATGAAGTACACAGACAGGTATGAAGAATTTGCAGATACAAAAACTATGAATATAAAGACTTTGACAATCAAAACTCCGGAAAGAAGAGTGTTTTTGATTGAGCAACAAAGGGTCATTATTGCAAGAAAGACCTCTCGTTCGATAGACTTTGACGATGATGTATACCGTCCCAGTTTGCCTTAAATCATGGATTATTTGTAGTGGCTAGTTTATTTCGGTTGTACTATATTCATTAAATTTCTGAATCGACAATGTTATTCTAATTTCACATTTGTGTTTTTACTTTCCCTTTTTTATATTTAATTTTTTTTAATATTAATACAAATTGAGTTCGATATGCCTAAAAATTGAATTACTTAAAGCGAAAAGACAACAATCAATAAAACCAATTTCGTAATATTAAGAACAATATAATTAAACGTCATCCTAATACAAAATTAGATTAAAAATTAAGATGTCCTGCACGATATTCATTCCATACATGTTCTACAAGATCATTCCGGTGCATAAAATAGGCAGACTGATCTCTCATTTAAGCACGATTGTTTAAATATTGAGTAATAGTTATAGGGTCTCGATTGGGTACAACAGGAGGCTCCTCAACATGATAACGTCCCAGATCATCGACAAAATTATCACCTTCTTCATCCCGGTTGTCTTCCACAATCATATTATGAAGAATTATACAAGTCTTCATAATCTCCCCGATATCATTCTCATGCCAATAATGGCATGGCCCATTGATAATTTTAAATCTAGCTTGAAGGATTCTGAAAGCCCTTTTGACATCCTTACGATAAGCTTGTTGCATTCTAGTAAATAACGTCTTATCTCGTTCTTCTGGATTAGGATATGCTTGCACTATCGTTGACCATCAGGGATATATACCATCAGCAAGGTAATAACCTTGATTGTATTATCTACCGTTAAATGAAAACCGAATGCCTGTAGATAGACCTTCAAGAACATCAGAAAAATAGGAGAACTATATAATACGTTCAAATCATTGCGTGCACCTGGTGCTCCAAAGTACGAATGCTATATCCAACAGTTGTACGATGCAACCGCTTCAAGGATTATCGTAGGATGACCATGGTGCCCAGCATATGTCCCAGCCCACGCCGTTGGGCAATTTTTCCATTCCCAGTGCATACAGTCTACATTTCCTAACATTCCAGGAAACTCCCGTTGATCGGCTTTTCTAAGCAGCCTAACCATGTCTGGGTTGTTAGGTCACCGAAGATACTGGTCTCCATATACTGGTGTTGATGGCACGACAAAATTTCTTCATCGCCTGTAAAGATGTAGTTTTTGCTATTTTCAAAGAGTCGTCATTCGCATCAGCAGGACATCTGTAGGCAAGCATACGAAGCGCGGCCGTCATCTTCACATATGGTGAGAAACCTTGCTTTCCAGATGCATCTGGTTTCATCATGAAGTAATTTTTGAAATGCACAATTTCTCCCATAATTTTCAGAAACAATTTGTGCCTCATCTAAAACCTATTTGTGAATTCAAAAGAAGGATACAAAAGACGATCAACAAAGTAAACATGCATAAGCCTATTATGAGCACTTACCCGATCTCTCCTTATAGATTATCGGCGTGACGATGTACCTCAATATTTATCCGAACTCAATTCATGTGCAGCACCCATTAATGATTGATATTGTGCGTGCATCGACACCATCATTGCGTGGCCATCGATGTCGTCATTGGATGAGGAAGAATTGGTTCTTTGTTGGGCCATTGTAGAAAGAGAGATAAAGATTGTATTGTTAAAATTTTGGTGATTGAGAAAGGTTTGAGGACCTAACTTATATAGAAAAATGAATGTATAAAGGATAACAAACGAATGGACGAGATTGATTTTAAGAAAATCCAATCCAATGGGTGTTATTTGGATAAGAGATTTGAGATAAGAGATAAGAAACGTACGGACAAGATTGATTTTTAGAAAATCCAATCCAATGGGTGTTATTGGGATAAGAGATTTGGGATAAGAGATAAGAAACGTACGGACGAGATTGATTTTTATAAAATCCAATCCTATGGGTGTTATTTGAATAAGAGACTTGAGATATAGATAAGAAATTGACGGTTGAGATTGAATCAAGAAAATTCAACCCAATGGATGTTATTCGGATCAAAGATTTTAATTTTAATTAAATACAAATTAATTCACAAAAAAGAATATAATCAAATTAAAAAATACAAATCGAACGTAATTAAATGTCATCATAATTCAATAATTTTTACCGTTGTCAGAATTAAATAATTTTTTGGTCCAAATGTTCATAAAAAAAGTTACGATTATGACGATAATAATTTATCAAAAGAAAATTAACACACGAGAAAAAATAATATATATTCAAATTAGTTTGTAAAATTAAATTTAACACAATATAGAGCCCCAATTTTATAGAGCCCCTCATTGGGGATGAATTTTTTTTAGAGCGCCTAAAAAACACTTGGGGCTCTATATGGGGCTCAAAATTGTTAAGGGGCTCAAAATTGAATTTTAGAGCCCCTGAATTTAGAGCCTCCATTAAGGATGGCCTAAGGTGAGGGACTAAAACTATTTTTAAAGGATTCATGAGCTTTACTATGTGTTCTCTTGCCATGCATGTAGCTAGAACTAAAGATAATGCAAGATAACTTAAGCATAGGTAGTTGTTCTTTTCTGTGCAGTGATTTGTTTGCAACGATTGACATAGTAAACCTTGATGGAATTTGATTATTTTTGAGTGTGTTGTACAAAACTCATAGCGGAATAACTTTCGTGTTGTAACAAAATGCTAATTTTGTGATTTAGGTTGTGGAATAACGCACTTTCAGTCCACTACTGCTTAGTTGCCCAGAAATTGATATCTTGCTTTGCATGTCTAAGTTGAGATGGTAGATCTTCATAATTATGGCTGGTTTCAACTTATGGTATGCTAGAATTATAGTAGAACATATTCCATGTGGTTTCATGTGTTAATATTGTGGATAAAATCTCAAATGAAAGCTATTTCAGCCGGGTACATACATATGAGTTTACTGCATGCAGATTTTAGTTTGCTAACTTCCATCCTGAACTTGTGTAGTCACTTTGACATAGTAAACCTTAACTAAATGAGCCCATTTTTGGATATGTTGTACACAAGACATAATGGAACAAACCCCATGTTGGAAAAAACCTCAGATTCTGACTGGAACTATTTTAAATAGAGCCATTCCAGTGAGTTCATGACACACACGCTGGCAAGACAGTTTTGCACACCAAATTTCCGAAGGCTATAACTTGCTCATTTCTACTCCCAATCCGGAACCGTTTGATTCTAAATCTATCTATTTTTAATGAACTATCTCCCTGTGAAATTTGAGCAGATTCTAAGAAACTTAAGTTTGTCAACCGAACTGGAAAAGTCACCGCATGTGTATTTTGGGCCTTGCAGTTTGCATTTATTGGAGTTTTACTTCTTGCATATGTTCTTAAGCCAACAAATCATGTTGCATGTTAGGTCAAGAAGTCATAGAGTGTTTACATGCATACTAGAGCTCTCTTTTACTTGGATTACGTATGCAACGGGTGTTATAAATGCAAGCTTCGAAGCTATGCTTGCATGTCAACTTCGGGTGGCCTTATAGTGTATTTAAAGCCTTTTATGTTATTAACATGAATCATTGGTCTTATGTGCATACTATGATTATTTCAAGAGTTACGACATGATAAAAGAATGCTATAGGACGGGTGACCTAATTGGTTACCCGATCCTACTTGTTTACTTGCTAAATATCTTTTAAATGCTACGTGCTCTATCTTGATACTAATGTGAATGTGAAAACGAAGCGAAGCGGATAGTTGCAACCATAAAACAGATGCGGTAGCGTTCGTGTTGCACTACGCAGTATCGGACTGTCAGGGGATGACATGACTACCGATATTCTATTCCCTAAACTGAATGAACGGGGTTTCATAGGGCGTGTCACGCCCCGACCCAACCCCACACTAAAAGATTAAGTCCGGACCCGACAAACGGACAGAGTCTCCTTTGTATCGTGGACATTCTGAAAACCTGTAAACATAATATAAAGTCACAATACAAGACTAGATATCAACAACTCCAACTTTAACTAATTTGCAGCTTCAAGGCCATTCGAGCATTAAGCAACTCAATACATTAAGAACACACACAAGCATGCAATTTACCATCCTAGAACAATTATCTTTTGTCCGCTTATCATACCACTCTATGTTATCATTTAAACATACTTAAGGATTAAAGACATCCATTCAATCATTGTATTCACACCCAAGCATGCAACAAAACCAAAAGCAAAAATATGAGTTATCACATGCCACAGTTACATATCTCATACTACATCCATCTAACTTTCAAGCTTACAACTGCACAAATATATACATAAGCCCACAGGCTCCAAAATAGGACATAAAACAATACAAACAAGGCTTCACATAAAGTCTAGCAAGAAACACATCCATCTCAAGCAATTAGCACACAACAACTAAGGCAATTGCTCTGCCTGCACCTCTTCCTCTTCTCCCTCAACCATAACAAGCTGGGGATCAACCTAAGTACCTCCTAAAACATGTTAGCGAGGTATGAGCAACCACAATTTCCCAGTGAGGGATATAGTCTACTGGGGCGTGCAATGCAATAGGTAATACAAAGGAAGCTATTGAGCAACAAAAGAGCAATGTAAATTTCAAGTTAGCACACATTAAAAAGGATACAATTCACTTAACCCTAACACTCTAAAATTCACTTGTTCTTCAATCACGAACCACGAACCTCGATTAGTGTGCCGACATAAAACCCCAATCACTCCAGTGGGTATACTCTGGATGTACCCCGAGAATCCTACGACCCAATACCCCCTGGCAATCTTTGGACCAGGTGAGAGAGGGACTAGAGCATGGAGATCGAATATCCATTGGCAAGCCCGCTGCCGCTCAATCGATATCCAATACATCTGCCCCTGACACTATGGTTGCGCAACCACTATGCAATGCACTTTAGCAATTGACAATATAAAAACATTGTATAACAATAACACTTAGGACGGACAACAAAGTAGGTTGCCCTCGAAAAAAATTAGAATATAAGCATTAGCATATAAACAACTAAATGATTACAAAGAAGTCATTAACATATTTCAAACGGAACTTTACCAAAAGTTCATGAACATCTTAAAAATACATTTAAACACTTTATAAGCATTTACAAGGTCTTAGAAGTCCAAAACACTTATTTTCCACTTTTCCCCCTTTGTAGCTTAAGCCATTTGTCTTCCAAACAAAAGTTAATGATATAGTTTCATGAGCGAGCTATCTCATACTTCTAATTATCTCGTATGGCACCCCTAGGACCCTCGAAGCTACACAATTACCCGCGATTACCATAAAAGTCCCGATTGCCCTTTTGTGAGTTTGTACTACACGTACTATAACCAGAAAAGCATATCTAGCATCTACATAGCCTAAGAATACCAATTGTGATGGCCAAATTAACCCAGATTCACATTACACCTAAAACCCCTTTCTAAAAGTCACTAATTTCACGTTTTAACCAAGTTCCAAGCAATTAAACCTCACGGGGTCATTAATCTATCTTTATTAACATCTAAGGCGCCTAATTGAAACAATGAATCAAGATATAAGTCATAATTCCACAAAAACCCTTTAAAAAGTCACTATTCAATGCGCTAAATCAAACGAACGAATTAACTGTTTAAAATGCAAAACAATAGCATAAATGTGGTCTCTACAACATGTATGTATCATATATAGCAAGATTTAATCATATCATAAGCCAACAACAAAAAATTTAAAAATTTAAAATTTTGGTATAAACTTTATATGCACAAAAGAATGCAAAATCCCTCACCAAAAGCGCGTAGGAGTTCGTAGGAAGGTAGGGAACCCTTGAAAACACTTAACCCTAGCTTGAGATGCAAGATTTGAAGAGAAAAAATTCCTCATTTTCCTTCTATAGGGCTGTCAGGTTTGGGCACTATTTGGGCTCTTTTTTTTTCTATGTTATTTTGTATGCATATATGTGTAATGTATATATGTAATATATGTATTGTTTTTATGTGTATAATGCTAACTTAAAGTGGCCCAACATCACTTAGAATAAGTCCAATGGTGAAATTAAATGTTAGCTAGCTCAATATAATATTAGACTACGTAATACTATTCAACGAACTGCTAAAACATTTTCTAAACGAATGTTCCTAACGCATTTTGCTCAAACATACATTTTTTTCTCATTCCTAAAATACTTAATATAGTTTAGGGAAAATAGTAATTCAAAGAAAGTATGCAGTTGAAAAATGCATTGAATAGTAACCAAAGAAGGTAACAAGCAAAGCACAGTTAAGATGCACGAACAGTGAATGCAACAGTAAATAAAAGCTATGGTAGAATCTCGGGCATCACACCCTCTCTCCCTTAAACTAATTGCGCCCACTCAATTCTTACATGATTCGGCAAACAACTGAGATATGGATCTCGCATTTGATCCTCTCTCTCCCATGTAGCATCCTCTAACCCGTGATGATTCCACAGAATTTTGACCATCGGAATACTTTTAGTTCTGAGCTCCTGAACTTTCTACAACCCGAAGAGGTTTCTCGGTATAAGTCAAAGTTTCACTGATCTCTAGCGGCTTTGGCTCAAGAACATAAGAAGGATCCGGCTGATATTTTCAAATCATAGAGACATGGAAAACATCATGAATTCTACTAAAACTAGGAGGTAAAGCTAACCGATAAGCCAATGCACCAACTTTCTCAGTGATTTCAAACGGTCCCACATATCTTGGACTGAGTTTACCTTGTTTACCGTACCGAATCAAACCTTTTCGAGAAGAGATTTTCAGAAATACCCGATCACCCACAACAAACTCCAAATCACGACGATATTTATCTGCGTAACTCTTTTGCCAACTCTGTGCTGTAAGCATTCTCTTTTTGATAAGCTGCACATTATGAATCATTATGTTCATCTCAGGTAATAGAGTAGGGTCAATAGCCTTCATTTCACCAACCTCATCCCAATATAAAAGAGATCTACATTTACGCCTATATAGTGTCTCATACGGTGCCATACCAATAGTAGCTTGGTAACTATTGTTATAGGCGAATTCTACAAGCGACAAATATCTCTCCCAACTCTTACCAAAGTCTAGAATACAAGCTTGCAACATATCCTCGAGTATTAGGATAGTTCTTTCAAATTGACTGTCAGTTTGAGGGTAATAAGATGTGCTGAAGCTCAATGTGGTGCTTAAAGCTTTTTGAATCTTCTATCAGAACAGAGATGTGAACCTGGGATCTCTGTTGGACACAATACTCTTTGAAATCCCATGAAGTCTGTCAATATTTTCAACATACAACTCTGCTAGCTTATCAAGAGAATCAGTTTTCTTTGTGGCAATGAAGTGAGAAGTTTTGGTCAGTCTATCAACAACAACCCAAACTGAATCACTACCCTTCGAAGACCTTGGCAAATCTAACACGAAGTCCATAGTAACGTGGTCCCATAACCCTACGGGTCTCTGATGCTTAGCTTTTACTTTCTGACAAGTCAAACATCTAGCCACATAATCAGCAATTTCTCTTTTCATGTTGTTCTACCATAAATTCTGTTTCAAATCCCTGTACATCTTTGTACTACCTAGATGGATAGTGTACTTTGAATTCTGTGCCTCGGCATGTATTTCTTTCTTTAAGGCTGGCTCATTCGGAATACAGATTCTGCCCTTGAATTTGAGAATGTCATCATCATGAAGTTTGAAGTCCGACTCTCCCCCTTTAGACTTTTCTAGGATTTTCAATAGTTGAGGGTCAGTTTGTTGTGTTTCTCTGATCCTGGATAACAACAAAGATTGAATCTGCAAACTTGCAAATTGAATGCCTAAATTTGAAGCCTTGGGCATCCATAAACATAATTCATTCATGAATTCCAATTCTTGATAATCAAACTAGTAACTGTAGCATTTCGGCTCAAAGCATCAGCAATAATATTGGCCTTACCTGGTAGATAATTAATAGTGCAGTTATAATCCTCAAGTAATTCCAACCAACGCCTCTGCCTCATATTCAATTCTTTATGTGTAAACAGATATTTTAGACTCTTATGATCGGTAAAGATTTCAAATTTGTTACCCCAAAGATAGTGACGCTATTTCTTTAGCACAAAGATAATAGCCGCCGCAAGCTCTAGATCATGCGTCGGATAGTTGAGTTCATAGGGTTTCAATTTTCTTGAGGCATATGCAATAACTTTTCCATTCTGCATCAATACACAACCCAAGCCTTCCTTTGAAGCATTACTATAGATCACCAGATTATCAGTCCCCTCGGGCAGTGCAAGAATAGGAGCTGTGGTTAACCTTTTCTTCAATTTTTGAAAATTGGCCTCACATTTCTCATTCCGATGAAATACAGTTTTCTTATGAGTCAGCTGAGTCAAAGGTCCAGCAATTTTGGAGAAATCCTTGACAAATCTTCTATAATAACCTGCTAAACCTAGAAAACTGTGGATCTCAGTAACAATCTTAGGCCGTTTCCAAGCCAATACAACTTTAATCTTTGCCGAATCAACAGAAATGCCATCCTATGAGACAATATGACCGAGAAAAGCAACTTGTTAAAACGAGAACTCGCATTTGCTAAATTTTGCAAACAATTTATGCTCCTGCAGAATCTGTAATACAATCCTCAGATATTGTTCATGTTCAACCTTTGATTTAGAATATACCAGGATATCATCAATAAAAATAATCACAAACTGGTCTAAGTATGGTCGGAATACCCTCTGCATTAAATCCATAAATGCGGCGGGAGCATTAGTCAAGCCAAACGACAATACAACAAACTCATAATGACCATATCTAGTTCTGAAAGCAGTTTTTGGCACATCATCTTTCTTAATCCTCAACTGATAATAACCCTGCCTCAGATCAAATTTAGAAAATACCTTGGCACCCTGCAACTGATCAAGTAACTCCTCAATTAAAGGCAACGGATACTTGTTTTTAATAGTCACCTGATTGAGACCCTGATAATCAATACATAAGCGAAAAGATTCGTCCTTCTTTTTAACAAATAAGATTGGCACACCCCAAGGCGAAGAACTCGGCTGAATAAATCCCTTCTCAAGCAAACCCTACAGCTGAACTTTCAATTCCTGCAATTCAGGCGGAGCCATTCTATACGGAGTCCTAGAGATAGGTATAGTCCCCGACAATAGGTCAATCACTAATTCTATCTCTTTATCAGGTGGCAACGCAGGTAATTCTTTAGGAAAAAACCCCCGGAAACTCTTTCATTATAGGTACTTCATTCAATTTTAGCTTATCCATAGGTTGATTACTCAAATAGGCTAAATAAGCATCACAACCTTTACTCAATAGTTTAGCCGCCTTAATAGAAGAAATTATGCGAGTGCCCGTAGACTTACGACTATCAACAATCTCAATTACGGGTTGATTACGCATCTCTAGTTTCACAATTTTTTTTCTACAATCTAGATAAGCATAATATTCACCTAACCAGTCCATACCCAGAATTATTTCAAAGTCCTTAAAAGGCAGGATAATCAAATCAATAGGAAGGACTCAACCCCCGATACACAATTCATAGGCTTTACACACAGATTCAGTTAAAAACTTAGGGCCCATAGGTGAACCTACCTCAATATTATAAGGCAATTTATCAATTTTCAATGCAAAAGATTGTGCGCACATAGGTGTAATAAATGAATATGTAGCCCCGAAATCAATTAAAATTGTGACTGATTTATTATTGAGAACACAAATACCTTCAACAACTACAGTCGTATCAGGAAGTTCCTCTGCATCCAAAGCAAATACTCTGGCCTGCCCCCGTGGTGCTGGTGTTGCAGCTGGTGCCCTGGTATGAGTACCCTGACCAGATGTCTGACCTCTGGTATTCTTGAATTTCAAGCAATCCTTGACCATGTGCTGGTCATTCTCGCAACCTATACACCTGTTCAATCTCTTCCAGCAATTCTCCTCTGTATGGCCCTGGTGCTGATAGAAGCTGCACTGCTGGTGACCTCTTGCAACAGTGCCTCCCGTAAGAGCTCTGTGAAACCCCACTTTTCTGCTTTAACTCGATTTACGTGTTTTATCTTGTTTTGGGTGCATTTGACCTGTTTATGTTCTATATGACCTAGAATGTTATAATTTTGATGTCAATACTCCTAATACGTGCTAAATATGCATTCATGAAATTTTTATCAAAAACAGAATCAGAAATTTTATCGTCGGTTTTGGTGAATAGTACTTTTGAACACCTGTCCGCTAAAATTTTTACAGGGGTGTTTTAAACGTCTTAAAAACTAGTCCTCTATTATTAATAGACCCATGTTTGATTAAAATTGATTCTGAAATAGAATAGTAATTTAAATAGATTTTTCGGGCGAAAAATAACATTTTTGAGCCAAATAGTGATTTCTTCTAAACCCGATTCTTGCATTGACTTTCATTGACCTAGTATATATTAATATAAATGTATTTATATGTGGTATTAAATGATTTTATATTAATTGTGTATTCAAAAGACATTTGAAAATAAATAATATGACTTTTCACCTTCTTTTGCAAAAATCGCATTTTAAGCCGACTCGGGTGAAATTGTTTGATTGTAAAACTTCTTGTCACCTAAAAATAACCTACTTGAGCTATCTTGGGTGTTGCATAATTGTTTTGAACTTTGGTGATCAAGAAAATGCATTTAAAGTCAAGAAAATACAAAAAAACACTAAAGTTTCAACTTTGACTTTTTCCATTTTGTTGACTTATGCATATAAATCTCTACACACACTAAAAACAAAGCAAACACCACAAAACACATACATTGCAGCCGTGAGTTTCTTTGGCCATTTTGAGAGTTTTTCATTTTATTTTTCAAAGCAATTTTGCCTTAGAAAACTCATTTAAAGTCCGAATCTTTTCAAACCGAGCTAGATTCCGCTTGTTGGGCACCCATTGCACGCATTCCTAGCTTTACTTCAGATCAAAGGTGAGAGAAAAATTCTAGATCTCAAAATGTCATTTTTATGTTTTTGCGTATAATTAATTATTGAACCGTTAGAATGTTAATCTGATGTTAGATTATTGCTCCATGCATGCTAGGGATCATTTATATGCAATACTACGAGATTTGAACGGATGTAGCATATTTATTATTTTTTGGGTATTTAAAGTTGATTAATTTGTTAAATGTTGAATATTTTGAGTTGTGTTGATCGGAATCGATTGCCGTCGATTTCTAAAAGATTGATAATTACGTGGTAGCGCTGTTGTAATGCCGAATTTTTGATTGTGATGTCCGTGCCAAAATCCGAAAATTTCAGCCATGATACACTAGGGTTTTAGGGTTATTGGGCATGATTTGGATGTGTTTTGGTTTGTTTCCGAGGGGGCTAATGTAGTTGATTGAACGGGTGAGTGTTTGAAACTGATTTGGAGTTGTTGGATTAGTAAAATGTAAGCTATGATTATTTGAAGTTTAGGTTGTCTTTATTTAAAATGTTAGATTGAGCCTTAGTTGATTGGGTATGGTTTGAGTGATTGAATTGTGAGTTGTTAATGATTAGACTTGGGTTAGATTACGTGTTTCATGCATGTTAAGTTGGATGGCCTACTTTGTCATCTAATTTAGTTGTTTGTTGTTTAATTAAATATTGATATTATATTGATGTTATTTTGATGATTATTGTTGACGGGAATCGGGCACTTTCGTTGCTGATCTCCCAAATTATTGATTATTATTGAGTACGGGAATCGGGCACTTTCGTTGCTGATCTCCCAGATTATTGATTGATTATTGAGCACGGGAATCGGGCACTTTTGTTGCTGATCTCCCAGATTATTGATTGATTATTGATTACGGGAATCGGGCACTTTTGTTGCTGATCTCTCGGTTTATTTATGTTGAGTCTCATTGTTGTGAGCTTTGATAATGTTGTGTCACCTCGGGAGGCATCCTGGGCTGCGGGCACAGTTATCATGGCTATTCCCTAACTCGCATGGGCGGAGAGGCCATGGGGTGTGGGTCTAGGTCAAGGTACCTCAGGATTGTGTCATTGAGTTTGGAGGAGTTGTTGAGCATGGAATTGGTGTATGGGGCTTCATCAGCAAATGTATCGTATCGTTATTGTGTGTTTACAGTTATTACTATTATTGCATTTATAATGATTATTGATGTTCATTGTGTGTTTACTGACTCAAAGGATTATTCCAAGGAGTTTAGTAGACCTTGCTCGAGATCTATCGGATCCTCACTGGGCTTATTTATATAAGCTCACTCTCTATTATTGCATGCATACAAGTGTACTATCGCAGGATTACGGGTACGTGCCTCCTGAAGAGGAGAATGTGGAAAACGTGCCTTACGTGGATGAGTCCTATGTTCCAGAGTCTTATCCGTGATGTCGTACATGTTTTATTATCTTGTAAATTAACTTAGTCGACTTTTATATGCTTTGTAGCTCATAATGTAAAAGATGTTGAAAAGATAATGAATTAGTTGATGCAGTCTTAGTAGCCTTCCTTTTGTTTGTGATTAGGTTGCTAGATTGGCTCAACGAGTTTTTGTAATGTATATTAAGGTTTATGTATTATGTTGGAACGGAGGCGTATAACAAGGGATGATTATTGTATAATATGGTTATGATGTATGTTGTCATTTTATTGACGAGTTGTTTGATGTATGATGTTCTGTTGAGGTTGGTTTAGAGCCTCGGAGTCCTATTTACTGTCGTTATACTGCCGAAATTCCGTTGCGTCCTGACTGATTATAGGAGGGGTCGAGTTGGGGCGTGACAAGCTCTGTAAGAAGAGGTAGCTAAACTACCCTGCTGAGATCGTGCCACAGCTGGACGAGACTACCCCTGATTCTTACTCTGAACTAGTCGTGTTTGAGTCTGAGTAGGCCCGGTATAACTCTGAGTCTGCCTCAGCTGTTGACTCTGACCAACTGAAACAGTCTGCATCTAATACCCCTGACTCTGTGTCTGATGTGGTCGTTTACTGGGCTGACTCGGCTCCCCAAACAAATTTGCTTTCCGTTTTTCATATCTGGCAGCTATCCTGACTACTACAGCATAAGTGGGATAATCCTGGGTAGACAAATTCAATGAAATATCGGGCCTCAGCCCCATAATAAACTTCTGAATCCTCTTGCTCTCCGGCTGCACTAAGGCTGGCACATAACGGGACAAGCAGGTGAAAGCAGCATCATACTGATCAACTGACATGTTGCCCTATTTCAGATTAATAAACTCTTGCTATCGTCTCTCAATAGCTGTCTCTGTAATGAATTTCTCTTGAAACTCTCTGACAAACTCATCCCACGTCCGCGGTATTACCTCAGCCTCCAATCTGGATTTCACGGTATGCCACCATTGTTCAGCATCTCCCTCAAGCAGAAACTCAATGCAAGCAACTCTTCTCACATCTGTGTACTCGAGGCCAGTAAGAATTTTCTCCACTTTATTCAACCATTGCTCAGCCAACATATCATCGTACTCTCCGAAGAAACTAGACGGACCACGATGCAAGAATTTCTCAAGATAATTACCACTACCGCCTTCTACTCCACCTTGGCCCTGACCCGGATTACCTGGGGGTACATTTCCTCCCTGCCTCTGCAATATTTGTGCAATCTGACCTATTGCAGCAGTCAACTGTGCATTAATAGTCTGTTGATCTACTTCTTCTTCCCCGGCACTCTGATTTCTGGTCTAACGGCGGGGCCCCATCTCGTATAGCTAGAATCTAAAGTATTATGACAGGCATATATGTAATTCGCAAGTAAATCACATAAGGAGAAGTTCAAATAAATCCACATAAATCACATATAAGATCATGCGAGTACTTTATACAAAAGATACAAATAAGACACTTAATCATACTTTCCATTCTAAACTTTTCACATTCATACCATAACTCATAAAAGACATTTCACATTCTCATTTTCCATACTAGCATGTTCTTTATCCAATCAATCTTTCACTTATTCAATAAAAAAAATGCTTATTCACACAATTACACTTGCACATAATAGACCTCTATCCACTGACCGAGAAACCTATCTCGGCTCATGCATTCTATAAGCTCTAATACCACCTAAATGTCATGCCTCGACCCAACCCCACACTATAAGGTTAAGTTCAGACCCGACAAACGAATAGAGTCTCGTCTGTACCGTAAACATTCTGAAAACCTGTAAACATAATATAAAGTCACAATACAAGACTAGACATCAACAACTCCAACTCTAACTCATTCGCAGCTTCAAGGCCATCCGAGCATTAAGCAACTCAATACATTAAGAACACACACAAGCATGCAATTTATCATCCTAGAACATTTATCTTTTGTTCTCTTATCATACCACTCTATTTTATCATTTAAACATACTTAACGATTAAAGACATCCATTCAACCATTGCATTCACACCCAAGCATGCAACAAAACTAGAAGCAGAAATATGAGTTATTACATGCCACAGTTACATATCTCATACTACATCCATCTAACTTTCAAACTTACAACTGTACAAATATATACATAAGCCCACAGGCTCCAAAATAGGACATAAAACAATACAAACAAGTCTTCACATAAAGTCCAGCAAGAAACATATCTACCTCAAGAAATTAGCACCCAACAACTAAGGCAACTGCTCTGCCTGCACCTCTTCATCTTCTCCCTTAACCACAACAAGCTGGGGATCAACCTAAGAACCTCCTGAAACATGTTAGCGAGGTATGAGCAACCATAATTGCCCAGTGAGGGATATAATCTACCGGGGCGTACAATGCAACAAGTAATACAAAGAAAACAATTAAGCAACAAAATAGTAATGTAAATGTCAAGTTACCACACATTAAAAAGGATACAATTCACTTAACCCCAACACTCCAGAATTCACTTGTTCTTCAATCGCGAACCACGAACCTAGAACCAAGAACCTCGATCAATGTGGCAGCATAAAACCCCAATCACTCCAGTGGGTGTACTCCGAATGTACCCCGAGAATTCTACGACCCAACACCCCTGGCAATCTCCGGACCAGGCAAGTGAGGGACTAGAGCACGGAGATCGAATATCCATTGACAAGCCCACTGCAGCCCAGCCGATATCCAATACATCCGCCCCCGATACTATGGTTGCGCAACCACTGTGCAATGCACTTTAGCAATTGACAATATAAAAACATTGTATAGCAGTAACACCTAGGAGGGACAACAAAGTAGGTTTCCCTAAAAAACAATTAGAATATAAGCATTAACATATAAACAACTAAATGATTACAAGGGGGTCATTAACATATTTCACATGGAACTTTACCAAAAGTTCATGATCATCTTAAAAATACATTTAAACACTTAATAAGCATTTACAAGGCCTTAGAAGTGCAAAATACTTATTTCCCATTTTTTCCCCTTTGTAGCTTAAGCCATTTGTCTTCCAAACAAAAGTTAATGATCTAGTTTCGTGAGCGAGCTATCCCATACTTCTAATTATCCCGTATGGCACCCCTAGGACCCTAGAAACTACACAATTACCCGCGATTACCATAAAAGCCCCGATTACCCCTTTGTGAGTTTGTACTACATGTACCCTAACCGGAACTCAATCGCGAGTTAGAAAAGCATATCTAGTATCCATATAGCCTGAGAATACCAAATGTGATGGCCAAATTAACCCAGATTTGCATTACACCCAAAACCCCTTTCTAAAAGTCACTAATTTCACGTTTTAACCAAGTTCCGAGCAATTAAACCTCACGGGGTCATTAATCTATCTTTATTAACATCTAAGGCACCTAATTGAACCAATGAATCAAGCTATAAGGCACAATTTCACAAAAATCCTTTAAAATGTCACTATTCACTGCCCTAAATCAAACGAACGAATTAACCATTTAAAAAGCGAAACAATAGCATAAATGTGGTCTCTACAACATGCATGTATCATATATAGCGTAGGAGCTCGTAGGAAGGTAGGGAACCCT
Organism: Ehretia macrophylla; assembly: GCA_037974665.1. Taxonomy (NCBI): domain Eukaryota; kingdom Viridiplantae; phylum Streptophyta; class Magnoliopsida; order Boraginales; family Ehretiaceae; genus Ehretia; species Ehretia macrophylla. Next base: position 74,769,905 of record CM075779.1, read on the forward strand.
TGAAAACACTTAACCCTAGTGTGACGACCGAGAACCTCATTATATTCATTTTAAATTGTTGAATGTCATATTTGAGCATTAAATGTGCATTTATTCAATTTTTAGCATAAGATACTATTCATAAAGGAAATTTATTGTTTAATTTTTTTGAAACTGTATTTTTCGCCTATCACATATCATGTAGGAGGAATGTGAAAAATATTATTTTATGTATTTAATGTTGGGAGTGTGCATTTAGAAAATAGTTTTCGTCTTGAATAAATAGTATTACGAAAGAATAGTAACTTTTTGTAGAATTTTTATTTGGGCTTCTAGTGAATTAGTTAGACTCTATTGCATTTCTAAGCTTAGTTGATTTAGTCTTGGTTATTTTTAAAACCCAAATTAGCCACCCACCTAATAAATATCTCATATATCATACACACACTTATAACTTAGCAAATAAAAGAAAGAAAAAAAAACCCCTTAAAGAGCCCCCAACCTGTCGAACCAGAGAAGGAAAAGGGAAAAAAAAGACCTCACTTCAACCCTTACATTTCAAGCTCTTCCAAGCTATCTAGGAGTGATTCCAAGAGTTCTCAAGCCTTCTTCTAGCTCCTTTGCACGTTTTGGTGAGGAATATAGCATAATATTGTATTTTTTATGTTTATGTTGAAATTTTGAATTTCTAGATTTGCACATATTAGCTTATAAAATGCTTGGTTATGGTGTTATATGATCTCTACATGTTATAGAGACTTGATTTATGAAGTTTGCTGGCTTGTTTTTGGAATTAATGCAAGAATCAACTTCTTGAAGATGATGAATAGTATTTGTGAATAGTAACCTGTGAATTTTGGAGTTTTTGCATTTCTAATCATTTTATTGCTTCTAATACATGAAATAATAGCTAGAGAGCTTGTAGAGTAAACTTTTGACATGTATTTGCTTGTATGCCTATGTATTGTTGGTTGATTAGCTAATTGCATAAAATAGTGTTGAGAACTTGAAATGCCTTTAAGATGTTTGAGGAAGTGCCTAGGTGAAGCTTTAAGTTAGTTGTGGAGTTAGTAACATGCTAAGCTAGTGGATTGAGCAAGAGGTTAAACTAATTGAACATTAGTGCAAAGGTAGTAATCTGGGCAGCCTACTGTTTATCACGTTGGAACCATTTTCGACATAGAAAACGTACTCTAAAATTAACGAAATTTACACAGTAACTAGATTAGGAAGTTCTGAACAAATGTTGATTTCTAGAGCTAAAGCTAATTCGAACGTTTTGACCTTCTGATTTAGCCATTTTTGAAATCTGTCCTGAAAATCACTGGTGCAGGGTAGTTATGCGCAGTCGTACGGAAATGGTTGTATCTTGAGGAATTTAAATCGGAATTGAGTTCTGATTGGTTCTAAAGTTATCTACACTCGAAGAGCTACGTTTCTACATAAAAATCAGAGAATTTAGATATGAATAGGAAAGGTAAATAATTTGATAAAATTAGGGTTCTGTTAGAAGAGTTGGAAAAATGCATGCTTTCATGGAGCTCTAACTTGACTTGTTTTGAGTTTTGAGGTAGTGTGATTGAAGCTTCATTTTGTGTTATCTAAGGGTGCTATAGGTGACATTAAATCTAGATTAGTGTTTAAATTGGCTAGAACTTGATTAATTAAATTGCACACAAAAAGGGGCTATGCGTATATTTGTTGTTCGGATGAGTTTGAATGCCTTGAATGGTGTTATATATGTTAGATAATGTCTCTAATGCATTTATGGCATTGATTAAAGGTGTCGTTAGGGGACTTTGGAACAAAGGTTTTAATTCAGACTTGTTTGATTATGTAATTAGTCTTAGATGTGTTAGGAAACCTCTAAAATGTAATTATGACGCTTAATTGCTAATCGGATTAAGTAGGTATAGTTCAAATCACCTAAGAGGCTTTTCGAAGTTTTTGAGTTAACATGCTTAAAAATGGAATTTCTTGGCATTTACGTGGGTCATAAGGTGGCAATAATTGATAAATAAAGTTAGATTTAGAATTCTTTATCCTGTGTGAAGTTTAGAACATATTTTGTAAGCAACTGGAAAAGGATTTTGTTAGAATTTATATGAATTGGTTAAACTTGTTGCTTAGTTAGTTATTTGGACTACTTAATTGCTAAATTTGATTTTTAATTGGGTTATATATGTTGTATTGAGTAAATAAACATGATAATGACTCTTAGAACATGTTATAGTTGAATTACGTTTAAGTGTTAAAGTAGTTGTCTTGATTGGAAGTTTAACTTGATATTTCTTGTGGTATAAACAAAGTTAAGTTAGTTAGGGAAATTAACTTGTTAGATGGTAAAGTAGCTAATGCCCTTGCAAGACTAAGGAAATGCTTTAGAGTCATTTGTGTGATTTCTTGGGCTATGTGACAATATGATATAAAGGTGATTATACATAACTTCTATTGTTATGGATTGAGTTAAGCAAAAGTTAAGTTAAGTTAGAAATTAATATAGATAATTGCTAAAGTGCTAAACTTATATGAACACGCTAGGGTACATGTCCAAGCTAGTTCGAGGAGGTTGGGGTAATCGAAGCTATTTTCTTGCATAATTGGTCGGATCCAAGGTAAGGGAGTCTTCATTCCTTTTGTGCATATTAGCTTTTTTTATTATATGATTTAATCTAAATGGATAAAGTTTATACATACTATTTTCATGCTATCTTGCGAATACTTGAATTAATTGCAAGGGTAATTGTTTATATTACTATAATTGCTCTCTTTGGTTATCAAATGTGTATATGATATATATGGGGTGAGACTAGCCTACTTTGCTACCTCCCCACTTGATTTGAAAATGACATTCGTGATTTGTTACTCGGGGTTGCGCAACTTTTTCGGGCATGGTAGTGTCGAGTAACACGGGCGGCGTCGGGCTTGCCGTGCTCCTTCGGCTACCATGGTTTTCCAGTCCCTTCTCGCTTTGGCATACTCCCCTACCCTAGAGGCGTGGTTCACCTCGTTGGGGCATACAGACCTACCTTAGGAGATATGGGTCGTAGGATCAGGGTATATCCGAAGTACTCCAACTTGGAGGAGTATGGGTTTGCCGGCACTTACTTGAAGATCTTGGCTCGTGGCTCGTGATTGAAGATAAACGTGGAACCGTATCCTTTCTATACGTGGTTTAACACTTGTTTAATTAACTTTGTTATTTTGTGTTGTATATGTTTTATCCTTGTTGCATCTCATGAAAGCATTTCTTGGTATGCTGCATCACCTCCCTCACTGAGTATACATGTTGTATACTCACCCTCGTTTCTAACACCTTTCAGGATCAGTACTATCAGAGGTAGGAAAGAAGGCTCGAGAGTTTCGTATTGATTATGCTGGCTTATGTGGATTATCATTGAATTCAGTTTTGTAATTGTAAAGTTAAGTTAGAATGTATTGATAGTTATGAATGACTTGTAATGTTTTAATAACTAATCTTTACCTTGTTGTCTGGTTGACTTGCATGCTTATAAGGATGAAATGGATTGAGGTGATGTTTGCAGGTTTCTAAATAGTCCTATATATAGGGGAAACTCCGTCCTTTTTTTCCTAAATTTTGTGTCGGGTTTGGAATTGGGCTGAGGATAGTATGGTTAATAAAAGTCCTGGTTCCGTGAGGGATCGGGGCGTTACACTAGCTTGAGGGAGCTTGAGATGCAAGATTTGAAGAGCAAAAATTCATCCTTTTCCTTCTATAGGGTTGTCGGGTTTGGGCACTATTTGGGCTCTTTTATTTTTTTTCTATGTTATGTTATATGCATATATGTGTAATGTATATATGTAATTTATGTATTGTTTTTATGTGTATAATGCTAACTTAAAGTGGGCCAACATCACTTAGAATAAGTCCAATGGCGAAATTAAATGTTAGCTAGCTCAATATAATATTAGACTACGTAACACTATTCAACAAACTGCTAAAACATTTTCTAAACGAATGTTCCTAACGCATTTTGCACAAACGTACATTTTTCTCATTCCTAAAATAATTAATATAGTTTAGGAAAAATAGTGATTCAAAGAAAGTATGCAGTTGAAAAATACAATGAATAGTAACCAAAGAAGGTAACAAGCAAGGCACAGTTAAGATGCACGAACAGTGAATGCAACAGTAAATAAAAGGTATGGTAGAATCTCGGGCTTTATAGGGCGTGGTTCGTAGGTAGCACACATGCAATGTATTACTTGGTGTATAGGGAAAATGATCGTGTTGGTGATATAAGGAGATGGTATCAACGAAGTGAACGTATCCTTAACAAATTGTATATCTTTCTTACTGTTAATTGAGCTATTGTACTTGATATACCTCTAATGTGCATGGCATGATTTCAAAAGGGTTTTCAATTTAAAACGTCTTATAAAATTTCCCCTATTCCTCTATCCCTTACGGAGTTTGTGAAAACTTATTCCTGTTTGCTAACGTTTTCAAGTGAGTCCGAAGTGGTTTATGTGAAGTATATGCCTAATAAGCCTGTTGTTGATCCCGTGGTTGAACCTGATGTTTGATATGCTTATGAAATAATGTTATCTTAACTTGGATCTGTTCCTTCTTTTGTTTAGTATCTTGTTGTGCATGTTAAGTATGATGACGTTTTAGTTGGTTGTGGTGGACTCTTGAAGTGGGATATTAGCCTACTTAGTATGTTATGTTGCTAGACTTGCTATGGTACATTTGGAATCTAGTACCCGGATTGATAATTAACTCGTGTCCTTATCTTGTGATTCTAATTTATAGCTTTGTGATATGTATGTATTTGCGGGTTAAGGTCCTTAGACTTAGCCATTTTCCTTTAAACTTCTATCTAAGCTTTAGCTATGGTGTCAAGTCCTAATGAGTGAAACTGGGTAAATCTAGATCCAATTAACGCTCATCACGATGTTATCGTCAAGTTAATTACTGTTTATGGTAAAAATGTTGCAGCTGCAAATCGAATTTCATTCTCAAAAAAGCTTAGGCTACGGGATTAGATAGAGGTATTACTAAATGAGTCAAGGTCACCTAAAGAAGATGCCAAGCTTAAAGAGTATACTAAGGAACATGGCTTTAGCTTGAATTGTAGCTAAGTATTATAACCAATGACTGACCATCGTTCCAACTTCTTTTGGAGCTATCTTTGTAAAAAAACGTACTTCTTGATAATGAAACGATGGCATGAGACCCAGCAATTAGTAGTGCATAGGCCAACGTAATGTTCCTTAACAGACTTAGGAGGAGTAATCTTCTTAAGCCCGTGACATCACGATCCCAAATTGAAAAGGTGTTGGAATAACTAGGGTTACTAAGTTATCGATGGTGATAGAGAACGTAATAGCGAAACGGGGTTGTGACAAACTCTTACACCAAAACTTTAGCAATCAGTAACATATTATCCATACACAACATAATTACTTCACAATGATCAAGCTAGCATAGAAATCTAGAGCATATCTCAACATTTATTCCCTTACATATAAGTTTACTACACTTTAACCATAAAGAAATGCACAACCAACATGAAACCCCTCACCTTAGCTTGTAGAAATTGCTCAAAATAGCAAGAACTTGAGCCAAAATCACTTCTTTTCTCCTTTTTTCCTCTTTTTTCTCTTCTTTTCTTCTCATTTCTTCCTCATGGGTTGAGCTCTCTCTTCTCTCTTTTTTTTCCTTCCATCCGATTCTAGGAGTTTTTTGTTTTTTTTAATTTTATTTTGGTATTATATAATTGGACTAATTAATTGGGCTTAATTAGGCCTCAAATGAAATAATAAAATAAAATTGAGCTCACTAATTCATTTAGACTATCTTATGGGTTTCCAAACACAATTTAAACTAAATTAGGCCCACAAGCTAGTGGCTCTACAATCTACTTCTATTAGTCACTAATTCATCTTACTTTAAATGCAATGCAAACATGTATCAATTCAAATAACAAGAATAAGTCAATTTAATGCAAACGAATAAGTGCAAATTAATAAAATACTTATTGTCATCGGGTCGGGGCCTCACATCCTTCCCCCTTTAAAACAATTCCATCCTCGGAATTCTTTCTTCATAAGACATTCTCATTGAGCTGCAACAGCTTTGGCTCAAGCACGTGAGATGGAACACCGAATACCAAATGTCGAAATCTGAATATTGCATACCAAATGCCAAGTGTCGAATACCGAATAAGAACACTAAACAAAATCACCGAGCAAGAACACCAAATAAGATTACCGAATAAGAACCCCAAATAAGAATACCGAATAAGAACCTCGAATAAAATCATCGAATAAGAACACCGATTAAGAACTCTGAATAAGAATTCTGAATAAGAATACCGGGTAAGAATCCCAAATAAGAATACCGAATAAGAATGCCAAATAAGAATCCCGAAATAGAACACCAATTAAGAATACCAAATAAGAATCCCGAATAAGAATACTGGATAAGAATACCAACCATCGAACACTGAACTCCGATCACCAAAAGAGCCACCCTTAAGTTACAACACATACGTAGTTATAACATATAAAAGGTATGTACCACATAATACACAGTTACCATTTAATGCAATATTTTCATATCATGTAATGCACATTCCACACTCATAAGAGACAATATCACATAATGAACACTTCTCACATGTTCTAACCATATTATACACACTTAACACATAATATACGTGTATTGCATTGTCCACTTAACACATTTCACATGTATTCATAAAAGGATTCCTACCCGATAAACCGAGGAACCTGTCCCGGCTTATAAGTTATCTAATTTAAGCTCTAATACTACATTTGTAACAATCCGACTTGACCCTTTGTATAACCAAGTCCGGATGTAACAACCCGATCCAACCCCAATACTACAGACGAGGAAAATTGGACAAAGTTTCCCCTGTACTATGGACAATCCAATACCTGATCAATCAAACCCAACAACAAACATTCAACAACAAGTTTTAAAGTTCTGAATCACACGCATGATTAGTTCACCATCTCTTTATCATATATTTTACAACTTAGGCCTATCAACATTGCAAGACAAAACTAATTAAACATGCACTAGTTACATTGTAAGTGACTTAACTTTACAACTTTCTCTTAATGCAAGCAAACCAAAACTTTGGTCAATCACGAGCAGAATGAAACATCGTTGCGAAGTAGGCCACACAACTTTTGAAACACTTCAAAATCCATCTCACTTTACCTGAAATTGATGAAGAAAAAGGGGTGAGCAACTATGTGCTCAATGAGAAGGGGAATACGGGAAGGTTTTGAAAGCCTTTTTCATGAATGCATATATGCCAAGTACCATGTATTAAAGAAGAGAGACAATAAATAGGCATTAACAAGACATGTTGTCGACAAATGAACATTATAACCAAGTAATTTTAAGTAAAGTAAACATATATGAAAGGATACGCTTTCAATATCATGGAACAATAAGCAATCAATCAAGTTTTATCAAACTATATAAACATTTGAGAAAAGGATACGATTTCATTCCATCCTTATCATTCCGACTTCCTTGGCTCCGATATAATAGCGATAGCGATAGGGATAAACCCCTTAATCTACGACCCAATACCCAAGGCTTTCACTGACTAAGCGAGTGAGAGAATAGGATGCAGAGGTTGTGCAACCAACCATTAGCAAGCCCGCTGCAGCCCAGTAGAGGCACATCACTTCCGTGCCTTGATAAAAGGTTGCAACCTTCGATAACACTCGATAAAGCACTTAAATATTCGATAAAGTAATTAATCGATAAACAGGTAAACGAGGGGACAACAAAGTAAGTTTCCCCTCGAGCATTTAAGCGTTAACAATCAATATAACCAGTAAAGCATTCAAGCAATAAGTAAACAATATAGGCAATAAAGCATTTACAACTGATAATTCAATTAACTCATGCATGATTTAACAAGTTCGGTTATCAACCTTAATGTTCTTTAAAAATTCTAAAATTGTACAGAAACATAGTTCTTTAAATGTAGATAGGTTTAGAATCAAACGGATCTCGATTCAGAGCTATATTCAACAAGATATGACCTCTAGAAATTTATTGTGCAAACTGTCCAACACTTATGCGAAAATTAGAACCCTATTGAAATCAGCTTTAAACAACATCTTAACCTCCAAATTAGCTCATACACCAAACATAGAGTTTGTTCCACTATAAGTCTAGTATAACATATCTGAAAATCAACCTCATCCATTAAGGTTTACTATATCAAAGCAATCTCGTAAAAACAGTGCATGGGATTCTTTCTTTTAGCCTCTATTTTGCTTGTTTAATCAACTTTGGATATTATTTGCCACTTATAAATGCTAGAACTCTCACTAAAGCCTTTAATCAAACACTTAATCTTCACTTTACAATACTACGTCAAACAACAACAACTCTTATACCTAAACTTTAGCAATCAATAACATACTAGTCATACACAACACAATTACTTCAAAATGATCAAGCTAGCATGGAAATCTAGAGCATATCTCAACATTTATTCACTTACATATAAGTTTACTACACTTTAACCACAAAGAAATGCACAATCAACATGAAACCTGTAACACCCCGATCCTTCTCGAGGCCGAAGTTCCCGATCCCAATACCCAAGGCACGAAAAATGAGAAAAAACTGACGGAGTCTCCCCTATTTATAGGGCTAGCAGTTCACCTGCAAACAATAAATTAAACCTCAAAACTCCAACCCAACTCTAGCATTCAATCCCATCCTCCAATCAACACATACAACAAACTCCTCAAGGCTATCCGGGCCTTGGTACTCAGCAAAAATATATCATACAAGCATGCAAGGTATAGCTAATAGAAACTTTAAGTCTTAGGTCCGCTTACCATATCATTCTAATATTTTCTATCTATCTTCTTTATAATTTAGGTCATCAACTAACTTTTACTTAATTTCATTCCTTTCTATTTCAATTGGTGACAGAGTACTTCTTGGCAAAATAGATTAGAGCATCTGGTTAGACTACATCCTACCAAGTATCAATTAGTATATAACAGACCATTCTTGCAAGATAAGCCATTCATAATTACATTTGTCATTCTACCAATATCTACAAGACATGCAGGCCTCAAAAGAATACATAACTCTAACATTAACATATTTACAGAGAAACAGCTACTTCAACAAGCACAGACAGTCAAGGTGTCTCTCTCGCCTTCTCCTCCTCCAACTCAGGAAGGGCCTCACCTACCTCACCTGAAATTGTTAGAAAGAGGGAGTGAGCAAACACAGTTGCTCAGTGAGGGAGGGGAACAAATAACTCGGGAGTTTGGAAACCCATTTCGTGCAATGCAAATAAATTAGCAAATCTAATAACAAAAGGCTCTTACCTAAGATAATAAGCTAGTTAATATATTAAAAGAGCTAACTTAAACTATTATATCAAATAAATGATTAAAGCTTGTTATAACTATAACTAAGCAACATATTTTATATAACAATAGGAAATGAACTACAGAAACACTTAAGAGCCGCATCTATGCAAGATAATTAACTAATAGCACTGATTAAACAACATTTAAGTAAATAACAAATGCAAAATGTAAACTTGAAATTTACAACATCAAAGCAATGTGCCATTCAAGTAACCAAACTACATATCACACATTAAAAAGGATACGGTTCCACGAACCACAAACCACGATCTTCAAAATCAAATGCCGGCAAACCCCTTATTCCTCTAACGGGGTACTCTGGATATACCCCGATCCTACGAACCGTTCTCCTGAGGTAGGTCCATATGCCCCCAACGAGGTGAACCACGCCTCTTGGGCAGTGGAGTATACTTAGCGAGAATGGGAAAAGGCACCATGGTAGTCAAGGAAGACCGACAGCCTGATGCTGCCCAAAGGGAAAAATATCACATTATCCACAAAACACAACAATTAGCTTGAATATACCTTAGACATGCCTTTAGACACATAACAAGCAACTACAAGCTCATACAAGCACAAAAGCAACCAAATCTCACATTTTCCCCTTTGACAACCAATCAATTTTGCTTTCATACGCAATTCAAGGTTCCAATTCTATAAACCAATCATACTACATTCCTAAGGATACCAAAAGACACATATCTAAGCCTTGAAAACCCGCTTTGGAGGCAAAAGCTCGGTAAGGCCCCAAGTCAGTTTTAACTACAAGTACCTTAACCGGCCCTCAAATTAACGCAACGAAAGCACCAAGAGTGCTTCCATGCCCCATGGATACCTAATCTAAGGTTCAATTGTGCCCGGATTACATTTCATGAATAACCCCCTTTTAAAATTTTGCCAAATTCGCATTTTAACTCAATTCTAGGCAATTTAACTACACGTGAGCATTTAACTAGTTTCAATAACATCTAAAGCACCTATAGATAGCATCAATTCAATCCAAATAACAACTTAGAGCAAAACCCTAGATTTAGGCACTATTCATTGTCTCTTTCATTTGATTTGTGCATTCAATCATTCTAGTTGTTAACAAGCTTCAAAAGAGAGCTCTATAGGTTCTAAAGGTTGATAGCAACAATAACTAGTTCCATAACTATAAACAACAATACAAGAAATTCAAATAATTGACGAAAACATAAACATGAAAAATATGCAAGCTCCCTCAATTGTGCAAGGTTTAGGCTAGTGGTAGATGTCCTAGATGCTCCAAAAACACTTCAAGACCAAGCCAAGAGTCCAAATTTGCAAAGCTTGAAGTTGAATTCTTCTTCTTCCTCTCCTAGAAGGTCATCGGGTTAGGGGGGCATAGAGGGGATTATTTGATTTGTTTTGTGTGTTGTTATAATGCATGTATAATGTAATATATGTATATGGTATGTGTATGGTTTAATTGGGGGTCAAAAGCCTGCACAATTTAGTCAAATGTAGGTCAAAATTCCATTTAAAAGACTAACTAATTAACTATGTTGCATTTCTAGTATTTCAATATTCACACGAACCAAGTTTCATTTTCCTAATGCGTTTTCTTGACCTCAAGGCTTAAACCCCCAAGTTCCCAACTCTTTTTATAAGTCATACTATCTAGAAAAAAATCTAATTTGAGCAAATTAGACTATTAATTTTCTTATGAATAGTGACCTTCAACAAAGTATATTTAAACTAAAAATTTAAAGCACATTAAAAAGCACAAAAAGGTACGAGATGAATAATATGCACATGTATGCGGATCTGGGGTGTCACAAAACCTCTCATATTAGCTTGTAGAAATTGGTCAAAATAGCAAGAACTTGAGCCAAAATCACTTCGTTTCTCCTTTTTTTCCTCTTTTTTTCTTTTTTTCTTCTCCTTTCTTCCTCACGGGTTGAGCTCTCTCTTTTTTTTTTTCCTTCTATCCAATTCTAGGAGCTTCTTGTTGTTTATTTTATTTTATTTTGATATTATAAGGCTTTACTTGGACTAAGTAATTGGGCCTAATTGGGCCTCAAATGCAATATAAAATTAAATTGATCCCACTAATTCATTTAGACTATCTTATGGGCTTCCAAACACAATTTAAACTAAATTAGGCCCACAAGCTAATGGCTCTACAATCTACTTCCATTAGTCACTAATTCCTCTTACTTTAAATGCAATGCAAACACGTATCGATTCAAATAATAAGAATAAGTCAATTAAATACAAATGAATAAGTGCAAATTAATAAAATTCTTATTGTCATTAGGTCCAGGGCCTCAAACTAAATACTTGGAGGATGATTGTGTTATCCATCAAGAGTCGAATTCCGAAGCTACGCTAGAAGAAGTCACTACTAAGACTTCTACTATTATACCTACGCCTATAACCGAAGCATAAAATGAACAGCGAATTCCCTTGACAGTATCGGAGCCTCGTCGTAGTGAGAGAACATTGAGAGAACCAAAAAGATACTATGGAAAGCTTTTCGAAGCAGTCTCCAATCAGGTTGATGATCCCACTAGTTATGATGAAGTAGTAATGAACATAGATGTGGATCATTGGCATAAGGCAATTGAATATGAGTTGGAGTCAATGTATTCCAACAAGGTCTAGGATCTTGTAGCAGTGCCTGAAGAGGTAAAACCTATACGGTATAAGTGGCACTACAACATTTTAGACTTCTTGCAACCTTTGAAAAGCGTTGCAAATAAACTAAAAACCGTTGCAAATGACTTTATGCAACGGTTTTCTTATCGTTGAATCTGCTCTCGTTTTTTATTCTATATTACAACGGTTTTTTACAAGTAAATAGTAATGGTAAATAATTGTTGCTATTGATACTTTTAGCAACGATTTTATCTAAAGACTCCATTATAAACATCTTTCTATTTACAATGGTTTTAAAGGGTAATAACAACGGTTTTTAATACTTTTTGTAACAGTTTTTATTATTTATTGCAATAGTTTTGATTAGTACTAACAATGGTTTTAATACTTTTTGTAACATTTTCTTTCAAATATTGCAACGGTTCTTTTATGTATTAGCAACAGTTTTAATACCTTTTGTCACGTTTGCAACAATTTTTATTATTTATTGTAACGGTTTTGATTAATATTAGCAATGATTTTAGTACTTTTCGTAACATTTTCAACCATTATTGCAACGGTTCTTTTGAGTATTAGCAATGGTTTTAATACTTTTGGTAACGGTATTAGTATATTATTACAACGGTGTTTTGAGTATAGGCAACACTTTTAATAACAATTTTTGTAAAATTGCAACTGTTTTGATGAGTACTAACAACCCTTTTGTTACTTTTTGCAATGGTGCTTGTTAGTTATTGCAACAATTTCAATGAAAACTATCAACACTTTTAATACCTTTTGTAACATTGTTTTTAAGTTATTGCAACGGTTTTGTTGAGTACAAGTGACGAATTTTATTCTTTTGGTAACACTTTTATAAGTTGTTGCAACAGTTTTGATAAGTACTAACAACAATTTTAGTACCTTTTGAAACAGTTTTTATCAGTTATTACAATAATAATTTACATTCACTAACAAATTCGCCAATTATTCCACTAGATTGAAAAGCATAAACAACAATTTATCTTAATTCCAAAAAAAAGTCATAACTGATACATTTGATATCGCAATGGAATAATAATGAATATAATAAGTAGCCAAATAATTTTCTTAAACGTAAGAATCATATCACTATCCTAAACAATTTAATCTAAGGAAATATTTCTAGCTATTCATCACCAAAAAAATAAAAAAAATAAAACATATAGTTGAGCAAGAAAAACCAACATATAGTTGAGCGATCAATGACATTACATCAACCAAAATTTCAATTTTGTTACATATCCCATTCCTCTTCCATATCTTCATAAGCATTTTTGTCTGAATTTGAAGTTTGTCCCTACATAAATAAAATAACAAAATGTTATAATATGTCAAACAAAGCAATTAAAAAAATATAAGTATAGTATTTTGCATATTCAACATGGAAAACTGTAATAAAAAAAAGTAAGCTAGCTCACTATCAAATTCAGTATAAAAAATAGTAGTCAAAATTCTAAGAAATTACAATAATAAACTCATAGGAAGCTAAAACATAAAACCCAAGATTTACAAGAAATCAAGCTTAAATAATCTGGTTAAAAACAATTACCTCGTTGTCATGTGCAAAAACATTATCATTGTCACAGGAAGCTTGGCTTAATAAAGGTGCAAGAACATCAGCATCGATAATCAAACCAGGGTTCATTTGCTTCAAATTCTTTAGCACTGCATAACTCCATTTGCAACACGATTAGTATGTTCATCCATTTTCTTTTTGAAATCTTCCTTCATATATTCTTCTTTTTCTTTATGGGCTTTTTCTACTTCTTTAATTTGAAGTTGTTTCTTTATGGAAGATGGAGTCACTCCTTGTCCATAAGTACGGACACATCCAGGTTTTTCCTTTCCAAAAGCCATAGTGAAAATATCTTCTAGGCGTTGTTCGGAGTCTTTAGAAAACTCTTCAATTTGGGACTGTGTAAGCTATAAGAATTAAATTAAACACTAGAAGAATATTATTAAAGAAATCTACAAATCATAAGAATATTGAGTCAAATCATTTCAAATCTTACAATCAAGTTGTCTGTCTCTACATTTGATTTCTTTCCCTTCTTGTTTCTGTGAGCTTCTATGAACAACTCCGCTTATGTCGGCTCTTTATGATTTTCACTTTTCTCTTTCTATTTCAATATGAAAAAAAGTGTTAATAAGTAAATGTAGATATGTATATATATGTAATTGATAGAAAAAATATGAAGACCTTAGCAAATATATCAGTTAGTGAGCAAACAAACTTAGCAAATCTTTACGTATTACTGTATAGCTTTCTGGACCAGATCAATGCATGTACTTCAACTTAGCCCTGTTAGCTGCATTATTGTCACTAGTTGTCTACATTAGATAAAAATTTATTAGTAAAATGGTAAAATAAAATACCTTACAAATGGATATTTACTACTTGAATTATTACCTTCACATTTTCATTTTTCCAATAGTTTAAAAGATTCCCAAAGTGGCCAATTGGAACCTTTGTTGGACGATTTTTCCACCTTTCTTCATCTTTTTTGTATCTCGTGTAGTGTTTTTTCTTAATTTGACTTTTCTAGCATTTCCATGAAGAATTAATATCACTCAATACCCATCTTTTTGCTTGAGGAGGAATTTCATACTTTTGTTGCACCATAAAATATACTAACAAGAGTTATCTGTAAGTCATGGATGGTTCGTAGATAGAACATCCAGTTTTTATTTTTGCTTTTGTTGTACGTTTACATATTCATTTAATGAATCTCTTTGCTGATTTAGCAAAAATATATATATATATATATATATACTAACACTTAACACTTGGAAAAAGAGGAAAAAGAAAAAAAAAAACTCAAATTTCTCTTCACTAATTATGAGTAGTTGATGAAATAGCTAACACTTATACACCACAAAATTGTTTAACATAATGTAAAAGGCAGAGACAATACAATCTTGTAAAGAAGCTAAAACACACAAAAATAAATGACAGTTCTGAAATAAAGTTCAGGAGAACCGTGAATGAACTTGCGGCAG
Source organism: Ehretia macrophylla (assembly GCA_037974665.1). Taxonomy (NCBI): domain Eukaryota; kingdom Viridiplantae; phylum Streptophyta; class Magnoliopsida; order Boraginales; family Ehretiaceae; genus Ehretia; species Ehretia macrophylla. The sequence continues at coordinate 74,784,944 of CM075779.1, forward strand.
GTCTCTTGAACTAATAGACATGTAGTAATGAACTTAGCTCAATCCTAGCCAAAAATGTAATACTTACAAACAAATGATATGCTTGTTCTATCGAAATGGACCACTTAACCCTTTTTTTTTACAAACTGTTTTATTGGTTATAGGCTTAAGTGCATCATTAATGGATATCCAAAGATGAAATACAAATTGTCCTATGTGTTGATCTTCATTAATTATATGTGCACTTGAATCCTTCTTTATGCTAATAGTGCTATAAAAGGCATACATGCAAAAACTAACAAACTAAAACATAGACAGCAAAAATCTGTTTTATGACCCAACTTCACAGAAAAAACTGCACCAATTGGGAAGAACTTAGCTAATTATTTATATATGGTTGGAAAGTTCTATGAGTCTAGTTTCCAACAATTCAAACGGTGCATCAATTGGACTTTCCTAGAAGAAGTTATGACTATTTTGGTAAAGTGTGTCTGAGCTGTCTTCAAAGTGTCAAACTCAAGTTTTGAGTTTCATTTTATTATGCTTTTATTTTTCATTACTTTAAAATCTGATTGGAATATTATAGGGAGCCATTAAGATCATATTCTTGGTACTCTAAGGGTTATTTCACTTTTATAGAGTTTTGCAGGACTTGGAGAGGATTAATGAATGCCACAGAGAATGTGATCAATTTCCCAAGCCATTTGAACAAATTAATATACAGTCATATAACTTCATGAGAAATACTCACTGCAATGTAAGAAATCAATTAATTTTGTTCAAAATTATTTGTTCTCCATATTAGATTCATTGATTAGCAAAATTTCAAACTCTACTGTAAATGTTGCAAAAGTAGATTTCGGCAACATGAAGGAGATAAATCACATGTGCAATGCTATTAACAATTGATTTTTGGTATACTAATTATCAATTCTCCAAAATTACTCAACCAAATAGATGGGGTACAAAAGCCACCACAAGCCATTATAGAGAGGAAGCAACTGAAAACTGACATGGTTGCAGTGAGCAAAAAGTTTAGACAATAACTAATAACATAATACAGGTATTAGTTGTCAATAATATCCTGTCAAATACAATTGAACAAAATTCCCAAATCTCATGCCCCAAACAAGAACCCTAAATTAATCAATACCAAGAACAAGAATATATCATCTCCATGCTATCTTTTGGCAATCTAAGACATGACTAATGATAACCCAATTTCCGTAATCTAGAATTAAAATTTAGAACGCTTACCACAAGTACTAGGTGATACACAATTGCCAAGTTTAATACTAAAATTGATTTCCAATTCCTCAACCAAGAGCAATAATATTTTGAAAGTCTGCACCAAGAGGATGATTTAGAGAAATAAGATAAAAACTATAAAAAGTTTTGTTTGATTGGAGAAAAAGAGAGCAGGCAGAGAGTGAAAAACAAAGTCTGAAGGAAAGTCTTGCATAAAAAAAGGAAAAAAAAATGAGTTAGTATTTCATTAAAACATCTATTTGATTTGATATAAAGAGAGAAATCAAAAAGTTAAAAAAAGAAAAAGAAAAAAAAGAAGCTAATTACACCTTACGTGGTGAAGCTCTACCACAGGTTCGACAAAAGAAAAACAAAAAAGAGAAGCTTTGTTGTAGGGAGATAATTCAGATTATTTTGGAGTAGTAAAAGACGTTGAGTTTGGGAAACCTAAATTTTTTGTGGAAATTTTTTATGTAAAATTATGGGGAAATCTTTTAAGTCAAATTTTGGAAAAAAAATTTAGCCCTATTAAAATTTTGCGGGAAATAAGTTTTTACCATCCTACCAAATATTTCGTCTTAGCAACGCTATTAAGCGTTGCAAATAATCCCAATTTGATAAACCGCTACAAAAGGTAAAAATTATATCTATTACTTAGCAAAAGGCAGAACTCAAGATACATACTACAACGGTTAGATAAAATAGTTGTAAAAAATATTAGATTTAGGCAACCGTTACAAAAATCATTGCTAAAAACTAACTATAGCAACAGGTTTTTTACTAGTTCAATTAAAGGTTTGCAACAGGGCAAAAATGTGGTAGTGTGGGTCTACAAGATGAAAAGATGAGTGGATGAGAACGTAGAAACCTTCAAAGCTAGGCTGGTGGAAAAGGGATACACTCAGAAAGAGGTTATCGACTATGAGGAGACTTTCTCACTAGTAGCCATGCTAAAGTCCATAAGGATTCTCTTGGCCAGCATTTTTCACTACGACCACGAGATATGGTAGATGGATGTCAACATTACATTTCTTAATGAGAATCATGACAAGAGTATCTATAAGACACAGCCAGACGGATTCATTGTGAAAGGCCAAGAAAACATGGTTTGTAAGCTTAAGAGGTCCATCTATGGACTAAAGCAAGCATCTAGGGCATGGAACATTCGGTTCAACAAAGCAGTCAAAGCCTTTGAGCAGAACATTGATAAACCATGTGTGAACAAGAAAAGAGATAGTCATGTTGTTGCATTTTTTGTCCTTTATGTGGATGACATTGTCACGCCCCAACTCGACCTCACTTACGATCAGTCAGGACGCAACAGAATTTCGGCAATATAACGTCTGTAATATGGACAATAAGACTCTAAACCAGTCCTTTATAACATCACACAACCAACCTCAAACTTCAACAACTCCATCAACAGTCAACCAATCAAAACCATTCATTTAATGACCATACAACAACCCAACCATAAGTCATATGCCTCCGTTTCAACAACATACCACAAGCTATACTATACATATGCATAACAGATATAAAAATAGTCTAGCAACCTATTCATATTCCAAAAGTAAGACAACTAAACTAGCATTATACTTTTCACTATCTTTATAGCATTTTATACATTACAACACCAAAGTAAATACAATACAACTTGTTTCATATTTCAAGACAACAAAAAGAGCACTCCAGCAAAGACATCAAGGACAAGACTTTTGCACATTGGACTCGTCCACATATTGCTCGTACTCAGTCTCTTGAGTAAAGTACCCTAAATCTGGCTCGGTAACACTTGAAAGTCAGCAAAGAGGGTGCGCTTATATAACACAAAGCTCAGCGAGGGTTCAAAAGATGTTTTGAAAACATTTTCTCTTTACCACTTGGGAAATCATCCTAAATAAAATAAAAATCAATAAACTTCATCAACATCAACAATTCAATTCAAGCAACAGGAATAACCATTCAGTTGAGAAAGGATACACTAGTTGGTGTAGCTCCACACGCCGTCACGATCTCAGCCAACTTCTTATAACACCCATTAATACATTCCAGAGGTACCTCATCTAGCCTATCCCTTCATGGCATCTCCGCCTATACGAGCTGGGGGTAGTACATGATAGTCATGCCGTTTTTAACCCAACAGTCCGACGCTGCCCGAGAGGTGGCACACACTATCATGACTTATGACAATAACATTAAACATTTCATATTCCGAGAAACAACAAAGTAGGTTGTTCCCCGGTACAACAATAACCATCAATCCATTAACAGTACTTCAATCAACATAACATTAACTAATCAACTAAGACAACCAAGTTAGATGACAAAGTAGGTCACCCAACTTAACACACATTTCAACATGGTTCCAAACCCAAAGCTACTCCCCAACAATCCATGAAACAACTACTCAAACACTACCCAACAACCAAAGACAACATTTTAGTATTTCAAAGAACGACTACACAAACTTCTAAAATTCATAACTTACAATCTACAAATCAAACAACCCCCGAACCTTTTCCTATCACTCATACACACATGCAACTACATTAAACCCCTCGGAAACCAATCAAAAGCCACCTAAAACAACCCCAACAAGCTAAAAATAGCAATGCATACATGACTGATTTTTTGAACTTTTGCTATGGCATTCAAATTGAAATTTTGGCATTACAACATTACTACCCAATAATTAACAAACCTATAGAAGTAACTACAACTCAATTCTAATCACTACAACAACAATTATTCAAATATAAACCAAATAATCAATTTAAATACCCGAAAAATAAAAATACATGTTGCTACCGTTTAAAATGGCTACAAATGCATATAATTGGTCCTTATCATCTACTAAGCAATAATCTAACATCAATTTAACAAAATAGCAACTACAAATGCATCAACTAAAAATTCAACTCAACTTTAAAATAATGAACTATATTTTTCCCTCACATTTGATCCAAAGTAATACTAGGAATAGGTAGAATAGGTGTCCAACAAGCAATTTCAAGCTTTGAATGAATCAATTCAGCTTTGGAATGCAAAATCTATGAGAAAAATGCTTTGAAAACCTAACTAAAAATATTTCTTCATTCTTCCTCAAGGAACGACCACTAGGTGAGAAATGAGCGGGTTTTGAACTTATTTTTCTGATCTATGAGTATATTATGCATATATATAAGCTTGGTCAACAAAATAATCAAAAGTCAAAGTTGTCAACCTTGTGTTTTTAGTTGTTTTTAGCCTACAATACATATATATACTAAATCTAACTTATATACTATATTTAGTAGTCTAAAATTAGTTGACAACATTTTATATAAGCCTGCATATACATACATTCAAGCTATAAAACCCGATTTTGCAAAAGAAGTTGAAAAATCACATTACTTGTTTTGCAAATGTGTTTTAAATGCACAACCAATATATAATCACTTAATATCACATATAAATTCATATATATCATTTATAATATATACTAGGTCAACAAAAGTCAACGTAAGAATCGAGTTCAGCAGAAATCACTATTCAGCTAAAAAATACTATTTTTTCACCTGAAAAGTCTATTTCAAATTCCTAATTTGTTTCAAAAATATTTTTTAGTAAAACATGGGTTTTTTAATAATGGAGTACTATTTTTTTAAATATTTAAAAGACTAGTTTCAAAAATTTAGCAGAAAGGTCATCAAATGTTATTAAAAGGTACTTTAAATGAAATTTTCACTAAAAATCTTTATAAAAGTTTTATGAATGCACATATATCATGTAATGAGAGTAGTATTTACAAATAAACCTAGTTTGGTCAAAGAAGATGAAATGTCAAAAGTCAAAGAAGACCAAAAGTCAACATTTTTCAAAAGTCAAATGAAATTCAAATGAAACTGAAATGCACATTTAACTTAGTATTTTTGTGTAATTCATACATATGCACGTATATGAGTTCAAATAATATATATAAACAAGTGAAAACACATAATTGAAAATAAAAAAAAATTCGGGGTCTCACAAACATCCTATTAATTGGGGACGACGTAGGGATGCTGACATCCATAAAGATTTGGCTTTCTTCTCGGTTTCAAATGAAAGACTTAGGAAAAACTAGTTATGTTTTGGGAATTAAACTCTTGCGAGAACGCAAGAAAAAGGTACTGGCATTATCCCAAGTTGCATATGTTCAGAAGATGTTGGTCAAGTTTAACATGCTAAAATCCAATAAGGGTTTGTTGCCCTCCAACCATGGAATTCTACTTTCTCGAGATCAGTGTCCCAAAACTCCTAATGAAGAACAGAGCATGAGACGGATTCGATATGCGTTAGTAGTTGGCAGTCTCATGTACGCTATATTATGTACTAGACCAGATATTTGCTTTGCCGTTGGCATGGTTAACCGATATTAGTGAAACCCAAGACAAGCTCACTAGGTAGCGGCCAAACATATATTCAAGTATTTTCGGAGAACGGATGATTATATGTTGGTCTACCGAGCTGAGGATCTTACTCCGCTAGTATACACAGATTTGGACTTCCAGTCTGATAGGGATTCTAGGAGATCTACTTCTAGATACGTTTTCACCCTGTTATGAGGTGCAATTTTGTGGAGAAATGTGAAGCAAATGTGAATTGCAGATTTTACCATGGAAGCTAAGAATGTGGCGACGTTAGAAGCTGCTAAAGAAGCTTAAGGAAGTTCCTGTTAGATTTGGGAGTAGTGCCTGTTGTAAAGAAATTCATAGTCATATACTGTGATAACAGGAGTGCAGTAGCACAAAGTAAAGAGCAAAGGAACCATAGGAAAGGCAAACACATTGAGAGAAAATATCACTTGATCCGTAAGTTTATCCATAGAGGAGATATAATGGTAAATAAGATTGCCTCCGTGAATAACTTAACAAATCCCTTTACTAAGACTCTTACGGAGAGGGTCTTTTCTGTACATGTTGAGTCAATAAGAGTTAAGTTGTTTGGTTACTTAGCCTTGTGCTCTTTCGTGCAAGTGGGAGTCTGTTGGGAATTGGATATGCCCAAAAGACTACTAGTACTTTGCCATCAATGTATTTGAATATTTCCAATGAATAATTAAATGTCATCTTACTTTATGAGCCAGTTTATCTATTATGTGGTTAACTTATATATATGTATGTAAGGTCCTTGCTTCAAGTGTTCACTTAGGTATGTGGTGGTTACGTACAGAAAGTCTAAGTCATGGTTACTTGTCAAACAGAATTGTTTATTCCATAACTAAGTAGTAGAGCTAGACACTCTGTTGTGGTAGAATTTATTGTGAATAAGTTCCGTTTATGGTAAGGTGGTCTGCTTTGATCATGGATGGGGTTCTAGACTTACTTCACTTATGCATTGGACGAGTCACTATATGTATGATACTCTAAATAAGTACTACCGAAGAAAGAGGTCACATATACCTACTAGTTTCTAAGGTAGCGATTGGTACAGTTGAATAGATTTGGTCAGGAATGGAATGAGCTAAGGAATTGAATGAAACTAAGAATGGAATGAACTTGGGAATGAGAATGACATGTTTGGTATGCTCTAGGAATTAAGAGTAGTAATGTGAATGATTTGTACAATATGACATAATTACCCTTTTATTATTATAGTATTAAAAATAAGAATAAATATAAACATAGTCGTAAACAATATAAACATAAATAATAATAATAATAATAATAATAACAAAATATAAATAATAAATAATAAATAATAATAATAATAATAACAAAATATAAATAATAAATAACAAATAATAATAATAATAATAACAATAAATATTATTATTATTATTATTAACAAAATAAAAAATAATAATAATAATAACAACAACAGCAAAAAATTATTATTATTATTATTATTATTATTATTATTATTATTATTATTATTATTATTATTATTATTATTATATTGGTATTATTATTATTTTAGTTTTTTATTTTTATTTTTATTTTTATCATTATTAGTTTACTTTATTATTATTATTTAATCACTATTATTATTTTTTATTTTTGTTTTATTATTATTTTTGTTTTTTCTTTTTATTTTTTTTTTCATAATAATAATAGTTATTATTTTTATAATAATTATTATATTTTTTAATTATTATTATTATTATTGTAAAATAAATTATTTATAACAATTATATTACATAGGGGTATAATAGTCAAGTTTATTTTCAAACACATGAGAATAGGCTATTTCCATGTATTTAGTCTAGAATGATTATTCTCATGTATATGGGAATGAGATTCCCTTAAGAATGAGATTCTCAAGTCTATTCCCTCATACCAAATATAATAATTAAAATAGAATTGAGAATGTCATTATATTCTCAACTCATTCCCACATACCAATCACTGTCTAAGTGGGTTAGAACTCTTAATTTTGAGCATATGTGGATAAACTGACGAAGTCAATTTGTTGCACTTTGAGTCACTATGGGTGAGATCTTATATATAGGTCAACAGCTATGTGATTTGGGTGTTTGGATTTGGCTAGAAGGGACATGCATATGCAATAAAGAATCTATACAATAATTACTCCCTTAGAATGATCCAAGTTAATCATCGTAAATCTATGCATAGTAGTATAGTCTGTTATACTATTAGTTACACTTTTGGGTAGCTCCCATGTATAAGTGGATAACTTCAGGATAATGGTTAGATTATGGATTAGAGGTTCTGAGGAGAACAAGATATAGTCAAAGAGGAGATAGTACACATGGTTAACCTGTCTTGGCTATGAGTGAGTATAGAGAGGCAATTTGGTCATTATCACTTAGTTGGTCTAAAGACTAAGCGTCATATATTATTGACTAACTCCTATTTATATAGTAAGTATCTTGGAGTGCAGCCATAGTCTTTTAGTGGAATAGACTACGGTTAAAATGTAAAATATTGATAGGAAACTAGCAAGAATATTTTGGTCATTTTTAGTGGAAGGATAATTATGTATTTGATCCCCTGCCCCCCCTCCCTCCCCTCTCCCCCTCTCTATCCATTTTCCTTATAAGTGTATTTACTAAAATAAAAAAAATATTAAATTGAGAGAGAATTTAATACATTGACAATTAAAAATCATAAATAGACTTTTCTATTTGTGGAAGAAGTTTTCTATTTTGATTATTGGCTGAATTTTGGATCAAATAGCTATTAAATAATTAAATAGAGTAATATGGCTGAACCAGGACCCATGGCAAGCGTCCCTAGGCTAGGCACATAGTCCTAAGCACCTAATACTAAGGTGGCGCAACTAGGTGGTGTGAACGCAAGGTGTAAAATGATTTTCATTAAATTATGGAATTAAAGGATAATTGAAAGTTCTAATCCTTTGCCTCTTTGGATTCTTATTAAGACAGAGCTTGTAACGCCCCGATCCCTCATGAGACCGGAGGCTCTAATAACCATGCTATTCTCAACCCAATACCAAACCCGGTCACAAAATTTTTAGGAAAAACGGACAGAGTTTCCTCTGTACCGCGGACATTTTTCAAACCTGTAAATGCTCAAAATAGCCACAATATACTAAAACAAGCTTTTATAATTAAAATTCAAAGGTTCAAGGTCATCCAAGCTAGGAGACAAACAACAGCTCCAAATCACACATGCATGCACCCAACTTAACTTGTCATTAAGCCTTTTTAACATGTCATCCTATGATAACATTAGAGCAATTTTAGAAGTTGAAATCAACACCTCTAAACATACACCCCCAAGCATGCAAGAACTAAAAGGAGAATTAAAAGTTATTACAAACCATAATATCTTAAAGCTAACATTACAACCAACAGCTTTCAACTTGCAACTACAAGAATATACATAGCCTTAAGGCCACAAAATAGATCATGCTATAGCAATACAAGTACACCATGTAACAACAAGAAGGCAAATCCACCTTAGACAACAAACACACAACAACTAGGGCAAAGGCTCAGCCTGAACTTCTTCCTCTTCCACTAGCACCTCAACTAGTTGGGGTTCACCCTCAGCACTTCCTGAAACATGTTTAGCGAGGTATGAGCAATCACAATTGCTCAGTGAGGGATAAGGTCTACCGGGGACGTGCAATGCAGCAACTTAACACAATTAATACAATAGATAAACAGTGAATAACAATTCTAATACCACATTTTAAAAGGATACAATCGATAACCCTTATCACTCCAAATCTTCGATCCCCGATCCACGAACCACGATCTCGATCTCGATATGCCGGCATCCCTTACACCAATGGGTACTCCGGATGTACCCGATCCTACGACCCAACACCCCCTGGCAATCTCCGGACCAGGCGAGTGAGGGAATAGCAGACGGAGCTAAGGCAACCAACACTGGCAAGCCCGATGCCGCCCAGCGAGGCCATCGCATCCGCTGCGACAATGAGGTTGCGCAACCACGATGCAATGCAAGAATGATAACAATGACAATATATCCAGGAAACACATTTAAGGACAAAGTAAGTTGTTCTCGCACCAAGTTACAATTTAGCAATAATAAGCATATATCAATTACGCAATTATACTAAACAATATACTCTTTTAGAAAGAAAATAAACTATGATGCACGTAAGTATGCAGGTCCCTCACCTCTACCGAGCTCCAAGATATAAGTTTGAATCACAACATTTCCAGTCACCTTGAACCTATGAGCAAACATTACTTCAATTACTATTTAACTACAACATTCATTCTAAGTTAGCTAACTTATAACTTCGCTTATTTAGCATATATACAATATCTATTAGAATTCTATTTTTAACAAAGCACCACTTTTATATACTTTAACTTAACATATATTCCATACTTTCAATAGTCTACAAGTTAATTAAGAAGATAGTTCAAAAACTTAAATGAGAATGATTCAACCAGCATGCTATAACTAGATATAAATCGAGCTAGAATTTAGTTTAACTAACATCAACACATGAGCCTGCAGTTACTCATACTATTTCTCATTTTACTTTAGTTAATAACTTGTACAAGAAATTAATTCACTCCACATAACAATAAACTAGCCATTAACTCAACTCAAAGAATTTCTCCAAAGGATATATAGATAATAAAGGTTAGGTTACTTTAATGTTCAAATGACACATTCATTCATAATGACACTACCCAGTCTTTTACTACTTTAATGAACTTCTAATTCATATTCTACTTTACTTACAATAGTTAGTAATATCTCTATGAAGATAGCCCAACATTAGCACATAGGAAAAGAAATGCATTTATCAACTAATAGAAAAGTTAACTATCAACCATTTAATAACTAACATACTATTTTAGTAAAATAACTATACTTCAAGCTAAGATTCTAACATATCACTAGTAGTATTAACTTAAGTTAATTACATTTAACATATAATAGACAACTATCAACTTACAATTAACCTTACATGTAGTTTCAAAAAGCATTAAACACATTCTTCCACATAGTTTACTTGACCTTTCTAAGTGTTCACTAGTTGCACATTGATAACAACAACTAATTCTAACAGTTGAATTGTTTAGCATACATAGAAACATTACCTATGTCTAAAGGTGGTGACCATCACAACTCTACTAGCATTTCTCATTCACAGTCTAATAGAATAGCTTTCAATTTAAATTAACTTTACTAGCAATTAGATTTCAATTACAATTCATGAAAACAACATAACTATAAGAGCCCCATTACGTTATTAATCATCCAAGGACACTACACAATAAGGTCTTGATCGAATACATCCAATTAGAACTGAATTATATAATTACTATAGCAAAATAACAATAAAATTCAGATTCTCGCGTAACAGGGCATTTCTGACACATCTCACCAAAATGATCATAACTTGCTCTAGGCAACTCCGATTAATGCACCGTAAAAAGCTGTAGAAACTAGACTCATAAGGCTTTCTAATGGTATATAATTCAACCCCCTAATCCTTCTTCAATTAATACAGTTTTAAGTTCGAAGTTGCCTCAATGCAGTTAGAATAGAAGCAGTTTATACAAGCAAATAAGCAGTTTTACAAAAGGGCATATACAAGATATAATTAGAATTACATCAAAAGTTCCACACCAACTTGAAACTACATTTAAATATTCAAGAAGTCATGCCAAGGTCTTAGAAGCGCGAAACAACCGAAATTGCACCTAAACCCCTTTGTTATTCAAGCTATTTCTCCTCCAAACCAAAGTTAATGATTCAAATTTAAAGGGAAACTCTACCAACCTTCTAACTAACCCTCAAGGAACCCTTTCAACCCTCTAACTCATTCAAATGCCCGCAATAACCTTGAAAGCCCCAAATTCCCTCTTATAGCTTTACACTACACCTACCTCATCCGGGCTTCAAACAAGGATTAACAAAGCTTCTATAGCACCTAGGTAGCCTAAGGATACCAAAAGTAGAGCCCGAATCCACCTGGATTCGTCTTAACCCCGAAACCCCTTTATTAAAGTCGACTATTTTACGTTTTATGCGATTTTAGAGCAATTCAAGTGTACGGGGCTATTAGACTACCTTCATTAGCACCTAAGGCATCTATTAGGAGTGTTGAATCAAGCTAATTCGAGCAATTACACAAAATTCTAGAAAAAATGTTACTATTCATCTCATGAATTAAACTAACGATTCCAACCGTTTAAAAAGCGAAACAATGGTTCAAATATGTTCTCTAGCACTCATATACAAGGTATAATAGCATAGATAATCAATACAATAGCATTTGAACACATTTTCAACAAATCAAGAAAATAGCAACTATTTTAAAATGCAAAAATAAGCCGTGAAATCCCTCACCAATGCGCGTAGGAGCTCCTAGGAGGCTAGTAGACACCCTAAACCACTTGCACCTAGCTTGGCTTGGCTTGGAATGAGGATTTGTTGAGCAAAAAAACTCTATTTCTTTTCCTATGCAATTCTCGGATTTGCTACAGTGTTTTCAGCATGCTCTCTTTTTTTGTTTTTTTTGTTTTGCTAAGTTATGAGCTAATGTGTGTGTTGTGTGAGTTATATATTAAATGGGGCTAAGTTGCTTGCTTAAATGGTTCACTAAATACCCTTAGTTAGCTTAAAACGAGCCTAGATAGTAAAATGAATGCTAGCTAATTCATTCCCTAAGTTATATTACGTAACACTATTTATACAACTACAAAAATTATTTTCTAAACGAGCTCTCCTATCGCCTCTAGCTCAAATGCACATTTTTCCCACTACTCTAACAATTAATATGATTTAATAAAAATGCTAATTCGCTAATAGCATGAAGTTAAAAACGGAGTGAATAGTAATTTAAGAAGACAGTTAATAATGCACAGAAGGAAATGCGCAAACAAGGGATGCAACAGTAATTGAATGCATGGCTAAAACTCGGGCGTCACATCCTCTCTCCCTTAAACTAATTGCGTCCACGCAATTCTTCTTCACAAGAGAACTCCGCATCAATTGAAAACCAACTCCGATTATTCGTCATCAGTTGCTAAGCAAGAATACCATATACGAATTCTCATGGGAGCTCATTAAGAAATCCCAGTAGTATTGTCTGCGAACCTCACTTAATAAGGCCAAATAAAGGCTCCAATAAAGATGCTACTTCGAAATCCAAATAAGAATCCCGCTGGTATGAATACCATAGAAGAATGGAATCCCAACTAAGAGCGGCGAGAAAATACCAATAAAAGTTCCGAGCAGGAGTATTGTAAATAATACCAGATAATAAGGCTGAAAAGAATCCATATACCAATTTTTTTCCGAGAGATGCCGACAAAAGAATACCTGAAAAAAAAAATACCAAGAATATGCTCCAGAAAACTGTCATATAGAAACCCCAAAAGAAGCTACTCATTTATGACCGCTAAGTACTGAAGAAGGCCTTAGAAGAATCCCAATAACTGAGCTCTGCCTACAACACCAATTCCCAAATAAAAGAGTTGATCAACCGCTTCACGTTCCTACTAATCCACATAACTTGAAAGGCCAGCCACTAATCACCTCTCTTCAGGGGAGGAAGAAGTTTTTCTTACCATTCGACGGACTATGTATGAATGCCAAACTATTGCATATGTATAAACATTCTTTAAACTATTATGCAAGCATGATTATAAAAGAGCATATAAAGCAATATAAGCAACAAAATCATTCAAGTGCGAATCATAACAAAACCAATTCAATTCACAACAAAACTTAATTCAAAATGCTCAAGTACATACGGTACAATCAATAATTCAAGCAGATAACGATTCACGAGGTCAATTCGATGCAACTTCACTTCACTCAGCACACATTTAAGACATAACACATAACTATATCACATAGGTGCACATAATCAATTCAAGACACACAATCACACATTCAAGCACACACTTTCAAGACACACTTAACAAGCACACACACAAGGATTACTACCCGACAGGCCGAGGACCCTATCCCGGCTGAGAGCTAACTAAGCTCTGATACCACCTGTAACGCCCCGATCCCTCACGAGACCGGAGGCTCTAATAACCATGCTATTCTCAACCCAATACCAAACCCGGTCCCAAAATTTTTAGAAAAAACGGACAGAGTTTCCTCTGTACCGCGGACATTTTTCAAACCTGTAAATGCTCAAAATAGCCACAATATACTAAAACAAGCTTTTATAATTAAAATTCAAAGGTTCAAGGTCATCCAAACTAGGAGACAAACAACAGCTCCAAATCACACATGCATGCACCCAACTTAACTTGTCATTAAACCTTTTTAACATGTCATCCTATGATAACATTAGAGCAATTTTAGAAGTTGAAATCAACACCTCTAAACATACACCCCCAAGCATGCAAGAACTAAAAGGAGAATTAAAGTTATTACAAACTATAATATCTTAAAGCTAACATTACAACCAACAGCTTTCAACTTGCAACTACAAGAATATACATAGCCTTAAGGCCACAAAATAGATCATGCTATAGCAATACAAGTACACCATGTAACAACAAGAAGGCAAATCCACCTTAGACAACAAACACACAACAACTAGGGCAAAGGCTCAGCCTGAACTTCTTCCTCTTCCACTAGCACCTCAACTAGTTGGGGTTCACCCTCAGCACTTCCTGAAACATGTTTAGCGAGGTATGAGCAATCACAATTGCTCAGTGAGGGATAAGGTCTACCGGGGACGTGCAATGCAGCAACTTAACACAATTAATACAATAGATAAACAGTGAATAACAATTCTAATACCACATTTTAAAAGGATACAATTGATAACCCTTATCACTCCAAATCTTCGATCCCCGATCCACGAACCACGATCTCGATCTCGATATGCCGGCATCCCTTACACCAATGGGTACTCTGGATGTACCCGATCCTACGACCCAACACCCCCTGGCAATCTCCGGACCAGGCGAGTGAGGGAATAGCAGACGGAGCTAAGACAACCAATACTGGCAAGCCCGATGCCGGCCAGCGAGGCCATCGCATCCGCCACGACAATGAGGTTGCGCAACCACGATGCAATGCAAGAATGATAACAATGACAATATAACCAGGAAACACATTTAAGTACAAAGTAAGTTGTTCTCGCACCAAGTTACAATTTAGCAATAATAAGCATATATCAATTACGCAATTATACTAAACAATATACTCTTTTAGAAAGAAAATAAACTATGATGCACGTAAGTATGCAGGTCCCTCACCTCTACCGAGCTCCAAGATATAAGTTTGAATCACAACATTTCCAATCACCTTGAACCTATGAGCAAACATTACTTCAATTACTATTTAACTACAACATTCATTCTAAGTTAGCTAACTTATAACTTCGCTTATTTAGCATATATACAATATCTATTAGAATTCTATTTTTAACAAAACACCACTTTTATATACTTTAACTTAACATATATTCCATACTTTCAATAGTCTACAAGTTAATTAAGAAGATAGTTCAAAAACTTAAATGAGAATGATTCAACCAGCATGCTATAACTAGATATAAATCGAGCTAGAATTTAGTTTAACTAAAATCAACACATGAGCCTGCAGTTACTCATACTATTTCTCATTTTACTTTAGTTAATAACTTGTACAAGAAATTAATTCACTCTACATAACAATAAACTAGCCATTAACTCAACTCAAAGAATTTCTCCAAAGGATATATAGATAATAAAGGTTAGGTTACTTTAATGTTCAAATGACACATTCATTCATAATGACACTACCCAGTCTTTTACTACTTTAATGAACTTCTAATTCATATTCTACTTTACTTACAATAGTTAGTAATATCTCTATGAAGATAGCCCAACATTAGCACATAGGAAAAGAAATGCATTTATCAACTAATAGAAAAGTTAACTATCAACCATTTAATACCTAACATACTATTTTAGTAAAATAACTATACTTCAAGCTAAGATTCTAACATATCACTAGTAGTATTAACTTAAGTTAATTACATTTAACATATAATAGACAACTATCAACTTACAATTAACCTTACATGTAGTTTCAAAAAGCATTAAACACATTCTTCCACATAGTTTACTTGACCTTTCTAAGTGTTCACTAGTTGCACATTGATAACAACAACTAATTCTAACAGTTGAATTGTTTAGCATACATAGAAACATTACATATGTCTAAAGGTGGTGACCATCACAACTCTACTAGCATTTCTCATTCACAGTCTAATAGAATAGCTTTCAATTTAAATTAACTTTACTAGCAATTAGATTTCAATTACAATTCATGAAAACAACATAACTATAAGAGCCCCATTACGTTATTAATCATCCAAGGACACTACACAATAAGGTCTTGATCGAATACATCCAATTAGAACTGAATTATATAATTACTATAGCAAAATAACAATAAAATTCAGATTCTCGCGTAACAGGGCATTTCTGACACATCTCACCAAAATGATCATAACTTGCTCTAGACAACTCCGATTAATGCACCGTAAAAAGCTGTAGAAACTAGACTCGTAAGGCTTTCTAATGGTATATAATTCAACCCCTAATCCTTCTCCAATTAATACAGTTTTAAGCTCGAAGTTTCCTCAATGCAGTTAGAATAGAAGCAGTTTATACAAGCAAATAAGCAGTTTTACAAAAGGGCATATACAAGATATAATTAGAATTACATCAAAAGTTCCACACCAACTTGAAACTACATTTAAACATTCAAGAAGTCATGCCAAGGTCTTAGAAGCGCGAGACAACCGAAATTGCACCTAAACCCCTTTGTTATTCAAGCTATTTCTCCTCCAAACCAAAGTTAATGATTCAAATTTAAAGGGAAACTCTACCAACCTTCTAACTAACCCTCAAGGAACCTTTTCAACCCTCTAACTCATTCAAATGCCCGCAATAATCTTGAAAGCCCCAAATTCCCTCTTATAGCTTTACACTACACCTACCTCATCCGGGCTTCAAACAAGGATTAACAAAGCTTCTATAGCACCTAGGTAGCCTAAGGATACCAAAAGTAGAGCCCGAATCCACCCGGATTCGTCTTAACCCCGAAACCCCTTTATTAAAGTCGACTATTTTACGTTTTATGCGATTTTAGAGCAATTCAAGTGCACGGGGCTATTAGACTACCTTCATTAGCACCTAAGGCATCTATTAGGAGTGTTGAATCAAGCTAATTCGAGCAATTACACAAAACCCTAGAAAAAATGTTACTATTCACCTCATGAATTAAACTAACGATTCCAACCGTTTAAAAAGTGAAACAATGGTTCAAATATGTTCTCTAGCACTCATATACAAGGTATAATAGCATAGATAATCAATACAATAGCATTTGAACACATTTTCAACAAATCAAGAAAATAGCAACTATTTTAAAATGCAAAAATAAGCCGTGAAATCCCTCACCAATGCTCGTAGGAGCTCCTAGGAGGCTAGTAGACACCCTAAACCACTTGTACCTAGCTTGGCTTGGCTTGGAATGAGGATTTGTTGAGCAAAAAAACTCTATTTCTTCTCCTATGCAATTCTCGGATTTGCTACAGTGTTTTCAGCATGCTCTCTTTTTTTGTTTTTTTTTGTTTTGCTAAGTTATGAGGTAATGTGTGTGTTGTGTGAGTTATATATTAAATGGGGCTAAGTTGCTTGCTTAAATGGTTCACTAAATACGCTTAGTTAGCTTAAAACGAGCTTAGATAGTAAAATGAATGCTAGCTAATTCATTCCCTAAGTTATGTTACGTAACACTATTTATACAACTACAAAAATCATTTTCTAAACGAGCTCTCCTATCACCTCTAGCTCAAATGCACATTTTTCCCACTACTCTAACAATTAATATGATTTAATAAAAATGCTAATTCGCTAATAGCATGAAGTTAAAAACGGAGTGAATAGTAATTTAAGAAGACAGTTAATAATGCACAGAAGGAAATGCGCAAACAATGGATGCAACAGTAATTGAATGCATGGCTAAAACTCGGGCGTCACAGAACTACCTTGCATATTTTTACCTATATAAAGGCCTTTACCCTAAGCTCTACAATTGCACCGTCTTCTTTGAGATATCTTTCTCTCTTATGAGTAAGCTTCAACTCTTTGAAGAAACTCGAATAGCTTGTTTTTTAGTTTAGTTTAGCAAATTCAAGTCTCACATCTTGATCAATACTTAAGCAATGATTTGGGATAGAGGCAAAAAACAAAGTTGAGGAGCAGAAGCCTTCCAACCGTGTGGAGCTCTTCAACAAGAGGTGAGGTTTTCTTTTCATCGTTCTTTGCGATAAAGGTATTCTCGAAAACTTCATTTGTTTTTAGAATTAATCTATGAACTATTTAGATGTTCAAATAGCTATTTCATGCTTTATTCATTTTAAAGATCCATAAATGAATGTTTATGTCTTATTCTTGTAATTATAGAATTTGATTCATGCGATATAACATTTTCCTTCACTTTTCTGTTTGTCATTGCTATGGAAGTACTTGCCTATCTTTTAAAATAGATTAGGACCCAGATGTTCTTGTACTTTTCACCCTAATTGTGATAAGCTTAAGTTGAATCGCCTTTGTTTTTGATGCGAACCAACCATCCATATTCATTGCACTTTTGGATGAATTTTCCAGCAAAGATTCAAGTCAAGATTCTATTTTCAAGATTCAAGAACTTCAAGATTCTTCAAGAAGATTTGAAGATTTAGTCAAGATTTGATTTCTTTGTAATTTTATCCTAGTTTTAGTTTTCAGTTTTAGTTTAATTTCCTATGGACGAATTTAGGTGTTCACACTAGGAGAGAGACTTTCTTGGGCTACAAGATTAGGTGTTCACACTAGAAAGGAGCTTTTCTTGGGCTGCAAGTTTGCTTCCTTTTTAGTTACTATTCATATTACTATTCACGTGAATAGTTAATAGGAGTCTTTTCTTGGTCTCCAAGTTTGTTTCCTTTGACCTAGTTACTATTCACGTTTTTCCTACTTGGGCTAGGGTTTAGGAGTCCTTTTCCAAGCAGGATACTTATTTGTTATTGCCTATATAAGGCACTTTTTGTGATAATAAAGGGAGACAATTCTGAAATTAAATTGTGAGATTATTCTCCTTAAGTTCTCAAGAACTTTTCCGAACTTATCAAGGGATTCCTTGTGGCGTTCAACCTTGACTTATCAAGCGGATTTCCATTCCCGTTTGTGGCGTCTTCACCATACCAAGGTTCTTGCTTTTCTAAGCAACGGGTCGCGGTTTCCATCATATTCACTATACCAAGGTTCTTGTCTTGCTAGGCAAAGGGTCGCGGTTCCATCCATTCTTGAAAGATCTTGGGTTTGTTTTACCAATCTTGGTGTTGGGTCTTGGCACATGTTGACCAGGTTCGTATCAGTTGGTATCAGAGCTTAGGTTTATCAGGTTTGCCTATCCTTTTCTTATTTTTCTTGGTTAATTCCTTGAGTCTAGGTCTAGGTTTTAATTCTTTTCTTCGTTCTTGATTGTGTCTTGCTTCCAATTCGTTTTCTTGGTTGTGTCTTGATTCCGTTCTTGTTCTTTTAATTTCGTGTCTTGAGTCTTGTTCTCCGTTTCTTGAGTCTTGTCTTCAATTTTGTTTTCTTGCTTTCAATTTCGTTTCTCGTTAAGCTTTCAATTGGCCAAACCCTAGAATCTTGAATTAGGGTTTCTTGTGTTTCTAAATTCGAAGTCTTGGTTACTTGCTCATTGTCTTTGTTTCTGAAAATCAAGAAAAGAACATCAAGAAAGAAAAGAAACTTCAAGAAAAGAAAAAAAAAAATTCGGAGCTGAAAAAAAAAAAAAAAAAAAAAAGGCAAAACAGTGGACAGTAAAAAACTTATTTTTGTTGAATTAGCCTTCGTGGCCAAGCTTTTCTGAAGGGAAACGACATTCTGAGCATAACCCACAGCTTAGCTGTGGGCACCACCCTCTTAGGGCCAAATTCCAACGTTTGCTATGAGTTTTGGGCATTTTTGTGTTTTAGAATAGGGTTTTTGCAACTTTCCTTATTTTTCTAGGTTTTCTTCTTCGAGTTTTATTCAAGTTTCTTTCTCTAACCTTGTTTCCAGAGTCTTAGAGGTCTGAAAAAAAAAAGTCAGATTCCAAAATTGATTATTACGCTGCTTGGTATTCTTGGTAAGTTCTAGGGGCTTGAAAGAGAATACGAGAGGAAAAAGGCAAAGTGTGTGAGATTATTAGAGGGTAAAAGCTAAAATGAGTTGAGCGAAACACGTGAGGGAGTGAAATTCAATCATGGCTCATAATCAAGAGGATGACACAAAATTAGAAGCTCAACAACCAATTCTGAATTTACAGTTGCAAGCTTTTTTGGGAGAGATGAGACAGATGATGAGAGCTGAATTTGAACAAATACATGAGAGGTTTGAAAGAATATATAAGGTCGAGCCCGAGTTCAAACAATCCACCAATGCCACGACCTCCCAAGGTAAATCAGCTTCTACTATGACTCGATCTAGTGAGATTAGATGTTTTAAATGTCAGGGATGGGGACACATTGGAAGCCAATGCCCAAACAAGCAAGCATTGGTAGTCTTGGAGAGTGGTGAGATTGAGTCCAAAGACGAAATGCATTTTGATGAAATTCCTATACTAGGAGACACCACGGAGGTTGAAGAAGAGTTTGGGGCAAATTATGGAGAGTTGTTTGGACTAGTGACCCGACGACCCTTAAGCTTGCAAGCTGAAGAAGAGGAAGAAGTAGTGCAACATGAGAACATCTTTCATACTCGCTGCCACGTGGAAGATAAGGTATGTAGTGTTATTATTGATGGTGGTAGTTGTACTAATGTTGCTAGTGCTTCTATGGTTGAAAAGCTAGGGCTCAACACAGTTAAGCACCCACGTCCATACAAACTACAGTGGCTGAATAATTGTGGTGAAGTACGGGTTATAAAGCAGGTTGTTGTACCATTTCGAATTGGAAAGTATAAAGATGAGGTATTGTGTGATGTGGTAACAATGCATGCTGGACATCTACTCTTAGGAAGACCGTGGCAATTTGATCGACATGTGCAGCATGATGGCTTCACCAATAAGTGCACATTCATGTTCAATCAGCGGACAATCCCTCTAGTTTCCATGACACCAAAAAAAGTTTATGAGAGTGAACAAAAGAATTTGAGAGAACAAAAGAATTTGAGTGGGCAAAAGATTGAGAGTGAAAAGAAAAAGAGCAAGGTCAAATCAGGAAAGGTAGAGAGGAAAGAAAAGAATTCAACCAATGAGGTAAAAACAGAGGAAAAGCAAAGAAATTTTTATGCAAAAGGAAGTGAGGTTAAGAGAGCTTTGATTTCAAAAAGGCCAATGATTATACTTATGTACAGAGAGGATCTTTTAAACACTAACCAACTTTACTCTGCATTGCATAGTGTTTCTTTCTTGCGGGATTTTGACGAAGTGTTTCCTGTGGATGTACCACATGGTCTACCACCAAGGCTGGTCTTTGAACCTGGTGGATTTGAGGACAAATCCTTCTCAAGAGGGGGGGAATGATGCGAACCAACCATCCATATTCATTGCACTTTTGGATGAATTTTCCAGCAAAGATTCAAGTCAAGATTCTATTTTCAAGATTCAAGAACTTCAAGATTCTTCAAGAAGATTTGAAGATTTAGTCAAGATTTGATTTCTTTGTAATTTTATCCTAGTTTTAGTTTTCAGTTTTAGTTTAATTTCCTATGGACGAATTTAGGTGTTCACACTAGGAGAGAGACTTTCTTGGGCTACAAGATTAGGTGTTCACACTAGAAAGGAGCTTTTCTTGGGCTGCAAGTTTGCTTCCTTTTTAGTTACTATTCATATCACTATTCACGTGAATAGTTAATAGGAGTCTTTTCTTGGTCTCCAAGTTTGTTTCCTTTGACCTAGTTACTATTCACGTTTTTCCTACTTGGGCTAGGGTTTAGGAGTCCTTTTCCAAGCAGGATACTTATTTGTTATTGCCTATATAAGGCACTTTTTGTGATAATAAAGGGAGACAATTCTGAAATTAAATTGTGAGATTATTCTCCTTAAGTTCTCAAGAACTTTTCCGAACTTATCAAGGGATTCCTTGTGGCGTTCAACCTTGACTTATCAAGCGGATTTCCATTCCCGTTTGTGGCGTCTTCACCATACCAAGGTTCTTGCTTTTCTAAGCAACGGGTCGCGGTTTCCATCATATTCACTATACCAAGGTTCTTGTCTTGCTAGGCAAAGGGTCGCGGTTCCATCCATTCTTGAAAGATCTTGGGTTTGTTTTACCAATCTTGGTGTTGGGTCTTGGCACATGTTGACCAGGTTCGTATCAGTTTTGCTGATTATCTTCTCATTTTCTATAAAGTTAACACTTTTTTGGTTGAAAGCATTATCTCTGTCCTTAACCTTTTTCATAGGCTCTCAAGTTTAAAGTACAATGCTGAGAAGAGTGAGGTATTTTTTGGTAAGGGTAATCAGAATATTAGAGATATGATTCTTGACATTCTAGGCTTCAAAGAAGGGTCACTCCCTGTACGCTATGTTGGGGTTCCTTTGATCTCTGGGAGTCTCAGAAAACAAGATTGTCAGAGTCTTATTGATAGTATAACAAAAAGGATCAGTTAGTGAACTCACAAATAGCTCACTTTTGTTGGTCGTCTCCAACTCTTAAAATCTATGTTGAATCATTTTCATCTTTATTGAGCGAGCCCGTTGTTTATCCCTAAAGGTGTTTTGAAAATCATTGAGAGGAAATTTATGGCTTTTCTTTGGCTTGACTTGGGACCTAAAATTTCCTGGGATTGTGTCTGTAAACCAATTGGGGAAGGCGACCTTGGAATCAGAAAGCTTGTTGACATTAGCAAAGTTGTTTTTTTAATGCTCCTCCGGAGGTTATACTTCTTTAAGGACACAAGTTGGAGCTTATGGGTTTGGACCAATGTCAAGAGTAAATGTTTATGGACAATGAAAGTCCCAAGTGATGCCTGTTAGTCTTAGAGGAAGATACTCAGCCATAGACTCTTACTCGTGAATTTATTGTGCATAATTGGAAATGGTATGAATACTTTCTTTTGGCATGATAATTTGCACCCCACTGGTATCCTTTTTCCTCCCATTATATCAGAGTTCTCTATCCATGTCTTGGTACGCGGATATCGTTGAAGACGGGCATTGGGTTTGGCCTATTTACCCGCTTGCTTTGGTTAATCTCAACCCCAGCAACCATTGGTTGTTCACAATAGATGATCAGAACGATAGCTTTGAATGGAAGTTCTCTCATAATGGTTTGTTCTCTTTCGGCAAAACTTGGGACAATATTAGGAACAAAGGCAATCCTGTGGAGTGGCACCGATTAGTTTGGTATCCAAATAATATCCCTAAACACATCTTCATTTTCTGGCTTGCTAGTCATGACCGCTTGAATACTAGATACCGCCTTCTCACATGGGGAGCTGTGGATAGAGCCAGCTGTACTTTCTGCTACCTCGGTTGTGATACTAGAGTTCACCTCTTCTTCAACTATAGTTTCACTAAACGGATCTGGAAGGGAAGTTTGAATTTACTTCTTTTTAATCTTTCTTTTTATTCCTTAGATTCAATTCTTACGTTTTCATGTTCATTGGAAGGCAATAAAGATCTCAAGAGCTACATGTTTCGGATCCTGTTTAGTGTTGTTGTCTACCATGTTTGGATTGAGAGAAACGGGCAGATCTTCTGAAATGAGTTTAGCACTGAGGAGCAGATTATTGATAAGATTTGGGCTGATATCGTTACAAGAGTTCATGCGGAACAAAGCTACAAAAACTCTAGCATTAATAGATATTTCGCCAATAGAGTTCATTTGTCTTTGACTTGGGTGGGTTTTCACATTTTTGAGTCTATTATTTGTAAATGTGATTTCTTCTATGTCTTGAGATTGTTTACCTTTGTTTGTCTGTTTGTGGGCTTCGCTTTCATTTTCACCAGTTCTTTATATTTGGTCAGATGACTCTTCTTTATATTGGTTCATTTTTAATGATATCAATTTCTTAAGTCTAGCCAAAAAAGAAATATATATATATATATATATATATATATATATATATATATATATATATATATATATATATATGAGAGGACAGAAGTCTGAAAGCTTTACTACCGCTCAACTTAGAATGAAATTGTTGTAGACCAAAACAATGGGAGAATTGTGTGGTGTAGTAAATTAAACTAAACAACTTTGGTGTAAATAAACATTCAATGTTAAGGTAAATATCGGTTATGATAAGTTAATAAGTTAAACTAACTCTCATAATATATAAAAAATATATCAATTTTAGTAGTAATGTTTTTTGAAGAACCCAAAACCGTCAGGTATAGCATCAGGTTTACCTTATCACATAGTAATTTAGGTGATTTTTATAAATTACGACTAGAGATGATTTCCCTTACCATGTTGTGTTACCGTACCATTCGAGCTGATTTATATAAGTATTTTCACACGCTCTTTCCTAATTTTTCCTTTTTTTTTTTTTTTTTTGTCGGGAACTCTTTCCTAATGAAGTACAAGAATATACAAGTCAAAAAAACATGTGTCTAGTGTGTCGTGTAAATACTTACTATCGTTGTTGATAAGTACCAGCTAAGGTATGAGGTCCCGCACGTTGTTATGTGGTCTTTTAGTGTCAAGATTTCACCAATATAGATATAGTTTATGTGATAAGAACAACGGTAGCCTATGAAATCTCTCATCTGTGGTTATCATCTTGGATGCGTCTCCCGAAGACCTTGTCTAGACTCGAATCCATCCGAAAAAGAAAAAGAGAAATATATATATATATATATATATATATAGAAATTACAAACAAAATAATACAGAACAAAACTTGACTATGAACATATCCTTTTTCTTTCTTTTTCTGTAATGTAAGCAAGAAAAACTTATGTAAATAAAAATACTACTAAATAAAAAAAAATGAAGGAACAATAATCACTTTATTGTTTGATCAAGAAACCCGCCTTGAGCTTGGACAGTCGCTAAGTATATATATAGAATATAACATTTATCCCACATCAAAAAATCAGAAATTTTAACACCGCCTTATAAGATCATGAGTTACTCCACTTAGTACTAATTGATTTTAAAATAGAAACTTATGATTTTAATTAACATGGTATCAGAGCTAAACCCTTGGTTCCAGTTTTAATCATTCACGTGTGACCCGTCCACTTGTGTTCAATCTTCCACTTGGGTCAAGTTTTAATCATTCGCGTGTGACCTATCTCAAATCAGGTCTACTTGTGTTCAATATTACACGCATGTTCAATATTCCACATGTGATTTCTCTCAAATCAAGACCTAGTTTTAATTATTCGCATGTGACCCATCTCAAATCAGGTTCACTCGTGTTCAATCTTTCACGCAGAGGCGTTTCAAACAATTTAGGGTCCTTGGGCGATCATCTAAATAGGGGCCTTAATAATTAGACTTTTTTCAATAAAAAAAACTCTAAATTTTCTACTAAAATAATCACTACAAATAAAAATAAAAAAACGCCAAAATTAAAATTATAAAATAGCATAATATTACAAGTTAACAAAAAGATAGATCTATATAAAATTTATTTTTCTTACTTTTTGAGATGCAAAATTATTTTTCTTGGTCCTAATTAAAGGACACTAGTTTATGATAGACCTTTATCTTAAAAAAAAATAAGCAATTTCTTTAAATTGGGGCCCCTAGGCTAAGGGGGCCTTGGACATAGGCCCAAACTGCCCTTAACTTGGGTCGGCCCTACTTCAACGTATGATTTCTCTCAAATCAGGTCACAAATGAGGGGAGTATTAGAATATAACACTTTGTTATCGAAAAATCAGAAACTCTAAGAGCACCTTATAAGATCTTGGGTTACTCCACTTAATATCAATTAGTTTTAAGATGGAAACCCATTATTCTTAACACGTATATCTTTGTTTTGCCCTAACTGCAAAACACCTTCCTGTGGAGGCGTTTGATTCGCGAAATCATATAAGATTCCCATAAATGTGAAGTCTGGAATATGTTATTCCATTGTTTGGTTCACGAAATAAAAAAAAATTTCCAGGAATATCACATTCGTGGGAATGCAATATTCTCATGATTTACTCAATTTCTATTCCCATATGAAGGGGTGAAAATCTTACATTCCCAAGTAGTGGGAATCTTACATTTCCAAGTAGTGAGAATGTTTTGGAGAAAGCAAAAGACAAAAATATCATCTTAAAAAATACAAAATTAAAACAAATAATATAACATAATTCAAAAAATAAATTAAAAAGTAAAACATAAAAATTAAAAAAATTAAAAAAATAAAATAAATAATAAGATAAAATAAAATAAAAATATAAAAAATAAAATGAAATAAAATAATATAAAATAAAATAAGATAAAAATAAGATAAAATATAAAAATATAAAAATCAAATAAAAATAAAAATAGGATAAAAATAAATAATAAAATGAGATAAAATAAAATAAAATAAATTATAAAACAAAAAAATAAAAAATTAAATAATAAAATTAAATAAAAATTAAATTAGTAATTAAAATAAGATATAATAAAAAAATTAATAAGAATAAAATAAAATAAAAGTAAAAAATTAAAATATCTAGAAAAAAAAAAAAATTAAGCTAAACTAACATTTTATAATTTAAATAAAAATTAAATAACATAAAATAAATTAAAAAATAAAATAAAATAAGATGAAGTAAAAAAATAAAATAAATAAGAATAAAATAAGAAAAATTAATAAGAATAAAAGTAAATAAAATAAAATATTTAGAAAATAATAAAATATTAAGCTAAACTAACATTTTATAATTTAAAATAATAAAATTAAAATTATTAGTTTTTTTTGGAGTTAAGGGAATTGTTAGAAAATTACTCAAGATTCTTAGGAATATTGAGTCTAACAAAACATAATAAAAAAATATTCATAAGAATTTGACAAAATATTCATAGGAATATTTTTGACGTATCAAACAGTTTTAATCACATTATCGAGAATAACATTCCTGGGAATGTCACTCCTAAAAATGTTATTTCTAAGAATAAAAAACCAATCCATGAACTAAACGCCCCTGTACACGTGCCCCATCCTATATTTTAGCCAGACATATGTGCCCTTACTTTTTTTTCTTCTCTTTTCTCCTTTTCCCTTATATATACACACATCATACTAAAAAGAAAAAAAAAAAATATATATATATATATACATATATATACACATAGACATAGATCTATATATGGGGTGATGGGGTTGGGGTTGATTGGGTGGTGGGGTAGCATATGGTCGATGGGTGGTGGGTTAGGGTGGTGTGGGGGTCAGGTACGATGACAGTGAACTAATTTTATTTTTTATTTTTTATTTTTTGTGAAAAGGGTAAAATGATCTATATAATTAAAAAAAATGAATAATTGTTTGACGCGTGTAGAAACACTTTTCGTTAAAATAGAAGAATTTTTTTTTTCTTTTACAGAGGGAATATTATGTTTAGTTTAACAAACTACAAGTGATGTATTTAATAATTTTTATACTATAGAGGGTGTTATGCAGTTATAGTAACATATAAGGAGGTCTTGTGCAGATCACTCAAAAGAAAAGTAGGAAAGAAGAAGATGGACGTGGGAAGCACACCGCAATCCCAAGTCTGGTGCCAATAATCTGTTGTCAAGGACAGAAAATAAAAAGAAACACATTCGTCTCATATTTATTATTCATCGATGATGAGATGAGAGTAAACTAATTCGGTTTTTTGAGGGGCAATCTCATCATATATCCACACTTATCTTTAGTAGATTAATAATGGATTATCTATAACTCAATAACGCAAGAACCTAAAATACACTAATAAGCATTTTTTCGAAATTGCATAAATTTTAAAGCTACATGAAACAAAACCGAAAAGTAAAAGAGCTCCAGTGTGATTAGAAAACTCAAGAACAATCTCAAATTGAAGGTCAAGATTGAGCTCGTGAACAATTTATCCGTTATTTCTGTTGTGTTTTTTTGCTTGGATTATTTCTGTTGTGTTAGTCATAACAAATATTTGCAATTCACAAGATGATGTGTGCTATCAACCCTTCAGTTTCTATAATTCTCTGAAATCTTCATTTTCTAAACTGATTTGGCACCTAACACTTCGTTTGCACGCTTAACCGCAAGCAAAGCCCAAGAATATCGAGGCAGGCCTACTTGAAGTTTATGCTCTAATCCATGCTTCAAATAAATGAGTGAAGTCACTAGGCATTGATTCAATATTAAGTTACTCGCTCTGAATGTGAGAGGTTAAAAATTTGTTTTTTGCTAATTATATATATGTGTTATATAATTTGTAAGTTTTCCTTAAATAAAAAATAAATAAATGAGTCGAGCTTCGTTTATGCCTGACCAAAAAAAAGTATAAAGCACAAGTCGTTTGTAAGCGACTAATACATTTATATATTCCAATCCTATCCAACACACCCAAAGAAGAGGCATAAACTAGATAAACGAAAGATGATGTGAAAACCTTATGATAGGCAAGACATTAGAATGAGTTGACATAGGTTTTGACATTCGCTTTTCGTATCAATTGTTTGCATTAATGAGTCCTGGCAGTTTACGATGCGGCTTATTGAGTCCTGGCAGTTTACGATGCCGCTTATTGAGTCGTGGCAGTAATTAACTTCAACATTCGGTTAGATACTATTTTATTTTTATTATTTATTATTTATTTTTTATAAAAATACGTAATTGATATGTTAAAATAATAATTTTTTTTTTAATTCTTTTAACATGTCATGTAAGTATTTAAATGAGTAATTAAAATGGACTATTTTAACATGTCCACTATATTTCGCTATAAAATGTCATAATCGAATGATGAAAATAAATTGATATCTAGCAACTCTCTTCTTATGTTCTAATTAATCGCGAGTCTAGTAGGCGTATGGAAAACGTTTTTGGTATACAAGTTCAGGCTTGAGAAGATAGATCAAACTATCTTGTACCATCCAATTGCACAACCACTATATATAGTTTTTTTTTTTTTGCTAAGCAACCACTATATATAGTTATTGTAAATCTTTTTTAAAATTTTTCACGTTTTTCCTTTCGAAGAGAACTCAATTTTCAATTCCATAAACGAAGATGTGGCTAGAATTTGTTAATTAGGACAAAAAAGTCAAGTTGGCTTTCTTGTTCTTGACAGCAAGAGGGTGGACAAGAAAGTGTTCGCCCCCATATGCGCTGTATAGGTATTCACTAATTCAACCTCGGTTTCTTCTCTTCTCAAGGTCCTCGAAACGATTCCACAGAAGTGGTCCCGAGGACAACTGACGTCAATATTATCTTGACCCATTAGTATCTGTAAGACTAACCTTGGTACTTTATCTCACTTCTAGATCAACCAAAATATGTTCAATTGGAGCTAGTCTTGATCACATTTTAAATTTAAATTAATTAAAATTTGATTTTATCCTCTTCTAATCATATTGTCAATTAAGTATTCTCTCCTAATCTCATTGCCTACTAATAATTAAGAATTTTATTTTTTAATTATAAGAGACGCTAATGACTAAAAAAAAAATTCAAATATATTTTTTGGAGAAAACAATAAACCTTATATGTAACGGACCTGAATTATGACTATTTCAAATGAGATCATTTGTTTCGGAGTTTGTCTCCCTTGATGTAAATCTGAAAAACTGTTCAAAAACAATTTCCTTTAATTACAAAAAGAAAATAACAATTAATAAACTTCATGTAGACCATTCGGTGCCATTCTCCGTTAAGGTTTGCTTTGTTCTGAATGAATGTCCTCATAATAGATGGCTAATTGTCAACAATAGCTAACTGGCCAATTATTCCCAATAACTGATTGAAGGCTATAACATCCTTTTTATTATACTAAATCAGTCTAGATATTATATTGAATTTTCAATACAATTAGAACTTTTTTTTTTTTTTTTTTGGAAATTTGATAAGAGAGCCTATGAACTCATTCCCTAGAGAAGATTCATGCACATTACATGTTTCCTACATTCCATAGCGTAAGGGAACGCGCAAAATATTTCTTACATGATTGCTCATGACTTCATAGCAAGTATATATTAGACAAGAATTGAAGAAGATCATATTTTTTTCTTTTTTTTCTTTTTCTTTTTTCTTTTTTCTTTTTTCTTACTTTAGTTTGTTTTCCTTTGATCTGATAATAAATACTCTATTAGAAATATCGCTAATGAGTTGTTTAGTTGGTTAGGGCATATAATGTGTATCTTGAGAAACAAAAAGAAAATGTAAAAACAATAATACTCTTCGAGTCCTTCTCATAGAATTCAATTCTATAAAGTTATCAAGAAAGAAAAGTAATATAGTGAAAAAGAGAAAAGAAACATAGTGAGAAAAAATTGTAAAGGGTAGACAAAGTGCTCATTGTGCTACTTTTACATTTTCTTTGTCCGTTATTGTGATATTAATATATATCTTTTCCGTTTAACTTTTTTTAATAGATTTTCGTGAAAGTGAAAGAGAGAAACTCTTTTTTAATCTTAAAGACCATGAACGTTATCTCTTTCTATGATCATTTTCCAACGTTTATTTTTATCCGTTATGATGAAAAATATTGATCTTTTCCCCAATTAAGTGTTTACATGCTTCTCAACGGATCCCGACAAGCTGGTCACTTGACATAAACTGCTCTTCTAGATCTTTCATATCTTATTTTAAAATTCAAGAAAGAAGAATTATTTGTTTTTTGAAATTTCAGTTGTTGTAGAAAGGAAAAGACAGCAAAGAAAAACCAGCCAACAGCTTTCGATTGCTTTATCGCATGAAAGACGGAAACCAAAGGCCCCACTTTCATATAAAAAACTGAGACTGACAGCCATTACCTGTAGATCCGGCATATTTTGCAATTTTTCCTTTTCAATGAGATTATATTTCTTGATTTATTATAGATACAAATAAGCATTTTTAAAGATGAAGTGAAGTGATCGAATAATAATATTTTAAATTAAATTTATGCCGTTTGATTATTAATATAGTCGAATTTTTGATACACCTAAAATTTGACTTAGAACATATTATTGTATGGTAGGATTTATAACTTTAGCGTAAATTTAATATATAATTTTACTTTGATTAAATTTATGGCTATTAAAAACAGACAAATAAATAATTAAGCCGGCTCATACAAGGGCTATGATGAGAAAGAACTTTGCAATTTCCAAAACAATGTGGGATTCATTTGATAGCCTGTTAAGTAAAGCTAATTACGAATATATTATTTGGTTACACGTCTCTGTTACAGTAAAGAATGTTTGGCTTGTTTCTAATTTCTTTATGACAACCATGTCACCGTGTCTTCAGCTGGAATAAAATCTTTTATACTTAGAAAGGTGAGTGAGCTCATAATGACGACAATGTCAAAAGTTGTATTCCCTTGCTGTGCTCATTCTACCATATTTCTCCACCACACCAGTTTTGATTTCAATCGGCAATTGCCCATTGTTTTAGGAGTTTTAGGGGTCTGAAAAGTAAACTTGCAAGCCTTACCTACTCTTATCCTTCGATCTATCTGCTTCAATGAAATGACTATCAAAGCGTAGAATATGTTCTAGGCAAACTTCTCCACTAAAATTAAATTGTGATGACAACGATATCAGAAGAGATAAAGACGCATCTCATATAGTAGAACCAAGTACATATTTTATTTTCATGTTACATGATTTTTCCATTACAGATGGATTAATATATATTGATGCTGGTAAATTATTCATTTCTGGTGATTTGAATTTTAATTTCCCGTACATGGCTAGATTTTTGTTCGGATATAAAGAGACAAGCTGCTTGCAAGACCTATCAAACTGTATGAGCCCAAGATCACAAAATACTAATTCATGCGCCCGCCCCACCTTAACTCAAGTCCGTGCTGGGTTGTGGGCCTATATATATGTCACTACATGAAAAAACTTACGCGAACGACGGATTTTAGCTATAGATTTTATGTCGCTAAATAGTGATGGAATAGCAACCAAGTATTTTCCGTTGCTAAGTAGCTACAGACGAGTGATAGAATCATGATGAAAAATTTTATTACTAAATTCTATCACTAAGACGGAACATGAGTTAATGACAGAATAAGGACAACAATTACGTCACTGACCAAGTAAATTACGAAAAGTTATAAATCGTACTGCTTATTTTCTAAAATTACCTATTAAATTTCGTCGCTATTTAGTGAAAGAATAGCGATGGAACATGAGTTAGTAATGGAATAGCGACGACAATTCAAATCTCTGTTGTTATTCTGTCACTAACTTATTAAATTATAAAAATTATAATTTGTAAAGTCCGTCGCTATTGTGTCGCTAATTTAGTAAATCATAAATAATTATAATTTGTAATGCTTATTTTCTAAAATTATTTATTCCATCGTTATTCTTTTACTAACTTAGTATATTACGAAAAAATATAATTTGTAAATTACGTTGCTATTTAGTGACGGAACAATGACGAAACTTGAGTTAGTGACGGAATAGCGAAGGCAATTCAAATTTTAGTCACCATTCCATCACTAACTTAGTAAATTATAAAACTTTATGATTAGTAAATTCCATCATTATTGTCACTAATTTGGTAAATTATAAAAATTTATAATTTGTAATGCTTATTTTCTAAATATACCTATTATGTTGCTATTCCATTACTAACTTAGTAAATTATTAAAAAAATATTATTTGTACATTTCGTTACTATAACATGAGTTAGTGATGTCATCGTGGTTACTATTCTGTCATTTACTTAGTAAATTATAATTTGTAATGCGTATTTTCTAAAATTAACTAGTAAATTCCGTTGCAATTTAGTGACAGCATAGTGACATAATGTTGGTATATGTCAATGCCCACCTCATAGTAAGTATCGTTAATTATATGGTAGCATAAATTAACGATTCCGACTTATACGTCGATGAGGTCAAAAGAGACCGCGATGGCTACAAGAAAGAAGTTTGGGAATTTGGAGTTATTTAAGATGACGTTGGAATGATGCAATGCTACAGTCAGCAAATTTGACCAAATGAAGCTTCCTAAAAGTTGGCTTGGATACTAGCTACCCATGTGGTCAATTGTAGCAATCCATGTGATAAATATGGGTGGTCAATACTTTGAACATGGTTGGTAAAGCCAACCAAGATGGAAATGTTTGATAGGAAAGTCTCTTATGGCCGGGTAGCTAAATTCTATAGTCTCCTATGGCAGGCTAGCTGAATTCTATAAATAGCCATGCATTAGTTCATCAAATTCATCCATAACACAACTTCAAACACAATTCTAAGTTAGTATTTCTTTCTTGTATTCTTCTTGTAAGTCCAGAAGCCATTGAAGCTCTAATCTTGAGAGCGCACGGTGTGACAATTATCTTGTAAGTGTTATATTGAATTGTTATAACGAGTAGTGTTGTCTTTCTACTTGATTGTTGTTAAGACGTTTCTAGAAAATTGGTTATATTCTTACATGGTATCAATAGCTTAAGGGGCTCTTAACAACAATCTTGTCTAGTAAAGCTCAACAACTATGACTACTCAAGGTGCTAGTTCTTTTTCTACCAGTTCTAGTTTTGGCTTAGTACCGACAATACGTATC
This sequence comes from Ehretia macrophylla, assembly GCA_037974665.1. NCBI lineage: Eukaryota > Viridiplantae > Streptophyta > Magnoliopsida > Boraginales > Ehretiaceae > Ehretia > Ehretia macrophylla. Next base: position 74,818,250 of record CM075779.1, read on the forward strand.
CATCCTCCTACCTTCACAGAAGGAAAGCTTGATGGCACGAACTATCTTTTGTGAAAGTTCAAAATCATTAGTTCTGGACTCCTACGAACTCCTTGATACAATGTTAGGTACAAATGCAGAACCAGTTGCAGTCCGTGCTGAAGATGACACAAAAAAGGTCACACCTCCAAATCCTCATCTTGTCAAAGAATGGATGAGATGAAATGTTGATGCACTTTGTGCAATTGTAACAAGTGTTTAGGATTTTGTCCTTACTCTAATTCAACACACAACCAAGGCAACTGAAGCTTGGAACATACTGAGAAATCAGTATGAAACAAGGAATCAGACTCGCATTCAAAACTTGGAGAATTAGTTAGCTGCTAAGAGATTAAGTGAAGATAAAGCAGCTGAGTCATTAATCAGTAGGATGAAAAACCTACGTGATCAAATGACTACAATTGGTATTGCTAAATCAACTGATGAACTAGCTCGAAGGTGCATTAGAGTGTTGCCTCCAAAGTTTGACAGCCTTGTGACAGCACTTAATACACAAGTTCGCATTCCTCCTTTGATGTTTGAAGAATTCACTGCCATGTTGATGGAAGAAGAGATGAGGCTAAAAGCCAGAGAAAATCAATTTGACTCTGCTTTTGTAGCCAAAGTGAGGAGTAGCCAAGAAGAAAAGAAGAAAAGAAAGAAGAAGACATTCTCTGGATCGTGCTACTACTGCAATAAGAAAGGCCATGCTGTCAAAGATTGCAGGAAACGAATCCATAACTAGAAGAACGAAACTCTAAAGCCAAATTGGAGAAATAAAGAATCTGTCAATACGGCTGAAACAGAAGTGCATCTGTTTACTGTAACAGATGTATCGGAGGAAACGTGTACTAACGTACATGTACATCAAACAAGTGCATGGGTGTTAGATAGTGGAGCTTCCCGACACATGACCAGCAAGAAGGAGTTATATGACTCCATAAAACCTCTACAAGAACCAATGAATGTTGTCGTCGGGAATAAGGCTACGTGTCCCGTTGAGGGCACTGGAACCATCTCGCTCGTGTCTAAAGATGGAGGAAGCAAGAAGCTGTCCAACGTACTTTTTGTACCCTAAATCACCAGAAATTTGCTATCTATAGCTGCTATTACAGATAATGATCTAGAAGTGCGGTTCAAGAAGACGAAAGCTTTGATTCTTGACAAGGATCAAAATATAGTAAGTAAAGGTATTCGCAAAAATAACCTTTACGAAATCAGGTCTCTTTCTGCTGTCGTGGATGCCAAAACAAGTCAACTTTGGCATGAAAGGTTCGGACACATTTCCTATCTTATGTTAAAGGAAATGTAAAAGAAGAAGATGGTGGCTGACTTGCCTTCAATTGAAGAAGTTGAAGGACCATGTGAAGCTTATATGTTGGGCAAGCAACATAGACAGTCATTTCCCAAAGAGAGTCATAACCGATCAAAGGCTCCTCTAGAGTTGGTACATGCTGACCTCTGTGGAAAAATGACTACCACGGCGTTGGGAGGATCTTTTTACTTTATGCTGTTAGTCGATGATTATAGTAGGAAGATGTGGGTGTACTTCCTTCGGGACAAGGCTGATGCTCTTGAAAAGTTTAAAGTGTAGCACAAACTTGTGATAAATGAGAACACAACTCAGTTGAAGAAACTTCGTACCGATCATGGAAGGGGAGGGGGGGAATTCTGTTCTACAGAGTTCACCAACTACTACAACAAGCTTGGGATTAAGCGCCAACTGACTGTTCCTTACACACCACAACAAAATGGAGTTGTGGAACGAAGAAATCAAACAATTGTAGAAATAGCTCGATGCATGTTGAAAGGTACTGGCCTACCTGATACATTCTGGGCTGAAGCAGTCAACACAGCGGTGTGAAGCAGTCAACACAGCGGTATACATCCTCAATCGGTGCTCAACCAGGGCACTCAACGATAAGACTTCTAATGAGGCTTATTATGGTACGAAACCTTCTGTGTCTCATTTAACAAAATTTGGGTGTGAGTGCTTTGTACATGTCCCAAATGAAAATAGAAAGAAATTGGATGACAAGAGCAAGAAGGGCACTTTTTTGGGATATGGTGAAGAGTCTAAAGTATACAGACTCTATGATGTAGAGGGCAAGAAGGTGATCATAAGCCGAGATGTAGTGTTTAATGAGCGACCACACTCAATGGAGGATAGCGGTCCTGCCGTTTCGTCATCAACCGATAAAGTAATCTACCAAGTACCTGAACAATGACCGTTGAACAATGAAGAAGTCTCTAATGATGAAAAGACTAAAGACCAACCTGTTGTATCCACAAGGAAGCCACAACCGAAGTGGTTCCAACAGCTCTTTGATGGAAGAAATCCAGGAGTTACTGATGATAGTCCACATCCTGATGGACTAAGACAATCAAAGAGAATAGAGGAGCAGAACAGATCAGGACAACAGCTAGTAAGCATGGCTTTGATGACCCAAATCATCAAGACGGTAAAAGAACAGGTAACTGTGGAGGAAACCATGTCAGATCTAAATTGGAGATCAGCTATGCAAGCCGAGTATGATAGTATCATGAAAAATGATACTTGGGAGATTGTTAAAAAGCCACCGAACAGAAAAATCATCGGCACCAAATGGATCTGGAAAGTGAAGTACAAGGCAGATAGAAGTCTTGAAAAATACAAGGCACACCTTGTAGCACAAGGATTTTCGCAAGTCGAAGGTTTCGATGTATATGAAACCTTTGCTCCAACAACAAAAATGACAACAATTAGGTTAGTTGTTGCAGTTGTCGCTCATTTTGGATGGATTGTACAACAAATAGATGTCAAGTCAGCTTTCCTTAATGGGCACCTTAAAGAAGAAGTCTACGTTACACAACCCCCTGGCTTCCAAATATCAGGTGAAGAAGAAAAAGTCTTCAAATTGAAGAAGACTTTATATGGGTTAAAGCAAGCACCACGAGCTTGGTACAAACGTATATTGATTACAGGGATCAGGTAACCATCAATAAAAAAATATCATTTGCCTTTGATTAAGGAATTATTTGATTAGTTACAGGGCACAAAAGTGTATTCGAAGTTTGATTTGAGGCAAGGTTATTATCAACTCAGAATTCAAAAAGAAGATATACCGAAAATAGCATTCCGAACCAGGTACGGTCACTATGAGTGTGTGGTATTGCCATTCGGGTTGACTAATGCACTAGCCGTCTTTATGGATTTGATGCAAAGGGTACTCCGACCTTATCTGGATCAATTTGTTGTTATTTTTATTGATGATATATTGGTGTATTCGAAATCTGAGGCCGAACATGAGCAACACTTGTGTATTTTTCTACAAACTTTGCAAAGTCACAAGTTGTTTGCTAAATTCAGTAAGTATGAATTATGGCTTAATCAAGTTGCCTTCTTGGGGCATATTATTTCTCAACAAGGGGTTTCTATGGATCCGGCTAAGATAGAAGTTGTATTGTCTTGGAAGAGGCCTGAAACTATAACTGAGATTCATAGTTTTCTTACGTTAGCTGGCTATTATCAGAGATTTATCAAGGATTTCTCAAACCTTGTAGGGCCTTTAACTCAGTTAACTCAGAAGAAGATTATTTTCAATTGGAATGATAAATGTGATGCCAGTTTCCAGGAGTTGAAGAAAAGACTAACTAGCACTCTTATTCTTGCTTTACTGGAAGGAAATGAGAACTTTGTGATCTACAGTGATGCTTTTAAAGAAGGCTTGAGCTGTGTTTTAATGCATAACGGTAAGGTAATTGCATATGCTTCTAGAAAGTTAAAACCTTATGAAAGCAACTACCCTACTCATGATCTTGAGTTGGCTGCAATTGTATTTGCACTAAAGAAATGGCGTTATTATTTGTGGGGCAACAAGTTTGAAATCTATACAGATCACAAAAATTTAAAGTATTTGTTTTCACAGAAAAATCTGAACATGAGGCAGAGGCGATGGCTTGAGTTGTTAGATGACTACAATTGTTTTATTAATTATCTGTCAGGTAAAGCTAATGTAGTTGCTGATTCTTTGAGCCGAAAAGCAATTGTTGTCAGTTTAGTAATCAAGAATTGGGAATCTATTGAAGAAATGTGCTTGTGGAGGCCTGAAATTACTGAAACTAATATTCGATTTACAGGTTTGCAAGTTCAATCTCTATTATTATCTCAGATCCGTGAAGCTCAACGAACTGATCCTCGAATTCTAAAGATTCAAGAGAAGACTAAAGGGGGAGAGTCGAACTTCAAAATGTATGATGATGGTATCTTCTGTTATAAGAACAGAGTTTGTGTTCCTAGTGATCCGACCTTGAAGAATGAAATTCTTTTTGAGGCTCATAATTCTATATACATCATCCATCAAGGTAGTACCAAGATGAACAAAGATTTAAAGTAGCACTTCTGATGGAACAACATGAAGAGAAAAATTGCTTATTATTTGTCTAGATGTTTGACTTGCCAGAAAGCTAAAACAAAGCATCAAAGACCAGCTGGGTTGTTGCAACCATTATCTATTCCGATGAAAATAAGAATATGTCACTATGGACTTTGTAATTGATTTGCCAAGGACTCCAAGGGGCTATGATGCAGTTTGGGTTGTTGTTGATCGGTTGACTAAGTCATCTCATTTTATTGCTATGAACAAACAAGACAACCTTGACAAGCTAGCTGATCTTTACCTTGCAAACATTGTGAAACTCCATGGGGTGCCCGTTAGCATAGTGTTAGATAGAGATCCCCGTTAAAATTCTCACTTCTGGCAGAAATTACAGTTGTCACTGGGAACCAAATTGAGCTTTAGTATTCTTATCATCCACAGACTGATGGACAGTTCGAGTGAACTAACAGAATTCTAAAGGACTTGCTTCGAGCTTGTGTCTTGGACTTTGGGAAAAGCTGGGAGAAATTCTTACCTCTAGCGGAGTTCGCATACAACAACAGTTATCAATCTACTATAGGTATGGCTCCCTATGAGGCTTTATATAGTCGTAAATGTAGATCTCCTTTATATTGAGATGAGGTAGGTAAGATGAGAACAGTTGATCCGACTATGTTGCCTGAGATTATTAAGATGATTGATAATGTTCACTTCATTCGCAAAAGAATGCTCACAACTTAGAGTCGATAGAAAAGCTACTTTGATAGACGCTGTCAAGACTTAGAGTTTGTCGTGGGTGATCAAGTTTTCTTGAAAATCTTTCCCCGAAAGGGTCTAATTCGGCATGGAAAGAGTGGTAAGCTCAGTCCTAGATTTGTGGGACCATTTGAAATTGTTTTTTTTTACCGATTAGCTTTACCTTACCGATTAGCTTTGCTTCCAAGTTTGGCTAGACTGCATGATGTCTTCAATGTATCGATGTTAAGAAAGTATCATCCTGATACTTCATATATTCTTGAGCCAAAGCCGTTGCAAATTGGTGAGTCTTTGATATATGAAAAGAAGCCAATTCGTATTGTAGATCAAAAGGTTCAGGAGCTCCGTACTAAAAGCATTCTGATGGTAAAAATTATGTAGAATCATCACGGGATTGAGAAAGCTACTTGGGAGATAGTTGATCAGATGAAGAATCAGTACCCAGAGTTGTTTGCAGAATCATGTAAGAATTGCGAGCACGCAATTAGTTTAAGATGGAAAGAATATGACCCAAGCCCGGAGTGAAATTTTTATTATTTTATTTTTTTGATTTCACATTTTTACCTCATTACCTATCATATTTGAAGTATTTGTTCATTGAAATTATGTGCATAGCATATCAGAAACGAGAGATATAACAAGATTAGTGTATTGCATGAATAGTGATATCTAGCTAGCTTATTGGGCCATTAGAAGTTAGAATTGCATTGGACTATTTTTGTTAGCCTTGAACCATTTAATTAGAAGCCCAAAGCAAACAAACCCAAGCCCAAAGCCCAACTCACAATTGTGTCATCTTTTATTAACCAAATAATACACAAAAAATAGCCAAAAATAGAAAGAAAGAAAAAAAGGAACCTGACAGCAAGAGGAAGAAAAATTGGGAAAATTTCTAGGATTTGATCTTTTGAGCAATTGCAAGCTTGTTTTAGGTGATCTAGAGCCATCGAAAGCTTCTACCTTGCATACCCTACTTGTATTTGGTGAGGGATCATTCATTTTGTGCATTTAAAGTTGATAGCTTTGCTAGTATATAAATTGTTATAGTGTAAATGTTTGATATAAAGCTTATTCCTACATGCCATGTTCTCCTAGCTTGTAGAGTAGACTTTTAATGTATTTGCACCTTGATAATTGAAGCTTGTATGTTGGCTTGTTGGAGAAGATGATGAATAGTATTTTCCTTAAAAGTTTGATGATTTGAAGGTTAAATGCTTGTTTAAATGCTTGATTGAAGTGCAATTAGTGTTCAAATGACTAGATTAATGCTTAAAATAGCTTGAGAGTGATTAGAACTTAGTGTGTGTGTGTGCATAAAAAGGCCATGTGTATGTGTGTGTTATACAAAGTGTTATGCTCGTTTTATGCTAAATGAGTCCTAGTAAATGCTTAAAGGTTGCTAGAGTTTAATTGAACTTAGTTGATAGTTATGAATTGTTCAATGGCTATTAAAGTAATCTTGTTTGAAAGATAGATTGAATAGTTGCTAGTAGAGTTAAAAGCTAATTTGAAGCACGTTAATTCGATTGTTATTAATTGAATTGAATTGAGTTGAATCCTACTTGTTTGTGATAAATCGGAAAGGTGGAGAATGATTGTAGTGCATGAATTCATAGCTATAATTGGAATATATATATGTTCTATTGTTTAAATTATTTTCTATTGCCTACTTGCGAGGACAACCTCTTTTGTTGTCCTCATTTGTGTGTTATCGATGTGTGTGTGAATGTTAAGTGTTAATTGTTATATCATGTTATCGTATTAATGGTTGTGCAACCTTATCGTCGAGACGGATATAATGAGGCTCTCTAGGTGGCGTCGGGCTTGTCAGGGTTGGTTGCTCTAGTTCCGCGCCCTATTCCCTCACTCGCTTAGTCTGGAGATTGCCAGGGGTGTTGGGTCGTAGGTATTGGGTACATCCAGAGTATCCATTGGTGTAAAGGGATGTCGGCATATCGTTATCGGATCGTGTTCGTGATTGAGATCGAAATCATGATCGGCAATGATATAGAGTGACAAGGGTTATCGTATCATATCCTTTTTATTGTGTTATATAGTTTATTGTTTCAATTGATTGTTTTATATTGCTATCGATTATATGGCTCATATTTGCATTGTACGAAATCGTTTTCGAAAGATCCTCGATTTAACTCTCCCCTCCCTCACTGAGCATAGTGTTTTGCTCACCCTTTTTATCTAACAATGTTTTAGGAGAGGCAGAGGTAGATCCTCAGTTGGTGGTTGAGGAGGATGAGGTGCAAGTAGAAGTCTTTCCTTGATTGTGCTTGCTTTGAGGTTGGATTGCTTGTGTGTGGCATATGTGATCGGACTATGTATTATAATGTAATGAATGTGATGCAAAGTACTTGTATCCTATTTTGAGACCTTTAAGGTCTTGTATATATTTATTTTGCAAGGGTTTGTAAAGTTAAGTTCAAAGTTAAAGTCTAAAGTAGTGGCATGTAATAGTTCTTATAAAGCTTTGGTTCTTGTTGACTAGTCTAGCATGCATTTGATGGATTGCCTAAGTAAAAGTAAAGTCTAGAACTCCTTTATGAACTTGAAATGAAAAGTCATATAAATGTAGAATGATTGTATATTGTTGTTTTGTGGTGATTTCTTATGAGTATAGGTAATTGGTTAGTCCACGGTACAGAGGAGACTCTGTCCGTTTGTCGGGTCCGACTTGACCTATAGCGTGGGGTTGGGTCAGGGCGTAACACTTGGTATGCTCTAGGAATGAATATATTGATTCCAAACCCATATATGGTAATCACTATACAAAATTAATAATGGTAATGACTTGTATAATATGACAAGAGTAACCTTTTACTATTGGGTAGCGATTGGTGCACTAGAATTGTCACGCCCTAACTCGACCCCTCCTACGATAAGTCAGGACACAACGGAATTTCGGCAGCATAACGACAGTAACATGAACATCAAGGCTCTAAACCAACCCTTAAGACCAACATACATCAACCTCCATAAATCACCAACCAATTCCACAATCAAATTAACAACATAGAACACAACCAATTCATACATTAAACATTATTTCATCAACTCTTTCATAGTTACGCGCCTCCGTTCTAACATAATACATAGACTACATATTCATTTCAAAATAGATTATAACCGACTTAGTAATCTAGTCATGATCAAAATAAAGACTACTAAATCAACATACATTTGTCTTTATATTAGATAGGTTATACAACACATTGTGTTACAACAACTATGACAATCTCATGGCAATGACTCCTGCACATAAGACTTATCCACATATGGCACATTTTCCTCTTCAAGAGGCACGTACCCGTAGTCAGGCTCAGTAACACCTGCATGCATATAATAATTGAGAGTGAGCTTATATAAAACAAGCCCAATGAGGATTCGATAGATCTCTAATAGTATTTACTATACTCCTTAGAAATCATCCTTTGAGCAGCAAACACACAATGAACATCATAATCATTATAAATGCAAAAATAGCAATAACTGTAAACACACAATAAGGATATGATACATTTGCTGATGAAGCTCCATATACCAATTGAATACTCATCAACTCCTCCAAACTCAATGACACAATCCTGAGGTACCTTGACCTAGACCCATACCCCATGACCTCTCTGCCCATGCGAGATAGGGATTAGCCATGATAATTGTGCCCGCAGCCTAGGATGCCTCCCAAGGTGACACAACATTATCAAAGCTCACAACAATGGGACTCAATTCGAGAAGTCAACAACATTGGTTGCCCGACTCCCGACTAATAATAACAATAACAATACCAATTCGAGAAGTCAACAACATTGGTTGCCCGACTCCCGACTCATAACAACAATAATAATTCCAATTCGAGAAGTCAACAACATTGGTTGCCTGACTCCCGACTCATAGCAACAATAACAATCAGTTAACAATGTAACACCACGGATTAACCCCGAGCGTGCTCCTCACGGTTTTGTAACAACAATCAATAATCAATTAATCCGCACTTCAACAATCAAATAAACAACATTTAACAATCATCAACTATATAATCACGAAACAATTAAGTTAGATGACAAAGTAGGCCACCCAACTTAACATGCATTAGACACATAACCAAACCCTAATCTAACCATCAACAACTCACAGTTCAATCACTCAAACACCACCCGATCATCTAAAGGCATATAACAACATTTTAAAGAAAGACAACATAAACTTCAAATAATCATATCTTACATTCTACTAATCCAAACAACTCCAAACCAGTTTCTATCACTCACCCATTCAATCAACTACATTAGCCCTCTCGGAAACCAACCAAAACACATCCAAATCATGTCCAACAACCCTAAACCCCTAATGTGTCAAGGCTGAAATTTCTGGACTTTCACACCAACATTACAATCGAAAATTCGGCATTACAACAATGCTACCACGTAATTAACAAACTTTTACAAATCGACGGCAATTGATTTCAACCACTACAACTCAAAATAATCAACAAATAGCCAAACTATCAACTTTAAATACCCGAAAATAAAAATTTATGTTACAACGGTTCAAATCTCATAAGAATACATATAATCGATCCTTAGCATGCGCTGAGCAATAATATAACTTCAAATTAACATTCTAACAGTTCAATATTCAATTATATGCAAAAACATAAAATATGACTTTTGAGATCTAGAATTTTTCTCTTACCTTTGATGTTGTTTGATGCAAGAAAGGTGTAGAATAGATGCCTAACAAGCAAGAACAAACTTTGATTCAAGTGCAAAGGCTTTGTATTGCAAATTATAAGAGAAAAATTGAGCAAAAATAAAGCTAAAATGGCCTTGAGGTATTCGGCCATGTGTGTGTGTGTTTAAGGTGTTGAGCTTTTGTTTTTATGAGCTATTTTTAGTGTATTATGCATATAAATGGCAAGTCAACAAAAATACTCAAAGTCAAAGGTGGAAACTAATTAGTTTATTTAGTATTTTTAGTCTTTTAAATCCTATTTTTGACTATTTCTTGCTCAACTATTAAATTGACACCTAAATTAATTCTAGACAATATATTTTAGGTGACAAAGAGTTTTACATTTATACATTTTCACTCGAGTCAGCTTAAAACGCGATTTTTGTAAAAGAAAGTGTAAAAACCTTTAAAATTTCAAAACCGATTTCAAATCCGTTTTAATCAAACACGGGTCTATTAATTCCCGAGGACTAAGTTTTAAAACACCGCTGTAAAAATTTTAGCGGACAGGTGTTTAAAATACTATTCACTAAAATCGGCGATAAAATTTTTGATTCCGTTTTTGATAAAAATTTCATGAATGCACATATAGCATGTATTAGGAATATAAATCACATATTTAGCACATTCGAACTCATATAACACATAAAACAGGTCAAAGCATGCAAAACGAGGTAAAACACGCAAATCGAGATTAAGATAAAAAGTGGGGTTTCACATTCTCCCCTCCTTAAAACAATTGCGTCCTCGCAATTCTTCACTCAAGTACTACTGGCTCAAACATACAGAATGAAAGACCGAAAACCAAATTCTGAATACCAACTAAGTAGGTCAACTAGGAATATCGAACAAGAAGCTTAAATAGGAACGCTGAATAAGAACAACGATTAAGACTTCCGGATGAGAATCTCTAATAATTACTGAAGAAAATGCCAAACATAGATCCCGTAATAGAGCACCAACCAAGAATACCAAGTAAGAGCTTCAACAAGATCACCGAGCAAAAATACCAAATAATAATCCCAATATAAGAACTCCGGATAATACCGTATCAGAATTTCACATAAGAATACCTCATAGAAAATACCATAGAAGAAGTCCAAAGAAGTATGCTGAATAAGAATCTCCATATAGAAATCTTGAGGAAGAATGTCGTATAAAATCACCAAATAAGAATCCCAATAATTAATGTATAGTCATAAAGTAGCTTGACCCCTAATCGGAATTTCATATGCCTCAGCGTCACATACTACTTAGTCGCCAACTGATATGATGCACGTGTTAACTTTAATCGTATAAGGCAAACTTTCTACTCACATTTTAGCACGTTGCACTCAAGGAGATATAATATTTAATTGGTTGAGAATAAGTAAGTTACCTTTCACCACTACTGCCGCCTCTGGAAATTCCTCCAAGTCCACTGCGTAGGCCCGAGCCTGAGCCCGCTGCTACTGAGGTGTACTGCTTGCAGGTCTATCCTGATAACCCTGGATTGTTGGCTGACCCGTAGAACCCTAATACCTGGGGCAATCCCTCGCCCGGTGTTGGTTGCTGCCGTAACCTAAACACGTCCATGGCTTCTTCCAACAGTCGGCCTCCAAATGGCCTGTACGTTTACAATAAGTACACAGCGGTATCGGTGTACTGACACTGCCTCCAGAAGACCCAGAAACTGAATAAGTAGCTGTACCAGCCTGCTGCTGAGGTGTCGCAACACTAGGCCTATACCAACCCTGAGACTGGGCTGGCCTATACTGCGACTGAGCCTGATAAGACCCCTGCTGAAACTGAGGCCGATAGTAACCCTGCTGACCCTACGCTCTGAAAGAACCCTGCTGCACTGCAGGCCTGTAACCACCCTGCTGTACCGAAGGTCTATACATACCCTGCTGACCCTGCAGTTGAAAGGGCCTCTTGCTAGGCTGACTAGGTCCGATCTGCTCCCCCTTTCTCTTCCTAACCTAGAAGCTGCATCAAAGGCCTCAGTAAGTATATCATACTGATTCAGGGTCATCGCATCCTGAATCTCAGGCCTCAAACCCAACGTAAACCTACAAGTTTTGCGATCCTCGTCAGCCACAAACTCTGGTGCATACCGGGATAGTCTAGTAAATGGGGCCTCATACTGAGCCACTGAAGCATCCCCCTGAACCAAAAACAGAAACTCAGCCTCTCTCCTCTCCCGTGCAATCCTCGGGACATACTTCGCCCGGAAAGCTCTCAGAAAAGTATCCCAGACGTACGGATTACCTTGGGTCTCCCAACTAGATTTCATCGTGTGCCACTACTCCTCTGCCTCATCATCAAACAAATAAACGGCAAAGGTGACCTTTCTTTCATCAGTATAATCCATAGGGTCAAATATTTTCTCCACTTTATTAATCCATGCCTTGGCTTTCCGATCATCTGGCTCCCCCTGAAATCTCGGTGGATAATACCCCAAGAACTCCTTCAGTGTACCACGCCTAGGGTACCCACCCTGTACATTCAGTAACTGTGCCTACAAGGTCTGAGCTTGGGCAGCCTGCCCTGCTAGCAACTATGCCGACCGGCCATAACCTCTGCAATCCTATCCATGGCTACTTCAAAACGATCATCACCCATTTCTCAGCCCGGTGCCACATTACCCGAAACCTCGTCAACTGCCTCGGGCCTACCTCTCGTTCTCGGTCTACCAGTCATTCTACTAATCAAAGAGTTAGCGCAGATTATAGCACATAGACAGGCTATAGACAATTATTAACACATAAGCAATAAACTCACATAAAGCACATAAATCACTTAAGTATCAATCACATAACCAAATTGATCACATAATCACATAGTCACTAAATCACATAATCACTTAATCATATTAACACATAGTTCTTTTTTCTTTTCACTTCATACATACTTGCATGCTTGGACCACTACCCACATTCCAAGAATACCCTGACTGACAGCTAACATGCGCTCTGATACCACTAAATGTCATACCCCAACTCGACCCCTCCTACGATCAGTCAGGACGCAACGGAATTTTGGCAGCATAACGACAGTAACATGAACATCAGGGCTCTAAACCAACCCTTAAGACCAATATACATCAACCTCCATAAATCATCAACCAATTCCACAATCAAATTAACAACATACAACACAACCACTTCATACATTAAACATTCTTTCATCAACTCTTTTATAGTTACACGCCTCCGTTTCAACATAATAATAGGCTACACATTCATTTCAAAATATATTATAACCGACTTAGTAATCTATTCATGATCAAAATAAAGACTACTAAATCAACATACATTTGTCTTTATATTAGATAGGTTATACAACACATTGTGTTACAACAACTAAGACAATCTCATGGCAATGACTCATGCACATAAGACTCATCCACATATGGCACATTTCCCTCTTCAAGAGGCACGTACCCATAGTCAGGCTCAGTAACACCTGCATGCATGCAATAATTGAGAGTGAGCTTATATAAAACAAGCCCAGAGAGGATTCGATAGATCTCTAATAGTATTTACTATACTCATTGAAAATCATCATTTGAGCAGCAAACACACAATGAACATCAATAATCATTATAAATGCAACAATAGCAATAACTGTAAACACACAATAAGGATACGATACATTTGCTGATGAAGCTCCATATACCAATTCAATACTCATCAACTCCTCCAAACTCAATGACATAATCCTGAGGTACCTTGACCTAGACCCATACCCCATGGCCTCTTCGCCCATGCGAGATAGGGATTAGCCATGATAACTGTGCCCACAGCCCAGGATGCCTCCCGAGGTGACACAACATTATCAAAGCTCACAATAATGGGACTTAATTCGAGAAGTCAACAACATTGGTTGCCCGACTCCTGACTAATAATAACAATAACAATACCAATTCGAGAAGTCAACAACATTGGTTGCCCGGCTCCCGACTCATAACAACAATAATAATTCCAATTCGAGAAGTCAACAACATTGGTTGCTCGACTCCCGACTCATAGCAACAATAACAATCATTTAACAATGTAACACCCCGGATTAACCCTGAGCGTGCTCCTCACGGTTTTGTAACAACAATCAATAATTAATAATCAATTAATCCGCACTTCAACAATCAAATAAACAACATTTAACAATCATTAACTATATAATCATGAAACAATTAAGTTAGATGACAAAGTAGGCCACCCAACTTAACATGCATTAGACACACTGATGAGAACCAGCCTTGAGCATCCACATTCAATGAACCAATTGAGCATCCACATTCAATGAACCAATTGAAGCGTCCACATTCAATGAACCAATTAGGCGTCCACATTCATTGAACCTTTTAGGCGAATTTTTCAGCAAAGATTCAAGTCAAGATTCTATTTTCAAGATTCAAGAACTTCAAGATTCTTCAAGAAGTTCCAAGAAGATTTGAAGATTTGGTCTATATTTGATTTCTTTGTAATTCTATTTTAGTTTTCAGTTTTAGTTTAATTCCCTATGGACAAATTTAGGTGTTCACACTAGGAAATAGACTTTCTTGGGTTGCAAGATTAGGTGTTCACACTAGAAAGGAGCTTTTATTGGGCTGGAAGTTTACTTCCTTTTTAGTTACTATTCACATCACTATTCACATGAATAGTTAATAGGAGCCTTTTCTTGGTCTTCAAGTTTGTTTCATTTGACCTAGTTACTATTCACGTTTTCCTACTTGGGCTAGGGTTTAGGAGTCCTTTTCCAAGCAGGATACTTATTTGTTATTGCCTATATAAGGCTCTTTGTTGTGATAATAAAAAAAAAAGAGAAATTTGATATTAAATTGGTGAGATTATTCTCCTTAAGTTCTCAAGAACTTTTTCGAACTTATCAAGATTATTCTTGTGGCGTTCAACTCTGACTTATCGAACGAGATCTCCATCCTCGTTTGTGGCGTCCTCAACTATACCAAGGTTCTAGTTTTGCTAAGCATAGGGTCACGGTTCCATCCATTCCTGAAAGGTCTTGGGGTCGTTTGCCATATTTGGTGTTAGGTCGCGTCACATGTTGGCGTGGTTTGTATCACACACAACCAAACCCTAATCTAACCATCAACAACTCACAGTTCAATCAGTCAAACACCACCCGATCTTCTAAAGGCATATAACAACATTTTAAAGAAAGATAACATAAACTTCAAATAATCATATGTTACATTCTACTAATCCAAACAACTCCAAACCAGTTTCTATCACTCACCCATTCAATCAACTACATTAGCCCTCTCGGAAACCAACCAAAACACATCCAAATCATGTCCAACAACCCTAAAACCCTAATGCGTCAAGGCTGAAATTTTCGTACTTTCACACCAACATTGCAATCGAAAATTCAGCATTACAACAATGCTACCACGTAATTAACAAACTTTTACAAATCGACGACAATCGATTCCAACCACTACAACTCAAAATAATCAACAAATAGCCAAACTATCAACTTTAAATACCCAAAAATAAAAATTTATGTTACAACGGTTCAAATCTCATAAAAATATATATAATCGATCCTTAGCATGCGCTGAACAATAATATAACTTTAAATTAACATTCTAACAGTTCAATATTCAATTATATGCAAAAACATAAAATATGACTTTTGAGATCTAGAATTTTTCTCTCACCTTTGATGTTGTTTGATGCAAGAAAGGTGTAGAATGGATGTCCAACAAGAAAGAACAAACTTTGATTCAAGTGCAAAGGCTTTGTATTGCAAATTATAAGAGAAAAATTGAGCAAAAATCAAGCTAAAATGGCCTTGAGGTATTTGGCCATGTGTGTGTGTGTTTAAGGTGTTGAGATTTTGTTTTTATGATCTATTTTTAGTATATCATGCATATAAATGGCAAGTCAACAAAAATACTCAAAGTCAAAGGTGGAAACTAATTAGTTTATTTAGTATTTTTAGTCTTTTAAATCCTATTTTTGACTATTTCTTGCTCAACTATTAAATTGAAACCTAAATTAATTCTAGACAATATATTTTAGGTGACAAAGAGTTTTACATTTAAACATTTTTACCCGAGTCGGCTTAAAATGCGATTTTTACAAAAGAAAGTGTAAAATCCTTTAAAATTTCGAAATCGATTCCAAATCCGTTTTAATCAAACACGGGTCTATTAATTCCCGATGACTAGGTTTTAAAATGTTTAAAACAGCCCTGTAAAAAATTTAGCGGACAGGTGTTCAAAATACTATTCACTAAAATTGGTGATAAAATTTCTGATTCCGTTTTTTTTGAAAATTTCATGAATGCACATATAGCATGTATTAGGAATATAAATCGCATATTTAGCACATTTGAACTCATATAACACATAAAACAGGTCAAAGCACGCAAAACGAGGTAAAACACGCAAATCGAGATTAAGATGAAAAGTGGAGTTTCACAGGAATGAATTTGGACATGAATAAAATAGACCAAAGAATGGAATGAACTTGATAATGAGAATGACATGTTTGGTATGCTCTAAGAATAAAGAGTAGTAATGAGAATATCTTGTATAATATGACAGAATTGTTATTTTATTATTATAGTATTAAAAATAAGAATAAATATGAACATAATAGTAAACAACATAAACATAATAAATAATTATGATAATAATAATAACAACAACAATAAATAATAATAATAATAATAATAATAACAACAACAACAATTATTATTATTATATAATCAATATTATTATTTTTTAATAATTATTATTGATATTAATAATTATTATAATTTTAATCAATATTATTTTATTATTATTATTATTATTATTATTATTATTACTTTTATTTTTATTTTGTTATTATTATTATTTTAATAAATATTATTTTATTATTATTTATTTTTATTTTTGTTATTATAATTTTTGTTATTATTATTATTATTGTTATAATTAGTATTATTTTTACTTTTAATTTTATATTTATTATTATTTATATAATAATAATAATTATTATAAATCTTAATTATTATTATTGTTTTTATTATTATTATTGTTATTATTATTATTATTATTATTATTATTATTATTATTATTATTTTTGTAAAACAAACTAAATATAAAAGTTATGTTATATGAGGGTATGGTAATCAAGTTTATTTTCAAACACATGGGCATGGGCTAATCCCATGTGTTTTCTCTAGAATAGCTATTCCCATGTACGCGAGAATGAGATTACTTTGGGAATGAGATTCTCAATTTCATTTCTTCATACAAAGTATGAGAATCGAAAAGAGTAGGGAATGTCATTCTATTCCCGACCACATTTCAGTATACCAATCGGTACCTTATAGTGTTAAAATAAGAAGAACCATGAATATAATCGTAAATAACAACAACAACAACAACAACAACATCAACAACATCAACAACAACAATAACAATAATAATAATAATAATAATAATATTGTTATTATAATTATATTGTTATTATTATTTATCTCTATTATTATTAATATTTTTATTTTTACTATTAATTTATTATTATTATTATTATTATTATTATTTTAATTTATTATTATTATTATTATTTTAATTTATTATTATTGTTATTTTATTATTGTTTTTATTATTTATTATTACTATTATTGTTATTTTACTTTATTATTATTTGTATAATAATAATAATTATTATTATTTTAATTTTATTATTATTATTATTACTATTATTATTATTATTGAAAAAAAACTATATATAAAAGTTATGTTTTATGGGAGTATGTTAGACATTTTAGAAATAAGTCAATTTCCAAGCACATGGTAATAGGCTAAACCCATATATTTGCTCTGAAATGACTAATCCCATGTAGAGTGGAATGAGATTACATTGGAAATGGGATTTCCAAGTTCATTCTTTCTTACCAAGCATGAGAATTGGAATAGGGTTGAGAATGCCATTTCATTCCCAACCTCATTCTTGTGTAGCAATCTCTATCTTGGTTCTTGTGTCCTCACGGAAGACTATGTTATACTAGAACTTCCTTTTTTCCCTCATTTTAGATGATATCTCGGGCCAATTATCATGCACCAAGAATTAATTTTCGCTCGACAAATAGAGCCTACCACTACAACAAGAACATCAATGATAATCGCAGTCTTTTTACACCATCGCTTTCATTACAATATTTAGGTCTTAAAGGGCAAATTCTACTTGTAATCCTTAATGTTTACTTGACTTTTCAAATTAGTCTCTAATGTTAAAAGTTACACAACTAGTCTACAATGTTACCAAAAAGTTATAGAATACATCCTTTTAGTCAAAATAGGCGTTAAAAAAGATGGAAAACAATATTGTTCATCCAAAATTACCATTTACCCTTGAAAAATTAAGCAAAATTCTAAATATGCTTTTCTTAATTATGAAATTACTTATTTACCATCAAACATTTACAAAAATTATTTTCCATTTTTCTTTTCCTTCTCCTTCTTTTTCCCCTCCCCTTTTTCCCCAACTCCATCAATCTCCCACACACCCACCAATAGACAAACACGCACAGACACACAAAGACGTATACCACCCCCAATCGCACACACACATAACCCCTATATGCATATATAGATATATAAAATATTTATATACACACAAACACACCCACACACATACAATGCACATAAGACAGGGTAGGATGAGGGCTCATAGGGTGAATGGAGTAGGGGAAAGAGAAAGAGTGGGTTGTAGTGGTGGGATGAAGTGGGTGGTTTTGGTTAGGAAATGGAGTGGAGGATTGGGTGGGACTAGGATATAGAAGAATAGGGTTGGGGAAGAAGGAAACAAAAAATAAATAGAGAGAAAAAATAACAAAAGAAAATGCATGAAAATGACTATAACAAAAGAAAATGCATGAAAATGACTATTTTACCCTTCCAAATCTGATCATGTGCCATGCATGTGATCATTTTCAATCCATTTTAACGTCTATTTAATTATGTTATTTTTTTAAAAATAAGATTGTGGATTAATTGTGTAGCTTTTGGAATATTGGAGACCTAATTTCTAAATGAGTAGACCTTGATGACTATTTGTGTAATTTGCCGTTCTTGAATACAATAACTTGTATTTGCATTAGTATTTTGTGGAGAATTGAAAATTTGACTACAAAACAAATGATAATTCGTAAATATCTTATTTCAAGTACACATCTCTTTAAACAGACGAGGTAATTTTACGTTTTGTGTCAATATAGATTGACTTTTTCGACAAAAGAAAAAAAAAAGTTTATGAGTAGATATTAGAAGTCCAAAAATATGTGAAGATGCGAATGTGAACATGACTGTGGACATTGCTTACAAAAGGCAAGATCGACCACACTTTACAATGTAGAGACCGAAAGCTAATCGGTATTGGGCATTTTGACAAAAAAAAAAAAGAAAGAAAAAAAAAACATTATTTGGGCATTTATGTGTTTGAGGCTTTGAGCTTGAAAATAATAATTTTTTGACAAAGAACCCGACAAAAAAAAAAAAAAAGAATAACCAAAGTTAGGGTTTACACCGGCCGCCTTGCAAACTCAACCTCGTTGGTAAATCCAGCAAGCAATCAAAGATGAAAAGGACAAAATGACCAAAAAAACAAATCAAAGATGAAAAGGACAAAATCTCACAGTAAAGGTAAAAAATGGGTTATATAAGGTATGTTTGATTCTTTTTATTTTTGTGGAAAAAGAAATGTATTCATGGTGGCCAACTATGAATAAATATAAGAAGATTCGGGTGACTTGTTATATACAGGCATGAATTATAGCAAGATTAGCGGTTTGAGGGGGGTGTGAGAGGATTGGACCCCACATAAGAGTGGTGAACGAGCTGGCATTACAAAGCCTTTGACAGACTGTTCCTCCCCCCATGTACACACACCACACACGATACATAATAAGCGTTCCCCACCACGCCTCCAAAGTCTAAACCAACCCCTTTCTTATTCACGTATTAAACCCCTCACCATCACCTTCACCCCCACTCTCCCTCAGCTCTCTCCCTCTCTGTATACAGACCCTGAGCCATTCTTTATTTTCAGTTAATAATCTTGCTATCAATCCATTTTCTTGATTCGTTTTCTTCTTGAACAAGGAAAAATCAATCATGGCTGAGGAGACAAAACAACCAGTTCCTGTGGTTGTACCAGAAGCATCCACACCTGCAAAAGAAAAGGCTGTTGTTGAGAAGGCTGCAGCCGAACCCACACCGTCTGTTGTCGAAAAGCCTGCGGAGAAAGAGATACCAGCTCCTGAGCCTGTGCCTGAGCCGGAACCAGAGGTGACCGAGAAGCCGGTAGCTGCGGAAGAAGTGGTTGTCGAGGCTGAGAAGGAGAAAACGGATGAGAACAAGATTGCTGAATCGGCTTCCTTCAAGGAAGAAAGCAACGTTGTTGCTGATCTCCCTAATCCTCAACAGAAGGCTTTGGATGAATTGAAGAAGTTGGTTCAGGAGGCTCTTGACAAGCATGAATTCACTGCACCACCACCACCACCACCACCACCGGCCAAGGAGGAGAAAAAGGCCGAGCCTGAAACTGCCGCTGCCCCGGCCGAAGCAGAATCAAAACCCGAGGAGAAGAAAGAATCCGAGGCTGTTCCTGAATCAAAACCAGAAGAGAAGAAAGAACCCGAAGCACCCGCTGATGTACCACCTCCGGCCAAGGAGGAGCCATCAAAGGTTGAAACCAAGGCAGAAGAGATAACGACCCCACCACCACCGGCTGCCGAGGAGAAACCGGATGATACCAAGGTCGAAGAGAAAACAATCATTTCACCACCAGAGTCTGCCGCATCATCAGAATCCGTGGTAGTTGCGGAGAAAGTGGAACAAAAGGTTGAAGCTGCCGTAGAGGAGGACGGCACTAAAACCGTGGAGGAAATTAAGACAATTGTAGAAGTCACCACTTCTTCATCACCACCAACGGCAGCCACAAAGGAGAAGCCAAAGGAGGGAACGACCGAAGCAGCCGAAACAAAAGCGCCACCTCCCACACCTGAGGAGGTTTCGATCTGGGGCATTAAACTATTGGAAGATGAAAGAAGTGATACAATCCTTCTAAAGTTCCTCAGGGCCAGGGACTTCAAAGTCAAAGAAGCTTTTGCCATGTTGAAAAGCGTGGTCGCATGGAGGAAACAATTTGGAATCGATGATTTACTGGAGGATGAAAACATCTGTGAAGGCTTAGACAAGGTTGTCTACTTGCATGGTGTTGACAAAGAAGGTCACCCAGTGATTTACAACGCTTTTGGTGAATTTCAGAACAAGGAATTGTACCAAAACACTTTTGCTGATGCAGAGAAGCGCACAAAGTTCTTAAAAGGAATGATTATCTTCTTGGAGAAGACCATCAGGAACCTTGATTTTACTCCTGATGGTATTTGCACTTTGTTCCAGGTCATTGATTTAAAGAATTCTCCTGGATTGTTCTTCTTCAAGAAAGATTTGCGCCAGGCCATTAACCAAGCCCTTCAATTGTTCCAAGACAATTACCCTGAATTCGTCGCCAAACAGGTACATCATTTAATTGAGTTAAGATCGAGATTTAATTATTAAAAATTATTCATATAATTTTACTATAACAATTTATAATTGTTAAATTGTACGTTATATAATGGATCCATTCTCACCTCATTTCTTACATCATTTCATACCCAACATGTTTAATTTACTGTACGGTGT
Organism: Ehretia macrophylla; assembly: GCA_037974665.1. Classification (NCBI taxonomy): domain Eukaryota; kingdom Viridiplantae; phylum Streptophyta; class Magnoliopsida; order Boraginales; family Ehretiaceae; genus Ehretia; species Ehretia macrophylla. Next base: position 74,839,814 of record CM075779.1, read on the forward strand.
TCAAGGTTGTTCTGAAATGTTAAAATACGTGTCCTTATTTTTGTAAGTTGTTTGTTTCGGGTTTTCATTTATTGTAGCATTGATTTCAAATTCTTAATACGACATGATTTTTGAAGTGTGTGTATCTGTCCTTATTTTGTACTTACATGTTTTTTGGTTTTTTCTCTTGTTGTTTGCTTATGGGTATTAATTTTTTTTTTGGGTCGGACTTATGGGTATTAATTGAAATTGGTTATTTTGTTGGTGCAAAGGTGTACATCAATGTCCCATGGTGGTACCCTGCTTACTATAGGATGTTTAGTGCAATTTTCACACCAAGGACCAAGAGCAAGTTTGTATTTGCTGGTCCTTCAAGATCTGCTGAAACCCTCTTCAAGTTAGTTGACAATTTTTTTTTCTTCTAGTTTTAATTTTAATTTTTATTTTTATTTTAATACTTATGTTTCAAGAAGTATTAACATGTGTTTTTGCTGTGATGTTAATAGATACATAGCCCCTGAGAAAGTACCAGTTCAATATGGTGGCCTTAGCAGGGACGGTAACCAAGAATTCACTACTGATGATGCTGCAACCGAGGAGACAATTAAGCCATCATCCAAACATACTGTTGAGTTCGAAGTTCCTGAGGTAGCCAAAGGTTTTCTTATTTTACCAAAAATAATGTCTTGTGTGTTGTCTCGTGGACAGAGAACCCAAGTTTAAACATCCCCTTGATCGACATGGTCGATGTATTGGGGTTCACAACTGTACTATGGTGTGGATCTTACGTGGGGTGAGTTCTTTGTTGTCAAGAAATAATTGTGATCTTTGAATTGTTGGATTTGCAGATATGTACTTTGGTTTGGGAGCTGAGAGTTGTAGGCTGGGATGTGAGCTATGGAGCTGAATTTGTGCCTAGTGCCGAGGGGGGATACACTGTGATTGTACAAAAGTCGCGAAAGATTGGACCTACGGATGAACCAATTATTTCTACAAGCTACAAGATTGGCGAGCCAGGCAAGGTGGTGCTCACATTTGACAACCAAACTTCAAAGAGGAAGAAGCTCGTCTACAGGTCCAAGACCAAGCCCTCTGATTGAGAATCACCATTGCATTTTCAGGGGATCAAGGCTCAAGCACACAGAAATTTGCAATGCATAATAACAAAGGGTTCTTTTGTTTATTTACAAATTTTTTTATCGTCTATTTAAAGTTTAATATTTGGGGGGTTTTATTCATATTTGTTGGGGATTTTTTTGTTCTTTTTAAGTTTTGATGTTGGGTTGTTTGATATATGATGAAAAACAATTGGGAAGGTATGGATGGAACAAAACATTTAGACATTGTACACAAGGGGTTGAAATGTGTGAAATGTGGACAGAATTTTTATTTACTAGTTGTTTATACTTGTCGCGATCTTCATGTAAAATTTGTGTAAAGATGGTTTATTCTTGCTTTATTTTCGTGAATCTTCACGGTAATTGATGATATATGTCTCGTACTTTCGTCTATTTGCTCATAGATTTCATCAAGAATGATTGCTTTTACATAAATGGATTTGAATCTCTTAATTACGACTCTAATGTGCAATGATATTTAGTCACTAATTTCAATATATCATCTAAACTCTTTTATTTCTTCTTTCCTTTTTCAAAGTCATGGGTATCAAGATTTTGTCTGACTAATCTTATTGGGCTCTGATTTAAAGTCATGAATATTTGAATTTTATCTTACTAATTTTACAAAACTGTAAAGTTTACAATGGAATAAATTTTTAATAGTATGAAGAGATTTGAATTGATAACCTTTAAAAACCACCCTCAACCCTAACTAACTGATCTTTCCCAAGGGTTATATAGTCTGAACTATGGGACCTCATTAAAACTTAATTACTTCAGAAACATCTTTATATTACTGTATGTTGAAAAATATGCATGCCAACCATTTATGAGCTTTTGCATTCGAATTCGACTCAATCCACTCTTCATAATGCTCCAACCCAAACATCATTTCCTCGTACAGCCAATCATCCCACTCTAGAATTGCCTACTCATGTATCTACCTTATCTCTTACACCTATACCCATCCCAAACCTAATGACCAATGCCCAACACCTGTCCCACCTACAGTAAAATCAAACCAAGCACCCATAATGACCTAACCACTAGCCTCCACACCTGAACCCATGTCTACCCACAACCCCAGCCCATACAACAACAACAACCCAATCCACCCAGCTATTACACCAGTCACTAACACATATGGCCCCATCCCAAACACCTCTCAATCCACCAAAGACAACTCAACCTCTGTTACTCCAGATACGGGCTCAGATTGATCCAACCTTTATACCAGTTTGCACCTCTCTACCCCCTGACCTTTACTTATCAACTAATCAACAAAAGACAACCACCCACCCCACCCCACCCCACAACCTCTGAAAAAAACGTTGACCTGTACGTACAACAATCGAAGCCAAGCATATGCCTTAAGTGACCTAGTGACTAATCCTACGGGTCCATTTCCCCTACTCTAATTGACATACTAATACAATTAGAAATCCAACAACTGGGCAAAGTATCATCACCTAAATACAACAAAAAACACTCGAAACACACGACTAGCATTGCCATCCAAGCTCACTCAGCTCTGTCTACCCAGGGGTTTCTCGAGACTATCCCACAATAGTCTCGATGGGACCTGTGATCATCCTAAGATGGAATTGTCAAGGATTCGGGGCTTCCCTAATAGTTCAGCACCTCCGAGGCATTTTGGCCCAAGAAAAGCCCTCCATTTTAGGGCTGTCTAAAACAAAGATGAAATCAAGAAAAATCAGACGACTCATGAACAATATAGATTTTGGTCAGTTCTTTGATGTTTTGCCGATTGGGAAATCTAGGGGTTTGCTATTTGCTGGGAAAAATGATACAAAAATTTGAGATAGTGTAGCAGGACCGTAACTTCATCCATGCTAGTGTCTCTACAGATGATGATCCCCCTTGGTACCTTACGTTGATATATGCCTATCTATAATGTATTCAAGGACTGTGCCGAACTATGGAAGAACCTCGCCTCTCTTACATCTCATAATGGTATCCTATGGATGATATTTGGGATTTCAATGAAATTGCACACATAGACAAGAAGTCTGGGATTCAATTACTGTCTAATCATCGCTTATCTGAGTTCAACATTTTTCTTACTAACAACCGACTAATGGAATCAAAATGTTATCAGCACACCTAAACCAATGGCCAAGATGGACACCATGTAATTAAACAACGTCTGGACTAAGCAGTGGCCAATATTCCATGGCGTATTATGCTCCCAGACACTTGGGTTGTTACTCATCGATCCATTGGTTCAGACCATTCCCCTCTGCTAGTACATTCGAATCAGGATAAGGGCTCCATCTCGTATTGCTTCAAATTTGAACCGTTTTGGGCCAAGCACATAGAGTGCGAGCCTATGGTTACCAATAGTTGGATACATCCCGTTGAACATGCTAGGCTTCGGGGTATAGCACGTAAACTCAAATGATGTAGCATGCATATCCAGCAATGGAGCCAAAATACCTTTAAGAATAATAGTAAGTAGATTGAGTCCTTCAAACACGAATTCAAGGCCCTTCATCAGTGGCGAAGCCAGGCACCGGGAGTCAGTGTAGGCACCCGGTGTCTATCTCTACCTCTAATAGTGATATAGTCCGTAATCAAATGTTAAAACACTTATCTATACATAAAATAATATTTAATTTATACAAATTATAACAAGTACAAAAATGTAAGTGCAAAAACATATACAAAGTCTTCAAGACATGACTCTTCTCATACAATAATGCTATAACATATCAATGACAGAAAAAGAAAAGACTATAGTAATACAAAAAGTACATTTTATAATTGTTTTCGACGACTCGACATAGTTTGAAATTGTTGAATAATTAGCTCATTGTCGACATCGTGAAATACATCTATCTCTATGTAAGTGACTAAATAATCATTCAGCCAATCATCTTCCATTCGATTCCGCAACTGATTTTTTTTACAACTTCATTGCAAAAAATGCTATTTGCACAGTGGTTGTAGCAATAGGTAAAGTCAATGCCAACTTATTAAGTGTATACACCAATTGATAAACACGATCTTTTCCAATCTTAACTAGCATCTTTACAAGGTTACCAGTCCCTTTTAACTCAAAAAATTTGTCATTGCTTCGCATATCAAGAATATATGTCTCCAACTGGTTTTCAAGAACTACCAAATCAATAGGAGAAAAATCATTTGGATAAAACTTAGCAAATTCAATCAACCTCTGCTTGTCAAATACAAGAAAAGAGTTGTCTGGATTCAAGCATACCAAACAAAGAAGCAACTCAGTATTTGTCTCAATGATGCGGTCATTAAGTTTTTAAAGTTGCATGTCCACAATAGTATAGAACAAATCAATGCGATAATAATATGAATTCATAATCTTTTCAACTCTACATCATGATCGTCCTTTGAACAAAAACATCTTTTCCATATTAGGAATGTCAATGTCATGAGTTATGCAAAACAAAGAGACTTTATTCAACAAAGATTCCTATCCACTATCTCTCAAATTTTGCAAATGGTGCTTTGAGAGCTTAACTAATCCCATGGCATTAATGATATCTGAATCTTTCTTTTGCAATACTTGTGATAATTCATTACTGATTCCCAACACAGTTTTCATCAAATGCAAAATAAACACGAAATCAAATGTTTGTAACGTGTCTAAGAGGAGATTAGCTTTACCTTTTTGCTCTGCGTTCACTCCATCTTCCTTCACAATCTCAAGTACATCAATCACTGCGGAATACAAGAGACTCAAACTTATTAAATTGCGATAATATGAACCCCAACAAGTATTACCACCTCGTTTGAGACCAATTTCTTGATTCATGTGGCGTCCACTATGAATTTCTTCCTTTTCTAATGCTTCTTTAACTTTAGCAGCTTGATTTTCACGAAGCATGTCATGTCTCTTGCATGAATCTCCAATGACATTTAGTAAAGTAACAACTAATTTGAAAAAGGTAGCAACTTGAACATGATTTTTTGTTACAGAAACAAGTTTGAGTTACAATTGATGAGCAAAACAATGGATATAAAAAGCAGATGAATTTTCTTTCAAAATCAAAATTTTAAGACCACTAAATTCACCTTTCATATTACTAGCACCATCATACCTTTGTCCACGAATTCTTGATACACTTAATCCATGTCTGTTAAATAATGACTCGATTCATCTTTTTAAGGATAAAGCAGTAGTATCACTGACATGCATTATACCAAGAAAATGCTCAACAATACTTCATTTGTGGTTCACGTAACGCAAAGCAATGACCATTTCTTCTTTGTTTGATATATCACGCGATTCATCAACCATAATAGCAAAATGTTCATCTCCAAGATCTTTTATAATTGCCTTAGTAGTCTCAAATGCAGCAGCTTTGTCAATGTCTTTTTGAATCTCTGGAGCAGTTAACGGATTGTTAGCAGGAGCATTTTGCAACACACAATTCTTGACGATTTCATTATGATTAGCAAAAAACTTGAGAAGTTCAAGAAAATTACCTTGATTAGTAGAATTCTCCGATTCATCATGACCACAGAAAGTTAACCCTTGCTTCAAAAGAAACCGAATGCAATCAATTGAAGTAGTTAATTGAGTTCGATACATTTCACAAACTTGATCGGATTGCTTAAAAATGGAAGCTTCAATTTGTTGTCTTTCCTTCATCAAGTCTTGACACATCTTGTAGGCAATATTATGCGCACTATTTGGACTTCCAAAATGAACGTTCAGTGTACTTTTATTACTATAATTGGTAAACCCATCTGTAACAAATGTGTCTCTACTTGACTTCTTTCCCATATCAGTCTTAAAAAGATAACAATGCAAACAATATGCAGCATCTTTTGTTATGCTATACTCCAACCAACTGCCAAATTCATTAAACCAAGAGGGATAAAATCTTCTAGAATTTCTCCCTACTTGTCTTTTGGGAAAATCATGATGACGGGGCTGACAAGGTCCCTTTTACAAGTAGTATCTCCACATTTTATCTCGATCATTCGTATTGTAAGACGTAATTTTTGGGCGTAATCGAGGATCCTTTGGTAAATCTTCTAAATTGATCTCAATTCGAGGTTGCTTTGAACATTTTTGTGCATCATTTTTACTTCTCACTTAATTAGATCCAAAAATAGTTTGTTCATCACAAATTGCCTTTTTTCTTAGAAATTTATCCATCAAAATCTAGAACTTAGCTTTCTAAAAATAATCTACACATAAGAATAATAATTGCATCAATAAAAATCACACATTAACTTAGCGTTAAACTACACAATATTAGTTTAATCCTATTTCCCAAAGTTGTTTTCTTTCTTAGCAAAGGTCAAGAAACTTATGTTATCTATACATAAAATAATACTTAATTTATGTAAATTATAACAACTATAAAAATGTAAGCATCAAAACATATACATTTAGACAATTAATTAGCTCTTTTTATCTCTTATAAACATCCAGTCATCCACAGATCCACTACTTTTCTTTTTTTTTTTTGGTCAAGTCATCTACTACTTCAAACAATGACAGCAAGGACACAAATAGAAAAACGTACAACATTCAAAGCACAATGTATAACACCTGAACATATATCTAAGGGCACACTCTTCAAAGAGCAAATAAAATACAGAATAAACACAAAATATTAAAAAAATACCAAAAAGTAAAAGCTAAAACTGAGTGCTTACTGCTTCGAAGATGCTTGAATGAGCTTTGAATTTGTTTTTTTTTTTGTTGAACTTAGAAAGAATAAGCTTTTTTGTCCTCTTTGTTGCTTCAGTTGAGGCACAAGTATACACGGGTAACTAAGCCAAAGAAAGGGAAAGTGCAGCCAGTTGTTTTTTTAAAAAAATAAAATAAAAAGTAAAATTATTAAAATACCCCTAACTTTAAAAATATTTTCAGTGTAGGCATAAGTGTATCCCTCTGCCACTGCTCTTCATAATTTCCCCTAGACTACACATAGTCAAGCTATCATCAATGATCTTCCTTCCTACCTTGATATACTATGGCGCAAGGAGGAACTTTACTATGCAACATGATCTAGGCTTAAGTGGTTGTAATGTTGGTATCAAAATACCTCATTTTTCTACGCCACCACCATCCAAAGGAACAACCAGATTAAAATTCTACGGCTCCCAAATGAATCAGGTACATGGTTTAAAGGAATACATGTGATACAACGTCTAGTGTAGCAATATTTCAAGAATCTATTTTGTACAACGAGTATCCGTAATTGTGACAACATCATCCAAGAAATTAAACCTATAGTGTCATAACAAATAAATACAGACCTACTGCCATCGATCCTTGATAATGAATTTAAACAGCAGCCATGACAATTGGGCCAACCAAAGCTCCAGGTTTTGGGATTTGTATGCCCAAAAGACCACTAGCACATGACATTTCAGTGAATGAATTCATATTGTGATTGTTTATATTTAAATGTTACATTCATATATATTTTCTCTATTATATTTATGTGTAATTGTGATATATAAAGGCCCTTGATCCATAGTGGATGACTTAGGTGCACGGTGTCTAAGCATAGAAGGTCTAAGTCATAGACACTTGGTTCTAGAATCAGTTCATAACCGATTGGTAGGGTTGGGTGCTTTATCTAGGTCTAGGTTATAATGAGTTAGTCTCTTGTGAAGGGTGACCTGCCTTGGTTGTTGATAGGTTTTCAGACTAAGCCTCACTAGTGTGTGCGTCACACATTGAACGGACCACTTAGGTATGATCTCTCCAAGATGTATTATCAAAGATAGAGATCAATACATACCTTATGCTACTAAGTGATCAATACTCTCAAACTTGAGCATATGTGGATGAATTGACAAAATCAGGTTCGTGTGCTTTGATGCACTATGGGTGAGACCTCAATTGTGGGTCAATAGCTCTATGTGTTGGGCATATGGGTTTGACTAGTTGGGACGTGCGTATACAATAGAGAATCCATGTCGTCGCATGATGGAATAATCATTCCCTTGTGATTATTCAATAGATCGTCCTAATTTGAGCTTAGTGATGCACTCTAGGAGTATTTTGGATATTTGACTTGCGGGTCGCTCCTTAGATCAAGTGTTACTTATCCAGTGGATGGTTACTTAAATGATTTAGATGTCTCAAGGAGAAGATGCAATCAAAGAAATAGATAGTACTTGTAGTGTCTTTCTTGATTGTAAGTGTTACATAGAGGGGTATTTTGGTCATTCAACTTAGTGGGTCATAGACAAAAGCCATACTTAGTATGACGAGCTTCTGTATTCAGTAGTAAACATCTTGGAGTGCAGCCGTGACATTTTAGTGGAATAAGTCGGGTTGAAAAGCCTAAATGTGTTATGGGGTCAGCAGGGGTATTTTGGTCTTTTTTAGTGTCAAGTTGTTTATATCTTTTGGTCCATTTTCTAGCCTATTTCTTTTTGGATATATGTTATAGTTTCCTAGATGCTTATTGTAAGGCCCAGCTCGAGACCACATATGCGTATATGTCATATCATATATAATTAGATTATTTTGTATGCATTTACCTTGTTTTATGTGCTTTTAAATTAATTTATGTGTATTTGTCTTGATTTACGTGTATTGCATTGGTTACCATGCATTCGAGTATTTTAGATACCCGATACAATAATTGGATTCTATTGCGTATGCTATTTAACTAGAATACTTAGATTAGAACCAAAATAATTTGAGTAGGACAAAATGGCATGCTAGTAAAACATAGTTTAGTTGGAAGGCACTCTCGTCATTAGACAACTTAGATATTATCTCAACACACACCAAATCCCTACAACACACACTACACCACTCAACACACATAAAATCTCTACACACACACTATAGAACTCAACCAAGAGAAGAGAGGAAGAGGAAGAAGAAGATCTCCAAGCCATCCTTAGCATCTTTCTTTGTGTTTCCTAGTTTTCTTCAAGTGAGTCTTGCTCCATTTCCGTCTAGCATACAAGAGCAAAGGTGAGGGAAGTTTTCTAAATGTTTTATAAAAACATGTGAAGTATGTTTGATGAGTTATATAGGTGTAGTAAGTATGATAATGAGTATGTTTAAGCTTGTTTCATGAATTTGAACTTAGCTTGTTCATCTAGGGTTTCAAGAATTGGTTGTATTGCTATTCTTGCTTTGAACTTGCCTTTAGAACTTGTGGTTAATTTTGATATGTTGTGGCATTAGTTATGTGAAATAATTTATGGGTAAGATATACTTGAATTGTTGGTAGATAGGAAGAAGGGAAAAAAAAATAAGAGTTTTGAACTTGGGTGCCAAGTTGAATGTTGAGAAGATTTGGTGTTGTACTTGAGTTGTGTGAGTTTAGGAGCTAGAAAACTTGTAGTTTAGTGTTGTTTATGGTTGAGTTTAGTTGTCTACTTGGAATGAACTTGAAAATTTAAGTTTGGAGCAAAAACAAGTCAATTCGGGTGTAAAATGCTCTATCCGGTCGAGTAAAATCGACCAGATCCACTCTTCCAAATGCTCACTACCACTCATCCAGAAGATTGGATCCGGTCGAGTTACTCGATCGGATTTACTCGTCCGGATTTTTAACAGATTCGCGCGATATTATTCCGAAGGCCATATCTTACTCAATTCAACTCCGAATTGAGTTCCGTTTGATTCTAGAGTTATCTACACTCGATAATATTCGATTATATACTAAAATAAGATGTATTGGAGTTCGGAAACATAGGTAGATTTATCTCCTAATTTAGGCTAATGCAGAAACATTGCAAAGGATCCATAGTTTCGCTTGTGTTTGCATTTTCTTGTCATTTTAAGTAGTCTATTGATGTCATTTCTCTATCCCATGATACTTGGCATTACTTGAAACTCCACAAGTTCTATATATGCATAAATATTATCTGACTGTTTAACATCCATTGATAATTACAAATGCATTTGAGTTGTATATGCGCGGTGGTTATAACCATTGTTAAGGGAATAAGTGACCGGACCTCCGGGTTTGCTGGTATATCTCGATCCTCTCATTATTAATTGAAGGCTTGTGTTAAGGATATCTTTGCATGGTTATGTGCATGACATGATTTATCAACCGTTTGCGAAAAGATAAAATATTTATGAAAACCTTTCTTGTTCACCCTTATTGAGCTATATGTGAGGATCTAGCTCACCCCTCTTTTAACATTTTAGGTGAGGTTGAGCTTGAGCAGGCCACTCAAGATGATGACGGAACTCCTTGGTGTGATCACTATTTGTTGATGTGCTAGAGATATAAATGATGTATAACTTATTCTTTTGGACAACTCTAATGTAACTAAATACTTATATTCTTTTGAGGCCCAGAAACCTGAATGTTGGTTAGACATTATGCTTGAACAGGAGGGTTGAGGTTTTGTACATATGTAACAGGTTATGGATACCTTTCTAAGGCCGATGACTTGGTTGATTTTTGAACTCTGGTGGAATATAAAAATAGATGTACAGGTTGTTAAGCTTTCAATTTACAGATTTACTGGTTATGAATGTTGCGTTCCAGCCTTAGCCTTTGCAGGTATACGAGTCGGGGCATTATAACTTTAGTGGTATAAGAGCTAGCCTTAGTTAGAATAGAGCTAGTTTGTGTTAGCGTAGTCCGAGTTTTGAACCCCTGGTTAGTGGTTAGAACCTTAGAACGAATATGCGTTTGTACTATACGTGCTTATGTGAACCTGTATGCTTAATGTGCTATATTTGTTTGTGTGCAATCTATGTGTTAGATATGCTTATATGTATTAAACGTATTAGGAGTAATGTTGGTACCTATACTAACTCTTGTATAATAGTGCATACATGTCATATAACCATGAATGTTGTCTACTCCATATCTATAGATAGCAGGACCTAACACTCGCAGTACTACCAGATCGCAAGCAATGGGTAATGAAGATCAAGCCAACCCTGGAGAAGTAATGTTTAATTTGATGGTAACTGCCATCGATCGGATGAGTAGGGCTATGGAATAACAAGCAGAAACAGCAGCAACAGCAGTAACAAGTAATAATAATAACAACAACAACCATGGTATAGGTAGCAGTGGCGGGAACAGAGAACGTAATGAAGGTGATCATCTCAAGGATTTCTTGTTTTACAACCCTTCGAAGTTTAGGGGCCAGCCGAATAATGAAGAGGCAGAGTATTGGTTGTCTCGGATGAAGAAGATATATGTGGCACAGGATTATGTAGATGAGAAAAAGATCACCTATGCAGTCTTTCATCTAGAAGGTGATGCCGAAACATGGTAGGATATAGTGAGAGATCAATGGGAGATTCAGCACACTCCCTTTACATGGAAGAACTTTATTAGAGTATTCAAGAGTAAGTACATATCTGAGGCTTCTCGGAACAGGAAGATGAAGGAGTTTATGTACTTGAAGTAGGGAAGCATGATGGTGGCTGAGTATGAGGTAAAAATTGATAGCTTCTCCCAGTATGCACCACATATGGTTCAGACCCTGGCCACCAAGATATGGAAATTTAAACAATGGCTGAGACTCGAGATTCAGGATGGGCTCGCAGTGGCGGAGTTTGACACTTATAATTCTATATTTGCAGCTGCATCGAGGGTTGATGAGATAAAACTAACAATGAAGGTTGGTCTAGCTCAGCCGAACAAGAGGCCCTTTCAGACTCAAGGTCAATCTAGAGCATTCCAGACTCAGAACCTTCAAGGCCAAGGTCAAGTGAGACCAGCAGTTGTTAGACCACAACCTAATGCCCAAGTCAATCAACCAGTTCGTGGTTCAACAGGTACCACCACTACTACTACTATTACTCAGGATACCTTGTGCAATTATTGCAAAAAGATGGGGCATGTGGAAGCCCAATGTTGGAAGAAACTTGGCATGTGTTTGGGGTGCGAAAGTGGTAATCACCAAGCTAGGGATTGCCCGAGGTGGCAGAATAAGGGTGTACAGAATCAGCCTGCAAGAAATGCCCCAGGCCAAAGAATTCAAGCTCGAGCTTATGCCATGGATCAAGAAGTAATCCCAAATGATGCCGCTATTGTTGAAGGTACCTTCCTGATTCAAAATCAATTGGTTAAGGTTCTTATTGATACTGGAGCTACGCATTCATTCATATCTCCCAAATGTGCACTAAGTTGCTAGTTAAAATTTGTCATACCATGTAGAAGTTAGCACACCAATGGGTCCTAAATATGCTACTAGATTGGCATGTAAAGCATGTAAGATACAGGTTGGGAATCAAAATTTTTTGGCCGATCTCATAGTGCTTATCTTTCGAGACTATGAGGTTATTTTGGGGATGAACTGGCTATCACGATATCATGCACGATTAGATTGTCGGATGAAAGTTATTGAGTTTCGAGTACCGGGACAACCTGTGCTTATGGTGAGAGAAGAACGTGACTTGTTGGGAAGAGCTGTGATATCCTAAGTCAAGGCTGTGAAATACATGAGGAGAGGTTGCAAGGGATATTTGGCTTAATTAATCAACAAGCCAATAGATCAAGTTAAGCTATCGGAGGTGCCAGTGGTTAAAGAATATGTTGATGTATTGCCGGAGGAGTTGTCGGGATTACTGCCCGCAAGGGAGATTGAGTTCGTAATTGAGACACTACCAGGTACTCAGCCAATCTCTAAGGCTCCGACCGAATTGCAAGAGTTGAAAGTTCAGTTACAAGGCTTGTTGGAAAAAGGCTTCATACAACCTATCTCATCTCCATGGGGTGCACCAATCCTATTTATGAAGAAGAAAGATGGAACTTTGAGATTGTGCATCGATTACAGGGGGTTGAACCAAGTGACAATAAAAAATAAGTACCCTTTACCATTGATTGATGAATTGTTTGATCAACTTCAAAGAGCCAAGGTCTATTCTAAATTTAACTTAAGGCAGGGATATTATCAACTCCGTATCAAACGGGAGAATGTACCTAAATTAGCTTTCAGAACGAGGTACATGTATTATGAGTTTGTTGTAATGTCATTTGGATTAACAAATGCTCCTGCGCTTTTATGGACTTGATAAATAGGGTGTTTCAACTGTATTTGGACCAGTTTGTGGTGATTTTTATAGATGATATCCTGGTGTATTCGAAGACCGAGGAGGAACATGAAAGACATTTGCGTTTGGTGTTACAAAAGTTGAAGAAGCACCAATTGTTTGCCAAGTTCAGCAAATGTGAGTTTTGGCTCAAACAAGTGGCCTTCTTGGGTCTTGTAATATCTCAAGAAGGGATTACCGTGGATTCTTCGAAGATTGATGTTGTGAAAACATGGAAGAAACTGAGGAATGTCATCAAGGTATGTAGTTTTCTCAGTTTGGTAGGATACTATAGGAGATTTGTAAAAGATTTCTCCAAGCTTGCGGGGCCGCTCACAAGGCTCACACAAAAGAAGGTTAGTTTCTTGTGGGATGATAAATGTGAAAACAGTTTTCAGGAGTTGAAGAAGAGATTAACAACTATTCCTGTGTTGGCGTTGCCTGAAGGAAGTCAAGGGTTTGTTATTTATAGTGATGCCTCGAAGGAAGGATTGGGATGTGTTTCGATTCAAAACAATCAAGTCATGGCTTATGCATCCCGAAAGTTGAAGCCTTATAAGGTGAACTACCTACACATGACTTAGAGCTTGCAGCCATTGTCTTTGCATTGAAGAAATGAAGGCATTACTTGTGGGGAAGTAAGTTTGAGATATTCACCGACCATAAGAGTTTGAAGTATCTCTTTTCTCAAAAGGAGTTGAACATGCGACAGAGGATGTGGATGAAACTTTTAGATGACTACAATTGTAACATAAATTATGTACCCGGAAAAGCGAATGTGATGGCGGATGCATTGAGCCAGAAAGCGAGTTTGGCAAGGTTGGAAATCAGGGAACCTACCTTGTTGTCTCAGATCCGAGAGTTGCAACAGCAAGACCCTCAACTTCAAAAGATAAAAGATGGTAATCCAGATTTCAAGCTGCATGAAGATAAGTTATGGAAATTCAAGAACTGGATTTGTGTGCCAAATGATTTGGAGTTGAAGAAGAAGGTACTTGAAGAAGCTCACCATTCTAAATACACTATTCACCCAGGAGGTATAAAAATTTATCGAGATCTGAAACAACACTATTGGTGGAATAACATGAAGAGGGAGATTGCGGAGTTTGTGTCTCGATGTTTGACATGTCAACGGGTGAAGGCAGAACATCAAAGACCTGCGGGGCTTCTACAACCTTTGGAGATTCCGCTATGGAAATGGGAGCATGTGACCATGGATTTCATTATGGAGTTGCCGAGATCTCCTCGGGGAAATGATACAGTTTGGGTCATTATGGATAGATTGACGAAGACCACTCACTTCATTGCAATGAACAAGGCTAATAGTATAAAAAAATTAGCCGAATTGTATGTGGCTAACATTGTGAAGTTACATGGGGTACCAGCTAGCATTGTGTCTGATAGAGATCCAAGATTTATATCTCAGTTCTGGCAGAAATTGTAGGAAGTCTTAGGGATGAAGTTGAAGCTCAGTACAGCGTATCACCTACAGACTAATGGACAATCCGAAAGGACTATTCAGATTTTGGAGGACATGTTAAGGGCATGTGTGATGGATTTTGGAGGTACGTGGGAGAATCATTTACCTTTGACATATTTTCTTATAATAATAGTTATCAGGCAACAATTGGCATAGCTCCCTATGAAGCTTTGTATGGATGAAAGTGTAGGTCACCATTGTATTGGGACGAAGTCGGAGAGATGAAAGTAGTTGAGCCTACATTGATGCCGAAGTTGATAGAGAAGATGGAGAATGTCCAGTTGATTCGGAATAGGATGCTCACGGCTCAAAGTAGACAAAAGAGTTATGCCGATAAGAGAAGGCGAGACTTAGAATTTGTTGTTGGTGATCGGGTATTCTTGAAGTTGTCACCCTGGAGAGGGTTGATTAGACATGGAAAATGTAGGAAATTAAGACCGAGATATGTTGGGTCATTTACAATTGTGGAAAGAATTGACAAACTCGCATATCGGTTAGACTTACCCCTGAATCTCTCCAACATTCACAATGTGTTCCATGTTTCGATGTTGCAAAAATATCATCCCGATCCCTCTCATATTCTAGAGCCAGAACCACTAGAGTTTCGGGAGAACTTGTCCTATGAAGAGAGACCTGTGCGAATTCTAGATGAGCAAGACCGGGAGTTGCGCAACAAGAGTATTTCGATGGTGAAAGTGCTTTGGCATCACCATAGGATTGAGAATGCAACGTGGGAGAGACGTGATCAGATGGAGAAACAATATCCGTTCTTGTTTGCAAAGTAATTAGGGAATTGCGAGGGCGCAATTCTTTTAGGGAGGGGAGGTTGTAAGGCCCAACCCGAGGCCACATGTGCATATAGGTCATATCATATATAATTAGATTATTTTGAATGTATTTACCTTGTTTTATGTGCTTTTAAATTAATTTATGCGTATTTGTCTCGATTTACGTGCATTACATTGGTTACCGTGCATTCGAGTATTTTAGATATCCTATACAATAATTGGATTCTATTGCGTAGGCTATCTAACTAGAATATTTAGATTAGAACCAAAATAATTTGAGTAGGACAAAATGACATGCTAGTAAAACATAGTTTAGTTGGAGGGCACTCTCGTCATTAGACAACTTAGATATTATCTCAACACACACAAAATCTCTACACACACACTAGAGAACTCAACCAAGAGAAGAAAGGAAGAGGAAGAAGAAGATCTCCAAGCCATCCTTAGCATCTTTCTTTGTGTTTCCTAGTTTTCTTCAAGTGAGTTTTGCTCCATTTCCGTCTAGCACACAAGAGCAAAGGTGATGGAAGTTTTCTAAATGTTTTATAAAAACATGTGAAGTATGTTTGATGAGTTATATAGGTGTAGTAAGTATGATAATGAGTATATGTAAGCTTGTTTCATGAATTTGAACTTAGCTTGTTCATCTAGGGTTTCAAGAATTGATTGTATTGCTATTTTGAACTTGCCTTTAGAACTTGTGGTTAATTATGATATGTTGTGGCATTAGTTATGTGAAGTAATTTATGGGTAAGATATGTTTGAGTTGTTGGTAGATAGGAAGAAGGGAAAAAAATGGAGTTTTGAACTTGGGTGCCAAGTTGAATGTTGAGAAGATGGTATTGTACTTGAGTTGTATGCGTTTAGGAGCTAGAAAACTTGTGGTTTAGTGTTGTTTATGGTTGAGTTTAGTTGTCTACTTGGAATGAGCTTGCAAATTTAAGTTTGGAGCAAAAATAAGTCAATTCGTGTGTAAAATGCTCAATCCGGTCGAGTTACTCGTCCGGATTTTTAACAGATTTGTGCGATGTTTTTCCGGAAGCCATAGCTCACTCAATTCAACTCTGAATTGAGTTCTGTTTGATTCTAGAGTTATCTAACTCGATAAGCTTCGATTCTATACCAAAATCAGATGTATTAGAGTTCGGAAACATAGGTAGATTTAACTCCTAATTTAGGCTAATGCAGAAACATTGCAATGGATCCATAGTTTCGCTTGTGTTTGCGTTTTCTTGTCGTTTTAAGTAGTCTATTGATGTCATTTCTCTATCCTATGATACTTGGAATTACTTGAAACTCCACAAGTGCTATAAATGCATAAATATTATCTTACTGTTTAACATCCATTGATAATTACAAACGCATTTGAGTTATACATGCGCGGCGGTTATAACCATTGTTAAGGGAGGAAGTGACGGGACCTTCGGGTTTGCCGGTATATCTCGACCCTTCCATTACTAATAGAAGAAGTGACGGGACCTCTGAGTTTGCTGGTATATCTCGACCCTCTCATTATTAATTGAAGGCTTGTGTCAAGGATATTTTTGCGTGGTTATGTGCATGACATGTTTTATCAATCGTTTGCGAAAAGATAAAACGTTTATGAAAACCTTTCTTGTTCACCCTCATTGAGCTATACGTGAGGATCTAGCTCACCCCTATTTTAACATTTCAGGTGAGGTTGAGCTTGAGCAGGCCACTCAAGATGATGACGGAACTCCTTGGTGTGATCTCGAGGACTTCTGCTTTATGTGATCACTATTTGTTGATGTGCTAGAGATATAAATGATGTATAACTTATTCTTTTGGACAACTCTAATGTAACTAAATACTTATATTCTTTTGAGGCCCATAAACCTAAATGTTGGTTAGACATTATGCTTGAACAGGAAGGTTGAGGTCTTGTACATATGTATACCTTTCTAAGGCCGATAACTTGGTTGATTTTTGAACTCTGGTGGAATATAAAAATAGATGTACATATTGTTAAGCTTTCAATTTACAGATCTACTAGTTATGAATGTCGCGTTCTGGCCTTAGCCTTTGCAGGTATACGTGTCTGGGCATTACACTTATTGTATTTAGAGTTGCTAATTAAAGTGTCCAATTACACCTTAGTATCCTATTTGGGAGTATTTCCTATTTTGGATTAGTTGTGGATAATATGGAAACTAAGAATTAATTAATTAGCAAAATAATACATAGAATTAAGCACTTGGGCCAAGATTGGCACCTAGCCCACCTAGGCTTGGTCCACACGTGTGATTGAGATAAGATGGAAGAGTTAGTAGTTTTATTTGCTATGCTATTGGGCTAGCCAAGTTCAAACATGCATAGGATTGACTTATGCGCTAAGAATCCAAATCCTAATTTAGCTTGGATTAACTACTAAGTCTATTCCATATCTATACATAGAGCCCTTCGTCCACCTCCACAATTGCACCTCTCTCACACGAGAAAAAGGAAGAAGAAAAGCTCTCTCTCTCTAGTTCACACGTGTAGTAGTAGGAAAAATAACAAGGGAAGAATTCCACCATTCTTCATCATCCAAGAGAAGGAAGATTGTCATATAGGAGAAGATGAAAAGTTTCTTCAAGGCTACTAGGCCCATGGCAAGTGCAACCAACATTAGCGGATATTAGAACACTGATCCAAGTACAACTAGCTTTTTCTTCTCCCACCTCTAAAAACGAAACAATTAGGCATCGAAATAGTTAGCACATGAATCCTAGCTTGCTTGACTACCAACAAACTATATAGGATGCATACAAACTAGGTTTCTTTTTTTGTTTCACTGGGAGCATGTAAATATAGTACATTTGAATGATCTACCTTCAACCAATGTGCATACTGGGATTGGTTGATTCATTTGTAAAGTTTGACTTGTGGTAGTACAGTGACCAAAAAAATTGACTCAATCTAAATATAAAATCGATAAAATATTCATTAATTTTTCATTTTTTCTTGGGGAAGGAGGTTAATACATGATCCAATTTGAGTCTGATAATAGATCTAAAAAAAACTAAAAATTCAAACTTAAATAAGTAATATAAATTATATATATATATATATATTAAATAATAACAATGGTCCAATACATATATAATTTTGTCATCTCATCTAAAAGTTTAAGTTGTTAGAGAAGGATTTATTATGTTATTTAATATCTTCAACAAGTCCCCGCAAGTGCAAGCAAAACTAGTTTTTGAGTCTTGCGCTTGGAAAATTTTAATATATTTTTTTTTAAATGGGTAGCGGTGAATTTTAAACCCAGGATCTTTTGATACCTAGACTCTGATACTATGTTAAGATAACTAGGGTTCTATTTTAAAACCAATTGGTGCCAAGTGGAGTAGCTCAGGATCTTATAAGTTAGTCTTGGAGTTTTTGATTTTTTGATGTGGGACAAGTGTTATATTCTAACAATCCCCTTACATGTGACTTGATTTAAAAGGAGTCACACGTGGAAGATTGAACATGTGTGGATCTAATTTTGAGATGGTTCACACTTGGAAGATTGAATATACATGGTAGATTAACACATGTGAAAGATTAAACACATGTGGGACACACATGGATGATTGAAGATGCATGGAACATGACACACGTGAAAGATTGATCACAAGTATTAATCTACCATGTGTATTCAATCTTCCATGTGTGACCCATCTTAAAATTAGGTCCACGCATGTTCAATCTTTCACGTGTGACTCCTCTTAAATCAAGTCACACGTGAGGGAGAGTGTTAGAATATAACACTTGTCCCATATCAGAAAATTAGACACTTGAAGACCACCTTATAGGATCCTGAGCTACTTTACTTGGTACCAATTGGTTTTAAGATAAAATCCCAATTATCTTAATATGGTATCATAGCCTAGGTACCCCACCTCATCTAAAACCTTAAGCTATTAGAGAGGAGTTTATATATTATTTATTATCTTCAACATGCCACCGCAAGTGCAGACGAAATTAGTTTTTAAGTCTTGCACTTAGACAGTTTTAATATTTTCAAATGGGTGATAGTGAGTTTTGAACCCAGGACGTTTTGGTACATAGGCTTTGATATTATGTTAAATGACCACCTCATCTAAAAGTTTAAGCTATTAGAGAAGGATTTATTATGTTATTTAATATCTTCAACAAATCTAACCTTAATCTTTTAACTTATTCATTTCTTGTTCTTGGGCCCCATGGTCGAACCATTTATGCCTACATTCAAATTTTGCTTGATGTGGCTGAGAAATATGAGTAGATATGGGATCCATCTTATACACTCAGTTGGATAATTCGACAGTGTTAGATGAAATAATTGCAAAAACAATTCCATCTTTGTTCGCATAGCCATATTTAATGATACTTCCTTGAGTGAGTAGTTTCTACTAAGATAGTATTCACTTGTGGGAAGATTTTGAAAACCATTATTGGTGATTTCTTTGGATTGCAGCTGGAGATTTCATTAATCTCTTGATGCAAATTCCATTATGTTCACTTGAATGCGTATAAAATAGAGGTATTATTACTATTGCCTTGGTTGCTCTTTAGATTTGTTTTATTATTATAGGGTTTGAGTTCAGATTATTTGCAGACTTTTAAAAATGTATCAAATCCAATTTACATAAATATATTTTAAACTTTTTTGGGATTTCAAGTTCGATTTTTTTTTTTTAAAACTATGTATTCGAGTTCAAGTTCGGATACTCGAAATTATTCATTCGAGCAGTTAGAATGATCAAAATGAAGGAATTGCATTTGAAATTCTTTGAATTTATACTTTCTATTGGTCTCCATTTCATGAAAATTTCTTCAAAACCTCATTCATTCTAAGGTTGGACCTCCTCTCATAGAGTGATGGTGACACAAGACACTTTTGTAGAACTTATGTGACACTGAAGTGGATTCCATTTGACTTAAATGAGCATTTGAAAACATTACTCTTTTATCAAATTTGAGGGGAAAGTTAGACATTAAACTTCCATTTCCAATCAAATGTATGGATCTCTATGCAAAATTGTACTATCTCATTTTTTTAAGCCTAAAAAGCTTTAATCATGAATTTTGATGATAACTAAAATCTTAATCACTTGTTTGATTATTGACTAGTCTCGTGCTATATAAGTTATTTGTGATTGAGATTAGTTAAGGATGCTTGAAAGATCAAACATGAAGATATACTTGTCAAGTACATGTTCGTCAAATAAAAATTAAGTATTAAGATAAGTGAAGATTTCTTTTGTGGAGATTTCACCAAATGAAGAATGAAGATGAGCTTGACGGGGGAGTCATAAGGAAGGAGAAGTGGCGTCATAAGGGGTAGAGGCATCTAAATGTCTAATGACCTTGAGATGCTCATAAAAGCTCAATAATGTGATAAAATGATTTTCCGAATCACTTTTCCAAAATGTTCCTTAAAAGTACCTTTTATCTTTATCCTTGGAAAAGTATCAAAAATGGGTTAACGACTTTCAAATGATGTTGCGTTTTTATCAAAACTTGTCTTATCTTTGAAAAATGCTTTTGTGACATATTTTTTTACTTGTCCTATTGCTCATTGGACAAGTCAGATGAAGTAATCTGGTTGAAAGTATCAACTGGCTCCTCAACCGACTTGTACAGGAAAAGCAGGCACAAGTCAAATAAAGCAAGTTGGTTGAAGGTATCAACCAACTTCCCTTAACCCACTTTTCCAGAGATAGCAAAGAATAAGTTGGACAAACCAATTCAGTTGAGAGGCTCAATTGACACCTTGACCGACTTTTGGAAATTTTAACCGTTAACTATCCATTGAAAAGTTTTCTATATATATTCAAATGCCCAATGCTCTTTTCATCTCTTCAATAAACAAGTAATTGGTTCGAAGCTTCTATATCATTGAAAGCACTTTGCTTATACATGTATTGAGCTTTAACTTGCAAATCATTGAGCATTCAAGAGAGCTTCATTTGTACTCATTTACTCTTGAGAGTTATTCATTGTACTTAATATTTATTCTACTCATGTTGTGAGATAAACACTATACAACTATTTGATGCAACCCGGTGGGCCTGTGAAAAGTGTGTAAAATAAACCAAGTTAAAATACCCGCAAGTGCACGGATCTTCGTAGTATATTGTGCTATGAGCGCGGAATCGTATCACAGGAAAACTCATTTAGTTAAGTTAGTGAAGTAGTATGAAAATGTTAAAGCGCTTAAGTGACAAATTGCAAGGTAGGTTTGAGTAACGTGAGAGAAATGTAAACTAAATTAAACTAACTAAATTATCGAAGTTATACTAAGTATTAGTTGAATACGAGGGGTGGTGATCTAAGGGTCGAAAAAGTAAATGAGGCATTTAATCTAGGCTTGGTATTCAGGATTATCTGATTTTATGCAAGGGTTAAGCTACAAGCATTAACCTAGTCAATTATCTTTTCCTATTAAAATCCCGATTACTAACTTTGATGTAGGTACTGTTCCATCTATGAGCGTACAACCATAGTATGGAACTGTCCTTGCAACCCGGTGTAAAAGGTCCGTTTCAACTAAGTAATCAACTTCTCCTTACTGGTCTAGAACTATGTTCATGGAATCTAAGGTTGTCAAGCTATTTGATTCACTTTTAAAACATAGATACATGGCACGAAAGTAAAGCAATCATAACATGTACTTAAAAGCATTACATTATGAAAGATAATGTTAACAGTAAAACAATCATTTTATCTACTGAAAAGCATTACATATGAAAGACAATACTAAATTAAAACAAGTCATATATTGCATTTAAAGCATATAATCCGAATCCAAGACCGTATATTAAAAAACTATCATTTACAATATTCTCTCCTAGATATTAATCTATTCAGATATAAATGAATACGAATTATATAAATAAAAGAGAATCAAGAAAAACTCCCCCATATTGATGAATGTGTATTTCTGATTCACGAATTTGAGCAGAAGTCCTACGCAAAATAGCTATTCGGGCAGAACTAATTTTCCCTGAATAAGAGCTACTAGGGATGAATTTCTCCTGAATAAGAGCTTTTCTATTAAAAGCTATTCGGGCAGAACTTCTCCCGATTAATAACTACTTGGGTCGGATTTTCCCCTAAAATTAGCTATTCGGGAAAAATTTTCCCGAATAAGAGCTACCTAGGCACAACTTCCCCCGTATTTAACTACTTAATTAACTAAAACTAAAATTAAAACTAACTAGAATTAACTTAGAATTATATAAAAAATATTGATAATATTCCAAAATTAATTATAAAATTCTCAAAGGGTTGATGCCCTATTTATAGGCAAAATTCTGAAAAATGTTGACTTTTTGCATTTGTTGACTTTGACCGAATCGTTGACCGAGGTATTTTCGGGCCTTTTTCACTGTTTTGATCCTCCAAACGATGGAATTTGGCTAAAAATTTTCCGCACGCAGGACAAAGTCCTGCATTTTGCTCAGAAGGTCATTTTTTACCCAAAAAATTGGTATGATTTGCCAAAAAAGGACATGGGTCACTATTGAAAATTATCCAGGTAAATGTTCTGAGTCCGATTTTGTGCTAGTTTCGACCAAATTTCTTCTCTATGAGCTTCATTCTTCCACCGTTTCTCGTGCTTTTCCATTCTTACTTCTTGACTTGCAATTTGAATCATTTCGGGCCCGATTCTTCAATTTTAAGTGTTTTTCTACATTGTATCGAAAGTATCAAAGTGTTGCATTTATTCCAGAGTTAAGATACAAATGTAGTACAAATACCATGGTTTGAGTGCTGCAAATACAGTCACATCAACATCCCCAAACTTAAACATTGCTTGTCCTCAAGCAAGATTGTCTTTAAAACAGATTCAAAGTGAAATTTCAAAACAATTTTGCAAGTCAAAAACAGATGACTGCTATCTATCCCTTCTTTATGTCAAAATTTTCCAACATGTAGCATGAGAAATGTAATTCACTATCTTAAACCTATTCAGCAGTTAATGATAATCATGATAAGAGAACCTTTACATAGTTTTCACAAATAAATACTCTTCTTGGAAATCGACTATTGATTGCTTCGTAGTGCATATTTAGAAGTAAACTAAGCAAATTAAGTTCAAACAATTCATAACATTCAAGAATTTACAAATAGATTGGACTTTGATATTTTTTCCTTATTTGTAATCAAACTTTTGATCATGCCTTCACCCTTTTTACATTTTCTAGAAATATAAAAGCACAACTTACAATATCTCTATATAGTGTTAAGTTTCCTTTGCTTTCTGGATATCTCATGTAGCGGGCTTTAAGGCCAACAATCTCCCGCCATTATGACTAAGGTTGCCAGGTTTTAAAGGGACCCCTACGTGCCTTAATCACCCGAGATATCTAGACTCGAAACCTTATACTATAGCACATATCTCAAATTACAATGTCTAGGATAGTGGTGCTTATAGATTTATAACATATTTACACCAAAAATTTATTCAACAGTAAAGGTATGTACAACTCTTTTTCTTTTTCTTGTTTTTTTCTCTTATTTTTTCTTTCTTTTTTTTGTTTTCATTTTTCTTTCTTTCTTCTTTTTTTAGAGAGTACATACAGATAGAGTAACATAACATAATGTATAGACATAACATAAGGGTTCAGTTTCAATCACAAGAAGTTCTCATAACAGATGATAATCCTATCTCAATCATTTCATATTCACAAACCCATCTATTGAAGAAAAGAAGAACAACTAGGTTTACTAATGAATACAGTAACCCAAATTTTTTCTTACAGAGTTTCCTCAGAGTTTTTTTTCACAATACATAGCTAACAACACAAGTTCTCAAATCATCTAAATCATCTTCCTTTAAACAAGTAAGGTAGCAAACTACTCTTCTCATGAACAAAAATAGTGCATTTCTTGCATAGTTTGAAAAATATTTTCATGAAATATGTGCACCCCCACACAGAAACTTTGCTTGTCCTCAAACAAATAGCAATGTAAAATAGTAAGAGCAATGTAAGACAGTGAGAGTGTAATATGCAAGTAATAACATAATGACAAGTACTACATCCCTAAACCTATGGTTTGCTTACTCTATAGCGCATGTTGATTAGGTAAAAAGGGACATGTAGTAAGAAAAGATATCACGTGATGTCAAGCATTTCTATGTTGATGTCAAAGTATTTCTACTACCTTTTGTCAAAAGATGTATCATTCTGCAATTAAAGATTAGTAGACAAAGCATTTTACATATTATCATAAACACAACAAAAAATATTTAGCTATAATAAATAAAAATAGACAAAAACAAATATATGGGGGAGAAACCAAAAAGAAATATGATCACGAAAAACAACTAATACATAAAGCAAATAAATAAACTACCCAAACCATTTAGACTCTTTTATGGGGTTTTAGAGTTATGACAAAAATTTAAACAAATAGTAAAGTATTAAAGATAACACTACGTTGCCTCCTAATAGCGCTAAGTTTATCATCTTCAAATAGACTGCAAAAATCACACAAACAGAAAACAAACACACATAATAAGAAAACATTTAAAAATCTAGGTTGCCTCCTAGTAGCACTGAGTTTTACGCCCTCAGCCAGGCACCAATGTTAGAACAATCTATGTTTAAAGCTCTTCGGCACATATTGCTTGGTAATTGTTTCAGCATAGATTTTGAATAGAAAAGGATCATGTAATAGATGATGGTTCATTGTTCCTACAGAACATGCATTTTCCAAGTCATCATAAAAAAGTGACAAATCCCATCCCAATGCGATGTGTGTAGGAATGTTCATGGTTATGTCAACATGGGCTATTTTGTGTTGTAAATCAGTAGGTCACAATTGGTCAACCCATAAGTTAAAAGATGTATGCAACATATTATTCATAAATGGGTCAAATCCAAATTGTGCCTCCTTGGGTAATGTTGTGAGTTGCACAGCAGAGGAAGATACATCAAATGAAGAACTGAGATGACTTTCAACAGGAAAGAGGATGGATGTCGAAACTTCATTTTTAGTGTTATAATCAGTTGAAAAGGGCATGGAAGTATTGGACTCATTCTCTCGGTCAATTAGATACAAAGGTCGGTCAATCTCATTAACATCTTCTTCAAGTGTCAAGAAGGATGCAGGAATGAAAACATATTCAATAGACTCGTCCTGAAAAAGTGAAAACTCTAAGGAAGTATGTACACTCATCTTCCTTGAAGAGGAATCAGAGTCGGGTTGAGTCATAACATTACTAAGGTCATCATGTCCTTCTAAACGAGGCATTTCATCATTTTCCTCAAATTCATATTCCTTATCATATATCTCCCAAATTATCTTGCTCATATCATTAGTTTGCTCACATGTTATTTCATCAAAGGTGCTCATAACAGACTGAATGTGTTGATCTAAAGATTGAAGCATGTGAGCATTGGATTGGGAAAGATGAAAAAGTTGGTCATACTTATCATTGGATTCGGGAGGAGCAGATTCAACACAATTTTCCCGGTGATCATTTTGGTTGAAAATATTAAATAAAGGGTCACCAGAAGATTTAGATTGAAAAGATGTATGGACTTGACTTTAAAAGTTTTGAGAAAAATTTTCTTGACTCCAAGGTGAAGGCTGCTTTTTCCATTTTGGAGTATGTGCCTCAAACATGTTATTTGCCTCATTCCTAGTGTTACACTCTCTACCCTGATTATCCCCATTAAAGACTTCTATCACCTCAACCTGGTTTGGGATAATTTCATGATGAACGAAACTATATTGGTCTTGCGAACTCACGACAGATTGAATAGGGTGTTCGTCTTCCTCCTAATCATTTTTGCCCTCGGCTAGTTGACCGATTTGGTCTTGAAGCCTCTCTATGGATTGATGGTTCGATTCGACTAGTTGGACAAGTTGGTCGAACTTGTTGTCGAAGTTTGGTTCAGGAGAAGAAAATTCAACCAATTTAGGATAGCAAAAGTTTTGTTTGAAAGAATTACTTTGAAAGCTTTTGCAAAACTCGGAAGAATTGGGGTTTTGAAATGTAAAATTTTCAAAATTTTGAGGCAGAAAAGATGCACCTTTTTTATCCCAAAATGAATTTTGATGATTTTGCAATTCCGGGTTATATGCATTTGAGTACAAATCATTGTTTGAAAAATAACTATGAGTAGTAGAATCATGACTATGTAAAAACTTGGGATAATGGGGACAATAGGGACAATTTACGATGGTATGCCCAAATTGAAAATAAATTTCACATGTATTTGGGAAAGAGGGTAGAATTGTTTTTCATTAAAACCCCATTGATTGGATGAATCATTAAAATGAGTCATTTCCAATCTTTCAAAATTTTCCCAATTTTTTTTATATATTTTATTTATTTATATTATTTATTATTATTCATTTATTGTTTTATTTATTGTTTTATTTATTTTTATAATTAATATTTTTTTTAAATAAAGCGGATAAAATAAACACTTTAAACAAGTTTACAAATACTTTTATCAAAAACTAAACTATATCGTGCTTCCCTAGCAACGGCGCCAAAAACTTGCTGCAACCCTGTGGGCGTGTGAAAAGTGTGTAAAATAAACCAAGTTAAAATACTTGCAAATGCATGGATCTTCGTAGTGTAGTGTACTATGAGTGCGGAATTGTACCACAGGGAAGCTCGTTTAGTTAAGTTAGTGAAGTAGTGTGAAAATGTTAAAGCATTTAAGTGACAAATCGCAATGTGGGTTTGAGTAACGTGCGAGAAATGTAAACTAAATTAAACTAAGTTAGAAATGTAAACTAAATTAAATTAACTAAATTATCTAAGTTATACTAAGTATTAGTTGAATACGAGGGGTGGTGATCTAGGGGTCAAATATGTAACTGAGGCAATTAATCTAGGCTCGATATTCAGGATTATCTGATTTTATGCAAGGGAAGCTACAAGCATTAACCTAATCAATTATCTTATCCTATTAAAATCTCGATTACTAACTCTGATGTAGGTGATGTTCTATCTACGAACGAACAACCATAGTATGGAACTGTCCTTACAACTTGGTCTAAAAGGTCTGTTTCAACTAAACAATCAATTTCTCCTTACTGGTCTAGAACTATGGTATAACCTATAGTTCATAGAATCTAAGGTTGTCAAGCTATTTGATTCACTTTTAAAACACAGATACATGACACGAAAGTAAAGCAATCATAACATCTACTTAAAAATATTACGTTTTGAAAGACAATGTTAACAGTAAAGCAATCATTTTATCTACTGAAAAACATTACGTATGAAATACAATACTGAATTAAAACAAGCCATGTATTGCATTTAAAGCGTATAATCCGAATCCAAGAATGTATATTAAAAGACTATCATTTACAATATTCTTTCCTAGATATCAATCTACTTAGACATAAATGAATACGAATTATGTAAATAAAAGAGAGTCAAGAAAGGTTCCCCCATATTGACGAACGTGTATTTCTGATTCTCAAAATTTGAGCAGAGATTTGACGCAAAATAGCTATTCGGGCGAAACTAATTTTCCCTGAATAAGAGCTACTAGGGATGAATTTCCCCCGAATAAGAGTTTTTCTATTAAAAGGTATTCGGGCAGAACTTTCCCCGATTAATAACTATTTGGGTCGGATTTTCCCATAAAAGTAGCTATTCGGAAAAAAGTTTCCGAATAAGAACTACCTAGGTGGGACTTCCCCCGTATTTAACTATTTAATTAACTAAAACTAAAATTAAAACTAACTAGAATTAACTAAGAATTATATAAAAAATATTGATAATATTTCAAAATTAATTACAAAATTCTCAAAGGGTTGATGCCCTATTTATAGGCAAAATTCTGAAAAAAAAGTTAACTTTTTGCATTTGTTGACTTTGACTGGATCGTTGACCGTGGTATTTTCGGGCGTTTTTCACTATTTTGACCCTCTAAACGATGAAATTTGGCTAAAATCTCGCCGCACGTTGGACAAAGTCCGAGTCCCATTTTGTGCTAGTTTTGGCCAAATTTCTTTTCTATGAGCTTCATTCTTCTATCGTTTCTCGTGCTTCCCCATTCTTATTTCTTGACTTGCAATTTGGATCATTTCAGGTCTAATTATTCACTTTTCAATATTTTTCTACATTGCATCGAAAGTATCAAAGTGTTGCATTTATTCCAAAGTTAAGATGCAAATGCAGTAAAAATACCATGGTTTGAGTACTGCAAATACAGTCACATCACTATCCTTGAGAGATTCATTATATAGTGAGTGTTTGCAATCTTCATTGTGGACTCAAAGAAGTGAAGAGGCTTATACTACTCTTGTGGTCAAGAGGAGTTGTAAAGTTGGTTGTGCTTCAACAACTTTCAAATAAACAATTCTAGTGGAACTAGTAAAAATCCTAAGGAGACGTAACCATAGGTGGTGGATGTATATTAACGAACCATCATAAATCATTTTGTTCGTTCTCTTTCTCCTTTGCTCTACTTGCTTATATTCTTTGTGCCCTCTACTTGTTTGATATCTTGCTTGTGTAAATTTGCATTTGATAGTATTGCAATTTTAATTGATAGTAATTGGCCAAATACTTAATTCATCCCCCTCTTAATTATATTTGACCTAACAATTTCTTAACTAATGTGTTTTGTCCTGATTGCTTCACTACACTATAAATTCTTATACTTTTGCCTATGTCGTAGGCTATATCTTGATAGATTATATCTTTGATTACTATTTTATTTACCAATAATGCGAGAAAAATAAAGGTGATAAAGCACTTCTTGAAAATTAGAGACGTATATTCGACAAGTAGTCTTTTAGGGTAAAGTACACAAGACCCCTCTTTGTTTTTCTTCAACTGTAATGGATACCCTGTGCATGTAAAATGACCAAACACAGGCCCTATGGTTTTTGTAACGCATCACAGTTTCCCCCTCTGTCAATAAAATTGTTAGTTTTAATAGCAAGTGTATGACACGTGCCTATTTTACAACTTTGATTTTTTTTATCAGTTTTGGCAATTAAATATATTTGCTCAT
This sequence comes from Ehretia macrophylla, assembly GCA_037974665.1. Classification (NCBI taxonomy): domain Eukaryota; kingdom Viridiplantae; phylum Streptophyta; class Magnoliopsida; order Boraginales; family Ehretiaceae; genus Ehretia; species Ehretia macrophylla. Next base: position 74,869,159 of record CM075779.1, read on the forward strand.
TTATAAAAATACAATTTTCACTAAAAATTAAAATATATATATAAAAAATTCAAACTGTCATCTTTCCCAACCCTCCCCTACCTTATCAACCCCTCAACCTATCAGTTACCGCATCCCCCTGTTGGGAATAGTATGTCCAAAGAACACATTGTCATTGATATATTTGGATGTTTACAACGAATAATTATTGTCATCTTACTTTCATGAGCATGTTTCTCTCTTATGTGGTGGACTATTACATATATATATATGTGTGTGTGTGTGTGTATGTGTGTGTGTATGTGTGTGTGTGTGTGTGAATATAAGGTCCTTCCTTCAAGTATTGACTTAGGTATGCGGTGGTTATGTACAGAGGGTCTAAGTCATGGTTACTTGTCAACTAGAACTATTTAGTTCATATCTAAGTAGTAGAGTTGGGCACTCTACTATGGAAGAAGTTATTGTGAATAAGTTCCCTTTACAGTAGGGTGATCTGCCTTGATCATGGATGGGGTTTGTGACGCCCGAGATTTAGCCATGCATTTAATTACTGTTGCATCCCTTGTTTGCGCATTTATTCCTGTGCCTTACTAATTGACTTTTGTGACTACTATTCACTCCATTTTTAAACTGCATTTAATTAGTTAATTAGCATTTTTATTAAATCATATTAATTATTAAAGTAATGAGAAAAATGTGCACTTGAGCTAGAGGCGATAGGAGAGCTCGTTTAGAAAATGACTTTTGTAGTTGAATGAATAGTGTTACGTAACTAACTTAGAGATTTAATTATCTAACACACACGTATCACCTTAGGCTCGTTTTAAGCTTATTACGCGCATTTTAAAAGCCACCCTAAGCACCCAAACTTGACCCCACCTCAAGACTCACCTATTAAAACATAAAACAAACACATTTGAGCACAAAAACAAAACAAATTCAGCTGTGAACAGTGCCCCAAACCCGACAGCCCCTCCCTTGTGCATTTGGAGATTTTGCTTCATCAAATCATCAATTCAAGCCAAGCCAAGCCTTGAGCAACTAGTGTAGGGTGTTTGCAAGGTTCCTAGGTGCTCCTACGCGTATTGGTGAGGGATTTCACGGCTTGTTTTTGCATTTTTAAATAGTTGCTCATTTCTTGATTTGTTGAAAATATGATTAAATGCCATTGTAATTGTTATCTATGCTATTATACCATGTATATGAATGCTAGAGAACATATTTGAGCCATCGTTTCGCAATTTAAACGGTTAGAATCGTTAGTTTGATTTTTAGGGTGAATAGTGACGTTTTTCTAGGGTTTTGCGTAATTGCTCGAATTAGCTTGATTCAACGCTTCTAATAGACGCCTTAGGTGCTAGTGAAGTTAACCTAATAGCCCCGTGCACTTGCATTGTCCTTAAATCGCTTAAAATAGAAAATAGCCGACTTTAACTTGGGGCTTTTGGGGTTAATGCGAATCCGGGTGAATTCGGGCTTCAATTCTAGTATCCTTAAGTTACCTAGGTGCTATAGAAGCCTTGATATCCCTTGTTTGAAGCCCTGACGATGTATGTGTAGTTTAAAGCCATAAGAGGGAATTTGGGGCTTTCGGGTTAAACGCGGGCATTTGAATGAGTTAGAGGGTTGAGAGGGTACCTTGAGGGTTAGTTAAAAGGTTGGGAGAGTTTCCTTTGAAAATGAAATCATTAACTTTGGTTTGGAAGAGAAATAGTTTGTAAAATAAAGGGATTTAAGTGCAATTTCGATTGTCTCACATTTCTAAACCTACGACATGACTTCTTGAGTGTTTATAAGTGATTTTAAGTTGATTTGGAGCTTTTGGTATGATTCTAAACTTATCTTGCTAATGTCTCTTTGTAAAACTGCATATTTGCTTATATAATTGTTTTATTCTAATTGCATCGAGGTCAACCTACTTTGTTGATCCTCATATGTGTTAATGCTTATACTATTGCTATTAACTTGCCATCATTAAGTGCATTGCTTAGTGGTTGCGCAACCATAGTGTCAGGGGCGGATGTGTTGAATATCGGCTGGGCGGCAGAGGACTTGCCGGTGGATATTCAAACTCCGTGCCCTATTCCCTCATTCGCCTGGTTCGGAGATTGCCAGGGGATGTTGGGTCGTAGGATTCGGGGTACATCCGGAGTACACCCACTGGAGTGATTGGGGTTATGCCGGCTTATCGTGATCGTGCTCGTGGTTCGTGGATCGTGATTGAAGACCTGTGAAGATTGGTGTATAGGGGATTGTGTGAAACGTATCCTTTTAAATGTGTGGTTATTTAAGTTATCATTATTTCTTTAATTGTCTAAGTGATATTGTTGTATAACTGTATCATCTGTTGCATTGCATGCCCCGGGACTATATCCCTCACTGGGCAACAGTGGTTGCTCATACCTCAAATATCTGTTTCAGGAGACGCTGAGGGTGATCCCCAGCTTGTTGAGTTAATTGAGGAAGAAGAAGTTCAGATTGAGCCTTTACCTTAGTTGTTGTGCCTGATAACTTGAGGTGGTTAATGAATTTGCTGCTATGTGGAAGATTCCTCTGATTATCTTATGTACTATTTTGTAGCCTAAGGGCGATGTATATGCTTGTTGTATAAGTTGAAGATTAGTTGGTTGTGTTGTAGCTTTGAAAGCCTATGTACTGTAATAACTTATGATCTACTTTTATTCGCTTTGCTTGCTTGGGAGTGAATGGCTTAAAGTAGAAATGTTTGATCTTTCAATTATGTTTAATTGATTTCCTAGGATGTCATGATTATAAAACTATGTTGATAATAAGTTATCGCATGCTTGTGTGTTTTGGAACTATTGTGTACTATAAGGCTCGGATGGCCTTAGAACTTTGTTGTTTATTCAAGAAAAGCTTGTATTGTATTGTTGGGACTTTGTTTGAGTGTTTCCAGGTTTTTAGAATGTCCTCGGTACAGGGGAGACTCTGTCCGTGTGTCGGGTCCGGACTTAACCTTTAGCTTGGGGGTTGGGTCGGGGCGTGACAGGGTTCCATACTTACTTCACTTATGCATGTGTATGCATTGGTCGGGCCACCGTAGGCGTGATACTCTAAATATGTACTATCGAAGAAAGAGGTCACTTATGCCTACAAGCTTCTTAGTGGGCCAGTGCTCTTAATCTTGAGCATATATGGATGAACGAACGAAGTCGAGTTCTTGCACTTTGAGTCACTATGGGTGAGGTCTTATATTATGTTAACAACTTTGTGATTTGGGTGTCTAGACTTGGTTAGAAGGGACATGCATATGCAATAAAGAATCTATACAATAATCACTCCCTTAGAATGATCCAGATTGAACGTCCTAAATTTGTTCATACAATAATACATGATGTATTGGTTGTTATACTTGTGAGTCGCTCCCGTGGTCAAGTGGATAACTTCTGGAGGATGGTTAGATTATGGGCTAGAAGTTCTAAGGACAAAGATGTAGTCAAAGATGTGATAGAACAATCAGTAAATCTGTCTTGGCTATGAATGAGTATAGAGGGGCAGTATGGTCATTATCACTTAGTTGATTGAAAGACTGAGCGACATATATTATTGACTAACTCTTGTCTATACAGTAATTATCTTGGAGTGCAACCATAGTCTTTTAGTGGAATAGACTAAGGTTAAAATGACAGAATATTGACTAGCGAGAATATTTTGGTCATTTTCAGTGAAATGATAATTATGTCTTTGGTCCCCCTTCTATCCATTTACCTTATAAGTGTATTTACTAAAATAAAAGAATTACTAAATTGAAGAGAGAATTTAATCATTTGACAATTAGAAATCATAAATAGAATTTCCTATTTATGAAAGGTATTTTCTGTTTTGATTATTGAATGAATTTTGGATTAAATAATTATTAAATAATGAATTAATTAAAGTCCAAAGGCTACTAAATATTTAAGATTTTTTTTCCAAGTTTGTAGAAAAGTTATATTCTTAAATAGTAAACTAGATTTTGATTTTAGATTTAATTGGAATTAATTAATTTAGATAGGATAGAGCTTAGAGGACTACATTATAGGCTTAACACGTGAACCAAGGACCTAGTCTCATGGGCTAGGCATCCCATGTGGGCCCTAGGTGTGAAACCCCACTTTTCTGCTTTAACTCGATTTACGTGTTTTATCTCATTTTGCGTGAATTGACCTGTTTATGTGCTATATGACCTAGAATGTTATAATTTTGATGTCAATACTCCTAATACGTGCTAAATGTGCATTCATGAAATTTTCATCAAAAACGGGATCAGAAATTTTATCGTCGATTTTCAGTGAATAGTGTTTTCGAAACACGTCCGTAATTTTGAAACTGGTCTTTTTAACCCTTCTAGACCTAGTCCACGGACTTTAATAGACCTGTGTTTGATTAAAACGGTTTTAAAATCGGCTTAGGAATTTATTAGGGTTTTTACACCGACTTTTGCGAAAATCAAATTTTAAGCCGACTCGGGTGAAATTGTTTGATTGTAAAACTTCTTGTCACCTAAAAATAACCCACTTGAGCTATTTTGGGTGTTGAATAAATGTTTTGAACTTTGGTGATCAAGAAAATGCATTTAAAGTCAAGAAAACACAAAAATACTAATTTAAACTAACATTGACTTTATTTAATTGTTGACCAAATAAGCTTATATCACCAACACACACTCACAAAGCCAAAAACACCACAAAACACACACAAAACCGTGAGTTCAAGGGGGAGGAAGAATAAGAGCATTTTCAAGGTTTTTCAAAGTAATTTTCACATAAAAACTTCATTTCAAGGCCAAATCACTTCATTCAAAGCTTGATTTTGCTTGTTGGGCATCCATTCTACCTATTTCTAGCCTTGGTTTGCATTAAAGGTGAGAGAAAAATTCTAGATCTCAAAATGTCAATTTTATGTTTTTGCGTATAAATGAAATTTGAACTGTTAGAATTGTAATATGATGTTAGATTATTGCTCCTTGCATGCTAGGGATCGTTTAGTGGTAATACTACGAATTTTTGTCGGATGTAGCATAATTTTTATTTTTCGGGTATTAAATTTTGATTAAATTGTTCAATGTTGAATTAATTGAGTTGCGATGATCGAAATCGATTGCTGTCGATTTCTAAATACTTGATAATTACGTGTTAGCGCTGTTGTAATGCCGAATTTTTGATTACATTGTTTGTGTGAAAATCCAGAAAATTCAGCCTTGACACCTTAGGGTTTTAGGGTTATCGGGCATGATTTGGAGGTGTTATGGTGGATTTCCGTGAGGGATAATGTAGTAGGTTGAATGGGTGAGTGATAGAAACTGATTTGGCAATGTTTGGATTAGTAGATTGTAAGTTGAATTTTAGAAGTTTAGGTTGTCATTCTTTAATTTCTTGAACGATGCCTTTAGATGATTGGGTTGTGTTTGAGTGTTGAATGGTAAGTTGTTGATGAGTAATTTAGGGTTTAATTGTGTTTATAATGCATGTCCGGTTAGATGGCCTACTTTGTCATCTAACTAAGTTATTGTTGTTTAAATGATAATTGATGCTATCAATGATGAATAAATGATGATTGATTGATGATTGATTGATGATTGATGATGATTATGGAGTCTTGGTATGTGTGTGCCACCTCTCGGGCAGCGTTGGGCTGTCGGGTTGATAACGGCATGACTGCCAGAGGCTACCCCCAGCTCGCATGACGGAGGTGTCATGGAGGGAGGGGCTAGTGAGGTACCCCGGGTGCGTGAGTAATGGAGAGTTATAAGAAGAATGGTTGAGATCGTGATGGCGTTTGGAGCTACACTAACTAGAGAGAGTATCCTTTATTGAATGGTCATATAGTTATGTGATGATAGTATTATTTATGTTATTGTGTGTTTACTGACTCAAAGGATTATTCCAAGGAGTTTAGTAGACCTTGCTCGAGATCTATTGGATCCTTATTGGGCTTATTTTATATAAGCTCACTCTCTATTATTGCATGCATACAGGTGTCCTTGAGCAAGATTACAGATACGTGCCTCAAAAAGCTGAGAATGTGCTTTATGTGGACGAGTCTTGTGTGCCGAAGTCGTTGCCATGGGATTATCATAGTTGTTGTAAAATAATGTTTTGTATAATCTATTTTGAAATGTATGTATAGCCTATGTATTAAGTTGGAACGGAGGCGTATAACTATGATTGGAATGTTGAAGAATGATTATTGTATAATATGGATGTGTTGTATGTTGTTAACTTAATTGAGGAGATGGTTGTTGGGATTGTTTATGGAGTTTGATGTATGATGTTCTAAAGAGGTTGGTTTAGAGCCTCGGTGTCCTAATTACTGTCGTTATACTGCCGAAATTCCGTTGCGTCCTGACTGATTGTAGGTGGGGTCGAGTTGGGGCGTGACACTAGGCGTGTGGTATTGGTAATTTGCTAAGCCAGTGTGAACGCAAAGTGTAAAAGGATTTCTATTTCATTATGGAATTAAAAGATAATTCAAACTCCTAATCCTTTACTCTATCGGATTATGTTTTAAGATAGAATTACCTCGCATATTTTCACCTGTCACGCCCAACCCTGGTCCATTCGGAAACCAAGCCCGGTCGCGACGACACACAGACATTATAACGCCTGTAATATGAACAACCAACGCATCAAAGAATACATAACATACATTCTCAAAGGTTTGCGTCATTCATATACAACAACATTTCATCATTCTCTTGTGGATACACTAATCTTACACTCATTCATTTGGCACAAGAAAACAACTCTCTCTACAAAGTTAAAACATACTTGATCATAAACATATGATAAGATACAAGCCTAACTAGTTGTGATCATGATCCAACATGACCAACCATATAGATACATCAAAAGAAGCTAGGCTTTACAATACTTCAAACTATCCAAACACTACACTGTACATAACAACGATTAAAGCAAGTAAACATAGTTTCAAAGTTATATACATCAACTACTCATGCACTACATGATCAAACTCATTAATTCTATCCTCTCGCACATAATCAACATCATGAACACATGTAACATGCATTAAAGAGGAGTGAGCTAAACAGGCTTAGTGAGGGAGAGATACAAGGAAGTTTGAAAGCTTTAGCCTGAAAACCTTTTGAAGCACATTAGACACAAAATATCACATTAGTAACCACGTACTCATATTCAGTTGACAACCTTGAAACATTCACGCTAAACGACACATTAAAAGGTTACCATTTTAGAACATTTGTTGAAGCTAACACTTATAACTCTACCATGAACTCAATACTTTTCTCTCCCGCTTGTTCACTCATGATGTACACGAATCTATGACCAATCTCATCATGGTTATCACCAACCGCATGAGAGAAATGACTAGTACATGGTAGTCATGCAATTACTAGCATGTCCAATGCCCCCCAGCACGACACGATGCTACCATGACGGACTAAGGTTGCAACTATACACTTCATGTAAAGCCCAGCCCGAGACCAAATATGCGTATAGGTCATATCATACATAATTAAATTATTTTGTATACTTTTATATTGAGTTATGTGCATTTATATTGTTTTAAGATCATTTATCTCGATTTACGTGCATTTTATTGTTGAACGTGCCATTACGTGTTTTAAATGTCATAGGAGGATAATTAAATATTATTGAACTAAACCTAGCAACTAACTAGTTAATATACAACTAGAATGGCATGGAATAAATAGCATTAAGTTGGAGGGCAAGGTGGTCATTTGGCATGTCAAATAATATTTCACCTAACAACACTATTCTCTCCTACTCAAAACATACACCACACACTCAAACACACACAAATCTCTACACACACACTCACACATTCACTCACACGATCAAAGAGGGAGAAGAAGAAGAAAGAGAGGAAGAAGAAAATGAGAAGAAGCCATTGTTAGCCATTTTTGAAGCTTGACTTTCATCCTACAACCTTGAACTAGTATTTCTCTTCCATTGTTGAGGTGAGAGATGTTTTTGAAAAGCTTTATAAATGACATATATAGCATGCTTGATGGACTAAGTATGTGTATTGAGTACAATGAAGATGTTTATAAGCTTGTATTATGAATTTGAGCTTGGTATAAGGAAACTAGGGTTTCAAATGTTGTGTTGGAGTTATTTAGAGCTTGACCTTGATCTTTGTAGCTTTTGATGAACTTTGAGAGTATTATATATATTGGGCGATGTGTTATATGTGTTGAGTGTGTTTAATTTGGTTGCAAAGAGAAAAAAGTAAAAGTTGAGTTTTGAACAATGGGTGCTAAGTTGAATGTTGGTAGATGAAGGTGTTGTACTTGAGTGGTGTGATGTTAGGAGCTAGAAAACTTGTGGTTTAATGTTGTTTGGCATGAAATTAAGTTGCATAATTGATTTGGGCTTGAAAGAATGAATTTAGAAGCAAGAAAATACAATTTCGTGCATTTTACTGTCGGATCTGGTCGAGTGGAGTCAGATCTGGTCGACCAGATCAGTCGCCTAGAAGTTACTGGCTGGCAAGTGAAGTCGGTTCCGGTCGACCGGATCAGTCGACTGGACTGCAAACAACTTTGCGCAATATTGTTTCGGAAGCCATATCTTACTCGATTCAACTTCGAATTGTATTCTGTTTGATTCTAGAACTATCTACTTTCGATAAGCTTTGATTCTAGACTGAGATTAGATTAATTGAAGTTTAGGAATGTAGGAAAATTTACCTCCTAAGTTGGGATAATGTAGGAGCATATGATTTTCTTGGTGTATCTAGTGTATGCTATTGGTAAGTATTATTGTTAAGTAGTAATCTTGCAAGTTCTTGTTATTCCTTATTATTACATGATAGTACTAAGGGAGCTTACATGTCCATATAAGTATATAACAATGATTGACACGTTTACGTGATGTGAAATATATAATGTACTTGAATATGTTATATGATTGACTAACTTTCTTGATTATGTGAATGCATATGAATATGAATTGTAATTGAGTGGTTAGGTTGCAACCATAATTGAATAAGGTAGTGACGAAAACTCTGGGCAGCGTTGGGCTTGCCGGTATACCTCGGTTACCACTGTATTGCTTTCTTCTCTTGTCGAGCACCATTGAATACCTCGGAACAATCGAATCGTCGGGAACCAATGATACCTCAGGGGAAGATATGATTATTGTTTACTAATGAATGAATTCGTTATGATATTCTACGTATTGCACATTTGCTAAAACGTTTACGAAACGATAAAATCTTTACGAAACCCTTTCTATTTTATCCTCACTGAGCTATATGCAGGATTAGCTCATCCTCTTTCAATATTTCAGGTGAGGTTGAGCACGAGCAGGCCACTCAGAATGATGAGGAAGCTCCTTAGTGTGACATTATGGATTTCTGCCTTATGTGATTACTACTTGTTGATGTAACTTAAGATACTTATTGTATAACTTATTCTTTTGGACAATTATTATGTAACTAAGAATATCTATTCTTTTGACACCTAGATACTTGAATATTGGCTAGACTTTATGTATAGACAGTTGGTTCGAGGTCTTGTACATATGTAACTAATTATGGTTCCTCATTTAAGGCTGTTGACTTGGTTGACTTGGTTGAATTTTGAATTCTGATGGAATATAAGATTAATGAATAGGTTGTTAAGCTTTCAATTTTCAGATTTACTAGTTACAAATATCGCGTTTCGGCCTTAGTCTTTCCAGGTATACGGGTTAGGGCATTATAACTATAGTGGTATCAGAGCTAGCCTTAGTTAGTATAGAGCTAGCATGTGTTAGCATAGTCCGGGTTTTGAATCCCTGGGTAGTAGGTAGGACTATAGAACGAATATGCCTTAGTGTCATACGTGCTTATGTGAACCTATGTGCTTAACGTGCTATATTTACTTATATATAATCTATGCGTTAGGTATGCTTATATGTATTAAACGTATTAGGAGTAATGTTGGTGCCTATATTAACTCTCGTATAATAGTGCATACATGTCATACAATCCTGAGTGTTGTCTACTCCATATCTATAGATGGCAAGACCTAATACCCGCAGTACTACCAGATCTTAAGCAACGGGTAATGCGGATCAAGCCAACCCTGGGGAAGCAATGTTTAATTTGATGGCAACTGCCATCGATCAGATGAGTAGGGCTATGGAACAACAAACAGAAACCGCGGCAACCATAGTAGCAACAACTAATAATAATAACAACAATAACCATGGTGTGGGTAGTAGTTGCAGAAATTGGGGTAATAGTGGAGATGATAACCTCAAGGATTTCCTATTTTACAATCTTTCGAAGTTCAGTGGCCAGTCGAATAGTGAAGAGGCAGAGTATTAGTTGTCTCGGATAGAGAATATATATGCTGCACAGGACTATGTAGATGAGAAAAAGGTTGCCTATGCAGTTTTCCAGCTAGAAGGTGATGCTGAAACATGGTGGGGTACGGTGAAAGATCAATGGGAGACTCAGCACACCCCCTTTACATGGAGGAACTTTGTTAGAGCATTTAAGAGTAAATATATATCTGAGGCTTCCCGGAACAGGAAAATGAAGGAGTTCATGTATTTGAAGCAAAGAAGCATGACAATGGTTGAGTATAGGGCAAAATTTGATTGCCTCTCCCAGTATGCACCGCATATGGTCCAAACCTCGACCACCAAGATGTGAAAATTTAAACAAGGGCTGAGACTCGAGATTCAAGATGGGTTCGTAGTGGTAGAGTTCGACACTTATAATGCTATCTTTGCAGTTGTATCGAGGGTTGATGAGATGAAACTAACAATGAAGGTTGGTCTAGCTCAGCCGAACAAGAGGCCCTTTTAAACTCAAGGTTAGTTTAGAGTATTCCAGACCCAAAAGCCCTAGGACCAGGCCAGACCAACAGTTATTAGGCCACAACCTAATGTCCCAGTCACCCATGTAGTATGTGGAACACCGGGTGGTATAGCTAATACCCGAGATGTTAGGTGCACCCATTGCAACCGAAAGGGGCACACAGAGGCTCAATGTTGGAAGAAACTTGGTGTGTGCTTGGGCTGTAGGAGTAACCAACACCAGGTTAAAGATTGTCTGAGATGGCAAGGAAGAGTAACACCAAATCAACTTGCAAGGAATGCCCAAGGCCAAAGAATTCAAGCTTGAGCCTATGCCATGGATCAAACAGAGATTCCAGATGATGCAGCTATTGTTGAAAGTACTTTTCTGATTCAAAATCAATTTGTTAAGGTTTTTATTGATACTGGAGCTACACATTCATTCATAACCCCTAGATGTACATTTCGCACTAAGTTGCCAGTGGAAAACTTACCATATCATGTAGAGGTTAGTATTCCAATGGGATCCAAATGTGTTACTAGGTTGGCATATAAAGCATGCAAGATTCGGGTTGGAGATCGAGAGTTTTTGGTAGATCTTATAGTGCTTATTTTTCAGGATTATGAAGTTATTCTAGGGATGGATTGGTTGACACGACATTATGCATGACTAGATTGTCGGTCGAAGGTTATAGATTCCTAGTATCGGGGCAACTTGTGCTTAAGGTGAAAGGAAAACGTGATTTGTCAGGAAAAGTTGTGATATCCTCAATCAAAGCTGTAAAGTACACGAGGAAAGGTTGCAGTGGATACTTGGCTTATCTAATTAACAAGCCAACATATCAAGTCAAGTTAGCGGATGTGCCAGTGGTTAGAGAGTTTGATGATGTATTTTCGGAAGAGTTATCAGGATTACCACCGACAAGAGAGATTGAGTTTATGATTGAGACCAGACCAGGTACGTGACCAATCTCTAAAGCTCCATACCGTATGACTCCAGTGGAGTTGCAAGAGTTAAAAATTCAATTGCAAGGTTTGTTAGAGAAGAGGTTTATTCAACCTAGTTCATCTGCATGAGGTGCACTGGTTTTGTTTGTGAAGAAAAAGGATGGAATGTTGAGGCTTTGTATTAATTATAGGGGGTTGAACCAAGTGACCATAAAGAACAAGTACCCGTTGCCATTGATCGATGAATTGTTTGATCAACTTCAAGGAGCCAAGGTATATTCCAAGTTTGACTTGAGGCAGGGCTATTATCAACTCCGTATCAAACAAGAGGATGTGCCTAAGTCAGCTTTCAGAATAAGGTACAGGCATTATGAGTTTGTTGTGATGTTATTTGGATTAACGAATGCTTCTACCGCTTTTATGGACTTGGTGCACAGAGTGTTTCAACCGTATTTGGACCAATTTGTGGTGATTTTCATAGATGATATCCTAGTGTATTCAAAGACCGATGAGGAGCATGAGAGGAATTTGCGTTTGGTGTTGCAGAAGTTGAGAGAACATCAATTGTTTGCCAAGTTTAGTAAGTACGAATTCTGGCTCAAACAAGTGGCATTCTTGGGACATGTGATTTTTCAAGCAGGGATTGTAGTGGATCCGACCAAAATTGATGTCGTGCAATCATGGAAGAAACCGGAGAATGTCACTGAGGTACGTAGTTTTCTCGGGTTGGCAGGTTATTACTGGAGGTTTGTAAAGGATTTTTCAAACCTTGCGGGGCCACTTACGAAGCTCACGCAGAAGAAGATTAAATTTGAGTGGAATGATAGATGTGAAAATAGTTTCCAAGAGTTGAAGAAGAGGTTGACAACTGTACCTGTGTTGGCATTACCCGAAGGGAGTCAAGGGTTTGTTATCTATAATGATTCCTCGAATGAAGGATTGGGTTGTGTGTTAATGCAAAACAATCAAGTCATAGCTTATGCATCACAAAAATTGAAGCCTTATGAAGTGAATTACCTTACACATGACTTGAATCTTGCAACTATTGTGTTTGCTCTGAAGAAATGAAGACATTATTTGTGGGGAAGTAGGTTTGAGATATTCACCGATCACAAGAGTTTGAAATATCTCTTTTCTCAAAAGGAGTTGAATATGAGACAGAAGAGGTAGATGGAACTTTTAGATGACTACAATTGTACCATTAATTATGTGACAGGGAAGGCAAACGTGGTGGCGGATGCATTGAGCCGTAAGGCAAGTTTGGAAAGGTTGGAGATCAAGGAACCTACCTTGTTGTCTCAGATCCGGGAGTATCAACAACAAGATCCTCAATTTCAGAAGATAAATAAGGGTAGTCCGGATTTCAAATTGCATGAAGATGGGTCATGGAAGTTTAGGAATCAAATTTGTGTACCAAATAATCTGGAGTTGAAAAAGAAGGTGCTTGAAGAAGTTCATCATTCTAGATACATCATTCACCCAAGAGGTACAAAAATGTATCGAGATCTAAAACAACACTATTGGTGGAATAACATGAAGCGGAAGATTGCAGAGTTTGTGTCTCGATGCTTGACATGTCAACGGGTGAAGGTAGAACATCAAAGACCTGCATGGCTCCTACAACCTTTGGAGATTCCACTATAGAAATGGGAGCATGTGACCATGGATTTCGTCATGGAGTTACTGAGGTCTCCTCGGGGAAATGATGCAGTTTGGGTCATTGTGGATAGATTAACGAAGACCGCTCACTTCATTGCGATGAACAAGACGGATAGCCTCAGAAATTAGCCGAGTTGTATGTGGCTAATATTTTGAAATTACATGGTATGCCAACTAACATTATGTCTGATAGAGATCCAAGGTTAACGTCTCAGTTCTGGCAGAAGTTCCAAGAAGCCTTGGGGACGAAATTGAAGCTCAGTACAACGTACCATCCTCAGACAGATGGCCAGTCCGAAAGGACTATTCAGATTTTGGAGGATATATTGAGGGCATGTGTGATGGACTTTGGAGGTACATGGGAGAAGCATTTACCTTTGGCAGAATTTGCTTATAATAACAGTTATCAGGCAACAATTGGTATAGCTCCCTATGAGTCTCTGTATGGACGGAAGTGTAGGTCATCATTATATTGGGGCGAAGTCGGAGAGATGAAAGTTATTGACCCTACATTGACGCCAGAGTTGATAGAGAAGATGGAGAATGTTCATTTGATTCGGAAGAGAATGCTCAAGGCTCAAAGTAGACAAAAGAGTTATGCCGATAAGCGAAGAAGGGATTTAGAGTTTACAGTTGGTGATCGGGAGTTCTTGAAGTTGTCACCCCGGAGATGGTTGATTAGACATGGAAAATGTGGTAAGTTAAGCCCGAGGTATGTTGGGCCATTTACAATTGTGGAAAGAATTGACAAACTCGCATATCGGTTAGACCTACCCTCAAATCTGTCTAACATTCACAATGTGTTCCATGTTTCAATGTTGCAGAAGTATCATCCCGATCCCTCTCACATTCTAGGGTCGGAACCGCTAGAGCTTCGGGAGAACTTGACTTATGAGGATAAACCCATGCAGATTCTGGAGGAGCAAGACCGATAGTTGCGCAACAAGAGTATTCCCATGGTAAAGGTACTTTGGAATAACCATGGAGTTGAGGATGCAACTTGAGAAATGCGTGACCAGATGAAGCAGCAATACCCGTTCTTGTTTGCGAGCTAAATAGGGAATTGTGAGGGCGCAATTCTTTTAAGGAAGGGAGGTTGTAAAGCCCAGCCCGAGACCACATATGCATATAGTTCATATCGTACTTAATTAAATTATTTTGTATGCTTTTATATTGAGTTATGTGCATTTATATTGTTTTAAGATCATTTATTTCGATTTACGTGCATTTCATTGTTTAATGTGCCATTACGTGTTTTAAATGTCGTAGGAGGATAATTAAATATTATTGAACTAAACCTAGCAACTAACTAGTTAATATACAACTAGAATGACATGGAATAAATAGCATTAGGTTGGAGGGCAAGGTAGTCATTTGGCATGTCAAATAATATCTCACATAACAACACTATTCTCTCCCACTCAAAACATACACCACACACTCAAACACACACAAATCTCTGCACACACATTCACACACACACTCACACATTCACTCACACGATCAAAGAGGGAGAAAAAGAAGAAAAAAAAGGAAGAAGAAAAGGAGAAGAAGCCATTGTTAGCCATTTTTGAAGCTTGACTTTCATCCTACAACCTTGAACTAGCATTTCTCTTGCATTGTTTAAGTGAAAGATGTTTTTGAAAAGCTTTATAAATGACATATATAGCATGCTTGATGGACTAATTATGTGTATTGAGTACAATGAAGATGTTTATAAGCTTGTATTATGAATATGAGCTTGGTATAAGGAAACTAGGGCTTCAAATATTGTGTTGGAGTTATTTGAAGCTTGACCTTGATCTTTGTAGCTTTTGATGAACTTTGAGAGTATTATATATGTTGGGTGATGTGTTACATGTGTTGAGTGTGTTTAATTTGGTTGCAAAGAGAAAAAAGTAAAAAGTTGAGTTTTGAACAATAGGTGCTAAGTTGAATATTGGTAGATGAAAGTGTTGTACTTGAGTAGTGTAATGTTAGGAGCTAGAAAACTTGTAGTTTAATGTTGTTTGGCATGAAATTAAGTTGCATAATTGATTTGGGCTTGAAAGAATGAATTTAGAAGAAAGAAAATCCAATTTCGTGCATTTTACTGTCGGATCCGGTCGAGTTGAGTCAGATCTAGTTGACCGGATCAGTCGCCCGGAAATCACTGGCGGGCGAGTGAAGTCGGATTCGGTTGACCGGATCAGTCGACCGGACGGCAGACAACTTTGCGCAATATTTTTCTGGAAGCCATATCTCACTCGATTCAACTCCGAATTGCATTCCTTTTGATTCTAGAACTATCTACTTTCGATAAGCTTCGATTCTAGACTGATATTAGATTAATTGAAGTTTGGAAAAGTAGGCAAATTTACCTCCTAAGTTGGGATAATATAGGAGCATAGGATTTGCTTGGTGTATCTAGTGTATGCTATTGGTAAGTGTTGTTGTTAAGTAGTAATCTTGCAAGTTCTTGTTATTCCTTATTATTACATGATAGTACTAAGGGCTCTTACATGTCCATATGAGTATATAACAATGATTGACACGTTTACATGATGCGAAATATAAAATGTACTTGAATATGTTATATGATTGACTAACTTTCTTGATTATGTGAAGGCATATGAATATGAATTGTAATTGCACGGTTAGGTTGCAACCATCATTGAATAAGGTAGTGACGGGAACTCTGGGCAGCGTTGGGCTTGCCGGTATACCTCGGCTACCACTGTATTGCTTTCTTCTCTTGCCGAGCTCCATTGAATACCCCGGAACAATCGAATCACCGGGAACCAATGATACCTCGGGGGAAGATATGATTAATGTTTACTAATGAATGAATTCGTTATGATATTCTATGCATTGCATGTTTGCTAAAATGTTTGCGAAACGATAAAATCTTTACGAAAACCTTTCTATTTCATCCTCACTGAGCTATATGCAGGATTAGCTCACCCTCTTTCAATATTTCGGTGAGGTTGAGCACGAGCAGGCCACTCGGAATGATGAGGAAACTCCTTGGTGTGACATTGAGGATTTATGCCTTATGTGATTACTACTTGTTGATGTAACTTAAGATACTTATTGTATAACTTATTCTTTTGGACAATTACTATGTAACTAAGAATATATATTCTTTTGAGACCCAGATACCTGAATATTGGCTAGACTTTATGTATGGACAGGTGGTTCGAAGTCTTGTACATATGTAACTAATTATGGTTCCTCTTCTAAGGCTGTTGACTTGGTTGACTTTTGAATTCTAATGGAATATAAGATTGACGAACAAGTTGTTAAGCTTTCAATTTTCAGATTTACTGGTTACGAATGTCGCATTCTGGCCTTAGCCTTTGTAGGTATATGTGTTGGGGTGTTACACTTCACGTCACATCTCATAATACATTCATTACTCAACAACACATTCATCACCCAACAACACATTCATTCTTCTACAACTAAGCTCCAATAAAACATATATCCAACACATTAATACCAACATTTTACCATCAAAAGAACATGATCTCTACAATACATTAATACCAACATTTTATCATCAAAAGAACATGATCTCTACAACACATTAACACCATTTAAGCTTCATAAGAATATGATCTCTACACATTAACACCAATTAAACCTTGAAAGAACATGATCTCTACAAATCAACTCCAACTTTTTGACATCATTTAACCATCCTATGAATCTTTATAACACATAACCTCAACACAACCTATATAGTAACCAACTATAATGCATTATGAACTCATTACAATAGCAAAACCAAGAATGAACCAAGAGAAACAAGCCAATCTCTACAATTGCACCTTAGCTGGAATTTTAAGAAATTCATCAAAATAAACCCCTAAATTCACCAAATGCACACCAAAGCCATGAAATCATATCCCAATAACATATATATAATCATAAACACCAAAGCTTGATAGAATTTCCAACTTTGAAATAACAAAGTTAGCTTTAAATACCTATTTTTTCCTACAACAAGTTCTAATGCATATATAAAGCTCTCAAATCACAACTACAACACATATTCATCATCTACTAGAATTTATATTACATATATATGAAATTCCATGAATTAAAGTAAGAAAATATCATGGAATAACTTGAAACCCTTACCTAAAATTGTAGGAAAAGGCTACAAATGACAAGAACCAACTATGGAGAACAAACTTTGAGCTATTTCCACTTTGATTTGGCTTAAAATTGCAAGAATCCTTCTTCAAAAAGATCAAAACCTTGTTTTTATTTTTTTATTTTCTCTGTTTTTGCTCTCCTTGGCTAACTCTTCAAGTGTTTTCTAGCTTCTTCTTTTGTTTTGTATTATATTATATAATGTATATGTGTAGTATATAATGTATAACCATCAAACAAAGTCAAATAAGATAAATAAACTAAGTCAAACATAGTCAAAGTTGGTATACTATGCATTTTTCTATCTTATTTGTATGTTTATATGTATATATTGTATTTTGAAGAGTAAAACAAGTCAAATATGATAGACTTAATAAAGTAAGACTACATGTATATGTATAAATGTAATTTAATTGCAAATATAATGTATTAAAATAGATAAATACATAATTAATACACAATACTACAAAAATGTTTAAAGTAGATAAATGCACATGAAATGCATGCTCGGGTCTTACATCCTCCCCCCCTTAAAAGAATTTCAACCCCGAAATTCTTTTATTCTTGGCTGAACAACTCCAGATACTGCTGCTCAATCTAATCCCGTCTTTTCCAAGTAGCCTCCTCAATCCCATGATAAATCCACAAGACTTTAACCATCGGAATCACTTTCGAACGCAGCTCTCGAACCATTTGATCCAGAATACGAATAGGCCGCTCCTCATAAGTCAAATCCCTACTAAGTTACAACGGTTCTTCCTCCATAACATAAGAAGGATTTGGATGATATTTCCGTAGCATAGATACATCAAAAATATCATGAACCTTGGACAAACTCGGCGGTAAGGCCAACCGATAAGCCAACTTGCCAACTCTGCCAACGATTTTAAACAGCCCTATGTACCTCGGACTCAACTTCCCACCGTTACCGTACCGAACAATACCATTGCAAGGAGAGATCTTCAATAATACCTAATTACCGACCTCAAATTCCAAATCCCGCTTTCTCTTATCAGCATAACTCTTCTGCCTACTCTGAGCTGTAAGCATCCTATAATGAATGAGACGAACATTCTCAATGGTACTCACAAGCTCTGGCAACAAATTTCGATCAATAAGCTTCATCTCCCTAACCTCATCTCAATACAGCAGAGATCGACACTTACGACCATACAACGCCTCGTACGGAGCCATCCCAATAGTCGATTGATTACTATTGTTATAAGCAAACTCTGCCAATGGCAACTACTTTTCCCAACTCTTCCTCGAGAATCTGAATCGTCATTTCTAACTACCCGTCTGACTGAGAATAGTAAGCTGTGCTGAAGTTCAACTTGGTACCCAAAGCTACCTGTAGACACTACCAGAATTTGGAAGTAAACTGAGGATCCCTATCCGATACAATACTGACTGGAACCCCATAAAGTCTCACGATGTTGGCAACATACAAATCTGTCAATTTCTCAAGACTATCTTGCTTATTCATTGGAATAAAGTGAGTAGTCTTGGTTAACCGATCAACCACAACCAATACAATATTACAACTCCTTGGTGATCTCAGCAAGTCTGTGATGAAGTCCATAGTCACATGTTCCCATTTCCACAAGGGAATCATTACTGGTTGAAACAAACCCGCCGGCCATTGATATTATGCTTTGACCTTTTGGCATGTCAAACACCAAGATACAAACTCCACTACATCACTTCTCATGTTGTTCCACCAATAATGTTACTTCAAGTCTCGGTACATCTTGTTCCCACCCAGATGGATAGTGTACTTAAAGTTATGAGCTTCCTCTAAAACCTCTCTTTTCAAATTCGAATAATCCAGAACACAAACCCAGCCATGAAACCGCAATACACCATCCTCATATAACTTGAAATCGGGCTTACCCGTACAGATCTTCTGAAGCCGTTGATATAACTATTGAGCTTCACGGATCCGTGATAACAATAACGGCTGAATCTGCAAGTTTGCAAACAAAACACTCAATTGAGTTAACTCCGGCTTCCATATACTACCTTTTTCTAGCAACTCCCACTCCTTGACCATCATACAAGCAATACTAGCCTTCCGACTAAGGGTGTCTGCTACCATGTTCGCCTTTCCTAGCACATAGTTGATTGAGCAATTATAATCATCAAGAAGCTCCATCCACTGTCTTTGCCTCATGTTCAATTTTTTTGGGAAAACAAATATTTCAGACTCTTATGATCCATAAAGATTTCAAACCTGTTTCCCTAAAGATAATGGTGCCACTTCTTCAAAGCAAACATAATAGTCGCCAACTCCAAATCATGAGTTGGATAATTGCCCTCGTATTGCTTTAACTTCCGAGAGGCATAAGCAATCACCCGACCATTTTGTATCAGAACACAATCCAAACCTTCTCTAGAAGCATCACTGTAGATAACAAAGTTTTGACTCCCTTTTGGCAATACAAGAACTGGGGCTGAAGTCAAACTCTTCTTTAATCCCTGGAAACTGTCATCACAGTTTCCATTCCATTCAAAACTAGTACTCTTATGGGCTAGCTTCGTAAAAGGTCGTGCAACCTTCGAAAAGTCTTTCACAGACCAGTGGTAATAACTCGCCAAACTGAGAAAGCTACGTAGCTCAGTTATATTCTCTAGTCTCTTCTAGGATAAAACAACCTCAACCTTGGCAGGATCCACCATGATACCCTGCTGAGAAATGATATGACCCAGAAAAGTCACTTGTTGAAGCCAAAACTCACATTTACTAAACTTGGCATACAATTTATGTTGCTAAAGCTTCTGTAGAACTAGATGAAGATGTTCATGCTCGGCCTCAATCTTCGAATACACCAAGATGTCATCAATAAAGATCACCAAAAATTGATCTAAGTATAGTTGAAACACCCGATGCATGAGATCCATGAAAGCTGCAGGTGCATTAGTTAAACCAAAAGGCATAACCACAAACTCATAATGGTTATACCATGTTCAGCAAGCAAACTTCGGCATATCATCCTGACTTATTCGAAGTTGATAGTAACCTTTCCTTAAATAAAACTTGGAATAGATCTTTACCCCCAGCAATTGATCAAATAGTTCATCAAGAAGTGGCAAATGATACTTATTCTAGATGGTCACTTGGTTCAAACCTCGATAATCAATACAAAGCTGTAAAGTGCCATCTTTCTTTTTCACAAATAATACAAGTGCTCCCGACGACGATGTACTCGGTTGAATGAACCTTTTGCTCAACAACTCTTGTAACTGAACCTTCAACTCCAGGAGCTTGGCAGAAGCCATCTAATACGGTGCTTTAGATACAGGTTGAGTACCTAGTACACATTGATCACAAACTCCACCACCTTCTCCAGTTCTTTAGATACAGGTTTCCCACTACCTTTGCTACTGGACAACCCGGTTTCTAGAACTTAACCACTTTGGTCTGACAATTCACTTGAGCATGATATTTAGATAACCAATCAATTCCCAAACTAACCTCATAGCCTTGAATAGGTAATAAGACTAGACCAGTTGGAAATTCCTAATCCCTAATTCGAATCTTGCAGTCTTTACAAACTAACTCGGTAATGAACTTACTACCCAAAGGTGTGAAAACTTCTAATTGATATGGAAGTTTCTCAACTAACAATTTAACACGTTGCATACAAGGAATAGCAATAAAATAACGAGTAACACTAGGATCAATCAACACTTTAACCAACTGATCAAGGATTAGGAAGGTACTTTCTACCACGACAACTGCCTCAAGCACTTCCTCCTCATCCAAAGTGTACACTAGAGCTTAGGCACGCTGATTGCCACTCTGGCCTCCACCTGCAAACTGACCTGTACATTTTTGAACTTAGGGCAATCTTTAACCCTATGCTGATCACTTCCGTAGCCCGTGCATTTTTCGGACTTCCTCTAACAATTGTTCTCTATGTGCCCCTTACGATTAGAGTAGAAACACACGTGAGCTGAACCGAAAGTACCTTTACCTAACTACTCTGCTGAGTTCTAGTAATAGTCGGCCTGATCTGACACTGACTCAAGCCTTGTGACTGAAAAGACCTCTGTTGGCTCTGTGGTTGAGACGACCTCTGCTGGACCTGAGGCTAAAACGACCTCTGTTGGCCTTGTGGCTGAAATGGCCATTTAAACTGTTGACTGGACTCTAGTATATACTCTATCTTTCTCTTCTTTACTTTAGAAGCTACTTCAAAGGCCTTACTGAAAAGAGAAAACTCAAGTAGTGCTAAACTATCTTGAATCTTGGGCCTCAATCCCCGAATAAACCTTATGATCCAATTTTCTGTAGAGTGTACCATTTCAAGCGCATATTGGGACAACTTGTTGAACCTTGCCTCATAATGAGCAACTGTAAGATCACCTTGCCTCAGATTCAGAAACTCTTCCTCACTTCTCTCTCCAACAAGTGCAGAAATATAATTGGCCTTAAATGCCGTCACAAAGTTCTCCTATAGATAAAGAGTTTGTTGGTACTCCCATTAAGCCTTTGTGATCCTCCACCATTGTTTGGCATCACTGTCAAACAAAAACACAACAAACGTAATCTTTTTTCCCATCAACATAGTCCGAAGCATTGAAAATACTTTGAACTCGATCTAACTAATACTCTGCTACCTCATCATTTGGTTCCCCTGCAAACCTCGATGCCTCATATCGGAAAAACCCATCCAAATTACCCATACCACCTCTAGGATAGCCACCGTGATCCTTATTACCACCTCGACCTCTACTACCCCCAATACCACCACGATTGCTGTTGTGGTGTTGGCAATCGTTGTACTAATTTCCCCACTCAACTTCCTGCCTTTCTATGCAACCACTATCTGTTCATAATTTGAGCCATCTGCCCAAAACTTTGATCCCCAATCGGAACTGGCAGAACTAGTGGAATTGGTGGAACTAGCTCGGCCTCTCTAGGGGGATCTCGGTGGGGTCTACCTATCGATGCCATCTTAGGACATAAAGGGTTTTGAACAGTTATAACACATGTAAACAATTCATATCATAAGAAAGTTAGTATCAATTAGTATAAACTTGACACATCGCTAGCACTCACTTCATCACATTTCATTAACACACATCTTGAACATATTTTTATACATATAAACACATAAACATATAACCATGTCGCGACACTTCACTTTGGATCACATAACACACAGACTGAAGGTCTATTCTGGCTTAAGCTTAGACAAGCTAAACTTTGATACCACAAATGTCACGCCCAAACATGGTCCCTTCAGAAATCAAGCCCGGTCGTGACGACACACGAACAATATAACGCCTGTAATATGAACAACCAATGCGTCAAAAAATACACAACATACATTCTCAAAGGTTTGCGTCATTCAGTTACAACAATATTTCATCATTCTCTTGCAGAATACACTAATCTTACATTTATTCATTTGGAAAGAGCAGACAACTCTCTCTACAAAGTTAAAACATACTTGATCATAAACATATGACAAGATACAAGCCTAACTAGTTGTGATTATGATCTAACATGACCAACCATATAGATACATCAAAAGAAGCTAGGCTTCACAATACTTCAAACTAGCCAAACACTACACCGTACATAACTACTATTAAAGCAAGTAAACATAGTTTCAAAGTTATATACATCAACTACTCATGCATATAATCAACATTATGAACACCTGTAACATGAATTAAAGAGCAGTGAACTAAACAGTCTCAAGGAGGGGGGATATAAGGAAGTTTGAAAACTTTAACCTAAAAACCTTTTGAAGCACATTAGACACAACATATCATATTAGTAACCACATACTCACATTTGCTTGACAACCATGAAACATTCACGCTAAACGATACATTAAAAGGTTACCACTTTAGAACACTTATTGAAGCCAACACTTATAACTTCGCCACGAACTCAACACTTCTCTTTCCCGCTTGTGTACTCATGATGTACATGAATCTACGACCAATATCACCATGGCTATTACCGACCGCATGAGAGAAAGGACTAGTACATGGTAGTCATGCAATTACTGGCAAGCCTTATGCTGCTCAGCATGACACGACACTACCATGACGGACTAATGTTGCAACCCTATACTTCACGTCACATCTTATAACACATTCATTACTCAACAACATATATTCATCATCTACTAGCATTTATATCACTTATATATAAAATTACATAAATTTAAGTAAACAAATATCATGTAATAACTTGAAACCCTTACCTAAAATTCTGGAACAAAGGCTAGAATTGGTAAGAAACAACTATGGAGAACAAAATTTGAGCTATTTCCACTTTGATTTGGCTTAAAATTGCAAGAATCCTCCTTCAAAAAGATCAATACCTCATTTTTTATTTTTCTTTATTTTTTCTCTCCTTGGCCGACTCTTCAGGTGTTTTCTAGCTTCTTCTTTTGTTTTGTGTTATATTATATAATGTATATGTGTAATATATAATGTATGGTAGTCAAACAAAGTCAAATAAGATAAATAAACTAAGTCAAACATGGTCAAAGTTGGTATACTATGCATTTTTGTATCTCATTTGTATGTTTATATGTATATATTCTATTTTCAAGAGTAAAACAAGTCAAATATGGTAGAATTAATAAAATAAGACATATTTATATGTATAAATGTAATTTAAATGCAAATATGATGTATTAAAATAGATAAATACATAATTAGCACATAATACTACTAAATAATGTTTAAAGTATATAAATACACTTGAAATGCATGCTCGTGTCTCACATCACCTATGTAAAGGCCTCTACCCCAAACTCTATAATTGCACCATCTCCTTTGATCTTTCTCTCTTTCTCTCACAAGTAAGCTTCAACTCCATGAAGAAACTTGAATAGTTTTTCTTTTAGTGTTTAGCAAGATCAAGTCCCACAACTTGATCAACACTTAAGCTAGGAATTTGGAATAGAGAGGAAGATCAGAGTTAAGAAGCAAAAGCTTCAACCAGACGTGTGGAGCTCTCTAGCAAGAGGTGAAGTTTTCTTCTTTCGTTCTTCACGATAAAGTTATTGTTGAAAACTTTATTTGATTTTATAATTAAATTATGAATTGTTTAGATGTTCAAGTAGCTATTTCATGCTTTATTCATTTTAAAGATCCATGCATGAATATTTTTGTCTTATTCTTGTAATTATAGAATTTGATTCATACGATTTAACATTTTCCTTCAGTGCTATCAGAGGCAATGCAAATTAAATCATTGAATAGTTAAACTAGTTTAATTTTTTAGTACTAGAAACTAAGAAATAATTTAAGAACACTAAAATATTGAGATTTGTTTAATGCTTTTGATGTACAAAATTATGTGTTCTTATTAGTTTCTTTGTTTACTAAATTAATTCTAGATAATTAATTTGTTTATGGTTTTGGATTATAATTAAACATTGACTAAATTACTTAATTGGTAGTAGTTTAGAAGGTTATAATTAATAGAATTTGAAACCGTTTAGGACTCCTTAGAATTTACATAGGAATGAATAGAAATAAGGTTTTCCTGAAAGTTCGCAATAAAAATTCTTGTGTTTTAATTATTCTTGGGATAATTAAAATAGAAGCCAAAAGGATAATTTTAGAACACTAGAAAATTAGATTTATTTATATGCTTTTTAATGTATTGAATTATGTGTTCTAATTAGTTTCTATGTTTATTAGAATTAATTATTGGTAATTAATTCATATGTGGTTTTGGATTAAGAATTGAACTTTGATTAAATTACTTGTTTAATAGTAGTTTAAAAGCTTACAACTAATACTTTTGGAAACCACTATAATCTCCCTACTATTAATATATAAATTTATGGAAAACATATTTTCTTGAGTTTTCGCGATACAAATTTATGTGATGTTAAAAGTTCATATTAATGCAAATATTGGTTATGTAATTGGATTGGACAACTTGTAAAAGTTAATCCATGTTAACCAAGGATTGTGACAAAAAAAGGGTGGGGATATACGCGGGCGTCAGGATATGCATAGCCATGCGTGGTCACGCATGGCTCATGCGTGCGGCACCCCACCATTAAATATTTTTTACTTTATTTATTTACTTATTTGTTTGATGTTTATTTGCATTAATTTACTATGGAATAATTTTACGGATATTTTGTTCTAGAAAATTGTAAAATATTATTATGGGAGTAATTAGTAATTAATTGTTTATTGAATGTTTGAAAATAAATTTTGCTAAATTATGTGTTTTTACATAATTAGTTTCTCTTTATTTTAATTATGAAAAATTGTTTAGCATTAAGATTACTTTATAGGATTAAATTATAGGCAATCCTATAAGTATAAAAATTAAGTTCTTGATAGTTAAGTCAAATAATTAATCTAGACATTAGACTAGAAATATTAAAGTCTAAAGATTAATTAAATTAGAGATTGAAATTCGCTAAGGAAAATATTGAGATGACTATTGTACCTTAGAATCCTAGACTTAACTAGAGGCTTAAAGAAGGCCTTACCTAGGGTTAGGATAATAACCTGAAATATGTTTATATGATTTAAAATATTATATTTAAAGGTTTTAGACAAAATGGTTATAGTCTTTAATCTACATTTTTGGAAAAACCAGAATTAAATATTGAAAAAAATCACATAAGTAGAAGAAACCCTTAGTCCAAATAATGGAATGGGAAAGAGAACTAGGAAATCCCATGGTTTTCCATATGTGGATCATCTTAAAGGGAAATGTCACCTTGCCTTACCATACGGTATGCTCCCTACGGAGGGTGACATTATTCCTATACTTAGCGAAATGATAAAAAATTGGGAGTTCACATAAAAGATGTTAGTAGAGCGACCACCTGACGGTGGAGTTCTAGGCTATAGATCACCTTATAGATATTGATAAGAATAACCTCCCTATGGAGGCATAAGTCTGGATTATCTAGGAAATTCTATAAGGAATGGTATAGACACTCGACTCAAGATATGTAATAACCTCCCTATGGAATAAGTGATATCAGATATTGGGAAGCCAAACTTAGTAGTGATAAGAGTCATCACTAGGGCGCTAGTCATAGTTGAAAGAGTTATCTGTGTTTGTGCCTTTGCATTCATGAGTTCCTATTACATTATCTCATGCATGCTATTCATATATATATATATATATATATATATATATATATATATATATATATATATATGTGTGTGTGTGTGTGTGTGTGTGTGTGTGTGTATGTCTTACATAATTTGCATATTCTTAATTATGTTGCATGAATATCCAGATAATATGACAGACTCTTTCAATCCCTTGTCGGCTATTCTTTCGAATAACAAGCTGACTGGTCCAAACGTTAGTGATTGGAAAATAAAACTTGACATAGTACTCACTGCAGATGGGTACAAGTATGTCTTGTATTAGCCTTGCCCTCAACTCAGGGATAATACTACTGATGCCTAAAGGGAGACCCATGAGAAGTGACAAAGGGCAGATAGCATAGCAAAGTACTACATGCTAGCCTTTATGTTCGACATGTTGGCGACCAACATGAGAACATAACCACTAATATTGAAATCATGACAACCAAGATGGCTAAAGGGTCATCCATCTAGGAACATCTTCTCAAGATGATGGACAACTTCAAAAATTACTGATGTCTTAGGGGCCCATATTGACACTACCAGATAGGTGGACATGGTGCTTGAAACGTTGTTAGAATCCTTCTCCCAATTCAGACTTAATATGAGCCAGATAAACATGGGGCTTCTAAAGCTGATTATTGAGCTTCAGGCAGCTGAGGCCATCATATAATCTAAGGCCCAAGCCTTTGTAGCCCAAGCAGTTTCTTCGGGATTTAAGCCTCAAACAGAAGGTTTAAAGAAGAAAGGGTAAGCAGGGAAACTGAAAGTTTAAGTTTTGATGTTTGTTTTAAAATATTACTTTTGTTAAACTTTCATTTCATTTTACTATTAATAAAAAGGTTTTTATAAGTCTATAAGTATGCATGATATATTTATTTTATCTCTATCCGACTATTTTCAATTTGCGATTATGTAGACTTTGAATAGTCAAGTTCCTTTTGGAAAAGAAATATTTTATCCACCAATGGCTTGTGCTTGTAGAACCTATAATTTGGGACATATAAACCTGAACAAATTCAGAGTTTGGTTGAGGATGGGCTATTGGGCTCATTGGATCTCAAACCATAGGCTCAGTATGAATCCTTCCTAGAAGAAAACGTGGCCGAGAGGCCATATTCATCCTAGCGGCATAGGACTAGGGTAGTGTTGGAATTGGTCCATACTGATATGTATGATAGACTCATGGGCACACTAGAGCGTAGAGGTTTTAGTACCTCTCGGGTGAGTTTAGAGGTAATCATATACAAAAAGGGAATTGTCTTAATGGACTATACCTAGTACTCTTGTGTTGAATGATGTATCTAAGAGATGGAATCAAACCCTACTAGATATGGTTAAATCCATGATGAGTCACACAGCTCTACCCATATCAGTTTTTGGGAAAAGCTTTAGAAATGACTACAGACATCTTGAACTAAGTGCCTTCTAAATCAGTATCTAAGACAGCTTGTGAGTTTTGGACCGACCGCAAGTCCAATATAAGGCATATCTACATATATGGGTGTCCAGCTTATGTACTGAGTAGCTCTGCTTCTTAGCTAGAGCTAAGGTTCAAGATGTGTCATTTCATAGAATATTCTAAAGGAACGGGTGATAGAATTTCTACCATCCTAAGGGGAAAAAGGGTGCAAATTGATGCCCATGCTAGAGACTTGGAGGATGGTGGAAGGATTCGTCTAGAGATGAAATCAGAAATTATAAATTAAAGGAAGTTACTTTTGAGACTTCCATTATACTTTCACTTATAAACGAAACAACGAATTCTTTTAAGTACCCCAGAGCCTTATCGTAGTGAAAGAACATTGAGACAACCATATTGATACTATGGAGAGTCTTTCAAGGCAGTCTCCAATTAGGTTGGCAAATCCATTAGTAATGATGTTGCAATAACGGATGTAGATGCTAACCAATGGCCTAAGGCAATGGAATCTGAGTTGGGGTCCGCGTATTCCAATTTAGTTTGGGATCTTGTAGTTATACTTGAAAAGGGTAAAACCCTTAGTGTGAAAAAAGGACTATAAGAGTAAGAGATGAATGGACAGGACAACTAGGCTAGTGGCAAAAGAGTACACTCTAAGGAGAGTATCGATTGTGAGGAGATTTCCCACTAGTAGCCATGCTGAAGTCCATGACGATTCACTTGGACATCACTTGGCTTTATATGGATGAACATCAGGACTGCATTCCTTTATGGAAAGCTTAATGTAGGCATCTATATAAAGAAACCAGGCAAATCCATTGCGGAATGCCGAAAGAATTTGGTCAATAAGGTTTAGAGGTCTATCTATGGATTTAAGCAAACATCCAGGACATGGAGCATTCTATTCAGTGTAGCAGTTAGAGTCTTTGATTTTGAACAAAACGTTGATGATCCATGCGTGTACAAGAGAAAAACAGGAATAGCAATGCTGTTGTACTACTTGTCTTCATATGGATTACATCCTACTAATTGGGGATGTTGTAAGGATGTTATCATCGAAAGAAGTTTGATTGCCTTCTTAAATTGTTAATGTAGGACTTAAAAGAAGCTAGTTGTGTCACGCCCCGACCCAATCCCACACTAAAGGTCAAGTTTGGACCCGACAAACGGATAGAGTCTTCTCTGTATCGTGGACATTCTGGTTACCTACAAACATTAAATAAAGCCACAATACAGAACTAAACTCCAACAACTCCAACTCTAACTAATTCCCAGCTTCAAGGCCATCCGAGCCTTAAACAACTCAACATACCACAATGCTAGAACCTTTATCTTTTGTTCGCTTATCATACCACTCTATGTTATCATTTAAACATAGTTATAGTTTAAAACCAACCATTCAACCCTTGCATTTACACCTAAGCATGCAACAAAACTAGAAGCAGAGTTATAAATTATTACAGTCCAATATCATACAAGCCACAAAATAACCTAGCTATTACAATCCTTCCAATACATCACACATAAATACAAGCCCATAGGCACAACATAAAACGTAATACACAACAAGCAAAGTCTTCACATTACCACAATCACACTCCAACCTCAACAAGTACAAGAAATCAAGGCAACTCCTCAATCTGCACCTCCTCTTCCGCTCCCTCAACAACAATAAGTTAGGGATCAACCTCAGCACCTTCTGAAACATGTTAGCGAGGTATAAGAAACCACAATTGTCAATGAGGGATATAGTCTAGCGGGGCATGCAATGAAATAATTAATACAAATAAAGCAATTAAACAACAAAAGAGCAATGTAAATGTCAAGTTACCACACATTAAAAAGGATACGAATCACTTAACCCCAACACTGCAAAATTCACTTGATTTTCAATCACGAACCTCGATCCACGAATCTCAATCAATATGCCGACAAAAACCCCAATCACTTCAGTGGGTATACTCTAAATGTATCCCGAGAATCCTACGACCCAACACCTCTGGGCAATCTCCGGACCAGGCAAGTGAGGGACTAGAGCACAAAGATCGAATATCCACTGGCAAGCCTACTACTGCCCAACCGATATCTAATACAACCGCCCCTGATACTATGGTTGCGCATCCACTATGCAATGCATTTAATCCAATGACAGTATAACAATATTGTAAAACAATAACACTTAGAAGGGACAACAAAGTAGGTTGCCCTCGAAAACAGTTAAAATGTAAGCATTAGCATAAAACCAACTATATGAATACAAAGGGGTCAATAGCATGTTTTCCACAAAACATTTCCAAAAGCTCACAATTAAATTAAAAGTACATTTAAACACCTAAGAAGCATTTACAAGGTCATAGAAGTGCAAAACTACCAATTCCCTATTTTTCCCCCTTTGCAACTTAAGTTATTTGATTCCAAAACAAAAGGCAAAGCTCTAGATTCACAAGTGAGCTATCCTATACTTCTAATTACTCCTTATGGCACAACCAGGACCCTTGAAATTACCCAATTACCCTCGATTACCACAAAAGCCCGATTGCCCCTTTATGAGTTTGTACTACACATACCTTAACCAGAACTCAACTGAGAGTTAGAAAAGCACATCTAGCACCTACATAGCCTAAGAATATCAAATGTGATGCCCAAATCAACCCAGATTTGCATTATACCCGGAACCGCTTTTTAAAAGTCGCTAATTTCGCGTTTTAGCCAAGTTCCGAGCAATTAAACCTCACGGTGTTATTAATTTATCTTTATTAACATCTAAGGCACCTAATTCAAGCAATGAATCAAGCTATAAGACACATTTTCTCCAAACCCTAAAAAATGTCACTATTCACTGCCCTAAAATCAAACAAACGAATTTAACCATTTAAAACGTGAAACAATTGCATAAACATAGTCTCTACAATATGTAGATAACATATAAAGCAAGTTTGGAGTATATCTCAAGCCATTAGCCACGAATCTAGAAATTACATATTGTAGCATAAACTTTATATGCACAAAAGAGTGCAAAATCCCTCACCAATTGTGCGTAGGAGCTAATAGAAGGCTAGAACACTTGTGGAAGTGCTTGAACCTAGTTTTGTAAGGCTTGAAATGGAGTTTTGATGAGAAAAATCCTACACCTTCTTCTCCTAGTTGCTGTTGGGTTTGGGGGGGGGGGGGTATTATTTGGGCTTTTATTTTTTATTTTTCTATGCTATGTTATATGTTTATGTGTTTATTGAGGATATATGCATATGTGAAATATATTTGTGTGTATATGTTGACAATAAAAGTGAGCCAAAATAACTTATAAAGTCTAATTAAATCAATCCAAATGCAATTAATTCTATTTAGCCACTAAATACATGTTTTACTATTCACTCAAACCAATAAAACATTTTCTAAACAAGCCTTCCTAACACTAACTGCTCAAACGTTCATTTTTCTCATTCCTAAAATAATCAACATAGTTTAAGAAAAATGCTATTTTGAAGAAAATAAGTGGTTGGAAAATGCAATGAATAGTAACTAAGAAAAGTAACAAGTAAATAGATAGTTAAGACGCAAAAAAAGTGAATGCGACAGTAAATAAAAAAGCGGTAAAGATCTCATTTGTCACACCTTCTCCCCCTTAAACTAATTGCATCCTCGCGATTCTTACATGATTCGGCGAATAACTCTGGATATTTATCTCGCATCTGATCATCTTTCTTCCATGTAGCATCCTCTAACCCGTGATGATCCCACAAAATTTAACTATCATGATGCTTTTAATTATGAGCCCCTGCACTTTCTAGTCCACAACCCGAAGAGGTTTATCTGCATAAGTCAAAGTCTCACTGATCTCTAGTGGTTCTGGCTCAAGAACATAAGAATGATCTGGCTGATATTTTCGAAGCCTAGGGACATGGAAAACATCATGAATTCTACCCAAACTAGGAGGTAAAAGTCGGTAAGCTAATGCGCCAACTTTCTCAGTTATTTCAAATGGCCCCACATATCTCGGACTGAGTTTACCCCCTTTACCTTGCCGAATCAAACCCTTACGATGAGAGATTTTCAGAAATACCCGATCACCCAAAGTAAAGTCCAAATCTCGGTGACGCCTATCCGCATAACTCTTTTGCTGACTTTGTGTTGTAAGCATTCTCTTCCTAATAAGCTACACGTTATCAATCATTTTGTTATTCTCAGGTAATAGAGTAGGGTCAATAGTCTTTATCTCACCAACCTCATCCCAATATAAAGGAGACCTGCATTTACGCCCATATAGTGCCTTATACGATGCCATACCAATAGTAGCTTGGTAACTATTGTTATAGGCAAATTCCGCAAGTGGAAAATATCTCTCCCAACTCTGACCAAAATCTAGAATACAAGCTTGCAACATATCCTCAAGTACTAGGATAGTTCTCTCGGATTGACCGTCAGTTTGAGGGTGATAGGATGTACTGAAGCTCAACGTGGTGCCTAAAGCTTTCTGAATCTTCTGCCAGAACTGAGATATAAACCTGGGATCTCTGTCGAACACAATACTCTTTGGAATCCCATGAAGTCTAACAATATTTTCAATATACAACTCAGCTAGCTTGTCAATAGGATCAATTTTCTTTGTGGCAATGAAATGAGAAGTTTTGGACAGTCTATCAACAACAACCCAAACTGAGTTATTACCCTTCGAAGATCTCGACAAATCTGACACGAAATCCGTAGTAATATGGTCCCATTTCTAGTCAGGAATAGCCAAAGGCTGTAATAATCATGCGGGTCTCTGATGCTCAGCTTTAACTTTCTGGCAGTAAATCATCTAGCCACATAATCAGCAATCTCCCTTTTCATGTTATTCTATTAGAAGTTCTATTTCAAATTCATGTACATCTTTGTACTACCTGGGTGGATAGTGTATTTTGAACTGTGTGCCTCAGCAAGTATTTCTTTCTTTAAGGCTGGCTCACTCGAAATACAGATTCTGCCTTTGAATTTGAGAATGCCATCATCATGAAGTTTGAAGTCCGACTCTCTCCCTTTAGACTTTTCTAGGATTTTCAATAATTGTGGATCAATCTACTAAGCTTCTCTAATTCTAGATAATATTAGAGATTGAATTTGTAGACTTGCAAATTGAATACCCGAATTTGAAGTCTTGGGTTTCCACAAACATAGTTCTTCCATGAACTCCCAATTTTTGATAATCAAACTAGCAACTGTAGCCTTTCGGCTCAAAGCATCAACAACAATATTGGTCTTACCTGGAAGATAATTAATAGTGCAATTATAATCCTTAAGTAATTCCAACCAACGCCATTGCCTCATATTCAACTCTTTTTGCGAGAATAGATATTTCAGACTCTTATGATCGGTAAAGATTTCAGATTTGCTACCTCAGAGATAGTGACGAGTGCAAGGATAATAGCCGTAAGCTCAAGATCGTGCGTCAGATAGTTGAGTTCATAGGGTTTTAATTTTCTTGAGGCATATGCAATAACTTTTCCATTCTGCATCAATACACAACCCAACCTTCCTTTGAAGCATCACTATAGATCACCAGATTATCAGTCCCCTCGGGTAGTGCAAGAATAGGAGTTGTGGTTAATCTTTTCTTCAATTCTTGAAAACTGGCATCACATTTCTCATTCCAGTCAAACACAGTCTTATTTTGAGTAAGCTGAGTCAAAGGTCCAGCAAGTTTGGAGAAATCCTTGACAAATCTTCTATAATAACCTGCTAAATCCAAAAAACTACGGATCTCAGTAACAGTCTCAGGCGTTTCCAGGCCAATACAACCTCAATCTTTGCCGGATCAACAGAAATGCCATCTTGTGAGATAACATGACCCAGAAAAGCAACTTGTTTCTACTAGAATTCACATTTGCTAAATTTTGCAAACAGTTTATGCTCTTGTAGAGTCTGTAATACAATCCTCAGATGTTGTTCGTGTTCAGCCTCAGATTTAGAATATACCAGAATGTCATCAATAAAAATAACCAGAAACTGATCTAAGTATGGTCGGCATACTCTCTGCATTAAATCCATAAATGCGGCGGGAGCATTAGTCAAGCAAAACGACAATACAACAAACTCATAGTGACCATATCTAGTTCTGGAAACAATTTTAGGCATATCATCTTTCTTAATCCTCAACTGATAATAACCCTGCCTTAGATCAAATTTAGAAAATATCTTGGCACCCTGCAACTGATCAAATAACTCCTCAATTAAAAGCAACGGGTACTTGTTTTTAATAGTTACCTGATTGAGACCCCGATAATCAATCCATCAGCGAAGAGATCCGTTCTTCTTTTTAACAAACAAGACTGGTGCATCCCAAGGTAAAGAACTCGGCTGAATGAATCCCTCCTCAAGCAAACCTTGCAGCTGAACTTTCAATTCCTGTAGTTCAGGTGGAGCCATCCTATACAGAGTCCTAGAGATAGGTATAATTCCCGGCAACAAGTCAATAACAAATTCTATCTCTCTATCAGGTAGCAAACCAGGTAATTCCTCAGGAAATACCCCCAGAAACTCATTCACAATAGGCACTTCATTTAGTTTCAATTTGTCCTCAGGTTGATTAATTAGATAAGCAAGATAAGCCTCACAACCTTTACCCAACATTTTTGATGCTTTAATAGAGGAAATAATAGAAGTTCCAGTTGATTTCCTACTTCCAACTATTTCAATTACAGGCTGGTTGGTCAATTCTAGTTTCACAATCTTTTTCATACAATCAAGTTGTGCATAGTATCTTCCCAACCAATCCATCCCCAATATAATTTCAAAGTCACGGAAAGGTAGAATAATCAAATCAGCAGGAAACACATGACCCTCAATATAAATATTACATGCCTTACAAATAGACTCAGTAACAAACTTCGGACCCATAGGTGTATAAACCACAATCTTATGCAACAATTTATCATGTTTCAATTTAGCATTCTGTGCACAAGCAGGTATGATAAATAAATGTATAGTCCCAAAGTCAATTAAAACTTTAACTGACTGATTATTAAGAAGAAAAGTACATTCTACTACCGTAGTCGTATCCGGGAGTTCCTCCGCATCCAAAGCAAATACTCGGGCCTACCCTCGAGGTGCTGGTGCTACATCTGGTGCCTTAGTCTGAGTGCCCTTGTCACGCCCCGACCCAACCCCCAAGCTAAAGGTTAAGTCCGGACCCGACACACGGACAGAGTCTCCGCTGTACCGTGGACATTCTGAAAACCTGTAAACTCTTAAATAAGGTAACCACAAGATAAACAAGCTTTTCATAGCTAAATATTTAAAGATTCAAGGCCATCCGAGCCTTGAAGCAAACAACAGTTCTAAAACCACACAAGCATGCAAGTAACTTTGTTTACAACATAGTCTAATAGCCATGACATTCTAGGATAACATTAATACATACTTAAAAGAGAAAACATTCTACATTAAGCCGTTCACTCCCAAGCATGCAAAGTGAATAAAAGCAGAAATATAAGTTATTACAAGACATAGGTTCCCAATTCTACACTACAACCAACTATCCTTCAACTTCTTACAACAACCATCATAAACATAGCCCTTAGGCCACAAAATAGATACACAAGTACCAAATAGAAACAAGAAGGCACAGCCACCTCAGAACAACACACAGCAACTAGGGCAAAGGCTTTATCTGCACCTCTTCCTCCTCCACTACTACCTCAACAAGCTGGGGATCACCCTCAGCGTCTTCTGAAACATATATTGAGGTATGAGCAACCACTGTTGCCCAATGAGGGATATAGTCCCGGGGTGTGCAATGCAACATGTAATACAGTTAAACAACAATAACAATTAGACAATTAAAGAACAATGATAGCTTAAATAACCACACATTTAAAAGGATACATTTCACATAACCCTTATACACCAATCTTCACTGGTCTTCATTCATGATCCACGAACCACGATCACGATCACGATAAGCCGGCATAACCCCAAACACTCCAGTGGGTGTACTCTAGATATAACCTAATAATCCTATGACCCAACACCCCCTGGCAATCTTCGGACCAGGCGAGTGAGGGAATAGGGCACGGAGTTTGAATATCCACTGGCAAGCCCTCTACCGCCCAGCCGATATTCAACACATCTGCCCCTGACACTATGGTTGCGTAACCACTATGCAATGCACTTTACAATGGCAAGTTAATATCAATAATATAAGCAATAACACATAGGAGAATCAACAAAGTAGGTTGACCTCGGTGCAGTTAGAATAGAAATAATTATAAAAGCAAATAAGTCGTTTTACAAAGGAGCATAAACAAGACAAGCATAGAATCATGCCAAAAGCTCTAAAACAACTTGAAACCACATATAAACACTCAAGAAGTCATGCCATGGGATTAGAAGCGTGAGTCAACCAAAATTGCACCTAAACCCCTTTGTTTTTCAAGCTATTTCTCTTCCAAATCAAAGTTAATGATTCAATTTTCAAGGGAAACTCTCCCAACCTTCTAACTAACCCTCAAGGAACCCTTCCAACCCTCTATCTCATTCAAACGCCCACAATTGCCCTGAAAGCCCCAAATTCCCTCTATAGCTTTAAACTACACATACCTCATCCGGGCTTCGAACAAGGGTTATCAAAGCTTCTATAGCACCTAAGTAGCCTAAGAATACTAGAAGTGAAGCCCGAATCCACTCGGATTCGAATTAACCCCGAAATCCCTTTGTTAAAGTCGCTATTTCACGTATTATGCGATTTTAGAGCAATTCAAGTGTACGGGACTATTAGACTACCTTCATTAATACCTAAGGCATCTATTAGAATCATTGAATCAAGTTAAAATGCGCAAATTCACAAAACCCTAGAATTTCTGTCACTATTCACTCCCACGAATTAATTATCGATTTATACTGTTTAATACATGAAACAATAGCATAAATGTGGTCTCTACTACATGTACACAACATATATAAGCTTATTTGAGCCTTGCAATAGCATTAAACATCATTTCTAACAAATCAAGAAAATAGCAACTATTTTAAAATACGAAAATAAGACATGAAATCCCTCACCAATGCGCGTAGGAGCACTTAGGAAGCTTGCACACACCCTAAACTACTTGTTCTAGGCTTGGGAAGGCTTGGATTGAAGAGTTGAATATCAATTTTTTACTCCTTGAGCTACTTGAAGGTTTCGGCCCTGCTACAGTGCCTTTTCAGCTTCTATTTTTTTTTGTTTGCTAGTTGTGAGCTAAGTTGAGTTATGTGAGAGTTTTATAAAAAAAATGGGTCAAGTGGGTGCTTAAGGGGTCAATTATAATGCGTGTAGTAAGCTTAAAACGAGCCTAAAGTGAAAAGTAATGTGAGTTAGCTAAATCTCTAAGTTTAGTTATGTAATACTATTCATTGAACTACAAAAATCATTTTCTAAACGAGCTCTCCTATCGCTTCAAGCTCAATTGCTCATTTTTCCTACTATTTTAACAATTAATATGATTTAATAAAAATGTTAATCAACTAATAGAATGTAGTTTGAAAATGGAGTGAATAGTAGTTAAAAAAGGTAGTTAGTAAAGCACAGAAGGAAATGCGTAAACAAAGGATGCAACAGTAATTGAATGCATGGCTAAATCTCGGGCGTCACAGCCCTGGTGAGATGTCTGACCCCTGGAATTCTTGAATTTCAAGCAATCCTTAACCCTATGCTAGTCATTCTCATATCCTGTACACATGTTCAATCTCTTCCAGGAATTTTTCTCTGTGTGGCCTTGGCGTTGACAGAAGCTGCACTGCTGATGACGTC
Source organism: Ehretia macrophylla (assembly GCA_037974665.1). Taxonomy (NCBI): domain Eukaryota; kingdom Viridiplantae; phylum Streptophyta; class Magnoliopsida; order Boraginales; family Ehretiaceae; genus Ehretia; species Ehretia macrophylla. The sequence continues at coordinate 74,906,981 of CM075779.1, forward strand.
TTGCAACAGTGCTTCCCGTAGGAGCTCTGTAAGTAGAGGTAGCTGAACTACCCTGCTGAGATCGTGCCATAATTGAATGAGGCTACCCTTGATTCTGACTCTGAACTGGTCCTGCCTGAGTCTGAGTAGGCCCAGTATAACTCTGAGTCCGCCTCGGCTGCTGACTCTGACCAACTGAAATAGTCTGCCTCTGATACCCCTGACTCTAGGTTTGATGTGATTGTTTACTGGGCTGACTCAGCTCCCTAAACAGATCTGCTTTATGTTCTAATATCTGGCAACTATCCTGACTGCTGCTGCGTAAAAGGGATAGTCCTGAGTAGACAAATTCAACGAAATATCGGGCCTCAGCCCCATAACAAATCTCTAAATCCTCTTACTCTCCGGCTGCACTAAGGCTGGCACATAATGGGACAAGCGGGTGAAAGCAGCGTCATACTAATCAACTGACATGTTGTCTTTGTAATATCTTGTTACCGTCTCTCAATAGTTGCCTCTGTAATAAATTTCTCTCGAAACTCCCTAACAAACTCATCCCAGGTCCGGGGTGTTGCCTAAACCTCCCATCAGGATTTCACAGTATGCCACCATTGCTCAGCATCTCCCTCGAGTAGAAACTCAGCGCAAGCAACCCTCCTATGATCAGTGTACTCGAGGCCAGTAAGAATTTTCTCCACTTTATTTAGCCATTATTCAGCCAACATATCATCGGGCTCTTCGAAGAAGCTAGACGAACGAAGATGCAAGAATTTCTCAAGGTGGTTACCACTACCGCCCTCTGCTCCACCTTGGCCCTGACCTGGATTACATGCGGGTACATATCCTCCCTGTCATTGCAATACCTCTGCAATTTGACCTATTGCAGCAATTAATCGTGCATTGATAGTTTGTTGATCTACTTCTTCTTCCCTGGGATTCTGATTTCTGGTCTGACGGCGGGGCCCTATTCCGGATAACTAGAATGCAAAGTATTATGACAGGCATATATATAATCGACAAATAAGCCACATAAGAATAAGCTCAAATAAGTTCACATGAAGTCACATATAAGGTCATGCTAACACTTTATACACAAGAGATACAAATAAGACACTTAATCATACTTTCCATTCTAAACTTTTCACATTCTTACAATAACTCATAAAAAGACATTTCACATTCTCATTTTCATGCTAGCATGTTCTTTACTAAATCAATCATTCAGTTATTCAATCAAAAGAAACACTTATTCACGCAATTATACTTGTACATAATAGACCTCTACCCCACAGACCGAGAAACCTATCCCGGCTCATGCATTCAATAAGTTCTGATACCACCTAAATGTCATGCCCCGACCCAACCCCACATTAAAGGCCAAGTCTGGGCTCGACAAACGGACAGAGTCTCATTTGTACCGTGGACATTCTGGTTACCTGCAAACATTAAATAAAGCCACTATACAGAACTAAACTCCAACAACTCCAACCCTAACTAATTCCCAACTTCAAGGTCATCTGAGCCTTAAACAACTCAATACATTAAAAACACATACAAGCATGCAATTCACAATCCTAGAACCTTTATCTTTTGTCCGCTTATCATACCACTCTATGTTATCATTTAAACATAGTTATAGTTTAAAACAACCATTCAACCCTTGCATTCACACCCAAGCATGCAACAAAACTAGAAGCAGAGTTATAAACTATTACAGTCCAATATCATACAAGCCATAAAATAACCTAGCTATTACAATTCTTTCAATATATCACACATAAATACAAGCCCATAGGCACAAAATAGAACGTAATATACAACAAGCAAAGCCTTCACATAAGCACAATCACACTCCAACCTCAACAAGTACAAGAAATCAAGACAACTCCTCAGTCTGCACCTCCTCTTCCGCTCCCTCAACAACAACAAGCTAGGGATCAACCTCAGCACTTCCTGTAACATGTGAACGAAGTATGAGCAACAACAATTGGCCAATGAGGGATATAGTCTACCGAGGTGTACAATGCAACAGTTAATACAAATAAAACAATTAAACAACAAAAGGGCAATGTAAATGTCTAGTTACCACACATTAAAAAGGATACGAATCACTTAACCCCAACACTCCAGAATTCACTTGATCTTTAATCACGAACCTCGATTCATGAACCTAAAAAAATGTGCCAGGAAAAACCCCAATCACTCCAGTGGGTGTATTCCGAATGTACCCTGAAAATCCTACAACCCAACACCCCTTGACAATCTCTGGACCAGACGAGTGAGGGACTAGAGCACGGAGATCGAATATCCATTGGCCGTCCATCCAATATCCAATACAATCGCCTCTTACACTATGGTTACGCAACCACTATGCAACGTACTTAATCCAATGACAGTATAACAACATTGTAAAACAATAACACTTAGGAGGGACAACAAAGTAGGTTGCCCTCGAAAACAGTTAAAATGTAAGCATTAACATAAAACCAACTATATGAATACAAAGGGGTCAATAGCATGTTTTCCACAAAACATTTCCAAAAGCTCACAATTAAATTAAAATTACATTTAAACACCTAAGAAGCATTTACAAGGTCATAGAAGTGTAAAACCACCAATTCCCTATTTTTCCCCCTTTGCAACTTAAGTTATTTGGTTCCAAAACAAAAGGAAAAGCCCTAGATTCATAAGTGAGCTATCCCATACTTCTAATTACTTCTTTTGGCACCCTTAGGACCCTCAAAATTACCCAACTACCCGCGATTACCATAAAAGCCCTGATTGCCCCTTTATGAGTTTGTACTATACGTACCTTAACCGGAACTCAACCGAGAGTTAGAAAAGCACGTATAGCACCTACATAGCCTAAGAATATCAAATGTGATGCTCAAATCAACCCGTATTTGTTTTACACCCAGAACCCCTTTCTAAAAGTCACCAATTTTGTGTTTTAGCCAAGTTCCGAGCAATTAAACCTCACGGGGTTATTGATCTATCTTTATTAACATCTAGGGTACCTAATTGAAGTAGTGAATCAAGCTACAAGACACATTTTTTTAAAACCCTAAAAAATGTCACTATTCATTGCCCTAAAATCAAACGAACGAATTTAACTATTTAAAACGCGAAACAATTGCATAAACATAGTCTCTACAACATGTAGGTAACATATAAAGCAAGTTTGAAGTATATCTCAAGCCATTAGACACAAATCTAGAAATTACATATTGTAGCATAAACTTTATATGCACAAAAGAGTGCAAAATCCATCACCAATTGCACGTAGGAGCTAATAGAAGGCTAGAACACTTGTGGAAGTGCTTGAGCCTAGCTTGGTAGGGCTTGAAATGGAGTTTTGATAAGCAAAATCCTCCTCATTCTCCTAGCTGCTGTCGGGTTTGGGGGGTACTATTTGGGCATTTATTTTTTTTCTAAGCTATGTTATATGCTTATGTGTTTATTGAGTATATATGCATATGTGAAATATATTTTTGTGTATATATTGACAATAAAAGTGAGCCAAAATAACTTATAAAGCCTAATTATATCAATCCAAATGCAATTAATTCCATTTAGCCACTAACTACATGTTTCACTATTCACTCGAACCACTAAAACATTTTCTAAACGAGGCTTCCTAACACTAACTACTCAAACACTCATTTTTCTCATTCCTAAAATAATCAACATAGTTTTGAAAAAATGCTATTTCTAAGAAAATATGTGGTTGGAAAATGCAATGAACAGTAACTAAGAAAAGTAACAAGTAAATGCACAGTTAAGATGCAAAAATTGTGAATGCAATAGTAAATAAAAGTGTGGTAAAGATCTCGGGCGTCACAAGTTGTGTTCTATGGATTAAGCTCATACGAGATTACTATAACAAGGTACTAGCGATATCCCAAGCTATATATATTGAGAAGGTTTTGGTTAAGTTCAACATGTAAAACTCCAAGAAGGGTTTGTTGCCAGGCTTGGAGTTACACTTTCCAAATATCAGTGCCCCAAAATATCTGATAAGAAAGTAAGCATGAGACGGATTCCAAGTGCGTTAGTAATTGGTAGTCTCATATTCATCATGTTGTGTACTGAGCCTGATTGCAGTCAAACATAGGAAATGATTACTAGGTAATGGTATGACATATATTCAAGTATCTTCGGAGAACAAAAAGACTATATGTTAGTCTACTGGGGTGAATATATAATAAAATAGCACTTGGATAAAGAGTTAGGGAATCGTAAGAAAGGCAAACACTTTGAGAAAAAATATCACTTCATCTGGGGATACGTCCAGAAAAGGGGACAAAGTGATAGATTGCCTTTGTGAGTGACTTAGCAGTTTTTCTTATTAAGACTCTTTCGAAGAAGGTATCTTCTGTAGATATTGACTCAGTAGGGTTTAAGTTTTTACATAGCATAATCTAATTCTCTTTCTTGTAAGTGGGATTCTATTAGGAATAGTATGCCCAAAAGACCACTAGCACATTGCCATTGATATATCTGGATGTTTGCAATGAATAATTATTGTCATCTTACTTCAATGGGCATATTTCTCTCTTATGTTGTTGACTATTATATATATATGTGTGTGTGTGAATATAAGATCCTTACTTCAAGTGTTGACTTAGGTATATGGTGGTTCGTACAGAAGATCTAAGTCATGGTTACTTGTCAAGCAGAAATATTTAGTTCATAACTAAGTAGTAGAGTTGGGCACTCTACTATGGTAAAAGTTATTGTAAATAAGTTCCCTTTATAGTAGGGTGATCTGCCTCGATTATGGATGGGGTTCCAGACTTACTTCCCTTATGCATGTGTATGCATTGGATAGGCTACCATAGGTGTGATACTCTAAATACGAACTATCAAAGAAAGAGGTTGTTTATGCCTACAAGCTTCAAAGTGGGCCAATACTCTTAATCTTGAGCATTTGTGGATGAACTAACGAAGTTGATTTCTTGCACTTTGAGTCACTATGGGTAAGATCTTATATAAGGGTCAACATCTCTGTGGTTTAGGTGTTTGGACTTGGTTAGAAGGGACATGCATATGCAATAAGGAATTTATACAATAATCATTCCCTTAGAATGATCCAGGTTGATCATCTTGAATCTGTGCGCACAGTAATATATGATGTATTGGTTGTTACGCTTGTGGGTCGCTCATGTGGTCAAGTGGATAATTGTCGGAGAATGGTTAGATTATGGGTTGGAGGTTCTAAGGAGAAAGATGTAGTCAAAGAGGTGATAGTATAATCGGTAAACCTGTCATGGCTATTAGTGAGTATATAGAGGTAGCGTGGTCATTATCATTTAGTTGGTCGAATGACTAAGCATCATATATTATTGACTAACTCCTGTTTATATAGTAATTATCTTGGAATGCAACCATAGTCTTTTAGTGGTACAAACTAAGGTTAAAATGGTAGAAAATTACTAGGAGATTAGCAAGAATATTTTGGTCATTTTCAATGGAAGGATAATTATGTCTTTGGGCCTCCTTCTAACCATTTACCTTATAAGTGTATTTACTAAAATAAAAAAATTACTAAATTGAAGAGAGTACTTAATCCTTTGATATTTAGAAATCATAAATAGAATTTCTTATTTGTGGAAGATATTTTCTATTTTGATTATTGGTTGAATTTTAGATTAAATAATTAATTAATTAAAGTCTAAAGACTACTAAATATTTAAGATAATTTTTCCAGCTTGGAGAAAAGTTCTATTCTTAAATAGTAGACTAGATTTGGATTTTAGAATTAATTGAAATTAATTAATTTAGATAGGATAGAGCTTAGAGGACTGAACCATAGGCCTAACACGCGAACCAATGACCTAGGCTCATGGGCTAGGGGTCCGATGTGGGTCCTAGGCGTGTGGCATGGGCTAATTTGCTAAGCCAGTGTGAACGCAAGGTGTAAAATGATTTCTATTTTATTATGGAATTAAAGGATAATTCAAAGTTTTAATCCTTTACTCTATTGGATTCTGTTTTCAGATAGAAATACATTGCATATTTTCACCTATATAACGGTCTCTACCCCAAGCTCTACTATTGCACCATCTCATTTGAGATCTCTCTCTTTCTCTCACGAGTAAGCTTCAACTCTTTGAAGAAACTCGAATAGTTTTTCTTTTAGTTTTAGTTTCTCAAGATCAAGTCACACAACTTGTTCAACACCTAAGCTAGGAATTTAGAATAGAGGGACATATTAGAGTTAAGGAGCAAAAGCTTCAACCAGGCGTATGGAGCTCTCCAGCAAGAGATGAAGTTTTATTCTTTCGCTCTTAGCGATAAAGGTATTGCTGAAAACTTTATTTGCTTTTATAATTAAACTATGAGTTGTTTAGATATTCAAGTAGCTATTTCATTCTTTATTCGTTTTAAAGATCCATGAATGAATGTTTTTCCTTATTCTTGTAATTATAGAATTTGATTCATACAATTTAACGTTTCCCTTCATACCCCTAACCCAGTTACCCCCACCCTGCTCGATATGTATGTTTTTTTTTTTTTGGTTTGGTATATGTATATGTATTATAAATATATATTTCACTTTTTTGGTGAACTATGTGTGTGTGTGTGTATATATATATATATATATATATATATTATTTTTCTTTGGTATGTATATATATACACATACATATATATATTTCATTTTTTATCTAATGTATATATTAATATATAATTAAATAAATAAATAAATAAATATATATATATATATATATATATATATATATAAACAAAAGGGAAAAAAGAGAGAAAAGAAAAAGAATTGAGGGCATTTACGTTTTTTTTACCAATTTTTGCTAATAAAATTGACAGAAAGGTAATGAGGGGCACGTGTGATGTATTTTTAAAACTACATGAGAGGTGTTTGCTTGTTTTAAATGTACATGGAGATCCTGTGCAATTTTTTAAAAGCACAGGAGGGTCTTGTGCACTTTACCTAGTCTTTTAAAAGTGTATTGCTATATATCATTTGTTTTCTTATTATTCATTTATCACGTTTTATGTATATGTATAGTTAGTATGTCAAAAGAAGAAAGAGAAGTATCAAAAAAAATTATTAAATTAATATACTAACTATACATATATCTTGGAAGGAATAATTGGATAGTGAGAAAAGAATAATATCGGGTAGTTTTCTTTCTATGAAGAGAATGCAATAACAGTTTCATCATAAAAGTAAAGAAAGTTTGAAAAGCTGCAGCAATCCTGCCAAAGCATTTTGTGTAGAAAGAGAAAGCAATAGAACGTCTACTAGTATTGACCTCTCTTTTGTAACCAAATTATCTTAGTCATAAAAATATAAATATTTACTTTAGAAAATGCCTTTATTATTTACCAAATTTTGGTGGTTAATCATTGTGCAAATCTCACAAATGGTTCTTAATGTTTACAGTTTTTTTCAATTTAATACTCATTTTTTTAAAAGTGACATATTTAGCCATTAAAAATTATAAAAAGTTTCAATTTAGTTTCCAATATTTACAATTTTTTATAATTTCATTCGTATTATTTCTTAAGCGACTTACTTAGTTCCAAAGTTTACAAATAGTTTAAGTTTAGTGCATATCATGATATTTCAATTGTGATGGTACATTAAACTTTGAGACCTAAATTGTAAAAAAGTGAAAATACTAAGGACTTTAAATTAAAAAATATTTGTAAACTATGAGGACTAAGTACATCGTTTTAAAATAATAAGAATAAAATTGAAAAAAATATAAACATTAAAGACTAAAAGTATCACTTTAAAATAATTAAAATGAAATTAAAAAAATACAAATATTAAGAACCATTTGTAAAGATTACCGATAATCATTCTCTGCACCAAACTTAGCTAAAATAGTCAATATGCGTAGTGCTTTGCTCACCAACAATGATAAAAGTCAACTTGTGATTCCCAGAGGCAAGACCCCACGAATCATGTTAATAAAAAAATCTCAACCTATAATCTTATCCCGAAATTCTTTGTGAACTTTGATATCTTTGCCTTTAATTTTAGCTAGATTTGGTGTTTCAAGCTTATGATAAACTACAGACCAAAAAAAAAAAAACTTATGATAAACCATACAAACCTCTCCGACAAAAGGAAAAAAAAACAAAATCATACCAAACTTGTTAGCGGCAAATAGTCTTGAGAGGGAGGGGGTGTGTACCTTAAGATTATAGCAAAGTATTGTTATTTAAAATATTATTACAACCCATAAAATAAAACAATTTATCAAACACCTTGTACGGACAACTTGATAAGAGTTAATATGATGAATAATAATCACATACAAGAGCAAGATAACTACTCTAAAACAATTTATATGAAAATGAATGTAAATAGAGTAGGGATAGAAACATCAAACTTGGTGTTTTCAAAGGTCTAGTCCACAACCTAAGGTCTTTCTCCCCTTAGGATTTTCACAAACTCCATTAATCGTTGCTTCTTCAAATGTTGGTGAAGCACAAACTAACTTTACAACCTTCTCTTGAGTCCACAAGAGAAACACAAGCTTCTTATAATGTAGGTGAAGCTTTAACCTACTATCCCTTTTCCTTTGAGTCCACAAAGAATTTTCCCACACTCTTCTCTTTACAAGGATTCTTTCAATCCTAATCTAGAGCCCAAGAGTGTATATGATACAAAGATTTGAGTATTTGAATGATAGTACAATGAAGAAAATCAAAACTCCTCAATGAGTAGATAATACAATTGAAATCTTTGAATGCTCAATAGATTTGTAAGTTATAGCTCAAACTTGGTGTATATTGATTGAAATATATGAAATTTGCAGCTTAGAATCAATATATGATGTTTTGGAGTTGTTGTAAGAGTTATTTGATGAAATGGATTGATTTGGTATTTAAAGAAAATGTTGCAACGACTCTTTAACGACTATTTTTCAAATTTCTAACAAAGTCAGACGATCAATCGGTCGAGTCATTTGTCCAGCTTGAAAAACTAACACATTCTGTAAAAGTCGGACAAGCAAGTTGGATGAGTGACTCGTCCAACATGAACAGTGCCAAATAGTGTCAGTTTTTCAATTTTGCGATTTTGAGCCCAACATCCTTTTTTTTAAGGCTACACTTGGCCACTTCAAAGACACTTATTCTAAAGTGTTTTCAACCTTGTTAACAGTTCAAAATATTTCTAAACTCTTGTGGAAAGATTAAAACCGATTTTTGTAATCAAAGTTTAAAACACATTTTCAACCGAAAATTCAATATTTTGAAGATAAATTATGTAAACCATTTCACTTCTTCAAAAGATATTCCAACCTATTTAACCTTTTAGAATCTTTTCAAAAACTTTTGAGGAAAGATTTAAAAATATTTTTGGAAGATTACCAAGAGCTTGAACCATAAAAATACATACGTAAGGCAAACGATATTTTTAAGCCGCTACCCCTTATGTTGCCACATCTTCATCCTTATAACACCATTTTATCTTCATGTCTTCAAGTCTTGATTCTTGAAATATGATCTTCACTTCTTTAACTCTTTAAGACTTCATTTCTTCATACTTGTGGTGATCTTGCTCGTGTATACAATAATGATCGACATAATTTGCATCTTCTTCAATCTTGCATCAATTCTTTAATCACAATCATTTACCTTTTCATGCAAGATTATCTTCCTCATATAACACCAAGCATCCACAATATATTTTGGCTTCCAATATCATAAGGACAATATAATCCACACAAGCCAAAACAGTAAAGTACAATTTGGCATATAATGATATATACATTTAATGCACAAATACCAACAATTGTATATTTAAGTATATAAACACATTTGCAAACATACTTACAAATCTAATTTTTCTTGATTTGTTATCATTAAAATCATATATTTTGGCATAAGGCCAACAAAAATCCTTTCCAGTTTCAAAGGAAAACTGACAAAAAAAAAAAAACCATACCAACCTCCTTCCTAGTTTCAAACCAAAACCAAAACCTTTTTGGCCCAAGCAAATTTATATTTTAACTATAGATTTATATTTAAAATTCTTAGAGCATGTTCGTTAAGTCAATAATTAGGTAAAAAATGATAAAGACATCTTATAATCAATAATTTTTGTAAAACAATTTTAATAATAAAAATATGATTTGACATTTCTTAATCATTTATATTAACATCCTTATTCGTTTGTATGATAAAATGAGAAAGCCATGGAATCACTCGGTTAAGGGCAAATTATAAGAGTTATAGTATATGAAAATCTACGTACGAGACATACTTATAACGCTATAAGTCATAGAATTCATTGGGATAGGGCATCGATGAATCACTCAAAACCTATGCAGTTAAACCTACTTTTAAAAAGGAGTTCATGAGTGTGCTTGATCTTTTTGCTCACTAGTTTGAGACTCTGATGCTAATGCATTGGTGCGCATCGAGATATGTACTCCAAACCGATCTGCTGAGAACATCCAATGGAGTTTTTAACTACTAAAGTCAATGAAATAGTTTCTCGGGAAATAGTTGTGCAAAGTACTCCCCAAACTTGAGAGCACCATAGTAGTTTAAAACCAACTCACTATAATTTGATTCTAGATAAAAAGGATGGTAATAAGTCCTACTTAGAAAGAGAATGGGTGCAATCAAGTTATTATAAAACTTGAGAGTGTAGCTAGCAAAAAAAAAAAAAAAAACTTTAGAGTGTCGCTCAAAAGATGCAGTATTGGATAAAAGCATGTCCTATGTTGTCTTATACACACGTCACTGTGTAAGTCCATAGCCATGATAGTATGATAAGATGATATAAGAGTCGGACATTTAGGCTATAAGAATATAATGGCAACCTGTCAGGTAGTATGATAAGATGATATAAGAGTCGAACATTTAGGCTATAAGAATATAATGGCAACCTGTCAGGTAGTATGATAAGATGATATAAGAGTCGGACATTTAGGCTATAAGAATATAATGGCAACCTGTCAGGTAGACTACTTTGACTTCACACTTGCGAGTTAGTCTGAGACATATAATGAAAGGAGTAGATTACATAGTAATTACTCACCCAGTGGTTCTCATAGATGTGAGACATTTCGCCAAAACATAAGAGCCTTTTTGATACTTTTGATAATGTGGGGGATACCATGTAATTTCCCAATAACACAAGGTGCAGAGTGCATTTTACTAAATTCATTGTTGTGACGAGGAGTATAATGCATTTGGAGTGGGCTCTAATATTAGGTCTACTCGCGCCATAGGTTGCTATTATAATGGAATAACAACATAAATAGCACATACAGTAAAATAGAAGAATATTTTATATAAGTGAATACTTCACTGCCCTTGTATATTTAGAATTGAATATTCAATACATAAGATTATTATTATACAAAGGTGATTCTTACTATACAAGAAACAGTTAACTCTACATCAATAATTCAAGTATTAATAATAGGGTAAATGATATGGGATTCCCTTGTGGTTTACTCATGTGCACGTTTGCCCCTTGTATTTTGTAAAGTGCACGCTCATCCCTTATGGTTTATGAAAAGGTGCACGTGTTCTCACTCCGTTAGAAAAATCATCCACCTTAATAGCGAGGGTAGCACATGCGCAAATTTTGAGATGCTGCGAGGTTTTGTTTTGGGTAAACAACACAGGACCCCTTTGTGGTTTTACTCATGTGCACATTTGCCCTTTGTATTTTATAAAGTGTACGAAACCCCCCTATGGTCGATGAAACATTGCAGACGCCCATTAATACTAATATCTGTTAATTTTTTAACGATACTGTTTAAAAGAACATATATGCCTTTTTAAATAAATAAAAAAATCAGTCCCAAAAAAAAACCAGCCCCACCACCCACCAGCACTGGCCACCCCTCATCCCCACCTACCATCTTCCACCACCAGTATCCCTACAAACCTCCACCAAACCACACCAGCACCGCCAAACCTGCTGCCAGCATCCCTCACCCCCATCAACCCCTAACACGCCACCAATACCATAAAAGCACCCCTTCTTACCAATACCAATACCACACGACCACGTACAACAGCACCTCAAAATTCTTATTTACATTTGTGAATTTAAGGCAAGGGTAATTTCATCCATAATATTCTTGTTTTAAGCTGACAATAAAAAAAACTTGCAGCATCTCAATATCTGTGCGTGTGCCACACTCACTATTAATTAATTAGACAATTTTTCTAACAAAAGTGGGACGCGTGCACCTTTTCATAAACCATAGGGGGAAAACGTGTACTTTACAAAACATAGGGGGCAAACGTTCACATGAGGAAAACCACAGGGGGGTCCCGTGCCAATTTACCCTTTTTTGGATTAGTTTTTTTTATTTAAAAGGGCATATACGTTATTTTAAATAGTGCCGTTAAAAAATTAAAAGACGTTATCATTAATCTGCACTATTTCATCGACCACAGAAAGATTTCGTGTACTTTATAAAACACAAGAGCAAAAGTGTATATGAGTAAAACCACAAGAGAGTCCTGTACTATTTACCCTCAAATAAATATCACAAGAAATTAGCCTTTCCGCTCAAACAAACTCTTCCGGAAGTATACGCCTTTTTGTTCCTTTAATTATTTGGTTGTTTCATGCATAAAAGTTTTCTCTTTAATTTTCTTTTGGCTTACAATTTTCTTTCTTTCCCATGAGTTTTTCCACAAAATGTGTGCTCTTTAATATCTTTGCTCTATATTTTGGAGCTAATTCCGTAGAATAAAGTTGTAGTTAATTTGTTTTGTATCTAGAATTTTCATTTAGTGCAGGATATTACATATAACTTAAGCACACATATATAATCTTTTTTTTTTTTTCCAGTGGGAGCTTATTGATGTTTTATACTAAAAATACTTTAAAATTATCTTTATATTTAAAACAGTTTCGGCATCAATAATGGATGCAACAACCACTCTATTTTATATACATCCCCCCTTGTATATATTCTTCTTTTTCCCTTTCTTTTATTTTTATTTCGGGCGCTGGCTACACATGTATTTGAAACTTTTTCAATAGTTTTTTATTTCCTTTCTGCTAATTCCATGGAAACAAAAGTATGTTAAGAATTTTTTTTTCTCCAATGATTCTGTAGTTGGCCAAGAATTAAGGTGGTTAGTTGGCAAGTTGACCTCCAACTTGCTAAAGCTACTGAGAAATTAACACCAACCTCATCCAAAAATGCGAATAGTATCTTGCGCATGTTTCGCCAAGACATGACATGTCAAGTTCATCATTTATGACTTCGAACACTTAAGAGGGCCAATGTAATGATTTGAGTTAATCCATTTAGCCCATTGTATAGACGAAGCGAAAAGTAAGAAATAGAACCAAGATATCAATGAACATTAACCTATCTAACGTAAACATCTAGGCTACGTTTCTTTGTAGAAGATATTTACATGAAAAATAAAATATTTTTAAATGTTTGATTGTTACTGTAAAAAATATTTTTTAATGAAAATTTTTATAAACTTATAAAACAATAAACACATATATATAAATACAAATGTATTTATGGGTGTGACAGGTGGGGTGGGATGGATGGAGGTGATTGGGGGAGGTGGGATAGAGTGTGAAGTGAAAAATATTTTATGAATCTAAAACACATAAAAATATTTTGGACTCCTTATAATTAATTTTTTTACATTGACTAAAAATATTTTTCAATTGACCTAATATTGAGGATTCAATAACTGTTGATATTTTATTTTAACGATGTCGACATTGCTAGTTTTTTATTGTTAAATTATATTAACCATGTAATAATTTATAACGTTACAAGGAATCTGGTAAAAGAGGAGTGGAATCATAAGAGTATTTTGAGAGGTGTAAATGCATACGAACTTGTAGTTGTTTCAAGGAAAGAAGTAGGACCGTGTGGTCTTCTGACTGGGGATAATGCAGCTGCAGTAGGAGCCGCAACCGCAGTTAATTTTTTAATTCTTCGCATGTTATGTGGAACAGTCTTTATCTGGTCTAACTTGAGAGCAGCAACTGACAAGCCGCATGTGCTGGTTGGTCTGTCCCTTCTATCGCTGCACATGTCATCTTTGGAAAGATTATTGTGGTAGGCCAGGTTACTTTGTTTCATGGACCCACCCACCTTAGCACTCTTGACCACCACAAGATTGACTAACAATGCTCATGAATGAGTAAATTAGGGCTTGTATAAAATGGACTCTTTTTTTTTTTCGTTTTTGTTCAGAAATATATTTCAAATATATTAATATTGAAGGAAATTATATCATTCAAATCCAAATGCCTCAAAAGAACCGTGGATATTGACAAAAGAAATTAAAAAAAAAAACCATGGAGGAAGTTAACTAGTCAGCTAATTGTCTGAATAAGCTTAATATAGTTAATACTCTCAGCTAGTTAATTTGCAATCCCTTTGCAGATATATACAAGGACATTCATGTATATCATTTTTCTTCTAGACCAGTTTCATTTGGCTTATTTAGTTAGCTTAAAAAAATAATTATTTTAGCTTTTGATTTTGATTTTTATTTTTTTGGTCAAAAGCTTTTGATTTTTATGAAATTAAAAGTTATTGTGAATACACAGAAAGATATAATCATTTGATGAGAAAATCAATAAGATGTTAAAACGCCGTTGATATATTGTAAAATAATTCTGATGAATGACTTAACCGCTAATTATAATAATCAATTAAAATAGTTTAAATTAAATTAGCCAAAAGGGATAACCTTCAATTCCGTTGAGGTAGATATATTCAATCATTTGAAAATGCATAAGTTAGGAGCAAACTTCAAAGTAGAGATAAATCATTTTCAATATGGTTGAATGAGATAATTAAGATCTCATTTGAAAAATGGACAACTTGGAAGCGCAGGTAAAAAATATAGATAAATCCTTTTCAGGACAACTGTCATATGGAAGTGATCCGACCAAAAAAAAAAAATCATATGGATGCTGTCTACCTTATCTCCTAATGTTTTTTAAGCTTTTTTTTGGAGGATGTATTTAATGAGAAATTCTGCTTGGATCACTTAGGTTTGGATAAATAATATAAAAGGCAAAGTATTTGGACCATGAAAATTCCTAGTGATGCTAGTTGGTCTTGGAGAAGAAATCCTAAAACTTAGATCGATTGGTAGGGAGCTTATCACTCACAAAATTGGTAATTAAAGAAATACTTTCTTTTGGCTGATAATTGACACCCTTATGGAATCTTATCATCTCTTCACAAGATTAGGGTCCTTTATCCTTATTTGGATAGTAAAGTGTCGGACATCATTTTGGACGAGCATTGGGTTTTAGCCGATCCGGCCTCCTCTCATTGCCATGTTATAATTTTTTAAATTATGCACTATCACTAATTGAATATTTTGTTATTTTCGAAAAATGAGTTAAAGTTGACCGGTAAAGCTCAAAACATATTTTACAATGATCCATTCCAGTTGGACCTAAATTCGTCTCATGGATATTTTTAATTCGTGGTGTGGTATGTAAGGTGTACAGCCTGTTTTAACATTAAGGCAATTTGATCGGGGGCCCAATAAAGTTTTAAGGCTGGGCCCTCTCTCCCATCCATATTACTAATGGCCTATAAATAAATTTATTAGGATTGGCTTGCCCCATTGAGAGCCATCGTACTTAACTTGGAGAGGGAGAGGGAGGCCCTAGTCTAGACGTGCCTACCATAACACGTCGCTCAAAATTTTCTTGCAAGATTATTCTAAAGACAATTGCAACAAATAAAATAATATCATTTATGTTTCAAATCTACAAGTTTAATACATAATTACATGGTGTTCTATTCTCTAGTATTAGATCCTGAAAATTCTAACAAGTGGTATCAGAGCCACTAATACTAGAGGTAGAACCCGAGCTCGACAGGCTCCCCGACCTTAAGCTAGGTGGCAATTTCTAGGCCCGACCTCAGCTGTCTCCGTGGCACCACTGTCACATCTGATAAGACATAAAGTTGAGACGGTACTGGGCAAGTACAGTGTCGGGCAAAGCTAAGCATTAATTTCTGCCCGGACCTTAAAGTAATATAAATACCCCTTCATTTGTCATTAAAGGAGGACTTGGTACACATTAATTACTCTCAACTGCCACCTGTTTAGCTCGGATATACTAATCACTCTCATGCCCGAGGGGAAACACGGGTCATCACTCCCGCAATTCCTTCTTTGTTTTGTAGGTCCAAGTAGCTTAGGGCGGAAGCACTGAGCTCGGGCGGACATTAACTTTCCACCCTCATCAGTTGGTGCCGTCTATGGGAAATATTCCCTAACTTTTCCAACAACCCACTGAGGAAAACTATCATTGTGACTACGAGAAGCCATAACCGTGAGGCCCGGGAACCTACACCCACAGGCGAGATGCCTGAAATAGCCCCCGGGACAAACCAAACTCAAATATATTGCAACGCCCCGATCCCTCACGAGATCGGAGGCTCTAATAACCAAGCTATTCTCAACCCAATCCTAACCCGGTCTCAAAATTTTAGGAAAAACACGGACAGAGTCTCCCCTGTACCGTGGACATTCTGAAAACCTGTAAACACTCAAGAAATCACAACACAATAAGGCAAGCTTTTATAACTAAAGTTCAAAGGTTCATGGCCATCCGAGTCTTGAGGCATACAATAGTTTAGATTCACACAAGCATGCAACCAACTTGACTTCTTCATAAAACCGCTTATCATGCCATTCTATGATAACTTTAAAACATACTTAGAAGTTGAACTAACATGTCTCAAAACAATCACACCCAAGCATGCAAAGCAACTAGAAATAGAAATATAAGTTATTACAAGCCATAGAATTACCACTGCTAATACAGTTATCTGGCTTCCAACTTACATATTACACAAATACATATATGAGCCTTAAGGCCCCAAAACAGATTATAACATAGAACAACAAATTCTTCACATAGCAACTAGAAAGCACATCCACCTCAGACAACAATCACACAGCAACTAAGGCAACTCCTTCAACTGCGCCACCTGAAACATGTTAGCGAGGTATGAGCAACCATTGTTGCCCAGTGAGGGATAAAGTCTCCCGGGGCGTGCAATGCAACAAGTAATATAGTTAAACAATAATAGCAATTAAACCATTCAAGAATGACAAAAGCTTAAGTAACCACATATTAAAAATGATACATTCACTTAACCCCAGTACTCCAATCTTCACTTGGTCTTTATTCACGATCCACAAACCACGATCTCGATCACGATAAGCCGGCATCCCAAACACCAAAGGGTACTCCGGATGTACCCAATCCTACGACCCAACACCCCCTGGCAATCTCCGGACCAGGCGAGTGAGGGAATAGGGTACGGAGCTAGAGCAACCAACCCTGGCAAGCCCGCTGCCGCCCAGAGAGGCCCATCGCATCCGCCCTGACGATAAGGTTGCGCAACCCTTGACTCGATAACACAGGAAGCAATAATAATAACAATATAACAAAATAAGCCGATACACAAACAAGGAGGACAACAAAAGAGGTTGTCCTCGAACACACACATCATCAATCACACCATACGATGAAATATGATACATTCATTAGTCTATAATTGCTAAACTAATCCAACTAAAACACTTAAATCACTTAGTATCGAATATTTAGCATATAACAGGATAAGACACATAGAATGCACATAGAAATGATCCCTCACCTTTTAGGAAGTCAAACCTGCGCGAATTAAGCCAAGATTCCCTCAATATTCTCCAAAAGCATCAATTCCCTTCAATTATTACTACCTAATACAATCAACTATATGCATAAGAAGTGGTTTCTTATTGTCAGCTAAAGCTAGTTCATAAAGCCATTAAGTTTATCCAACTCTATTTGATTCCCTTTAATTCACATAACTAACAATATATTTCATGGTTTAACAATCATTCTAATCAATATTTGAACAATACATAAACTCAAGTGATCACATATGCAACACTCTTTAATTTCCAAGTATCAAACAAAGACAATAGTATAATAAATAACATATACATAGTCATGATAATTCATATAAGTAGAAACAATATATAACATCTAACCAATAAGTTATATAAGCGTATCTTTACACATATAATGCAATTAATAAGCAATATAAACATGTTTACTCAATCTTTAACTAGTATCGATATAACTTAACTCACAACTTCTCCGAATAGATGAACTTCTTACATAAGTACATTTAAACATTTATCCAATCAATCAAGAATCAACTAACAACAATTATTACCATTGTTCATTACTAGTTCCTTTAGTCTATTCTAAATTCATACTCAACCAAAGCCATGTAAACCAAGCAACTTAATTCACGAGACTTCACTACTATAATGCGTACACTACACAAAGGCATATAAACATTTAATTACTCAATTATAAAGCAATTATTATGAAATTAACTATGCGAACACAAAAGGGTCAATATTATACTTTTCACAAAACTTAACCAAAAGCTCACACATACCTTAGAATAGCATTTAGACACTCTAGGAGCAACTACAAAGCAATACAAGTACTAAAGCAATTAATTCATTCATTTCCCCTTTGTTCAACTAGGCTATTTAGCTTCCTATCGGAATTCAATGATCAAGTTAAACTAGCTAACCATCCTACCAATCTAAGGATATCTAAATACCTCATTTAGAACCTCCAAATCATAACCTATAGCACAACTACACGAAAATACCAAAAATACCTCTTTGTGGGTTTACACTACAAGTACCAATTTCGGAACCCAAACAAGCGAAACGAAAGCATTTCTAAGGTTTCAATACTTAATAAAGACTAGCCATAACCTCAAAACGTGCCCGGATTTGAGTTAACCCCGAAACCCCTTATTAAAGTAGCTTAATTTGATCAAATTATTCAAATTTTGTACATGGCAAGTGTAACTAACATTTTTTCCACGCTCAAGGACCTAATTAGCAACTACTAGAAGTATTGAATCAAATTAAATTGCACAAATTTTCAGAACCCTAGAAATTTTACTATTCATCATCTTCCTCAAATCTCCAACTCCATTTTCAACCATTCAAAATGCTATCTAACCACAAAAGTATGCTCTATGATCATTAATAAGAGTAATTTAAGCATAAACAAGCATAACCAAGTAATATCTCAACAAATCCCAAAAAAAAATAAAGTTTAGGTGCAAAATTTTCAAATACAAAAAGAAGATGAAATTCTTACCACACAAGGCTAGAGAAGCTTGAAGAAGATGTAAACATGTTCAAGAACTCAAGATTCAAGCTTGGAATGGATGGAAATGGCCAACTATAGCAATTTTGCAAGAAAAAGTTACTATTCCCGTAACTACTTTTTGGTCATTTTTTGACTCATTTTTTTTTGTTGTTCTTGGCTTATATTATTCTCATGAGAAGGTCAAATGGTAGGTCAAATAATTAAGGCATTTTAGTAAGGGCAAAAGGGTCATTTGGGTGATCAAATTTCAGCAAAACAAATGCCAAAAATCTGAAAAAATCCCGCTGGTACTATTCATCAGACATTTCGCGAATTTTTTCCCGTTGATCCCGATATGCAATGCACGTACGATCAGGGGCTGTAGTCCCCTAAAAATATGTAGTATTTTATAAAAATATAAAATGCATGAAAAGAAACAATCGAATTTATGAAAATATGGAAAATAAAAAATAAAAAGTAATTAGCTAAGTTACATCCAAATTAACCATTTAATGAATGCAATTAATGAAGTGCTAGGTTCGGGGTGCCACATATATGCTGGACCAAGCCAACGCGTACTTTTAACCTCAGATATTCTCCAAACTGAGGCAGTCGATCCAACGGCTTTTATGAGCCCGGAGATAAAGCTGTTGTACCGAATGCTTGGGCAGTTCCAAGAAACGGTGGCCCACCTTGCCGTAAACCAGGTGACTCCACCGCAACACTGAGCCTAGGTTCATGTAGCTGACCCTGGGAATGAGAGGACCACGCAGGGGTACCTGAGGGAAGCTCATCGTTAGGCCGACGATCGAGGTTCCTCGGGACCTGTTAATCGTCCCAAGGTGACGAAGGGCAAGAAGATGGCCGGTGCAGAACCTAAACCAACCAAGACTGCTGCGGCAATATCCAAAGTTTTTCACCAGCTCGGGGTCAGCCCTTTAACCCAGTACATCTTGGCCACACCTCTACCAAAATGAAATCGAATGCCCAATCTGCCTGTGTATAATAAGGACGGGGACCCCACTTGTCATCTCAAAAACTTTGACCATCATATGACTTACCACAACATGCTTGATACGATGAAGTGCAAAGTGTTCCCCACCACACTGGTCGGAAATGTGTTGACCTGGTACCAAGTGTAATACCCGAGCCTGAAATGTGAAATTTTCTTGTTTATTATTCTGAAAATTATATTTTTTTAAATTCTTTGAAATCAAATTGTTACTTCTTTATTGTCGCAAGGTGCATTGCATTTCGAAAGCAATAGTTAGAGGGTGTTTTCTAGTCCTCAACAAATAGTGAAAACTAGTATTTTGGTGTCTTAAATTTTATATTTTATTTGTTGTTAGCTAGAATTAATTTGGTGATGGTTGTTATAGCTTTAAAATGCATAAAAATAGGCAAATTGACCAACTTAAGTTAGTTTGACCAAGGGGCTTGACCTTGACCAAAGCTTGTCATCTTTTAATAGTTATAACATAGCAACATAAAAAAAAAAACAAGCACAAAACAGTCCTTGAGCTGGCCGAAACTCCAAGAGAGAAAAAAAAAAGATTTTCAACTTCCAAACTTCAAATCTTCGCGTGAGATTGTGCGGGGTTGTTTCTAAGGCATCCATCGTGGTTTTCCTAGCGACTAGGAGTGTCTAAGGTGAGGGAAGCACGTTATTTGTGCATTTGAATATCATGTATATCAACTTTATGATTTTTGAGTTTTATCTGTAGTTTGTTGTTTTAATCATTTTGATGCTTAAAGAATGTTCCTTGACAATTGTAGAACATGTATTTATAGCTTTTTAACATTTTCTGCGGTTGAATATTGAGATTGCAATTTAAATTGTTAGTTGAATAGTAAATTATGAATAGTAAACCCTTGATCGATGAAGTTGCTCTGTTATGCGTTCTGTTGATGTAAGAAGATACTAGATATGCTAGAATGCCTAAATGCATGTTTTGTTTGGATTGTGTAATGAAAAAAATGAGAAAAATGTATTGGTGAAAGTCGGGGTCGTTTAGGTCAAGTTTAGCGTTTTCGCGTTTTGCGTGATGGCATTGTCTCGGGAGGCCATGGAAGCACTTTTGGTGTGGTTATGGTATTGGTTGGGTGTTTGGTTAAGGTAGCTGTAGTTCAAACGAGTAAAGGGGAAAATCAGGACTTTGCGTGAATTCTAGGGTAAAGTAGGGTTTCGGGGTCTTTAGACGTGCCTTATGGTGATCTAGAAGGATTGGTGAAGTCGGTTTCCAAAACTCGTGGCTCGTTTGAAAGTAGTAGCATTTGGAAAGTTGGGGTCGTTTTGTGTTTTTGTTGGTTTTTATAGAATTTTGTTTGTAGAATGCTTGTTAATGCTTATTATGCTTGTTGGAGTTGATTTTGATTGAAATGTTTATCAATTGTTGCTATTGCGTGCGAGAGTAACCTACTTTGTTATTCTCTCACGTGTGGCTTTATTGCTCGATTGCTCTATTGCTCGATTGCTCGATTGTTGCATTGTATATTGTATTGCATTCATAGAGTCAGGGGCGAAGTGATGGGCCTCTCTGGGTAGCCTCAAGTTTGCCAGTGTTAGTTGCTCTAGCTCCGTGTCCTATTCCATTTCTCGCTTGGGTTGCCTCCCAGGGAGATTTGGGTCGTAGAATTGATGGATACTTTCGGGGTATTCCAAACTGAAGTTATAAGGTGGTTTGGGCCGGCGTGTCGTCATCGAATTCATGATTGAAAGTTGCTCGTGGAAAGTGAATCGTATCCTTTGAATGAGTGTTTATAGTTTTAATGCTTGTCTTGTTATAATGTTGGCTTTGCTTGTATCTTTATATGATAATTGAATGAACTGCTTGACTATTTGCATTGCATTCTCCTGTCACCTCCGTCCTTGAGACCAATTGCCCTCGCTGAGCAATAATTTTTGCTCATTCCTTTATATACTATATTTTTACAGGAGTAGTTGCACCGGACCCTATTGAGGTAATTGAGGAGGAAGAGCAAGTGGAGGTGTTTCCTTGATAGCACTTTCTTTGCTTAGCTGGTGGTTGGTTACCAGACTTTTGTGCGGGCCATGCTTGATGTGTATAATGCTTGGTTGACGCTTTATTTTGAGGCTTGTAGCCTTGTATGTAGTTTCTATTTTGAGGCCTAAATGGTCTTATGTTGTAAAAGTTTGAAGGATGCAAAGTTGTAAAGCTATACTCATGTGACTAGTAAGAAATGCATGCTAATGATTAACTGTTTAGTGGCATGAATACTTGTGTAATATGCATAACATTTTGGGTTGCAAAGTTGTTTAATGAGAAGATGTATGTTTCCTAAAAGAAAGTTGTCTTGAATCAAATGAATATTGTGGTTTCTCGAATATTATATTGAATGTAGGGTTTCGGAACGTCCACGGTACAGAGGAGACTCCGTCCATGTGTCGGGTCCGGGCTTGGCCTTTTCGGGGTCGGATCGGGGCGTGACACCAAGGGTTCTCATCGGGGTCTATGGACTCCTTCACTAGGATAGCTGAAGCTTTTTTGGGTCGGTTCACTGGCAGTTGAAGGCCGATCCGCCACACTTCATCATTGTTACCGGTCAAGCAGCAAAAGGAGGAGCCCCTGAGGTCTTACACAACACGATTCAACGAGGAGCCCTGAGAATCCCTTACCTTGACGATTCAATGGCGTTGATGGCCTATCAAAGTGGCCTGAGGTCGAGTGTTCTCATATCATTGTTGGCAATCGACCCGGTGGATATAATAGCCAACTTGATGGTTAGGGCCTAATGCTACATCCATGCTGAGGAGATCTGTTAAGCAAAGAGAGTCAATGATAAGGAGATGTAAGGACCTATACCCAAATCCCAAGCAATAATTAAGTAGTACTACTGTGTTTGGTATTTGTATTTCTTATATTAGGAATTAAACTTAGGAAACATATCAAACTAAGAATTCGTTTCAATTAAAAAAGAATAACCCGGTAGGTACACTTGGACAGTTTGAGCATTAGGAATATTAAATCTAGATTGAATAATCTCTAAAGTTTTATTGCTTACTTACTTTAGTTAGGATTTGTTGGGTAATGATGTGAAATATATATAGATAAATAAGTAATAACTATATACCAATTCTAACTTATGGAATGAAGAAAGAAACTAGTATATTAACTAAGTAGATAAATTTGGAAGATACATTAGATAGATTACAAATAGTTAACTTTGTATGCGACCCTTTATGTTAATAACTCATATGGTATTCCAGTGTGATCTTACTCTATAACTAGGATACAGTGATACAAAATGAACCAACTAGAAAATAGTTTATAATTATTCTACGTATATTATAGATAGCAGAACTTGAACTAGAGTATGATATATTTTATGAATACCTCGGAATATATTTGGATAATGATAGGATAACTTGAAGTTGTAGAGTTCAGATTAATCGAAATATACATATATGTGCTAAGAACCTAATAAAGAGAATTAGTATCTATATTTTAATAAGTTCATTAACTAGTTTTAAAAGATTAGGGATTACAAATAAATCAACTAGTAGGTATAGTTGGATAGTTGAGTGTTAAAAATTGGAAATATTAAAGTTTGTACTTTACTTGTCATAATTCATAACTCTATTGGGCAATTATAGGATTTACTAGATATAGCCTTTAGTACCTCTAGATTAAAACTAGGTGAAATGGAAATATTGCTATATGATAGAATGATGAAAATGAGAAAGTTAGTTATATCAATTAAGTGGTTGAATATACCAAAGTACTCTAAATACATAATAAACTAGAGTATGAAATAAGATTTACTTGATAATAATATTTGAAGTTATAATAATATGAGGTATAGAGCTAGGTTAACATATTATACATTCACATGATAAAGATCCTAATACAAAGAAGTAGTATATATTTTAATAGGTATATTAAATAGTTAGGGATTATAGTTAAATTAACTAGGTAGCAATTTTAACCCCTTAGGTAAAACTGAGAATGTTGGCCAAGTAATTAATCTAATGGAAAAGTACTTAGGTATAACATTCGGATTCGAATATAAGTTAAAATAAATTAGTCGAAAATGCTAATTTATATTGTTAGGTCAACACTACTCAGAATAATGTAACTTATTAGCTCTTAGATAAGATTCAATAATACTCACGTTGGTATTTTGTTAAAACCAATTAATTCCTATAGTCAAACCACGCCCAAGACTAGCACTCAGTACCGTAAACCAACCCAATTACCGCCCAAATCATCATAGCCTGGAGTATGTAGGATCATTAAGATAGCTTGTCCTAGTAAGCATCCTACATATGGCAATATTAATTCTCACAGTCCCAAAACGTAGCAGCTATCATTAGCTTATTATTAAATTTTATTCTACCTAAGCTTAGACCATTATCACTCTAACAATAGCCATAGTGAATCAGTCTCACAATAACTTGCCAAGCTACAACAATTTCGTTATCATCATGCTGTGCTGTCATCGTGCGAAGCTAGCTTCATCATTAGCTATCATCGCCACCTTAATTGCAGTCATTAGCCATGCAACGTGCCATAACTTCCTTCCAGCAGCACGACAAACCACACCATACCGCTTAATCACCCACGTAAGGAAATATCATAATGCCCAATTTAGCATAGTCATTCGACACCACTTTTAGGGACAGCCACCTGGTTTGTCTTTAGCATGATCATTACAAACATAGCAATCAAATGCTTAAGAATAGGTTGTACTAATCAGCACCGCATAGCTCCTCCTCGCTGTCATCCTGCATGCACGCTTAAAGCTTACACAAGTTGATCAGCTAATGTGTTATCATCACCACGATCAAAACCCAAAACCCTATATAAACTTCTTACCTTCGGCTTTAACAAAGCACACCAACTAGTATCTTGATTCACACACAAGTTAATATATATTTTTCCTTTGCTTACCAAGTCGGCAGCACATGAATCAGGTGAGGAAACTTACAAAAACTCATGTCTATTCATTTTAATGGTATATTATGAACTTAAAACTTATATGCATAGCTAACTGTAAATGTGAGGAAGTTGTAATTAAAAACATTTTAGTTGTTATTATTTGATCCCTTAAAAGTAGAAATTATGCTTTATTAACTTCAAGCTTATTAGTTTTACTATCTTTGATTATAGAATATTGATAAAGATATATATATATATATAGGATAATGTTAATAAAAGCATTATCATGTATGGCCATTTATAAAGAGTATTTTTGTTTTTCTTTGTTATACGAATAGGTGAAGTCAGTGTCTGTGAGGAGATTTCATAAACTCATGTTATTTATTGATATATGAGCTAATTATATATGCGTTAGATGTTAACTATATGTATAGTAGCTATTAAATTATAGGCGGGATTGATTATAATTGTAGGAAAGTTTTTATGAAAATCACATAATCACTTCCATATATGTACTTAGCCTATAGGAATTTAATTTACGTAAAGATATATGTATTACCTACTTGGGTCATTTAGTGGATAGTGATCGCCATGGATGATTTTCTTTTATTCAAGTATAACTAGCATTGCCTACAAGTCGCACTAATTAGAAAGGATTAGATAATTAAGTAAATCAGTTGGTTAAATGAAAGATGGAAGAATTTCATTAAAAATGCATGTTGAGCATAACGTTTGTATATGTGTTTAGAGTTACGTTACATGTTGGCTGCTGTATGAATATGTTTACATGGAAGATTATTATAAGTGTGTAAATGCATGTGAGGAGATTTTCTTGAACTCATGTTTATTTATGAGTTGATTATAGATGTTAGTTGTTATTAACTTATAGATTATAGGGTATGTTATTAAGAAGCAACAATACTGCTTATGTTTGCTATAGGCGAGTCTGCACATGAAATATTGCTAAGGTAAGTGTATGAGGAATAAGCTTAGGGCTCTATTGATTTTGTTTACGACATTCTTCACATGCTAGTATGTAAAGTCTTGAAGATAGAGTAAATCCATTTCACTCTTATAGCATGCGAGATTGAGGAGGTTTGATAATGGTAATAGCACTACACATATATAATTGAAAAAATAGTCTACTTATTTATTACATGCGGACGGTTTAGACGAGCTTTTAAGGTGCACATGGAATTGTTTAGGTGTTGCTTACATTTGATACACTATGGTAAGTTAGGTATTATAGCACAACATTACTTTCATATATACTCTAGCTAGATTAAGCTGATCCTCTTAAGGAGAAAAAGAGGGCACGAACCACATGTTTGGTTCCGTTATTTTAATTAGATAGTTTTAGTTTGTAATACATGGAGTTAAGTATAAATTGCTTAATATCACTTGAAGACCTTAAAGCACTTGTACACTAATAATAGAATAATTTTAAGAAATGTACAAGTTTCTTTGTATATAAAGGATATCCAAGAGGCGGGTAATAGCCAGGGAATTAAGTTAAAAACTCGATATTAAGAAAAGGTAATAGCCAGGTAATGGTTAGCTTTTGTTAACTCCAATTACCAGGGCAACAAACTTAGTACTGTACCTAAAGAACGAATAGAATTGTTTAGGGAAGACTATTGAATATGCTTGTCGGGTTAACTATGAGATCACCTAAACTAAAACATAAGTAGATAATTAATCATTTTCTTTTAAGTGACATTAATGAGTTGTTCTTAAACTCCAACATGTATATATAGTTATCTACTTTTGTTATTGATTATCAACTGAAGTAGAGTTTATTAAATGTTTAAGTGACAACAATGAGTTGTTCTAGATTACATTCTATTATCTGTTTGTATTAATATTTCCAAATTGTTAAAGGTACTTATTCGAGGATAACCTCTTTTGTTGTTCTTCACCTATGTGTTTATCGAATTACATGATCATAAATTGTACAAATGGTTATCGATTGTGTGTTACATGATTACTTGTACATGCTAGTGAGCTATTGAAATTGGGGGTTGCAACCTCAAGCACGATAGCGTTCATGAACGTCGGGCGGTGTCGGGCGGTGTAGGGCTTGCCGGTGCTCCCGTGATTATCGTGGTCCTATTTCCTCTCTCGCTTGGTGATCTCTACCCTCGGGGAGTTGGGTCGTAGATTTCGGGTACAATCCGGAATACCCTATTGGGAGAGATAAGAAGTTGTAATCATGATTCGAGGCCGGCCATCTCTGGAAATGATATCGAAACGTATCTTTTGCAACGTGATATGATTAAGTACTCTCACTTGGCATTCTACCGTCGGAGAGGAAAATTAATTGTTTATCTAAATATTGTTACTGTTATTGATGCCTGATTCGAATGTGATAATAATTTCTACTATTTATCATATGTTATTGTATCTTATAGTTTACCATATGTGGATAGTTTGTTAATATTATCGTACATGAATTGCATCATGATTTCTAAAAGGGCCTAACCAAAAGCGTTTTCAAAACTTCTCTTATTCCATCCTCACTGAGCTTCCTAAGAGCTCACCTTCTTTTTCCCCCTCCCCATTGTAGGTGTAGCTTAGCTTGAAAGGGAAATTGACATTATGTGCTAAAGTTGAATGATTACGTGCTCGAATCTCCTTGTTTGTCATGTTTCGATATTGAAACGGAAATTGACATTATGTGCTAAAGTTGAATGATTACGTGCTCGAAGCTCCTTGCTTGTCATGTTTTGATCCAAGTTGTAAAGGTTAAAGTTTGTCTGTATTACTCTCGGGTATAAGGGTAGCTGTATTGAAACCCTAGTTTGTAAAATGGCTGGGTAGTTCTCTTGTCTCGAGTGGTGTAATACCCCTTTGTACTGGGATTATTGTTTAATCGCTAGTTATTATTAAAGATCTTTATACTTTCCTTCTTTTAATGTTATGAAAAGTTATATACCTGAGACCGCAACGACAATGAACGTAGATTCTGACCTAATCTTGAGAAGGGTCGGGTTGGGATCGTTATAGAGAAGAAGTCGGTGAAGAAGGGGGATCCTTTGACATCGAAAGACCAGCCCAGGAATAAAGCGCAAGGTGATGGCAAAGGAAAGTAACAACAACAACAAAGAAGATCAGAGCCTAGGTTTACAGTCTTCACTCCCCTCAATACTCTGATAGAACAAATCTTGATGAAGGTGTAGACCCAGTACAACATACCTCTGCATCGACCTATAGGTGGTAAACTTGAGAGGCGGTCAAAGAATAAATTTTTTCGCTTCCACAATGATTTGGGGCATAACACCGATGAGTGTAGGGAATTGAAGCAGGAGATCAAGGCCTTGATTACTCGAGGTCACCTGAGAAGGTATGTGGCGGGACAGCCTCCACACAATCCAAACCCAAAGGGGGAGAGAAAGGGAAAGAACTATCCCAAGGTGGGTAGGAGCTGGTGGTGTCCATCAGGCTATAATTGAGACAATTGAATAAGGTCTAGCCTCGGGTGGAAAAACCTCGGCGAGACGGAAAGGTTACGTCCGAGCTGGACGAGATCAAGGGTCTGTCGTTAGAATAATTTGTGGTTTGGACAAGATGACCTTCTCCTCGAATGACTTGGAAGAAGTGTTGTTTCCGCATGATGACCCCTTGATAATCAGTGTAACTATCTCAAACCATACAGTTCGTCGAATTATGGTAGACACGGGGAGTGATGTGACTGTATTTGCAGCACTCAAACCTTGGTATTTGTACTATATTTGCATATTAACTTAAGAATTAATGCAACATTTTGATACTTTCGATGCAATGTAGGAGAATACTGAAAAATGAATGTTCAGACCCAAAACGATCCAAAATACAAGTCAAGAAGTGAAGAATGGAGAAAACACGAGAACCGGTGGAAGAATGGAGTCTTTAGAGTTAGAATTTGGCCAAAACTAGCGCGTAATCAGACTCAGAACGCTAAAAAGAGCCCGAAAACGCCTTGGTCAATGCTCGATCAAAGCCCGGTCAGAAGTCAAAATTTCGGCCCAGAAAGTCAACAAAAGGGCGTTCAAGCATGCCCTCCTGGCGCTCAAGTGCCTTGCATAAGCCTTCCACCATCTTCCAGAAGCGCCAAGTAGTGCAAAACAATTTGTCTAGCAGAGGGGCGCTCGAGCTCCGGAGCCTTCTAGAAGCACCACGTGTCAAGCAGCCAGCGAACCGAAAAAAGTCACGCTCGAGCGCGTCTCTGATCTGTTGTCTATAAATAGCCCCCCTCACTCCGAATTTTGTAATTAATTTTGGATTTTAGTTATTTTTAATCAATTTTCGAGTTAATTCTAGTTAGTTTTTAGTCATACTCAATTAGTAGGATACGGGGGAAATCCCACCTAAGTAGTTCTTATTCGGGAAAATTTTGCCCGAGTAACTACTATTAGGGGGAAGTCCGGCCCTAGTAGTGATTATTCGGGGGAGGTTCTGCCCGAATTGGTTTTAATAGGAAAGCTCTTATTTAGGGGAAACTCATCCATAGTAGTTCTTATTCGGGAAAAATTAGCTCTGCCCGTATAGCTACTTTGCGTCGGACATCTGCTCAAATTTCATGGATCAGAATCACGCGTTCGTCGATATGGGAGAGCCTTTTTTGACTCTCTTTTATATACAGAATTCGTATTCATTTATGTCTAAGTAAATTGATATCTAGGGGAGAATATTGTAAATATTAGTCTTTTAATATACAGTCTCGGATTCAGATTATACGCTTTAACATGCAATACATGGCTTGTTTTAATTCAGTAATGTCTTTCATATGAAATGTTTTGCAGTAGATGTATGATTGCTTTACTATTATTATTGTCTTTCATAACGTATTGCTTTTAAGTAGATGTTATGTTAGCTTTACTTTCGTGTCATGTATCTATGTTTTAAGAGAGAATCAAATAGCTTGACAAACTTAAAAGATTTCAAAGGACTATAGGTAATGCTTTTAAGTAGATCACAGTTTCTAGACCAGAAAGGAGAAGTTCATTGCTTAGTTGAAACAGACCTTTTACGCCAGGTTGCAAGGATAGATCCATACGAATGATGGAACGACACCTACTCAGAGCTAGTAATCGGGATTTTAATAGGCTAAGTTAATTGACTAGGTTAATGCTTGTAACTTAACCTCTTGCATAGAAGAAAATAATCCTGAATACCAAGCCTATATTAATTGCCTCCTTTACATATTCAACCCGTAGATCATTACCCATTGTATTCATATTTAGTTAGTTTAATTTAGTTGTAGTATAATCAAACGCCCTATATAAACCGTTACACTTCCACTTTAAACACTTTCGCAGTTTACTTCACCAACTTGCTAACGCGCTTCCCTGTGGTACGATTCCGCACTCAGAGCACACTACACTACAAGATTCGTGCACTTGCGGGTATTTAAACTTGGTTGTTTTTACACCAATTTTTACATACACAACTAATCACATTAAGTTTTTCGTGCCGTTGCCGGGGAAGTACAGTCTAGTTTAGTTTTCGAATTAAACTGTGAACTTATTTTAAGTGTTGTAATTATTGTCTATATTTGTTAAATTGTATAAATTCTACTTTTAAAGTATTTTGCACATAGTTTATAAATTTGTATATTGTTTGTATAATACTTGCACATAAACTGTTTATATTATGCTTTGTTAAAATAGCTTGCACATATACTTAGCTTAGTTTTTGTCTTTAATTAAACTACTTAGTTTAAATTCTGTATTTATTTCCAGTACTTAATTTACTTTCTGTATTTAGTTTAGTGTACTTAGCTTATTTCCTGTCGTTACTTATTGCACTTAGCTATAGTTTATTTTGCATGCACGGGCATCCTTCCTTAAATCCGAAACTCGCCCAGTTTGATCCTAAGCCACAGAAAACTCCGCGAATGAGAGTCCAAGTCCTAATAGCGGAACAAGAAGGAAATATTCAAAACATATGGCCTCTTCCTATAGCTCAACCTGTTAACCGACCCGTTGACCTACAAATGACTCTTCGTCAACATTTCTCTTCGGGTGATTACAATCCTGAATTTACCATAGCCCCACAGGCTCTTGGCAATGTTAACTTTGAGCTTAAAACAGGGACCATTTCAAATCTGCCTTCCTTTTACGGGAAGAGCAATGAAAGCCCTCATGTTTATATCATAAAATTCTTGGAAGCATGTTCTATGTTTCACATCCCTAATGTGATCCATGAGATTATTCAACTGCGTCTGTTTCCATTTTCCTTCAAAGACAAAACAAACAATGGATGAATCATTTAGATGCAGGAGTTATTACATCTTAGGAAGAACTTGTTTGGAAATTCTTACATAGGTTCTTCCCAATGGCCAAAACCACTACTCTGCAAATAGACATCATGTCATTCGTTCAGTCGGACTTAGAGCCATTTCATGAAGCTTGGGAAAGATTTATTGATCTTAGGAATGAGAGTCCCCACCATGGGTTTGACCATCACGAACTCTTGCATTATTTCTTTAAAGGTCTTACACCTCAGCAAAAAATAATGGTAAATGCAATGAGTAATAGAGGTTTCTATAACCTCACAGCAGACGAAGCTTGGAGTAGAATTGAGAATATAGCTAAAGATTCTCTCCAGAACACAACTATAGATAGAGAAACTAGAAGCACCCACAACCCCCAAAAGAGGGCATTGTTCGAGGTTAACTCTAACTCCAACACCCAATTGACTGACAAAGTAGATGCCCTAGTATTTCAATTAGAAAAATTCATGTCTCTAGGGTCTACTTCTTCACAAGCACCTCAAATTACAAAAAATTGTGTTGTATGTTATGCTGTAGATTACTCTACTATAGACTGTCCAATTAGTTCACAATTTCCTGAATTCATGCAAGAACAAGTCTTCGCCACTCAAGGATATACAAGGAATTACAATCCATATTCAAACATGTATACCCACACATTTTCATGGCGCCAAAGAAATCATGAGACTCAGTTTCCTCAACAACAATATCAGAAAAGACAAGAAAACTATGAGCCTCAATAGTAATACCAGAGGCCACAAAACTTTAACCCTCCTGGTTTGTACCAAGTTCAGAAAGAACTGTTCCGAACACAACAGAACAATTTTCCCCCTCTTTCTCCTACACAGTCATCATCTGATGACAAGTTTGACAAACTAGTGCAAATGTTCCAAGTTCAGCAACAGTCTATTGCTATACTTGAGGGACAACTCGGGCAGATGGCCCAAACATTAAGTAAGAGAGACGAGGGTAAGCTTCCATCTCAGACCGTGGTAAATCCACGAGGACAATGTAGTAATGTCCAAATTGAGACCGCCCACGAACAGGCTAAGGCCGTAACTACCCTTAGGAATGGGAAATTGATAGACAAGGAGGATAGAAAGAAAAATAAGGATGTTCCTGAGGAGATAGAGGAACTTGCGATCGAGGTTTTAAGCAACAATATCGATGACTCCCGTAGGAATAAAAACCCAACGGTAGATCCTTTAGTTGAACCTTAATCCAAAGCATATTTCCCAACAGCTTTGTCATGTTCGAAGCCGAGTGTTGATCCAAAACAGCTCAAGGTCTTAGAGCATTCGAAAGATATTAAGATCAATCTACCTTTAGTAGAGGTAATCCAACAAATCCCTGCCTATGCCAAATTTCTTAAGGATTTGTGTGTGAGAAAGAGACGGACCAACAATATTCCAAAGAAGGTCCATCTCACTGAGAAGGTTAGTAGCATCTGCACTAGAGGGCTGCCTCAGAAGTGTAGTGAGCCAGGAGCTTTCACGATTCCATGTTTAATCAATGACCAATAGGTAGAAAGCGCCTTGCTAGATTTAGGGTCTATTGTTAACCTAATCCCTTACATAGTTTACCAAACGCTAGGTCTTGGAGTGTTAACACTGACTAATGTGACCTTTCAACTGGCAGATAGATCCAAGCGGAAACCTTGAGATATTGTAGAGGATGTCCTAGTTCGAGTAGGAGAATTTCTGTTCCCAGTAGATTTCATTGTGTTAGATATAGACTTAGGCCCTGATAACAAAAATACCACTCCCGTCTTATTAGGCAGATCATTCCTAACAACAGCTGATGTTGTTATTTACTGTAGGATGGGAATGATAGAACTAACATTTGTGAACATGAGAATGAAGTTAAGGGTTGCTGATGCAGCCAACAAGCTGAACCAAGATGAGGAAGAAGAATGCTTCCATGTTGATACCATTGACTCATGCATAAATGAGTTTGCCTAACCATTTTTGTCTCCCAATGAGGAGATAGCCAAACTTGAACGGCTATTGTTTGAATGCAACATTTCTCCTGAAATGGTCGCCTCTGCTTCCATTGTTATTGATCCAGATAAGGACGATCAAGTAACAACTCATTTCCTTAAAATTTCAGATTGCCCCTCAATTGAGTCTCCACCAGCATTGGAACTCAAAACCTTGCCCCAACATCTTAAGTATGCCTACTTAAGACCCGATGAGACCCTGCTAGTCATTATTGCCTTGGATTTAACTCTTGAGCATGAAGACAAACTTTTAGAGGTCCTGAGTACGCATAAACAAGCGATAGGTTGGACAATTTCTGACTTGAAATGAATTGATCCCTTTGTGTGTATGCCCAGAATTCATCTCGATGAAGGAGTTACTCATTCTCGAGAATTTCAGAGAAGAATAAACCTAAAAATTGATGATGTCGTCCACAAAGAGATCATTAAGTTGCTTGATGCGGGTATTATCTACCCAATTTCTGACAGTCCATGGGTAAGTCCGGTACAAGTGGTACCGAAGAAATCTGGGATTACAGTGGTCCCAAATGATAAGGGTGAGCTGATCTCTACACAAACCACTACTGGGTGGCGTGTTTGCATTGAATACAGAAAGCTCAAATCCAAAACTAGGAAATACCACTTCCATTTACCCTTCCTTGACCAAGTCCTAGATAGAGTAGCCGGACAAGACTACTACTGCTTTTTGGATGGGTATTTGGGATATAACCAAATCCTAGTCTTTCCTGAAGATCAGGAAAAAACTACATTCACTTGTCCTTGTGGGACCTTTGCATTCAGGCACATGCCTTTTGGTCTTTGCAACGCCCCTGCGACGTTTCAAAGGTTTGTAATGGCCCATTTCTTGGACATGATCGAAAAGTTCCTAGAAGTCTTCATGGATGACTTCTCAATATTTGGAGCTACCTTTGATGAGTACCTTACACACCTTTCACAAGTGCTTGATCGATATGTTGAAATGAACCTGGTTTTAAGTTGGGAAAAGAGTCATTTTATGGTTAAACAAAGTATAGTTCTAGGTCATGTTGTTACACAGGATAGAATCCATATGGACCCAGCCAAAGTCGAGTTAATAGAAAAGCTGCCCGCACCCAAGACGGTGCGTGATATCCGATCATTCCTTGGTCATGCCGGTTTCTATTAACGTTTCATCAAGGACTTCAGCCACATAGCCCGACCTCTCTCTAGCCTTCTAGCACATGATACCGAATTCAACTTTGATGACAAGTGCTCAAAAGCTTTTGAGAAGCTCAAATCCTTGCTATCTTTTGCTCCAATCATCCAACCTCCTGACTACAGTATCCCCTTTGAGATAATGTGTGATGCATCATACTATACAGTGGGAGCTATATTAGGCCAGCGTAAGGATAAGCTGCCTATTGTGATATATTATGCTAGTAAAACTTTAGATGAAGCTCAAAAGAACTACACAACCACTAAAAAGGAATTGCTAGCTGTAGTCTTCTCCTTGGATAAGTTCAGATCTTACATCCTAGGATCCAAAGTAATAGTCTACACAGACCACACAGTTTTGCTGTATTTACTTACTAAAAATGATACAAAGCCCCCATTTAATACGTTGGCTATTACTCCTACAAGAGTTCGACCTTGAGATCAAGGACAAGAAAGGAAGCAAGAACTATGTTGCTGATCATCTATCACGTTTGGTACGTGATTCTCCTATTGATAATCTGCCTTTCAAAGATACGTTCCCTGACGAGCAACTTTTTGTTGTCTCACATAAGACCCCGTGGTATACCCACTTGGTAAACTATCTGGCTGCCCAAGAGATTCCAACTCACTGGGGTAAACGAGATCGGGAACGATTCATGGCACAAGTCAAGTACTTTATCTGGGAAGATCCCTATCTTTTCAAGATTTGTGCCGATCAAGTCATTAGGAGATGTATTTCTGAGGATGAAATTGACAGCATTCTCTGATTCTGCCACTCTGAAGCATGTGGTGGGCATTTTGGAGGAAAAATAACAGCTGCCAAAGTCCTACAATGTGGTTTTTTCTAGCCCACTCTTTTCAAGGATGCCTAGTAAATTTGCAAAAATTGCCCCTAATGTCAACAAGCTGGCTCTATCTCAAGAAGGAACATGATGCCCCTTATACCTATACTCATATGTGAAATATTCGATGTTTGGGGTATAGACTTCATGGGTCCCTTTCCTCCTTCCTCAAGATATACTTGTATTCTTATTGGTGTGGACTATGTGTCCAAGTGGGTAGAGGCAGTAGTAACCCGAACCAATGACCACACAGTTGTGGTCAAGTTCATTAAAGAGAACATCTTTTCTTGATTCGGAGTGCCACGTGTACTTCTAAGTGACGGAGGACAACATTTCGTCACAGGACACTCGAAGCCTTATTAAGAAAATACTCAGTTCACCATAAGATAGCAACGCCTTACTACCCATAAACAAGTGGTCAAGTGGAAGTGTCGAATAGAAAAATCAAGTCAATATTTTAGAAAACGGTTAGGCCCGATCGCAAAGATTAGTCAAGTCGTCTGCACGACGCATTATGGGCCTATCGCACTGCTTTCAAAACTCCCATTGGCATGTCCCCATATAGATTGGTATACGGTAAAGCTTGCCACCTTCTTGTTGAACTAGAGCATAAAGCCTATTGGGCTATTAAGGCCCTGAACTCTGACTTACAATAGGCGGGTAAAGGTAGGAAATTGGCGTTGAGTGAACTGGAAGAGCTTCGGTTCGAAGCTTATGAGAATGCCAAACTCTACAAAGAGAGAATGGAGATGATTCATGATAGATCCATTCTAAGAAAGACTTTCTCTCATTCTGATAAAGTTTGGTTGTTTAATTCTAGACTAAGGTTCTTTCCAAGCAAATTGAGAACAAAGTGGTATGGTCCTTATAAGGTGCTTAAAGCATATTATTCTGGAGTTATCTTAATTAAAGATCCCACGGATGGGCGTGTCCTCACAGTCAATGGGCAACGATTGAAGCATGCATTCAATCCTAAGGTGGTCCCTCATGAAGTTGAATCCGTTGAACTTCTGGACCCTGAATACCTTCCATAAAATGGAATCTGCCTAGCTTATGGCATTAAACTCAGTGCATTGTCTGGCTGAAGACGTTAAACTTAGCACTACTAGGAGGCAACCTAGTACTCTTGTGTGTAAATATTTGTTTAATTTCTATCATTTACATGTACTCTGTGAATCTTTCTCCAGCTTTAGGTAGTTTGGGTTTTAGCCCCGAGGAACATTCATAGAGGTACTAGTGTTAGTCTACTAGTGGTCACTGTACGTTTCTGTGTGCAATTGGCTTAATTGTGTAACTCTGTCTTATAGTGTGAGCTACTCCACCAGCTTAATGTGGTTTGGGTCTGTTAGATATTACTTGATAAGGTAGTTAGGAGTGTGAGCATACACCAGACGTAACATCTGTGACGTAAAACCCCACTGTAATAAACCTTGACCCTGTGGAACTGGCTTTGGCCTTAAGTGTACCGAAGGAAAGCACTAGATGTCTTAAGCACAGAAACCTCTGGAAGAACTAGTCTTGGTAGGAGTATCAACTCTAGAACCCTAGAAAAGAGTCTAAATGGTCTGGGTAATTTATTTATTTGCTTTATGTCTTAGTTTTATTCCTTGACCGTAATTATTTTTGACCCCCCTCCCTTATACTATTTTGTATAGATTAATTATTTTTGCTGTGTTAATGATAATCTATAAAATGCTTTGTCTACTAATCTTTAATTGTAGAATGATACATCTTTTGGCAAAAGTTAGTAGAAAAACTTTGACATCAACATAGAAATGCTTCACATCAGGTGATATATTTTCTTACTATATTTCCCTTTATACCTGATCAACATGCGCTGTAGATGAAGCAAACCATAGGTTTGGGGATGTAGCATTTGTCAATATGTTATTACTTGCATATTACACTCTTATTGTCTTACATTGCTATTTGCTTGAGGACAAGCAAAGTTTCCGTGTGGGGGTACATATATTTCATGAAAATATTTTTCAAAATATGCAAGAAATACACCATTTTTGGTTCATGAGAAGAGTAGTTTGCTACCTTATCTATTTAAAGAAGATGATTTAGATGATTTGAAAACCTGTGTTGTTAGCTATGTTATGAAAAACTCTAAGGAAACTCTGCAAGAAAAAATTTGGGGTACTGTATTCATGAGTAAACCTAGTTGTTCTTCCTTTCTTCAATTAATAGCTATGTGATTATGAAAGGATTGAGATAGGATTATCGTTTGTTATGAGAACTCCTTGTGATTGGAAACCTGAACCCTTATGCCATATCTGTACAGTATGTTATGTTACTCTGTCTGTATGTACAAGCTAAAAAAAAATAGGAAAAAGAGTTGTACATACTTTTACTATGGAATAAAATTTTTGGTATAAATATGTTGTAAATCTCTAAGCACCCTATCCTAGACATTGTAATTTGGGAAATATGCTATAGTGTAAGGTTTCGAGCCTGGATATCTCGGGTGATTAAGGCACGTAGGGGTCCCTTTAAAATCTGGCAACTTCAGTCATAATGGCGGGGGATTGTTGGCCTTAAAGCCCGCTACATGGGATATCCTAAAAGCAAAGGAAACTGAACACTATATAGAGATATTGTTAGTTGTACTTTTATATTTCTAGCAAATGTTAAAGGGTGAAGGCATGATCAAGAGTTTGACTACAAATGTAGACAAGAATATCAAGGTCCAATATGTTTGCATAACTTGAAAGTTGAGAATTGCATGAACTTAATCTGCTTAGTTTACTTATAAATATGTACTCCGAAGCTGTCAATAGTCAATTTCCAATAAGAGTACCTATTTGTGAAAGCTATGTCCAAGGTTCTCTTATCATGTATGTCATTAACTGCTGAATAAGTTTAAGATAGTAGATTGCATTTCTCATGTTTCATATTTGGAAAGTGTTTGACAAAACGATATGTGACGCCCGAGATTTAGCCATGCATTTAATTACTGTTGCATCCCTTGTTTGCGCATCTCTTTCTATGCCTTATTAACTGTCTTCTTAAGTTACTATTCACTCCGTTTTTAAACTGCATTCTATTAGTTAATTAGTATTTTTATTAAATCATATTAATTGTTAAAGTAGTGAGAAAAATATGCAATTGAGCTAGAGGCGATAGGAGAGCTCTTTTAGAAAATGATTTTAGTAGTTACATGAATAGTGTTACGTAATAACTTTATAGATTTAATTAGCTAGCCTATGTTTCATACCTTAGGCTCGTTTCTAAGCTTTCAACGCGTATTTTAGAAGCCACTTAAGCACCCAACATGACCCCACCTCAAGGCCTACTTAATATAACATAACACAAGCACATTTTAACACAAAAACAAAAAAAATTCAGCCTGTGAATAGTAGCCAAACCCGACAGCCTTTCTTGTGCATTTGGGAGAAATTTTGCTTATCAAATCATCAATTCAAGCCAAGCCAAGCCTCGAGCAACTAGTGTAGGGTGTTTGCAAGCTTCCTAGGTGCTCCTACGCGCATTGGTGAGGGATTTCACGACTTATCTTTGCATTTTAAAATAGTTGCTATTTTCTTGATTTGTTGAAAATGCGTTCAAATGCTATTGTATTGATTATCCACGCTATTATACTATGCATATGAATGCTAGAGAACATATTTGAGCCATCGTTTCGCATTTTAAACGGTTAGAATCGCTAGTTTAATTCATGAGGTGAATAGTGACGTTTTTCTAGGGTTTTGTGTAATTGCTCGAATTAGCTTGATTCAACACTCCTAATAGAAGCCTTAGGTGCTAATGAAGGTAGCCTAATAGCCCCATGCACTTACATTGCTCTAGAATCGCATAAAATGTAAAATAGTCGACTTTAATAAAGGGCTTTCGGGGTTAATGCGAATCCGGGTGGATTCGGGCTTCACTTCTAGTATTCTTAGGCTACCTAGGTGCTATAGAAGCTTTGATAACCCTTGGTTGAAGCCCGGATAAGGTATGTGTAGTTTAAAGCCATAAGAGGGAATTTGGGGCTTTCGGGGTAATCGCGGCCATTTGAATGTGTTAGAGGGTTGAGAGGGTACCTTGAGGGTTAGTTAGAAGGTTGGGAGAGTTTCCCTTGAAAATGGAATCATTAACCTTGGTTTGGAAGAGAAATAGTTTGAAAAACAAAGGGGTTTAGGTGCAATTTCGGTTGTCTCACACTTCTAAACCCATGGCATGACTTCTTGAGTGTTTATATGTGGTTTCAAGTTGATTTGGAACTTTTGGTATGATTTTATACTTATCTTGCATATGTCTCTTTGTAAAACTGCATATTTGCTTATATAACTGTTCTATTCTAATTGTATCGATGTCAACCTACTTTGTTGATCCTCCTATGTGTTAATGCTTATATTATTGCTATTAACTTGCCATTGTTAAGTGCATTGCATAGTGGTTGCGCAACCATAGTGTCAGGGGCGGATGTGTTGAATATCGATTGGGCGGCAGAGGGCTTGCCAGTGGATATTCAAACTCCGTGCCCTAGTCCCCCATTCGCCTGGTCCGGAGATTGCCAGGGGATGGTGGGTCGTAGGATTATCGGGGTACATCCGGAGTACACCCACTGGAGTGTTTGGGGTTATGCCGGCTTATCGTGATCGTGCTCATGGTTCGTGGATCGTGAATGAAGACTAGTGAAGATTGATGTATAGGGGTTTTGTGAAATGTATCCTTTAAATGTGTGGTTATTTAAGTTATCATTGTTCCTTTAATTGTCTAAGTGTTATTGTTGTATAATTGTATTATCTGTTGCATTGCACGCCCCGGGACTATATCCATCACTGGGCAACAGTGGTTGCTCATACCTCAATATATGTTTCAGGAGACGCTGAGGGTGATCCCCAGCTTGTTGAGTTAGTTGAGGAAGAGGAAGTTCAGACTGATCCTTTACCTTAGTTGTTGTGTCTGATAGCTTGAGGTGGTTTAAATTATTGCTGCTATGTGGAAGGCTCAACTGTTTATCTTATGTCCTATTTTGTGGCCTAAGGGCTATGTATATGCTTGTTGTGTAAAGTTGAAGGATAGTAGATTGTGGTGTAGAATTGGAAACCTATGTCTTGTAAGAACTTTTATTCCTATTTTGTGGCCTAAGGGGCGTGACACGATAGGTTAGATTATTTAATCTATTTTTGACTTGTAAAAATTCTGCAAAATTTATTTTCACATCTATTTTAAAGACAGTCTTGCTTGAGGGCAAACAAGGTTTAGGTTTAAGGATGTTGATATGACTGTATTTACAGCACTCAAACCTTGGTATTTGTACTATATTTGCATTTTAACTTAGGAATTAATGTAACATTTTGATACTTTCGATGCAATGTAGGAGAATACCAAAGAGTGAATGTTCAGACCCAAAATGATCCAAAATGCAAGTCAAGAAGTGAAGAATGGGAAAAACATGAGAACCGGTGGAAGAATTGAGTCTTTAGAGTCGGAATTTGGCCGAAACTAGCACGTAATCAGACTCGGAATGCTGAAAATAGCCCAGAAATACCTCGGTTAATGATCAGTCAAAGCCCGGTCAGAAGTCAAAATTCTAGCCCAGAAACTCAACAAAAGGGCGCTCGGTCAAAGCCCGGTCATAAGTCAAAATTCCAGCCCATAAAGTCAACAAAAGAGCGCCCTGCACAAGCCTTCCACCAACTTCCAAAAGTGCCAAGTGGCGCAAAATAATTCGTCGAGCAGAGAGGCGTTCGAGCGCCCATTTGCACCTTTCGGAGCCTTCTAGAAGTGCCACGTGTCAAGCAGCCAGTGGACCAAAAAAAGGTGTGCTCGAATTTTGTAATTAATTTTGGATTTTGGGTATTTTTAATCAATGTTTGAGTTAATTCTAGTTAGTTTTTAGTCGTAGTTAATTAGTAGGATACGGGGGAAATCCTACCTAAGTAGTTCTTATTCGGGGAAATTTTGCCCGAATAGCTACTATTAGGGGGAAGTCTGACCCTAGTAATGATTATCCGGGGGAGATTCTGTCCAAATAGCTTTTAATAGGAAAGCTCTTATTTGGGGGAAACTCATCCCTGGTAGTTCTTATTCGGGGGAAATTAGCTCCGTCCGAATAGGTACTTTGCGTCGGACCTCTGCTCAAATTTCAAGGATTAGAATCACGCGTTCGTCAATATAGGGGAGCCTTTCTTGACTCTCTTTTATTTACAGAATTTGTATTCATTTATGTCTAATTAGATTGATATCTAGGGGAGAATATTGTAAATGTTAGTCTTTTAATATACGGTCTCAGATTCAGATTATACGCTTTAAAATGCAATACATGGCTTGTTTTAATTCAGTAATGTCTTTCATACATAATGCTTTGTAGTAGATGTATGATTGCTTTACTGTTATTATTTTTTTTCATAACGTAATGTTTTTAAGTAGATGTTATGTTAGCTTTACTTTCGTGTTATGTATCCATGTTTTAAGAGAGAATCAAATAGTTTGACAAACTTAAAAGATTCCAAAGGACTATAGGTAATGCTTTTAAGTAGACCATAGTTTCTAGACTAGAAATGAGAAGTTGATTGCTTAGTTGAAACAGACCTTTTAGGCCAGGTTGCAAGGATAGATCATTACGAAGGATGGAACGACACCTACATCAGAGCTAGTAATCAGAATTTTAATAGGCTAAGTTAATTGACTAGTTTAATGCTTGTAGTTTCACCTCTTGCATAGAAGTAGATAATCCTGAATACCGAGCCTAGATTAACTGCCTCCTTTACATATTCAACCCCTAGATCACTACCCCTCGTATTCATATTTAGTTAGTTTAATTTAGTTGTAGTATAATCAAACGCCCTGTATAAATTGTTACACTACCACTTTAAACACTTTCACACTTTACTTCACCAACTGGCTAACGCGCTTCCCTGTGGTACGATTCCGCACTCAGAGCACACTGCATTACAAGATCCGTGCACTTGCGGGTATTTAAACTTGGTTGTTTTTACACCGATTTTTACAAACACAACTGATCACATCAGGGAGCTCAGCGGATGTGATATTTCTGAAGGCCTTTGAGCAACTGGGATTGGAACGAAACAAGTTAAGACCAATGAAGGGGACCTTGGCAAGATTTACCGGGCACGGGTACAAGGCTAAAAGGATAATCAACTTCCCACTAACCCTAGAGGTCGAGAACAAACGGGCCACCATGTAGGCCAACTTTATAGTGATGGATTACAACTCCGCCTATAATGGGATCTTGGGTTGCGTAGCTTTGAACTATTTCAGGGCGGTTTCCTCAACCTATCACCAGGTGCTAAAGGTTTTTACCCCTATGGGAATTGTAGAGCTCAAGGAGGCGCAACTCTCAGCTCGGGAATGTTATGAAACATCCTTGTGCCCAAAGTACTAAGTCGACTGGAGTCTGGACTTTCTTGAGGATAAGAGGAATACCACGCGTGATAGCCTGACTGAGGATTTGCAAGAGATCCAGCTCTCAGACGAGAGCAAAAAAGCCAAGATTGGGAGTGAATTCCCCAACCAACTGAAGCAAGGTATATCCTGGTTCCTATTACAAAATGAAAATATTTTTGCTTGGTTTGCCACTGACATGACAAGTATCGACTCGAGCATAATTGAGCATCATTTGAATGTCAGGCCCGATTATCGCCCGGTGCAACAGAAGCGTCATAACTTCTATCATGAAAAACAAAAAATTATCTCTGAAGAGGTGGATAAGTTGATCGACGCAGGTCATATACGAGCGTTAATATATACAACTTGGCTGTCTAATGTGGTGCTGGTAGAAAAATTCACGGACAAATAGAGATTGTGTATTGATTTCACCGACCTAATTAAGGCATGCCCTATGTGACACCCTGGACCTAATAAATAGTGCATAGTACCTATTTGAATATAATTATATGTTTTTTAAAGTGTTTATATGAAATTATGTGTTTACTTTAACTTTTGTGCATATTTAATAGTTTTACTTTTGTTTATTTCTTTAAATGTACAACTAACATTTAACTGATTCAAATCAATGATTTAACCTATTATTTTGTCATTTATATTATATGAGATTATTCATTTTACCTAATAGATTAAATTTTATCTTTTTAAAACGAGCCTTGAGCCCGCAGTAAAAATTAAAGTATTTTATTTTGTAAATTACGTATTTTTTCCTTATTATACATGTGTTTCTGGGCATACGTGCATAGAACTTTGGAAAGGCTGGTAGAAATTTTTTTTTCTATATCGTATGAATAGTGAACTCTAGACAACTTAATTGGACTTTAGAGTTGGCATTTATTTTGGGCCTTACAACTAGACTTTCTTGCATTTTCCTAAACAAAAACCAAGTCCAAAACATTCCTAAGCCCACAACTTATTCTTATATACACATATACATACATAATATGCATAAAATGTCACAAACCCCCCCCTCTCCCCTACCTATCGGCCTTCTTAGAGGAGAAAAGATTGGGAATTTTTGCTAGGGTTTCAAATTAATCTTCTCC
The DNA here is from genome assembly GCA_037974665.1 of Ehretia macrophylla. Classification (NCBI taxonomy): domain Eukaryota; kingdom Viridiplantae; phylum Streptophyta; class Magnoliopsida; order Boraginales; family Ehretiaceae; genus Ehretia; species Ehretia macrophylla. The sequence continues at coordinate 74,950,751 of CM075779.1, forward strand.
AACCTTAAATCCAAGTATCTTGAGCCATCTTGAGCTTATACCTAGCTTCTACAAGTTGTTATGTGTGAGGGATTTGTATTATTTTGCATATATAACCATGGTAGTGTTTATGTAACTTTTTGTTTAGTTGTTATTTGTTGATATAATGAATGATTGAAGTGTTATTTAGTGTTCTCTAGATGTATATGCTTGTATTATTGCCTTATTTGCCTTGTTAATTTTGGATTAAAATTGAGTTAATTGAAGAAGAAAGTGAATAGTGAATTTGGGTGTATGATTAAAGTTTGTGTATATAGGCTCGACCCAATGCTTCTAAAGTATACCATAAATGAACTAATAACTTTTTACACGCTTAAAGTAGCTTGGGTGGTTGTAGAACTTGAAAAGTAGTTGGATTTAGAAAGAGATGAATAGTAACTTTTAGGGCTAAATGATGTTTTATATGTATAAGTTTGTTTCTATGTTGCCTAAGTGTGCCATAAGTGTTATTGAATCCTAGATTAATGCCCTAAATGGTTAGAATTAGCCTAGAACTTGATAAATTGAACTTGAACATAAAAGGGGTCATGTGTGTGTTTTGTTGACCGGGTGTGTTTGGGTGTGTTGGATAGTGTTAAATGGGTTAGGTAGTGATTATGGTACGATTATGGCATTGTTTTAATGTGTGGGTTAAGGTGTTGTAGTATAAAGTGACAAAGGGGCTTTTTGGGATTTAGCATTAGTTGTAGGTTAAAGTGAGGTTTCTTAATGTTTATTGGTGTTGTAAAGTGCCTTTATAAAGTTGGTATAGTTAGGTGGTGAGTTGTATGGCTTAAGTGTTAGCATGCTACTTGTTTATGAGCCTTGGAGTTAATGTCAACTGTTGCGAGAATAACTAATGGATTTTGTTATTGTTCTATTTAACTTATTGCTATGAAAGTTATTTATATGAAGAGTAGTTGTTTACATATGAAATGGTATAAATGGGTTTAATTGTGTTTATCTAATTTGACATTCATTAGAAAGTGGTTACATTCTAGTGTTAAGTGGAAATGCAATGTTTGTTAGAAGTTGAGCATGACTTAGTTGAGTTGTCATTAAGTAATTAGAATGTTATAACTTAGTAACTAAGGTGAAATTAGTGTGTTTAATATGTTTAAATGCAATAGAACCCCGTGTATGTTAAAGGAAATGTTCGAGACTGAATGCAAATTATGTGAACTAAAGGGTGTTATTTAAGGCATGCTATGTGGTTTAAAGCTTTGTAGCTCATGTTTATTGATTATAGAGCATGTGAATGATATGTGCATGAGAGTGGCCTCTTTTGTCACTTCTCACTTATGTGCATTTATTATGCTAAATTGTCTAAGTGCTTCAATGTGACTACGTGTTATGTGCTATAAACTGTTTCAAGTGAACTAACAGAGCTAACAAGAATTCTAGTGTTTTTGCATTTTCATGGTTGCAACCATCGCGTTGGCTCGGAAGTGGTGATCACCCACTTGGCGGCAACGGGCTTGTTAGTGGGTGCTAATCCTCCGTGGAGTATTCTATCTTCGCGTGGATGGAATGTTCTATAGGCGTGGGTCGTAGGATTATGGGTGCACTAGGAGCCCATTGGCGTATAGGGTTTTCCGGCACTAAAGTGAAGTGAAGTGAAGAGAAGAGAAGAGAAGAGTAGTGGAAGGGAAGTGAACCTGCATGGACGGAGTGTTCCATGGGGTTAGCAATATCCTTTTTAAAGTGTTTATTTAACGCTTTTAATGCTTTAATGCTTATCATGATATTGTACTATTCCGCATAGCTTATATTGTTTAGCTAAATGTTATTTAAATGTCTTATTTGCATTGCACGAAAAGGTTTGTGAAATCCTCCCCGTTTATTCTCTCCCTGACTGAGTATAAGTGTATGCTTACCCTTTTCATTAACAATTTCTTTCAGGCAAGGCGAAGATTGTTTCTCAAGAAGTAGGAGAACAAGCTCAAGTGTCCCTTTGATTATAGATGTTAGTTGTGATTAACTTATAGATTATAGGGTATGTTATTAAGAAGCAACAATACTGCTTATGTTTGCTATAGGCGAGTCTGCACATGAAATATTGCTAAGGTAAGTGTATGAGGAATAAGCTTAGGGCTCTATTGATTTTGTTTACGACATTCTTCACATGCTAGTATGTAAAGTCTTGAAGATAAAGTAAATCCATTTCACTCTTATAGCATGCGAGATTGAGGAGGTTTGATAATGGTAATAGCACTACACATATATAATTGAAAAAATTGTCTACTTATTTATTACATGTGGACAGTTTAGTCGAGCTTTTAAGGTGCACATGGAATTGTTTAGGTGTTGCTTACATTTGATAGACTATGGTATGTTAGGTATTATAGCACAACATTACTTTCATATATACTCTAGCTAGATTAAGCTGATCCTCTTAAGGAGAAAAAGAGGGCACGAACCACATGTTTGGTTCCGTTATTTTAATTAGATAGTTTTAGTTTGTAATACATGGAGTTAAGTATAAATTGCTTAATATCACTTGAAGACCTTAAAGCACTTGTACACTAATAATAGAATAATTTTAAGAAATGTACAAGTTTCTTTGTATATAAAGGATATCCAAGAGGCGGGTAATAGCCGGGGAATTAAGTTAAAAACTCGATATTAAGAAAAGGTCATTAAGAAATGGTTAGCTTTTGTTAACTCCAATTACCAGGGCAACAAACTTAGTACTGTACCTAAAGAACGAATAGAATTGTTTAGGGAAGACTATTGAATATACTTGTCGGGTTAACTATGAGATCACCTAAACTAAAACATAAGTAGATAATTAATCATTTTCTTTTAAGTGACATTAATGAGTTGTTCTTAAACTCCAACATGTAATCTATTTGGAGGTCTTAATGGCCTTGTATGTATTTCTTATGTATCCTACTTTGAGGTCTTGTAAGTATTTAATGTGTATAAAAGTTTGTAATTAAAGTTAAGTAGTCTACTTTTGCCAAGAAAAAGAAAGCTAAACCTATTTTATGAACTTAAATAGAACTATATATATATATATATATATATGTTGTGGTTAAGTTGATTCTTTTGCGTGCAGGTTTGGTTTGGCCTAAGTACAGGGGAAACTCTGTCCGTTTTCTCTCATTTTTCATGCCCGGGGTTAGGGTCAGGTTGTTTTTAGTGGAATGAATAAGGGTCCTAGTCCCGTGAGGGATCAGGGCATTACACCATAAGAATTGTTTTCCATTGCCTCGAATTTACCATATGGTTGATGCCACCTCAGGGTGCGAATTGCTTACCTTCATGGATGCCTTTAAAAGGTACAATTAAATCAAGATAGCCCCTGGAGATCGAGAGAAGACAGTTTTCATCACGGATAAGGGGCTCTATCATTACGAAGTCATGCCATTCGGCCTCAAAAACACTGGAGCCACTTATCAACAGATGGTAAACAAAGTCTTCAAGTCTCAAATCGGGCTGAACATAGAGATCTATGTTGATGACATGTTAGTCAAAACTAAAAAGGCTAAAGACTACATCTCTAACTGAGGGGAAGCCTTTGCCACCATGGAGAAGTTTGGGATCAAACTGAATCCGGAGAAATGTGCCTTCAAAGTTAGAGCCGGGAAGTTCCTAGGTTTTATGGCCACGACAAGGAGGATCAAGGCCAACCTGTAGAAGATCCAAGCTTTCTTAGATCTCACACCCCGAGCTGCGTCAATGATGTATAGGAACTAACGGGCATAGTGGCTGCCTTGAGTCGATTCATGTCCAGATCTATTGACAAGTGTACGCCATTATTCAAGGTCCTTAAGAGTCCTAGGAACTTCGAATGGATGGAGGAATGTAAGAAGATGTTTGACGATCTGAAAAAATACCTATCTTCTTCACTTCTGCTTTTCTGACTCGATGAGGGGGATGAGCTGGTAGTATATTTATCGTGCTCAGGTACAGTAGTGGCGGCTAAGGAGGATCAAATAGCCATAGTTCACATTGAAGAGATTTTCTAGCCAAGCGTCCAGGTTGGTGGGAATGAGGTCTCAAAGGTAAATGTGAGCCCAGATTTGACCAAGCCAATCAGGGACTTCCTTGTGGGAGGGGGAGGGGGGGGGGGGGGAGTATAGTCCTAGATGATGAGAAAGTAGCTCCGAGAATTGAGCATCAAGCTTCAAGATTTGTTAGCGTGTTAGATCAACTGTATAAAAGAGCATATACTTGGCCTATTCTTAAGTGTGTAGGACCTGAAAAGGGAAACTATATTCTAAGAGAAATAAATGAAGGCATATGTAGGAATTACCTCGAAGGCAAAGCCTTGGCTTGAAAAGCTTTCAGGCATAGATATTTTTGGTCGACCTTAGAACTGGATGTCAAGGAATTCGTAAAGAGGTGTGATACTTGTCAGCGATTCGCCAATGTTCAGAGGAAACCCGTGGTGGACCTAACAATGATGATGAACCCGTGGCCGTTCAATTAGTAGGGTTTAGACATAATTGGGCCCTTTATGAACTGCATAGGGTAGAAGAAACATGCTTTTGTTGTTGTTGATTATTTCACCAAGTGACCCCGAGGCCAATTCGGTGGCGAGGATCACTGATAAGGCAGCCTGGAACTTTGTATGGAGGTTCATTATCTACCAATTTGGAGTGACTAAAGTCATGACGACTGACCATGGCAAACAATTTGATTGTGTATACTTCTAGGGGATGTGTACCGAGATCGGGATTGACATTAGATTCTCTTCTATTACTCATCCTCAAGGTAATGGCTAGGTCAAGGTAATAATAGATCTATTTTGCAGGGTCTCAAAACAAAGCTGGGAGAGGCAACGGGACAATGGGCAGTGATACTTCCAAAAGTCTTATGGGCTTATCGCACTACCCCCAATTCCTTCGATGGGAGAGTCACCCTTCAATCGTGGAAATCAAGTCTCCTACCAGTAGGACCCTTCTCAACGAGGAAGAAATGAATGGGGCCAGGATCTGAGAAGAGCTTGATTTGGTTGAGGAATTACACGCTAAGGCTAAGGTTAGGATGTTAGCTAAAAAATCCGCCATGGAGAGAGCCTTTACGAAGCAGGTAAAGCCAAATTAATCAAGGAAGGGGATCTGGTCCTAAGATGGGCCATCTTTCAGCTGACCCCAAGTGGATAGCTCTCCTCGCTTTAGGAAGGCCCTTACCAAGTGGTGAAGGATCTCCGACCTGGGACCTTCTATCTTATTTATAAATATGGAATGGAGCTGAGAAATGCTTGGAATGCCAAGCATTTAAAACACTACTTTATGTGAATTACAAAGAATATTTACCAAGTAATCAAGTCTATGTTTTTGTGCATACTTGTGGAACTTTGTACATATTTGTGAGGTCTGTTTACTTTACCTAAATCTAAAGCGATGGTTAGGTCGCGACTCTTACTGCACTCGTCACTTGCGAGATTAATTTAGTTGTTTATGCTGAATACGTGTTTATTACATCTATGGTCCGAGACGAGATGTGGTCCTAAATGCACACTCGTAAGCCAAGACTATCTAGGTTGCTCTATGCCTAAGATTAAATGAGGTCGTTATATGAAAACACTCAATGAAAGCTCAACTCAAGCATATAATCAATCTAAGGTCGTGGTTTCACACTTATTGATTATTGAAGATCCAACTTAGATCTAGTAGTGATTTGGCTTGGTTAAATCCAGAACTAAAGAGAGCCCTGCTCGGGCACGTTATCAATTTAAGGTCGTGGGTTCACACTTATTCATCAATTATTTAAAAGTCTAGATCGGGCATAATATCGATAAAAGTTCCTACTTGTTCATTGGTTAATTCGGTTCCTCGTTATAGTTGGTTGCCGACCTAAACTACTTTGCACATCTAGATGAATAAAGTAAGTAAAGAATGAGATGAGCCAAGAATGTTTTTATTGATAAAAAGTTACAAAAAGGGATGACCGCCTTAGGCCATGTTACAATCAAGTTGTAAAAATTTTAAGCTGGAGGGGGAATGGCTGAGCTGGACCCCTTGGTGGTAAGATCAATGGTGGGGGTATCCTTTTTATCCTAGGAGTCCTCGTCGACTTTCCTGCTATCGATGTATCTTTGTACCTCTTAGGCTGCAACTTTAAGCTCGGGTGCTAGGTCGGGGATCTCCTAAAGCTCCTTGAATTAGGCATCCACGATCTCGATAAACTTCGTTTTTACCTGGGGGTAGAAGGTCTTCGCCCACTCTCTATCTGCCAGTTGGCCTCAAAAAGTACCCTTCGGCGTAGCTAAACTTGGATAGTTTGTCGGCAAATTGGCCCAATAATAGGGTCCTTTCCTCACTGGCCTTATAGGTTTCGATGTCCTTCTCGCCGTTAGGGCCGACCTTGTCAATGAATTCCTTAAGCTTCCAGTCAACTTCTCTTTTCTCAGCTAGCACCTTCTCCAACTCCTGGGCATCTTGGGCACGAACCTTGTTCACTTGAGCCATCTCCTCCTCGGAAGCCTTGCCATTGGCTTTGACCTCTGCCTTCAGGTGCTGGTCTCGGCCGCGTCCTCATCAAATTGCTTCTTTATCTCGTCCTTTTGGGACGACAGCGCGACCATAGCCTCCTCATATTTATGCTCAAGCTTGAGTATATAGGTTCAGGCTTAGTTGAGAAGGTCAAGAATTGAGAGAGCATGGGACTTTGCCTGAAAACGTAAAGGAAATGATTAGCCAAAGAAAACCCCCTTGCTAAGATACTTGCAAATTTCAAGAGACTTACTGTGGCAAAGGCCGTTTTCAGATCACTAGCTACTTGATTGTACGGGATCAACCTGAGCTTGGGATCCCTGGTAGTGGTAGAGGCGGCAATAATGGCCAAGGAGATAGTCTGATCTTTCTTAGACCCATAGACCTCTACGCCTTTCCTACAACTGTCACCCTGAGGCCGGGTCCTCTTCTTCTGTGGGGACTTTCTCTCCCTCAGCTTGGCCTCCGGTAGGCTCATTGAGCTCCACTCATTTGTTCATCTTCTTCAAGGATATTTCTTTGGTGGGGTCGGCGCGGCCCTTTGTAGACTCCTCCCGGAGGCTAGGTGGCTTCTTTTTGGATTTTAGAAAGGCTTGGTGAGCAACAGGCCCCGTGCCTAAGTCCTTGGGCGCCGGCAAGTCTTGGCCTTGGCTGGGCTTCTTCTTCAAGCTATAGGCAATAGCAGCTCGGTTCGCCATTTCTAGAAAGAATACAAGTGTTAGTTTGCAAACAAGTATGGTAAGAAATATAGGGTAACTAAGGTTAGGAAATAGGGAGATTGGTCCGAGTTTGACCCTCTACTGGCTGTTCCACCTCTTCCCTTACTTCTTCACCCTCTTTTTCCTCTTCCTCTTCCTCTAGATGGAGACTGGGGTCCACTTTTTCCAGATCAGGAGGTCTTGTCCTAAACAACTTACTCTCTCATATCCTCGACCATTTGAGGTAGTAGTCAATGTTTAGTAGGTACTCGCCCGTTTCGAGCTCGTTCACTGTGGTGCATTCTGTGATGGAAAGCTTGGGAAGTTTGTTTACATTCTTCTTCAAGCACGGCGTCTAAGTCCTCCTCACCCCTGGGTTCGTGGCCGAGCTAACAAAGTAATAGTCATTCTGCCAGCCCTTGTTGGAAGATTTCCACTGTGTGAAGAGGGCATGGCTAGGTCGGGCGGAGAAGTGAAACCATCCGCGTAAATTGGGGTTCGGTTTGCACACAAAAAACTGCCTAAACAGGTTCAAGGTCGGGGTTACGAGCTTGAGTCGGTAATGAACGTAGAATGCCATCATGTATGCCCAACCATTGGGAGCCAATTGGTTTGGTTGAGCTTGAAGTGATCCAGGATATCAATCATATAAATAGGCAGAGGCAACTGGGTGACGTCAAAAGCAAGGTCGTAGATAGTAAAGTGGTCCTCTGGTAGGTAGCAGGTGAAATCATGCTAACCTGGCACCTTGAGTTGATAGTCTGCGGCCACGACCCACTCTTTGTACCAATTGTTTGTTGAACTAGGATTGGAATGGTACTCTCTTTTACAACATACAAAGATTTGCTTTCTCCGACCTGACGATGTGGCGCCTTCCCCGCACCTTGCACTTCGGTGAGGTTCGATGGTGACCGGCTCGGCAGGGGCTATATATCCAAGAATAAGTAAGCCTTCAAGCTTGTTCAAAGGCAGCCCGTCGTCATTTCCTTCCTCCACCTCGGCTAACCCCATGTCATCCGTCTTGGCCTCATCTTGAGCCTATCGTACCCCAACGATTTGGCACTCATCATCACTTTGATCCCGACCTGGTGCCGGGTTGGATCTTTCATCTTTGTGTGATAAGGTACTTGAACTTTCCTCTGGCTGATTTTGCAGAAATGGTGTCCCCGAGCTAGATGGATTCTCTTCTTCCCTGCCATAGGCATAGCTTTCCTGGCTTGGCTGTCCTCGGAATTCGATGTACCCATTTGAAGAAATAGATATAAAGAAAGGAAAAGTAAGGAGTTAAGGACGTACCTAACATCTAAATTCTAGAAAGTGTTTTCGACTTGATGGAACCGAGCTAAGCACTTCCGAGCTGAGTATCCCGAGCTAAGCGAAAATGACTTCAAGAGTTTCTTGATCTTGATCGCAAAAGATGGAAAGTAATTTCTGAAAGGCCAAGTCCTATTTATAGGCAAAAAACTAATTACCTCGGGAATACCAACCGTCACATCGAAAATGATGACATGTTAGCATCTTAGCTAAAGGCAGGGTGACGTGGCAATACCTAGTTCAGGTTGGGTATATCTAACTTGAGGGATGAATCCGCTTCTCTAGAACCCCTCCTGAGTTCTAGACTTGGGATGGGGGAAATGATGGGGGTGAACCCGAGCCTGACAGGCTTTCCAACCTGGAGCTAGGTGGCAATCTCTGGGCCCGACCTCAGCTGTCTCCGTGGCACTACTGTCACATCTTATAAGACATAAAGTTGAGACGGTGCCGGGCAGGTATGAACAGTGTCAGGCAGAGCTAAGTATTAATTGCTGGCCGAACCTTGAAGTAGTATAAATACCCCCTTCATCCATCATTGAAGGAGGACCTGGTACACATTAATTACTCTCAACTACCACCTGTTCAACTCAGATATACTAATCATTCACACGCCCGAGGGAAAACACGGGTTATTACCCTTGCGATTCCTTCTTTGTTTTGCAGGTCCAGGTGGCTTAAGGGCAGAAACACCGAGCTTGGGCAGACATTAACTTTCCACCATCATCAGTTATCAACATATAATGTTATGCGATGGATGAAGACTTATGTAATTGGTTTGATTCTCTTGTTTTCCAACTTATACGGCAATTATGGCGTGATTAGATTTTGGCTGACTTATTGAACAAGAAAGGGTTACTTGTAACGCCCAACTCGACGCCCCAACTCGACCTCACTTACGATCAGTCAGGATGCAATAGAATTTTGGCAGTATAACAACAGTGACATGGATATCAGGGCTCTAATCCAACCATTTAAAACATCATACAACCAACTCCACAAATCACCAATCAACTCCACAATCAAGTTAGCAACATACAACGCAACCAAAATATACTTTAAACTTTCTTTCACCATTTCATCCATAAGTTATACGCCTCCGTTCCAACATCATACATCACCAAGTAAAACCATATACATACATAACATATTATACTAGCTTAGCAACTTATTTAAATCCAAAAGTAAGACAACTAAACTAGCATAACACTTTTACTATCTTTAGATCAGTTTATACAATACAACCTTTAAAACTTGAAACTCTACAACATAAGTCATACTACAAAATAGTATAAAACATTCCAGCTAAGCATCAGGATATGACTCTGGCACATAAGACTCTTCAACAAAAGTCACATTCTCAGCCTCCTAAGGCACATACCCGTAGTCCCGTACAGTAACACCTGTATGCATATAACAAATGAGAGTGAGCTTATATAAAACAAGCCTAGTGAGGATTCGATAGATCTTTTAAAAGTATTTATTTTATTCCTTGGAAATCATCCTTTGAGCAGTAAACACATAACAAACATCAATAATAATATAAGCACAACAATAATAATAACCAATCAATAAGGATACTCTAGTTGGTGTAGCTCCAAACGGCATCACGATCTCAACCATCTTCTTATAACTCCCCATTACTCACACACCCGAGGTACCTCACTAGCCCCTCCCTCCATGGCACCTCTGCCCATGCGAGCAGGGAGTAGTCTATGATAGTCATGCTGTTATCAACTCGACAGCCCAACGCTGCCCAAGAGGTGGCACACACATACCAAGACTCATGACAATAATAATAATCATTCATATTACAGGAGGACAACAAAGTAGGTTTCCTATCTCCTGGCTTCATCAATAATCAATCAATTAACATCATTTCAACAGCATAACATCAATTAATCAAATAAATAACTAACAACTAAGTTAGATGACAAAGTAGGCCATCCAACTTAACATGCATTCAACCACACAACCAAACCCGAATCTCACCCACAGCAACTCATGGTTCAACCACTCAAACACCACCCAAACAACTAAAGAAATTATCTCAACATTTAAAGAAAAACTACTCAAACTTCTAAAAGTCATAACTTACAATCTACTAATCCAATAACCTCCAAACCAGTTTCTATCACTCACCTACTTAAGCAACTACATTAGCCCCCTCGAAAACCAACCACAATCCATACAAAACAAGCCCAACAACCTTAAAACCTCAATGCACCATGGCTGCAATTTCCGGACTTTCACCACGACATCACAATCAAAATTTCGGCATTACAACATTACTACCACATATTTAACAAACTTTTAGAAGCTAACATCAATCAATTCCAACCACCACAACTCCATTAAATCAACAACAAGCCAATAACTCAATTTTAATACCCGAAAAATAGAAATACATGCTACAACAGATCAAAACTTATATAAACACATATAACTAATCCTTAGCATCTACTGAGCAATATTCTAACATCAATTCAACATTTCAACGGCTAAAAATTCAATTATATGAATTAAGGTGTAGAATGGATGCCCAACAAGTGCAATCAAACTTTGGTTCAAGATTATTGGCTTTGTATTTCAAATTCTATGAGAAAAATTGATTAAAAATGAAGCAAAAATGGCTCCTAGGTGTTCGGCCATGTGTGTGAGATTTGGAGGTGTTTGATCTTTGTTTTATGAGGTATTTTTGTTATGTTAAGCATATATAAGGCAAGTGAAAAAAATTAAAAGAAAGTCAAAGGTGAATCAATTTAGTATTTTTAGTATTTTAATTCTATGTCTTGACTATTTTTGCTCACAATATGCAATTAACTCCTAGACTATTTTAAGTAGCATATTTTTAGTTGACAGCAAGTTTTACATACAAAGACTTTCACCCGACTTGGTTAAAAACCCGATTTTTGTAAAAAAAAGTGTAAAAACCTTTAAAATTTCCAATCCGATTTAAAATCCATTTTTATCAAACACGGGTCTATTAATATCCGAGGACTAGATTTTAAAACGTTTAAAACACTAGTGTAAAAATTTTAGCGGACGTATGTTCAAAATACTATTCATAAAAATCGTCGATAAAATTTATGATGCCGATTTTGATGAAAATTTCATGGATGCACACATAGCATGTATTAGGAATATAAATCACAGATTTAGCGCATTCTAACTCATATAACACATAAACAGGTCAAATCACGCAAATTTAGGCAAAGACGAAATTTGGGGTCTCACATTCTCCCTCCCCCTCCCTTAAAGAAATTTCATCCTCGAAATTCTTATTTGTTGTACTAAAAAGATGTGGATGCTGCCACTGCATCTGATCTCTTCTCTCCCAAGTAGCTTCCTCAATCCTGCGATGCTTCTACAACACTTTGACCATCAAAATCTTCTTCAACCTCAACTCCCATTCCATCTGATCAAGAATGCGAATCGGCCGCTCATCATAGGTTAGATTCTCACGAAGCTGTAACAGCTCTAGCTTTAGAATATGAGAAGGATCCGGATTATATTTCTGCAAATTAGACACGTGAAAAACATCGTGAACATTAGAGAATTTCTCCGGTAAAGCCAACCAATATGCTAACTTGTTAACCCTGCCAGTAATCTCAAATGGCCCTACAAACCTCGGACTCAACTTACCACCTTTACCATAATGAGCAAACCCCTTTCGAGGAGACAATTTTAAGAAAACTTGGTCCCCGACCACAAACTCCAAATCCCGACAATGCTTATCAACATAACTCTTGTATTTGCTCTACGCTGTAAGCATTCTCTGCCTAATCAACTGAACATTCTCACTCTTCTCTAGAAGCTCTGGCATGATAGTCAGATCAATAGCCTTCATCTTCCCTACTTCATCCTAATACAAAGGTGATCGGCACTTACGGCCGTAAAGAGCTGTAAAAGGTGCCATCCCAATAGTCGCTTGATAACTCTTGTTATAGTCAAACTCGACAAGTAGTAGATGTTTCTCCTAGTTCTTCCCGAAGTCCAGAACACAAGCTCTGAGCATATCCTCCAGAATCTGAATAGTCCTCTCAGACTGACCGTCGGTCTATGGATGATACGTTGTGTTGAAGTTTAACTGAGTACCAAAAGTTTCCTGAAGTTTCCGCCACAATTGAGAATTAAACCGAGGATCTCGATCTGAGACAATACTAGATGGAATCTCGTGAAGTTTAACAATCTGATCCACATAAAGATCCGCCAACTTTGCAACCTTATCTCCCAACCTCATCGGAATAAAATGAGATGTCTTCGTCAAATGGTCCACAACAACCCAAACTGCATCGTTATCTCTCGGTGTTCTAGGCAAACTAGAGAAAAAGTCCATCGTAATATGTTCCCACTTCCACTTTGGTATTGCCAATGGCTGAAGTCACCTTGCGGGTCGTTGGTGTTCGGCTTTCACTAGCTGACAAGTCAAACATCTGGATACAAATTGAGCAACCTCCCTTTTCATGTTATTCTACCAATAATGTTGTTTCAAATCTCGGTACATTTTGTTTCCACCGGGATGAATGGTGTACTTAGAATTATAAGTCTCATCCAGAATACCTCTCCTTAAACCCGGTTCATCGGGAACACAAACCTTGTTCCGAAACTGAAGAATACCATTCTCATATAATTTAAAGTCAGACTGATCATCAGAAATCTAATCCTTGATCTTCCGAAGTTTTGAATCAAGTTGTTGAGCTTCTCTGATCTGAGACAGCTATAAAGGTTGAATACGGAGATATGAACACATCACCTCAACCTGAGTCAATTCTGGTCTCCAATAATTGAATTCCTCAAGAACCTCCCACTGTTTAACAACCAAACAAGAAATACTCGTCTTACGGCTAAAAGCATCTGCTACAACATTTGTTTTCCCAGGCAGATAATTGATAGAACAATTATAATCTCCGAGAAGTTGCATCCACATCCGTTGACGTATATTCAACTATTTCTGTGATAACAAATACTTCAGACACTCTTATGATCGGTGAAAATCTCGAACTTACTGCCCCACAGATAATGATGCCACTTTTTCAATGCGAATACAACGGTTGCCAACTCAAGATCATGAGTCGAATAATTCACCTCATACGGCTTCAACTTTCTAGAAGTATAGGCAATAACCCGACCATTCTGCATAAGTATACAACCCAAGCCCTCCTTGGATGCTTCGCTATAGATAACCATATTATCAGTCCCCTCTGGTATAGCAAGTACTGGAGCAGTATTCAACCTCTTTTTCAACTCCTGAAACCCACTCTCACATTTCTCATCCTAAATAAAGCTGGTTCGTTTATGAGTTAACTTAGAAAGTGGACCTACAATCTTAGAAAAGTCCTTCACAAACCTACGGTAATAACCCGCCAAGCCAAGGAAACTACGAACCTCCGAAACATTCTCCAGCCGTTTCCAAGACATCACCACTTCAATCTTAGTGGGATCTACAGAAATACCATTCTGTGCAATCACATGGCCAAGAAAAGATATTTGTTGCAGCCAGAATTCACATTTGCTGAACTTCGCAAACAACTGATGCTCCTGCAGCTTCTATAGGACAAGTCGTAGATGTTGCTCGTGCTCCGATTCAGACTTAGAATAAACCAAAATATAATCAATAAAGATTACCACGAACTGGTCCAAGTACGGCTGAAAGACCCGATGCATAAGATCCATGAATGCTGCCGGTGCATTAGTTAGTCCAAATGGCATAACTACAAATTCATAATGCCCGTACCGAGTCCTGAAAGCAGACTTTGGAACATCCTCCATACGAATCCGAAGCTAATAATACCCCTGCCTCAAGTCAAACTTAGAGTACACTTTGGCTTCCTGAAGCTGATCAAACAACTCATCAATCAGTGGCAAAAGATACTTGTTCTTGATGGTCACCTGATTCAAACCACGATAGTCGATACATAATCTCAAGGTACCATCCTTCTTCTTCACAAATAAAACAGGTGCTCCCCATGGTGAAGAACTCTGCTGAATGAAACCCTTCTCTAATAACTCCTGCAGCTGAGTTTTCAGCTCCTTCAACTCAGCTGGTGCCATCCGGTACGCTGATTTCGAAATAGGTTGAGTACCAGGAATCATATTAATCACAAACTCAACATCTCTCTCTGGTGGTAATCCTGGCAACTCATCGGAAAATACATTGAGATATTTTCGAATAATAGGAACTTCTTCCAGCTTTAGCTTATCAGATGGCTTGTTGATTAAATAAGCTAGATAACACGAACACCTCTTACTCACTAGCTTAACAGTTTTAGTTGATGAGAAAATAAAACTTGTCTTAGCATCCTGGTTTTCCGCTACCTCAACCACTGGCTGATTAGGGAAACGAAACTGTACTACCTTTGTTCTACAGTTTAATTGAGCATCATACTTAGAAAGCCAGTTCATACCCAAGATAACATCATAACCCCGGATAGGAAATAAGATAAGGTCCAAAGGAAAATCCTGACCCTCAACATGTATTTTACAGTCTTTACATACTAAGCCAATCACATACTTATCAGTTAAAGAAGTACTAATCTCAACCACATAAGGCAATCTTTCAGGTTGCATGTTAACACGTTGCACACAAATAGGTGTAATGAAAGAATGCGTAGCACCAGAATCAATCAACACTTTAACAAGTTGATTGAATATAAGGAAGTTACCTTCTACAACTGCTGCTGCCTCAGGTACTTCCTCCAAATCCATTACGTAGGCCCGAGCCTAAACCTGCTGCTACTAAGGTGCATCACCGGTAGGTCGACCCTGATAACCCTGGGTCGTTGTCCGACCCTCAGACATCTGAAATCTAGGGCAATCCCTTGCCCTGTGCTGATTGCTGCCGTAACCCAAACATGTTCCTGTCTTCACCCTACAGTCGGCCTCCAAATGGCCCTGACGTTTGCAGTAAGTATACTGCGGTGATGAAGCATTAACACTGGCCCTCGAAGACCCAAAAGCTGAAAAAGTAGTTGTACCAGCCTACTGCTGGGGTCTCGCAACACTAGGCCTATATTGACCCTGAGACCGGGTCGGCCTGAACTGTGACTAAGCCGGGAATGAGCCCTGTTGAAACTGAGGCCTATAGAAACCTTGCTGACCTGTGGTCTGAAAGAGCTCTGCTGTACTGGCGGTCTATACACAACCTGCTACAATGGAGGCCTATACACACCTTGTTGACCCTGCGGCTAAAATGGCCTCTTACTAGGCTGACTAGGTCCAATCTGTTCCCCTTTCCTCTTTTCCAACCTAGATGCCGCCTCAAAAGCCTCAGAAAACATATCATACTGATTCAAGGCCATTGCATCCTGAATCTCTGGCCTCAAACCCAACATAAACCTCTGAGTCTTACGCTCCTCATCTGCTACAAATTCCGGTGCATACCGGGACAGCCTGGTAAAAGTGGCCTCATACTGAGCCACTGTAGCATCACCCTGAACTAAAGATAGGAACTCTGCCTCTTTCCGTTCCTGTACAATCCTCGGAATGTACTTGGCCCGGAATGCTCTAAGAAAGCTATCCCAAACATAAGGAGCACCTCGTGCCTCCCAACTGGCTTTCACTGTACGTTACCAGTCTTTGGCCTCATCATCAAACAAATAAACTGTAAAAGTGACTTTCCTCTCGTCAGTGTAATCCAAAGGATCAAAAATCTTCTCAATCTTGTTGATCCATGCCTCCGCCTTTCTATCATCTGGCTCGCCCTGGAATCTTGGTGGATAGTAACCCAAGAATTCCTTCAACGTGTTTCGCCCGTGATAACCACCCTATCTATTCATCATCTATGCCTGGGCAGCTTGCCCTGCTAATAACTGTGCCTGTCCTGCCATGATTTCCGTCATTCTATCCATAGCTGCAACAATACAGTCATCACCCCGATCTCGGCCCGGTGCCACATTACCCGGTGCCTCACTATCTGCCTCTGGCCTACCTCTTGTTCTCGGTCAACCAGTCATTCTACTAACAAAGAGTTAGCACAGGTTATAGCACATAGACAGACTATAGACAATTATTAGTACATAAGCAACAAACTCAAATAAGGCACATAAATCACTTAAGTATCAATCACATAAACAAATTGATCACACAATCACATAGTCACTAAATCACATAATCACATAATCACTTAATCATATTAACACATATTTCACTTTTCTTTCACTTCATACATACTTTCATGTTAAGAACATTACCCACATTCCGAGAATACCCCGGCTGACGACTAAACATAAGCTCTGATACAACTTAATGTAACACCTCAACTCGACCCCACCTACGATCAGTCAGGACGCAACGGAATTTCTGCAGCATAACGACAGTAACACGGACATCAGGGCTGTAACACCCTGATCCCTCACGAGACCGGAGGCTCTACTAATCAAGCTATTCTCAACCCAAATCCAACCCAGTCTCAAAGTTTTAGGGAAAATGGACAGAGTCTCCCCTGTACCGTGGACATTCTAAAAATTTGAAAACATTCAATAAAGCCACAACATAACAAGATATGCCTTTATAACTAAAGTTCAAAGCTTCAAGGCCATCCGAGCCTTGAGACATACAATAGTTCAAAATCACACAAGCATGCATCCAACTTAACTTCTTTACAAAAACCGATTATCATGCCACTCCATGATAGCATTGAAACATTCTTGGAAGTTGAAAAACAAACATACAATAGAACATTGACTTCCAAGCATGCAAAGCAGCTAGAAGTAGAAACATAAGTTATTACATGCCATGGTTCCAAGTCTACTACTACAACATCTATTCTTCAATTTGCAAACTACATAACATATACATAGCACTTAGGCTACAAAATAGAACATAAAGTAAAGCAAACAAGTTCTACTCTCATCAACAAGAACATAGTCCACCTCAAGCAACAAGACACAGCAACTAAGGCAACTCCTCCAACTGCGCCACCTGAAACATGTTTAGTGAGGTATGAACAATCACAATTGCTCAATGAGGGATAAGGTTTACCGGGGACGTGCAATGCAGCAGATAACACAATAGGCATTTAAAACAACTAAGGAACAATCAAAATAACAAGTTACCACACATAAAAAGGATACAATTCACTTTTTCTTCAATTACGAACCACGAGCCACGAACTGAAATCCCGAAGTAATAATGACACTATTATCGATAAGCCGGCATCCCCTTATAACTCCAAAATGGGTGTACTCCGGATGTACCACGAAATCCTATGACCCAACTCTACATAGGCGGCATCTCAAGCGAGAGAGGGACTGGGCAACCATAGTAGCCGAGGTAGACCGGCAAGCCCCATGCCTCCCGGTTTCCACGACACTACCATGCCCAAATGGTTGCGCAACCACGATGCAATCCACTCAAAATGATAACAATAGAATACATCAATAAACACATGATTGAGGGACAACAAAGTAGGTTGCCCTCACACACAATATATAGACAATAAGTGCACATAATCTAAGTACAAGTAAATAAACTATTATGCACATAAGGATGAAGTCTCTCTCACCTCTACCGAGCTCCAAGATGTAAGTTTGAATCACATCCTTTCCAGTCACCTTGAACCTATGTGCAAACATTACTTCAATTACTCTTTAACTACAACATTCTTTAATTATTAAGCTAGGTTAGCTAACTTATAACTTCACTTATTTGGCATACAATATCCATTAGAATTCTATCTTTAGCAACAACCACCTTTATATACTCTGGCTAAACATACCATCCAAGCAATCATTCTAGCAGCCCAGTTACAAGTCTTAAGTATATCTTCACCCATACAACACAATATACAAGTAATGTAAACATTATACAAGATATAAGCATATTTACTCAATTCTTAACAAGTAATGCATAAACAATATAAGTAATATACAAGCATATCACGAAATTAACCAAATGAACACAAAGGGTAAATTACATATTTTTCACAAAACATTACTAAAAGCTTATAATTAACTTAAAAGTGCATTTAAACACCTAAGAAACATTTGCAAGGTTATTAAAGTGCAAAACAACCGATTTCCTACTTTTTTCCCTTTATAACGTAAGCCATCTTTCTTCCAAACACAAGTTAATGTTCTAGTTAAGCGAACGGGCTATTCCATACTTCTAATTAACCCATAAGGCACCCTTAGGACCCTCGAAGTTACCCAAATACCCACGTTTAACACAAAAGTCCCAATTTCACTCTTTTGACTTTGTACTACACGTACCTCATCCGGGACTCAAATGGAGGCTAGTAAAGCTTAATTAGGTCCTAAATAGCCTAGGATTACTAAATATGGAGGCCAATTCAACCCGGATTCGCGATAACCCTGAAACTCCTTTCTAAAAGTCGGCTATTTCATTCTTTCACTAGGGTACGGGCAATTAAACCCTACAAGGCCTTTACACTGCTTTCATTAACATCTAAAGCACCTATTAGAACCATTAATTCAAGCTACAAGGTCTGATTTCGCAAATCCCTAATTTTTCTGTCACTATTCATGCCCTACGATCAACAAGTGATTTCAACCGTTTAAACTATGAAACAATAGCATAAATTAGGTCTCTACTACTTATACACAATATACATAAGCGTATTTAAGCATTGCATGATCATAATATAACAAATCAAGAAATTCAAGAAAGTTGACATATATTTCAAATGCAAAAATAGAATGCAAATCCCTCACCTAAAGCGCGTAGGAGCTCAACAAAGGCTAGTAGACACCCTAAACTACTTGAACCTAGCTTGGCTTGGCTTGGAATGGAGATTTGATGTGCTAAAACTCTCCTCCTTGGCTACACAAAGTTTTCGGATTTGCTACAGTAATTTCTGCATCTTCTTTATTTTTTTATTTTTTTATTTTTTGCTAAGTTATGACTTGTGTTGAGTTTGGTTGAATATATATTAAGTTGGGTTTAAGTTGGGGCATATATGGTATTCTAAAATGAGTATAATAAGCTTTAAAACGAGTCTAAGGTGCAAAATGAGTGCTAGCTTATTAAAACACTAAGTTAAGTTACATAACACTATTCATTAGATTGGCAAAACATTTTCTAAACGAGTGCTCCTATCGCTCTAAGCTCAAATGCACATTTTTCTCATTCCTAAAACAATTAATATGATTTAATAAAAATGCTAATTCATGGTAATTAAGTAGTTGAAAAATGAAATGAATAGTGATTAAAGAAGACAACAAGCAAAGCACAAAAGAAATGTGCAAATAGTGGATGCAATAGTAAGCTAGTACGGTTAAATCTCGGGCGTCACATCCTCTCCCCCTTAACCAAATTGAGTCCACGCAATTCTTCTTCCAAGAGAACTCCGCATCAACTGAAAACCAACTTCAATTACTCTGCATCAGTTGCTGAGCAAGAATACCGTATACGAATTCTCGTAAGAACCCATTAAGAAATCCCAGTAGTACTGCCAACGAATCCCCAAGTAATAAGGCCAAATAAAAGCTCCAATAGAAATGCTACATAGAAATCCAAATAAGAATCTCGTTGGCACGAACACTGTAGAATAATATAATCCCAGCTAAAAGTGGCTAGAAAATACCAATAAAAGATTGGAGCATAAATACTGTAGATAATACCGTATAATAAGGCTGAATAGAATTCCACATACCAAGTTTTCAGAGAAATGCCAATAAGAAAATACCAGAAGAATGCTAAATACGAAAATACCAAGAGAATGCCTTAGAGAACAGTCATATAGAAATCCCAAAAGAAGCCATTTATTTCTGACTACTGAGTAGAGAAAATGCCTTGGAAGAAATCCCAATAACTGAACTCTGTCCACAACACCAACTCCCAAATAAAAGGCTGATCAACCACTTCACGTTCCTACTAATCCACATAACTTGAAATGCTAGCCACTAATCACCTCTCTTCAGGGGAGGAAGAAGTTTTTCTTACCATTTGACGGGCTATGTATGAATGCCAAATTATTGCATATGTATAAACATTCTTTAAACTATTATGCAACAATGATTATAAAAGAACATATAAAACAATGTAACCAACAAAGTCATTCAAGTGTGAATCATAACAAAACCAATTCAATTCACAACAAAACTTAATTCAAAATGCTCAAGTTGAAGATAACATTTAACAAGCCAATATATAACTACTTCACAATTAACTTACATTCTAACTAAACCACTACACAATTAAACTAACTCTTCATTTTAAAATTAAATCATAAGCTTAAAGAATAGATGCTACACCAAAACATTTGTCTTCATTTCCAATCAAATTAGCATTCGAGATAAACAATAGATTTAAATCACATTCATTTATAACTAAACAATCATTTTCATGTAAGTAGTATGACATTCAAGCTAATTATTTTATTTGAACAAGAAACACAACTCGGTTATGAACTAGTAACCAAAATAATAAAGCAACATAATATATACTAACACTTAAACCTCAAATTCCAACTTTGACTAACATAAATCTCCTAGCTCACTTAGATTATCAAATACCTTTAATCTTTACACATTCCCACATTCAATGGTTAAAGGCCAATAATCCAAGCTAACTTAACAATCTTCCACTAATAGATTAGTTTACAACATTTAACCAAGCTAAACAATTTGTACAACCACATAAAATTCAAGCTATAGTTAACCTTTACAAGACTTAATAAACGAGTTCACATTTTAGCAAGACGGGGAAAAGGGCAAGGGAAAGACAACTGCATTCCATACTAACTCATGATTTCTAATTACTCATTCAATCTCAATTATATCACAATTTACATAACTATAATAGCTTCATTACGCTACTAATCATCCAAAAACACTACACAATAAAGTCTTGATCCAATACATCTAATTAGAGTTAAAATATATCATCACTTTAGCAAAATAACAATGCAATTCAGATTCTCGCGTAATAGGACAGTTCTGACACATCTCACCAAAATGGTCATAACTTATTCTAGAAAACTCCAATTAATGCACCGTAAAAAGCATTAGAAACTAGACTCGCAAGGCTTTCTAACGGTATATCATTCAACCCCTAATCCTTCTCCAAGTAATACAGTTTTAAGCTCGAAATTGCCACAGTTTTCCTGAAAAATCTGGACAGCCACGGTTGAACACACACACACACACACAAGCACACACTTTCAAGACATACTTAACAAGCACACACGCAAGGGATACTACCCGACAGGCCGAGGACCTTGCCCCGACTTAGAGCTAACTAAGCTCTGATATCACCTGTAATGCCCCGATCCCTCACGAGACCGGAGGCTCTACTAACCAAGCTATTCTAAACCCAAATCCAACCCAGCCTCAAGGTTTTAGGAAAAACGGACAAAGTCTTCCCTGTACCGTGGACATTCTGAAAACCTGAAAGCATTCAATAAAGCCACAACATAACAAGACATGTCTTTATAACTAAAGTTCAAAGCTTCAAGGCCATCCGAGCTTTGAGACATACAATAGTTCAGAATCACACAAACATGCATCCAACTTAACTTCTTTACAAAAACTGCTTACCATGCCACTCCATGATAGCATTGAAACATTATTAGAAGTTGAAAAACAAACATACATCAGAACATTCACTTCCAAGCATGCAAAGCAGCTAGAAGTAGAAACACAAGTTATTACATGCTATGGCTTCAAATCTACTACTACAACATGTATTCTTCAATTTGCAAACTACATAACATACACATAGCACTTAGGCTACAAAATAGAACATAAAGTAAAGCAAACAAGTTCTACTCTCATCAACAAGAACATAGTCCACCTCAAGTAACTAGACACAGCAACTAAGGCAACTCCTCCAACTGTGCCACCTGAAACATGTTTAGCGAGGTATGAGCAATCACAATTGCTCAGTGAGGGATAAGGTCTACCGGGGACGTGCAATGCAGCAGATAACTCAATAGGCATTTAAAACAACTAAGGAACAATCAAAATAACAAGTTACCACACATTAAAAAGGATACGCTTCACTTTTTCTTCAATTACGAACCACGAGCCACGAACTGAAATCCCGATGTAATAATGACACTGTTATCGATAAGCCGATATCCCCTTAATACTCCAAAATGGGTGTACTCCGAATGTACCCCGAAATCCTACGACTCAACTCTCCCTGGGGGGCTTCCCAAACGAAAAAGGGACTGGGTAACCATGGTAGCAGAGGTAGACCGGCAAGCCCGATGTAGCCCAATTTCCACGACACTACCATGCCCAAATAGTTGCGCAACCACGATGCAATGCACTCAAAATGATAACAATAGAATACATCAATAAACACATGATTGAGGGACAACAAAGTATATTGCCCTCACACACAATATGTAGACAATAAGTGCACATAATCTAAGTACAAGTAAATAAACTATTATGCACATAAGGATGAAGTCTCCCTCACCTCTACCGAGCTCCAAGATGTAAGTTTGAATCACATCCTTTCCAATCACCTTAAACCTATGTGCAAACATTACTTCAATTACTCTTTAACTACAACATTCTTTAATTATTAAGCTAGGTTAGCTAACTTATAACTTCACTTATTTGGCATACAATATCCATTAGAATTCTATCTTTAGCAATAGCCACATTTATATACTCTGGCTAAACATACCATCCAAGCAATCATTCTAGCAGCCCAGTTACAAGTCTTAAGTATATCTTCACCCATACAACACAATATACAAGTAATGTAAACATTATACAAGATATAAGCATATTTACTCAATTCTTAACAAGTAATACATAAACAATATAAGCAATATACAAGCATATCACGAAATTAACCAAATGAACACAAAGGGTAAATTACATATTTTTCACAAAAACATTACTAAAAGCTCACAATTAACTTAAAAGTGCATTTAAACACCTAAGAAACATTTACAAGGTTATAGAAGTGCAAAACAACCGATTTCCTACTTTTTCCCCTTTGTAACGTAAGCCATCTTTCTTCCAAACACAAGTTAATGTTCTAGTTAAGTGAACGGGCTATTCCATACTTCTAATTAACCCATAAGGCACCCTTAGGACCCTCGAAGTTACCCAAATACCCACGTTTAACACAAAAGTCCCAATTTCACTCTTTTGACTTTGTACTACACGTACCTCATCCGGGACTCAAATGGAGGCTAGCAAAGCTTAATTAGGTCCTAAATAGCCTAGGATTACTAAATGTGGAGGCCAATTCAACTCGGATTCGCGATAACCCCGAAACCCCTTTCTAAAAGTCGGCTATTTCATTCTTTCACTAGGTTACGGGCAATTAAACCCTACAAGGCCTTTACACTAGTTTCATTAACATCTAAAGCACCTATTAGAACCATTAATTCAAGCTACAAGGTCTGATTTCACAAATCCCTAATTTTTCTATCACTATTCATGCCCTATGATCAACAAGTGATTTCAACCATTTAAACTATGAAACAATAACATAAATTAGGTCTCTACTACTTATACACAACATACATAAGCGTATTTAAGCATTGCATGATTATAATATAGCAAATCAAGAAATTCAAGAAAGTTGACATATATTTCAAATGCAAAAATAGCATGCAAATCCCTCACCTAAAGTGCGTAGGAGCTTGGCAAAGGCAAGTAGACACCCTAAACTACTTGAACCTAGCTTGGCTTGACTTGGAATGGAGATTTGATGAGCTAAAACTCTCTTCCTTGGCTGCACAAAGTTTTCGAATTTGCTACAGTAATTTCTGCATCTTCTTTATTTTTTATTTTTTTATTTTTTTTGCTAAGTTATGACTTGTGTTGTGTTTGTATGAATATATATTAAGTTGGATTAAGTTGGGGCATTTATGGTATTCTAAAATGAGTCTAATAAGCTTTAAAATGAGTCTAAGGTGCAAAATGAGTGCTAGCTAATTAAAACACTAAGTTAAGTTACGTAACACTATTCATTAGATTGACAAAACATTTTCTAAACGAGTGCTTCTATCGCTCTAAGCTCAAATGCACATTTTTCTCAATCCTAAAACAATTAATATGATTTAATAAAAATGCTAATTCATGGTAATTAAATAGTTGAAAAACGGAATGAATAGTGATTAAAGAAGACAACAAGCAAAGCACAAAAGAAATGCGCAAATAGTGGATGCAATAGTAAGCTAGAAGTACGGTTAAATCTCGGGCGTCACAAGGGCTCTAATCCAACCCTTTAGAACATCATACAACCAACTCCACAATCAAGTTAACAACATACAACGCAACCAAAATATACTTTAAACATTCTTTCACCATTTCAGCCATAAGTTATACGCCTCCGTTCCAACATCATACATCACCAAGTAAAACCATATACATACATAACATATTATACTAGCTTAGCAACTTATTTAAATCCAAAAGTAAGACAACTAAACTAGCATAACACTTTTACTATCTTTAGATCAGTTTATACAATACAACCTTTAAAACTTGAAACTATACAACATAAGTCATACTACAAAATAGTATAAAACATTCCAGCTAAGCATCTGGATATAACTCTGGCACATAGGACTTTTCAACAAAAGTTATATTCTCAGCCTCCTGAGGCACATACTCGTAGTTCTGTTTAGTAACACCTGTATGCATATAACGAATGAAAGTGAGCTTATATAAAACAAGCCTAGTGAGGATTCGATAGATCTTTTAAAAGTATTTACTATACTCCTTGGAAATCATCCTTTGAGCAGTAAACACATAACATACATCAATAACAATATAATCACAAAAATAATAATAACCAATCAATAAGGATACTCTAGTTGGTGTAGCTTCAAACGCCATCATGATCTCAACCATCTTCTTATAACTCCCCATTACTCACATACCCGAGGTACCTCACTAGCCCCTCCCTCAATGGCACCTCTGCCCATGCGAGCTGGGGGTAGTCTATGATAGTCATGCCATTATCAACCCGACAGCCCAATGCTGCCCGAGAGGTGGCACACACATACCAAGACTCATGACAATAATAATCATCATTCATATCACAGGAGGACAATAAAGTAGGTTGCCTAACTCCCTGCTTCATCAATAATCAATCAATTAACATCATTTCAACAGCATAACATTAATTAATCATATAAACAACTAACAACTAAGTTAGATGACAAAGTAGGCCATCCAACTGAACATACATTGAAACACACAGCGAAACTCGAATCTAACCAACAACAATGTGAAACCCCAGTTTTGATTTTTCCCTTGATTTGTGTGTCTTTACCTCAATTTGTGTGATTTGACATGTTTATGTGTTATATGAGTTAGAATGTGCTAAATATGTGATTTATATTCCTAATACATGCTATGTGTACATTCATGAAATTTTCATCAAAATCGGTATCAGAAATTTTATCGACGATTTTTGTGAATAGTATTTTGAACACCTGTCCGCTAAAATTTTTACAGGAGTGTTTTAAACATTTTAAAACCTAGTCCTCGGATATTAATAGACCCGTATTTGATTAAAATGGATTTTGAATCAGTTTTAGAATTTTAAAGGTTTTTACACTTTCTTTTGCGAAAATTGAGTTTTAAACCGAATCGGGTGAAAATGTTTGAATGTAAACTTCTTATCACCTAAAAATAAACTACTTAAAATAGTCTAAGGATTGCATAAATGTTTTGAGCAAGAAATAGTCTAAAACTGAATTAAAAGACTAGAAAACAATTAAAAGACTAAAAATTAACTAAGTGTCAACTTTGACTATTTTTATTTTTGTTAACCTTGACTATATTATGCATCAACACACACCAAAACAAAGCAAAAATACCTTCAAAAAACATACACATGGCCGAAAATCTCTAAGGAGAAAAAGAAGTCATTTTTGTTCAAGTTTTCAAGAAATTTGCTCATAGATTTTGCAATACAAGGCCAAATAACTTCATCCATGGCTTGATTTCACTTGTTGGCATCCATTGCACAGATTTCTTGCATCAAATAAAGAGAAAAATTCTAGATCTCTAAATGCCATTTTTATGTTAATTCATATAATCGAATTTTTAGCTATTGAAATGTTAAATTGATGTTATATTATTGCTCAATAGATGCTAAGGATTGATTATATGTGTTTATATCAGTTTTGAACCGTTGTAGCATGAATTTTTATTTTTCGGGTATTAAAATTGAGTTGTTGATTATTTGTTGAATAATTGGAGTTGTGGTAGTTGGAATCGATTGCTGTTAGCTTGTAAAAGTTTGTTAAATACGTTGTAGTAATGTTGTAATGCCGAAATTTTGATTGTGATGTTGGTGTAAAAGTCCGGAAATTTCAGCCTAGGTGCATTGAGGTTTTAGTGTTGTTGGGCTTGATTTGGATGGATTATGGTTGGTTTCCGAGGGGACTAATGTTGTTGATTGAATGGGTGAGTGATAGAAACTGGTTTGGAGGTTATCGGATTAGTAGAATATAAGTTATGACTTTTAGAAGTTTGGGTTATTTTTCTTTAAAATGTTGAATTATGCTTTTGGATGTTTGGGTGGTGTTTGAGTGAATGAATTGTGAGTTGTTGATGGTTAGACTAGGGTTTGAATGTGTGGTTATTGCATGTTAAGTTGGATGGCCTACTTTGTCATCTAACTTAGTTGTTGAGTTATTAATTGTTTATTAGATGATATGTTGTTGAAATGATGATTATTGATTGATTATTGATGAACCCGGAGATAGGCAACCTACTTTGTTGACCTATTGTGATAATTGATTATTGATGCGCCAAGAGATAGTCAACGTGAAAGGTTGTCCTCCTGAGATTTGAATGATTATTATTATTGTCATGAGTCTTGATATGTGTGTGCCACCTCTCGGGCAGCGTCGGGCTATCGGGTTGAAAACAGCATGACTATCATAGGCTACCCCCAGCTCGCATGGGTGGAGGTGCCATGGAGGGAGGGGCTAGAGAGGTACCTCAGGTACGTGGGTAATGGGGAGTTATAAGAAGAATGGTTGAGATCATGATGGCGTTTGAAGCTACACCAATTAGAGTATCATTTATTGATTGGTCATTATAATTAATGTGCTTATATTGTTATTGATGATTATTATGTGTTTACTACTCAAAGGATAATTTGCAAGGAGTATAGTAAATACTATTAGAGATCTATCGAATCCTCATTGGGTATTGTTTTATTATAAGCTCACTCTCTATTATTGCATGCATACAGGTGTTATCGATCTAGATTACGGGTACGTGCCTCAAGAAGCTGAGAATGTGCTTTATGTGGACAAGTCCTATGTGCCAAAGTCTTATCTTTGATATCTGAGATGTAGTTCTCTTTTGTTATCTTGTATATTAAAACTAGATGTTTTGTATTTACTTAGAAGTTTATGATGTATAAGATGTTGTAAAGATAATGAATTAAATGTTGCTAGCTCAGTAGTCTTGTTTTGGAACATGATTAGGATGCAATGGTAAAAGAATGTTTAATGTATATTGTGGTTGTGTTGTTTAATTGTTGAATTGTTTGTGGAGTTGGTTGTATGAGTTGCGAAGAGGTTGGTTTAGAGCCTCGGTATCCGGGTTATAGTCGTTATACTGCCGAAATTCTGTTGCGTCCTGACTGATCTTAAGGGGGGTCGAGTTGGGGCGTTACAAACAACCCATGGTTCAACCACTCAAACACTACCCAAATAACTAAAGACATTATCTCAACATTTAAAGAAAAACTACTCAAACTTCTAAAAGTCATAACTTACAATCTATTAATCCAATAACCTCCAAACCAGTTTCTATCACTCACCCATTCTAGTAACTACATTAGCCCCCTCAGAAACCAACCACAATCCATCCAAAACAAGCCCAACAACTCTAAAACCTCAATGCACCATGGCAGAAATTTCTGGACTTTCACCACGATATCACAATCAAAATTTTGGCGTTACAACATTACTACCACGTATTTAACAAACTTTTAGAAGCTAACAGCAATCAATTCCAACCACCACAACTCCATTAAATCAACAACAAGCCAATAACTCAATTTTAATACCCAGAAATTAGAAATACATGCTACAACCGATCAAAACTTATATAAACACATATAACTAATCCTTAACATCTACTGAGCAATATTCTAACATCAATTCAACATTTCAACGGCTAAAATTTCAATTATATGAATTGACATAAAAATAGCATTTTGAGATCTAGAATTTTTCTCTCACCTTTGATGTTATATGATGCAAGAAAGGTGTAGAATGGATGCCTAACAAGTGCAATCAAACTTTGGTTCAAGATTATTGGCTTTGTATTGCAAATTCTATGAGAAAAATTGATCAAAAATGAAGCAAAAATGGCTCCTAGGTGTTCGGCCATGTGTGTGAGATTTGGAGGTGTTTGAAATTTCTTTTATGAGCTATTTTTGTTATGTTAAGCATATAAAAGGCAACTCAACAAAATTAAAAGAAAGTCAGAGGTGAATCAATTTAGTATTTTTAGTATTTTTAGTCTTTTAATTCTATTTCTTGACTATTTTTGCTCACAACATGCAATTAACTCCTAGACTATTTTAAGTAGCATATTTTTAGTTGACAACAAGTTTTACATACAAAGACTTTCACTTGACTCGGTTAAAAACGTGATTTTTGCAAAAGAAAGTGTAAAAACCTTTAAAATTCCTAATTCGATTTACAATCCGTTTTCATCAGACACGGGTCTATTAATATCCGAGGACTAGGTTTTAAAATGTTTAAAACCCTCGTGTAAAAATTTTAGTGAACGTGTGTTCAAAATACTATTCACAAAAACCGTCGATATAATTTCTGATGCCGATTTTGATGAAAATTTCATGGATGCACACATAGCATGTATTAGGAATATAAATCATAGATTTAGCGCATTCTAACTCATATAACACATAAATAGGTTAAATCACACAAATCTAGGCAAAGACGAAATTTGGGGTCTCACATTACTAGACCAACTACCTTACTTGATCAATTTTGTGGCATAATGGTAGTCTAAATTGATTAAAATACTAAATTGAATTGACATGCCATTTGTTAAGACCAAGTTTGCGTTACAGTTCTCGTGATTTCACATATGGCTTTTCTTGAATTTTCAGAAGAATATTTTACTGTATATTTGATATAAGCTTTGCATATAACAAGTTTTTTTTACCAAAAAAAAGCATATAACAAGTTTTTTTTACAATTATACATCAGTCACTGTAGATGTAAGGCCCGACACGAGACCCCATATACATATAGATCATATCATACATAATTAAGTCATTTTATGTGCATTTACCTTGTCTTATATGTTTTTATATTGATTTATGTGTTTTTCTAGATTTACGTGCATTTCATCGTTTAACGTGCATTTGAGTAATGTATATAACATAGCTAGTAGTTAAAATCTATTAAGTTTAATAGCTAACTAGAGTAACTAAACTAGAACTAGGACAATTAGAATTAAAGCTAGAATGGCATGCTAGTAAATACCCTTGTAGTTGGAAGGGCAACTTAGGCATTAGGGCTTTAGATATATCATCTTCCACCTTATACTATTCCTAGCTATCCAAAAATACACACAATTCATACACACCCATATGACACACACATTACACAAACTAAGCATACATGGCTGAGGAATGAGATGAGAGAAAAGAGAAGAAGGAAGAAAGAGAAGAGGAAATAGAGGATCTTCAAGCCATCTTCGACTATTTTCTTGCACCCTCAACTTCTATTGAACATCGTCTCTTGCATTCAATTCTACATCTAGGTGATGGATTCTTCAAAACTTCTTAAAAAGCTCATTCAAGGTTATTTGATGCTCATTTGGTGTTAATCTTGCTTGTAGTGTGTATACAAGAGCTTAAATGTGAAGATTGAGTATTTTTGATGTGTTGTAGATCTAGAACTTGTCTAACTTATATTGGATGTTCTTGAGAGGTTGAAATATGAGCTTGGTAATGCTCTTGTATGTGTGATGATGTATATAACTTGTATGTAAGAATTGGAAGTGTGCAGTTAACATTTTGATACCTAGGTGTTGGTCTTGGTATTTAGGAGCTATATTGGATTTTAGGTAGTTTGGATGTTGATTGTTGATGTGAGGTGTTTTGGTTGATTCTTGAACTCCTAGATGATGCCTAATAAACCACCTTGTGCATGGTTGATTGCTAGTAGGAAGTTGGAAGAGAGGTAGCAAGATAAGGAGTAAAAGGTGTGAACTCACGGGTGTATGTTGCCCAGGCCGGTTGAGTAAGCCGAGCGAGTAACTCATCTAACTTATCAACCGACTTGAGACCTTTGTTCACTAACCATGTCGGTCGAGTGAGGTCGGTCGAGTGGCTCGATCGGCTACTCGACCAACCTTGCTTGCACAATACTATTCCTTTGCATGCTAATGCTAGCCTTATGTGTTCCTGTGTTACTCAATTCCTTGCTATTAGTCTGTGGCATGGATATAACTTCTAAACTTGTTACTTCTAGGTACATTACTTGTCTTTGATGATGAAATGATATCCAATGTGGCATTCTAAGTGTTCTATACATACAATTGCTTACATGTATATCCATTATGCTATTGATATTACTGTTATGACGGAAGCAACCAACTTTGTTGTTATCCTAGTCCCTCTCTCACTTGGTGACATCCCTTGAAAAGTTGGGTATATATATATATATATATATATATATATATATATATATATATATATATATTTCATGATTGCAACCTTTTAAAGGCCTTGGGGGTAATCGATGGCCCCCGGGCAGCGTTAAGTTTGCCGGTTTAGCCACGACCACCAAAGACCTACACTTATCTTTGAGGGGAATATCCGAAACCTTCGGTTGTTGGTAGAGTTGGAGTCAGATTATCTTTAAAGACTTGATCCTCGGTTGTGGTGTCAGGTTATCATTACTTAATTCGAGGCAAAGGTTGTCATCATCAGCAACTACAGTATCCTTTTCATTGAGTATACCTGTTCATATTTTTATTTCATATTCAAGTTATATCTTGTTTACTTACATGTGCATTCTAATGTGCATGGCATATTTTATCAAATTGTTTACGAAAAGATAAAACCTTTACGAAAACCCTTCCTATTCCACCATCACTGAACTAGTTATAGCTCACCTTTGTCTCTACCATTTCAGGTGAGGTAGAGCCCGAGCAGGCCTCTCAAGATGTGGGAGAAATTCCTTGGTATGACATTGACGATTTTTGCCTTATGTGATCCTACCTATTGATATACTTGAAAGCTTTGTGATGTGATAACTCATTCTTTTGGACAACTTTGATGTAACTAAGTATTTACATTCTTTTGAGACCTAGAAACCTAAGCGTTGGCTGGACATGATGTATGAACAGGTGGATCATGGTCTTGTATACATGTAACAGGTTGTGGATAACCTATAAGGCCGAAGTATTGGTAGACTTTTGAACTTTTTTAGAATATAAATGGATGTACAAGTTGTTAAGTTTTCAATTTACAGATTTTAGCGTTACTAACGTCGCATTTCGGCCTTAGCCTACCCATAGGTAGGGGTCGGGACGTAACAATTGAAGCTAATAGAATGGCAAGAGTTGGATCCATAAAAGCTCAAATATTATTAATAATAATTAGAAGAGTGGAATAAATAAAAGAAATATTTTTTTCTCCCTCTCTTTGCCTAATGGAACTTAGTTGATAGCCAATTAAAAGACTGATCATCTTAACCCACTAGTGAGAAGATATTAAGTTCTTTTTTTGATTATGTATCATACTATCCCATAAAGAATTCAATTCCCTCGTGTTATGCAAGTCTTTAACATGGGCAATAGCATTCGTCTTTGTTTGAAAAATTCTTTTCTCAAGTTTATTACCTTAGACCATAAAGATAAAGTTTCCATTAAAGAAAAGCAGCACACCAGGAGGCATATGAGTTGTGGTCTATACAAGGTAAATCACTATATTAAGTTTACAGAGATTTGTATGGCACGCGCAGTTTTTCATGTTTGCTTATAGTGATATTTGCATTCTTTAATATGGAACATGCAAATTTCTATGCCTACTTATTGCTATCATTATTATTTATGGTAGAGTTGCATAGCAAAAGGAAAGTGAATCTTATGATTACAATTTTGTTTAAGGGTTGTACAGTGATAAAGTTCAAGAATGGGTTTTAAAATTATGGAATGCTCACACTCAATTATAGTTTTATTTTATGCCTAAGGATAACATGTTTTTTTTTAATACATTTTTCTTGATTTTATTTGTACATGCAAGATTTATAGTGATCACATTTACAATTCAAGAATGTATAGAGTATATGGATAAATGAGTATGGTAAAGATTACATTGTTATTTGGCTTTGTATTGTATGTTTCGATCAGAAAAATAATTCTAAAGATGCATGCCAATACATATATGTACTTGAATAAATTGTGGCACATTAATAGAGATTCTAGTACGCATGTTGACCATAAATTTTAACACAAATCTTTTATTGTTGTGCCTATTGGGCCTAATTAAGTACTTTTTAAGACAACACAGTATACAGTGTAAGTTCACATCTTAGTTATATATGCTTGAGCACCTGGATTTTGAGTATAAATAAATTGTCAAATATTTATTTTGTACACAGTGGTATAAAGGTGATATTGCCCTAGTTGAATAATTTGTAATTGATGTAGATGGTTGCACCGAAGTCGATCTCTATGTTAATCTACAAATTATTTGATAAGGATTATGGGATATTTACTTCTTTGAAGTAGTATATGCAATTGCCTGCCCGAAGGGGGTAGTTGTGTGTATTAGTTTGGGAAAAGTAGAGGTGGCAGTGAGAGTTATTTTATTTGACTCTAAAAGGGTTTGTCTACCTAAAGGGCATAGATTCCTTTAGAATTGTCTCACTGTTTCACTTGAGTGAGAGTTCATGTTGTATCTTGTGTGTTCTACCCGAAGGGGAATCTGCAGTGATATACTTGGGCTCTTATAAGGATGTTGCTATTCCAAATTATCACATTTTTAGATACTTTTTTACATTTCTATTGTAGTTAGCAACATTCTTATGAATGGTCTTTTTGTTTAGCCAATTTTGATTGGAAATATTTATTATCTATGATTATATCACATGGGTGCTGCCAATTTCTTTTTTATTGTAAGGTCTCTATTAAGTAAAGCTAACTTCGACATCCTCCAAGTTATAAAGTCTTGAAGATTATAAAGTTATTCAATGTTAAGTATTGTTTTATTCATGCTAAAAGTGTCATTGACTTTTCCTCAACATGCATCAAGATCTATGTGGTAGAATCATAAAGTATTTTGTCTTATGTGGATATAAAATTTATTTAGTCTATTTAAGGCATGAATGTATGGCCTGTAGTAGTCAAATTCCTTAAATCAAGTGTGTTAACTATTCTAAGGAAAGAAGGAAAGAAATTAGCTTATATGGACCCTTGACTATTTAGTGGAATAATGATGATCTGTTATAGCAAATATGTTTTTCCTATGTTTAATTGTTACTTTCGGCACATATACACTTGTTATACTTAAAATAACTTATTTGACGAATGTATTATAGTTCGGTTATCACATGTATAGGATGTCAGTATCACCGTGATATTATACTTGCTTGGAAACATTACTCAAGGTTTGACTTTTATTGTAATTAAGTAAAGCAAAATAAAAAAAGTATTGTTCTCTTATATTGATTGTATATGACCGGCTTTATGTATTTTTATCCCATTTAAAATTTGTTATTGTTCACGTAAATCACAATTTTTAAAGCTATTTTGGGGATAGCTCATTATCTATTTGTCTTTGATATGAGTTCTCAAATGTAAATCATGACAATATAAGATTGACATATTTGAAATAACATTTTTGGGAAAATTAAAGTTAATGTATGCATGACTCTATTCAAGCTAGTTGGAGGCTCCACATGAACAATACTTATATGTGTGATAAAACTTCTGCAATAATGTAAAGATTATATTTGGTCCTAGTTGGTATCTTCATAAGACTCTAAAATGGTATTACTGCATCAGATTATTTATTAAGGTTTGGAAGATTTTCAATAAGGATTCTAGGACATATTGTCTATCCCAGTTGGATGATTTTCTAACTTAAGTTGGGTGACTTAGCAGAAGCGGGTCATCCAATGTAATTTATGAGATATCGAATAAGGATTCTAGGATGATTTACTTCTTGGAGTTATAGTTCATAATTGCATACCTAAATGTGGTAATTACAAGCATTAACTTTTGAGGAGTATGAGTGAATAGTAAAGGGGTAAAAATAAATTTAATCTTATAAAACCTTTCTTGCCTGATGATATTAGGCAGCTATGACTATTCACTTATGGAGACTCTAAATATTATGTAACTTCGCTTGAAGGTGTCTATATGACATGTCAGAGTCTCCTAATGGGACAAGTTTTTTTTTACTAGAATGTTCAAGTTGCAAGTTCATATGATGTGCATGATTCTGTGTTTAATCGTAAAGTTTGAGTTTATATTTAAAGTTACTATTATAGTACATCTTACTTGCACTTTAAGTGGTCATGAAATGTTTATTGGATATAATCATGATTGTCTCCCTCCATGGTTCTATTTTTCCACATGTATGTTTGATTGTTCCAAGGTGAATAGATTTTTCATGGAGCTTTACTATCTGATAAGTCATTTTTATAATGACAATTATATGGAATCAAAGTATTAAGTATATTGCTTTCATGCAATATTTTAAAAGGGATTCCATTTGAAGGATTTAGAATGTGGAAATTATTTTGGAAGCATATGTGTTAATACATCCTAGCTTAAGGCTATCAAGTTTTCTAAAGTCAAGTACTTGTCTTATATATATTTTAAGTAAAAGCATCTATTATTTGTGAAAGAAAATAAGGCTTGACGTTATAGTCCTAAAATTGGCTATTCAAGATTATACCTGCTGCTATCTATAAGATTTAGTGGATAAATAGTGTTTGGCCAGCATTATGTTATTTTGGTTTTCCATGATAATAGTATTATATGCTAATAAAGCTTCTTAGTAGCATATAGTTTTGCATGTGTAAACATTACAGAAAAGTTTCATTGATGTTTTCATCAAAAAAGAACATATTCCATGTTAGAAGGTTTCATTTGTGATATACAACTTTAAAGTCATAAAGAATATACAGTTTTAAAGTGACAAGTGAACTTTAAGGTCAGTGGGAGTAACATATTCACAAGGCCATGTTCTCCAATGTATAGATGTGCATGTTTATTGTTAAGAAAGCTATAAAGTATCATGCCTAGAAAGGTAGTTCATGTATACTATAGTTTTAATATGAGCATGACATACATATCTCATTTAAGCATTTGAGATAAACTAGTGATATAAAGGCCATTCCATTCTAAAGAAAAGTCAAGGTCGGAGGTTTATACAGTGACTTATATGTTTTAAAGGCAATTGATTGATGCAATTTGTTTAACCTTGACATGCGCATATTCTTGAAGTGTCTCTTTATTTAGAGATGAAGTTTATAGAGTTTCTCTTTTATGAGAATTAAAAGTTCAACACTTTTAAAGTTTAAAGATTACAATCGTAATATATTTTTTGGGACTATAATGTCACTAACCAAAGTAATTGTTATTAAGTGCATGGTGTTCATTAATTTTGAAATATTTGGTTAGTGGGAGCATGGTTTGTTTTTACTAAATTGTTGATACGTGAATATTATTTTCATATTCGGATATTAAGATATTTACTGTTGTCACTGGACATTTATTTATCTGAGCTAATAGTTATGATTGTGATTCAATCATATTATTATTACCTACTTAATTAT
This sequence comes from Ehretia macrophylla, assembly GCA_037974665.1. Taxonomy (NCBI): domain Eukaryota; kingdom Viridiplantae; phylum Streptophyta; class Magnoliopsida; order Boraginales; family Ehretiaceae; genus Ehretia; species Ehretia macrophylla. Next base: position 74,986,969 of record CM075779.1, read on the forward strand.
TTACACAACTTGGATATGTTGGTGGGTTATAAAGGCACAAGCTTTGGAAATCTATTGCCTACAAGTGTTTAAGGTATAGTTGTATGCTTGGTACATTTATGGAAGTGTAAGTAGGTTATATGCTCAGATAAGAGTGCACTGAATATTGTATATGCATGCATTTTGGGAACTCATATTGAAGTTCTATTAATGCTTCAATTGAAAGGCTTCAGGTTAAAAGTGTAAAGTGCAAAGGTGCAGTTTATTTTGAGTAATTTACTATATATTAAAGTTTTGTTCCCATCTTATTTAAGTTGTGATCACTGTTTTATGTGTACACAGATAAAGTTACCGTGAGCTCACATAGGTTTAAAGTTTCATATCTCGAGATATACATTTAAAGACTTTAATACTGAAGTGGCTTCGGTTTAGAAACATTAAAGGGGGTTTGTATACCCCAATAAAGTTTAAAGGCTTCTTATGAGACATAAAAGGGGATTTAATCCCATAAAGGGTCTTACAGGACCATAAAGTGGCCGATTGTGATTTGGCATCCTCATCATTATAGTTGGATCACATGTGCCAAAAACCACATTACACTATAACACACCATGGAATCCATGTTGATGGGGCATTAGTATTTGTGATCATAGGAGGCCTATGCCGAAAAATGGTATAACGACTGTTATGGTTCAATATTGATGACTTGTTGGACCGAATTTTGGATTGAGATGTTTATATTTGTGGCCACTAAAGTTGTTTTTAGCCCAAGAGTCTTTTTGTGAAATAAAATATTTTCAAAATATAAAACTAATCAGTGTTGTCCAAGTGGGAGACTATTAGAATTTTTTAAAGGGGAAATATCATGTTACCCCCTTGTGATATGCGAAAGTATCATTCTACCCCTCTGTGTTCGTAAAAGTTCAAGAAATGCCCTTGTATTATTAAAATGTTATCACATTAGCCCTTTCATGTCTTTTTTAAGCTATTAAATGTCATTTTTACCCTTTTATAATACATATATTTTTTTTATTTCCTTCATTTTTAACTATTTACCACTAAATAAAAAAAATTAAAAAAAAAACATTATCTTTCCCCAACCATTCCCCACCTATCCCCACCATTACCCTCACCCCCTCACACCACCCCCGTTAGCCACTATTCCCACTTCACCCCCTACATTCCCCTACCCCACCCTTACACCTACTTTCACTGTTGCTCCTACGGAGCAGTAGCAGCGATGAGCCACAATAGCGACATTGCTGCTCTATCAGAGCAACATCGTGGTGCGTGGGGGTAGGGATTGTGGGGTGATAGTAGGGGTGGGATAGGGGATGGTGGCTGACATGGGTGAGGGTGGGGGTGGGGTAGGAGGGTTAGGGGTGGTGATAGGTGGGGTGGTTGAGGAAGATGATTTATTTATTTATTTATTTATTGGTAAATAGTTAAAAATGAAATAAAAAAAAAAAGTATATATGTATTATAAAAGGGTAAAAATGACATTAATAGCTTAAAAAAGACATGAAGGGGGTAGTATAATGACTTTTTAATAATACAGGGTCTTTCTTGAAGTTTTACAAACATATGGGGCTATAGTGATACTTTCACATATCATAGGGGGGTAACGTAATATTTTTTCTTTTTTTAAATTATGGGCTACCACTGATTGAATATTTTGTTATTTGCAAAAAACGGGTTGAGGTTGACTGGTAAAGCCCAAAACATATTTTACGGTGATCCACTCTAGTTGGGCCTAGGTCCGTCTCATGGATATTTTTAATTAGTGGTATGGTATGCAAGGTGTAGAATTTGTTTTAACATTAGGGCAGCTTGATTAGGGGCCCAATAAAATTTTAAGGTTTGGCACTCTCCCCCATCCAGAATACTAATGGCCTATAAATAAAACTATTAGGGTTGGCTTGCCCCATTGAGAGCCACATACAGAAGTTGGAGAGGGAGAGGGGGCCCATAGTCTAGACGTGCCTACCATAACACGTCGCTCAAGTTTTTCGAGTAGGATTATTCTAAAGACCATCGCAACAAATAAAATAATATCAAGTATGTTTCAAATCTACAAGTTTAATACATAATTTCATGGTGTTTTATACTCTAGTATTAGATCCTGAAAATTCTAACATGCTAGGCTCAATTTGAGACACCTCAACATCCTCAACTATCTGGATGATGATGACTGGTTCAACTAGAAGTTGTTTTCTGCCGGTACATTCTTCTTCAGTAAAATTTGGGATTTTATCCGAGACAGAGGCACCTTGATTGATTTGCATCACTTGGTGTAAGAGCTAGGCATTCATTTTATATGCATTATTTATTTTAAACATTATTTGGTGGTATTATGTACTAATTATGTGTTTGCCTATTTTTAGTACATCATATTTGCATTTAAATTATATTTATACATATAAATAAAGTCTTATTTTACTAAGTCTACCATATTTGACTTGTTTTACTCATAAATGTACAATACATACATAAAATACATATAAACATATTAGATAATAACTTAGAATGCCATCTTTGGATATTTGACTTTGCATAATTAGCTTAATTGACTTCTTGACCATTACATACATTATATACTACACTTATACTGTAACACCCCGATCCCTCTCGAGACCGGGAGTTCTATCAATCAATCTAATCACAACCCAATTCCAAACCCAGGCAAAATTTTTAGGGAAAGACGGACAGATTCTCCCCTGTTTCTAGGCAAAATTAAAACCTGTAATAGCATATAAGTGGACCAGCACCGTGTCCAACCATACAAACACCTCAAGGCCATCCGAGCCTTGGTTCTCAACAAACGAACACAAGTAAATATACATTTCCAGTTTAAATGCTAACCTATCTCTTTTCATCTTTGACAAGTACATTAATGCTTGGCAACTAAACTAAACTAACTTATTGCATAAAATAGACTATCATACCATTCTAACTCTTTTCCTTTGGACATTACAAACATGCATTGAAGTTAACTATACTAATTGGATACATAAACTAGCTTATCATTCTACCTCGATTACCTAGTTAAATTTAAATTACATTCCTTTTAACATTAAATACATACAACACATGAAACATACATCTTTGCATCTTTGACAACTCAAGCCACATAGCACGCAAGGCAACTATTCAAGCACGGTCTATCATATATCCACGAACTTTCCAGCTAACATGATATTTTCAGAAATGTGGTGGTGAGGAATGAGTATACACAACATGTATACTTAGTAAGGGCGAGACAGATATCGAGGTGGAGAGAAAGAAGATCGTGCAATGCAAATAGGTACAGTTAAGCAATATAATCAAAAAGGAAGCATTCAATATAAACGACAATATAATAAACAATTAAAGAAAGCATTAACACAACCACTCAAAACTATTCCACGAGCAATACATCAATCTCGAGCTTGATGTTGACAACGATGACAATAAGCGCGCAACCACCTTATAACAACCACTGGGTGTACTTCGGATGTACCCCGACACATCTACGACCCAAATCTCCCAGGGTGGCACCCCTAGCGAGAATGTGAATAGGACACGGAGCTAGAGCAAACCAACCCTGGCAGCCCGAGACTACCCAGAGAGGCCCATCACTCACGCGCCTGACACTATGCAATGCAATACGAGATACAAGCAATAAACGAACGATAGCACGAAAGTGCAGATTAGTGACGATAAACGAGATATCAAGCATTTACAATCAATAATAGCAATCAATTAACTTTTCAAGCATGATTATCATTAATATCAACAATAACATCTATCAAACCAGTAATAGCAGTTCAAACACGAAATCGACAAATATCACTATTCAATCTCTAACTTCCAAAGGTAATTACGAGCAAACGAGCTACAGGATTAGAAAACCAATTTCACTACATTCACTTAGGTACTACAAGGCATGTTTCTATATCACGAAACTTCACTTTCTCACACGAACCCCGAAAGTCCACCTACTGCGTTTGAACTACAGCTATGCTAACCGGTCGCTCAATCAATACCACAACAGCGCCAAAAGTGCTTCCATACCCTCAATAGCAAAACCCCCATCTCAATTCGAGCACGATCAACGCTTGGTCAAACGGCCCCTTTACGTTTCTTTGTCTAATTTCCAATTTTAACAAAGGTCGGTCCGTTTTTATTGCACATTTTATCTTTCTATCATTAATGGCACCTATCCAAATCAAGAAATCGCAATTCGGATCAAAATTCGAAATTCTAGGGTTTTACTATTTAAAATCACTATTCATTGTTCTTCCCCAATTTCAAATACGCAATTTCAGCCGTAAAAATCTCTAAATAACTATCAAACAAAGCTCTACGATCATTATAGAACCTAATTCAAGCAACAAAAGGCATTTAAACACAATATATAACAAATCTAAGAAATTGAAACAAAATTCAAACTTCAATTAAAATGCACAAAAGCGTGAAAACCCTCACAAAGATTGAAGACCAAGACCTGGAAGGACCCGAGCCACGAGCCCCGAGCAATTCCACGTATGATTGTAGAAGAAAATTGAAGAAAAAATATTTTTTTTTCTCTCTTGAATGCATTCGGCCAGGCAAGGGACAAAATGGGCATTTTTAGATTTGTTTTGTTTTGATTTTTGCCTTGTTTTATTTATAAAATATGACAAAAGGCATTTTGGTCATTTTGCAAGATCAAGCTTAAGTGAAAATATGGTCAACAAGCTCATTTCGATGGCATTTAATCTATTTCAAGTTAAAACAATGCAATTAAATGAAAAACAACTAAAACTAGTTAAATTAAGCTAAAAATATTTTTCACTAAGTCCGATGAATATTTCTCTAACTCTCATTTTCGAAATGCTACGATCGAACGGTCAATAAACGATCGCTAATCAAATGATGAGAAATAATATAAAACTATAATTTTTGAAAAGTAGAATAGTAGAATAGTTTAAAATTCACTCCGGCTCGGAGTTATTTTTCTCATTTAATTGAAAACCGAGTAATTAAATGCAAGAAAATAAAACCGATTATTAAAATAATCAAAACAATCAAAATAATCAATATTCATTTAAAAATAATTAATTTAACTATTTCTAGAATATTTTAAAGAATTATGTAATTAATGCTAAGATATGAATAAACAAGTTAATATAAACACGTAATCAAATACAATTAAATATTAACATTTAAGATAACAGTTAATTAAATACAAGAAAGTAAATCCAATTACTATAAATAATAGAAATAGGTAGTAATATTTTAAATTAATCAATATAAAAATTATTTGAATATTTTTAAAAGAAATATCAAAATAGTGAAGAATGGATGATTTAACTAATTAAACACTTAATTAAATGTAGTCAAATGCTATTAAATGCATGCCGGGTTCGGGTTATCACATCCTTCCCCCCTTAAAACAATTGCGTCCTCGCAATTCTTTTTCCAATAGAACTCAGCATCATCTGAAATCCAACTCTGACTAATCTTCATCAGTTGCTGAGCAAGATAGTGAATAGGGATGCTCGTAGGAAAACCCGAATAGAAATCCCAACCAAGAATGCCGAGAAAATACCAACTAAAGACTGAAGCAGGGATACTGTACATATTATCAATGCCACATATTACTGACAAGAAGAATACCAAAGGAATATCCTATATATGAAGCCCTAATAGAAGTCCAACAAGTACCAAATAGGAAGTCAAATGATAGCCAGAGTAGATGCATCACATATAAGACCAAACTCCAAGACCTCATCACCATTTGCCGGGTGCAAACTTTATACAACTTACCACCAAGAAAGCCCAAAGTATTCCACAGCATAAGCAATATGAGATAATAAGTCTGAACAGGATTCCAAGTGTAAGACTTCTAATAGTGCCAACAAGGAAAATACTAGTGGAATGCCCAATAAGAATTCCAAAGAGTGTTGTAAGTAATACTGTACAACAAGTCGGATAGGAATTCCATATACCAAACCTATTGAGGAGTACCAAAAGAAATACCCGATACAATGGTCCAATAAGAAGTAGCAAGAGTTTTCCAATAAGTACTAGATAAATGACCACTAAGAATTCTATAGAATGCCATTGAAGAATTTCCAATAAGGGTGCCAGTAACACACCAATAAACACCGAGACACATATATCATAGATAATACCATGCAGTAAGTCCGATTGAAACCCCAATAGCCAAGTCTACCAAGAAGTGCCAACAGAAGTTCCAAAGAATACCCAATAAGTAAACCAAAGAATGCTCCAGAGAACAACCAAATAGAACCCCAAAGGAAAGCTACTCTTTCATAACTGTTAAGCATAGAGGAGGACCTTAGAGATTCGCCATTAACCGAGCTCCAAAGACAAATACCAACTCCGAAATAAAGGCTAGTCAAATACTGCTCATTCCCGTCAATCCATATAACTTGGAGGGCCTGCTACCAATCACCGCTCTTCAGGGGTGGAAGAAGTCTTTCTTGCCATTTCAATGGGACATGTATGAATGCCAAGATATCACATTTATACATGCATGCCTTAATCTATTATGCAAGCATGTTTGTAAAACAGTTTATAAAACAGTTTATTCAACAAAGTCACTCAAGCACGACAATCAAGTCAAGCACAACATAATCAATTCAAATCCCGGCATAACCAATTCAAGGCATTCCAATACACACATTACAAGCAATACTTCAAGCAAATAACAATTCACGAGGTCGATTCGATTCACGAGGTCAATTCAATGCACAACTAGGCACTTCACTTCACTTAGTACACATTTAGCACATAATACATAACTATATCACATACAGGCACACACTTTCAAAACACACCTAACAAGCATACATTCAAGGGTCACTGTGGTAACATAATCCCACATCAGAAGATTTGAAGTGATCCTCTTGAATATATAGGACGAAGTCCTTTGTATTAGCAACAAGGCCTTTTCCCATGGGAGACTGTGGGAGAAACAAAGCCGTGAGGGACCTGTGCTTGCGGGCCAGGGACTGCCAATAGCGGACAATATTGTTGTAGTGATGTGTCCCGTGAGACTCAGTGGTGGGCTCCACCCGGGGAGCGGGGGCGTTACAGGTGGTATCAGAGCTTGTTTAGCTCGTAAGCCGGGACAGGGTCCTCGGTCCTGTGGGTAGTGATCCTTGAATGTGTGCTTGTTAAGTGTGTCTTGAAAATGTATGCTTGTATGTGAGATTGTGTGTCTTGACTTGAATGTATGCACCTATGTGATATAATTATGTGTTATGTGTTAAATGTTTCTCAAGTAAAGTGAAGTGTCTAGTTGTGCATTGATTTGACCTATTGAATTGACATCGTGAATCGAATCGACCTTGTGAATTGTTATTTACTTGGAGTATTGCTTGTAATATGTGTATTGGAATGTCTTGAATTGGTTGTGCCGTGATTTGAATTGATTATGTTGTGCTTGACTTGATTGTCGTGCTTGAGTGACTTTGTTGAGTAAACTGTTTTACAAACATGCTTGCATAATAGTTTAAGGAATGTGTGTATAAATGTGATATCTTGGCATTCATACATGTCCTGTTGAACTGGTAAGAAAGACTTCTTCCTCCCCATGAAGAGAAGTGGTTAGTAGCAAGCCCTCCAAGTTATATGGATTGATGGGAATGAGCAGTATTTGACTAGCCTTTATTTGGGAGTTGCTGTTTGCTTTTGGAGCTCGGTTATTGGCGAATCTCTAAGGTCCTCCTCTGTGCTTAACAGTTGTGAAAGAGCAGTTTTCTTTTGGGGTTCTATTTGGTTGTTCTCTGGAGCATTGTTCGGGTATTTTCTTTGGCATCCCTCAGTTGGTTTGGTAATTGGAATTCCTATCGGACTTGTTGTGTAATATTACTTACGGTATTCTTTAGAATTCTTATTGGGCATTCTACTAGTATTTTTCTTATTGGCATTTATTGGAAGATCCTACACTTGGAATTCTGCTTGGACTTATTATCTTGTATTGTTACGGCTTCTCCATCGGCCTTTCCGCTCAGGGGAAATCTATACTTGCTATTTTACTAAGATGTTGCGGTAGGGACTCAGTGATTGGAGGATTTCATTTAGAGATTGGCCTTTGGCATTCTTCTCTATATTCTTTTACATAACTTTCAGCTAGGTTTACTTACGGTAATCAGCACTGCATGAGGTGCATCTACTCTGGCTATCTTTTAACTTTCTTATTTGGTACTTGTTAGACTTCTATTGGAGATTCGTGTGTGGGGTATTCTTCTTGTCGTTATTGTGCGGTATTAGTGACATCAACAGTATCTCTGCTTCAGTCTTTAGTTGGTATTTTCTCGGCATTCTTGGTTGGAATTTCTATTGGGGTTCTCCTACGAGCATCCTTATTCACTATCTTGCTCAGCAACCGATGAAGAGTAGTCAGAGTTGGATTTCAGATGATGCTGAGTTCTATTGGAAGAAGAATTGCGAGGACGCAATTGTTTTAAGGGGGAAATGATGTGATACCCCGAACCTGGCATGTATTCAATAGCATTTAAAGTTTATTTAAATTACATTTTATTGACCTTTCACCTTCTTTGACCAAACTAGTTGACTTTTCATCTACATTGACCAACTAGGACAAGGTGGGAATTTTTGAAATGTTTAATAAAAGGCAAACTTGGGATTAGAAATAAAACAAATGCAATGTTAAGTTAGTCAAATTTTGGGTCAACTTTGGAATTAAATCTAAACCAATTGGGGAAGAGTTAGGTAGCAAATTATATATGGTTGGAAAGCTCTATGAGTCTAGTTTCTGAGGCTTCAAACCGTTCGTGAATTGGAGTTTTCTAGAAGAAGTTATGGCCGTTTTCGTAAGGTCGCGCATAGCTGTTTTGGTTTAGCGGGTTGACCGAAGCTTTGACCATTTGACTTCAACTTGTCATCTTATATATGCATAATACATTACAAAAACAAGCAAAAATCTGGAAAAAAAAAATAAAGGGCCAAAACCATAGGAGAAAAAGAAAAAAAAAGATTTCAACATCAAAACTTCAAATCTTCGCGAGAGCTTGCACGGGGTTGTTTCCGAGGCTTCCAATGTAGTTTTCCTAGCATCTAGTAGCGTCAATGTGAGGGTTTCATCGTTATTTGTGCATTTGAAATTATTATGCCTAAACTTTAATTTTTAGAAATTATGCGTAGATCGTTATTTTATCTGTTTTGATGCTTAAAGAATGTTCCTTGACAATTGTAGAACACATATTTGTAGACTTTTAGCATTTTCTACGGTTGAAAATAGAAATTGTAATTTTAAATGCGAATGGAATAGTAAAATATGAATAGTAAACCCTCATTATGTTAAAGTTGCTTCGTTTTGCGTTCTGTTGATGTAGGAAGGTGCTAGATATGCTAGAATGTCTAAATATATGGTTTAATTGGATTGTGTAATGGAAAAACGAGGAAAAATGCCTTGGTACAAGTTGGGGCCATTTAGGTCGAGTTTAGCGTTTCCCCGTAATGCATGAAGGCGTTGTCTCGGGAGGCCATGGAAGCACTTTTGGTGCAGTTATGACATTGGTTGGGTGATCGGTTGAGGTAGCTATAGTTCAAATCAGCAAAGGGGGAAATCGGGGCTTTGCGAGAATTCTAGGGTAAAGTAGGGTTTCGTGGACTTTAGACGTGCCTTATGGTGTCTTAGGAGGAGTGGTGATGTCGGTTTCCAAAACTCGTAGCTCGTTTGGAAGTAGTAGCATTGAGAAAGTTGGGGTCATTTAGTGTTTTAGTTGATTTTTATAATGCTTGCTTATATAATGTTTATTGTAGATTATTATGCTTGTTATACTTGATTATGATTGAATTGTATATCAATTGTTGATAATGCTTGTTAGTGTTGTTCTTGTTATTTTATTGATTGTAAATGCTTATTGTATCGCATGTTGATATTAATCTGCACTTCAGTGCCTTGCTCGATTATCGTTATATCCCTCGTATTGCATTGCATTGTGTCAGGTGTGTGAGTGACAGGCCTCTTTGGGTAGTCTCGGGCTGCCAGGGTTGGTTGCTCTAGCTCCGTGTCCTATTCCCGTTCTCGCTTGGGTTGCTGCCTAGGGAGTTTTGGGTCGTAGAATTGACAGAGTATGTCCGGAGTACTCTAACGGAAATTATAAGGTTGGTGAACCGGCGCGTCATCGTTAAAGTCATCGAAATCATAATTGGTACATTATTCGTTCGAGTGAACCGTAGCCTTCAAAGTGTGGTATAGCTTTGAATGGTTGTGTTAATGCTTTCTTTAATTGTACATTGTATTGTCGTTTATATTGAAAGCTTTCTTATTGATTAAATTGCTTAACTGTACCTATTTGCATTGCACGATCTTCTTTCTCTCCACCTCAATATCTGTCTCGCCCTCACTGAGTATACGTGTTGTGTATACTCACTCCTCACCACCACATTTCAGGAAATGCCTTGTTAGCTGGAAAGTTCGTGGTTACGTGAAAGATCATGCTTGAAGAGTTGTCTTGCGTGCTATGTGGCTTGAGTTGTCAAAGATGCAAATATGTATATTTTCATGTAATGTATGTGTTTAATGTTAAAAGGAATGTAATTTAAGTTTTACTAGATTATTGAAGTGGTTTGATAAGCTAGTTTATGTATACAGTTAGTATAGTTTAACTTCAATGCATGTTTGTAATGTCCAAAGGAAAAGAGTTAGAATGGTATGATAGTCTATTTTATGCAATAAGTTAGTTTAGTTTAGTTGCCAAGCATGAATGTACTTGTCAAAGATAAGAAGAGATAGGTTAGCATTTAAACTGGAAATATATATTTACTTGTGTTCGCTAGTTGAGAACCAAGGCTTGGATGGCCTTGAGGTGTTTATATGGTTGGACACGGTGCTGGTCCACTTATATGCTATTACAGGTTTTACATTTTGCCTAGAAACAAGGGAGACTCCGTCCGTCTTTCCCTAAAAATTATGCCCGGGTTTGAAATTGGGTTGTGATTAGATTGATTGATAGAACTCCCGGTCTCGAGAGGGATCGGGGTGTTACAGGTGGTATCAGAGCGGGTCTTCCCTTGTGCTCATGCACGCGAAGGTACGGGGCCTCTTAAGGGGGGTGGAATGTGGTAACACAATCCCACATCGGAAGATTTGAAGTGATCCTCTTGAATATATAGGATGAAGTCCTTTGTATTAGCAACAAGGCCTTTTCCCGTGGGAGACTATGGGAGAAACAAAGCCGTGAGGGACCTGTGCCTGCGGGCCAGGGACTGCTAATAGAGGACAATATTGTTGTAGTGACGTGTCCCGTAAGACTCCGTGGTAGGCTCCACCCGGGGAGCGGGAGCATTACAGTCACTACCCACCAGACCGAGGACCCTGTCCCGGCTTATGAGCTAACTATGCTCTGATACCACCTGTAACACCCCGATCCCTCTGGAGACCGGGAATTCTATCAATCAATTTAATCACAACCCAATTCCAAACCCGGGCAAAATTTTAAAGGAAAGACGGACGGAGTCTCCCCTGTTTCTAGGCAAAATGTAAAACCTGTAATAGCATATAAGTGGACCAGCACCGTGTCCAACCATACAAACACTTCAAGGCCATCCGAGCCTTGGTTCTCAACAAGCGAACACAAGTAAATATACATTTCAAGTTTAAATGCTAACCTATCTCTTTTCATCTTTGACAAGTACATTCATGCTTGGCAACTAAACTAAACTAACTTATTGTATAAAATAGACTATCATACCATTCTAACTCTTTTCCTTTGGACATTACAAACATGCATTGAAGTTAACTATACTAATTGGATACATAAACTAGCTTATCATTCTACCTCGATTACCTAGTTAAATTTAAATTACATTCCTTTTAACATTAAATACATACAACACATGAAACATACATCTTTGCATCTTTGACAACTCAAGCCACATAGCACGCAAGGCAACTCTTCAAGCACGGTCTATCACATATCCACGAACTTTCCAACTAACATGATCTTTTCTGAAATGTGGTAGTGAGGAGTGAGTATATACAACACATATACTCAGTGAGGGCGAGACAGATATCGAGGTGGAGAGAAAGAAGATCATGCAATGCAAATAGGTACAGTTAAGCAATATAATCAATAAGGAAGCATTCAATATAAACGACAATACAATAAACAATTAAAGAAAGCATTAACACAACCACTCAAAGCTATACCACACTTTGAAAGTCACGGTTCACTCTTATGAGCAATGTACCATTCCACGAGAAATACATCAATCTCGAGCTTGATGTTGACAACGATGACAATAAGCGCGCAACCACCTTATAACAACCACTGGGTATACTCCGAATGTACCCCGACACATCTACGACCCAAATCTCCCAGGGTGGCACCCCTAGCGAGAATGGGAATAGGACACAGAGCTAGAGCAAAACAACCCTGGCAGCTCGAGACTACCCAGAGAGGCCCATCACTCACGTGCCTGACACTATGCAATGCAATATGAGATACAAGCAATAAACGAACGATAGCACGAAAGTGTAGATTAGTGACGATAAATGAGATATCAAGCATTTAAAATCAATAATAGCAATCAATTAACTTTTCAAGCATGATTATCATTAATATCAACAATAACATCTATCAAACCAGTAATAGCAGTTCAAACACGAAATCGACAAATATCACTATTCAATCTCTAACTTCCAAAGGCAATTACGAGCAAACGAGCTACAGGATTAGAAAACCGATTTCACTACATTCACTTAGGTACTACAAGGCACGTTTCTATATCATGAAACTTCACTTTCTCACACGAACCCCAAAAGTCCACCTACTGCGTTTGAACTACAGCTATGCTAACTGGTCGCTCAATCAATGCCACAACAGTGCCAAAAGTGCTTCCATGCCCTCAATAGCAAAACCCCCATCTCAATTCGAGCACGATCAACACTTGGTCAAATGGCCCCTTTACGTTTCTTTGTCTAATTTTCAATTTTAACAAATGTCGGTCCGTTTTTATTGCACATTTTATCTTTCTATCATTAATGGCACCTATCCAAATCAAGAAATCGTAATTCGGATCAAAATCCGAAATTCTAGGGTTTTAGTATTCAAAATCGCTATTCATTGTTCTTCCCCAATTTCAAATACGCAATTTCAGCCGTAAAAATCTCTAAATAATTATTAAACAAAGCTCTACGATCATTATAGAAACTAATTCAAGCAACAAAAGGCATTTAAGCACAATATATAACAAATCTAAGAAATTGAACCAAAATTCAAATTTCATTTAAAATGCACAAAAGCGTGAAAACCCTCACAAAGATTGAAGACCAAGACCTGCAAGGACCCGAGCCACGACCCCCGAGTAATTCCACGCATGATTGTAGAAGAAAATTGAAGAAAATTTATTTATTTTTCTCTCTTGAATGCATTCGGCCAAGCAAGGGATAAAATGGGCATTTTTAGATTTGTTTTGTTTTGATTTTTGCCTTGTTTTATTTATAAAAGATGACAAAGGGCATTTTGGTCATTTTGCAAGATCAAGCTTAAGTGAAAATATGGTCAACAAGCTCATTTCGATGGCATTTAATCTATTTCAAGTTAAAACAATACAATTAAACGAAAAACAACTCAAACTAGTTAAATTAAGCTAAAAACATTTTTCACTAAGTCCAAGGAATATTTCTCTAACTCTCATTTTCGAAATGCTACGATCGAACGGTCAATAAACGATCGCTAATCAAATGATGAGAAATAATATAAAACTATAATTTTTGAAAAGTAGAATAGTAGAATAGTTTAAAATTCACTCCGGCTCGGAGTTATTTTTCTCATTTAATTGAAAACCGAGTAATTAAATGCAAGAAAATAAAACCGATTATTAAAATAATCAAAACAATCAAAATAATCAATATTCATTTAAAAATAATTAATTTAACTATTTCTAAAATATTTTAAAGAATTATGTAATTAATGCTAAGATATGAATAAACAAGTTAATATAAACACGTAATCAAATACAATTAAATATTAACATTTAAAATGACAATTAATTAAATACAAGAAAGTAAATCCAATTACTATAAATAATAGAAATAGGTAGTAATCTTTTAAATTAATCAATATAAAAATTATTTGAATATTTTTAAAAGAAATATCAAAATAGTGAAGAATGAATGATTTAACTAATTAAACACTTAATTAAATTTAGTCAAATGCTATTAAATGCATGCCGGGTTCGGGTTATCACATATACATTATATAATATAACACAAAACAACCAAGAAAGCCAGAGAAGCTTGGAAGTGTTAGCCAAAGAAAGAAAAAAGAAGAAAAATAGGAAAAACTAGATTTTAATCTTTTTGAAGATTTCTTGCATTTCAAAGCCAAATCAAAGTGGAAATTTCTCAAAGTGTGTTCTCCATAGCTTGTTCTTTCCTTATCTAGTCTTTCCATAATTTGGGTGAGGGTTTCAAGTTATTGCATGTTATTTGCTTACTTTAATTCATAGAATTTCATATATATGTGATATAAATGCTAGTAGATGATGAATATATATATGTTGTAGTAGTGATTTGAGAGCTTTATATATGTATTAGAACTTGTTGGAGCCAAAAATAGGTGTTTAAAGCTAACTTTGTTATTTGGAAGTTGGAAATTATAGCAAGCTTTGGCATTTATGATTATATATATATATGATTGGGATATGATTTCATGGCTTTGGTGTGAATTTGGTGAATTTAGGGATTTATTTTGATGAATTTCTTAAAATTCCAGCCCAGGTTTGGCTTGGTTCATGCTTGGTTTTGCTATTGTAATGAGTTCATAATGCATTATAGTTGGTTAATATATTGGTTGTGTTGAGGTTATGTGTTGTAGAGATTCATAGGATGATTAAATGATGTCAAAAAGTTGAAGTTGAGCTGTAGAGATCATGTTCTTTCAAGTTCTAATTGATGTTAATGTGTTGTAGAGATCATGTTCTTATGAAGTTTAATTGGTGTTAATGTGTTGTAGAGATCATGGTTTTATGAAGCTTAAATGGTGTTAATGTGTTGTAGAGATCATGTTCTTTTGATGGTAAAATGTTGGTATTAATGTGTTAGATATATGTATTATTGAAGCTTAGTTGTAGAAGAATGAATGTGCTATTGGATAATGAATGTGTTGTTGAGTAATGAATGAGTTGTTGAGTAATGAATGTGTTGTTGAGTAATGAATGTGTTATGAAATGTGATGTGAAGTGTCGGGTTGCAACCTTGGTCCATCATGGTAGCGTCCTGTTGTGCTGGGCGGCATAGGACTTGCCGGTAATTGCATGACTACTATGTACTAGTCCTTTATCTCGTGTAGTTAGTGATGGCCATGGTGAGATTGGTTGTAGATTCGTGTACATCATGAGTGCACAAGTGGGAGAGACAAGTGTTGAGTTCGTGGTAGAGTTATAAGGGTCAGCTTCAACAAGTGTTCTAACGTGGTAACCTCTTAATGTGTTGTTTAGCGTGAATGTTTCGAGGTTGTTAAACGAATGTGAGTATGTAGTTATTAATGTGATATGTTGTTTCTAATGTGCTTCAAAAGGTTTTTAGGTTAAAGCTTTCAAACTTCCTTTTATCCCTCCTTCACTGAGTCTGTTTAGCTCACTCCTCTTTAATGCATGTTATAGGTGTTCATGATGTTGATTATGTGCGAGAGGAAATAATTAATGAGTTTGATCATGTAGTTTACGAGTAGTTATGTACTTAACTTTGAAACTATGTTTTACTTGCTTTAGTGGTTGTTAATGTACGGTGTAGTACTTGGCTAAGTTGAAGTATTGTGAAGCCTAGCTTGTTTTGGTTGTACATATATGGTTGGTCATGTAAGATCATGATCACAACTAGCTAGTTTTATATCTTAGTGCATGTTTATATTCAAGTATGCTTTGGTTTTGAAAGAATTGTCTAATTTTGCCGAATGAATGAATGTAAGATTAGTGTATTCTTCAAGATAATGATGAAATGTTATTGTATATGAAAGACGCGAACCTTTGAGAATGTATGTTGTGTATTCTTTGTTGCGTTGGTTGTTCATATTATAGGCATTATAATGTCCATTGTGTAGTCTCGATCGGGCTTGGTTTTCGAAGGGACCGGGTTTGGGTACGACGCCTGGTCTGGTCTCTCATAACATTCCCAAAACCAACTTCATTACTTGGCTTGCAAGCCTTGACCGTTTAACTACTAGATATCGACTGCTTTTCTGAGGCTTTATTGACTGAGTAAATTGCATTTTCTATTACCTTGATTGAGAGACAAGAGATCACATCTTCTTTGAAACTAGCTTCACAAAGTACATTTGGAAGAAAAGTTTAAATTTAATGCTTATTGATGATTCAATCACTTCCTTTAATTCCATTCTTATACTATCTAATTCCCTTGTAGGGAAAAATGATGTCAAGAGTTATATGTTTTGTCTCCTCTTCTACGTTGCAGTTTACCATATTAGGATTAAAAGGAATGGTCGCATTTTTCAAAATGAAATGGACACTGAAGAATAAATTCTAGAAAAATCTGGGCGGATATGTTCGCAAAGATCCAAGTTGAGATATATTGTTGTAACACAAGCATTAACAAGCACTATGCCAATAGAGTTCAATTGACACTTGAAATGAGTTGGTTTTTGTTGTTGTCTTTGTTTCTTTTGAGAACTTTGAGCATTGCTTCAAGCATCGCCGTTTTGTTCTTGACCATCTTTGGATTTTGCTTTTTCCTTGTTAAAACCTTTGTACATATTTTCTTTTTTGAAATACACAAGTTTGTTTGCTTAGGAAAAAAACATTAACACAACAACAATTTCATATCCTTTTATTTAATTTAGCTTCACTTTTTTATTTTATAATTTTAAATTTAGCGAGAAATATGTATCATTAAAAATAATGAAAACTATACATAGGTAGGTCATAGTGTGAGACCCCAAGTTTGACCTTTATGTTCAATTATGCATTTATTTGGCTTTTATGTGCAAATAACGTGTTTATTAAAGTTTTATGTGCAAAAATTATGTGTTTATTTATTTTAGTACCTAATATACTCAAATATATGATTTACATAGGTTTACTAGTTAAAATGTGCATTTGAAATTCGTTTGATTTTCTAATTGTTGTCTTTTCGTCTTCTTTGACCACGTAGGATTAAAATTTACAAATGCTAGTTAAAATCAAGCCTAATTTAATCTTTTATCACCTTATAATTTTATTAGAGTTTTAAAATTAAAATTTGGAGCAAATTAGGATGATAACTTAGTCATTCGACCATTTAATTGCAATTGACCTTGTTTAACTTTGTTTGACCATATACTTAAGCTTAAAAACACCAAAAATAGCTCAAAAATCAGCCTCTCTTCCTCCTCCCAGCCCAGAGCACCCAGGGCTTGAGGAATAGTGTTTTCAATGCAATTTTAGCAAAAAGAAGGTGTTAGGAGTTGAACCAAGGGCCAAATCAAACGTTTTTGAACTCGTCTTGACGTGTTCTACCTTTCTACTGATTTATTTTTCCTTTGTTTTGCAAAAAAGGTGAGGGGCTTTTTCTAAACCTTGATTTAAACTTCAAGCATTTCAATTATTTATGATATATATTGCTATTATTGCTTCTAATTCTTGCTAAGTAGGCTTTAGAGAACCAATTACTTGTGTTTTAGCTTGTGTAAATTCATAACTTGTTGTAGTTGAATTTTTGGTGTTGTATCTTGATTTAAATGCCTACATATTAGTTGTAATTTGATTCCTAGCCTTTATATGAAGTCTATATACGTTATTATACCAACCTAGCATAGCCAAATTGCTCGATAATACGAAATGGCATGAAATTTGGGGTGTTGGGCTGGCTGATTATTCCAGCGTTGGATAGTCTACTGTCCAATGCTGGTTAGCCTTTTTGGTGGGTTTCTGGGGTTGCCTTCATGGTGTATTAAATGCTCGTTAAGTTGGTTTTATGCTAGGTGAAGGTTGAGGTAGTTTATAGTTGAGTTATTGCATTATATGTTGTAGAATTAGCTTGTATGTTGCTAGGAATTACTTAGGATGTTGAATTAACTTATTTGCTTGTCGAATGTGTTGTCAAGTCTTGAAATGGTGTCAATGTGGTTAGATTAGATGAAGAGGATGTATACATGTTAAATGCGGTTCATGTGCTTGGCTACTTTGTTGATAGCTTGTTAAGTGATCATGTTATGTGAGTGTGTTCGGGGAAACAACCTACTTTGTTTTTTTCCCTATTTGTCTTGAATGAGTGAATGTAAATGCGATGTGTATGGTTGTAGCCATTATTCTAAACACAGTAGTTTGTGTTGTACTAGGCGGCATAGGGCTTGCAAGGCGATGACACGGCTACCGATGTTCTATTCCCTATCCCGAATGAACAGAGTATTTCATAAGGGTTTGGGTCGTAGGTTGGTGTACATCCAGAGTACATCTGGTGCTTGGGTAGGGTTCGTCTTGGTGCCCAGGGAAACGACAACAGCAGAACGAGCGTATTCTTACTACGTGGTTATTTATATTCTCGCACATTATACTTCTCGCATGTTCTTGTTCATGGCATGTTTTCAAAATGAGTTTGTGAAATCTAAAATGTGTTTCAAAACCCTTCTTATTTCCCCTCATTGAGTTTATGGAAACTCACCCCCGTTTGCTATAATTACAGGAGAGTCCAATGTGGTATATGTGGAGTACATGGCCGATGAACCTGTTGTTGATACCGTGGTTAAGCTCGAGACTTAGTTGTAACACCCCAATCCCTCACGAGACCGGAGCCCCGATCCAATACCCGAGGTCACAATAAAACAATAAGGGAAGACGAATGAAGTATCCCCTATTTATAGGACAAACCAACACCTGAAAACAGAATATAAATGGACCAGTACCGTGTCCAACACATTCAACAACTCTTCAAGGTCATTCGAGCCTTGGTTCTCAACAAACAAACTCAAGCAATTATACATCTCCAAATTCAAAGGCTATCTTAACTCTCTTCCTTTAGACAAGTACGCTTATGCTTGAATTAAAATAATACTAACCTATTACATCAACTAGGTTATCGTACCACTCTAATGAACCAATTAAACTTAAATTATATTTCTTTATTCATTGAATACATACAACTCAAGAACAACATCTTTACAACCCACGCCACATAGCACATTGGCACCCAAGCAAAGATCGAGCACCACAAGCACGAACATTTCCTTCTAACACTGCAATATCTGAAAGGTGGGTAATGAGGAGTGAGTATACAAAACACGTATACTCAGTGAAGGAGGAGAAGTAGTATACGGGAAGCATTTATAAAGGATTCGTGCAATGCAACAGTTATGTACAAGTAAAACCATTAAACAATTAACATGACAAATAAGCAATAAGATACCACACATTGAAAAAGGATACGGTTCATCTTCTTGTCTTCAATCTCGAGCCACGAACCAAGATCTTCAAGCAAATGCCGGCAAACCCCTTATTCCTCCAAATAGGGTACTCTAGATGTACCCCGATCCTACGACCCATTTCTCCCGAGGTAGGTCCATATGCCCTAACGAGGTGAACCACGCCTCTGGGGTAGAGGAGTATGCCTTAGAACGAGAGGGACTGGGAAACTATGGTAGCCGAGGGAGCACGGCAAGCCCAATGCCGCCCATGTTACTCGATACTACCATGCTCGAATAGGTTGCGCAACCCAAAACACGAATTCGAGAATTCACAAGATATCACAGAATAATCACAAATAACATGAGAAAACACAAGATAGCAAGTAAATAATATATATAAACTTTATCAATCACTAAATCATACAATCTAGAAACAATAAAATAAGTTAAGATGCAGAGAAGAGATGAAGACTCCCTCACCTTGGATTAGGTTAATTATGCAAGGGTAAAGCTTAGATGTACTCCAACCTTCTTGACTTAACTCAAATGTGCAACCCTAGTCTCTTCACACCAGTATAACATTTTATCAGTTAACTATATAAATTCCATTTGAATATCCAAATAATTAACTAGAATTAATATAGCTCAAATAATACAAAATAACTCAAATAACACATGATCTATGTACCTAACTTATCTAACATTTTACTTTTAGCTAGTAACTCATGGAATATCAGAACATTACAATTAGTAGGGTATCATAATTATACTCTAGTTCTAACTGAGGTTTAATTAGTACAATATTCAATAAGTTACCCTAACAAGCATTCTACTGAAATGTTAGTAATCCATGTAGAATAAGAGAGATTTCAACTAGAAGTCACCATTAGAGAAGCTAGACAAGGTCGTAGTGGAAACTTTTGCATACAATACAATCAACTTATAAGCTACAGTAATTAGAATATTTAACTCATATACTCCATACTTTTAATATTCTACAAGTTAATTAAGAAGATAACTCAACAACTTACATGAGAATGATTCAACCAACATGTTATAACTAGATGTAACCTAAGCTAGAATTTAGTTTAACTAAAATCAACACATGAGCCTGCAGTTACTCATACTATTCCTCATTTTACTTTAGTTAATAACTTGTACAAGAAACTAGTTCACTCCACATAACAATAAACTAGCTATTAACTCAACTAAAGAAATTCCTCCAAAGAATTTATAGATAATAAAGGTTAAGTTACTTTAATGCTCAAATGACACATTCATTCACAATGGCACTACCTAGTCTTTTACTACTTTAATAAACTTCTAATTCATATTTTACTTTACTTATAATAGTTAGTAATATCCCCATGAAAATAGCCCAACATTTGCACATAGGGAAATAAATGCATTTATCAACTAATAGAAAAGTTATCTATCAACTATTTAATAACTAGCATACCATTTTAGCAAAATAACTATACTTCAAGCTAAGATTCTAACATATCACTAGTAGGATCAACTTAAGTTAATTACATTTAACATATAATCGACAACCATCAACTTACAATTAACCTTACATGTAGATTCAAAGAGCATTAAACACATTTTTTCATATAGCTTACTTAACCCTTCTAAGTGTTCACTAGTTGCACATTGATAACAACAACTAATTCTAGCAATTGAATTGTTTAGTATATATAGAAACATTATCTATCTCTAAAGGTAGTGACCATCACAATTCTACTAGCATTTCTCATACATAGTCGAATAAAATAGCTTTCAATTTAAATTAACTTTACTAACAATTAGATTTCAATTATAATTCATGAAAACAACATAACTATAAGAGCCCCATTACGTTACTAATCATACAAGAACACTACACAATAAGGTCTTGATCGAATACATCCAATTAGAACTGAATTATATCATCACTATAGCAGAATAACAACACAATTCAGATTCTCGCATAACTGGGCAGTTCAGACACATCTCACCAAAATGATCATAACTTATTCTAGAAAACTCCGATTAATGCATTGTAAAAAGCATTAGAAACTGGACTCATAAGGCTTTCTAACGGTATATAATTCAACCCTAATACTTCTCCAATTAATATAGTTTTAAGCCCAAAATTGCCACATTTTTGTTGAAAAAACTGGACAGCCACAATTGAACACACACACACATACGTACAAATGGTGTGGTTAGTTCATTTGCTTGAAATTCTAATATATATAGTGAGAGCTAACTAAAACTCCAATCTTGTATATTTATGAACATACATGCTAGCTAATTTCATCTTGCGTTCCCACAATCTTCTTACAAGCATTCTTTCAAATATTAAACATGCAATATCTATTATCTTCCACTTCTAACACAACAACAACCACAACACTAGAATTCTCATTTAACTAGCAATCAACACCAAAATACCACATTGTTAACATAACACCTAATAAATCATATTGAATATCTTATAACCATCATTTAACTCCAATATACTCATCCACACAATGAGAATCCATAATTTTACTATCTAGCAATCACAATCATTAATGTCAATTATTAACTAGCTAAAACATCTTTCAATTTCTTGCAGATGCTTAACTTTATTTGTTTAGTTACCTATGCTATAGTCCTCCAAATATTCTTTTCTTTATCTATAAACGTATCTCTTCGAGTGTAGATGAATTTAGGTTCAAACGGTGCCTAATTCTGAGTTAAATTCCATGAGTTATACCATTTTCCGTGCAACTACGCTAAGCTGGCTGAACCAGCGATTTTCCTCGCTACATCTCGGAAATGGCTAAATCAGAGGGTCAAGAAGTTAAAATTTGGCTTGGCACTAGAAATCCACATTTTCTCTAAACTGCCTAATCTAGCTGCTATATAAATTTTGTTAATTTTTTAGAACGTTTGCTATGTCAAAATGGCTCTACGGTTAACGGGCAGTGAACTGTCCGAATTTCACATTTCGCACACTTGAATTCTCTTGATGTTTTCTTGCATTTGAGCTATCTATAAGCATTAATCTAGCATGTAACACACTCCTATACTTCACTTAGGACATTTAACAAACATGTAATCTACGTACAAATGAACAATTTAGCTAAGCATCAACTACAACATAACCAACTTGCAAAATTTGATGTACATGCTCAAGAATACTTCCACAAACTACTACATGACATGGATCATATTTTATTGTAATAATAAGCTCAAGAGCTACATGTCTACTTTGCAACTAATATTATAGAAACATCAATTTACAAAATAATTGCAAACAAAGTATGAATTCCTTACCTACTAGGCCAAGATATGCAAGAATTGAGCTAAAATTTCTTCTTCCTCCCTGCTTTCTTCTATTTTTCTCTCCTTTCCTTGTTTCTGTCGTGTGCTTGTGTGTGTGTGTAGAGTCTGATTGTGTGTGTATGTTTTGTGTACTTGTGTGTGTTGTAGTATATTAGTATGTGTAATAATGGAAGACAAAAGGCCCAAATGACCAATATGCCCTTCAACTAAATATTTTTAACTAGTTTGTCATTCTAGTTTAATTCTAACTTATTTAGTTATTCTATTGTTTATCAATACATTTATTTATTTACTACAATTCCGAAATCACCTAAATGTTCGTGAATGCACATAAATACACGTTAAACGAAATAGATGCACGTAAACCAAAAATATGATATTTTATGCAAACAAATATATGTAAATAATTAAAGTAGACATATAAATATATGCACATTAATAAAATAATTATATGCACGAGTCAGAGTGTCACATTAGTTGCTTGCTTTATTGTTGTTTATGTTCATGAAACATGTTGTATTTGCTAAGGAGACTTGTTAGCTTTATATAATATATATGTTAAGTTTAAGTTGCTACTTTTAATTTAATAGGCTTGTAATGAATTTCATAAGTCTCTTTTGTATTGTATAGGTGGTTAGGCTTATGTATTTCATTATGAGGCTTGTATCTTTATGATTATGTTAAAGTGGTTGTGACAGACGGTATATCCTTTGGTTGTATGTTGGAGGCCATGGTTGTGAAATGGCATATTTGTGGTTGTACATTGGTTGCTGTGGCTATATGAATTGTTTGTGCATGTTATATTTTTGTGTTTTAGGCCATATTATAGCCATTACTATGCCGAAATTCTGTTGCGTCCTGACTTGGTGCTAAGAGGGGATGAGTTGAAGCGTGACATTGAGTAGTATCAGAGCTTAAATAGCTCATAGGTCAGGATAGGGTCTTCAGACTGTTGAGTAGGAGTCTTAATGTGAATGTGTTTTGAAAGAATGTGTGCATGCCTTATGTGTTAAGTGAACTAAATACGATCAATGTGCTTTATGTGAACAACGTGCTTATGTGCTCAATATGCTTTACATGACCAATGTGTGTTACATGATCAACTTGCTTTATGTGAAGTTTGATGCTTATATGACTTTAATTGCTTATAACTTGCTTACGTGATATAAATTGTTTATGTGCTTTATGTTCTCAACGTGATTGTGTGATCAATGTTCTTTACGTGACTAAAGTGCTTTTTATGAACTTTGTTTCTTGTGTGATAATAATTGATTATAACCTGCTTATGTGCTATAACTTATAAATGGCTATTTGGTTGTTAAGATGGCTGGTAGAGATAGACCTCGGAGAGTTGGTGAACAAGGGGAACAACCGTCTGTGCGGGATCTGGTGTTGGGAGAGAATGCAACAACTATGGCCCGGATGGCCCAGGTTCTAGAGAGGCAGAGTGAACATCTTCTGCAGAATCAGAACAACCAAGGCAACAATCAGAACTACCAGAGTAATCAGGGCGGTAACGGAAGTAAGGGGGGCAATGGTGATAGCGGAGACAATGCATTGCAGGGGTTCCTCATATATCATCATCCAAGATTTGTGGGCGAGCCGGATGATGAGAAGGCAGAAGATTGGTTAGAGAGGATTTAGAACATATATGATGCACTTGCCTACTCAGATGATCGAAAAATTACATTTGTAGTCTTCTTATTAGACGGGGACGCTAGGCAGTGGTGGAGGACCGTTAGACTTCAATGGGAGCAGCAGTAGACCCCTTATTTGTGGCAGAACTTTATGCAGGCCTTCAGGGGTAATTACAGACCGTAGATTGTGTGAGAGATACGAGAAAAGGAGTTCATGTCTTTCACTCAGGGTTCTATGTCTGTGGCACAGTATGAGGCTCGGTTTAACAAGTTGTCACATTATGCACCTGCAATAGTACAAGAGGTCAGCCAGAAGATCCGTAGGTTTATTAGAGGAATGAGGCCCGACATTTAGGATTTTTTGGCACCCCTAGAGTTCTCCACTTACAGTGCTGCCCTCAACACAACATTCAGAATTGAGAAAAGAAAGAAGGAGACATGAGCCAGTTCGAGCCAGCCTAGTAAGAGGCCGCATCTGTCACAAGACCAGCCGAGGTTTGTTCGGGTCCAGTCTCAGCAGTGCTAGAGTCAACAGCTACCCTTTCTGTCCTAGGGCCAACAGTGGTACTATTAGCCTCATATTTAGATGGATAACCAACAACAATCTTTTCAACCTCTGATCCAGTTAGAGTCAACCACAGGGCTAGTATAGACAGGTATTTGTGTGGTCTCAGTCAGGGCAAACCCAGGTTCAAAGTTAGAGTAGACCAGCTGCTATAAGACATCAGCATAGTGGTCTAGTTGTTTGTACAACTTAGAGCTCTTTAGGAGGTCGTACAACCATTAATGTTCCACT
Organism: Ehretia macrophylla; assembly: GCA_037974665.1. Lineage (NCBI taxonomy): Eukaryota > Viridiplantae > Streptophyta > Magnoliopsida > Boraginales > Ehretiaceae > Ehretia > Ehretia macrophylla. The sequence goes on from CM075779.1 coordinate 75,012,057, forward strand.
TTGTGCCTTTTGCAACAAAAAGGGCCACAGGGAGACCACCTGCTGGAAGAAGTCGGGCAAATGTATAGGATGTGATAGTGACCAGCACAGGGCAAAAGATTGCCCAATGTATAAGACCAGTCAGGGGAAATCAGTAACTAGAGGTAACCAGGGTAGGCCAGCAAATATTGCACCTCCAAAACCACGTGTTCAAACCAGAGTTTATGCCGTTGATCTGCAGGCTCATGAAGAAAGTAAGAATTGCGAGGGTGCAATTGTTTTAAGGGAGGGACAATGTGAGACCCCGAGTTTGACCTTTATGTTCAATTATATGTTTATTTGAATTTTATGTGCAAATAACGTGTTTATTTAAGTTTTATGTGCAAAAATTATGTGTTTATTTATTTTAGTACCTAATATGTTCAAATTTATGATTTACATAGGTTTACTAGTTCCAATGTGTATTTGAAATTTGTTTTATTTTTTAATTGTTATCTTTTCGTCTTCTTTGACCACGTAGGATTAAAATTTGCAATGCTAGTTAAAATCAAGCCTAATTTAATCTTTTATCACCTTAGAATTTTATTAGAGTTTTAAAATTGAAATTAGGAGCAATTAGGATGATAACTTAGTCATTTGACCATTTAATTGCAATTGACCTTGTTTAACTTTGTTTGACCATATACTTAAGCTTAAAAATACCAAAAATAGCTCAAAAATCAGCCTTTCTTCCTCCTCCCAGCCCAGAGCACCTAGGGCTTGAGGAATAGTATTTTCAATGCAATTTTAGCAAATAAAAGGTGTTAGGAATTGAACCAAGGGCCAAACCAAACGTTTTTGAACTCGTCTTGACGTGCTCTACCTTTCTACTGATTATTTTTTCCTTTATTTTGAAAAAAATGTGAGGGGCTTTTTCTAAACCTTGCTTTAAACTTCAATCATTTCAATTATTTAGGATATATATTGCTATTATTACTTATAATTCTTGCTAAGTAGGCTTTAGAGAACCAATTACTTGTGTTTTAGCTTGTGCAAAATTCATAACTTATTGTAGTTGAATTTTAGGTGTTCTATCTTGATTTAAATGTCTACATATTAGTTGTAATTTGATTCCTAGACTTTATATGAAGTCTATATACATTATTATATCAACCTAGCATAGCCAAATTGCTCGATAATGCAAAATGGCACGAAATTTGGGGGCTTGGGCTAGCTGATTTTTCCAGTGTTGGACGGCCCACTATCTAACGCTAGTCAGCCTTTTTGGCGGCCTTCCGGGGCTGCCTTCGTGGTGTATTAAATGCTCATTAAGTTGGTTTTATGCTAGTTGAAGGTTAGGATAGTTTATAGTTGAGTTATTGTATTATATGTTGTAGAATTGGCTTGTATGTTGCTAGGAATTGCTTAGGATGTTGAATTAACTTCTTTGTTTGTGAAATGTGTTGTCAAGTCTTGAAATGGTGTCAATGTGGTTAGATTAGATGAAGAGGATGTATACATGTTAAATGCAGTTCATGTGCTTGGCTACTTTGTTGATAGATTGTCAAATGATCATGTTATGCGAGTGTATTCGGGGAAACAACCTACTTTGTTGTTTTCCCCTATTTGTTTTGAGTGCGTGAATGTAAATACAATGCGTATAGTTGCAACCATTATTCTAGACGCGATAGTTTGTGTTGCATTGGGCGGAATAGGGTTTGCCAAGCAATGACATAGCTACCAATGTTCTATTCCCTATCCCAAATGAACGAAGTGTTTCATAAGAGTCTGGGTTGTAGGTTGGTGTATATCTGGAGTACATCTGGTGCCAGGCAAGATTCGTGTTGGTGCCCAGGGAAACGGCAATAGCAGAACAAGCGTATCCTTATTACGTGGTTATTTACATTCTCGCACATTATCCTTGTTGGATGTTCTTATTCATGGCATGTTTTCAAAATGAGTTTATGAAATCTAAAATGCATTTCAAAACCGTCATTATTCCTCCCTCACTGAGTTCATGGAAACTCACCCCCATTTGCTATCATTTCAAGATAGTCCGATGTGGTATATGTGTAGTATGTGACGCCCAAGTCAGGAGTGAAAATTTTACTATTTTATTTCTCAAAATTTATATTTTTTTCCTCATTTCTTATCATATTTGAAGTATTCATTCATTGAAATTATGTGCATTGCATATCGGGAATGAGAGATACGAAAAGATTAGTCACTCATATGAATAGTAGAGCATGTAAGTGCTTTGGGCCAATTGAAGACTTAGAAATACTTGGGCCTTATTTTATTTATGTCTTAGATAAATTATAAGCCCAAAACCCATAGCCCATGCCCAACCAGACCTTGTCATCTTTTATTTAACCAAGTTGTTGGTGATATGCCCTAATACTATATAGTTTGATGACCTATCTTGGGCATTTTAATGTAAACTTGTTTACTAATCAATGGCATTTTACGATATTCATATTCTTCACTTTTAATTATATGAATGTGTCCCCTGATATCTTCATAAAGGAAATATATTCTAAAAGTCTTTTAGAATATCTTGGCATATTCCTTTTATATGAAGAATGTCTAAAAGATTATTCGTAGTCCTTAGATTATTTGACTGGGACTAAAATAATCTATTATGGACTATCACATGGATTTTTACCTTTGATTGATATTAGATATTATTGATAAAGGATAGTGAGCCATAAGCTATAATAGTATATGATGCGATTAGCAATCATGTGAATGATTATTAGTAGAATAGATCATTGAATGTGACGTGAATTACAATCTACATGATTTCAGATTAATAGCTCATTATGCGTTGCGAATGTACACGTTGTCCTTAGACTTGAGATATTATGGTTGTAACATATATCGAGAATTTAATACTAGCACTTGGACAATGCTCATCTTCGGTTTGTCAAGATAAGTTACGGCTTCTTACATATTCTATTTTCGGAATAGTGGTTGACAGGTAATTGTCAAGACAAGATCTGTTAACCTCCGATGTGAGACGATATCCTATACAATCTAATTTCGGTTGTAGAATGAAGATGTCCCTAGCCAGGGCATGAAAGATGGAAAAACGTTTCCATGGATGTCATCTCTTATTCCAACTATTAGGTGTTTGCATTGTTATCGAGTTTATAGACTTAATCATTTCATGGTGTTTGCTCGATCAGGATATGTTAATAGAATGATTAAACTGTACGTTAATTCGCGACTATAAATAGATTCACTTATTTGACTTCATTGCCATATAAATTGTCTTGATACGTTGCTAGACGTCACTCTAGAACATGAGGGTATTTTGGGAATAGCGGAGATATTCCCGAAATATATTAATGTCATTTAATGTTCCCTCATTTCTATTTGGTGGTGGATCTAGAGAGTCACACACAATAAAACATAAATGAATGTGTTTTCGGATAAGCTTATAATTGTTTAAGGTACTTTGTTAATATGGGTCGTTAATTTGTAATGGGCCGATTGTGTAATTATTATAAGTGTAGGGGCAAAAATGCAATTACAGAAAGTTGTTTCCTTAATTTAAACTAATGGTGATTAGATTAAATTAATTGTATCACTTTAGGATTAATTAAGTATATATATATATATATATGTATGTGTGTGTGTGTGTGTGATATATATAAATGTCTATATATGTTTATTAATCTCATAAAGTGAAAGATGTCAAATGTTTGGCTAGGAGAGCTCCACATCACTTGTTTGGCCTTTGGTTGATGAATTGAATAGTTAGGATTAAAAGAAGACAAGATGAGTGGCCCATATGAAGTGTGTCATAATCCACTAACTATTTTCTCCTAGATATTACACATAATACAATACATACAATATACATATAGCAAGATATAATATACAATATATTATTTCTCTCTCTTGCATGTATGAGATTTTCGACCAAGGCATAAAAAAAAGAAGAGGGAAAATTTGTTTTGCTCACTACTCTTCTTCTTGCTTATTCAATATCACCAAGTAGGCTAGCACATCTTCTTGGGTGGTTAAGGAAACACATTTAAACTTGTATGGACAACCTAGAGTTCTTGCACTTGTGGGAGGTTTTGTCAAAGCTTGAACTTGAATCCTTCATCTTCCTCACCTATATCTATAAGAGGTATACCTTGTTTATCTTTTTGTTTTACATATATAGTTGTATATATGTGTATGTACCTTGTTAATCATATGAAATCAAGACAAGGGTTCATGGATGTACATAGCTTTGTTATAGAAATTTTTGAAATTCTAGCCGTGGAACTCTTTTGGTTATAAGCTATGTTTTCTCCATGATCCTAGAGATGGTCCTTTCAAGTGGTACCAAAGTCATGCTTGATCTTCATATGCTTACATGGTTGTTTGCTTGTTTCTATGCTTTGAACACTAAGAGATATACTTGCAATGGAACATTTGATGTTTGTTGTTAGTGTTTGATTTGTGTTTATATGAGATATGAAATCTTTGTCCAATAGAAATGATGTTAGATTAGTTTCATTGTGGACAAAAACAAAATCAAACCCAAGAACTTTGCTAAAAATGGCTTTTGTGAGAAAATCGGTCGAGTGACTCGATCGACTGGCTCAACCGACTCCCATTGCACGAGTCGGGCGAGGGAAGTCGGTCGAGTGACTCGACCGACTAACTCGACCGACTCCTACAACTTAAGACGGTCAAATGCAATCGGTCGAGTGGCTCAACCGACTAACTCGACCGACTTGATCAGAGAATCTATTTTTTAGCCTTGTTTTGATTATAAACATTTATTATTCAAAACCATGAGTTTAATTTATGTTCATAATCTTCTTTAGTTGTTAAACATGAGATGTTTAAAGGTTCAAAGTATGAAATTTGAAGTAAATGGATTCTTACATGAGAATGTTCTATGTGTTCGTTTAGCTTTCTTGAATGTATGTATATGATACATGTTCAATGCTTTATGAGTTTATATTGAATGGTTGTATGTGATGCATATTCAATATATGATGAATGGTGATTGATGGGTGGATCATGGACTTAGCTTATTGAATGATGAATGGTTGTATTTCATTGGATGGCTATGTAATAATTATTCTTTCATTCATAGGCTTGTAAATGAGGCATAAGTCTCATTTTATTATTGTTGCAAGAGAGTATTTAGTAGTGAGGCAATTTGTTGTAATCTACAAAGAGGTTTTGCAAAAAAGTTGAAGTTTTCCAAGGAGTTGGAAGCCTTTGAAGTGTTGATGAAATCAAGATGTCAAGGCCATTGAAGGCATTTTTTGATGTTCTTGTTTTGGTTATTCTTAGCTTGGTTCCTTAGCACTAAGTCCATGATCCTCCATGCTTTATATTGATGCATATATGCTTGTTTAATTGCTTATATGTGATGTTGGCTTTTAAATGAACTTGTATGTATAACTGAGATCTTTTCAAACTAAAAATCTTCCTATGTGCAAACTAATATTAGATTGTAAAGTGGTAAAAAGAGTTTTATTGTAACCCTCCACCATCCTAGGATATATTGGCTTAAAATGATTATGTCTTGTCTAACCCAAAGGTAGAAATACGTAGTTCATAATAAGTCTTATGTATTCCTAGTTAACATAGAGATGTTTTAATGCTCCAATATCGTGTGGCCAATAATGCACTAAAGTTGAGGTCATAGGATTCAAATTGTCGCATTCATGTTGAGATAGTGGGCTTAATCTAACTGGATCACTAGATCAATATTGCAGGGAAATCTGAGATTGAAGTGATTTAGGGGCTAAATTGACCAAGTCCTATATAGTGATATAGATAGCAATGGTTGTTAACTCTTAAAGTGATATTTCAATAATGCACGAAAGCTGAGAGATATTATCCTTAAGAGAATTTTGGTCATCCCACTAAGGAGTCTTTAATTAGATTCACGTTTCTCATTTAAGAAGTGTGGGATTCGATAAGATTAGTGGGAGGTACTATTTAATTCAAGTCCATGATTAAATAGTTTATTACTTGTACTTGTAATCTTATTTTTTGCATTATTTATTTTCTTGCAACTTATATAATGGCTTATGTTGCAAACCCACTAGCTCGTATTTTAGACTCTAACCGCTTAATCGGACCCAACTTCGTCAATTGGTTTCAAAATTTAAAAATTGTTCTAAGTATAGAAAAGCTAGAATATGTTCTAGAAACCGCCCATCCTCATGCCCTGCTAGAGGGTGCTACTGAAGTTGAACAAGTGACATTTGATCTTTGGCATGAACATGACATGCGTGCAAAGGCATATATCATGGCCTCCATGAGCAACAAATTGCAAAGACAGCATAAGAAGATGTCTCATGCTAAAAGTATGATACTTAATTTGCAAGAGTTGTATGGAGAACAGGGTCGTACTATTCGATACGAGATATCAAAGGAATTGTTTCGCGCACGTATGGATGAAGGTGCTGATGTTAATAAACATACCCTCAGGATGATCACGTTGATCACTGAACTTGAGGCGTTTGACTTTACGATGAATTGTTAGTTACAGACGTATTTGATCCGTCAGTATCTGCCACCATCATTCAGTCAGTTTATCATCAACTTCAACATGAACAAGCTTGAATGTTCTCTATCTGAGTTATTAAACATGTTAAAAACTACTCAGTCGTAGTTAAAAGGTGGCAAAGGGAAAGAGTCCGTCTTGATTGTTGCTTCATCTTCTGGCTCCAAGCCGAAAAAGTAGAAGAAGAACAACAAGAAGAAAAACTTTGTCCTTAAGGGCCCAGGAGGTGTTGGTAAGAAGAAGGGAACATAAAAGGTATCTAAGGGTACCTGTTTCCACTACAAACAAGAAGGTCATTGGAAAAGAAGCTGTCTTTTGTATCTTCAACAGTTGAATGAGCAGCGAGCTATTATAGTTGCTGATAAAGGTATAATTTCTTTTATGTTTGTGATTGAGACTAATCTTTTTATTAGTCAAAATTATACTTCTTGGATTTTGGATTCTGGTGCTACAACTCATGTTTGTGTTTCCATACAGAATCTAAATGACAGGATTGCACTTAGGAAGCGTGAAGTGATTTTGAAGGTTGGCAACGAAGCAAATGTTGTTGCCTTGGCTAAAGGTAGTATGGATGTATATATGCTTACCGGGCGGGTCTTGCATCTTGATGATGTTTTGTATGTACCAAAAGCTGTAAGAAATATAATGTCTATTCCAAAGCTTGTCAATGAAAATTATGAATTTTCTTTTGTTAACAATTGTTGTAATATTCATTATCATAATGAATATGTTGGCAAGGCTACTTTGGTAAATGGTCTTTATCATCTTGATGTCAATGAATGCATGCATATTACATCTACTTCAACTACTACTTCAAAAGGAAAATGTCTTTGAGATAACCAAACTAATCCAAAACAATTATGGCACTTAAGACTTGGTCATATCAATGATAAAAGATTAGCATGGATGTCTCAAAATGAACTTATTGGTTCATTGGGATTTGAACCCAACCCTACTTGCGAATCTTGTATTCTTGGAAAGATGACCAAATCAACTTTTATTGGACAAGGTATAAGAGCTACAAAATTGTTAGGATTAATACATACTAATTATGTGGACCATTTAGAGAAATGGCTCGAGGTGGTTACAACCACTTCATAACTTTTACTGATGATCATTCACAGTATGGTTATGTATACTTGATGAAGTATAAGTCTGAAGCTTTCAAAAAGTTCAAAGAGTTTAAGGTTGAAGTAGAAAACCAATTGGGAAAAAGGATTAAGACTCTACGATCAGATCGTGAAGGTGAATACTTGAGTACCGAATTTCGTGATTATATCAAGGAGGCTGGTATAACATCACAAACAACTCCACCGGTCACGCCATAATTAAATAGGGTGTCTGAACGTAGAAATCGTACATTAATGGATATGGTACGATCTATGATTAGTTACACTGATCTCCGCATTTCATTGTGGGGTTATGCCCTTCTTACAACCATATATCTATTGAACAGAGTTTCATCTAAAGTTGTTCCTACTACACTGTATGAGTTATGGGTTGGTAGGAAACCAAGTCTTAATCATATTAAGATTTGGGGATATCCTTCTTTTGTTAAGAAACTCAAGACAGACAAGTTGGAAGCTAAATATGATAAATGACGTTTTGTGGGATATCCTAAGGAAACTAAAGGATATTATTTTTATTTTCCTAATGATCAAAGGATTTTGATCAGTTATGATGCTATCTTTCTTGAAAAAGAGTTTATTCAAGAAGATGGCACTGGGAGAAAACTAGAAATAGAGGAATTGTCCTCTGGACCATAAAGTGACCCAAATCAAGATTCTGAAACTGTTCAACAGAGTCTGGAACAGGTAATAACACAGGTTCCTCGTAGGACTAGTAGGGTATCCCATCCTCCTAAAATATATAGTTATCTTCTTGAGGAAGCACAAAAATTGTTTATTGTTGGGGATAATGATCATATTGATGATCCTATTACCTATGATGATACGATACATGATATCGACTCCGAGAAATAGAGACAAGCAATGTAGGTAAAAATAGATTCTATGTACTTCAATGACGTTTGGACCTTGGTAGACCCTCTTGAAGGTATTGTACCTATAGGATACAAATGGGTGTTCAAGAGAAAACTAGGAGCTGATGGAAAAGTAGAGACTTTTAAAGCTAGACTGGTTGCTAAAGGTTATCGTCAGAAACAAGGAATTGATTATGACGAGACTTTTTCACCAGTAGCTATGCTTAAGTCCATTCGCATAATGCTTGCAATTGAGGCATACTATGATTATGATATTTGGCAGATGGATGTCAAAATTGCATTCCTTAACGGATATCTTGATGAAGATATTTAAATGGAGCAGCCCGAGGCTTTTGAATTTGAAGGTCATAAAGTATACAAGCTTAAGAGATCAATATATGGTCTCAAACAAGCTTCCAGATCTTGGAACATCAAATTTAATAATGAGGTCAAAGAGTTTGGTTTCATTAGAAATGATGATGAACCCTGAGTCTACAAGAAGGTTAGTGAGAGTGTAATCACTTTCCTTATCTTGAATGTGGACGATATACTAATCATGGGTAATGACACGGGTCATATGATGACTGCAAAGCTTTGGTTAAGCAATAAATTCTCCATGAAAGATTTGGAAGAAACCACTTATATCTTAGGAATTTGTGTCTATAGAGATAGAACAAAAAGATTAATTGGTTTATCCTAAAGCATGTACATAGATAGGATCTTGAAGAAATTCAAGATAGAGAGTTCTAAGAAAGGTCTCTTGCCTATAAGGCACGGTGTGCATCTTTCTAAAGAAATGTCTCAAAAAACTGATGTTGAACATCAACGCATGGAAAGAATACCGTATGCTTCCGCCATAGGTAGTTTTATGTATTCTATGTTATGTACACAACCTGATCTTGCTTATGATGTAAGTGTTACAAGCAGATATCAGTCCGATCCAGGTAAAGGTCACTGGATAGCAGTAAAACACATCCTAAAGTACTTGAGAAGAACCAGTCTATAGAAGCGGTGAACTCCGTATGGACGGATACACCGATTCAGATTTTCAATCTAATAGAGATGATAGAAAGTCTACATCTGGGTTTGTATTTATTTGCAATAGAGGAGCAGTCAGTTGGAAAGTTCCAAACAGCCCGTGACTGCAGATTCCACTATAGAAGCAGAATGCATTGCTGCATGCGATGCTGCAAATGATGCGGTTTTGATCAAAAAGTTCTTGAAAGAGCTTGAAGTGGTTCCATCCATTGAGTTTCCAATACCTTTGTATTGTGATAACAATAGGACTATAGCACAAGCCAAGGAACCAATATCTCACCAGAAATCCAAACATATTGAAAGGAGGTTTCATATTATCCGAGAGATTGTTGCTCGTAAGGATATAAGCTTGCAAAAAGTACCTACTTTGGATAATGTAGCTGATCCACTCACTAAAACTTTGACTCAGTCACAGCTGGATCATCATCTTAAGAATATGGGGATGCAATACCATAGTATAATGCGTCAGCACTATATATTATGGCATTAGTACAAGTGAGAGATTGTTGATGATATGCCCTAATGTTATATAGTTTGATGACCTATCTTGGGCATTTTAATGTAAACTTGTTTATTAATCAACGACAGTTTATGATATTCATATTCTCCGCTTTTAATTATATGAATGTGTCCCCTGATATCTTCATAAAGGAAATATATTCTAAAAGTTGTTTAGAATATCTTGACTTATTCCTTTTATATGAAGAATATCTAAAAGATTATTCGTAGTCCTTAGATTATTTGACCGGGACTAAAATAATCTATTATGGACTATTACATGGATTGTTACCTTTGATTGATATTGGATATTAATGATAAACGATAGTAAGTCATAAGCTATAACAGCATATGATACAATTAGGAATCATGTGAATCATTATTAGTATAATGATCATTGAATGTGACGTGAATTACAAGCTACATGATTTTGGATTAATAGATCGTTATTCATTGCGAATGTACGCGTTATCCTTAGACTTGAGATATTATGGTTGTAACATATATCGGGAATTTAATACTAGCAGCTGGACAATGCTCATCTTCGATTTGTCAAGATGAGTTATAGCTTCTTGCATATTCTATTTTCAGTATAGTGGTTGACAGTAATTGTCAAGACAGGATCTGTTAACCTCCGGTGTAAGGCGATATCCTATGCAATCTAATTTCGGTTGTAGAATAAGGAAGTCCCTGGCTAGGGCATGAAAAATGGAAAAACGTTTCCATGGATGTCATCTCTCATTCCAACTATTAGGTGTTTGCATCGTTATCGAGTTTATAGACTTAGTCATTTCATGGTCTTTGCTCGATTGGGATATGTTAATAGAAGGATTAAATTGTATGTTAATTCGCGACTATAAATATATTCACCTTTTTGACTTCATTGGCATATAAATTGTCTTGATACGTTGCTAGACGTCACTCTATAACGTGAGGGTATTTTGGGAATAGCAGAGATATTCCCGAAATATATTAAAGTCATTTAATGTTCCCTCATTGCTATTTGGCGGTGGATCTAGAGAGTCACACACAATAAAGCATAAATGAATGTGTTTTCGGATAAGCTTATAATTGGTTGAGGTACATTGTTAATATGGGCCGTTAATTTATAATGGGTCGATTGTGTAATTATTATAAGTGTAGGGGCGAAAATACAATTACAGAAAGTTGTTTTCTTAATGTAAACTAATGGTGATTATATTAAATTAATTGTATCACTTTAAGATTAATTAAATACATATATATATATATATATATATATATATATATATGTATATATATGTGTATTAATCTCATAAAGTGAAAGATGCCAAATGCTTGGCTAGGAGTGCTCCACATCACTTGCTTGGCCTTTGGTTGGTGAATTGAATGGCTAGGATTAAAAGGAGACAAGATGAGTGGCCCATATGAAGTGTGTCATAATCTACTATATATTGTCTCCTAGATATTACACATAATACAATACAAACAATATACATATAGCAACATATAATATACAAGATACTATTCTCTCTCTTGTATGTATGAGATTTTCGACCAAGGCATAAGAAAAGAAGAGGGAAATTTTGTTTTGCTCTCTACTATTCTTCTTGCTTATTCAATATTACCAAGTAGGACTAGCACATCTTCTTGGGTGGTTAAGGAAGCACATTCAAGCTTGTGTGGACAACCTAGAGCTCTTACACTTGTGGGAGATTTTGTCAAAGCTTGAACTTGAATCCTTCATCTTCCTCACTTAGATCTATAAGAGGTATGCCTTGTTTATCTCTTTGCTTTACTTATATAGTTGTATATATGTGTATGTACCTTGTTAATCATATGAAATCAAGACTAGGGTTCATGGATGTACACAGCTTTATTATAGAAGTTTTTGAAATTCTAGCCATGGAACTCTTTTGGTTATAAGCTATGTGTTCTCCATGATCCTAGAGATGGTCCTTTCGCAAGTAATACACAAAAAAAATGATCAAAAAAGAAAAAAAAAGTGCTAGGAAACCTGATGGCTCAAGGAAGAAAGAAAAAGAGGAAAAATTGTTAGGGTTTGTGCATTTGATCCATTGCAAGCTTGTTTGAGTGGATTTTGAGTCATCCAAAGCTTCCTCCTAGCTTCTGCTACTTGTATTTGGTGAGCGATCATCTTATTTGTGCATTTTAAAGTTAATAGCTTTGTTAGAAGATGAAGTGCTATGGTATAAATGTTAGATATAATGTTTGTTCTTGCTTGCATTGATGTTCTTATAGCTTGTAGAGTAATCTTTTAGTGTTGTTGCACTTGTTTAGCTAAAGATTGCAAATGGTCATATGAAGAAGATGATGAATAGTACTTTTTATGCAAAGTTCAATGTTTGATGGTTTAATGCTTGTTTAAATGGTTGATTGAAGTGCCATAAGTTTTCAAATGCCTAGATTAATACCTAGAAAAGTTAGAATATTGTTAGAACTTAATGTGTGTGTGTGTGTGTGTGTGTGTATGAGCATAAATGGGCTCTCTGTGTGTGTTAATAACCGTGTGTGTGTGTCTGTGTTTTATGAGAAGTTTTATGGCCGTTTTATGCTAAATGAGTCATAGTAAATGCATACAGGTTGCTAGAGAGTAAATGAACTTAGTTGATGAGTTATGAATTGTTCAATAGTTATTAAAGTAACCTTGCTTAGAGTTTTAGTTATGTTCAATGGTGTTCATAAAGTTAGTTTTGAATTGAAATTGTATGAGTGAATACTAAAGAGTTGAATGTTACTTATATGTGGCTAATCGAAAAGTTAGAGAATAATTGTAATGTGTGAATTCATAGCTATAATTGGAATATATATATGCTCTATTGTTTAAATTGCTATCTATTGCCTACTTGCGAGGACAACCTCTTTTGTTGTCCTCAGTCATGTGTTATCGAAGTGTGTGATTTCTAAGTGTTAAATGTTACATTGTGTTATCGTATCAATGGTTGCGCAACCTTATCATTCGGGACGGATGTGATGAACCTCTCTGGGCAGCATCGGGCTTGCCAGGGTTGGTCGCTCTAGCTTCGCGCCTTATTCCTTTACCTGCTTGGTTTGAAGATCGCCAAGGGGTATTGGGTCGTAGGTATTGGGTACATCCGAAGTACCCATTGGAGTTTGGGATGTCGACTTATCATTATCGAATCATGTTCGTGATTGGGATCATGATCGTGATCGTGATCGGCAGTAAAATAGAGTGATAAGGGTTATCGTATCGTATCCTTTTTAATGTGTGATATAGTTTCTAACACCACGATCCCTCTCGAGATCGGAGTTCCCGATTCCAATACCCAAGTCACGAAAAACGAGGGAAAACAAACGGAGTCTTTCCTGTTTATAGGGCTATCAGTTCACTTGCAAGCAGTAACTTATCCTCAAAAACCATAATCCAACTCCAAGATACAATCTCATTCACAGAAGCATGCAAATTAACTAGGCAATCAAGTAAATCATTGAAGTTATTACAGCTCATCTACAGTTATTAACTCATATAAGAATACAAGCTTTACTTTATATTACAAACTTTTAGACAATAGAAACATACACAAGGTTTCATAATCTCAAAACAAAACACATACAACTAGCAACTTGCATTTCCCGCACATAGCATCCAACCACAGCTTTCCCTGAAACATGTTAAAACGAGGAATGAGTAACCAGAGTTACTCAGTGAGGGAAGTGATACAGTAAACCAAGGTGTGTTTTCGTGAGATGCAACAAGATAATAACATTAATAACACAAAATAACAAAGTTAATTAGACAAGTATTTAACCACGTATAAAAAAGATATGGTTCCACGTTTGTCTTCAATCACGAGCCACGAGCCAAGATCTTCAAGCAAGTGCCGGCAAAACCCTTATTCTTCCAAAATGAGGTACTCCGGATGTACCCCGATCCTATGACCCTTTCTTCTAAGGTAGGTCCATATGCTCAACAGGTGAACCACGCCTCTGGGGTAGTGGAGTATACTCAGCGAAAGAAAGGGAATAGGTACCATAGTAGTCGAGGGAGCACGGCAAGCCCAATGCCGCCCGCGTACCTCGACTCTACGATGTCTGAAAAGGTTGCGCAACCCCAGGTCAAGATCACGAGAGGCAAGTATATCAAATACCACATAAGAGGAACGACAATGTAGGCCACCCTCGCAGTTAAATATAGATAACACGAAAAGACGCAAGATAGCAAGTAAATAACGCATATAAACTTATTGACTACTAAAGAATACAATCTAGAAATAGTAAAATAAGTTAAGATGCACAGTAAAGATAAAGACTCCCTCACCTTTTCCAAGCTTCAAGATGTAAAAATGACTTAGTTACTCCAACTTTCCTTGGGTTAGCTTGAATATGAATACCCTAGTTTTCATATAAGTATAACACTTTAGTAATTGACTATAGAAGGTTTAACAACTACCTTTCACATCCAAGAATTTATATTACATACCTTATTTCATTGTAACTTAATTAAACACCATCGCTCTGTAACAACATAAAAACATTTGCTAATATATAAAGTTAAACTAACTATAACTAACCAAAATTATACTTAACATATAACCTAAATGTCAACTATACAAGTGGACTCAACTAATATGCATTGGTTAGCATTTTACAATTAACTTATATTCTAATTAATTCTTCAAACATTCAATACAAGTCTCCATGTGCAAAGTTAATACCGCAAACTCAACTAAGACATTTTTCAATTCCTCTAACAGAAGCATAAATTAACCCATTCGGTTACCTATGTTATTGACCTCTAAACTATCTTATTTTTATGTATAATTGTAGCTCTTCGAGTATAGTTAATTTTAGGTTCGAACGGTTCTCAATTCTGAGTTAAATTCCAAAAGTTATAACCCTTACTGCGCAACCACGCATAGCTGGACAGAACCAGCGATTTTTTAGCTACATTTCGGAAATGATATGATCAGAGGCCTAAAACGTTACAATTAGCCTTAGTCCTAGAAATCAACATTTTCTCTAAACTGTCTAATCTAGTTTCTGTACAAATTTTGTTAATTTTTAAGCAGGTTTGCTAGGTCAAAGAAGGTTCGAAAGATAGGGGCAGAGGACTGACCCAAAACAGAACACACTCACACAAGCACCTAGTTGAATTCTACCTTGGTTTCAAGCTTTGCTTGCTAGCTTTAGGCTTTACTTTGGCACATACAACACTTATCCAATCAACTAATGAGTCAATTAACAATAATTACCAACATAGTTCATAACTAGTTCCTTTAGTCCTCTTTCAAGTTCATACTAACTAAAGTCATACAAACCAAATAACTTAATTCACAAAACTTCACTATTATGATACTTATGCTACACAAAGGCATATAAACATTTAATTACCCAATTATAAAGCAATTATCATGAACATAGCTATGCGAACACAAAGGGTCAATATTATACATTTCCCAACACCTTACCTCAATTTCATACATGCCTCCAAACTACATTTCAACACTCTAGAAGCAACTATAAGGCAATACAAGTACTAAAACAATTAATTCATTAATTTTCCATTTGATCAACTAGGCTATTTAGCTTCCTACTGGAATTCAAGGATCAAGTTAAGCTAGCTAACCATCCTACCAATCTAAGAATACATAAATACCTCATTTAGAACCTCCAAATCATAACTTAGAGCACAAGTACACGAAAACACCGAAAATGTCTCTTTGTGGGTTTTCACTACAAGTACCAATTGCAGAACCCAAACAAGCGAAACAAAGACACTTCTAAGGCTTCAATACTTAATAAAGACTAGCCATGACGTCGAAACATGCCCGGATTTGAGTTAACCCCGAAACCCTCTATTAAAATAGTCTATTTTGATCAAATATTCCAAAATTTTCACATGGAAAGCATAACGAATATTTTTTCCATACTCAATGACCTAATTAGCAACTACTATAAGTCTCGAATCGAATTAAATTGTAACTTTTTTCGAAACCCTAGTTTCAACACTATTCATCATCTTCCTCAAGTGAATCATGCTAAAAAACTTAGTTCTAATCTATACAAATGCATAAGGATGTTTTCTAACATGTAATAACACTATATCTAACAAGAATCAAGCAATTTATGGCATGAAATAGTAAATCTGAAAATTACAAAAACTTGATATAAACTTTAAATAGCTAAAAGGTGAAACTCCCTTACTTGTACAAGGTTTAGAAGGCTTGTAGGAGCTTAGAAAAACTTGGAATTAGATGTAGGATGTTTGCAAAAGATCAACCACCAAGAATTTGATGAAGAAAATGCTCTTTTTCCTTTCCTTGAGCCATTGGGTATGGGGGACAAAATGGGGATTTCTTCGATTGCTTTTTAGCTCATTTGCTTGTATATGTGATGTATTATGTTTATAGTATAAGTAGGTGTTGTATTAGAAGTCAAAATGCTAGAAAAAACTTAGTCTAACCAAGTTATAAACTCAATTTAAAAGACTACTAATTAACTATATTACACTTACGTTACACTATTCAAGCAATGCGCAAAATATTTTTCAAATGCATGTTCCCGGCCTCTAAGGTCTAAAACTACAAGTTTTCGATTTCTTTTATAAGTTATATTATCTAGAAAAAATATTAAATCGAGCATTTAAGCCAATCAAATTTCTTATAAATAGTAACCCTCAAATAAACATATTTAAACTAGAAATAAAACACATTAAACTGCACAATGAGATATGCTACAGTTATTTATGAATATGATGAAAATTCTCGGGTGACACAGTAAATGTCAAAATAGTATTTAAAAATATTTTACTTGAATTAATAGTATTGGTCCCCTTTTTAAAATAAATAAAATAATTAAAAAGGAAGTAAAACTACTAGTTAAAATCTTAAATGCTAAAATAAACATTTTCACACATATAACACTTAAACTAGCACCAATTTATGTACAATTAAGTATATTATACTACATGCTGGGTCTGGGCCGTCACATAGTTTATTGTTTAATTGAATGTTTTATAATGTTATTGGTTATATGACTTATCTACTTGCATTGCACGAAAATGTTTTCAAAAGCTCCCCGGGTTAACTATCCCTTCTCTCGCTAAGCATAGTGTTTTGCTCACCCTTTATATCTAACAATGTTTTAGGAGAGACAGAGATAGAGCCTCAGTTGGTTGTTAAGGAGGAGGAGGTACAAGTAGAGGTTTTTCCTTGATTATACTAGCTTTGAGGTAGGATTCTTGTGTGGCAAATGTAAACGGTTTTTATGTTGATTGTAATGAATGTTAATGTTGAATGATTGTATCTATTTTGAGACCTTTAAGGTCTTGTATGTATTTATTATGTAAGGTTTATAAAGTTAAGTTAAAGTTAAAGTCTTTAATGGTGGCATGTAATAGTTTAAGTAGTTCTAATGGCTTTAGTTCATGAATGTTTACTAGAATGAATGCATGATTAATTAATGGCTAAGTATAAGACTAGAACTACTTTATGAACTTGAAAGGTGATATATATGAATGAGGTATTGTTGTATATTGTTGTATTGTGTGAATTCTTCTGAGTATAGGTATTTGGTTAGTGCACAGTAGAGAGGAGACTCTGTCCATTTGTCGGGTCCGACTTGACCTATAGCATGGGGTTGGGTCAGGGCATGATAGAGTACGTGCTCGATGAACCTAGTATTGATACCGTGGTTGAGCCCGACGCTTAGTTGCTTGCCTTGTTGTTGTTTATGTTTATGGAACATGTTGTATTTGCTAAGGAGACTTGTTAACTTTATATGATGTATATGTTAAGTTTAGTTACTACTTTAAATTTAATAGGCTTGTAATGAATTTCATAAGTCTCTTTTGTATTGTATAGGTGGTTAGGCTTATGTATTTTATTATGAGTCTTGTATCTTTATGATTATGTTAAAATGATTGTGACGGACGGTATGTCCTTTGGTTGTGTGTTGGAGGCCATGGTTGTAAAATGGCGTATTTGTTGTTGTATGTTGGTTGTTGTGGCTATATGAATTGTTTGTACAGGTTATACTTTTATGTTTTGGGTCATATTATAGCCGTTACCATGCTGAAATTCCATCGCGTCCTGACTTGGTGTTAGGAGGGGTCAAGTTGAGGCATGATACATAAGACTAAGATCAACAAAAATGAAAACAAAAAAGATCAACAAAAGAAAAGCTAGTCTAAGAGGATAAAGCTTTAAAGCATGAGATTGGCAAAAGCTATAAATACAATTGTTGGCCAAACAATAAGCCAAGAACCAAATTATTACAAGGAAATATTCTCGTTATAAGTTTGTCTCTTGTACGATTGTGATCCAACATAATATTATCTTTTTCCTCATTTCTTGTTGATATTAGACACAAGTTTACAGTCAAAGGCGGATGTATTTATGGATGAGCTAGGCTCTAGCCCCTATTTACCTTATAATGTTTTAAGACACGTGTATTTTTTTTATAAAAAAAATTGTCTAAATTTAATTTAGGCTCCACAAAAATACAAAAATTATCAGTATATAAATATTAAATGTATGGTTTAGTCCTCATTAAATAATAGTTTTAAATTAGCCCTCGATTTCAAAGGCATTTACTTATTGGCTTTGAAGTTGGTTCAGTGTTGTAGCCTCGTCAAGAAGGTCTTCGGATGAGACTTTGTTTGGCTGTCAATTACTTTTTTTGGGGCCATTCTATACGAGGGACGTTGAAAATGGAACTTTTGCTACCCATCTATAGCCTTATGGACATTTGTTATTAATTGAAAGAGAAAAATGTCACTTTAGGACTTGAACTTAGTCTAATATAAATTTAAGGCCCTAAACTCTAAAACGTTCAATGAAAGGGCTCAAACCTCTAAAAAAGAAGCGTTTCACACATCGTTAACTAATAGTATTCGTATTTGTTTATGTGGCATTTTTTTTTTTCAAATCCTATATGTCATTTCTTTTTTCTTTCCAACTCTTATGTAGAATTTTTATAAAACACCAAATAAAACAATCTTTAAACATCTCAATAGGTGTCTTATTGCAATAATTATTTGACCGTTGTATAAATTAAATTTTTTTTGCAACAATCTTATTAATCCAATGGTTTTTTTTTTTCTTTTTGGGTCATGTTTTTTAAATAAATTTTCCTAAGATTACTTTTTCGCCACGGTTCTATATTATGTTTTAATTACAATACTCTTTTAAATTGTTCCTTACTATTTACAAAATATCGTTGCAATAAAAAATTTGTTACATGGTTATATGAAACGGTACCAAAATCAAATATTAAAGTGATTTGCAATGGTTTTAAGTCTTTTTGTAATAGTTTTAAATATTTTTAAATATTGATTCAGATAAAAATGTGATAGTATATGCTAATTTCTTAGTTTTTAATTTTAAAAAAAGGTCTAAAATTTATTATCTTGTTGTTGAATTTAAGATATTTAAATATTATTTTTATTTGGTGCTTAAAAAATAGCCACATAGGAGTTGAAAAGAAAAAACTGTTACGTAAGATTTGAAAGAATAGAAAAAAACCATGCAAACAAAATACTAACATCGTTACTTAATGGGATATAAAGCAACTCATTCTTAGATGTTTGAGCACTTCCGTGGAAGGTTTTAAAGTTCAGACACTTCATTCCATATTAAACTAAGTTTAGACCATTATGCTATTTAGAACAAATGAATTTTATATTTTGGATTTCTAATTTTTAGAAAGGTTCTTCTAAACCCAAAAAGTTGGAATTGCAATTTCAAACCACCAAATTTAGTTGTCATCTTTTAAGGTCTAAACTGCCCTCTAAGTTTTTTTTTTCTATTTTTAATCCAAACTTCTTTGTCATCTTCAAATTAGAAGCCCAAATCATAAATTACTTATTGACCCATCCTTATTTTCAAGTAGTTTTAACATTCTTAGTCATCAAAAATTACAAATTATTTATTTGTGTTATCTATTCATCAATACCAAATAACTAAGTTTAATCCAAAATTGATTAGAACTATTGGTGGCATACATACTTCTGTTAAAGTTTCAAAATCAGAGCTCCAAGATATACAGATAGAAAAGGAATACCTAGAATAAATATATTTACAACTCACATAAATGATTTAATACTGTTTTACAGTTTCAAAAAAAAAAAATTTATTTGTAAATACAAATCCTCACAAAATTCATTTATTAATTAAATGAATTTCACATCACAATGTCTTGCAAACTGTCTAATCCATTTTCCAAACTAAAATGGTGAAAAATAATTACGGTGGAGTGACGTCTATGTGGTTAAAAGAGAAATTCTCACTCCCAATTGTAATTTTTATTCTTAGAAGAGCGATAAAAGTTCAGACGTGTAAGAAAACAGGGATTTTGTTTCCACATAATGAAGAAAAAAAAAAAGAAATGCCTAAAATAAGGATCTAGGATTCCTCGCGAGTTTCGGCTAAGATTGTGATCCAATTCTCGGCTTAGTCAAATAATTAAGACATACTTATTTCTATCTGGAAGTTTGATCATTCTAGTTTTCATGCAATAGGTTTCCCCAAAAAAAATTACAAAATGGAGTTTCATATTACGTCATCAAAGAATATCAGAATTAGTTTGAGAAGAAAATTAGGGTTTCATATTACGCATTTTATAGGAAGGTGAACAAATATGTTGACTGAATCACCAAATTTTGGCTAAGTTTATCTCTCGGTAGCCATTCTATGGACCATGTTTCTGCGCAAGTTCTTGGAGTTGGACAAATTGGGTGATTCCTCACATATATTTTAAATAGTTGATTTTGAGTGTTGGCGCTCTCTTATTAAATGAAAAAAGGTTTCCCCAAAGAAATTACAAAATTGAGTTTCCTATAAAACGTTGTAGTAGCTACATTAGAGAATTGTAAAACTTGAATTTAAACCCTATAAAATCTCATACAAGATTATGTGATCTCGATATGGGAAAGATTGGATTTGTTTTTTTTTGGTTACAGAAAGCTTGTATGTTGAAGATTCATTATTCAAAAGATATTACTACTATGGCAAGAGAAATAATAAACTCACATATGGCTATAATATTCTTTAACTTATTCTATTCAAATCTTAATTTCGTCATGTTAAAAATATGTATCATTTGAGTAGATATCAATTATATCCTAATACAAAGATCTCACATCTTGTTTGCTAACATGAATCCTATTTTGTAGAAGTTATTTTAATAGATTTATAAAATGAAAAATGATACCAGAAGTCACTAACCTATTTCATTAGTTATGTTTTGATGAGCAAACAATTTTCTATTCTATTTTGATCATTCCATTAATTTTCCATAAAAATAAATAAATAAATAACAAACCCGTTTGATGTGCCAATCACATTTACACATAAGGGTAAAATCGAAAAATTATCTAAATTATTTACAAAATGACCATTGAATTAAATTTTATTTTTATTTTTGCCCCAACCCCTACTATATCTATACCCCAGTAGCTATATGAAAAATCTCCAAATGACAATAGAACCATTTTGTAAACCTAATAGTCTCTTTACAACAAACATTAGTACATAGTCGAAATATAATAGACAAAATAATTTAGTGACCTCAAGTATAATTTATCTTTTATAAAATTATGAAAAAATCAAATTGGGCTAGCAAGCTCAAACTTGGGCCACTGTATTTGTTAATGGTTGGAAGGGTTACTCCTTATTGGTTTATGGACAAAAAATTTGTTAATAAGTATTAACGGAATAGCTAAAAGACCTCTATGCATTTTATATAACACAATAGATGTCTAAGTAGGCCTGTTAAGAATTAGATTTTTATTCATATTCGATCTGCATTTGATTTGATTCAGATTAGATACTTAAATATTCAAAAGAACTTATTATCAATATCCAATTATAGAACCCAAAATATTGATGGAGGCTCTATATCTAATCTAGTTAAGATATTAAATCCAAGTACTTTTACGACCATGATTAATTACGTATAAGTATATGCATACACACACACACACACATATATATGTATATATATATATAGATGTATATAGGGGAAAACGAGGGTTGGGGGCTGGGGGCTGGTTTTGGTACTGGGGGGGGGGGGGTGCTGCGTGGGGACAGGGTGGGGGACGGAGGTCCTGAGGGGTACGGATGGGGAACGGGGGTGTTCCGGGGGGCTGATGGTTGGGGACGGCGGGTTGGGGAAGATAATTTTCTTTTCTATATTTTTTAAAGAGATATTTTTGTCAAATCATGTAATCGTTAAATTAACCAAACAGAGTTAAGATTTGGGATGAGTTAGCTCCAATTTTGAAAAGCACAGGGTTTATCAACCTATTTCAAAAACACAAAGAGGTAGCATACATTTATACTAAACCACAGGGGGGTGGGGCGCTATTCACCTTGCTAATGATAAACAAAATAATGAAAATAAGAATAGTAAGATGATCATTGTTGAAGAAACTTAAAATTATATTACAGAGCTAAACTTGGTGAAACTTACAGCGAATTTGTTATGTTAGACTAGGGTCATGGTCGCCTAAGATGGGCTGACCCGACCCGTTTGACTCAAGTAAGTGGAAAGTTAATAAACTTTTCACTACTTGGTATTTATGTTTGATCCAAAGACAATAGAACGTACATTCGTTCTATTATCTCTAGGCAAAACCAAAACAAAGGCAGTAAATTCTCTACTCTCTATCAAATCTCACTCATCGCATATTAACTTAGGTATTTAGGCTGTGAATTAGAAATAGTACAATCTCATATTATACGCTCGGATTCTTGGTATATGCAGTAGAACAAACACATTAATCTTTCTATCTTTTTCATTCATAAAATGTTAGTCTTCTTTTAAGCAATTTTCAATTTATGAAGATTCTGAATTTAACTACAAAATCTTCATTTCTATCAGAGCAAATTTGTTTGTTCTCTGCTATTTATATGTTAATATGCATGAAATTCATCAATTTTTGCGTTTTTGACAATTTTCACGTATTTTTTGTACAATTACATTTTTGTGAAGTATCATAAATGCATATAATTATAGTAGTGGTAGAAAGTTCTTGTATCAAGGATTCTAACGGCGTAAGTTTCATAATTTTTGGTTAAGTATCAAAATTTTTATGAATTTTTTAAGTTAGAAAAATGTATAACTCTATACGCTAAAATCAAGTGTGTGTTCTTGGTGTTTGTGAGTGCAAGCGTCAGCCATCCTTGAGTCAGAATTGTAGGGTATAACATGGGAGACACATGGCATGATGGGAATGGTACCACGTGACCATGTTGTTAGTAGTTTAAAATTTGAAAATAAAATTAAACTGCCAAACCCCATAACTGGTGCCACGTGGCCACCTAGGGCCACGCTACGTGGCACCACGCTATAGCCACCTGGCCCTATGAGGCCAGGAAATGCGACGTCGGTGGTTTGGTAGTAGTCCAGCAATTGATCGACTACCGGTGGCAGCGCCGCCCTCCGGCCAGTAGCGGATAGCGGTCCGTCTATTGGATTTTTTTTATAAAAAAAATAAAATAATTTAATTGTGTAAATACATTAGTTGTATTATTTTAATTTAGGCCTTATATATATGTGATATTTACAATTTGAACACCATGGACACAAAACTTTGTGATATTTTTTATTTAGACACCTTTTTATCTATTTTGGCATCATATCTTTGTGATATACTTATATAAGTCCCCAACTTTCTTAATTAGACCACAAAACTAAGATTAAATTCATTTAAAACTATAAATTTAAATAATGTCCAAATATTTCCTTAATTAGCGTAATTTATGTTGTAAAAACATCATTCTAGGAATGAAATTTCAAACAAAAGCCTAAAAAATTTGTGTAATTGTTTTGTTTTGCAACTGAGGGCATAAAATTTTTATAATTTCATAGAGATGAATAAAATTTAAATAATTTTATTATAATTGTTGGTATGTACGACATTTAAATGTACTATGTGCATTAATCTCTTTAATAATTTAATCTAGAAATTTTTTTGCGTCTTTTTTAACCCAGGACTTATGTAGTCGTAATCAAACTAGCAAGTGTAAGATGCACCGTGAGAAGGTCTGTTGCGGTCGCTTATATGAATAGATTTTGTCATGGTCCCAGTCATAATTCTAGACAACGTTTCTTAGGAAAGTATATTAGTCAGCGACTTACTGACAATATGACTCTACGTGAGCACCTTGGTAAAATGACATACTTTGTTCTTAGAATGCACATTAATCTTGTCATTCCACTTACCCTAGAGGAGGAAATTGAGGGTTTACTTAATTCCCTTCCTAGTATGTATGACCCAGTAAAGGATAAGATAACTAAATCGAGAATGGCTGTTGAGGATGCTGTGTGTGAGATAGAGCAGTTTGAAAAAAAGGGTGCTTTAAGGGCTTAGACGCACTGCCCTCCTGTCTTTCTGCCCTCCTGTCTTTCTTTCCTAGTATGTCTAAGTCAAGAGTGCACATAAACACACTTTTCTTCTTACTCGGGTGGCTCCAAACATAGTTAAAGACTTAGAGATAACAATGGGGAGAATGTATGATTTGTTTTTATATTCTCCTAGTAAACAATGTTGTTTGTTTATTATTATTCCCTTAGTTTATTATTATAAAGGACATATGTTGTTTTTATTTTAATATTATTGTTATGTGAATACTTTGTCTCAGTGGGAGTTCTATGCATGCTAAACTATGAGATAATCATTTAGAACTTATATTTCCTACAATATGAATTTAAGTAATTCAAATTGTGGACATATTGTTTTTAATATTATGAGCTTAGTTGTACTGTCAAGACACCTGATCTGTAGAAGATGATAGATTGTACTACAATTTGTTGATTCTATATCTTGTGTCTTTTTGTTACAACACAACACTCAATTTAGTAAAATTATTTAGTATAAATATGTGTTAAGAATCTCTTATAAATGTCTACATAGAGTTACCAAATGGAATCCAAAAACATCATAATAGACCTAAATAAGGGTGATAAACTGAATGAGGACAACTACGATGTGTGGCATCATAAGGATGAGTATAATCTTGAGGATTAGGAAGTAATAGAAACCCTTAACCATGTAACGGATGAACCCAAGAATGGTAATGAAGCTCAACATAGAAGGGATGTCGAAGCCTATCAGGTCTGGAAGAAGAAAAATGCAACTTCTCGCATTACGTTGCTGAGTACTATGCAAGATGAACCGATTGCTGAGTTTGAGATTTACCTAACGCATGTGGACAACTCTAAAAGAAAAGTTCGGTGGAACTTCTATGTTTAAACTATGTTGACTTACCATTAAGTTTGACACCTACAAAAAGAAACCTGATGTTAGCATGAGACAATACATTACAGAGATGTCAAACATGATAAGTGAAACGACCCGATCCCTCACAGAACCAAGTCCGGATGTGACAACCTAATCCAACCCCAAGGCAATAGATGAGGGAAAATGGATGAAGTTTCCCCTGTACCAGGCAATCCAATACTTGACAATCAAGATCAACAACAAGCAATCAACAACATCATTTGCAATTTGTATGATAGGTTTAACATCTTTTATACTTTACAACCCAAACCTATCAATTTTACAAATCCAATCTAATTTGGCATTTAATACATTTCCACAATGACTATTAAACTTTCAATAACCTCTTGACATTAACAAGACAAACTATTAACTATCACGAACAAGATGGAACTATGTTGCAAAGTAGGCCCAACAACTTATGAACACTTCAAAAGCCATCTCGTTTTGCCTGAAATTGTGGAAAAAAAAGGGTGAGAAACTACATGCTTAGTGAGGGGGGAACAAGTACGGGGAGCTTTTAAAAACCTTTTCATGAATGCATATAAATCAAGTATGAGTATTAAAGAAAAGTGACACAATAAAGAAGTATTAGCAAGGCATGTGGTCGACAAGTGATCATTAAACAAAATAAGTTTAAGTAAAGTAAACACATATGAAAGGATACACACTTTCAATATTATGAAGCAATAAACAATCAATAACAAGCAATATAAGATTATGTAAACACTTTAGAAAAAGATATGATTCCATTCTATCTTTATCACTCCCACTTCTTTTGCTCCAATGCGATAACGATAGAGATAGCAATAATGATAAACCCCTTATAATGCCAGTTGGTGTACTCTGGATGTACCCCAAATAACCTATGACCCAACACTCCAAGGCCTTCACTGACCAAGTGAGTGAGGGAATAGGATACAAAGGTTGAGCAATCAACCATTGGCAAGCCCGCTGCTGCCTAGTAGAGGCCCAACACTATCGTGCCTCGATAAAAGGTTGCAAATACTCGATAAAGCACTTAAATATTCAATAAAAATGATTAATCAATAAGCACGTAAATGAGGGGACAACAAAGTAGGTTTCCCCTCAAGCATTTAAGCATTTATCAAGCAATATAAACAATTTAATCAATTGAGCATTTAAGCATTCAAGTAAACAATATAACCAATGAAGCATTTACAACCAATAATTCAATTAACTCATGCATTTAGGCATTTAAGCAACCAATATAACTCATGAGCATTCACGCACTTATCGTTAGCAAAACAACACAAGAAAATGATCATTTCAACTACAATCTCAATTACAATTACAAGTTAAATTCAAGCATGACTTATCCAGTTCAGTTATCAACATTAATGTCCTTTAAAAACTCTAAAACTACACAAGAACATAATTATTTAAATGTAGATGGGTTTAGCATCAAACGGATCTCGATTCAGAGCTATATTCAACAAGATACGACCTCTAAAAATTTATTGCGCAAACTGTCCTGCACCTACGCGTGGATCAGAACTTTACTATAATCAGTCTAACTCATCACCTTAACCTCAATATTTGAACATGCTCCAAACATAACGTTTTTCCTACTATGAGTCTAGTATAACATATCCAAAAATCAGCCTTATCCATGAAGGTTTACCACATCAAAACACTCATGCAAAAACAATGTGCAGGATTCTCTTTTACCCTCTATTTTGCTTGCTTACTAATTCTAGCACTTCACTTGTTAATTGTATAAGCTAAATCACTTACTAGAGTCATTATACAAACACATAAACTACACTTTCATCTCTACATCAAGACTTTAGCAATCAATTTCATATACAATCAAAGTTAACTACACAGACTATTCAAGGCGAGCTCTTTACATTTTACACTCAACAATTAACTTTGCATGCTTACCATGGCTTATTCTATCAATTAACTACACAACAATAAACGTACCACTAACATTATAATAATAAATATGCACAAAAAAATGAACCCCTCACCTATTTCTTGAAGAATTGCACCAAACATAGCTAGGATGAGCTCAAGAATCATTCTTTCTTCATCCTTTCTCTTTTTTTCCTCTTTTTTCCCTTTTTGTTCTCTCCTTTCCTCCTCTTGGGTTTGCCCCCTTTTTTTCTTCTCTTCCACCGATATCAAGAGTATTCCTTGGCTTTTGTTTTTGTTTTGATATTTCAAGAGCTAAATTGGCTAACAATTGGGCTATTTAATTGGGTTTTCCAAATACAATTAAAACTAAATTAGGCCTACAAATCATTTTGGGCTCCAATGCAATTATGAAATTAGATTGACCCCACTAAAATGTACTTATTATACTAATAGCTAAATAACCCACTTCTACTTTCACTAATTCCACTTACTTTAAATACAACGAACAAGTGCAAATTAATAAAATTACTACTGTCATCGAATTCGGGGCCTCACAATAACGGAGGTAAAAGCAGACGACCATGTTCTCACGAACTAACTGAAGGGAAACGTTAAATCGCATGAATCAAATTTTATAATTACAAGAATAAGGAAGAAACATTCATGCATGGATCTTTAAAACTAATAAAGCATGAAATAGCTACTTGAACATCTAAATAGTTCATAGTTTAATTATAAAAGCAAATAAAGTTTTTAGGAATACTTTATCACGAAGAACGAAAGAAGAAAACTTCACTTCTTGCTAGAGAGCTCCACATGCCTGGTTTAAGCTTTTGCTCATTAACTCTGATCTTCCCCTCTATTCTAAATTCCTAGTAAAGTTTTGATCAAGTTGTGAGACTTGATGTAACGCCCTGATCCCTCATGAGACTGGAGGCTCTTATAACCATGCTATTCTCAACCCAATACCAAACCCGATCACAAAATTTAGGGAAAAACGGACAGAGTCTCCCTTGTACCGTGGACATTCTGAAAAACCTATAAATACTCAATAAAGTCACAACATAACAAGACATTCATTTATAACTAAAGATCTTAACTTTAAGGCCATCCGAGCCTTAAGACAAAATATAATCATACAAGTAGGCAATTAAAAGGCAATAAAACCTATCCTTAGCTGTTACATGCCAACTACTCTAACAAACCATATAAGTCATTAATTTAATCACTATCCAACAAGTTGTACAAAGTACATACAAGACTTTAAAGTGGTTTCAAAACAGTACAAAATATACACCAAGTTCCATCTTCACAATAGCTTCTAACCACAGCAAGATAAGCAACCAACAGCACGGCACACAAGGTAGTTATTCTAACTGCACCTGTAACATGTTAAAACGAGGAATGAGTAACCAAAGTTACCCAGTGAGGGAGGTGATGCAGCATACCGAGGCGTGCAACATGATATGCAACAGAATAATAGTATTTCCAACACCAAATAACACAACCAAGTAAACAAGTAATTAACCACATTTTAAAAGGATACAGTTCCACTTCAAGTCTTCAATCTCGGACCACGAGCCACGAACTTCACGCTAATGCCGGCAAACCCATACACTAACAAGTTGGGATACTCCGGATGTATCCCGATCCTACGACCCTTTCTCCTGAGGTAGGTCCATGCCCAGTAGGTGAACCACGCCTCTGGGGTAGTGGAGTATGCCTCAACGAGAAGGGAATAGGCACCTTGGTAGTCGAGGGAGCACGGCAAGCCCGATGCCGCCCGTGTTTCTCGATGCTACCATGTCCGAAAAGGTTGCGCAACCCCAAGTCAAGTCATGAGAGCTAAGATTATCAAATAACACGTAAGAGGGATGACAAAGTAGGCCACCCGCACAATTAGTCACAATAACACGAAAAGACTCAAGAGAACAAGTAAAATAATACATATAAACTTTAACAATTACTAAATAATTCAATTTAGAAACAATAAATCAAGTTAAGATGCACAAATAGATTAAAGATTCCCTCACCTCTACCAAGCTCCAAAATGCAAGATTGGCTTCAAATCACCCTCAATCACCTTGAACATAAAATTAAACATTGTTTCAATTCCTCTTTAACTACAACATTCATTAATTGTCCAACTAGGTTAGCTAACTCATAGTTTACTTAATTAACATACAACCAAGTAATTATTCAAGTAATATAATATACAAACAATATAACTAACAAGCAATAAAATCATGCTATAAGCATGTTCCACAATCATTTAAAAGAGCATTTTAAGCATAGATAACCATATTTAATTCCATAATAGTACTATCAATTTATAAAGTCATTAATCCATACTTATTCTCATTATAATTAACTCAATATAACATTCAAGGAAAACACTTAGAACTATGACAATACAATTACTATAAATAAGAATTCA
Source organism: Ehretia macrophylla (assembly GCA_037974665.1). Classification (NCBI taxonomy): domain Eukaryota; kingdom Viridiplantae; phylum Streptophyta; class Magnoliopsida; order Boraginales; family Ehretiaceae; genus Ehretia; species Ehretia macrophylla. The sequence continues at coordinate 75,041,629 of CM075779.1, forward strand.
CTTAGAATCTTCAATTCAATAAAGCAATTATACAAATTACAAAAGGGTGTATTCAAGATATCCATAGAATTATATCGAAAGCTCCAAAACAACTTGAAACTACATTTAAACACACAAGAAGTCATGCCAAGGTCTTAGAAGCGTGAGATAATTGATATTGCACTTAAACCCCTTTGTTATGCAAGCTATTTTTCTTCCAAATCAAAGTTAATGTTTCAAATTCAAGGGGAAGCTATACCAAACTTCTAATTAAACCTTAATGTACCCTTACAACCCTCAAACATATTCAAATACCCGTAATTACCCTAAAAGTCCCAATTTTCCTCTTATAGCTTTGAACTACACCTACCTTAACTGGGCTTCAAATAAGAGTTAGCAAAGGTTCTATAGCACCTAGGTAGCCTAATAACATTAAAAGTGAAGCCCGAATCCACCCGGATTAGCATTAATCCCGAAACCCCTTTTAAAAAGTCGGCTAATTCACGTTTTATTCAAGTTTCGAGCAATTTGAGTGTACGGGACTATTAGACTACCCTCATTAGTACCTAAGGCATCTATTAGAAGCATTGAATCAAGCTAATATGCACAACTACACAAAACCCTAGAAATCCCATCACTATTCACCCCTACGAATCAACCATTGATTTCTACCGTTTAAAATGTGAAACAATAGCATAAATGTGGTCTCTACTACACGTATACAACATATATAAGCTTATTTGAGCATTGCAATAGCATTAGACAACATTTCTAACAAATCAAGAAAATAGCAACATTTCTAAAATGCACAAATAAGCATGAAAAACCCTCACCAATGCGCGTAGGAACTCTCGGGAGGCTAGCAAACACCTTAAACTACTTGCTCCTTGCTTGGCTTGGCTTGGCTTGAAGATTTGATGAGCAAAATCCTCTCATTCTCCTCCTATGTTGATTCTCGGATTTGCTACAGTAATTTCTGCATCTTCTTTTTTTTTTTTTTTGCTTAGTTATGACTTGTTTGTGTTTGGTTGATTATATATTAGGGTGGGGCCTATTTGTGTGAGTGTATGGTCTAATAAAATGATCCTAGTTAACTTAAAAACGAGTCTATGATTGCAATTTTGTGCTAGCTAACTAAAACATATTGTTCATACGTAACACTATTCACTAGTTCACTAAACTATTTTCTAAACGAAGGTTCATATCGCTCCTAGCTCAAATGCATATTTTTCTCACTCCTAAAACAATTAATATGATTTAATAAAAATGCTAATTCATTAATATAATGCAGTTGAAAAATGGAATAAATAGTAACTAAGAAAGACAATAAGTAAAGCACAGAATTAAATGCACAATTAATGGATGCAACAGTTAAAAATGTGTACGATAGAATCTCGGGCGTCACATCATCTCCCCCTTAAACAAATTGCGTCCACGCAATTCTTCTTCCAAAAGAACTCCGCATCAACTGAAAACCAACTTCAATTATTCTTCATCAGTTGCTGAGCAAGAATACCATATACGAATTCTCGTAAGAACCCATTAATAAATCCCAGTAGTACTGCCCGCGAATCCCCAAGTAATAAGGCCAAATAAAGGCTCCAATAGAAATGCTACTTAGAAATCCGAATAAGAATCCCACTGGTACAAATACCATAGAAAAGTAGAATCCCAAGTAAGTGCGGTGAGAAAATACTAATAAAAGACCCGAGTAAGAATACTGTAGATAATACCATTTAATAAGGCTGAAAAGAATCCCATATACTAAGCCTTTCGAGAGATGCTGACAAAAGAATACCAGGAGGAGTCCGGATAAGAAAATACCAAGAAAATGCTCCAGAGAACCGTCATATAGGAATCCCAAAAGAAGCCACTCATTTAAGATTACTGAGCGTAAAATAACACCTTAATAGAATGCCAATAACTGAGCTTCAACTATAAACACTAACTCCCAAATAAAGGCTGATCAAATGCCTCTCATTCCCGCTAATCCACATGGCTTAGAAGGCCTGCCACTAATCAGCTCTTTTTAGGGGAAGGAAGAAGTCTTTCTTACCATTTCAACGGAATATGTATGAATGCCAAGCTATCACATTTACACATATATGTTTTAAACTATTATGCAAACATGTTTATATAAGAGTTTATGAAAAAGTGTAATCATCAAAGTCATTCAAGCACGACAATCAAGTCAATCATAACACAACTCAATCAAAGATATTCAAATACACACATTACAAGTAACAGTTCAAGCAATTAACAATTCACGAGGTCAATTTGATGCATAACCAGCCACTTTACTTCACTTAGCATACATTTAGCATGTAACACATAATTATATCACATAGATACACACATTCAATACAAGACATACATGCAGGCATACACTTTCAAGACACATACTTAACAAGCACACACGCAAGGTTACTACTCGACAGGCCGAGGACCCTATCCAGGCTTAGAGCTAACTAAGCTCTGATACCACCTATAACGCCCCGATCCCTCACGAGACCGGAGGCTCTAATAACCATGCTATTCTCAACCCAATACCAAACCAATCACAAAATTTAGGAAAAAACGGACAGAGTCTCCCCTGTACCATGGATATTCTGAAAAACCTGTAAATACTCAATAAAGCCACAACATAACAAGACATTCATTTATAACTAAAGATCTTAGCTTTAAGGCCATTCGAGCCTTAAGACAAAATATAATCATACAAGCAGGCAATTAAAAGGCAATAAAACCTGTCTTTAGCTATTAGGGCAAGCTCAATGGGGGGCTCTAAAATGTAAACCTTTCTATTTTTGGGCATTTTTGTACTTTTTTAGAGTCCCATACCCTAAAAAGTAGCACTATTCATGAAAAAATGATGTGGGGTCCACCACTTTGTTCTTCATTATTTATAGGTAAACCATTACAAAGTGAATAATTACAAGCGGAATCTTCACTATTCTTGACAACGACTAAAGCATCTTTTTTTAATAAAGGAAAAGCTGACGCGACATAAAGAGATTCCTAATAATTCACAATAAGACAAGCCTGACGCGACTAAAGCTGCTTCCTTTAATAAAGGAAATCTCGCTTATTACAAACAGACAAACGAGACATGACATAAAGATTCTTGTCATATCCTATTATTACAAGACAACAAACTTATTAACATGTCACGGGAAGCTTCGTCATGGGGTCCACCTGGGATTCTTGGATCTTGTCTGCAATGAGTCACCATCTGTCATTATTGAGATCAATATCATCCCACCACTCCTGACTGTTTTGGCTACTAAAATCATCACTAAGGGTAAGACAGAGAGCGGAGGAAGACATGACTAAAGGCTAAGAGTAGAAAGAAGGAAGATGTAAGCTGTTTTGAGAGAAAGAAAGATGTGTTTCAATCCAAATCTGACTCTGCCCCTTTAGTCAAGGGTTCCTCATTATTTATAGGCAAACCATTACAAAGCGAATAATTATAAGTGGAATCTTCACTATTCTTGACAACGACTAAAGCAGCTTCCTTTAATAAAGGAAAAGCTGATGCGACATAAAGAGATTCCTAATAATTCACAATAAGAGAAGCCTGACGCGACTAAAGCGGTTTCCTTTAATAAAGGAAATCTCGCTTATTACAAACAGACAAACGAGACATGACATAAAGATTCTTGTCATATCCTATTATTACAAGACAACAAACTTATTAACATGTCACGGGAAGCTTCATCATGGGGTCCACCCGGGATTCTTGGATCTTGTCTGCAATGAATCACCATCTGTCATTATTGAGATCAATATCATCCCACCACTCCTGACTATTTTGGCTACTAAAATCATCTCCCCCCCACGGGTCATAGTCAGACCCAAGGTCTACAGTGGAATAAGCATCTGGATGAGAGAAATTCTGGAAGGCGAGGAGGTGCTCATGAAAAGTGGGGCTATCAGGGAAGCGGACATGCCAAAATTCTCGGGGATCAGAAACATCTAGACCATGGGCTCTAGCAGTAGCTCTTTTGATTGTAAGGCATTGTTCCCAAGAAATAAAATATTCCCAAGGCTCCTGCTGGAGGTGGAAATGGTTGATTGGAATGATGGTTGGCGGAATGACGCAATTCCAAACATCTGTGAGGCGAATGATGAAAACCTGCTGGTGCTGAATAATTTGACCGGTGATAAGTGTTGGAGGGTCAAATGACTAAAACACCTGTAAGAATAGTTTGACGAAGCGGGATTCTGGAACACACGAGCATGTCTCTAAATAAGCTCTGGATCAAAAAGAACTGTCATAGGATAATAATTAAGCCAATACCAAAGATACAAGAATTGCATCTTTGAAAAGTCATAATTATTAAAATCAAGAACTGTATCCCATGGTTCCTCATGTTAGGGATTGTAACGAACAACGTCGCACACATAATAGACAGAGGATAACAGATCAATAATTCTTCTGAGCTTGATCTCAACGAATTCTTCAAAGAAATCAGTGATCCGACTTCTAGCGAATGATCGGAGTATCTTTATCTTGATCTCCTCAGGTAGGGCTTCAAGAAATTGAGCTTGCTGGTCTGAACTCAAATCATAAAATGTCTGAGACTGGCCATCAGTAGGATCTGGATTTGAACTGGAACTGCCTGGAATAAGACCTGGAACAAGGGAAGCTGGAAGCTTGCGTCCATCTGGATTTACCATGCATACAGCTTTCTCGGATGGTAGAGTGCGAGAGAAAAAATCAGCAAGGATATTCTCTTTGCTTGGGATGTGTCGCATTGTCCAGTTGAATTGGGAAATCCATTCTGTCCATCGGATGAGTTGTGGATCTGGAATATCATTCTACTTTCTTCTGCGAACGCCCTGAAATCCTTTAAAATCTGTTTCAATAATAAATGGATTCTGAGCAAGATAAAACTTGAATTTTTTGATTCCTTGAATAACTGTAAGAACTTCTTCTTTGAAAGAGGGATAATTGCATTGTGCTGGCGTGAAAGATCTTGACTTATAACCACAGACTTGTCTGTGTCCATTGTCTTCTTCAATGAGGACTGCTGCCCAAAAATCAAGGGAAGCATCAGTCTGCAAAATGAGTTGTTCTGGACCTGGGATCTTGATAGGAGGAAGTGCTTTGCATAACTCCTTTAGCTTCTGAACTGCAATTGTGGCTTCAGGAGACCAATTTCCAATGTTGGATTTTCGAAGGTATTTGGAAATCTGGCTGGTATAGTTGGCCAATGATGGGACATGCGATAAGGCATAATTGATGAGGCCAAGGAACTGTTGGATCTGTGTAACAGTTCTAAGTTCATCAGGAAAGTCGAGGACTTTGCTTGATATGTGGTCCTGTAAAAGAATGTGTCCTTCTCTGATCTGCAAACCAAGAAAATCAATAGCATTTAGACCAATTTTCATCTTGGATTCAGTAAGAACTAATCCATGCTGGTAGGTTAGTTCCTGGAATTGTCGGAGATGCTGATGGTGCTCTTCAGCTATGTCACTGAATATCAAAACATCATCAATGTAGACAATACAGTGCTGCACGAGTGGCCTATAAACATCATCCATTCTGTGCTGGAACTCGAACGGTGCATTCTTGAGACCGAATGGCATAACATTCCATTCATAATGACCCTGTGGAACAACAAAAGCAGTTTTGAATCTGTCAGCTTCAGTAATGCCAATTTGCCAAAATCCAGATTTTATATCAAAATTTGAGAAGAATTTGGCTTTGGACAGCTTCTAAAGGAGTTGTTCCTTTCTTGGAAGAGGGTATCTGATATCCTGTAATTGATCATTGAGTTGCCGATAATCTATCAACAATCTTTTCTTTCCTCGAACTTGTTCAGATCTTTTGTTGACATAAAAGGCATAACTTACCCAGGGAGATCTGGATGGTCGGATAAGACCTTGCTCGAGTAGTGCTTGAATTTTAGCTTGACAAAGATCTTCATCTTTTGGCATTCCTGGATGAGAGGTAGTTTGGTGTGGCATCTGCCAATTCTCTTTGTAAGGTAGAGAGACAAATTGTTTCTCTCTTTCCCAAAACTTGTTTGGAAGATCACCGCAACAGGAAAGGAGGAGGCTTCTTTCTTCAGCAAATTCATCATCTTGAATGGCTGAAACCTATGAGGGTAATTTCTGTAAAGATACCCAAGGGGTATACTGATTATGCAGGAATTGGAAACCATTTGTTTGAAATGAGAACAGAGCAAGTAAGGTGAGGAAATCCATTCTTAAGAGAATGTCTTCACAGCATTGATCATACTGGTAAAAGCTGTGTCGTACTGAGACATCTGGGGATAAGTGTATGGGAATGGTCATGGAGTGTGCTTCACTTGCAAATCCACTACCAGAAGCAGTGGTAAAGGTTGCTCTGGAGGATATCCAAAATTCAGGAGGAAGGCACTTGGATTTCATGAAAGAAATACATGATCCTGTGTCAAGAAGTGCAGTAACAGTGATAGGAACATATCCTGGAGGGTTTACAACAAGCTTTATGTATGGCTTATAGATTTGTCCTGGGGTAAAGGTAGCTTTGGAAGTGGTAAGGATTGGTTGTTCAGAGGTTTTGTGTATTTTGGCTATGGAGAGGTTTGGTTCTGAATCAGAAGATTCGGATTCTGAGGTGAGATCTGAGGATGAGGCTGTATCAAGGTTAAGGATGGCTTGATCTAGTTCGGAAGTCCATGTGTATAGTTGGTCATCAAAGTTTTGAGTTGAGATGAACTGAACAAGCTTTGCTGGGAGCTTCTTGGTCCTTTTGAGGTAACAATCCTTTGCAAAATGTCCTTTCTTTCCACAAATAAAACACTTAGTGGAAGAAGAGGGTTTTGATCTTTTCTTCACAAATTTGAACTTCTTGAAAGGTTTTCTGGACTTGTGAAACCTTTTCTGATGTTTGTGCCTCTTGTATTTGTGACACGAGCATAGAGAGTAGCTGTGAGTGTAACAGCCAAACTTTTGGAAATCTTTTTTGCAAAAGGTATCCATTGTTTTCTGCTCTTTGCTTTTAAGGAGTTTGCCAAGTCGCTTGGACTCGCACTAATCTTGAATGAGCTTTCTGGCCATCTGGTACAAGTGAGCAAGACTCACTTGTCTTGGATCTGCAAGATTGGCTCGTTTGAACTCTGTTTCGAGCAATTCAGGAAGTGGCTGTGGCATGTTAAAGACGAACGCCTTCTTGATGGTTTTTGTATTTTTTCCAAAGATAAAATACAGAGCTTCCTGTCTGAGATAGTAATCTCCAAGTTTTGCAACCTCACAGCATTTGTTGAGTAAGAACTCTTTTTCTGCCTTTTCAATCTCTTGGGCTGTTTGTCCTACGAAAACGTTTCGTAGACATGTTAGGAATATCCGAATAGGATCTGCATTTGTCAGGATGATCTGTCTTTCTTCTTCTGTCAGCATCCTTGTCCACCAACTGCGGAGTGATCTTGTAAAAGCAGCAACAAGACGGTCAATGATATATCTTATCTCAAGAGTAGGATTTCGGAGGGATTCTCCATTTATCCATGCATCCATTTTCTCAAGATATTTGAGTCTGTCATTAGGAGGAGTTGCATCAATGTTCCAGAATTGCTTGTGATCTGGAGCATATGGGATGGAAACTTTTCCTTCAATGTTTTGTTGTCTCTGAGGTTGCTGTTGTGGAACCTGTGGGACTTGTGCTTGTGGCGCCTGTTGGTTCCGATGTTCTCCTGCTTGGGAAGTTTCTTCTTGGTCACTGGTTGCTTCTGAATCATCAAGATTAGTTTGAACAGGGTTGTGTGTCCGTGTCCTTGTGGTGTCCATGTAGAACGGTGTCACAGGGGTCTGCATAAGAACTGGCCCTTTGTATGGTGGAATCGTATGAGATGATGAATCCTTTTCAAATGGATCAAAGGAATCAAAGGACGAAATGACTGAGGAAATTTCTCTAGGACCTTCTTTCTCTTCTTCATCACCCCACCCGGTTGGGATAATTTTCTCTTTGGAGAGATAATGAGGAGGTGGTGTGAGGTCAACCCAATAAGCTTTTTTGCAATTTCCACTTCGTATCTAGACTGCATGATCTGGCTTTGGATTATGCTTCCAAGGATGAGAGGACTGCTTCTTTGGCTTAGCTGGCTGTTTGAGCTTTTGAGCGAGTCGTTCTCTTTTTCTCTTGAACTCGTCTGAATCAAGAAAATGCTTCTCTGAAGAAGATTTCTGCATATTGATCATGTTGATGCTGTTCCAAGGACGAACTTGTCCGGAAGGGTTCCGAACTGGAGTGGCCTTTTGAAGCTTTTTCCAGTTAATAGGATTCTGCTGGTGATATCTGTGATTTCTGTGGAAAGCCTTGTGGAGGTCATTATATTGGTCATAACAACCTTGTCTGAGATGCTCATGGGCTTCTTTTGTCCATGCAACATGTTCCCTGAGATTTGACCATATTTTTTCAATGGCAGCATTATGAGCTTTTGCATTCATGTTGCCCCAATTGATTGCTGACTCAATTGGTCCAACATCTTGTGGTCTGGTTTTGGTAACTTGCCATTTACCAATATATGCATTGTCGGCTTCTCCAGTACAGGAGATGTCTCTAGGAAAATTCACAGAACAGACATATCTCAAGGATCTGGATCTGGTAGCAAACGGTTTTCTGACACAGTGTGGACAGGACTGAGGATGTCCAGCAAGTTGACATTTTTCACATGGTTCAGCTGGTTAGGATTCTGTTGGAAATGATATGGCGATACGACGCGATACGACCTGGTTCTAGAGGATGTCTAGAGATTCTTGGTGAATCATGGATAATTGGTCGGTTATGGCTTCTTTCATAATCATTTTTCCAATGAGGAGGGAAAGTGAGTTCATGTTTGGTGTAGATTTTTGGTTGGGTAACATTACTATCACCTAACACGTGGACTCGAGGCTTACAGTTGTGGTCCATGGAAAAGAGATGGGTTTGAACTTTATAGGTCATAGAATGATGGAGTGCAACAACAGTTTCATTTGTGTTCATATTAGCTCCATAAAGTTGGATAAGGACTTGTATGGTTTGGGAAAGGGTCGGACGGGAAAGATCAAACGTAAAGTTTGGTTCAACCTGGATGAGAACATGGCCATTGTGAAGACCTGCTTCAACGGCACATATGAGTGCATCATTGCAGACAAGATCCAAGAATCCCGGGCGGACCCCATGATGAAGCTTCCCGTGACATGTTAATAAGTTTGTTGCTTGTAATAATAGGATATGACAAGAATCTTTATGTCATGTCTCGTTTGTCTGTTTATAATAAGCGAGATTTCCTTTATTAAAGGAAACCGCTTTAGTCGCGTCAGGCTTGTCTTATTGTGAATTATTAGGAATCTCTTTATGTCGCGTCAGCTTTTCCTTTATTAAAAGAAGCTGCTTTAGTCGTTGTCAAGAATAGTGAAGATTCCGCTTGTAATTATTCGCTTTGTAATGGTTTGCCTATAAATAATGAAGAACCCCTGACTAAAGGGGCAGAGTCAGATTTGGATTGAAACACATCTTTCTTTCTCTCAAAACAGCTTATATCTTCCTTCTTTCTACTCTTAGCCTTTAGTCATGTCTTCCTCCGCTCTCCGCCTTACCCTTAGTGGTCTCAGAGCCTAGTTAACTGTAGCACTTCCCTATTATGGTATTGAAGGTCTTAAACAATACTTGTGTGTTGAACACTAGAGTCTTTGGCAATAGGGCAATAGCCGTTAAAGAGTGAATGAAAGGCGCAGTAAGTCCCGCTGTAAGTCCAATCGTGACCAGTGTATCCACCATGGCTGATCTTCCCCTGCCAGAACAAGAAGTTGTTATTAACAACTCTGAAGTCACTTCCTTTGATCCTTCCACATCTCATTATGAGGTAGACATAACCCAAACACCTCCATCTACCAAACCAGGTGAACTCTTCAAACTCTCTCCGTTAAACTCATACTCATATTACCAAACTTCCCAACTCACACAAAAGTTCAAATCTCTATTACCTACCAAGCCAGCAGCCCTTATAGCCGTGTATAAATCCTCCACAGTCTCTGTACAATCCGTATCCTCTTCCCGCACAGAAACCTATCTTCCTATACTTTCTGAACCTGATCTCCGTAGATATAGATTGAAAGGTTACAAAGGTTTACACCTTGGGGCCATTCGTCTAGCCTTACAACCTAGTTTTCTTGCTGGAAAAAATATTTCATGTCTAGTCTCTCTACTAGATACCAGGTGGCATAAGTTTGATGATGCACTCATCTGTGCAGTTGAAGCAGGTCTTCACAATGGCCATGTTCTCATCCAGGTTGAACCAAACTTTACCCTTGATCTTTCCCGTCCGACCCTTTCCCAAACCATACAAGTCCTTATCCAACTTTATGGAGCTAATATGAACCCAAATGAAACTATTGGTACACTCCATCATTCTATGACCTATAAAGTTCAAACCCATCTCTTTTCCATGGACCACAACTGTAAGCCTCGATTCCACTTGTTAGGTGATAGTAATGTTACCCAACCAAAAATCTACACCAAACATGAACTCACTTTCCCTCCTCGTTGGAAAAATGATTATGAAAGAAGCCATAACCGACCAATCATCCATAATTCACCAAGAATCTCTAGACATCCTCTAGAACCAGGTCGTGTCGCCATATCATTTCCAACAGAATCCCAACTAGCTGAACCATGTGAAAAATGTCAACTTGCTGGACATCCACAGTCCTGTCCACACTGCGTCAGAAAACCCTTTGCTACCAGATCCAGATCCTTGAGATATGTCTGTTCTGTGAATTTTCCTGAAGACATCTACTGTACTGGAGAAGCCGACAATGCATATGTTGGTAAATGGCAAGTTACCAAAACCAGACCACAAGATGTTGGACCAATTGAGTCAGCAATCAATTGGGGCAGCATGAATGCAAAAGCTCAGAATGCTGCCATTGAAAAAATATGGTCAGATCTCAGGGAACATGTTGCATGGACAAAAGAAGCCCATGAGCATCTCAGACAAGGTTGTTATGACCAATATAATGACCTCCACAAGGCTTTCCACAGAAATCATAGATATCACTAGCAGAATCCTATTAACTGGAAAAAGCTTCAGAAGGCCACTCCAGTTCAAAACCCTTCCGGATAAGTTCGTCCTTGGAACAACATCAACATGATCAACATGCAGAAATCTTCTTCAGAGAAGCATTATCTTGATTCAGACGAGTTCAAGAGAAAAAGAGAACGACTCGCTCAAAAGCTCAAACAGCCAGCTAAGCCAAAGAAGCAGTCCTCTCATCTTTGGAAGCATAATCCAAAGCCAGATCATGCAGTCTGGATACCAAGTGGAAATTGCGAAAAAGCTTATTGGGTTGATCTCACACCACCTCCTCATTATCTCTCCAAAGAGAAAATTATCCCAATCGGGTGGGGTGATGAAGACGAGAAAAAAGGTCCTAGTGAAATTTCCTCAGTCATTTCGTCCTTTGATTCCTTTGATCCATTTGAAAAGGATTCATCCTCTCAGACGATTCCACCATACAAAGGGCCAATTCTTATGCAGACCCCTGTGACACCGTTCTACACGGACACCACATTGCTGAACATTTTGGAGCCCGGAGCACTATTTTGGCATCTTTTAACCTAAAAGTGGTGGATCCCACGTCATTTTTTCATGATAATGCTACTTTTTAGGGTATGAGGTTCTAAAAAAGTACAAAAATGCCCAAAAATAGAAAGGTTTACATTTTAGAGCCCCCCATTAAGGATAGCCTTACATGCCAACTCCTCTAACAAACCATATAAGTTCTTAATTTAATCATTATCCAACAAGTTGTACAAAGTACATACAAGACTTTAAAGTCGTTTCAAAACAATACAAAATATACACCAAGTTTCATCTTCACAGAAGCTTCTAACCACAGCAGGATAAGCAACCAACAGCACGGCACACAAGGTAGTTATTCTAACTGCACCTGTAACATGTTAAAATGAGTAATGAGTAACCAAAGTTACCCAGTGAGGGAGGTGATGCAGCATACCGAGGCGTACAACATGATATGCAACAGAATAATAGTATTTCCAACACCAAATAACACAACCAAGTAAACAAGTAATTAACCACATTTTAAAAGGATACGGTTCCACTTCAAGTCCTCAATCTTAGACCACGAGCCATAAACTTCACGCTAATGTCGGCAAACCCATACACCAACAAGTTAGGATACTTCGGATGTATCCCGATCCTACGACCCTTTCTCCTGAGGTAGGTCCATGCCCAGCAGGTGAATCACGCCTCTGGGGTAATGGAGTATGCCTCAGCGAGAAGGGAATAGGCACCATGGTAGTCGAAGGAGCACGGCAAGCCCAATACCGCCCATGTTTCTCGACGCTACCATGTCCGAAAAGGTTGCACAACCCCAAGTCAAGTCATGAGAGCTAAGATTATCAAATAACACGTAAGAGGGACGACAAAGTAGGCCGCCCTCACAATTAGTCACAATAACACAAAAAGACTCAAGAGAACAAGTAAAATAATACATATAAACTTTAACAATTACTAAATAATTCAATTTAGAAATAATAAATCAAGTTAAGATGCACAAACGGATTAAAGACACCCTCACCTCTACCAAGCTCCAAAATGCAAGATTGGCTTCAAATCACCCTCAATCACCTTGAACATAAAGTTAAACATTGTTTCAATTACTCTTTAACTATAACATTCATTAATTGTCCAACTAGGTTAGCTAACTCATAGTTTACTTAATTAACATACAACCAAGTAATCATTCAAGTAATATAATATACAAACAAAATAACTAACAAGCAATAAAATCATGCTATAAACATGTTCCACAATCATTTAAAAGAGCATTTTAAGCATAGATAACCATATTTAATTCCATAATAGTACTATCAATTTATAAAGTCATTAATCCATACTTATTCTCATTATAATTAACTCAATATAACACTCAAGGAAAACACTTAGAACTATGACAATACAAATACTATAAATAAGAATTCACTTAGAATCTTCAATTCAAGAAAGCAATTATGCAAATTACAAAGAGGCGTATTCAAGATATCCATATAATTATACCGAAAGCTCCACAACAACTTGAAACTACATTTAAACACACAAGAAGTCATGTCAAGGTCTTAGAAGCATGAGATAATCGATATTGCACTTAAACCCCTTTGTTATGCAATCTATTTTTCTTCCAAATCAAAGTTAATGTTTCAAATTCAAGGGGAAGCTATACCAAACTTCTAATTAAACCTTAATGTACCCTTACAACCCTCAAACATGTTCAAATACCCGTAATTATCCCAAAAGCCCCAATTTCCCTCTTATAACTTTGAACTACACCTACCTTAACCGGGCTTCAAACAAGAGTTAGCATAGGTTCTATAGTACCTAGGTGGCCTAAGAACACTAAAAGTGAAGCCCGAATCCACCCGGATTAGCATTAACCCCGAAACCCCTTTTAAAAAGTCGGCTAATTCACATTTTATTCAAGTTTCGAGCAATTTGAGTATACGGGGCTATTAGACTACCCTCATTAGTACCTAAGGCATCTATTAGAAGTATTGAATCAAGCTAATACGCACAATTACACAAAACCCTAGAAATCCCGTCACTATTCACCCCTACGAATCAACCATTGATTTCTACCGTTTAAAATGCGAAACAATAGCATAAATGTGGTCTCTACTACACGTATACAACATATATAAGCTTATTTGAGCATTGCAATAGCATTAGACAACATTTCTAACAAATCAAGAAAATAGCAACATTTCTAAAATGCACAAATAAGTATGAAAAACCCTCACCAATGTGCGTAAGAACTCTCGGGAGGCTAGCAAACACCTTAAACTACTTGCTCCTTACTTGGCTTGGCTTGGCTTGAATATTTGATGAGAAAAATCCTCTCATTCTCTTCCTATGTTGATTCTCGGATTTGCTACAGTAATTTCTGCGTCTTCCTTTTTTTTTTTTTTGCTTAGTTATGACTTGTTTGTGTTTGGTTGATTATATATTAGGGTGGGGCCTATTTGGGTGAGTGTATGGTCTAATAAAATGATCCTAGTTAACTTAAAAACGAGTCTATGATTGCAATTTTGTGCTAGCTAACTAAAACATATTGTTCATACGTAACACTATTCACAAGTTCACTAAACTATTTTCTAAACGAAGGTTCCTATTGCTCCTAGCTCAAATGCATATTTTTCTCACTCCTAAAACAATTAATATGATTTAATAAAAATTCTAATTCATTAATATGATGCAGTTGAAAAATGGAATAAATAGTAACTAAGAAAGACAACAAGTAAAACAAAGAATTAAATGCGCAATTAATGGATGCAACAGTTAAAAATGTGTACGGTAGAATCTCGGGCTCACACTTGATCTTGCTAAACTAAAACTAAAAGAAAAACTATTCGACTTTCTTTAAAAAGTTGAAGCTTACTAGTGAATGAAAAAGAGAAATTTCAAAGGAGATGGTACAAATGTAGAGCTTAGGTAGAGACCTTTATATAGGTGAAAATATGCAAGGTAATTCTTTCTGAAAACATAATCTAACAGAGTAAAGGATTAGAACTTTGAATTATTCTTTAATTCCATAAAAGAATAGAAATCCTTTTACACTTTGCGTTCATACTGCCTTAGCAAATTAGCCCATGCCACACGCCTAGGACCCACATGGGACTCCTAGCCCATGAGCCTAAGTCCTTGGTTCGTGTGTTAAGCCTATAATTCAGTCCTCTAAGCTCTATCCAAACTAAATTAATTAATTCCAATTAATTCTAAAATCCAAATCTACTCTACTTTTTAAGAATATAACTTTTCTCCAATTATAGAAAAACTATCTTAAATATTTAATAGCCTTTAGACTTTAATTAATTATTTAATCCAAAATTTAGTCAATAATCAAAATAGAAAATATCTTCCATAAATAGGAAATTCTATTTATGATTTCTAATTGTTAAAGAATAAAATCCTCTCTTCAATTTAGTAATTCTTTTATTTTAGTAAATACATTTATAAGGTAAATGGCTAAAAAGGGGACCAAACATATAATTATCCTTCCATTGAAAATGACCACAATATTCTCGCTAGTCTCCTAGCAATTTTCTAATATTTTAACCTTAGTCTATTCCATTAAAAGACTATGATTGCACTCCAAGATAATTACTGTATGAACATGAGTTAGTCAATATTATATGACTCTTAGTCTTTAGACCAACTAAGTGATAATGACCACGCTACTCATTTATATTCACTCATAGCCAAGACAGGTTTACCAATTTGTACTATCACCTCTTAAACTACATCATTCTCCTTAGAACCTTTAACCCACAATCTAACCATCTTCCAGAAGTTATCCACTCAACCACGAGAGCTCCATAAGCGTAACAACCAATACATCATGTATTATTTTATGCACAGATTCGGGATGATCAACTTGGATCATTCTAAGGGAGTGATTGTTGTATAGATTCCTTATTGTATATGCATGTCCTTTCTAACCAAGTTTAGATGCCCAAATCATAGAGTTGTTGACCCATATATAAGATCTCAACTATAGTGACTCAAAGTGCAAGAACTTGACTTCATCAGTTCATCCACTTATGCTCAAGATTAAGAGCACTAGCCCACTTAGAAGCTTGTAGGCATAGGTGACCTCTTTTTTCGATAGTACATATTTAGAGTATCACACCTACAGTGGCCCGTCTAATGCATACACATGCATAAATGAACTAAGTCTAGAACCACATCTATGATCAACACAAATAACACTACTATAAAGGGAACTTATTCACAATAACTTCTACCATAGTAGAGTGCCCAACTCTACTACTTAGTTATGGATTAAATAGTTCTACTTGACAAGTGAGCATGACTTAGACCTTCTGTACGTAACTACTACATACCTAAGTCAACACTTGAAGTAAGGACCTTATATTCATACACACATATATATAATAGTCAACCATATAAGAGAGAAACATGCTCATGAAAGTAAGATGACAATAATTATTCATTGCAAACACCCATATATATCAATGACAATATGCTAGTGGTCTTTTGGGCATACTATTCCCAACAGACTCCCACTTGCATGAAAGAGCACTAGGTTACATTATGTAATGACTTAACCCCCACTGACTCAATATCTATAGAAAATACCTTCTTTGAAAGAGTCTTAATAAGAGGAACTGCTAAGTCACTCACAAAAGAAATCTATCACTATGTTCCATTTTCTGGATGTATTCCCAAATGAAACGATATTTTCTCTCAAAGTGTTTTCCTTTCTTACGATTCCCTAACTCTTTATTCAAGTGCTAGTTTATTATATATTTAGTCCGGTAGACTAACATATAGTCTTTTCGTTCTTCGAAGATACTTGAATATATGTGTTACCACTACCTAGTAATCATATCCTATGTTTGACTGCAACTAGGTTTAGTACACAACATGATGAATATGAGACTGCCAATTACTGACGCACTTGGAATCCGTCTTACACTTACTTTCTTATCAGACATTTTGGGGCACTGATATTTGGAAAGTGTAACTCTAAGCTTGGAGGGCACCAAACCCTTCTTGGAGTTTTATATGTTGAACTTAACCAAAACCTTCTCAATATATGTAGCTTGGGATAACGCTAATAAAATGACCCGATCCCTCGCAGAATCAAGTCCAGATGAACAACCCAATCCAACCCCAATGCAACAAACGATGGAAAATGGACGGAGTTTCCCCTGTACTTTGGACAATCCAAAACCTGGTCAATCAAGCTCAGCAAGAAGCATACAACAATGCATTTAAAATATCCATAATAGGTTCCACATCTCTCTATATATTACAACTCAAGTCTATCAATATTACAAATCCAATCTAATTTGGCATTTAATATATTTTCACAATGACTATTAAGCTTTCAATAACCTCTTAACATTAAAAGGATAAAACTAGGGCTGTCACGAGTAAAATGGAACTCCATTGCAAAGTAGGCCATTTAACTTGCAAAACACTTCAAAAACTACCTCGTATACCTGAAACTGTTGAAGAAAAAAAGGTGAACAACTACTTGCTCAATGAGGGGGGAACAAGTACGGGGAGGTTTTGAAAAGTCTTTTTTCATGAATGCAATGCACGTAAGCCAAGTAACATTAATAAGCTCTAAACAATACAAGAGACACGAAAGCATTTAAACACGATAATATGGAACAACAAACATTCGATCAAGATTTAAGAAACTATGTAAACACTTTAGAAAATGATACGATACGCTTCCATTCCATCCATATCACTTCCAGTTCCTTTGGATAACGATGTCGATAACTTTAGATATAATCCCCTTATAATGCCGGTAGGTATACTCCGGATGTACCCCGATAACCTATGACCCAACATCCCAAGGCCTTCAATAACTAAGCGAGTGAGGGAATAGTTTGCAGAAGTTGTCCAACCAATCACTGGCAAGCCCGCTGCCGCCTAGTGAAAGCACAACACTACTGTGTCTCGCTTAAGGTTGCAATCTTCGATAACGCTTGCTAGGTCACTTAGATAATTATTTAAGTATACATTCGATAAGCACGTAAAATAAGGGGACAATAAAGTAGGCTACCTCTTGAGCATTTAAGCATTGACAATCAATATAACCAATAAGGTATTTACAATCGATAGTTCAATTAAATATTGCATTTAAACATTTAAGCAATCAATATAACTCATGAACATTCACGCACATTTCGTTAACAAAGCAATGCTCTAACTTCATGTAACAACTTCCATTAATAAGGTTAACCAATAAACTCTTAAGCAAGCATGAGTGCCACTAGAAAACTAGGAAGTTACAAGTTAATATCAAGCATGACTTATCCAGTTTGGTTATCAACCTTAATTTTTTTTTTAAACTTTGAAACTGTACAGGAACATAGTTCTTTAAATGTAGATGGGTTTAGCATCAAGCGGGTCTCAATTCGGAGTGGTATTCAGCAAGATATGACCTTTAGAAATTTATTGCGCAAACTGTCCTACATCTATGCATGGATCAGAACCCTACTGAAATGGCTCTAAAACAGCATATTAACGACAAGTTTATGTGACACCCCGGACCTATCATGTAGTGAATAGTACTTATTTGCATATATTTATATGTTTATTCAAGTGTTGGTATATAATTATTTGTTTACTTAGTAATTGCATTCAGTTATTAGAATATTTTTCACATTCTTGGGAAAATGTGTAAATTATGTTCAATTAATTTATATAAAATGATTAACCTATTATTTTGATATTTGTATTATGTGGAATTATTTTCTTGCATCTAATAAATTAATCTTCATTATTTAAAAATGAACCTTGAGCCCAGGGTAAAAATTAAAGTATTTTAGTTTTCAAATTTTGTATTTTTCCTTCATTACTTATCATATTTGAAGTATTCGTTCATTGAAATTATGTGCATAGTATATCAAGAACGAGATATATAAAATAGTTAGTGTATCGCGTGAATAGTGAATTCTAGTTAACATTTTGGGCCATTTGAAGAGTTAGCAAACCTTGGGCCTCAATTTAATTGTTCTAGCATTTAACCCAAGCCCAAATAAAAGCCTAAGTCCAACACCTATTACCTAAATAGGTTATATTAGCAAAATAAATTGACAAAAAATAAAAATAAAAAAAGAAGCCAAAAGTCAGCCATGAAGATGAAGAAAAATGGGAAAGGAAAAGCTAGGGTTTTGGGCAAGGATGGTGATCCAAGAGTTTTGAAGTGTTCTAAAGCTTAATCCTTACATATTTATCCTAATTCAAGGTGAGGGATGCATTTATTTGTGCATTTAAAGTTATAGCTATATTATGTAATTTAATGTTTAGATGATATATGGTGTTGAAATTCTTGGATGAAATGTACCTTGGTGTTTTCTAGCACACATACAAGTATTCTAGCATTATTTTGCATTTTTAGTTAAAGTTTAAAAATGGTGATTTGGAGAAGACAATAAATAGTACTTTAATGCAAATTTTGTTGATTTAATGGTTAAATGCTTGTTTCAATGTTTGAATAAGGTACCATAAGTGCTAAAATGACTAGATTAATGCTTAAACTCGCTAGAATGTGGTTAGAACTTGGTTAGAATTTATTGAACATAAAGGGGTATTTGTGTGTTTTGGCTGTGAGTGTGTGTGTATATGTGTTGATTGAGTTGATTTTTATGGTTAGTTATTGGTTATGAGTTGTTTAGTATGCATTTTAAAATAGTCTCGATGTAGGGTGCCTTAGTTAATTTTTAGAAAGTTAGGTATTGGTTTAGGAAATGTTGAGTTAAGTATTGCTAATTGGATTAGAATTGATTATTAAGTGTGGTTGTACGAGTAAACATGATTGGAATGCGTGAGTATATTACTATGACTTGAATGTACTCGTGACCTATGATTAACTTGGTTGTTATCTTTTGTGTGTCGATCCATACTATCTTGTGCTATTAATTGTTAGTTATTATAAAGTGTGTTAACTTGTATTGTTTTAGACTTTTATGCAGTTAGACTGTTAGTTTGGTTAGCTTACTTGGAATTTGTAAAGTCTAGTTGCTTAGAATGTTATATGCTAGAAAGTACTTGATTAAAGTGTTAAAGCAAGAAAGTAAAACATGTTTGTAAATTTGTGGATTGAATGGTAAGGTTTATTCTGTATCTAGACTAATTACTTGAATTTATGTGCTTGTTGATTGTTATTGTATGTGTGAGGACAACTTACTTTGTTATTCCTCTTTATGTGTTATCGGGTTGGTATATTGCTACTTGTATGTATTGTATCTTGTGCATATCGAATCGTGGTTGCGCAACTTTATCGTCGGGCCGGATGTGTTGAGTATTCACTGGGCGGCAGCGGGCTTGCCAGGGAGTGTTCAACCTCCGTGCTCTAATCCCTCACTCGCCTGGTTCAGAGTGTTAGAGATATGCCCTAATGCTATATAGTTAGATGACCTATATAGGGCATTTTGATGTAAATCTGAATGGCATATTTATTGGGTGTTCATATTCTTTGTTCAATTATATGAATATGTCCTTAATATTTTTCTGAGAAGAAATATGTTCTTAATGTGTTGAGAATTCGACTGCATATTTCTTCGACATGATAAACATTCAAAAACATTCATAGTCCTTAGATTATTTGACCAGGACTAGAATAATCAAGTATGGACGATCATATGTAGTTACCTTTGATTAACATAAAGATATTAATGATAAAGGGTAGCGAGCGTTGAGCTACAATAGCATAAGGATGCGATTAACTCACATATGAATGATCGTTGGTTGAACGGATCATTGAATGTGACCAGAATGACGAAACTACATGACTTTGGATTAATAGTTCGTCATTCGTTGCCAATTGTGCAAATTAATCATTTGACTTGAGAAATTACGGCTGCCGGCTATATCAGGGCTAAATCTTGCGTTTGGACAATGTTCGCCTCCTTTGAGGGTAAGATACGGCCTCCTGCAGTTTAGTCTTGTGATATAAGACCGACAGGTAATTGTCAAGATAGGATCTGTTAACCTCCGATAGTGAGGCGATGTCCTATGCGATTTAGTATCGGTTGTCTAAAATGAGAAATCCTCGGCCGGGGTAGTTGAATGATGGAAATGTGTTTTTCCATAGATGTCATCTCTCATTCCACCGAATTAGATCTATGCATAGAATCGTATAGTGCACTTAATCATTTCATGGTCCCCACAACGATCGGGACATTTTAACAGAAGGATCGGACTGACGCTAATTTGCGATTATAAATAGCTTCATTGGAATTGGACTTCATTATTGTACATATTGTCATGATACGTTCGTTGCTAGCGCGTCACTCATGACCATGAAGGTATTTCGGAAAATGATGGAGACATTTTCAGAATCAATCCTTTATCGCTGTACGGTCATCAACCTAAAAAGTCACACACTTAGGATATCATGAATAAAAGCATTTTTGAGCTTGGTATTGAGTTGGAAACACGTTAAAGTGTTAACGGTGTGATTTTGGACATTATCGGTTAAGTGGGCAAAAATCGTAACTTTTAAAAGTTTTGGGGCCAAAGTGTAAATACTAAAAAGTATTGGGGCTTTAGTACAAATAGATTGAGGAGTCAATTTGCAATTAATTATTCTAAAAGGGTTTAGGAATAATTAATGTTTGTCTTCACTAAAAGACAAACAACAAGTTGCACAAAAAAGACAAGCACTAAAAGACGAAATACAAAAGGACAAAAGACAACTTTCACAGAAAGACAAACAACAAGTTGCAAGCAAAATTGTCCAAAATGCCCTCCCTTTGGCCGGCCATGTGTAGAATGATGACACTTGGCTTCTTGATTTGATTAGATCATGACACTTCACATATGATGAGCATGTTCATGCATCTATAAATGGAAGACAAGTCCTTCATTCATTTTTCCTCTTTTTGGCCGAAAATTTCAAGTGTTTAGAAGCAAAAATTCTTTCTTTCTTTCTTGGTGAATTCGGCCAAGGCTATATAAGATTTGTAGTGTTTTGCTTCTAGTTTTTACTCATATATACTTAAGCTATTGGACTTAACTAAGCTAGCACTTCAATTAGTTTATAGTCTCTTTGCTTTTGGATACCCGTGGACCGACTAGGACCTTTGCACGTGCGAAGGAGCTTTGCCCGAGTCAAGATCTTCTTCAAGTGTCTACATCCGAGTTCTCCACACGAGGTATTTCATTTTAAATACATTTGTATATAGTTGTATATACCTTATTGTATTTTTCTTTTTATGTACTAGTTACGGATTTACTCTTGAGTTTATGTAAATACAAACTTGTTTACATGCAAACTTTAATTGTTATTATTCCACTGTGCTTGCATGTTTTTGTTATTTATATATCTCAAGACGATTCCATTGCGCTCCCGCTTTTGAAGCTGACGCCTTTTGCGCCTTCATTATGAAGTTGACGTCTTTATTGCGCCTTCAAGTGGTATCAAAGCCACGGTTTTAAAAGTCCGTAATATGTACGTTATATCTAATCTTTTAATGTTTATTGACATGTTTATGCGAAAGATATGATTTGATTCCATCCCACATGGAAAGATCAACTTTGATTGTAGCGAGCCAAAAGTTTTCTATGATCGGGCCTAATGATCCCTTTATATGGAGATCTCAGTTTACGTGTCATATCGAGACTATATGGCTTGTGAACTCAGTTGGTCTTGGAATGCTTGGTTGATGTTAGAGTCAATTCTCTTTCATGCATGTTGTCAAAACATTAATAGAAGATTATATGGACTTTGTTTATCTTTTGTATATGACGCGTTAAGATGTTTATTGGTTGTTTTTCATTTAGCTTTGATTATCTATGTGATAAGTTTAATCTAACTACATGATGCATAAATGGTAAACTTGATCATGGAGTTAATGGGTACCTGGTTTGTAATTGAGACATAAGTCTCATTTTATTTTTCTTGCTTTTGAGAGAACTTTATAGTGAGGACTATATGTAAATTCTCAAGAAGAAATGCAAGGAGGCAACCGGATGAATCCAAAGGAGTTGGAGATCTTGAAGACATAGTGATGTGTTTTAAGATAGTTTTTCTTTTTTATTCCAAAGTCTATGATCCACCATTTATACCTGTTGCATGCATTATATACTATATGATTGTTAATGTATGCATGATGAGATCTATTACAAAACTCCCAAATGTGCAAATCAATATTAGATCTGTTGTCCTCCGCCATCCTAGGATTTAATGAACCCAAAGCGATCATGTCCGGTCTTGCCCAAAGGTAGAGGGACATGATTCGTACTAACTTTAATTAAGTTGCTAGTAGAACATAGTGATGTGGTTGTCTGCCAAAATCTAACAGCCAACTATAGCCACAAAGGCTTGAGGCTATTGATTCAATTTGCGGGATAACTGTAAGATGGCGGGTTGAATCTAACTAAATCACTTAGTCAATTATAACCACAAAGGTTTGAGACCGAGTAATTTAGGGACTGGATATGACCATAATCTATTTTGAGAAATAGACAACAAAGCGTTGTTGACTCTTAATATTTATATTCCAATTATAACCAGAAAGGTTTAAAGGATACAAATTGTTAAGAGAATTTGGTCACCCACTACCAGATTCTAACGAATTCATGTTTCTCGTTCTGTGAGTATGAGATTCGATAAAGATAGTGGGAGATACTATTTTTGTAAAGACCATACTTAAATAGTTATGCATTTTTTCATCAACTAGCAGTCTTACTTTCTGTACTACTTATTTCTGCAGTACTTTTATAATGGCTTCTATTTCAAATCCCATTGCATGTATCCTTGATAAAAATGCTTTAACTGGACCAAAATTTCCCGATTGGTTTTGCAATCTTAAAATTGTTTTGGGATTGGAAAAGATTGAATATGTTCTGGATAAGGCCTCTCCTGCTACCCTTTCTAAAACTGCAACTGAAGAAAAGCAAGAAACATGTCAGCTCTGGGTTGAACATGACTTGAGGGCAAAGGCTTATATCCTTGCTTCAATATCAAATGAACTACAAAAACAACATGAGAATATGTCTGATGCTGCTAACATGATTCTGAACTTGAAAGAGTTGTATGGTGAGCAAAGTGATGTTGCCAAATATGAACTGTCAAAAGAGTTGTTCAGAGCTAGATTGGAAGAATGTGCTGATGTCAGCAAGCATGTTCTCAGGATGATTAATCTGATTACTCAACTTGAGATGCATGACTTTGACATGGACTGTAAGCTGCACAAAAACCTTATTCTACAGTCTCTCCCACCTTCCTTCAATCAGTTCATAGTGAACTTTCAGATGAACAAGTTCTTTGCTTCTCTGCCTGAGCTGGCCAATATGTTGACCATTGTGTAGTCACAGTTCAAGGGAAAAGGGTAAGGAGACTGTCCTCGTTGCTATCTCTTCTTCTGGGTTTAGGCCCAAGATTAGAAGAAGGAAGAAGAACAAGAAGAAGAAGGACACTGCTTCTAAGCCCACTAGAGGTGTTAAGAAGAAAGAAGCCGTCCCTAAAGGGCAGTGTTATCACTACAAGGTTGATGGTCATTGGAGAAGAAATTGTCCCCTGTACCTTCAAGAGTTGAAAGAGAAACAGGTTGTAACGCCCCGATCCCTCACGAGATCGGAGGCTCTAATAACCATGCTATTCTCAACCCAATACCAAACCCGGTCTCAAAATTTTAGGAAAAACGGACAGAGTCTCCCCTGTACCGTGGACATTCTAGAAACCTGTAAACATTCAATATAGATACAAAATAACCTAGAACACCAATTCTAATCAAAACCTAGCTTCAAGGCCATCCGAACCTTAAAACATTCAAACAGTGAGAATTATGCAAGCATGCATTCACAATATATTTTCTTTACAAAACCGCTTATCATACCACTCCATGATAGCATTGGAACATTCTTAGAAATTGAGACCAATCGAACATCAGAACGTTCACTCCCAAGCATGCAAGGTAGTTAGAAGTAGAAACATAAGTTATTACATGTCATGATTCCAAATCTACTATTACGACCATCTATCTTTCACCTTGCAATTACATAACATGTACATAGCACTTAAGCTACAAAATAGAATCACAAAGTAAACAAACGAGTTCTCCGCACAAAAACAAGAACATAAACCACCTCAAGCTATCAGGCACAGCAACTAAGGTAAAGGATCAGTCTGAACTTCCTCCTCCTCTACTAACTCAACAAGCTGGGGATCACCCTCAGCGTCTCCTGAAACATATATCGAGGTATGAGCAACCACTGTTGCCCAGTGAGGGATATAGTCCCGGGGCGTGCAATGCAACAGATAATACAGTTATACAACAATAACACTTAGTCAATTAAAGAAACAATGATAACTTAAATAACCACACATTTAAAGGATACATTTCACAAAACCCCTATACTCCAATCTTCACTTGGTCTTCATTCACGATCCACGAACCACGATCACTGTGCCTGCATAATCCCAATCACTCCAGTGGGTGTACTCCGGATGTACCCCGATAATCCTACGACCCAACACCCCCTGGCAATCTCCGGACCAAGCGAGTGAGGGAATAGGGTACGGAGTTTGAATATCCACTGGCAAGCCCTCTGCTGCCCAGCCGATATTCAACACAACCGCCCCTAACACTATGGTTGCGCAACCACTATGCAATGCACTTAGCAATGACAAGATATCAATAACAATATAAGCAATAACACGTGGGAGGATCAACAAAGTAGGTTGACCTCAAAACAGTTACAATAGAAGCAATTTATACAAGCAATTAAGTAGTTTTACAAAGGAGCATATTCAAGATACACATAGAACTATACCAAAAGCTCCAAAACAACTTGAAACCACATTTAAACACACAAGGAGTCATGCCATGGTCTTAGAAGCGTGAAACAATTGAATTTGAACTTAAACCCCTTCGTTATTCAATCCGTTTTCCTTCCAAACTCATGTTAATTATTCAAATTCAAGGGGAAGCTATATCAATCTTCTAATTAACCCTTAAGGTACCCTTACAACCCTCAAACACGTTCAATTACCCGTAATTACCCCAAAAGCCCCAATTTCCCTCTTTTAGCTTTGAACTACACATACCTTAACCGGGCTTCAAACAAGTGTTAGCAAAGCTTATATAGCACCTAGGTAGCCTAAGATTACCAATTATAAAGCTCAAATTCACCCGGATTAGCATTAACCCCGAAACCCCTTTTAAAAAGTCGGCTATTTCACGTTTTATGCAAGTTTAGAGCAATTCAAGGGCACGGGGCTATTGGAATACCTTCATTAGCACCTAAGGCATCTATTAGAAGCAATGAATCAATCCAATACGCACAATTACACAAAATTCTAAAATCCCGTCACTATTCACCTCAGAAATCAAATTAACGATTCCAACCGTTTAAAATGCAAACTAATACCTTAAATGTGTTCTCTAGCACTTATATACAATGTATAATAGCATAGATAAGCTTTGCAATAGCATTTGATAACATTTTTAACAAATCAAGAAAAGTGTAACATTTTCAATATGCAAAAAGAGTCATGAAATCCCTCACCTAAAGCGCGTAGGAGCACCTAGAAGGCTTGCACACACCCTAAACCACTTGTTCTAGGCTTGGAGAGGCTTGGATTGAAGGATTGAAGAGCAAAAATCACTTCCCTTGGCTGCTAGAGCTGTTCGGCGCTACAGTACTATTCAGCTTTTTTTTATTTTTTTTTATTTTTGCTTGTTATGACTTAAGGTGAGTTGTGTGTGTGTTATATAAGCTTAGGTGAGTTATTTTAGTTTAAGTGTATGGTCAAATGTGAGTCAAACTAGTGATAAACAAGTCCTAAGCATAAATTTAATGTTAGCTAATTAAACTCCAAGTTAGTTACGTAATACTATTCATTCAACTACTAAAAACATTTTCTAAACGAGCTCTCCTATCGCCTCTAGCTCAATTGCACATTTTTCCCACTATTCTAACATTTAATATGATTTAATAAAAATGCTAATTCACTAATAGAATGCAGTTTAAAAATAGGGTGAATAGTAATTTAAGAAGACAGTTAATAAAGCACAGAAGGAAATGCGCAAACAAGGGATGCAACAGTAATTGAATGTCTGGCTAAATCTCGGGCGTCACATCCTTTCCCCCTTAAACAAATTGCGTCCTCACAATTCTTCTTCACAATAGAACTCTGCATCAACTGAAAACCATCTCTGATTATTCTTCCATAGTTACTGAGAAAGACACGGTCTTTTCAAATGAACATCATATGAAAATGCCAAGTAAAAGTCCCGAGCGGAATGTCAAGAGAGATGCCAAATAAGTAGTTCGAAGATGAATTATGAATGAGAACCCAAATACATCCCAGGAAGACTCCAATCAAGAAACCTGATCATACATACTACAATAAGTTCCATAGAAATTTTCCAAATAAGAGTTCCAGAAAAATGCCAAATAGAATAACTACATAGGTCCCGAACACTACTAATAAATGCTGAGAAGAATGTCAAAGAAGAATACCAAAGAAGAATACTGTGCATCTAATAGGATAGTCAAGTCGAATATCAGATCCCGGCTGAATGAGAAGATCGAATGAGAGTCTCAAGCAATTGCACCATATACAAAACAAAACTTCGAGGCCTCATCCTTATTTGCCGAGTAAGAGCATTGTACGAACTTGCCAATAAGAAAACCCAATGCGAATTCCACATAATACTGTAGATGATACTATATAATAATTATGATAGAATTCCCGAATACTAGACACACCAAGGAGTGCCAAGAAGAAAATACCAAAGAATACCCAATAAGAACCGTTATATAGAACTCCAAAGGAAACCGCTCATTCATGACTGCAGAGTACAAAAGAATGCCTTAGAAGAAGTCCAAAGGCCAAACTCCAATATAAACACCGTCTCCCAATTAAAAAGGGCTGATCAACTGCTTCATGTTCCTACTAATCCAAATAACTTGAAAGGCCATCCACTAATCACCTCTGTTCAGGGGAAGAACGATGTCTTTCTTACCATTCGACGGCTATGTATGAATGCCAACTATTGCATATGTATAAACATTCCTTAAACTATTATGCAAGCATAGTTATAAAAGAACATATAGAAACAATGTAAGCAGCAAAGTCATTCAAATACAAGTCACAACATAACAAATACAAATCATCACAAAACTGAATTCAAAAACATTCAAGTACTCACATTATAATCAACAATTCAAGCAAATAATGATTCACGAGGTCATTTCGATGCAACTTTATTTCACTAGCACATGTTTAGCACATATCACATAAGTTTATCACATAGGTTTACACATTCAATTCAAGACACAATCACATATATAGGCACACATTTTCAAAACATACTTAATAAGCACACACGTAAGGTTTACTACCCGACAGGCCGAGGACCCTATCCCGGCTGAGAGCTAACTAAGCTCTGATACCACCTGTAACGCCCCGATCCCTCACGAGATCAGAGGCTCTAATAACCATGCTATTCTCAACCCAATACCAAACCCGGTCTCAAAATATTAGGAAAAACGGACAGAGTCTCCCCTGTACCGTGGACATTCTAGAAACCTGTAAACATTCAATATAGATACAAAATAACCTAGAACACCAATTCTAATCAAAACCTAGCTTCAAGGCCATCCGAACCTTAAAACATTCAAACAGTGAGAATTATGCAAGCATGCATTCACAATATATTTTCTTTACAAAACCGCTTATCATGCCACTCCATGATAGCATTGGAACATTCTTAGAAATTGAGACCAATCGAACATCAGAACGTTCACTCCCAAGCATGCAAGGTAGTTAGAAGTAGAAACATAAGTTATTACATGTCATGATTCCAAATCTACTATTACGACCATCTATCTTTCACCTTGCAATTACATAACATGTACATAGCACTTAAGCTACAAAATAGAATCACAAAGTAAACAAACGAGTTCTCCGCACAACAACAAGAACATAAACCACCTCAAGCTATCAGGCACAGCAACTAAGGTAAAGGATCAGTCTGAACTTCCTCCTCCTATACTAACTCAACAAGCTGGGGATCACCCTCAGCGTCTCCTGAAACATATATCGAGGTATGAACAACCACTGTTGCCCAGTGAGGGATATAGTCCCGGGGCGTGCAATGCAACAGATAATACAATTATACAACAATAACACTTAGTCAATTAAAGAAACAATGATAAATTAAATAACCACACATTTAAAGGATACATTTCACAAAACCCCTATACTCCAATCTTCACTTGGTCTTCATGCACGATCCACGAACCACGATCACTGTGCCGGCATAATCCCAATCACTCCAGTGGGTGTACTCCGGATGTACCCCGATAATCCTACGACCCAACACCCCCTGGCAATCTCCGGACCAGGCGAGTGAGGGAATAGGGTACGGAGTTTGAATATCCACTGGCAAGCCCTCTGCTGCCCAGCCGATATTCAACACAACCGCCCCTGACACTATGGTTGCGCAACCACTATGCAATGCACTTAGCAATGACAAGATATCAATAACAATATAAGCAATAACACGTGGGAGGATCAACAAAGTAGGTTGACCTCGAAACAGTTACAATAGAAACAATTTATACAAGCAATTAAGTAGTTTTACAAAGGAGCATATTCAAGATACACATAGAACTATACCAAAAGCTCCAAAACAACTTGAAACCACATTTAAACACACAAGGAGTCATGCCATGGTCTTAGAAGCGTGAAACAATTGAATTTGAACTTAAACCCCTTCGTTATTCAATCCGTTTTCCTTCCAAACTCATGTTAATTATTCAAATTTAAGGGGAAGCTATACCAATCTTCTAATTAACCCTTAAGGTACCCTTACAACCCTCAAACACGTTCAATTACCCGTAATTACCCCAAAAGCCCCAATTTCCCTCTTATAGCTTTGAACTACACATACCTTAACCGGGCTTCAAACAAGTGTTAGCAAAGCTTCTATAGCACCTAGGTAGCCTAAGATTACCAATTATAAAGCTCAAATTCACCCGGATTAGCATTAACCCCGAAACCCCTTTTAAAAAGTCGGCTATTTCACGTTTTATGCAAGTTTAGAGCAATTCAAGGGCACGGGGCTATTGGAATACCTTCATTAGCACCTAAGGCATCTATTAGAAGCAATGAATCAATCCAATACGCACAATTACACAAAATCCTAAAATCCCGTCACTATTCACCTCAAAAATCAAATTAACGATTCCAACCGTTTAAAATGCAAACTAATGCCTTAAATGTGTTCTCTAGCACTTATATACAATGTATAATAGCATAGATAAGCTTTGCAATAGCATTTGATAGCATTTTTAACAAATCAAGAAAAGTGTAACATTTTCAATATGCAAAAAGAGTCATGAAATCCCTCACCTAAAGCGCATAGGAGCACCTAGAAGGCTTGCACACACCCTAAACCACTTGTTCTAGGCTTGGAGAGGCTTGGATTGAAGGATTGAAGAGCAAAAATCACTTCCCTTGGCTGCTAGAGCTGTTCGGCGCTACAGTACTATTCAGCTTTTTTTATTTTTTTTATTTTTGCTTGTTATGACTTAAGGTGAGTTGTGTGTGTGTTATATAAGCTTAGGTGAGTTATTTTAGTTTAAGTGTATGGTCAAATGTGAGTCAAACTAGTGATAAACAAGTCCTAAGCATAAATTTAATGTTAGCTAATTAAACTCCAAGTTAGTTACGTAACACTATTCATTCAACTACTAAAAACATTTTTTAAACGAGCTCTCCTATCGCCTCTAGCTCAATTGCACATTTTTCCCACTACTCTAACATTTAATATGATTTAATAAAAATACTAATTCACTAATAGAATGCAGT
Organism: Ehretia macrophylla; assembly: GCA_037974665.1. Classification (NCBI taxonomy): domain Eukaryota; kingdom Viridiplantae; phylum Streptophyta; class Magnoliopsida; order Boraginales; family Ehretiaceae; genus Ehretia; species Ehretia macrophylla. The sequence goes on from CM075779.1 coordinate 75,071,965, forward strand.
TTAAAAACGGGGTGAATAGTAATTTAAGAAGACAGTTAATAAAGCACAGAAGGAAATGCGCAAACAAGGGATGCAACAGTAATTGAATGTCTGGCTAAATCTCGGGCGTCACACAGGTTGCCGCCACTACGCGATGTACAACTTCTTTTTCTGTGAATGAAACTAATTTTTCAATTAGTCTGGCTTGTACATCTTGGATTTTAGCTTCTGGTGCTACAACACATGTTTGCATGTCCTTATAGAATCTGAATGACAGGATAACGCTTCGGAAGCGTGAGATTTTTTGAAGGTTGGTAATGGAACAAGTATTACGGCCCATGCCAAAGGAAATGTTAAAGTTTGTCTGCCTGCTGGTCATGTTTTGCGTCTCTCAAATATGTTGTTTGTTCCAAATGCTGTTAGGAATATTGTTTCTATTCCTAAGCTTGTTTGTGAAAATTATGAATTTTTTTTATGAACAAGAGCTGTAATATTTATTATCGTATTGAATATATCGGCTCAGCTACTTTGTTGAACGGACTTTATCATTTGAATCTTGATGAATGCATGCATGTAACTTCAACTTCCACTTCAAAAGAAAAACAAACAAAAGATGTTCAATTTAATGTGAAACAATTGTGGCACTTGAGACTTGGACATATTAACGAGAAAATATTAACATGGATGGCTCAAAATGAACTTATTGATTTATTGGGATGTGAACCCGGGCCTACATGTGAGTCTTGTATTCTCGGGAAAATGACCAAGTCATCGTTTGTTGGAAAAGGAACAAGAGCCACTGAATTGTTAGCATTAATACATAGTGATGTATGTGGACCCTTTAGAGAAATGGCTCACGGTGGTTATATCTACTTCATAACCTTCACCGATAACTATTCTCGGTATGGTTATGTGTACTTAATGAAGTACAAATCTGAGGCTTTTGATAAATTCAAATAATTTAAAGCTGAAGTGGAAAACCAAGCGGGAAAAAGTATTAAAACCTTGCGATCCGATCATAGAGGTGAATACTTAACTATCGAATTTCTTGAATATCTTAAACAAGCTGAAATAACTTCACATACTACTCTACCTGCTATACCACAATTAAATGGAGTATCTGAATGTAGGAATCGTACATTGATGGATATGGTACGATCTATGATCAGTTACACCGATCTTTCAATTTCATTGTGGGGGTATGCACTTCTTACGACTATTTACTTGTTGAATAAGGCTCCAACTAAAGTTGTTCCTACTACACCGTATGAGATATGGGTTGGTAGGAAACCAAATCTTAATCATATTAGGATTTGGAGTTGTCCCACTTATGTTAAGAAACTTAAGACGGACAAGTTGGAAGCAAGATCTAACAAATGAAGATTTGTGGGATATTCTAAGGAGACTAGAGGATATTATTTCTATTTTCCCGATGATCAAATGATATTGATCAGCCGAGATGCCTTCTTTCTTGAAAAATAGTTTGTTCAAGAAGGAGGCAGTAGAAGGAAAATAAGAATTGAAGAAGAGTCTTCTGAACAACAAAATGATCAAAGTCATGATCCCGAACCAATTCAATAAGATCTAGAACCAGTCATCACACAAGGACCTCGTAGATCTAGTAGAGTATCCCGTCTTCCAGAGAGATATGGTTATCTTCTTGAGGAAACACAAGAGTTGTTTATGGTTGGGGATAAAGATCATTTGGATGATCCTACTGATTATGAGGAAGCAATACAAGATATTGATTATGAGAAATGGAGGCAAGCTATGCAAACAAACATAGATTCCATGTATTCAAATGATGTTTGGACCTTAGTTGACCGACCTGAAGGTATTGTACCTATAGGTTGTAAATGGGCCTTCAAAAGGTATTGTACCTATAGGTTGTACCTATATGGTTATCTTCTAGTTTTTAACTCATATATACTTAAGCTATTGGACTTAACTAAGCTAGCACTTCAATTAGTTTATAGTCTTTTTGCTTTTGGATACCCGTAGACCGACTAGGACCTTTGCACGTGCGAAGGAGCTTTGCCTGAGTCAAGATCTTCTTCAAGTGTCTACATTCAAGTTCTCCACGCGAGGTATTTCGTTTTAAATACGTTTGTATATAGTTGTATATATTTTCTTGTATTTTTCTTTTTATGTACTAGTTACAGATTTACTTTTGAGTTTATGTAAATACAAACTTGTTTACATACAAATTTTAATTGTTATTATTTCCACTGTGCTTGCATGCTTTTGTTATTTATATATCTCAAGACGATCCTGTTGCGCTCCCGATTTTGAAGCTGTCGCCTTTTGCACCTTCATTTTGAAGCTGATGCCTTTTGCACATTCATTATGAAGCTGACGCCTTTATTGCGCCTTCACAGAGATCGCTAGGGGATGTTGGGTCATAAGATTATTAGGGTACATCCGGAGTACCCCACTGGAGTGAATGGGGATTTGTTAGCATAATATCGTGATCGTGGATCATGGTTCGTGGCTTGTGGTATGTGTTCATGGTTCATGACCGTGATTGTGTACTTGGAGTGTTTAGGGTTAATCGAAATCGTATCATTTTATATGTGTTATTTAGTTTCATGTTTTTGAATGTTACCTCATATCGATATTGTATTCTTGTGGTTATTCTTATATACTTGTCCTATCGCACGCTTTTAATGTGCATTGTTTAGTTGTATATTTGCTTATTTGTCTCGTATTACTATTTAACTCTATAATTTCTTGTTTGCATTGCACGAAATGTTTTCAAAAACTTCCCGATTATCTCCCCCTTCACTGAGCTAGTTGTAGCTCACCCCGTTTTCTTCCCCCTTTTCAAGTTGCTCGATTTTGGATCTTAGAAGTAGGCAAGAGCTTGTGGATTTGTATGTGATGGTTGTGCCGAAGTGATTGTGTATATAGTTATAGTGATGAAGTTTGTATAATATGTAATATGGAAATATGTAATAATTGTCTAGGTTGCTGGTCTTGTAACATTAATGGAATCAAATTGTAAAATGTAAAGACATGTGAACTTGTTGAGCATGTGATTCAAAACATTGAATATTAGAGTTGTATGTTGTAGAAATCTTCTATGTGTAGATTTTGGATAGGCCTAGGTACAGGGGAAACTCCGTCCGTTTTTTCTCATTTTTTGTGCCTTTGGGAATGGGATTGAGGACTTGATTCCGCGAAGGATTGGGTCGTTACAGTTTAGAACTTGCACCTAAACTAAAGTTTGTTCCTCAAGGTCTTGAGCACAACATACTAAAATTTCAGCCAAATCTAACAACGTTTTCTATTTCAAATAAGCTTTACAAACTAGGTGTGCAAATCTATCTAGAACTTTTGCAAACTTGTCTATTATGCTATTGTTATGTATGAATACTTCATTTAGCTCTATTTACTTGCACTTTCTTGAATATAAATTCATGTGCCTTACTTGTCAAGCCAAGAACATTCTCTCAAGCCTTTGATAAAACATGTAAGCTACATCTATTTCAATCAACATACTACAATAATACACACATATGAACTCTAGTTTTTCAAGATATATCACACTCATGCTTTACATTTATTTCATAATATACAAGCTAACATAAGAATTCATGGCTTAGCTCATCACTTCATAACATTTACATAAACCTACCACTATCAATTCAGCAAAAAATAAGCATGAAACATGAAACCCCTCACCTTTACCTGTACAAGTTACTCAAAATAGCAGGAACTTGAGCCAAAACCACCTACTTTTTCCTCCTTTCTCTCTTTTCGGGTTTGCCCTTTTTTTCTTCTTTTCTTTCTCCAACTGATTCTAGAGCATTCTTTTTGGCTTGTTTATTGTTTTGTTATTATAAAAGCTAAATTGGGCTATCAATTGGGCTTAATTGGTCATTCAAATACAATTCGAAGATTAAATTGAGCCCACTAATTCCTTTGGTCTAGCTTATAGGCTTCTAATGCAATTATGAACTAAATTGAGCCCACAACTATTTTAGCTAGCTTATAATTTAATGGCCCACTAAAATGCACCTATTATGTTAATAGCTATCTAATCTACCCCCGATTATCATTAACTCCGTTTACAATCATGTAATGAATGCACATAACAATTCAATTACCAAAAACAAGTCACTTAATGCAAACGAATAAAGGCAAGATAATAAATTAATTATTGTCTTTGGGTCCGGGCGTCACAGTAGGGCCTCCCAAGAAAAGAACAAGAGGGACAACTTAATTGAAAAAGGTTCATTCACAATCATTTGAAGATCGAAAGCGAGTCACGTTTAATGTTCATTGGTAGCCTATAGAACCTGATAAAGATATTGTCCATGAATTCAACTTGTTTTTGGGGACTTTTTCTAGAGACCCAATCTATTGTCCACTGGTTTGTGAAACTTGGAAAAAAGGTGTCAAGAAAAAAAGGCAACAATGTGGAATTATGTGAATGTATGACTCTACATTTGCACTTGATACAAGTTATTGATTATGTTGTTACTAATCTTAGTATATTTTGTGGTACAGCAAAAGTACAAAATGTCTCAAGCAAAAAGAAATGGGTACTGAGTAATATTAATTGTTCATGGAAAAATGCTACAAAATTCGAATTAAGAAGAAAGATTACACTGAGTACAAAATAGATGAAGAAAAGTGGAGAAATCGTCCAAAAACCCTCCAATTGGTGACTTTAAGAATTTTTTAAACTATTGGAAAAATGAAAAAGTGAAGGGAATTTCAAGTGGTAAATATCTATTTGTAAAGCATTCTACCGTTTTACTAATGAATTTTTTATCTAATGTAGACAACTAGTAACAATAATGCAGCTAATAGGGCTAATTTGAAGTACATGCATCTATCTAGTCTAGAAAGCTATGCAGTAATACGTGAAGATTTGGTAAGTTCATTTACTCACTAACTCACTTATTTGCTAAGGTATTTATATTTTTTCTTTCAATTACATACAAATACATATCTACATTTACATATTAACTTATCCCTTGTTTTCCTATTGGAATAGAAAGAGAAAAGTGAAAATCATAAAGAGCCAACACTAGAGGAGTTGTTCATCGAAACTCACCAAAAAAAAAAAATGGGGAAAAATCAAATGTAGAGACAAACAAGAAAATTGTAAGAGTTTAAATGGCTTTACTCAATATTCTTATGATATATAGATTGTTTTAACAAAATTATTCTAGTATTTAATTTAATTCCTAAAACTTTCACAGTCCCAACTTGAAGAGTTTTCTAAAGACTCCCACTAGAAGATGCTTTTGCTATAGCATTTGAAAAGGAAAAACCTGGACGTGTTCGTACTTATGGACAAAGAGTGACTTAGTCTTCCTTAAAGAAACAACTTCAAATTAAGGAAGTGGAAAAAACACAAAGAAAAAAGCAGAATTTATGAACATATCAATTGTGTTGCAAATGAAGTTCATACAGTGTTAAAGAATTTGAAGCAAATGAACTCTGATTAGATTATCGATGCTGATGTTCTTCCACCTTTATTAAGTCAAGCTTCCTGTGACAATGATAATGAATTCACACATGACATAAATTCATATAAGGTAATTGTTTTTAACTTGATTATTTGCACTTTATTTCAAATAAATCATGGGTATCATGTTTTACTTCCTGTGAGTTTATTATTGTAATCTCTTAGAATTTTGACTACTACTTTTCCTGTTGAATTTGATAATGACGTAGCTTACTTTTTGACTATTGTTTTCCATGTCGAATATGCAAAATACTATATTCACATTTTCTTTACTTTGGCTGACTATATTATAATATTTTCTTTTCTATTATGTAGGAACGAACATCAAATTCAAAGACAAAAACACTCTTATGAAGATATGGAAGATGATTGGGATATTGAGCAAAATTGAAATTTATGTTTGATGTGATATCATTTTGTCATTCAACTATATGTTTTTTTCTTTCTCAACTACATGTTTTATTTTTTCATTTTTCTAGTGATCACTAGATAGAAGCAATACCTTCGATTAAATTTGTTTGGATAGTGATATGATTCTTATGTTTAAGAAAATTGTTCAACTACTTATTATATTCATTATTATTACATTGCGAGAGCCAATATATCAATTATGAATTTTTTTAGAATAAAGATAAATTGATGCTTATATTTTTCAGAACTAGTGCAATAATTGGCTATGAAAGATGAATGGGATATTGAGCAAAATTGAAATTTATGTTTGATGTGATATCATTTTGTCATTCAACTATATGTTTTATTCTTGCTCAACTACATGTTTTATTTTTTCATTTTTCTAGTGATCACTAGATAGAAGCAATACCTTCAATTAAATTTTTTTGTATAATGATATGATTCTTATGTTTAAGAAAATTGTTCAACTACTTATTATATTCATTATTATTACATTGTGAGAGCCAATATATCAATTATGAATTTTTTTAGAATAAAGATAAATTGATGTTTATATTTTTCAGAACTAGTGCAATAATTGGCTAACCTATTACTAATGTAAATTGTTATAATAACTGATAGAAAGTATTTTAAAAGGTACTAAAATTGTTACCAGTACTTATAAAAAATGTTGCTATAACTTATAAAAGTGTTACAAAAAGAAGTAAATTTGTTGCTAGTACTCAACAAAACCGTTACAATAACTTAAAAAAGTCATCACAAAAAAAGTATTAAAAGCGTTGCTAGTTTATTTGCAATAACAAACAAACGCCGTTACAAAAAATATTAATAGGGTTGCTAGTACTCACCAATATAGTTGCAATAACTCACAAAATTATTATTAAAAGTGTTGCCCATACTCAAAAAACTGTTATAATTATTGACAAAAACCATTACAAAAAGTATTAAAACCGTTGCTAGTAACTACAGAAAACATTACAAAAGTGTTAAAACCATTGCTAATACTAATAAAAAACGTTGCAGTAAAACAACAAAACGGACAACAAAGAATTAAAATTATTGCTAATAAATAAATAAATAAAACCGTTGCAATAATTGACAAAAAATGCTACGAAAAGTATTAAAATCATTGCTGGTGCTAATCAAAACGGTTGCTATAAGCAACAAAAACTGTTACAAAAAGTATTAAAAATTATTGCTATTATCCTTTAAAAGCATTGCAAATAAGAAGGTACTTATAATGTAGTCTTTAGATAAAAATGTTGCTAGAACTATTAATAGCAACAATTTTTTACCATCACTATAAACTTGTAGAAAAACGTTACTATAGAGAATAGATAACAAGAGTGGATTCAACGGTTAAAAAACTGTTGCATAAAGTCATTTGTAACGGTTTTAAGTTTATTTGCAACGCTTCTCAAGGGTTGCAAGAAGTCTAAAATGTTATAGTGAAATATAACGAATTCAGGTAACAAATTCAACTAGTGTTGAATTTTTTTATCTTTATATGATTATAATAAATATATATTACTTGTTTATGCAATTTTTCTTGTAAAATTATTTGTTTTGATCCTAGATAAACATGTTATTATGTTTTCATTCTATTAATACAGTAGCACTAACCCACCATTTTTTATGCGGACTAGCACAATTTGTTTTTGAACATTACACTTTTTTTGTATTTTACTCCATTAACCAATTACAAAACACATAGCACTTTCTATTATCAAACATTACACATTATTTATTCTTATCCACTTTATCACCTCATACACCACATACTTCATTCTTATCGACTCTCACTCACACACACTTTTACACACACTTTACTCTAATTCTTTTCACATATTTTTTCACATAATTTCACACATTTCTACACATATTCACAAAATATCACACACAGGTACCTACTTCAATTAAGCTTCAAATTCATCAAATCCACCTAATTCTACTATCAAATCTAATTTTACTAAGCTATTTTGGAGAAATAAGTCAAGGAGCTTGCAAGCAATTGAAGAAACTATTGACATAGGGAAGCTTTTGTTTAATATTTTTCATATTTTTATCTTTATTTTGGATATGAACTAGATTATGTGGTGGTTAGGGAAAAATCTTTTGTGCATAGAGTTCATGTGATGCTCGAGATCTAGATCATGTATTTTTCATCCATTGCATACAATTTGTGCATTAAATTGTGCATTTAGCTAATTAAATTCTTATTTTGAAATAGTTACTATTCACATGAAATTTCGACTGTTGAATTTTTTTTCGATTTTGCATTTTTCCCAAGTTACGTGACTTGCATAAGACATGAGAAAAATATAATTATGTGCATAGCATCTCGGGAAGAGTGAAACAAAAAAATTAATTTTCTATCGTATGAATAGTAACTTTTAAAGTGGCTTTTTGGCAAAATAACCCACCTTTGACCCATTTTCCCAACCAAACCCATTACCCAAATCCTAAACCCAACCCATATACCCAACCTACACTTATAAAGCATCACAAAACAAAACAAAAAATAAAGAAAAAGGCCAAGAAGTAGATGGCCAAAGCAAAAAAAATAAGGAGAAGAAGAATAAATTTCAAAATCCTCAAAGTTGATCTTTCAATCTCTTCCAAGTTGTTTCAATCCATCAAAAACCTTCTTCAGAGCTTCTACAACTTGTATTTGGTGAGGATTTCATCTTATTTTTGGTATTTAAAAGTTTTTCATATAAACTTTAATTTTAAGATTTGTTAATATATTGCTTGTATATGTTTGTTTGTGCTTCAATTACTCTTTATTATGATCATAGAACACTCTTTTGTGGTTAGATAGTATTTTGAATTGTTGAAAATGGTGGTTGGACATTTAAAGAAGACGATGAATAGTATTTTTCTTGAATTTTGGAGTTTTGGTTAATTTTGTGTTATGAGCTTAAATTGGTGGTATCTAAAGGTGCTTTGGGTACTAATGAACTTATGTTGATGATGACATATGATTGGTTTGAATGGAATTGGAGTTGAGATGCTAAATTGGTTTGAATTGAAAAGGGGCTTTGTAGAGTTTGATCAACCGGGTATATTTGAGTGATATGGTTGGTGTTTATTAGGTGTGGAAGTACATAAAACACAAGTATGGCATTGAATTGGTTTTCGGTTGAAGTAGCTGTAGTTCAAACGAGCTAAGAGGCAAATCGGGATTTTATAGTAAATGTAGGTTAAAATGTGATTTTGTGTAGTCAAAGCGAGCCATAAAGTGTCTAGAAATGAGTGATGAAGTTGGTTTGCAAGTCTCGTGTTTCGATTGAAGAGGATAGCTTAAGGAAGTTGGCCAAATGAATAGTATTTTGGTGAATTGATGGTCAAATGTTCATTTGATGCTTGTGGTAGGTGCCATAGGTGTAGGAAAGGCTAATTTGATGTTTTAAATGATTAGAATGTGATTAGGATTTAGAAATAGTTGATTTGGTCTAAAGGGCCTTTTTGGTGGTGTTGGTCGTACATGTGTGATGATGGTTGGATACCTTAGTTGTAGTCCGTAAGTGACTGTGAAGTAGATAGAATGCCTTTAGTATGTTTCTGTGATTATATGGCAAGTTTTGAAGTTATAGGGGTGTAAAGGCGTTTTAAGGTGGAAATGGTTAAAGTTGGATGTTCTTGGCTTAAAAGGAGTTCCTAGAGTATTATTAGGATGCTTGAATGATTAGAATGTGGTTTACATGGCGTTGGTTAGTATAAGCTTGAATTGGATTAAGGGACTACTTGGGGTTTAAGGTTAGACTTGGGTTAAAGTGTGGTTTCACATGGTTGAGAGGTGCCGTAAGTTGTTAGGAAGTGATTAATGTGGTTGAGTTAAGGATTGGGTGGCTTAGGAATTGGTATATCACTTGTATGTTGTAGCATCCTGATCCCTCACAAGACTGGAGCCCCGATCTAATACCCGAGGTCATGAAAAAATATAGGAAGACGGATGGAGTTTCCCCTATTTATAGGACAATCTGAAACCTATACAAGCAATTATATGCTCAATACCAAAGTCCAACCTTTTCCGTAATTCCCAACTTCCACTATCACCACATGTAGCAAACTACTCAAGGCCATTCAAGCCTTGGAACCCAACAACATAACACATAGGCATGCAAGGTTAAATCCATTGAAATCTTATCTTTTAAAACCACTTATCATACCACTCTAACTTTAATTACGAATCTTTCTCATAAATTAAGTCCATCCAATCAACATTCTTAAACACGTAGGCATGCAAGTCTTTTAAGCATCAAAAGTAAATCATAAGTTATTACAATCCACTCATAATTACTAATTTATACAAGGCTATAACTTAGCATTACATTACAACTTCCAGAACAACAGAAATTTATACAATGTTCTATGACCTCAAATAGAACACATAAGGCAGCAACTTGCACTCTCTGCACATAGTCCAGCACATAGCATCCAATCTCAGCTTTTCCTGGAACATGTTGAAAAGATGAATGAGTAACCAAAGTTACTTAGTAGGAGAGGGAAACATAAAACCAGGGGTGTTTTGCAAATGATTTCGTGCAATGCAACAAAGAGAATAACACAAGTAATACAATATAACAAGTTAACTAAATAAACATTAAACCCATTAAAAAGGATACGATTCATCTTCTTGTCTTCGATCTCGAACCACGAACCATGATCTTCAAGCAAATGCCGGCAAATCCCTTATTCCTCCAATGGAGTACTCCAGAAGTACACTGATCCTACAACCCATTTCTCTCGAGGTAGGTTGGTATGCCCTAACGAGGTGAACCATGCCTCTGGGATAGAGGAGTATGCCTCAACAAAAAAAGGGAATAGGTACCATGGTAGCCGACCTTGACCGACAGCCCAATGCTGCTTGAAGTTTCTCGACACTACCATGTCCGAGAAGGTTGTGCAACCCGAATCACGATCATGAGAACCAAGTAATAACAGGTGAGGGCGACAAAGTAGGCCACCCTCGCAAATAATTACAAAATAAGCTTCTAAACACGGAACAACCATATGAGCACAAAGGGGTAAATGTCACATTTTTTCCACGAAACTCTACAAGTAGCTCAAATATATTTTAGACATATATTTAGACATATAATAGGAAGCTACAAGTTATGACAAGTGCTAAACAATCAATTTTCCACATTTTTCCCTTTGTTACCCTGTGTCATTTAGCTCCAAACCGAAAGCTAAGGTTCAAGATTATCAAATTAACCATTCTACACTTCTAGTTACACCTTATGGCACACCTAAACCCTTGAAACGATTCATTAACCCACATTAGCCACAAAAGCTCAATTTTTCCCTTTTTTTGAGTTATAACTACAAGTACCATACTCGATATCCAATTAAGCACCATAACCGCACATTTAGTACCTCCTTCCCTAAGAACACTAAATATATCATTCAAATCCACCCGGATTCATTTTACACCCGAAACCCCTTTGTAAACTAGGCTAATTATGCATTTTTACTCAAATTTTGGCAACCTATGTTCATACAATTATAATTCTGTGTTTATTATCATCTCTAGCACCTATAAGAAGCATGAAATCAATCTAAATAACAATTTATATCAAAACACTAAAATTAGATACTATTCATCATTTCTTTCATGAATCATTGCATTCAACCATGGAATAAGCCAACAAATCTAACATTCTAGGTCTACATAGCATGAATAAGCAATATTCTACAATATTGGAGCAAATCACAAGCAATAGGCATCATTACATTATTTTCCATAATATACCACCATCTTTAATATGCATAAAAATGCTAACTCCCTCACCTTGTATGGCTAGAAAATGGAGGAAAATAGCTAGTAACACCTTTGATCTTTGCTAAAATAGATGAAAAATGAAGATAGAAGCATGCCCTAGTTCACAGTGGCCTCTCGGTTTTTGCCTTGGTTTTTTCGATTTCTATTCTTTCCATTTTACTTTGTTTATTTTTATCTTTATATGATATGTATGTGTTTGTATATAATATGTCTAATGGGTTTTAAGTGGTTGACTTAAGTAAACTATTGGGCTCAAAGAATTTAGTAGGATTTAATTGAAACACTAATGGCCCTAAACACAGATAGTCCAAAATAAATACTAATTACTATTCATTGAGGACACTAAAAATATTTATTTTCCTCATGCTCGGGACATGTAATGCACATTCCGCCAATGAACGAATAGATCAAATACAGTATTGTTCAAGGAAAAAATATCAAATTCGGAAAATGAAGTAGTTTAAAATTTTATCCGGGCTTGGGTTAAACTTAAAAATTAAAACATATAAAATTAAATAAGATCAAATAAAGAGAAATTAAATCAAATATGCACACAAAATAATTAAATATAATAAATCAAAAGTCTCTTTAGGCTCGGGAAAACTAAGTCAATTAATTATAAACAAGTAATAAATATAAGATAATCATTTCTGGTAATTAGATGAAATTCACATAAATACATTTATTACTAAAAACATTAAGATAGCCCGTTCAGGTTCGGGCCAAATAAATAAATATTTTTACTAAAAATAATAAGCCAGTTCCTTCGGGTCCGGAAAATATAAATAAATATAATTATTAAAATAATAAACTAGCTTGTTCAAATTCAGGCCCGGGCTTCCCGTTCGAACAGTAAGATAAATTAATTTAAAGACATGTAAAACAATTTTAAATAATTAAAATAATTGAATAAATATCCCGGGCAAATTATTTAAATATAAATTAAATAAATACAAAAAATGAAAATAATAAATTAATGAATTTATGTAAATCAATTAAATATAATTTAAATAAATACAAATGGTGATAATAATAAAAATAATTATTCTCGGGTTCGAGTCTTCACATTCAAATAGTGAAATTAAATCATTTTAAATTGTTAATAAAATAAATTCTAATAAATTGTAATAAATAAAATAATAAAATAATTATTTCGAAAAAGCCAATTGAATATAATTTAAGTGAATGCAACAGTTATCATGGCACGTTTTTCAAGAATGGTGCAATTTAACAAAATGAATATATGCAAATTAATAAAATGTCTATATGCTAGGTCAGGGTCCTCACACTCTCCCTTTCTTACAAAATTGCGTCCTCACAATTCCTCATTTTAAGTGAACTCCTCGTATGCATCTTGAACAATTTGGATAAGAAGCTCGAACGCGAAAACCATCAATAACGCCAAGGAAGTTCATCAGAAAAACATATTAAATAAGAACTTCAAAGTAATATGCCAAGAAGAATACCCACGCATGTGCCGAAGTAATACCGATAAAAACTTCAGTAGGCTATCAAAGGAAATACCAGGCAAGAAATCTTGCAATAAGGGTGCCAAAAAAAGGTTCCGAATAAGAATACCAATCTAGAAGTCTGAGTAAGAATCCTTTCGACTAGGAACACCACATAAAAATTCCCAATGTGATTGTTGTATAAGAGTTCAAGAGAAGTAATCCAAATGCGAATACAAAAAAAATACCAAATATTATTGAATAAGAACTCACAGCTAGAATGCCGAGGGAGATTACCAAAGAAAATCCCCAAAGAAAATCCCAAGCCTACTTCTCGAAGTTCTTCTTGTTGATCTCAGATATATACGACAATCAGCTCTGCTGGTCCACATCTTCAGAAAACCCAATTCTAGCCATCTCTATAGAGGAAAGTTTACTTACCAATTCAACGGGTAGTGGATGCATGCAATTGAGATTATACAAGATGAACTTCTTATAGCATGTACATACTATGTGATAAAATTTCACAGGTTATACAACTATCACATATGCTCAATGAATACCTTAGATTACTTATGCAATTATAAATTGTACTAGAAACTAACAACACTTAGTTTTGATTAGCAAGTAATCCTGTTACTCACAATAACTTAGTTCACAGAATTCAAACACATGTATTGCTACAAATAGTTGAAGCAAGTAGTTATTCATGAAATCACTTGGGTGTAGATATAATCATATAAGCACACATATCATATAAGTTTCACTTACATCACAAAGAGGTCACATAGGTGCACACCAAATAACATAACACAACATACATATCACACAATCCTCATTCATTACACAAATAAGTCACATAAGACACACATACATTCAAGACATACAAACCATACATAACACTCTGTCCACGTAACACACTTTACAAGCACACAATCAAAGGTCACTACCCAATAGGCCAAAGACCCTTTCCCGACTGAGAGCTATCCAAGCTCTGATACCACTTGTAGCACTCTGATCGCTCATGAGATTGAAGCCTTGATCCAATACCCAAGGTCACGAAAAAATATAGGAAGACCGATAGAGTCTCCCATGTTTATAGGACAATCTGAAACCTGTACAAACAATTATATCATCAATACCAAAGTCCAACCTTCTCCGTAATTCCCAACTTCCACTATCACCACATGCAGCAAACTCCTCAAGGCCATCCAAGCCTTGGAACCTAACAACATAACACATAGACATGCAACGTTAAATCCATTGAAATTTTGTCTTTTAAATCCACTTATTATACCACTCTAACTTATAATTACGAATCTTTCTTATATATAAGTCCATCCAATCAACATTCTTAAACACGTAGGCATGCAAGTCTTTTAAACATCAAAAGCAAATCATAAGTTATTACAATCCACTCATAATTACTAATTTATACAAGGCTATAACTTAGCATTACATTACAACTTCCAAGACAACAGTAATTTATACAATGTTCTATGACCTCAAATAGAACACATAAGGCAGCACCTTGCACTCTCTGCACATAGTCCAGCACATAACATCCAATCTCAGCTTTTCCTAGAACATGTTGAAAAAAGGAATGAGTAACCAAAGTTACTCAATGAGGGAGGGAAACAAAAAACCAAGGGTGTTTCGCAAACGATTTCGTGCAATGCAACAAAGGGAATAACACAAGTAATACAATATAACAAGTTAACTGAATAAACATTAAACATATTAAAAAGGATACGGTTCATCTTCTTGTCTTCGAACTCGAACCACAAACCATGATCTTCAAGCAAATAACGTCAAACCCCATATTCCTCCAATGGGGTACTCTGGATACACCCGATCCTACGACACATTTCTCCTGAGGTAGGTCCGTATGTCCCAACGAGGTGAACCATGCCTCTGGGGTAGAAAAGTATGCCTCAGCGAGAAAGGGAATAGGCACCATGGTAACCAAGCTAGACCGACAACCCGATATTGTTCGGAGTTTCTCGATACTACCATGTCTGAGAAGGTTGTACAACTCGTTTCACGATCACGAGAATCAAGTAATCACAGGTGAGAGTGACAAAGTAGGCCGCCCTCGTAAATAGTTACAAAATAACCATATGAGCACAAAGGGGTAAATGTCACATTTTTTCCACGAAACTCTACAAGTAGCTCAAATACACTTTAAACATGCATTTAGACATACAATAGGCTACTGCAAGTTACTACAAGTGCTAAACAATCAATTTTCCACGTTTACCCCTTTGTTACCCTAGGTCATTTAGCTCCAAACTGAAAGCTAAGGTTCAAGATTATCAAATTAACCATTCTACACTTCTAGTTACACCTTATGGCACACCTAAACCCTTGAAACCATTCATTAACCTGCATGAGCCACAAAAGCTCAATTTTTCCCTTTTGCGAGTTATAACTAAAAGTACCCTACTCGATGTCCAATTAAGCACCATAACAGCACATTTAGTACCTCCTCACCCTAAGAACACTAAATATATCACTTAAATCCACCCGGATTCACTTTACACCCGAAACCCCTTTGTAAACTAGGCTAATTATGCCTTTTTACTCAAGTTTCGACAACCTATATTCATACAATCATAATTCTATGTTTATTATAATCTCTAGGACCTATAGAAGCATGAAATCAATCTAAATAACAATTTATAGCAAAACCCTAAAATTAGATACTATTCATCATCTTTTTCATGAATCATTGCATTCAACCATGGAATAAGCCAACAAATCTAACATTCTAGGTCTACATAACATGAATAAGCAATATTCTACAATATTTGAGCAAATCACAAGCAATAGGCATCACTACATTATTTTCCATAATATACCACCATCTTTAATATGCACAAAAATGCTAACTCCATCACCTTGTATGGCTAGAAAATGGAGGAAAATAGCTAGTACCACCTTTGATCTTGGCTAAAATAGATGAAAAATGAAGATAGAATCATGCCCTAGTTCAAAGTGGCCTCTCGATTTTTGCCTTGGCTTTTCCGATTCCTATTCTTTCCAGTTTACTTTGTTTGCTTTATTTTTATCTTTATATGATATGTATGTGTTTGTATATAATATGTCTAATGGGCTTTAAGTGGTTGACTTAAGTAAAATGCTATTGGGCTCAAATAATTTAGTTGGATTTAATTGAAACACTAATGGCCCTAAACACAAATAGTCCAAAATAAATACTAGTTACTATTTATTGGGGACACTAAAAATATTTATTTTCCTCACGCTCGGGACGTGTAATGCACATTCCGCCAATGAACCAATATATCAAATACAATATTATTAAGGGGAAAAATATCAAATTCGAAAAATGAAGCAGTTTAAAATTTTATCCGGACTCAGGTTAAACTTGAAAATTAAAACATATAAAAACAAATAAGATCAAATAGAGGGAAATTAAGTCAAATATGCACACATAATAATTAAATATAATAAATTAAAAGTATTTTTAGGCTAAAAAAAATTAAGTCAATTAATTATAAACAAGTAATAAATATAAGATAATCATTTCTGGTAATTAGATGAAATTCACATAAATACATTTATTACTAAAAATATTAAGATAGCCCGTTCAAGTCCAAGCCAAATAAATAAATGTTCTTACTAAAAATAATAAGATAGTTCTTTCGGGTCCGAAAAACATAAATAAATATAATTATTAAAATAATAAACTAGCTCGTTCAAATCTGGGCCCGACTTTCCCATTCGAACAGTAAGATAAATTAATTTAAAGACATGTAAAACAATTTTAAATAATTAAAATAATAGAATAAGTGTCCCAAGCAAAACATTTAAATTAAAATTAAATAAATACAAACAATGAAAATAATAAATTAATGACTTTATGTAAATCAATTAAATATAATGTAAATAAATACAAATGGTGATAATAATAAAAATAATTATTCTCGGGTTTGAGGCTTCACATTCAAATTGTGAAGTTAAATCATTTTAAATTGTTAGTAAAATAAATTGTAATAAATAAAATAATAAAATAATTATTTCGGGTAAGCCAATTGAATATAATTTAAGTGAATGCAACAGTTATCGTGACACATTTTTTAAGAATGGTGCAATTTAATAAAATGAATATATGCAAATTAATAAAATATCTATATGCTAGGTCCGGGTCGTCACATATGTGACATTTACATTGGTATCAAATGTTATGTTGATACTTGTTATAAAATGCTTAATTGTGTTGTGATAGTTTCTAAATTATAAATCCTATGGAAATTGCTAGTTTTGACGCAAGAGGAGAAGGTTGGAAGAGAAGAGTTTGTGGCTTCTTGAAGTGAAGGATGCATCTATATGTGCATTTATACTTATTGCTAAGCTTTTGTAATTTAATGTTTAAGTAATGATGTGATCAGTTGTGTGTGTGAAAATCAGTGTAAAACAACCAAGTTTAAATACCCGCAAGTGCATGGATCTCTACAGTATAGTATGCTATGAGTGTGGAATCATACCACAGGGAAGCGCGTTAGTTAAGTTAGTGAAGCAGTGTGAAAGTGTTTAAAATGCTTAAGTAATAGGTTTTGCAAATTGAGTGTAAATTAAACTACAACTAACTAAGTTATCTAAGTTAAACTAACTATTAGTTGAATACGATGGGTAGTGATCTAGGGGTTGGAATATGCAAATGAGACACTTTAATATAAGCTTAGTATCTAGGTTATCTAATTCTGCAAGTGCTTAAGCTACAAGCATACACCCGGTTAAGCTAAACGCTATAGACCTAGTTAATCTACTTTGCTTATTTTAACCAAATACAACAAGGCAAACTAAACTAAAGAATTAACATTCAGGTAGAACTATGGTACAACTTACAGTTTCATCGAGTCTATGGTACAACCTATAGACTCATGATTAAAACAACTATATGATACTAAAGTAAAGCAATCATAACATTAACTACAAGTATAATATTATGATACGAAAGTAAAGCATTCATAACATTTACTTTAAAAGCATTACATATGAATACTAAATTAAAACAAGCCATACATTGCAATATGAATTGAATAAACTAAATCCGAGACGATATATTAAAATACTATCATTTACAATATTCACCCCTAGATATCAATCTACTCAGACATAAATGAATACGAGTTATGTAAATAAGAGAGAGTCAAGAAAGGCTCCCCCATATTGACGAACGCGTATTTCTTATCCACGAAATTTGAGCAGAGGTCCGATGCAAAGTAGATATTCAGGCGGAGCTAATTTTCCTCAAATAAGAACTACAAGGGATGAGTTTCCCCCGAATAAGAGTTTTCCTATTAAAATTTTTTCGTACAGAACCTCTCCCGGATAATAACTACAAGGGTCGGACTTCCCCCTAATAGTGTCAGCAAAATTTTCCCGAATAAGAACCACTTAGGTGAGATTTCCCTCGTATACTACTAATTAATTAAATACAACTACGACTAAAACTAACTAGAATTAACTCAAAAATTGATCAAAAATAACAAAAATCCAAAATTAATTACTATTTTCGAAGGGAGGGGGGCTATTTATAGACAAAAAATCAGAGACGCGCTCGAGCGCGCCTAGTCTTCAACCATGGACACGCTGCCACGTGGCTGCTTCTAGAATGCTTCGAAAGGTTCGAGTGCCCAGAAGGCGCGCTCGAGCGCCCTTCTGCTCGTCCAATTGCTTTGCGCCACTTGGCACTTCTGGAAGATGGTAGAATTTTCTGCATAGGGAGCGAGTGCCAGGAGGGCGCGCTCGAGCGCCCTTTTGTTGACTTTATGGGCTGGAATTTTGACTTTTGATCGGGCTTTGACCGAGCATTGATCGTGGTGTTTTCTGGCTATTTTTAGCGTTCTGAGTCTAATTACGTGCTAGTTTTGACCAAATTCCAACTCTAAGGACTCCATTCTTCCACCGTTCCGTGTGTTTTCCACATTGTCCACTTCTTGACTTGCATTTTGGATCATTTTGGGTCTGAATTTCCACTTTCTAGTATTCTCCTACATTGCATCGAAAATATCAAAGTGTTGCAATTATCCCTAAGTTAAAATGCAAATGTAGTACAAATACCAAGGTTTGAGTGCTGCAAATAAAGTCACATCAATATCCTCAAACCTAAACCTTGATTGCCCTCAAGCAAGACTGTCTTTAAAACAGATGTGAAAATGAATTTCGCAGAATTTTTACAAGTCAAAAACAGATAAATAATCTATCTTATATTCTTGTCAAACATTTTCCATATATGACACATGAGAAATGCAATCTACTATCTTAAACCTATTCAGCAGTTGATGACAAAAATGATAAGAGAACCTTATACATAGTTTTCACCAAAAAGGTACTCTTTATTGGAAATCGACTATTGATTGCTTTTGAGTACATATTTAGAAGTAAACTAAGCAGATTAAGTTCATTCAATTCTCAACTTTCAAGTTATGCAAACAGATTGGACTCTGATATTCTTGCCTACATTTGGAATCAAACTCTTGATCATGCCTTAACCCTTTAACATTTGCCAGAAAAATAAAAGTACAACTTATAAGATCTCTATATAGTGTTCAGTTTTCTTTGCTTTCTAGATATCTCATGTAGCGAGCTTTAAGGCCAACAATCCCCTGCCATTATGACTTAGGTTGCCAGGTTTCAAAGGGACCTCTACGTGCCTTAATCACCTGAGATATCCAGGCTCAAAACCTTACACTATAGTACATATCCCAAATTATAATGTCTAGGATAGTGGTGCTTAGAGATTTACAACATATTTACACCAAAAATTATTCAACAATAAAGGTATGTACAACTCTTTTTCCTTTTTCTATTTTTTTCATTATTTTTTTTATTTTTTATTTTTGTATTGTTTTTTTTTTTGTATTGTTTTGTTTTTTTTTTCTTTTTTTTTAGAGTGTACATACAGACAGAGTAACATAACATACTGTACAGACATGGCATAAGGGTTCAGGTTTCAATCACAAGGAGTTCTTATAACAAACGGTAATCCTATCTCAGTCCTTTCATAATCATATAGCTATTATTTGAAGAAAAGAAGAACAACTAGGTTTACTCATGAATACAATACCCCAAAGTTTTTCTTATAGAGTTTTCTCAGAGTTTTTCACAATACATAGCTAACAAGACAGGTTCTCAAATTATCTAAAACATCTTCTTCTAAACAGGGTAGCAAACTACTCTTCTCATGAACAAAAATGGTGTATGTTTTGCATATTTTGAAAATGTTTTTCATGAAATGTATGCACCCCCACACCAAAACTTTGCTTGTCCTCAAGCAAATGGCAATGTAAGACAGTGAGAGTGTAATATACAAGTAATAACATAATAACAAATGCTACATCCTCAAACCTGTGGTTTGGTTACTCTACAACACAGGTAGATCAGGTATAAAGAGAAATGTAATAAAGAAAGATATCACCTGATGTGAAGTGTTTCTATGTTGATGTTAAAGCTTTTCTACTAACTTTTGCCAAAAGATGTATCATTCTACAATTAAAGATTAGTAGACAAAGTATTTTACAAATTATCTTCAACACATAAAAAATAATAGTAAGTCTATACAAAATAGTATAAGGGAGGGGGACAAAAAGAATTTTGGTCAAGGAAACTAACTAATACATAAAACAATAAATAAACTACCCAGACCATTTAGACTCTTTTATGGGGTTCTAGAGTTGAAACTACTGCAAAGACTAGCTCTTTCAGAGGTTTCTGTGCTCACGACATCTAGTGCTTTCCTTCGGCCACTTAAGGCCAAAGCTAGTTCTACAGGGTCAAGGATAGAACAGTGGGGTTTTAAGTCACAGACGTTACGTCTGGTATATGCTCACATTTCTAACTACCTTATCAAGTAATACCCAGCAGACCCAAACTACATTAAGCTGGTGGAGTAGCTCACACTATAAGACAAAGTTACACAATTAAGCTAACTGCACACAGAAACGTACAGTGACCACTAGTATAAAAACATTGGTACCCCTATGAATGTTCTTCAGGGCTTAAAACCCAAACTACCTAAAGTTGGAGAAAGGTTCACAGAGTACATGTAAATGACAGAAATTAAACAAATATTTACACAAAAGAGTACTAGGTTGCCTTTTAGTAGCACTAAGTTTAACGTCTTCAGCCAGATAGTTGTATTGAGTTTAATGCTATCAACTAGGCAGATTCCGTTTTATGAAAGGTATTCAGGTTCCAGAAGTTCAACAGATTCAACTTCATGAGGGACTACCTTAGGATTGAATGCATGCTTCAATTGTTGACCATTAACTGTGAAAATGCGCCCATCTTCGGGGTGCTTAATATCGATGGCTCCAGAAGAATATGCTTCAAGCACCACAAATGGACCATCCCACCTTGTTCTTAATTTTTCTGGGAAGAACTTCAGTTTTGAGTTAAACAACCAAACTTTATCAGAAGGAGAGAAGGTTTTTCTCAGAATAAATATATCATGAATCTTCTTCATTCTCTCTTTGTAAAGTTTGACATTCTCATAAGCTTCGAAGCAAAGCTCTTCCAGTTCACTCAATGCCAATTTCCTACCTTCACTCACCTATTGCAAATCAAAGTTCAGGGCCTTAATGGCCTAATAGGCTTTATGCTCTAGTTTAACAAAGAGGTGGCAAGCGTTACCGTATACTAATTTGTACGGGGGCATGCCAATAGGAGTTTTGAAAGCAGTATGATAGGCCCATAATGTGTCGTACAGACGACTTGACCAATCTTTGCGATTAGACTTAACCGTTTTCTAAAGAATTGACTTGATTTCCCTATTCGACACCTCCACTTGACTACTTGTTTGTGGGTGGTAAGACGTTGCTATGGTGGACTGAGTATTTTCTTAATAAGGCTTCGAGTGTTCTGTGACGGAAATGCTATCCACCGTCACTTAGAAGAACACGTGGCACCCCGAATCGATAAAAAATGTTATCTTTTATGAACTTGACCATGACTCTATGGTCATTGGTTCGGGTTGCCACTGCCTCTACCCACTTGGACACATAGTCCACACCAACAAGAATGTAAGTATAACCTGAGGAAGGAGGAAAAGGACCCATGAAGTCTATACCCCAAACATCGAATATTTCACAAATAAGGATAGGTGTAAAGGGCATCATGTCCCTTTTTGAGATAGAACCAACTTGTTGACATTGTAGGCAATGTTTACACACTTGCTGGGCATCCTTGAAAAGAGTGGGCCAGAAGAACCCACATTGAAGGACTTTGGCAGCTGTCATTTTTCCTCCGAAATGTCCACCACATGCTTCAGAGTAGCAGAACTGGATAATGCTATTAGTTTCATCCTCAGGAATACATCTCTTAATGACTATCGGCACAAATCTTGAAAATATAGAGATCTTTCCAAATAAAATACTTGACTTGTGTCATGAATCGATCCTTTTCACGTTTACCCCAGTGAGTTGGAAACTCTTGGGCAGCCAAATAATTGACATAATGGGCATACCAGGGGGTCTTATATGACATAACAAAAAGTTATTTGTCAGGGAATGTATCTTTGAAAGGCAAAGTATCAATAGGAGAATCACGTACTAAATGTGTGATCGGCAACAGAGTTCTCGCTTCCTTTCTTGTCCTTGATCTCAAGGTCGAACTCTTGTAGAAGTAATAGCCAACGGATTAGACGGGGCTTCGTAACCTTTTTGGTCAGTAAATACCGCAAAGCCACGTGGTTTGTGTACAATATTACTTTAGATCCTAGGATGTAAGATCTGAACTTATCCAGGGAGAAGACTACAACTAGCAATTCCTTTTCAATGGTAGTGTAGTTCTTTTGAGCTTCATCTAAGGTTTTGCTAGCATAATTGTAAGACCCCTTATTTTGTCTTTATCTCGATTTGCGTGTTTTGTCTTGATTTACGTGATTTGACCTATTTATGTGTATATGAGTTAGAATGTGCTAAATATGAGATTTATATTCCTAATACATGCTATGTGTGCATTCATAAAAATTTCATCAAAATCGGCATCAGAAATTTTATTGACGGTTTTTGTGAATAGTATTTTGAACACCTGTCTACTAAAATTTTTACAGGGGTATTTTAAACGATTTAAAACCTAGTCCTCGGGTATTAATAGACCCGTGTTTGATTAAAACGGATTTTGAATCGGTTTTGGAATTTTAAAGATTTTTACACTTTCTTTTGCAAAAATCACGTTTTTAGCCGAGCCAGGTAAAAGTCTTTGCATGAGGAAACTCTTGTCACCTAAAAATAAACTACTTAAAATAGTCTAAGTGTCAAATTAATGTTTTGAGCAAGAAATAGTCTAAAATAGAATTAAAAGACAAGAAAACACTAAAAATAACTAAGTGTCAACTTTGACTTTCTTTTATTTGTTTGACCGTTGCTTAATATATCATCAACACATATTAAAAACAAAGCAAACACACTCTTGCACACACACAAAGGGCCAAAACTTCATAGCTTTTCTTGAGAGCTTTTTCAACATTTTTTCAAAGTAATTTTTCAATAGAAAACTCATTTAAAGTCCAAACTTCATCATCCAAGGGTTGATTCTACTTGTTGGGCATCCTTTGCACATTTTTCTAGCTTTATAAAACATCAAAGGTGAGAGAAAAATTCTAGATCTCAAAATATCATTTTTATGCTTTTGCATATAATTGAAATTTGAACCATTAGAATGTTGAATTGATGTTATATTATTGGTCAGTAGATGGTAAGGATTGATTATATACGTTTATATTAGTTTTGAACCGTTGTAGTACGCATTTCTATTTTCGGGTATTAAATATTGAGTTGTTGACTATTTGTTGAATAAATGTTGTTGTGGTTGTTGGAATTACTTGTTGTTAGTTTTTAAAAGTTTGTTAAATATGTGGTAGTAATATTGTAATGCCGAAATTGTGATTGCAATGTCGGTGTGAAAGTCTAGAAATTTCAGCCTTAATGCATTAGGGTTTTAGGGTTGTTGGACTTGATGTGGATGGTTTATGGTTGGGTTCCGAGGGGGTGAATGTTGTTGATTGAGTGGGTGAGTGTTAAAAACTGGTTTGGAGGTTATCGGATTAGTAGAATGTAAGTTATGACTTTTAGAAGTTTGGGTTGTCTTTCTTTAAAATGTTGAATTATGCCTTTGGATGTTTGGGTGGTGTTTGAATGTTTGAATTGTGAGTTGTTGATGGTTAGATTAGGGTTTGGTTGTGTGGTTATTGCATGTTAAATTGGATGGCCTACTTTGTCATCTAACTTAGTTGTTTGTTGTTTATTTGATTAGTTGTTGTTATGTTGTTGAAATGATGATTATTGATTGATTATTGTTGAACCGGGAGATAGGCAACCTACTTTGTTGTCCACTTTTGATAATTGATTATTGATGAACTAGGAGATAGTCAACGTGAAAGGTTGTCCTCTTGAGATTTGAATGATTATTATTATTGTCATGAGTCTTGGTCTGTGTATGCCACCTCTTGGGCAGTGTTGGGCTGTCGGGTTGAAACCGGCATGACTATCATAGGCTACCCCCAGCTCGCATGATGAAGGTATCATGGAGGGAGAGGCTAGAGAGGTACCTCGGGTGTGTGAGTAATGGGGAGTTACAAGAAGAATGGTTGAGATCGTGATGGCGTTTGGAGCTACACCAACTAGAGTATCCTTTATTGATTGGTCATTATAATTAATGTGCTTATATTGTTATTGATGATTATTGTGTGTTTACTGCTCAAAGGATGATTTTCAAGGAGTATAGTAAATACTGTTAGAGATCTATCCAATCCTCACTGGGCTTGGTTTATATAAGCTCACTCTCAATTATTGCATGCATACAGGTATTACCGATCCAGATTATGGGTACGTGCCTCCAGAAGAGGATAATGTTCCATATGTGGACGAGTCTTATGTGCCAGAGTCTTGTCCTTGATATCTAATGTTGTACTTTTTGTTATCTTGTATATTAAAACTAGTTGGTTTGTATTTATTTAGAAGTTTATGATATATAAGATGTTGTAAAGATAATGGATTAAAAGTTGCTAGTTTAGTGGTCTTGTTTTGGAATATAATTAGGCTACTAGATTGGTTATAATCTATTTTAGGAATGTATATTATATAGTAAACGTATGATGTTGGAACAGAGGTGTATAACCTATGGATGCAATGGTAAAGAATGTTTATTGTATATTGTGGTTGTGTTGTTAATTGTTGAATTATTGTGGAGTTGGATGTATGAGTTTCGAAGAGGTTGGTTTAGAGCCTCGGTGTCCTAATTACTATCGTTATACTATCGAAATTCTGTTGCGTCCTGACTGATCGTAGGAGGGGTCGAGTTGGGGCGTTACATTAAGTGGTATCAGAGCTAATGTTTAGTTGTCAGCCGAGGTATTCTCAGAATGTGGGTAATGGTCTTAGCATGAAAGTATGTATGAAGTGAAAGAAAAGTGAAACATGTATTAATATGATTAAGTGATTAAGTGATTTAGTGACTATGTGATTATGTGATCAATTTGTTTATGTGATTGATACTTAAGTGATTTATGTGCTTTATGTGAGTTTGTTGCTTATGTGCTAATAATTGTCTATAACCTGTCTATGTGCTATAACCTGTGTTAACTCCTTGATTAGTAGAATGGCTAGTAGACCAAGAACCAGAGGTAGGCCTGAGGTAGTTGACGAGGCACCGGATAATGTGGCACCGAGCCAAGATAGGGGTGATGACCGTTTTGGTACTGCCATGGATAGGATGACAGAGATTATGGCAGGGCAAGCACAGATACTAGCAGGGCAGGCTACCCAAGCACAGACATTATAGACTCAGTTGTTGAACATTCAAGGTGGTTACCACGGGCGTGGTACGCTGAAGGAATTCTTGGGGTATTATCCGCCGAGATTTCAGGGAGAGCCAGATGATAGGAAGGCGGAAGCATGGATTAATAAAATAGAGAAGATATTCGATCCTCTAGACTATACTAATGAGAGAAAAGTCACTTATGACATTTACTTGTTTGATGATGACGTAGAGGAATGGTGGCGCATAGTAAGAGTCGGTTGGGAGGCAAGAGGTACTCTGTATGTTTGGGATACCTTCCTTAGAGCGTTTCGGGCGAAGTATGTCCCGAGGATTGCACGGGAAATGAGGGAGGCGGAGTTCCTGTCCTTGGTTCAGAGGGATGCTTCAATGGCTCAGTATGAGGCCACTTTTATTAGACTGTCCCGGTATGCACTGGAGTTTGTAGCAGATGAGGAGTGCAAGACGCGAAGGTTTATGTTGGGTTTTGAGGTCGGAGATTTAGGATGCGATGGCCCTGAATCAGTATGATATATTCTTTGAGGCTTTTGATGCGGCATCCAGACTGGAAAAGAGGAAAAGGGAACAGATCGGACCTAGTCAGCCTAGCAAGAGGCTATTTCAGCCGCAGGGCTAGTAGGGTATGTATAGACCTTCGGTATAGCAGGGTGGTTATAGGCCTTCAGTACAGCAAGGTTCTTTCAGACCGTAGTGTTATTATCGGCCTCAGTTTCAGTAGGGGTCTTATCAGGCTCAGTCATAGTACAGGCCGGCCCAGTCTTAGGGTCAATATAGGCCCAGTGTTGTGAGACCTCAGCAGCAGGCTGGTACAACTGCTTTCTCGGCTTCTGGTTCTTCTAGGGGCAGTAGCAGTACTTCATCACCGCAGTGTACTTACTGCAAGCGTCAGGGCCATGTGGAGGCTGACTGCAGGGCGAAGGCAGGAACGTGTTTGGATTGCGACAACAATCAGCATAGGGTGAAGGATTGCCTTAGATATCAGAGGACTGAGGGTCGGGCAACGACCCAAGGTTATTAGGGCCGACCTACTGGTGGTGCACCTCAGCAGCAGCGAGTTCAGGCTCGGGCCTATGCAGTTGATTTGGAGGAGGCACCTGAGGATACGACAGTTGTGGAAGGTAACTTCCTTATACTCAATCAACTTGTTAAAGTGTTGATTGATTATGGTGCAACGTATTCTTTCATTGCGCCTACTTGTGTGCAACGTGTTAACATGCAACCTGAAAGATTGCCTTATGTGGTTGAATGTACTTCTTTAACTGATAAGTATGTGACTGGCATTGTTTGTAAAGACTGTAAAATACATGTTAAGGGTTAAGATTTTCCATCGGACCTTATTTTATTTCCTATCCAGGGGTATGATGTTATCTTGGGTATGGACTGGCTTTCTAAGTATGATGCTCAGCTAAACTATAGAACAAAGGTAGTACAGTTTTGTTTTCCAGATCAGCCAGTGGTGGAGGTAGCGGGAACCAGGTTGCTAAGATGAGTTTTATTATCTCATCAACTAAAGTTGTTAAGCTGGTGAGTAAAGGGTGTTCGGGTTATCTAGCTTATTTGATCAACAAGCTATTTGATAAGCTGAAACCGGAGGAAGTTCCTATTATTCGGGAATATCCCAAATGTATTTCCCGAGGAGTTGCCAGGGTTACCGCCAAAGAGAGATATGGAGTTTGTGATCAATCTTATTCCCGGTACTCAATCTATTTCTAAATCAGCATACCGGATGATACCAGCTGAGCTTAAGGAACTGAAAACTCAGCTGCATAAGTTATTAGAGAAGGGTTTCATTCAGCAGAGTTTTTCACCATGGGGAGCACCTGTTTTATTTGTGAAGAAGAAAGATGGTACCTTGAGATTATGTATCAACTATCGTGCTTTGAATCATGTGACCATCAAGAACAAGTATCCTTTGCCACTGATTGACAGGTTGTTTGATCAACTTCAGGGAGCTAAAGTCTACTCTAAGTTTGACTTGAGGCAGGGGTATTATCAACTTCGGATTCGTAGGGAGGATGTTCCGAAGTCTGCTTTCAGGACTCGGTACGGGCATTATGAGTTTGTTGTTATGCCCTTTGGACTGACTAATGCACCGACAGCATTCATGGATCTTATGCATCGGGTTTTTCAGCCGTACTTGGATCAATTCGTGGTAATTTTTATTGATGATATCTTAGTTTATTCTAAGTCTGAATCGGAGCACGAGCAACATCTACAACTTGTCTTACAGAAGCTGCATGAGTATCAGTTGTTTGCAAAGTTCAGCAAATGTGAATTTTGGCTGCAACGTATATCTTTTCTTGGCAATGTTATTACACACAACGGTATTTCTGTAGATCTCACTAAGATTGAAGTGGTGATGTCTTGAAAAAGGTTGAAGAATGTTTCGAAGGTTTGTAGCTTTCTTGGCTTGGCGAGTTATTGCCATAGGTATATCAAGGACTTTTCTAAGATTGCAGAGCCACTTTCTAAGTTAACTCAGAAACGGGCCAGCTTTATTTGGGATAAGAAATTTGAGAGTGGATTTCAGGAGTTGAAAAAGAGATTGACTACCGCTCCAGTACTTGCTTTACCAGAGGGAACCGATAATATAGTTATCTACAGCGATGCATCCAAGGATGGCTTGGGTTGTGTACTTATGCAGAATGGTCGGGTTATTGCTTATACTTCCAGAAAGTTGAAGCTGTATGAGGTGAATTATCCGACTCATGATCTTGGGTTGGCAGCAGTTCTATTTGCACTGAAAAAAGTGGCGTCATTAACTGTGGGACAGTAAGTTCGAGATTTTCACTGATCATAAGAGTCTTAAGTACTTGTTCTCACAGAAGGAGTTGAATATGCATCAACGGAGATGGATGGAACTTCTTGGAGATTATAATTGTTCTATCAGTTATCTGCCTGGGAAGGCAAATGTTGTGGCAGACGCTCTTAGCCGTAAGGCGAGTGTTTCTTGTTTGGTTGTCAAAAAGTGGGAGGTTCTTGAGGAATTCACTTACTGGAGATCGGAATTGACTTAGGTTGGGGTGATGTGTTCACATCTCCGTATTCAACCTTTATTGTTGTCCCAGATCAGAGAAGCTCAGCAGCTTGATCCAAAACTTCAGAAGATCAAGGATCAGATCACAAATGATCAGTCTTATTTCAAATTACATGAAGATGGTATTCTTCGGTTTCGGAATAGGGTTTGTGTTCCCGATGAACCGGGTTTGAGGCGAGATATTCTGGAGGAGGCTCATAATTCTAAGTACACCATTTATCCCAGTGGAAACAAGATGTATCGGGATTTAAAGCAACATTATTGGTGAATAACATGAAAATAGAGGTTGCTCAGTTTGTATCCAGATGTTTGAATTGTCAGTGAGTAAACGCCGAACATCAACGACCTGCAGGGTTACTTCAGTCGCTAGCAATACCAGAGTGGAAATGGGAGCATATTACAATGGACTTCGTCTCTAGTTTGCCTAGAACACCGAGAGGTAACGACGCAGTTTGGGTTGTCGTAGACCGTTTGACGAAGTCAGCTCATTTTATTCCGATGAGGTTAGGAGATGAGGTTGCAAAGTTGGTAGATCTTTATGTGGATCAGATTGTTAAACTTCACAGGATTCCATCTAGTATTGTCTCAGATCGAGATCCTTGGTTTACTTCTCATTTGTGGGAGAAACTTCAGGAGACTTTGGGTACTCAATTAAACTTTAGTACAACATATCATCCTCAGACCGACGTTCAGTCTGAGAGGACTATTCAGATTCTGGAAGATATGCTCAAGACTTGTGTTCTAGACTTCGAGAAGAACTGGGAGAAACATCTACTACTTGCCAAATTTTCCTATAACAATAGTTATCAAGCTACTATTGGGATAGTACCTTTTGCATCTCTCTACGGCAGTAAGTGCCGTTCACCTTTATATTGGGATGAAGTAGGGGAGATAAAGACTATTGATCCGACTATCATGCCAGAGCTTCTAGAAAAGATTGAGAATGTTCAGTTGATTAGGCAGAGAATGCTTACAGCACAGAGCAGATACAAGAGTTATGCTGATAAGCGTCGTCGGGATTTGGGGTTTGTAGTCGGGGATCTGGTTTTCTTGAAATTATCTCCTCAAAAGGGATTTGCTCGTTATGGTAAAAGTGGTAAGTTGAGTCCGAGGTTTGCAGGGTCGTTTGAGATTACTGGCAGAGTTGATAAGTTAGCATATCAGTTGGCTTTATCGGAGAACTTCTTTAATGTCCACAATGTCTTTCACGTGTCTAATTTGCAGAAGTATAATCCGGATCCTTCTCATATTCTGGAGCCAGAGCCGTTACAGCTTTGTGAGAATCTGACTTATGATGAGAGGCCGATTCGCATTCTTGATCAGATGGAACGAGAATTGAGATCAAAGAAGATTCCGATGGTCAAAGTATTGTGGAAGCATCATGGGATTGAGAAGGCTACTTGGGAGAGGCGAGATCAAATGCAGCAGCAGTACCCAGATCTTTTTCGTTCAGAAAGTAAGAATTTCGGGGATGAAATTTCTTTAAGCGAGGGAGAATGTGAGACCCCATATTTTGTCTTTACCACGATTTGCTTATTTTGCCTTGATTTGCGTGATTTGACCTGTTTATGTGTTATATGAGTTAGAATGTGCTAAATATGTGATTTATATTCCTAATACATGCTATGTATGCATTCATGAAATTTTCATCAAAATCGGCATTAGAAATTTTATCGACGGTTTTGTGAATAGTATTTTGAATACCTGTCCACTAAAATTTTTACAAGGGTATTTTAAACGTTTTAAAACCTAGTCCTCGGGTATTAATAGACCCGTGTTTGATTAAAACGGATTTTGAATCAGTTTTGGAATTTTAAAGGTTTTTACACTTTCTTTTGCAAAAATCACGTTTTTAGCCGAGTCGGGTGAAAGTCTTTGCATGAGGAAACTCTTGTCACATAAAAATAAACTACTTAAAATAGTTTAACTGTCAAATTAATGTTTTGAGCAAGAAATAGTCTAAATAGAATTAAAAGACAAGAAAACACTAAGAATAACTAAGTGTCAACCAAAACTTTCTTTTATTTGTTTGACCTTTGCTTAATAAATCATCAACACACATTAAAAACAAAGCAAACACACTCTTGCACACACACAAAGGGCCGAAACTCAATAGCTTCTCTTGAGAGCTTTTTCAACATTTTTTCAAAGCAAATTTTCAATAGAAAACTCATTTGAAGTCCAAACTTCATCATCCAAGATTTGATTCTACTTGTTGGGCATCCTTTGCACATCTTTCTAGATTCACAAAACATCAAAGGTGAGAGAAAAACTCTAGATCTCAAAATGTCATTTTTATATTTTTGCATATAATTGAAATTTGAACCAGTAGAATGTTAAATTAATGTTATATTATTTCTCAGTAGATGCTAAGGATTGATTATATGCGTTTATATCAGTTTTGAATTGTTGTAGTATGCATTTCTATTTTCGGGTATTAAAAATTGAGTTGTTGGCTATTTATTGAATAAATGTTGTTGTCGTTGTTGGAATTGATTGTTGTTAGTTTCTAAAAGTTTGTTAAATACGTGGTAGTAATGTTGTAATGCCAAAATTTTGATTGCAATGTCGGTGTGAAAGTCCAAAAATTTCAGCCTTGATACATTAGGGTTTTAGGGTTGTTGAGCTTGATGTGGATGGTTTATGGTTGGGTTCCGAGGGGGTGAATGTTGTTGATTGAGTGGGTGAGTGTTAGGAACTGGTTTGGAGGTTATCGGATTAGTAGAATGTAAGTTATGACTTTTAGAAGTTTGGGTTGTCTTTCTTTAAAATGTTGAATTATGTTTTTGGATGTTTGGGTGGTGTTTGAGTGATTGAATTGTGAGTTGTTGATGGTTAGATTAGGGTTTGGTTGTGAGGTTATTGCATGTTAAGTTGGGTGGCCTACTTTGCCATCTAACTTAGTTGTTTGTTGTTTATTTGATTAGTTGTTGTTATGTGTTGAAATGATGATTATTGATTGATTATTGTTAAACCGGGAGATAGGCAACATGCTTTGTTGTCCTCTTGTGATAATTGATTATTGATGAACTGGGAGATAGTCAACGTGAAAGGTTGTTCTCCTAAGATTTGAATGATTATTATTATTGTCATGATTATGTGTATGCCACCTCAGGGGCAGCGTCGGGCTGTCGAGTTGAAACCAGCATGACTATCATAGGCTACCCCCAGTTCGCATGACGGAGGTGTCATGGAGGGAGGGGCTAGAGAGGTAACTTGGGTGCGTGAGTAATGGGGAGTTACAAGAAGAACGGTTGAGATCGTGATGGCGTTTGGAGCTACACCAACTAGAGTATCCTTTATTGATTGGTCATTATAATTAATGTGTTTATATTGTTATTGATGATTATTGTGTGTTTACTACTCAAAGGATGATTTCCAAGGAGTATAGTAAATACTGTTAGAGATCTATCGAATCTTCACTGGGCTTGTTTTATATAAGCTCACTCTCAATTATTGCATGCATATAGGTGTTACCGATCCAGATTACGGGTACGTGCCTCCAAAAGAGAATAATGTGGCATATGTGGACGAGTCTTATGTGCCAGAGTCTTGTCCTTGATATCTGATGTTGTACTTTTTGTTATCTTGTATATTAAAACCATATGGTTTGTATTCATTTAGAAGTTTATGATATATAAGATGTTGTAAAGATAATGGATTAAAAGTTGCTAGTTTAGTGGTCTTGTTTTGGAATATGATTAGGCAACTAGATTGGTTATAATCTATTTTGGGAATGTATATTATATAGTAAATGTATGATGTTGGAACGAAGGCGTATAACCTATGGATGCAATGGTAAAGAATGTTTATTGTATATTGTGGTTGTGTTGTTAATTGTTGAATTATTGTGGAGTTGGATGTATGAGTTTCGAAGAGGTTTGTTTTGAGCCTCGGTGTCCTAACTATTGTCGTTATACTGCTAAAATTCTATTGCGTCCTGACTTATTGTAGGAGGGGTCGAGTTGGGGCGTTATAATAATATATCACATGAGGCAGCTTATCCTTACGCTGGCCTAATATGGCTCCCACTTTATAGTCTGATGCATCGCACATTATCTCAAATGGAAGACTATAGTCAGAAGGTTGGATGATTGGAGCAGAGGATAACAAGGATTTAAGCTTCTCAAAAGCTTCTGAGCACTTGTCATCAAAGTTGAATTCGGTATCGTGTGCTAAGAGACTAGAGAAAGGTTGGGCTATACGGCTGAAGTTCTTGATGAAATGTCGATAGAAACCGGCATGACCAAGGAATGATCGAATATCACGCAGTGTCTTGGGTGCGGGCAGCTTTACTATTAGCTCGACTTTGGTTGGGTCCACATGGATTCCATCCTGTGTAACAACATGACCCAGAATTATACCTTGCTTAACCATAAAATGGCTTTTTTCCCAACTTAGAACCAAGTTCATTTCAACACATCGGTCAAGCACTTGTGAAAGATGTGTAAGGCACTTGTCGAAGGTGGCTCCGAATACTGAGAAGTCATCCATGAAGACTTCCAGGAACTTTTCGATCATGTCTGAGAAGAGAGCCATCACACATCTTTGAAACTTCGCAGGGGCATTACAAAGACCGAAAGAGATGCGCCTAAAAGCAAAGGTCCCATAAGGACAAGTAAATTTAGTCTTTTCCTGATATTCAGGAAAGATTGGGATTTGATTGTATCCCTAATACCCGTCCAAAAAGCAGTAGTATCCTTGTCCGGCTACTCTATCTAGGACTTGGTCAAGGAAGGGTAAAGGGAAGTGATCTTTCCTTCTCTTGGAGTTGAGCTTATTGTAATCAATGCATATACACCACCCAGTAGTGGTTTGTGTAGAGATCGGCTCACCTTTGTTATTTGGGACCACAGTAATCCTAGATTTCTTCGGTACCACTTGTACCGGACTTACCCATAAACTGTCAGAAATTGGGTAGATAATACCCGCATCAAGCAACTTAATGATCTCTTTGTGGACGACATCACCACTCTTTGGGTTTAGTCTTCTCT
This sequence comes from Ehretia macrophylla, assembly GCA_037974665.1. NCBI lineage: Eukaryota > Viridiplantae > Streptophyta > Magnoliopsida > Boraginales > Ehretiaceae > Ehretia > Ehretia macrophylla. Next base: position 75,105,908 of record CM075779.1, read on the forward strand.
AAAATTCTCGAGAAGGAGTAACTCCTTCCTTGAGATGAATTCGGTGCATACACACAAAGAGATCAATTCATTTCAAGTCTGAAATTGTCCAACCTATCGCCTTTTTGTGAGTACTCAGGACTTTCAAGAGTTTGGCTTCATTTTCAGCAGTGAAATCTGAGGCAATGATGACTGGTAAGGTCTCTTCAGGTCCTAAGTAGGCATACTTAAGATGTTCAGGCAATGTTTTGAGTTCCAACGCTGGTGGAGACTCAATTGTGGGGCAATCTAAAACTTCAGGGAAAGGAGTTGTTACTTGATCGTCCTTATCTGGATCAACAACAACGGAAGCAGAGGCGACCATTTCAGGTGAAATGTCACTTTCAAACAATAGTTGTTTAAGTTCGGCTATCTCCTCATCAGGATTCAAGAGTGATTAGGCAAACTCATCTACGCATGAGTCAATGGTATCAACATAGAAGCACTCTTCTTCCTCATCTTGGTTCAACTTATTGGCTGCATCAGCAACCCTAAATTTTGTTCTCATGTTCTCAAATATAAGTTCTATCATTCCCGTCCTACAATAAATAACAACATCAACTGTTACTAAGAATGGTCTGCCTAATAAGACGGGAGTGGTATTTTTGTTATCAGGGCCTAAGTCCATATCTAACACAATGAAATGCACTGGGAACAAGAATTCTCCTACTCTAACTATGACATCCTCTACAACACCTCTAGGTCTTCACTCAGATCTATCTGCCAATTGAAGGGTAACATTTGTCGGTGTTAACACTCCAAGACCTAGCCTTGGTAAATTGTGTAAGGTATTAGGTTAACACTAGATCCTAAGTCTAGCAAGGCGAATGGTGAAAACTTCTGGGTCACTGCACTTCTGAGGCAACCCTCTAGTGCAGATGTTACTAACCATTTCAGTAAGGCATCCTTTCTTAGGAATTGAGGTAGTCCATCTCTTCTTCACACACAGATCCTTCAGAAATTTAGCATAGGCTAGAATCTGTTGGATTACCTCTACTAAAGGTAGATTGATCTTAATGTCTTTGAGATGCTCTAAGACCTTGAGTTGTTTCGGATCATCAATCGGCTTTGGATGGGACAGAGCTATGGGGAAAGGTACTTGAGAGGACGATTCAGCTATTGGTTCTACCGTTGGGTTTTGATTCTTACCGGAGTTATTGACATTGTTGCTTACAACCTTGATTTTAGGTTCCTTTAATTCCTCAATTTCACGGGGAACATCTGTCACGCCCCAACACGACCCCTCCTATGATCAGTCAGGACGCAACGGAATTTCGGCAGTATAACGACAGTAAATAGGATACCGAGGCTCTAAACCAACCTCATTAAACATCATACATCCAGCAACTCCTTAATTCAAACAACAATATACAACACAATCATAATATACAATAAACCATCCTCGTTATACGCCTCCGTTCCAACATAACATACAATACCTCAACCTTATCATACATTTCAAAAATAAGTTGAGACATATTTACAACTTAACCATAGACAAAAGAAAGCCACTAAGTTAACACCATTTGGATCATCATCTTCCAACATCTATTACAATAAGAACCACAAAGCATATAAAAGTCTATTAAGCTAATATACATGACATTAAACAACATATAATCATGAATAAGACTCGAGAACATATGACTCGTCCACGTAAAGCACATTTTCCACATTCTCCTCTTCAGGAGGCACATACCCGTAATCCGGCTCTGCAACACCTGTAAGCATGCATTAATAGAGAGTGAGCTTATATACATAAGCCCAGTGAGGATCCGATAGATCTCGACAGTATTCACTACGCTCCTTGGATTTAGTCCTTTGAGCAAGTAAACACACAACAACAATAATAATGCTATCATCACATAACAACATAAATAATGCTATCATCTCATAACAACATAAATAATGCTATCATCACATAACTATATAACCAATCAATAAGGATACTCTATTTGGTGTAGCTCCAAACGCCATCACGATCTCAACCGTTCTTCTTATAACTCCCCATTACTCACGCACCCGAGGTACCTCACTAGCCCCTTCCCTCCATGACATCTCCGTCATGCGAGCTGGGGGTAGCCTATGGCAGTCATGCCGTTATCAACCCGACAGCCCGACGCTGCCCGAGAGGTGGCACACACATACCAAGACTCCATATTCATCAATCATCATGCAAGCATAAATCAATCAATCAATTGGGAGATCAGCAACAAGAGTGCCCAATTCCCGCATTCAATAATAATCAATCAATAACATCAATATAACATCAATATTAAATTAAACAACAAACATCGTAGTTAGATGACAAAGTAGGCCATCTAACCGGACATGCATAATATACATAATTAAACTCTAAATTACTCAACAACAACTCACCATTCATCACTCGAACACTACCCAACCATCTAAGGCATCGTTCAAGAAATTAAAGAATGACAACCTAAACTTCTAAAATTCGTAACTTACAATTTACTAATCCAAACATTGCCAAATCAGTTCCTATCACTCACCCATTCAACCTACTACATTAGCCCTCTCGGAAATCCACCATAACACCTCTAAATCATGCCCGATAACCCTAAAACCCTATGACGTCATGGCTGGATTTTCCGGATTTTCACACAAACAATGTAATCAAAAATTCGGCATTACAACAGCGCTAACACGTAATTATCAAGTATTTAGAAATCAACGGCAATCGATTTCGAGCAACGCAACTCAATTAAATCAACTTTGAACATTTTATTCAAAATTAAATACCCGGAAAATAAAAATTATGCTATATCCGACAGAAACTCGTAGTATTAGTATATAATGATCCCTAGCATGCAAGGAGCAATAATCTAACATCAGATTTCAATTCTAACGGTTCAATCTTCATTTATACGCAAAAACACAAAAATGACATTTTGAGATCTAGAATTTTTCTCTCACCTTAGATGCGATATAAGCCTAGGAATGCGTGCAATAGGTGCCCAACAAGCGGAATCTAGCTCGGTTTGAAAAGATTCGGACTTTAAATGAGTTTTCTAAGGCAAAATTACTTTGAAAATAAGTTGAATAAAATCTCTTTTTTTTCCCTAAGCTTTCATGGCTGCAAGGTGTGTGAAAATGTGGTGTTTTGCTTTGTTTCATTGTGTGTTGGTGATATATGCATGAAAGTCAACAAGTCAAATGAAAGTCAAAGTTGAAACTTTAGTATTTTTAGTGTTTTCTTGACTTTAAATGCATTTTATTGATCACCAAGTTAAAAATAATTATGCCACCCCCAAGATATCTCAAGTGGATTATTTTTAGGTGACAAGAAGTTTTACAATCCAACAATTTCACCCGAGTCGGCTTAAAACTCGATTTTCGCAAAAGTCGGTGTAAAAACCCTAATAAATTCTTAAGCCGATTTTAAAACCGTTTCCATCAAACACAGGTCTATTAAAGTCCGTGGACTAGGTCTAGAAGGGTTAAAAAGACCAGTTTCAAAATTATAGCGGACGTGTTTCGAAAACACTATTCATTGAAAATCGACGATAAAATTTCTGACTCCGTTTTTGATGAAAATTTCATGAATGCACATTTAGCACGTATTAGGAGTATTGAAATCAAAATTATAACTTTCTAGGTCATATAGCACATAAACAGGTCATATGCACGCAAAACGAGACAAAGCACGTAAAACGAGATAAGCAGAAAAGTGGGGTTTCACATTCTCCCCTCCTTAAAAAAAATTGCGTCCGCGCAATTCTCGAACTGATAGACAATAAAATCCTCAATCGTTACACTTAACAATACTTCTCTTAATTCCCATTTATCTCTTAGGATGATACCTAACCAAAGACCTCAAAAGAACAAACTCTGTTGACTGCAAGTTGATGATCATAGTTCCAAGACAATCTTCAATTCATAATTCTCTCCTACCTAATATCATATTGCATATGAAAGAAATCACAACTCCAAAGTCTTAGCATGACACCAGTAATTATCAATCATCTCCTACTATACAAAAGAGCTCTATGAACACCCTGAGGGTTTAAAAACTCATTCACGATAATATGAATGATTATTGATCAAGGAAATATCTCAAAATTGACATTTGTCAGAATATGGCTCTTATGAAATTTACAAGGAATTAAGAATATGGAAAGTCATATTTGAGCCAACAATCAAGGGTGCAAGATGTCAAACAAGTTAGAGAATCAAGAGGCTAATAGTTTAATAAGAAAGCATGATAACTAAGATAAGAAATGTCTCAGCACCTTTTAGTTAAATAAGTACGAACAAAGGATGATGACGAGTCAAAACAGTGTTGAGTATGTTGAACAAAAATTCCTGAACAAGTAGATATTTCAATTCTCGATGATTGTTCAAGGAACCAACAAGTAAGTTGTACTTGAGGCGAAATGAAATTAAGAAATAAGAGATGATTAATTCAATAGAAAATATGAGTGTCAAGATAATGAGTATCTCAGCACGCAATAACCAAAGAAGTATTAATAAGAAGGACAATGCCGAGTATATTGAATGAGCAATTACAAGCAAAGTAATGACTCAAGATTTAATAATGAAACAATAGGATTAACAAGGATCAACAAGAATGACAATGATGTATTTAGGTAGGGAGTACATCAAGCAAGTGAAATCGAATAAGTAAAATGGTATACCAAAGGTGAAATTACTTCCAAATAAATAGTAATAGAATGAAATGAAATATTGAAACCAATGGCTGGAGATATAGAATGAAATGTAGAAGTCTCAAACCTTAACTCCAATAAGCGACATTGCTATAAGAAACAAATATGAATGTTAAGAATAGAAGCAATGTCAAATGAGTATAGGATCCATTAATCCAATAAGCAAAACTTTCAAGAAACAATTGATAGGCTAGAAAAGTGTAACTCTCTCTCAAATAAGTGAGAATAGAGTAAAAGATAATAATAAGACCGATAGAATTATGGAGTACAAGAAGGGTGTCCCACCTACACACTTAAACACCAACAAGTCAAATCCTACAATCTATCTTCCTCCAAAACAAGACACTAAGGAGATCTAAAGAACCTAAGGAGTCATAACAATCACCAAACAAGATAAATCACTCCAAAATTTTACATTCCGTACCAGACCAATCACTAAGCGAGATAAATCACCGATTACCCAACAAGATTAACTAATGAAGACTCCGAAATCTTATAACACAATACAGATTCATATCAACCCATTATAACACTAGTGAATCCTCAATCAACAATTTAGAAGGTCATACCACCTAAAACTCAAAAGCTTGATGTAGGTAAGTAAATGTTCAGTCACCAAAATGCATTCTTATTTCCTCAAATAATTCTATCTCCCAACAATTACATCCTCGAATAAAGTAACTTTAGTCAGGAATCACTCCAATTGTCTCCAAAGCTTAAAGATCAAAACTCCAAAATATCCATTAATAATATAGCAATCTCAAATAGTAGAAATATTCACATGTTATACCACACTTCATTCCATTCACAAATATACATCACTAATTCCTCAAATAAATTCATTCTAAAATAACCTCAAGAAAGTATAATCTGAGTTGAGACTCCAAAAGTGTCTAATCACAACCTCACAGAAACCTCAACTTATGATCCATCTCCAAGTAATAACAAGTTAAACATGGCAACAAAAGTAATTGTAATCATCAAGATACGTTGCTATTTCCTCGAACAACTTCATTCTCACTAAAGGAACATCAAGATCATTCCACTAAGCCGAAACTAAAATCCATAAGCATAACAATTAAAATCTCATCGATAAACTACTAGGATAATAATAATTCAAAATCATGGCCTATCTCTATTTCCGAAAGCTCTTGTAATCACCCTAGACATTAAAAGGTCACTCACGAGTTAAAACATGTATGCAACTATATCATATGAAAGACAAGTATAATGTAGTGTGCAATTATCATACAATGCAACATTATCACATAACACACAATTCAACATATAAGAAGTCAACATCACATAAACAGGTTATATCACAGAAGTAAGTTATAAAGAATTAAAGTCACATAAGCAACAAACTTCACATAAGACAAGTTGATCACGTAACTCACATTGGTCACTTAAAGTATATTGACCACCTAAAGCACGTTGTTTCACATAAGCTAGTTATAAACAATTAAAAGCACATAAACAACTAACTTCACACAAGGCACAAAATCACATAAAACACAATTGTCACATAATACACATTAATCACATAATGCACATTAATTACAACACATTGAGTACGTATAACACGTTATCACATAAAACATATTGACCACATTAGTTCACTTAACACACAAGGCATATTTGTCACATAGAATGTTAGACACATAAGTAAATTAATCACATAAACATATTAGCATATGTTTCACTTTTCTTTCACTTAATACATACTTGCATGCTTAGACCACTACCCACATTCCGAGGATACCCCGGCTGACAGCTAACATGCGCTCTGATACCACTTAAACTGTCACGCCCCAACACGACCCCTCCTATGATCAGTCAGGACGCAACGGAATTTCGGCAGTATAACGACAGTAAATAGGATACCGAGGCTCTAAACCAACCTCATTAAACATCATACATCCAGCAACTCCTTAATTCAAACAACAATATACAACACAATCATAATATACAATAAACCATCCTCGTTATACGCCTTCGTTCCAACATAACATACAATACCTCAACCTTATCATACATTTCAAAAATAAGTTGAGACATATTTACAACTTAACCATAGACAAAAGAAAGCCACTAAGTTAACACCATTTGGATCATCATCTTCCAACATCTATTACAATAAGAACCACAAAGCATATAAAAGTCTATTAAGCTAATATACATGACATTAAACAACATATAATCATGGATAAGACTCGAGAACATATGACTCGTCCACGTAAAGCACATTTTCCACATTCTCCTCTTCAGGAGGCACATACCCGTAATCCGGCTCTGCAACACCTGTAAGCATGCATTAATAGAGAGTGAGCTTATATACATAAGCCCAGTGAGGATCCGATAGATCTCGACAGTATTCACTACGCTCCTTGGATTTAGTCCTTTGAGCAAGTAAACACACAACAACAATAATAATGCTATCATCACATAACAACATAAATAATGCTATCATCTCATAACAACATAAATAATGCTATCATCACATAACTATATAACCAATCAATAAGGATACTCTATTTGGTGTAGCTCCAAACGCCATCACGATCTCAACCGTTCTTCTTATAACTCCCCATTACTCACGCACCCGAGGTACCTCACTAGCCCCTTCCCTCCATGACATCTCCGTCATGCGAGCTGGGGGTAGCCTATGGCAGTCATGCCGTTATCAACCCGACAGCCCGACGCTGCCCGAGAGGTGGCACACACATACCAAGACTCCATATTCATCAATCATCATGCAAGCATAAATCAATCAATCAATTGGGAGATCAGCAACAAGAGTGCCCGATTCCCGCATTCAATAATAATCAATCAATAACATCAATATAACATCAATATTAAATTAAACAACAAACATCGTAGTTAGATGACAAAGTAGGCCATCTAACCGGACATGCATAATATACATAATTAAACTCTAAATTACTCAACAACAACTCACCATTCATCACTCGAACACTACCCAACCATCTAAGGCATCGTTCAAGAAATTAAAGAATGACAACCTAAACTTCTAAAATTCGTAACTTACAATTTACTAATCCAAACATTGCCAAATCAGTTCCTATCACTCACCCATTCAACCTACTACATTAGCCCTCTCGGAAATCCACCATAACACCTCTAAATCATGCCCGATAACCCTAAAACCCTATGACGTCATGGCTGGATTTTCCGGATTTTCACACAAACAATGTAATCGAAAATTCGGCATTACAACAGCGCTAACACGTAATTATCAAGTATTTAGAAATCAACGGCAATCAATTTCGAGCAACGCAACTCAATTAAATCAACTTTGAACATTTTATTCAAAATTAAATACCCGGAAAATAAAAATTATGCTATATCCGACAGAAACTCGTAGTATTAGTATATAATGATCCCTAGCATGCAAGGAGCAATAATCTAACATCAGATTTCAATTCTAACGGTTCAATCTTCATTTATACGCAAAAACACAAAAATGACATTTTGAGATCTAGAATTTTTCTCTCACCTTAGATGCGATATAAGCCTAGGAATGCGTGCAATAGGTGCCCAACAAGCGGAATCTAGCTCGGTTTGAAAAGATTCGGACTTTAAATGAGTTTTCTAAGGCAAAATTACTTTGAAAATAAGTTGAATAAAATCTCTTTTTTTCCCTAAGCTTTCACGGCTGCAAGGTGTGTGAAAATGTGGTGTTTTGCTTTGTTTCATTGTGTGTTGGTGATATATGCATGAAAGTCAACAAGTCAAATGAAAGTCAAAGTTGAAACTTTAGTATTTTTAGTGTTTTCTTGACTTTAAATGCATTTTATTGATCACCAAGTTAAAAATAATTATGCCACCCCCAAGATATCTCAAGTGGATTATTTTTAGGTGACAAGAAGTTTTACAATCCAACAATTTCACCCGAGTCGGCTTAAAACTCGATTTTCGCAAAAGTCGGTGTAAAAACCCTAATAAATTCTTAAGCCGATTTTAAAACCGTTTCCATCAAACACAGGTCTATTAAAGTCCGTGGACTAGGTCTAGAAGGGTTAAAAAGACCAGTTTCAAAATTATAGCGGACGTGTTTCGAAAACACTATTCACTGAAAATCGACGATAAAATTTCTGACTCCGTTTTTGATGAAAATTTCATGAATGCACATTTAGCACGTATTAGGAGTATTGAAATCAAAATTATAACTTTCTAGGTCCTATAGCACATAAACAGGTCATATGCACGCAAAACGAGACAAAGCACGTAAAACGAGATAAGCAGAAAAGTGGGGTTTCACAACATCCCTAACCTTTTCTTTAACCTGGTTATCAATGGCCTTCTTACTCCTAACGGTAATTACGGCCTTGGCCTGTTCTTATACAGTCTCAGTTTGGACATTACTACACTGTCCTCGTGGATTTACCATGGTCTGAGATGGAAGCTTACCCTCATCTCTCTTGCTTAAAGTTTGGGCCATCTGTCCAAGTTGTCCTTCAAGTTTAGCAATAGACTGTTGCTGAACTTGGAACATTTGCACAAGTTTATCAAATTTGTCATCAGATGATGACTGTGCAGGAGGAAGAGCGGGGACATTGTTCCGTTGTGTTCTGAACGGATTGTCCTGTTGGACTGGGTAGTAACCAGGAGGATTATTATTTTGTGGCCTCTGATATTGATGTTGAGGCTCATAGTTTCCTTGTCTTTTCTGATATTGTTGTTGAGGAAACTGAGTCTCATGATTCCCTTGTCGCCACAAAAATACGGGATTGTCTCGCCAGCCAAGATTATACGTGTTAGAATAAGGATTGTAATTCCTTGTATATCTTTGAGTGGCGTAGACTTGTTCTTGTATAAACTCAGAAAATTGTGAACCAATTGGACATTCCACAGTAGAGTGATCTACTGCTAAAAATATGACACAAATTTCTGTGATTTGAGGGGTTTATGAAGAAGTAGACCCTAGATAGATGAATTTTTCTACTTGCTGGGCTAAGGTGTGACGCCCGAGATTCTACCGTATACATTTTTAAATGTTGCATCCATTAATTGTACATTAAATTATGTGCTTTACCTGTTGTCTTTCTTGGTCACTATTCATTCAATTTTTAAACTGCATTATATTAGTGAATTAGCATTTTTATTAAATCATATTAATTGTTAAAGGAATGTGAAAATTGTGCAATTGAGCTAAGAGCGATAGGAGCACTCGTTTAGAAAATGATTTTAGTAGTTCAATGAATAGTGTTATGTAACTAACTTAGAGTTTTAATTAACTAGCACACATGCTTCACTTTAGGCTCGTTTTAAGCTTACTACGCGCATTATAAGTGACCTTTTAAATACCCAAACTTGACCCCACCCAACTATGCACCCTATATTACCCACCTTAGCTCATAACTAGCAAAGAACAAAACAAAAAAAAATGCTGAAAAATCACTGTAGCAAATCCGAGAATAGTGTAGGAGGAGAATGAGAGGATTTTGCTCATCAAATCTTCAAGCCAAGCCAAGCCAAGCTAGGAGCAAGTAGTTTAGGGTGTTTGCTAGCCTCCCGAGAGTTCCTACGCGCAATTGGTGAGGGTTTTCATGACTTTTTATGCATATTTAAAATGTTACATTTTTCTTGATTTGTTGAAAATGTTATCAAATGCTATTTCAAAGCTTATCTATGCTATTATACCTTGTATATAAGTGCTAGAGAACACATTTGAGCTATTAGTTCGCATTTTAAACGGTTGGAATCGTCATTTGAATTTATGAGGTGAATAGTGACATTTTTCTAGGGTTTTGTGTAATTGCACATATTAGCTTGATTCAACACTCCTAATAGATGCCTTAGGTGCTAATGAAGGTAGTCTAATAGCCCCGTGCACTTGAATTGCTCTAGAATCGCATAAAACGTGAAATAGCCGACTTTAACAAAGGGGTTTCGGGGTTCATGCGAATCCGGGTGGATTCGGGCTTCACTTCTAGTATTCTTAGGCTACCTAGGTGCTATAGAAGCTTTGATAACCCTTGTTTGAAGCCCGAATAAGGTATGTGTAGTTTAAAGCCATAAGAGGGAATTTGGGGTTTTCGGGGTAATCGCGGGCGTTTGAATGAGTTAGAGGGTTGAGAGGGTACCTTGAGGGTTAGTTAGAAGGTTGTGAGAGTTTCCCTTGAAAATGGAATCATTAACCTTGGTTTGGAAGAGAAATAGTTTGAAAAATAAAGGGGTTTAGGTGCAATTTCGGTTGACTCACACTTCTAAACCCATGGCATGACTTCTTGAGTGTTTATATGTGGTTTCAAGTTGATTTGGAGCTTTTGGTATGATTCTATGCTTATTTTGTAAATGTCCCTTTGTAAAACTGCTTATTAGCTTATATAATTGCTTCTATTCTAACTGCCTCGAGGTCAACCTACTTTGTTGATCCTCCTATGTGTTAATGCTTATATTATTGCTATTAACTTGCCATTGTTAAGTTCATTGCATAGTGGTTGCGCAACCATAGTGTCAGGGGCGGATGTGTTGAATATCGGCTGGGCGGCAGAGGGCTTGCCGGTGGATATTCAAACTCCGTGCCCTAGTCCCTCATTCGCCTGGTCTGGAGATTGCCAGGGAATGTTGGGTTGTAGGATTATCGGGGTACATCCGGAGTACACCCACTGGAGTGTTTGGGGTTATGCCGGCTTATCGTGATCGTGATCGTGGTTCGTGGATCGTGAATGAAGACCAGTGAAGATTGGTGTATAGGGGTTATGAGAAATGTATCCTTTTAAATGTGTGGTTATTGAAGCTATCATTTTTTCTTGAATTGTTTAATTGCTATTGTTGTTTAACTGTATTACCTGTTGCATTGCACGCCCCGGGACCTTATCCCTCACTAGACAACAGTGGTTGCTCATACCTCGCTAACATGTTTCAGGTGGCGCAGTTGGAGGAGTTGCATTAGTTGCTGTGTCTAGTTGCTTGAGATGGACTATGTTCTTGTTGATGAGAGTAGGACTTGTTTTCTTTACTTTATGTTCTATTTTGTAACCTAAGTGATATGTGTATATTATATAGTTTGCAAATTGAGGGATAGATGTTGTAGTGGTAGATTTAGAACCATGGCATGTAATAACTTATATTTATGCTATTAGCTGCTTCGCATGCTTGGGAGTGAATGACTGGTTGTTTTCAATTTCTAAGAATACTTAAAAGCTATCATGGAGTGGCATGATAAGCGGTTTTGTAAAGAAGTTAAGTTATGAATGCATGCTTGTCTGTATCTAAACTGTTTGTATGTCTTAAGGCTCGGATGGCCTTAAAGCTAAGATCTTTAGTTATAAATGAATGTCTTGTTATGTTGTGGCTTTATTGAGTGTTTACAGGTTTTCAGAATGTCCACGGTACAGGGGAGACTCTGTCCGTGTGTCGGGTCCGGACTTAACCATTAGGAAAAATTTTGTGACCGGGTTTGGTATTGGGTTGAGAATAGCATGGTTATTAGAGCCTCCGGTCTCGTGAGGGATCGGGGCGTTACATACGGCATCTATTTTGTCGGTCAACTGGGTGTTGGAGTTAGAGTTAACTTCAAAAAATGCCCTCTTTTGGGGATTGTGAGTGCTTTTAGTTTCTCTATCTATAGTTGTGTTCTGAAGAAAATCTTCAGCTATATTCTCAATTCTTCTCCAAGCTTCATCTGCTGTGAGGTTGTAGAAACCTCCATTACTCATTGCATTAACCATTATTTTCGGCTGAGGTGTAAAACCTTTAAAGAAATAATGCAAGAGATCGTGACGATCAAACCCATGGTGAGGACACTGATTTTTAAGATCAAGAAATCTTTCCCATGCTTCATGAAATGGCTCTAAGTCCAATTGAGCAAATGTCATGATGTCAGTTCGAAGAGTAGTAGTTTTTGTCATTGGGAAGAACCTATATAAAAATTTCCGAATAAGTTCTTCCCAAGAAGTGATAACTCCTGCGTCTAAATGATTTAGCCATTGTTTGGCTTTATCTTTCAAGGAAAACGAGAATAGATGCAGTTGGATATTCTCACGGGTCACATTTGGAATATGAAGCGTTAAACATGCTTCTAGGAATTGTATAATGTGAGCGTGATTGTTTTCGTTGCTTTTTCCATAGAAGGAAGGAAGCATTGAAATTGTCCCTGTCTTGAGCTCAAAGTTGACATTGCCAAGAGCTTGTGGGGCTATGGCAAACTCGGGATTATAATCGCCCAGAGAGAAATGTTGACGCAAAGTCATTGGTTGGTTCATAGGTCGATTAACAGGTTGAGCTATTGGGAGTGGCGGAAGGTTTTGAACATTTCCTTCTTGATCCGCCATCGGGACTGAGACTCACCTTCGCGGAGTTTTCTAGGGCTCAGGATTATACGGGGCAAGTTCCGGATCCAAGGAACAATGCACGTGCATACATAAAAACTAATATATATATATAAGTGCAATAAGAAACTAAAAGAAAATATGCTAAGTATATATATAGACTATACTATAAAAGCATAAAACAATTATAATACTTGAATACGAAATAAAACTACAAAATTTAAATACTAATTTTCTTAACAGACGGTTACATAAGTAAAAACAGTGTAAAACACGTATAAACAAAATAAACAGTAATTTACAACACTTAAAACAAATCCACAATTACTTTTGTTAATAACTAACTATACCATGCTTCCCCGGCAATGGCACCAAAAACATGATGTGATCAGTTGTGTGTGTAAAAATCGATGTAAAACAACCAAGTTTAAATACCCGCAAGTGCATGGATCTCTGCAGTGTAGTGTGCTATGAGTACGGAATCGTACCACAGAGAAGCGCGTTAGTTAAGTTAGTGAAGTAGTGTGAAAGTGTTTAAAGTGCTTAGTTGATAGGTTTTGTAATCGGAGTGTAAATTAAACTATAACTAACAAAGTTATCTAAGTTAAACTAACTATTAGTTGAATACGACGGGTAGTGATCTAGGGGTTGGAATATGTAAATGAGGCACTTTAATATAGGCTTGATATCTAGGTTATCTAATTCTACAAGGGTTTAAGCTACAAGCATACACCTGGTTAAGCTAAACGCTATAGACCTAGTTAATCTACTTAGCTTATTTTAACAAAGTACAACAAGACAAACTAAACTAAGGAATTAACCTTCAGGTAGAAACTATGGTACAACCTATAGTTTCATGGAGTTTATGGTACAACCTATAGACTCATGATTAAAACAATTATATAGCACTAAAGTAACGCAATCATAAATTTAACTACAAGTATAATATTATGATACGAAAGTAAAGCATTCATAACATCTACTTTAAAAGCATTACGTATGAATACTGAATTAAAACAAGCATACATTGCCATATGAATTGAATAAACTAAATCCGAGACCATATATTAAAATACTATCATTTACAATATTCACCCCTAGATATCAATCTACTCATACATAAATGAATACGATTTATGTAAATAAGAGAGAGTCAAGAAAGGTTTCCCTATACTGACGAACACGTATTTCTGATCCCTGAAATTTGAGCAGAGGTCCGACGCAAAGTAGCTATTCGGGCAGAGCTAATTTTCCCTGAATAAGAACTACTAGGGATAAGTTTCCCCCGAATAAGAAATTTCATATTAAAAGCTATTCGGACAGAACCTCCCCCGAATAATAACTACTCGGGTCAGACTTCCCCCTAATAGTAGTTATTCGGGCAAAATTTTTCCGAATAAGAACCACTTAGGTGGGATTTCTCCCGTATCCTACTAATTAATTAAATACAACTACAACTAAAACTAACTAGAATTAACTCAAAAATTGATTAAAAATAACCAAAATCGAAAATTAATTACTAATTTCGGAAGGAGGGGGGCTATTTATAGACCAAAAATTAGAGATGCGCTCGAGTACGAGTTTGGCACGCTCGAGTACACCTGGTCTTCAATTGTGGACACCATTCCATGTAGCGGCTTCTGGAATGCTCTGGAACGTGCAGATGGGCGCTTGAGACCCTAAAAGGCGCGCTCGAGCGCCTTTCTGCTCGTCCAATTGCTTTGTGCTACTTAGCGCTTTTGGAAGATGGTGGAATTTTCTGCATAGGGCGCTCAAGCGCTAGGAGGGCGCACTCGAGCGCTAGGAGGACGCGCTCGAGCGCCCTTTTATTGACTTTCTAGACTGAAATTTTGACTTTTGACCGGACTTTGACTGAGCATTGACCGTGGCATTTTCAGGCTATTTTCAGCGTTTCGAGTCTAATTACGTGCTAGTTTCGGCCAAATTCCGACTCTAAGGACTCCATTCTTCCACCGTCCCGTGTGTTTTCCATATTGTCCACTTCTTGACTTGCATTTTGGATCATTTTGGGTCTGAATTACCATTTTTTGGTATTCTCTTACATTGCATCGAAAATATCAAAGTGTTGCATTATCCCTAAGTTAAGATGCAAATATAGTACAAATACCAAGGTTTAAGTGCTGCAAATACAGTCACATCGAAAATATCAAAGTGTTGATATAGCTATTGCGTGAGGACCACATCTTTTGTTGTCTTCTTTGTGTGCTTTTTGAATTAAGTATTTATCGAATTGTGTAATTGTTACTAATTAAGTGTCTAGATGAGATTGAATGATTATAGTTAAATTTCTAATATATTGCTTAATTAACTTTCTTGTATTGTTATGTGCTCGTTTATGTGTTATTGAGTTATGTCATTATCTCATGATATCTTGTGATTCCTCGTGTTATTGAGGTCATCTCGTCTTATCTCGTGAATTCTCGTATTCGTGCATCGGGTTGCGCAACCCTTCGATCATGGTAGTATCGAGAAACTCTGGGCAGCATCGGCCTGTCGGTCTAGTTTGGCTACCATGGTTTCCTATTCCTCTCACTAGGGCATAATCTCCAACCTCAGAGGTTTGACCACCTTGTTGGGGCATAAAGATCTACCCAGGGAAAATGGAGTCATATATCTTGTTCGTGCTCGTTGTCACGCCCCAACTCGACCCTACTTACAATCAGTCAGGACACAACATAATTTCGGCAGTATAACGACTGTAACTCGTACATCAGGGCCCTAAACCAACCCTTTATAACTCATACAACCAACTCCAAAGATCAACAACAACTCCACAATTATTTCAACAACATACAACACAACAATTTCCATATATTAAACAACCATTCAACAGTTCATCCATAGGTTATACACCTCCATTCAAACATCAACTATACTTCAAACCATACACTTGCATAACATATATATATAAAGCTAGTCTAGCAACCTATTCAAGTTCCAAAAGTAAGACAACTAAACTAGCATTATATGTACCACTATCTTTATAGCATCTTATACAATAAACCTCAAAGTAAATACAATATCACATGTTCTAGTATACAAGTCATAAAAATAAAACTTCATCCACAACATCAAGGATAGGACTCGGGCACATAAGACTCGTCCACAAAAGACACATGCTCAGCTTCCGGAGAGACGTACCCTAGGTCTAGTTGAGTTACACCTGATGACAATAAACAAATGAGGGTGAGCTTATATATAACAAAGCTCAGTAAGGATTCGAAAGATCTTTTGAAAACATTTACTTTACCCCTTGGGAAATCATCCTATGAGCAATAATAACAAAAACTTCATTAACATCAACATTTCAATTCAAGCACATAAACAACCATTCAATGTGAAAGGATACACTAGTTGGTGTAGCTCCATACACCATCACGATCTCAACCATCTTCTTATAACTTCCATAATACATAACCGAGGTACCTCACCTAGCCCCTCCCTCCAGGGCATCTCTGCCTATACGAGCTGGGGGTAGTCTATGATAGTCATGCTGTTATCAACCTGACAGTCCGACGCTGCCCGAGAAATGGCACACACTATCAAGACTCATGACAATAATCATAAACATCTCATATTCTGGAAAGACAACAAAGTAGGTTGTCTTCCAGATCATCCTCAATCATCAATCAGTTAATAACATCCTAATCAACATAACATCAATTAACAACTAAAACAACTAAGTTAGATGACAAAGTAGGCCACCTAACTTAACATACATTTAAACATGCATTCAATCCCGAACCTACCTTTCAATAACTCAAGAAACAACTACACAAACACTACCCAACAACCAAAGACAACATTTCAACATTTTAAAGAAAGACTACACAAACTTCTAAAATTCATAATTTATATTCTACTAATCCAATAACCTCCAAACTACTTCTTGTCACTCTACCACACATGCAACTACATTAGCCCCATTGGAAACCAACCAAAATCCATCCAAATCAAGCCCAACAACCCTAATTTGGCAATGCACCTAGGCTGAAATTTTTGGATTTTTGCTACGACATCCCAATCAAAAATTCGGCATTACAACATTACTACCTTATAATTAACAAACTTTTAGAAGCAACAACCAATCAATTCCAACCACTACAACAATAATTGTTCAACAATGAACCAATAACTCAACTTTAATACCCAAAAAATAGAAATATATGCTACTACCGATCAAAACAGCTATAAATACACATAGACGATCCTTGGCAACTACTGAGCAATAATCTAAAGATAATTCAACAAAACATCAGATAAAAATACAGTTATATGAAATTGACAAAGAATAGCACTCTTAGATCTAGAATTTTTCTCTCATGTTTGATGCCAAATGAAGTTAGAAATGTGTGCAATGGATGCCCAACAAGCAAAATCTAACTTTGGATGACAAGATTTGGCCTTGGATTGCAACTTCTATGCAAAAATTGCTTTGAAAAATAGTTGAGAAACTCTCTTTTTCTCCCTATGGTGTTTCGGCCATGTGTGTGTGTGTTTTAGGTGTTTTGAGCTTTGTTATATAATATATTGTATGTATTATGTATATATATGCAAAGTCAAATAACTAAAACAAAGTCAAAGTTGCCAATTTTAGTCTTTTAATTGTATTTTAGACTATTTTGCATACTTACATAGATATATATATATATATATTATATATATATTATATATAATATATTTAGTAGTTCAAGAATAGGTGACAACATTTTCATGCATACATATACATACAAATAGCTATAAAACTCAATTTTTGTAAAAGAATGTGTAAAAACCTTTAAAATTTCTAATCCGATTTAAAATCCGTTTTAATCAAACATAAGTCTATTAATATCTGAGGACTAGGTTTCCAAACACTAAGAAGAGCAGTTTCAAAATTTTAGCGGATGTGTTTCAAAAATACTATTCACAAAACTTGTTGATAAAATTTTCAATGCCGATTTTTATGAAACTTTCATGAATGCTCACATAGCATGTAATAGAAGTATAAATCATAGAATTAGCGCATTCTAACTCAGATACCACATATACAGGTCAAAACATGCAATTTCACGTATAGATAAAATCTAGGATTTCACATTCTCCCCCCATTAAAGAAATTTCATCCTTGAAATTCTTACTTGCTGCTCGGAATAAGTCTGGGTATTGTTGCTGAATCTGATCCCTTCTTTCCCATGAAGCTTCTTTGATCCCGTGATGTTTTCACAATACTTTGACCATCGGAATCTTTTTCGACCTCAACTCCCATTCCATTTGATCAAGAATGCGAATCAGCCGCTCATCATAAGTCAGATTCTCACGAAGCTGTAACGGCTCTAGCTCTAGAATATGAGAAGGATCCGGATAATACTTCTGCAAATTAGACATGTGAAAGATATCGTGAACATTAAAGAAGTTTTTCGGCAAAGCTAACCAATACGTCAACTTACCAACCTTGCCGATAATCTCAAACGGCCCTGCAAACCTCAGACTCAGCTTACCACCTTTACCATAATGAGCAAACCCCTTACGAGGAGACAATTTCGAGAAAACTCGATCCTCGACTGCAAACTCCAAATCCTGACGGCGCTTATCAGCATAACTCTTATATCTACTCTGCGCTGTCAGCATTCTCTGTCTGATCAACTGGACATTCTCAATCTTCTCTAGAAGCTCTGGCATTATAGTCGGTTCAATAGCCTTCATCTTCCCTACTTTGTCCCAATACAAAGGTAATCGACACTTACGGCTGTAGAGAGCTGCAAAATGTGTCATCCCAATAGTTGCTTGATAACTATTGTTATAGGCAAACTCGGCAAGCGGTAGATGTTTCTCCCAGTTCTTCCCAAAGTCCAGAACACAAGCCCTGAGCATATCTTCCAGAATCTAAATAGTTTTCTCCGACTGACCGTTGGTCTATAGATGATACGTTGTACTGAAGTTCAACTGAGTACCCAGCATTTCCTGGAGTTTCTCCCAAAGTCGAGAAGTAAATCGAGGATCTCGATCAAAGACAATACTAGATGGAATCCCATGAAGTTTAACAATCTGATCCAAATAAAGATCTACCAACCTTACAACTTCATCTCCCGTCCTCATCGGAATAAAATGAGCTGTCTTCGTCAAACGGTCTGCAATAACCTAAACTGTATCGTTACCTCTCGGTGTTCTAGGCAAACTAGTGACGAACTTTATCGTAATATGCTCTCATTTCTACTCTGGTATTGTTAACGGCTGAAGTAACCCTACGGGTCGTTGATGTTCTGCTTTCACCCGTTGACAAGTCAAACATCTGGATACAAACTGAGCAACCTCCATTTTCATGTTGTTCCATCAGTAATGTTGTTTCAAATCTCGGTACATCTTGTTTCCACCGTGATGAATGGTGTACTTAGAATTATGAGCCTTCTCCAGAATACCTCTCCTCAAACCCGGTTCATCGGGAACACACACCTTATTTAGAAACCGAAGAATACTATCCTTATATAATTTGAAGTCAGACTGATCATCTGTGATCTGATCCTTGATCTTCTGAAGTTTCGCATCAAGTTGTTGAGCTTCTCTAATCTGAGACATTGAATATGGAGATATGAACACATCACCCCAACCTGAGTCAATTCCGGTCTCCAATAAGTAACTTCCTCAAGGATCTCCTACTTTTTAAAAGCCAAACAAGTAACATTTGCCTTACGGCTAAGAGCATCTGCTACAACATTCACCTTCCCAGGCAGATAATTGATAGAACAATTATAATCTTTGAGAAGCTCCATCCACCTCCGTTGATATATATTCAACTTCTTTTGTGAGAACAAGTACTTCAGACTTTTGTGATCAGTGAAAATCTCGAACTTACTGCCCCACAGATAATGACGCCACTTTTTCAATGCGAATACAACTGTTGCCAACTCAAGATCATGAGTCGGATAATTCACCTCATATGGTTTCAACTTTCTAGAAGCATAGGTAATAACCTGACCATTCTGCATAAGTACGCAACCCAAGCCCTCCTTGGATGCATCGTTGTAAATGACCATATTATCGGTTCCCTTTCGTAGAGTAAGTATTAGAGCGGTAGTCAATCTCTTTTTCAGCTCCTGAAACCCACTCTCACATTTCTTATCCCAAATAAAGCTGGTTCGTTTCTGAGTTAACTTAGAAAGTGGCCCTGCAATCTTAGAAATGTCCTTCACAAACCTGCGGTAATAACCCGCCAAACCAAGGAAGCTGTGAACCTCATAAACATTCTCCGGCCTTTTCCAAGACATCACTACATCAATCTTAGTGGGATCTACTGAAATATCGTTCTATGTAATCACATGGCCAAGAAAAGATATCCGTTGTAGCCAAAATTTACATTTACTGAACTTCGCAAACAACTGATGCTCCTTAGCTTCTGTAGGATAAGTCGTAGATGTTGCTCGTGCTCCGATTCAGTCTTAGAATAAACCAAGATATCATCAATAAAGATTACCACGAACTGGTCCAAGTACGGCTGAAAGACTCGATGCATAAGATCCATGAATGCTGCTGGTGCATTAGTTAGTCCAAATGGCATAACTACAAATTCATCATGCTCGTACCGAGTCCTGAAAACAGACTTTGGAACATCCTCCGTACGGGTCCGAAGCTGATAATACCCCTACCTTAAGCCAAATTTCGAGTAGACTTTGGCTCACTGAAGTTGATCAAACAACTCATCAATCAGTGGCAAAGGATACTTGTTCTTGATGGTCACCTGATTCAAACCACGATAATCAATACACAATCTCAAGGTACTATCCTTCTTCTTCACAAATAAAATGGGTGCTCCCCACGATGAAGAACTATGCTGAATGAAACCCTTCTCTAATAACTCCTGCAACTGAGTTTTCAACTTCTTAAGCTCAGCTGGTGCCATCCGATATGTTTATTTAGAAATAGGTTGAGTATCGGGTAGCAAGTTTGTGATACCCCAAACTCGACTCGTATTTAATAGCATTTAATTGCATTTAAAGTTCATTTAAATTCCATCTTATTGACCTTTTACCTTCTTTGGCTAAACTTGTTGACTTTTCACCTACATTGACCAACTAGGACAAGATGGAAATTTTTGAAATGTTTAATGAAGGGCAAACTTGGGATTACAAACAAAAATGCAAGGTTAAGTTAGTCAAATTTTGGGTCAACTTTGAAATTAAATCTAACCAATTGGGGAAGAATTAGGTAGCAAATTATATATTGTTGGAAAGCTCTATGAGTCTAGTTTTTAAGGCTTCAAACCGTTCGTGAATTGGAGTTTTCTAGAAGAAGTTATGGCCGTTTTCGTAAGGTGGCGCAAAGCTGCTTTGGTTTACATGGGTTGACCGAAGCTTTGACCCTTTGACCTTTCATTTAAGTATTGACCAAGCCAAAACAAAACACAAAATCAACTTTTCTTCTTCCCTTCCATCAGTGACCAAGCCAAGCCCATGAATAGTAAACACTTGCACATTTTTGCTTATATTTGGAGTTAGAGTTGGAACCAAGACGTAAACCAAGCATTTTCAGACTCGTGTCGACGTCTAGCATCTTTCTACTGATCATTTTTGCCTTTATTTTGCGAAACAAATGTGAGGGAATTTTTTATCAAATCTTGCAAAGTTCATTTTTATGTTATAAAATGCTAGGATTACATTTGTATCTTACTAAATAGGTGTTAGAGAAGACTTTAACCGATTAATTTCTTATATAGAACATATTTTGTTGAAATTGGCTATTTTTAGTTGTTCAATGATTTATATGCCTAAGTTGTGTTTAATCTTCATTTTTAGCTTTTATATAATGCTCATATATGCTAATGAACCTATCTAGTATGATAAAATAGCTTGGGATTGCAAAATGGAGCCAAAAAATAGAGAATGAAGCTTGCTGAATTTTTCTATTTTGGGGCTGTTTCGTTGGGCAGTTTTGTGCAGCCATTAGATTGCCTATTTTATAATATTATATGGTTTATAAGCCTTCTATTAGATAGGGAAAAATGTTGGTAGTTGAAGGGGCATGTTGGTTTAGCTTGGAGATGTGTTTTAGTGGTTATTTTGAGTCTATTTTAACTAGTTTAAGTGCACTTGCATACTCTTATGTGTTATGTGAATTAAATATGATTTATGGTTGTTCTAATTGCTAATGTTTATATGTCTATCGAATTGTGGGTTTAATCAGAGAATATTTAATGTGTTGTTTAAAGTAGTGAATGCAACGCATGCTAAACAATGAGATTTATTATTAGTTGTGTGAGTTCAATGGAATCAAATAAAGATGAATAAGTTAATGGAATTATGAACTAGCGTTAGTTGAAAATGAATGTATAACTTCTTAAGAAAATAATTGATTATATTGTATAATGATAATTGAATGAATGATACATTTGGAGCAAATTGAAGAATTCCTTGGCTAATTCTCACAGGTTTGGTTGTAATAAGGTGAGGGATTTTGCACTTCTTTTGTGAATATAAAGTTTATACCAAAATATGAGATTTCTAGATTTGATGCTAATGGCTCATGAATTGATTAAAACTTGCTTTATATGTTGCCTACATGTTGTAGAGACTATATTTATGCAATTGTTTAGCTTTTAAATGGTTGAATTCGATTGTTTGATTGTGGGGCATGAATAGTGACGAAATTTTAGGGTTTTGAGAAAATGTGCCTTATAGCTTGATTCAATGCTTCAATTAGGTGATTTAGATGTTAATGAAGGTAAATTAATGACCCCGTGAGGTTTAATTGCTCGTAACTTAGTAAAAATATGAATTTAGCGATTTTTAGAAAGGGGCAATCAGGGATTTTATGGTAATCGCGGGTAATTGGATAGTTTCGAGGGTCCTAGGGGTGCCATAAGGAGTAATTAAAAGTATAGGATAGCTCGCCCAAGAAACTAGAACATTATCTTTCATTTTGAAGACAAATGGCTTAAGTTATAAAGGGAGAAAAGTAGAAAGTTGACTGTTTAACACATCTAATGCCTTGTAACTGTTTATTATTTAGTTAAAGGCACTTTTAAGTTGATTGTGAGCTTTTAGTAAAGTTTCGTGAGAAATATGTAATTTACCCCTTTGAATTCATTTAGTTGATCTTATGCTAATGCTTATATTTTAACTGTTTTCGAGGGCAACCTACTTTGTTGTCCCTTCTAAGTGATATTGTTTTACAATGTTGTTATATTGTCATTGGTTAAAGTGTATTGCATAGTGGTTGGGCAACCATAGTGTTAGGGGAAGATGTATTAGATATCGACTGGGCGACAACGGGCTTGTTAGTGGATATTCGATCTTTGTGCTCTAGTCCCTCACTCGCCTGGTCTGGAGATTTACAGGGGGTGTTGGGTCATAGGATTCTCGGGGTACATCCGGAGTACACCCATTGGAGTGTTTGGGGTTTATGCCGACACTTTGATCGAGGTTCGAGGATTGAGGTTCGGGGTTCGTGATTGAAGGTCAAGTGAATTCTGGAGTGTTGGGGTTAAAGTGAATCGTATCCTTTCTAATGTGTAGTATCTTATTGTTTATTCGTACTTTAGTTACTTAACTGCTCTATTTGTATTAACTGCTGCATTGCACGCCCTGGTAGACTGTATCCCTCACTGGGCAATTGTGGTTGCTCATACCTTGCTAACATATTTCAGGACGTGCAGTTAGAGGATGAGTTGCCTTGATTGCTGTGTGCTATTGCTTGAGGTTGGGATGTTGTTTATAGATTATGTGAAGATCTTGCTTGTATTATGTTATGTTCTATTTTGTGCCTATGGGCTTGTATATATTTGGAGTTGTTGAAGAATTGTAATAGCTAGGTTAATGTATGGCTTGAATGGTCGTGTTTATAATAGCTTATCTTTACTTTCCTTTATGTTGCTTGCTTGTGTGTTAATGAAAGTTAGTAGTTGTTTGGCTTTAGTTTATAAGAAAGTCTAATTGATAATATAGAGTGGTATGATAAGCGGATAAAATATGAGATTCAAGGATAATTAATTGCATGCTTGTATGTGGTTATAATGTCTTGTTTTGCTTAAGGCTCGGATGGCCTTGAAGTTGTGTAGTGGCGGTGTTTCAGTTGATGATTATGGTGGTTTTGTGATGGCGATTTTATTTGTTGTTTACAGGTATCCAAATAGTCCACGGTACAGAGAAAACTCCGTCCGTTTTCCCTAAAATTTTGTGACTAAGTTTGGTAATGGGATGAGTATAGATTTTTTTAATAGAATTCCCAATCTCGTGAGGGGTTGGGGCATTACAGGTGGTATCACACCTTAGTTAGCTCTCAGCCGGGACAGGGTCCTCGGTCTGTTGGGTAGTAAGCCTTGAATGTACGATTGTTAAGTGTGTCTTGGAAGTGTGTGCTTGTATGTGAGGTTGTGTGTCTTGACTTGAATGTGTGCATTTATGTGATATAGTTGTGTGTTATATGTTAAATGCGTGTTAAGTGAAGTGAAGTGAACAAATGTGAATTGAATTGACCTCGTAATCGAAGTGACCTCATGAATCATTATTTGCTTAAATTATTGATTGTAATGTGTATACTTGAATGTTTTTGAATTAAGTTTTGTGGTGATTTGTATTGGTTATGTTGTGACTCGTATTTGAATGACCTCGTTGATTAAACTGTTTACATAAACTCTTTTATAAGCATGCTCGCATAATAGCTTAAAACATACTTGTATTTATGTGAGATTCTGGCATTCATGCATGGCCCATCGAATGGTAAGAAAGACTTCTTCATCCCCCTAAAGAGAGATGATTAGTGGCAGGATTTCCAAGTTATGTGGATTAGTGGGAATGAGAGGCATTTGATCAGCCTTTATTTGGAGTTGGTGGTTATAGTTGAAGCTCAGTTATTGGGATTCTTCTAAGGTGGTTAACGGTCATAAATGAGTAGCTTCTTTTGGGGTTTTTATATGACGGTTCTCTGGAGCATTTTCTTGGTATTTTCTTATTGGGTCTTCTTTTGGTATTCTTTTGTCGGTATTTCTTGGAAGGTTTGGTATTTGGGAATTCTATTCAAACTACTTGTATGTCATTCATGTTAGCATTCTTCTGAGAACTTTTGTCAACATTCTCACATAATAGTCTTATTTCAGATACTTGTTGGATTTCTGTTGAAGATGCTTAAATGGGGTGTTTCCTCGGTATTTTCTTTGGTATTATCTTTGGCATTCTTCTCAGTGTTCGATAACGGTATTATCTTCAGGATCTACTTGGCTATTCTAATTGGGGTTCATTTAAGGACTTTTAATCTATATATATAATCGGTGTACATGCTTGAATCCTTATTTGGGTACTTCTGGAGCTATTAATTGCAAGACTTCTCTGGAGTTTTTTTTTTGAAGTATGTTTGACCGGGTTTCTTGCTAGGAGTTTTCTTGGTATTTTCTCAGCAATTCTATTAGGGAACTCTTCTGTGGTATTCTCGACCAACGAGATTCTTATTCGGATTTTGAGCTAGTATCAACATTTAAGCCTTTATTTGGCTTTCTTACTTTAAAATTCTCAAGCGGTGGTATTTAAAATCACAATGGGCTTCTTAAGAGTCTCGTTACTTAGGATCTTACTCAGCAACCGATGAAAGGTAACCAGAGTTGAACTTTAGTTAATGTTGAGTTCTGTTGGAAGAAGAATTGCGAGGACGCAATTGTTTTGAGGGGGGAAAGATGTGATACCCCAAACCCGGCACGTATTTAATAGCATTTAATTGTATTTAAAATTCATTCAAATTGCATCTTATTGACCTTTCACCTTCTTTGGCTAAACTTGTTGACTTTTCATTTACATTGACCAACTAGGACAAGGTGAAAATTTTTGAAATGTTTAATGAAGTGCAAACTTGGCATTAGAAACAAAAATGCAAGGTTAAGTTAGTCAAATTTTGGGTCAACTTTGAAATTAAATCTAAACCAATTGGGGAAGATTTAGGTATCAAATTATATATGGTTGGAAAGCTCTATGAGTCTAGTTTCTAAGGCTTTAAACCGTTCGTGAATTGGAGTTTTCTAGAAGAAGTTATGGCCGTTTTCATAAGGTGGCGCAGAGCTGTTTTGGTTTACGCGGGTTGACCGAAGCTTTGACCCTTTGACCTTTCATTTAAGTATTGACCAAGCCAAAACAAAACACAAAATCAGTTTTTCTTCTTCCCTTCCACCCGTGACCAAGCCAAGCCCATGAATAGTAAACCCTTGTACATTTTTGCTTATATTTGGAGTTAGAGTTGGAACCAAGATGCAAACCAAGAATTTTCAAACTCGTGTCGATGTCTAGCATCTTTCTACTAATCATTTTTGCCTTTATTTTGTGAAACAAAGGTGAGGGAATTTTTTATCAAATCTTGCAAATTCTATGCTATTTTTAGAGAAGACTTTTACCGATTAATTTCTTATATAGAACATATTTTGTTGAAATTGGCTATTTTTAGTTGTTCAATGATTTATATGCCTAAGTTGTGTTTAATCTTCATTCTTAGCTTTTATATAATGCTCATATGTGCTAATGAACCTATCTAGTATGATAAAAATAGCTTGGGATTGCAAAATGGAGCCAAAAAAATAGAGAATGAAGCTTGCTGAATTTTTCTGTTTTTGGGCAATTTGGGGCTATTTCGTTGGGCAGTTTTGTGCACCCATTAGATTGCCTATTTTATGCTATTATATGGTTTATAAGCCTTCTATTAGATAGGGAAAAATGTTGGTAGCTGAAGGGGCATGTTGGTTTGGCTTGGAGATGTGTTTTAGTGGTTATTTTGAGTCTATTTGACTAGTTTAAGTGCACTTGCATACTCTTATGTTTTGTGTGAATTGAATATGATTTATGGTTGTTCTAATTGCTAATGTTTATATGCCTATCGAATTGTGAGTTTAATCAGAGAATATTTAATGTGTTGTTTAAAGTAGTGAATGCAACGCATGCTAAACAATGAGATATATTGTTAGTTGTGTAAGTTCAATGGAATCAAATAAAGATGAATAAGTTAATGGAATTGTGAACTAGCATTAGTTGAAAATGAATGTATAACTTCTTAAGAAAATAATTGATTGTATTATATAATAATAATTGAATGAATGATACATTTGGAGCATATTGAAGAATTCTTTGGCTAATTCTCACAGGTTTGGTTGTAATAAGGTGAGGAATTTTGCACTTCTTTTGTGAATATAAAGTTTATGCCAAAATATAAGATTTCTAGATTTGATGCTAATGGCTCATGAATTGATTAAAACTTGCTTTATATGTTGCCTACATGTTGTAGAGACTATATTTACGCAATTGTTTAGCTTTTTAAACGGTTGAATTCGATTGTTTGATTGTGGGGCATGAATAGTGGCAAAATTTTAGGGTTTTGAGAAAATGTGCCTTATAGCTTGATTCAATGCTTCAATTAGGTGATTTAGATGTTAATGAAGGTAAATTAATGACCCCGTGAGGTTTAATTGGTCGTAACTTAGTAAAAATACGAATTTAGCAATTTTTAGAAAGGGGCAATCGGGGCTTTTATGGTAATCGCGGGTAATTGGATAGTTTCGAGGGTCCTAGGGTTGCCATAAGGAGTAATTAGAAGTATGGGATAGCTCGCCCGAGAAACTAGAACATTATCTTTCATTTTGAAGACAAATGACTTAAGTTACAAAGGGAGAAAAGTAGAAAATTGACTGTTTAACACATCTAATGCCTTGTAACTATTTATTATTTGGTTAAAGGCACTTTTAAGTTGATTGTGAGCTTTTAGTAAAGTTTCATGAGAAATATGCAATTTACCCCTTTGAATTCATTTAGTTGATCTTATGCTAATGCTTATATTTTAACTATTTTCAAGGGCAACCTACTTTGTTGTCCCTCCTAAGTGATATTGCTTTACAATGTTGTTATATTGTCAGTGGTTAAAGTGTATTGCATAGTGGTTGGGCAACCATAGTGTCAGGGGCAGATGTATTGGATATCGGCTGGGCGGCAACGGGCTTGCCAGTGGATATTCGATCTCCGTGCTCTAGTCCCTCACTCGCCTGGTCTGGAGATTGCCAGGGGGTGTTGGGTCGTAGGATTCTTGGGGTACATCCGGAGTATACCCATTTGAGTGTTTAGGGTTTATGCCGGCACTTTGATAGAGGTTCGAGGATCGAAGTTCGTGATTGAAGGTCAAGTAAATTCTGGAATGTTGGGGTTAAAGTGAATCGTATCATTTCTAGTGTGTGGTATCTTATTATTCATTCGTACTTTAGTTACTTAACTGCTATATTAGTATTAACTGTTGCATTGCACGCCCCGGTAAACTATATCCCTCACTAGGCAATTGTGGTTGCTCATACCTCGCTAACATGTTTCAAGAGGTACAGTTGGAGGAAGAATTGCCTTGATTGTTGTGTGTTATTGCTTGAGGTTGAGATGTTGTTTGTAGATTATGTGAAGATCTTGTTTGTATTACGTTATGTTCTATTTTGTGCCTAAGGGCTTGTATATATTTTAAATTGTAATAGCTAGGTTAATGTATGGCTTGAATGGTCGTGGATTGTAATAGCTTATCTTTACTTTCCTTTATGCTGCTTGCTTGTGTGTTAATGAAAGTTAGTAGTTGTTTGGCTTTAGTTTATAAGAAATTCTAATTGATAATATGGAGTGGTATGATAAGCGGATAAAAGACGAGATTCAAGGATAATTAATTGCATGCTTGTATGTGGTTATAATGTCTTGTTCTGCTTAAGGCTCGGATGGCCTTGAAGCTGTGTAGTGGCTGTGTTTCTATCGATGATTGTGGTGGTTTTGTGATGCCGATTTTATTTGTTGTTACAAGTATCCAAATAGTCCACAGTACAGAGGAAACTCCGTCCGTTTCCCTAAAGTTTGTGACTAAGTTTGGTAATGGGATGAGTATAGATTTTTTTTAATAGAATTTCCGATCTCGTGAGGGGTCGGGGCATTACAAAGTTGATCACAAACTCAATATCTCTCTCCGGTGGCAACCTTGGCAACTCCTCGAGAAATACATTGGGATATTCCCGAATTATCGGAACTTCCTCCAGCTTTAGCTTATCAGATGGCTTGTTAATCAAATAAGCTAAATACCTTGAATACCTTACTCACCAGCTTAATAGCTATAGTTGATAAGATAATGAAACTCGTCTTAGCATCCCAGTTCCCCGCTACCTCAACCACTGGCTGTTATGGCAACCGAAACTGTACTACCTTTGTTCTACAATTTAACTGAGCATCATACTTAAAAGCCAATCCATATCTAAGATAATATCGTACCCTCAGATAGGCAATAAGATAAGGTCCGAAGGAAAATCCTGACCCTTAACATGTATTTTACAATCTTTACATACTAAGCCAGTCACATATTTATCAGTCAAAGAAGTACTAATCTCAACCACATAAGACTATCTTTCAGGTTGCATATTAACATGTTACACATAAGTAGGTGTAATGAAAGAATGCGTAGCACCAAAATCAATCAATACTTTAACAAGTTGATTGAGTATAAGAAAGTTACCTTCCACAACTACTGCTGCCTTAGGTATCTCCTCCAAGTCTACTACGTAGGCCTAAGCCTAAACCCACTGTTGCTGAGGTGCACTGCCTGCAGGTCTACCTTGATAACGCTGGACTATTGGCTGACCCTCAGAACCCTGATATCTGGGACAATCTCTCGCCTTTATTGGTTGCTACTGCAACCCAAACATGTCCCTGTCTTTGCCCGACAGTCGGCTTCCAAATGGCCCTTATGTTTACAATAAGTACACTGCAATGACGGAGCACTAACACTGCCTCCTGAAGAACCAGAAGCTGGATAAGTAGCTAAACCAGCCTGCTGCTGAAACTCTTACAACACTAGGCCTGTACTGACCTTGAGACTGGGCCGACCTATACTGTGACTGTGCCTGATAAGATCCCTGCTGAAACTGGGGCCTAAAGAAACCCTACTGCCCCTGAGGTCTAAAAGAACCCTGCTGCACTGGGGACCTGTAACCACTCTGCTGCACTGCAGGCCTATACATGACCTACTGTCCATGTGGCTGAAATGATCTCTTGCTAGCCTGACTAGAAACAACATGTTCCCCTTTCCTCTTCTCTAACCTAGATGTCGCATTAAAGCCCTCTGTAAACTTATCGTACTGTATCAAGTCTATTGCATCCTGAATCTCGAGCCTTAGACCCAAAATAAACCTTCGGGTCTTCCTTTCCTGATCTGACACAAACTCCGGTGCATACCAGGACAACCTGGTAAAGTTGGCCTCATACTGGGCCACAGTGGAACTACCCTGAAACAGAGATGTGAACTCCGCCTCCTTATGTTCACGCGTAGTCCTGGGAATATATGTGATAACCCAAACCCGGCATGCATTTAATGGCATTTAATTGCATCTAATTAAGTGTTATCTTAAATGTTAGCATTGAATTTTGTGTTTATTTTAGTTAAACATTCATTTCTAGCATTAACTTCCTAATTCTTTAAAATATTCCAGAAATAGTTAAATTAATTATTTTTAAATGAATATTGGTTATTTTGATTGTTTTGATTATTTTAATAATCGGTTTTATTTTTCTTGCATCTTAATACTCGGTTTTCAATTAAATGAAAAGTAGCTCCGAGCCGAAGTAACTTTTAAACTATGTTACTTTCCGAAAATTATATTTTCTTAAATTCTTTGAGGTTTAATTGTTATTCTTTTATTGTCGCAAAGTGCATAGCATATCGAGAGCGATAGTTAGGAAATGAATTCTAGTCCTCAACAAAAAGTGAAAACTAGTATTTAGTGTTTTAATTTTAGTATTTTAGATGTATTTAACTAGTATTAGATTTGTGTTGGTTGTTTTAGCTTTAAAATGCATAAAATGAGCTTATTTGACCAATTTTAAGTTAGTTTGACCAATGCTTTGACCAATTGACTTGAGTTGTCATCTTATATTAAGCATATAACATTGCAAAATAAGCACAAAAACTGGAAAACAAAAAAAACAATGAGCAGGCCGAAACATAGAGGAGAAGAAAAAAAAACAATTTCAACTTCAAACTTCAATTTCTTCGCGGGAGCTTGTGCGGGGTAGTTTCCGAGGCATCCGGCGTGGTTTTCCTAGCATCTAGGAGCGTCTAAGGTGAGGGTTTCATGTTTATTTGCGCATTTGAATGTTTTATGTATTAACTTTAATTTTTGGGTTTTATCCGTAGAATGTTATTTTGATCATTTTTAGGCTTAAAGAATGTTCCCTAGCAATCGTAGAACATGTATTTATAGTTTTTTAGCATTTTCTGCTATTGAATATCGAAATTGCATTTTAGATTGATAATTGAATAGTAAATTATGAATAGTAAACCCCCGTTTCGATGAAGTTGCTATGTTATGCATTCTGTTGATGTAGGAAGGTGCTAGATATGCTAGAATGCCTAAGTGTGTGGTTTAATTGGATTGTGTAATGAAAAAACGGAGGAAAATGGCTTAGTGAAAGTCGGGGTCGTTTAGGTCAAGTTTGGCATTTTATCGTTTTACGTGATGGCATTGTCTCGGGAGGCCATGGAAGCACTTTTGGTGTGGTTATGGCGTTGGTTGGGTGTTTGGTTAGGGTAGCGGTAGTTCAAACGAGCAAAGGGAAAAATTGGGGATTTGCGTGAATTCTAGGGCTAAGTAGGGTTTCGGGGTCTTTAGACGTGCCTTATAGTGACCTAGGAGGATTGGTGAAGTCGGTTTCCAAAACTCGTGGCTCGTTTGAAAGTAGTAGCGTTTTGAAAGTTGGGGTCATTTTGAGATTTTGTGTGTTTTCATAGTGTAGTGCCTTTAGAATGCTAAATAATGCTTGTTAAGCTTGTTAAAGTTGATAATGATTGAATTTGTATATCAATTGTTGATAATGCTTGATATCTCGTTTATCGCCTCTAATCTGTATTGTTGTGCTATCGCTCGTTTATCGCCTGGTATCGTGTCTTGCATTGCATAGTGTCAGGCGCGTGAGTGATGGGCCTCTCTGGGTAGTCTCGGGCTGCCAGTGTTGGTTGCTCTAGCTCCGTGTCCTATTCCTATTCTCGCTTGGGTTGCCTCCCAGGGAGATTTGGGTCGTAGAATTGATGGATACTTCTGGGGTATTCCAAACTGAAGTTATAAGGTGGTTGCGCGCTTATTGTCATCGTTGTCAACATCAAGCTCGAGATTGATGTATCGCTCGTGAAATGGTACATTGCTCGTATGAGTGAACCATAGCCTTCAGAGTGTGGTATAGCTTTGAATGGTTGTGTTAATGCTTTTATTAATTTGTTATTGTATTGATTGTTTATATTGAATGCTTGCTTGTCAATTATATTGCTTAGCTATACCTATTTGCATTGCACGATCTTCTTTCTCTCCACCTCGATATCTGTCTCGCACTCACTGAGTATACGTGTTGTGTATACTCACTCCTCACCACCACATTTCAGGAAATGCCATGTTAGCTGGAAAGTTCGTAATTACGTGAAAGATCGTGCTTGAAGAGTTCTCCTGCGTGCTATGTGGCTTGAGTTGTCAAAGATGCAAAGATGTGTGTTTCATGTGTTGATTGTATTTAATGTTGAAAAGGAATGTAATTTAAGTTTTCTAGGTTATTGAAGTAGTATGATAGGTTAGTTCATGTATTTAGTTAGTATAGCTTAACTTTAATGCATGTTTGAATTGTTTAAAGAAAGAGTTAGAATAGTCTAGTACTTGGAAATGTATGTATAATTGCTGTGTTTAATTGTCGAGAACCGAGGCTCGGATGGCCTTCAGGTGGTTGAATGTTTGGACATGGTATTGGTCCACTTATATGCTGTCACTGGTTTGCTTTTTGCCTAGAAACAGGGGAGACTCCGTCCGTCTTTTCCTAAAAATTTTGCCCGGGTTTGGAATTAGGTTGTGATTAGATTGATTGATAGAACTTCCGGTCTCGAGAGGGATTTGGGTGTTACAAGTGGTATCAGAGCTTGTTTAGCTCATAAGTCGGGACAGGGTCCTCGGTCTGGTAGGTAGTGATCCTTGAATGTGTGCTTGTTAAGTGTGTCTTGAAAGTGTATGCTTGTATGTGAAATTGTGTGTCTTGACTTGAATGTATGCACCTATGTGATATAGTTATGTGTTATGTGTTAAATGTTTCTCAAGTAAAGTGAAGTGTCTAGTTGTGCATTGAATTGACCTATTGAATTGGCATCATGGATCGAATCGACCTTGTGAATTGTTATTTGCTTGAAGTATTGCTTGTAATGTGTGTATTGAAATGTCTTGAATTGGTTATGCCGTGATTTGGATTGATTATGTTGTGCTTGACTTGATTGTCGTGCTTGAGTGACTTTGTTTTATAAACTTGCTTACATAATAGTTTAAGGCATGTATGTATAAATGTGATATCTTGGCATTCATACATGTCCCGTGGAAATGGTAAGTAAGTCATCTTTCTCCCCTGAAGAAAGTGGTTCACAGCTGGCCTTTCAAGATGTATGGATTGGCAGGAAATGAATGGCATTTAATTAGCCTTTATTTGGGAGTTGGTGTTTATCTTTAGAGTTCGGTTATTGGCATACTTCTAAGACTCTTCTTCATGGTTGGCAATCATAAAAAGATAACTTTCATTGGGGTTTCTATATGATGGCTCTTGGTAGCATTCTTGTGGTATTCTCTTATTGGGTTTCCTTATTGGCAAGGTTGTATAAGGTACTCACTTGGTAAACAGTGCAGGGGGCCTCGGAGTTCGGTTTTGTATATTGTGCACCAGCTCGGTATTTTTCCTTAGGGTTTTTGTCTAGCTGGGAAACTATATTTGTTATTCAACTTGATCATCTTATTGGGCAATTCTTGGTATTTTCTTACTGGGGCATTGTTTGGGTATTTTCTTTGGCATCCATCAGTTGGTTTGGTAATTGGAATTTCTATCGGACTTATTGTGTAATATTACTTACGGAGTTCTTTGGAATTCTTATTGGACATTCTACTAGTATTTTTCTTATTGGCATTTATTGGAAGATCCTACACTTGGAATTCTGCTTGGACTTATTATCCTATATTGCTTACGACTTCTCCATCGGCTTTTCCACTCAGGGGAAATCTATACTTGCTGTTTGACTAAGATGTTGCAGTAGGGACTCAGTGATTGGAGGATTTCATTTAGAGATTGGCCTTTGGTATTCTTCTCTATATACTTTTTACAAAACTTTCAGCTAGGTCTACTTTCGGTAATCAGCACTGTATGTGATGCATCTACTCTGGCTATTCTTTGACTTCTTTATTTGGTACTTGTTGAACTTCTACTGGAGATTCGTACGCGGGGTATTTCTACGGAATCCTTCTTGTCATTAATATGTGGTGTTAATTTTATCTACAGTATCTTTGCTTCAATCTTTAGTTGGTATTTTCTCGGCATTCTTGGTTGGGATTTCTATTCGGATTTTCCTATGAGCATCCTTATTCACTATCTTGCTCAGCGACCGATGAAGATTAGTCAGAGTTGGATTTCAGATAATACTGAGTTTTATTGGAAGAAGAATTGCGAGGACGCAATTGTTTTAACGGGGGAAGGATGTGATAACCCGAACTCGGTATGCATTTAATGACATTTAATTGCATCTAATTAAGTGTCATCTTAAATGTTAGCATTGAATTTTGTGTTTATTTTAGTTAAACATTCATTTCTAGCATTAACTTCCTAATTCTTTAAAATATTCCAGAAATAGTTAAATTAATTATTTTTAAATGAATATTGGTTATTTTGATTGTTTTGATTATTTTAATAATCGGTTTTATTTTTCTACCATCTTAATGCTCGGTTTTCAATTAAATGAAAAGTAGCTCCGAGCCGAAGTAAATTTTGAATTATGTTACTTTCCAAAAATTATATTTTCTTAAATTCTTTGAGGTTTAATTGTTATTCTTTTATTGTCACAAAGTGCATAGCATATCAAAAGTGATAGTTAGGAAATGAATTCTAGTCCTCAGCAAAAAGTGAAAACTAGTATTTAGTGTTTTAATTTTAGTATTTTAGATGTATTTAACTAGTATTAGATTTGTGTTGGTTGTTTTAGCTTTAAAATGCATAAAATGAGCTTATTTGACCAATTTTAAGTTAGTTTGACCAAGGCTTTGACCAATTGACTTGAGTTGTCATCTTATATTAAGCATATAACATTGCAAAATAAGCACAAAAACTGGAAAAAAAAAACAATGAGCAGGCCAAAACATAGAGGAGAAGAAAAAAAACCATTTCAACTTCAAACTTCAATTTCTTTGCGGGAGCTTGTGCGGGGTAGTTTCTGAGGCATCCGGCGTGGTTTTCCTAGCGTCTAGGAGCGTCTAAGGTGAGGGTTTCATATTTATTCGCGCATTTGAATGTTTTATGTATTAACTTTAATTTTTGGATTTTATCCGTAGAATGTTATTTTGATCATTTTGAGGCTTAAAGAATGTTCCCTAGCAATCGTAGAACATGTATTTATAGTTTTTTAGCATTTTCTGCGGTTGAATATCGAAATTGCAATTTAGATTGATACTTGAATAGTAAATTATGAATAGTAAACCCCCGTTTCGATGAAGTTGCTCCGTTATGCGTTCTGTTGATGTAGGAAGGTGCTAGATATGCTAGAATGCCTAAATGTGTGGTTTAATTGGATTGTGTAATAGAAAAACGGAAGAAAATGGCTTAGTGAAAGTCGGGGTCGTTTAGGTCAAGTTTGACATTTTATCGTTTTGCGTGATGGCATTGTCTCGGGAGGCCATGGAAGCACTTTTGGTGTGGTTATGGCATTGGTTGGGTGTTTGGTTAGGGTAGCGGTAGTTCAAACGAGCAAAGGGGGAAATCGGGGCTTTGCGTGAATTCTAGGGCTAAGTAGGGTTTCGGGGACTTTAGACGTGCCTTATAGTGACCTAAGAGGATTGGTGAAGTCGATTTCCAAAACTCGTGGCTCGTTTGAAAGTAGTAGCGTTTTGAAAGTTGGGGTCATTTTGAGATTTTGTGTGTTTTCATAGTGTAGTGCCTTTAGAATGCTAAATAATGCTTGTTAAGCTTGTTAAAGTTGATAATGATTGAATTTGTATATCAATTGTTGATAATGCTTGATATCTCGTTTATCGTCTCTAATCTGTATTGTTGTGCTATCGCTCGTTTATCGCCTTGTATCGTGTCTTGCATTGCATAGTGTCAGGCGTGTGAGTGATGGGCCTCTCTGGGTAGTTTCGGGCTGCCAGTGTTGGTTGCTCTAGCTCCGTGTCCTATTCCCATTCTCGCTTGGGTTGCCTCCTAGGGAGATTTGGGTCGTAGAATTGATGGATACTTCTGGGTATTCCAAACTGAAGTTATAAGGTGGTTGCGCGCTTATTGTTATCGTTGTCAACATCAAGCTCGAGATTGATGTATCGCTCGTGAAATGGGACATTGCTCGTATGAGTGAACCATAGCCTTCAGAGTGTGGTATAGCTTTGAATGGTTGTGTTAATACTTTTATTAATTTGTTATTGTATTGATTGTTTATATTGAATGCTTGCTTGTCAATTATATTGCTTAGCTATACCTATTTGCATTGCACGATCTTCTTTCTCTCCACCTCGATATCTGTCTCGCCCTCACTGAGTATACGTGTTGTGTATACTTACTCCTTACCACCACATTTCAGGAAATGCCATGTTAGCTGGAAAGTTCGTGATTACATGAAAGATCATGCTTGAAGAGTTCTCTTGCGTGCTATGTGGCTTGAGTTGTCAAAGATGCAAAGATGTGTGTTTCATGTGTTGATTGTATTTAATGTTAAAAAGGAATGTAATTTAAGTTTTCTAGGTTATTGAAGTGGTATGATAGGTTAGTTCATGTATTTAGTTAGTATAGCTTAACTTTAATGCATGTTTGAATTGTTTAAAGAAAGAGTTAGAATAGTCTAGTACTTGGAAATGTATGTATAATTGCTGTGTTTAATTGTCGAGAACCGAGGCTCGGATGGCCTTGAGGTGGTTGAATGTTTGGACATGGTAT
Organism: Ehretia macrophylla; assembly: GCA_037974665.1. Taxonomy (NCBI): domain Eukaryota; kingdom Viridiplantae; phylum Streptophyta; class Magnoliopsida; order Boraginales; family Ehretiaceae; genus Ehretia; species Ehretia macrophylla. Next base: position 75,142,856 of record CM075779.1, read on the forward strand.
TGGTCCACTTATATGCTGTCACAGGTTTGCTTTTTGCCTAGAAACAGGGGAGACTCCGTCCGTCTTTCCCTAAAAATTTTGCCCGAGTTTGGAATTGGGTTGTGATTAGATTGATTGATAGAACTCCCGGTCTCGAGAGGGATCGGGGTGTTACAATATACTTGGCCCAAAATGCCCTAAGAAAAGTATCCCAGACATAGGGAGTACCCCGTGCTTCCCAATCTGATCTCACGGTACGCCACCACTCCTCAGCCTTGTCATCAAACAGATACACCGTAAATGTGACCTTCATCTCATCCGTATAACCAAGGGGGTCAAATATCTTCTCCACTTTGTTGATCCAAGACTCGGCTTTCCGATCATCGGGTTCACCTTGGAACCTCGGTGGAAAATACCCAAGAAATTCCTTCAGTAGACTACCTCCCCGGTAACATCCCTGTACATTCTGTAACTAAGTCTGCACGGTTTGTGCCTGAGCAGCCTGCCCTGCTATAACCTCAATCATTCTGTCCATAGCCATAGCCAAACGCTCATACCCTTCATCACGGCCCGGTGCCGCACTCCCCGATACCTTATTCTCGGTCGTCCCGCCATTCTACTATCAAAGAGTTAGCACATGTTATAACACATAGACAGGCTATAGACAATTATAGCACATAGGCAACAAAACTCACATAAGGCACATAAGTCATATAAGTATTAATCACGTAGGCACGTAAACCAGTTAATCACATAATCATATTAACACATAATTCACTTTTCTTTCATTTCATACATGCTTTCATGCTAAGACCATTACCCATATTCTGAGAATAACCTGACTGACAGCTAAACTTGTGCTTTAATACCACTTAAATGTCATGCCCCAACTCAATCCCACTTACAATCAGTCAGGACGTAACGGAATTTCAGCAGTATAACGACTGTAACACATACATCAGGGCTCTAAACCAACCATTTGTAACTTATACAACCAACTCCAAAGATCAACAACAACTCCACAATTATTTCAACAACATATAACACAACCATTTCCATATATTAAAGGGTTAAATCCACTTTGTACCCCTATCCTTTCAGCTTTGTGACACTTATTAACCCTGAAGTTTACTTTTAGCCACTTATTACCCTTCTGCTAACATACTGTCAGAAAAACTCTGTTTATATAATTATTAATTGACTGTTGCAAATTTTCAGATGAAAATGCCCCTGAATTGATTTGGAAGCAACGTGATCCTGGCTTACTTCTCTTTCTTTGTACTTACCCATGATTAACCAAAGTAACCTTCACCAAAAAAACAAAGCAACCAGACATAGTCTTGCCAAAAAAAATATTGCAAAACTAGATCACAACTAATAATAAAAATTAAACTGCATTTGTTTGCTATTTCAATATCAAATCCATAGCAACAAATGGAAAGAAATTGAAACCCACTGCAATTTAAACCATCAACTAACATTAAAACAATCATTAATCCAAAATTAGAAGTTTTTTTGTAATACATACAAACTGTAAGTTGTTCCTCCATACAAAATATTTAGTTTGGAGGGTTTCTTTGTCTAGTTTTGCTGCAACTTCTCTAAACTGATATGCCTAATCTTCCACAATAAAGTAATAAGCTCAGCAATACAATATACAACTATTACTCAATCTCATTTTCAGGCAGGAAATTTGATTCATGCTAGACAACAAAAAAATCGAATAACACATATTGACACATGCAATGGAAAATAAATTGAAAAAACTGAAAGGTTTAAACTAAAACAAAAAGGAAATGAAGAAAAACCAACTCACAAATCTTTTATATTGGAGAAATCGTTGATTGCTTTGTCTAATTAAGATTTTGATCTTTAAAATTAATCTAAACTGAATGAATTTAGAGTCAAAGATAGAGAGAAGAAAGAGAGAGAGAAAGAAAGACAAGCTAGAAGAATACTCTGGAACATACGTGTAAGTGGAGTTGCATAGGGAGGTGAGATTTTCCCTTCAAGTGAATGGGCAAATATGTCTTTTAAGTTGTATTAGAATGTTATTTTAGTCATTAAACATTTTTCTTTAACAAAGTAATGTTTCTATTAAATCTGACCAAGTCAAAGGTTATTAAGTGGCTAAAAATAAACTTCAGGGTTAATAAGTGTCACAAAACTGAAAGGATAGGGGTACAAAGTGGATTTAGTTTATACACCTCCGTTCCAACGTCAACTATACTTCAGGTTATACACCTCCGTTCCAACGTCAACTATACTCCAAACCATACACTTGCATAACATATATATATAAAGCTAGTCTAGCAACCTATTCAAGTTCCAAAAGTAAGACAACTAAACTAGCATGATATGTTCCACTATCTTTATAACATCTTATACAATATGACCTCAAAGTAAATACAATACCACATGTTCTAGTATATAAGTCATCAAAATAAACTTCATCCACAACATCAAGGATAGGACTTGGGCACATAAGACTCGTCCACAGAAGGCACATACTCAGCTTCCTGAGAAACGTACCCTAGGTCTGGTTCAGTTACACCTGATGACAATAAACAAATGAAGGTGAGCTTATATATAACAAAGTTCTGTGTGGATTCGAAAGATCTTTTGAAAACATTTACTTTACCCCTTGGGAAATCATCCTATGAGCAATAATAACAACAACTTCATTAACATAAACTTTTCAATTCAACCACATAAATAACCATTCAATGTGAAAGGATACACTAGTTGGTGTAGCTCCATACGCCATCACGATCTCAACCATCTTCTTATAACTCCCATAATACATAACCGAGGTACCTTACCTAGCCCCTCCCTCCATGGCATCTATACCCATGCGAGCTGGGGGTAGTCTATGATAGTCATGTCGTTATCAACCCGACATCCCGACGCTGCCTGAGAGGTAGCACACACTATCAAGACTTATGACAATAATGAAAGTTCTAGCCAACATCTTATATCATGTCACCACATATGTAAATGTTGGATTCAAGATCGAGAATGGTATGTATAGATAGCATGCTAGGGCCGAAATTTACTAGGCCAAATCTCAAAATTTTCTAGCAACATCAATATACATTCATTCATCAATATCCATTCACAAAAAAAGCTCAACAAAGATATATATATATATATATATATATATATATATATATATATATATATATATATATCAACAATATATAAAAAGAATAGATGGTATAAGGTATACATCTTGTTGTAGATTATTTTGGAGAAGATGAAACTGGTAGACAAGCTTTTGAATCCTTCTAACTTGAAGACACTAGTTGGTCAACCAAGTATCCAAAGCTCAACCAATACTTGAAGAAGGAATGTGCTAGGAGTATCTTCAAGTTTTTGAGACTATGTATGTATGTTACCAAGCAAAACAAAACTTCTCTCTTGTTGTTCTAGCTATGGCCTAAACATTCAAGGAAAAAGATGAAGTTTTTGTCTACTAAGTTGGTATGTATGTCGTGTGTGTTAGAGACCTTGTCCATGAGAGAGAAATAAATATTATGTATATTGTATCAACCTATCAAAATAGGCAACCAATCATCTTTGTTACGTTTTTGCAAGAAGCCATGCAAGCCTTTTGATCATAATCATTAGCATTCAAGGATAAGATGACAAATTTCTCTCTCCTCATTCCCTTGGCCGAAAATACAAGTGGATGGAGAGAGAATGTCGTCTTCTATTATTATTATATATATATAACATACTCATATATATATATATATATATATATATATATCCTACTTTATTTAGATAGCCAATCACAATTGCTTTCTTATAAAGTTAAAGCCATGTAAATCCTAGGATTGTAATCATTACAATCCAAATGTAACTTTATTCCCTTTTTTGACACTTGTCAAAAAGGCTTTATCAACAAAAGCAATGGTCAAGATTCTTTTGTCTTTATTCAAAAATAAATCTTATCCATTCATTTCAAATTCAAAAATGACTAGGATTGATGACATGGACTATCCTAGTCATCAATCTCTACATGCACATGCCACATGTAATTATCTAGTCATTAATTTGCAATTCATCTTTTGACAACTAAGATGATGACGTGGCATTTCACAAATTACATCATCATTACACATATACATATATAAACACCTTTATATATATATATATATATATATATATATATATATATATATATATATATATATATATATATTATTTTCTTGCCAATTCTAATCTCCATTAGAATAAATATATTAAAACAACTTTTCAATAATTATAGTTTGGCCCTAAAATTTTTGGTAATTATATTTTGACCCTAAAACTTTTCAAAATTACACTTTTGGTCCAAATACCAACATTGATGACCCTTAACACCTTAAAGCCATCAACCACATAATACAAGCTTCCGATGAACTTATTCATGATACTTATTAGTGTGTGACCTTCTAGATTCATAATCGCGTACCGATGAGGGACCTGATAATCCTCCTTATCTATTTCGGAAATGTCTCCGTCATTTACCGAATTACCCTCATGCTCATGAGTGACGCACTAGCAACAAACATACCATGAGACTATAAACGATAATGAAGACAACGTCTTTTATGGATCCATTTAACCATCAAGAATTAGCGTGTAGTCCGATCCTTCTGTTACAAGTGCCCCGATCGGGAAAAGACCATGAAATGGTTAAGCCCACATCCGATACTATGTATAAATCTGAATCGGTGAAACGAGAGATAACTATAATGGAAAAACCCTTTTCCATCATTTCATACTCGCCTTGGCCAAGGACTTCCTCGTTTACCAATCGATCTCAGATATCATAGGACATTGCCTCGCGCTGGAGGTTAACAGATCATATCTTGACAATTACCTGTCAGTTCATACCACAAGACTAAAACGCAAAAAGGCCGTAACCTACCTTATAAAAGACGGGCATTGTCCAGACGTAGCATTTAGTCCCTGATATAACCAGCAGCCGTAATCTCTCAAGTCTGAGGATTAATTTGCACAATTATCAACTAAATAGTAAACTATTAACCTGAAATCATGTAGTTCACTATTTATTGTCACATTCAATGATCCGTACATAGATGATCACTCATATGTTTATTAGTCCACATCACCATGTTGTTCTAGCATTTCGTACGTCATCCTTTATCATTAACATCACTATGTTAATCAAAGGTAATGACATATGATAACTCGTACTCGATTATTCTAGTCCCAGTTGAATAATCTGAAGGGCTATGAATTGTTTCTTAATGCTTATCATATCGAAGAGAAAGTGCGAAATATCCTAAACCCCTTTAGAACATTTCTCTTCTCGGATAGGCATTAGGGACATATTCATATCGAAGCGGAGAATATGAACATCCTACAAATCATATAGTGTATAAAACACATAAACATATTCTTATTAAACCCTAATAAGGTCATCTCAAACTTTAGCATTAGGGCATATTCCGAACAAATAATCATAACCATCTCATATTCTGGAAAGACAACAAAGTAGGTTGTCTTCCGGATCATCATCAATCATCAATCAGTTAATAACATCACAATCAACATAACATCAATTAACAACTAAATCAACTAAGTTAGATGACAAAGTAGGCCACCCAACTTAACATACATTTAAACATGCATTCAATCTTGAACCTACCTTTCAATAACTCAAGAAACAACTACACAAACACTACCCAACAACCAAAGGCAACATTTCAACATTTTAAAGAAAGACTACACAAACTTCTAAAATTCGTAATTTATATTTTACTAATCCAATAACCTCCAAAGTACTTCCTATCACTCCACCACACATGCAACTACATTAGCCCCATCAGAAACCAACCAAAAGCCATCCAAATCAAGCCCAATAACCCTAATTTGGCAATGCACCTAGGCTGAAATTTCTAAACTTTTACTACGACATCCCAATCAAAAATTCATCATTATAACATTACTACCTCATAATTAACAAACTTTTAGAAGCAACAACCAATCAATTCCAACCACTACAACAATAATTATTCAACAATGAACCAATAAATCAACTTTAATACCCGAAAAATAGAAATATATGCTACTACCGATCAAAACAGCTATATATACATATAAACAATCCTTGGCAACTACTGAGCAATAATCTAAAGACAATATGAAATTGACAAAGAATAGCATTCTTAGATCTAGAATTTTTCTCTCACCTTTGATGCCAAATAAAGTTAGAAATGTGTGTAATGGAAGCAAAATCTAACTTTGGATGACAAGATTTGGCCTTGGATTGCAACTTCTATGCAAAAAATGCTTTGAAAAGTAGTTGAAAAATTCTCTTTTTCTCCCTATGGTGTTTCGGCCATGTGTGTAAATGTTTTAGGTGTTTTGAGCTTTGCTATATAATATATTGTATGTATTATGTATATATATGCAAAGCCAAATAACTAAAGCCAAGTCAAAGTTGCCAATTTTAGTCTTTTAATTGTATTTTTTAGTCTTTTAATTGTATTTTAGACTATTTTGCATACTTACATATATATCTATCATATGTACTATATTTAGTAGTTCAAGAATAGGTGACAACATTTTCATATGCATACATATACATACAAAGAACTATAAAACTCAATTTTTGCAAAAGAATGTGTAAAAGCCTTTAAAATTCCTAATACGATTTAAAATATATTTTAATCAAACACGGGTCTATTAATATCCGAGGACTAGGTTTTCAAACACTAAAAAGACCAGTTTCAAAATTTTAGTGGACTTGTTTCAAAAATACTATTCACAAAACTCATCAATAAAATTTTCAATGCCAATTTTTACGAAACTTTCATGAATGCTCACATAACATGTAATAGGAGTATAAATCACAGAATTAGAGCATTTTAATTCAGATAACACGTATACAAGTCAAAACACGCAATTTCACGTATAGATAAAATATGAGATTTCACACTCATGGTCGATAATTCTCGCTAGGGCATCATCTCCTACCTCAGAGGTTTGTTCACCACGTTGGGGCATAAAGATCTACCTCATGAGAGTTACTTGTGATTGCACCTCCTTATAGGTGATAGCTAGTCCATATACTCGAATGTATTCCTCATTACTTGTGTGTTACCTCATCTCATGTATTTATGTGTTATTTAGACTCGTATGCCTGTGTGCAAACTAGTCTCGCGTGCTTGTGTGATACCCAGATTTGTATGCTTGCATGTTTCCTAGTATCGTAACCTCGTGTGTTACTTAGTTTACTATTTTCAATGTTTGTATAACTATTGCTTTAATTGCTTGATAGATTTGTCTTTAATTGCTTGTATACTTGATGTTACTTCGCATAGATTGTTTAACTGTGTAGTTGCGTATTGGTCTTGTAATGTTACCATCATATGTCTTGCATATGTATATTATCCAGCTTTATCGGCATCCCATGTCATCTTAAAATTTCTCTGTAAGTGATATCGTATAGTAGTTAAAGTGTATTATTTAGCTTATTGAATAAGTATTAGATTGTTATATTCGAATACGTGAACATTTATTGCATTGCACGAAAATCTTTTCAAAACCTCCTCGTTTATTATTGCCTCCCTCACGGGCATACGCGTTTTGTGTGCTCACCCTCATTTCTAATAATTTCTAGTTCTATGTCTTCGAAATGTGATAAGATGGAGAAATTATTATGATTGGATGTACTAGCCTTCATTGTCTATACATGTGTTTTTGTGCGAATTAGTTAAGTGGCTTGATTTGTAACTAGTTGAGGCCATAAAAATCTTGGCTGTAATTTTATTTGGCTATGTATATATTTGTAAAGTTTTAAGGCTTGTAAGACTGGATAGTCGTAAATGGTCTGTAATAACTTGGTGAGTTGCCTTATTGTCTGTTGGACTTGTATGCCTGTCTGTGGTAATATAAGTTGAAATGTGAACTTATTGTATAGGTAAAATTTGTAGTTAAAGTTAGAGTGGGAAGGTAACCAATATTATCACTTGGAGTTTTAATAGCTTATGAAATGCATGCTTGTTTGTGAACTTTTGCTAAGTCTTAAGGCTCAGGTAGCCTTAGCTAATTGAAGGAAGTTGTGGTTTCAGAGGATGGGAATGATTGAGGATGTTGGATTTTGGTTTTGTGGGTTTATTTACTGTGTGCAAGTTATGGATAGTCCTAGAAACAGGGGAAACTCCGTCCATTTTTTCTCATTTTTCGTGACTTGGATATTGGGATCGGGAACTCCAGTCTCAAGAGGGATCGGGGTGTTACAGTTCATATCTTCTTTTATGGCATCAATCTTTTTATTAGACTCATTACTTTCTATGGCTAATGAAAACGAACCAAATCCTTATTGATGCCAGTATAGAAGTTTGACTCATAAATAAACCACACATTCATCATGAATAGTTGACTTTCTTTCTCTTTGAGATTTTAATGTTGTTCTTTGTTGTTCATAAGGGTCCATTTCTTAAATTACAAGTGGTGGTTCCTTCTTTATTTTCTATTTAATGTTGTTAAAACATTCAACAAAACTTGGAACAATTTTGGATAAAAGGAATATTAATGGATAAGGAAAACTCCATCCTATATTCTTTAAAATCCATTTTATGAGGTTCATCACTCCTACAAAATTCACTATTCCTTTTGAATATTATTGAATTATGCAATTCTTGGACTATGGTTCGGAAATACAGGTGCCTTAAACAAAGTTTCCTTCTAATCCACAATTTATAAAGGATTTTAAGGACTTCCTTACTAGGAACCTTGTTTAATACATAGTAGTTTTAATTACATAATCCATTATAATTTGGGCAAATTAATATTACTGATCATAGTCCTAACCATGTCCATTCACATACGCCATGTCTTTGGAGAAACTTGGCTAATGAACTTACACTTTGACCTAATTTATTATATTTTTCATAGTACTCACTACTTCTATTAGATCTTGTGATTTTCAGCAGTTTGTCTAATTGTCTTTCAACCTCATGAATGTATGTCACAAACATGTCTACTGCTTGAGATTTTTCATTCAACAAATAGACATAACCATAATGTAAAAATTAACTGTAAAGTAATGAAATATTTTTCTCTACTAAAAGAGGGTACATCAAAAGGTCCATAAACATTTAGGTGTGTAATTTCAAGAACATGTGTGCTTCTTGTGGCTCTTTTCTTACTATGTTTGGTTTGGTTTTACTTTATGCAATCCATACACATACCAAGATGAGTATAACGTAGATTCAGAAGAATCTCATTCTTTACCAATCTTTCTAATCATTCTTTAGAAATATGACTAGCATTTATGCCACAAGTAAAGAGAACTTTCACTTAACCTAACACGCTTAATTCCAATGTCATGTTGCTCAATGAGTAAGATTCACAAAACATACCATAAATTTTTAGTTTATAATCTATCACTAAGAATACTAAACTAATAAGAATTGTGTTCTTAAATAAACTAAAAAATATATGTTCAAACTTAACAAGAAATCCAGAAGCATCCAACTTTGATTTAGAAACTAAGCTTATAAAAAGTTATAGGTACATAGAACGATAAAAAATTACTGTGATGGCTAGGCTTAAGGATTAAACAATAAGTCCTTAAATTTTCAGTTAGAGCCTTTGCACATTTTCTATGTAGAAAACATTAATTTGGATTTATGATATGGATGATAAAGAATCTTGGCAACATATTAAAAACTTAAGTGGTAGCTATAGAATCAAGCTACTAGATTTCAAAAGGAATGCCACTTTTTTTTTTTGAAAAGGGAAATTAAAAAATAAAATATTCAACTCGGAACCAAGGAACGCCACTTAAAATTGATGAGAAACATATAAAGCAATGATAATTACCTTTATTTTTCAAACCAAGCATGATATTTCGGGCAACCTTTCTTAAACTTTCCAACTTTATTGCAAAAATGGTACTTTATAACTTGATCTCTCATCCTCTGAGAATCATTAACATATACACTTTCCTTTTGTTCTTCTTCATCTTAAATTTCTTACCAGCTCCTTGACCCATTTGGTTAATAGTGTGGCCTAATTGACTCTTCAATCTCGCTTCTTCTTCAATAAGCATACTGGCCAATTCACTTAAATTCCACTTATCCTTAATAGTGTTATAATTAATTTGAAAAAACATGCATTTATTTAAAACTTTTTAAATATACTTTAAAATATATTATCTAGTCTAGGCTTTTAAATAAAAAATCCTAGATAAGACCTACTTAGGTTATTAGTTTAAGAATTAGGCCGTAAAAGATAAAACGTATCTTTAACCAATTTTTAAATTATTCCCATAATTAATTAATCCTAAGATTAATATAAATTAATTTTATCTTAGACTAATTCTTAATTATCCATAACCTAAGTGTATTAGGATTTTTCATTCTAAATCTCAATGGTGGTAGAGTTTCATGCATTCATAATATTCCATATATTTAATAAAGACAATTAAATATAAATATTAAAGAATATAAATAAATAATTAAATAACTAAATTTAATTGTTCAAGCCATAATAACTAGATGTAAATAGTTAATTAATTAAATACATAATTAGATATCTAAACTAACAATCATACAAGAATACAAATATCGTAAAAAAACAACATGGTTACATTTGACCATGGGTTGACCACCCATATCCCACACGTCCTAGGGATGCGTGTGCGTGGGAGGGGCGGTTTATCTATTTTTTATATTTTTTTCTTTGTTTCTTTTCTTGTAATGTAGGTAAACGTGTTTCAAGTTTTCCTATTCTAACATGATCTCTTATTTTTCTAATTCAATTATCTTAATTAAAATATCTAAGATAGTCCTGTAATTTAATGATAAAACAAAACTAACACATCTAACTTTAATTAAATTGAATCAAACGTGGAAAAACATGTAATCTTACATCTAATATAACTACAACTAGTTTGCTTTTGAATTTTCTTTGTTTCTTAACATGAACATGAGCAATTTTCATATTAAACAAAAATTTCATCAAACAACAAATCTTAAAAACTTCCACCAAAAGTTCTTAAACTGCATAATTTACACATGCATAAGTTGCAACATTCATACTACAATGTGGTGTGGCTCTGATACCATTGAAGGTGCATGATACCTAGATATACTATGGTATTTTAAAATTTAAACGCAGTGGAAACATAGTAGCATGCTAGTCTAGGATCAAGCCACATGTTATAAGTTGAATTATTGCAAGAAGTTGAAACATATTTGCATAAATAATTCATGAAGAATAAAATTCAGCAAGCAATAGATTGTTATCTTTATTTTTTAGTGTAAGAAACTTAACGAAAAACACAAAACTTGAACTTTTACTTGCAGCTTGAAGATCTACACATGTGGGAGGCTTGATGAGCTTTTGATCTTCTCCTCTATGACCTTCTTCCTTCGCAAGGATGATGAAGAGTTGTGAGATACTTCTTGTTGTAAATTCCTAGCTTCTACTCATATGACTATAGGAGAGAGATAGAGTTTTTCTTCTTCTTTCTACACGTGACATTGATGTGTCTTGTAGAAATGAAGAAGACCTCTATTTAAAGATATGGAATAGTATTAGTAGTTGATCCGAGTTGAAATAGGATTTAGATTCTAAACCCATAAGCTAATCCTATGCACCTTTGGACTAGGCTAACTCAATAGCATATCAACTATAATTGCCCAACTCTTCCTTCTCTCTAATACACGCGTGAACCTCAAGCCTCAGTGGGCTAGGTGTGTGACTTGGCCTATCTTTCTTATTCTATGTATATTTTGCTAAATTAATTATTTACTTGTTTTCAAATTGTGCTCAACTAATCCAAATAGGAAATTCTCCTAAGTAGGACACTTAGTTGTAATTGGATACTTAATTTAGCAACTCTAAATACACAATAAGCATCTAGAAAACTTCAACATACATCTTAAAGGAAATAGGCTAGAAGAGGGAGCAAAAAACATAAACAACTTGGCAACCAAAAAGACCCCCTGCTAACCCCATAGTACATTTAGGCTTTTTAACCTTGACTTATTCCACGAAAAGTCATGGTTGTACTCCTAGATGTTTGCTGTAGTTTATAGAAGCTTGTCATACAGTGTGCGACCTTTGTCTTCAACCTACTAAATAGAATGACCAAAATACTCATCCATATAACACTCACAAAGAAGAAGACTTTACTATACTATCTCTTTCTTGATTGCATCTCCTTGAGACATCTAAATCATTTAGGTAACAATCTTCCAAATACGGAACACTTGATCTAGGGAATGACCCTCAAGCTAGATATCCGATATACTCCTTGAGTATACCACTAAGCTTAGATTTAGATGATCTGTTGGATAATCATAAAGGAACGACATGAATTTTATATTGCATATGTGACACCATGGACCTAGAATATAGTGAATAATATTTATTTGCATCTGATTATGTGTTTGTTCTAAGTGAAAGTGCATAATTATGTGATTGTTGTTAACGACTAACATATAATTCTTAGTAAAATTTTCTTATTCTTGGAAAACATACAAACCATGTCTAAATAATTTATATGGGACAAATATATTAGTATTAAATTTATTTGAAACTAATCTTTTGCATTCAATTGTTAGTTTTCATTAATTTGAATTATTTATATAAGTAGCTCCAAGCCCAGGGTGAAATTTTAAGTATTTTATTTTGTAGATTTTGAATTTTTTTTCTCATTACTTATTTTTTTATTAGCATACGTTCATTAAAATTATTTGCATAGCACTTTGGGAAGGTGGGTAGAAAAAATTATTTCGTGTAACAAATGAATAGTGCCCGAGTGATTTATCAACAATTTTATTTAATTTTTCTGCTTACATATCTATCTTACGTGACTTATATATTGCATCTATTCATTGGAAATTTTATGCATAACATGCCCGGAGTATGACTTTTAGGGAATTTAGTGTCCCTTATAAATAGTAATTTGCTAGACTTTGATATGGGCCATTTCATGAGTTAATTAGTTTTGGACTTTTAACTATTAATTAAACTAATCTGACTAAGCCCAAAGTCCAACTAAATTAGCCCAACCCAACTATATACATTACATATCTATCTATTATATACATAGTTAACAAAAAAACAAAACAAAAGGAATAAAGAAAGAATGGTCACCGGTAGGTGAAGGTAAACAAAAAACTTTAGGGCTCGGTTGATTAGAGAGCATTTTTGGGCAAATTCAAGAAGATAAAAGGTGGAATCTTGCTATTTTCATGCATTTTAGCTATTATAGGTGAGGGATTCATGCCTTAATTGTATTTATTTTGCTTAGTGATACTTCTACAATGTTGTATGTAAAGTAGTTACTTGATCCATGAGCTTATTATTGCATAAAAGTATGGTTTTTAGCTTGCTTTACATTGTGAGAGTTCTCTTTTGCAAATTTGCCAAGTGTTGATGTTAGCTTTACTTGTGTTGTAGTCTTGCTAATTTAAACCCAAAGATGAAGACCAAGTGTGACGCCTGATATTTTGTCGTACTTCTAGATTACTGTTGCATCCACTATGTGCGTATTTCTTATGTGCTTTAATTACAGTCTTATTTAGTTACTATTCCTTTTGTTTTTCAACTGCATAATATTACTGAATTAGCATTTTTATTAAATCATATTAATTATTTTAAGAGTGAGAAAAATGTGTGATTGAGCTAGGAACAATAGGAGCCTTCATTTAGAAAATGGTTTAGTGAACTAATGAATAGTGTTACCTAACTTAACTTAGTGTTTTAATTAGCTAGCACTCTTGTTGCACCTTAGACTCATTTTTTTAAGCTACCTATGTTCATTTTAATAGCTCATATATGCACACAACTTGACCCAACTTTAGTATATACTCAACAAACAACACACCTTAGTTCATAAGTTGACAAAAAAAAAAGGCAGTGAATAGTGCCCAGCCAAACCCGACAGCAGCATAGGAGAGGACGAAAGGATTTTTGCTCATCAATTCACCAATCCAAGCCAATCTAAGCTAGGATCAAGTGCTTTAGGTTGTTTACAAGCCTCCTAGGAGTTCCTACGCGCATTGGTGAGGGATTTGCATGCTATTTTTGCATTTGAAATATATGTCAATTTTCTTGAATTTCTTGATTTGCTATATTATGATCATATAATGCTTATCCATGCTATTGTACATTGTATATAAGTGCTATAGAACACATTTAAGCTATTGTTTCTCATTTTAAACGGTTGGAATCATTACTTTGATTATATGAGGTGAATAGTGACTGATTTTTAGGGTTTTGTGTAATTGTGCATATTGGCTTGCTTCATTGCTTCTAATAGATGCCTTAGGTGCCAATGAAGGTAGTCCAATAGCCCCATGACCTTGAATTGTTCTAAACTTGTATAAAACGTGAAATAGCCGACTTTTAAAAAGGGATTTCGGGGTTAATGCTAATCCAGGTTGAATTGGCCTCCACATTTTGTAATCCTAGGCTATTTAGGACCTAATTAATCTTTGCTAGTTCCTATGTGAGTCCCGATTGAGGTACTTGTAATACAAAGCCAAAAGAGGGAATTTGGGGCTTTCGGGCTAAATGCAGGTGTTTGAGTGATTTCGAGGGTTCTAATGGTGCCTAAGGGGTTAACTAGAAACATGGTATAGTCCGCTTGCTAATATAGAACCATAACATGAGTTTGGAAGGAAAACAGGTTGGGTTACAAAAGGGTTTAAGTACAAATTCGATTGTCTCACGCTTCTAAAACCTTGGCATGATTCCTTGTGTGTTTAAATGTAGTTTCAAGGTGTTTAGGAGCTTTTGGTATAGTTCTATGTGGATCTTGAATATGCCTCTTTGTAATTGGCTTAATTGCTTATATAAAATGCTTTTATTCTAACTATTTCGAGGTCAGCCTACTTTGTTGATCCTCTCACGTGTTATTTCTTATATTGTTGATATAGTCTTGCCATTGTTAAGTGCATTGCATATTGGTTGCGCAACCATAGTGTCAGGGGCGAATGTGTTGAATGTCAGCTGGGCGGCAGAGGGCTTACCAGTGGATATTCAAACTCCATACCCTATTCCTTCATTCGCCTGGTTCGTAGATTGCCAGGGGATGTTGGGTTATAGGATTATCGGGGTACATCCGGAGTACACCCATTGGGGTGATTGGGAATTTGTCGGCACATTGATCGTGGGTCGTGGATCGTGGCCAAAGATAAGAGAATCTTGGAGTTTGGGGTTAAGTGTATCGTATCCTTCCATATGTATGGTTATTTACGGTTTCAAATGTACTTTACTTGCATTTCTTGTTAACTGTTATATTTGTTGCATTGCACATCCTGTTTGGCCTTTATCCCTCACTGGGCAATAGCGGTTGCTCATACCTCACTAACATGTTTCAGGAGACGCTGTGGGTGATCCCTATCTAGATTTGGTTAAAGGAGAAGAACTGGAGGTTCAGACTGAACCATTGCCTTAGTTACTGTGTCTAGTTGCCTGAGGTGGTTTATGTTCTCGTTGTTTAATGAAAAACTCATTTGTTTACTTTATGTTCTATTTTGTAACCTAAGAGCTATGTATATGTTATGTAGTTGCAAGTTGAAAGATGGATGTTGTAGTAGTAGATTTGGAATCATGGCATATAATAACTTATGGTTCCATTTCTAGCTGCTTTGCATGCTTGGAAGTGAATGTTTTGATGTATGTTTGTTTTCAACTTCTAAGATTGTTTCAATGCTATCATGGAGTGGCATGATAATCGGTTTTGTAAAGAAGTTAAGTTGGATGCATGCTTGTGTGAACCTGAACTACTGTATGTCTCAAGGCTCAAATGGCCTTGAACCTTTGAACTTTAGTTATAAAAGCTTGTCTTGTTATATTGTGGTTTTATTGAGCGTTTACAGGTTTTCAGAATGTCCACGGTACAGGGGAGACTCTGTCCGTTTATCGGGTCTAGACTTAACCTTTAGCGTGGGGTTGGGTCGGGGCATGACATTTAGGTGGTATCAAATCTTATAGAATGCGTAAAGCCGGGTTAATTTTCTCGGTCTGTGGGTAGGAGTCTATTAAGTTAAGGCATGATTGCGTGAATAAATGTTTCTTTGATTGGCTAAAGGAAGGATTGAATGCTTAAAGCACATGCTAACATGAAAGCGAGAATGTGAAAGGTCTTTTATGAGTTATTGCATAAAAGTGAAAAGTTAAGAATTGAAAGTATGATTAATTGTTTTACATGTATCTTCAGTATGCAATGTGTTTGTATGACCCTATATGTGATCTTATGTTAACTTATTTGAACTTATTTTTATGTGATTTAACTGTGAATTATACATATGCTTGCCATAATACTTTGCATTCTAGTGTCTGGAATGGGACCCCGCCGTCGAACTAGGAATCAGGATGTTGATAGAGAACCAGAGGAGGCTCCTGGGCAAGAACCCGGTATGGCAGGAAATGCACCACAAGTTCAGGAACCGAGTAACGCACAGATCTTGGCCACAATGGCCAATGCTATGAAGACCATTACCCAGTTCATGACTCAACAGGGATAGACAGGGGCTGCCAGAGGTAATCAGGCTGCAAAAGCTAAGGGTAGTGGTGTTACTGGAGGTAATTTGTATGACAGGTTTTTACATCATGGGGCCTACAGCATCTTCAGAGAGCCAGATGATATGAAGGCTGAATTATGGTTGAGAAAGTTTGAAAATGTGCTACAATACTCAAGTGCAGTGATGAGAGAAAAATTACCTATGCCACATTTCTTCTGGAGGGTGATGCCGAGGAGTGATGGAGTACTATTAATGAGAAATAGGAAGCAGAGAGGGTTCAACATTCGTGGGCTGACTTCGTCTGTGAATTCTGAGATAAGTATATATCAGTGGTTGCCTGTGAGAGACGCCAAGCGGAGTTCATAGCCTTGAAGCAGGGAAATATGTCAATGGATCAGTATGAGACTACTTTTACAAGGCTCTCCCGTTACGTGCCGGCTTCAGTACAGCCAGAGGACATAAAAATGCAGAGATTCATCATGGGGTTAAGGATATTATGCTAAATCTGTCTGTGAATGATTACCCTAATTATGTTGTAGTGGTCAGAGCCGCCTCGAGGTATGAAAAACGCAAGGCAGATGTGTTGGCCGAGACTAGTCAATCAAGTAAGCGGCAGTTCCAGTCACAGAGTTAGGGGTACCAGAGGCAGACTATTTCAGTTTGGCAGAGTCCGCAACCGAGGCTGACACAGAGTTATTCAGGGCCTACTCAGACTCAGGCACGACTGGTTCAGAGTCAGAATCAGGGGCAGTCTCGTCCAGTTGCAGCTCGATCTCAGCAGGGTAGTTCAGCTACCTCTTCTTACAGAGATCCTTCGGGAGGCACTGTTACAAGACGTCACCAGCAGTGCAGCTTCTGTCAACGCCAGGGTCATACTGAGGAGAATTGTTGGAAGAGACTGGGCCGATGTACCGGATGTGGCAATGATCAACATAAGGCTAAAGACTGCCCGAAATTCAAGAATACTAGGGGTCAGACATCTGGTCAGGGCAATCAGACCAGGGCGTCAACTACAGCACCAGTACCACGAGGACAGGCCTGAGTATTTGCCTTAGATGCAGAGGAACTTTAGGATACGACTGTTGTAGTAGAAGGTACTTTTCCTCTTAATGATCAATCCGTTAAAGTTTTAATTGATTCCGAAGCATCGCATTCATTTATTACTCCTACTTGTGCACAAAATGTTAAACTGAATCATGATAAACTGTTGCATGAGATTGTGGTTTACACTCTTATGGGTCCGAAGTTTGTTACAAGATCTATTTGCAGAGCATGTAATTTTTTTATTGAGGGTCGTGTATTTCCTACTGACTTGATTATTCTACCCTTCAATGACTTTGAAATTATATTGGGGATGGATTGGTTGAGAAGTTATTATACACAACTTGACTGTAGAAAGAAGATTGTGAGATTAGAAATGCCGGACCACCCTGTAATTGAAATAGTTGGTAGTAGAAAATCAACTGGAACTCCTATCATTTCTTCCATTAGAGCATCTAAACTGTTGAGCAAAGGTTGTGAGGCTTATCTTGTATATTTGATTAATCAACCTGTGGACCAGTTGAAATTGAATGATGTACCTATTGTGTGAAAGTTTCCAGGGGTTTTTCCTGAGGAATTACCTGGTTTACAGCCCGGTAGAAAGATAAAGTTCATGATTGATTTATTGCCGGGGACTACACCTATCTCTAGGATTCCGTATAGAATGGCTCCACCCGAATTGCAGGAATTGAAAGTTAAGTTGCAGGGCTTGCTTGAGAAGGGATTCATTCAACTGAGTTCTTCAGCTTAGGGTGCACCAGTTCTATTTGTTAAAAAGAAAGACGGATCTCTTCGCTTATGCATTGATTATCGAGGTCTTAATCAAGTAACTATCAAAAACAAATATCCATTGCCTTTGATTGATGAGTTATTTCATCAGCTGCAAAATGCCAGGATATTTTTTAAATTTGATCTGAGGTAGGGCTATTATCAGTTAAGGATTAAGTCAGATGATGTTTCCAAAACTGCTTTCAGAATTCGCTTTGGTCATTAAAAATTTGTTATTCTACCATTTGGGTTAACTAATGTTCTTGCTGCATTCATGGATTTGATGCAAAGAGTATTCCGTCCATATCTGTATCAGTTTGTGGTTATATTTATTGATGATATTCTTGTATATTCTAAATCTGAGGCGAAGCATTAACAACATCTCAGAATTGTATTGCAGACTCTTCAAGAGCATCAGTTATTTGCAAAGTTCAGCAAATATGAATTCTGGCTTAAGCAAGTTGCTTTTCTTGGTCACATTATCTCGCAGGATGGTATCTCTATTGATCCAGCGAAGATTGAAGTTGTGTTATCTTGGAAATGGCTTGAAACTGATATAGAAATCCGTAGCTTCCTTGGTTTAGCTGGGTATTATCGGAGATTTGTTAAGGATTTCTCTAAAATTGTTGGACCATTAACTCAGCTTACTCAAAAGAAGACTGTATTTTACTGGAATGAGAAATGTGAGGCTAGCTTCCAAGAACTAAAGAAGAGATTAACCACAACTCATATTCTTGCTCTACTTGAGGGTACTGATAATCTGGTAATCTATAGTGATGCTTCTAAGGAAGGTTTGGGCTGTGTATTAATGCAGAATGGAAAAGTTATTGCCTATGCTTCCAGAAAATTGAAACCTTATGAACTTAATTATCTGACGCATGATCTTGAGCTTGCAGCTATCATCTTTGCACTAAAGAAATGGCATCATTATCTTTGGGGAAATAAATTTGAAATCTTTACTGATCACAAGAGTCTGAAATATCTCTTTTCTCAGAAAGAGTTGAATATGAGGCAGAGGCGTTGGTTGGAATTGCTTGAGGATTATAATTGCACTATCAATTATTTGCCAAGTAAGGCCAATATTGTTGCTGATGCTTTAAGACGAAAGGCTATAGTTGCCAGTCTAATCATCAAAAATTGGGAGTTCATGGAAGAATTATTTCTATGGAAGCCTAAGACTTCAGATTCTGGTATTCAATTTGCAAGTTTGCATATTCAATCCCTATTATTATCCAAGATTAAAGAAGTTCTGCAGACGGAACCTCATTGGTTGAAAATCTTAGAAAAATCGAAAGGGAGAGAGTCAGATTTCAAATTGCATGATGATGGTCTTCTTAAATTCAAAAACAAAATTTGTATTCCATCTAAGCCAACTTTAAAGAAAGAAATTCTTGTAGAGGCTCATAATTCCAGGTAGTACAAAGATGTATAAAGATTTAAAGCAGAACTTCTGGTGGAACAACATGAAGAGAGAAATTGCTGACTATGTTGCTAGATGTCTTACTTGTCAGAAAGTTAAAGCAGACCATCAGAGACCTGCAGGGTTATTACAGCCTTTGGCTATACCTGAATGGAAGTTGGATCATATTACCATGGATTTTGTCACTGATTTGCCGAGGTCTTCGAAGGGTAATGACTCAGTTTGGGTTGTTGTTGATAGATTGACCAAGACTTCTCATTTTATTTCTAAAAAGAAGACTGATTCTCTTGATAAGCTAGCGGAGTTATATATAGAGAATGTTGTCAGACTTCATGGGATTCCAAAGATTATTGTGTCAAATAGAGATCCCAGATTCATATCTCAGTTCTGGTAGAAGATTCAGAAAGCTTTGGGCACGACATTGAGCTTCAGTACTTCTTATCATCCTCAAATTGAAGGACAATCTGAAAGAACTATTCTAATACTTGAGGATATGCTACGAGCGTGCATTCTGGACTTCGGTAAGAGTTGGGAGAGATACTTACCTCTTGCAGAATTTTCTTATAACAACAATTATCAAGCTGCTATCGGTATGGCACTGTATGAAGCTTTGTATGGGCGTAAATGCAGATCTCTTTTATATTGGGATGAAGTTGGAGAGTTGAAATCTATTGATCCTATTCTATTGCCAAAGATGAACAAAATGATTGATAATGTTTAGCTTATCAAAAAAAGAATGCTTACAACGCAGAGTCGGCAAAAGAATTACTCTGATAAACGCCGTCGTGATCTGAAATTTGCCGTAGATGATCGGGTGTTTCTGAAAATTTCTCCTTGCAAGGGTTTGATTCGGCATGGTAAGGGAGGAAAACTCAGTCCTCGTTATATGGGACTGTTTGAAGTAACCGAAACAATTGGTGAATTGGCTTATCGACTAGCTTTGCCTCCTAGCCTGGGCAGATTTCATGATGTCTTCCATGTTTCTATGCTTCAGAAGTATCGGTCAGATTCTTCTCATGTTCTTGAGCCCAAGCCATTAGAGATCAGTGAAACTTTGACCTACACGGAGAAACCTCTTCGAATTGTTAATTGAAAAGTTCAGGAGCTGAGAACTAAAAGCATTCCGATGGTTAAGGTTCTGCGTGATCATCACGAGATAGAGGAAGTTACATGGGAAAGAGAGGAGGAGATGCGAGAGAAATATCCTGAGTTATTCGCCGAATCATATAAGAATTGCGTGGGCGCAATTAGTTTAAGGGGGAGAAGGTGTGACACCTGAGATTTTGTCGTACTTCTAGATTACTGTTGCATCCACTATGTGTGCATTTCTTCTGTGCTTTAATTACTGTCTTCTTTAGTTACTATTCCTTTCATTTTTCAACTGCATAATATTACTGAATTATCATTTTTATTAAATCATATTAATTGTTTTAGGAGTGAGAAAAATGTGTGATTGAGCAAGGAACGATAGGAGCCTTCATTTAGAAAATGGTTTAGTGAACTAATGAATAGTATTACGTAACTTAACTTAGTGTTTTAATTAGCTAGCACTCTTGCTGCACCTTAGACTCATTTTTTTAAGCAACCTATGTTCATTTTAATAGCTCATATATGCACACAACTTGACCCAACTTTAGTATATACTCAACAAATAACACACCTTAGTTCATAAGTTGACAAAAAAAAATAGGTAGTGAATAGTACCCAGCCATACCCGACAGTAGCATAGGAAAAGAAGAAAGGATTTTTGCACATCAATTCACCAATCCAAGCCAATCCAAGCTAGGATCAAGTGCTTTTGGTTGTCTACAAGCCTCCTAGGAGTTCCTACGCATATTGGTGAGGGATTTGCATGCTATTTTTGCATTTGAAATATATGTCAACTTTCCTGAATTTCTTGATTTGCTATATTAAGATCATGCAATACTTATCCATGCTATTTTACATTGTATATACGTGCTATAGAACACATTTAAGCTATTGTTTCGCATTTTAAACGGTTGAAATCGTTACTTTGATTATATAAAGTGAATAGTGACTATTTTTTAGGATTTTGTGTAATTGTGCATATTGGCTTGATTCCTTGCTTCTAATAGATACCTTAGGTGCCAATGAAGGTAGTCCAATAGCCCCATGACCTTGAATTGTTCTAAACATGTATAAAACGTGAAATAGCCGACTTTTAAAAAGGGGTTTCGGGGTTAATGCTAATCCGGGTTGAATTGGCATCCACATTTTGTAATCCTAGGATATTTAGGACCTAATTAAGCTTTGCTAGTTCCCATGTGAGTCCCGATTGAGGTACTTGTGGTACAAAGCCAAAAGAGGGAATTTCGGGGTTTCGGGCTAAATGCGGGTGTTTGTGTGATTTCGAGGGTTCTAATGGTGCCTAAGGGGTTAACTAGAAACATGGTATAGTCCGCTTGCTAATATAGAACCATAACATGAGTTTGGAAGGAAAATGGGTTGGGTTACAAAGGGGTTTAAGTACAAATAAATTGTCTCACGCTTCTAAGACCTTGGCATGATTCCTTGTGTGTTTAAATGTAGTTTCAAGGTGTTTTGGAGCTTTTGGTATAGTTCTATGTGGATCTTGAATATGCCTCTTTGTAATTGGCTTAATTGCTTATATAAAATGCTTCTATTCTAACTGTTTCGAGGTCAACCTACTTTATTGATCCTCCCATGTGTTATTGCTTATATTGTTGATATGGTCTTGCTATTGTTAAGTGCATTGCATATTGGTTGTGCAACCATCGTATCAGGGGCGGATGTGCTGAATGTCAGTTGGGCAGCAGAGGGCTTGCCAGTGGATATTCAAACTCCATACCCTATTCCCTCATTCACCTGGTTCGGATATTGCCAAGGGATGTTGGGTCATAGGATTATCGGGGTACATCCGGAGTACACCCATTGAGGTGATTGGGAATTTGCCGACACATTGATTGTGGTTCGTAGATCATGGTTCATGGCCAAAGATAAAAGAATCTTGGAGTTTGGGGTTAAGTGTATCGTATCCTTTGATATGTGTGGTTATTTACTATTTCAAATGTACTTTACTTGTTTTTCTTGTTAACTGTTATATTTGTTGCATTGCATGTCCCGTTTGGCTTTTTTCCCTCACTGGGAAATAGTGGTTGATCATACCTCGCTAACATGTTTCAGGAGACGCTGTGGGTGATCCCCAGCTAAATTTGGTTGAAGGAGAAGAACCAGAGGTTCAGACTGAACCATTGCCTTAGTTGCTGTGTCTAGTTGCCTGAGGTGGTTTATGTTCTTGTTGTTTAATGAAGAACTCGTTTGTTTACTTTATGTTCTATTTTGTAGCCTAAGAGCTATGTATATGTTATGTAGTTGCAAGTTGAAATATGGATGTTGTAGTAGTAGATTTGGAATCATGGCATATAATAATTTATGGTTCTATTTCTACCTGCTTTGCATGCTTGGGAGTGAATGTTCTGATGTATGTATGTTTTCAACTTCTAAGATTGTTTCAATGCTATCATGGAGTTGCATGATAAGCGGTTTTGTAAAGAAGTTAAGTTGGATGCATACTTGTGTGAACCTGAACTACTGTATGTCTCAAGGCTCGGATGGCCTTGAACCTTTGAACTTTAGTCATAAAAGTTTGTCTTTTTATATTGTGGTTTTATTGAGCGTTTACAAGTTTTCAGAATGTCCACGGTATAGGGGAGACTCTGTCCGTTTGTCGAGTCCAGACTTAACCTTTAGCGTAGGGTAAGGTCGGGGCGTGACATCTAGGTGGTATCAGAGCTTATAGAATTCATGAAGCCGGGTTAATTTTCTAGGTATGTGGGTAGGAGTCTATTAAGTTAAGGCGTGATTGCGTGAATAAATGTTTCTTTGATTGGCTAAAGAAAGGATTGAATGGTTAAAGCACATGGTAGCATGAAAGCGAGAATGTGAAAGGTCTTTTATGAGTTATTGTGTAAAAGCGAAATGTTAAGAATTGAAAGTATGATTAATTGTTTTACTTGAATATTCAGTATGCAAAGTGTTTGTATGACCTTATATGGGATCTTATGTTAACTTATTTGAACTTATTCTTATGTGATTTAACTGTGAATTATACATATGCTTGTCATAATACTTTGCATTCTAGTTGTCTGAAATGGGACCCCACCGTCGAACTGGGAATTAGGATGTTGATAAAAAAAACCAGAGGAGCCTCCCGGGCAAGATGCCAGTATGGCAAGAAATGCACCACAAGTTCAGGAACCGAGTAACGCGCAGATCTTGGCCACAATGGCCAATGCTTTGAATACCATTGCCCAGTTCATGACTCAACAGGGACAGACAGGGGTTGCCAGAGGTAATCAGGCTACAAGAGCTGGGGGTAGTAGTGCTACCAGAGGTAATTTGTAAGATAGGTTTTTACATCATGGGGCCTATAGCTTCTTTGGAGAGCCATATGATATGAAGGCTGAATTGTG
Source organism: Ehretia macrophylla (assembly GCA_037974665.1). Lineage (NCBI taxonomy): Eukaryota > Viridiplantae > Streptophyta > Magnoliopsida > Boraginales > Ehretiaceae > Ehretia > Ehretia macrophylla. Next base: position 75,167,026 of record CM075779.1, read on the forward strand.
GTTGAGAAAGTTTGAAAAGGTTGCTGCAATACTCAAGTGCAGTGATGAGAGAAAAATTACCTATGCAACATTTCTTCTGAAGGGTGACGCCGAGGAGTGGTGACATACAATTAGTGAGAAATAGGAAGCAGAGAGGGTTCAACATTCATAGGCTGACTTCGTCCGTGAATTCCGAGATAAGTATATATCAGTGGTTGCCCGTGAGAGACGCCAAGCAAAGTTCATAGCCTTGAAGCAAGGAAATATGTCAGTGGATCAGTATGAGGCTACTTTTACAAGGCTCTCCCGTTACGTGCCGGCTTTGGTACAGCCAGAGAACATGAAAATGCAGAGATTCATCATGGGGTTGAGGATATTATGCTTAATCTGTCTGCGAATGATTACCCTAATTATGCTACAGTGGTCAGAGCCGCCTCGAGGTATGAAAAACTCAAAGTAGACTTGTTGACCGAGACTAGTCAATCGAATAAGCGGCAGTTCCAGTCACAGAGTCAGGGGTACTAAAGGCAGACTATTTCAGTCGGGCAGAGTCCGCAGCTGAGGCAGACACAGAGTTATGCAGGGCCTACTCAGACTCAGGCACGACCGGTTCAGAGTCAGAATCAGGGGCAGTCTCATCCAATTGCAGCTTGATCTCAGCAGGGTAGTTCAAGCTACCTCTTCTTACAGAGCACCTTCGGGAGGCACTGTTGCAAGACGTCACCAGTAGTGCAGCTTATGTCAGCGCCAGGGTCATACTGTGGAGAATTGTTGAAAGAGATTGGGCTGATGTACCAGATGTGGTAGTGATCAACACAAGGCTAAAGACTGCCCGAAATTCAAGAATACTAGGGGTCAGACATCTAGTCAAGGCAATCAGACCAGGGCGTCAGTTGCAGCACCAGTACCATAGGGTCAGGCCCAAGTATTTGCCTTAGATGCAGAGGAACTTCTGGATATGACTGTTGTAGTAGAAGGTACTTTTCTTCTTAATGATCAATCGGTTAAAGTTTTAATTGATTCCGGAGCTTCGCATTCATTTATTACTCCTACTTGTGCACAAAATGCTAAACTGAATCATGATAAACTGTTGCATGAGATTGTGGTTTACACTCCTATCGGTCCGAAGTTTGTTATAAGATCTATTTGCAGAGCATGTAATATTTTTATTGAGGGTCGTGTATTTCCTGCTGACTTGATTATTCTACCCATCAATGACTTTGAAATTATATTGGGGATGGATTACTTGAGAAGTTATTATGCACAACTTGACTGTAGAAAAAAAATTGTGAGATTAGAAATGCCTGACCACCCTACAATTGAAATAGTTGGTAATAGAAAATCAACTGGAACTCCTATCATTTCTTCTATTAGAGCATCTAAACTGTTGAGCAAAGGTTATGAGGCTTATCTTGCATATTTGATTAATCAACCTGTGGACCCGTTGAAATTGAATGATATACCTATTGTGAGAGATAGAGTTCATGATTGATTTATTGTCGGGGACTACACCTATCTCTAGGACTCCATATAGAATGGCTCCACCTGAATTGCAGGAATTGAAAGTTCAGTTGCAGGGCTTGCTTGAGAAAGGATTCATTCAACCGAGTTCTTCACCTTGGGGTGCACCAGTTCTATTTGTTAAAAAGAAAGACGGATCTCCTCGCTTATGCATTGATTATCGAGGTCTTAATTAGGTAACTATCAAAAACAAATATCCATTGCCTTTGATTGAGGAGTTATTTTATCAATTGCACGATGCCAGGGTATTTTCTAAATTCAATCTGAGGCAGGGATATTATCAGTTAAGGATTAAGTCGGATAATGTTTCCAAAACTGCTTTCAGAACTCGCTATGGTCATTACGAATTTGTTGTTCTACCATTTGGGTTAACTAATGCTCATGCCGCATTCATGGATTTGATGCAGAAAGTATTCCGTCCATATCTGGATCAATTTGTGGTTATATTTATTGATGGTATTCTTGTATATTCTAAATCTAAGGCGGAGCATGAACAACATATCAGAATTGTATTGCAGACTCTTCAAGAGCATCAGTTATTTGTAAAGTTCAGCAAATGCGAATTCTAGCTTAAGCAAGTTGCTTTTCTTGGTCACATTATCTTGCAGGATGGTATCTCTGTTGATCCAGCAAAGATTGAAGTTGTGTTATCTTGGAAACGGCCTGAAACTGTTACAAAAATCCGTAGCTTCCTTGGTTTAGCTGGGTATTATCGGAAATTCGTCAAGGATTTCTCTAAAATTGCTGGACCATTGACTCAGCTTACTCGAAAGAAGACTGTATTTGACTGGAATAAGAAATGTGAGGTTAGCTTCCAGGAATTGAAGAAGAGATTAACCACAGCTTATATTCTTGCTCTACCTGAGGGTACTGATAATCTGGTAATCTATAGTGTTGCTTCTAAGGAATGTTTGGGTTGTGTATTGATGCATAATGGAAAAGTTATTGCCTATGCTTCCAGAAAATTGAAACCTTATGAACTTAGTTATCCGACGCATGATCTTGAGCTTGTAGCTATCATCTTTGCACTAAAAAAATGGCGTAATTATGTTTGGGGAAATAAATTTGAAATCTTTACTGATCACAAGAGTCTGAAATATCTCTTTTCTCAGAAAGAGTTGAATATGAGGCAGAAGCGTTGGTTGGAATTGCTTGAGGATTATAATTGCACTATCAATTATTTGCCAGGTAAGGCCAATATTGTTGCTGATGCTTTAAGCCGAAAGGCTACAGTTGCCAGTATAATCATCAAAAATTGGGAGTTCATGGAAGAATTATGTCTATGGAAGCCTAAGACTTCAAATTCTGGTATTCAATTTGCAAGTTTGCAGATTCAATCCCTATTATTATCTAGGATTAGAGAAGCTCAGTAGACGGATCCTCACTTGTTGAAAATCTTACAGAAATCAAAAGGGGAAGAGTCGGATTTCAAATTGTATGATAATGGTCTTCTTAAATTCAAAAATAGAATTTGTATTCCTTCTAAGCCAACTTTAAAGAAAGAAATTCTTGCAGAGGCTCATAATTCTAATTATACCATCCATCCAGGTAGTACAAAGATGTATAAAGATTTGAAGCAGAACTTCTGGGGGAACAATATGAAGAGAGAAATTGCTGACTATGTTGCTAGATGTCTTACTTGTCAGAAAGTTCAAGCAGACCATCAGAGACCTGCAGGGTTATTACAGCCTTTGGCTATTCCTGAATGGAAGTGGGATCATATTACCATGGATTTCGTCTCTGATTTGCCGAGGTCTTCGAAGGGTAATGACTCAGTTTGGGTTGTTGTTGATAGATTGACCAAGACTTCTCATTTTATTGCTAAAAAGAAGGCTGATTCTCTTGATAAGCTAGCGGAGTTATATATAGAGAATGTTGTCAGACTTCATGGGATTCCAAAGAGTATTGTGTCAAGCTACTATCGGTATGGTACCGTATGAAGCTTTGTATGGGCATAAATGCAGATCTCCTTTATATTGGGATGAAGTTGGAGAGTTGAAATCTATTAATCCTACTCTATTGCCAGAGATGAACAAAATGATTGATAATGTTCAGCTTATCAGAAAAAGAACGCTTACAGCGCAGAGTCGGCAAAAGAGTTACGCAGATAGACGCCTTCATGATCTGAAATTTGCCGTAGGTGATCAGGTATTTCTAAAAATTTCTCCTCGCAAGGGTTTGATTTGGCATGGTGAGGGAGGAAAACTCAGTCCTCGTTATGTGGGACTGTTTGAAGTAACTAAAACAATTGGTGAATTGGCTTATCGACTAGCTTTGCCTCCTAGCCTGGGCAGAATTCATGATGTCTTCCATATTTCTATGCTTCGGAAGTATCAGTCAGATCCTTCTCATGTTCTTAAGCCCAAGCCATTAGAGATCAGTGAAACTTTGACCTACACGGAGAAACCTCTTCGAATTGTTGATTGGAAAGTTCAGGAGCTGAGCACTAAAAGCATTCCGATGGTTTAGGTTCTATGGGATCATCACGGGATAGAGGATGCTACATGGGAAAGAGATGAGGAGATACGAGAGAAATATCCTGAGTTATTCGCCGAATCATGTACGCAATTCATTTAAGGGGGAGAGGGTGTGACGCCCGAGATTTTGTCGTACTTCTAGATTACTATTGCATCCACTATGTGCGCATTTCTTCTGTGCTTTAATTACTGTCTCCTTTAGTTACTATTCCTTTCATTTTTTAACTACATAATATTACTGAATTAGCATTTTTATTAAATCATATTAATTGTTTTAGAAGTGAGAAAAATGTGTGATTGAGCAAGGAACGATAGGAGCCTTCGTTTAGAAAATAGTTTAGTGAACTAATAAATAGTATTACGTAACTTAACTTAGTGTTTTAATTAGCTAGCACTCTTGTTGCACCTTAGACTCATTTTTTTAAGCTACCTATGTTCATTTTAATAGCTCATATATGCACACAACTTGACCCCACTTTAGTATATATTCAACAAATAATACACCTTAGTTCATAAGTTGACCAAAAAAAAAAAATACGCAGTGAATACTGCCCAGCCATACCCGACAGCAGCATAGGACAAGAAGAAAGGATTTTTGCTTATCAATTCACCAATCCAAGCCAATCCAAGCTAGGATCAAGTGCTTTAGGTTGTCTACAAGCCTCTTAGGAGTTCCTACGCGCATTGGTGAGGGTTTTGCATGCCATTTTTGCATTTGAAATATATGTCAACTTTCTTGAATTTCTTGATTTGCTATATTATGATCATTCATTGCTTATCCATGCTATTGTACATTGTATATAAGTTCTAGAGAATACATTTAAGCTATTGTTTCGCATTTTAAACGGTTAGAATCGTTACTTTGATTATATGAGATGAATAGTGACTGATTTTTAGGGTTTTGTGTAATTGTGCATATTGGCTTGCTTCATTGCTTCTAATAGATGTCTTAAGTGCCAATGAAGGTAGTCCAATAGTCCCGTGACCTTGGATTGTTCTAAACTTATATAAAACGTGAAATAACCAACTTTTAAAAAGGGGTTTCGGGGTTAATGCTAATCCGGGTTGAATTGGCATCCACATTTAGTAATCCTAGGATATTTAGGACCTAATTAAGCTTTGCTAGTTCCCATGTGAGTCCCGATTGAGGTACTTGTAGTACAAAGTCAAAAGAGAAAATTTGGGGGTTTCAGGCTAAATGCGGGTGTTTGCGTGATTTCGAGGGTTCTAATGGTGCCTAAGGGGTTAACTAGAAACATGGTATAGTCCGCTTGCTAATCTAGAATCATAACATGAGTTTGGAAGGAAAACGGGTTGGGTTACAAAAGGGTTTAAGTACAAATTCGATTGTCTCACGCTTCTAAGACCTTGGCATGATTCCTTGTGTGTTTAAATGTAGTTTCAAGGTGTTTTGGAGCTTTGGTATAGTTCTATGTGGATCTTGAATATGCCTCTTTGTAATTAGCTTAATTGCTTATATAAAATGCTTCTATTCTAACTATTTCAAGGTCAATCTACTTTGTTGATCCTCCCACGTGTTATTGCTTATATTGTTGATATGGTCTTGCCATTGTTAAGTGCATTGCATATTGGTTGCACAACCACAGTGTCAAGGGCGGATGTGTTGAATGTCGGCTAGGCGGCAGAGGGGTTGCTAGTAGATATTCAAACTCCGTACCCTATTCTCTCATTCGCATGGTCCGGAGATTGTCAGGGGATGTTGGGTCGTAGGATTATCGGGTTACATCCAAAGTACCCCCATTGAGGTGATTGGGAATTTGCCGACACATTGATTGTGGTTCGTAGATCGTGGTTCGTGGCCAAAGATAAGAAAATCTTGGAGTTTGGGGTTAAGTGTATCATATCCTTTGATATGTGTGGTTATTTACTGTTTCAAATGTACTTACTTGTTTTTCTTGTTAACTGTTATATTTGTTGCATTGTACGTCCCGTTTGGCCTTTATCCCTCACTAGGCAATAATGGTTGCTCATACCTCACTAACATGTTTCAGGAGACGCTGTGGGTGATCCCCAGCTAGATTTGGTTGAAGGAGAATAACCGGAGGTTCAGACTGAACCATTGCCTTAGTTGCTGTGTCTAGTTGTCTGAGGTGGTTTATGTTCTTGTTGTTTAATGAAGAACTCGTTTGTTTACTTTATGTTCTATTTTATAGCCTAAGAGCTATGTATATGTTATGTAGTTGCAAGTTGAAAGATGGATGTTGTAGTAGTAGATTTGGAATCATGGCATGTAATAACTTACGATTCTATTTCTAGCTTCTTTGCATGCTTGGGAGTGAATGTTCTGATGTATGTTTGTTTTCAACTTCTAAGATTGTTTCAATGCTATTATGGAGTGGCATGATAAGCGGTTTTGTAAAGAAGTTAAGTTGGATGCATGCTTGTGTGAACCTGAACTACTGTATGTCTCAAGGCTCGGATGGCCTTGAACCTTTGAACTTTAGTTATAAAAGCTTGTCTTGTTATATTGTGGCTTTATTGAGCGTTTACAGGTTTTCAGAATATCCACGGTACATGGGAGACTCTGTCCGTTTGTCGGGTCCAGACTTAACCTTTAACATGGGGTTGGGTCTGGGCGTGACACCAAGTGTTTGTCAAATGGTCTCTAAGAGATGTTTTAGTGTTATTTGTGTAAGAGTAAAATGCTAAACCAAGTAGGATGCAAGGTCATATGGGTAGAAGTGAAGTAGTGTAAATTGAACAAATTTGGACAGCCTACTGCCGTCACTTTTAGAGCCATTTTTGATATAGTATAGGTGCTCAGAAATTAACTAAATTTATACAGCGGCTAGATTAGGCAGTTTAGAGCAAATGTTGATTTCTAGGACTAAGGCTAATTCTAATGTTTTGGCCCTCCGATTTAGACATTTTGAAAATGTGTCCTCAAAATAGCTGAACAGGGATAGTTTGCGCAGTTGTACGGGAAAGGTCGTAACTTGCTGATTTTAAACAGGAATTAAGCTCTATTTAATTCTAAAATTATCTACACTTGAAGAGCTACGTTTATATGTAAAAATCATAGAATTTGGAAGTCAATATCATAGGTGGTCTGTTTGGTGAAGTTAGGGATTCTGTTAGGAAATAATGGCTAGTGCTTTTGTTAAAGATTGTTAACTTTTAAGCTATCTACTTATTTCTATACTCTAAATGCATGCCATAAATGGTTATAGTGCTTGTTTGGTGCTTATGGAGTGTAGAGAACAATCTTTTATAGGCTTTATGTGTTATTATGATTGAAATCATTTGTAATCAAAGTTTGTAGCTTAAAGTAGAATTTTAGATCATATGCTTGATATAATACTTGTATGAAATGTTTTATGTTAGAATTAGACTCCATGAGAGCTATGAAACATGTAATGATCAAGAAATTCATGAAATATGGTATGCATCATTTCGGCCCTTTGTATTGCTTGGGGATTTTGAGATTTTAATTGTGGTTTAAGCTTAAAGATGGTGTTTAATAGTCTTTTAATGGTCCTTAATCTTTAGTATGTATCGTACAATAATTGAATAATTTAAAGTTAGATAATTATTTAGCTAATTAAGGGTAAATGTGGCTTAAAGATGTTTGGTTAGATTGTTCATTCATCTAATGAAGTTTTCTAAAATGGGTCGCTTAGTTACCTTGATAAAATAAGCTTGAATCTTGTTATCTTGTTATGTTGATACATTGCTTGTTAATTGTATTGTACGTATTTTTCTTGTACTGCTATAGCCTTTTAAAGTAGTTGGAATGCCAACTATGTTACTTGAGACTTTAACTTGTTGCTAAACATATTGTCAGATTAAAGAAAATATGAATAGTTTAAGAGTAAGTATACAAGATTGTATTAAGTATTGTTGGTTTGTCTATATGTGTTAAGTGTTGTATTACAGTTTTAGTTGCAAATACTTTGAGTATAAATGAAGTTATAAACTGTTTTGTGAAGCTAGTTCGCTTGGTATTGTGAATTATTTCCTAAAGTGCTAAACTTGTATGAACACGTTAGGGTTACATATTCGAGCTAATTCGAGTAAGTAGGAATGAATCTAAGCTAATTTCTTGCATATCTAGACGGATCCAAGGTGAGGGAATTTCATCCATATATGCAATTATTTATTGTTCATGTTTCTTTAATGATGTTTATGAAGTAAAAAGCTAATGTTTTAGTGTTCATAAGGCTAGATTAGTTCTCTTGTCATTTCTAGAGTTTTATATTGTTTAGTATTGCTTCTATTAATTATTTTGACATACTAGATGTAAATGAGGGAAACCTACTTTGTTTTCCCTCATTTGTGTGTTTATTGACTTTTATTGTTATATTGTTTTATAATTGATTTTTGTGATTTCGTTTCGATGGTTGCGCAACCTTATCACTTGGGAAGGATGCGATGGGCTGCTCTAGGTGGCATCGGGCTTGCCAATGTTAGTTGCCCTAGCTCTGTACCTTAGTCCCTCACTCGCCTGGTATGGAGTATGCCAGGGGGTATGGGTCGTAGGATTGGGTACATCCGGAGTACCCATTGGTGTTTGGGATGCCGGCATATCAAGTTCGAGTTCGAGTTCGTGGTTCGAGGTTCGAGAAGTTGGAGTGATAAGGGTTATAGCATCGTATCCTTTTTAAATGTGTGGTATTTCATAGTTTAATTGCTTCTTTATTGTATAATTGTTATCTTCTATGATTAATAGTTGCATTGTACGAAAATGATTTTGAAAATCTCTCGGGTTAACTATTTTCGTCCCTCACTGAGTATACATATATTGTATACTCACCCCTCTTTTAACATTTTATAGGAAAGACAGTACTAGGGTACCAAGAAGAAGTTCGGAGACATTATTGATTGCTTGTGTGCTGAATTTGAAAGGCAGTTAACTTGTTGTGTATATGTTCTATTCTGAGGCCTTGTAGTCTTGTAAGTTGTTATGTTGTATTGAAGGATTGTAATTTGAAGTTAAAGACTTATGTGATTTAATAGTTGGTAGTTGGATTGTAATAACTTAATGCTTTACTTTATTACCTAGCTTGGTTTGCATGCTTGAATGGGATTAAGTTAAGTTAAGTTGGTTGTATGGCTTAAAAACCTAAGTTAGATAAATATAGAATATTAGAGTGGTATCATAAGTGGAATTATAGACATAGAACTTTAATAGTTAATGAATGTATGCCTGTATGTTATAGTTGTGGTAGAAGAAGGGCTCGGATGGCCAAAAGGATTGAAAGTTGTTGTGATGTTGAAAGTTGGGGTTGGTTGTGAATGTTGGGTTATAGTTTTGTTGTAACTATTTCTTCTAAGTACAGGTGCGTGATTAGGCTTAGAAACAGGAGAAACTCTGTCTGTTTTTCCTCATTTTCATGACCTCGGGTTTTGGATCAGGGCTCCGGTCTCGTGAGGGATCGGGGTGGTATAGCATACGCACGTCCTAACTAGTCATACCTATATGCTCAACACACAGAGCTGTTGACCCATAACTGAGATCTCACCCATAGTGCATCAAAGCACATGAATCTGATTTCGTCAGTTCATCCACATATGCTCAAGATTAAGAGTACTGATCACTTAGTAGCATAAGGTAGATGTAGATCTCTATCTTTGATAGTACCTCTTGGAGAGATCATACCTAAGTAGTCTGTTCAATGTGTGATACACATACTAGTGAGGCTTAGTCTAAAAACCTACCAATGACCAAGGCAAGTCACCCTTTACTAGAAACTAGTCGTTACAACCTAGACCTTGATGAAGTGCCCAACTCCATAAATTGGTTATGAATTAATTCTAGAAGCAAGTGGGTGGGACTTCAAACATAGGCCATTGCTCTTCAAAAAGTGGGAAGCAAATATTTAACTTTTAAAACCAATGAACCACTGAACCTCTTGGCGCAAGTTAGCAAGCTAACCTATGCCAAACCCCAAAAACTCTTACCAATTGCTGACGACCACTATAGATCAGCCACTAACAGCCTCTCATAAACCTTCCCTGATACCCTTACCGGCCTTACCCCACTGGTATGGCTAATAAAAAGCACCAACGAAGCAAACCTACTACTGCTTCCTCTTTCGATTTGAAGGCTAAAGAGTTCTTCAAGGGATTTGAGGATTAACCTCCTAAATCATCTCAGGACTCTTCTTCTAAGTCTTTCAAGTCTTCTCCTACTGAGGTTTCATCCTCAGTTGCTGGTGTTTCATCTGTTATTCTAGGAGTTGTGACCAATGAACCACCTCATTCAACTAATACAACAACTTTTCCTCCATTCCCTCAAGGGCAAGCAACAAAGGATTCAACTCCTACGGGTGCACCTAAAGGCCTTGCTTTTACTGAAGTCAATGGTTCAATTGGACCCAATGTCCTCTCTTCAGCTGGAACTAGTGAGCCTAACATGAGTGGACCCAATACGGCAACCACCACAAATTTTTCAGGTAATGACTTACCTAAGCACTTTTGGGCCGCTAAGTTTGCTAGTTAAACTAGTTCTCTGAAAAAGCTTAAATTTCATCAGCCCCTTATGGTGAATGGAAAAATTAGGGTAAAACCTCCAGCTAGAGTTAAGGAAATAGGCTGCAAATTCTGGCAGAGTACTCTAGTGGGTCAATTTAATGATAAAGCTCCGCCATTTTCTCTCGTTAGAAATATGGTTAACAATCTGTGGAAAGAATTTAGGAAAGTTCATGTTAAATCCACTGAAGAGGGCTTGTTCTTCTTCCGATTTGAGACCGTTAAAGACTGTGAAAAGGTTCTGACTCAACAATGGCATGTTAATCAAAGACCTTTTTTATTCAGAAAATGGCAGCCGGGAATTGAATTACTCAATTTTTGATTTGACAAAATTCCTATTTGGGTTAGACTTAGAAATGTCCCCACGGAGTATTGGACCCAAGAAGGTATCAATTATGTCGCTAGTGCAATTGGGAAACCTCTTCAAATGGACGCCAACCTTGAAACCAGAATTAAACTTTCCTACATCGGAGTTTGTGTGGAATTGGACATCAATGACTCACTCCCTGACTCCTTTGAACTTGAGTTGGAATGTGAAAAAGAAAATGGTAAGGTTGAAACAAAGATTGTTGATATTCAAGTGGACTATTCATGGAAGCCGAATCTTTGTACAACTTATTATGCTTTGGTCACCCCGCCATTAGGTGCCCCTATAAGCCAGCTGATAAGGACAACAGTAAGGCCCAAGTCACGGTTCACAACCAAACTTCATTCAGGAAAGGTAATGGGAAGCCCAAAGGTAGATCCAGGACACCTACAGGGTTTACTTTTAAACCCAGGCAGGATACTCAATCAGCTAAGTTGCAAGCACATGTTGAGAAAAAAAGGTTACTTCTCTAAATCCTTCTCCTAGAAAATCTAAAGGTGAGGATCAGGAAAATGCTAACTACAATCAGTATGCAATTTTGGACCAGGAGATAAATTCTGAAGCTGGTCTAAGTGCTATAGCAGGCAATCTGAATGAAAATGCTGAACTTGTGGGTAACTCTCCACTTGATAACACTTTCAACCCCCATCACCCTAACTAATGAAAATTCTTACGTGGAATGTGAGAGGGATGAATAAGCCCTATAAGCAAGAAGATATTGTGAAGTTTTTAAATAATCACTTTGTTGATATTGGTTGTCTTATTGAAACTAGAATCAAATGGTAGAATAGCTAATCTATTTTGAACTCCAAGTTTAAATTCTGGAGTGTTACTAATAATTATGATAGTCATCAAGGAGGAAGAATTTTAATTTTGTGGAATCACAGGAAGGTGGATGTGTGCAAAATTTATGAAACAGATTGATGAAGCAATCCTTTGCTCAATTATTGATCTTGATACTAACTTCAAGTTCATGTTTTGTTTTGTCTATGCTTCTAATGAGATTTACAGGAGAAGAGATTTGTGGAGCAAAATCATTGAATGAAGCCATTATTATGAGAAATCCCCACTTGTTTTTGGTGGAGACTTCAATGAAGTCTTGGCAGTTGAAGATCACACTGAATGTATTAGTTTGCCTTCTAATTCCTGGGAGTTCATTCGATGTATTCAGGAGGCTAGTATTGTGGAACATTAAAGCACTGGTCCCTATTTTACATAGAGCAACAAGTCGTCTAATGAGAATTTCAAAGCTAGTAGGATTGATCGAATACTTATTAATGGTGAATGGATGGCGAAGATGTCTGACTCTTCTCTTTCAATCCTCAATCCAGATTTCTCAGATCATTGTCCTCTTTTACTTTGTCCATTCAACTCTGTCAAGAGCAAACACATTATGTTTCGCTTCTTCAATGTTTGGGTGACTCGTGATAGATTTAAAGATGTTGTTAACAGAGTTTGTGCTACTCATATCAATGGCAACCCGATGTTCAGAGTTGTGAGCAAACTTAAACTACTCAAGACTGAGCTCAAGAAATTCAACAAGGAGTTCTTTAGCAATACCTGCTCTCGTATATCCGAAACACGGGATAAATTGGGAACTATTCAAGAGAAGATTCTTACGAGTTAGGGGAACATTTATGATGTTGCAGAAGAGAGTAAACTTTCAGCCGAACTCAAGGATCTTATTGAAGTTGAGTCAAGCATATGGCGTCAAAAATCTAGGGTCCATTGGATCGAAGAAGCAGATGCTAATACCCCTCTTTTTTCAGAATTGCCAAATAGAGAGCCTCCAAAAATACTATAACATCCATTTTTAATCAGCAAGGACAGATCCTTAGAACTGGGGAAGCTATTAGTATGGAAGCAGTTTCATATTTCAAGGCATTCTTGGGGTCTAATGGTCAACATCATAATTCTCCTTCTATTGCTGAAATTAAACAATTTCTTCACACTACTCTTACACAAGAGCAGGCTGAAACTCTCATCAGGCCAATCTCACCAGAAGAAATAAAAAATGCCATCTTTTCCATCTCAAATGACAAAAGTCCAGGATCAGATGGTTTTAATTCTTTTTTCTTCAAGAGTTCATGGGATATTGTGGGCCATGATATTATCACTACGGTCAAATCCTTTTTCACTTCTGGAAGGATTCTTACTGAGATCAACTCCACAATCTTAGCTCTCATTTCCAAAGTCCATAACCCTTCTACCATGAATAAGTTCCGGCCTATTGCATGTTGCAATGTCATTTATAAATGTATTTCTAAAATTTTGACGAATAGACTGAGTGGCTTCTTGCAGTTCTTGGTTTCTGATTCACATAGTGCTTTCATTAAAGGAAGGAGTATATCGGATAATATTCTTTTGGCGCAAGAACTTGTCGAAGGATATGGCAATAAAGGTTCTACCCCATGATACTTAATCAAGGCTGACCTTAAGAAGGCTTATGATTCTATTAGATGGGAGTTTATCCTTAATACTCTTAAGGCCTTCAACTTTCTGGAGCAATTTATCCTATGAATTTCCAATTGCATCACAACTTTTAGCTACTCAGTTTCTATTAATGGGGGACTTCATGGTCTTTTCAAAGGTACTAGGGATTAAGACAAGGTGATCTGACATCCCCTTATTTATTTGTCCTTGGAATGGAAGTTTTGTCAGGCATTCTTACCCATGCAACGAATAATAGAGATTTCAAATTCCACCCAAAGTGCAAGAATAGCATAATCAATCACTTATGCTTTGCTAATGACTTGATGGTTTTCATGAAGGCGGATGATAAATCAGCTCATATTATCAAAAAGTGCTTGGATCAATTCTTGAGTTGGTTGGGCCTTACTATTAGCCAAGAAAAAAGTAAGATTTTCACTGGGGGATGCTGTGAACCTCGAATGCAAAGGATTGTTGATATTTTAGACTTCAGAATTGGCTCTCTTCCGATCAATTATCTGGGAGTTCTACTCATTCCAGGTAGACTACTTAACAACCAGTGCAAGGTTTTGATCAGTCGCATTACTTGCAGAATCAGGAAGTGGACTAATTGTAAGTTTTCTTATGCGAGACGTTTCTAACTTGTCAAAATCTATCCTGAACAACATTCACTCCTTTTGAGCTTGCATGTTTAGTCTTCCAAAGTTGATTCTTAAAGAGATTGAGCAGATTTTAGCTTTATTTCTGTGGTCTGGAACAGAAGATCATGGTAAGAAGGCTAAAGTTGCATGGCATGTGGTGTGTAAAAGTATGGATGAAGGCAAACTTGGAATTAACAGACTGGAAGATATCAATCAGGCTGCAATTATGAGATACCTTTGGATTATCCATACAAAGCAGAAATCAATTTGGTGTCGTTGGATTTACTCCAACTATCTTCGTACTACTAATGTTTGGGATCTTGCGACGCTCAGTCGACTTAGTTGGTCTTGGAGGAAGATTCTACAATTAAGACCCATGGCAAAACAATTCATTATGCATAGAATTGGCAATGGGCTTAACACCAGGTTTTGGAAAGATCATTGGCACCCTTTGGGTATTTTGGTAGATGTCTTTGGAGAATAAGCTATTACTGCTAACAACTTCAACATTGACTCATTAGCTAATGAGTTTATTCTTGGAAATCAATGGGTTTTGCCTGATCATAACCCCATTCTCCATCAAATCCGAGTAAATCTTGAGGACTTGAAGCCACAAATGAATTGAGAGGACAAGATTGTTTGGATTAACTCACCGTCAGGTGAGTATAAATTAAAATAGGCCTTAGATCTCATCAAACCTCAGCAAGCATTAGTTAGTTGGAGTAAATCTATTTGGTTCAAACATGATATCCCAAAACACTCATTTTGTACTTGGCTGTGCTAAAATTTTAGGCTCCCTACTAAAAGGCACCTTATCTCATGGGGAATTCTGGTGGATCCACTTTGTGATTTTTGCTATGCTTGTATTGAAAATAGAGAGCATATTTTTTGTCTTTGTTCATTCACTCGCAGAATCTAGGCTAAAGGATGGAAATTGAACAAGGGACCGCCTGACTTCAACAACTGGACCAAACTTAAGGATTGGTTTTGCGTGATTGCTCCTCGGCCAACCTTTCAAGCAACTGTTATGAAATTTTATTTGGGGGCTTTCATCTTCCACATTTGGAAAGAAAGAAATAGACGCATCTTTAAGAACGAGGCTCTATCTGAAGAACAGATTCTTTCGAATATTATTTTTGATGAACGAATTAAACTGTACAAAATTAGAAAATTTAAATACTCACTTTTGAACCAAGCTATTTGTAGGGCTTGGAACATTGACGATCACGTTTACTGGTAGATGTATTCAACATATGTAAGTATTTTTTATATTTAATATATACCCACTTGCTTCTAGCAAAAAAAAAAAAATCTAGAATCAAGTGTCTATGACTTAGACCTTATGTGTTCGGTCGCCGTGCACCTAAGTTGTGACGCTCGAGAATTTTATCACATCTTTTAAGTAACTATTGCATAACTACTTGTGCATTTTATGTGCATTTAATTTCTTGTTTAATTGTTTTACTATTGGACACTATTCATACGAAAATTTAATTGTTTTAAATGCTCGATTTAATATTATTCCTAGATAGTCTAACTTATAAAAAGAATCGGGAACTTGCAGTCTTGAACTTTGGAGGCCGGGAACTTGCATTTGAAAAATAATTTAGGCTTCGTTGAATAGTGTTACGTAAGTGTAAACATTGATTTTAAATTACCTAGCAATTAATTAGAGTTTTAAGCTCATTTGACCAAGCATTAGTGGCATTTGACTTAATATAATATACCATATGCATACCATATACATATTATATCATAGATACTAGCATAATATATTAAAAAAAAGCAAAAAATTCCCCAAATACCCTCCCCAAAAACCCGACAACCCTAAGAGCAAAGAAGGAAAAATTTCTTCAACTCTTGTGCATGAAATTGGACTTTTGGCTTGGTTTAGGAGGAGTTTGAGGCATCTAGGAGCTTCTACATCTTGCATCCATCAACTAATTGTGAGGGAGTTGCATTATTTTGAGTTTCAAGTTTGTTTCTATTGTTTTGAAATTCTTGTGTTGTTGGTTATAGCTATATTACTTGTTATAGATGCTTGATATGTGTTCTCTAGAGCCTTTAGAACTATCTTTTGTAGCTTGATAATAAACTCCATGGTTGAAAGCTTGAGATTGCATGAAAGAGATGATGAATAGTGATGAATATTAGGGTTTTGATATATCTTGTTATTTAGAGTGAATTGATGCTTCCTTTAGGTGCTCTAGACATTAATGGAACTAGTTGAAAACTCACATGAGGTTGAATTGCTCGAATTTGAGTTAAAATGCAAAATTGGCTAACTTTTAAAAGGGGGTTTTTCACATAACCCAATCTGGGCACGTTTAGACTTTAGATTAGGTATAATTGGGGCATAAAAGCACTTTTGGTGCCTTCGTTGTGTGAAATTGGGGACCAGATAGGGTTGGTATAGTTAAAACCCACTCGGGGCCTTCCCGAGCTTTTGTCTCCAAAGCAGGTTTTCAGGGCCTAGATAGGTATCTTTTGGCCTTCCTAGGAATGTAGAATGACTGGCTTGTAAATTTGGCATCTTGAATTTTTCAAGAGAGAAGAAATTGCATGATTAACAAAGGGAAAAAAATAGAAATAGATGTTTTTGTGTTTATATGAACTTGTAAATGATTGCTAGGTGTTCATATGCATGGAAAAGATGTGTTTAAGCTATCTATTGAGTTTTGTGAGAAATGATGTTATTTGCCTCTTTGTGACTATATAGCTATTTCATGCATATTTGGCTTATATTGTGGTTAATTGTGAGGGCGGCCTACTTTGTCATCCCTCTTATGTGTTGTTTGATGATCTTGGTTCTCGTGGACTTGTCTCGGAGTTGCGCAACCTTTTCAAACATGGTAGCGTCGAGAAACATGGGCAGCATCGGGATTGCCGTGCTCCATCGACTACCATGGTACCTATTCCCTTTCTCTCGCTGAGTATACTCCACTACCCCAGAGGCATGGTTGACCTCGTTGGGGCATATGGACTTACCTCAGGAGAAAGGGTCGTAGGATCGGGGTATATCTGGAGTACCCCATTTTGGAGGAATAAGGGTTATGCTGGCACTTGCTTGAAGATCTTGGCTCATGGCTCGTGATTGAAGACAAGCAGAACCGTATTCTTTTTATATGTGGTTAAATACTTGTCTATCTAGTTTTGTTATTTTGAGTTGTATATGTGTTATCTTTGTTGCATATCATGTTGCACGCCCCGGTATGTTGCATCATCTCCCTCGCTGGGCAACATGGTTGTTCACTCCTCATTTAACATGTTTCAGGAGAAGCTGAGGTGAACCCCCAGCTAGTAGCAGTAGAGGAAGATGAAGAAGTGAAAGTAGAACAACTTCCATGACTTTCTTGTGTGTTAAGGTTGGTTGATATGTGTGGCTTGTATGGAAGATGTTGGTTGTTCATTTTGAGAGCTTGTGGTCTTGTATGTATTTGTTAGTTGTAACTAATTTGTAAACTTGTATGTTGGATAGCAAAGTAGATGGCGTGTAATAACTGATAATAGACTTACTGCTTTTGTTTGCATGCTTGTGTGAACTTAGTTTATAAGTATAGCTTACTACTTATAACTTGGAGTTTGGAGAAATGCCTTGCATGCTTGTATGGTATATACATTTTGTTGTTCCAAATCTCGGATGGCCTTGAGGAGTCGGTTGGCTTTGTGAATCTTGAAAGTTAGGTTGTAAGAATGTTTGATTGTGGTTCAGGAATTGTATGTGACTATTTACAGGTACCAGTTTAGTCCATAGTACAGAGGAGACTATGTCCCTGTGACAGGTCCGGACTTGACCTATAGCAGGGCGTTACATTTAGGTGGTATCAGAGTTATTTGAATGCATGAAGCTGGGTTAATTTCTCTGCATATGGGTAGAGGTCCATATGTGAAAGTTGAATTGCATGACTATGTGATTGTCTAATTGGTTAGGTGAACAATTGTTTGAGCAAGGAACATACTAGCAGGTAAAAGAAATGTCAAATGCATGATATGATATGAATATGAAAAGTTTAGTGTTTAATGTTTGTTAAATGTTTTATATGTGGTCTTATGTGCATAAGGTGTTTTGAAACATGTATAGGTTATCTTTGTGTTATCTATTTGTCTATTATAGCACTGCATTCTTCTAGCATTGAGATGAAGAGAAGGGGAAGACCGAGAAGGGAACCGGAGGAGACTCCTAGGCAGGATATACGTAGGCAAGAGGTCAGAGTAGCAGGGAATGTACCGCAAGGACAAGAACCGAGCAACACACAGATTATGGCCACAATAACCAATGCTATGAACACTATTACACAGTTTGTGACACAACAGGGTCAGCCAGGTACTAGTAGAGGTAATTAGGCCACTAGAGCCGAGGGTAGCGGTACTACTGGGCGAAATTTATATGAAAAGTTCTTACACCACGGGACGTATAGTTTCTATGGAGAGCCAAATGACATGAAAGCAGAAATGCGGCTGGGTAAGTTTGAGAAAGTTGCTACGATACTTGAGTGCAATGATGAAAGGAAAATCACTTATGCTACATTTTTACTGGAGGGTGACGCCGAGGAATGGTGGCGTACTATTAAAGAAAAATGGGAGGCCGAAAGAGTACCGCATTCGTGGGCCGACTTTGTTCGGGAATTCCGAGATAAGTATGTATCTGTGGCAGCTCGTGAGAGACATCAATAAGAGTTCATAGCTCTAAGGCAAGGAAACATGACTGTGGATCAGTACAAGGCTACTTTCACTAGACTCTCTCGTTATGTGCCAGCTTTTGTAACAACCCGTTCCCTCACGGAAACAGGGGCTCTATAAATCCACTATATACAACCCGATCCCAATCCCAAGTCACGAAAAATGAGAAAAAATGAACGGAGTCTCCCCTGTTTATAGGACTAACCGATAACCTACGAACAACCGAATATAATCACAAATCCATAATCCAACATTCTCCTACAAAATCCAACTCTAACTAACCAGCTATGCCTCGACTCAAGGTCATCCGGGCCTTAGATAAAACAACAAGATAAGCACACAAGCACGCGTGGGATTCAACCATTGAAATACTATGTTATAAAATCACTTATCACACCACTCTAACCTTGTCTATAAACCCTTCTTGTAATTAGAGATCGTCAATCATCTACTTATCACACCCAAGCATGCATGAAAGACATATAGCGAAAGTACATTAAGTTATTACAATCATTTACAATCCTGCCAAACATGTTGGCTAAACCTCCAGCACTTTACAACATTCAAAAGGTCGAGAATATATACAAGACCATAGGTCACAAAATAAACTATAAGCAACTAACATCTACTTGGCGCTAGGGCCCACGAAATGTATACAAGTATCCACAAAAATTAGCAGCAAGGTATCACGTAGTCAAGGAGTCTGACGAGTCTTGTCCTCAGCAGGCTCAAGGGAAACCGAACTTGCTTTACCTGAAATTGTTAGCAACGAGGGTAAGCATACCAAACACGTATGCCTAGTGAGGAAGGGGAAACGGGAATAGTATCTCAGGGTTCGTGCAATGCAACAAATACATGTATTATACAATAAATGGACACAAGAATTCAATGAAATACCACACAATAAAAAGGATATAATCTCGATGATTCTGAATAATCCAATTCTTGAACCACGATCCTCGAACAAAAATCCAAAGAATAATGTCACTGATAACGATAAGCCGACATCCCCTTATAACTCCAAGTTGGGTGTACTCCGGATGTACCCTGAAATCCTACGACCTAACTCTCCCTAGGCGGCATCCCAAGCGAGAGAGGGACTGGGCAACCATAGTAGCCGAGGTAGACCGGCAAGCCCGATGCCACCCGATTTTCACGACACTACCATGCCCAAATGGTTGCGCAACCACGATGCAATGCACTCAAAATGATAACAATAGAATAAATCAATAAACACATAATTGAGGGACAACAAAGTAGGTTGCCCTCACACACAAGATATAGACAATAAGTGCACGTAATCTGTGTACAAGTAAATAAACTATTATGCACATAAGGATGAAGACTCCCTCACCTAGATTAAGCTAAACACGCAAAAGAATGGCTCTGATTTACTTCAACTTTCCCGAATTAGCACGAATATGTAACGCTAGGGTGTTCATATAAGTTTAGTAATTAACTATAACAATTCCAACTCAACTCTTATTTAACCCAACCCTACAACAATAGAAGTTATATTTATAATCACTTATTCACACAAGTTCATATTCCACATACAATTGGGCTACAAAGTTCACCTTACCATATCATTTGACAGCATAGAAGACATTAAAAGCATCAATTACCGTCAAGTTAAGATTATAAGTTGTAAATTCCAATTACTCTTATTTACAACAATCAATAATCATATAACTAGATGAGCTATCCTTATAATCCTACTCACTTAGCATGCAATGTCTATTAGAATTTGATCTCTAACAAAATACAAGTAATATAAACATTAGAACAAGATCTAAACATTAAATATGAAAATAACTATATGTGCACAAAGGGGTCATCAACACATTTTTCACGAAACTCTGCAAAAAGCTCAAATATACTCTAGAATGCATTCAAATACACACAAGCAACTACCTGACAATACAAGTGTCAAAACACCCAATTCCCGCATTTTCCCCTTTTGTTATCCTAAGTCATTTAACTCCAAACCGAAGGCTAAGGCTCAAGATTCACAAACTAACTATTCTAATCTTTTAGTTATACATTATGGCATACTTAGAACCCTTGAAATCATTCATTAACCCATATTAGCCACAAAAGCCCCAATTACCCATTTGCGCATTTGTACTACAAGTATCTTAACCAAAGCTCAACCAAGAGTTAGAAAAGCACATTTAGTCCCTACTTACCCTAAGAACACCAAATATAACAATCAAATTCACCCTGATTTACGTTTGACCCAAAACCCCTTTGTTCACCAAGGCTAATTAGCTTCCAAACGGAATACGAAGTTCAAGATACGCAACCAAGCTATACTACCTTCCTATTGACACTTAATGACACCACTTAGTACCTTGAAATCACACTTTAAATCACAATTACCCGAAAAGTCTAAATTTACCTCTTTATGCATTTACACTACAAGTACCCTAACCGGAACTCAATCGAGGTTCAGAAAAGCATATCTAGCACCTATATAGCCTAAGAACACTAAATGTGATGACTAAATTAATCCGAATTCGCATTACACCCAAAACCCCTTTCTAAAAGTCGCCAATTTTGCATTTTAGCCAAGTTTCGAGCAATTAAACTACACGGGGCCATTAATCTACCCTCATTAACATCTAAGGAAACTAATTGAAGCATTTAATCAAGCTATATTGCTCATTTCCTCAAAACCCTAAAATTTCATCACTATTTACACCTTACAATCAACTAATGAATTTAATCGTTTAAAAAGCTAAACAAATGCATAAATATGGCCTCTACAATATGTATGTGACTTATAAAGCAAGTTTGAATCATATCGCAAGCCATTAACAACAAATCTAGAAATTATATAATATAGCATCAACTTTGAATTCACAAAAAGAGTGCAAAATCCCTCGCCAAATACGTGTAGGAGCTTATAGGAAGTTAGAAAACCCTCAAAACCACTTGATCCTAGTTTGGTATGCCTTGAACCCAAGAGTTGATGAGCAAAATTTCTCTCATTTTCCTTCTTGATGCTATCGGGTTTTGGGGGGGATATGTAGGGTATTTTCTAAATTGTTTTTATGCTTGTTTTGACATGTATGTGAAATATGAGCTAATTGTGTTATATGTATTAATTTGTGTGTGTGTGTTGACATAAAAATGAGCCAAAATAACTTATAAGGTCTAATTAAATCAATCCTAATGCAATTAATTATAAGCTAGTTCCAAAAACAATATTAGATTACGTAACACTATTCATACGAACCACTAGAACATTTTTTAAATGAATGCTCCTAACGCATTTAGCCCAAACGCACATTTTTCTCATTCTTAAAATAATTAATATGATTTAGAAAAAATGCTAATTCAAAGAAAATAAGTAGTTGAAAAATGTTATAAATAGTAACCACAGAAAGTAACAAGTAATGCACAGTGAAAATGTGCAAATAGTGGATGCAATAGTTAATAAGTATACGGTAGTGATCTTGGGCGTCACAACTTTAGTGCAGTCGGAGTACATGAAGATTCAGAGATTTATCAAAGGTCTGAGAAGTGATATTATGCTTAATTTGTTTTCGCAAGATTATCCAAATTACGCTGCAGTAGTTAAGGCCACATCGAGATATGAGAAACGCAAGACAGATGTGTTGGCCGAGTCTAGTCAGTCGAGTAAACTGCAGTATTAGTCTTAGAATCAAGGTTATCAGAGACAGTTTCAGCAACTTGTTCAGGTTCAGTAGTCGAGGCAGACCCAGAGCTACCCAAGACCAGTTCAAGAATAGTCTCAGTCGAGGCCAGCCCAGAGCCAGCCACAGGGACAGTCTCAGACTCGACCAGTTGCCACTAGATCTCAACAAGGTAACTCTGCTATATCTACTTACAGGGCTCCTACGGGGGGCACTACTGCAAGGAAAAACCAGCAATGTAGTTATTGTAATCGCAAGGGCCATCGGAGGTAGAGTGTTAGAGGAAGTTGGGCCGATGCGTTGGTTGTGGTAGCGACCAACACCGAACTAGAGATTGCCCCAGGTTTAAGCTGAGATAGAGTCATACATCCGGCCAGAATGCCTAGACTTGAGTATTAGGTGCAGCTGCAATTCCACGTGGCCAGGCACGAGTATTTGCTTTAGACCAGGAAGAGCTTCCTGATACGACAGTGGTGGTTGAAGGTATTTTTCTTATTAATAATCAGTCAGAAGTAGTTTTGATTGACACCGGGGCTACACATTTATTTATCAATCCTATGTGTGCACAATCTACTGCTTTAAAAGTTGATAAACTGTCGTATGTAATTAAAATA
This sequence comes from Ehretia macrophylla, assembly GCA_037974665.1. Classification (NCBI taxonomy): domain Eukaryota; kingdom Viridiplantae; phylum Streptophyta; class Magnoliopsida; order Boraginales; family Ehretiaceae; genus Ehretia; species Ehretia macrophylla. Next base: position 75,189,889 of record CM075779.1, read on the forward strand.
GGTAATCCTATGGGTACAAAATTTGTTACGGAGTCTGTGTGTAAAGATTGTGATATTTGTATTGAAGGGTACATATATCCTATTGATTTAATTATCATGCCATTCTGAGACTTTGAGGTTACTTTGGGGATGGACTGGTTGGGGTGGTATTACGCTTATCTGGATTGTAGGAGAAAAATTGTAACTTTAGAGATACCTGAGTAACCTACTATTAAAATTGTTGGGAGTCAGAAAAGTACTAGGACTCGCATAATTTCTTCTATTAAAGCTACTAAACTGTTGGGTAAAGGTTATGATGCATATTTAGCATATTTAATTAATCAGCCTAGGGATAAATTGAAATTGGATAAAGTACCTGTTGTAAAAGATTTTCCGGGGGTATTTCCTAAAGAGTTGCTTGGGTTACCACCTGACTGGGAAATAGAATTTGTGATTGATTTGTTGCTGGGAACTAATCCTATATCTAGAACCCCATATAGAATGGTTTTCCCTGAGTTGCCGGAGTTGAAAATTCAGCTACAGGGTTTACTTGAAAAATGTTTTATTCAGCCTAGCTCTTCGCCGTGGGGTGCTCCTGTTTTATTTGTAAAGAAGAAAGATTTGCAGTTGTGCATTGAATATCGGGGGCTTAATTAAGTGACTGTGAAAAATAAATATCATTTGCCACTGATTGAGGAATTGTTTGATTAGCTGCAGGGTGCTGTTGTATATTCTAAATTTGTTTTGAGACAGGGTTATTATCAGCTGAGAATTTGGAAGGAGGATGTGCCCAAAACAGCTTTCAGAACCAAGTATGACCATTATGAATTTGTTGTATTGCCATTTGGCCTGACAAATGCTCCAGCCGCCTTTATGGATTTGATGCAGAAAGTGTTTAGACCCTACCTTGACCAATTTGTTGTGATCTTTATTGATGATATACTGGTGTACTCTAAGTCTAAGACAGAGCATGAAGAACACTTGAGAATTATATTACGAACATTAGAGGAACATAAGTTATTTGCCAAATTTAGCAAGTGCGAATTCTGGTTGAAACAGGTAGCCTTCCTAGGCCATATCATTTCATAGGAGGGAATATCTGTAGATCCTACAAAAATTGAGGTAGTTATGTCATGGAAAAGACCGAAGACTGTCACGGAGGTTCGTAGTTTCTTGGGATTGGCTGGTTATTATAGGCGGTTTGTTAAGGACTTTTCTAAAATTGTTGGACCATTAACTTCCTTAACTCAGAAGAAAACTGTGTTTAACTGGGATGATAAATGTGAAGCCAGTTTTCAGGAATTGAAGAAGAGACTTACCACTACTCCTATCCTTGCATTGCCTGAGGGGACTGAAAATTTGGTGGTCTACAGTGATGCTTCGAAAGAAGGTTTGGGCTGTGTTCTTATGCAACATGGTAAGGTCATAGCTTATGCCTCAAGGAAATTGAAGCCATATGAACTTAATTACCCTACTCATGATCTTGAGCTTGCTGCTGCTATCTTTGCTTTGAACAAATGGTGACATTACTTGTGGGGTAACAAATTTGAGATATTTACTGATCATAAGAGTTTAAAGTATCTATTTTCTCAAAAGGATTTGAATATGAGGCAAAGGCGTTGGTTAGAGTTATTGAATGATTATAATTATACCATTAACTATTTGCCAGGAAAAGCTAACAATGTTGCAGATGCACTGAGCTGGAAAGCTACTGTGGCCAGTTTGATAATAAAAGACTGGGAAACTGTGGAAGAATTGTATCTGTGAAAACCGAAGGCTTCTAGAACAGGTATCCAATTTGCTAGTTTACAGATCCAGTCTTTATGACTGTCTAGAATCAGGGAAGCACAACAGTCAAATCCTCAGTTGTTGAAGATTCTAGAGAAGTCCAAAAGGGGAGAGTCCGACTTCAAGCTGCATGATGATGGATTACTCAGGTATAAGAATAGAATTTGCATTCCTAATGGTTCAACTGTAAAAGATGAGATTCTTGCTGAGGCTCATAGGACTAAATAAACTATACACCCTGATAGCACTAAAATGTACAAGGACTTGAAGCAAAGCTTCTGGTGGAATAACATGAAAAAAGGAGATAGCTGGGTATGTGGCTAAATATTTAACTTGCCAGAAGGTTAAGGCTGAGCATCAAAGGCCTGCGGGATTGTTGCAACCTTTGGAGATTCCGGTGTGGAAATGGGACCAGGTTACTATGGACTTTGTATCTGATTTGTCGAGATCACCGCGAGGTAATGATTTTGTATGGGTTGTGGTTGATAAATTGATAAAACCTCGCATTTTATTGCTACAAAAAAACAAACTCTCTTGATAAATTAGCTGAGCTATATGTTGAAAACATTGTGAGACTGCATGGAGTTCCATCTAGAATAATATCAGATAGAGATTCCAGGTTTACATCACAGTTCTGGCAGAAACTACAAAAGGCTTTGGGGACTAATTTGAGTTTTAGTACTGCATATCACCCGCAGACAGATGGTCAGTATGAGAGGACTATCAGGATACTAGAGGACATGCTACGAGCTTGCATTTTAGACTTTGGAAAGAGTTGGGAAAGGTATTTGCCACTAGCAGAGTTTGCTTATAATAACAATTACCAGGCTACCATTGGTATGGCACCCTACGAGGCACTTTACGGGCGGAAATGTAGGTCTCCGTTATATTGGGATGAGGTAGGAGAAATGAAGGCTGTTGATCCAGCCATTCTACCTAAGATGATCAAGATGGTTGATAATGTGAAACTTATAAAGAAAAGAATGTTCACAAATCAAATCTGACAAAAAAGTTATGTTGATAGACACCGAAGAGACTTAGTGTTTTCAGTGGATGATCATGTGTTCTTGAAAGTCTCTCTGTGAAAAGGTCTAATTCGACACGGAAAGGTAGGTAAACTCAGTCCTAGATATGTGGGGTCGTTTGAAATTACTAAGAAAGTTAGAGATTTGGCTTACAGATTAGCATTACGTCCTAGTTTGGGCAAAATTCATGATGTGTTTTATGTGTCATTGTTAAGGAAGTATCAACCATATCCTTCACACATTTTAGGGCTGAAACCGTTGGAGGTCAATGAGTCTTTGGCATATGTTGAGAAACCTCTTCGAGTGGTTGATAGAAAGATACAGGAACTTCGAACCAAGAGTATTCCTATGGTAAAAGTTCTTTGGGATCATCACAGAGTTGAAGATGCCACTTGGGAGCGGGAAGATCAGATAAGAGATAAATACCCGGAGTTGTTTGCTGAATCTTGTAAGAATTGCGTGGATGCAATTAATTTAGGGGGAAAGGGTATGACGCCCGGGAATTTCATCACATCTTTTAAGTAACTGCTGCATAACTACTTGTGCATTTTATGTGCATTTCTTTTCTTGTTTAATTGTTTTACTATTGGGCACTATTCATAAGAAAATTTGGCTGTTTTAAATGCTCGGTTTAATATTATTCCTAGATAGTGTAACTTATAAAAAGAACCGGGAACTTGTAGTTTTGAACTTTGAAGGCCGAGAACTTGCATTTGAAAAATGATTTAAGGCTTCGTTGAATAATGTTACGTAAGTGTAAACATTGGCTTTAAATTAGCTAGCAATTAATTAGAGTTTTAAGCTCATTTGACCAAGCATTAGTGGCATTTGACTTAATATAATATATCATATGCATACCGTATACATATTATATCATACATACTAGCATAATATATTAAAAACAATGCAAAAAATTCCCCAAATACCCTCCCTCCTCCCCAAAAAAAAACCCGACAGCCCTATGAGCAAAGAAGGAGAAATTTCTTCAACTCTTGTGCATGAAATTGGACTCTTGGCTTGGTCTAGGAGGAGTTTGAGGCATCTAGGAGCTTCTACATCTTGCATCCATCAACTAATTGTGAGGGAGTTGCATTATTTTGAGTTTCAAGTTTGTTTCTATTGTTTTGAAATTCTTGTATTGTTGGTTATAGCTATATTACTTGTTATAGATGCTTGATATGTGTTCTCTAGAGCCTATAGAACTATCTTTTGTAGCTTGATAATAAACTCCATGGTTGAAAGCTTGAGATTGCATGAAAGAGATGATAAATAGTGACGAAATTTAGGGATTTGATATATCTTGCTATTTAGAGTGAATTGATGCTTCCTTAGGTGCTCTAGACATTAATGGAACTAGTTGAAAGCTCATGTGTGGTTGAATTGCTCGAATTTGAGTTAAAATGCAAAATTGGCTAACTTTTAAAAGGGGGTTTTTCACATAGTGCAATCCGAGCACGTTTGGACTTTAGATTATGTATCATTGGGGCATGGAAGCACTTTTGGTGCCTTCGTTGCATGAAATTGAGGTCCGGATAGAGTTGGTGTAGTTAAAACCCACTCGGGGCCTTCCCAAGCTTTTGTCTCCAAAGCAGGTTTTCAGGGCCTAGATAGGTGTTTTTTGGCTTTCCTAGGAATGTAGAATGACTGGCTTGTAAATTTGGCATCTTGAATTTTGCATGAGAGAAGAAATTGCATGATTAACAAAGGGGAAAAAAATGGAAATTGATGTTTTTGTGTTTATATAAACTTGTAGATGATTGCTAGGTGTTTATATGGATGGAAAAGATGTGTTTAAGCTATCTATTGAGTCTTATGAGAAATGATGTTATTTGCCTCTTTGTGGCTATATAGCTATTTCGTGCATATTTGGCTTATATTGTGGTTAATTGCGAGAGCGGCCTACTTTGTCGTCCCTCTTATGTGTTGTTTGATGATCTTGGTTCTCATGGACTTGTCTCGGGGTTGCATAACCTTTTCGGACATGGTAGCGTCGAGAAACACGAGCGACATTGGGCTTGTCGTGCTCCCTCGACTACCATAGTGCCTATTCCCTTTCTCTTGCTGAGTATACTCCACTACCCCAGAGGCGTGGTTCACCTCGTTGGGGCTTATGGACCTACCTCAGGAGAGAGGGTTGTAGGATCGGGGTACATCCAGAGTATCATATTTTGGAGGAATAAGGTTTATACCAGTACTTGCTTGAAGATCTTGGCTCGTGGCTCGTGATTGAAGACAAGTGAAACCGTATCCTTTTTATATGTGGTTAAATACTTGTCTATCTAGTTTTGTTATTTTGAGTTGCATATGTGTTATCTTTGTTGCATATGATGTTGCACGCCCCGGTATGTTGCATCACCTTCCTCGCTGGGCAACATGGTTGCTTACTCCTCATTTAACATGTTTCAGGAGAAGCTGAGGTGAACCCCCAGCTAGTAGCAGTAGAGGAAGAAGAAGAAGTGCAAGTAGAACAACTTTCGTGACTTTCTTGTGTGTTAAGGTTGGCTGATATGTAAGGCTTGTATGGAAGATGTTGGTTGTTGTTCATTTTGAGACCTTGTGGTCTTATATGTATTTGGTGGTTGTAACTAATTTGTAATCTTGTATGTTGGATAGCAAAGTAGATGACATGTAATAACTGATAATAGACTTACTGCTTTTGTTTGCATGCTTGTGTGAACTTAGTTTATAAGTATAGCTTACTACTTATAACTTGGAGTTTGGAGAAATGCCTTGCATGCTTGTATGGTATATACATTTTGTTGTTCCAAGGCTCGGATGGCCTTGAGGAGCTGGTTGGCTTTGTGAATCTTGAAAGCTAGGTTATAAGAATGTTTGATTGTGGTTCAGGAATTGTATGTGACTATTTGCAGGTACCAGTTTAATCCATGGTACAAATGAGACTCTATCCATGTGACGGGTCCAGACTTGACCTATAGCGTGGGGTTTGGTTTGGGGCGTTACATAAGTCATACACTATGGATCAAGGGCATCTATACAAGCAATTATACATAAATAAGACAAAGAGAATATATATGAATGCATTCATTAATTACAATATGTATTCATTAACACTGAAATATCACATGCTAGTGGTCTTTAGAATATACTAATCTCAACAGGTTGGTCCTCGGATAAGGATTCTACCATTGCTTGTGGTGGTAGATCACTTTCCAAGTTACTTTGGTTTCTTGTGTTCACTATGTTTTTGGATCTCAATGGGATAATTCTTTCGATTCCCACAAACGATACCAATCTATTAAGGTAAAAATCATCCAACTTGTTTCGTTGGTAATTAAACCTATCAAATAAAAAAAAAATGAGACATGAGAATTATTCTAAAGATAATTCTGACGCTCAAGTCAGTACTGAAATTAAAGGTTAAACTTAAATGACTTAATAAGCTAATTTAAAACAAATGTATAAGATAACAGTTATCTCTTTCTGAATATGATGTCTTATATGTATACTTATTTAAAGAGTGAGTCCCAATGCCACATGTGCATTTCTTATGTAGTTGCTGGCCCCTCGGCGGAGCATTTTATCCCGGGGAATCATTTTACCTCGGATTGGTACCGAGGAAACACTTTATGGCATCAACCCATTCTATTTATTTTTGTTCTTTATTAATCCCTTTATTTATTCAATGTTCGTTTCTTGACAAATTCATCACCGCGTGTCAGTTTTCATGCTCGTTTACTTTATGTTACTAACTTTTGTTTTCGGACTAATTTTATGATAATATGAAGAATCAATACCGGATTGAGAGGACAATCGATATATGGCAAGCGAATAAAGAAAAGGTATTTACGTAAAATATAGTTATTAAATTCTGTTGTACATGTGTTCTAAAAGTAATTTTATTAACATAATACTATAGTAGAATTTTTTTAAATTAATATTTGATAAATTAATAATTTTTTTTAATTAATAAAAATGTTCAATTCCGACTTAGGATCAGTATAAAAAGTTGATAAATTCGATAAAATTATAAGATAATACATTTAAAAAAATTTCTTTGTATTTTATTGACCTAAATATTTCATAAATTAATAATTAGTTAAAAAATACATAATAAATTGACTATGAGGCTTTCTTAAAATATGATTCAAAGAGTAGCTTGTCTTTTATTGAATTTTAAATCTAGTTGAATCTCATATTTAATTATTTAAAGAGAAAAAATTAATATAATCCTATAAAGATTAGGATACAAGATTAGATAAATTAGTTTTCATCCTAATCCTATAAGCATTTGGATACGAGATTAAATAAACTTTGTCCTAATCCTATTAAATTAAATTTTATTTTCTATTCTCATTGCTAATTATTTCAAATTGAACCCAAAAAATACAAGTTATTTTTTTAAAAAAAGACATCATAATCATAATATGTTTACTATAAAGTCAAAAAAATTAAAAATATCTTTATTAATTAATAGTTATTAATTTATTAATAAATTAATATATCACTAAATTAATAAAATTTAATAATTTCAATATTATTAATTTAAAGAGCTCCTACTATATTTATATTTACAAATAAAAAAATTTATTTACAAGTAGTTGGGCCTGATTGCGGCCCCTCGGATTCTCTATCCCGACAAAACCTAACCCCTCGTGTCAATTTATAACCATTGACACTTCACCACCCCGCATGACCGTTGCTGTCATAGGGAACAGTCAAAAACAACTGCAAGAATCTATCTTCTCTTTCTCTCTATCTTGAGAGTGAACTGAAAACGACAACCCCTTTTAGCATTGTGTTCATGCTCATCACTTGCATTGCGGGTAAGTAAAGCTATAAGTAACTCAATTCACTTTTTCATTTGCACTGTATACTAAAGTACTATTACATAAAACAAATATAGATACATATATACTTTTTAGCTCACTTTACTCTCTCGGTAATCTCAGTACCCCTTTATCCAAAATGGCCGATGAAACCCCACAACCACTGTCCACGGCGGAGGAAACAACACCTCCACCCCCACCACTTACATCAACTGACATAGAACCACCTCTTGCGTCCGTGGAGCTTGAAAAAGATAAAGACACTACCTCACCACAACAACCACCATCAGACGCGGAACTATCAGAGGCCGTGACAGTGGTAGAGAAAGAGGCACCGCTAACACCATCAACATCAGACGCGGCGGCGCTGGCGGCAGAGCATGTTTCTGTTACTATGCCGGAAAAGGAGAATAAGCCGGCTTCGCAGGCGCTTTCGGCAGCGTTTACAGTGCCGCAAAAATCTGAGCTCACACCGCCAGAGATGACCCAAAAAGCGGTTATTGTTGAAGCCGAGAGCCCGAACCCGAACCCGATTGAAGACGTAAAGAAGGTACCAGAAGCAATGCCTTCCTTCAAAGAAGAGAGCAATAAAATCTCAGATCTCTCCGATTTCGAAAGGAAATCCTTGGAGGAGCTCAAATTCCTCGTTCAAGAAGCTATAAGTAGCAATACTTTGACCTCTAATACGAATGTCCCCGAAGAGGTGTCGATTTGGGGCGTGCCGTTAATGAAGGACAATCGAACCGATGTGATTTTGCTGAAGTTTTTAAGGGCAAGAGACTTTAAAGTGAAGGAATCTTTCGCGATGTTAAGGAGCACGATGACCTGGAGAAACAAGTACGACGTGGATGAATTAATAATAAATGAAGAGCTTGGGGACGATCTTGACAAGGTTGTATTTATGCATGGACATGATAAGGAAGGGCATCCAGTGTGTTATAATGTGTATGGTGAGTTTCAGAATAAGGAATTGTATAATAAGACATTTGCGGATGAGGAGAAGAGGGGAAGGTTTTTAAGGTGGAGGGTTCAGTGCTTAGAGAGGAGTATTAGGAAGTTGGATTTTAATCCTGGTGGTGTTAATACAATCTTTCAGGTTAGTGATCTTAAAAATTCACCCGGGCCGGGAAAGGGAGAGCTTCGGATTGCTACTAGACAGGCCTTGCAGTTGCTTCAGGATAATTATCCAGAATTTGTTGCAAAACAGGTACTTTTATGGATGAGTATTTTGATATTGAAAGTCTCTCAGGGAATGATGTTTATCTGGCGAATTGTTGGATGGGATCTTTCTATTCCATTAGCTGAGTATGCTACTTAATGACTTGGTTTCGCTACACATTCTCATCATCTAGTTTTCTGCATAGAGTGAATGCATATGTGTGTATTTATGTCACTGCAATGCTTTTGCTTGATGTTAATTGTCAAGTTTTACTAGGAGTACACTTGTGTTGGTTTCTACTAATACTTTGGTCACCAGTTGATTATAGGTCTTCCGAAATGCTAATACACATTTAGAAATGGCCATGGTTTTTGGTCGAAGAGAAATGACCATTGAAGAGGCCCCCACAACACATAATAAATAAAATGTAGTAACATCCGGAGAAACATCAGGTACACAAGAATGAAAACAGTCTTCATGCTTGCTGCGGATTTACTTATTCTTTGTTCGGCTGCTATCTAAGTGCTTATGCCGACGTCTGATGAGGTGAAGGTTAAACAGCATCTAAGGACGTCCTCCTGGTTCTTTTGTTTCCTTTTGCTATTCACTTCTTAATAATTGAAATATGTAAACACTTTTAAGGAAAGAGTATATTTAAAGAGGAATATTTTCAACTGCTTTCACTTATTTAAAAGGGGATATTTTGAATTATTTTCATTTCTCAATAGTTCAATTCCTTCATTATTAACGTTGGTTGCTGCTACTAACACTTTGGTTTTAGCTTTAGGGTGTGTTTGGATTGAGGGGGAGGAAGGGAGAGTATCATAAAGTAAATGAGTGGAGGGGGTCAAACTATGTTTGGATTGTATAATTTTATAAAGGAGAGTATTATAAAGGATGATGAGTGTTTTTTGTTTAGATTATAAAGAAAATGGAAGGGAGGGAAAATTTTTTTGTATAAAATGACTTTTATAATCTTTTCTTAAATTATATAAACTTTCATATAGTTGATTTTATTATAATGTATGTAATGATGAAGGGTAATATAGTCTTCACATAAAATGATATTTTTCTATCCTCTCATTTTACTCCAAATTGGAGAAATGATATTTGAAGGTAATGAAGGGGCCAACACTCTCCCCTCTCTACCTTCACCACCCATCAACTTCCAAACCAAACAGCAGAAAGGACCACTGCCTCCCCTCCATTACCACTCCCTTCTTCCCATTTCCCCCAATCCAAACACACTGTTAGGCTATTTTACCTAATGTCTTTCAACATTTGATATATCTTCTTACTAATTCTGCCAGTATATAGTTCTAGATGTGATAATGATAGAAAATATGTTCGGGAAAGAACAACCTGCATTTCTACTTATCATTGAATGAATTTGAACACTTTCCCTTTCATGCTATGGCATAGCGTCTCTAAATTTATTCTTTTGCACTAATTGTAGTTAACCTGCCGGGAGACTTCAAACTGCATTTTTACTCTTTATCGTATTGAAGGGAATACGTTTCATTCTTAAAATTTATCCCATTAGCTGTTAAGGACTTTTTTTTTTGGTCTACGTTGAAAAAATTGAGAGTGGAGTGTCTAAAGGCAAATTGGTGTGTCAATAGTGGCAACCTTTCATGAGGTGGATGTTTATGATTAATTAAACGCTTGTTACTGATGTGTTCGTCTGGGTTTTGAAGGTCTTCATCAATGTTCCTTGGTGGTATTTGGCCTTCTATACGATGATCATCCCATTTTTTACCCAAAGGACCAAAAGCAAATTTGTCTTCGCTGGCCCGTCAAAGACTGCAGAAACACTGTTCAAGTATGTAAATTTTTTTTTTTTGTTTCTTTTAAATCATTGCTTATCTAGTTTTTGTTAGCTGTACTGTGTATATGCTTCAATGGAGGAATGAATCTAAGTTGGATTTTTGGTAAAACAACAGGTACATCCCTCCTGAACAAGTACCTGTTCAATATGGTGGCCTTAGTGTAGATTTCTGTGATTGCAATTCTGAGTTTACTGTTGATGATCAAGCGACGGAAATCATCGTAAAACCTGCGACCAAGCAAACTGTGGAAATCATTGTACATGAGGTATAGTTTTCAGGGGCAATTTCTTTTAGTTGATAATATCAACTTTGTTTCATGTTATACATTTGGTGACGCATACTTTCTCTTTGTTGAGTGAGATTCTTGATAACTTGTATATATCCCAATTTGCAGAAATGCATCATTGTTTGGGAACTGCGAGTAGTGGGGTGGGAAGTCAGCTATAGTGCTGAATATGTGCCAAATGTTGAAAGTGCTTATACTGTGATCATACAGAAGAAGAAGAAGATGGCCCCTAGTGATGAGCCAGTGGTCTCGAATAGCTTCAAGGTCAGTGAACTTGGTAAGATACTGCTGAACATTAATAATCCTACTTCAAAGAAGAAGAAGTTGCTTTACAGGTTCAACGTTAAACCCTACAGGGATTGAGGATGTAGAGTAACAATAGTTAATGTTATTGGTTGAACTAAGTGAAATTGAGGGTATAACTTTATATTAGAACTGGCTTATTATCGTTATCCGAGAGTCATGTTGCTTTGTTTTGTAAATAAAAGTAGCGTCTTTCCATCAGCATTTTAACATTTGATTTTTGGGAGCTCTCTCTACCTATTGATATCCGTCATCCTATACTCTTTTTTGGCTGGAAAATGTTGAATTGGAAAAGATTAGTTTCAAGATCGTTCTCTTTGAAGATACTTGTGGCGGATGGTGATGCGTGATTTGAGGGCAATAGGTATATATACTCAGAGATGTGTTTATTGGAACTCTTTGCTTTTCTTTTTGTTAGTTGGTGTCGTATATTATTGAATGTTGACTTGATAAAGTTGATTCACGTCGTACACATCTTTGTAATGAAAATAGTTTGTGTGTTCTTCTGAGAAACTGCTTTGAATCATGTGTTAAAAATAACATATTTGGACTGTTTTCGATCCCCATATTTTCTTGCATCTGATTGAGAGTGCCTAGGATTTATTTCTTTTCACTGTATAACTTTTGCCTAATTTTTAGTTCTGATATGATATGATGATATGGGTGACATTTATCTGAAAAGCTTATCAACTTGTTTGTGTTAAGTGGGGAATGTGGATTAGTAGTACTTGGTCATAAAGATGAGATAAGAGTACAGGGCGGTTAAATTTTCGTTACACTTTGCACTGTGCCACGATGTCTTTCCGTGATATCTTCCAAGATTAGGCTTTTGTCCTTTTGGCAGAAGTCCATGTAACATTTGACCAGAGGTGGTATATTGGTTAATTCGGGACCGATTATAGGTTTAAAAATTTGAATTTGATTCAGTACAAATATTTAGTGGGTTAAGTTGAAGTGAATTTATTTCTCAAAATATAAGACTCGGTTCAGTCTATGAGTCTACTATCACGAGTCGCGAATTGGACTAGGTTGAGTCGACCTATTTTTTTTTATTAATATAATCTAAATATATAATTATACTAATATACAAATACATATATATACAAACACCTATATATATATATATATATATTGAATTGTTGGATTATTATTAAAAAATAAAATTTAAACTTATATATATTTTTTAAGTTAATTTCACTATTAACGAGACGGTGCATAAGTTGATTGATAATATTAATAATTAACATAAATGATAAAACATTATATGACAAAAGTTAATGAGACACGAGTATATTAGTGATATAAATATAAAAATAAAATATTGCATAAATATTTAAGGAAAGCTAGTGCAAAAGTTTTTTATTTTGTTATGTTTCTTGTACGGGTACTGGGCCTGTTGGTGGTTGTGGTGTGCTTGGCAGTGGCGGTGGTTGAATAACCATTTCAGGATTAAAATAGTTTGTGACATTTGGGTGTTGAGATACAAGGTGTATTTTAAGCGTGTCAGTTTTAAATTTACGTCGAAATATAAATTGATGTTGACAATAATTATAAATTACATACTGCTGTTTTTCAAAGTACGTAAAATGATTTCAAACATCTGATGAATGTAATCATTGTGAAAGATTTTATTTTTCCATCAATATAGTTATATATAATGTTGTAGATTTGTAATAAAATAAAGTTGAATATACTTATTGACTAAATCACTATGTCATTAAGTATTTAGAGGAAAAATTAAATATACGATTATAAAATTGTAAAACCAAATTGTACCTAAATTTTTTTTTTTTTAAAAAATATGAAGGGACTTAAAGTCGCAAGGTGTAAACTTGTAAATATCATAAAAAAAATTTGATAACAAGTCAATTAATATCAAATTAAAAAATAAATTTGCTTCTTGTTATTAGTTTGTTAAAAAAAAATAGTTACTACGACTTATATTACATAAATAAAACATAATATTTCAATTTTTTTTTTAATAAATGAACTCAAATTATGCTTAATTTGTGTTGGGTTTGAGTTGGGCTCGAGATGGGCCTAATCTGGGTTTGAATTGGGCCTGTGTTGGCCTCTAGTTAGGTTGAGCTAGGCTGGGTCTCGAGCTAGGCTGAGCTCTGAGCTGGGCTGAGCTTATGGGCTGAGTTAGGATGGACCTGAGCTCAAATGAGTCTGAGCTCAAATAGGTTGGGTTAAAAATTATATGACTCAGTTTGACTCACCTATATATAATGGACTGTGTCGAATTGAGCTCACTTTCAATCAAGATAGGCTGAACTCGAATTTTCATGTGCTGCGTTGAACTAGACATTTGTCCGCTCAGCCCAAATGCCATCTCTACATTTGACAAACATATGTATGCCTTTGACCTTGAGCTTTATAATTTCATGGCCCTTCACTTGTGGTAAATTGGTGCTAGAAGTTCATGAGATGAGAGCGGTTTGTGGGCATTGCTATTAAAAGTTATGATTTATCATATAGAATAATTGTATTTTTTTAACTCTCTCACATGTGATTAGAATTCAACCATGTAAGAGGAATATAGTCGGATCATTTTGTATAAATGTTATACGTTTAATAATGATGACTGCATGAGAATTAAAAATAACTAATCATTTTGTATAAACGTTATACGTTTAATAATGATGACTGCATGAGAATTAAAAATAACTATGTATATTATCATTGTTTTGCACTTTATATTGTTGATAGGAAAAAGGATAATAATACTTTTATTATTATATCATTGCAATTGCTTTTTAGAAAATTTCATATAATAAAAGTATTATTATACTTTTTCCTATCAACAATATAAAGTACGTTATTCTCCATTTATCACTGGAGAATCTTTTATTCAAGATTATCACATTCAGCTCTATAATTGGTTTTAACAATTTTTATTGAAAAAAAAAATACAAGGAACAAAATATGATTTGCTTGCAAAATCATTAATTTGAAAGACTGAAAATCTGTGAAGTTTTAGGAGTCTTGATGTGACAGAATGACGAGAAATGAGAGAGAAAAATATCTATGATTATATTATTGCCCTACTCAATAATGTATTACATTGAATACTATTTATAGTTGTCCTAATTATAGCACATGTAGTTTACAGCTGTACCCAACTTACTTCTAATTATCTAACTAACACTTTGAGCTGCTAGCTTCTAAAAACATTATTGACTTGCTTTGATCAGCTAAGTCAGTTCCCTTATCATCCCCCTGCAAGCTGAGCTGCGCGACGTAAAGGGGAAGCTTGTTGCGTAGAAATTGATACTTTTCACTTGACAAAGGCTTGGTAAACAAATCAGCAATTTGATGGGCTGTCGGAATATGAGATAAACACAAGAATTTGGCCGCCACAAGCTCTCGGATAAAATGATAATCAAGTGCAATATGTTTGGTCCGATTATGAAAAACCGGATTAGAGGCAAGAGCAATAGCTGAAAGATTATCACACCACAACGTTGGAGAAGGACTAGGAACAGCCAAATCCTTCAAGATGAAGCTCAGCCAACGTAATTCTGCAGCAGTATAAGCAAGGGATCTGTATTCGGCTTCAGTTGAAGAGCGGGAAACGGTTGGTTGTTTCTTTGAACACCACGAGATCAGATTATCCCCAAAAAATATACAGTACCCTGTTGTGGATTTGCGATTTGGAATGCTACTCGCCCAATCGGAATCAGAAAATGCTTGCATCTGGAGTTTAGTGGGTCGAAACTGAAGGCCATGATGCTGAGTTCCTTTGACATAACGCAGCAAACGTTTGAGTGCAGCAAAATGTTGTTGGGTTGGATTGTGCATATGTTGGCACACACTGTTCACTGCATATTGTATATCTGGACGTGTGAGAGTTAGGTATTGAAGTGCACCGACGATGCTCCTAAAAAATGTGGGATCAGCATATGGAGAATTAGCTGGAGACCTTGGAACACTAACTGCAGCAGGAGTGACACTTGGCTTGCATGTGGTCATACTGGCTTTCTTCAATAAGTCAGCTGCATATTTTGACTGATGTAGGATCATCCCAGTTGAATTATAATCAACTTCAAGCCCAAGAAAATAGGACAGTTTGCCTAGATCTTTCATGGCAAAATTGATGCTCATAGCTTGAATGAGAGCTTGAATAGCTTCTGTCGAATCTCCTGTAATTAAAATATCATCTACATAGACTAATACAACAATAATGTGAGTAGATGTATTTTGAACAAACAATGATGTATCAGTTTTGCTGCAAAGAAAACCTTGATCAATTAGAAATTTGGAGAGTAATTGATACCAGGCCCGTGGAGCCTGTTTGAGTCCATAAATGGACTTTTGTAGCCTGCAGACATGTTGAGGAAATTGAGGATGAACAAAACCTTGAGGCTGCTGCATATACACCTCTTCTTGTAACTTTCCATGTAAAAAAGCATTAGAAACATCTAATTGTTTAATGTTCCAGCCACGAGTCAAGGCAATAGACAACACAATTCTCACTGTTTGTATCTTGACAACAGGACTAAATGTTTCAGAATAATCTAAACCATATGACTGATGAAAGCCCTTTGCAACAAGGCGTTCTTTATACCTTGCAACAGTACCATCTGCATGCCGTTTGATCTTATAAACCCACTTACATCCAATAGGAAGTCTATTTTCAGGAAGAGGAACTAGACTCCATGTTTGTTGAGCAATGAGTGCATCAAACTCTTCTTTCATAGCTTTGTGCCAATAAAGATTTTTTGATGCTTCTTTAAACGATGTGGGTTCAGTTGTAGGTTTAGTGAGAGTAGTGTTATTGAGATGGAAAAGTCTAGGTTTTAGTGAACCTGTTTTAGATCTAGTAGTCATAGGATGAGAGGAGACATTGGTTCTAGGAGCCGTAGGTGGTAGGACTGCAGTAGGTATTTGATTGTGTGTAGGAAGTGGTTGAGAAGTAGGTAGGACTGTAGTTGTTGGTTCCTGAGATGCAGCATGGTTACTTAAGGAAGGACTTGTAGACTGAGTATTCTCTGTATGCATAGAGGAGTGATTATGTTGCTCAGTTGTCAAGTCAAGCGAAGAAGTAGGTGTAGAGGTAGACACTGGTGAAGAATTTGGAGGAAAAATTGGAAGTACAGGTGGGATAAGATTATTAGATTGTGACTCTGTAGAAGAATGGTGTGTACTATAGGGAAATAGTTGTTCGAAAAAATGCACATGCCTAGAAAGATAGACCTGTTGCGTTTTCAGATTAAAACATCTATAGCCCTTGGTAGTAGAAGAGTAACCTAAAAATATGCATGGAGTTGATCGGGGTTCGAGTTTGTGTTTGGAATATGGCCTCAGCCACGGAAAACACAAGCAGCCGAATACTCTAAGAAGACTATAATCTGGCTGTTTGGCAAAAAGATACTCATATGGAGACTTATTGTGAAGAACCTGCTTTGGTTGTCTATTAATCAAATAATTCGCAGTTGCTAAAGCTTCTAACCAAAAATTATTTGGAAGATTAGCTTGATGCAACAATGCGACTACCGTTTCAATGAGGTGCATATGTTTACGTTCGACACGACCATTTTGTTCGGGAGTGTAGGGGCAAGAAGTCTGATGAATAATCCCTTTAGCTTGTAAATACTTTGCAAATGATGTATTTACAAACTCAGAACCATTATCAGTCCTCAAGATTTTTAGTGTAGTATCAAATTGATTGGTAATCATAGAATGAAAAGATTGAAACACAGAAAAGACCTCAGCTTTAGATTTAAGTGGATATAGCCAAGTATATTTGGTAAAATCATCCACAAAGAGAACATAGTATTTGTAGTTACTAAAAGATGGAACTTTAGTAGGTCCCCATACATCAGAGTGAACCAAAGCAAAAGGAGCAGTTGCTCTAGAATCAGACAATTGAAAAGGCAGCTTATGAGCTTTAGCTATAGAACATGACTCACAAACGCTACTAGTTTTATTGTGACTAATAGGAAGAATAGAATGTAGCTGCTGCAGTGCTTTATGACTAGGATGGCCTAGTCGTTGATGCCACACAGTAGCTGGAAGAGCAGTTGTAATGGTATTGTAGCAATTAAATGGTATAGAGGAATGAAGGATGCTACTGTTGACAGAAGATGCACATGAAGGTAGACAGTATAAGCCATTCTTACAGTGGCCCCTGTACTTGACTTGATGACTGAGGTTGTCCACAATAGTAACTCCCTTGTCATTGAAAATCAAAGTGGAGTTATTATCATGTGCTAGGTGATAGACAGATAGTAAATTAGATGCAATCTTAGGAACATGAAGCACATTTTTTAGTTTTAAAGAACCAAAAGAAGTAGAAAGAGTACCATGACCAGTGTGTGCTATAGGAAGAGTTGTGCCATTTCCAACGGACACGGAATCACCTCCTTCATATGGATAGTAAGACGATAGAAAAAAAGATCACTTGTGACATGAGAATTAGCTCCACTATCAAGGTACCAGGAGGACTGTTCAGACGAAGCAGATGATGACGAGCCAATTTGAGCAGTTAGAGCCTGCTTATTTGCTTTGGTGCTCACATAATTCACTCCATCAAAACGATGCCAACAGTCCAAAGCTTGATGATTCGGCTTTCCGC
This sequence comes from Ehretia macrophylla, assembly GCA_037974665.1. Lineage (NCBI taxonomy): Eukaryota > Viridiplantae > Streptophyta > Magnoliopsida > Boraginales > Ehretiaceae > Ehretia > Ehretia macrophylla. Next base: position 75,207,625 of record CM075779.1, read on the forward strand.
AGATTTGACAGTACACCTTAGAGTCAGAATTGGAGATTTTTGATGTGCCTAAAGGTGCTTGATTAGAAGTGCCATTATAACCAGATCCACCTCTGTTACCTCTACCGCCGCGATTGTTAGCATTTCTGCCGCGACCTCGACTGTGACCATTATGTGCATAACTGCGCTGAGTATTGAGAGCAGTATGAACATCAGACACAGATGAATCAGAAATGGTGAGTTTTTGAAGTCGTGTCAAGCGCAATTCCTCTGTAACAAGTAAATTTGATAACTCAACAACACTTAGTGGCTCTTTGCTAACACTAATTGAAGCTCTCAAAGTGTCATACTCGGATGGTAGGCCATTGAGAATATACAACACAAGATCATCATCACTGATTGTCTCTGAAACAGAAGCAAGGCTGTCAACAATGTGCTTAACATCATCCAAATAAGCTTGAATCGACTGTGCGCCTTTGCGAAGCGTATGAAGTCGCATCTTGAGTTGTTGAATATGTGATCGCGACATCGAGTGATATCGCTTCTCAAGATAAAGCCAGATTGCAGACGTCGTTGGAAGAGTAAGCACTTGAGACAGAACTGGAGGTGTGATGGAAGCGTAGAGGCATGTTTTGAGATGTTCGTCGATGATACACCACTGTTCATAAGCTGGATTCTCAACAGATTCACCAGCTGCAGTCGTTATCTTCTTCGAAGGACACTGTTTTGTTCCTAGTAGATAGTTGAGCAGCTGATTAGCGCGAAAAATCGTTTGAGTCTGAGCTCGCCATAGCTGATAATTTGTGTTATCAAGTTTGATTTGAACGAGCGAGTTGAGATTTTGAAGTAATAGGCGAAGATTCGCCGGTAGATCTGTTGATTGTTCAGACGCCATTGATGATGTTCCAGCTGCCATGGCTAAAGCTTGGAATTGCAGTCAACAATGGCGGAAAAAAAAAAAGAAACAGGACCGAGAGAGAAGAGAGTACTCTTCAGAAAGCTCTAGATACCATGACGAGAAATGAGAGAGAAAAATATCTATGATTATATTATTGCCCTACTCAATAATGTATTACATTGAATACTATTTATAGTTGTCCTAATTATAGCACATGTAGTTTACAGCTGTACCCAACTTACTTCTAATTATCTAACTAACACTTTGAGCTGCTAGCTTCTAAAAACATTATTGACTTGCTTTGATCAGCTAAGTCAGTTCCCTTATCACAGAATAGTCATCGGTTAGGTTGATGAATAAAGAAGGTAGAAAGGAAAGTATCAAGTCAAATGACAGTATCAAGTATCAGTTAGGTTGACGAATAAAGAAGGCAGAACAATCATTCGTTTGCAGCGAAAGTTTAATTATTCATATACATCTAATTTAAAACTTGATGCTTTTGTTGAGCAGCCTTGGTTTCTAGTTGGAGTGACAAAATATTAAATTGTAATTTCTTTTTTACTTTGTAACTTCAGTCTGGATTTATTCTTTTTTATTCCTGTTTTAATAATAGATTAAAAGAATTTTTGGTTGGTTAAATAATATTATTCTACGAAGATATAATCAACAATATTTTGTAACATTGCAATTTTTTTGTTAATAAAAAGAGTGCATAAAAATAATTCAAATCTAATTGCAAGTTATGAAAGGGGAATACGAGAGTTGATTCTCACAAATAATAATTTTATTAAGAGTAATGCTAGATGTTATTCTTTTTTTATCACTTAATTATTACCTCCTAGTTGGCATATCCAGTTAATATGCCAACTAGATAAATTTATTTTATGTCTTTCTCTCTTTCTTTATTTATTTTATTATATTTCTCTCTCTTTGTTTTTCCTTTCTTCTCCCCTTTAATCAAGGTTTCCTATCTTCTCTTTCTTTCTCTTTTGTTTAATCCTACTTACTTTTTTCTTTCTTCCATTCGTTGCATATTTTTTCAGATTTTTTTCTTCTTCTTGACGAAATGATAATTGCCCGAGATGTATGCAAAGCTTCTTCTATTTAGAGCCATAAATGATTAAACCCCACAATATTCTAAATCATAACCTGATCAATATCAAGTCTCTTTTACAAAATTTAGTTTTTCAATCTGTGTTTCAACACAACAATTGCGAACTAAGTAATATATAAACACACATGCATTCACAACAACTTGCAAACTGCTAAAATCTTTTGAATGCCTTATGAGCTAAAATTAATAAATAAGAATTTGATATTTAGTCCATTTATGAAGGACATAATTTCTCCTTTATCCTATTAATTTCACGTTTAAAATTGAAACGAGTAACTTATTTGAATTATGCTTACATTAGTATGCAAAGTGAAATAAAAAGAATATCTAATATGCAATTCAGAACTTCTCTATATATTTAATGACACCTAAGATAATTTATGACTTAGAATATTGTGGGGTTTAATCAATTATGGCTCTAAATAGAAGAAGTTTTGCATACAATCAAATGTGTCTTTCTTTCATCTTGGGCAATTATCAATTTGTCTAGAAGAATAAAAAGAAATTTGAGAAAATATGCAATGAATGGTAGAAAGAAAAAAATAAGTAGGATTAAACAAAAGAGAAAGAAAGAGAAGATAAGAAACTTTGATTAAGGGATAGAAGAAAGGAAAAACAAAGAGAGAGAAAAATTAATAAATGAAGAGAGAGAAATGTAATAAAATAGATAAAGAAAGAGAGAAAGATATAAAATAAATTTATACCAACCGGACATGCTAACTAGTAGATGATAATTGGGTGATGAAAAAAATGTGACGTCTAGCATTACTCTTTTATTAAATGAAAATCATATTACCCATGATTCTATTTTTGAGCCTACAACTTAGCTTGTATATCTTATCTCTGTAAGAAGAAAGGAAATATACATCCATACATGGCCTTTCTATGGCAAACATAACCCTTACTTCTTTACTTATTTTTTTTTTACTATGTCTAGCGCACACACGATTGTACACACACAAAAAGAGAAAGAAAAAAGGAGAAAGACAGAAGAGAAGAAAAAAGCAAATAATGTTTTTATTGAAGGAAAAAAAATCACTATCCCATAGGAGTGTAAGAATGTGAAAAAACATTTTATGTTATCTTTTCATTTCTCCTTTTTACGGCAGGGAATTATGTATTATATGTCAAATATCATATTTATATGATATAAAATCTAGTATTATATTAGAAAGGGAAAATGAGTGACATATAACAATGTTGAGAATTCTTTAAGAAAAATGAAGCTTCCCGTGAATATTCAAAAACTCAACTAAAGTACTAAAAACTGCAATTAGACATCAATAAGTTTTGCCAAGATGGAAATAATAGTAAAATATGTTGAAGACAAAACACAATCATACTACTTGAAAATTTTATCCATGCAGATGAGAATATAATATATTGGATAATAACATGATAATCATAATGTACACCTGTTATACTTTTAATTTTTTTTTTTTTTGGGTGGGTTGCTGATTATATGTAACACATAATGTTTCAGTGGACTTCTAATCTATCTATCAATCTATCAATTTCTCCAATTATAAGTCCCTTTCAACCAAAGGTGGTGAGTATAAATTCAAAGCAAAGGAATGGGTAGATAGTCCTTGGCAAACTCTAATACCAGAAGGTTTTATGAACAAAGATAGATCTACCGACAACACACATTAGAGGAGGTTCTAATCATGGTTTGCCAGAATCTTTTCGGAAGAACAACCAATCCAGAGACTTGCATGACCTAACAACAATAAATTCTTAAATAAAATTTTTGACTTTGTAAATGATTCACATACAAATTAACTATAAAATACATCTTTCTCAATATACGTTATCAAACAATTATTCATCTAAGAGCCCTCATTCGGTTTTGTAGTTAACTTTTCATAGTTTTCATTGAACAAAATGCACTTTCAACTGTAGCTCTTGTAATTGACAAAATCAAAGGCAACATTTAAAGTGTGTAAACTAAGGGATACACAAGATTTCATGTTTATTCTTAATTCATAAAATCTTGTTCGCAAAATAAGTAAAATAAATTTTAAAATTTATAAAAATTAAAAGATTTAAAAAATAAAAATTAATCAAACGTCCAATAGGGGTTAATTTATTTTTTAACCCAAAATTATATATACTTGAAAAGAAATTTGTGAGGTCAGCCTCTGTTGGCCCCAAGTACATCTGCCATTGCGCTTATACACGCTTGAATTGTGTATCTCGCGACCAGGGCTCAACCAAGATGCTCTCAATGTTCAACTGTGACAAGACTGCTGAAGTTCTCTGTCCTCTTTGGAACCTTTTAAGGTTTCCTTCTCTCTCCTAAAAACCAGTGGTTCTCAACATTTTCAAGTGTAGCCTTCAAAGGCTACACTCCTGTGACGCCCCGGACTTAGAAGATAGTGCATAATATCTGTTTGCATATGATTATGTACTAATTAGTATACCTACATTAAGTTTATAGCATTTATTGGTAGGTTACTATTCACTTATATTTTCGACTATTTTATTTTCCGGTTTTTAAATTTTTTTCATAACACTTGACATTTATGAGGCATGAGAAAAATAGTATTTTTTTCATAACATATTGGGTGAGCGAGATACAAATTATCTTAGTCCCATTATGAATAGTAACCACAAGAAACATTTTTAGCCAACTTAACTAACGTTGACCCATTTTCTTAAACCAAACCCAAACCCAAACCATGACCCAACCCATATAACATTACATACACATATATACATACAATATAGCAAAAGAAAAACAAGAAAAAGAAGGAAAAGATGGACGACCAAGGTAAAAAAAGAAAGAAAAAAAAAACAAAATCTTCAATCTTCAACCTTTGATCTTGAGCTTGCTTGGAGATGTTCTTGAGCAACCTTTGAGCCTTCTTCAACCTTCTTTAGCCTTATGTGGTGAGAATTCATCTTTGTTTTAGTATTTGAAAGTTTTGTCTATAAATTTTAATTTTGAGATTTGTTAATATATTGCTTGTAGATGCTTGTTTGTGCTTAAATTGCTCTTTATTATGATCATAGAACACTCCTATATGGTTGGATAGCATCTTGAATGGTTGAAAATGGTGTAGGCATGTTTAAAGAAGAAGATGAATAATGTTTTTCTTGAATTTTGGGGTTTTGGTTAATTTTGTCCTATGAGCTTGAATTGATGATGTCTAAACGTGCTATAGGTGTTAGTGAACCTAGGTTGATGATTAAATGTATTTGGATTGAATGGAATTGGAATTAAGGTGTTGAATTGGCTTAATTTCAAAAGGGGCTTTGTAGGGTTCGATCAACCAGGTGTGTTTGAGTGATATGGTTGATATTTATTAGGTGTGGAAGTGCTTAAAATGTAATTATGACATTGAATTGGTGTTCGGTTGAGGTAGCTATAGTTCAAACAGTCTAAGAGGCGAATCGGGGTTTTGTAGTGAACGTAGGCACCTACCACAAGCATCGAATGAGCATTTAACCATCAACACCTAAGGCACCTACTACAAGCATCGGGTGTAAAGGGCTTTTGTGTTTGGAATTGCTAGAATGTGGCTAGGATTTGGAGAAAGTTGATTCGGGTGTAAAGGGCTTTTGTGGTAGAAATGGTTAAAAACGGGTTTTCTTGGTTGAAAATGGGTTCATAGAGTGTTCTTAGGGTGATGGAATGGTTAGGTTACGGTTTGCGTGGCTTTGGTTTAATATGAGCTTGAATTGGACTAAGGGGGCTATTTGGGGTTTAATGCTAGACGTGGGTTACAGTGTGGTTTCATGTGGTTGAGAGGTGTCATAAAGTGTTTAGAGGTGATTGGTGTGGTTGAATTTGGGATTGGGTGACTTAGGAGTTGGTATGCTCTTTGTGTGTGACCATGCATTAATATCAAATGTTATTTTGTTAAATGTTATAAAGTGTTTAATTGTATTGCATTGAACCTTTGAAGTAGTTAAGTATGATGTGCTAGTTTCTAAATTTATGAATCGTATGTGAATTACTAGTTTTGGTGCAAAGAGAGAAGATTGGAAGAGTTCGTGGTTTCTTGAGGTGAGGGATCATTTCTATGTGCATTTTAAGTATTTTGTTACTTTGCTATATGCTATATGTCATGATTATAGATAAAGAATGTTTTCTAAGCGTGGCTCTTAGCTCAAATGATATAGTGCATGACCAATGTATTATATGTTATATCATCAAGTAACCAAGCGAACTAACAGAGCTAACAAGCGTAAATATAATGAAGGTTGCAACCTTAAATGTCCACATGGAAAAGGTTGGCGTCCATGTGGAAGAAAGCTTGCATGGAAAAGGTTGGCATCCATGCAAGTTCGCGAAGAAACCCACATGGAAATGATTGGCGTCCATGTAGGAGAAGCCTGCAGGCGTCCATGTAGGTTCGTGAAGAGGCTCACATGGAAAAGGTTGACGTCCATGTGAGTTCGTGAGCGATATCCTTTTAAAAGTGTTATTTAGCGTTTTAATGTTTTTAATGCTTGTATGCTTTTATTCCTATTATGATATTGTACTATTCTGCATAGCGTATATTGCTTAGTTAAATAAAATTTAAATGTCTTATTTGCATTGCACGAAAAGGTTTGCGAAATCCTCCCTGTTTATTCCCTTATTCACTGAACAACAATAGTTGCTTACTCCTCTCTTTCTAACCATTTCAAGATTCGAGTTCTTCAGAGTTTGAGAGGATGAAGGCTCAAGAGTTTTCTTGCGTGATTGTTCTAGCTTGACTGCTTGTAGATCAAGGTAGATGTTGTATAATTTGTGTGTTAGAATCTGTATCTATTTTAGGCCCTTAGTGCCTCGTATGCTTCAGTTATTGTATTGTATGTATGAAGTTGTTGTTGGCTTGTTTAAAGTTGTAGTTAACTTGCTAGTTTGTATAAGTTTAAATTAAGTTGTTAATTGTAATGGGTTGTAATAACTTTTATTATTTTACTTTATTGCCTAATGGATTGCATGCTTGCGTGGATTAGGTAAAGATGGTTGGAAGACTTATAATATAAGAAAGATGAGTAGATAAGAATAAAGTGGTAAGATAAGCAGATTTATGACATATAATTTCAATAGTTAATGAAATGTGTGCTTGTATGATATTATATGCTGTAATAGAAAGGCTCAGATGGCCTTATAGACTTGAGAAGTTGTGAGATGAATGCTATGTATTGTCTTTGTGGCAATTTCTTTTGTGTGCAAGTATGTGCTTAGTCCTAGAAATAGAGAAAGCTCTGTCCGTTTTTTCTCATTTTTCGTGACTTGGAGTTTTGGATTGGGACTCCAGTCTCGTGAGGGATCGGGGTGTTACAACTCCTCCTTTTATAAATTTCCTAAATATCCTTCTTTTAACTAAAAAAAATGGAGTCCCCTACCAGTTTCTTTCTCTTTTTACTAGAACCCTATGATGAATATGGCTTACTTTTGACTTCAGCTCCTTTGGACTGCTCTTTGTCTTCTTTTGTAGCTATGTTGTGTGATATTGTTTCATGTAATTTCCTTTCCCTTTTGTTGTGGTAGATTTGATTTGGGCTTTTGGTTATCACAAGCCTCATGTCCAGTCATATCTATTTTGTTTGTTGATGTTTTGTCCATGAGTTGGTGTCAAATGTGTTTTTCTTTTGTTGTTATCCACCTCAGTGATGGTAGATCTAAGATATGATCCCGGTTTGCATTTTATATCTTCAAATCATTTTTTCTTATGACTGCTTTGTCCTCATGTTGGATTTGTTTAAACTCTTATGTTATTGTAGGTGACTTAGAGGTTTTCCCTATGCATTCTTAATTTTAGCCCCTTAATATTTGTTGTCACTCCGAGGCTTCATTCTTAAGTTACAAGCAGCATCGTTGGTCTTGTGCTCTAGTCCCCGCATTTGCCCTTTCTAGCTATAGAGGAGATAAGGTGGTCTTTGCCACCACTTATTCGAGCTTGGAGATCAAAGGGTCCATTTCGTTGTTTGGAATGTTTAGACCATTTAGGTTTTGTAAATTTGAGGTCCATCCTCTATCCGAGTTGATGAGTCCCATTGAACTCATCTTGGTAGTTTGTGTTTTGTGCTCTCTTTGGACTGTCGATCTAACAGTTTTCTCAACGAAATTACAAGGGCATTTTTCAGTAAGTGTTGATATGGTGACCATGGATGTTGCTTCTAGTTTGATAGCTTAGTGGTGGTACCCTTGGTTTTTTATGGGACTTGGCTGTTGGATCTCACTAGCGCTGTTTTGTTTGGGATCAATTCTCAGGGTTTTTACCTTTTGTCTCGGCCAGTTGGCTTTAGGCCTATCATTAAGATTGTTGTCTAGGTTTTGATCTCGTGTTTCATTATTTCTTTGTTTTGGGCCATGACCCAGTCCTTTTATCCAGTCACTTTTGGGCTTGGATTCTTTTGTATTTCTGTTTAGGTAATGAATTTCTTCTCTTGACCAAAAAAAAAACCAAGATTCTCAACTTATGATGATGCTGCTTGGATTTTTCTTTTTGGTTAGGCAGTAAAAGATTATAATTGAGAACCAAGTTAGGGGAGACAAGCTTACAATCATGTGTTCCAGTACTCATTAAGCCATTATTCACTCCATTAAATGTATCATACTACTGGGCCTTTGACTCCAATGTAAGCCACCTTGTTAAATGATCTACGAAAATAAAGTCATTATTGTTACACAGAAAATCCAGAATTTTAGCCCCTGACTTTAATTGTAATGATTTAGGTCTGACTATTAATGGAAAAACATTAACTAAAACGACCCGATCCCTCGCGGAATCAAGTTTGATAGTAACAACCCGATCCAACCCTAAGGCGACAAATGAGAAAAAACGGACGAAGTTTCCCCTGTACTGTAGACAATCCAAAACCTGTTCAATCAAACTCAATATCAAGCAATCAACAACATCATTTGTAATTTCAGTAACTCTTTAGCTTATAATTTACAATTCAAGTCTACCAACATTACAAGACTAAACTAATTTAGATATGCATTTATTATATTTTCACAAAGACCATTAAACCTCCAATATTCTCTTGACATTAACAAGACAACTACGAACTATCACAACAAAGATAGAGCTCCTTACAAAGTAGGCCCAACAACTTATGAACACTTCAAAATCCATCTCGCTTTACATGAAATTGATAAAGAAAAAGGGGTGATCAACTACGTGCTCAGTGAGGGGGAAGCAAGTACAGGGAGTTTTTGAAAAGTCTTTTCATGATGCAATGCACATAAGCCAAGTAACATTAATAAGCTCTAAACAGTATAAGAGACACGAAAGCATTAAAACACGATAATATGGAACAATAAACATTCAATTAAGCTTTAAGAAATTATGTAAACACTTTAGAAAAGGATACGATACGATTCCATTCCATCCTTATCGTTTCCACTTCCTTTGTGATACCGATATCAATAACGATAGTTATAATCCCCTTATAACGTCAGTGGGTATACTCGGGATATATCCCGATAACCTACGACCTAACACCCTAAGACCTTCAATGACCAAGCGAGTGAGGGAATAGAATGCAAGGTTGAACAACCAACCACTGGCAAGCCTGCTACCGCCCAGTAGAGGCCCAACACTACCGTGCCTCGCTTAAGGTTGCAACCTTCGATAACGCTCAATAGATCACTTAGATAACCATTTAAGCAATTAATCGATAAACATATAAATGAAGGGACAACAAAGTAGGTTGCCCCTCAAACATTTAAGCATTCAACAAACAATATAAACAACTTTATTAATCAAGCATTCAAGTAAACACTATAACCAATTAAGCATTTACAACTGATAATTCAATTAACTCATGCATTTAAGCATTTAAGCAACCAATATAATTCATGAGCATTCATGCACTTTTCGTTACCTAAGCAACACAAGAAAAGGATAATTTCAACTAGAATCTCAATTACAATTAGAAGTTAAATTCAAGCATGACTTATCCAATTTGGTTATCAACCTTAATGTCCTTTAAAACTCTAAAACTTCACATAAACATAGTTCTTTCAATGCAGATGGGTTTAGAATCAAACGGATCTCGATCGGAGCTATACTCAACAAGATACGACCTCTAGAAATTTATTACGCAAACTGTCTTGCACCTACGCGTGAATCAGAACCCTACTGTAATAAGTCCATATCATCACCTTAATATCAAAATTAGCTCATGCACCAAACATAGAGTTTGTTCTACTATAAGTCTAGTATAACATATCCAAAAATCAGCCCCATCCATTAAGGTTTACCTCATCAAAAGATCCATGCAAGAACAGTGCGCATGATTCTCTTTTAGGCCTTGTTTTGCTTGCATTTTCATGTTTATATAGATCATGTACCTTATCTTTTAGGCTAATAATATCCTCTCAAGCATTCTTACACGCATTTAATATACATACTACACACTTATATATAATATCACATAACAACAATTAACAATCAAAGCTTCCAAGTTCTATAACCTACTACTATGCTTCACATTTTCTACTCAATATTCAAGCTAGCATATGAATCCATGACTTAACTCAACATTTCGTAACTTACACATAACTTACACTCTTTTAACTTCAAATAAAAGCATAGAAACATGAAACCCTTCACCTTAGCATGGAGAAATTGCACAAAAATGGCTATGCTCAAGCTCAAAACCACTCTTTTCTTCTTCTTTTCTTCTTCCTACTCTTCTTTCCCTTTCCTTTTTTCCCTCTCAGTTTTCTCTCTTTCTTCTTTTCTTTTAGTCGATTCTAGACAATTCCTTTGGCTTTTGTTTTTTTTGTTTTTTTATCATTATAAAGACTCAATTGGGCTACTTATTTGGGCTCTCAAATACACTTAAAGATTTAATTGGCCCATAAATTAGTTGGGCTAATCATTTGGGCTTTCTTATGTTCTAATTCTCTACAAAGTGCACTTATTTGCCAATAACTATTCAATACTCTACTTCCAATTGTCATTATTTCCAATTACGATATTGCAATGAAGGCACGGTTCGATTCAAATAATAAGTTTAAGTCAATTAAATGCAAATGAATAAATACAACTAACAAAATAAGTATTTTATTCGAGTCTCGGCGTCACACTAACCAATCTATTAGGTAGTGTAGGACTCTAGGAATGGCTCTGATCATAATTATTGAGGTCTTATTATTAAGTATATCAACACATCAAATTTAATCAATTAGTTTAAAATAGTAACATTCATGGTGATAGTAGTTACAAAATCAATGTTGAATTAAGTATTACAAACTCTGGTCTCAAATACTAATATAAAATGAGATGTTACTGTTAGACTTAATGCCCTAAAAGCCAAATTTTTTGTAATTTTAGGACATGAATATTGTATTATTTTATTTATTAAATAGGCAGCTTTATTTAACATATGTTAATTTGTTAATTATATCTAAGTAAATCTCTTTAGATTTATATCCATGAATCTTATTCTTTAGGAGGTACAAAATATCAGTGACAAGATCTATGATTAATGATATATTCTAAAACAAGTCCCTAATTATAGGATGAACTAATTAGGTGTTGATTCATCTAGATACATTGAATTACAGTTACTATCTGAATTAATATGAGATATTGATTAAGGCAATTAGTCTCATATTGCATAAGTAAATGTATAAGTACTCGTTAAGAATAAGTGACTGGACATGATAGATTATATAACAAATTAAATGGACAGTCAATAATTTGTCATACAACATGTAGTCGTATAATTAATCCTTAGACATAAGACACTATGATTATCCTATGTATGGGATGCCATGATTAGCTTAGTGTAATAAACTGGTTCTAGCCATAGACTAGTTCACGTACTTGGTAGTCATTATCTATTCCTACATAATGGTATATGAGAGTGGAATAAGGAATCCATCAATTAGGGGTCCTGTGCGATCTATTAATTATAGTAACCGAAAGTCCTTCCTGGATGTTAAATAATAGATGGTGTTCTATTATTTATTTACGAGCTACTAAATTAATCGGATCAAGTCATATGATTATGCATCAAGAGTTTGATCACTACAAGAAAATAGCGCTTGGGTGATGGATTTTTTCTGTAGCCAATTGGCTACTGTTAGGCTACAGAATGGCTACAGACAACTAATTTTGTAGCTCATCCATAGCCAACTTAGACCCCATTGAAATGGCGACAAAAATTAGCTACGGATTGGCTATTAAAAATAATTTTAATTATAAAAAAATAAAAAATAATATTTCATAGTCATGCGGTGGCAAAATAGCCACAAATTAGCTACGGAAAATATTTGTTCTTCAACAAAATTTAAGAATAAAAATCCATAGCCTAGCCTTGGAAAATTTGTTATGGACTAGCTTCGGATTATTTAATTAATTCAAAAAAAAAAATCATAACAAAGTCCACAGCCATGTGGTAGCCAAATAGCCACAGATTAGCTACGGACTATGTATTATTCAAAAAATGTTTTAAAAAAAATTAAGGGTCGTAGCCTAGCCGTGACAAATTTGTTACGGCTTAGTTACAGACATTTTAATTAAATAGGAAAAAATAAAATTACAAAGTCTGCATCCCATTCGTAGCCAATGACTACGAATGGGCTATAAACTTCTATAAGTCCGTAGCCCATCCGAGCCAATGGCCACGGATGGCCTACGAACTTTAAAAAAAATGAGGTTTATCGCTTTTAATTTGAATTATGAAATTGTGATTGCACCTACAACGTAGTAAACTTCACTTGACTTGCAAGTTTTCTAAATAAAAATAAACTTCGTCTGTATTTCATTAGCGTGTGTACTTTTATAGAGAAATCTCATAGGAAATCAATAGTCGTTTAAATCGAACTTATCATGTCATTACTTAGCATTGCGTTAATGTTAATAAACGTTCAATCTAAGGGTCCAAAAATTCTCACATTGTGTCTAAACTTCATAAATAAGAAAAATATGATGATATTAATACGTTTTAATACGTTGTTCTTACCTATTAACAAATTAGAATACATACTATTAGTGGTCCGTAACCCATCCGTAGCCAACGGCCACAGATGGGCTACGGACTTTAAAAAAAATTAGGTTTATCAGTTTTAATTTTATTTATGAAATTGTGATTGCACTTACAACATAGTAAACTTCACTTGAGTTGCAAGTTTTTCAAATAAAAATAAACTTGGTCCGTATTTCATTTGCATGAGTACTTTTATAGAGAAATCTTATAGGAAATCAATAGCCGTTTACATCGAACTTATCATGTCCTCATTCAACATTGCGTTAATGTTAATAAACGTTCAATCTAGGGGTCCAAAAACTCTCACATTGTGTCTAAACTTCATAAATAATAAAAATATGAAGATATTAACACGTGTTAATACGTTGTTCCTACCTATTAACAAGTTAGAATACATACTATTAGTGGTCCGTAGCCAATAGCCACGGATAGGCTACGGACTTTCAGAAAAAAATAAAATTTATAAGTTTTAATTTTATTTATAAAATTGTGATTGCACTTACAACGTAGTAAACTTTACTTGAGTTGCAAGTTTTCCAAATAAAAATAAACTTGGTCCGTATTTCATTAGCGTGTGTACTTTTATAGTGAAATCTTATAGAAAATCAATAGATGTTTAAATCGAACTTATCATGTCATCACTTAACATTGCGTTAATGTTAATAAACGTTCAATCTAGGGTTCCAAAAACTCTCACATTGTGTTTAAACTTCATAAATAAGAAAAATATAAAGATATTTGATGAGGACATCAAGGCTGCTAGGAATGTTCCAAGTCCAATGCAAGTGCCAGTTGGTCCAATGACAAGAGCTCGCGCTAAAAGGTTCAAGAAAGAGTTGAATAACTTGGTTCAGAAAGTTCTACAACAGGAAGAAAACGTGTTGGCTAGTAGGGATGAAGAAATGCTAGTTTTACTCCCCCAAGTTGATCCACAAGAAAGCCAAGATCCAGCCATACACGTCCACATTTAATGAATCATTTAGAAGTCCACATTCAATGAACCAATTGGGCGTCCACATTCATTGAACCATTTGGGCGAATTTTTCAGCAAAGATTCAAGTCAATATTCTATTTTCAAGATTCAAGAACTTCAAGATTCTTCAAGAAGTTTCAAGAAGATTCGAAGATTTAGTCAAGATTTGATTTCTTTGTAATTCTATCCTAGTTTCAGTTTCAGTTTTAGTTTAATTCCCTATGGACGAATTTAGGTGTTCACACTAGGAAAAAAACTTTCTTGGGCTGCAAGATTAGGTGTTCACACTAAGAAGGAGTTTTTCTTGGGCTGCAAGTTTGTTTCCTTTTGATTTAGTTACTATTCATATTTTCCTATTTGAGCTAGGGTTTAGGAGTTCTTTTTCAAATAGGAAACTTATTTGTCTTTGCCTATATAAGGCTGATTTGCATGAAATAAAAGTTAGACAATTTTAATATTAAATTTGTGGGATTATTCTCCTTTGAGTTCTTCAAGAAACTCTTCGAACTTATCAAGATATTTCTTGTGGCATTCAACCTTGACTTATCAAACGAGTTTTCCATCCTCGTTTGTGGCGTCTTCACCATACCAATGATCTAGCTTTGCTAAGTATAAGGTCGCGGTTCTATCCATTCCTGAAAGGTCTTGGGGTCATTTGCCATATTTGGTGTTGGGTCGCATTGCATGTTGGCGTGGTTCGTATCAGTTGGTAATTAGAGCTTAGGTTAATCAGGTTTTCCTATCATTTTCTTGTTTTCTTGGTTATTTCTGTGAGTCTAGGTCTAAGTTTTAAGTTCTTTCTTCGTTCTTGATTGAGTCTTGTTATCAATTCCATCTCAATTCTGTTTTAGGTTGTCCTAAAGCCGTTCTTGCTTTCAATTTTGTTTCTTGTCTTGTGTTTCCATTCCGTCGTGCTTCAATTCTGTTTTCTTGCTTAGCTGTCAATTGGTCAAACCCTAGAATCTTGAATTAGGGTTTCTTGTGCTTCTAAATTCAAGTTCTTGGTTATTTGCTCATTGTGGTTGTTTCTGAAAAAAAAAAAAAAAAGAACATCAAGAAAAGAAAATAAAGGTCAAGAAAAGATCATAAAAGAGAAAAAAAAAAAAAAACAGTTCGGAGCTGAAAAAAAAAAGCAAAACAATGAACAATTAAATTTTTTTTTTTTTGGAGAATTAGCCTGTGAGGCCAAACTTTTCTGAAGGGAAACGACGATCTGAGCATAACCCACCACTAAGCCGTGGGCACCACCCTCTTAGGGCTAAATTCCATTGTTTGTTATGAGTTTTAGGTATTTTTGTGTTTTTCAATAGGGTTTTCTCAACTTTTTTTATTTTTCTAGGTTTCCTTCTTCGGGTTTTGTTAAATTTTCTTTCTCTAACCTTGTTTCCAGAGTCTTAGAGGTCTGGAAAAAAAAAAGTCAGATTCTGAAATAGAGTTATACGCTGCTTTTGTGCCTTCCTTGGTATTCTTGGTTAGTTCTAGGGAACTTGAAGGAGAATACGAGAGGAAAAAGGTAAAGTGTGTGAGAATATTATAGGGTAAAAGCCATATTGAGTTGAGTGAAACACGTAGGACAAATTTTAATAATGTCTAATAATCAAGAGGGAAATGCAAGTGAAGGTGTTCAACAACCTGTTGGACAGAATTTACAGATGCAGGCGTTGATAGGAGAGATGAGACGGATGATGAAGGCTGAATTGGAACAAATACATGTGAGATTCGATAGAGTAGAAGATAGAGCATAGCAAAGGCAACCGCAAGTTGCTCAAGACGCACCAAGGAGGAATAAGTTGCAGCGAAGAGTTGAAGATGTTGATGAAGTTGATGAGATCGATGAGAAAGGTTTAGATGAAGAGTTTGATAGAATTTCGGTGGGCAACAATAGAAGACATGGTCGAGATAGAGATGCTAGGGATCGTGTTGATCGTGTTGATAACAACTTAGGAAGCATCGAGATGAAGATTCTTGCATTTCAATGAAGGAATGATCCTGAGGCCTATCTTGAGTGGGAAAAGAAAATAGAGTTGGTGTTTGATTGTCATAACTATTCCGAGCTAAAAAAGGTAAAGCTTGCTGCAATTGAATTTATTGATTATGCTATTGTTTGGTGGGATCAATTGTGTATCAATAGGAGGCGGAATGGAGAACGTCCTGTTGCAACTTGGTATGAGATGAAGAGAATGATGAGGAGACGATTTGTACCCAGTCATTACTACAGAGATTTGTACCTCAAGTTGCAAGGTCTTCATCAAGGTAATAAGAGTGTTGATGAATATTATAAAAAGATGGAGATGGCTATGATTAGAGCCAATGTAGAGGAAGATCGGGAGGTGACAATGGCTAGATTTTTGAATGGGCTGAATCGAGAGATTGTTAACACCATTGAGTTACATCATTATGTTGAATTGGAGGATTTGGTGCATAGGGCAATTAAGGTGGAAAAGCAATTAAAGAGGGGTGGCACACGACAAAGACCAGCCCCACAATACTCGAGTGCATCGCCTTGGAGGTCGAGTTACCCAAGAAAGGAGAAGAGTTTGTCTACTTCCAAGGTCAAGCTCGAGCCCAAAACATCCACCCATGCCACGACTTCTCAAGGTAAAACAGCCTCTCCTACAACTCGTTCTAGTGATATTAAATGCGTTAAATGTCGGGGACGAGGTCACATAGCTAGCCAATGTCCAAACAAGAGAGCAATGGTAGTTTTGGAAAATGGGGAGATTGAATATGAAGATGAAATGCAATCTTATGACATGCCCATACTAGAGGACACCGAAGTAGGTGAAGAAGAGTTTGGGGCAGATTATGGAGAGATACTTGGTCTAGTGGCACGACGAGCTTTGAGCTTGCAAGAAGAAGAGGAAGAAGTAGTACAACGTGAGAACATCTTTCATACTCGCTGCCACGTGAAAGATAAGGTATGTAGTATTATTATTGATGGTGGTAGTTGTACTAACGTTGCTAGTTCTTCCATGGTTGAGAAGTTAGGGCTCACAACAATTAAGCATCCACGTCCATACAAACTGCAATGGTTGAATGATTGTGGTGAGGTAAGGGTTACAAAATAGGTTGTGGTACCATTTCGCATTGGAAAATATGAGGATGAAGTATTGTGCAATGTGGTACCTATGCATGCTGGACATCTTCTTTGGGAAGGCCATGGCAATTTGATCAACATGTGCAGCATGATGGCTTCACCAACAAGTACTCATTCATGTTCAATCAGCGGACAATCACTCTAGTTCCAATGACACCAAAACAAGTTTATGAGGATCAAGTTATGTTACAAAAATTGAGTGATCAAAATAACTTGAGTGATCAAAAGAATTTGGGTAATCATAAGAATTTGAGTGATCAAAAGAATTTTGAGTGAGCAAAAGAGAGAGAGTGAAAAGAAAAAGAGCAAGGCCGAATCTGGAAAGGTAGTGAGGAGAGAAAATAATTCGGCCAATGAGGTACAAACAGAGGAAAAACAAAGAAATTTTTATGCAAAAACAAGTGAGGTTGAGAGAGCTTTGATTTCAAAAAGGCCAATGATTGGACTTATGTACAAAGAGGCTCTTTTAAATACTAACCGACTTGACTATGCATTGCCTAGTGTTATTATTTCTCTTTTGCAGGAATTTGAGGATGTGTTTCCTTAGGAGATTCTACATGCTCTACCACCTCTTCGAGGGATTGAACATCAGATAGATTTCGTACCTGGAGCCTCAATTCCAAATCATCCAGCTTATAGGAGCAATCCAGAGGAGACGAAGGAGCTTCAACAGCAAGTCGAAGAGTTGATGGAGAAAGGGCATGTAAGAGAAAGCATGAGTCCTTATGCAGTTCCTGTAATTTTAGTGCCTAAGAAGGATGGGACATGGAGGATGTGTGTTGATTGCAGTGCCATCAATAACATAACAGTAAAGTATAGACATTATATTCCTCGCTTAGATGATATGTTAGATGAATTGCATGGTTCTTGTGTGTTTTCTAAAATTGATCTTAAAAGTGGATATCATCAGATAAGAATGAAAGAATGAGATGAATGGAAAACAACATTTAAAACTAAATATGGATTGCATGAGTG
Organism: Ehretia macrophylla; assembly: GCA_037974665.1. Taxonomy (NCBI): domain Eukaryota; kingdom Viridiplantae; phylum Streptophyta; class Magnoliopsida; order Boraginales; family Ehretiaceae; genus Ehretia; species Ehretia macrophylla. The sequence continues at coordinate 75,225,611 of CM075779.1, forward strand.
GTTAGTCATGCCTTTTGGATTAACTAATGCACCTAGTACTTTCATGCGCTTAATGAATCATGTTTTGCGTGCTTTCATTGGTAAGTTTGTTGTTGTTTATTTTGATGATATTCTTGTTTATAGCAAGAGTTTGCATGAACATGTCTCACATTTAAATTCGGTTTTGGATATGCTTAAAAAGGAGAAGTTATATGTTAACCTCAAAAAGTGTACTTTTTGCACCGATAAGCTTGTTTTTCTAGGATTTGTTGTTAGTGCTAAGGGCATTGAGGTTGATGAAGAGAATATCAAAGCCATCCAAGAATGGCCAACCCCCTCCAGTATGGGTGATGTTAGAAGTTTCCATGGACTTGCTGGTTTTTACAGGAGATTCGTGAAATATTTTAGCACCATCGCAGCACCACTCACTGAAGTTATCAAGAAAAACGTTGGGTTCAAATGGGGTGAAGATCAAGAGAAGGCGTTTCAGCTTATTAAATACAAGCTTACTCATGCTCTTTTACTTGTTTTACCTAACTTTACTAAAACGTTTGAAATTGAATGTGATGCCTCAGGTATAGGTATAAGCGCTGTTCTTATGCAAGAAGGAATACCCCTTGTATACTTTAGTGAGAAGCTCAGTGGGGCTGCACTTAACTACCCCACCTATGACAAAGAGTTTTATGCTTTGGTTTGAGCTTTGGAGACATGGCAGCACTACCTATGGCCAAAGGAGTTTGTAATTCGTACAGATCATGAATCCTTGAAGCATTTAAAGGGTCAACACAAGCTGAATAAGAGACATGCTAGGTGGGTTGAGTTCATTGAGACTTTCCCATATGTCATTCGCTATAAACAAGGTAAGAAAAATGTGGATGCAGATGCATTGTCAAGAAGGTATGCCTTAATCTTTACTCTTGATGCTAAATTTCTGGGTTTTGAGCATATTAAGGACCTTTATCAAGATGACCACAACTTTAGTGAAGTTTATAGGGCTAGTGAGAAATCTGTAGAAGGTAAGTTTTATAGTTATGAGGGGTTTTTATTTAGAGAAAATAAGTTGTGTGTGCCTAATTGTTCTTTAAGAGACTTGTTAGTTCGGGAATCTCATGGTGGTGGTTTAATGGGATACTTTGGAGTCACTAAAACCTTAGCTATTTTGCAAGAGCACTTTTATTGGCCACACATGAAAAGGGATGTTGAGAGAACTTGTGGAAGATGTGTTACTTGTAGGCAAGCTAAGTCTAGGGTTCAGCCACATGGATTGTACACACCACTACCTATTCCTAGTTCACCTTGGATTGATATTTCGATGGATTTTGTTTTGGGTTTACCTAGGAGTAGGCATGGAAGGGATTCAATTTTTGTTGTTGTGGATAGATTTTCTAAGATGGCTCATTTTATCCCTTGTCAGAAGACTGATGATGCTTCTAATGTTGCAGATTTGTTCTTCAGGGAGATTGTTAGGTTGCATGGTATGCCTAAGACAATTGTTTCAGATCGTGATGCTAACTTCTTAAGTTACTTTTGGAAGACTTTGTGGGGCAAGCTAGGGACAAAACTTTTGTTTTCTACAACTTGTCATCCTCAAACTGATGGTTAAACAGAAGTAGTTAATAGGACTTTATCTTCATTGTTAAGGGCTATCATAAGTAAGAACATTAAAACTTGGGAGGATTGTTTACCACATGTTGAGTTTGCTTATAATCGTACTGTTCATTATGCTACTAAGTTTTCACCTTTTGAAATTGTTTATGGTTTTAATCCTTTAACTCCTTTGGATTTATCACCTTTACCTATTTCTGAGCATGTGAACTTAGATGGTAAGAAGAAGGCAGAATTTGTGAAACAACTCCATGAGCGAGCTCGACTCAACATAAAGAGGAGAATTGAGCAATATGTTAAGCAAGCTAACAAGGGACGTCGCAAGCTGGTCTTTGAGCCTGGAGATTGGGTGTGGGTACACATAAGGAAAGAAAGATTTCCAACACAAAGACGTTCTAAGTTGCTACTTAGAGGAGATGCTCATTTTCAAGTCCTCGAGCGGATCAATGACAATGCCTACAGACTTGATTTGCCAGGTGAGTATAGTGTTAGTGCTACTTTCAATGTTACTGATTTAAGTCCTTTTGATGTAGGTGAAGATTTGAGGGCAAATCTTTCTCAAGAGGAGGGGAATGATGAGGACATCAAGGCTGCTAGGAATGTTCCAGGTCCAGTGCAAGTGCCAGTTGGTCCAGTGACAAGAGCTCGCGTAAAAGGTTCAAGGAAGAGTTGAATAACTTGGTTCAGAAAGTTCTACAACAGGATGAAAGCGTGTTGGCTAGTAGGGATAAAGAAAGGCTGGTTTTACTCCTCCAAGTTGATCCACAAGAAAGCCAAGATTCAGCCATACACGTCCACATTCAATGAATCATTTAGAAGTCCACATTCAATGAACGAATTGGGCATCCACATTCATTGAACCATTTGATCGAATTTTCCAGCAAAGATTCAAGTCAAGATTCTATTTTCAAGATTCAAGAACTTCAAGATTCTTCAAGAAGTTTCAAGAAGATTCGAAGATTTAGTCAAGATTTGATTTCTTTGTAATTCTATCCTAGTTTCAGTTTCAGTTTTAGTTTAATTCCCTATGGACGAATTTAGGTGTTCACACTAGGAAAAAGACTTTCTTGGGCTGCAAGATTAGGTGTTCACACTAGGAAGGAGTTTTTCTTGGGCTGCAAGTTTGTTTCCTTTTGACCTAGTTACTATTCATATTTTCCTATTTGAGCTAGGGTTTAGGAGTTCTTTTTCAAATAGGAAACTTATTTGTCTTTGCCTATATAAGGCTGATTTGCATGAAATAAAAGTTAGACAATTTTGATATTAAATTTGTGGGATTATTCTCCTTTGAGTTCTTCAAGAAACTCTTCGAACTTATCAAGATAATTCTTGTAGCGTTCAACCTTGACTTATCAAACGGGTTTTTCATCCTCGTTTGTGGCGTCTTCACCATACCAAGGTTATAGCTTTGCTAAGCATAGGGTCGCGGTTCCATCTATTTCTGAAAGGTCTTGGGGTCGTTTGTCATATTTGGTGTTGGGTTGCGTTGCATATTGACGTGGTTCGTATCAATATTAACACATGTTAATACGTTGTTCCTACCTATGAACAAGTTAGAATACATACTATTAGTGGTCCGTAGCCCATCCGTGGCCAATGGCCACGGATGGGTTACGGACTTTCAGAAAAAAAATGAGGTTTATCGGTTTTAATTTTATTTATGAAATTGTGATTTCACTTACAACGTAGTAAACTTCACTTGACTTGAAAGTTTTCCAAACAAAAATAAGCTTGGTCAGTATTTCATTGGCCACGGATGGGTTACGGACTTTCAGAAAAAAAATGAGGTTTATCGGTTTTAATTTTATTTATGAAATTGTGATTTCACTTACAACGTAGTAAACTTCACTTGACTTGAAAGTTTTCCAAACAAAAATAAGCTTGGTCAGTATTTCATTTGCGTGCGTACTTTTATAGAGAAATCTCTTAGAAAATCAATAGTCATTTAAATTGAACTTATCATGTACGCACTTAACATTGCGTTAATGTTAATAAACGTTCAATCTAGAGGTCCAAAAACTCTCACATTGTGTCTAAACTTCATAAATAAGAAAAATATAAAGATATTAATATGTTTTAATACGTTGTTCCTACCTATTAACAAGTTAGAATACATACTATTAATAAACATTCAATATAGCCATGGACGACGGCCGATTTACGACCGAAACGGCTACAGATTTGCTACGGACGTTAATAATTAATAAAAAAGTCAAAATTTTAGTTGGCTACAGATGGGCTACAGCTATTTTACTACGAAAGTTATAAAAAATGAATACAAATTAATTTTCAGAATTGATTTCGGATGGGCTATAGAATATCAATTTGGCTACGGGGCTTTTAATTACGGAGGGGATTTCGTAGCCTAGCAGTCGCCCGTCCCACTTTGGCTAATGCTAGGCTACGGATTTTGACCGTCGCCTCAGCTTGTTTTTCTTGTAGTGGATGACACTATCTTGCTTAATCAAGATAGAGAAGATGGAAGAAGTATATTATACGGAGATTATATATTAAAGGGTTCGTCACTACAAGAAAAAAAGGTTGAGTTGACAACCAAAATCCGTAGCCTAGCAGTAGCCAAATTGGGACGGGCGACCGCTAGGCTACGAAATACCGTCCATAGTAAAAAGCCCCGTCGCTAATTTGATATTCCGTAACCCATTCGTAGCCAATTCCAGAAATTAATTTGTATTTATTTTTTATAACTCGTAGCCCATCCATAGAAAACTAATTTTTTTTTTATTAATTATTAACGTCCGTAGCAAATCCGTAATCGTTTCTATCGTTAATCGTCTGTAGTCCACGACTACGAATTAGTATCCGTAGAATATCGGTAGCCCATTTTCCGTAGCCAATCCGTAGCTAACTAAAATTTTGATTTTGTTATTAATTATTAACGTCCGTAGCAAAGCAGTAGCCCATTCGGTCATAAATCGGTTGTCGCCTACGGCTACAGATTGTTATGGTAGCCAATCCGCAGCCCACTGTTGTTGAATATCTGTAGCCAATTGTCGCCAAATATCTGTAGCCAATTCGTAGCCAATTGTCACCAAATATCCATAGTCAATCCGTAGCCATTTGTCGCCACATATCGGTGGCTAATCTATTGCCCAATTCCGTAGTCATTTGTCCGTCGAAAAATGGTAGCTAATTTTATGTGATTATTCTGTCATGTAATAATTATTAATTATTTTGAAAATAATATGAAATGTAAAAATTTTAAAATAAAACAAATTTACATAACAAAACATAAAATTAAATATCCAAAATAATATTTACATAACGCATCTTTCAAATTCATAAAAATATTAAAATATTGTTCGAAATTAGTTTATAAAATTGTCCAAAAAGACTAAATCCTAAATGTACCATTGATCATGTTGATTGGCCTTCTATCGTGGGTGTTTTAGCCGATTAAGATCCCGCTGCAATTTCTTCACTAGTTTCATGGCTTCGTTCCCTTGTCGCTGTGTCTTTTGCTGTGCATTTCCTTGGTCATCAAGTTGTTGCCTTAAGGACTGCGTTGCTTCAGTGACTCGCCTGTCGACTTTTTCTTCCATGAGTCCAACTCTAGTGTTCATGGTGGGAATAAGGGGTGCTTCCCTACTAATGCGGACTCCTTGCGAGCAAGTCCATAGACACACTATAATGCCCCGATCCCTCACGGAACCAGGACTCCTATTAATCATGCCATTCTCAACCATATCCAAACCTGGACACAAAATTTAGGGAAAACAGACGGAGTCTCTCCTGTTTATAGGACTAATCAAAAACCTGCAAGCAGCAAATATAACCACAATACAACACCCAACTCTAACCGTCCAACTTTTCCCAGTCTCAAGGCCATCCGAGCCTTAGACAAAAAACATAACCACACGAGCATGCAATCAAAAGACAATAAAGTCTATCTTTAGCTATTACATGCCACTACTCTATCAAATCATATAAGTCCTTAATTTAGTTTACAATCCAACAAGTCATACCAAAAATACCTACAAGACCTCAAGGGTGTCAAAACAGAATATAAATACATCAAGTCCCATCTTCAGAAACAGGTTTCAACCTCAGCAAGATAAGCAATCAACAACACGGCACACAAGATAGTTGTTCTAATTGCACCTGAAACATGTTAAAACGAGGAATGAGTATCCAAAGTTACTCAGTGAGGGAGGTGGTGCAATAAACTGGGTGTGCTTTCGTGAGATGCAACAAAGATAATACATAAATGTCACAAATAAGCAAGCTAATGAAACAAGTAGTTAAACACTTTATAAAAGGATACGGTTCAACTCCTTTTCTTCAATCTCGAACCACGATCTTCAAGCAAATGCTGGCAAATCCCTTATTCCTCCAAATGAGGTACTCCGGATGTACCTCGATCCTACGACCTATATCTCCGGAGGTGGGTCTGTATGCCACAACGAGGTGAACCACGCCTCTGGGGTAGGGGAGTATGCCTCAACGAGAAAGGGACTGGGAAACCACGGCAGCCGAGAGAGCACGACAAGCCCGATGTCGCCCGTGTTACTCGACACTACCATGCCCAAAAAGGTTGCGCAACCCCGAATTCAAGAATTCACGAAACATCACGGAATAATTATAAATAAACACGAGAAATCATAAGACAACAAGTAAATAGTGCATATAAACCTTATTTATTAAACTAAGTCATACAATCTAGAAGCAATAAAATAAGCTAAGATGCACAAAAGAGATGAAGACTCCATCACCTCTACCAAGTAGCTAAAGGATACAAGAACTAGCGTCAATCTACTTTCAACACCCTGGGATTGGCTCAATGGATCAACCCTAGCATGTAATAGAACAGATACTTATCACAAAGAATCTCCTAGAGACATTCGTAACCAACACAATAAAATCACATTAATGGCTCAACTCACAAACGTCTCCAATATGGTATACACATGCTATACAAATGCATATAAACACCTAATCAATCAATTAAAAAACAATCACCAACATTTAATTAAACTTTCACACTATTTTCCCTTTGTTTACTAAAGCAATTTGACACATAAACGGAATGCAAAACTCTAGAATCACAACAAGCTATTTAATACATCTCTAGACACGCCATGACTCCACTTGGAACCATCAGTCCACACTTAAGCTAAAATTAACACAAAAGCTCCAATTGCCCCTTAGTATGTTAGAACTACAAGTACCCTAATCGAGCATCGTTTAAGTGCCATAAAAGCGCATTAAGCTCTGTTCTACTTATTTAAGTCCCATTAGCACCCTAAACCTCACCCCGATACCTTACTTTAATTGATTTCTATTTTAGACGCAATTAAGACATTAATTTTTAACTATTTCAAAATTCAATAATTTTTATCGTACAACCGTTTTAGCATCCCTAGGATCCATATCAAGTGTCAAAACTAGTATCAGGTCACGTTTTAATGGTCCTGAGTAAATAGTGCTAAAACACAAAATCTGTTAATAAATACACAAAATCAACTGGCTGATACACAAAATCAGTTGGCGGATACATAAAATCAGTCGGCTGATACACAAAATCAGCCAATGGATACACAAAATCTACCAGATGATGCCCACTTAACTATGCAAATTTCACATTTAGACTCTAATTCTTTCTTTCTTCTTGCAACACATAAGTATACACACAACCTTCACTATATCACAATTCTAATACTTCACTTAGCATGCTTATACATCATTTAATTAACCTTATATACAAGAATAATCAAAATCTCTTTTAAAAAATACTATTCATCATCTTCTTTAACTTAGCCATAGGTTCAAGCTCAAGCTCAACAACTAAAACAAGTATAAAAGAGTGTTCTACAACATCATAAATTAACATAGAAAGCCATAGAAGCATCAAACTTGCAAGATATAACATTTCTATCTTTTTACTACAATAGAAAAATAAGTAAAAATGCACAAATATATGCAACCCTCACCTTGGTAAAGCTAGGAAAGGAAGAAAATTAGCTAGAGGACACCTTGAATTTTGTTAAAATGGAAGAAAATGAAAAAGAATCAATTCTTGCTCAAAAGAAAACCCTCACGGGTCTGCTTCCTATTGTCGTTTCTTTTTCTTTACTTTTGCTAATGTTTGGCTTTTGTTTTTGCTTACTTTAACATATAATATAAGTATATAATATATTCAATTGGCTAAAAGCTCAATAGTGCCTCACGATTAATGCTAAGCTGCTGCTGACCGTTTTCTTTTTCTTTGGCTAAGTTGCTTTGACTTTTGCTATCAAATATAATATAAGTAAAGGTATAAATACCAATTGAACTAAAAGGCCAAACTTGGACTCACATTTTTTTTCTTTCCCTAGACCTACGGTCCAATTTATTTTTTCTTTTGTTTTGTTTTTTCTTAGCCATAATATCTAATATGTATACTAAGTAGATAAATGGCCTACCAAGTGATTGGCTATAATTAAATATTAATGGGCTAGTTAACTTAGTAGAAAACTAATAAAAATACAATAGATTCAAAGTAATTAAAATATTACTATTCACTCGGGGGCACTAAAAGCATTTATTTTCTTCACGCTCAGGACATGAAATGCACATTCCAACTATGAACGAATATATTAAATACAATATTGTTCAGGAAAAAAAATATTAAATTCGAAAAATAAAGCAGTTTAAAATTTTACTTGGGCTCAAGTTAAACTTAAAAATTAAAACATATAAAAGCAATTAAGACCAAATAAAGGACAAATAAGTCAAATCTGCACACAAAATAATTAAATATAATAAATTAAAAATCTCTTTGGGCTAAAAAAAACTAAGTCAATTAATTATAAACAAGTAATAAATATAAGATAATCATTTCTGGTAATTAGATAAAATTCACATAAATACATTTATTACTAAAAATATTAAGATAGCTCGTTCAGGTCTGGGCCTAGGCTTCCCGTTCGAACAATAGGATAAATTAATTTAAAGATGTGTAAAACAATTTTAAATAATTAAAATAATAGAATAAGTGTCCCGGGCAAATTATTTAAATATAAATTAATTAAATATAATTTAAATAAATACAAATAATGATAATAATAAAAATAATTATTCCCGAGTTCGAGACTTTACACTCAAATAGTGACATTAAATTATTTTAAACTGTTAGTAAAATAAATTCTAATAAATAAAATAATAAAATAATTATTTCGGGAAAGCCAATTGAATATAATTTAAGTGAATGCAACAATTATCGTGGTACGTTTTTTAAGAATGATGCAATTTAATAAAATGAATATATGCAAATTAATAAAATGTCTATATGCTAGGTTTGGGTCATGACACATGCCCTTTTTTCGCCCTACCAACAGCTTGGTAGAATATCTCATCGGGATTAACGGGGGGCACCGTGGGGCCTTCTTGCGTCGCAAGTTGACGTTGCTGGAGCATCTCCTCATATCGTGACTATAAAAATAACATTTATAAATTTTTAATATTCTTATACCACTCAATGTTACGCCCCAATTCGACCCCACCTAAAATCAAGTCTGGACGCGATGAAATTTCAGCATTATAACATTTATAATATGGCCCCAAACACAAAAATATAACCCGCATAACAATTCATATAGCTACAACAACCAACATACAACCACAAATAAGTCAAATTTACAATCCTGGGCCTTCAACAAACAACCAAATGATATGTCTTCTATCACAACCACTTCAACATAATCATAAATATACAATCCTCATAATGAAATACATAAGTCTAACAACCTATACATTACAAAAGAGACTTATGAAATTCAATTTTTATAACCGTTTAAATTAAAAGTAGCAACTTAAACTTAACATATACATTATATAAATTTAACAAAATTAATCGGCAGTAAAAGTAATACACTGTACAAATACTTACTATCGTTTGAGCAGCTTTTGGATCAGAGTATTGGATACCATCACCCTTCCCTTTACTGTGGGTGACCTTGAAAATATCAGCTCTATAGACAAGGGCGTTTACTATGTCCGCCTACATTATTAACTTCATAAGTAGTAATTACTCAAAAACTAAAATATTAAGATAGACAAATTTAAACGGTTATTACATTTAAGTTGTATACCATCCTTCTCATAACCTTATGAAAGGGGGTGGTACCCGTGTAGTGTGCCGATTGATTTTTCTCCCTATTTTTCTTGGCCACTTTTGATTTCTCTATCCATTTTGGTTCGCGCTATCTTAGTTGCATTTGCTCCCAATTTTCTAATGTCATCCATTTAGGAGGCTTGTCAAATTTACGGGCCTTAGCCAATTGGTCTTTCATTCTCTCCGCCACCTTATAATAGAAGCAATGCTTGATGTGTGTCTTGTCACATGGGTGCCACTTTTAATCTATTTGCAACGACAAAAATAGGTAATGCGAACATATGTTAATTGAATACGCACGTATAAATGTACAAATGTATAATATAATAGATATTGACTACATTAATGTTTATAAAAACCTCAAAAGAGAAAAACCATCGGTCTTTGACATCGTCCGAAATTTCTCCATAAGTAATCCAGGGTTTTGTGAATCCGCCTACGAATATTGACTTAAAATATTTTACTACCGAAGTAGGTATAAATTTGTTAACAAGTATATCAATTATATAAGTTAGTGTCACTTGTATTATCTTATTATAACTTGAAGAACTAATAACAAACAATTAAAGTAATTGTTCTATAATTTAATTTAATTGTAATTTCACCCGTTATTATATAATCGAACGTGAGTACGTCTATCCTCCAACCATGTGGCGTACTGATCGAGTGACTCGAATCCTATAGACTGCCAATTTGTTGTACCAGCTGCATGTGATGATAATTCTGGATGTTCCGTTTCATGCTGGACGTTGGTCGTGGGCGTGGTATTAACATGACAATTCTCGTTAGTCACTCGGATGTCAGACAAAGGGGCAGATAGTCCAGTGGAACGAACCGACGACCCTGCAGCGGTAGGGGACTCACTATTACTTTCACCACAGGCTGCGGAGGACGAAGTTGATGGCATGCCAAATCGTGTCTTATCTGCTTGCGATCTACCATCTCTAACCATGATTGCTACAAAAAAAAAAAAAAAAAGATACACACATATGTACAATATATTCTATAAATGAAGAGATACTATAACCACTTTTCATTATATTTTTCGATTATCAATCATACAATTCACATACAGTTGACATATAAAATATTGAATTTGTAAGTACAAAATCTCAATCAGATAATTCATTGTATTCGGATTCTAAGTCATTATCAGAGTCACTTTCATGATCTTCATCATCATTTTAGGCATAGTCCTCGTGCTCTTCTTCTACATCTCCAACCACAACAATGCATTCATTTGATTCAAGACAACGCAATACGACATCATCATGATCATTTGATTGTACTAATATCATGTTCATCTCATCGGACTGAAAAGCCGACTATTTATCTTTATCATTATCATCATTGTTCGTACACATATCAAACTGGTTCCTTGATCTGATTTTGTATACAGCTGACCAAGCTACACGTTCTCTCTTAGCACCAGGATACCTGACGTAGTATGCTTGATGTGCATGCTCGGCTAAGACAAAGGAATCATACTTTGGGTATTTTTTCTTCACATTTATATCAATCAAGCGATAATTCAGATGAACCTTTAATCCCTTATCATTGTGAGAATCGTACCACTCACACTTGAAAATGACAACTCTTGTGCGCTTCAAAGTTCTATTATGGTATCTAACTCAATAATATCAGTCAACAGACCATAATAATCACTCTCCTCATTATCAAACGTTATCCCTTTCACAGTGACTCCACTGTTCATTATTGCCTTTGAAGATCCATACTCCAAAGTGTGAAATCTGTACCCATTCACCAAGTACTTTGATCATGTACTGACCACCTTACTTGGACCCATTGAAAGATATTTTACATGATCATCCAAAATGTTATTGTGGGCAAGCTGAAAGGGGTAAATTAGAGACAATAACAAATGTCAAGGTCGGAATGAGTTGAATATATTATTAGGGACGTTAAAAATAAGTAATACTAACTTGGTGACGTAACCAACCCGGGAAAAATTTCTGAATGTTGTTATTGATTTGTGAATCAGTAAATGATGGATTCTCCATTCAAAGATCATCCTCAAACGTCCTGTATAGTATTAGTTAGTGGATTATATATATAAGATCTTTAATAGAACTAAAGAATTGAGTCATGAACTTACTTAATATATGGGGACACTTCTTCGTAATTCATCAAAACACACAAGTGAGCAGCATTGAAATCTCGATCGCTAAATCTTTAGAGATCATCTTCCCTATCAGACGACCTGGATGTTTAAATATTGGTAAACACCCTTCAGGGTATTCCGCATCCACGGACTCTTCATTTCGACTGATGTTTCTTGTTTTTGTTTGCACATGCGGTTCGAAATAATATGAACAAAATGTCAATGTTTCAAGGATAAGATATGCTTCACATATAGATCCTTCAACACGTGTTTTGTTCTTCACATTTCTCTTCAAAACATGCAAAAACCTCTCAAAATGGTACATCCACCGATGTTGTACAGGACCACCGCAAATTGCTTCATGAGCCAAGTGTACTGGCAAATGCTCCATTGAGTCAAAGAAGAATAGAGGTAAGATCTTTTCCAACTTACAAAGGGTGATCACAATATTTTGTTGCATTCTTTCAAGAGACGTGCAACAAATGTTTCTGAAAAACAAGTTTAGTTCGGTAAAAGGTTCCCATACACTATTTGGCAATAACTTTTGAAAGGCTATAGGAAGCAATCTTTCTATAAATACATTGTAATCATGGCTCTTCATATGTGACAACTTCAAATCGTTCATGTCAACACACCTTGCTATATTTGATGCATATCTGTCAAGTAATTTTAACTCTTTTAGCCACTCTAAAATTGTTTTCCTAGAGGGAATCGGGAGAATATGCACACCCATTTTCATCACGCCATCTTTAATGCATAATTCAGGTTGATCACAAATTCTCTCAATATCAGCCCTTGAATTTTTTGTATCCTTTGTCTTTCCCTTCACGTTCATTATAGTGTTAAAGACATTATCAAAAACATTCTTCTCTATATACATGACGTCTAGATTATGACGCACAAGCTGTGACTGCCAATAAGGAAAATCTCAAAAGATCTTTTTTTTTGTCTAGTTATGCTTTCTTCAAAAACCATCTATTTTATCTTTACCCAGTTCATTTATGTTTGGAAGATCTCGAACTTGTTCCCACATGTCCTCACTACTCAATCTCGGCGGAGGGTCTGATTTCTCGATCAGATTTTTTCAGAAGTTTTTCTTGTCTCGTCGAAATGGATGATTTCTTGGTAAGAACTGCCGATAGCAGTCAAAGAAGCAATTCTTTCTCCTTGCAGTCAATTGAAATGCCTGAGAAAATCCCATACAATACGGACATGACAATTTGTCGTGCGTACTCTAGCCAGATAACATGATATATACTGGGATATCATTAATTGTCCATATTAAAACTGCCCTCAATTGGAAATTGGACTTGGACGACACATCATAACAAAGTACCCCTACTTCCCATAATTTAATCAACTTTTCAATTAGAGGCTCAAGGTATATATCTATACTCTTTCCTGGACTCTTTGGCCCAGGAATAAGAAGGGTCAAGAACATTACAGGATTCTTCATACACATCCATGGTGGAAGATTGTACGGTGTGATTATCATAGGCCAACAAGAATAAGGTTGAGAAGAAAAGTTTAATGGGTTAAAACCATTAGAAGAAAGTCCGAGACGTACATTTATCGGTTTAGAAACAAAGTTTGGATACGTTCGATCAAAGTGTTTCTATGTCTCAGCATCGGATGGATGACAAATTTTTCCATTCTCAACTTGGTGTCTAAAATTCCATTGCATATGTTTAGCTGTTGCGGGAGACATGTATAATCTGGTTAATCTAAGTGTTAATGGTAAATACCTCAATCGTTTGAAGGCAATTGGTCTACCACGTTTTTTCCCAACTTTTGTAGGTTTAAATCGTGGGTGACCACACCTTGGACAAGATTTGAGTTGATCTCTATCTTTATAATATAATGTACATCCATTTACACACATGTCAATCTTCATGCAACTCAAACCTAAAGGACTCATTTTACTCTTAAACCTATAGTAGTTCTCAGGCAAAATGTTATCCTTGGGCAACATTCTTTGAATAACTTCAACAATTCGATTAAAATAATGTTCAGACATATTGTTCTCTGACTTGATATTCAACAACAAAGACACCACTGACAGATGAGTGACCTCACATCCACTCAACAAAGACACTTTTTAATAGATCATAAAAATATTTTGACTCCATATTAGGCTCATCTTCAATTGGTTGATTAGGAGTTGGTGGTACATTTGATGGGCCAAATGCGTCAAACACTATTGTCCTATAACTATTTCCTTCATCATATCCAGAATGATCACCAACGTTATGGTTGTTATCTTGATTGAGGTCATCATGCTCCCTGTGTGAAGTCCAAACATAGTAATGCCTCATGAGCCCCCATGAGTAGAGATGAAGTCTACAAGTATGAGGGTCCTTAAAGTCACAATTCTTATATTTCGCACAAGGACATCTAATTTTGTCTATATCCATGTACTTTCGTTGACTACACGCAAAAGGAATGAATTCTTCGTCTACACCATGAACGAACTTAGGATTTAATACTCCCTTAGATGTTAATCGATCATTCATCCACTGTTGTCGGAGTGCTTCCATTTTCTCAACTTCTGTATCATAATATATGTTTATTCCATTAAAACAATTAATAGTACAAGATACGGTTAAGTAATGAGCTTGGTGGTCACAATATTTAAACACAATTTATGAGCCACTAGTTAATCTATTGTTAATTAATCAAAACAAATATCACTACAATACAACATTGATGTCAAATTAATCACAACAAATATCACTACCAAATATTTATGTCAAAAGCTCACTTAAAAAAATTAGAAATAAACATAACATTAAATATAAAAATATTAGATTGAACAAATGAAAAACTAAAAAAATTACACATATGAAGATATATATTATACACATATATAAATATGTCTATACTACACAAAAAAAATAGAGGAAAAATGTATAAAATATAATACTTACTAGTAGAAAATAGAGAGAGAGAGATGGTAGTACTATCTTTGGTAGTAATGATGGTAGACTTGGAGGTAGTGATGGTACCCTAGATGGTGGTGATGGTGATGGTGCCTTACATGGTGGTGATAGAGGACCTTGTGGTAGTGATGGAGCCTTTGTTGGTGGTGGTAGTAGTACCCTTGGTGGTGTTCTTGATGGTGATAGTAGTGGTGTTGATGATGATGGTGGTAGTAGTACCCTTGGTGGTGCTCTTGATGGTGATGGTAGTGGTGTTGATGATGATGGTGGTAGTAGTGATAGTGGTGGTGGTGATGGTGATGGTGATGGTGATGATAGTGATGGTGCCCTAGATGGTGGTGATGGAGCCTTTGTTAGTAGTAGTAGTAGTACCCTTGGTGGTGCTCTTGATGGTGATGGTAGTGGTGTTGATGATGATGGTGGTGGTGGTTATGGTGATGGTGCCCTAGATGGTGGTGATGGAGCCTCTGTTGATGGTGGTGGTAGTACCCTTGGTGGTACTCTTGATGGTGATGGTAGTGGTCTTGATGGTGGTAGTGGAGTTAAGAGAGAGAGGTTTTTTGTGAGAGAAACAAAGAGTAAAGTGTTTTTGGGGGAAAAATTTAGGGAAAAAACGTTTGAAACTTTTAGCACCAATCAAAAAAAAATTAAATTAAATTTTTTTTAAGTGCATGTCACGGCTTGCTTGCCAGGGGATGCGAGATAGCCTGTCTTGCAATCCCCACAAGACGACGGGGTTGGCTGGCCAATCCCGTAGTCCGGAATTGGAGTCCAGCCAGGCCAGCTGGCCGCCAACGGATGAGCCGGCCTCATCATCCGGTAGGGACAGCGGGGCATCCCTACCCCGCGTCCTCAAGGCGGCTGGCTGGTGGGCGGGCCGTGACCTGCTAGAATTCCATTTTTTTATTTATTTTTATTTTTTTGATAAAATATGTTAAAAATCAGCAAACCCTCCCTCAAATCCCATTTTCTTCTCCAAATTCACATCTCTTCACATTTCTTTTATAAAACTCTATCAAAATCTCTCTAAAATCATCAAAAACTAACTGTTAAATCTCAAAATTTCTTCCACAATCACATTTTCCATTCCATAAAACATCAAAATCTCCAAATAGTTTTTTAAAACACCAATTTCTTCAACCCCATTGCAAGAAAAACTCAAAAAATCTCTCTAAAATTTCAAAATATAGCCATTAAACCTCAAAATTTATTTCATAATCATATTACCCACTTGCCAAAACTTCCAAATCTACAAAGAGTTTTGCCAAACCTCAATTTTTTCAAGCCCTAAGCCAAAAAATAGATTAAGTTGTCTTAAACTCAAAATTTAGCCATTGAATCTCAAGTTTTGTTCCATAATCACATTACCCACTTCCTAAAAGCTTAAAATCTCTATATTTTATCATGGTGGATACAAGAAAAGGTGGGAAAAAAATCTTCCTAAGAAAACCAATACAAGAGCCTCTACAAGGGTTCCAAGTCCAGATAGGGATCCTCCTCCCACATGTGTAAACAACGAGGTTGCCAAGCCGATATTGTATGGAAAGTGTTTGATAGACAAGGACATATAAGGTACTAGAATTTCTGAATTTGTACAACAACAAGGTTGGTATGACTTCCTACATATTCATTGTCTTGTTTATTCGCTTTTAATCCGTGAATTTTATGCTAATATGGAAAAAGATGAAATTGTTGTTGTGAAAACTAGAGTTAGAGATGTTGATATTGAGTTAACCCCAGATATTATAGCTACAATCTTTAATATGAGAAACGAAGGGGTAAAAGCTTATGACACCACTGGTTGGCCAGAAAGTAGAATAGAGCCCGAAGACAAAGATAATTGCTTGAGATTTTTCTGGGCGGAAAGGTATGATAGAACTACTCATAGAGGAAATGCACCATATAAGAGAGAGTTGCCCATATTAAATAAAATTTGGGTAAACTTTGTAGGCTCTTGTCTTGTACATAGAAATATTAATGATGAAAGACACTTCAAGGAGATGCTTATATTGTGTATTTGTTGGTTAGTGGTAGACAAGTAAACTTACCGTATATGATTGTTCGTCACATGATTTATGCGGCTAAGAACAACAAATCCTTGCCATATGGAGTAGCCCTTACGCGAATTTTTGAGTACTTCGGGGTTTCATTTGATGGGGTTGAAAGTAAGAAATTCAACCCTTCTTGGTATCTTAATATGCTATCTCTGAATAGGCAACAAGCTTATTGGTATCAAGATCATTATATAAACCAAGAAGAATTTAATAGACTACCAGAGGAAACCAAATCACTCATTAGAACTAATACTACCAAGAATACTTCCTTTGTTCATAATTTGAGTTATATTGGTGATGTTGAGATGAAAGAAAACTTATATCATGAAATGCATATGGAAACCGATAATCCGGAGGAGTATATTCATGCAGAGAGAGTGTCACAAATAGATGAGCAAGAAAAGAGAAGAGGTACTAGTTCTAGTCGTGCTTCTAGTTCGTCATTTGATCTAATTTTGGAAAAACTAAATGATATCTCTTATTCTATGGGCAACAATGATAGAACTCTTAGCCATTTGCAAACTCAACTTCAAACTATGGAAGAGCGTAGAGTGGCAGATCATCAATATTTTGAAGCTCAATTTCAGACTTAGGAAGAACATAGAGCGGAAGATCAACCATACTTTGAAACTAAGTTTCAGAGTCTGGAAGAACGTAGAGCAGAAGATCGACAATATTTCAAAACTCAATTTGAGGATATACAACGTTGGCTTCTACTCATGGTTGCTGACTTTCGTGGTGAGGGAGTTGGACAAGACCTTGGGTTTACTGACAATCCGAGTTGTGGAGGTCAACGTGGACGTCGTAATTGTGGACCGAGACAATAGTTTTATTATGGGCAACTTGCTATTAGTTTTTAATAATTAAAATTGCATTTGGAACTAGATATCTGATTTATCATTTATGTATCTTAAATCTTTACAGACATTGTTCTTCATTAGTTTGTGGGGCCCCTCTTTCATTTTGACATTGTCAAAGAGGGACAAATGTTTGTATATCTATATTTTGAGTAATTGTGATGCAAAGAGTTTTAGTATGAGATTATATATGCTAGTACCGACTTATGGTTCTTATGGTAGTAATTATAGACATCTATGCTTGACAAATTATGGTATATATCTTTTAGACATCCTTAGTTTTTTTTGTTTTGTTTAATGACTTGGCTACGAATGGGCTATGGACTTCTATGCGTCCGTAGCCCATCCGTAGCTAATATCCACTGATGTGCTACGGAAAACGATAAACTTCAGTTTTTTTGTTGAAGTCCGTAGCCTAGCAGTAGCCAATAGGCTACTACTGGGCTACAGAAGAGTTGAATTCCGTAGCCCATCCGTAGCTAAGGACTACAGATGGGCTACGAACAACCAATAATATGTATTCTAACTTCTTAATAGGTAGGAACAACATATTAAAATGTGTTAATATCTTCATATTTTTCTTATTTATGAAGTTTAGACACAATGTGATAGTTTTTCGACTCCTAGATTGAACGTTTATTAACATTAACGCAATGTTAAATGAGAACATGATAAGTTCAATTTAAATGGCTATTGATTTACTATGAGAGTTCTCTATAAAAGTACGCACGTTAATGAAATACAGACTAAGTTTATTTTTATACAAAAAAATTTCAACTCAAGTGAAGTTTACTACGTTGTAGGTGCAATCAAAATTCTATAATTTAAATTAAAAATGATAAATCTCAATTTTTATTAAAGTCCGTAGCCTAGCAGTAGCCAATTGGC
The DNA here is from genome assembly GCA_037974665.1 of Ehretia macrophylla. Lineage (NCBI taxonomy): Eukaryota > Viridiplantae > Streptophyta > Magnoliopsida > Boraginales > Ehretiaceae > Ehretia > Ehretia macrophylla. Next base: position 75,244,165 of record CM075779.1, read on the forward strand.
TACTGCTGGGCTACAAAAGAGTCGAATTCCGTAGCCTATCCGTAGCTAGGGACTACGGATGGGCTATGGACAACTAATAATATGTATTCTAACTTGTTAATAGGTAGGAACAACGTATTAAAATGTGTTAATATCTTCATATTTTTCTTGTTTATAAAGTTTAGACACAATATGACAGTTTTTTGACTCCTAGATTGAACATTTATTAACATTAACACAATGTTAAATGAGAACATGATAAGTTCAATTTAAACGGCTATTGATTTCCTATGAGAGTTCTCTATAAAAGTACGCACATTAATGAAATACGAACCAAGTTTATTTTTTTTGAAAAATATACAATTCAAGTGAAGTTTACTATGTTGTAGGTGTAATCAAAATTTCATAATTCAAATTAAAAATGATAAACCTCAGTTTTTTGTTGAAGTCCGTAGCCTAGTAGTAGCCAACTAGCTACTGTTGGGCTACAGAAGAGTTGTAGTCTATAGCCTAGCAGTAGCCAATTGGCTACTACTGGGCTACGAACGAGTCAAATTCCATAGCCTATCCGTAGTACGGATGGGCTACGAACAACTAATAATATGTATTTTAACTTGTTAATATGTAGAAACAACGTATTAAAACGTTTTAATATCTTCATATTTTTCTTGTTTATGAAGTTTAGACACAATGTGACAGTTTTTTGACTCCTAGACTGAACGTTTATTAACATTAACATAATGTTAAGTGAACATGATAAGTTCAATTTAAATAGCTATTGATTTCCTATGAGAGTTCTCTATAAAAGTACGCACGTTAACGAAATATGAACCAAGTTTATTTTTATTTGAAAAAATTACAATTCAAGTGAAGTTTACTACATTATAGGTGCAATCAAAATTCCATAATTCAAATTAAAAATGATAAACCTCGATTTTTTGTTAAAGTCCGTAGCCTAGCAGTAGTCACTGGGCTACAGAAGAGTTGCAGTCTGTAGCCTAGCAGTAGCCAATTGGCTACTGATGGGCTACGGACGAGTCAAATTCTATAGCTCATCCATAGGTAGGGACTACGGATGGGTTACGAACAATTAATAATATGTATTCTAACTTGTTAATAGGTAGGAACAACATATTAAAACATGTTAATATCTTCATATTTTTCTTGTTTATGAAGTTTAGACACAATGTGACAGTTTTTCGACTCCTAGACTGAACGTTTATTAACATTAATGCAATGTTAAGTGAAAACATGATAAGTTCGATTTAAACGGCAATTGATTTCTCTATAAAAGTATGTACATTAATGAAATACAGACCAAGTTTATTTTTATTTGAAAAATTTGCAATTCAAGTGAAGTTTACTACGTTGTAGGTGCAATCAAAATTCCATCATTCAATTTAAAAACGATAAACCTTGGTTTTTTGTTGAAGTTCGTAGCCTAATTGAATACTGCTGGGCTACGGAATAGTTGAATTCTGTAGCCCATCCGTAGCTAAGGACTACGGATGGGTTACAGACTTTGTTATTTTATTTTTCCTATTTAATTAGAATATCCGTATTTTTTTTAAAAAAATATTTTTGAATAATATATATAGTTCGTAGCCAATTCGTGGCTATTGGTCACTGCATGGCTACAGACTTTTTTATGAATTTTTTTGCCAAATTAATTAAATAATCGATAGTTAGTCCGTATCAAATTTGCCACAGCTAGGCTACAAAATATTATTATTATTATTATTATTATTATTATTATTATTATTATTATTATTTTATTAATTAAAATTATTCTCTGTAGCTTATTCGTGGCTATTTGGCCACTGCATAACTACGGATTTTTTTATGAATTTTTTTGCCAAATGAATTAAATAATATGTAGCTAGTCCGTAGCAAATTGGCCATGACTAGGCTACGGAATATTATTTTTTATTTTTTTTATTAATTAAAATTATTGTCCATAACTAATCCGTAGCAAAGTCTTGTCGCCATTTCAACGGGGCCTAAGTTGGCTACTGCTAGGCTACGGAATTTGTTTCCCCTAGCAAATCTGTAGCCTGGCAGTAGCCAAATTACTATGGAAAAAATTCGTCGCCCGAGAACTATTTTCTTGTAGTGCGTGCAAATTCACTTCATAATTAATTTAGTAGTCGTAATATACTGTTAGGTATCACTTGCAACTGTTAGAAATTAATTAGAATAGTTTTATTTAAATATTAATTAGATTAATTAATTTTACATCTAATTAATTTATGAACCCAAGAAATCACACACAAAAAAGATCTAAAAAATAACTAGTTAGAGAAATTAATTAAATATTGGGCTGTCCAATATTTCATTAGGATTGTAGGACAAGATTTTCGTTGGAATTTTAATATGATAAAATTATCAGTCCAAGTCTATGTTTTAGACTGGCCCATTGGGCAGCCTTGAAACATAATTGTTCCCTACAGAAGGGAAGCTGTATAAGATGAAAAACTAGCACAAATCTAAATGGGGATTTACTATTATTCTTTAGGGTCTCCTGTGGATTCAATCGGATACTTCATGCTTGGAGAGCTCGAATTGCTTCAAATTCTACTTCAGAATTTATCAACTTGAGTTAATCTTAAAATATATTATGTAGATTATGCGATAATTCTTGTTTTATATAAAATTTTGCAGACCCATTCACTTACTAATGTCTGCGCCCTTGCGTGGTAACCTTCCATTTTAGGAAATGCCTCCCATGAGCACGTAGCCCATTTCTTTTATTGGCCAACGTGTAAATTGATTTATAATGTAAACACCACCACATAAATTAAAGAAAATGTTGGATACTCTCACAAGGCACTCTTCTTGACTTGGCATTAAGAAAAAAAAGTCGACGATGTCTGGTATTGAAAAACAGCAAGTAAATCCAAAATCAAAATAAGATTGATATAATTAAAAAACCACCCATACAATAAAGCAACCGGTTAATGTACATGGTAAAAGGCTATAACAAAGTAAAGCATTCTTTTCTTTCATGTAGAGAAAATAACGAAAATTCTATACACATAACCAACTGCCCCAGAATTTGTAAGTCGGGTTGCAAATTATGTTGATGGTTGATGGTCTTCAACTCTTCAAGCATGAGAAGGTTTAGTCTTGAACCTGTAAAGAAGGAGCTTCTTTTTGGAAGAATGGTTTTCGATGGTCAGTAGTATCTTACCATCATCATACAACTCAGAACTACAATAGTAGTTTTTATAGCTATTAGACACCACTGGTTCATCAGTCTGCACCATCTTCTTTTTTCTGTGAATAATTACGACGTTGCAATTTTTGTCATTAGGCACAAATTCAGCACTATAGCTTACATCCCATCCCAACACACGTAGCTCCCACACAACGTCGCATCTCTGCATAGCAGTTGCAAATATATTAATAAAACATGAGAATATTCATATTCAAAATAGATCTTGTTCATAAATTTGATATGGAACTGTTAAAATATACAATTGCCTCAAATGAAAAAAAAAAATTATTATAAACTTTAAAATCAATGTATAAGATCACGAGTTATTATTTCCGGTACTAATTAGTTTTATAATAAAATATCATAATTATTTACATGATATTAGAGATGGGTCTTTATCCAATCTTGTTTATTTATGTATGACTTAATAATTCTTGTGTAACTCATCTCTTCTTAATGCCTTTATACCTCTATGTCAGTTCACTTAATAAGCTTTTCTATGGTGTTCAAAAAGTTACTTTTTCAATCGGACCCACATGGGAGGACGGAATTAAAGAATAATTCTTTCACATTGAAAATTGAGTTACATTGGAGAAGGAGAATTATATGGATCGATGTCTCCTACATTAAAAAATCATAAATTATAATACTATTATATAAGATATTGGCTTATTCCATTTAATACTAATTTGTTTTATGATGTAGTCTCATAATTCTAAACAAAACACTAATTAATTAGCACAAGGAGACAACAAATGGATGAGCAAATTTCACCTCATATAGAATAATTTCCACATTTCGTTTGTTCCCAGGATTTAGAGTAATCATCTTGGCTGGATCATCGATAGTGAATTCCGGGTTGCTCTCAAGTAAATCAGCACAAAGGCCACCATATTGAATTGGTAAATGCTCAGGAGATATATACCTGTTTATCAGTAATAGAATCACAGTATCTCAATATATAAATTAGGAGAGTTACAATTGGACATTATCATGGTGAATAAGCAAAACTTCAAATCACACACTTCAAAAGGGTTTCCATAGACTCTGATGGCCTGGCAAATACAAACTTGTTCTTGGTTCTCTCTGGCAAGAGCGAACTGGTCATGGCAATGACAGCCATATACGACGGAGATACATTGATCATCACCTATATATATATATATACATATATGCCCAAATCAATCATTAACTCCATGTAATCTGTCACTAAATAGAATACAAATAACATTGGGATCGCTATATTGAAATGCTCAAACGCATATAAAGAAGTGTTTGTGTTAGGCACCAAGAACCGATATTTTCGGAACAAATTGCATATTGGTACGATTGTTTTGACACACGGTGGCCTGGTTTGCTAAATATGCCGTGCCATTCCCAATTACTTATTGACCAAACAAAAGAATATCCCATTCGCAAAATGTGGTTAAGTTGACTTTTCAAATTATATGGTTTAATTTTATTATTATTATTTTTTTCAAAGGCTCATGTAATTTTTAGATTGTGGACATCGCTAAAAGACAATAAGATTTTTGTAATATATGATTAGTGACATAATTTGTTGACTTAATTATATCTTCATTAGTAAAAAAATTGTCTCAATTAGTATACATATTTCGTCATGGACGTGGTGAAAAATTAGGGTTATGTTATGTCTCGTCAGATTTTTTCTTTTAAAGAAACAAATTACTATAACAGCGGCTTAGACATAACTTTAGTCAAGATGTAGACACTCAATCAGTAGCAAAAACTCAGAATCAATACTGGCGGCCGCCTGCAAGAATTTCACTTAATTTTTACTCTTTAGCATTTCATATTTTATATATAAAGCAAAAAGTGCTTTGCAATTCCCATACTACAAATATACATGTTAGGTGGACGGGGTGCGGGCATGTATCATCTTATATCAAATAATATTATGATAGAGATTCAAATTTTGTGTTGTAACAAATATATGCATAGATATATTGTGTCATGAATACATACACCTTACCAGCTTCTCGACGATTTCGGGATAATTTTCTAGCAAATACGGGGGCTTCTCCGTGGCCATCCCAAACTTCCTGTTGCCAAATCCTGGTGAATTCTTAAGATCATTCACCACAAAAAAAGTAGAGATACCACCAGGGCTAAAATCAAGCTTCCGCATACTCCTCTCCATGGACTGTATCTTCCATCTTGTAGATCTCATTCTCTTCTCCTCATCCGCAAACATCTTATTATTCAAATCCTCATTCTGAAACTCCCCAAACACATTGTAACACACTGGGTGCCCTTCCTTGTCTTGACCAAGCATAAATATAGCTTTGCTGAGATCATTTCCAAGATCTTCATCTATTAGCTTGTCCACGTTGTATTCCTTTCTCCATTGCATCGTATTCTTTAACATATCAAAAGCCTCGTCCACGTTGAAATCTCGTGCTCTTAGAAACTTCAGTAAAATCACATCACTTCTATTATCTTTCAGAAGTGGCACGCCCCAAAGGGATACTTCATCGGGTAAACTTACTCCTTTGGCCTTTTCGGTTTTCGGGGGTGATTGAAAGGTGAAAATGTGGCGGTCAAGAGCATCTTGGACAAGGCTTTTTAGTTTGTCTAATGCTTTTTGTTCGACGTACGAGAGAGTTAAGATCTTATGGCTCTTTTTAGGGGAGTACACAAATGATGACTCGGGAATTTTCTCCGCTTCGAATTGTGATTTTAGATTTGCAGGTTTAGTAAGCTCTTTTTGAGATGGTGCTGGTGGCACTGGAGGGCTTGGCAGCCACTGAGGCTCTGCGGCTGCCAGTAATGCTGCTAATGTCTGTTCAGGTGGTATATATTTCCCTGCCATGGTGATAGTTGCTTGCTCTGTTGCCCCTCCTTCCACCCGTAGAGAGAGCCGGATTGTGGCTGTAACTTTAATTGGCAGGGTGTTGGAATCGTGCAATTGAGACTTGTTTAGATAAAAGAATTAGGAAGATTAATGTGTACTTGGTGGACAAATTCAAGGGAGAAACCTTCAGCGAAAAGGCACTAACCTCTTGCATTGACCACAAAAAAAAGTAAACCCTCTGGACAGTTGACCCGGTAATCCATCAAACCGACAAAAAAAAAAAAGAGTAAACGCTCTTATATCTATTCCTGTAATTATGAACAATAGAATAACACAGACACGACTGTTTCTCTAGCTCTTACCAACAATTTTTTTAGAGAGAGACGAATCATCATTGTAATGAGGCTTGGCTGCAATATTTCATTTAGCTATTTATTCAGTTACAAAACCATGCTCTCTGGTCTGCAGCTCTACATTTGAAAGCAATGAAAGAGAATTCTTAACACTGAAATTATTTACCAACTTTCAAATTTTAAATGAAAACCTATTTTTCTGTACTACATGCATAATGAAGAAATTTAATACACAATACGGATTTTTCATAAAACTTTAAATTGATAATAACCTTGTAGTATATGCAAAAGATTTTGCAGGAATTTGCCCACGTTTGATCCACCATTAAAAAGCTGCGAATCAGAGTCCATAATACATGTTCGATCTTGGACTCTATGGCCACAACTTAAGTGCCTTTGATTTTGATGTCTACGCTCAGTAGACATGGTGAGAGAGATTGAGAGAAGGAGAGAGAATGAGAGAAGGAGAGAGAATCTTAGAAGAAGACTTGCTATTTTCTCTTTTTCATAACTGATACATTTAGTTCTTTTTTTTTTTTTTTCTTATTTCCTTAATTGGAAATAGGATGGGAAATTATTTTCATAACTTCCCATGGCCCATACCAAATGGGTCAGGTTGGGTCAACCCATATTGGACAACCTAGCCCCAAAATTCAACATCTCCTATTCGCACAAGATGGGTAGACCCTTATCTACCATTATATCTCTCTACGACCTTGTCGAGAACCATTATTAAATTCATACAAGAAAATAAGTCGTGCGACCTGCGAGCACTCAACAAGTGGAAGCTCAAACCATGCACCTATTAGGGATAACATGGGTGTCTCGGTCTTCACTGGAAGAAAATGGCTCGGTGTACCCTAGACCAATTTTAAGTTCACATCAATCAACACACACCTCATCCCTCGTAGGCTATGTTTGATCTTTAAATCTCAAACATGTATTCATAGTTATGTTCAATCACAAAGATTGTATAACTAGTCGACCAATGAACACATGTGGGCCCAGATGCGAATAGTTTTCCCAAACATCAATACAAAAAGAAACTGTTTTTAACGACTAATCATCCCTAATTCATCGCCAGAAAGGAGACGAATCAGAGACACGACTTATGGCGTGAAACATGGTGACAAATCCACAACATGTCAGAGATAATGGTATAAGTTCGTCATTATTTCGTCGCAATTTGCAACGACAAAGTAATGATATGTACAAATATTGCAGGAAATGGATAGGTCATCATTAAAATGTCTCCAACGGGAGATGTATTTGCGACGAATGGTGAAAAATATTGCACGAATAACCAGGTTGTCGTGAACTCGTCTCTCTTTAGAGACGAATTGACGACACTGTTATTTTTTGACAAGGTTGTCACTAATTCATCTCTATTTAGAGATTAGTGACAACCTATTATTTTTGACAAGGTTGACGCTAATTTGTCTTTATTTAGCGACAACATATTATGTTTTGACAAGGTTGTCATTAATTCGTCTCTATTGAGAGTTTCTAAGCCCGATAATAGTATGAACCTTCTATTGGGCCTATTATGGGCCCAATAATCTATTTTCTATATTTAGCCATTTATAGGCATAATTCTTAGCCCGATAATGGTATGAACCCTCTATTGAACTATTTTCATTAATATATATACAGAACTGAGCAAAATAAGGTCCAGTCGTGAATGGATGTATCATTCATGGATGCCCGATGGACATCTTAATGATGCTTTTATTAGAGATATGCATGGAATTGTTGAATTCACAATAACCCAGCAGTATTACATGGATGGTGAGAAGATAAGATGTCCATGTGTTAAGTTTAAAAATCACAAATTTGAAGATACTGACACTGTGAAGATCCATCTTTACAGAAAGGGTTTCGTGCCATATTATTTCGAATGGACCTCACATGTGGAGCAAGTGTCGTCAAATTATAACAATTCATTTGAACAAAACTTTGCAAATAATGATTACAACTATGATTGGTTTGAGGAATGTAATAATTAGAAGCAATGGTATTTGACGTTGTTGGTCCGAAGTTGGTTGTGGATTATAACAAACCATGTGAAGCACCTAATCCAGAAGCATAACATTTTTACTATCTATTGAAGGCTATTGATGAACCATTGTGGGATGGTTGTGAGAATCTGACTCAATTGTCTACCGTCTCTCATTATATGAATATCAAGTCTAAAGAGAATATGAACGAACAATGCTTCAACAAAATGATCGCAGAAGTGAGGGAAGCCTTGCCAAAAAATCATAAGTTGCATGGAAAGTTTTACAGATCTAAACAACTAATGAGGCCTTTAGGATTGGGATATAAGAAGATATATGTATTCATAAATGGATGTACGTTATTTTACAATGACAGAAGTCACCTGGATTCTTTTCCCCGTTGTGGTCACCGACGTTTCAAGTAAGCAATAGGTGGTAAAAAATGGGGTAAGGTTATATCTTACCAACAATTAAGGTTTTTTCTACTGACTGCAAGGTTAAAATGATTATATGTGTTAAAGGCTACAGCGGAACATATGCAGTGATACAAGAAACACCAAGTTGATGATGGAAAGATTTGTCATCCATCTAACGTTGAGGCATAGAAACACTTCAATAAAGTATATCTAGATGTTGTAGCTGAACCAAGAAATGTTTGGCTTGGTCTATGCTCAGATGGGTTTAATCCTTATAGCTCAAATGCTCAACCCTATTCTTGTTGGCTGGTGATAATCATACCTTATAATCTACCACAATGGATGTGTATGAAGGACCCTATAATGTTCTTGGCTCTTCTTGAATCCCAGTAAGTACACTAATGTGCATTTAGAGCCTTTGATTGATGAATTGAATAAGCTATGAAAGGAAGGGTCACCTTGCTATGATGTGGCAACTCTAAAAAAAATTTGAATTGGAAATGATACAAGAAACTATTGTTGTGACTCTTTGTAACTTGCAAAAAGTCTTACCCCGTGCCTTATTTGATTCAATGGAGCATTTTCCAATTCACTTGGTATATGAAGCAATTTGCAGTGGGCCTATACAATATCAGTGGATGTATCTTTTCGAGAGGTTCTTGCAGTGTTTGAAAAGAAGAGTCAAGAATAAAGCACATGTTGAAGGATCTATATGTGAAGCTGATCATATCCTCGAAATAGTGACTTTTTGTTCTTATTATTTTGAACCACACGTGGCAACTAAAACTAGGAATATTGGTTGGAATGACCAATATAACGAAGTGGACGACTCTAAAGGTTGTTTATCTATATTTATTTACCCGGGTTGCCCATTAGGGAAGAAAACTGTTCAGATATTGAACGATCAAGAGCTGCATTGGGCACACCTTTATGTATTGATGAATTGTGCAGAGGTTTACCCTTATATTAGTTAAGGTCGTGACACTTTACACATCACATTCAATGTGTTAAAAGTCCTAAATACAAGTTTTATATGAACCATGTATTTTGTTTTCAGGATGTTCGAGAAAAATCTTTGCCGAAATTGTCCTCCATTGATTCTGTCACAGATTCAAGATGATATTGACAATCTCTTTTTGAGGTAGTTATATGACCATGTAAGTACCTATCCAATTAATTACCTTATGATGACCTTTTGATGGTTATTTTGTCATTACGATTACCATATTGACAACTTAATGTTTTGCAGCTAGCCGAGAGTAATGGTCTAGATGATCGTGTGAAATATCTTTCTATGTGGCCAAGTAGGAGGGTGCACAGATGGCCAAAATACTTGGTCAATGGATTCAGGTTTCGCACTATCGCATATGAGTCATTGAAGTCCACAATGAATAGTAGAATGTTCGTTAAGGGGATTAATAATGGTAGTACCAGTGATATTGGCTACTATGGACTGTTGAATGGCATTATTGAACTTGAATACCAATAATCCAACAGTTCAACATACAAGAGTCGTTCTTTTCAATTGTGACTGGTGTAACAACCCATACCCAGTATATAGCCTATCATACTTTATTGCATATACATTTGTGTAGTTTAAGTGTTCTATGTGTATATATGTTTATTTTAGCTTTTGACTTTACATTGTAGTTTCACTTTTTGTCTATTTTTCCTATTTTCTTTCATTGTGCACTAACTTACACTTAAATCAAATAAAAAAATTTTAACCATTATTTTGTAATTCAAATTATACGGGGTTGTTCCTAAAACCTAGTAGACTTATTTTCATCTTTTTAAATCGAGGCCTACGCCCGAAGTAAAAATTAAAGTATTTTATTTTGCAATCTCGTATTTTTTCCTTAATATATAAGTGATTTTGGGCATACGTTCATAACTTTTATTTGCATAGCACATCGGGAGAGTGCATTAGGAAAATATTTTTTGAACTGAGTGAATAGTGAAAACATTGAAAAATATTATTTTGTAGGCTAGTTAGTTTAATTAGACTTTTGGGCCTTAATTTAACTAAGTTTTGCATCTTATTAAACCCAACTATCTATCTATACATAATATATATCATATATATACTACATACACATGCATTACATATCAAACAAAAGCATAAATCCCCAATATATCCCTCGCAAACCCGTGAGCTAGAACAAGCCAAATGGAGAAAAAATCATCTTCAATCTTATTTTTTGTATGCATCTGAGCTAATTTCAAGTAGATTCAAGCTCTCCTAGGCCTTCTCCTTGCATCTATTGGCTAGTTTTTGTGAGGAAATTAGCATACTTTGTATTCTCAAAGTTTATGTCTTGTTTTTAAATTCCTAGATTTGTGGTTGTATGCTTGTAAAATGTTTCATTGTTGCCTAATATAGTGTTTACATGTTATATAGCCTTGTTTTGTGTAGTTGTATGGCTTGGTTAATGAATTAATGCAAATGGTGTATTATAGAAGATGATAAATAGTATTTTTCTCGGGTTTTTGTGCAATGTTGATTCTAAGCTTGATTATATGTTATCTAATGATGTCATAGGTGCTAGTGAACCTAGGTTGGTGATTAGAATGGATATAATTTGAATAACTTGAATAAACTTGTTAATTTGGCTTGGATACAAAAGGGGCTTTGCGTAAATTGGTTGTTCGGGTGTAGTTGAATGCCATGGCTAGTGTTTATTATGTGAGGTAATGTTTAAAATGTAATTATGGCATTTGAGAAGTGGTTTGGGTAGTTGTAGTTCAAAGTGACCACGGGGCTTTTGGAGCTTTTGTGGTAGAAGTGATTAAAAGTGAGATTTCTTAGTTTATAAGGGGGTTATAAAGTGTCATTTGAAAGATAGAATTGTTGGATTTTGGTTTGCATAGCTTTCGTTTTGTATGGCTTGTGTAATATATTAGTGAAGTTCGTGAGTTGAGCTATGTGTTTTCTTTGTTGGGGATTGAGTAAATATTCTTATGATGTTAATGAGATTCTAGTCGGATTATTAACTTTTGGTGTTGGTTAGGCAATTTAGTTGGAATTCGTGAGAGTTAGTGATAAATGGGGCCTTTGTTGTTAACTGTAGTTGTATTAATATATAGATGTTTGAAAAGATTTTGGAAGTTAATAGCTATCTAGTTATGATGTGTAAAATGTATGTTTGCGTGGATGGTATATGGTTATTCCCTTGTCTATATTGCTAGTTCTGGCGCAAGGGGAGAAGGTTGGAAGAGTTTGTGGCTTCTTAAGGTGAGGGATAATTCCTATATGCATTTAAGTGCTTTATTATACTATATACTATATGTTGTGGTTGTAGATAAGGAATCTTTTCAAACTATGTGATATAATAAATGTTTTCGAGATTTGAAAAACAAAGAATGTTTTCAAAGCATGAAACTTAGCTTAAGTAATGTAGCGCATGATTAATAGTGTTAGAGAATGTTAAAGTATACATATGCATGAGAGTGGCCTTTTTTGTCACTTCTCACTTACGTGCATTCATTATGTTGTAATGATAAAGTGCTTCTTCGTGGCAACGTGTTATGTGCTATGAACTGTCTCAAGCGAACTAACAAAGCTAACCAAAATTCTAGCGTTTTCGCGTTTTCATGGTTGCAACCAATGCGTTTCAGGTGTACTCTCACTTGGACCCTATGTCCTTGGCAAATCACTTTCGGGTGTACTCTCACTTGGACCTTATGTCCTTGGAGAATCACTTGCGTTTTCATGCGTAACTCTCGCTTGGGCCCTATGTCTTTGGAGAGTTGCTAGCGATATCCTTTTTTTTAAAGTGTTTATTTAGCGTTTAATGCTTTAGTACTTATCATGTTTAGTGTTATCTTTTAGCGTAACTTATAATGTTAGTTTAATGCTATTGAATGTCATAACTGCATTGCACGAAAATGATTTCCTAAAGCTCCCCGTATAATATCTCCCTCACTGAGTATACATGTAATGTATGCTCACCCCTCTTTTCTAACACATTACAGGTAAGACAAATTCCGTTCTTCTAAAGTCTGTGGAGAAGGAGGCTCGAGAGTCTACTTGATTCCTTGCTGCTAGCTTAGATTTAAATGTTGCCTGTATAGTTTGCAAATGTTTATGTATATTCTTTTGAGGCATGCGTGTCTTGCTTATATTAGTTGATTGTAATAAATGTAACTATGAAAGGCTCACCTAGTGATAGTGGTCTGTAATATCTTCTAATGCTTTACCTTATTGCCTAGTTTGGCTTGCATGCTCGAATGAGAATAAGTTAAGGTTGGTTGGTAACTTAATATCTAAGAAAGTTAAATAGAAAAGATTAGAGTGGTATGATAATCGAAATCATGACATTAGTATTTTGGCAACCAAGGAAAATGCATGCTTGTATGTTTTATTTGTGTTAGTAGAAGGCTCGGATGGCCTTAGGGAATTGAGGAGGTTATGATAATGACGCTTGGGGTTGTCTTTGAATGTCATATAATAATGTTGTGGTTATTTCTTCTGAGTGCAGGTATGTGGTTTGGCCTAAAAACAGGGGAGACTTTGCCTGTTTTTTCTCTTTTTTGTGACCTCGGGATGTGGATCGGGACTCTGGTCTCGTGAGGGATCGGGGTGTTACAACTAGTATGATTTGACAAATGATAGAGGTGTAGAGTACCATCTTAAGTCTCAATTGGTTGAGGTCAACGTGAAGAGAAAGTATCACAAATATGAACCATTTGTGTTGGCAAAACAAACACATCAAGTGTACTACTTGCAATATCCAGGGGCCAACATGGATCGAGTAGATTGGTGGGTAGTATGAAAAATCCGAACTAGAAATATCTCTGACGTGTCCAGACAAGAGTTTGAAATTGAAGATCAATCAGCTTTTCAGTCAAATGAGATGAATGTGCCTGTAGTACGACCAACTGATGTAGACTTACCTCCACTTTGTCATGACTTGGGTGAAAACATAGACATATTGAAAAAGGATCTTAATGACTTACATGCTGAACACGAAGATGAACAAGAGGAAGAGAAAGAAAAAGAAGAAGAAGAAGAAGAAGAAGATAAAGATGATGATGATGATAATGATGATGAATCACATCAAGAAGAAGAAGAAGAATATTATGATGAATATGATGTTTAGTTATCATGTTTTTTGATGTTTATGTCATTTTTATTTAGGTACAAATGTACATGTGTAATATTCAATAAATATATTTAGTAGATGTCTGATAATGGCAAATTCATACATAGTCATGTCAACTAGTAAAGATCAAGATCGAGGTAGGCTTAGACGATATATGGCTCCTGGGGCATTACGTGGTGGTAGATGTTCAGGTGGTGGTCGTGGCTTCATAAGAGAATATACATCTATTGGTCGTGGATCCACAAGAGCACAAACATCTACTGGCCATGGATCCATAGGAACACGAACATCTACTGGTCGTGTCTTTACAAGAGGACATCTATCAGCTGGTCGCGGCTCTACAGGAGCACAAACATCTACTGGTTGTGGATCCACAGGAGGACATTTATCTGTTGGCCGTGGCTCGTCACCATCGTTTGTTGCACAGGGGTAGGGGATGCCTCATGTTTCATTACAGTACTGCATTAAGTTTTTTTTTTCCATGATAGAGTAAGTTGTTTATTTTTATCAATTATAGATTTAAGTTGTATGAAGCCACAAGAAAGGTTACTAATTCACTAAATGCCACCTATAACGAGCCTTGAATGTGTTGGACATAGGTTCTAGAAGAGGTGAGAGAGAGATAGTTCACTGCTTTTCAGGTACAAGTAAATCTCAACATATCTTTTAGTCAATCTTATATCATTGTATTTTATATGTTGAATTACTAATTATATGCTTAATTTTCTTGTATACAGAGAGTGTACTAGTGGTGACCCCATGATGAATCCATGGTTCGATGTGTGTTTAGTAGAAGAATCGCTCATCGGATACGAGACCTTTTCAACAAGGGTCGTAAGTTTGATAAAAAGCCAAGATGGGCAGGCGATATTGTATGGGATTAGCTCAAGGAGAAATGGAGTACGGAAAAATGGCATGCTAGATCAAAGACAAACTCGAAAAAACAAAGGAGTAGGCCATCTCCGCACTATTTAGGTTGTATCCTATATCACGAGGCTAAGAAAAGATTGGTATGCGTTGAAGTTAAAATTAATACATTACATTACATTATAATTTGTTCATTATTTACAATATATATTTTACGAATCTTATGTTTGGTGAATGTCTATTGCAGTCAGAAGAACGTGGGGTACCTGTAACTTGTACATATATGTTCAAGAAGGCTCATCGCAAGAATTTTGAAGGTCCCTACTCAGACCCTTGGGTAGAAGAGACAATGTGATCGCTACTCGGTCGGTATATAAAATATGTGCAAAATTCAACCAAGTTTTAAAACCTGCAAGTGCACGGGTCAGTGTAGTGTAGTGTGCTTGAGTGTGGGGTTGAATCTACAGGGAGGTTCTTAAGTTAGCTTATGAATAAGTGTATGAAAGTGTTCAAGTGAAAATGTGACAGTTTGTGAGTGGATTGGAGTGTCATGCAAATAATGTAAACTAAACTAAGGTTCGGTTTTGTCAAATTCAAGGGAAAATATCTAGGGGTTAGATATGCAATGAGTCAACTAATCTAGGCTCGGTATTCAGGATTCTTTTGATTCAATGTTTGGATTAAGCTACAAGCCTAACCTAGTTAATTTTCTAAGTCTAATTAAGTCTCGGTTGCTATTTTAGTTATAGGTGCCGTTCTATTTTCGAGTCTTTTACCTAGCCAAAGTATATATCTGTCCTTGTAATTTAAAGTTACCGGACAAATTAACTAAACTAAGCAATTAACAAATTCACAAATAGAAATTATGGTACAACCTATAACTTCATGAAATCTATGGTATAATCGATAGATTCATTATTAAAGTTCGGATATATGGCATGAATGTAAAATAATTATAGCATTAACTACAAGTATAATGTATATGAAGGACAATAATGAATTGAATAACATAAGCCATATATTGCAGTGAAATCAAATTATCAGAATCCGAGACCGTAAATTAAAAGACCATCATTTACAATATCCTCCCTTAGATAATAGATCTATTCAGACATTGAAAATAAATACGAGCTACACAAATAAAAAAAAAGAGTAAAGAAAGGCTCCCCTATTTAGATGAACACGTATTTTTGAACACCAGGTTTGAGTAGAGGTTCCCCAGGCGTAGCCCTCCAGTTGAAGTGGGCGATAATTCCCCCGTAATATAGCTACTTGGGCAGAATTTCTCTCATGTTTTGACAAAAATAGAATAACTCTAATCTACTAACTACCTAAACTAACAAAATAACTTTGATAACTAATCTAATCTAACAAATGAAGCTTTGAACTAACTAATTCTAAAATTACTACTTAACATCACTGGGGTTGGGGGGTATTTATAGGTTGAATTTTTAGGGTGTGCTCAAGCGCTATTGGTGGCGTACTCGAGCGCATCTTTGCTACAACTCTGGTTGGTCTACTCGCGTGCTACGGTTTAGGCGGTTTGGGCGGTACGCTCGAGCGCACTTCTAGGGGACCAATCACATGTTGTGACGTGGGCAGTTTGAGTAGTACTCGTAGTGCGCTTAAGCACGATTGAGGCGCACTCGAGCGCCCTTCTGTTGAGAATTTTGACTTCTTAGCTTTGACTTTGACTGAAATGTTTGACCAAGGCAATTTCCATGCTTTCTTGATGTTTTGAGTCTGATTTTGCGCTTGCTTTGGCCAAATTCTTTCTCTACGGGCTCCATTTAACCACTGATTCTCGAATCTTCCTCGTTCTTCAACTTCTTGATTTGCAATTTGAATTGTGCTTTAGGCTCGATTTCTTCACTTTTGCGAGCAACCTACATTGCAACAAAAGTCCATTAAAAGTGGTATTTTATTCCTCAAATTAAGATGCAAATGTAGTACAAAAATAGTGGTTTGAGTGCTGTGATTACAGATATATCAACATCCCCAAACCTAAATCTTGTTTGTCCTCAAGTAAGACTGTTTCCAAACACAATCACTCAAAAATGAAACCTAAAACAAAATTTACAAGTCAATATTGAAAATAGTTGAATGCAACCCATTCCATCCCCATGTCATGTTTTTCAAAAATAGATTCTAAGAAATGCAATTTGTCATTCTTACCAAGTTCACAAGTCAATGACACAAACAACAAGAGAACCTTTACATAGTTTCCAAAAAAAGCTACTATTTCAAAAATGATCTATCGATTGCTTTGAAGTATGTATTCAGAAGAAAACTAAGCAAATTAAGTTCAAACAAATTGAAGTGACTGTATTTGCAGCACTCAAACCACTGTATTTGTACTACATTTGCATCTTAACTAAGGAATAAATGCAACACTTATAGATTTTTGATGCAACGTAGGATGATATCGAAAATTGAAGAATCAGACCTGAAATGATCCAAATTGCAAGTCAAGAAGTTAAGAACATGGAAACTTAAGAATCGGTGGATGAATGGAGCCCGTAGAGAAGAAATTTGCCTGAAACTAGCACAAAATCAGACTCAGAATATTGATCTGGATGATCTCAAATAGTGAACTATGTCTGTTTTTGACAAATCATACCACTTTTTAGGATAGAAACGGCCTTCTGAGCAAAACGCAAAGCTCTGCGCGTGACGTGATTTTAGCCAAATTCTATCGTTTTGAGGGTCAAAATAGTGAAAAATGCCCGAAAATGCTCCGGTCAAAGTCAAAATTACGGGTCAACAAAATCAGCAAAGGGCGCTCGAGCGCCCACCTTACCATAAAATTTCACAAGTTTCCACCATCTTCCGGAAAGTCCACGTGTCGCATTTTTGGCGAATAAATAGAGGCGCGCTCGAGTGAGCCCTATTGGGCGCTCGAGCGCGCTACCCAGATTTTTCCACAAGCTTCCGGAAGGCCACGTGTCAAGCATCCAGCGAGGGAAAAAAGACGCGCTCGAGCGCGCCAGGAAGAGCGCTCGAGCGTGCCATGCAAAATCTGCCTATAAATACTCCCCTCCCCATACCAAAATATATATAATTTAGAGTTTAATATTTGTTTTAATTATTAATTAGATTAGTTTAATTTTAGTTTTAATTAATTAGTTACTTTAATTTAGTAGTATTAGTAGAATACGGGAGAAATTCTACCAAAGTAGCTCTTATTCGGGATAATATCTGCCTTAATAGCTATTTTGTGTTGGACCTCTGTTCAAATTCCTGGAATCAGAAATACAAAGTCCTCATATCGGGGAAGCCTTTCTTGACTTTCTTATTTGTACTACTTGTATTTATTATTATGTCTGAGTAGAGCTATTATCTAGGTGAGAATATTGTAAATGACGATATTTTAATATATGGTCTCGAATTCAGTTTATTTAATTCAATTGCAATATATAGCTTGCTTTAATTCAGTATTGTCTTTCATACGTAATGTTTTTAAGTTGATGTTATGATTGCTTTACTTTCGTGCCATATATCCATGCTTTAATAGTGAATCAATAGCTTGACAACCTTAGATTCCATGAGACTATAGGTTATACCATAGCTCTAGACTAGTAAGGAGATGTTGATTACTTAGTTAAAACAAACCTTTTACGCCAAGTTACAAGGAAAAATCCATCTACGGCTATATAACGGACTCGTAGATGGAACGACACCTACAATAGAGTTAGTAATCGGGACTTTAATCAGACTAAGGTAATTGACTAGGATAATGCTTGTAGCTTAACCCTTGCATATAATTAGAATCCTGGATACCAAGCCCATATTGACTGCCTCATTGCATGTCCATCCCCCTAGATTCATCTCCCTTGTATTCCGCTTTTACTTAGTTAGTTTAGTTTAGTTGTAGTATAATTTACATTCCTGCACGTCACTCAAACTCCATCTTTACAACCTGTCACTTTACCGCTTTAACACATTTGCACACTACTTCATTAACTAAATAACGAGTTTCCTTGTGGATACGATTCCGCACTCAAAGCACACTACACTACAAGATCCGTGCACTTGCGGGTTTTAACTTGGTTATATTTTACACGCGTTTTAGACGCACGACCGAAAACGATCAAGTTTTTGGCACCATTGCTGGGGAAGCACGGTATATTTTAGTTATTGATAAAAGTATTTGTGAACTTGTTTAAAGTGTTGTAATTATTGTCTATATTGTCTATACTTGTTTTAAAGTTGGTGCTTAAAGTGTTGTAATTATTGTTTACATTGTCTACAATTACTTTAAACTGTATAAATTATATTATTGCTTGTATAGTATATTAGTTGCATATTAGTTGAATAAAATGTTTAGAAAATTTAGATGATCGAAAATATGACTCATTTTAATGGTTCATCCGATCAATGGGCTTTTAATGAAATTAACCCAACCCCTATCCCAAATACATGTAAAGTTTGTTCTCAATTTGGGCATACCTTTGAAAATTGTCCCCAAAATCCCGAGTTATTTCATAGTTATGATTCTACTACTCAAGGTTATTTTTCTAACAATGATTTGTACTCAAATACATATAACCCGGAGCGGCAAAATTATTAAAATTCATTTTGGGATAACATGATGCATCTTTTTTGCCTCAAAATTTTGAAGATAATGCATCTCAAAACCCCAATTCTTCCGAGTCTTGCGAAAGCTTTCAAAGTAATTTTTTCAAACAAAACTTTTGCTATTCTAATTCGGTTGAATTTTCTTCTCCTGAACCAAACTTCGATGACAAGTTCGGCCAACTTGTCCAACTCATTGAAAACAACTACCAATCCATAGATAGGCTACAAGACCAAATTAGTCAACTAGACGATAGCACAAATGGGTGGGAAAAAGACGAGTACTCTATTCAACCTGTTATTAGTTCACATGACCAATATAGTTTCATTCATCACAAAACTACCCAAAATCGAGTTGATAAGGTAGAAGTGTTTAATGGAGATAATCAGGGTAGAGAGTGTAACACTAGGAATGAGGTGGACAACATGTTTGAGGCACATACTCCAGGATGGCAAAACCAGCCATCACTTTGGAGTCAAGAAAATTTTTCTCAAAACTTTGAAAGTCAAGTCCCTACACCTTTTCAATCTGAATCTTCTGTTGACCCTTTCCTTAATCTTTTCAAACAAAATAATCAACATGATGATTTGATTGACTCTGTTTCTCCCAAATCCATGACCAATGACAAGATTGACCAACTTTATCAACTTGTCCAATCCAATGCTCACATGCTTCAATCTTTAGACCAACTAGTCGAGAATGCACTTAGTTGGACTAATGATCAGCAACACATTCAGTCTGTTGAGAACCCCTTTGATGAAACAACATGTGAACAGACTAATGAAATGAGCAAGATTATTTGGGACAAATCTGATAGGGACAATGAATTTGAGGAAAAAAATGATCAATTGTCTCACTTAGGAGGACATGATGACCTTAGTAAAAACATGACTCAACTCGGCTCTGATTCCTCTTTAAGGAAGATAGGTATACATACTTCCTTAGAGTCTACACTATTTCAGGACGAGTCTATTAAGTCTACTTTGATTCCTCCCTCCTTCTTGACACCTGAAGAAGATATTAATGAGATTGAATGACTTTTGTATCAGATTAACCGAGAAAATGAGTCCAATGCTTCCAAGCCATTTTCAACTGACTATAACACTCCCTCTCCTATTGAAAGTCATCTCAGTTCTTCATTTGATACGCCTTCCTCTGTTGTGAAGTTCACAACATTACCCATAGAGGCACAATTTATTTTTAAACAATATGTTGCATACTTCTTTTAACTTATGGGTTGACCAAATGGGACATACTGTGTTACAAGAAACTATGGCCCCTGTTGACATTATCATGAACATTCCCACACATATCACATTGGGATGGGAATTGTCACCTTTTCAAGGTGACTTGGAAAAGACATGTTCTGAAGGAACAATGAACTATCATCTGTTGCATGATCATTTTCCATTCAAAATCTGTGTTGAAACGATTATCAGGCAATATGTGCCGAAGAATTTTAAACATTGTTAGCTTTAACAATAGTGTCTGCCTGAAGGCGTAAAACTCAGCGCTACTAGGAGGCGACCTAGATTTTTAAATACTTATGTGTGTTTATTTTTTGTCTGTGTGATTTTTGCAGTCTGGTTGAAGACGCTAAACTTAGCGCTACTAAGAGGCAACGTAGTGTTCTTTTTTAATGCTTTAATGTTTGTTTAATTAACTCTTGAACCTCATAAAAGAGGTTAAATGGTCTGGGTAGTTAATTATTTGCTTAATATATTAGTTATTGTCTGTGACCATATTTCTTTTTGGTTTCTCCCCTATATATTTGTTTGACTATTTTTATTTATTTAGTATAGCTAACCATTTTTGTTGATGATAAATCTTACAATGCTTTGTCTACTAATCTTTAAATGAATTGTAGAATGATACATCTTTTTGACAAAGATGAGTAGACACATTCTTAACATCAACATAGAAATGTTTCACATCAAGTGATATCTTTCCTTACTACATTTCCTTTTATACCTGATCAACATATGTTGTATAGCAAGCAAACCATAGGTTTGAGGATGTTGCATTTGTCATTGTGTTATTACTTGCATATTACATTCTCACTATCTTACATTGTTATTTGCTTGAGAACAAGCAAAGTTTCTATGTGGGGGTGCACATATTTCATGAAAAATATTTTCATGAAATATGCAAGAAATACATCATATTTTTGTTCATGAGAAAGAGCAATTTGCTACTTTACCTATTTAAAGGAAGATGATTTAGATGATTTGAGAACCTGTGTTGTTAGCTCTGTATTGTGAAAAACTCGGAGGAAACTCTATAAGAAAAACTTTAGGTTATTGTATTCATGAATAAACTTAGTTGTTATTCTTTTCTTCAATTGATAGGTATGTGATTATAAAAAGACTGAGATAGGATTACCATTTGTTATGAGAACTTCTTGTGATTGAAACCTGAACCCGTATGCCATGTCTGTACATTATGTTATATTACTCTGTCTGTATGTACTCTCTAAAAAAAAGAAGAAAGAAAAAAAAACAAAGAAAAAAGGAGAAAAAGAAAGAAAAAGAAAAAGAGATGTACATACCCTTACTTTTGAAGAGTTTTGGTATAAATATGTTGTAAATCTCTAAAGCACCACTATCCTAGACATTGTAATTTGGGATATGTGCAATAGTGTAAGGTTTCGAGCCTGGATATCTCAGGTGATTAAGGTATGTAGGGGTCCTTTTAAAACCTGGCAACATTGGTCATAATGGCTGGGGATTGTTGGCCTTAAAGCCCGTTACATGGAATATTCAAAAAGCAAAGGAACTGAGCACTAAAGAGAGATAGTAGTAAGTTGTACTTTTATATTTTTTCTAGCAAATGTAAAAAAGGTTAAGGCATGATCGAGAGTTTGATTGCAAATAAGGCGAGAATATCAAGGTCTAATCTGTTTGTATGACTTGAAGGTTGATGGTTTGATTGAACTTAATTTGCTTAGTTTACTTCTAAATATATACTTCGAAGCAATCATTAGTTCATTTCCAAAAAGAGTATCTATTTGTGAAAACTATGTAAAGGTTTTCTTATCATGTTTATCATTAATTGATGAATTAGGTTAAGATAGTGAATTGCACTTCTCGTGTTTCATGTTGAAATTTTGACAAAAGGATAAGATTGATGATTTTTATTTGTTTTGACTCGTAAAAATTCTTTGAAGTTTCACTTTTAATATGTTTTGAGAACAGTCTTGCTTAAGGACAAGCAAGGTTTAGGTTTAGGGATGTTGATGTGATTGTATTTGCAGCACTCAAACCATTGTATTTGTATTACATTTGCATCTTAACTAAGAAATAAATGCAACACTTATAGACTTTTGATGCAATGTAGGATGATACCGAAAAGTGAAGAATCAGACCTGAAATGATCCAAATTACAAGTCAAGAATTTGAGAACATGGAAACTCAGGAATCAATGGATGAATGGAGCCTGTAGAGAATAAATTTGGCCGAAACTAGCATAAAATGGAACTCGGAACATTGACCTAGATGATCTCAAATAATGAACTATGTCCGTTTTTGACAAATCATACAATTTTTTTGGGTAGAAACTGCCTTCTGAGCAAAACGCAGAACCCTGCGCGTGACGTGATTTTAGCCAAATTCTATCGTTTTGAGGGTCAAAATAGTGAAAAATGCCCGAAAAAGCCTCGGTCAACGCTCTGGTCAAAGTCAAATTTACGGGTCAACAAAATCAGCAAATGATGATCGAGTGTGCCTTCCTGGGCACTCAAGCGCCCTCACCAAAAAATTTCACAAGTTTCCACCATCTTCCGGAAAGTCCACATGTCGCATTTTTGGCGAATTAGCAAAGGCGCATTTGAGCGGGCCCTACTCGGCGCTCGAGCGCGCTACCCAAGTTTTTTCACAAGCTTCCAAAAGGCCACATGTCAAGCATCTAGCGGGGGGAAAAAGGCGTGCTCGAGCGCGCCAAGAAGGGCGCTCGAGCGCGCTATGCAAAATATGCCTATAAATACCCCTCTCCCCGGACCAAAATATATATAATTTAGATTTTAATATTTGTTTTAATTATTAATTAGATTAGTTTAATTAATTAGTTAGTTTAATTTAAAAGTATTAGTAGAATACGGGGGAAGTTCTGCCCGTATCGTTTTTAATAGAAAAGCTCTTATTCGGGAGAATCTCCGCCCGAATAGCTATTTTGTGTTGAACCTCTACTCAAATTCCTGGAATCAGAAATATAAAGTTGTCATATCGGGGGAGCCTTTCTTGACTCACCTATTTGTACTACTTGTATTTATTATTATGTCTGAGTAGAGCTATTATCTAGGGGAGGATATTGTAAATGACGGTCTTTTAATATATGGTCTCAGATTCAGTTTATATAATTCAATTGCAATATATGGCTTGCTTTAATTCAGTATTGTCTTTCATACGTAATAATTTTAAGTAGATGTTATTATTGCTTTACTTTCGTGCCATATATCCATGCTTTAATAATGAATCAATAGTTTGACAACTTTAGATTCCATGAGACTATAGGTTATACCATAACTCTAGACTAGTAAGAAGATGTTGATTACTTAGTTAAAACAGACCTTTTACGCCAGGTTACAAGGACAGATCCATACTACGGCTATATAACGGACTCGTAGATGGAACAACACCTACAATAGAGTTAGTAATCGGGACTTTAATCATACTAAGGTAATTGACTAGGTTAATGCTTGAAGCTTAACCCTTTCATATAATTAGAATCCTGGATCCCGAGCCTATATTGACTGCCTCATTGTATGTCTATCCCCCTAGATTCATCTCCATCGTATTCTGCTTTTACTTAGTTAGTTTAGTTTAGTTGTAGTATAATTTACATTCCTGCACGTCGCTCAAACTCCATCTTTACAACGTGTCACTTTACCACTTTAACACGTTCGCACACTACTTCACTAACTAAATAACGAGCTTCCCTGTGGATACGATTCCGCTCTCAAAGCACACTATACTACAAGATTCATGCACGCGGGTTTTAACTTGGTTATATTTTACACACGTTTTAGATGCACGACCGAGAGCGATCACAAATTCTCAACTTTCAGGATATATAAATAGATTAGACTTATATATTCTTATCCATTTTATAATCAAACCTTTGATCATGCCTTCACCCTTTTTCCATTTGCCATAAAATAAAAGTACAACTCAAACTATCTCTTTTTAGTGGTTAATGTTCTTTTTGCTCGATGTCACGTCCCAACTCGACCCCACCTAAAATAAAGTCAGGACGCGATAGAATTTCGGCATTATAACGACCGTAATATGGACAACCAAATAATTAAACCTATATAAAAACACTTCATATATTCACACCAACCAACAAATAACCCAACCGTCCAACAACCATAATAAAAGTCATCCGTCCCAACTTCAACATGATCAAACATATACATGCATCATAAGGAAATACATAAGCCTAACCACCTATACAAAACAAAATAAAGACTTATAGAATTCATTACAGGCCTATAAAAAAGAAAGCAACAACTAAACTTAACATTTAGTACATAAGGTTCATAATTCTCAAAATAGTAATTACAACAAGTTCATAAACATAACATCCACAAGGCAAGCAACTAGGCCTCAGGCTCAACCATAGTATCAACTATGGGGTCAACATTCACATATTCCACGTACTCGACCACCTCAGGCTCACCTGAAATGTTAGCAAACGAGGGTGAGTTTTCACGAACTTAGTGAGTATGAAATAAGGAAGATTTTTAAAACATTTTTAGGTTTCAAAAACTCTTTTGAAAACATGACATGACAAGTAAATGCAACAGGAAAGAATGTGCAAGAATGTACAAGAATGTAAATAACCAAGTAGAAAGGATACACTCGTTCTATTGATGTCGTCTCCTTATAACCCTTTCACGAACTCAACCCTTATACGCCAACACGGATGTACTTCAGATGTACATCAACCTAAGACCCAGACCTTTGTGAAGCTCTCCGTTTACAACGGGATAGGGATTAGAACCCCAGTAGTCATGTGATCGCCTGACAAGCCCTATGTCGCCCAGTGTAACATGATACTACCGTGTTGATTTTAAAGGTTGCAACCTTACAAGACACGTTGCATACGAATTCAAGACAATCATAATCATGCAATCAAGACAAATAGGAAGAACAACGAAGTAGGTTGTCTTTCGAGCAACTTAACAGTTCATTTTCATTTCACAAGCATCAACCAAGTAGCCAAGCATTTAAACCAATGACATTATCAATAATACAAGTCTAAACAACTCATTTAACAACCAAGTAAGACAATTTAACATTCTACACAATCCTAGCAACAACTTAGTCCAAAGTCATCAACTTTCGAGCAATTATGAAATTATAAGTTATCCCAACCTTCCCCAATTATCAAGCTACCCTAGCAAACCACGAGACACCAAAAACACAACCCAAAAGGCTTCCAAAACCCATTTTTTACAAAAAAAAAACAGCCAACAACTTTTCTCCCATTTTTGCATTTTCAAGCAATTATACTATGCTAGGTTGGTATATTAATATTTATGAACATCATATAAAAGCTAAGATTCAAGATTAAACAAAAACTTAGGCAAATAAATCATCAAACAACTCAAAATAACCAAATTCAATAAAACATGTTCTATACAAGTTATTAATCGGTAAATATATTTTCTAGGCCCTAATTAGCAAGATAAAAGTGTAGTTCTAACAATATATAACCATAAAAATGAACTTTGAAAACTTGGTTAGAAAATCTCTCACCTTTGTTTTGCAAAATAAAGGCAAAAATGATAAGTAGAAAGATACTAGACGTCAACGAGCTCAAAAACGTTGGGTTTATGTCTTGGTTCTAACCCTAACTCCAAATATTAGCAAAATAATGAAAAAAAACACTATTCAAGGTCTTGGGGCTGGTCACGGATGGAAGAAGAAAAAAAAAACTGATTTTTGCATTTTTGTGCTATTTTTTGTGCTTAAATAGGTCAAAGGTCAAAGGTCTTGGTCAAACTTAACTTAAGTTGGTCAAATGACTTAGTTTTCATTCCAAACCGATTCTAAACTCAATTTTAACGTTCCACTAAATATTTAAAATGGTAAAATGTGAGTTTAGACTGACTTTAAACTAGTTTAAGCCATTAAAACCTAAAAACGGTGAAAGAAGACGAAAAGACAAGTTAGCTTTCAAATCGGTTTTCAAATGCATTTTTGGATTAGTAAACATGTAAAAATCATATAATTGAACATTTTATGAATTAAAATAAATAACCACATAAATTTGGCATATAGAAGTTAATTAAACACGTAAAAATTAAACAAACACATATTAGCACGTAATTCAAACTCGGGTCCCACACTTTTTGAATATCCTATGTAGCGGGTTTTGAGGCCAACAATCTCCAGGCAGATGGCCGAGGTTGCCAAGTTTTAAACGGACCCCAATGTGCCTTAATCACCTGAGATATCCAAGTCCGAAACCTTACACTATAGCACATATCCCGAATGATAATGATGAAGTGTTAGGATAGTGGTGCTTAGAGATTTACAAAAGATTTACAACAAACTTACAACATAACCACGTAAAAGTAAAGATATATACATCTCTTTTTTTTCTTTTTTTTCTTTTTAAGAAGAGAATAACAAAACATTACAAATATATAGAGAGTAACAAAACATTATATACTGACATGACATTTGGGTTTAGGTTTCAATCATAAGAAGTTTTTCATAACAAAGGGTAATCCTATCTCATTCTTCTCAAATTCACATATCCATCAATTGAAGAAAAGAAGAACAACTAAGTTAACTCATGAATATAGTAACTCAAAGTTTTTCTTTAGACATTCTTCAGAGTTTTTCACATTAGTTAGCTAAAAACACAGGTTCTCAAATCATTCACGCATTTTCCTATAAACAAGTAAGGTAACAAATTACTGCGTCTCATGGAAAATGGTTATCAAAATGGTGTTGTTCTCACATATTTGCAAAAAATTTATACATGAAAATCAATATGCACCCCCACACCAAAAACTTGCTTGTCCTCAAGTAAATGACAATGATTAACATAGGAAAGTGCAATATGTAAGTAAAAATAGAAAATCAAATGGTACATCCCCAAACCTATGGTTTGCTTACTTTTCAGCATATATTGATCCGGCTGAAAAGGAAATGTAGTAGTAAGGAAAGAGATCACCTAATGTGTAGCAATTTCATTGAATGTTGATGCAAAAGAATATGTCTATTTTCTTTGTCAAAAGATGGATCATTCTGCAAACTTAGAAAAGATTAGTAGACAAAATAGTTTAAGATTATCATCAACATAGCAAAAAAAATGGTTAGTTAACTTGAGTAATTCTCAACAAAAACTATAGGGGATAAATCAAAAAGAAATTCGGTCACGGAAAATAACTAACATATGATCGCGTCGTTTTGCGCTAAAAAATAGTGAGGTTAAATGATTGAAATAGTGCTTACCTTGAATTACCTCTAGCTATGGCGAATAGATGGTCGATCCACAGAGATTGGGGTTATCAAGTTAAGTTAAACCTTTAATTTAGAATTGTTTGACTATCTCCCATCACGGATGAGTTTGATTAAATCCAAGTTTCCATAAAGTGTCCAACAATACAGTAATTAAGGAAGTCCAAAGGTGAATTACACAAAGATACTTAATTGAAAAATTACACACTTAACAATAAAGTTTAAATCCAAAGAATTGGATAATGATTCAGGGTACTAATAGCTCGGTATACTCGAGTACAATATTATTGATTCAGATTAAAAGATAAGTTCTTCAGAAATCGGGCAATAAGCTCCCACTTTTGATATAGCCTTAGATACGTAAGTAACGAGATTAATGGATTATCGGTCCTCGGGATAAAGATATTGGTACAACCTAACGGTATCCACTCGGAAATCAAAATCACAACTAATCTTTTACTTACGTAACTCGGAGGTGTTAGTACAACCAAACTATATCCGTCCGAGGTAGTCTCGTATTGCCACTGGTTTACAAAATCGGACGTATATGTACTTTTAATTAACTATAACATAACTACAAGTATATGTATAATTAATCAAATAATACTTCAGGAATAAAAATACGGACATTAATAAATTTGAATCAAAACATATATATAAGAATATCCTCACACATACCACCCCGAATCTCAGGTCTATTGTGTCATTTTAGGAATTAAGTTACAGGAAATCATAACGTTAACCGAAATAAAAGTACTTATTGTGATGTGCGGATTTCGGTTGATTGGTATGATTTCGAAGTGATTGTGGCTCAAAATACCCTTTTCTCAGGATTCAAAACTTCACACAAACTAACTACTAATTAAAATACTCAAAGAAATCACTTACATGCAATAACAAAATAGAGCTATTCTCAAAAGAAAAAGGTACGATTTTCAACAAAAAAAATCGTGCTATTTATATACTGTTCTGCAGGGGGTGCTCGAGCGCCAGTCAGGCGCGCTCGAGCGCCCTTCTACACTAAGAATTCTACACTAAGAATTATTTATTATTTTTTTCATCTTTTTCCTTTCACGCTTTGTCTACCATTTGTCTGCCTTTTCCAAAAAGTGGCGCTTGAGCGGGAAAAAGTGGTGCTCGAGCGCGCTTCTGGCTATGGTAAGTACACTTTGACTTTGACCAGCTCGTTGACTTTGACTTTGACCATTGACCAAAAAGTTGACCAGGTCTATTTCAAGATTTTTCAGCGTCCTGAATCCATTTCCGCACTCGGGGTGGCCAAATTCAATCTTGATTTGCTTGTTTTAAAGTCGTTCTACCATTCTTCTTCAGTGTTGCTCTGAATTTCTCGTTCAAGTGTTGGCTTTTATGGCCATTTTTGTTATTTCTTCTTCAGAACCTATATTGCACTAAATTTTTGTAAAATATACAATTAAACTTGAAATAATAATGCAATATTCATGATTTAATGGGTTAAAATTACTAAAAATACGGATTTATCAACCTCCTCAAACCCATTCTTTGTTTGTCCTCAAGCAAAGACATTAAATACTTCATAGATTCAAAATAGTAAATCCAAGCAGTCAATGTTTTCATACAGTTAGATTTTATGAAATACAAGATTAACAGTAAGTTTGTCTTCCAAACAATTCTACCCCAGGAAATCGCTTTGTATCTAGAAGAATAGAAACCAACTTAATTAAAAATCATTTAAGCCTTTTTAAGCACTTGTAACTCAATTAAGAGGTAAAAAAATTAATCACGCAAAATTTGTAAAATCGAAAATATTTTCTATGGATAGTTACGAAATGTTAAAACTCAACTACCTTCCAAATCATGTAATACTCTCTTAGATTTTTTTTTTTTTTTTGATATAAATGACTTGGATGATAGATGTTGGTTGACTCACTGACTTCTGAAATTTTTGTCTTTCCTTGGTTGAATTGTATTTGGTGAAAGAAGCCTTGTCTGGCAGGATTTGTATTGAAAGCTTTTTCAATAAAAAATGCTAAAAAATGGTTAGAATAAAGCATTTGTTACGATTTTCTTTTTTTTGCCTCTGTTTGCTGAATCAACACTTTTGAAGTTTGAACAAGTCATCTATATTTATTTATTTATTTTTGAATATATACATTTTTTAGGGAGTGTACTGATCTAGAAAAATAAGTCAAATTTTAATAAAACATAACATCTCACATTGAAAACACCTCAATCTTCTCCTTTTTTGATAATTAATCAAAAACCTCTAATTGAATCATGTGACGCTATTGGGATGTAATAATAGTTAACGAGGTTTAAAAAAAAAACTCTAGATACAAACTCAATTCTAGTGGCTAATCATTTTTCCATTCCAAACTCACAGTTAATTCGCATATTTTATCAAAATCTAATCATATTTTAACAATCAACTACTCAAATTTAATTAATATGAATAAATAATAATAAAAAATTAGATTTTTTTTTAGTAGACGGTATCTTCATCAGATTCCTCCTCAAACCCGAGTCTTACATTGTTATCAATGGAAGAAAACAATGAAATGCATAATAAAAAGAAAGATACAACCTGATAAATATTCCAAGCAATGATCCTCAAAAAGTTCTGAAAGAAGAATTGTCAATCAAAATCTCAGAAAACAACATTAGTTGTGAGTGAGAAATAAAAAATAAAAAACTAAAATATTTCTAAAGAAAAATGAAATAAAAAGCATAAATGATAGAAAATAAAACAGAAAGCACGCCACTGAGTTATTGTGGTGGTGCCTGCTGAAGACCTGGGCCTGAACCTCTCAACAAAACAACTTCTGCTCTTAAAGCAGCAACATCGTCTTTCAGTCCATCTAATCTTGCATTGAGGTTAGAATTCATCGCCTGCATCTCTCTGTACATTTTTTCCATAAGAGACTCTTTAGGTTGAGTACCCGGTTGTTGCGATGAAGTGGCGCCCTCCGCAAGTTGAGTGGAGGTCCATGGGCATTTAATGCGAGTGGCATTTTTTTCACAGCTTGTTCCAAATGCTTAAAATTCTTGGTGAATACCAGTTCATCATATTGAGCAATTGGGAGGTCCATGGTTGGCTCATCATGTGAGAATTGAAATTCAAACCTTGCAAGCAAAGAAACTACCAATCTAGGAAAACGAAGTGTAGATGTAGAATCAAACCGTCGCATGTGATCTGTAAGACTCAGCATATTTTCACCAATCACAACACCTACATCAAAAAGATCATCTTGATAGATCCAATGTAAAACCTGTAGGAACACTCCAGTTCTCTCCTAAACATGGCCATATGGGCAAAGATTTTTTTTAACAATGATATTAGTCATCCACATGTCACTTGGGAGAGTAGATCTCCTGACACCTATACCGTGTTCAATCACCGGTCCTCCACACAAAGCAGCAGCAATTACTAGATCCTTAGATCTTTCAGCAAATCCCACATTCCCCTCATATAACATATCATGCCCATACAAGATAGACATAATATCTTTAGTTTTAAATTCAAATTCAAAATTATCCACCTTTGTCATAAATTTTCCGTCATTGTAAGTGAGATGTTCATAAAATTGACGGATAAGACAAGGATACACAGGAACATCATCAAAGGGGGGATAAAGTATAAACTCAATATGATGACCTTCAAAAAAATCAAAAGCATGCTGCCCACCTACATGATTCCTTAAAGCATTAAAAAGTTGGTTTCAGCTTCAATGTTAGCATTTTCAATTCTTTCAATCAATAACAACTTCTGTCCTTTCGAACCCATAATCTAAATAAAAGTAAAATTCAAATGAGGACAACCTAATTTTTTTTTAATAAATATATATACATAAATACATACAAAGCATAAAACAACACTCATTCATAACCAAATAATCTCCCTTAACAACACAAAAGCATCGAATTAATCACCCTCAACAACACAATATCTTCAACACCGATTCTTAACACAATCCAAATAGTTATAGATGTAAAAAAAAAAAACAAAAATATATAGATATAAAAATATTTATAAACAATCTGAATTATTTTTTTCATCAAATTCTCAAATTTTTTTTAAAATAATAATATTCCTAATCTATACAGAAAGTAAAATAATAATCTAAGAAGATCCTAACATATATATACACCTATACATACACATATACATCGCCATATATATACCCATCTATACATATATATACATATAGGATAAAAACTCATTCCTATATCAAGATTCAAGCTTGTAGAACAACAATAATGCGTAAACTAGAATTAAAAATCACTCATAAAGCTTCGAAATACATATATACACACATATATAAACATATACATACACATATATATAACTTGAAATAAAACATAGAAAAAATACGAAAATAAGACTCAAAGGATGAAATCATACCTTGGTTGAAGATATGTAGTAGACGCAGGGTAGGGAAGGGTTTTGGTGAAGTTTTGGTGGGATTTTCGCGTGGTGGCTTTTTTTTTGGTTTCTGTTGCTCATGTAATCAGGGGTTAGGTGATCAGCCCCGGTTTCAGTCTGGCTTATATATATATATATATATATATATATATATATATATATATATATATATATATTATACATTATTAACATAAATGAAATGCAACAAGCTAAAATCCTACAATACTTATAAATATATATAGATACGTATATGTATATTGTATATATATATATATATATATATATATATATATGTAAATACTATAAATACATAAATTATAAAACAACCCACACAACATTTTATTAAAAAAGGTACCAAAAAAGAAATGAAAAGTACAACGACAGAAGATTATCTCCTAATCTTGAGAATGCATGAACATTTTCTTTCTACTCAAACATGCCTATGATCCCATTTGATAAAAAGATATACAATAAAAAAATAAATGATGAGTGTACTTCCAAATGTGAACACAATCATGGCAAATTGATCTTCCGTGAGAGTCCCAAACATCATCATGTTGAATGCAGCAGAGTAGAGAAATTAAAGAAGAAAAATTTGCTAGAGAGGGGAGAGTGAAGGTGGCGGTGAAGAAAAATGAAGGGGAGAAGGAAGAAATCAGGGTTTTAAAACCCTTCTACTAGGGTTAATTGCTCTCGAGCGGGAGGTTAGGCGCGCTCGAACGTGGTTTTCCTGATTCTTCTTTTTTTTTTTAAGAAAATTACAAAATAGGAAGATATTATCTTTCTCAAACCTATTTTCTACAAGATCACACTTTTTTTTAATTTAAAATTAATGGACTAGCTCTTCCAGAGGTTTCTGTGTTCAAGCCATCCTGTACTTTCCTTCGGCACTCATATGGGGCCACAGCCAGTTCTACAGGGTCAAGAGCAAGACAGTGGGGTTTTACATTACAGACAATACCGTCTGGTGAATGTTTTCACTCCTAACTACCTTATCAAGTAATGCCTAACATACCCTAAACTACATTAAGCTGGTAGAGTGGCAAGTATTGTTAGACAGAGTTGCACTGGTCAGTCAACTGCACACAGAAACGTACAGTGACCACTAGTTTTCATGACAATTATACCTTTATGAGTACTTCTCAGGGTTAAAACCCAAACTACATTATGCTGGAGAAAGACTCATATGGTAAGAAAAATAAATGACAGAAAATAAAAATTGAATCCAAATAACCACGGGAATCCCTAGGTTGCCTCCTAGGAGTGCTAAGTTTAACGTCTTTTGCCAGACAGAGTTACCTTGAAATTGTTACTCTGCAAGGATTGGGTCTTTAAGTACAATCGACTCTTTACCCCAATTCTTTAACCAGATTGCTGGTTTTAACCTTTGTCCATTTACAAACATCGTTTTTCCATTTTTTTTTATCTTTTATCTTGACAACACCGGACGGAAACTTGTTCAATCTTGAATGGTCCGTCTCATCTAGATCTCAATTTTCCTGGAAACAATTGTAACTTAGAATTAAATATCCACACATCTTATCCAGGAACAAAATTCTTTCGAAGAATCATTTTGTCATGTGTTCTCTTCATTCTCTCATTGTAAATCTTGGCATTCTCATACGCTTCTACACGCATCTCTTCAAGTTCATTTAGATGGAGCAATCTATTTTTACCAATTTTTTACAATGCAAGTCAAAATTCATAGTCCTACTTGCCCTATAAGCCTTATGTTCCAACTCAACAGGTAAATGACATGTTTTTCCAAAAACTAAACAAAAAGGTGATATTCCTATGCGAGTCTTATATGCAGTTCTATATGCCCAAAGAGCATCATTCAATCGAGTAGACCAATCCTTCCTATCAGGTCTTACTGTCTTTTCAAGGATTGATTTAATCTCCCTATTAGAAACCTCAACCTATCCACTAGTTTGTGGGTGATATGGTGTAGCAACCTTATGAATGACTGAGTATTTCTTCAACAACTTTTGAAAAGTTCGGTGAATGAAATGACTTCCACTGTCACAAATGATAGCTCTTGGAATTCTAAAGCGACAAAAAATATTTTCTTTTATGAATTTCATCACAATAGTGTGAACATTAGTCCGCGTCATAATTGCCTCAATACACTTAGACACATAATCAACACCGACCAGAATGTATTGAAAATCAAAAGAGATGGGGAAAGGACCCATGAAGTTAATACCCCATACATCAAAAAGTTCACAAATTAAAATGGGATTTAAGGGCATCATATCCTTTTTTTCCTATGTTACCTGTCTTTTGGCATCTTTCACATGCCTTGCAAAATTCATGATCATCTTTGAACAATGTAGGCCAAAAAAATCCACTTTGTAGAATTTTGATAGCTATCCATCGTCCTCCAAAATATCCTCCACATTCCTGCGAATGACAAAATGACATGATGCTTAGTTGTTCAGGTGCTGGTATGCATTTGCGAATAATTTGATCATAACAAATACGAAAAAAATGAGGATCCTCCCATAAATAATGTTTTGCTTTTGAGAAAAATCGATCCCTCTCAGCCTTGTTCCACTCCTTGGGTAATTTACCTAAGTTTAGGAGCAAAAATTGTCAATAATTGTTCGTCAGGAAACGTATCTCTCAAGGGTAGTTTATTTTCTGTTTCCTTAGATACAATCCGTGACAAATGATCAGCAACTACATTTTCTCAACCTTTTTTTATCTTTGATTGTTAGGTCAAATTCTTGAATTAATAACAACCATCGAATAAGCCTAGGGTTAGCATCTTTCTTTTCCAATAGGTATCTTAATGCCGAGTGGTCAGAATAAATGATTATTTTTTAATTCAACACACAAGACTGAAATTTTTCTAATGCAAAAACTACAGCAAACAATTCTTTCTCTGTAATGGTGTAGTTTTTCTGGGCATTATCCAAAGTTCGGCTGGCATAGGAGATCACACAAAGAATGCGATCCTTGCGTTGACCTAAAACTGCTCCTATGGCATAATCAAATGCATCACACATAATTTCAAAAAGAATAGAATAATCCGGTGGCTGAATTACCAGAGTAGTGGAAAGGGAATTTTTTAGCATTTCAAAAGCAGTAACACATTTTTCATCAAATTGGAATAGAGTATCCTGTGCCAACAAATTCGATAAAGGTCTAGCAAATCCTTTATAAATTATCGGTAGAAACCAGCATGTCCAATGAACGATCTCACCTGTTAGACATTTACAGGATGGGGTAAATTTGAGATAATATCAACCTTAGCTTTATCAACCCGGACTCCTTCCTTAGATATAATGTGTCCGAGAACAATTCCTTCTTGCACCATGAAATGACTTTTTTCCCAGCTAAGGACAAGATTAGATTCCTAACATCTTTTCAACACCAAAGAAAGATTACTCAAATAAATTTCAAATGAAGAACCAAAGATAGAGAAATCATCCATGAAGACTTCCACAAATTCATCGATCATATCAGTGAAAATAGACATCATGCAGCGTTGGAAAGTAACTGGTGCATTACAAAGGCCAAAAGGCATTCTTCTGGAAGCAAATGTGCCAAAAGGACATGTGAAAGTTGTCCTTTCCTAATCTTCGGGGTCCATAAGGATCTGGTTGTATCCCGAGTACCCATCAAGGAAACAATAATAACCTTGCCCTGCGAACCCGTCCAAGATTTGATCAATGAATGGTAGAGGGAAGTGATCTTTTTTTGTTGCAGCATTGAGTTTCCTATAGTCAATACACACGCGCTATCCAGTTGTGGTGCAGGTAGGTACCAGTTCTCCTTTATCAGTTGTCACAACAGTGATTCCTGATTTCTTATGCATAACCTGTATAGGACTAACCTATTTACTATCAAAAATAGGATAAATGATACATGCATCTAACAACTTTACTATTTCTTTTTTCACAACTTCCCTCATGTTCGGGTTCAGCTTACATTGCATCTCTCTAGATATCTTGGCCCCATCTTCCAAATTAATCTTATGCACGCAAAAAGATGGATTTATTCCTTTAAGATCTGCAATAGTCCAACCTAACGCTTCTTTATTATTAGACAACACCTCAATAAGTTTAGCTTCCTATTCCAAAGAGAGGTTAGAAGCAATAATAGCTGGAAGTGTCTGATCTGACCCAAGAAAAACATACTTGAGGTGACTAAGAAGTTGTTTAAGTTCCAACACAAGAGGAGATTATATTGAAGGAAGCATGGGTTCTTTAGATAGAGTCAAGGATGGTTCTATTGCACACACTTGAAGTTTTTCATCAAATCCTAGAGATTACTCTCTAAAGATTCATTATCTTCATCGGATTCCTTCTCAAACCTACTCAAAACTATTTCACCATGATTCACAGTATTCTCCAAAAAATCTTTTTGCATGAGACTAAGGAAAAACTCTTCAATTAATGAATCAATCTTATCAAGAATAAAACATTCAAGACCATCATCTCCATTTGTAGACCTAGCAGCATTAACAACATTCAATTTTACCTTAATATCTCCAAATGTAAACTCCAACTCTTCAGTCGCACAGTGAATTTTTGCATTAGCAGTTGCTAAGAACGGTCTTCCTAATATGACTGGAGTTTGAAACTTTTGAGTTTCTCCTGGTTCCATATCTAGCACCACAAAATCCACATGAAAATAAAATTCATCAACCTTTACCAGAACATGTTCAATCATGCCCCTAGGGATTCTAAGTAATCTATCAGCCAATTGAAGGGTGATAGGAGTAGGTTTCAATTCTCCTATATTTAACTGTTCAAACAGATAAAAGGGGAGAAGATTTACACTAGCTCCTAAATCAAGAAGGGCACGATCTACGCAGTGATTACCAATACAATAAGGAATAGTAAATGCACCAGGATCTTTTAGTTTTGGCAGAACAAGAGAAGTAAGAATGCAACTTACCTTTTCAGTCAACCTTACCTTGTTTGATATCAAAGTTGAATTTCTTCCTTTCTGAGTGCACAAATCCTTGAGAAATTTTGCATAAGCAGGAATTTGCCTGATGATTTCTAACATGGGTAAATTGATTTTCACTTGCTTAAAAGTTTCAAGCATTTCTTCCCTTTTAGATTCTTTATCAGGTGGATTTCCTAATGCTTGCGGAAAGGGTGCCTTGGGACTCACTGTTACTGGAATTTTTTCATGTGAAATTACAGTTTCAGGTTCATTTTCAGCTTCTTTTGATGAATCAACAGTAACTTGAGACTTGGACTTTTGTTTTGCTTGTCTTGCATTTTTGTAAGCCTCAATGCTTACCTTGTTATCAACTTTCTTACCACTTTGCAGTGTAGTAACATCTTGAAGATCCTCCAATGTTTGATTTGTAGCTGCTACATGGGCCTTATCATTCGGATTTCCATCTGGTTGGGCAAGGCGTGTTCCTTCTTCTCTTTTCTGAAGGGTGTTAGCTAATTGCCTTTGTATGTGTATTCATCAGTTGCAAGAAGCTAATAAGTGTGCAAATTGACTAGCGAACTTCGGTTTACAGTAAGGGAGTTCAAACGCTTGTTGACCTGCCAAATGGATAGCGACCACTGATTGAGTATAATAAAAGGGGTGAAACATCCCTTAAATTCGTCAATTTTTAACTCTCGGCATTTTACTTCCATTGTAACCAAAAATAAAAATAAAAAAACTTCCTCTAGAACGAGCATTTTGAAACTAGTGAAATTTTTAACTACTCTTAATTGAGCTTGTTCTATGCAGTTGGTCCGCTAGACAGCTTTTCTCTTTTCTTGTTAAAATGAAATCATGTAAATAATAAGCAGCCAATTGAAAAAGAAGCTGTTAGTAACGGAAAAAAGTTATTGCTTAGCTGCTATTCTTCCGATATTCATTTTAGTCATAGAATTCCACCTATTTTATGAGACAGGAATCGTCAGTTTCTGGGAATTAATAAGTGCTATTGGGTCTTTTTATTATCGGTTTACCCTAAACATATATATTAAAGACGCCACACAGCAGCATCTTCGATATATATCATATCGGTTGAGCTAACGACATGTCTTGACTACTCAACTGATGGAACAACTTCTCAACTTGTACTTAACTATAGGACGACATCGATCACAGGATTTTGTGTAGAAACAAACCATCATCTCGATCCTATTTCAGTTGATAGTGAACTAACAAAAGCTTTATTATTAATTCTTATATATAAATAAATAGATGAGGATTGTGCAAGGATAATGTTGTGTTGTTTGTGATAATTTCTACATGAAAGTGTTATTTCGTTCAAATATTCAATTTCTATCAAATGATGATATTTTATTTTTATTATGTGAGCATTTCATGATCTATATTTTGTTTGCGCAAGTGCTTTATCTATTATTATCTTGGATAGCCTCATTACCAAATAGAAATTAGATATATAGCACCAAGCAGAATATATATATATATATATATATATATATATATATATATATATATATATATATATATATATATATATATATATATATATATATATATATATATATGGGGTCAATTAGAAATTAGATATATAGCACGATCGCTTTTTCATATCTTCTCAAGATGTTAGGTTGGGAAGAGGCAGGATCAATTAACTGTCGGAAACAATCCCGGCATAGCTAATCAGGACACATACATGCCTTTACACGAAAAAGGTCAAACAAAATTAGCAAAAACATAAAATAAAAAAGGTCAAACAACAACCTCGACTTAAAACAAAAATTTGGAATTTGAATCCCTAGAGCAAATGAAAATTGTACCCACCAATATCACTTCTCAAGTAACAATGAAAACACGACATCACAAGTAAATCGGACATCCAAATGACCTAAACTTGAACATAATACCCAAAGCCAAATTGCAGCACTAAAAAGCAGTAAATTTGATCAGGAAAAATGGTTGAATAACTAACAGCAAACTGAAAACAAGTGCCAA
Source organism: Ehretia macrophylla (assembly GCA_037974665.1). Taxonomy (NCBI): domain Eukaryota; kingdom Viridiplantae; phylum Streptophyta; class Magnoliopsida; order Boraginales; family Ehretiaceae; genus Ehretia; species Ehretia macrophylla. Next base: position 75,283,278 of record CM075779.1, read on the forward strand.
CATGTTGAACAAGCAAGAAAACATTGTCAAGTTGCAATTACAGAGCATCCCGAAGTTCAAAACATTGACTACGATGAAGGCTTGATGGATCATTTTTAGAAAGATAATACAATTAAATTATGAAAAGAAATGTTAAAATCTATGGATTAATGCTCATTTGGCCCAAGAAAGATTATTAATTAACCAAATTATATGACCCAAATTAGTGGTCCAAATTCTAGGCATTGTAATGAAAAATATCTAGAGATAATAATGTAGGAAATATATAGGATATTATAAGAAAAATCTTTAAGAAACTTATCTCTACTTTTAAGAAATATCTTAAATATTTTATATAAATATCTTGTACTTGAAATTATTGTTGGAGGGCTATAAATATGAGTTCTTCCACCATTTGTAACCAAGCGAAGAACTAACAAAATATCAATTCATCCAAACCCAAGTTTATCTCTCTCTCTTGCTAATGCTCTACTCTTTCCAAATAAATTCCATCAACAACTACAAATATCTCGTTCCAAAACTAACAAGAAAATAAGAGATTGTAATTCAACTGTAACCAAACCTACATATTAAACGTATGTAAATACATATATAAATATATATATAAAAAAAACTTGGAGATCGTAATTCAACTGTCTATTGATTAAAAATTCTAAACCAAAGCTACATATCAAACATATGTAAATTAATATATAATATTTATAATATTTATATAATACACATTAGTGTTCAAATTGTTATATATATACAATTTATTTCTTACTAGACTTTCCTCAACGACAAAAAAATACAAAAAATTAAAAGAGATGAAAAATACGTAGAAATCAAAAAATATCCTTGATTGTAAACATGAGGTCTCTTGGGGTTAGGAATTCCACTGTTGTATACGAAATAAATATGATGGAACAATTCAACTTCAAAGCCAACATTGGATTAATTAATCTAGTGTCTAGTATAATATGGTATTGAGAACAAAAAATATCAGAAAAATCATTACTGATAGTCATGGTGGTAATAGCGGCGGCGATGGCGAGCAACATCGGGTAAAGGTTAGTATACGCAGTGATTAAGTTTGGCATTTATGGGCATTGTTTTTTGCACATGTCCCCATAAACTTTTCCATATCACGGTGCCAAAAATATTGAAACATGGAATGTCTTAGCTGGCGCACATGCTCCTATTAACTTTCTTGTATTATGGTGCCAAAAGATTGAAATATGAAATCTTTAGACAAATTAAGAAGGATGATGGAGAGAGGAGAAAAAAGAAAGTTTCGACATGATTTGAGACAACAGAGCCTATTTGGTCCAACATTTGTCATATTCAATTTTGCAAAAGTAATTTTCTAAAAAATAATTAAATTTCAGTGGTTGCATAATTGTAAAATAAAAATGATGATGAAGTGTATTGTTCAAATTAATTATTAATATTTTTAAACTTTTTTTTATATCAATTTTATGTATTTTTAAGGTATATCTTAAAGCTCTTTTTTATGGTCAAAGTCATGAAGTTACTTTAGCAAAATGAACACACTCAAATCAAGACGGAAGTTAATCACATTCAAAGCCATCGAAAAACACATTTTGATTTCTTAGCCATAGATTTTAACTCCTTTTAATAAGTAGTCCTTCAATGAGCGCTTGAATACCATTTGATATCTTTAAAACTGAAATCAATAACATCTTCCCTTTGGCTCTTGATTTATTTTTTTCTTATTGTTATTTTACTGTTAAACCAATACTTATCGACACCATTTGATTATAGTGAAACAATCTGTGAATTTTGTTGGTGAAATTTAATATATTGCGATTAATAAAATTAGAAGACTTACTTATTTCAAGAAAAAATATGCAAAATGTAATTAATGAATGTATTAGATCAAGGCCTGAATTTAATTCAGTCTCCTTAAGACTTAATTGCCATACAATGGTATTTACAGTCACTGGCAGTAGTCTCCCAAGATACAACGATCTTCATCTGATAGTAAGAGCACTCTAAACTGTTCAAACCCAGCGAACCAAATAATGTAGAATTCTCTTTCTTTTATTATGTAGAATGCATGTAAGATAATTATGAAAATCTCAGTTCATTTAATGCCAAAACCTCAAGTTATTTATAGAATTTTGATGTCTATTTGTAAAAGGTATGAAATCTTTTTTGACCAACCATCTCCATTCGAGAATAACATAACTTTTGGAAATTAGAAAATGAAAAATAGAATTCTATTTTCTTTATCACAATTTCCTAATTCATTTTTCATTTGGTTTAAAGCCAAATGACAACAAACTCCCACATGAATGGAAATTGACTCATCATAATGTACAAAATATGCAAACATAAGAGAGAGTTTAATTAGAAGATACAGCATTGAGATAGGTAGCCAAAGACCTTGAACCTTTTTTAGTCAAGAATTATTAGATTTACTCGCTAACCAGTGAACGCGATATCTTGAACTGTTAAGCTTTTGTATAAACCAAGACAATAGAACTCTCATAGTACCTTCAAGACATTATTTGAGGTTTTTATTGTTGTATTCGTTTTGGCCTTCAACAAATCTTGGTTTTCATGAGTACTTTAGAGAATTCAGCTTTAGAAATTATCGTATGAGCGGCCCACTCTTTACTCATATAGGTGATTTCTTATTAAGAGTATCCTATAGTACCCCACTTGATTTTTCAAGATATAAGAACCATTAAAAGTATAACTTAACCTAAACTTGTACAGGTAGCATTGTCTGCTTGTCATAGGCATAGGTAAGAGTTTTACCCCCATAGTGCTTTAATTGAGTCACAGTTACATAATTCGATTTTCCCTTTGAACCTAGATCTTGGGATCTCCAGTCAACTAAGTAGGGTTTCCATTATGATAACTCTTTAGATCTATGCTTAAGACCATTCCCGTCGACGAAATTATATACTAACTCTTTAGATAAACCTCTTGTAAACTAACTCTCTAGATAAACCTTTTGTAAGCGGATTTGCAACTATACTTTGACTTCACATAGTCAATATAGATAATTTCATTAGAGTGTGTGTTTGTTTCACGGTGTTATGTCTACAAGAAATATGTCTAGACTCACGCTTATACATATTATACTATGTGTCCTTCCCAATCGTTGATTAACTATTGTAGTATATGCAAATAGTTGGCACAAGTATTAGCACATTCGAAATATCCTCAAACAAATGGCAAAGCTTTTCTGTTGCCTCTCTAGCTTTCTCAAAGCAATAATTTTAGATTTCATAATAAATCTGTAATACCCATGTGATTAGAGGATTTCCAAGATATAATTGCATCTCCCAATGTAAAGACATATATACATGTAAAGTTAATATCTTTAGAACTAAATATCCAGTTAGCATTATTGCACTTCTCTAGTACACTTGGATATTTCATATAATGCAATCCATAGTCCAAAGTTATTTTCAAATACCTCAGAACTCTTAGTATAATTATCCATTGGATTTGTCTGGATTGTTAGTATAACTTGTAACGCTCCGATCCCTTACGGAACTGGGACTCCTATTAATCATGCTATTCTCAACCTAATTTCAAACCCCGGGCACAAAATTTTAGGAAAAACGGACGGAGTCTCCCCTGTTTATAGAACTAATCAAAAAAATCTGCAAGCAACAACATACAACCACAAGACCATAATCCACAACCTCAATCCATTTCATCCTTACAAGCATGCAAGTCAACTAGGCAATAAAGTAAAGACTACAAATTAATAAAACATTACAAGCCATTCATAACTATCAATACATTCTAAACTTAACTTTACAATTACACAACTGAATTCATTGACAATCCACGTAAGCCAGCAAAGTCAACACGAAACTCTCGAGCCTTCTTTTCTACCTCTGATAGCACTGATCCTGAAAGGTGTTAGAAACGAGAGTGAGTATACAACATATATACTCAGTGAGGGAGGTGATGCAGCATACCGAGGAATGCTTTCATGAGATGCAACAAGAATAATAACATATACAACACAAAATAACAAAGTTAATTAGACAAGTATTTAACCACGTATAAAAAGGATACGGTTCCATGTTTGTCTTCAATCACAAGCCACGAGCCAAGATCTTCAACAAGTGTCGGCAAAACCCTTATTCCTCCAAAATGGGGTACTCTGGATGTACCCCGATCCTACGACCCTTTCTCCTGAGGTAGGTCCATATGCCCAGCAAGTGAACTATACTTCCGGGATAGTGGAGTATACTCAGCGAGAGAAAAAGAATAGGTACCATGGTAGTCGAGGAAGCACGGCTAGCCCGATGCCGCCCGTGTTTTTCGATGCTACCATGTCCGAAAAAGTTGCGCAACCCCAGGGGCAAGATCACGAATGCCAAGTATATCAAATATCACATAAGAGGAACGACAAAGTGGATCGTCCTCGCAGTTAATCACAGATAAGACTAAAAGACACAAGATAGCAATTAAATAATGCATATAACTTTATTAATTACTAATGAATACAATCTAGAAACAATAAATTAAGTTAAGATGCACAGAAGAGATGAAAACTCCCTCACCTTGGATTAGGCTACATAAGCTAGAGAAAAGCTATATTCACTCCTAACCTTCTTGGGATTAGCTCAGAAGTATAAACCCTAGTTTGGTCACATAAGTATAGACTTAGCAAAAACTCACAATACTAAGTAAACTAACTTCACAAGGACACTTCACGGTAACATTTATACTCAAAGCATTTGCAACTAAAACTGTAACATGACTCTTATCACACATAGATAACCCAACTCATTAGCATTTAACTTGTTATTTTACCCAACCTTCCAGTTAGCGAGTTAGTCTTTCAACCATATAATGACAACCAACAAGCACTTAATACAATCTTATATACTTACACTTAATTATTCATATTCTTTTAAGCTACAATTTATTTAGCAACTAAGCTAGATGCTCACATAACGTAATTAGCATTCTCACTTTCTCAGAAAGGCTATAGCTACACAAGGAAGAGACGTACCACACAATTAACAAGGCATATAACAAAACTAGGTAGGTTCGCTCGAAGAAGCCAAACTTACATAATTCACGAACTTCATCAAATGATTAAACAACCTAGCCAAATATCCAATAGCATCAAATCCATCACATAAAGGTAGATTTCAAGCAATTAACTACAACTAATCACTTTTCCCTCTTTGTTAGCCATGCAATTTCTTCTCCCACGCAAAATTCAAGATATCAAATTCACAAGCCAAACATTCTATATTCCTAGGAAGGCCAAAAGACACCTACCTAGGCAACGAAAGTACCAAAAGTGCTTCCATGCCCCAAAGATACCCAATTTAAAGTCCAAACGTGCCCGGATTGCGTTATGTGAAAAATCCCTTTTTTAAAGTTAGCCAAATTTGCATTTTAACTCCTTTTCGGGCAATTAACCTCATGTGAGCTTTTAACTAGTTTTATTAATGTCTAAAGCACCTAAAGGAAGCCTCAATTAGTTCTAATTAGCAAGTTTGATCAAAACCCTAATTTTTATCACTATTCATTTCTTTCAAGCAATCTCAAGCTTCAACCATAGAGTTTATTAACAAGCTACAAAAGTGAGTTCTATAGGCTCTAGAAAACACATATCAAGCATCTATAACAAGTAATATAGCTAAAACTAACAATACAAGAATTTCAAAACAATTGAAACAAACTTTAAACTCAAAATAAAGCAACTCCCTCACCATTTAAAGGTTGTAGGCAAGTAGTTGAAGCTTTCAAGTGCTCCAAAAATCTCCAAGATCAAGCCAAGAAGTCAAATGCAAGGTTGGATGATGAAAAAATTTCTCCTTTTGGCTTCCTAGGGTTGTGAGGTTTTTTTTTTTTTGGGAGGGGGGGGGGGGGTGTTTGGATAATTTTTGCTTTTGTTTTTATAAGTATATTGTATATATGTATGATATATTAAATATATGTATGAGTATGTTATATTATATTAGGTCAAATGTCACTAATGCTTGGTCAAATGAGCTTAAAACTTTAATTCATTGCTAGCTAATTTAAAACCAATATTTCTACATATGTAACACTATTCAACGAAGCGGAAAACATTTTTCAAACGCATACTCTCGGCCCCCAAAGCTCAAAACTACCATTTCCCGACTCCTTTTATATGTCATGTGGTTTAGAAAAAAAAATTAAATCCAGCATTTAAGGCAGTCAAATTTCTTATGAATAGCGCCCTCTAAATAAAACAATTAAGCAAGAAAAGAAATGCACATAAAAATGCTCAAATAGATATGCAATAGTTATTTAAAAGATGTGATGAAATTCCCGGACGTTACATAACTACTACCGGGTATTGTGTAATTCATGATGTATATTACACTTCCAGTTGTATAATAATATTCCAATTGAGATCTTATTTCACCAGTATTTTTTACTAGAAGTTAAATTACATATGTAGATGTCTTCAATGGACTATTATAAAGTATTTTCTCAATATTAGAATTGATATAGGACAAGTCCATCAGATGTTAACTCATATAACATTTTTTATTCACAAAATACTTATGTTGAATTACTGGTCAACATTCTCTTTATTATCTTAATAACATCATTATTGCTTCCAATAAGAATATCATCCACGAAAAAACAAACAATGATGTTTTCTTGATTTGTGTCTTTCACAAAGACAATTTCGTCATACTCTTTGATCTTAAAGTCATTTGGTCTATGACTTTATCAAATTCCCATGCCAATTTTTTAGAGTTTATTTTAAATCATAAAATGGTTTAACACACTTAGTGATCTTCTCCTCTTTTTCGAGAACCACAAAGCACATGGTCTTATTCTATATGGATAATAAATACCATTTAAAAAGGTTGTTCACATCAATTTGATGTAACTCAAGATTATATATAGTTGTAAAAGCTATTGACATCCAAATTAATGTTATCCTCGTAACTAGTCTAACGCATCAACTATTCAAGGCCTTCTATCTACTTGTAAACCTATCTATAAGTCTTGCCTTGCATTTTAAATTGATCAATCCATTTTTATTTTCCACTTGAAAATTCATTTACCACATAAAAGTTGATTTTTATGAGGAAGATCCACTAATTCCCATGATAATAATGGATTCAATTTCTCTATTAACTACCTCTTCTCAAAATGACATTTTAGTAGTTCACACAACTTCCTAAAAGGTAAGCAGTTCATTTTCTAAAATGAATATTTAGAAAATCATAACCAAAATATATACTTAGATATTTTAGCAAGTTGATTTTTATGAAGAAGATCCACTAATTCCCATGATAATAATGGAGTCAATTTCTCTATTAACTACAACTTCCCAAAATGGAATTTCAGGTGTTCACACCACTTTCTAAAAGGTAAGCGGTTCATTTTCTAAAATGAATATTTAGAAAATCATAACCAAAATACTTAGATATTTAGCAAGTTGAATTTTATGAGGAAGATCCACTAATTCCTATGATAATAATGGAGTCAATTTCTCTATTAACTACCTCTTCCCAAAATAGAATTTCAGTTGTTCACACCACTTCCCAAAAGGTAAGCAGTTCATTTTCTAAAATGAATATTTAGAAAATCATAACCAAAATACTTAGATATTTTAGCTCTTACAACATCTTTATCTTCATTGTTATTCAGTATATACTCTTGGATTATATCATTTCCATGATTATAAATAGTATTCTACATTCTTATCAAAGAACTTTGCTCTTATACATTCTTACAAGAAATATTTCTTTGAAGAAATATGTAATTCTTGACTCCATAATTATATTGACATTAATGTCATCAATTTCTAATGTATGCATAAGAAACTTGTGTGCAAAAGTAATTTTTCTACATACCCAATAAAGATACTGTTGGGACAATCAATTGTATTAGGTCTAATCTTGACAATCATGGGAGTGGGAACTCCTACATTGTCTGGATAACCCCATATTTTTTAAGTATTGACAGAGAAGTGGTTAAAATCTTCCATAACTTAAGCAACATCTTGCTTAATTTCTTGTTGGGTAGTTTTCTGATAAAATGCTTCATAATCAAAATAGTCTCCCCCACAAGTTTTGGGGTAATTCTGAATTAATCAACAAGGCATTTAGCATTTGATGGATAAACAATGTCAAGTTTAATGCAATATTTCTCAAAAGGATATAAATTCTCCTTCTCTATTGCCATTTTTCGCTAAGTTGATTATCAACTTCAATTTTGTTTAAATCTTGTACAATTGTAGATAAAAAGTAATAAAATACTTTTACTATCTCTAGTTTGCACAATCATTTAATTCACAAAACCGCAGTAAATTAAATGCAATAATTATGAACTTCCTTTTATAGATATGTAAGAAATTTCAATTAATTTGATTCAAGCATCATTCACATTTATTATATGAATCAGTTTTAGGTAGTAAACCTAAATTCACAAATTACGCTAAGAATCAAAATTCACATATCCTAATTTATCATGCCATATAGTAGGATACTTCATCACATAAACGATGAAACTAATATTATTAATAGCATTGACAGTAGGTATAATGGTCATTAAATTTAATTTTAATAGACCATCACATAAACACCCTTCAAGCCATATACATCTCACATGTATATAAACATATATCCAAAAACTCACATAAAATATAAATTATAATCTACTATTTAAGATTTATCGTCATGTCACATTTCACGAGAAAAATTGTAAATGTACACTTATAAGGATGTTGTAGTTAGGCAAACCAAAGTAATAATGTTCTCCAAACATTATGTTTTATACTCTATTCCTTGCTATCACTAGTATTGATTGAAATGCCATAGCAAGAAAATATAAGAATGAGAAAAAAAAATATTTTTCAACTCCTTCATTTCCCTATCAAATATTTTATTAATTAAAAGTAGTACATTTTGCAAGAAAACTATCTTATAACATGCACTAAATCATTTAGTTACCTAATTTTGTAGAAATTAATTAAATAAATCACACACATGGAGCAAAAAGACTATAATGTTATAACATTTTTGCCTCTCCAATAAACTCATTAACCAGCACTTAGAAGAGTAAGAGGTTAAAAATTTCAATACTAGAAATCTTAGTTTACCTCTCCACAGGCAATTATTCCATCATAAATAATTATTATTGTATACAATGCAAAACTACTCTTATATGCATCTAATAAATTAAATACATATTGTAATGCCACAAGAATTTCATTTTGCTCTAAACTATACACATTCAATAAATATTTTGAAAGTAGTCTAAGAGTAAATATGAAATAAGAAAAGTAATAAAAGAAAAAGCATTAATTACCAAAAGACACGCCTCTATACTGAACATCAAAATCTGTAACCCCAGTAATCACAACTATTCCTTTGGCCCAATGGCCTAAGGCCAAGCGACAAGATTAAGCTGTGGAGGCTGTGGAGGTCACGAGTTCATTTGAATGCCACATGCTTGGTAATAGAAATGTGCCTTAATTTGACCACCGAACAAGTTTGCCTTGGTGGTTGAGCATTATGAGACATGGGGATTTCGTAAATATTTTATTTTAAAAATAAAAAGGTCAACACAATTGGGTTTACTCAAAAGGTACGAGTACAAATTATTTTTAGAGATAATAATAGGTGGATGTTTTATTTGAAATTGATGGGTAATTGTTTATTAAAAATTTGATAATAAAAATTGATGAATAAACTATTAGGGTTTGAGTTTTATAAAGAAAAATCGATAGGTTTTAATTTTTGACATAAAAAAAAATTAAAGTTCGAAATTCGATTATTAATTTATTATATATATATAATATTTAAGGTTGATAAAAATATAAAATTAACTTTTATACTAATATATAAAATCATATTAATAAAAAATTAAAAATAAATTATATTTTTTAAAAGATATGACTTTTGAGACGCAATAAAACTAAAACAACTCTATTTATCTATCTAATCCTAATTAGTAATTTCAATTTATCTATCAAGGTTCAGTGCCTTTATAGTCTTTATCAGCGTTCAATTTTTTATCTAACCTGAGGCCAGGTGGCTTGCTATCAACGTTCGTAGATTTGAGCTCTCTAGCCTCTCTTCTCTCTTTCCAGGTAAGCTAAACCATAGCAAATGGTGCTTCTTCGACTGAATTTGTATAACAAATGGTGCTTCTTCGACTAATTAGCTTACATTTCTACGAGAATATTCTTGTTGCAAATGTGTATAGCAAATGTTGCAAAAAGCTTTAATTAGAATGTTCTAATTTGATTAGTTGCTTACTTCTTGGAAATGGTGCTTGTTTGCTTACTTTTTGACCTCCTTCATCTAATTAGAATGTTCTTGGTGCTGAATGTGTATTGCAAACTTTGATTAGTTGGAAAAGGTTCGGAGGGGCAAGTCATTCTTTTGATTTGTAATTGTATAGTTTTTTGGCAATAGTCTTTCTAGAAAAGAAAAAAAAAACTTTGATTAGTTGAATTTTATTGTATTTTTAGATTTTTTTATATTTAAATTAATATTTTTTTCTATACTTTTGGACATTTTTAGTCTTTTTTTATTTAAATTATATTTTTTTAAATTATCAATTTTGATTATTCGTAATTTTTTTATATTTGTCAATTTCGATTTTAAATAATAGTTTTTAAAACCTTTAATTTTCAATTTCAATTTCAATCTCAATCATAAGTTATGCTAAATAATTTTAATTTCAATTTTATTAAAAATTACAATTAATTGAACCACTGTCATTCTTAATCTTTCCCCTTGCAATGCTTAATTAGTTTTTATCTTTCTTTCAAGGCATAACAGCGATACATTTCATCAAAGGATTGTACCACAACTCAGTACGCGGCCAGTCAGCACAACCACGTTGCCATTATAAGCACCACGTGTCAGTGCTTATAAGGACACAATGAACACAGAGAACGACTCTATCTCAGAATTTCAGACTGATATCAAATATTTAAAAATTCATATCTTACTTAGGCTCCGTTTGTTTGTCGTAAAATATTTTTTCGGAAAATATTTTACGGATTTTACAATATTTGGTAACATCGAAAAATTAGTCAACCGTAAAATATTTTTCGGTCAACAATTGCGGCTGTTTTTTCTTAATTTTATGGTGTTTGGTAACACCGTAAAATTAGTCAAACGTAAAATGTTTTCCGGTCAACAATTGCGGCCAGTACAAAATTTTGTAAAATGTTTTACGGGACTTTGGGAGAAGAAAATATTTTACGGAACTCACGGTACATCCAAACACCAGAAAATATTTTCCAATAATCTATTTTCCGAAAAAATATTTTCCCCCAACAAGTTATTTTACGGCAAACAAACGGAATCCTGTAAAATATTTTATTTTCCAGGAAAACATTTTATACAGAAAACATTTTACACAAGTAAGTTATTTTACGTCAAATAAACGGAGCCTTATTTTGAGTCCAAATTTCATGAAACTTGAACCAATAAATTCTAAATTCTAAAATGTAAATAGTTTTTCACTTTAACACATATCACAGAGATGTATCAAAATACACAAATCTCAGAGAAATACATTTAGACAGAAAAATAGAGCAATCAAGCAAGCCTATAAGGCTTTAATACCACTGCAATTAGAATTACAAATCTAAAAAGACATATACTCTATTTCCAAATAGGATAAAAATAATTTTGCATAAAGTTATTGTCTTAAAAAAGACAAAACTGAATTTCTTAAAAGAAATTCTAGAAGCACATACAACACATAGATTATGCACAAAAATTATGTAAAATGTAATTAATGAATGCATTAGATCGAGGCGCGAATTTAATTCAGTCTTCTTAAAATTGAATCGTCTCACTATAGTGCTTACGGTCACTGGTGGTAGACTGGTAGTATTCCAAAATACAATGATAATTGTCTGACGGTAGGAGAACTCCAAACTATTCAGACTTGACAAACCAAATAATGTAGAATTCTCTCTCTTTTATTGTATATGTAGAATGCATGTAAGATAATTATGAAAATCTCAGTTCATTTAATGCCAAAATCCCGTACTATTTATAGAATTTTGATATTTGTTCGTAAAAAGTATAAACTCTTTTCTAACCAGTTATCTCTATTCGGGAATAGACATGACTTTTGGAAATTAGAAAATAAAAAATAGAATTCTATTTTTTTTTAATTCCAAGGGAGACCTAAGGCTGTAGCCATTCTCTCACAAATACTACGAGTGTTATGCTGCTAGACTAAAGAGCCTTTGTCAGAATTCTATTTTCTTTATCACAATTTCCTAATTCATTTTTCATTTAATTTAAAGCCAAATGACAACAAATTTAGAGTTAGGTGTAAAATCGAATCTTGTGCAAATGATCCACTCGTAAATTTGATCAACAAGATTAAATGCAAACACATAAAATAATATTAACTTCTATAATGGTTTCAGACTTTATGTATATTTGAATAATATATGTGATTGATCATACAGATAATACTTTTTGATGCAGAATGGGCGAAATAACGTAATGACTTGAAAAACTAGGAAAACTGTGAACTTTATCAAACAGATGGTATGTGTAATATATATTACAAAATTCACATATGCAATGGCTTCGGGTATAGATGAATATTATAATATGAAAAATGATTCATTTTGCAGCGAAAGGCTTTGATGCAGTATGAGTTATAATGTGCTAGAATGGACAAAAAAATGCAATGCTGCGAAACAAAAAAAAAAAAAAAAAAATCAGAAACAAACTTGACGTTTTGAAACAAAAAATTGTTGGAAACTAGCAAGGAACCAAGGCCTGAATTTAATTTAATGTACTTAAAACTTATTTGTTGTGATGCTTAAGGTCAATGACGATAACCTCCTAAGATACAATAGTTTTTGTTTAAAAATAATAACATTTCAAATTTTCAAACTCAGTGAATCAAAAAATGTATAGAGCATCTCTCTTTTATGCACTAAGAAGAACTACGCAATGATGAATGATGAAAAGAATAATTGATGCAAACGACTCTGGTTCTTAGGCTATTTATAGAAGAGTAAAAGGTGCAAAACAATTCTTGACTAGGTCTTGGTGTCTTTTTGAACATGGAGGAAAACTTACAGAAAAAAACTGAACTGTTTTTTGACAGTTTTATCTTAACTGCTATTTTCTTTTAAAATAATAATAAGCATTATTATTATTTCATATAATAAGATTAAAATAAAATTATATCCAAAAACATAGAGTCACCCAAGCCCAGGCCCATGCCCACATCTCGAGTTGAGTTGAACCAGAACCCCAAATTACAAACTTAGGATATTTAAATATCGTAACGTGACTATTTTTTCGATATGTGATTTTTCAAATCTTACAGTATTTCAATTTTTATAAAGTTGACTTTTTTATATTCCTCATTTTTAATCCAGTAACTTTGAGCTTCAGTTTCTCATTCATTTCTTATTAGTTTTAGCCAAGTAAATATACTTGACGAAATGAATAAATATGTACCTAGTCCTTTTCTCCATGAGACGTAGGACCCACTCAATAGTTGAGTCAAAGTTAGTCAAAATCATTTGGGTAAAACCCAATAACAACATTTAGATTCTCCCATACCATAGTAACTTTATGAGGAGTAATCAATGACGGAGAATGCTGATAAAATTATAATAAAATAATATAAATCATTAAATTTTAAAATCAAATAATTATATTATTATTTTACTGTAATTAATTTTACTTGCAATAAATATCTAGTCAAGTGTTAGTAGAAGTTGTGGCTTTACAAATGGAGAAGCCATCTACCAACCCCTTTACAATTGTCAAGAACTTAAGAATATGAGCTTACAGTCCACGCATTAAAGCATCTTCTTCCTTTTTTGGTCGAAACAAGTATGTTTTGTTTAATTATAATAAATGGTAATCAAGTTATGAAGCAAGTTAGGAATGCTCGCGCGCGATATTCGGCCTGCACTCAGAGGCCCACCATGACTTTAGTTTCTGGCAACTCTTCTTGCATCTGAAAGTCTCGTTTATAGCTTCCGAAGGTGCCTCTCCATGTCTTGTCTGGTTTGGTTCCACTCTTCCTTTTCTATAGAAGTGCGTCAGGAGTATAAATAGAATTTTCAAATCTAGTAGAGTTAGGATTAGTTGTCTATAAAATGACTTTTTAACTTGTAATTATTTGCCATGAAAACCACATTCTATGGGGAGTATGGTAGGGGTGTGCCAATTGATTGAGAGTGTTTTTCATCTTTTACTAAAAAAAAGTTGATTATGAGAAGGGTTTAGACTTTTAACCAAAGATAAAGTCCTTTAGTGAGGGTTTACACTTTTTCAGTTCATAAAGTCATGAGTGTGAGGTTTTTTATAATTTTTCCTAAAAACTGTGAGTGTGTGAGTGATTGGAGGGTTTGGATCTTTGTCCGTACAAAAGATCTGTAGTGTTATAATAGTTTATCGTTGATTAGTAGATTTTCCAATTACTTGGGTCGTGGATATAGACAGAAGGCTGAATCACGTTAAATACCTTGTGTTGATTTCTTGTTGGGATGAAAACACGTACATACACATGAAACAAGAAAACAACACACAAATTTAGGTAGTTCGGCCTCAGCCTACATCCACAAAATCCACTACTGCGCAAAACAAAGTTTACAACCTCTCAATAAAATCTTCTCTCACTTACGCTCACAAATACTCTTTGACTCGATTATACTCTCTCAATCAGATACAAAAAGTGATTATGAGACATCTACACACAAAGCTAGAGACATCTATTTATAGGGCATTAACTCTATCCCTACTGGACTAGGACATAACTTTAAAGCGGCCTTGGGCTTTGCACTTGAGCCACAACCTAACAAATTCCTCCCTTGGCGAGAAGTGTCAAGTATCTCCACATCAGTTGAAAATGACACACACTTTCTCTCAGTCTTCACAATAGATTCCTTAGGTTGTCCTCCCTTGTTCTTAAGCACTATGCAACCCTGCAAGTGGCAAACGTGCTTCACATCTTTCCTTCCTTGAAGAACCAGCTTACCTCCTTTAAACACTTTGTAGCAATTTCCTTCACTAATACACTTGTATCCTCTTGACGCCAACTCTCTTAAAGAAACAATGTTAACAACACAAGAAGGCACAAATCTTACATTAGAGAAAATCTTGACACTACCATTGTTGAGCTTCAGGCGAACTCTCCCAACGCCTTCAATCTTCATCTTCTGATTGTTCCCAACAGTGATATACCAAATCTCTCACCAACACGCAAAGTGTCAAAACTAGCTTTATCATTGCAAATGTGAAACGTGGCAGTTGAATCTAACACCCAGTTACTCTTTATAGGACACTTGTTTTTAGTCATCAGAAAATCTCTATTGTCATCATCATCAACAAGGTTTGTTATGTCCACGCCATTATCCTTTTCTTTACCTTTAGATCTCTATTCATGAAGACCTTTCAAGTATTCCCTAAATCTTAGGCATCTTGTTTGAATATGCACCTTTTCTCCACAATAATAGCATGACCTATCATCCTCGCCCAAGGCTCAGGAACTCGATCTTTCTCTGCGTGAACCACATCTACTTTGACTTATCCCTCGATTCGAGTCCTCCACAACCAGTACTCGCTCATTATTGGATACTTAAACCCAACATTCTCTCATTCTCCCGCAGAAGTGTCATCACATCTTCTAACTTGAGAGTCGTCTTCCCAACTAGTACAGTTTGTACCAACTACTTATATGACTTCGACAGTGAAGATAGTAAGAGTATTGATTTCTCTTCATCATTTAGCTTATTTTCATTTCTTTCAATGCTCTGAAGTTTCACCACTAGCTCCTTAAACTTGTTGATGTGATCTTGAATAGTTGTTCCTTCTTCCATCTTCAAGAAATAGAGTTCCATCTTTAAGCACAGTCGGTTGGTTATCGAATTCGATTCGTAAATGGTCTGAAGCTTCTCAAACAAACTACTCGATGTTGTTTCCTTTATCACATGAAATTTAATTTATGGTGCAAGTGCCAACCTAATTGTACACACGACCCTTCTCTGCAAGGAACTCCATTTAGCAACGTCGATCATTGCTGGCTTTTTCTCCTCCAACACTTGTTCGAGACCTTGTTGTACCAAAAGATCTTCAATAGTAATCTTCCAAAAGTTGAAGTTCATCTTCCCATCAAAGATTAGGACTTCAAACCTCAGCCTAGACATTTTTTTCGGCTTCAAAGAATACAAAATCACGGCATTGAGGAAGCTACGTGGGAGAGACGAGATCAGATGCAGCAGCAATACCCAGATCTTTTCCGTACATCAAGGAAGAATTTCGAGGACGAAATTTCTCTAAGGAGGGGAGAATGTGAAACCCCACTTTCCTGCTTATCTCGTTTTACGTGCTATACCTCGTTTTGCGTTCATATGTTCTGTTTATGTGCTATAGGACCTAGAAAGTTATAATTTTGATGTCAATACTCCTAATACGAGCTAAATGTGTATTCATGAAATTTTCATCAAAAACGGAGTCAGAAATTTTATCGTCGATTTTCAGTGAATAGTATTTTCGAAACACGTCCGCTAAAATTTTGAAACTGGCCTTTTTAACCCTTCTAGACCTAGTCCACGAACTTTAATAGACCTGTGTTTGATGAAAACGGTTTTAAAATTGGCTTAAGAATTTATTAGGGTTTTTACACCGACTTTTACGAAAATCGAGTTTTAAGCCGACTCGGGTGAAATTGTTGGATTGTAAAACTTTTTGTCACCTAAAAATAATCCACTTGAGATATCTTGGGGGTTGCATAATTATTTTTAACTTGGTGAGCAATAAAATGCAATTAAAGTCATTAAAACACAAAAATACCTATTAAAACTAACTTTGACTTTATTTAAAATGTTGACTTTGAAGCTTATATCACCTACACACACTCACACAACACAAAACACACTCCACAAACACACACAAGGCCGAGAGAAAGAAGGAGAAAAAGAGAAGAGAAAACTCAAGCTTTTCAATCCAATTTTTCAAAGAAAAACCTAGTTTTTGTCCGTAGAACTTCGCACCGACTTGGATTCTGCTTGTTGGGCACGCATAGCACGCATTCCTAGGCTTATATCACATCTAAGGTGAGAGAAAAATTCTAGATCTCAAAATGTCATTTTTGTGTTTTTGCGTATAAATGAAGATTGAACCGTTAGAATTGAAATCTGATGATAGATTATTGCTCCTTGCATGCTAGGGATCGTTATATACTAATACTACGAATTTCTGTCGGATGTAGCATAATTTTTATTTTCCGGGTATTTAATTTTGATTAAAATGTTCAAAGTTGAATTAAATGAGTTGTGTTGATCGAAATCGATTGCCGTCGATTTCTAAATACTTGATAATTACGTGTTAGCGCTGTTGTAATGCCGAATTTTCGATTACATTGTTCGTGTGAAAATCCAGAAAATCCAGCCATGACATCTTAGGGTTTTAGGGTTATCGGGCATGATTTGGAGGTGTTATGGTGGATTTCCGAGAGGGCTAATGTAGTAGGTTGAATGGGTGAGTGATAGGAACTGATTTGGCAATGTTTGGATTAGTAGATTGTAAGTTATGAATTTTAGAAGTTTAGGTTGTCATTCTTTAATTTCTTGAACGATGCCTTTAGATGGTTGGGTAGTGTTCGAGTGATGAATGGTGAGTTGTTGATGAGTAATTTAGAGTTTAATTATGTATATTATGCATGTCCGGTTAGATGGCCTACTTTGTCATCTAACTACGTTGTTTGTTGTTTAATTTAATATTGATGTTATATTGATGTTATTGATTGATTATTATTGAGTTCGGGAATCGGGCACTTTTGTTGCTGATCTCCCAATTGATTGATTGATGATTGATGATTATGGAGTCTTGGTATGTGTGTGCCACCTCTCGAGCAGCGTCGGGCTGTCGGGTTGATAACGGCATGAATGCCATAGGTTACCCCCAGCTCGCATGACGGAGGTGTCATGGAGGGAGGGGTTAGTGAGGTACCTCGAGTGCGTGAGTAATGGGGAGTTATAAGAAGAACGGTTGAGATCGTGATGGCGTTTGGAGCTACACCAAATAGAGTATCCTTTAATGAATGGTTATATAGTTATGTGATGATAATGTTATTATTGTTGTTGTGTATTTACTTGCTCAAAGGACTAAATCCAAGGAGCGTAGTGAATACTGTCGAGATCTATCGGATCCTCACTGGGCTTATGTATATAAGCTCACTCTCTATTATTGCATGCTTACAGGTGTTGCAGAGCCGGATTACGGGTACGTGCCTCCTGAGGAGAAAAATGTGCCTTACGTGGACGAGTCATATGTTCCTGAGTCTTATCCATGATTATATGTTGTTTAATGTCATGTATATTAGCTTAATAGACTTTTATATGCTTTGTGGTTCTTATTGTAATAGATGTTGAAAGATGATGATTCAAACGATGTTAACTTAGTGGCTTTCTTTTGTCTATGGTTAAGTTGTAGTTGTGTCTCAACTTATTTTTTGAAATGTATGATAAGGTTGAGGTATTGTATGTCATGTTGGAACGGAGGCGTATAACGAGGATGGTTTATTGTATAATATGGTTGTGTTGTATGTTGTTGTTTGTATTGAGGAATTGCTGGATGTATGATGTTTTATGAGGTTGGTTTAGGACCTCGGAAATCTATTTACTGTCGTTATGCCGCCGAAATTTCGTTGCGTCCTGACTGATTGTAGGTGGGGTCGAGTTGGGGCGTGACATTCTCCATCACCTAAAACATGCAAGGAAGCTAGGAGAAGGCTTAGAAGCTATAAAAACTCCTTGGAGATGGCTTGGCAAGGCTTGGAAGATCAAATTGAGCAAAATTGGCAAGAAAAGTACTATTCCCGTAATTGGCTTTTTTGGCTGATTTTTGGCCTTTTTTGGCTTATTTGAGTATTTTTTTAATGTTTTTTCGTGTGTTTTGTTTAGTAGATGTATGTATAGGATGATTATAAGGGTTAATGGGTTAGATATTGGGTTTGACTTGTGGGCTAAAATGGATTTGAGTTTAGGTGTATTAGAATAAATGCAAGAAAACTTATTTAAGCCCAAAATAATACATAGTTTTACTATTCATATAATATCAAGATATTTTTGCAAATCACTCGTCATATATGCAATTAATATAATTTTTGTGAATGTAGGCTAATTATAAGTTAAGTAATAATAGAAAAATATGAAATCCGAGAAATAAGATAATAAAAATTTTAGTTCAGGCTCAATTTAATAGAATACTTTTTAAATGCAAGTTTTACTAAAAAGTCTATGATGAAAATAATTTGAATGTTCATTTATTATTTACTAAAATAAATAAACTCAAATTTTTTATATTTAAAAGCAATTTAACAAATATTAGCACATAGAGAGTAAATAAACACTTAATAGCATTTTATAGGAAAAGTAGGCATTTAAACAAATAGTTGCACACATAAATGCACATGAATGATAAATGCATGCACTGGGAGCCGGGCGTCACACACAGTATGTCCAAACACTTGGAAAAGTGTTTCCATCTTCATACTTTATGTTTGTAGCCTATATGCGTATGTTGATATGTTTTTGCAAAAAGTAGTCATATTTATTTATGTTGCAAACCTACTTACCATAGCTGTGAATTGGTCAAAGATAGGTCATCATCTTGAAAATATGGATATTCGATATCATTGCATGTTGCACTAATACTATGTCACATAATATTAGTGCAAGTGGGAGATTGTTAGAGATATGTCCTAATGTTATATATTTAGATGACATATATTGGGGTATTTTGACATTAACTTGTACTTAATGGCATGGTTGTCTATATGTTTTTTTACATATTGACTATAATTATAGACATTCATATTCTCCATTTTTATGTATATGAATGACTCCCTGGTATTTTCATTAATGATATGTCTTCTAAAAGGTGTTTAGAATATGTTGGTATATTTCTTTATTATGATAAATACTTAAAGTATTTATAGTCCTTAGATTATATGATCAAAACTTCAATAATCTATTATAGAATATCACATGTATTGTTATCTTTGATTAACATAGGGATGTTAATGATAAAGGATGGTGAGCCACGTGCCATAATGGCATTGGATGCGATTAACAAACATGTGAGTGATTATTAGTGGAATGAATCATTGAATGTGACGTGAATAACAAATTACAGGACTTAGGATTAATAATTTATTATTCGTTACGATTGTGTATATAATCCTTTGACTTGATACATTACGGTTGCCATATGTATCAAAGTTTAATACTTGCATTTGAACAAGACTCGTCTTTGTTTTATCTAGATAGGTTATGGACTCTTGCAGTATCATTCGTCCAGTATAGTAATTGACAGGTTGTTGTCAAGATAGAATCCATTAACCTCTGATGTGAGACGATATCCTATGCAATCTAGACATGGTTGTTGAATGAGGAAGTCTCTAGCTAGAGCGTGATGATGGAAAGGGGTTTTTCAATGGATGTCATCTCACATTCCACCATTTGGATCTTTGTATAGTATCGAGTCTATGAACATAATCGTTTCATGGTTCTTGCTCGATGGGACAATTAATGGAAGGATCAAATTGCACAGTGATCGGCGACTATAAATTGATTCACTTGAATTGGACTTCATTGTCTTATATATTGTCTAGGCATGTTGTTAGACGTCAATCTAGAACTTGAGGGTATTTTGAGAATGACGGGATATATTCTCAAAATAGATTAAAACAGTTTAATATTCCCCCATTGCTGTATGGCGGTGAATCACAGAAGGTCACACACAATAAAGCACCTATGAGTGGTTTTTCTTTTGAGTTTAAATCTTAAATTTAGAATTGTTAAAGTGTTAACAATTGCTTTAGTATCTCTTAGAATTGTTAAAGTGTTAACAATCATATTTTGCACTTTAACAATCATATTTTGTTTCTCTTGTGTTGTTAAATAGTTAACAATTGTTTCATTGACCATTAAAAGTTAATTGGGCCAATATGAAATTAAATGTTAATTATGGGGTCAATGTATAAATTCTAATTAATGTTGGGGCCATAGTGCAAATATAGAAAGATTGTTTCCATAATTAATTAAACTAATGAAGATTAGCTTAATTAATTAATTAATTAGTTGGAAGACTAATATATCATGTATATGTTATGTGTACGTATTCATGTATGACTTCCATAAAGTAAAGAGCATTAAGGATGGACAAAATGAAACCACATCATCTTATCTACCAACTTAATTTGAATCAATGGCTAGATTTAAATACTACACATTTGATGTATATATATTTGTATATGGTTACATATATGTGTGTATAAGATAGACATCAAAATATCTTGGTCAAGGGGCATAATGGTCATAAGCCAAGCCTTGACCAACTATAAACAAAGCAAGACAAAACAAATTGGCACTATTTACCTTCTTGCAAAGGTGAAGTCATGGCATTGAGAGGAGAAGAAAGAAGAGAATTTTTCTCTTTATTTCTTCAAGGTTCAAGCTTATACGTCTTCAAAGTAGACTAGCACATACACTTTAAAAGATGAATAGAGGTCATTCTTTACTTATGTGGACTAACTTGATCTCTTGGCTTTCAAGAAGGGTAGTTTGTCACGACCCCAATCATTAACACAGTCTCGGATACCATAAAAGAAAAATAATATCCAAACTTACAAAAACACTAAACAACCTGGGATCGTGATGCCATGGGCTTAACAAGATCACTCCTCCTAAGTCCGCTAAGGCATACTTCATTAGCCCATACACTATTATCCATAAAACAACACATCCAACCATTGAAACATCTCAAATACATTTAAGGATTCATTACAATATACTTTCGTAACAACTCTTAGTACCCAAGAATACATTTTTATACCAATCTCCAAATACATCATAATCTACATAATCCACAAATGATACAACATCATCCAAAACAAGAATACCAAAGTAATCACTTCCAATCTTCTTAAGGCTCTAACTCGGCTCCACCTGAAATGTTGTTATAAAATAGGATGAGTTTCACAAACTCAGTGAGAAGGGGATAAAGAAGATTTTAAAAGCATTTTAGGTTTTGAAAACTTGACATGATCAATTAAATATGACAAATATGAATGTACAAGAAATGTAAATAGCCAAGTAGTAAGGATACACTCGTTCTGTTGATGTCGTCTCATTATAACCTCTTCACGAACTCATCCCCTATACGCCAACACGGATGTACTTCGGATGTACATCAAACCTAAGACCCAGACCCTGTGAATTCTCCATTCACAACGGGATAGGGATTAGAACCTTGATAGTCATGTCATTACCTGGCAAGCCCTATGCCGCCCAGTGCAACATGAACGCTACCGTGTCTGTTTTAAAGGTTGCAACCTTTCGCTTCACATCGCATACGGATTAACGCATTCACACATAACACATTCATGCATCATGACAAATAAGGGAGAACAACAAAGTAGGTTGTCCCTCCAATCATGCGTCAACAAGCAAGAACACATTTGTTGGGTAACAAAGTAGGCTACCCAACCATTTGGAGACACTTTAAACATTTAAACATTTCATTTGGAAAGCTTGTACATTGACGCTATTATTTTCATGAAAACATTAAAATGTACTTTATTTCAATAAAATATGACATAACTATAATTTAAATGAAGTTGCAAGTATTAAGAAACTAGCATGGAAACACATAAAAATACCCTTTCCCTATAAACCTTCAATTTCCCTTCACATTTATTCCACCTAATCAATCACTTCACCTTACCACTTATTTCCAACTAGTAGTCATTAACATGCAACTCAACACTTTAACAACACCATTCAAGACTTTGACTCATTTACAACACTTAACCACAAGTACCTAGAATCTTCCTTAACCATTCAATAACCAATCAACTAGTAAACACAAATCACTCCAAACATTAGAGGTCTCCAGTCATTGACTATCCTTAAACCACACTAACACCTATATACTAAATATTAAATACCATTAATGTGAAACCCCAGATTTTACCTTTGCGTAGAATTGCGTGTTTTGACCTGTTTATGTGTTATATAAGTGAGAATGCGCTAATTTAGTGATTTATATTCCTATTTCGTGCTATGTGTGCATTCATGAAATTTTCATTGAAATCGACATTGAAGATTTTATCATCGGTTTTTTGTGAATAATATTTTGAACACACGTTCGCTAAAAGTTTTACACGGGTGTTTTAAACTTCTTAAAATCTAGTCCTCAGATATTAATAGACTCGTGTCTGATTAAAACGGATTTTAAATCGGGTTGGGAATTTAAAAGGGTTCTTACCCCTTCTTTTGCAAAAATTGAGTTTTTACCCGAGCAGTGTGTATGTATATGCATATGAAAATTGTTGTCACCTAGATTTAGTCTACTAAATATAGTATTTTTACTTGTTTGAGCAAAAATGTCTAAAAGACAAATTAAAAGACTAAAAATACAAGTTAAAAGACTAGAAATCAACTTTGACCTTTTTGATTTTGTTGACTTAAGTCATATATGCATCAACATACAATCAAAACAACACAAAACACATACACACATACACACACAAGGGGCCGAAACTCCATAGGAGAAAAATAGAGTTTTTCTTCAAGTTTTTCAAAGCAATTTTTCATTAAAAAACTTAGTTTTTGTCCAAAGCTTTGCAAACCGAGTTGGATTCTACTTGTTGGGAACCTATTGCACCTATTCCTAGCCTTGTTTCGGATCAAAGGTGAGAGAAAAATTCTAGATCTCGAAATGATATTTAATGTCAATTTTATATAACTGTATTTTTAGCCAATGTTTTGTTAAATTGTTGTTAGATTATTGCTCGGTAGTTGCCAAGGATCATTTATGTGCATTTATACAAGTTTTGAACGGTAGTAGCATGTATTTCTATTTTTCGGGTATTAAAGCTAAGTTATTGGTTCATTGTTGAATAAATGTTGTTGTAGTGATTGGAATTGGTTGGTTGTTGCTTCTAAAAGTTTGTTAATTGCGGGGTAGTAATGTTATAATGCCGAATTTTTAATTCAAATGTGGTAGCAAAAGTCCAGAAATTTCAGCCAAGTGCATTGCCAAAATTAGGGTCGTTGGGCTTATTTTGGGTGGCTTTTGGTTGGTTTCCGGTGGGGCTAATATAGTTGCATGTGTGGTTGAGTGATAGGAAGTGGTTTGGAGGTTATTGGATTTCTAGATTGTAAGTTATGGCTTTTAGAAGTTTGTGTAGCCTTTCTTTAAATGTTGAAATGTTGTCTTTGGTTGTTTGAGTAGTTGATTCTTGGGTTGTTGTTGGTTAGGTCGGGATTGAATGTGTGTTCAAATGCATGTTGAGTTGGATGGCCTACTTTGTCATCTAGCCTAATTGTTTTGGAAATTGTATAGTTGTTGATTGTTTAAATGTTGTATAGTTGATTGATGAAATATGGTCAATTGATAGTTGATTGCTGAAGTGTCGGGGATCGGGCACTTTTATTGCTGATCTCACGGAAGGTAAAGAGTCAAGTGTCAAGAGTCGGGCAACCCTCATTGTTGACTTCTCGGATTGAAAGAGTCATTGTTGTTATGAGTCAAGAGTCATTGTTGTGAGCTATGATAGTGTTGTGTCACTTCGAGAGGCATCCCGGGTTGTTGGCATAGTTATCATGGTTAATCCCTATCTCGCATGGGCAAAGATGCCATGGAGTGTGAGTCTAGAATAAGATACCTCAAGATTGTGTCATTGGGGTTTGGAGGAGTTGGTGAGCATTGAAACGGTGTTTGGAGCTTCATCAACAAGTGTATCGTATCCTTATTGTGTGGTTACTATTGGTACTATATTTGTATTGTTGTCAATGTTAATTGCGTATTACTGCTCATAGGGTGATTTCCAAAGTGGTAAAGTAAATGTTTTCAAAAGATCTACGAATTCCTCACTGGGCTTTGCTTTATATAAGCTCACTCTCATTCGTTTTTTGCAATAAGGTGTTACTGAACCAAATTTCGGGTACGTGCCTCAAGAAGCTGAAAATGTGTCTTATGTGGACGAGCCTTATGTGCCAGAGTCTTATCCATGATGTCTGAGTTGTAGTTCTCTTTTTTGTTATATTATATACATATGAGCTAGTTGGATTGTATTTACTTTGAAGTTGTAATATAAAAGATGATCTAAGGATAGTAAAAGTATTATGTTGGCTTAGTTATCTTACTTTTGAAACATGAATAGGTTGTTGAACTAGCTTAATATATATTATGTATGTGTATGGTTTGGCTTATGGTTGATGTTGGAACAAAGGCGTATAACTTTTGGATGAGTTGTTGAATAGTTTTTTAATGTAAGAAATTAGTTTTTTTGTACGTTGTTGAAATGATTGAAGAGTTGTTGATCTTTGGAGTTGGTTGTATGAGTTACAAAGGGGTTGGATTAGAGCCCTGATGTCCGTGTTACTATCGTTATACTGTCGAAATTTCATCGCGTCCTAACTGATCGTAAGTGGAGTCGAGTTGGGGTGTGACATTTAAGTGGTATCAGAGCGCATGATAGTTGTCAACCGGGGTATTCTCGGAATGTGGGTAGTGGTCTTAGCATGAAAGTATGTATGAATTGAAAGAAAAGTGAAATATGAGTTAATATGATTAAGTGATTATGTGATCAATTTGTTTATATGACTAATACTTAAGTGACTTACGTTTGTTGCCTATGTGCTGTTAATTGTCTATAGCCTGTCTATGTGTTATAACATGTGCTAACTCTTTGAAAGTAAAATGGCGGGACAACTGAGAACCCGAGGTACGCCTGAGGAAGTTAATGCAGAACCGGGGAATATAGCACCGGGCCGTGAATAGGAGTATGATCGTTTGGCTATGGCTATGGACAAAATGACTGAGGTCGTGGCAGGGCAGGCATAGATCTTAGCAGGGCAAGCTGCCCAGGCACAGAATATACAGACTCAGTTACAGAATGCTCAGGGTGGTTACTAGGGGCGTAGTACGTTGAATGAGTTTCTTGGGTATTATCCACCAAGGTTTCAAGGTGAGCCTGATGATCAGAAGGCTGAGGCTTGGATTAATAAGCTTGAGAAAATATTTGATCCTCTTGATTACACTGATGAGATGAAGGTTACCTTTGCGGTGTACCTACTTGATGATGAGGCTGAGGAATGGTAGCATATGGTGAGGTCTGACTGGGAGGCATGGGGTACTCCTTATGTTTGGGATACTTTTCTTAGGGCGTTTCGGGCCAAGTATATTCCCAGGATTGCGCGTGAATGTAGGGAGGCGGAGTTTACATCTTTCGTTCAGGGTGGTTCCACTGTGGCCTAGTATAAGGCCAACTTTACCAGGTTGTCCTAGTATGTACTGGAGTTTTTTGTCAGGTCAGGAAAGGAACACCCAGAGGTTCATTTTGGGTCTAAGGCCCGAGATTCATGATGCAATGGCCTTGATTCAGTATGATGAGTTTTTTGAGGCCTTTGATGCAGCTTCTAGGTTGGAGAAGAGGAAAGATGAACAGATTGGTTCTAGTCAGGCCAGTAAGAGGCCATTTCAGCCTCAGGGTCAGCAAGGTATTTATAGACCTCCAGTGTAATAGGGTTTTTTTAGACCTCAGGGGCAGCAAGGTTTCTTTAGGCCCCAGTTTCATCAGGGATCCTATCAGGCACCATCACAGTATAGGTAGGCCCAGTCTCAGAGACAGTACAGGCCTAGTGTTGCAAGACCTCTTCAGCAGGCTAGTACAGCTGCTTACTCAGTTTCTGGGTCTTCAGGAGGCAGTGTCAGTGTTCCGACACCGCAGTGTACTTTTTGTAACCGCAAGGGCCAAGTGGAGGCCGACTGTCGGAAGAAGGCATGGACATGTTTAGGTTGCGGCAGCAACCAACACAGAGCGAGGGATTGCCCTAAATATCAGAGGTCTGAGGGTCGTCCAGTAACCCAGGGTTATCAGGGTCGACCTACTGGTGGTGCACCTCAGCAGCAACGGGTTCAAGCTCGGGCCTACGCAGTAGACTTGGAGGAAACACCTGAGGCAACATCGGCAGTTGTGGAAGGTAACTTCTTTATACTCGATCAACTTGTTAAAGTGTTGATTGATTCTAGTGCTACGCATTCTTTCATTACACCTACTTGTGTGCAATGTGTTACCATACAACCTGAAAGATTGCCTTATGTGGTTGAGATTAGTACTTCTTTGACTGATAAGTATGTGACTGGCTTAGTATGTAAAGATTACAAAATACATGTTAAGGGTCAGGATTTCCCTTCGGACCTTATCTTATTTCCTATTCGGGAGTATGACGTTATCTTGGGTATGGACTGGCTTTCTAAGTATGATGCCCAATTAAACTGTAGAACAAAGGTAGTGGGGTTTCGGTTGCTAGAACAGCCAATGGTTAAGGTAGCAGGGAATCGGGATGCTAAGACGAGTTTCATTATCTCATCAACTAAAGCTATTAAGCTGGTGAGTAAGGGGTGTTCAGGGTATCTAGCTTATTTAATCAATAAGCCATCTGATAAGCTAAAGCTGGAGGAAGTTCCTATAATTTGGGAATATCCTAATGT
Organism: Ehretia macrophylla; assembly: GCA_037974665.1. Classification (NCBI taxonomy): domain Eukaryota; kingdom Viridiplantae; phylum Streptophyta; class Magnoliopsida; order Boraginales; family Ehretiaceae; genus Ehretia; species Ehretia macrophylla. The sequence continues at coordinate 75,310,781 of CM075779.1, forward strand.
ATTTCTCGAAGAGTTGGCAGGATTGCCGCCAGAGAGGGATGTTGAGTTCATGATTAATCTAATTTCCGGTACTCAACCTATTTCTAAATCAGCTACCGGATGGCACTAGCTAAGCTTAAGGAGATGAAAACTCAGTTGCAGGAGTTATTAGAGAAGGGTTTCATTCAGCAAAGTTCTTCACCATGGGGAATACCCGTCTTATTTGTGAAGAAGAAGGATGGTACCTTAAGATTGTGTATTGATTATCGTGGTTTGAATCAGGTGACCATCAAGAACAAATATCCTATGCCATTGATTGATGAGTTGTATGATCAACTTCAGGGAGCCAAAGTCTACTCTAAGTGTGACTTGAGGCAGGGGTATTATCAGCTTCGGATTCGTACGGAGGATGTTCCAAAGTCTGCTTTTAGGACTCGGTACGGGCATTATAAATTTGTAGTTATGCCCTTTGGACTGACTAATGTAACGCCCGAAAATTTCATCGCATCTTTTTAAATAACTGTTGCATATCTTTTTGAGCATTTTTATGTGCATTTCTTTTCTTGCTTAATTATTTTATTTAGAATGCACTATTCATAAGAAATTTGAATATTTTAAATGCTCGATTTAAAATTTTTGCAGGACCACATAACATATAAAAAGAGTCGGGAAATAGTAGTTTTGAGCTTTTGGGGTCGGGAGTATGCGTTTGAAAAATATTTTTTCGTGTCACTTGAATAGTGTTACGTATGTAAAAACACTAGTTTTGAATTAGTTAACAAACAATTGGAGTTAAGCTCATTTGACCAAGGTTTTATTAGCATTTGACTTCACATAATGTAACCTACTCATATAATTATCCAATATATTACCATATAAGCCAATTACTCAACAAAATAAAAAGCCAAAATTGTAAAAATAACCCCCCCAAACCCGTGAACCCTAAGAGACAAAAAGGAAAAAAAATTACTCAACTTCGAGCAAGAATTTAGTCATTTGGCTTGGTCTAGGAGGAGATTGGAGCACTAGGGGAGCATCAACCACTTGTCTACAACATCATTGTGAGGGAATTTTTGTATTTTTGTGGAGTTTTAAAGTTTACGTTCAATTTTGCAATTTTCGGATTTTGTCATTAATGTGTCATAACAAGCTTGATTCTTGTTCTATATAGTATTATTACATGCTAGAGACCTTGTATATGCACTGGTATAGCTTGAAACTAAGTTTTTGACAAGATTTCACTTGAGGAATATGATGAATAGTAAAAAATATGAATAGTAAATTCTTGTGTTCTAGCTTAATTTATTGCTTCAAATATGTTTAAATAAGTATGTAGAGCAAACTTTTGAAATTAGTTAGCTTCTTGATTGGCTAGAAATGCAAAATGCAATTTGGAGAAAATTATGAATAGTGCCAAACTAGGGTTCTGAAAAAAAGTTACAATTTAATTCGATTCGAGGCTTCTAGTAGTTGCTAATTAGGTCATTGAGCGTGGGAAAATGTTAGTTGTGCTTGTCATGTACAAAATTTGAATAATTTGATCAAATTAGGCTACTTTAATAAGGGGTTTGGAGGTTAACTCGAATCCGGGCATGTTTCGAGGTTATGGCTAGTCTTTATTAAGTATTGAAGCCTTAGAAGTGTCTTCGTTTCGCTTGTTTGGGTTCCGGAATTGGTACTTGTAGTGTAAACCCACAAAGAGGTATTTTCGGTGTTTTCATGTACTTGTACTCTAGATTATGATTTGGAGGCTCTAAATGAGGTATTTAGGTATCCTTAGATTGGTAGGATGGTTAGCTAGCTTAACTTGATCCTTGAATTTCAGTAGGAAGCTAAATAGCCTAGTTGAACAAAGGAGAAAATGTGAGATTTGGTTGCTTTAGTGCTTGTATGAGCTTGTAGTTGCTTGTTATGTGTCTATATGCATGTCTAATGTAGATTTAAGCTATTTGTAGAGTTTCGTGAAAAATGTGCTGATGACCCCTTTGTGCACATATATAGTTATTCTCATGTTTAATGCTTATATCTTGTTAGGATGTTCATATTGCTTGTATTTAATGTTGTATGATTAAAGTTATGCTTAAGACTTGTACACTAGACTACTAGAATGGTTGCTTGGAACATATGTTAAGTTAAGCATATAAGGTGGCATCTTGTTAAGGATAGACTTTTTAATAGGTATTGTATGCTAAATGTGTGAGACTATAAGTTAGCTAACCTAGAGGAATAATTAATAAATGTTGTAGTTAAAGAATAATTGAAGTAATGCATGGTATTAGGTACAAGGCGATCGAGAGTGATGTGAAATCTTTGTATCTTGGAGCTCGGTAAAGGTGAGGGAGTCTTTAACCCTTTTGTGCATCTTAGTTTATTTCATTGTTTTTAGATTATATGATTTAGCTAATTGATAAAGTTTACATGTACCATTTATTTGCTATCTCGTGGTTACTCGTGTTTGTTTGATATTATCTCATGAATTCTTGAATTCGTGTCGGGTTGCGCAACCTTTTTGGACATGGTAGTATCGAGAAACACAGGCGGCATCGGACTTGCCGTGCTCCTTCGACTACCATGGTGCCTATTCTCTTTCTTTCGCTGAGTATACTCCACTACCCCAGAGGCGTGGTTCACCTGCTGGGCATATGGACCTACCTCAGAAGAAAGGGTCGTAGGATCGGCGTACATCCGAAGTACCCCATTTTGGATGAAAAAGGGTTTTGCCGGCACTTGCTTGAAGATCTTGGCTCGTGGCTCGTGATTGAAGACAAACACGGAACCGTATCCTTTTTATACGTGGTTAAATACTTGTCTAATTAACTTTGTTATTTTGTGTTGTATATGTTATTATTCTTGTTGCATCTCATGAAAACATTCATCGGTTTGCTGCATTACCTCCCTCACTAAGTATACATGTTGTATACTCACCCTCGTTTCTAACACTTTTCAGGATCAGTGCTATAAACTGGAAATGAGATTGCCTCCTGTGTGGCCTGCCTGCTCTATCAATGTGTAGAACAAGGAAGAATGTGTACATTATATGCATGTATACTATTTGATACCTTATGGTCATGTATGTATTTGTGTTATCTTAAGAAATGTAATATTAAAGTTTTAGTCTTGGGTGATAGTTAGGTGCTAGTGGTTTGTAATAACTTCAATTGTTTACTCTTCTGTCTAGTTGACTTGCATGTTGATAGGGATGAAACATATTGAAGTTGTGGATTATGGTCTTGTGGTTGTATGTTGTAGTTTACAGGTTTCCAAATAGTCTTATAAATAGGGGAAACTCCGTCCATTTTTATTAAATTTTGTGACCGGGTTGAAATTGGGTTGTGATTAGCATGACTATTAGAGCCTTCGGTCTCATGAGGGATCGGGGCGTTACAACTAACGCACCAGCAGCATTCATGGATCTTATGCATCGAGTATTCCAGTCGTACTTGGACTAGTTCGTGCTAATCTTTATTGATGATATCTTGGTTTATTCTAAGACTGAATCGGAGCACGAGCAACCTTTATGACTTGTCCTACAAAAGCTTCAGGAGCATTAGTTGTTTGCGAAGTTCAGTAAATGTGAATTCTGGTTACAATGGATATATTTTCTTGGCCATGTGATTACACAGAACAATATATTAGTAGATCCCACTAAGATTGAAGTAGTGATGTCTTGGAAACGGCCGGAGAATGTTTCGAAGGTTCGCAACTTCCTTGGTTTGGCGGGTTATTACCACAGGTTTGTGAAGGACTTTTCTAAGATCGCAGAGCCACTTTCTAAGTTAACTCAGAAACGAACCAGCTTTACTTGGGATGAGAAATGTGATAGTGGGTTTCAAGAGCTGAAAAAGAGTTGACTACTGTTCCAGTACTTGCTCTACCAGAGGGAACCGATAATATGGTTATCTACAGTGATGCATCCAAGGAGGGATTGGGTTATGTACTTATTCAGAATGGTCGGGTTATTGTCTATACTTCTAGAAAGTTGAAACCATATGAGGTAAATTATCTGACTCATGATCTTGAGTTGGCAGCAGTTGTATTCGACTAAAAAAGTGGCGTCATTAACAACACATTCAACAAACTAGAATTCAACAACACTTATGACTTCAAACAATCATTATGATTAAACCACACAATTCACCACTTAAACTACATACATGAACTCACTTGAAAACACCATGAATTACACTCATTTAGCCTTCAAGCCACAACCAACACCTCAACCATAAACTAACCCTTTTTCCAACTTACAAGCAATATAAATGTTCAATCTCCACACAACCAATATATACCCCAACTATAATACATTATAAGTGAAAAACTTTGGCAAAGCCAAGCTTAAAACAAGTTTTACAAGCAAAATCTCCAAAGTGCACCATGGTTGGAATTTCCAGAAAATTCACTAAAATGCACCAAAACTCCACAATTTGTGCTCCCAAGCTATGAAATTAAGTTGTGAACATATGTATATACATTTACAAACATTTAGAGAGCAATTTGAGCATTAAAAACAACCAAAAACACTGTTTACATTTTTATTAAAAAATTTCCAGCAATGAAGCATTTTTCAAAAACTCAACCAACTTTGCTTTCAAACCATTAAAACATGTTAAAAACACATGTATAAGTATATAACCTACCTATACAAGCATTAAACCATAGATTAAACTCATATCTAGCTAAATAATTCATTAAATAACTCATACAATCAACTACTATAAAACATGAATCATATTAGCTAATACTCATGTATCATGTTCTCTTTGACCTGGATAGCAAGAAGCACATGCATTTAGAACCTTATCTAGCATATATATACCAGTATGAACATCATGCTTCAACTTTAAAAATAAGTTTAGAAAATTCATTCACCCTTTATGGAAAACAAAGCTAGAATATGCAAGGATAAGCTTAGGAGATGTAAGATAAGCTCCAATTGAGGTAGAATGGCTTTTGATCTTCATTTTCTTCTCAAATTTTCTTTCAAAAACCTAGAAAATACTATTCATCTAAGCTTGCTTTGGGTCAGCTGAAGAAGATAAGAAAAAACACATTTTTTGGCTTTGTTTTGTAATATATAATGCATAAGTGAAAGTCAAAGATTGGTCAATCCCGTGTAAAAAGACAACTCTGCCACATTTTACGAAAATGACGATAATTTCTTCTAAAAAACTCCAATTCATGATATGTTTGAAGCATTAGAAACTAGACTCGTAGAGCTTTCTAGCCATATATAATTTGCCACCTAACTCTTCCCCAATTGGTATAGTTTTTATTCCGAATTTGGCCCAAAATTTGACCAACTTAACCTTGCATTTTGCTTCTAATCCCAAGTTTGCCCTTCATTAAACTTTCAAGAAATTCCCACCTTGTCCTAGTTGGTCAATGAAGATTAAAAGTCAACTAGTTTGGTCAAGGAAGATGGAAGGTCAACAAAATGCAATTTAAATGGACTTTAAATGAAATTTTCACATAATAACACTTTGAAAATCATGTAAATGCACATATTATTTTCAAATAATGATTGAAATAAATAAATGCACATGTAATGCAAGCTCGGGTCATCACATAGTCCTTCTTCAAGTGCTTCAATCATGGCTTTAATGGCTTGTCTTCAAGAGGTAATATGTTATACTACCTTTTGTCTACATATATGAGTTATATATTGTTTTAGTTTTTGTTAATTACATGAATCCAAGTTAGGGTTTTGAATAGTATACAAGACTTTAATCTTGAACATTTTTGAAATTATTTGTTGCTTCCGTTTTGATTATAGCTTGTATATGATGTTCATAACTCTATATCGACCCTTTCATGGACACCCTATGATAATTTCCAATGCTGAATTTTTAAAGTACTCATGAAAATCAAGAGTTGTTTAGGACAAAAATGAACTTAACCATGAGAACTTTAAATGGTGTTTTGAAAGGTATTGTGTGAGTTCTATTATCTTGGTTTAAACAAAAGCTGAATAGTTCAATATATTATATTCATTGGTTAGCAGGTAAATTTGATAGTTTTTAATATAGAAGGTTCAAAGTTAAAAGCTACTTGTCTCGATGCAAAGACTTTGTAATTGAACTCTCTCTTGTGTTTGCATATTTTTGTGCATTCTAACTAGCTAATTTGCATTCATTTGGGGAATGTTTTCATTTTCGTTAAAACAAATGATAAATGAATGAGGAAATTGGATGAGTGTTGGAGGATTTGAACTTTGGCTAAAATTATATTTAATAGTATGCCAAAATTCTGGAATATTTTTCTGATAGTCATGTCTTTTCTCTGAATAGACATAGCTGGTCAGAAACGTTTTGCATTTTTTCAAACAGACATGAGAAAATCTATAAATACTAAGTACATTGGTATTTTTAATTATATTCATTCAATTTGCTTCATACATTCATATGCATTAAAAATGAGAAGGAATTTTGCATTGTTTGGTTCATTAAGTCTGAATGTTTTGAAGTACTCCTACATTAGATGAAGATTGTTGTATCTTAGAAGACTTGTGCCATTAAACCGTAAGCGCCATAGCAAGGCAATAAAGCTTGAAGGAGTCTGGAACATCTAGGCCTCAGTTTTACCACGTTCATTATGCATTTAGATTCTTAAGTTTTTGATAAAATTAGTAAGTTTTCCTTTTCTAGTTTATCTATTATTCGCAATATAGAATTATGTTTTGTTGAAATATGAATATTTTGATCATTTTATTATTTATAACACACGAGTTATATGCATGATAATTATGCTAACAACTAATAGCAAAACCAATATTAAATATGAGAATAACTCTTATATGGCTAGTTTAATGTCAATATAATAAAAGAAATGTATTTAACTAAAATGTAATTCGCAATTTCAATTCTACATGTTTTTTAAACACAACTTGTATTTACAAATGACAAATTAATATTATTTTACAAACTGTTTGGAACAAATGAATTCTATAAAATTTTGTGGAATTCATTTGCAAATCTAATTTTGCGTGTTTGGAAGAACCCTTTTAAAAAATTAGAAATCCAAAATTTGCGACTCCTAGATTTCCTTATACTTTACTCAAATCCTTGCTCAAGAGGTGGAATTTGCAAATCTATATTTTTCAAATCTATTGCTCATCTTTTGAGGACAAAATTACCCCTAGGTTTAAGAGATGGATTTTGGCTAAAATACAAAATTAAAAAAATAAAAATCATTGTATCTCTCCCTGTTTCTCTTTCCAAAAAAAAAAAAAATGCCCCACTCACTTTTTCTCTTAAGATTATTTTGTCACGTAGAATGTAGGTTTATTTTGTAATCTTTAACTGATGGTTGAAATTATGATTATTTTGTATTGTTTAACTTTATTGATTCTTTTTGTTGTTTTTTTGTTTTGTTTGGACAATTTTATGTTAATAGCAATAATCAATAATGAGATGAAATTATTACCTATGATAAGCCTAATTTCAAAATAATAAAAAGGGCATTTAAGTAAAATAAAAGTATTAATTCCAATTTCACATGTATTTCAAACACATATTGTATTTACAAATAATATAATTGACTTAATATTGTTTTACAAATCCAAATAAGGAAATTCATTTGTAAATACAAATGCTCGCGGAATTTATTTATAAATCAAATGAATTTCACACCTCAAGTACTTTCAAACACTATGTTACAGTTCCAAACAAGAGAACTCATTTGCAAATACAAACCTCATGAAAATCATTTATAAGTCAAATGAATTCTATACAAGTGCTTCCAAACACTTTGTTAACTGAGATTGGTGTCAATTCATTAAGTGTGGGAGATTATTATAATTATGAAGGATGTTTATGCAATTTATCAACTTTATTTTTCTTTTTTTAAAGTTATGTAGGTGTATTCGCACTAGTGATAGGAGTGTGTTCACATTGTGATCTAGTTTTACCAATCTCACTCTAACCAATAGCATAGTTTATTAGTCAACTTCTAAGCGTAAAACTCTAAAAACTTGTAGAATATGTTATCTTAAAATTATAAAGGTATAAGTGTTAATACTATGAAACATTAACATTGGTATAGCAAACAAAGATTAGTATAATTTCTTAAATCATAGGATAATCCTTGTAATTGTTGGATATTTCTATAATTTATCCGATTAGTTTCATTTTTCTAACACAAAAGTACTATTTTGTCCCAAAAAGCATTGATGTAACTGATGAACATATGTAAGAGTTTCTACATGTAAGAGTTTTCTATCACTTGAACGCTAATCAATAGATAAATTGTTATGTAGTCAAAGATTAAATTGTTTGAAGATAGATATTTTTCTCTTTACTTGTTTCAAGTTGTGTTTTGGGTTGACTTCACAAGCCTTGAATTAATTCACCTTTCAAAACATGAAGCTTGTTCCAAGAACATGAAAATATCCCAAATAAGAGCCTATTAGTTGAAATATACTCATTAGTGTTTTGTGAAAATGAAAGGTTATGAGTTGAAATATACTTTCTTTGTACATTTCATACTCTTGTAAACTTTTGGCAATCAATCAAAGAAAAATATTTTCTTCAGGTACTCTCTCATTTACTTTTCTTTATTATTGTGTTCTTAGCCAGATGACAGGCTAAATTCCTGTTTTCTAGTAACCATTATTTCAATATACGATATGCTCAGAGAAATTATTGACCCAAGGTATAATATTTCCTAAAAATTCATTTATTACAAATGTATTATCCTTATACTCTATATGTCATGGTGGTTTGATAGCTTCCATCGAGTCGCACTGTTTTGCCCTTCTCTTGCCGTGTGATGGTGTTTTATGGGCTTGTAAGTCATTGACTGTGGCTCTGGTATTTTACTATTTAAATCCATTGACACTCCAGAGTATTGGCTAATACCCTTATAATGATTGACCTTGTCGCGAAGCATTATCCCCTGGGCCATCGCAACAAGGTCAAGCATTAGTCCAAAGACATCATTAAAGACCTTTTATCTTTTTCCATCAGGGTATCTTTCAGACTATCCCATGGATCTTCCCCAGCACATCCTGGCTGGGGTCTTGGGACTCACCTGCTAAGCATGCAAAGCATTGGAGGATGACCTCATTGAGGTATCTTCTGATGTTGAGTTGACATCTTCCTTGAAATGCCTAAGGAAGTCTTGTTTAATCTCATCAAGATACGAAGTCATTACTTCTTCTTTTGAGCTAATTTGTTGTCTCATTTGAATTTTGTGAAGAATATGGGAAAAAGGAGATTCATTTTCTTGGTCCTTTAATTTGGATTCTTCTACCTTATCTTTGTAGATCTGGATGACCTCAGTGATTTCATCAACCATTCCTTGGCTATAAGGCTTCTTCGTCTCCGGATCAATTTTCAAGAGCTTGGGACAAAATTTTGAAAGAAATTTTCTTTTTAAACAAAGCATTTTGAAAGCATTTGCGAGCTATTCAGTAAAAAGACCTTTATAAGGTTCTGGCAATATTTTTATCAGAGGGCCAAAATTAGTCCACCAAGAATGAATCCATGCTAGAAACTTTCTCTTTTGAAAAATTTCATGATTGAATTTTATAAACCATTAATGTTTTTTTTTTTGAGGATTTTCATATAAGAAAATCTTATGAAATGCTTCCATATAGTCCCAGCAATTGAATTGGTAAACATTCCTATCACCTGGATGGGTAAATTCCATTTCCTTCAAAGTACTGATTTCCCATTTATTTGGAGAAATACTTTTCTTGATATAAATCTTACTATAAGTATAAATTGGTATTGCGACATTCCACGTAAAATGTTCAAAATCACAGGAATCAGTTGCCTTTAAAATTGATTCATAATAAACCCTATACTTATTATGATGCACATGAAACATATAATTATGTAGATATCGGTCCATTAGGTACCAAGGATCATTGATCCACTGCTTATCAGCATTTTCAAGAATAAGGATAATTTTCTCATGATTATGAATCTCATAAGATTCTGTCTCATCTTATTGTTCCACAATATTGGCATATGATGATACCTGTGGTGCAGTATGTCTGCTTTCTACTTCAAGAAATTTCTTGATTTTGTCATAATTATGATGTAATGGATGTATTGAGATTCCACTGCTAGCCAAATTGGCTAGCTTTTTTTTCCTGCAATGACCCTATTAGGATCATTTCTTCCACATCCTCTCCCCTTATTAGGGTTCGAGTAACTGCCCTTGGATAGGAGCATCCTGCAGAAATTCACGAGTAAAAAAATCAAGCAGAGAATTATTATTCTCTTTAATATATTGAATTTCAAAATCAAATGGGGCAAGATAAGCTTGCCATCTAGCAAACATTTGTTTAGAGACATCATGTTTAAAATCTTTATAAAACATGAATTTTGTTGCGCTACAATCTGTGCGTATCAAGAATTTTTTATTATATAAATCATCTTAAAATTTTAAAACACATTTAACAATAGCAAGAATTTCTTTTGCAACTGTGGCATAATTTTTCTAACTATTGGTCCAATTGCCAGAATGAAATCTAACAAAATATTCTTATTTTGTTTGTGGATGAATTTGTTTTAAAATTCTACCAAAACCTATATCAGAGGCATCTATTTCAATAACTTTTCCCTAATTTGGGTTTGCTAAAGAGAGACGTGGTAATTTACCAACTTTAGCTTTAATTTTCTTTACAATTTCTGTGTGTGCAATAGTCCATGGAGAAGGATATATTTTAAGTTTATCATATAAGATAGCTATGTCAAAAGCAAGATTTTGATAATAAGATAATATATAATTTAAACTACCCAAAATCTTTGTAATTGAGTTTTATCAAGAATTTCATCAGGAAATTTTGAAGCAAATTCAATACTTCTGTTAATAGGAATAATTTTTCCTTGTTCAATATTATGACCTAAGAATCTAATTTGGTTTGACACAAAACCATTTTGGGTCGAGAAATGACAAGACCATTTTGAACAATGATATGTTTAAAAATATACAGATGTTTGAAATGTTGTTCCATATTCTTAGAAAATACTAAAATATCATCAATGTAGACAATAATAAAATCACTATAAGGAATAAAGATATCATTCATAATATGTTGAAATTTTGAAGGTGCATTCTTCAGTACGAAAGGCATAACATTTCATTCATAATGTCCAATTGAAACAATAAAAGTAGTTTTGTATCTATCATATTCATGAATTTGAATCTGCTACTATCCTGATTTTAAATCAAATTTTAAAAAAATCATAGCATCATGTAATCTAATAAATCATTTTTATTAGGAATAGGATATCTAATCCATTTTAACACCTTATTAAGGGGTTTGTAATTAATAACAAGTCTAGGAACTCCTATTTCCTGTTCCGCATATTTATTAACATAAAAAGCAGTAAAACTCCATGAGGAGTATGAAACATGAATCATTTTTTTCTCTAATAAAGAATTAATTTCCTTTTTGCATAACTCAAGATATTCCGAGTTCATTTGACAAGGTCTAGCCTTTGTCGGAATATTTTTCTCACTAAAAGTTTTTTCATAAGGAAGAAAAACAATATGTTTCTTCCTACTCCAAAAAGTATTGGGATGATCATTACAAATCTCAAGAGAAAATCGATGCTGAATTAATTTAATTTTCTCCTGAATGGGGTTTTGTAATTTTTCCTCAATGTTATAAAAATATATATTTTTTTTTTGAAGAAAATTGAGTTGCAAAGTTTTTGCTATGAGTAAATCATGAACTTGATTTAAAATTTTGGTTTTTGGATCAGTTATAAACTGAAAATTTATATCCATACCTTTATAAGATGCCTGAATACCATTAGCATCAATAAAAGTAATAGGCATAATTTCTTGAATGAAAGGAGTACCAAGTATAACTTGATTAGTTAAATTTTTAACCAACAAAAATGTGGCAAGAATACAAACTTTGTCCGGACAGATATAAACATCAGGTAATTTATATTGAACATGTAAATTTTGTCCATTAGCATATGTAACACCCCGATCCCTTACAAGACCGGAGCCCCATTCCAACTTGGAGTTTCGAAAAACGAGAAAAAATAGACGGAGTTTTCCCTATTTCTATAACTAACTGGTTACCTATAAATAGAAGACTAAGCCACAAACAAACCATCCAACCCTTACCTCGATCCCCAAACTTCAATTTTCCACAATCACATATTATACATCATTCATTCAACTCTTCAACTACAAGGTCATCCGAGTCATGCTAACAACATAATATCGCACACAAACATGCATTGTCTGTAACTAGCAAAATCTAAGTTAAAAGTCACCTATCAGGTACTCTAACATTGTTTTATTAACATTCTTATAAGTTAAGCTAACAACCATGCATTCTTCATTCATTAGACACACAATCATGCAAAATACTTAAGCAGCATAGTAAAGTATAAGTTATTACATCCCAACTACAACTACCAAGCTACACAAGGCTAGACTTAGTAGCTTAATCTTCCATACCACATAAATACATACAAGACCACGCAGGGTCTCAAAATAGAATTTATACAAAAGCATCATATTCTTCAAATACACATACCAGCCAACCTCACAAGTAAGCAATCAAGGCACAGACTCAAGCGGTATTTCTTCTTCTTCAACAACTAGTTGGGACCCAACCTCAGCTTCTCCTGAAACATGTTAGAAAAGGAATGAGCAACAAAGTTGCCCAGCGAGAGAAGTGATGCAGCATACCGGGGAATGTTTTCATGAGATGCAACAAAGATAACTCATAATTATCACAAGTAAGCAAGTTAATGAAACAAGTATTTAAACACATTTTAAAAAGGATACGATTCATCTTCTTGTCCTCAATCTCGAACCACGAACCAAGATCTTCAAGCAAATGCCAGCAAACCCTTTATTCCTCCAAATGGGGTATTTCGGATGTACCCCGATCTTATGACCCATCTCTCACGAGGTAGGCCTGTATGCCCCCAACGAGGCGAACCACGCCTCTGGGGTAGGGGAGTATGCCTCAGCGAGAAAGGGATTGGAAAACCATAGTAGTCGAGAGAACACGGCAAGCCCGATGCCACCCGTGTTACTCAACACTACCATGCCTGAAAAGGTTGTGCAACCCCGAATCAAGATCACGAGATCCAAGATTATCAAATATCATATAAGAGGGATGACAAAGTAGGCTGCTCTCGCAGTTAGTCACAATATAAGCTATTATACACGGAATAACGATATAACATAAAAGAGGCAAATGACATACTTTTCCACAAACTCATCAATTAGCTTGTTTATACATTAGACATGCATTTAAACACTTAATAAACATCTACAAGCTCATACAAGCACCAAGTAATCCATTTTTCACATTTTCCCCTTTTATAACTATACAATTCTTCTTCTAAACAAAATTCAAGGCCTCAATTCTATAAACCAATCATACTACACTCCTAAGGATGCCAAAAGACACCTATCTAGGCCCTAAAAACCCGCTTTGGAGACAAAAGCTCGGGAAGGCCCCGAGTAGGTTTTAACTACAATTACTCTATCCGGACCCCAATTTAACACAACGAAAGCACCAAAAGTGCTTCCATGTCCCATGGATACCTAATCTAAAGTCCAAATGTGCCCGGATTACATTTCATGAAAAACCCCCTTTTAAAAAGTTAGCTAATTTGCATTTTAACTCAATTTCAGGCAAATTAACTACACGTGAGCATTTAACTAGTTTCAAATACATCTAAAGCACCTAAATGAAGCATCAATTCGTTCTAAATGTCAACCTAAAGCCAAACCCTAATTTTTGTCACTATTCATTATCTCTTTCATGATCTCAAGCTTTCAACCATGGAACTTGCTATCAAACTACTCAAACATGATCTACATAGCATGTAAAGCATATATATCACAATATTTAAGCATTTCAATAGCTAATATCAACAAATCATAAAATTATAAAAGTTGACATAAACTTTAAACTAAATTAAATGCAAACTCCCTTACCTTTACCAAACCTATAAGAGTATAACTTAGGTTTACTCCAAACCTCTTTGAATCCGCTCAAATGTGCAACCCCTAGTTATTCATATAAGTGTAACACTTTTAACAATTGATTATAGAAATTCTAACTTAACTAATCATGCAATCTCAACCCACAACGATAGAAGCTATACAATAACTTGTTTATTCCACATTATTACATAGTTCAGGTAGTCATACAAATAACTAACATTGGTAGGTGAACAGTGGCACATAGGAAATGAGTAAGGCTAATAACTATTAGCAAAAGTTAACTTTAGATATTAACAACTAATTCTTACATTTCGTTACACATCCATGAATCCAAGTTGAACACTTTAAACATAGAAAATTGACCAATCAATAGAGCTTCTAGTTCGCATATAAAGTTATGTCACATGAAGTAGTAATCAATGGAAGAGATACAATAGAAACAACTAGTGCTAATCACATATTAATCTAATACAAGTTCAACAACTATTTAATCTATAATTAGCAACATCTTTAAAGTTAAGGTTCCTCATTTAGCGATTAAGGTTAAGAATAAAATATAATTTTACAAGTCAAGAAAAGAGTTGTTTGACTATTACACCGAAGTTGGTCCTTTGAATTAAAGACTAGTTAGTACTACCAATACAAGTTCATAAGTTGTTCAAGGTTCCTTTACTTTACATTAGTTAATAACTTGTATATGAAACTAGTTCAACTCCACTTATTCCTTAATCAGCTATTAACTTAATCTAAAGGTAATTCTCTTAAGGTTTTAAAGCTAATCAAAGCTAGGTTCCAATAAGGTTCAAAGAGTATTAAACATATTCTTTCATATGGTTTACCTTTCCCTTCTAAGTTTTCACTAGTTTGCACATAAGTCACATAATAGGTTATATAACGCATAGAGAATCATATCATATTGTGCATAGCATCACCTTCAATATCTTCACATAGATTAAATTTTATAACAAGCAATAACAATGTCTTATAATACATTATTTAACTTCAAGAAACATTAGGAGCACAAAACAAATAAGCTCAACAGATTCAACATCTCAGTAATAGCAAGTTTGGCTGCATATTTTCCTAAGCAAATGACTCCCAAATAAATTTATTTTTACATTTATGGAAATATCTTCAAATTAGATAACTCTAGAATCAAACGGCATCTAATTCCGAACTAAATTCATCAAGATATGACTAAAACAATATAGGTGCGCAAACTGTCCAGATTGATTACGTTTTCTGTCACCTTTTGATTTTTAATGTTTTTGAAGCCCTAAACGATTTTTTTTTAATTTTTCAGCCTAAACAAAGTTTGTTCCTAACTGATCAAAATACCTACCCAAATTTTATAAATTTTTTATAGATAGTAGTACTAGGTCAAAAATACCACGAAATTCAGGCAAGTAAAACTGTCCTGCACCAGCTCAACTACAAACCTCACTGATTTTGGCATTTTCAGGCAAGTAAATGATTTTTCCTCATGACTCAACCTAAACAAGAATTATTCCTCTCAAAGTCTAGATGAATATACATATTTTTCCAGAATTTCTCCTTAGACGTTACATGCTCAAATAGTTCACACAATACAGCAGCTACAACAAAAATCCTTCAATCATATACATGTCTAAACTTGTATAATACAACAATTTCTTACTCAACAACACATATATATGCAATATAACTTCTGAAATAAGTTTTTAAAAGATTTCCCTCACCTTATAATCTCAAGAAATGATGATATGAAGCTTGAGAGGGCAAGATCTAGCTCCTATCTTTCTTCTTTCTTCTTTCTTCCTCTTTTTCCTTGATTTTCTTCTCTTCTTGTGTGTGTATGTGTTTTTCAGCATGTATTAGTGTGTGTGTGTGTGTGTGTGTGTGTGTGTGTCTGATTTTTGTGTGTGTTTTGTGTGAGTGTGTATATAATATGTATGTGTATGTATGTATAATAAAAGATATATAAGCCTAATGACTAACTTACCCCTAACTAAATACTTATTCACTAGTTTGTCATTTTGGTTAAAATCTAACTATTTAGTTACTACAATTTATAATTGTCTACGTTAATTATTTTCTACGATTCCTACAATTTCTCAAAATATTCGAGAAGTCTCGAAATTGCACGTAAAATGAGAATTATGCACATTAACCAATTAAATGTGCCTATTTACATAAGAATGCATTTATATTGATGCAATACATGTTAATAGATGAAATTTCTTATTAAATTAGATGTATGTACATAGCTTGAGATAAATGCACGTTAAAGGCAACTGATTGCACGTAGAACAATGAATAAGCTTACTAGCAAATAAAAATGCAGTTTTGCACCTGTAAATATATTCTAATTATTTTACTTGCGTGTTATTCTCAATTAAATGTACATAACTGTAATAAAATGCACATTTTAATGCACAAAAGGTATACAACAGTTAAATAAAAACACGCTGGTGTTCTCGGGCGTCGCAATAAATGTCAAAGTAGTAGTCAAAATATTTTATTTGAATTAATAGTATCGGTGACCCTTTTTAAAGAAGATAAAAGAAATAAGAGGAACTAAAACTACTAGTTAAATCTTAAATGCTAAATTAAATACATTCATACATATAACACTTAAACTAGCACCAATTTATGTGCAATTAGGTATAATATGCTATATGCTGGGCCTGGGCCGTCACAATAGAGGAAATAGAATGAGTGGTTTTAACAAAATATTTTGTTAGGATTAACCTTTCTTGAATACAATTAATATCTGTTCCAGTATCAATAAGAGCAACAAGATTCTTTTTTATGTAATCTTTTTTCTATAAGGAGATTAATTTTAACATGCCATTTTTTAGAAGTAACTAATTTAAGATTAGCTAAAAGATCATTATTGTGATCTTGAATCTGAAAAGTAGATGATGTAGAAGGAATTTCCTCTCTAATCTTACCTTTTTCTAGTATGGAAAGACGCATATTAATCAAATCATGATTATGTCTCAAAACTTGAATTTCTTTTTTTAAGGATTTAACTTCCCTATTTTGAGATCAGTAATAGTAACAAGGAAAGATTGGATTGTATTTGATTTAATTGATTTATCAATTCAGAAAACATATAAGGTTTTGTATCTTGTATAATAGGAGAAAATTCTTTTTTAGTATCAAAACAATCAATCACTTTAGCCTTTAATTTAGAATCACTAATATTGTCTAGTAATTCAACAATTTTTTCACTAGAAGTGAGAACATTTAATTCTAAATCCTCAAATTGAGATTTCAATTTATAAAGTTCTATATCAGTATCAGTATTATTTTGACATTTATTGCAACAAACATTTTCTTGTTCTTCATCAGAAGAAAAATCTATCAAATCATCAGATTCAAGAATTTGTAAATTATCATTACTAGTATTACTAGCATCAGAAGTATAATCATGTTCACAATCAGAATTTAATAAACTTTTGCTAAGGATTCTTTTAGTTTATCATATATGTCAAGACTATTTATCTTCTTCTTTATTCTACACTTATTAGCATAGTGACATTTCTTACCACATGTATAACATGTTCGAATCTTCTTTTGGGGTATATAACCCTTTTTTTTTAATCTCGCCTTGCCCTTTTTTTGGCTGCATATTTCTTATAGGAATCAAATTTATATTTCTTGTAATATTCAACCTTATGAGGTCTTTCTTTCCTATATTTCTTGGGTTTATGCCCTTTCGAAGATCTTGGAATATCCATAGCAAATTGCTCACAAAATTGACCTAACTATTTCTTTTCAGTTAGATGATGTTTCTTTAACTGATGATTCAGTCTAATCTCATTACAAAGAGATAGTCCTTCTTCAACACATAAGCTGATAAGAGAACCATAATTGTAAAATTTCTAGGCAATACTATTTCCACCTGATATACGTTTAAGATTCTTTTTTATCCGTTCAACAAAAACATAAGGAAGACCATCAATGAATTTAGATTTTCAGTGATTGCTATTAGCATCTGGAAGACTCATAACTCTAGATAAGAAAACATCTTTGTACCACCTAAATGAGGTGAGAGTTGGACATCGCTGATTTTGTAACAAAGTCCTAGTATTATCATAATTGTGATTATAACGACCTATAAAATGTTCACAGATAGCTAAGACCAAAGTATAAATTGCATTCTCAAGCACTTCATTATTTTCTTGTTTAACAGTATTAAGCACTTCATCCCTTTGAGACTGAAGTGAAAAATTATCCCACCAGCCTTTTAATTGACCAGCAAAACCTGCTGTAATCATTAAAATAATTTGTTTATATGTATTACCTTGATGTTTACATATAGTAGAATACATGAGCATTCTATGAGTAGTGTTATAAATCTGCAATTCAGTTTGACCATCGATATTCCATTCATATAGTCTTCCTGTGGTCACTGACCATATAACTAAGATTTTTAAACACTTGAATGCTAGTCAATAGATAAATTGTTATGTAGTCAAAGATTAAATTGTTTGAAGATAGATCTTTTTCTCTGTAATTGTTTCAAGTTGTGTTTTGGGTTGACTTCACAAGCCTTGAATTAATTCACCTTTCAAAACGTGAAGCTTGCACCAAGAACATGAAAATATCCCAAATAAGAGCCTATTAGTTGAAATATACTCATTAATGTTTTTGTGAAAATGGAAGGTTATGAGTTGAAATTCTAATCCCCTTATACTTGGATGACAAAAAGAAATAGTTGCTATTGCATACCTAAAAGATCGTTGCTTATGGACTATATTATATACCTAAAAGTACGTTGCTTATGGAATCAGACAACAAAAAGATCAACCAAAATGATGTCTTTGTTTTACACTTGGTCTTTCGTAAATGTAGTTTGGTTTATGATATAGCAATGTACAAACAATTATTAATAGTTGAAAAAATTGTTAACAACAATTTAGTTTCTAGAGTTTCATTTCACACTTCTTTAGTCATTAAACTTTACCAATTCCATGATGTTGATCTATAGAGTGAAGAAACTTTATTTTACCAACATTTTAAACATAAATTACAATAATTTGCATATCCGATCATATGTAATTAGAAGCACACACACAATTCGTATGCATTATATTTCCAGATATATTTGGATAAAATTGTATTTCCCCACTTCGAAAGCAAAATTGTTATTGGGTATAGAAAGAAAATTAAAGACTAAGCAAAGTATAATCCTACGTGCGAATCATTGTACTAATTACTTGGCAAACATTGTCTTAGCTATCTGCTAGAAAGTCAATTGATAGAGCATGCTTCAACAACACTGGTGAACTTTTGGATAAAGATAAGTAAAGCGAATGATCGTCGAAGATGGTGTTGAATCGTACCCATCTACGAAAAATAGAGGCCCACAAGATTATCTGTGTAAAACCAAATGGGCCTTCAATCCAATCTCGCCAGATCGACCAATAGGCCCAATTTACAAATAGAAAAACGGAATCATTCATTTCATACAGACACGAAAACAAAACCCTCGGGGAAGAAACGGATCAAAAACAACACTTTCGACACCAAACGAGCACGCAGATTATTGTTTCCTTCATCTGTAATAGTAATAAAGAGAGAGAGAGAGTAAATTTAGTGTCAAAAGCTATAAAAAAAAAAAAAAAAAATGGCAGAAGAGAGCAAGAGAGAAGATGTTAAAATCCCAAGCCAATACGATTTGAACGGGAAATGGGATGCTTGCCTCGATTTGGGTATTCGCCGCCTCGTTTACTCTTCCTTCGCCGGCGCTTTCACCGGCCTTCTCCTCTTCCGTAAGCCCATCTTCCCTCCTCCCCCTTTTTCTTGTTATGCATCTTTATTCGTACCCAAATCGAAAACTATGGATGGAATTAACGTTATCTAATTCATTTCGAAACATCCGTGATCAATCTGTCAATTGGCCCTAGCTAAAGTAAGACTGAGGGTATTGATTTATGTGGGAGTATTGATTTATTAATTCTTTTGGTGCTAATGGAATGAGAATAGAATTGTGATTGTGTGGAGTACTATTGGTATTCTGCATTGCTTATTGGATTATTGCAGTGTTCATGGAAATTTCATCTTCCCTCTGTGTTTGCCTTTTTTGCTTGACTACACTAAAAAAGTTCAAATCTGAAATGATAAACATGCCTGATATGTTTAAGGGATTGCGGAAATTGGGTTTTGACGAGTCTCGGATATCATACCATCTTTAAATAGATTATAAAATTACCTGATTACCATACCAGGAAAATCATGGTCAGAACGATATGAACATAAAAGAGGCAAAATAGATCTCAAATGTTTGATCCATACAACACTGGTAAGTAATAATTGGCTGGAAACTGACAAGTGAAGTGAATTGTGATAGGACAATACCTAGAAGGAAGCGGTAGTGTCACGTGATGCTTAATATTACTTGCTTAACGGTACATCCAGTGTTTGAATTTTAGATGTAAATCAATGTTAAGTCAGGTGCTAACAGATGATTTCTCACTTATTAGATAAGAAAATAGACAATAACACCCGTAGTTCTATTGTTGTGACACGTTGTTCTATTGTTTTTGTTTTTATTGTCACATTGGTCGTTTAGGACAGCTACAGTAGAGAGTTATTTGACATCTAAGTTCAGTCTCTGTTAGGGTATTATAGTCTTCTTTCTTTGTAACAATATGAGGAATAAAATGTTACTCAAGTTATTCTCGAGAACTTCTAGGGTTTGGTGAAAAGAGATCCTCTCCCTGACTTCTCCCTTGATTTCCATTGAAGAAACCTATGGTTTGACATGGATCGAAGAAACATTTTGCTCTGGACTGCGTGACAATTCATTGATGAAGTTAGAGGGTGTTTGCTTAAGCTTATAAGGCGGTCAAAACTGCTTATAAGATTTTTTTTCCTGCTTTCTGACTTCAAGAACAGTACTTATAAGCTTCTTTTGAAAGCATTTTAAGCTTTTGAAGAAAAAGCTAGTTTGACCAATAAAGCATTTTAGCTTCAGTTACTGGTCATTAGTTTCCTTTTAGCTTATAAGCCCTAGACCTTATATAAGCTCCCCTTTTTTGAATCTAAGCCAACATCCTCTTACATGATTGACTAATAATCTCAAGTGACTCTAGATGTTTAACAATTTGCCGTATGGATTGCATGCCTGGTCTGCTAAAGAATTATTTGTCCTCAGTACTCAACTGGAACAAAAAGAAATATTATGTGTCATATGAAATACTGTATGTCATATGAAATATTATGTCATCCGTTTTCTCTGTTTCACCATGCGGTTACATTTTCGGAAATCAGTCTTTTTTTTCTCGGAATTTTCATACACAATATCATTTGGAACTTGATACTAAATTCTAACTACTATCCGACTGCATCATGGAATCGATCTATCCTTGGAAGCTCGCTTTCTGCTGGCAGATTGAATTGTTATGGTTACTTATGTGCATTTATCTGTTATGTCAGGGAGTCCTGTAACTCGCTGGGCATCTGTAGCATTTGGCGCTGGGGTAGGTATTGGATCTACTTACACTGAATGCTCTAATCTATTTGATGGATCTACAGCGAAATCAACACCTAATGTTTCTGAAGCCCCTGTTTCCAAGGTAACGTCACACGTTACCTATATATATATATATATATAATATATTAACTCACTTTATAGCAGTTTTCACCAATAAATAATTGGCTGAAATCATTCAACCATTACAAGTTCTCTTAAAGTTGGATGATAGCTTAACCTTTGACTTGTATGTGTTGGCCTGTATTTGTTTCCTATAGAACTTAAGATAGTTTAGCTAAGTCAACTCTAAGTTGTGGTTGTGTGAAAAGTTCGAAGTCTATTTCCCACATGCTGTCAAATTAATATCCCCTTTCCTCATTGAGAGCTCTTAGTGCATAACCTATATGCAAACTGTGAAGGAGTTTGCATATGGAATTTCAGGACATCTTTTATGACATAATATTTGGAAGTTGATCTTTGTTTTCGTGTGTAAATGTGTCCAACTTTGGATCAATGGGTTCTATTTCCTTTGAAATTGTCATGAAAGAGGGAGGGTGGAGGGAGGGAGGCAAGGAGAAATGAAAGTAATCTAGTATAGGTGAGTGTAATTTTCTTCTCTTATAATAATTAATAATGAAAAATTTGATATGTCTTATCCGTATTGTTTTGGTTAATGAACTTGAGTCAGTTAATATATTTTGTCACTCTATGAATTGGTACCCTTAAAAGGATAATTTTTCAACTAAAAGCTACTCCAAGAATGACTGAAATTGAAATGTGCATTTTGGGTTTATCACTTTCATTCAGCAAGTTTTCATGTATAGCTGAATGGGACT
This sequence comes from Ehretia macrophylla, assembly GCA_037974665.1. Classification (NCBI taxonomy): domain Eukaryota; kingdom Viridiplantae; phylum Streptophyta; class Magnoliopsida; order Boraginales; family Ehretiaceae; genus Ehretia; species Ehretia macrophylla. The sequence continues at coordinate 75,333,002 of CM075779.1, forward strand.
AAGCCATTAGAGTACAGAGTGAAACGTCGCTAATTTGCATCCTTTTCTGAGGTTTTGTCATTCTTTGTGTTGAAAAGCTTCAGCTAGAGTTTGAACTCATTTTCAAATTAGCCAAACATGAGCAGGAGCAAGCTTTGGTTGTATGGCCTGCAAACATTAGAGTTTGGTGGCAGAATACGGATTTTCTGTTAATTTCAACGGTGTTCACTACTGTTGTTTCTATTTTAGGAGAACAAGCCTGAAAAAGATGTACTTTTGGTGTTGGGTGAATTTAAAATGATGATCAACCTAATAGATAAATAGTGGTGGTACAAGACAATAATTGTTTGAAGACTAATGTCTAATGAGTAGGATATTGTCTTTAAAGATCTTGTGAATATGTGGTTTAATCCTGTTCAAGCTCAACTAATATGTGGCTCAAGAACTGAAGTTCTTTCAGTTTGGCTTATCGTTGCTAAGTGTGGAAGGACGAAGTATATTTCAGATATACTCATTTGATAAGGTAAGTTAATTGTTGATGTAAATTAGAATTTTCACTCGGAATGGCAGCTTTTAGATCTGAATGTGTAAGATTTTGGTTGTGATTTTGCAGTAACTTGCTAAACACGGCTGTATAGAAGGCTGAAATTATATTGTGGTAATAATAGGCCAAAAGTTCCAAAAGTTTTATTGTCTTGGTTTAAATTTGATGAGCTAAGGGGCTCGGGGTCATTTGTGAAAAAATAAGTAAAAGATTTTACTAGAAATATGTTAATTTGGTTTTCCTTTTTTCTGTCACATGTTAATATATTGACTCATGAGCTTGTCAATCAAGTTATGTTATTATTTATCATCATTATTCTTTGGGTGCACTAAGTCAAGTGGAAAAAGTCACCATTCAAATATTTGCTGCTTGCTTGGTTTTTGAAATAAGGCCAAATTTAGCAGCAAAGTAAATACTTATTGGTTTTATTTTATTTTATTTTTTAATGTTTGTGTTTGAGCAAAGAAAGTATGTAGCAATTTACATTTTACAAGACTATCTATATTCTATACCCTTAAATAAAGTATCCGTAACAGTAAAAGAACCTTCATGGTGCCTATGAGAAACTAATTGGTGTATCTTTGTTTTAATTGAAATCCGTAGGTATCTTTTTCATTCAAAACTTGTGTGTGTGTATATATATATGTCTGATATGTAGCTTTACTTTTAAATGTCTGATATGTAGCTTTGGTTCAAAAATTTTAATCTATCTGCATTGCATCACTTTTTTTGCAATTTCTGCTGCTCCATCTCTAGTTTGGAGCAGGGCAGTTTAATTGCAATTGCTTCTTTGTTCTCTTAATTTTCTGTGCAAAGAGGACTGTTGAGCATCGAAGTAGCTGTAATTTTTTAGTGTTGGAGGGTCTGTGTGGGAAAAGACAATAAATGATCCCTAAAGAAGGGGTTGCCATAACATATATGCCCCTCACCAGTTCAAAATGGAGGGGACTTGAGAAGTAAATCAAATAATATGTTTATATATCCCACATAACTTTCGATTAACTCTTTCATGACCTTCCTTTCCTTGCTCGAGTTTCTTTTACACAGTTTATTTTCATTTTCTTCCTCAAAATGGTCCATCAAGCCTTAGTGTGGTCGGTATCTTTGAAGTTGAAGATGCTCTGGAATTGTAACAGTTGTAAAACGTGTTTCTTTTTATTGCAAGACAATGTTTATTTCTGATGGTGTTTTTGCTCTTGTCAACATGCTGGCAGTTGTTTCTTTATGTTGATGTTAGTTACCTAACAATTTTGCTGTTCAACTTAATTGCAGCCTTTGGGCGTGGTCTTTAAAATTTTCATCTGCATGTGTAATTTACTTGTGAAACATGTTGTGCTCTAATTGTTACTTGAGCAGCAATATTGATGGGACTTTTTTTCATGTGCTCCAGGGACAGGACTGAAATAACGATGAGGATCCTTGGATTAAAATTCCAATTTTTCGTCAAATCGAGGTGGTTGTTGAGACCTCTTTTTAGTCTTTAAAGGCATTTGCCCTTATGTATGCCGAGATTGTTTCGGGACAGTTAAATTGTTCAGTGCGACATCAGGTGAAAATCTATGGACGCCACTGCCCTTGTTTTGTAAGCCTACCAGAGAATGGTATGGAGTGAAATTAGGAAAATGAAAAGTAGTAGGAGTTTCAATAATTTGCTTTTACTAGAAGCAGTACGGCATGCGTCTGCTTCTCATATCATACAACTTCATGGGTCTAGAATGAAAATGAAATTTCACCACGAACTGCTATATTCAAATCATGCTAATTTTTTTTTTGCTAAATTCAAATCATGGTAGTTAATTTCCGTTAATGCATTGAATCCCAGCTGCTATGTTGGAAGCATTCGTTAACTCCAAAACTATGGCTGTTAAAGGTCGAGTTTAGACTTGAAACACGGACAGATGAATTTTTGTACCATGGACTATCCGGTTACTTGCATAGAATGAAAATAGCCACAAGACAACAAACTAACAATTATCACACGCCCCATCCTTTAATACCATACCCTTCTTCCAACTTTAGGCCATCTAAGCATTAATTAGGACAAGATAAACATACAAGCATGCAAACCATTGGTTATGAAATTCAATAACTAAAGCCTGGTTATCATATCACTCTAACTTTAACTATAAAACTTACTTATATATTAAGTCTATTTATCAACTTATATTAACCACACAAGCATGAAATCTAATAGACAGTAAAGTAAATCATTAGCTATTATATGCCATCTACAACTACTAAATCATACAAGACTTGAAACTTTAGTTACGATTCTTCAAAACAAGCATGAATACATACAAAGACACATATACAGCAACTTTAAATAGAACCCATAACATAGGCATCCAACCTTAGCAAACAAGTAATCAAGGTAAAGGATCAGTCTGCACTTCTTCCTCTACCACAACAAGCTGGGATTTACCTCAGCTTCTCCTAAAACATATTAAAAGAGGAGTGAGGAAACACAGTTGCTCAGTGAGGGAGGGGGATACAGTAAACCGAGGTGTTTTCGAAAATATTTTTTGTGCAATGCAACAACAATACAAATAAATCAAGTAATTCAATATAACAAGACAAATAAGTAAAACATTAAACACATTTAAAAGGATACGGTTTATCTTCTTGTCTTCGATCTCGATCCATGAGTCTCGATCTTCGATATCAATAGACGACATCCACCTTATAACTCCAATGGGTGTACTCCGGATGTACCCCGATCCTACAATCCATTCTCTTGAGGTAGATCTGTATGCCCTAACAAGGTGAACCACGCCTCTGGGGTATGAGATGCCCCAACGAGGTGGGATTAGGGACCATGGTAGCCGAGCTATACCGACAGCCCAATGCTGCCCGGAGTTTCCCTACACTACCATGCCCAAAAGGTTGCGCAACCCGATATTCGATCACGATAGCACAAGGATTAACAATACAATCCAATAAACACATAAATGAGGGACAACAAAGTAGGTTGCTCTCACACTTAATTAACAATATTTAAGCAACATAAGGGCATTAAAACAACATGAAAAGTAAATATCTAAAGCGATTACATCCATGAGCTTAACTATATAACTTTCCTCTTTAGTTTCCCAACTATAAACTATGCACAAACAACACGAAACTCAAGCAATCTATAATACAACTACTTTATCACTCAACAGACACTTTAGGATCCCCTCATAAGCCACAAAACCCCACATTTAACCTCGTCTACCACAAAAGTCCCGAAGGCCCCGTGGTCGCTTTGAACTTCAGCTACCCTACCCGCGCATCAATTAAGCACCATAAAAGCATTTTAGGTGCTATCCCACATATATAAGAGCATCTAGTACTTTAAACCACACCCCGGGTCTCTACATCAATAGGCCGTTATTTATTACGCAATTAAGGACTCAAAATTCAATGATCTCGGAATTCGATGAATTTTATCGAGTAACCATTTTAGCATCCCTACGGTCCATATAAGTTGTCAAATCGATTATCGGGTCACAATTTGATGGTACTGAGTGAATAGTGCCCAAAACTAACTTTGGGACTAAATACTTGCAATTCTAGCATTACTAAGCTATTTGAGGCATTAATCTATATTTATCTATTCCTAAATCAAGACTAAATAACAATTAATCGAGCTGGGGTACAAGATTTCACACAATCCCCAATTTCATATAAGAACCCTAACTTTAAATTAAAGATTGAACAATCTATCCATTTGTCATGCTATCTAATCTAATAAACATGTTCTACAATCATAATAAGAGAATTTTTAAGCATATACAAGCATAGATAATACATTTCAAACAAATCAATAATTTCAATTAGAAACCCTAACTATTCATGCTCTTGAAATGCAAAATCTCCCTCACCTAAGACCTTGATGATGCTAGATAAAGCTTAGGAATGTGAGAAGGCACTTGAAGAAGCTTGGAGAATGCAAGATTGAAGATGAAGAATGAAATTTTCTCTTTTTCCTTGCTTGGTGAAGCCGACGGGTTTTGGGGGGAGAGGGAGGGGTTAATGGCTTTTTGCTTTTTTTTTTTTTTTTCTAAGTGTTAGTGTTTTATGTGTATGTAGGATTATGTGTTGGGTTGGGTAGGCAATTGGGCTTTATTTAGATGCAAGATCAATAGTTTATTAGGTCCAAAGTCCAAGTAGTTTATCTAGTTCTATTACAATCTAATCCTAGTTAGCCCAATAAACTTTGTTTCACTATTCACTTTGCCGAATATATTTTTCTAACACACACTTCGAGAATGCAATGCACGAAATAGTGATGAACGATTATTAAACACATGTTAATGCACATAAGAAAAATGTAAATTCACGAAAATGAAACAGTAAATTTCTTAGCTCCAGGCTTGGGTGTTACACCATCCCCCCTTTAAACAAATTGCGTTCACATAATTCTTACATGATTCAGCGAACAGCTCTGGATATCTGTCCCTCATTTGATCCTCCCGCTCCCAGGTAGCATCCTTAACTCCATGATGATCCTACATAATCTTCACCATTGGAATACTTTTAGTCCTGAGCTCTTGAACTTTTTTATCCATAACTCAAAAAGGTTTCTCAACATATGTCAAAATCTCACTGATTTCCAAAGGCTTTGGTTCCAGAATATGAGAAGGATCTGACTGATATTTTCTCAACATCGATACATGGGATACATCATGTAACCTGGCTAAACTCGGTGACAATGCCAATATGTACGCCAAATCACCAACTCTCTCGATAATCTCAAACAGTCCCACATACTTAGGACTCAATTTGCCCCCTTTTTCCATGCCGAATCAACCCCTTATGAGGCGAGATTTTCATGAATACTCGATCACCTATAGCAAACTCTAAGTCACGATGGCATCTATCAACATAACTTTTCTGCCGGCTTCGAGCTGTAAGCATTTTTTTTCTTGATAAGTTGCACATTATCAATCATCTTAATCATCTCAGGAAATATAACTGGATCAACGGTTTTCATCTCTCCAACCTCGTCCCAATACAATGAAGATTTGCATTTTCGCCCATACAGTGCCTCATAAGGTGTCATACCAATGGTAGACTGATAATTGTTATTATATACAAACTCCGCAAGGGGAAATACCTTTCCCAGCTATTACCAAAGTCTAAAATGCAGGCTCACAACATGTCTTCCAGTATTTTGATAGTTATCTCAGATTGACCATCTTTATGCGGGTGATTTGTAGTGCTGAACCTCAGTTTAGTTCCTAATGCTTTATGTATCTTCTACCAGAATGGAGATGTGAACCTAAGATCTTTGTATGACACAATACTAGTTGGAGTCCCATGCAGTCTTACAATGTTCTCAATGTATAGCTCAGCTAACTTGTCAAGGTTGTTTGTTTTCTTCACAACAATGAAATTTGATGTTTTTGTCAATCTATCTATAACAACCCACACGGAATCATTACCTCTCGGTGTCCTTGGCAAGTCAATCATAAAATCCATAGTAATATGATCCCATTTCCATTCAGGAATGGCCAATGGTTGCAACAACCCCGCAGGCCTCTGATGTTCAGTTTTAACCTTCTGACAAGTCAGACACTTAGCCACATAGTCAGCTATCTCTCTTTTCATATTGTTCTACCAGAAGTTTTATTTCAAGTCCCAATACATTTTAGTACTATTAGGGTGAATAGTGTACCTGGAACTGTGTGCCTCTACTAAAACCTCATTCTTCAAAGTCGAATCACCGGGAATACAAATTCTATTCTTGTATCTAAGTGTGCCATCATCATACAATTTGAAATCTGACTCTCCCCTTTTTGACTTCTCTTGGATCTTCAATAGCTTTTGATCAGACTGTTGTGTTTCTCTGATTCTAGATAACAATAGCGATTGAGTTTGTAAACTTGCAAATCAAATACCTGTCTCTAAAGCTTCTGGTTTCCACAGACACAATTCCTCCATAGACTCCCAATTCTTTATAATCAAACTAGCCACAGTACCTTTTCGCTTAAAGCATCTGCAACAATATTAACTTTACCTGACAAGTAGCTAATAATACAATTATAATCATTCAATAATTCTAACCAACGCCTCTGCCTCATGTTCAAATATTTTTGTGAAAATAGATATTTCAAGCTTTTGTGATCAGTGAAAATTTCAAACTTATTGCCCCACAAATAATATCGCCATTTCTTTAAAGCAAAGACAATAACAGCTAACTCAAGGTCATGTGTAGGATAATTAAATTCATAAGGTTTCAATTTTCTTGAGGCATATGCTATAACCTTACCATTATGCATAAACACACAGCCTAAGCCCTCTTTCGACGCGTCACTGTAGATCACCAAGTTGTCAGTTCCCTCAGGTAATGCAAGAATAGGAGCAGTGGTTAATCTTTTCTTCAATTCCTGAAAACTAGCTTCACATTTATCATCCCAGTTAAACACAGTTTTTTTTTGAGTTAATTGAGTTAATGGCCCTGCAATTTTAGAAAAATCTTTAACAAACCTCTTGTAGTAGCTAGCTAACCCCAGAAAACTGCGAATCTCTGTAACAGTTTCAGGCCTTTTCCATGCCAATACCACTTCTATCTTTGATGGATCAACAAAAATTCCTTCCTGAGAGATTATATGCCCTAAAAAAGCAACCTGCCTCAGCCAGAACTCACATTTACTAAATTTAGGAAATAATTTATGTTCTTGCAAGGTCTGCAATACAATTCTCAAGTGCTTCTCATGCTTAGCCTCAGATTTCGAATATACTAGTATATCATCAATAAAAATTACAACAAACTGGTCTAAATATTACCGAAATACTCTTTGCATCAAATCCATGAAAACGGTGGGAGCATTGGTTAACCCGAATGGAAATACCACAAATTCATAATGACCATACCTGGTTCAGAAGGCTATTTTAGGCACATCATCCTTTTTAATTCTCAATTGGTAGTAGCCTTGCCTCAAATCAAACTTGGAATATACCGTAGCACCCTATAGCTGATCAAACAGTTCTTCAATCAAAGGTAATGGCTATTTATTCTTTACGGTTACCTGATTGAGACCCCTGTAGTCAATACAAAAAAGTAAAATGCTATCTTTATTCTTTACAAACAACACCGGAGCACCCCAAGGTGAAGAGCTGGGCTAAATGAACCCTTTTTCAAGCAAACCTTGCAATTGAATTCAATTCCTGCAATTCAGGCAGGGCCATTCTATCTGGGGTTCTAGAAATAGGGGAAGTTCCTAACAATAAGTCAATTACGAACTCTATCTCTTTGTCGGGCGGTAAACCAAGCAAGTCTTCAGGAAATACTCCCGGAAACTCTTTTACAATAGGCACCTCATTCAATTTTAACTTATCACTAGGTTGATTAATAAAATAAGCTAAATATGCTTCACAACCTTTACACAGTAGTTTAGTTGCTTTAATGGAAGAAATTATACGAGTCCCAGTGGATTTATGGCTTCCAACAATTTCAATTACAGGTTGATCAAGCATTTCCAGCTTTACAATTTTCCTTCTACAATCTAGATAGGCATAATGATTTCCCAACCAATCCATCCCCAAAATAATCTCAAAGTCCCTGAAAGGTAGAATAATTAAGTCAACCGAAATTAAACGACCTTAAAAACAAAGTTTGCATGTTTTACAAACAGATTTAGTGATAAACTTGGTGCCCATAGGTGTGCATACCTCAATCTTATAAGGCAATTTATCAACTTTCAATGCAACAGACTATGCACACATAGGAGTAATGAATGAATGCGTAGCCCCGGTATAAATTAAAATTGAGACTGACTAAATATTAAGAAGAAATATACCTTCAACCACTATAGTTGTGTCAGGAAGCTCCTCCTGATCTAAGGCAAATACTCGAGCCTGGCCTCGCAGAACTGGAGCTGCACTTGGAGCTCTATATGGGCACTTGGCTAGAAGTCTGCCTTTTTACTTTTTTGAACCTGGGGCAGTCCCTAACCCTGAGCTCTAGTCTGGGCACCTGACTAGAAGTTTGTCTCCGTACTTTTTTGAACCTGGGACAGTCCTTAACCCTGTGCTGGTCATTGTCACACCCAGTGCATCAGCTTATCTTTTTCCAACATTCTGCCTCAGTGTGGCCCTTACGATTACAGTGACTGTACTGCTGGTTTTGCCTTGCAATAGTGCCTCCCGTAGGAGCTCTGTATGTAGACGTAGTTGTACTACCCTGCAGAGATTTGGCTGTAACTGGTCAGGACTGACTCTGAGCTGGCCTCGACTATGACTGAGTCTGGACTGGCCCCGGATAACTCTGAGTCTGCCTTTGTTGCTGACCCTGACTAGGCGGCTGATACTGTCTCTAAAACCCCTGACTCTATGACTGGTATTGCTGTTTACTAGGCTAACTAGACTCTGCCAACAACTTTTCCTTACGTGTCTCAAATCTTGTTGCTACCTTAATAGCTGCGGAATAAGTAATAAACTCTTGAGTAGATAGATTAAGCTGGACATCCCCTCTCAAACCCCGTATGAATCTTTGGATCCTCCGATTCTCGGGCTGCATTAATACTGGCACATAACGGGAAAGTCTAGTGAATATGGCCTCATACTGGTCAATGGTCATATTTCCCTACCTCAGAGATATAAACTCTTCCCCACGCCTCTCACGGGTCATCTCTGAAATGTATTTATCTCTGAATTCTCTCACAAAGCCGGCCCATGTATATTGTACCGCCTTGGTGTCCCATCTTAATCTCACAGTGCGCCACCATTCATTAGCATCACCCTCTAGTAAAAACACCGCATACGAAATCTTTATCTCATTAGTGCATTCAAGGGCAGCAGATATCTTCTCAACTTTGTTCAACCACATCTCAACTTTTGTATCATCTGGTTCCCCAAAGAAACTATATGCCTTATGATGCAAGAATTTATCAAGCTGGTTACTATTACCACACCATAACCCTCAGCCCTAGCTCCCGGATTACCCCAGCCAATACTTGTCTATCCCTGCTATGTCATCAACTGAGTAGTAGAATTGATTGTTGTGGCCATTGAGGCCATAACCTGAGCATTAGTCGATTCCTGCCCCGGTTCATTATTCCAAGCTGGCCCAACATTCTGTCTCGGAGCCTTTTCTGGCTGTCTCCTAGGTCTCTCTCTCCTCATCTCCATACTAGAAGAGGCAAGTGTTATAATGGGAAAATATAAAACACATAAAGATAACATATTCACATTCAAGACATCTTGTGCACATAAGGTAACATACAAAGCATTTAACATATAATATACTCTAGACTTGTCATATACACACAACATCATGCATTAGACATTTCTTATACTTATTTTCATGCTAGCATGTTCTTCACTTAGATAATCTTTCACTTAAATAATTTAACAATCATACAATCACGCAATTCAACTTTCACATAAAGACATCTACCCCACAGACCAAGAAACCTATCCTGGCTCATGCATTCTATAATCTTTGATACCACCTAAATGTAACACCCCGACCCAACCCTACGCTAAAGGTCGAGTCTGGACTCGAAACACGGGCATAGTCTCATATGGATCGTGGACTAACTAGTTACCTACATACAATGAAAATAGCCACAAGACAACAAACCAACAATCATCACACACCTCATCCTTCAATACCATACCCTCCTTCCAACTTTAGGCCATCTGAGCCTACGGGTGTACTCCGAATGTACTCCAATCCTACGACCCACTCTCCTTACGTAGATCCATATACCCCAACGAAGTGAACCACACCTTTGAGGTATGGGAGTATGCCCCCAACGAGGTGGGATTAAGGGCCATGGTAGCTGAGCTATACCGACAGCCCAACGTTGTCCGGAGTTTCCTGACACTACCATGCCCGAAAAGTTGCATACAATCCAATAAACACATAAATGAGGGACAACAAAGTAGGTTGCCCTCACACTTAATTAACAATATTTAAGCAACATAAGGGCATTAAAACAACATGAAAAGTAAATATCTAAAGCGATTACATCCATAAGCTTAACTATATAACTTTCCTCTTTAGTTTCCCAACTATAAACTATGCACAAACGACACGAAACTCAAGAAATCTATAATACAACTACCATATCACTCAACAGACACTTTAGGATCCCCTCATAAGCCACAAAACCCCACATTCAACCTAGTCTACCATAAAAGTCTCGAAGGTCCTGTGGTCACTTTGAACTACAGCTACCCTACTTGCGCATCAATTAAGCGCCATAAAAGCATTTTAGGTGTTATCCCACATATATAAGAGCATTTAGCACTTTAAACCGCACCTCATGTCTCTACATCAATAGGTCGTTATTTATTACGCAATTAAGGACTCAAAATTCAATGATCTCAGAATTCGATGAATTTTATTGAGTAACCATTTTAGTATCCCTAGGGTCCATATAAATTGTCAAATCGATTATCGGGTCACAATTTGATGGTACTGAGTGAATAGTACCCAAAACTAACTTTGAGACTAAGTACTTGCAATTCAAGCATTACTAAGCTATTTGAGGCATTAATATATATTTATCTACTCCTAAATCAAGTCTAAATAACAATTAATCAAGCTAGGGTACAAGATTTCACACAATCCCCAATTTCCATATAAGAACCCTAACTTTAAATTAAAGATTGAACAATCTATCCATTTTCCATGCTATCTAATCTCATAAACATGTTCTACAATCATAATAAGGGACATTTTAAGCATATACAAGCATAGATAATATATTCCATAACAAATCAATAATTTCAATTAGAAACCCTAACTATTCATGCTCTTGAAATGCAAAATATCCCTCACCTAAGACCTTGATGATGCTAGATAAAGCTTAGGAATGTGAGAAGGCACTTGAATAAGCTTGGAGAATGCAAGATTGAAGACGAAGATTGAAATTTTCTCTTCCTCCTTGCTTGGTGAAGCCGAAGGTTATGGGTAGGTAAGTGGGTGGGTAGGTGGGTGGGTAGGTGGGTTAATGGCTTTTTGCTTCTTTTTTTTTTCTAAGTATTAGTGTTTTATATGTATGTAGGATTATGTGTTGGGTTGGGTAGACAATTGGGCTTTATTTGGATGCAAGATCAATGGTTTATTAGGTTCAAAGTCCAAATAGTTTATCTAGTTCTATTACAATCTAATCCTAGTTAGCCTAATAAACTTTGTTTCACTATTCACTCAGCCCGAAGATATTCTTCTAACACACACTTCGAGAATGCAATGCACAAAATAATGATGAACGATTATTAAACACATGTTAATGCACATAAGAAAAATATAAATTCACGAAAATGAAATAGTAAATTTCCTAGCTCCAAGCTTAGGTGTCACAGCTACAGTGTTTGGACCTTTTTTCTTTTTCTCTTTTGGGTTTGGGTAACTTGTTAAGCATTATGATTTCATGTCATTTTCCAAGTGGGAAAATTGTGCAAATGGTCCCTATTAGTTAATTTAATTCCTATTATTTAAAAAATAATAATTTAGTCCCTATTTTTTTTACGAAATTCAAATCATTCCTTAATATTTAAAAAATAAATTATGACCAAATTGAAATTTTTAGAAAATAAAAGAGGATAAATTGGCTAATTTTGAATAAGTAAGGATGAATTTGAAATTTTATGCAAAATAATAGGGATTAGATTGATTATTTTTAAATAATAGGAATGAATTTGAAATTTAATAGTGATTATTTGTGCCATTTTTCCTTTTCCAAGTTCATGATCTTCACAAATTCTTAATCTTGACATTGAGAATGACAACGATTCGGATAATTGCGAAAAATGACAAAATCATAACCAATAATCATAACTGTAATAAAAACCTAACAGTTTTCAATACCAATAACCATAACCATAACCGTTAATGATTTAAAAAATCTCAGTTAACCGTAATTGTAACTGTTTAAATAAAAAATAATTAGTTTAAATAAAAAAATCTAAAAAAATGTAAGAAAAATTAGTTTAAATGTAAAGAAACCAAAAATAAAAGAATCCAAGCCAATGATAAAACTTAAAATAAATTACATAATAATTTTTTGAGCAAAAATCAAAATCAAAAAGTTATGCAAAGAGAAATTCATCCCAAGCGTCGAGCGAGAAACGTCTCTTTTTTCATTTCGAAAAGTAAATATGACAATTATTAAGAGTATAAGTATTGGTTTAATAGGCTTAGCCCATCTCTTTTAATTGAGTAGTTCACTTTTTTTAATTTAGTTTAGTTCAATTTTTTATCATTGTACTTACCAATTTTAGTTAGTTTTCTACTATTTTAAGTGTATATATATATATATGTTAGATTTTTTTATTAAATTACTAATCAGATTTCTTTTTTTAACGTAAAAAATCAAAACCTATCGGTTTACCCATCGGTTTCCCTTTATAAAACCCTATCCCTAACAAATTCTCCATCGGTTTTTGTTATTGGATTTTTATGGGGTGGTTATGTGACGCCCGAGACCTAGGGAATGCATACATTATTTATTGCATACATTTTGTGCATTTAATTGTGCATTTTTCATTTAAAAGCTTATTTTTGAATAGCTACTATTCACATGAAATTTTGACTGTTGAATTTTTCCGATTTCATATTTTTTCCATGTTACATAACCCTTATGAGGAATGAGAAAAATATAATTTTGTGCATAGCATATTGAGTGAGTGAGTTACAAAATTAATTTTCTATCTCATGAATAGTGATCCATTAAAGAAGCATTTCCAACTATTTCTAGCCAATTTGACCCATTTTTTTTCCTAAAACAACCCATAACCAAACCCATGATGCAAACCCATATAACATAACCATCATCTTATATTTATAAAACAAAGCCAAAAAACCAAGAAAAAACAAGAAGCAAAAATCGGCCCTTTGGAAAAAAACAAGGAAAAAAAGAAAAATCACCAATCATCCAAGTTGATCTTTGAGCTTGCAAGTGAAGAGTCTTGAGCCATCCTAGAGTATCATCCAAGCTTCTTCAAGTTGTTTTGGTGAGGGATTTTCAAAACTCTTGCATTTAAAGTTTGTGTTAGTTTTTGAAATTTGTAGATTTGAATTATCTTGATTATCTATGCTTATAATTGCTTTAAATACTTCATATTATGTTTAGAGAACATTCTTTAATGGTTTTTTAGCTTCTGTAATGGTTGAATATGGTGATTGGAGAGTTTAAGAAGAAGATAAATAGTATCATAAATAGTAAAATCTGAATTTTGGGGGGTTTTCATTCCGAATTGCATTTTATTGCTTTGGTTGGGTACCATAAGTGCTTAGGAGGATAAATGTAATATCTAAATAGATTTTGAATGATTAGAATTGATAAATTTGGATTGGGAACAAAAGGGGTCGTTTGAACGAAGTGTTGATCGGGCAAGTTTTGAGTGATCATATGACCTTAGATATGCTAGGAAGTAAGTGCGGTGCGATTATAATCTTGATTGGATGATCGGTTTATATAGTTGTAGTTTAAACGTACTAAGAGGCAAATCGGGATTTTTGGGTAGACGCTATTGTCTGTTATTTACTTCTATTGCTTAATTGCCTTATTTGTTGCATTGCACATCCCGGTTGGCCTTTATCCCTCACTGGGCAATAGTGGTTGCTCATACCTCGCTAATATATTTCAGGAGACGCTGTGGTTGAACCCCAGCTAGATTTGGGTGAGGAAGTAGAGCCAGAGATCCAGACTGATCAGTTACCTTAGTTGCTGTGTCCTTCTCATCTGAGGTGGATTGTGGTACTTGTTGTGTTAAATAGTTTGCTATTGTTTATGTCTATTTTGGATCCTTGAGCTCATGTATATATATAGTAGTTATAAGTTTGAATGTAATGAATGATAAATATCCATGGCATGTTACCTTCAGTTGTTGCATGCTTGTGTGTTGGCCATAGGGGTTGCAATGGCTGTCCTTTAAATTCTAAGAATGTTTAAATGCTATCATAGAGTGACATGATAAGCGGTTGGTAAAGAGGTTTATGTTGTGAATGCATGCTTGTATGTTCCTAAAACTGGTTGTATTGCTTAGGGCTTGGAGGGCCTTGAAGCTAAGTTTAATTGGAAAATGGTATTCCTTTTGTTGTGTGGCTTAAATTGTATGTTTACAGGTTTTCAGAATGTCCACGGTATAGAGGAGACTCTGTCCGTTTGTAGAGTCCGGACTTAACCTTTTATGTGGGGTTGGGTCGGGGCGTGACATTTAGGTAGTATCAGAGCTTATAGTATGCATGAGCCGGGATAGGTTCCTCGGTCTGTGGGTAGAGGTCTATTATGCGATTGCGTGGTTGCATGAATTAATGACTTTTTGATTGACTAAGTGAAAGTGAAACTAGAAATGGACATGTTAGCATGGAAATGGAATGTAAAAGGTCTTTTAAGAGTTAATGATTGAATGTGGAAAGTCTAGAATGTAAAGTATTGTTAAGTGACTTATATGTATCTCTTTTGTATGAAATACTCTTATGATCTTATATGTGACTTTATGTGAATTAATTTGAATTTCTTCTTTTGTACTTTACTTGTAAATTGCATATATACCTGTCATAACATTTTGCATTCTAGCTGCTTGAGATGGGGCCTAGTCGACAATACATAAATCAGAATGTGGAGGAAGATGAAGTTGATCAGCAGACAATTAACGCTCAGTTGACCATGACAATAGGCCAGATTGTAGAGGTATTACGGAGGCAGGGAGATGATGCACCTGCAGGTAATCTTGGTCAGGGCCAAGTTGGAGCAGTGGGTGGTGGTAGCAACTATCTTGAGAAATTCCTGAATCGGGGTCCGTCTAGTTTCTTCAGGGAGCCCTATGATATGCTAGCTGAGCAGTGGTTGAATAAGGTAGAGAAAATTCTCACAGGCCTCAAGTATACTGATGCGAGGAGAGTTGCATGTGCTGATTTCTTGCTCGAGGGGGATGCCGAGCAGTGGTGGTACACTGTTAAGTCCAGATGGGAGATAGAGGTTGTACCTCAGACTTGGGATGCGTTTGTTAGAGAATTCTGAGAGAAATACATCACAGAAACAGCTATCGAGAGGCGAGAACAAGAGTTCATTTATCTGAAACAGGGTAACATGACTGTTGACCAGTATGATGCTGCTTTCACCTGTCTGTCCCGTTATGTGCCTGCACTGGTTCAGCCAGAGAGCAAGAGAATTTAAAATTTTGTTATAGGGCTGAGACCTGATATCTCTTTGAATCTGTCCACTCAAGACTATCCCTCCTATGTAGCAACTATCAGAATAGCCGCTAGATATGAGAAACGTAAGGCAGACCTATTTGGAGAACCGAGCCAACTGAGTAAACGGCCGCACTAGACTCAAAGTCAGGGATTTCAGAGACAGACTGTATCAATTGGTCAGAGTCAGCAGCCGAGACAGACTCAAAGTTATACAAGACCTACATCGACTCAGGCACGACTAGTTCAGAGTTAGAGTCAAAGTCAGGGGCAGCCTCGCCCAGTTGCAGCTCGATCTTAGCAGGGTAGTTTGACTACCTCTTCTTACAGAGCTCCTTCGGGAGGCACTGTTGCAAGACGTCACCAGTAGTGCAGCTTATGTCAACGTCAGGGCCATACAGAGGAAATCTGCTGGAGAAAATTGAACAGGTGTACAGGTTGCGGGAGTGACTAACATAGGGTTAAAGATTGCTTAAAATTCAAAAACACCAGAGGTCAAACATTGGCTCAGAACTCTCAGACCAGGGCATCAGCTACAACACCAGTACTACGGGGATAGGCCCAAGTATTTGCTTTGGATGCTGAGGAGCTTCTTGATACGACGACAGTTGTTGAAGGTACTTTTCTTCTCAATAATAAATTAGTTACAATTTTAATTGATACCGGGGCTACACGCTCATTTATTACACTTATGTGCGCTCAATCTTCTGCATTAAAAATTGATAAGTTGCCTTATAAGATTGAGGTAGGTTCACCAGTGGGCATTAAAATTTCCACTGAATCTATGTGTAAAGCTTGTGATTTGTGCATTGGGGGTCGAGTTTTTCCTATTGATTTGATTATCTTGCCTTTTAAGGACTTTGAAATAATTCTGGGTATGGACTGGTTAAGTAAATATTATGCTTATCTAGATTGTAGAAGAAAATTTGTGAAGCTAGAAATGCCTAATCAACCCGTAATTGAGATTGTCGATAGTCGTAAATATACAAGTACTCGTATAATTTCTTTTCTTAAGGTGACCAAAATGCTGAGTAAAGGTTGTGATGCTTATTTGGCCTATTTGATTAATCAACCTACGGATAAGCTAAAACTGAATGATGTACCTATTGTGAGTGAGTTTTCAGTGGTATTTCCTGAGGAATTACCTGGTTTACCGCATGCTAGAAAGATAGAGTTCATGATTGACTTATTATCGGGGACAACACCTATCTCTAGAACTCCGTATAGAATGGCTCTACTTGAATTCCAGGAATTGAAAGTTCAGTTGCAGGGTTTACTTGAGAAGGGATTCATTCAGCTGAGCTCTTCACCTTGGGGTACACCGGTCCTATTTGTTAAGAAGAAAGACAGATCTCTTCGCCTATGCATCGATTATCGGGGTCTCAATCAAGTGACTGTCAAAAACAAATATCCTTTGCCTTTAATTAAGGAGTTATTTGATCAGTTGCAAGGCGCCAGGGTATTTTCTAAATTCGATCTGAGGCAGGGTTATTATCAGTTGAGGATTAAGAAAGATGACGTTCCCAAAACTGCTTTCAGAACTCGCTATGGTCATTATGAGTTTGTTGTTCTGCTATTTGGTTTGACTAATGCTCCTGCCGCATTCATGGATTTAATTCAGAGGGTATTCCGTCCTTATTTAGACCAATTTGTGGTTATCTTTATTGATGATATTCTTGTATATTCTAAATCTGAGGCGGAGCATGAACGACATCTCAGGATTGTATTGCAGACTCTTCAAGAGCATCAATTATTTGCAAAGTTCAGCAAATGTGAATTCTGGCTAAAACAAGTTGCTTTTCTTGGTCATATTATCTCACGGGATGGTATTTCTGTTGATCCAGCGAAGATTGAAGTTGTATTAGCTTGGAAATGGCCTGAAATTGTTACTGAGATTCGTAGCTTTCTTGGCTTAGCTGGGTATTATTGGAGATTTGTCAAAGATTTCTCTAAAATTGCAGGGCTGTTGACTCAGCTTACTCAGAAGAAAACTGTGTTTGATTTGAATGATAAGTGCGAGGCTAGCTTCCAGGAATTGAAGAAGAGATTGACCACAGCTTCTATTCTTGTTTTGCCTGAGGGTTATGATAATCTGGTAATATATAGTGATGCTTCTAAGGACGGTCTAGGCTGTGTCTTAATGCAGAATGGAAAGGTTATTGCTTATGCTTCCAGGAAACTGAAACCTTATGAACTCAACTATCCGATGCATGATCTTGAGCTCGCAGCTATCATTCTTGCATTAAAGAAATGGCGTCATTATCTCTGGGGCAACAAATTTGAAATCTTTACAGATCACAAGAGCTTGAAATATCTATTTTCACAGACAGAGTTGAACATGAGGCAGAGGCGTTGGCTGGAATTACTTTAGGACTACAACTGCACTATTAATTATCTTCCAAGCAAGGCCAACATTATTGCTGATGCTTTGAGCCGAAAGGCTACTGTTGCTAGCTTGATTATAAAAAAATTGGGAATTCATGGAAGAATTATGCTTATGGAAGCCTAGAACTTCAGATTCTAGTATTCAATTCGCATGTTTGCAGATTCAATCCTTATTATTATCTTGGATTCGAGAAGCTCAACAGACTGATCCTCATTTGTTGAAAATCTTAGAGAAGTCTAAAGGGGGTGAGTCGGATTTCAAACTGCATGATGATGGTATTCTTAAATTCAAAGAAAGAATCTGTATTTCGAGTGAGCCAGCTTTGAAGAAGGATATTCTTGTTGAGGTGCACAGTTTTAAATATAATATCCATCCAGGCAGTACAAAGATGTACAGAGATTTAAAACGGAACTTCTGGTGGAACAACATGAAGAGAGAGATTGCCAACTATGTTGCTAGATGTCTTACATGTCAGAAAGTCAAAGCGGAGCATCAGAGACCTGGAGGGTTGTTACAGCCTTTGGCTATACCTGAATGGAAGTGGGATCATATTACTATGGACTTCGCTCAGATTTGTCGAGGTCTTCGAAGGGTAATGACTCTGTTTGGGTTATTGTTGATAGATTGACCAAGACTTCTCACTTTATTGCTAAAAAGAAGACTGATTCTCTTGATAAGTTAGCAGAGTTATATGTTGAGAATATTATCAGACTTCATGGGATTCCAAAGAGTATTGTGTCAGACAGAGATCCTAGGTTCACATCTCAAGTCTGGCAGAAGATTTAGAAGGCTTTAGGTACGACTTTGAGCTTCAGTACTACTTATCACCCTCAGACGGATAGTCAATCAGAGAGAACTATCTTAATCCTCAAGGATATATTACGAGCTTGTATTCTGGACTTCAGAAAGAGTTGGGAGAAATACTTTCCACTCGCAGAGTTCGCCTATAACAATAGTTACCAAGCTACTATTAGGATGGCACCGTATGAGGAACTTTATGGGCGTAAATGCAGGTCTCTTCTCTATTGGGATGAGGTTGGTGAGATGAAGACAGTCGATCATACTTTGTTGCCTGAAATGAACAGGATGATTGATCATATGCAGCTTATTAAAAAGAGAATGTTTACAGCTCAGAGTCGGCAGAAGAGTTATGTAGATAGGCGTCACCAAGATTTGGAGTTTGTCATGGGTGATCGGGTATTTCTAAAAATCTCTCCTCGGAAAGGTTTGATTCAGCATGGCAAAGGGGTAAACTTAGTCCGAGATATGTTGGATCGTTTGAAATCACTGAGAGAGTTGGTGCATTAGCTTACAGACTAGCTTTACCTCCTTGTTTGGGTAGAATTCATGATGTCTTCCATGCATCTATGCTTCAGAAGTATCAGCCAGAGCAGCTAGAAATCAGTGAGACCTTGACTTATACGGAGAAACCTCTTCGGATTGTAGATCAGAAAGTTCAGGAACTTAGGACTAAAAGCATTCCGATAGTTAAGGTACTGTGAGATCATCACGGGGTAGATGATGCCACCTGGGAGAGAGAGGAGGAGATGCGAGAGAGATATCCAGAGTTATTCGCCGAATCATGTAAGAATTGCGTGGACGCAATTAGTTTAAGGGGGAGATAGTGTAACGCATGAGACTTAGTTGTACTTTTAGCTACTGTTTCATCCACTATTTGCGTATTTCCACAGTGTTTTACTTGTCAATTTAAGTGGCTACTATTCATTCCGTTTTTCAACTGCTTTATTACCTTGAGTTAGCATTTTTCTTAATTCATATTAATTATTTTAAGAATGAGAAAAATGTGCTTTTGAGCGATTTGTGTTAGGAGCCTTCGTTTGAAAAATGTTTTTGTGGTTTAATGAATAGTATTACGTAGTTAAACTCTTTAATTTAATTAGCTAGCACATAATTACACCTTGGTGAATGGCTTAAGTTAGTTTGACCCCTCTTAGTAGTCAACATATGCACCCTAAATGACTTAACTTAATTATATACTCACATAACAACATAAGCTCATGTTATAACACAAAAAAAAGCTGAAAAACAGCAGGCCAAACCCGACAGCAGCCCTAGAGAGGAAGAAGGAGATTTTGGCCATCAAACTTTCAATCCAAGCCCTCCCAAGCTAGGTTCAAGTCATTCTACTAGTGTTCTAGCCTTTCCTTAGCTCCTACGCACTTTAGGTAAGGGTTTTCATACTTGTTTGTGCATTTTAAAAATGTTGCTTATTTCTTGAATTCCTAGATTTGCTATCAAATGTTTATGCAATGCTTGAATATGCTTATATATGTTGTATATATGTAGTAGAGACCTAATTTATGCTATTGTTTCGTAGTTTAAACGGTTGAAATCGCTTGTTGATCGTAGGGCATGAATAGTGAAGGGAAAATTAGGGTTTTACGTAATCGGAATTTATAGCTTGAATTAATGGTTCTAATAGGTGCTTTAGATGTTAATGAAAGTAGTGTAAAGGCCCCGTAGGGTTTAATTGCTCATAACCTAGCAAAAGAATGAAATAGCCGACTTTTAGAAAGGGGTTTCGGGGTTATCACGAATCCGGGTAAAATTGGCCTTCAGTTTTGGTGTTCTTAGGCTAAGTAGACCCTAATTATGCTTTGCTAGACTTCGTTTGAGTCTCGAGTGAGGTATGTGTAGTACAAAGTCAAAAGAGGGAATTTGGGGCTTTCGGGCGAAATGTGGGAAATTGCGTGACTTCGAGGGTCCTAAGGGTGCCTAAAGGGTTAACTAGAAGCATGGAATAGGCCGCTTAATAATCTAGAACCATAACATGAGTTTGAAAGGAAAACAGGTTGGGTTACAAAGGGGTTTAAGCACAAATTCAATTGTCTCACGTTTCTAAGGTCTTGTCATGACTCTTTAAGTGTTTAAATGTGTTTTCAAGATGGTCTAGAGCTTTTGGTATAGTTCTATGTGAATCTTGAATTATGTCCTTTGTAATCGCTTAGTAACTATATGTTAATGCTTCTATTTTAACTGTTCCGAGTTCAACCTACTTTGTTGATCCTCCTATGTGTTATTGCTTCCATTATTGTTATCGTGTTGCCATTGATAAGTGCATTTCATAGTGGTTGCGTAACCATAGTGTCAGAGGCGGTTTTATTGGATATCGGCTGGGCGGCGGTGGGCTTGCTAGTGGATATTTGATCTTCGTGCCCTATTCCCTCACTCGCCTGGTCCGAAGATTGCCAGGGGGTGTTGGGTCATAGGATTATCGGGGTACATCCGGAGTACACGCACTAGAGTGATTAGAGTTATGCTGGCTTATCGATCCTGGTTCGTGGTTCGTGGCTCGTGGTTCGTGATCAAAGATAAGAGAATTTTGGAGTGTTGGGGTTAAGTGTATCGTATCCTTTGATATATGTGGTTAATTGTTATCCCTATTGTCTTTTACTTACTTTTATTGCTTAATTGCCTTATTTGTTGCATTGCACATCCCGGTTGGCCTTTATCCCTCACTGGGCAATAGTGGTTGCTCGTATCTCGCTAACATGTTTCAGGAGACGCTGTGGTTGAACCCCAACTAGATTTGGGTGAGGAAGTAGAGCCAGAGATCCAGACTGATCGGTTACCTTAGTTGCTGTGTCCTTCTTATCTGAGGTAGATTGTGGTACTTCTTGTGTTAAATACTTTGCTATTGTTTCTGTCTATTTTGGAGCCTTGAGCTCATGTATATATATAGTAGTTATAAGTTTGAATGTAATGAATGATAAATATCCATGGCATGTAATAACTTGTATTCTTACCTTCAGTTGTTGCATGCTTGTGTGTTGGCCATAGGGGTTGCAATGGCTGTCCTTTAAATTCTAAGAATGTTTAAATGCTATCATGGAGTGGCATGATAAGCGGTTGGTAAAGAGGTTTATGTTGTGAATGCATGCTTGTATGTTTCTAAAACTGGTTGTATTGCTTAGGGCTTGGAGGGCCTTGAAGCTAAGTTTAATTGGAAAATGGTATTCCTTTTGTTATGTGGCTTAAATTGTATGTTTACAGGTTTTTAGAATGTCCACAGTACAGAGAAGACTATGTCCGTTTGTCGGGTCCGGACTTAACCTTTTATGTGGGGTTGGGTCGGGGCGTGACTGTCACGCCCCAACTCGACCCCTCTTACAATCAGTCAGGACGCAACAGAATTTCGGAAGCATAACGACAGTAACATGAACATCAGGGCTCTAAACCAACCCTTAATAACAACATACATCAAACTCCACAAATCACCAACCAACTCCACAATCAAATTAACAACATACAACGCAACCATTTCATATATTAAACATTCTTTCATCAACTCATTCATAGTTATGCACCTCCGTTCCAACTTAATACATAGGCTATACATACATTTCAAAATAGATTATACAAAACTATATTTTACAACAACTAAGATTATCACATGGCAATGACTCCTGAAATTAAGACTCATCCACATACGGCACATTTCCCTATTCCGGAGGCACATACCCGTAGTCAAAATCGGTAACACCTGCATGCATGCAATAATAGAGAGTGAGCTTATATAAATAAGCCCAGTGAGGATCCGATAGATCTCGAGCAAGGTCTACTAAACTCCTTGGAATAATCCTTTGAATCAGTAAACACACAATAACATAAATAATACTATCATCACATAACTATATAACCATTCAATAAATGATACTCTATTTGGTGTAGCTCCAAACGCCATCACGATCTCAACCATTCTTCTTATAACTCCCCATTACTCACGCACCCGAGGTACCTCACTAGCCCCTCCCTCCATGACACCTCCGTCATGCGAGCTGGGGGTAGCCTCTGGCAGTCATGCCGTTATCAACTCGACAGCCCAACGCTGCCCGAGAGGTGGCACACACATACCAAGACTCCATAATCATCATCAATCATCAATCAATCATCATTTATTCATCATTGATAGCATCAATTATCATTTAAACAACAATAACTTAGTTAGATGACAAAGTAGGCCATCTAACCGGACATGCATTATATACACAATTAAACCCTAGATTACTCACCAACAACTCACCATTCAACACTCAAACACCACCCAATCATCTAAATGCATCGTTCAAGAAATTAAAGAATGACAACCTAAACTTCAAAAATTCATAACTTACATTCTACTAACCCAAACATTGCCAAATCAGTTTCTATCACTCACTCATTCAACCTACTACATTAGCCCTCACGGAATTCACCATAACACCTCCAAATCATGCCCGATAACCCTAAAACCCTAGGATGTCTTGGCTGAATTTTCCGGACTTTCCCACGAGCAATGTAATCGAAAATTCGGCATTACAACAGCGCTAACACGTAATTATCAAGTATTTAGAAATTGACAGCAATCGATTTCGAACAACACAACTCAATTAAATCAACATTGAACAAATTAATCAAATTTAAATACCCAAAAAATAAAAATTATGCTACAACCGATAAAAACTCGTAGTATTACAGCTAAATGATCCCTAGCATGCAAGGAGCAATAATCTAACATCAGATTACAATTCTAACGGTTCAAATTTCATTTATACGCAAAAACATAAAAATGACATTTTGAGATCTAGAATTTTTCTCTCACCTTTGATATGTTTTGATGCAAGAAATGTGTAGAATGGATGCCAAACAAGTGAAATCAAGCTTTGAATCACTCAATTCGGCTTTGAAATGCAAAATCTATGAGAAAAATGGTTTGAAAATGCCTTCATCTTTCTCCTCCAAGGAGCCACGGTTTTGTGTGTGTTTTTGGTGGTGTTTTGCTTTGTTTTTAATGTGTGTTGATCATATATTAAGCAAAGGTCAAATAAATAAAAGAAAGTCAAAGTGGAAACTAATTATTTTTAGTGTTTTCTTGACTTTAAATGCATTTTCTTGATCACCAAAGTTCAAAACAATTATTCAACACCCAAGCTAGCTCAAGTAAATTATTTTTAGGTGACAAGAAGTTTTACAATCAAACAATTTCACCCGAGTCGGCTTAAAACTCGATTTTCGCAAAAGTCGGTGTAAAAACCCTAATAAATTTCTAAGCCGATTTGAAATATGTTTTTATCAATCACAGGTCTATTAAAGTCTATGGACTAGGTCTAGAAGGGTTAAAAAGACCAGTTTCAAAATTTTAGCAGACGTGCGTCCAAAACACTATTCACTAAAAATCGACGATAAAATTTCTGATCCCGTTTTTGATGAAAATTTCATGAATGCACACTTAGCATGTATTAGGAGTATTGACATCAAAATTATAACTTTCTAGGTCCTATAGCACATAAACAGGTCATATGCACGCAAAACGAGGTATAGTACGTAAAACGAGATAAGCAGAAAAGTGGGGTTTCACAGTGACAAAGGGCCTAGATGAAATTGTGTGAATTAAAGTACTAATTGGATTAGCTTTGAAAAGTGAAATACATGCTTGCTTAACTTATATTGAATGAATATAGTTGAATTTTCGATATATTGTCTAATTATCATGCGTGTGTTGTTATGGGCCTGTTTATGTGTTATTGTATTTTATAATTATCTCATGATTTCTCGTGTTACCTTGTTAATCTTCATGGGTTCTCGTGTTACCTTGTGAATTCCAGCGTTCGTGTCAAGTTGCGCAACCTTTTGGGCATGGGAGGTCGTTCAACTCCGGGTAGCGTCGGGCTGTCGGTCTAGCTCAGCTACCATGGTTCTCAATCCCTCTCGCTAGGGCATAATCTTCTATCTCAGAGGTTTGGTCACCTCATTGGGGCATAAAGATTTACCATGGGAGAATGAAGTCATATATCTTGTTCGTGCTCGTGGTTGATAATTCTCGCTGGGGTATAATCTCCTACCTTAGAGGTTTGTTCACCTCGTTGGGGCACAAAGATCTACCTTAGGAGAGTTACTTGTGATTGCACCTTCTTATAGGTGATAGTTAGTCCGTATACTCTAATGTATTCCTCATTACTTGTGGGTCACCTCGTCTCGTGTGTTTATGTGTTATTTAGACTCATATGCCTGTATGCTAACCAGTCTCGCGTGCTTGTATGATATCCAGATTCATATGCTTATGTGTTTCCTAGTATTGTAACCTCGTGTGTTACTTAGTTTACTGCTTTCATTGTTTGTATAACTATTGCCTTAATTGCTTGATAGACTTGTCTTTAATTGTTTGTATACTTGATGTTACTTCGTATAGATTGTTTAACTGTGTAGTTGCGTGTTGGTCTTGTAATGTTACCATCATATATCTTGCATATGTATATTATCCAACTTTATCGGCATCCCATGTCATCTTGAAATTGCTGTGTAAGTGTTATTGTATAGTAGTTAAAGTGTATTATTTAGCTTATTGAATAAGTATTGTTTTTGTTATTTTTGAATACGTGAATATTTGTTGCATTGCACGAAAATCTTTTCGAAACCTCCCCGTTTATTGTTCCCTCCCTCACTGGGTATATGCGTTTTGTGTGCTTACCCTCGTTTCTAACAATTTTAGGTTCTATGTCTTCGCAATGTGATAGGGTGAAGGAAGCTCGGGAGTTATTGTGATTGGATGTGTTAGCCTCCATTGTCTATACATGTGTTTTTGTGCGAATTAGTTAAGTGGCTTGATTTGTAACTAGTTGAGGCTATAGAAATCTTGGATGTAATTTTATTTGGCTATGTATGTATTTGTAAAGTTTTAAGGCTTGCAAGACTGGATAGTCATAAATGGTTTGTAACAACTTAGTGAGTTACTTTATTGTCGATTGGACTTGAATGCTTGTCTGGGTTAATGAAGGTTGATCGGTGGACTTAATAAGTGAAAAAGTTGAATAGATGAGATTAGAGTAGTATGATAATTGAATTGATGTTAATAGAATCCTATTAGTGAATAGAATGCATACTTGTTTGTGAATTTTTGCTAAGTCTTAAGGCTCGGGTGGGCTTAGCAAATTGAAGGAAGTTGTGGTTTCAGAGGATGAGAATGATTGAGGATGTTGGATTTTGGTTTTGTAGTTTATTTACCGTGTGCAGGTTATGGATAGTCCTAGAAACAGGGGAAACTCTGTCTATTTTTTCTCATTTTTCGTGACTTGAGTATTGGGATCGGGAACTCTGGTCTCGAGAGGGTTTGGGGTGTTACAGGTTACTCGTCAGTTTCGGATAAAGCGAGTACCCATTGTCATCCTTACTTGACATTTGAAATTCCTGCATACTTTAACCAACTTCCAAGGAGTTTTTTTTTTTTTTTTTGAACTTGAATTTGAATTTTTTCATAACGTTAAAATGTTATGAGAAGACAAGAATTAAATTTTTGGAAAGACACCCTTGTCACGCCTTCCACTCATTCAAGGAGAAGATACAGATCATTCGACGGGATGATCAAATCTATGCCCGAACTGGCATGGGTAGTCCAATTAGACTGATGCTGGAGGGAGACGAAAGAAAGAAGGACAAATAAGATTTTGAGGGGGTCGGGAGTAGGAACTTCAATGTCTCAGCACCCAATCTCATTTTCTCTCAAATGCAGGTAACGATTAACTCTTACAACCCCAACGATAAAATCGACATTTTCTATGATAAACTCGATGTATTCACCTTATACCGTAGCCACGAGATCACACACTATGCTGCAATACCACCAATGTACCAAGGTCATAGAGATAACAACGTGTGGTCACCTTTCATATATGGAAAATCCATGACTATTGCATCCTATAATGGTCTAGCTTTCACTCAAGACCAATCTAATGGAGAAGTCAACCTAACATAGAATAAAGGGAAATAAAGGGATGAAAACGAACATATAGTTGTTTTTATATTCTTGATTGATATTCTTGATAGCATTTCGAACA
This sequence comes from Ehretia macrophylla, assembly GCA_037974665.1. NCBI lineage: Eukaryota > Viridiplantae > Streptophyta > Magnoliopsida > Boraginales > Ehretiaceae > Ehretia > Ehretia macrophylla. The sequence continues at coordinate 75,359,875 of CM075779.1, forward strand.
AAAAAAAAATCGTGATAGCATAAACAAATATTGGTTGTATATGTTAAGAAAATGGCATAAAAATCTTTTTATACATAAAATTTATCTTTTCTTTCTATTTTTTTTTCAATTTAAACACAAAAAACTCATAAATCTTTATGTCCTCTCTTTTATAAAATTATCTTATACAAACATGATTTAATACTCTAATTTCTTTTTCTTTATGATTTTCTCTTCTCCTATCATTTATGAAACTCTCCCCCTGAATCCACACAAACTGCTAATTTTAGATATTTAAGGAGAAGATCTTAGTCCTTGATTTAAAATTTAGTGCATCACAATTATTAAACTAACATAGTTATCAGTCGAATTATCCATTTATTTTTTTAAAAAAAATTCACAATCTCAGCCTATGATTATGTTAATTTAACCGTTGCGATAAATCAAAAATTTTAAATCAATAACTAAGATCTCCTTTCTAATGTTTAGGTTAGAGTGTTAGGAAAAATGCCCTAAAAGCCAATAAATTATATTTTTGAAATTATGGATAATATATTATTTATTTCTTAATAAATAAATAAAAGTCCTTCGAACACTATTTATAGATTTTATCCTTAGGAGTAAGGATATGAGTGACGGGGTCTATATTCATATATAAGTTCTAAAAGTTGTCCCCAATTATAGGATAAATTAATTGGGCATTAGTTTATTCGGATAGATTGGATTACAGTCTACTAACCGACTAATATGAGATATTAAATTGAGCGATTAGTCTCATATTATTATAATAGATGTATAAGTACTTATTGCGAACAGGTGACTAGACTTGATCATCAATACAATGAATTTTATGGATTGGTCAATAATTCATTGTATAATGTGATTATGCAATTAATCCTCAAACCTGAGACACAACGGTTATCTCATGTTTAGGAATACCATAATTTGTTGGTGCAACTAAGCTAGTCCTAATCATAGATTAGACAATGTATTAAGTGGTTATGATCTATTCCATCATGGAAATATGTGACTATAGATACGGAAACTGTCAGTTGGGGTTCCTATGCGATCTAACTAGAAGTCCTTGGCCAAGGTGGAATAATGAAAATCGTTCCACGGATTATTCATTAGTTACTAATTAAATAGATTATGGCATATGATAAAATAATAGAGTTTGACGACCCAATCTATGACTCTGGCTCGATCGGGATAATTTAGACAGTAGGATTTGATTGCATAAAAATTGCTAAATGGGTTCGTGTACTTGCATTTCATCTTTAATTGGATAATCGCGACATATTGCTAGGTGTCACTCGCGATTTGTGAATTAATTAGAAAGGAGTTCTAATTTAATTAATTAGTAGAATTAATTGTTCGTTGCTGATTAATTATGAACCTAAGATGTCACACACAAAAAGAAATTTGCGAATTAATTGGATTAGAGAAAAGAATAAATTAATTTTAGGATCATCCTAATATTAATTTAATCGGGCTTGTAGCCTATCTATAGATTGGTGGCTGGATTTGATGAGTTGGAAGTTGGTTGATCTTGTCGTCAAAGTTTGATTCAAGAGAAGTAAGTTCAACTTAGTTAAGATAACAAAAGTTTTGTTTGAAAGAATTACTTTCAAAATTTTCATAAAACTCGGAAGAATTAGGGTTTTGAGATGCAACATTTCCAAAATTTTGGAGCATAAAAGATGAATTACTTTGATCCCAAAGTGAATTTTGATGATTTTGCCACTCTAGATAACCCTGATCAGTAGAATCATGACTATGAAAGAACTTGAGATTTTGTGGACAATTTACAATGGTATGCCCAAATTAAAAACAAACTTCACATGTATTTGGGATAGGGAGTGGGTTTATGTCAGTAAAAGCCCATTGATTGGATAACTCATCGGGTAATTTCAGAAAACCATTTATATTAAAATGAGTCATATTCCAACATCTAAATTTTTCCATTTTTTTAAAAATAAAGTAAACAGATAAAACAAACACCTAAACAAATTCAATACTTTTCCAAAAAACTAAACCGGTCTCCCCAACAATGGCGCTAAAAACTTGATCGCTACTTGGTCGGCTTATGAAATGTGCGTAAAATAACCAAGTTTTAAAACCCGCAAGTGCACGGATCAATGTAGTGTAGTATGCTTTGAGTGCGGAGTCGTATCCACAAGGAAGCTCGTGAGCTAGTTTATGAAGTAGTGTGTGAAAAGTGTTTAAGTGAGTGTTAGAAAGTAACAGGTAGATTGAATGGTTGACAAATAAAAGAAAGAAAGGTAACTAGTTAGAGTTGGGATTTTGCAATTACGAGACTTAATCCTAAGACAAATGATCTAAGCTCATAAATAGGATTCTTTAGTTCGATGTTGGGATTAGGCTACAAGCTCTTAATCCTATTAATTACCTAAGTCTAGTTAATTACCGGTTTAACATTGATTATAGGTGTCGTTATATCTTTGAGTCCGTTATATAGCCGAAGTATAGATCTATCCACACAATTACAAGTGACCAGGATAACAACTAAAAATGACAATTAATAAATCCAAAAGTAGAAATCATGGTACAACCTATAATTCCATGGAAGGTACGATACAACCAATACTTTCACTATTAAAGCATAGATATATGACACGTAGGCACACCTATCACTACATTAACTACAAGTATAATAAAATGACAGGTAATTTGAAATAAAATCAAGCCATATATAACATCGAATTAAATCAGTCCAGATTTAAGACCGGTAAATCAAAAGACTATTAATGCATAATTATCAATACGAATTACACGAACATTATAATAGTAATTATGACATTTAAATATAGGAGAGATTAAAGAGATTTTCTCGCATAAATGAAAGTCGTATGCTAGAAATTACAAATCCGAGGTCGATTTCAGGAACACAGCTATGAGATTCCTTCATTTCTTTCGCTCACTAATTCGGGTATTACCTCTTCCGTATTTTATCCAACTACTAAACTATTTACGAAAACATAATTTAAACTACCTAATTTAATAATTTAAAAAATAATTAAAACTAATTTAATAATAAAATTATATATTTTCCACTGGGGGTTAGGGGTATTTATAGGCAGAATTTTAAAGGCGCGCTCAAGCACCCTGGGTGGGGCTCTCGAGCACGCTTCTGGTTGTCCAATTGGATCGCGCCATTTGGTAGTTTGACGATCAATTTGTGCAGCTTGGGCGGTCCACGTGGACCAATCAGGTAGCTTTGGTAGTCCACGTGGCCAATTAGAAGGCGTGGAAGATTCTTGTAGGGGCGCTCGAGTACCTAGGGTGGCGCGCTCGAGTGCCCTTCTATTGCCAATTTTGACATTGATTTTGATTTTGACCGAAAAGTTTGACCAAGGCTTTTCCAGGGTTTTTCATCATTTTGAGTCCATTTTCACGTTTGGTTTGGCCAAATTCTTCTTCTACGGGCTCTATTCAACCACCGATCCTCGAGTCTTCACCTCTACACAACCCTTTGACTTGTATTTTGATTATTTTTAGTTCGATTTCTTCACTTTTCAAGATCATCCTACATTGCAGCAAAAATGCATTAAATGTTGCATTTATTCCTCAAGTTAAGATGCAAATGTAGTAAAAATACAATGGTTTGAGTACTGCATTTATAGCCATATAAGCTATGTTTTGGCTTCAATGTCAAATAAACTTCAACATCAGCATGAGGACATGTAAGATGTCACATAAATCATCACACACTTGCAAGAGTTGTATGGTGTAAAAAATAGGGTTGGTAGGTATGAGATATCTAGGGAATTGTTCCAACTGAGGATAAGTGAAGGATCAGATATAAATGTGCATGTTCTTAAGATGATCGGCTTGATTGAGCATCTTGAATCCTTGAATTTCTCAACGGATTCAAACTTGCAAATAGATCTGATACTTCAGTCTCTTCTTGAATCCTTCCATCATTTCATTGTCAATTTCTAAATGAATGATATCGAGCACACCTTACTTCAGCTCAAATGCCCATAAGGACACAAAACGACACCAACGATATTCTTTTTTTCCTTTTTCAAAACAATTATTTAAAACATGTAACAACTATAAAATTGAACTTAACAACAAACACTTGAAGTTTCAGATTGCATCACAATGTATTTAAGAATAAAGTGTTGGAGTTTTAACAATTGATACTTTAATCAATATGCATTATGTTGGTATAATCTTAAATATTGCCATGTAAGGCTTTTCAAAGCTGACAGTTGGGATGAGTTTAGTTATTTGAATAACCAATAAAGCCTTGAAGTTTCAGAGAGGAGATACGTGTCGGGGTTGCTGGGTATTGGAGTTTTGGGGTACTACCAGTTGGCTAGGGGTGTGATGATAGATGGTTGGGGCTAATACAAGTGATGGGTGCTACAAGGGGAGAAACTAGGCTTGGGCCGGGGTGATATTAGGGTATGAATGGCATTTCATATATATTTATCGGATAAATTAACAGATCCCTAACAGAAGGGGTGTAAGTCTCATATATCAAAAAGTGTTAGGTGTGAGTTCCATATACTAAAAGTGCAAAGGGTCTAAGTCAAAACTACCCATGTCATGCTTGCTCTTCAAATCTCGTTGTTGAATTTTTCATTTTCATTTGTCATTATTTATCCAATTTTTGAAATCTAATTCATAGATTAACCAAGTATTCTTAGCCTTTGGCAAGGGTAGATCTATATTTTGAGGTTTTAAGCTAAATCATGCTAGAATTGTTATTTTTATTTTTAGGACTGGTTCCGTGAATTAAACAAGTAAATCATTATATATTCTAAAAGAATAATCAAGAGTGTCATGTGTCGCTTTATGAACATTTGTAAACATTTTTACAAAAAATTAAATAATCATATTATTATATGCAGATATACTACAAAAATAATTTTGAAATTTGGAAAGAATTTTTACAGATTAATATTGTCGATAATTATCCTGATCATATTATTTAAATTTATAAATTATATTTAGATAAGATTTCTTATCTATCATAGGACTCTATCAAATCTTAATTTAAAATTTAAATTAAGTTAATCTTTATCAGTAGAATTTTTTTTTTATTATTATTAATAACGTTATTAGAAGTCATCAAGGGAAGAAAGAAATCTAAGCAGTCTACTAGCAACAACTTAAATTCTTAGTGATCAAGGTACATCCTCTCTTTTGACTTTGTGATTTGTTGTGCTCATTGTAAACTATCTTTACTATCTTTCATTCATAATTCTTTGTTTTATTATCATAAAGGTAATCCTTTTTGTTCTATTAATCATTTAAAATGATGTCTCTACCAAAGGTCAAGGGTGTCATCCATGACCTACCCAAAATAGTTTATGTTGGAGATTTACGTCGTATTGCTCTTGAATTGAGAAATCCATTAGAAACTCTTGTAAATGTATGAATATCTTTTAGAGAGTTGATAGTCTTTGTTTGTAAAATGTGAATGCATTTTGTGTACGGCAAAAAAAGTATCTACTCTCTGCCATCTGTCTGTATCTAAGTCTATGACCATGACATCATCTACTGAAATAATTTGCAAGGGAGAGATAGGTCATATGCGTGTTGTAGATAGTATAAAGTGACTTGACAAGAGATAAAAAACTATAAGTTGATCAAATATTCTTAATGTAATAATCTCACCATCTAACGGAAGTAAAAAGGAACAGTAAATATAATATTTTGTAAAACATGCACCCCAAGTTTATTCTTTGTTTTATTTCCCACTTTGCATTGACTAAACACACGTTTTACTCTTTGATTCCTTTACTACCATGTTTTCCATACTATAGCCACTGCGTAGTACATATGGTTATGATTCATCAATTTTAAGTTTCACAAGAATACCTTCCCCCTACTAATATTACCAGATGTAAGAGCATCTGGATTCACGATACTTCAGAAGTCGATTTAAGCTATTTGAAACCATGGCAGAAATTTCTGCCTGAAAATGCCGTCCAGGGTCAACTTTTTTCTGGAAGATTCAATTGTATTATGTTGTCTATTTGTATCTTATACATCCTCACGATTAGGAACTACTTTTAGCTATAGCATGTCTTGCAATTTGGAGCTACAGTGTTATTATCCTTTTATATCTATGAATATTTTAGTTGGATGCTGACAGTACTAACCTGGAAAATGGTTGTGAAAAGAAATGCTAACAACCTCTCTCTTGACTTTGTGAATTGTTGTGCTCACTGTAAACTATCTTCACTGTCTTTCGTTCATAATTCTTTGTTTTATTATCATAATGGTAATCCTTTTTGTTCTATGAATCATTTAAAATTCAATCTCTACCAAAGGTCGAGGGTGAAATTAGTGCTAAGGATTCAATACATTTAAATAGTTTAAGTTTTTGAAAATTTTTATCATATAAAATAAGCATTAGAATTGGTAGTAGGCATGCAGAATAATTGTAGGCAAAGTGGGCTTTTTGTTTAGGTAAATTTTGTCCCAATATTCCTTCTCCAATTAAGATGACTACCCACAAGCCCTTCATGAATCTTCTTACCCTCCATTGTGTCCCTATAGCAAGGTCTTAATCAAACCTTGTACACTTGAAGTTTCTCTAATAGCTGACATGTCCTTTTTGTTTAAAGCCGTTAATATTGAGGAAAAAATATCTTCTTAGAAATCCCTCTATAGATTATATAACTTGAATTTGCTATACTTTAAATGTCTCTCAAGACTGCTCATTGTCTTATAAGTGTATTTTCTGCATGGATTTTCAGATTTAACTATTTCATTCTAGCTCCCTTCAAAGAGATACAAGTATTTACCTTAGACATTGTATGCAAGTTGTATATCCTATGTATTTTAGAACTTTATTTTATCTTCATTTAAACTCTATTATCTTTCGCTATAGTGGTTCTTACTTTCTACACGTGTCTGAGGAGTCAAATAAATGAAAAGGTTGTAATATGAATTTACATGAGCTACAATCTTCTTTTTTTTTTTTTTTTTTTTGCATTATCGTTTCTCATTCAACTATAGTTGTCCATTCATACTTTAAATTTGTTATTGATTTTTTTCTCCTTGGAAGTTTTAGATGGTCATACATATTGATTCTATCAAGGACATTACTCTAGAAAAAGAGACATGGACAATTACGGTGAGGGTGGTCCGTCTTTAGATGCTACCCAATTTCAACAATCATTCCATCACTAATTCGATGGAGATGATTTTAGTCGATGAAGAAGTACGTAATTACATTTGCTCCAATTAATTTATTCTTTCATTAATTAATTGTATCATAGTTGACTATTTTTTATTTCCATCAATTTTTTATCTTAGGTAAAGAAAATACATGCTACAGTCAGGAAGACGTAGATTTACAAATTTAAACCTTTAATAAGAGAATGAGAGGTTTATGTCATGGCATTCTTTGGGATTGGTCAAAATGTTGGTAGTTATCGTACTACCAGACATCGCTTTTGTAACGCCCCGAACCCAACCCCACGCTACAGGTCAAGTCCGGATCTATTATACGAACAAAGTCTTCTCTGTATTGTGGACTAACTGGTACCTGTAAACATCACATATAACCATAAATCTACAACCAACCATCTCATACAAGCCCATCCTTCAACATCAACACAATCAACATTCTTCTCAAGGCCATCCGAGCCTTGGATCTCAACAAACGTATCATACAAGCATGCAAACAAAAACATTAAAGTCTATTGTTAACTATTAATGCCAACTACTCCGACAATATTCAAGACTACAAGTTAATTTACAAGTTTACAATTTTAGCACAACTACATACAAGACCTTAAAGATCTCAAAATGAACAACAAACAGCATCTTCACATAGGTTGCACGTATAACATCCAACCTCAGCACACAAGAAATCACGGAAGCTGATCTACTTGTACTTCTTCCTCTTCCTCTACGGCTACAAGCTCGGGGTTCACCTCAGCCTCTCCTAAAACATGTTAAATGAGGAGTGAGCAACAATGTTACCTAGCGAGAGAAGTGATGCACCATACCGGGGAATGCTTTCATAAGATGCAACAAAGATTATAACATATACAACACAAAATAACAAAGCTAATTGGACAAGTATTTAACCATGTCTAAAAAGGATATGGTTCCACTTTTGTCTTCAATCATGAACCACGAGCCAAGATCTTCAAGCAAGTGCCGGCAAACACCTTATTCCTCCAAACGGGATACTTCGGATGTATCCCGATCCTACGACCCATATCTTCCGAGGTAGATCTGTATGCTCCAATAAAGTGAACTACGCCTCTGAGGTAGGATAGTATGCCTCAGCGAGAAAGGGAATAGGAACCACGGTAGTCAAGGAAGACCGACAACCCGATGTTGTCTGGAGTTTCTCGACGCTACCATGTCCGAAATGGTTGTGCAACCCCGAGCCAAGTTCATGATAGCCAAGATCATCAAATATCACAAAAGAGGGACGACAAAGTAGGCCGCTCTTATAGTTAATACAATATAAGTCATCAAACACGAAATAACAATATAAGCACAAAAGAGATAAATAGCATATTTTTCTACAAACTCTTCAACTAGCTTGATTATACCTTAGACAAGCATATAAACATATAACAAAAATCTACAAGCTCGTACAAGCACAAAGGTATACTTTTATCACTTTTTCCCATTTGATAACTATACAATTCTTCTTCCATACAAAATTCAAGGCCCAAAAACTACAGTCCAATCATTCTACATTCCCAAGGAAGCCAAAAGACATCTACCTAGGCCCTAAAAGCCCGCTTTGGAGACAAAAACTCAGGAAGGCCCCAGCGGGTTTTAACTATAATTACCCTATCCGAACCTAATTTAACGCAACGAAAGCACCAAAAGTGCTTCCATACCCCAAGGATACCTAATCCAAATTTAGCTAATTTTGCATTTTAACTCAAATTTGGGCAAATTAACTACACGTGAGCTTCTAATTAGTTTCAATAATTTCTAGAGCACCTAAATGAAGCATCAATTCATTCCAAATATCAACCTAAAGCAAAACCCTAATTTTCGTCACTATTCATCATCTCTTTTATGCAATTCAAGCTTTCAACCATGGAGTTTGTTAACAAGCTACTCAAGCATAGTCTAAATAGCCTATAAAGCATGTATAATACCATATTTAAGCATTTCAATAGCTGATATCAACAAATCATAAAATTACAAAAGTTGACATAAACTTGAAACTAAATTAAATGCATGTCCCTCACATGTACAAGGTTGTAGACCACTTGTAGGAGCTTAAGAAAGCTTGGAACTAGTTGTAGGATGCTTGCAAAAGGCTAAACCACAAAGATTGAAAGAAAAAATTTCTCTTCTCCTTCTCCTCAGGGTCGTCGGGTAGAGGGGTAGTTTAGGAATTATTTGTTTTGTATTGATGAGTATTTGCATGGATATGTGGTATATGATGTATATATGTATAAGTATGTGTTATATGGTAAGTCAAATGCTAGCAAAACTTAGTCAATCCAAGTAAAAAAAAAACTCAAATTAAAAGAATAGCTAGCTAGACTAATGTTTATACTAATGTTACACTATTCAACGAAGCACGAATCATTCTTCAAATGCACGTTCCCGACCTCCAAAGCCCAAAACTACAAGTTCCGATTCTTTTTATAAACCATATTATCTAGCAAAAATATTAAACCGAGCAATTTAGACAGTTAAATTTTTTTATGAATAGTGCCCACTAATAAAACAAATAAACAAGAAAAGAAATGCACATAGAAATGCCCAAGTAGATATGCAATAGTTACGTATGAATGTAATGAAAAATCTTAGGCGTCATACCCTTTCTCCCTTAAACTAATTGCGTCCACGCAATTCTTACATGATTCGGCAAACAACTCAGGGTATTTATCTTTTATCTGATTTTCCCTCTCCCAAGTAGTATCCTCAATTCCGTGATAATCCTAGAGAACTTTTACCATCGGAATACTTTTCGTTCTGAGCTCTTGAATCTTTCTATGTACAACCCGAAGTGGTTTTTCCACATAGGTTAGAGTCTCACTGATGTCCAACGATTCCGGCTCTAGAATGTATGATGATACTTCCTCAATAACGACACATGGAACACATTATGCACTCTGCCCAAACTCGGAGGTAATGCCAATTTGTAAGCCAAATCACCAACTTTCTCAATAATTTCAAACGACCCCACATATCTAGGACTGAGTTTACCTCTCATTCCGTGTCGAATCAGCCCTTTACGCGGATAGACTTTTAGAAACATATATTCACCTATGGCAAACTCCAAGTCACGTCAATGTCTATCAGCATAGTTCTTCTGTCGACTCTGTGTTATAAGCATTCTCTTCTTAATAAGCTTCACATTGTCAACCATTTTTATCATTTCAAGCAAAATAGTTGGGTCAACAGTCTTCATTTTGCCTACTTCGTCCCAATACAACGGGGATTTATATTTTAGCCCGTAAAGTGCCACATACGGCGCCATACCAATGGTAGCCTGGTAGCTGTTATTATAAGCAAACTCTGCAAGAGGAAAATACATTTCCCAAATTTTACCAAAGTCAAAAATACAATCTCACAACATGTCCTATAATATCCTAATAGTCCTTTCAGACTGGCCATCCGTCTGCGGGTGATATACAGTGTTAAAGCCCAAATTAGTCCCCAACGCCTTTTGTAGTTTCTGCCAGAACTGTGATATGAACTTGAGATCTATGTTTGATACTATACTAGTTGGAGCTCCATGTAATCTCACAATGTTTTCAACATATAGTTTTAGCCAGTTTATCAAGAGTATTTGTTTTCTTTGTAGCAATGAAATGTGATGTTTTCATCAATCTTGAAGGTTCTCTCGCACATAAAAGACATATAGCACGGCGGAAACATAAAGAATAAAGCTATAAATATAGAGAGAACCAATAATTGAATCTACCAAACATGCACTTAAAGTCGAAAAAATGATAAAACCAAGCAAACTGAATCTGAAAATTCATTACCTCTTGAATAATACTTCAAATGGTTTGTTTGGATTGGAGACTGCAACGTAGCAGCCGTCTACAATCTCACACACAACATGTCGAGGCTAGAATGAGGCGAATCAAGGTCCTGCATGAGCTTCAATGGCTGGCATGAATCCCTAGGAAAGAGAGAGAGGGGCGGCTGACTTTTGCATAGAGAGATAGGATGAAATTTTGTTATGTCACCTAGGGTTTTAGTTTAAGCTGTATTTATAAGGTACTATAAGTTTTATTATTTGCACCTTGACCCAGACCTTATGGGATTCTCTATAATCAACTTATAACCTTTTCTAATCAACTATAAGCTAATTAGACATTAGCCCATAATTAATTGACACTCAATTAATGATCAATTTAACTTATATGAAAGCCAATTTCCCAAATTGCCCTTGACTCTAAGTTAAATGTTTGACCATCAAACATTCTCTCTTACTTGAATACTAGAATGGTTTTCCTAAACCTATTCTTACCATATGCAATCCATTATATAATTGCTTCTAGATAGAATACGAGAAGATCCTCGTGCTAGCGTGACTTCTCTATTTTATCCATCATAGTTCTAACACTTCAGCTTGTGTGCTATCCTTTAGGTTCGAGTACCAAACTGGTAGTAGCTAGGACAAGTACCAATTAACCCATCTCCATTATAACTCATTTTAATTGCTACTAATCGAGGTTGGTGTCTAACAACACTCTTCGACAACCAGATGGCTTGAATGCTTAATCCAAGCTTTCTACTCAAGAACCTTTTGGCGACTAGTTAGCGTACAGTCCATTCCTTCCACTAGATGCCCTGAGCTTGCCTTAGGGTATGGTCAATGTCAGTCAAACCCTAATAAGCGTGCTCCTATGTTCTGTTGACTTTTCTTGTATGATCCAATCATACCACCATGGCCATGGATTTCGGTCAACATCTCTATGAGATGACATAGGGCATACTCTCTTTCATCTAGAATAGTGGATCCTCGCAGTATGAGGCCCGACCTCAATTTACGTGTGATACCTCGATATTTGTACACTAACCTTGAATTACGTGTCTTAACCTAGATTTAAGTGCCTTACCTTGATTTACGTGTATTACCATGAATTGCATGCATTTGTTTTGAAGTACGTGCATTACCTCGTAATACATGCCTTAACCTAAGAATACGTATATTAGCATTGGACTGTGTGCATTATACCTAGGGATCCGTGCCTTGTATTGATTTATGTGCATGCCTCATAGTACGTGCCCTAAACTTAAGAATGCGTGCCTACACACTAATCTATAAAGATTCCTGCACAAAGTACTAGGCAATAGAATATTCCTTCACAATCCACTATCTATTATAATAATCCTACACAATCCACTAACTATTAAAATAATATTAAACTAATCCTACATCTTCCACTAACATTATTCTAATTCTAATTCTAATTCACTACAAGACAAAACTTTACAATCTTCTAAACATTCTCAATAAAATATATATACTACTTATATATATACATATAGTCATATACTTCTACCTTTTACTACAAACTACACTAACACTAAAATATTATTAAAACTATCCTACACATTCCACTTAGCATTATTTTATTCTAAGTCAAACCACTAAAGAACAAAAGCTCACCAAGCCCTAAACATTTTCTATTCTATTCTAAAACCTATGCACCTCAAATTCTACACTTACCATAATCTATAATATACTAATATGAATCTGAAAATTCGGATTCTTCAATGCAATACATGGCCAATAGCATCTACATATGCCTAGACAAGTTCTTACACCCATGTCATGCTTTTTTTAATACCTATGCACTATTTTACTAAACCCCAAGCCTCCAACACTATCCTACACTTATTCCCGGATCTATTACAATACCAAGACAAAATAATAAGCAAATTTGAAAAGTATCTTGACTACATAAGCCACCCAATTTCGGACTTACACACATAAGATACAACATTTCGCTAAATATTTTAGCTTTCTCTCTCTTTCTTCTCTCTCTCGACCAAAACACCACCCAAGCTTCTTACACCATTCAAAATATGCACAAAACACCATTATTCTCTGCCATTCAAGTCCCAAGGGCTGACCATGCTAGCAAAACAACTAAAACACACAAAAATACCTCATTCTCTCACTTTCTTGGCCAAATGTTCCAAGACCTCCAAGTTTTATCTCCTCTCATGACCTCATACACTTTCACACACCAGAGTACTTGCTTAAACTGATTCACAAAGAAAAAGGACATTCAAGGCACGACCAAGACAAGACAAAAAAGAAATAAGCTCAAATAGTGTTATTTTCGGCCATAGGTAAGTTTTAAGAGTTCTCTTCCATTTCTTTTTGTTTTAATCACATGCACACACTGAGTATATGCTAACTAAGCTAAAAATTAAGGAAATAAAGTTGAACTACACGACCAAGCTTGGAAAAGAGGGCTACCTCGCATTTCAGGCATTTTCAAGAGTGATTCTTGCATTTCTACCTATCAAATTGCTAAGGTGAGGGTTTAAACTGATTTCAAGGCTATTTTCAAAGATAATATCATGTACATATGTGGTATGACCGTGCATGTCAACGTTTGTAGTAGAATTGTGATTCTAGATATCTTTTGAACACATGCATGTATGAAGATGTTGTAACTTTGAGGATGTGTGGATGTGGAGCTTAGAACCGTGTGGTATGGTGATTATAATGAAGTTTACAAACTGATTTGATGGTGTAAAGTGGGTTAGGGTTGTGTATAAACTTGTTTATAAGACATGCATGCAAGAATCAGACCTATTTCATGATTGTACTTGAGTTGCATGGAGATTTCATTGTGCATAGTGGACTGTCCAGATTTTATAAGGCATGAATATGTGTATTCTATGAAGTTATTTATGCTATTTGTTGATTAATCTTGGAGTTGGTGAAGTGTATGAAGTCCCTTAGTGATTACATGTTTGTAGAGGTGATTTGCATGGCCTGCATGTTGTTTAAATGTTAGATATTGCTATGTTTCAAGGCTGTCCGTGATTGTTAAGTATGATAGTATATGAATCTTGAAGATATTAAGGGTGGATAGTAGTTAAGATTACATATGGATGTGAGTTTGAAGCCCCTTAGTGATTACTTGTTGGATTGATGTTATTCTTACGCCTTGCATGGCTTTAATTGACGATTTTAACATGCGTAGTGGACTGTCCAGAAATGTTAAGATATGTAAACATGTGGTTTGTGTTGAATTTAAGGGTAAAAGGTGGTTTATCTTGGGTATAATGATGGATATGAAGCTTACGTTGAAAAATATGCTTGAAAAAGTCATGAATCTATGTTTGCATGTTGTTGATAGTGGTTTGTTGATATGTTGCAAGGCTGGTCGTGAAAATTAGAATAGCCCCTCCCATGATAAGTTGGGATAAACATGTTTAATTGTTAAGTTGACAAGTGTTGATTACACATATTACACCGTTATGAGATTGTTTGTTGGAAAGCATGATAATTGCTATCTTGTTCATGTTATACTTGGAATAATGGTTATTTGTGAAAGTAATGTTATTGTGAAGTGATTATACGTTCTAACGATGCCTTATATGCCATCGTGTCAACATGTGGTCATATACATGTACGGAGGCAACCTACTTTGTTGACCTCCTATTGTGAATCGTTAAATGTCATAAATGTGTGATGGGTGCTTAGCTTAGGGTATAAATCAATATCAAATTTAAGCCAAGTTTTAACACGCAAGTGCACGAGTGATTGTAGTGTAGTGTGCTAATGCGAGGTCGAATCCACAGGGAGACGATTTGGAAAGAAAAGTGTAAGTAAAGTGCCTAAATGATTAAATTAAATTGAATTGTGAATTTGGTGTTTTGAATGAAAACTAACTAAAAATAAAATAAAATAAAGGTGAAATTAAATTGAAAGCTAAAAGTTGTGAAAGCTAAAGGAGAGGTTTGACCACAATTAGGAAAGGGTTTAAGGATCAGATTCCTATGCAAAGCTTAAATTCTAGGGTCGAACTTAGGATTTCCTATTTTGATGCAAAATTAGATTACAAGCCTAATTAATTAATTAATTACCTAAAGTTAACTAATTAACGGGTTAGACCTAGTTTCGAGGTGCAACGCTATCTCCAAGTCCTTTATCTAGCCAGAGTATATATTTGTCCTAAAATCCTAGGCTCACGAGTTAATTAATTAAGTGTGGAAAACTACGGTACAACCTATAGTTTTCGCAATAAAGCTCAATTTATATATTTGATCTATTGTATGAATTCCTATAAAACACTAGCTACAAGCGTAATGAATTAATAGGAAATAAATAATAAAGCACGTAAATCAAATATATAAAACTCGCATCAAAATATTCAAACCAAGTTCAAGACCATAAAATTAAACTATTACATAGTAATCCTACCCTAAACAATGAATTAATTGTTCACGTTCAACAAAACTGAATCAAAATTATAAAAAGAAAGTAAATTAAACTTCTCCATAAATTAATTCAAATCTGTTAAAAATAATAATTTAAAACACAGATTAAATCTCAATTGCAAAGCGAATCTTTAACTCAAAACCTGAACAGTAAAGAAAAATAAGGCTCGCTGCAATTTTTTCCTTCTCTGTCGTCAAACTGCTTTTTTCCTCTACTACTGAAGCTTCTGTCTTTTTTCTATTTTTCTCGCGCTGTCCAATGCTCTCAAAGCTTTCTGCCTCTCCTTCTTTTTCCTACTGCGCCGCACTGCCTCCTTTTCTTTTTTTTTTTTTGCGTCGCTGCGTTGCTGTTGCTTTTATAAGTGCAGTAGACCGCCCTTATCAATGGGCTTGGTCGGTCTACATGGCCAACTTTGGCCATTCTAAGTCCAACGTGGACTTTGCTCATGTTTTCTGCCAAGTCCAAATTGGACTTGGCTGATTAATGACCAAGGCTTTTTAGCCTTGGTCAAACATTATTATTATTTTTAATTATTATTATTTTTGTTTGTTTCTTTTTTATTTTATTTTCCCTTTGCAATTCCTCTTACCATGCTTCATCATTCACGAACAAATTTTTGCTATTTGCTTTTTCATCCAATTTCTTTCAATTCAGCCCCAAATACTTTTTCATCATTCAATTCCTACATGCACAAAAACACAACTAAAATGATCAAATATTATAATTAATGTGCATAATTAATTCAAAAAAATAAAGAAATAAGCCTGAAAATATGAATACATCAATACCCCCAAACCTACCTCTTGCTTGTCCCCAAGCAAGACTAGAATCTAAGCAAATCTTCAAGTTCTCAAGACATTGCTTTAATGAATCAATCAACTCTAACAAAAGGACAAGGTTCGGAGAACAATTGATCCTATGGTGTAGTAGTTCAGCGAACTCATTCGGATCTCTCTCTTTAAAGGCAAAACATGTTTACTACAAGATTGCACTAAACACTATTAAGTCTCCACGTAACAAAGTAACAAGACAACTCAATACAACTAGATCGTAATACTCGCACCCCTATTGCTTTTATAATCCTCCAAACATGCCTTTCACCCTTTTATTCATCCTAAAACATAAAAGTAAACATATTTCATCTCTCTTTTTATTTGGTGCTTGGTCCCAAACGGTCAACTCAACACCCCATGTAACGAGCTTTCGAGGTCATCAATCCCAGCCACTTAAGGTTTAGGTTGATAAGCTTTGAAAGGCCCCATGCGTACCCTACTTGTTCAAAGTGTTGAACACCGAAACACCGTACACCTTAAGCACATATCCCTAAAAATAAACAATGAATACAAGGATAATGGTGCTAAGAGATAGAAGTAATATATATATATATATATATATATATATATATATATATATATATATATATATATTTTTTTTTTTTTTTATTCTCTTTTTTTCATTATAAAGGCCCAGACACGCAAACAAGACTACTCAAGCGAGGGTACTCATATCACAACCACATTATATCTCATCATCTTACAACCAAGTCATGGGACCACAATAGTCTAAGCATAATCTCACAGTCCCCACGCCTCGCATTCATCAAAATCAATCCTAAAAGTTCAACTCAAAACTACCTCATAAAATCAAGAACCACCTACTCTCCTCAATCACTTCATAAGAGTTAATCAATACATCATCACAACTCCTCAATTACCAGAAAATCCACCACAAATCCACAAATAAACATAAATTTCAGATTGCCCCAAAACAACAATTGACACAATTAAACACCCGCACCCCCAAACCTAAAGTTTGCTCGTCCTCAAGCAAATAGAATTAAAACATGCTAGGGGCATGGGAAAGGGGAAAAAGAACATATAATGGGAATCCAATAGTGAAAGTGCATGAAAAGAAACCAATTAAGAGAAATAAAGAGAGTAAATGGACACACCTGAAGTGATCGATAATGAAAAGAAAGGTAACCCTTCACATCTACAACTTGTAATTAAACTCAAAAGCAAAACAATAAAGGATAAAACAAGATAGTATGAGAAAATACCATAAAAGAATAAAAATATTTTTTTACTTTTTCATTTTTTAGATGTTTTTTTGTTGGTCGACCCTATTTACATCCCCATACAAAGGCTCCAAACTCTGGGAGGCACTAAAGCCGACTCATTAAAAATAAATAAGCACAATGAAACAATTTAAATAAAGAGAGTTAGAATGCAAATACCTAGATTCATTTAATGTCAGCCAGTAAGACAAATCTTGTTAAACTTCAGAAATGGAGTTAACTAAGTACATTAAAAATGCGGAGGAGAGGCCATTAATTTCAAACCACCAACGTACTCAAACCCCAGACATCTTCCCATACTTAAGAGGGAAGGCCAGGCATTACGCTTTCGGCCAGTGATTTTACTTTCATAGTATCCATCCTAACTAACCCAAGACTTCCATTACACAAGATAATCCATTTTCGAGAAAATAGTAAAGCCCACTATAACCCAGTGGAGGTCCAACCAAAAAATTGGGAAACAGAATTAAAGAAAGTAAAATAAAGTAATTATTCCTAGGGTGCCTCCTAGAAGCGCTGCATTTAATGCCGACAGCCAGGCGAAGGTCATTGCTCATGTAAGGTCAGAAGGGTCCCGTAGCTCTACAGATTCAACTTCATGGGGGACCGAACTCGGGTCAAGGGCATGTTTCAAACGCTGACCATTAACTGTGAGGACTTGCCCATCTTTGAGGTGTTTAATTTTAATAGCCCCTGAAGGGTATGCCTGGAGCACCTTATAGGGTCCATCTCATCTAGTCCTCAATTTTCCTAGAAAGAACTTCAATTTAGAGTTAAACAACCAAACCTTATTTGAATGGACGAAGGTTTTGCGCAAAATAGATTTATCGTGGATTCTCTTCATCCGCTCCTTATAAAGTTTGGCATTCTCATATGCTTCATAACGAAGTGCCTCCAACTCACTCAATGCCAATTTTCTACTCTCACCTGCCTGCTGCATGTCAAAGTTCAGGGCTTTAATAGCCCAAAAAGCTTTATGCTCTAGCTCCACAAGGAGGTGGCAAGCCTTACCGTAGACTAATCTATATGGAGACATGCCTATGGGAGTCTTAAAAGCTGTGCGATAGGCCTATAACACATCGTGTAAACGACATGACCAATCCTTGCGATCAGGCCTAACTGTTTTCTGTAAAATGGATTTTATCTCCCTAATGGATACCTCCACTTGTCCACTCGTCTGAGGATGATAAGGTGTCGCAATCTTATGCCGGACTGAATATTTTCTCAATAATGCCTCAAGTGTCCTATGGCGAAAATGTTGGCCTCCATCACTCAAAAGCACACGTGGCACCCCAAACCTAGAAAAGATATGCTCTTTAATGACTTGACCACAACTTTGTGGTCATTGGTTCGAGTTGCCATCGCCTCCACCCATTTGGACACATAGTCTACAGCCACAAGAATATAAGTGTACCCATACGAAGGAGGAAAAGGACCCATGAAATCAATGCCCCAGACATCAAATATCTCACAAACTAAAATGGGTGATAAGGGCATCATGTCTCTCCTAGAGATAGACCTAAACTGTTGACATCGATGACATTTCTTACAGAATTATTGGGCATCTCTGAATAGAGTGGGCCAAAAGAACCCACACTGGAGGACTTTAGCAGCTGTCCTCTTACCTCCAAAATGGCTACCACATGCCTCCCCATGGCAAAAGCTAAGGATGTTATCAAACTCCTCTTCTGGCACACATCGTCGGATAACCTGATCAGCACACACCTTAAAGAGATAGGGATCCTCCCAAATAAAATGTTTCACTCGAGCTATGAAACGATCCTTCTCTCCCCGCCTTAGTGAGAAGGCAACTCTTTTGCTGCCAAATAATTAACAAAATGGGCATACCAAGGAATCCTATGTGAAACAGCAAAGAGTTGCTCATCAGGGAAGCTATCATTAAAAGGAAGGGAGTCGGTGGGAGACCCAAGGACTAGACACGGCAAATGGTCAGCAACAGAATTCTCACTCTCCTTTTTATCTCTAATATCCAAGTCAAATTCCTGAAGTAATAGTAACCACCGAATCAGACGGGGCTTAGCATCCCGTTTAGCAAGTAAGTAACGCAAGGCAGCATGATCCGTGTAGACTATCACCTTCAACCTTAGGATGTATGATCTAAACTTATCAAGGGAGAATACTACAGCTAGCAATTCCTTTTCTGTGGTAGTGTAATTCTTTTGAGCATCATCTAAGGTCTTGCTAGCGTAGTAGATCACACATGGCAACTTATCCCTACGTTGTCCCAAAACAGACCCCACTGCATAGTCGGATGCATCACACATAATCTCAAAAGAGAGGCTATAATCAGGAGGCTAGATGATAGGTGCGGAGGACAGTAAAGACTTCAGCTTCTCAAATGCCTTGGCACACTCGTCATCAAAATGAAATGGAGTATCATGTGCCAGGAGGCTAGAGAGAGGTCGAGCAATGTGGTTAAAGTCTTTGATGAAACGCCAGTAGAAACCGGCATGACCAAGGAATGATCTAACGTCACGCACCATTTTTGGTGCTGGGAGTTTCTCTATCAACTCAACCTTGGCTAGGTCCACATGGATACCATCCTGAGATACAACATGACCAAGTACTATCCCTCGTCTAACCATGAAGTGACTTTTCTCCCAACTAAGCACCAAATTCATTTTAACACAACGCTCTAGCACTAGGGAAAGGTGTGTGAGACACTCATCAAATGTAGCTCCAAAAACTGAAAAATTATCCATAAAGACCTCTAGAAACTTCTCAATCATATCAGAAAAAATGGCCATCATACACCTCTGAAAGGTCGCTGGTGCATTGCATAAACCAAAGGGCATACGACGATAGACAAAGGTCCCATATGGACAAGTGAATGTGGTATTTTCTTGGTCATCGGGGAAGACTGGGATCTGATTATACCCGGAATACCCATCTAGGAAGCAATAGTAGCCCTGTCCGGCTACTCTATCTAATATCTGGTCAAGAAAGGGTAAATGAAAATGGTTTTTCCGGGTCTTGGCATTAAGCTTTCTATAGTCAATACAAACAAGCCAACCAGTAGTGGTGCGTGTAGGAATAAGCTCACCCTTATCATTAGGGACTACTGTGATCCCAGACTTCTTTGGTACCACCTGCACCGGACTGACCCATGAACTATCAGAAATCGAGTAAATGATACTTGTATCAAGAAGTTTAATGACTTCCTTATAAACAACCTCACTTATGTTTGGGTTCAGCCTCATTTGCATCTCGCGGGAAGGAGTAGCACCATGTTCTAAGTGAATCTGATGCATACACAACGAAGGGTCTATACCTCATAAGTCAGAAATGGTCCACCCTATGGCCTTTTGATGATTACGAAAGACTCCTAACAATCTCTCCTCATGCTCAGTGGTCAGGTCTGATGCGATAATTACTGGGAGGGTATCATTAGGTCCTAAGTACACATATTTAAGATGCGCAGGCAAAGGTTTAAGCTCTAAAGCTGGAAAAGACTCAACCGGAGGGGGATCAGGACAAACTTTGGATGGAAGGGAGCTACGACTATCATTAGCCTTGTCAGGGCTAGGATCAGACACTGTAGAAGTAGAAGCTACTAGCTCTTTCACAAATGAATCAGAGTCAAATTGAGTCAAGATTGCCTCAAGCTCTGCAAGCTCATCATCGGCAGTCAACATTGAATGGGCATGTTCCTCAATACAAGGGTCAATGATATCGACCATGAAGCACTCATCCTCAGAATGTCTATTTACTCGATTGGCCGCCTCTACGACCCTCACCTTAACTCTCATATTCCCAAAGGTTAACTTAATCATCCCTGTCCTACAATATATCACCACATCAGCTGTGGCCAGAAAAGGTCTCCCTAGAAGAACTGGTGTCGCATGCCTAGTGTCTAGTCTTGAGTCCATGTCTAAGACAATGAAGTCAACCGGGAAGAGAAATTCACCAACTCTAACTAAGACATCCTCAATTATCCCTCTAGGTCGTCTCTCAGATCGATCTGCCAACTGAAGTGTAACATTTGTGGGAGTCAACTCCCCCAAACCTAAACGCTCATATACTGCAAATGGAATGAGATTCATACTAGACCCTAAGTCAAGGAGGGCATGGTCCACCTGTTGATTTTGAATGATGCAAGGAATGGTGAAGGCTCCAGGGTCACTAAGCTTAGGCGGAAGGCCCTTAGTGCATATACTACTCACTTTCTCTGTGAGCCTTACCTTCTTCAATATGGGTCGATTACCTCTTCCTAATGCACAAGTCTTTGAGGAATTTGGCATAAGCCAGTATCTGCTGGATAACTTCAATAAGAGGCAGGTTTATCTTAATATCCTTCAAGTGGTCTAATACCCGAGACTGCTTATCATCTTTCTTAGGTCGCTCTAAAGCATCAGGATAAGGTACCCTAGAAGCACTATTCTCACTGTGATCTACAACTTGCTTCTCACCTCTCTGTGAAGGAATGGTATTTTCTCTACTATCCTCTATCTCATCTCCCGACTCACTTCCTACTCTCTCAACCTTATCATCAACCTCTTTTGTATCCTTACTCTTGTCACTCATTCTCTTTGCTCTACTAGACTTACCTACCTGATTATCTAACTGGTAACCACTCCGAAGGGTGATAACAACTTTGGCTTGCTCATGGGTAGTCTCATTGTGGACATTGCTACACTGGCCTCGTGGATTCTCGACAGTCTGAGCAGGGAGCTTACCTTCATCCCTCCTAGTAATTTGTTGGGCCAGTTGCCCAACTTGAGTTTCCAACTTAGCAATAGATTGCTGCTGAGCATGAATTACTTGAAGTAACTTGTCAAACTTATCATCAGTCTTGGTAGGAGGAGGAGGGCTAGGCTGAAATTGATTTCCTGGTTGCGGTTTAAAGTGAGGCCCATTAGACATATGATAGTATCCAGGAGGATTAGGTTGAGGCTTTTGTACTTGAGCCTGTGAAAATGAAGGGTCAGGATTCCCTTGACGCCATGAGAAAGCTGGATGATCTCGCCAACCAGGATTATATGTATTCGAATATGGATTGTAATTGCGAGAGTAACCCTGGGTAGCACAAACTTGTTCCTGAATAAATTCAGGGAACTGAGAGGCAAGAGGACACCCTAGTGTGGGGTAGTCCACTGCAGAACATAAGGCACAACATTGACCATTTGATGGGGCAGGTGAAGAAGTAGACCCTAAAGATATGAACTGATCGAATTTCTTGGTCAAAGCTGCCACTTGTAAGCCTAAGTCCTCATTTGTGCTCACCTCATATAGTGTCCTCCTAGAAGTGGGCTTACCCATTCTATCCATTGTTGAGCCTTGAAATGAGTCTTTGGCAATACTGTCAAGTCGGGCCCATGCCTCATTTGGGGTGAGGTTATAAAACCCTCAATTACTCATTGAATTCACCATCGTTTTCTGTTGTGGTGTCAACCCTCTATAGAAATACTGAAGCAACCTTGGTCTATCGAACCCATGGTGTGGGCAATGACGTATGAGTCCATTAAACCTATCCCAAGTTTCATGAAATGACTCTAGATCCGACTGGGAAAAAGTCATGATGTTCTCTTGAAGAGTTGAGGTCTGGGCCATCGGAAAAAATCTAAACAAAAATTGAGTCAACAGTTCTTCCCAAGAAATAATGGTTCCCTCTTCAAGGGAATGAAGCCATTCTTTAGCTTTGTCCTTAAGAGAAAGTGGGAAGAAACGCAATCGGATGTTTTCTTGAGTAACATTTGGAACATGCACAGTGGTACATATCTCAAGAAAATCACGAATATGCGCATGTGGATTTTCATTGCTTTTCCCATAAAATGATGGAAGTATTGCTATCGTACCAGGTTTCATGTCAAAGTCCACATTATGGATGGTAGGTGGTCGGATAGCAATATTCGGCTGATATGTGGTCGGGAGAAAATGCTGCCTAAGAGGTATATCATCAGGATCAGGATTATTAGGAACAATGGGAAGTTGGAGAATTTGAGGATTATTAACATTTTGAGGCACATTCAGATTTCCTTCATGATCCGCCATGATCGTAGTTAAGACCTTCTGATTCCTACGGTGTGTGATTCTTTGTGTCTCGCGGTCAAAGGGTTCTAAAGACAATCCTAAAGAACGACGTCCAAGCATACACAAGAAGCCAAGCTAATGAGAAATTAACTAAATTGCAATAAAATCCTAAAACTAAAAATAAACTATTTAAGAAAAAATAATCAACTAAAAAAACTGGATAGATAAAATAAAATAAATAAACAAAAAGTAAAATAAATGAATTACTAAATGAATGAAAAGTAATAAAATCACTAAAATAATAGAGAAAGCAAATAAAATAAAATAAAATAAAATTCAAGATAACTATTTAAACTAAAACAACTAATAAAGTAATCTAAAAATAATAAAGTAAAACAAGAAAATTAATTTTTTTTAACTAATTAACTAAAAACTAACACTTAAACAAAATACTACACTAGTCCAAAAACAATACTGTGCCTCCCAAGCAACGGCGCCAAAAACTTGATGGGTGCTTAGCTTAGGGTATAAATCAATATTAAATTTAAGCCAAGTTCACGAGTGATTGTAGTGTAGTGTGCTAATGCGAGGTCGAATCTACAGGGAGGCGATTTTGAAAGAAAAGTGTAAGTAAAGTGCCTAAATGATTAAATTAAATTGAATTGTGAATTTGGTGTTTTGAATGAAAACTAACTAAAAATAAAATAAAATAAAGGTGAAATTAAATTGAAAGCTAAAAGTTGTGAAAGCTAAAGGAGAGGTTTGACCACAATTAGGAAATGGTTTAGGGATCGGATTCCTATGCAAAGCTTAAATTCTAGGGTCGAACTTAGGATTTCCTATTTTGATGCAAAATTAGATTACAAGCCTAATTAATTAATTAATTACCTAAAGTTAACTAATTAACGGGTTAGACCTAGTTTAGAGGTGCAACGCTATCTCCAAGTCCTTTATCTAGACAGAGTATAGATTTGTCCTAAAATCCTAGGCTCATGAGTTAATTAATTAAGTGTGGAAAACTACGGTACAACCTATAGTTTTCGCAATAAAGCTCAATTTATATATTTGATCTATTGTATGAATTCCTATAAAACACTAGCTACAAGCGTAATGAATTAATAGGAAATAAATAATAAAGCACGTAAATCAAATATATAAAACTCGCATCAAAATATTCAAACCAAGTTCAAGACCATAAAATTAAACTATTACATAGTAATCCTACCCTAAACAATGAATTAATTGTTCATGTTCAACAAAACTGAATCAAAATTATAAAAAGAAAGTAAATTAAACTTCTCCATAAATTAATTCAAATTTATTAAAAATAATAATTTAAAACACAGATTAAATCTCAATTGCAAAGCGAATCTTTAACTCAAAACCTGAACAGTAAAGAAAAATAAGGCTCGCTGTAATTTTTTCCTTCTCTGTCGTCAAACTGCTTTTTTCCTCTACTGCTGAAGCTTATGTTTTTTTTCTATTTTTCTCGCGCTGTCCAATGCTCTCAAAGCTTTCTGACTCTCATTCTTTTTCCTACTGCGCCGCACTGCCTCCTTTTTTTTTTTTTTGCGTCGCTGCGTTGCTGTTGCTTTTATAAGTGCAGTAGACTGCCCTTTATCAATGGGCTTGGTCGGTCTACATGGCCAACTTTGGCCATTCTAAGTCCAATGTGGACTTTGCTCATGTTTTCTGCCAAGTCCAAATTGGACTTGGCTGATTAATGACCAAGGCTTTTTAGCCTTGGTCAAACATTATTATTTTATTATTATTTTTTTTTTTGTTTCTTTTTTTCTTTTATTTTCCCTTTGCAATTCCTCTCACCATGCTTCATTAGTCACGAACAAATTTTTGCTATCTGCTTTTTCATCCAATTTCTTTTAATTCAACCCCAAATACTTTTTCATCATTCAATTCCTACATGCACAAAAACACAACTAAAATGATCAAATATTATAATTAATGTGCATAATTAATTCTAAAAAATAAAAAAATAAGCCTGAAAATATGAATACATCAATGTGCATTGTATACGAGGTTGCAACCTTTCTTTCGGCATGGTAGCGATTCACGAACACCGGGCGACATATGGCTTGCTGGTGCTCCCATGACTAGCATGGTCCGTATTCCCTCTCTTGCTTGGAACTTTGTTACCCTCAAAAAGTTTGGTCATAGGTTTGGTGTACAATCCGGAGTACACCCATGCAGGAGCGATAAGGAGTATGATGCTCAAGGCTGGTCATTACATGCGAATGCGAATGCGTAAAGTATCCTTTGAAATGATGTGGTAAATGTGTTCATTTATATTTATGCTATGTTATGAACTTACTTGTATTACATGACATGTTTCCAAAGGAGTTTTCACAAGTTAACCGGTAAAGAATTTCAAAAGCCTTGTTACGTGTTCCCCCCTCGCTAAGTTCATAAGGACTCACCCTCTTTATGTCATTACAGGTGAAGCGGAATTGGAACATGTGCCCAAAGAGAATGTGCTAGATGATGAACCTTTGGAGTGATTATGTGTATTACGTGCCCTTCATGAATATGGATGTTATTAAGAATGTTGTGTTTAAATTGAAGACTGTTTATGTTATTGTTATAAATGATCCACGTTGTAATTTAGGGTCTAATTTTGGTTTGTACTAACTATAATTGGACGAACACTTTTATTTCGGTCGTTTGCTTTCATCGATATGGATAGTAGTTATCATTAGGTGTCTAAACCAATAGGTGAAGAATCAACCAAGTTAGCTGTACTTATACTCATTAAGGTATTCATTTTTAAGTTGAATGTTCATAGGTACCTGCCCAAATAAGAATTTGACAAATAAATAGGATGTAACTATCATGATAGGCTTATTAATCCAAATGGAACCTCCAAGATGAACTAGCAGGCATACCAATCGATGATAAAATGAAAGTTTTAGTTGTAAGCAAATTAATGATTTGGAATTTCTGAGGTATTCTAGAAAATAGGTCAAACCAAAGATCCTAAATACAATCGTTATGCTGCGGGTTTTTCGAAAAACATTTGGAGTTCTAGGCTAATGAATAAGCATTAACATAGTCAAACAGTTAAGGGCATAAAATAACAATGATGATTTAGGTCATACCCTGGTCTAGCCTCTATAGGCCTGGTTTGGGCGTGACACCTATATATTAGAATGATATTAGAGCTTAGTTTGTTAACTAGGCATAAGCCGGGTTTGACTCTCGGCTAGTGGGTAGAAGCCTTTAAGTAAATTGTGCCTTGTTTGTTTCTATGTGCTTATGTGACTAACATGCCTTAACTATTTTGAGAGTTTTATTCCTATGTGAAACTTGTATGTTGCATGCCATATACATTAATTTTTTATATTACCATATCTTCAATAAATTGTGCATAACCATTTGTGCCTATAGATGGCTGGCCCTAGTACCCGCAATACTAATAGGGATGATGAGCCTCGAGAAGCCGAAGATGCTCACCAGACTAATCCGGGCATGGCTATGTTTGATGACAAATTCTATGGATCGGATGTCGCAAATGATGGAATGACAAGAAGAACGTGAAGCAGCAAATAATAACAACAACGGAGCTGGTGGTAACAGTAATAGTAATGGTAGCGGTAACGGGAGAATAGTAGAATACGGGAGTTTCTAGACTATAACCCATCCAAGTTCTATGGGGAAGCTAATGATGAAAAGGCAGAGGCTTGGTTGTTTGAGATTGAAATGATTTACAGGCCACTTGTCTATACCGATGAAGAAAAGATTGAGTTTGCTGTGTACTTGTTGCATGAGGATGCCGAGCATTGGTGGCATACCGTGGAGTCACTTTGGGAAACTGATCAAACACCGCGCTTATGGAGTAATTTCGTTAAGGCTTTCAAGGAGAAATACATACCCGCAGTTTCTAGACAGAGACGGATTGAAGAGTTTATGACCTTGAGCCAGGGTAATATGACAGTGGTTTAGTATGAGGCTTGCTTCGACAAACTATCCCGTTATGCACAATACATGGTCAGTACCCCAGAAGCAAAGATGTGGAAATTTATGAATGGGTTGGGGCCAAAAATTCAAGATCATCTGGTTTCACATGACTTTACTACATATTATGCTCTCTTTGTTGTTGCTTCCCGAGTTGAGAAGAGAAAACTTGATAGAGCAAGTTCAAGTCAACTGAACAAGAAACCCTATCAGCTTCAAGGATAACCGAGGAATTTCCAGACTCAGGGTCGCAGTCAGGGCCAGAACCAGATCAGACCAGTCAACAACCGTGTCCCGCCAAGAGAACCAGTAGCCTCTTCCACACGTGGTTCCACAGGTAGTTCACCCACTACTCAAGCTGAACAACTGTCCTTACTGTAACTAAAAGGGTCACACCGAGGCCCAGTGCTGGAGGAAATCGGGACTATGTGTACGGTGTGGCAGCAATCAACATCGGACTAGGGATTGCCCTAAATGGCAGGGAGGTCAGAATCAGAGTAAACCAACAGGTAGAGGCAAGGCTCCAATTCCTAGAGTTCTAGTCCGAGCTTATGCTATTGAGCACGAGGAGCTTCCGAAGGAGACTGTTGTTGTTGAAGGTGCATTCTTGATATTAAATCAACTTGTTAGGGTACTAATTGATCCAAGTGCTACTCATTCATTTATTACTCCCCTATGTGTGCAACGTGTAAAATTACAAGTTGAACCTTTGCCTTACAAAGTAGAAGTCAATACTCCGATGGGCTCTAAACTTATTACTAGCTCAGCTTGTAAAGCATGTAAAATTTAGATTAAGGATCGGGAATTCTCGGTCGATCTTATAGTGTTACCCTTTCGAGACTATGAAGTCATCCTAGGGATGGACTGGCTAGCAAAACATCATGCAAAACTGGATTGTCAGACAAAGATTTTAAAATTTCAAATATCTGGCCAACCAATAGTTGAGGTGATGGGACAAAGGAATTTCACCGGAAGTTCAATCATCTCATCTGCAAAAGCGGTGAAGTTCATGAGAAAAGGGTGTAGTAAATATTTAGCTTACCTCATCAATAAGCCATCGGACAAAGCTAAGTTGGAGGAGATGCCAATGATTAAAGAATATGCTGATGTGTTTCCAAAGGAATTGTCGAGTTTACCGCCAAAACGAGAGATCGAGTTTGTAATAGAATTATTACCCGGTTCACAGCCGATATCTAAAGTGTGACGCTCGAGATTTAATAGTACTTTTAGCTTACTATTGCATCCACTATTTGCACATTTCTTTTGTGTTTTACTTGTTGTCTTCTTTAATCACTATTCATTCTATTTTTCAACTACTTAATTACCATGAATTAGCATTTTTATTAAATCATATTAATTGTTTTAGGAATGAGAAAAATGTGCATTTGAGCTTAGAGTGATAGGAGCACTCATTTAGAAAATGTTTTGCTAATATAATGAATAGTGTTACGTAACTTAACATAGTGTTTTAATTAGCTAGCATTAATTTGCACTTTAGAACTTGGTTCTAGCTAGTTTAACTCATATTTTGACCACACACTCTCACTAAAATAGCTCACCTAGACATATATACTCAACCAACACACAAAACAAGTCATAACTTAGCAAAAACAAAACAAAAACAGAAGCAGAAATTACTGTTGCAAATCTGAACAGCCTTATAATAGCCAAAGGAGGAGATTTTGCTCTCCAAATCTTGCATCCAAGCCTCTCCAAGCCTAGAGCAAGTAGTTTAGGGTGTGTCCAAGCCTTCTAGGTGCTCCTACGCGTTTAGGTGAGGGATTTCATGGCTCTTTTTGCATATTAAAGATGTTACATTTTTCTTGAATTGTTAGAAATACTATCAAATGCTATTGAAATGCTTATCTATGCTATTGTACATTGTATATAAGTGCTAGAGAACACATTTAAGTCATTGGTTCATATTTTAAATGGTTAGAATCATTACTTTGATTATATGAGGTGAATAGTGATGAATTTTTAGGGTTTTGTGTAATTGTGTGTATTAGATTGATTCATTGCTTCTAATAGATGCCTTAGGTGCTAATTAAGGTAGTCCAATAGCCCCGTGCCCTCGAATTGCTCTAAACTTGTTAAAACGTGAAATAGTCAACTTTTTAAAAGGGGTTTCGGGGTTAATGCTAATCCGGGTTGATTTGAGCTTCACATTTGGTATTCTTATGTTACCTAGGTGCTATAGAGCTTTGTTGAATCTCGTTTGAATCCCGGTTAAGGTATGTGTAGTTCAAAGCCATAAGAGAAAAATTGGGGCTTTTGTGGTAATTGCGAGTATTTGTATGTGTTTGAGGGCTATAAGGGTGCCTTAAGGGTTAATTAGAAGAATGATATAGGTTCCCCATGAATTCGAAACATTAACTTTTATTTGGAAGGAAAATGACTTAGGAAAAAAGGGGATAATTGATAAATGAATGATTTTTCACTTCTATAACCATGCAAGTGTTTATTGAGGGTTTAATTGCAATTATAAGATGTTTATGAGCTTTTGGTAATGGTTTATTGGAAAATGTGCAACTTTTCCCTTTATGCTCTTTTAATTAGTTTGTACCATTACTCATATTATGAACTGTCTCGAGGGCAACCTCTTTTGTTGACCCTCCTAAGTGTTACTGTTCTTCATTGATTATCTTATTATCAAGTGTTGACGTGCATTGTATAGTGGTTGCGCAACCATAGTGTCAGGGGCAGATTTGTTGAATATCGGCTGGGCGGCAGAGGGCTTGCCAGTGGATATTCAAACTCCGTACCTTAGTCCTTCATTCGCCTAGTCCGAAGATTGCCAGGGAATGTTGGGTCGTAGGATTATCGGGGTACATCCGGAGTACACCCACTGGAGTGATTGGGATTATACCGGCACTGTGACGCCCGAGATTCTACGTACACATTTTTAACTGTTGCATTCATTAATTGCGCATTTAATTCTATGATTTACTTGTTGTCTTTCTTAGTTACTATTCATTCCATTTTCAACTGCATTATATTAATGAATTAGCATTTTTATTAAATCATATTAATTGTTTTAGGAATGAGAAAAATGTGCATTTGAGCTTAAAGCGATAGGAGCACTCGTTTAGAAAATGTTTTGTCAATCTAATGAATAGTGTT
Source organism: Ehretia macrophylla (assembly GCA_037974665.1). Classification (NCBI taxonomy): domain Eukaryota; kingdom Viridiplantae; phylum Streptophyta; class Magnoliopsida; order Boraginales; family Ehretiaceae; genus Ehretia; species Ehretia macrophylla. The sequence continues at coordinate 75,390,417 of CM075779.1, forward strand.
ACGTAACTTAACTTAGTGTTTTAATTAGCTAGTATTAATTTGCACTTTAGGACTTGGTTTTATCTAGTTTAACTCATATTTTAACCACACCCTCTCACTAAAATAGCTCACCCAAACATATACTCACACAACACACAACATAAGCTCATAACTAGCAAAAAAAAAAAGATACAGGAATTACTGTAGCAAATCCGAGAATCAACATAGGAGGAGAATGATAGGATTTTTCTCATCAAATCTTCAAGCCAAGCAAGGAGCAAGTAGTTTAGGGTGTTTACTAGCCTCCCGAGAGTTCCTACGCGCATTGGTAAGGGTTTTCATGCTTGTTTGCGCATTTTAAAATTGTTGCTCATTCCTTGATTTGTTAGAAATGCTATCAAATGCTATTGCAAAGCTTATCTATGCTATTATACATTGTATATAAGTGCTAGAGAACATATTTAAGCCTTTAGTTCGCATTTTAAACAGTTGGAATCGTTACTTTGATCTTTGAGGTGAATAGTGACGGGATTTCTAGGGTTTTGTGTAATTGTGCGTATTAGCTTGATTCAATGCTTCTAATAGATGCCTTAGGTGCTAGTGAAGGTAGTCCAATAGCCCCGTGCACTTGAATTGATCCAAATTTGTATAAAACGTGAAATAGCCGACTTTATAAAAGGGGTTTCGGGGTTAATGCTAATCCGGGTGGATTCGGGCTTCACTACTAGTATTCTTAGGCTACCTAGGTGCTATAGAAGCTTGGCTAACTCTTGTTTGAAGCCCGGTTAAGGTAGGTGTAGTTCAAAGCTATAAGAGGGAAATTGGGGCTTTTGGGGGTAATTGCGGATAATTGAATGTATTTGAGGGTTGTAAGGGTACCTTAAGGGTTAATTAGAAGATTGGTATAGCTTCCCCTTGAATTTGAATCATTGATATGAGTTTGGAAGGAAAAACGGATGAAAAACAAAGGGGTTTAAGGGTAAATTCGTTTGTCACTCGCATCTAAGACCTTGGCATGTTTCCATATGTGTTTAAATGTGGTTTCAAGATGTTTTGGAGCTTTTGGTATATTTTTATGTGAATTTTGAATATGCTTCTTTGTAATTTGCATAATTGTTTTCCGAATTGAAGATTCTAAGTGAATTCTTGTTTATAGTAATTGTATTGCCATAGTTCTAAGTGTTTTTCTTGAGTTTTATATTGAGTTAATTATAATGAGAATAAGTATGGATTAATGACTTTATAAATTGATAGTACTATTATGGAATTAAATATGGTTATCTATGCTTAAAATGCTCTTTTAAATGATTGTGGAACATGCTTATATCATGATTTTATTGCTTGTTAGTTATATTGTTTGTATATTATATTACTTGAACGATTACTTGGTTGTATGTTAATTAAGTAAACTATGAGTTAGCTAACCTAGTTGGACAATTAATGAATGTTGTAGTTAAAGAGTAATTGAAACAATGTTTAACTTTATGTTCAAGGTGATTGAGGGTGATTTGAAGCCAATCTTGCATTTTGGAGCTTGGTAGATGTGAGGGAGACTTCATCCTTATGTGCATAATAGTTTATTTACTTGTACTTAGATTATGTGCACTTATTGTCTATATATTATGTGTGAGGGCAACCTACTTTGTTGTCCCTCAATCATGTATTTATTGATGTATTCTAATGTTATCATTTTGAGTGCATTGTATCGTGGTTGCGCAATCATTGGGGCATGGTAGTGTCATGGAAACCGGGCGGCATCGGGCTTACCGGTATACCTCGGCTACCATGGTTACCCAGTCCCTCTCTCACTTGGGATGCCGCCCAGGGAGAGTTGGGTCGTAGGATTTTGGGGTACATCTGGAGTACACCCATTTTGGAGTTATAAGGGGATGCCAGCTTATCGATAACAGTGTCATTATTACATCGGGATTTCAGTTCGTGGCTCGTGGTTCGTGATTGAAGAACAAGTGAATCGTATCCTTTTTAATATGTGGTAACTTGTTGTTTCAATTGTTCTTTGTTTGTAAAATGCTTTACTTGTACTAACTGCTGCATTGCACGTCCCCGGTAGATCTTATCCCTCACTGGGCAATTGTGATTGCTCATACCTCGCTAAACATGTTTCAAGTGGTGCAGTTGGAGGAGTTGACCTGATTGCTGTGTGCTATTACTTGAGATTTGAGTGATTGCCTGCTAAACTGTGGAAGATCTTAATTGTTCTACTTTCTATTCTATTTTTGGAGCCTAAGGGCTTATGTATATATATTTGAGTAGTTGCAAGTTTGAAAGCTAAGTGGATGAAGTAAGTGTTATGGAATTGTGGCATGTAATAACTTTTGCTTCTGCTTCTAGCTACGTTGCATGCTTGGGTGTGAATGAACGGGTGTATGGTTGGCTTTAATTTCTAAGAATGTTCAATGCTATCATGGAGTGACATTGTGATAACCCGAACCTGGCATGCATTTAATGGCATCTAACCGCATTTAGTTGAGTGTTTAATTAGTTAAACATCTATTTTTGCACTATTTCGAGATTTCTTCTATAAAAAAAAAACATTCAATAATTTTTATATTGATTAACTAAAGATTATCACTTATTTTTATTGTTTATAGTGATTAGATTTATTTACTTGTGTTCGATTAAGTGCCATTTTAGATATTAGCATTTAGTTGCATCTGACTACGTGTTTATGTTAACTAATTCTCTTGTACCTTCACACTAGTTTCATAATTCATGGAAAATATTCTAGAAATAGTTAAATTAATTATTTTTAAATAAATATTGATTATTTTGAATGTTTTGATTATTTTAGTAATCGGTTTTAATTGTCTTGCATTAAAATCACTCGGGTTTCAAATAAATGAGAAAAGTAACTTCGAGCCGGAGTGAATTTTAAACTATTCTACCATTTTACTTTTCAAAGAATTAAAGTTTTATATTATTGCTTATCACTTTATTAGCGATCGATTATGGACCGTTCGATCGTAGCATTTCGAAAATGAAAGTTGGAAGAATATTCCTCGGATTTCGAAAATAATGTTTCTAGTTTAAATTAGCTAGTTTTAGTCGGTTTTTATTAAAATTGCATTGCTCTAACTTGAATTGGATTAAATAGCATCAAAATAAGCTTAATTGACCAATTTTAACTTAAGTTTGATTTTGCAAATGACCAAAATGCCCCTTGTCACCTAATAAATAATAAAACAATGCAAAAATCAAACAAAACAAAATGCCAAATGACCATTTTGTCCTAGCCATGTCCGAAGCTTCAAGGGGAGAAAAAGAAAAAGATTTTCTTGCATTTTCTTCTACAATTGCACGTGGAATTGCTCGGGGGTCGTGGTTCGGGTCCTTGCGGGTCTTGGTCTTCAATCTCTGTGAGGGTTTTCACGCTTTTGTGCATTTTAATATGAATTTGATTTTTGAGTCAATTTTTCAGATTTGATATTTATCGCGTTATAATGCCTGTTATTTCTTGAAATAGCTTGCTTAGGGTTCGTAGAGCATTGCTTGTTAGTTATTTAGTAATTTTTACGGTTGAAACGGCGTATTTGAAATTGGGGAAGAACATGTGTCACGCCCCAACACGACCCCTCCTATGATCAGTCAGGACGCAACGGAATTTCGGCAGTATAACGACAGTAAATAGGACACCGAGGTTCCAAACCAACCTTATTAAACATCATACATCCAGCAACTCCTTAATTCAAACAACAACATACAACACAATCATATTATACAATAAACCATCCTCGTTATACGCCTCCGTTCCAACATAACATACAATACCTCAACCTTATCATACATTTCAAAAATAAGTTGAGACACATTTACAACTTAACCATAAACAAAAGAAAACCGCTAAGTTAACATCATTTGGATCATCATCTTTTCAATATCTATTACATTAAGAACCATAAGGTATATAAAGTCTGTTAAGCTAATATACAAACATTTAAACAACATAAAATCATGGATAAGACTCAGGAACATATGACTCGTCCACATAAAGCACATTTTCCACATTCCTCTTCAGGAGGCACATACCCGTAATCCGGCTCTGCAACACCTGTAAGCATGCAATAATAGAGAGTGAGCTTATATACATAAGCCCAGTGAGGATCCGATAGATCTCGACAGTATTTACTACGCTCCTTGGATTTAGTCCTTTGAGCAAGTAAACACACAACAACAATAATAACATTATCATCACATAACTATATAACCATTCATTAAAGGATACTCTATTTGGTGTAGCTCCAAACGCCATCACGATCTCAACCGTTCTTCTTATAACTCCCCATTACTCACGCACCCGAGGTACCTCACTAGCCCCTCCCTCCATGACACCTCCGTCATGCGAGCTGGGGGTAGCCTATGGCAGTTATGCCGTTATCAACCCGACAGCCCGACGCTGCCCGAGAGGTGGCACACACATACCAAGACTCCATAATCCTCAATCAATCATCAATCATCAATCAATCAATTGGGAGATCAGCAACAAAAGTGCCCGATTCCCGAACTCAATAGTAATCAATCATTAACATCATATAACATCAATATTAAATTAAACAACAAACAACGTAGTTAGATGACAAAGTAGGCCATCTAACCGGACATGCATAATATACATAATTAAACTCTAAATTACTCATCAACAACTCACCATTCATCACTCGAACACTACCCAACCATCTAAAGGCATCGTTCAAGAAATTAAAGAATGACAACCTAAACTTCTAAAATTCATAACTTACAATCTACTAATCCAAACATTGCCAAATCAGTTCCTATCACTCACCCATTCAACCTACTACATTAGCCCTCTCGGAAATCCACCATAACACCTCCAAATCATGCCCGATAACCCTAAAACCCTAAGATGTCATGGCTGGATTTTCCGGATTTTCACACAAACAATGTAATCGAAAATTCGGCATTACAACAGCGCTAACACGTAATTATCAAGTATTTAGAAATCGACGGCAATCGATTTCGATCAACACAACTCATTTAATTCAACTTTGAACATTTTAATCAAAATTAAATACCCGGAAAATAAAAATTATGCTACATCCGACAGAAATTCGTAGTATTAGTATATAATGATCCCTAGCAAGCAAGGAGCAATAATCTAACATCAGATTACAATTCTAACGGTTCAATCTTCATTTATGAGCAAAAACATAAAAATGACATTTTGAGATCTAGAATTTTTCTCTCACCTTAGATGCGATATAAGCCTAGGAATGCGTGCTATGCGTGCCCAACAAGCAGAATCCAAGTCGGTGCGAAGTTTCACGGACAAAAACTAGGTTTTTCTTTGAAAAATTGGATTGAAAAGCTTGAGTTTTCTCTTCTCTTTTTCTCCCTCTTTCTCATGGCAATGTGTGTGTTTGTGGAGTGTGTTTTGTGTTGTGTGAGTGTGTGTAGGTGATAGTATATAATTAAAAGCTTGGTCAATTAAAAAAATGCAAAGTCAAAGTTAGTTTAAATAGGTATTTTTGTGTTTTTAATGACTTTAATTGCATTTTATTGCTCACCAAGTTAAAAATAATTATGCAACCCCCAAGATATCTCAAGTGGATTATTTTTAGGTGACAAGAAGTTTTACAATCCAACAATTTCACCCGAGTCGGCTTAAAACTCGATTTTCGCAAAAGTCGGTGTAAAAACCCTAATAAATTCTTAAGCCGATTTTAAAATCGTTTTCATCAAACACAAGTCTATTAAAGTCCGTGGACTAGGTCTAGAAGGGTTAAAAAGACCAGTTTCAAAATTTTAGCGGACGTGTTTCAAAAACACTATTCACTGAAAATCGACGATAAAATTTCTGACTCCGTTTTTGATGAAAATTTCATGAATGCACATTTAGCACGTATTAGGAGTATTGAAATCAAAATTATAACTTTCTAGGTCCTATAGCACATAAACAGGTCATATGCACGCAAAACGAGGTATAACACGTAAAACAAGATAAGCAGGAAAGTGGGGTTTCACAACATGAATAGTGAATTATGAATAGTAAACCCTAGAATTTCGGATTTCGATCCAAATTGCGATTGATTGATTTGGATAGGTGCCATTAGTGATAGAAAGCTAAAATGTGAAATAAAAACGGATCGGCCTTTGTTAAAATTGGGAATTAGACGAAGAAACGTAAAGGGGCCGTTTGACCAAAAGTTGACCGTGCTCGAATTGAGTTGGGGGTTTCGTAATTGAGGGCATGGAAGCACTTTTGGCGTTGTTGTGGCGTTGATTGAATGACCGGTGAGCATAGCTGTAGTTCAAATGCAGTAGGTGGACTTTCGGGTCTCGAGTGAGAAAGTGAAGTTTAGAGACATAGAAACATGCCTTGTAGTGCCTGAGTGAATGTAGTGAAATCGGTTTCCTAATCCCGTAGCTCATTTGCTCGTAATTGTCCTTGGAAGTTGGGGTTGAATAGTGATATTTGTTGTTTTCGTGTTTGAACTGTCGTTACTTGTTTAAATGTTGTTATTGTTGCTTATTATTGCTTGTTATGCTTGAAAAGTTAGTTGAATGCTAGTATTGATTGTGATTGCTTGTTATCTCGTTTGTTGTCACTAGTTTGTATTGTTGTGCTATCGCTCGTTTATTGCCTTGTATCGAGTCTTGCATTGCATAGTGTCTCGCGCGTGAGTGATGGGCCTCTCTGGGTAGCCTCGGGTTTCCAGTGTTGGTTGCTCTAGCTCCGCTGCTATTCCCTTTCTCGCTTGGGTTGCCTCCCAGGGAGATTTGGGTCATAGAATTGATGGATACTTCCGGGGTATTCCAAACTGGTGTTATAAGGTGGATGCGCGCTTATTGTCATCGTTGTCAACATCAAGCTCGAGATTGATGTATCGCTCGTGAAATGGTACATTGCTCGTATGAGTGAACCACAGCCTTCAGAGTGTGGTATAGCTTTAAAGGGCTGTGTTAATGCTTTCTTGATTGCTTATAGTATTGTTGTTTGTATTGAATGTTTCCTTATTGTCTTTATTGCTTAACTGTGATTATTTGCATTGCACGATCTTCTTTCTCTCCAACTCGATATCTGTCTCGACCTCACTGAGTATACGTGTTGTGTATACTCACTCCTCACCACCACATTTCAGGAAATGCCTTGTTAGCTAAAAAGTTCGTGGATATGTGTTAGTTCGTGCCTGAAGAGTTGTCTAGCGTGCTTTGTGGCTTGAGCTGTCAAAGATGTAAAGATGTATGTTCATATGTTGTATGTATTTATTGTTAAAAGAAATGTAATTTAATCTAGCTAAGTAGTTGAGGTAGATTGATAAGTTAGTTATGAATTCAGTAGTATAGTTAACCCGATGCATGTTTGTAATTATCTAAAAGAAAAGAGTGAGAATGGTATGATAGTATATTTTGTGCTGTAGATTAGTATGGATTAAATGTCAAGCTTGAATGTTCTTGTAAAAGATGTAAAGAGATAGGTTAGCTTTAAACTGGAAATGTATATTTATATGATGTGTTTAGTTGTTGAGAACCAAGGCTCGAATGGTCTTGAGGTGGTTGAATGTTTGGACATGGTATTGGTCCACTTATATGCTGTTACAGGGTTTTACATTTTGCCTAGAAACAGGGGAGACTCCGTCCGTTTTCCCTGAAAATTATGCCCGGGTTTGGTTTTGGGTTGTGATTAGATTGATTGATAGAACTTCCGGTCTCGAGAGGGATCGTGGTGTTATAGACATGATAAGTAGTTTTGTAAAGAAGTTAAGTTATGAATGCATGCTTGTGTGTATCTAAACTGTTTGTATGTCTTAAGGCTCGGATGGCCTTAAAGCTAAGATCTTTAGTTATAAATGAATGTCTTGTTATGTTGTGGCTTTATTGAATATTTACAGGTTTTCAGAATGTCCACGGTATAAGGGAGACTCTGTCCGTTTTTTCTAAATTTTGTGACCGGGTTTGGTATTGGGTTGAGAATAGCATAGTTATTAGAGCCTCTGGTCTCGTGAGGGATCGGGGCGTTACAGGCACAGTGATCGTGGTTCGTGGATCGTGAGTGAAGATCAAGTGAAGATTGGAGTTTTGGGGTTAAGAGTAATGTATCCTTTTAATGTGTGGTTACTTAACCTTTTGTCATTCTTGAATGGTTTTAATTGCTATTAATGTTTAACTGTATTACTTGTTGCATTGCACGCCCCGGGAGACTTTATCCCTCATTGGGCAATTGTGGTTGCTCATACCTCGCTAACATATTTCAGGAGTTGCCTTAGTTGCTGTGTGATACTTGCGTGAGGTGGATTTATGGTTCTTGCTGTTATGTGGAGATCTTGTTTGCTCTACCTTATGTTCTATTTTATAGTCTAAGTGCTTATGTACATGTTTGAGTGATTGTAAGTTGAATGCCAGTTGATTGTAGTAGGAGATATGAACTATGGCATGCAATAACTTAAATTTATGCTCTTAGCTTCTTTGCATGGTTGGGAGTGAATGACGGGTTGTTTTCAATTCCTAAGAATGCTTAAAAGCTATCATGGAGTGGCATGATAAGCGATTTTGTAAAGAAGTTAAGTTATGAATGCATGCTTGTGTGTATCTAAACTGTTTGTATGTCTTAAGGCTCGAATAGCCTTAAAGTTGAGATCTTTATTTTGGAAATGGCTTTATTGTTGTTCTATAACTTATTGAATGCTTACAGGTTTTCAAAATGTCCACGTTACAGGGGAGACTCTGTCCGTTTTTCCTTAAATTTTTTAGACCGGGTTGAAATTGGGTTGAGAATAGCTTGGTTTTTAGAGCCTCCGGTCTCGTGAGAGATCGGGGCATTATAGGTGGTATCAGAGCTTAGTTAGCTCTCAGCCGGGATAGGGTCCTCGGCCTGTCGGGTAGTAACCCTTGCGTGTATGCTTGTTAAGTGTGTCTTGAAAGTGTGTGCTTGTATGTGTGATTGTGTGTCTTGAATTGAATGTGTGCACCTATGTGATATAGTTATGTGTTATGTGCTAAATGTGTGCTGAGTGAGTGAATCGTTATCTACTTGAATTATGGATTGTAATGTATGTACTTGAGCATTTTGAATTAAGTTTTGTTGTGAATTGAATTGGTTTTGTTATGATTCGCACCTGAATGACTTTGTTGCTTACATTTTTTATATGTTCGTTTATAATCATGCTTGCATAATAGTTTAAAGAATGTTTATATATATGCAATAGTTTGACATTCATACATATCCCGTCGAATGGTAAGAAAAACTTCTTCCTCCCCCTGAAGAGAGGTGATTAGTGGCAGGCCTTCCAAGTTATGTTGATTAGCAGAAATGAGAGGCATTTGATCAACCTTTATTTAGGAGTTGGTGTTTATAGTTAGAGCTCGGTTATTGGCATTCTATTAAGGTGTTCTTTTATGCTCAGCAGACTTAAATGAATGGCTTCTCTTGGGATTTCTATATGACTATTCTCTAAGGCATTCTCTTGGTATTTTATTATTTAGCATTCTTCTGGTATTTTCTTATTGACATTTCTCTGAAGACTTGGTATTTGGAATTCTATTCAGCCTTATTATATGGTATTATCTACAGTATTTATGCTCCAATCTTTTATTGGTATTTTCTAGCCACTTTTAGCTGAGATTATAATATTCTACAGTGTTCGTGCCAGCAGGATTCTTATTTGGATTTCTATACAGCATTTCTATTGGAGCCTTTATTTGGCCTTATTACTTGGGGATTCGCTGGCAGTACTACTGGGATTTCTTAATGGGTTCTTACGAGAATTCGTATACTGTATTCTTGCTCAGCAACTGATGAAGAGTAATTGAAGTTGGATTTCAGTTGATGCGGAGTTCTCTTGAAAGAAGAATTGCATGGACGCAATTTGTTTAAGGGGGAGAGGATGTGACGCCCGAGATTTAACCGTACTTCTAGCTTACTATTGCATCCACTATTTACGCATTTCTTTTGTGCTTTGCTTGTTATCTTCTTTAATCACTATTCATTCCATTTTTCAACTACTTAATTACCATGAATTAGCATTTTTATTAAATCATATTAATTGTTTTAGGAATGAGAAAAATGTGCATTTGAGCTTAGAGCAATAGGAGCACTCGTTTAGAAAATATTTTGCCAATCTAATGAATAGTGTTACGTAACTTAACTTAGTGTTTTAATTAGCTAGCATTAATTTGCACTTTAGGACTTGGTTTTAGCTAGTTTAACTCATATTTTGACCACACACTCTCACTAAAATAGCTCACCTAGACATATATACTCAACCAACACACAAAACAAGTCATAACTTAGCAAAAACAAAACAAAAAAAGAAGCAGAAATTACTATAGCAAATCTAAACAGCCCTATAGCAGCCAAAGGAGGAGATTTTGCTCTCCAAATCTTGCATCCAAGCCTTTCCAAGCCTAGAGCAAGTAGTTTAGGGTGTGTCCAAGCCTTTTAGGTGCTCCTACGAGCTTTAGGTGAGGAATTTCATGGCTCTTTTTGCATATTAAAGATGTTACATTTTTCATGAATTGTTAGAAATGCTATCAAATGCTATTGAAATGCTATTGTACATTGTATATAAGTGCTAGAGAACACATTTAAGCCATTGGTTCATATTTTAAACGGTTGGAATCGTTACTTTGATTATATGAGGTGAATAGTGATGAATTTTTAGGATTTTGTATAATTGTGCGTATTGGATTGATTCATTGCTTCTAATAGATGTCTTAGGTGCTAATGAAGATAGTCCAATAGCCCCGTGCCCTCGAATTGCTCTAAACTTGTATAAAACGTGAAATAGTCAACTTTCTAAATGGGGTTTCAGGGTTAATGCTAATCCGGGTTGATTTGAGCTTCACATTTGGTATTCTTATGTTACCTAGGTGCTATAGAAGCTTTGTTGAACCTCGTTTGAATCCCGATTAAGGTATGTGTAGTTCAAAGCCATGAGAGAGAAATTGGGGCTTTTGTGGTAATTGCGAGTATTTGAATGTGTTTGAGGACTATAAGGGTGCCTAGGGTTAATTAGAAGAATGGTATAGCTTCCCTATGAATTCAAAACATTAACTTTTATTTGGAAGGAAAATGGCTTAGGAAAAAAGGAGGATAATTGAGAAATTAATGATTTTTCACTTCTATAACCTTGTAAGTGTTTATTAAGGGTTTAATTGCAATTATAAGATGTTAATGAGCTTTTGGTAATGATTTATTGGAAAATGTGCAACTTTTCCCTTTATGCTCTTTTAATTAGTTTGTACCATTACTCATATTATGAACTGTCTCGAGGGCAACCTCTTTTGTTGACCCTCTTAAGTGTTACTGTTCTTCATTGATTATCTTATTATCAAGTGTTGACGTGCATTGCATAGTGGTTGCGCAACATAGTGTCAGGGGCAAATTTGTTGAATATCGGTTGGGCGGCAGAGGGCTTGCCAGTGGATATTCAAACTCCGTACCTTAGTCCCTCATTCGCCTGGTCCGGAGATTGCCAGGGGATGTTGGGTCATAGGATTATCGGGGTATATCCGGAGTATACCCACTGGAGTGATTGGGATTATGCAGGCATAGTGATCGTGGTTCGTGGATCGTGAGTAAAGATCAAGTGAAGATTGGAGTGTTAGGGTTAAGAATAATGTATCCTTTTAATGTGTGGTTACTTAACCTTTTGTCATTCTTGAATGGTTTTAATTGCCATTAATGTTTAACTATATTACTTGTTGCATTGCATACCCCGGGAGACTTTATCCCTCACTGGGCAATTGTGGTTGCTCATACCACGCTAACATATTTCAGGAGGTACAATTGGAGGAAGAGTTGCCTTAGTTGTTGTGTGATACTTGCGTGAGGTGGATTTATGGTTCTTGCTGTTATGTGGAGATCTTGTTTGCTCTACCTTATGTTCTATTTTGTAGCCTAAGTGCTTATGTACATGTTTGTGTGATTGTAAGATGAATGCCAGTTGATTGTAGTAGGAGATATGAACTATGGCATGTAATAACTTATATTTCTGCTCTTAGCTTCTTTGCATGGTTGGGAGTGAATGACGGGTTGTTTTCAATTTCCAAGAATGTTTAAAAGCTATCATGGAGTGGCATGATAAGCAATTTTGTAAAGAAGTTAAGTTATGAATGCATGCTTGTGTGTATCTAAACTGTTTGTATGTCTTAAGGCTCGGATGGCCTTAAAGTTGAGATCTTTATTTTGGAAATGGCTTTATTGTTGTTCTATAGTTTATTGAATGCTTACAGGTTTTCAAAATGTCCACGTTACAGGGAAACTCTGTCCATTTTTCCCTAAATTTTTGAGACCGGGTTAGAATTGGGTTGAGAATAGCTTGGTTTTTAAAGCCTCTGATCTCGTGAGAGATCGGGGCGTTACATAAAGCCCCCTATTGTATGATGCTGGCTGAACAGCAAGAATTGAAAGATCAGTTACAGGGATTGTTGGAGAAGGGATTTGTTCAACCGAGTTCTTCCCCATGGGGTGCACCAGTTCTATATGTAAGGAATAATGACGGAACATTGAGGTTATGCATCGATTACAGGGGATTGAACCAGGTGACTGTCAAGAATAAATACCCACTTCCACTAATCGATGAGTTGTTTGACCAACTTCAAAGGGTTAAGGTGTATTCGAAACTGGATTTGAGGCAAGGATATTATCAGCTGCGGATTAAAAAGGATGATGTTTCTAAATCCGCTTTTAGGACGAGATGTGGGCACTTTGAGTTTGTGGTAATGCCATTCGGGTTAACTAATGCCCCTGCAGCTTTTATGGACTTAATGCACCGGGTGTTCCAACCCTCTTGGACCAATTTGTGGTGATCTTTATTAATGACATTTTGGTGTACTCAAAGTCAGAGGCCGAGCATGAGTAGCATCTGTGCTTGGTATTGCAGAAAATCCGAGAGCATCAACTTTATGTAAAGTTTAGCAAATGTGAGTTTTGGTTGCGGCAGATTGCATTCTTGGGGCACATCATATCCCAAAAAGGAATAGCAGTGGACTCAGCAAAGATAGAAGTAGTGATGTCTTGGAAGAATCTGAAAAATGTTACGGAGGTTCTGAGTTTTCTTGGTTTAGCCCGCTATTATCGAAGATTTGTGAAGGATTTCTCAAAGATTGCGGGACCACTTACAAGTTTACTCGGAAGAAAACAAAGTTTGTGTGGGATGACAAATGTGAGAACAACTTTCAAGAATTGAAGACAAGATTGACAACTGCACCTGTTCTTGCATTACCTAAAGAAAGTCAAGGCTTTGTAATCTATAGCGATGCTTCTAAAGAAGGACTGGGTTGTGTATTGATGCAGAATGGTAGAGTGATTGTATATGCCTATAGGAAGCCAAAGTCGTATGAATTGAATTACTCGACACATGATTTGGAACTAGCGGCTATTGTGTTTGCATTGAAGAAATGGAGGCACTATTTGTGGGGCAGCAAGTTTGAAGTGTTTACGGATCACAAGAGTTTGAAGTACTTGTTCTCACAGAAAGAATTGAACATGAGGCAAAGGCGGTGGATGGAGCCCTTGGATGACTATAACTGTACAATCAATTATGTGCCTGGTAAGGCGAATGTAACAACAGATGCCTTAAGTCGGAAGGCGAGCTTGGCAAAATTAGAGGTTAAGGTATGGGAAATGTTAGAAGAAGCATGGTTATGGAAACTGAAGTTGACTAAAAAAGGGATACTATTTGCCACTACACAAGTTCAATCGAGCTTGTTGTCCGAGATACGAGAGGCCCAACAGAGGGATCAGCAGTTCCAGAAGATTAAGAAAGACAACACAGATTACAAGTTTCATAATGACGGTATTTGGAGGTTCAGGAATCGAATTTGTGTCCCTAATGACCTAGAGTTGAGAAAGAAGATTCTTGAAGAAGCCCTCAAGATATACTATTCACCCCGGTGGGACAAAAATGTACCAGGACTTGAAGCAACACTATTGAATGAATAACATGAAAAGGGAATTGCAGAGTTTGAATCTCGGCGTTTGACTTGTCAGAAGGTCAAGGCAAAACATCAACGACCAGCAGGTTTACTCCAGTCGTAGGAAATTCCCCAATGGAAATGAGAACATAAAACTATGGACTTTGTCATGGACCTGCCCAGGTCACAAAAAGGTCACGATGCCGTTTGGGTCATAGTGGATAGATTGACAAAAACTGCCCATTTCATACCGATAAACAAGGAGGATAATCCTGAGAAATTAGGAGATATGTATGTGTCAGACATTGTAAGGCTACATGGTATGCCTGTAAGTATTGTGTCAGATAGGGATCCCCGCTTTACTTCCCGATTTTGGAAAAGATTGCAAGAAGCTTTGGGGACGAAGTTGAGTTTCAGTATAGCCTATCACCCTCAAACGGATGAACAATCTGAAAGAACTATTCAAATTTTGGAGGAGATGTTAAGGGCGTGTGTACTAGACTTCGGAAAAGGTTGGGAGAAATATCTGTCTCTAGCGGAGTTTGCTTATAATAATAGCTATCAAGCCATTATCGAGATGGCCCCGTATGAGGCATTGTATGGACGTAAGTGTCGGTCCCCAATATACTGGGACGAAGTAGGTGAGACAAAGACATTTGACCCGACCTTTCTACCAGAACTTATGGAGATTGTGGAAAATGTCCACCTCATCCGAAAATGGATGCTTACCGCCTAAAGCAGGCAGAAAATTTATGCAGACCGACGGAGACAGAACTTAGAATTTGAGGTTGATGATAAGGTGTTCTTGAAGTTATCACCTTGGAGAGGATTGATCAAACATGGTAAGGGTAAAAAGTTAAGCCCGAGGTTTATGGGACCATTTGAGATAGTTGAAAGAATTGGCAAATTGGCGTATTGCCTAGTACTACCCCAAAACCTCTTCAATATTCATGATGTCTTCCATGTCTCAATGCTACGAAAGTATCACCTTGATCCATCGCACATCTTAGAGCCGGAACCATTGCAGCCTCGGTAGTACTTATCTTATGAAGAGAAGCCTATTTGGATCCTAGACCAACAAGATCGGGAATTGCGCAACAAGTCAATACCGATGGTGAAAGTGTTGTGGGATTACCATGGAGTTGAAGAAGCAACGTAGCAAAGATGAGACCAGATGGAGCAACAGTATCCAACATTATTCTAGATGTAATATTGAATTTTGGGACGAAATTCTTTTAAGGAGGGGAGGATGTGAGGCCCGACCTCAATTTACGTGCGATACCTCGATATTTGTGCATTAACCTTGAACTGCGTGTCTTAACCTAAATTTAAGTATCTTACCTTGATTTACGTGTATTACCTTGAATTGCGTGCATTTATCTTGAAATACATGCATTACCTCATAATATGTGCCTTAACCTAGGAATATATATATTAGCATTGGACTGTGTGCATTACCTAAGGATTCGTGCCTTGTATTGATTTATGTGCATGCCTCATAGTACGTGCCCTAAACCTAAGAATGCGTGCCTGCACATTAATCTAGAAAGATTCCTACACAAAGCACTAGGTAATAGAATATTCTTACACAATCCACTATCTTTTATAATAATCCTACACAATCCACTAACTATTAAAATAATATTAAACTAATCTTACATCTTCCGCTAACATTGTTCTAATACTAATTCAAATTCACTACAAGACAAAACTTTACAATCTTCTAAACATTCTCAATAAAATATATATACTACTTATATATATACATATACACATATACTTCTACTTTTTACTACAAACTCCACTAACACTAAAATATTATTAAAACTATCCTACACATTCCACTTAGCATTATTTTATTCTAAGTCAAACCACTAAAGAACAAAAGCTCACCAAGCCCTAAACATTTTTTATTCTATTCTAAAACCTATGTACCTCAAATTCTACACTTACCATAATCTATAATATACTAATATGAATCTGAAAATTCAGATTCTTCAATGCTATACACGGCCAAGAGCATCTACATATGCCTAGACAAGTTCTTACATCTATGTCATGCTTTTTCTAATACCTATGCACTATTTTACTAAACCCCAAGCCTCCAACACTATCCTACACTTATTCCCTGATCTATTACAATACCAAGATAGAATAATAAGCAAATTTGAAAAGGATCTTGACTACATAAGCCACCCAATTTCGGACAAGGCATTGTACACACATAAAATACAACATTTCACAAAATACTTTAGCTTTCCCTCTCTTTCCTCTCTCTCTCGACCAGACCACCACCCATGCTTCTTACACCATTCAAAATATGCATAAAACATCATTATTCTCTTCCATTCAAGTCCCAAGGGCTGACCATGCTAGCAAAACAACTAAAACACACAAAACTACTTCATTTTCTCACTTTCTTGGCCAAATGCTCTAAGACCTCCAAGTTTTCTCTCCTCTCATGACCTTACACACTCTGACACACCAGAGTACTTGCTTAAACTGATTCACAAAGAAAAAGAACCTTCAAGGCACGACCAAGACAAGATAACAAAGAAATAAGCTCAAATAGTGCTATTTTCGGCCATAGGTAAGTTTTAAGAGTTCTCTTCCATTTATTTTTGTTTTAATCATATGCACACACTGAGTATATGCTAACTAAGCTATAAATTAAGGAAAGAAAGCTGAACTACACGGCCATGCTTGGAAAAGAGGGCTACCTTGCATTTCAGGCATTTTCAAGAGTGATTCTTGCATTTCTACCTATCAATTGCTAAGGTGAGGGTTTAAACTGATTTCAAGGCTATTTTCAAAGATAATATCATGTACTTATGTGGTATGACCGTGCATGTCAATGTTTGTAGTAGAATTGTTACTCTAGATGTCTTTTGAACACATGCATGTATGAAGATGTTGTAACTTTGAGGATGTGTGGATGTGGAGCTTAGAATTGTGTGGTATGGTGATTATAATGAAGTTTAAAAATTGATTTGAAGGTGTAAAGTGGGTTAGGCTTGTGTATAAACTTGTTTATAAGACATGCATGCAAGAATCAAGCCTATTTCATGATTGTACTTGAGTTGCATGGAGATTTCAATGTGCATAGTGGACTGTCCATATTTTCTAAGGCATGAATATGTGTATTCTATGATGTTATTGAGGCTATTTGTTGATTAATCTTGGAGTTGGTAAAATGTATGAAGTCCCTTGGTGATTACATATTTGTAGATGTGATTTGCATTGCTTGTATGTTGTTTAAATGTTATATATTGCTATGTTTCAAGGCTGTTCGTGATTGTTAAGTATGATAGTATATGAATCTTGAAGATATTTAGGGTGGATAGTAATTAACATTACATGTGGATGTGAGTTTGAAGCCCTTTAGTGATTACTTGTTGGATTGATGTTATTCTTATGCCTTGCATGGCTGTAATTGACGATTTTAACATGCGTAGTGGACTGTCCAGAAATTTTAAGATATGTAAACATGTGGTTTGTGTTGAGTTTAAGGGCAAAATGTGGTTTATCTTGGGTATAATGATGGATATGAAGCTTACGTTCAAAAATATGCTTGAAAAAGTCATGAATCTATATTTGCATGTTGTTGATAGTGGTTTGTTGATATGTTGCAAGGCTGGTCATGAAAATTAGAATAGCCCTTCCCATGATAAGTTGGGATAAGCATGTTTAATTGTTAAGTTGACAAGTGTTGATTACACATATTACACCGTTATGAGATTGTTTGTTGGAAAGCATGATAATTGCTATCTTGTTCATGTTATACTTGGAATAATGGTTATTTGTGAAAGTAATGCTATTTTGAAGTGATTATACGTTCTAACGATTCCTTATATGCCAACGTGTCAACATGTGGTCATATACATGCACGGAGGCAACCTACTTTGTTGACCTCCTAATGTGAATCGTTAAATGTCATAAATGTGCATTGCATACGAGGTTGCAACCTTTTTTCGGCATGGTAGCGATTCACGAACTCCGGGTGGCATAGAGTTTGCTAGTGCCCCCTTGACTACCATGGTCCGTATTCCCTCTCTCGCTTGGAACTTTGTTACCTCGGAGAGTTGGGTCATAGGTTTAGTGTACAATCCGGAGTACACCCATGCGGGAGCGATAAAGAGTATGATATTCAAGGTCGGCCACTACATGCAAATGCGAATGCGAATGCGTAAAGTATCCTTTGAAATGATGTGGTAAATGTGTTCATTTATATTTATGCTATGTTATGAGCTTACTTGTATTACATGACATGTTTCCAAAGGAGTTTTCACAAGTTAACCAGAAAAGAATTTCAAAAGCCCCGTTACTTGTTCCCCCATCGCTGAGTTCATAAGGACTCACCCTATTTATGTCATTACAGGTGAAGCGAAATTGGAACAGGTGCCCGAAGAGAATGTGCTAGATGATGAACCTTTGGAGTGATTATGTGTACTACGTGCCCTTCATTAATATGGATGTTATTAGGAATATTGTGTAAATTATAGACTGTTTATGTTGTTGTTGTAAATAACCCCAGTTGTAATTTGGGGTCTAATTTTGGTTTGTACTAACTATAATTGGACGAACTCTTTTATTTCAGTCATTTGCTTTCATTGATATGGATAGTAGTTATCATTAGGTGTCTAAACCAATAGGTGAAGAATCAACCAAGTTAGCCCTACTTATACTCATTAAGGTATTCATTTGTAAGCTGAATGTTAGTAGGTACCTGCCCAAATAGGAATTTGACAAATAAATGGGGTGTAGCTATCATGATAGGCTTATTAATCCAAATGGAACCTCCAAGATGAACTAGCAGGCACACCAATTGATGATAAAATCAAAGTTTTAGTTGTAAGCAAATTAATGATTCGGAATTTTTGAGGTGTTCTAGAAAATAGGTCAAACCAAAGATCCAAAATACATCCGTTATGCTGCGGGTTTTTCGAAAAACTTTTGGAGTTCTAGGCAAACGAATAAGCACTAATCATAGTCAAACGGTTAAGGACGTAAAATAACAATGATGATTTAGTTTATACCCTAGTCTAGCCTCTATAGGTCGGGTTGGGGTGTGACACGCAACGACACTCACTAACTTCGCAAATACTTGACTGTACCCAAATCCCTATTCAAGTGGGTCTTTTCTTTTTCCCTTTGGTCCAGGGCCAAAGTACAATGAATTGCTTGCAAGCTACTATGGTGCCCTCAAGTCAGAGGAGAACCTTGTACAACTATCACCTAAGAACCTTCTCATTGACTTAGGCAGATGAAGCCTCCATTGAGTATTCTCAGTGGACCGTGTCCAGTGTACATATCTCTATACGCACCCATGCATTAGCCTTGACATCTCATGCCACTTGGTCAATGAGATCAACCCTGATAGAGCTAACTACATGTCAGTCTTGTTGGATTCATCAATGCCCAGTCTTGATGAATCCTACGACCTAGGACAAGTTTTAGGTATGTCTTAGGTGTTGATTCTCATCAACCATAAGCTTTTATGGTTCGACCCTACACTAACATATCCAAAGGCTTTATCAGTTATACATAATATGCAGCTAGATGATATATAAATGCATAAGAGATAAAGATAAATGCCATATGGTACTTTTATTTGATTAAAATTTTTATGGTACTTTTATTTGATTAAAATTTTATAACAAAGATTGTTTCGCTACACAAATATCCCTATCATCCTTCACTGAATGATTGGCTTGCAGGGCATATTCCTAACAATCTCCCACTTACACTCACAGCCAATCTTTTCGGTATTTAATACCCATCTTGGATCTATGGCAGTCAAACTCCTTTGACCCCAAGGCTTTAGTGAACGGGACGCCCAAATTTTCTTTACCGTCTATCTTCTCAATCTGTACATCTCCTCTTTCTATGATCTCTCAGATCAAGTGAAAGCGACCCAAAATGTGTTTGGTCTTCTGATGGACCTTGGTTCCTTGGCCTGAGCGATTGCTCCAGTGTTATCACAGAACAACGTCACTAGTGCAATCACTATCAGGAACCACACCTAGTTCAAAGATGAACTTTCATAACCAAACAACCTCTTTTGCTGCATCGCATGCCGTAATATATTATGCCTCAGTCACTGAATCAGCCATAATACCTTGTTTAGAACTTTTCCAACTTACTACAGCACCATTCATGGTGAACATAAAACTTGACACCGATCTGCTATCATCCCGGCCTAATTCAAAGCTGGAATCAGTGTAACCCTCGAGCTTTAAGTTTGACGCTCCATATATGAGGAATTGCTCTCTAGTATTCCTCAAATATTTCAAGATGGTCTTTACAACCTTCTAGTGCTCTTCTCCTAGATCGGCCTAATATCTATTGGTCACTCCAAGTACGAAAGTAACATCTGGCTTTGTACATGTCATGGCATACATGATTGACCCGATCGCCGAGATATACGGTATCCCTCTCATGTGTTCTCGTTCCTCATCTGTCTTGGGACAATTGCCCTTATTGAGAACGATCCTAGTTCCAATTGGCAAGTAGCCTCTTTTGAAACTATCCATGTGAAACCTTTTGAGGATGGTATCAATGTACGTGAACTGGGACAAGCTTAACATCATTCTCGATCTGTCTCTGTAGATCTTTATACCCAGTATGTAGGATACCTCCTCTAAGTCCTTCATGGAGAATTGCTTGGATAGCCAAATCTTCAAATTTTGCAAGGTTCCTACGTCATTCCTAATTAACAAGATGTCCTCGACTTAGAGCACCAAAAAGATAACTTTACTCCCACTGACCTTCTTGTACACACAACGCTCTTCTTCGTTTCGTATAAAGCCAAACTCTTTGACTTTCCTGTCAAAACAAATATTCCAACTGCATGATGTTTGCTTTAATCCATAAATGGATCTTTACAACTTGCAAACCTTCGACTCTGCATTCCCTGATATGAAACCTTTGGGTTGTACCATGTACACCTCTTCCTCAAGCTCTCCATTGAGAAAAACAATTTTCACATCCAGCTACCAAATTTCATAGTCATGGTATGCAGCCATTGCAAGCATTATCCGAATAGACTTGAGCATAGCCACCGAGAAAAATGTCTCATTGTAGTCTATGCCTTGCCTTTGATGAAAGCCCTTGGTAATCAGACGCGCCTTGTATGTTTCAACCTTGCCGTCTGCTCTAGTCTTTCTTTCGAATACCTACTTGCACCCAATAGGTTTTATCCCTTCAGGTGGATCAACAAATGTCCATACATTGTTGACTTTCAATACATTTCAGATTTCATAGCTTCCAGCCATTTTTCACAGTCGGGGTGTTGCATAGCCTTTGAGAATATAGTTGGGTCATCATCACCATGACTAACCTCTACAAACTCGCCTTCCTAGATCAGGAATCCGTAGTACCTATTCGGTTCACGAGTTATCCTACCAGATCTTCTCAATGGTTGTATAACATGGTCAGAGCTGGTCATAGGTTCCTTGACCTGACTGAATTGTAGGTCATCTTTGATCTCATCAAGATCAATTTTTTTCCCATTATGCCTTCCAAAAGGAACTCTTCTTCCAAGAACTGGGCATTTTTGGCCACAAACACTTTCTAGTCAGAAGGATGGAAAAAAGAATATCCCTTAGTCTCCTTAGGATATCCCATAAATCTGCACTTGTCAGATCTAGCATCCAACTTTTTAGCTTCTTGTTTCTTAACATAAGCGTAGCATCCCCAAATCTTGAGGTACTAAAGACTTGGTTTGCGACCCTACTATATCTCATAGGGTGTCTTCGAAACTGATTTGGAAGGAACTCTATTTAAAATACAGACAACAGTATCCAGAGCATAACCCTAGAACGAAATAGGCAAATCGGTGAAACCCATCATGGACTTGACCATGTCTAACAGAGTCCTATTCTTTCTCTCGGACACACCATTGTGATGTGGTGTTCTAGGAGCGGTCCATTGTGAGAGAATTCTATTCTCTTTGAGATAGTTAAGAAACTTATCACTTAAGTATTCACCACCACGATCTGATCAAAATGTCTTAATACTTTTGCTTGTTTGTTTCTCTACTTCATTCTTGAAGCACTTGAATGCTTTGAAGGCTTTTAACCTGTGTTTCAACAAGAAAACATACGTATACCTTGATAAATCATCTGTAAAAGTGATGAAGTAGGTGAAATCTCCTCTAGCCTGTACTTGAAGTGGTCCATATACATCCATATGTACCAATTCTAACAGCTCTGTAGCTCGTGCACCTTTTTCCTGAAAAAAGTGCCTTAGTCATTTTACCCTTGAGACACGACTCACAAGTAGGGCTCAAGACTATAGTCCCCAAGGAATCCCTCCTTGGCCAACCATTCAAGACGTTTCTCATTGATATAACCGAGCCTACAGTACCAGAGATAGGATTTATTCACTGTAGTATCTCTTGGTCTCTTCCGATCAATCAGTAACACAATTTCTATTTGGGGGAGAATATAAACATCATTTGCAAGTTTACCATGCACAAAGAAATGCTCATTAAGGAAGGCAAAACAATTATTGTCTGTAATCTTAAAAACAAATCCATCATGCTTCAACCTTGATACCAAAATAATGTTTCTAACAAGGCTGGGAACATAATAACAATGTTTCAAAAACAATATTCTATCAAATGGTAAACTAAGAGAAACAGAACTAATAGCTAATGAAAAGACTCTAGCCCCATTTGTTATGTACAAGTTCCTCTCAGCATCTCTAAACCATTTACTGACGTCCAGACCCTGTAGAGATTTACAAATATGGTAAGGACTTTCGGTATCTAATGCCCAAGTAGATGTATCACAAATAGTCATGTTCGGGTTTATCATAAATATACCTGAACCTGAAGCATCACCATGCTTCTGCTGTGCTTAGGTGGCCAGGTATTCTCTGCAATTCCTTTTTCAATGCCCATCTTTCTTACAGTGGAAGCACACTGCCTGGTCCTGGGCTTTCTGAGCTGGAACTTTTTTCACACCATCGCCCTGCTGCTTGAGCTAGTTCTTCTTCTTATTGGTTTTTCCGGTTTTACCCTTGTCTTTGCCCTTCCCCTTGGGCCTAGAAGATCCACACATCAGCATAACTGGGGCTTTGTCCTTCTTCTGTTGCTCAAATGTCCTTAGCATGTTAAGCATCGCTGTGAGCTCAACGTCTAGCTTATTCATATGAAAGTTCATGACAAAAGGATTGAACGACTCCAGAAGAGACTGGAGGATTAGGTCTTGATACAACTCGTTGTCCATGACCAGTCAAAAGGATAAAAGCTCATCGATTTGACAAATCATTTTCACCACATGATCCTCAATCAATATCCCTTCAGTCATTCTTGACCGGAATAGGGCCTTGGATATCTCATATCGCTTTGCCCTGGAGTTGGTGCTGAACATGTCTTTCAGACGGGCATCCATCTTTTGAGGTGTGAGGTTCTCATATTGCCTTTGGAACTCTGTACTCATTGCTGCAAGCATAAGGCACCTGACTTGAGTCGTATCATTCTGATACTTCTCATACAACTCTCTATCTTCAGCTGTTAACTCCTCCGTGGGAGGTAGAGGTGCAAACCATGTGTTGTTTAGTTTGTATGCCAATTTCTCTATTGACAGGACTAGCATGAGTTTTTGGCGCCAATCTTCATAGTTGGATCCTTTAGTCAACTTGTCAGTATCCAAGATACTTTGTAGTGACAAAGTGCTTGTCATTTGATATAGTGATCTGAAATGTACAAGATAAATAAAGTAAATCTAGCGTCTTGTTAGTTTTAATCTCCAAAAGGTCTAGACTTTGACCTATTGGTCTCCCATAGTTTTTCGACACTCACACCACCCTCATAGTGTGTCCGTGAGCCTCTTTACGTCTCAAGGTAGGGTTAGGACCCATTCTCGCTTATACATACCCCCTGTGAGGTAAGGACCAGGCATGCATACCAGAATGGTAGGTCATCTTAGCCGGTTGCATCTCCATGCAACTCCTAACTTATTTAGCCTATCAAGCCGCGTAGACCCCTAGGAGGTAGGGACCATCTACCGTTTGAGTATAAGTCAAGCATCAACAGTGCATATGATTGGTGAGCATGTGTCACATACTACCCCTTGGTAGGCAGGATCAAACGACATGCATCCACACCCCTCAGCACATACCACATTGAGTAGGAGTCATCAAACAACCATTAAGTTAGGACCCCCTGGGAGGCAGGGTCAAGTCGTTCACCTCATAGTTAAATGATCACCCACCTACTATGATGGAAGGGCTACGATTATACACCCAGTGTTAATTAATCGCTTATTGACTTAATATTGACTGGAGGGAATTATTAATGTTATCGAGTTTGGTCTCATCATGTTAACATGCATGCATCATACATGGATAGTGCATAGGTCATACATATAGATTATCATGCTTTCAATGCGATAATATATCTCTATATATTATATATAATCTATACTATACTACCGGATATGTTATGGAGCTTTTATCTTTCCTAAGTTTCACCAAACCACTTAGTGAAACCTAGAGAAGGTCCCTATAATGAATGCAAATGACAATTGAGAAAATAGTGTAATTTTCCACAATTGGAAACTCTTTCCCAATATAGAAACTGCCATCAATCCATGCTGTCCCACTATCTTCAGTCTTCATCTTGATCTCCATTTATCTCTACTTCTATATTAATCATATTATACTACATTACATTGCTTTCCAAAAGTAGAAACCCCTAGGTAGGGGGGAGTTACATAAGAGGGAGAGAGAATAAATTACAACCATTAATAAAAAGAAGGTGAGACACGCAGGCCCCATTTCCAAAAATACATTCATACATTCATTTACGTGAAAGATGCAAATCATACATCCATGCATGACTCTAAGCTCCATAACCATCCCATGCATAAACATTTATGAAATACAATATTAAAATTGACAATTCATAAAACAAAACTTTTTTTCATTTTCTCGCAACTCCCTTGGATTATATTGGCATACATATACTTGATTTCCCCTTGATAATAATCTTAGGAATTAATTGGGTTCAACTTACATCCCCATGATGACTTGTTGTACAAGGCCCAATACTCATCTTAAGCCCACTTCGTGATCCAATTAGAGTTCCTCTACTTAATTTAATTTTCTCCAAGAAAATCCAAATAATATTAAGTCCATAGGTTTTTAGGCCCATATTGGGCTTTACCAAAACCTAATTAGTTAGGCATGTAATTTTAATTTATGACCTACTATCAAAATTAACTCTAGATTCTCAATCCTATTAATTTTGACTATGTCAACAAATTTAATTCTCAAGTCAAACATTGGTCAACCTTGGTTAAATCACATAAAACATGAATTTATTCACCTACCTAGTTAATTAATTTGATTAGGATTTGAATCTTTAAGAAAATTGGATTACAAAATCAACTCCTTAATTTTGACTTTCCAAAATCGTACCAAGATCAAATCTATTACCAAATATGGCAACTATGACTAGGGTTTGACCATTCTATTGAACTTGACAATGGAAAAAACATCCTAGGCTCATAGAAAATTGTGCCGCCACTTTGGAGTAGCGAAACAACCCTTACAAGTGCCAAAAACGAAATTTTCCAGAATCTACCATAACAGACTTGTACACTGACCTGACTATAATTGCTTCGTTTAACATATTAACACAACTCCAAAAATTCTAAAATTCGACATGGAGATATCCCTTTAAGTGTAAATAATGTTAGAAAAAATAGGAACTCGATTTGGATTTGTTTTGATGGAGTTATTCCTCCTAGACCAGACACTATGCAGTTTGTCCAGAATGCTGACTCAACAAAATAATGTACTGTTCATGCCATTTTTCGCATGTTAAATCACAAACTAACGTAGCGGGTATAAGCCTCATTTGTTCTACTATCAGCGGGGAATAACATACAAAAAAAATTGGGCACAAACAACGAGTTTTAATATGACAAACAAACAATATAATCTCAGTGCGCATAATACGAATTCATGTTTTCTATGCATGTTTGGGTGGCTCTGATACCAATTGAAGGTTCTCTTGCACATAAAAGACATATAGCGCAGCGGAAACATAAAGAATAAAGCTATAAATACAGAGAGAACCAAGAATTGAATCTACCAAACATGCACTTAAAGTCGAAAACATGATAAAACCAAGCAAACTGAATCTGAAAATTCATTACCTCTTGAATAATACTTCGAATGGTATGCTTGGATTAGAGAGTGCAATGTAGCATCCCTCACGATCTCACACACAATACATCGAGGCTAGAACGAGGTGAAGCAAGCTCATGCACGAGCTTCAATGGCTGGCACGAATCCCTAAGAGAGAGAGAGGGGCGGCCGACTTTTGCATAGAGAGATAGGTTGAAATTTTGTTATGTCACCTAGGGTTTTAGTTTAAGCTGTATTTATAAGGTACAATAAGTTTTCATTATTTGCACCTTGACCCCAGACCTTATGGGGTTCTCTATAATCAGCTTATAACATTTTTTAATCAACTATAAGTTAATTAGACATTAGCCCATAATTAATTGACACTCAATTAATTATCAACTCAACTTATACAAAAGCCAATTTCCCAAATTGCCCTTGCCTCTAAGTTAAATGTTTGACCATCAAACATTCTCTCTTACTTGCATACTCAAATGGTTTCCCTAAACCTATTCTTACCATATGCAATCCATTATATAATTGCTTCTAGATAGAATATATACGAGAAGATCCACGTGCTAGCGTGACTTCTCTATTCTATCCCTCATAGTTGTAACCCTTCAACTTATGTGCGATCTCGTAGGTTCAAGTGCCAAACTGGTAGTTGCTAGAACAAGTACCAATTAACCCATCTCCATTAGAACTCCTTCTAATTGCTACTAATCGAGGTTGGCGTCTAGCAATACTATTCGACGACCAGATGTCTCGAATGCTTAATCCAAGCTTTTCTACTCAAGAACCTTTTGGCGACTAGTTAGCGTACGATCCATTCCTTCCACTAGATGCCCTGAGCTTGCCTTAGGGTATGGTCAATGTTAGTCAAACCCTAATAAGTGTGCTCCTATGTTTAGTTGACTTTTTCTTGTATGATCCAATCATACCACCATGGCCATGGATTTCTGTCAACATCTCTATGAGATGACATAGGGCATACTCTTTTTCATCCAAAGTAGTGGATCCTCGTAGCAAACTCACTAGCTTCACAAGTATTTGACTGTACCTGAATCCCTATTCAAGCGAATATTATCTTATTCCATTTTGTCTAAGGCCAAAGTACAATGAGTTTCTTGCAAGCTACTATGGTACCCTCGAGTTAGAGGAGTACCTTGTACAACTATCACCTGAGAACCTTTTCATTGACTTAGGCGGATGAAGCCTCCATTAAGTGTTCTCAACAGACTGTGTCTAGTGTACATATCTCTATACGCACCCATGCATTAGCATTGACATCTCATGCCACTTGGTCGATGAGATCAACCCTGATAGAGCTAACTATATGTCAGTCTTACCGGATTCATCATACCCAGTCTTGATAAATCCTACGACCTATGACAAGTTTTAGGTATGTCTTAGGTGTCGATTCTCATCAACTATAAGCTTTTATGGTTCGACCCTATACCAACATATCCAAGGACTTTATCAGTTATACATAATATGCAACTAGACGATATATAAATGTATAAGAGATAAAGGTAAATGTCATATGTTACTTTTATTTAATTAAAAATTTATAACAAAGATTGTTTCGCTATACAAATATCCCTATCATTCTTCACTGAATTATTGGCTTGCAGGGCATATTCCCAACAAATCTATCAACCACGACCCATACATAATCACTTCCTCGCGGCGACCTCGGCAAATCAAATACAAAATCCATAGTTACATGATCCCATTTCCACACAGGAATCTCCAATGGTTACAACAATCATGCCGGTCTTTGATGCTCAGCTTAACCTTCTGGCAAGTCAAACATTTAGTCACATAATCTGCTATCTCCCTCTTCATATTATTCCACCCGAAGTTTTGTTTTAAGTCCCTGTACATCTTGGTACTACCAGGGTGAATAGTGTATTCAGTATTATGAGCCTCCGCAAGGATTTCATCTTTCACAGCTAAACCACTAGGAATGCAGATTCTATTCTTATACTTGAGTAGTCTATCATCATGCAACTTGAAATCGGACTCTCCCCATTTTGACTTCTCTAGAATCTTCAGCAATTGAGGTTCAGATTGTTGTGCTTCCCTGATTCTAGACAATAGTAAAGACTGAATTTGTAAGCTAGCAAATTGAATACCTATTTCTGAAGCCTCCGGTTTCCACAAACACAACTCCTCTACAGTTTCCCAGTCCTTTATTATCAAACTAGCCACAGCAGCCTTCCGGCTCAAAGCATCTGTAACAGTGTTAGTTTTACCTGACAAGTAGCTAATGGTGCAGTTATAGTCATTCAGCAACTCTAGCCAGCGTCTTTGCCTCATATTTAGAGATTTCTGTGAAAATAAATATTTCAAGCTCTTATGATCAGTAAATATTTCAAATTTATTACGTCACAAGTGATGTTGTCATTTCCTTAAAGCAAAGATAATAGCAACAAGATCATGTGTAGGATAATTAAGTTCATAGGGCTTTAATTTCCTCGAGGCATAAGCTATCACCTTACCATTTTGCATAAGAACACAACCTAAACCTTCTTTCAAAGCATCACTATAAATCACCAAATTATCATTCCCTTTAGGTAGTGCAAGGACAGAAGCAATAGTGAGTCTCTTCTTCAATTCCTGAAAACTCGCTTCACATTTGTCATCCCAGTTATACACGATTTTTCTTTAGAGTTAAAGAAGTCAGTGGTCTAGCAAGTTTAGAAAAGTCCTTAACAAATCTCCGGTAATTACCAGCCAACCCCAAGAAACTACGAACCTCCGTAACAGTTTCGGGTCTTTTCCATGACATCTCTACCTCAATTTTCGCAGGATCAACAAATATTCCTTCCTGTGAAATTATATGGCCTAAAAAGGCGACCTGCTTTAACTAGAATTCACACTTGCTGAATTTTGCAAACAATTTATGTTCCTGCAAGGTTTGCAACACAATTCTCAAATGTTCTTCATGCTCTGCCTCAGACTTTGAATACACCAATATATCATCAATGAAAATCACAACAAACTGGTCAAGGTACGGTCTAAATACTCTTTGCATCAAATCCATAAAAGCGGTTGGAGCATTTGCCAATCCAAATGGTAGAACAACAAATTCATAGTGACCGTACCTAGTTCTGAAAGCAGTCTTGGGCACATCTTCTTTCCGGATTCTCAACTGGTAATAATCCTGTCTTAAATCAAATTTGGAATATACAACAGCACTTTGCAACTGATCAAGCAATTCCTCAATCAAAGGCAATGGATATTTATTTTTCACAGTCACCTGATTGAGACCCCGATAATCAATGCACAACCACAAGTACCATATTTCTTCTTTATAAATAACACAGAAGCACCCCAAGGTGAAGAACTAGGTTGTATAAAACCCTTTTCAAGTAAACCCTGTAGTTGGATTTTCAACTCCTGCAACTCAGGGGGAGCCATTCTATATAAGGTTCTAGAAACAGGGTTAGTTCCTGGCAACAGATCAATTACAAATTCTATTTCTCGGTCAGGTGGTATCCCAGGCAATTCCCCAGGAAATACTCCTGGAAAGTCCTTTACAACAAGCACTTCATTCAATTCAGTTTATCTCCAGGCTTATTAATTAAATATGCTAGATATGTTTCACAACCTTTACTCAACATTTTTGTAGCTTTAATGGAAGAAATGATGTGAGTCCCTGTAGATTTCCGACTTCCAACAATTTTAACGATAGGTTGTTCAGGTATTTCTAAGGTCACAATTTTCCTTCTACAATCCAAGTAAGCATAATACCGCCCTAACCAGTCCATCCCTAGAATAATCTCAAAGTATCGGAATGGTAAAATAATCAAATCAACAGGATACATGTGCCCCTCAATGCAAATATCACAATTTTTATACACAGACTCCGTCATAAACTTTGTACCCATAGGACTACCTACTTCAATTTTATACGGCAGTTTATCAACTTTTAAAGCAGTAGATTGTGCACACATAGGAATGATAAATGAATGTGTAGCCCCAGTGTCAATCAAAACTACTACTGGCTAATTATTAATAAGAAAAGTATCTTCTACCACTACTATAGTATCTGGAAGCTCCTCCTGGTCTAGAGCAAATACTGTCACGCCCCGTGTGATACCCCGAACCCGGCATGCACTTAATAGCATTTAATTGCATTTAATTAAGTGTTTAATTAGTTAATCATCCATTTTTGCACTATTTTGATATTTCTTTTAAAAGAATTCAATAATTTTTATATTGATTAATTTAAAAGATTATTACCTAATTCTATTACTTATAGTAATTAGATTTATTTTCTTGTATTTAATTTAGTGTCATCTTAAATGTTAGTGTTTAATTGCATTTGATTACGTGTTTTTATTAACTTGTTCAATCGTATCCTAGCATTAATTTCATAATTCTTTAAAATATTCTAGAAATAGTTAAATTATTTATTTTTAAATGAAAATTGATTATTTTAATAATCGGTTTTAATTTTCTTGCATTTAATTACTCGATTTGCAATTAAATGAGAAAAATAACTCCGAGCCGGAGTGAATTTTAAAATATTGACTATTCTACTTTTCAAAAATTATAGTTTTATATTATTGCTCATCATTTGATTAGCGATCGTTTATTGACCATTCGATCGTAGCATTTCAAAAATGAGAGTTAGAGAAATATTTCCCGAATTTCGTGAATAATGTTTTTAGTTTAATTTATCTAATTTTAGTTGTTTTCCATCTAATTGCATTGTTTTAACTTGAGCTAGACCAAATGATAACCAAAATAGCCTTAGTTGACCAATTTAACTTGAATTTTGACTTTGCTAAATGACCATTTTGCCCTTGAGCTTTGTCAACTTATTAAATAGCCAAAAATCAAACAAAATGATCATAAAAACAAATTGCAAAATGCCCCATTTGTCCCCCCCCCCCATGGATGAATACTTCCAAGGAGAAAAAAAAGATTATGCTTCCATTTTTCTTGTGCAATCATGCGTGGAATCAGACGAGAATCGTGGCTCGGGTCCTTGCGGGTCTTGGACTCCAATCTCAATGAGGGTTTTCATGTTTTTGTGCATTTTTATATGAATTTGATTTTTGATTCAACTTTTCAAATTTGATATTTATTGCGTTAGAATGCCTGTTATTGCTTGAAATAACTTCCTTAAGGCTGGTAGAGCATTGCTTGTTAGTTATTTAGCGATTTTTACGGCTAGAAATGCAAATTGAAATTAGGGAAGAATGTGAATAGTAAAAATAAATAGTAAAACCCTAGATATTCTGATTTTTTATCCGAATTGCGATTTCTTGATTTGGATAGGTGCCATTAGTGATAGAAAGATAAAATGTGCAATAAAAACGGACCGACCTTTGTTAAAATTGGAAATTAGACAAAGAAACGTAAAGGGGCCGTTTGACCAAGTGTTGACCGTGCTCGAATTGAGTTGGGGGTTTTGCTATTGAGGGCATGGAAGCACTTTTGGCGCTGTTGTGGCGTTGATTGAGTGACCGGTTAACATAGTTGTAGTTCAAATGCAGTAGGTGGACTTTCGGGCTTTGGTTGGGAAAGTGAAGTTTCGTGATATAGAAACGTGCCTTGTAGTACCTAAGTGAATGTAGTGAAATCGGTTTCCTAATTCTATAGCTCGTTTGCTCGTAATTGCCTTTGGAAGTTAGAGATTGAATAGTGATATTTGTCGTTTTCGTGTTTGAACTGTTATTACTTGTTTGATTGATGTTATTGTTGATATTAATGATGATCATGCTTGGAAAGTTAATGGATTGCTATTATCGATTGTAAATGCTTGATATCTCGTTTATCGTCACTAATCTGTACTTTCGTGCTATCGCTCGATTATTGCTTGTATCTCGTATTGCATTGCATAGTGTCAGGCGCGTGAGTGATGGGCCTCTCTGGGCAGTCTCGGGCTGCTAGGGTTGGTTTGCTCTAGCTCCGTGTCCTATTTCCATTCTCACTGGGGATGCCGCCCTGGGTGATTTGGGTCGTAGATGTGTCGGGATACTTTCGGAGTACACCCAGTGGATGTTATAAGGTGGTTGCGCGCTTATTGTCATCGTTGTCAACATCAAGCTCGAGATTGATATAATGCTCGTGGAATCGAATCGCATGGTACATTGCTCGTATGAGTGAACCATAGCCTTCAGAGTGTGGTATAGCTTTGAATGGTTGTGTTAATGCTTTCATTAATTGTTTATTGTATTGATTGTTTATAATGATTGCTTACTTGTCAGTTATATTGCTTAACTGCCTTATCTGCATTGCACGAATTTTTTTCTCTCCACCTCGATATCTATCTCGCCCTCACTGAGTATACGTGTTGTGTATACTCACTCCTCACCACCACATTTCAGGAATTGCCGTGTTAGCTGGAAAGCTCGTGCTTGAAGAGTTGTCTTGCGTGTTATGTGGCTTGAGTTGTCCAAGATGCAAAGATGTATGTTTCATGTGTTGTATGTATTCAATGTTAAAAGGAATGTAATTTAAGTTTTACTAGGTTATTGAAGTGGTGTGATAAGCTAGTTTATGTATTCAGTTAGTATAGTTTAACTTCAATGCATATTTGTATTGTTTAAAGAAAGAGTTAGAATAGTCTGGGTACTTGGAAATATGTATATTTGATGTGTTTAATTGTTGAGAGCTGAGGCTCAGATGGCCTTGAGGTGTTTGTATGGTTGGACACGGCATTGGTCCACTTATATGCTATTGCAGGTTTTGCATTTTGCCTAGAAACAGGGGAGACTCCGTCTGTCTTTCCCTAAAAATTTTGCCCGGGTTTGGAATTGGGTTGCGATTAGATTGATTGATAGAACTTCCGATCTCAAGAGGGATCGGGGTGTTACAGGTGGTATTTGAGCTTAGTTAGCTTATAAGCCAGGACAGGGTCCTCGGTCTAGTGGGTAGTGATCCTTGAATGTGTGCTTGTTAGGTGTGTTTTGAAAGTGTGTGCCTGTATGTGAGATTGTGTGTCTTGAATTGAATGTGTGTATCTATGTGATATAGTTATGTATTATGTGTTAAATGTGTGCTAGGTGAAGTGAAGTGTCTAGTTGTGCATCGAATTGACCTCGTGAATCGAATCGAATCAACCTCGTGAATTGTTAGTTGCTTGAATTGTTGCTTGTAATATGTGTAATTGAATGTCTTGGATTGAGTTGTGTTGTGATTGACTTGATTGACGTGCTTGAATAACTTTGATGATTGAACTGTTTTACAAACTGTTTTATAAACATGTTTGCATAATAGTTTAAAGCATATATGTATAAATGTGATATCTTGGCATTCATACATGTCCCGTGGAAATGGTAAGTAAGTCCTCTTTCTCCCCTAAAGAAAGTGGTTCACATCTGGCCTTTCAAGGTGTATGGATTGGCAGGAAATGAATGGCATTTAATTAGCCTTTATTTGGGAGTTGGTGTTTGTCTTTGGAGCTCGGTTATTGGCATACTTCTAAGACTCTTCTTTGTGGTTGGCAATCATAAAAAGATAACTTTCTTTGGGGTTTCTGTATGATGGCTCTTGGTAGCATTCTTTTGGTATTCTCTTATTGGGTTTTCTTATTGGCAAGGTTGTATGAAGATCTCACGTGGCAAACAGTGCAGGGGCCTCGGAGTTTGGTTTTGTATATTGTGCACCAGCTCAGTATTTTCCCTCAGCATTTGATAGCGATACTCGAGATCTAATTGGTTATCCTAGGGGGTTATTATTTGGAAGACTTCTCTGGAACTTTTGAAGTATATTTGATTGGGCTTTCTTAGTACTTTCCTCTGCACTCTTAACAGGGAATTCTTCTATGAAATTCATGACCAGCGGGGTACTTCTTTGGACCTCTGGATGGAACCTTTATTTGAGCCTTTAGTTGGCCTCCTGCTTGGGTATTCTCGGGCGATAATAGTTGAACTTCTACTAGAGATTCATATGTGGGGTATTCATTTGGTATTCTTCTTATCATTAATATGTGATGCTAATTTTATCTACAGTATCTTTGCTTCAGTCTTTAGTTGGTATTTTCTTGGCATTCTTGGTTGGGATTTATATTCGGGTTTTCCTACGAGCATCCTTATTCACTAACTTGCTCAGCAACCGATGAAGACTAGTCAGAGTTGGGTTTCAGATGATGCTGAGTTCTATTAGAAGAAGAATTGTGAGGACGCAATTGTTTTAAAAGGGGAAGGATGTGATACCCCGAACCCAGCATGCACTTAATAGCATTTAATTGCATTTAATTAAGTGTTTATTAATTAATCATCCATTTTTGCACTATTTTGATATTTCTTTTAAAAGCATTCAATAATTTTTATATTGATTAATTTAAAAGATTATTATCTAATTCTATTATTTATAGTAATTTGATTTATTTTCTTGTATTTAATTTAATGTCATCTTAAATGTTAGTGTTTAAATGCATTTGATTACGTGTTTTTATTAACTTGTTCATTCGTATCTTAGCATTAATTTCATAATTCTTAAAAATATTCTAGAAATAGTTAAATTATTTATTTTTAAATGAAAATTGATTATTTTGATTATTTTAATAATCGATTTTAATTTTCTTGCATTTAATTACTCGGTTTTCAATTAAATGAAAAAAGTAACTCCGAGCCGGAGTGAATTTTAAACTATTCTACTATTCTACTTTTCAAAAATTATTGTTTTATATTATTGCTCATTATTTGATTAGCGATCTTTTATTGACCGTTCGATCGTAGCATTTCGAAAATGAGAGTTAAAGAAATATTTTTCGAATTTCGTGAATAATGTTTTTAGTTTAATTTAGCTAGTTTTAGTTGTTTTCCATCTAATTGCATTGTTTTAACTTGAGCTAGACCAAATGATAACCAAAATAGCCTTAGTTGACCAATTTAACTTGAATTTTGACTTTGCTAAATGACCATTTTGCCCTTGAGCTTTGTCAACTTATTAAATAGCCAAAAATCAAACAAAATGATCATAAAAATAAATTGCAAAATGCCCAATTTGTCCCTCCCATGGCCGAATACTTCCAAGGAGAAAAAAAAAAAGATTTTGCTTCTATTTTTCTTGTGCAATCATGCGTGGAATCGGACGAGGATTGTGGCTCGGGTGCTTGCGGGTCTTGGTCTCCAATCTCTGTGAGGGTTTTCATATTTTTGTGCATTTTTATATGAATTTGATTTTTGATTCAATTTTTCAGATTTGATATTTATTGCGTTATAATGCATGTTATTGCTTGAAATAACTTTCTTAGGGTTCGTAGAGCATTGCTTGTTAGTTATTTAGCGATTTTTATGGCTAGAAAACCAAATTGAAATTAGGGAAGAATGTGAATAGTAAAAATAAATAGTAAAACCCTAGATATTCGGATTTTTTATCCGAATTGCAATTTCTTGATTTGGATAGGTGCCATTAGTGATAGAAAGATAAAATGTGCAATAAAAACGGACCGGCCTTTGTTAAAATTTGAAATTAGACAAAGAAACGTAAAGGGGTCGTTTGACCAAGTGTTGACCGTGCTCGAATTGAGTTGGGGGTTTTGCTATTGAGGGCATGGAAGCACTTTTGGCGCTGTTGTGGCATTGATTGAATGACTGGTTAACAAAGTTGTAGTTCAAACGTAGTAGGTGGACTTTCGGGCTTTGGTTGGGAAAGTGAAGTTTCGTGATATAGAAACGTGCCTTGTAGTACCTAAGTGAATGTAGTGAAATCGGTTTCCTAATCCTATAGCTCGTTTGCTCGTAATTGCATTTGGAAGTTAGAGATTGAATAGTGATATTTGTCATTTTCGTGTTTGAACTGCTATTACTTGTTTGATTGATGTTATTGTTGATATTAATGATGATCATGCTTGGAAAGTTAATTGATTGCTATTATCGATTGTAAATGCTTGATATCTCGTTTATCGTCACTAATCTGTACTTTCGTGCTATTCCTCGATTATTGCTTGTATCTCGTATTGCATTGCATAGTGTCAGGCGCGTGAGTGATGGGCCTCTTTGGGCAGTCTCGGGCTGCCAGGGTTGGTTTGCTCTAGCTCCGTGTCCTATTCCTATTCTCGCCGGGGATGCCGCCCTGGGTGATTTGGGTCGTAGATGTGTCGAGGTACTTCCGGAGTACACCCAGTAGATGTTATAAGGTGGTTGCACGCTTATTGTCATCGTTGTCAACATCAAGCTCGAGATTGATGTAATGCTCGTGGAATCGAATCGCATGGTACATTGCTCGTATGAGTGAACCATAGCCTTCAGAGTGTAATATAGCTTTGAAAGGTTGTGTTAATGCTTTCATTAATTTTTTATTGTATTGATTGTTTATAATGATTGCTTACTTGTCAGTTATATTGCTTAACTGCCTTATTTGCATTGCATGACTTTTTTTCTCTCTACCTCGATATCTGTCTCGCCCTCACTGAGTATACGTGTTGTGTATACTCACTCCTCACCACCACATTTCAAGAATTGTCGTGTTAGCTGGAAAGCTCGTGCTTGAAGAGTTGTCTTGCGTGTTATGTGGCTTGAGTTGTCCAAGATGCAAAGATGTATGTTTCATTTGTTGTATGTATTCAATGTTAAAAGGAATGTAATTTAAGTTTTACTAGGTTATTGAAGTGGTATGATAAGCTAGTTTATGTATTCAGTTAGTATAGTTTAACTTCAATGCATGTTTGTATTGTTTAAAGAAAGAGTTAGAATAATCTGGGTACTTGGAAATATGTATATTTGCTGTGTTTAATTGTTGAGAGCTGAGGCTCGGATGGCCTTGAGGTGTTTATATGGTTGGACACGGCACTGGTCCACTTATATGCTATTGCAGGTTTTGCATTTTGCCTAGAAACAGGGGAGACTCCGTCTGTCTTTCCCTAAAAATTTTGCCCGGGTTTGGAATTGGGTTGCGATTAGATTGATTGATAGAACTTCCGGTCTCGAGAGGGATTGGGGTGTTACACCCTGACCCAACCCCACGCTAAAGGTTAAGCTTGGACCTAACACACGGACAGAGTCTCCTCTGTACCGTGGGCATTCTGAATACTTGTTAACATTCTATACAATCACAACATACCAGGATATCATTTTTAATAGAAGGAAACCTAGCATTAAGGTTATCCGAGCCTTAATCATACAAACCGTTTAGGAACACCCACAAGTATGCATTCACAATCTACTTCTTTACAAAACCACTAATCATGCCACTCCATGATAGCATTTAAACATTCTTAGAATTTAAAGGACAGCCATTGCAACCCCTATGGCCAGCACACAAGCATGCAACAACTGAAGGTAAGAATACTAGTTATTACAGGCCATGGATACTTATCATTCATTACATCCAACTTATAATTAAACTATATATATATGAGCTCAAGGCTCCAAAATAGACATAAACAATAGCAAAGTATTTAGCACAACAAGCACCACAATCCACCTCAGAGAAGAATGACACAGTAACTAAGGTAACTGATCAGTCTAGATCTCTGGCTCTACTTCTTCACCCAAATCTAGCTGGGGTTCAACCACAGCGTCTCCTAAAACATGTTAGCGAGGTATGAGCAACCACTATTGCCTAGTGAGGGATAAAGGCCAACCGGGACGTGCAATGCAACAAATAAGGCAATTAAGCAATAAAAGTAAGTAAAGGACAATAGGAATAACAATTATCCACATATACCAAAGGATACGATACACTTAACCCCAACACTCCAAAATTCTCTTATCTTTGATCACGAACCACGAGCCACGAACTACGAACCACGAGCCATGAACCACGAACCACGATCGATGAGCCGGCATAACCCCAATCACTCCAATAGGTGTACTCCGAATGTGCCCGATAATCCTACAACCCAACACCCCCTGGCAATCTCTGGACCAGGTAAGTAAGGGATTAGCGTACGGAGATTAAATATCCACTGACAAGCCCGTCGCCGCCCAGCCGATATTCAATACAACCGCCACTAACACTATGGTTGCGCAACCACTATGCAATGCACATTAACACTTGACAGTATGATAACATTGAAAAGCAATAGAACTTAGAAGGGACAACAAAATAGGTTGCCCTCGAGAAAATTTCAATATATAAGCAATGGAATGGAATCAACTAAGAGAACATAAAGGGGTAAGTTGCACATATTCCAATAAAACTATACCACAAGCTCATAATCAATCTAAAAGTACATTTTGACAACTGACAAGGATTCTCAAGGTCATAGATACGTGAATTGGTCAATTTCCACCTTTTTCCCTTTATATCTCATGCCATTTATCTCCAATCCAAAAGTTATTGATCCAAATTCATGAGGGAGCTATACCATACTTCTAATCATCCCTTATGGCACCCTTATAACCCTTAAAGCCATTCAATTACCCGCAATTACTATAAAAACCGCAATTTTCCTCTTATGACTTTGCACTACATGTATCTTAACCGGGACCTAAACGAGAGTTAGAAAAGCTTCTTTAGCTCCTAGATAGTCTAAGATTACTAAATATGAAGGCCAATTTAACCAGGATTAGCATTAGACCCAAAACCCTTTCTAAAAGTCACCTATTTCACGTTTTTGTTAAGTTATGAGCAATTGAACCTTACGGGGCTATTACACTACCCTCATTAGCACCTATAGCATCTATTAGGAGCAATGAATCAAGTCAATACACACAATTCCTCCAAACCCTAGAATTTCTTCACTATTTATACCCTAGGATCAACCAACAATTCTAACCGTTTAAAAAAGCGAATCAATGGGATAAATGTGTTCTCTAGCACTTATATACAATGTATGTTAGCATATATGGGCATTGCAAAAGCATTTTATTAACAAATCTACCAAATCAAGAAAAGTATAACATTTTAGGGATACAAAAATAGCCATGAAATCCCTCACCAATAGGCGTAGGAGTTCTTTGGAGGCTTGCAAACCCTCTAAACTACTTGCACCTAACTTGGCTTGACTTGAAATGGAGATTTGATGAGCCAAAAATCTCTCTTCCTCTCCTATACTGTTGTCGGGTAAGGTTGGGCACTATTCACTACCTTTTTTTGTCAACTCATGAGCTAAAGTGTGTTGTTGGTCGAGTATATAATAAATGGTTTTAAGTTAACTGAGTGTAATGGCTATAAAGATAAGTCTAGTTAGCTTAATTTAAGTCCAAAGGTGTAATTAATGATTAGCTAGCTCAATTATGAAATTAGATTACATAATACTATTCACTAATTTCAATAAAACATTTCCTAAGCGGATGCTCTCGGCCCTAATTGCTCAAATGCACAATTTTCTCTTTCTTAAAATAATTAACATGATTTAAGAAAAATGCTAATTCGAATAAATTAAGTGGTTGAAAAATGAAATGAATAGCAGCCACTTAAAACAACAAGTAAAGCAAAGAAGAAATGCGCAAATAGTGGATGCAATAGTAGCTAAAAGTACGACTAAGTCTCGGGCATCACAAATACTCGTGTCTGGACTCATGGAACTGGAATTGCACCTGAAGCTCTCATCTGAGCACTCTGGCCGGAAGTCTATCCCTAACCCTGTCTAAACCTAGTGCAATATTTTATCTTATGCTGGTCATTACCACAACTAATACATCGGCCCAACTTTCTCCAACACTTTGCCTCTGTATGGACCTTACGATTACAGTGACTGCACTGCTGGTTTTTCCTTGTAACAGTGCCTCCCATAAGGGCTCTGAAAGTGGATGTAGCAGTGCTACCTTGCTGAGATCTAGTGGCAACTGGTCGGGTCTGGCTCTGTGTCTGGCTTTGAACTGGTCTTGCCTAAGACTGTGTCTGGACTGGCCCTGGGTAGCTCTGAGTCTATCTCTGCTATTGAACCTGGACAGGCTGCTGATATTGTCTCTGATAACCTGACTCTGAGACTGATACCGCGGTTTACTCAGCTGACTAGACTCGGCCAACACATCTTCCTTGCGTTTCTCATACCTCGATGTGGCCCTAACTGCTTCAGCATAATTAGGATAATCCTACAAAGACAAATTAAATTGTATATCACTTATCAGACCCCGGATAAATCTTTGTATCTTCATATCCTCAAGCTATACTAAGGCTAGCACATAACGGGAGAGTTTGGTAAATGTAGCCTCGTACTAATCAACAGTCATATTCCCCTGCCTCAGAGATATGAATTCTTCTTGATGTCTCTCATTAGCTACCACTGATACATACTTGTCCCTGAATGCCCGAACAAAGTCAGCCCATGTATGTTGTACCCTCTCAGTATCCCATTTCTCTCTAACAGTACGCCACCACTCCTCAGCGTCACCCTCAAGCAAGAATATAACATAAGTGATCTTTCTCTCACTAGTGCATTCAAGTGCAGCAGCTACCTTCTCAATTTTTTTCAGCCATATATCTACTTTTATATCATCTGGTTCTCCATAAAAACTGTACGCCCCGTGATGTAGAAACTTATCAAGCAAACTACTACCCCCCGCAGTTCCGCTGCCCTCGGCTCTAGTTACCTCTACCAGCTCCTGTCTGACCCTGCTGAGTCACAAACTGAGTGATAATGTTCATAGCAGTGGCCATTGTGGCCATAATCTATGCATTGGTCGGTTCCTGCCTTGGCGGAACATTCCCGGCTACCCTAGCATCCTGCCTAGGTATATCTTGCTTAGGAGCTTTCTCCAGCTACCTTCTTGGTCTTCTCCTCCTCATCTCAATACTAGAAGAATCCAGTGTTATAATAGGCAAAAAGATAACACAAAAGATAACTTACTCATATTCTAAACACCTTATGCACATAGGATAACATACAAAGCACTTATCATGCATCAAACACTAAACCTTTCATATTTACACAATATCATACGTTAGACTTTTCTTTTTACTTGTTTTCATGCTAGTATGTTTCCACATAGTCAATCATTCACTTAGACATTTAAACAATCACATAGTCACGCAATTCAACTTTCACATATGGACCTCTACCCCACATACCGAGGAACTTAACCCAGCTTCATGGATTCAAATAGCTCTGATACCATCTAAATGTAACGCCCCAAATCCAACCCCACGCTACAGGTCAAGTCTAGACCCGTTACACGGACAGAGTCTCTTTTGTACCGTGGACTAACTGGTACCTGTAAAAATCACATATAACCATAAATTTACAACCAACTATCTCATACAAGCCTATCCTTCAACATCAACACAATCAACATTCTCCTCAAGGCCATCCAAGCCTTGGATCTCAACAAAAGTATCATACAAGCATGTAAACAAAAGCATTAAAGACTACCGTTAACTATTACATGCCAACTACTCTGACAATATTCAAGACTACAAGTTAATTTACAAGTTTACAATTTTAGCACAACTACATACAATACCTTAAAGGTCTCAAAATGACCAACAAACAACATCTTCACATAGGTTGCACGTATAACATCCAACCTCAGCACATAAGAAATCATGGAAGCTGATCTACTTGTACTTCTTTCTCTTCCTCTATGGCTGGAAGCTGGGGGTTCATCTCAGCCTCTCTTGAAACATGTTAAATGAGGAGTGAGCAACAATGTTGCCCAGCAAGGGAGGTGATGCAGCATACCTGGAAATGCTTTCATAATATGCAACAAAGATTATAACATAGACAACACAAAATAGCAAAGCTAATTGGACAAGTATTTAACCGCATATAAAAAGGATACGGTTCCACTTTTGTCTTCGATCACGAACCACAAGCCAAAATCTTCAAGGAAGTGTCGGCAAACCCCTTATTCCTCCAAATGAGATACTCTGGATGTATCTCGATCCCACAACTCATATCTCCCGAGGTAGATCTGTATGCCCCAATAAGGTGAAACACGCCACTAGGGTAGGGAAGTATGCCTCAGCGAGAAAGGGAATAGGAAACAAAGTAGTCGAGGGAAACCGACAACTCGATGTTGTCTGGAATTTCTCGACGCTACAATGTCAGAAAAGGTTGCACAACCTTGAGACAAGTTCACGATTGCCAAGATCATCAAATATCACATAAGAGGTATTACAAAGTAGGCCGCCCTCATAGTTAAATACAATATAAGTCATCAAATACGAAATAACGATATAAGCACAAAAGAGATAAATAACATAGTTTTCTACAAACTCTTCAACTAGATTGATTATACCTTAGACAAGCATATAAACACATAACAAAATATCTACAAGCTCATACAAGCACAAAGGTATCCATTTATCACTTTTTTCCCTTTGATAACTATGCAATTCTTCTTCCATACAAAATTCAAGGCCCCAAAACTACAATCCAATCATTTTACATTCCCAAGGAAGCAAAAAGACACCTACCTAGGCCTTGAAAGCCCGCTTTGGAGACAAAAGCTTGGGAAGGCCCCGAGCGGGTTTTAACTACAACTACCTTATCTGAACCCCAATTTAACGCAACGAAAGCACCAAAAGTGCTTCCATACCCCAAGGATACCAATCCAAAGCCCAAATGTACCCGGATTACATTTCATGAAAAACCCCCTTTTAAAAGTTAGCTAATTTTGCACCAATAATGTCTAATTAGTTACCTAAATGAAGTATCAATTCGTTCCAAATATCAACCTAAAGCAAAACCCTAATTTTCATCACTATTCATCATCTCTTTCATGCAATTCAAGCTTTTAACCATGGAGTTTGTTAACAAGCTACTCAAGCATAGTCTAAATAGCCTATAAAGCATGTATAATACCATATTTAAGCATTTCAATAGCTAATATCAACAAATCATAAAATTACAAAAGTTGACATAAACTTGAAACTAAATTAAATGCAACTCCCTCACATGTACAAGGCTGTAGACCACTTGTAGGAGCTTAGGAAAGCTTGTAACTAGTTGTAGGATGCTTGCAAGAGGCTAAACCACAAAGATTGAAAGCAAAAATTTATCTTCTCCTTCTCCTTAGGGTCATCGGGTAGGGGGTAGTTTAGGAATCATTTGTTTTGTTTTAATGAGTATTTGCATATATATGTGGTATATAATGTATATATGTATAAGTATGTGTTATATGGTAAGTCAAATGCTAGCAAAACTTAGTCAATCCAAGTAAAAAAAACTCAAATTAAAAGAATAGCTAGCTAAACTAATGCTTATACTAATGTTACACTATTCAACGAAGCATGAATCATTTTTCAAATGCACGTTCCCGACCTCTAAAGCCCAAAACTACAAGTTCTCGATTCCTTTTATAAATCATATTCTCTAGGAAAAATATTAAACCGAGCAAT
The DNA here is from genome assembly GCA_037974665.1 of Ehretia macrophylla. Taxonomy (NCBI): domain Eukaryota; kingdom Viridiplantae; phylum Streptophyta; class Magnoliopsida; order Boraginales; family Ehretiaceae; genus Ehretia; species Ehretia macrophylla. The sequence continues at coordinate 75,433,626 of CM075779.1, forward strand.
TTAGACAGTTAAATTTTTTTATGAATAGTACCCACCAATAAAGCAAATAAACAAGAAAATAAATGCACATAGAAATGGCCAAGTAGATATGCAACAGTTACGCATGAATGTAATGAAAAATCTCGGGCGTCATAGCTTTCGTCTCAACTTCCAATTTAATACCAGTGTAAGACAAGCTACAGAAAATGTCATAAACCATTATGGACTTGACTTTCAATCGTATGATGATATTATGATGAGGAGCCTAGATGATCCTTATTTAATAGGTTGGTTACTCAAACTACTTAAATAAATTATTAATGTTTTGCTTTGTTTTTTTACATTGTTTTAAATTTTCTTATATTAGACGGTATTGGTCTTCTGATTAGTGTTAGAGTCGAGAGAGAAATTGAAAAAGATGGATCTTGTACCAAGATGCTGGTGATAAATCTTCCATATTTGTATTAAATTTTTTTTAGATCCATCTGTTACTAACTTCTATATATATTGGGTTGAAATTGTAGTGTACCTTATTTGGCAAATGCATTGATCAAGTTAACTTCATCCTCATAAGTTGTGAGGATGTTGATAAAATTGTGGTTATTCAATTTTGTAAACCTAAGACTTTTAAGGGTGTATGTTGTTGTCTATCATTGTTCTTTTATAATTTTAAAATTTTAGGTTAATGCTTACTCTAAAATGTTAATGATAGGCAAAATTGTGGTACCCCGAACCCGGCATATAGTGATTAGTTCCTATTTGCATTTAATCAAGTGTTATCTTAAATGCTAGCCTAGAATTATGTGGTTACTTTACTTAGTTGACTCATTTTAGTGATTATTTTCATAACTCTGTTGATCCAGTTAGCAATTATTTGACCCAAATGTTAGCTATTTGACCCACCCAAATAACCATTGACCAAGGCCTTTGACCCTTTGACCAAGATGCCTTCTTATAAGCTAAAAGAGAAAAACAAAAAAACAAAAAAACAAGGCAGAAAATGGAGCTTGGGCCGTGAGCTCCATTCTTTTTCTTCAAAATTTTCCTCTTTCATTTTCTTGCTCCAAATTCTCTTAGGCTTGTACAAGGATCATCCTAGGGACCTCAAATAGCTTTCTTCCTCTATCATCTAGGTGAGGAATGCATTCATTCAATGTGATTTTTCAATTTGAGTTGTTAACTTTAATTTTTTGATCTTGCAATATATAATGGCTATCTATACTTGTTTGTGCTTCAAATACCTTCTATTGTGATCATAGAAAATTGTTTTATAGTTAGATTGCTAAGTTTATGGCTGAAAATGAAAAATGTAGTTTGAAGAAGATGATGAATAGTAAAAAATATGAATAGTAAACCTTTGTTGTGATTTTTGTTCCGAATTGTGTTTTCTCGATTTGGTTAGGTGCTAGAAATGTTAGAATGTTTAAATGTATGATTTAATTGGGTTGTACTTTGAAAATTTTGTGAAATTAGCCTTGAATTGCAAAGGGGACATTTTGACCAAGTGTGGAATTTGCTCGGTTTGAGTATTGGCATTGTCTTGGGAGGTCATGGAAATATTTTTGGTATGGTTATAACACTAGTTGGGTGATCGGTTAATGTAGTTGTAGTACAAATCGACTAAGGGGTCAAATGGAGTTTTGTGGTTGTTGTGGTTTAAAACGGGTTTTCCTTGCATTTAAGTGGATCATAATGTGGATAGCTTTGAGTGGTGAAATCGGATTTCTAGTACCATAGCTCGTTGGGTTGTGATAGCTTGAGAAAGTTAGATAAAAGAATAGTATTCTATTGAGTTGTGTGACTTTTGCTCAATTGATGGTTTTAGTGCTTACATTTGGTGCCATAAGTGTTACAGTTGCTAGACTGATGCCCAAATTGAGTAGATTGTGATTGGAGTTTGTTATGGTTGATTTGAATACAAAGGGGTCTTTTGTGTGGTTTTGGGTCATGTGAGGGTTATGTGTGTTTATAGAGCTTGGATGTGGTTCACGTGATTGTGAGAGGTCTAGAGTGCTTGTAGTATGTCTTCGATATTAAATGACTAGTTTTATAGTTATAGAGCGCCTCGGGACCTTCCCGAGCTTTTGTGCTAAAAGTGAGTTTTCGAGGCTTGAGTAGGTGTCGTAAGGTATCATTAGAAGTGTGGAATAGTTAGCTTGTAAATACTGTAACTCGAGTTCCATTTATGTGTCAAATTGTATTGGTGGACAAAGGGGAAATAGTGTCAAAGTTTGATTAAGTGTTGGCAATTACTTTATAATTGATTAATTAAGTATTTATATACACATGAGTGGCATATGTATCTTAGTAGTGAGGTTTCGTGAATCAAGTTACTTGGTTTGCATGGCTCGGTTATGTATGAACTTAAAATGGACTAAAGGAACTAGTAATGAACCAGGATAATAATTATTGTTAGTTGATTCTTAATTGATTGAATAAATATTTAATTGTACCTGTGTAGCAAGTTCATCTATTTGGAGAAGTTGTGAAATGAACTATGTGGTTACTAGTTAAAGATTGAGTAAACATGTTTATATTGATTATTAATTGTGTTGTAAGTGAGAAGTTATGCTTATATAACTTATTGGCTAGATGTTTTATAGCGTTTCTACTTATATGAATTGTCATTGCTATGAATATGTATTTATTATGTTGTTATCTTTGTGTAATATTTGGAACTTAAAGAATGTTGCATGTGTGATCACTTGAGTTTATGTGTTGTTTAAGTAATGATTAGAATGCATTTTTAGCAATGAAATATATCGTTAGTTGTGTGAGTTCAATGGAATCAAATAAAGATGAATAAGTTAATGGAATTGTGAACTAGCGTTAGTTGAACATGAATGTATAACTTTTTAAACAAATAATTGATTGTGTTGTATAATGACAATTGAAGGAATGCTACATTTGAAGCATATTGAAGAAGTCCTTGGCTAATTCTCACACGTTTGGTTGTAATAAGGTGAGGGAGTCTTCATCTCTTTTGTGCATTATAACTTATTTTATTATTTCTAGATTATATCATTTGGTAATCGATAAAGTTTATATGTGTTATTTACTTGCTATCTTGTGTCTTGTCGTGTTATCTGTGACTAACTGCGAAGGCGGCCTACTTGGTCGTTCCTCTTACATGATTTGATATTCTTGCTTCCCGTGATCTTGACCCGGGGTTGCGCAACTTTTTTGGACATGGTAGCATGGAGAAACACGGGCGGCATCGGGCTTGCCGTGCTCCCTCGACTACCATGGTGCCTATTCCATTTCTCTCGCTAAGTAAACTTCACTACCCCAGAGACGTGGTTCATCTGCTGAGCATATGGATCTACCTCAGGAGAAAGGGTCGTAGGATCGGGGTACATCCGGAGTACCTCATTTTTGGAAGAGTAAGGGTTTTGCCGGCACTTGCTTGAAGATCTTGGCTCGTGGCTCGTGATGGAAGACAAATGGAACCGTATCCTTTTATTATGTGATTAAATACTCGTCTAACTAGATTTGTTATTTTTTGTTGTATATGTTGTTATCTTGTGCATATCATGTAGCACTCCCCCGGTTTACTGCATCACCTCCTTCACTGGGTAACTTTGGTTACTCATTCCTCGTTTTAAAACGTTTCAAGTGTAGTTAGAACAATTACCTTGTGTGTCGTGTTGTTGGTTGCTTATCTTGCTATGGTTGGAACTGTTTGTCAAGATGAAACTTGATGTATTTTTGTTCTGTTTTGAAACCCCTTGAAGTCTTGTATGTATTTTGTATTGCTTGTTGGATTGTAAACCAATTTAAGGACTTATGTGATTTGATAAAGTAGTGGCATGTAATAGCTAAAGATAGACTTTATTGTCTTTTGATTTCATGCTCGTGTGGTTATATTTACTGCTTGCAAGTTTTTGATTAGTCATATAAATAGGGAAAACTCCGTCTGTTTTCCCAAAATTTTGTGACCGGGGTTTGGAATTGGGTTGAGTATAACGTGGTTAACAGGAGTCCCGGTTCCGTGAGGGATCGGGGCGTTACAAAAATTGTCATTCAAAATGTGAGGTATAAACCAGAATTTTGTTCAATGCTGTTATTCTAGAGGTTGAAGACTTCAGGAGAAGGTGATTATCTATTAATCGTGCTATTATTAGTTGTAAATATTATATTCAGATAAATATTTTTGCTATTTATAATTAATATATTTGGTGTTCAGTATTCCCGTAGGATATGCAGAAAGCTCCCAAGTTCTTAGTTAGCTTTCTCAACTAAATAATAACTCTTTGGAAGATGATTTCCTACATCTAACTCCTCAGAAAACTAATGAAGAGATCAAGGATATGAAAGAGGTTTTATTAATTTATTTATCTACATTTGAAAACATTATTCAAATGTTATTACTTTATTATGAGTGTTTTGGCTTAGTTATATTTTATTATTCATCTATCTTTTCAACTCATTATTGCTAACAATGATAGGATACTCAATGTGTCACTTATGCAACCATTGAGCATATCATAAGGAATGAACCTTGGTTCTATACCTCATGCAAACAACATTTCAAAGCCGTATACCCTGATTCTGGAATGTATTTTTGTCAATCATGTGACTCCTATATAATGTTAGCTATTCCAAGGTAATTAATATGTTCAATTTTTCGAGGTGAATATATTAATTTTTAATTCATTAAAAAATTTTAATTCTATAATATTTACTCTTACAATAAACTTAAAGGTACAAAATCAAAGTGAGAGTATGCGATGGAAATGATAACACTACATTTGTAATTCTTGATCAGGATGTTTCTCAAATGTTAAGAAAATTGTGTGCGGATATGATCGAACATGTAAAAAAGGTAATATGATCTTGTCAACAATTTGTTTTACATTTTGCAAATCATTTTCAAAATTTTGTATTTACTTCACTCTTTAATTAATGCAGCATGGTGACATGCAAAATGGACCTGTTGAGCTTGACCAACGGTTGGGCAAAAATTTTCTTTTTAAAATTGAGGTTAAAGTCAATGTTATAAACCACTTTGAATCTTCGTATGCCATCAAGAAGATGGCTAACGATCCAGCTCTTATCAATCAATTTTTGTCATCTGCATTTGCAAAAGAGGTAGTCTAATTGTTCACAAAAAGAATATACAACTTCTTTGTTCAATACTTAAATGTATTATAATTTAGTTTTTTCATCAATTTTTTTCTCAAACACTTTATTTTTTATTTTTGCATAAGATATCTGATGTTAATGGAGGTGGATCAAGTTCAGCAAGCGTTGGCAATATAACAACGGTGACATTGGAGTTATATCCTCTTATTTATTACTTATAATTAATTCTTTTTTACTTTTGATTTTGCTTATTGTTGTCATTTTTTTGTATTGTAGGAAGTTGAAGTCATGTCTAATTGCTTTAAAAATATTGAGAAGGGAGTGAATTCAAGTTTGTGTGTCACTCCTCCTAAAAAAGTTAGGAATAAAGTATCAGATAAAGAGACTATTGAAGGTGGATTTGATATGTCTTCTACTAAGACGAGGAAAGTGATTAAGAAAGAGAATGATTGATTGTCGAGGATATTGTTTTGCTTTTGTTATGATAAAGTACGTATCGTAGGATGTTTTATGATACTATTAAGGTTTTACCTTGTTTTTTTTGAAATAGTATCCTTATTTGGACATCTTTTAATAATATTTTAAATAATATTACAAATACTTTACGTCGATACTTATAGGACTATTATCTATTGAATGATAGATTAAATACAACAATATTGATTAGTTTCCTACGTGTTATTTGACTTCTTTAGTATATCAATTGAAATTATTTTATTTGAAGATAAACCCGTTACTTTAAACAAGTATGTTAACTACTATAAAACAAATCTAATGAGTATATTATATGATTAAATTTCTAAAAAACGTAAGGACATAAAATCTTTGTTATAAAATCACTTACTTAAATTTTTAACATCTCTAAAAATAATATATTCAATTTTCAAATACTGATATATTTGTAGTACAATTATCACTACATTTCTTCATCTAATAATTTCTTCATTTAATAAAATTTTTACCTTTCTTCAATATATTTTTATACTTATTCGAATATATTTTATAGACTTCAATTATCACCAACAATTTTTATATATTATTGTTAATAATGTTATTATTATTATTTTAAAAACAGGTATCATTACAACAATATAGAGGCGATCTTGACCAATCCCAATTAGGACATCATGTTAATATGAAGTGTCCAAAAGGAAATTCTATAGCAAATGGTTCCTTCAAAAATATTTCATATACAATGATGGATGATAACAATGGTAACTTTCTTAGACACCTAACAATAGAATTGTAATTATCTTTCATATTCAGCAAATGTTGTTTATGTTAATAATAATAGCTTTAACGACTCTTGCAATGATGGGAGTTGCGAGTTGCTCTCCAAATTGGATGAATGATCATAGCCCTAATATGCAATTTGGTCCAAAAAATGGAATTAGTTATTCATCAAATTTTCACAATGTTTCAAATGCTGAGAATATTTCTCCAAATATGATAGGTACCCACCATGGAAATGCTTTGACTCCTGATACTGATGGTTAGTCATGATCTATTTGTCCTAATTTATTTTATAAAATTTTAAATCACACGTTTTCGATTATAACTTACTAAAATAATGTAATGGTTTCAAAATTGCTTTTTGCAGTTCAACAAGCAACTTATAGTTCATGCCATGCCTTGCTTGAACAGGACATTCAAACCACTCCTTTATCCATACACAATAAGTGACACAGAACAATAGAGCAATCGGGAGTAAGTCAACATTTTGCAAATAGTTTGGAACAACGAGTGCAATCCTTCAAATTGACTCCATATTCTCCCCTTGAGTAAATTTTTTCAAACTCATGCATTACTATGTTGATATATTTTGATCTTATCACCTTTGGTTTGTTGAATTTTATAATGAAGCAAAAAAGTTCATGCAATGAAATTCATAAAATATTTATTATTAATTTTATATGATTCACTCCTTTAAAATACTAATTTCATATTTGAAAATATAAATTTATTTCCTAATTTCATTTTTTATTGTTGATATTCACAACTAGGGATCAATGGAGCAATATGAATGTGCGAATGAGGAGAAAATCTATAATTCTATAAAAGCATTTTCAGAAGAGAATGATAGCTAAATCTAATCTATCTTCCAAATCTTCCAAATGTCTTGCTCTACCATCTTCCCAGTTAGTCTATGTCACGCCCCAACTCGACCCCACCTACAATCAGTCAGGATGCAACGGAATTTCGGCAGCATAACGACAGTAAATAGATTTCCGAGGTTCTAAACCAACCTCATAAAACATCATACATCCAGCAATTCCTCAATACAAACAACAACATACAACACAACCATATTATGCAATAAACCATCCTCGTTATACGCCTCCGTTCCAACATGACATACAATACCTCAACCTTATCATACATTTCAAAAATAAGTTGAGACACAACTACAACTTAACCATAGACAAAAGAAAGCCACTAAGTTAACATCGTTTGGATCATCATCTTTCAACATCTATTACAATAAGAACCACAAAGCATATAAAAGTCTATTAAGCTAATATACATGACATTAAACAACATATAATCATGGATAAGACTCGGGAACATATGACTCGTCCACGTAAGGCACATTTTCCTCCTCAGGAGGCACGTACCCGTAATCCGACTCTGCAACACCTGTAAGCATGCAATAATAGAGAGTGAGCTTATATACATAAGCCCAGTGAGGATCCGATAAATCTCGACAGTATTCACTACGCTCCTTGGATTTAGTCCTTTGAGCAAGTAAACACACAACAACAATAATAACATTATCATCACATAACTATATAACCATTCATTAAAGGATACTCTATTTGGTGTAGCTCCAAACGCCATCACGATCTCAACCGTTCTTCTTATAACTCCCCATTACTCACGCACCCGAGGTACCTCACTAGCCCCTCCCTCCATGACACCTCCGTCATGCGAGCTGGGGGTAGCCTATGGCAGTCATGCCGTTATCAACCCGACAGCCCGACGCTGCCCGAGAGGTGGCACACACATACCAAGACTCCATAATCATCAATCATCAATCAATCATCAATCAATCAATTGGGAGATCAGCAACGAAAGTGCCCAATTCCCGAACTCAATAATAATCAATCAATAACATCAATATAACATCAATATTAAATTAAACAACAAACAACGTAGTTAGATGACAAAGTAGGCCATCTAACCGGACATGCATAATATACATAATTAAACTCTAAATTACTCATCAACAACTCACCATTCATCACTCGAACACTACCCAACCATCTAAAGGCATCGTTCAAGAAATTAAAGAATGACAACCTAAACTTCTAAAATTCATAACTTACAATCTACTAATCCAAACATTGCCAAATCAGTTCCTATCACTCACCCATTCAACCTACTACATTAGCCCTCTCGGAAATCCACCATAACACCTCCAAATCATGCCCGATAACCCTAAAACCCTAAGATGTCATGGCTGGATTTTTCGAATTTTCACACGAACAATGTAATCGAAAATTCGGCATTACAACAGCGCTAACACGTAATTATCAAGTATTTAGAAATCGACGGCAATCGATTTCGATCAACACAACTCATTTAATTCAACTTTGAACATTTTAATCAAAATTAAATACCCGGAAAATAAAAATTATGCTACATCCGACAGAAATTCGTAGTATTAGTATATAACGATCCCTAGCATGCAAGGAGCAATAATCTATCATCAGATTTCAATTCTAACGGTTAAATTTTCATTTATGAGCAAAAACATAAAAATGACATTTTGAGATCTAGAATTTTTCTCTCACCTTTGATGCGATATAAGCCTAGGAATGCTTGCTATGCGTGCCCAACAAGCAAAATCCAAGTCGGTGCGAAGTTTCACGGACAAAAACTAGGTTTTTCTTTGAAAAATTGGATTGAAAAGCTTTGAAATTTTTTTTCTTTTTCTCTCTTCTTCCTCTCGGCCTTGTGTGTGTTTTGTGTTGTGTGAGTGTGTGTTGATGACTAGAAGTATTTAAAAGCTTGGTCAATTAAAAAAATGCAAAGTCAAAGTTAGTTTTAATTAGTATTTTTGTGTTTTTAATGACTTTAATTGCATTTTATTGCATTTTATTGCTCACCAAGTTAAAAATAATTATGCAACCCCCAAGATATCTCAAGTGGATTATTTTTAGGTGACAAGAAGTTTTACAATCCAACAATTTCACCCGAGTCGGCTTAAAACTCGATTTTCGCAAAAGTCGGTGTAAAAACCTTAATAAATTCTTAAGCCGATTTTAAAACCGTTTTCATCAAACACAGGTCTATTAAAGTCCGTGGACTAGGTCTAGAAGGGTTAAAAAGACCAGTTTCAAAATTTTAGCGGACGTGTTTCGAAAACACTATTCACTAAAAATCGACGATAAAATTTCTGACTCCGTTTTTTATGAAAATTTCATGAATGCACATTTAGCACGTATTAGGAGTATTGACATCAAAATTATAACTTTCTAGGTCCTATAGCACATAAACAGATCATATGCACGCAAAACGAGATATAGCACGTAAAACGAGATAAGCAGGAAAGTGGGGTTTCACAGTCTATCCAAATAACGACTTGTTAAATGGTAGAACTCCATTGAGAGATATTTCAAATGGTGAGTGTATAAAACCATTTGTTGAACATTTGATTTCTTTTATCTTTTACAAATATCAATATATTTATGATGTCATGTAATTGAGTTTCATAATTAATATATGAAGTTCAAACATCAATTGAAAATTCGTATGGTCCCATGCTTGACCAACCATTGCGCCAGATCTTCCCTTTATTTATATATATATATTCAAAAGAGAATGATAGCTAAATCTAATCTATCTTCCAAATCTTCCAAATGTCTTGTTCCACCATCTTCGCAGTTAGTCTATCCAAATAATGACTTGTCAAATGCTAGAACTCCATTGAGAAATATTTCAAATGGTGAGTGTATAAAACTATTTGTTTAAACATTTGATTTCTTTAATCTTTTACAATATCAATATATTTATGATGTCATGTAATTGAGTTTCATAATTAATATATGCAGCTCAAACATCAATTGAAAATTCGTATGGTCCCATGCTCGACCAACCATTGTGCCAAATCTTCCATTTATCCATCTATATATATATATATATGATAAATTTGACAAGCACCTGTATCTATCGAAAAAAGGATATCCATTTTTTACTCTGAAGAAAGTATTCCAATTGTATGAAAAAAATGGTGTGGATAAAAATTATCATTCTTATCATTGTTTTTTATGATGAATTTTATATATTGTTATTGACTTTTACTTTTTTTTCTTCAATGAACTCATTATTGTAAAGAGCAAAATCAAGATTTTCACTCACTAGACATAAGTGCAGCAAGAATGAAGAGCTCATGTGCTATGCAGTCTCCATGTATTTTACTCAATATTTGTCTTACTTAATATTATGAATTAGAAATATTATTTAATGGTTTGTAATAACCTTATGTTTAACGTTCTTTTCATTTGTCTTTACTATTTTAATTTGTCGTGATGTAGATATTTTTATTCAGAAAAAAAACATCTTTCATTAACAGTTTAATCAGTGTTAAAGGTTGTATCAATATGCCATTAAGTTTTATTTGTCATTCAAAATTCTAATACACGATTCAAAATCTAATATCACTATTTATTGGTCCACACAATGACATGAATTGATATAGGATTCCGTGTTCAAGTTGAGTCATCCGAAAATAATTTTTCTTACGATATGGGAAGTACTTCCTTTCATTGCTTCTAAGCACGTTAAAATCAACTTAGATTTCTTCTTCTTTTTCATTTTATTATATAACAGTCAGTTTTATGTGTTGTAAAAAATATTGTAATTCACAATGATGACAATATTTGTTTTTAAAAAAATATTGCAATTCACTATGATGACAATATTTGTTTTTAAATTTTTAATTTTTTTCTTTACATAATCAATATAATCCTTAATTTTATTACCAACAAAAGACTAATATCATTTCCATTCATTCAGAAGAACAAAATGAAGATGAATCCAAAATTGATGAAGAAATTTTCAATGATTCAGGTAGTTGTGATTGCACTATATATACTTTGATATCCTTTAAAAAATATAGATAAACACTATATGGATATGTTCAAATTATCTTTTCGTTTTCTATTTTAATTTGTGACAATTATTTTAATATGAAAGTTCAAAATTTTTATATTGTAGTTTATTGGGATATTAGGGATGCAAGACATACTTGCAGACGTTGCGGAACAACTATGTGGTATGGTGAGAGAATTAGAAAGGATAGGAATTCTAAGAATCCAATATTCACTTTATGTTGTTTAGATGGCAAAATTCAACTTCCTCTTCTTCAACATGTTCCTCTACTTTTGCAAAACTTTCATTGCAATCAAAATGATCATAGCAACCATTTCTTGCGGAATATACTCCAATATAACATGATGTTTGCTTTTACATCTTTTGGGGGAAAAGTTGATACCTCAATCAATAGAGATGGAAAACCTTATGTGTTCAAAGTGGGTAGTCAAAATCATCATTTGATAAGCAACCTGTTTCCTGCCGATGACGAGACTTCTAAATTTGCTCAATTGTACATATATGATACAGACAATGAAGTAGACAACAAGTTGAGATCATTCAAGTAATGAATCTTATATCATAGGGTATAACTTTTGTTTCAACATAGTCAACTTCTATTGTACTCTTTATGACTACTTCATTGATTGTGTATTATGACAAGTCATTTGAAAATTGTGCTCCATTGAATTTTGAATTAGTTGGTGCCTTGAAAGACATGCTTGATGAAAATAATGTATTGGCTAAATTAATCAGATATGCGACGGATCGCTACAAAGAAGAAGATCTTAATGACGCCTAAGTAGTGTTGATTAAAAAAAGAGACCGTGATGGGAGAACTTACAACCTTCCAACAACATCTGAAGTAGCTGCTTTGGTAGTTGGGGACATCAATGAATATATGGGTAATAGAGATATTATAATAGAGACAATGTAACGCCCCGATCCCTCACGAGACCGGAGGCTCTAACTGTGACACCCGAGAACTTCACCGTACACATTTTAACTGTTGCATCCACTATTTGCGCATTTTACTGTGCATTACTTGTTGCTTTATGTGGTTACTATTCATCACGTTTTTCAACTGCATAATTACTTTGAATTAGTATTTTTCTTAAATCATATTAAATATTATAGGAATGGGAAAAATATGCTTTTGAGCGATTAGGACTGGGAGCGCCTGTTTAAGAAATGTTTTATCGAACTAGTGAATAGTATTACGTAGTGAAACTTTATATTTTAGTTAGCTAACATTTAATTACACCTTAAGACTCGTTTTAAGCTAGTTTGACCCACCTTTTTAGTCAACATGCACACCTAAAATAACCCAACTCACTTATATTACTCATACACACATAATAAGCTCATAAAACAAACAAAAAAGAGGAAAAGCTGGAAAAAGGGGCAGAAACCCGACAGCCCATTTGAAGAGGAATGAGAGGATTTTGCTTATCAAATCTTCAATCCAAGCCAAGCCAAGCTAGGTTCAAGTAGTTTAAATTGTTCTCTAGCCTTCCCCGAGCTTCTACGCGCAATAGGTGAGAGATTTCATGGTTGTTTTTGCATTTCTAAAATGTTACATTTTTCTTGATTTTGTAGATTTGCTATCAAATGATATTGATATGCTCAAATATGTTAATATATGATGTATACAAGTAGTAGAGACCGTATTTATGCTATTGTTTCGTAATTCAAATGGTTGAATTCGTTCGTTGATCGTATGGCATGAATAGTGATATTTTTCTAAGGTTTTGTGGAATTGTGCGATATGGCTTGATTCATTGCTTCTAGTAGGTGTCTTAGATGTTAATAAAGATAGTTTAATAGCCACGTGATGTTGAATTGCTCAAAAATTGGCTAACACATGAAATAGGCGACTTTCAAAAATGGGTTTCGGGGTTAATGCAAATCCGGGTTAATTTGGCCATTACATCTAGTGTTCTTAGGCTATATAGGTGCTATATATGCTTTGCTAAACCTCGGTTGAGTCCCAGTTAGGGTACTTGTAGTACAAGCTCACAAGGGGAAAATTGGGGCTTTTGTGTTAAATGCGGGTAATTGGGTAACTTCAAGAGTCCTAAGGGTGCTTTATGGGTTAATTAGAAGTAAGGAATAGCCCGCTCCCTTAACTAGAACGTTAACTTGTGTTTGGAAGAAAGATGGCTTACGTTACAAAGGGGGAAAAGCCGAAATCGGTTGTTTTGCACTTCTATGACCTTGTAAATGTTTCTTAGGTGTTTAAATGCACTTTTAAGTTAATTGTGAGCTTTTGGTAATGTTTTGTGAAAAATATGTAATTTATCCCTTGTGATCGTTTGGTTATTTTAGTGCTAACGCTTATAATTGTAACTGTTTTCGAGAGTAACCTACTTTGTTGTCCCTCTTGAGTATTATTGTTTTCAAGGTTGTTATCTTTTCATTGTTAAGTGCATTGAATAGTGGTTGCGTAACCATATCATCAGGGCGGATGCGATGGGCCTCTCGGGCGGCAGCAGGCTTGCCAGGGTTGATACTCTAGCTCCATACCCTATTCCATCACTCGCTTGGTCTGGAGATTGCCAGGGGGTGTTGGGTCGTAGGATTATCGATGTACATCCGGAGTACACCCACTGGAGTGATTGGGGATTATGCTGGCACATGGTTCGTGGTTCATGGCTCATGGTTCATGATCGAAAATAAGAGAATTCTGGAGTATTGGGGTTAAGTGTATCATATCATTTGATATGTGTGGTTACTTGCTATTTCAGTTGTACTTTACTTGCTTTCATTGCTTAATTGTTATAATTGTTGCATTGCACGCCCCGGGTAGACTTTATCCCTCACTAAGCAATTGTGATTGCTCATACCTCGCTAAACATGTTTCAGGTGGCGCAGTTGAAGGAGTTGCCTTGGTTGCTTTGTGCTATTGCTTGAGATTGGAGTGTTTGACTGCTAAACTGTGGAAGACTTTGTTTGTATTATGATATGTTCTATTTTGTGCCTATAGGCTTGTACATATTTGGAGTTGTTGACGAATTGTAATAGCTAGGTTAATGTATGGCTTGAATGGTAGTAGAATGTAATAGCTTATCTTTACTTTCCTTTATGTTGCTTGCTTGTGTGTTAATGAAAGTTAATAGTTGTTCGACTTTAGTTTATAAGAAAGTCTAATGGTTAATATAGAGTGGTATGATAAGCGGATTAAAAGAGATAAGGTTTCAAGGGTTGTTAAATGCATGCTTGGGTGTGTTTTCTATGTTTTGCTTTACGCTCGGTCGACCTTGAAGCCGGGATATAGTTAAAGTTGGAGTTGTTGGAGTTAGAGTTTAGTTGTATTGTGGCTTATATTATGTTTACAGGTTTCCAGAATGTCCGTGGTACAGGGGAGACTCTGTCCGTTTTCCCTAAAATTTTGTGACCAGGTTGGAATTGGGTTGAGAATAGCATGGTTGTTAGTGTAATACCTAAAACCCAACTCCCACGCCTGCAGGATACTCTCTAGCCTTAACGGTCCAAGCAAGCACCAAGGTCATAGCGAGCAGGCCCAGCAACGCACTATGCAGGTATTGTCTGCTTTAGGGCCCATACCCCTCACGATTTTATCCCTTCCCAAGTGGAACCCTACACTAGAAAAGGAGCCTACACGAATATACGAGACTTCTCTATATATTCAATAGCCCAAAGACCTCCATGTCCAATGTGGGATATTTCACCCGCCTCCCCTTGGGGACCCAGCGTCCTCACTGGCCATGCGAACGCTTTGGCTCTGATACCACTTTGTAACACCCCAAACCCAACTCCCATGCCTGCAGGATACTCCCTGGCCTTAACGGTCCAAGCGAGCACCGAGGCCATAGCAAGCAAGCCCAGCTACGCACTATGCAGGTATTGTCCGCTTTGGGGACCATACCCCTCACGGTTTTGTCCCTTCCCAGGTGGAACCCCACACTAGAAAAGGCGCCTGCACGAATATATGAGACTTCTCTATATATTCAATAGCCCAAAGACCTCTGCGTCCGATGTGGGATATTTCAAACAAATTCTAAAATGTTGAAAAGAATTTATGTGAATCATCCCCAGTATTTTGCCTACAATACCCATTATTACTCCTATATGGTGAAGATGGCTTTAGAAGTAATATTTCTATTAGCAAATGTGAAAATTCATCTAATAGAAAAAAAACTCTCAAGGATTTCAAATAGATCAAGAAAAAACATTAGCATGAGGAAATTTTTTGGATTCAGACTTCAAACTATAATAAATGAGTCCCCAATTTTGCTTCAGTCACGGAGACTATTCCAACAATTTGTTGTAGATGCATATACAATGATAGAAGCAGAGCGTCTGAATTTCATCTGAAATAATCAACCACAATTAAGAGCAGATATGTACAAGTGTTTAGACGATGCTATTCTTCGAGGTAAAACTGAAGCTTCATCAATCGAAAAGGGGATCATTCTTCCATCGTCATTTACTGGAGGTCCTAGGTACATGATACAGAATTGTAAAGATGCTTTTGCAATTTGCCATTGGGCCGGATATCCTAATCTTTTTATCACGATCATATGTAACCCAAAAATGGGTAGAGATTGAAAGATTTCTTAAACCAAGAGGACTTAAGCCTGAAGATCGTTCGGACTTTATTTGTAGAGTATTCAAAATAAAGATTGATCGGTTACTAAAAGATCTAAACCAAGGGCTCATTTTTGGACAAGTTAAGGCATGTAAGTATTTATTATTTCTTAGTATTCTCACAAGTTATCTTGCATTATGTTACTCCTGATTTGAAAACTTGAGATTATAGTTTCAAAATCCAACCTTAATTGTTATTAGCATTGGATACTCTTTGTTAACATTATCACTTATTCAACTATATCATTGTCTTTTGTAGTTCACTTTTAATTCATTTTCTTTGACATTTCTTATGCTGACAAATTTTTTTATACGTCTAACAAATGTATGTACCATAGAGTTTTAGAAGCGTGGCCTCTCTCATGCTCACATATTATTGTTTCTCCATTTAGACGACAAAGATCAAAATGGTCAAGATATTGATAAAATTATTTCAACTGAAATACCATCTAAAGAGGAAGATCCTATTCTATATGCTGCTGTTGAAAATTTCATGATACATAGACCATTTGGCCAAGCAAATCTGAAATGTCCTTGCATGAAGAACGGAAAATGCTCTAAATGTTTCCCAAAGAACTTTAAAGGGGTCACAACTATTGATGAGGAAGGATTTCCTCAATACAGAAGAAGAGAAGATGGGCGGACTATTACTAAAAAAGGAATTGAGCTCGATAACCGATATGTTGTCCCTTATAACTCAATGTTTCTCTTGAAATATTGTGCTCACATTAATGTTGAGTACACATGTCAAACAAATGCAATCAAATATTTATTCAAATATATTCACAAGGGTCACGATTGAGTCACAGTAGCTTTGTATCATAGACATGCTAAGGAGGATCAATCTCAAGTTGCTAATGAAATTAAGATTTATTATGATTGTAGGTATATATAGCCTTGTGAGGCTCCTTGGAGAACTTTTGCATTTGATATTCATTTTAGATGTCCAGTTGTACAAAGGCTATCATTTCATCTTCCCCAAGAAAAAAATTGTTATATATAAGGATAATGAAACCCTTGAAGATGTTAAAAGAAAGGCTGATAAAAGAAATCAATGTTTGAAGCATGGATGGAGGCAAATAGGGAGTATGAGGAAACCAATGAGCTGATGTATAACATCCCGATCCCTCACTAGACTGGAGCCCCGAACCCAAAACCCAAGGCATGAAAAACGAGAAAAAACAAAGTATGACGCCCGAGACTTTTCTCATATTCATAATTAACTATTGCATATCTGATTTGTGTATTAAAATATGTATTTATTCACTTTCTAGTAAAAATCACTATTCACAGTGAAACTCGACTGTTTTATTTTTCTGAATTTAAATTTTTGCCTTGTTATATGACTTGTAGGAGGGATGTGAAAAGTATTATTTTAAGTATTTGATGTTAGAAGTGTGCATTTAGAAAATATTTCTTGTATCATATGAATAGTAAAATAGTAATAAACCTTGAAATGTGAATTAGTTTAGCTTTGTATGCATTTTTAGTTAAAGTTTGACTTAGCCTTGACTATTTTAAAAGCCCAAATCAGCCACCACCTATTATATATCATATATACACTACATATAATATAAAACACTTAGAAAAAAAGAAGTAAACACCCCCCAAATTGGCCTTGAAGCCATCGGCCATCATAGAGCCAAATGAGAAGATTTCTTCAACTAGCCTTGCCATTTGATCGTCAAAATTGAGTTTGGGAGATGTTTTGAGCATCCTAGGACATCTACAAGCATCCTACAACCTATAATTGTGAAATCTAGGGTTTTGAATGAAAATTTTCAATTGATAATTCTTACTAGTTCTTTGCTTGTAAATGCTTCAAGTAGCTTCCAATATGCCTAGAGAACATTCCTTTGTAATCTAATAGCAATTGTTATGGTTGAAATTTGAGTTTGCAAGTTGTAGGAAGAACGTAAATAGTAACTTTCGCTAAAATTGGGGTTTTTGTATTTCTAAATGTTTTAATGCTTCTAAGTATTGCTAGAACCCTTAAGAATGCTATATGTATCCTAAAATTAGTTATAGCTTGGCTAGAATTGGAAATATAGTTTGGATTAGAATGGGCACTTTGAAACGAACTGTTGAATTTGATTCGTTTGAATGTGTAGATAGTCTTAGAAGTGTATGGAAGCCCTTAAAATATAATTATGGCGTAGTTTAGCTAACCGGATCAGGTAGTTGTAGTACAAATTACCTAAGGGGCTTTTCGGTGTTTTTAAGTTAACGTACTTGAAAATTCGATTTCATGATATTTAGTTGCATCATAAAATGGCTTAAGATGAATAGTAAAGTTAGATTTGGAATTCATTGCCTTGTGTGAAGTTTAGAACCTAATTAGTAAGCATTGCAATAGTGAATTATTGGGTTTCTTGAGAATTGATTTAATTTATTGCATGATTAGTTATTTGAATCGCTATGGTTGCCACATTTGATTGTTAATTAAGTAAACTATAAAGTTAGCTTATCTAGTTAGATGATTATTGATTGTTGTAGTAAAAAGTAATTGGAATTTATAACTTATAATCTTAACTTAATGATATTTGATGATTATAATGTCTTCTATGCTATCTAATGATGGGGTAGGATGAACTTTATAGCTTAATTGCATGTGGAATACGAGCTTGTGTGTATAAGTGAATTGAAGAAGAAAATGAATAGTAACTTGATTAAAGAATGTGCAGTTTGTTACTTATTGTGTTTTATTGCTAATAAGAGTATCATTCTAACATGTTGTGTAATCTAAAGCAGTTAGTGCGTGTTTAATGATCTTAAAGCATGAAATTAATTTGTTAGTTGAACCTCGTTAATGTTTAGATGTAACTATTTAGTTGGTTGGTTAGTTTGGAGTACTTCTTCCATTTAATTAAGTTTAAGCATGTTATCTAGTTCATATGCATATTGATTGAATAAGGAAGTATTGAATGCCTTGTAAATGTGTATAACTACTTGTCACCTATTGAATTAAAGATGTTATGACCATGCTTGTTAATGCTTATTAGTGGATAAGGATTATCTATAATTCATGAATGTCAAGTAAAGTAAGTCATATTATACTTATAGGATCAAGCTAGGATTACGTATTTAAGCTAATTCAAGGTAATTGGAAGTGAGTTGGAACCAACTCTTACATCTTGGGGTTTGGTAGAGGTGAGGGAGTCTTCATCTCTTTTGTGCATTTTAGCTTATTTTATTGTTCTTGGATTGTATGATTTAGTTTAATTGATAAAGTTTATATGCACTTACTACTTGTTATATCGTGATTGGGGACAACCTACTTTGTTGTCCCTCATTTTTGTGTTGTTGCATTATATTGCTATCTTGTGATTTCTCGTATTTATTTGAGATTATCTCATATTATCTTGTGAATTCTTGAATTTGTATCGGGTTGCGCAACCTTTCGGACATGGTAGTGTCAAGAAATTCCGGGCAGCATCGGGATGTCGGTCTAGCTCGACTACCATAGTGCCTAATCCTTATCTCATTGAGGCATACTCTCATACCCCCACTGGCGTGGTTCACCTCGTTGGGACATATGGACCTATCTCAAAAAAATGGGTCGTAGGATCAGGGTACATCCGGAGTACCCCATTGGAGGAATAAGGGGATTTGCCGGCACTTGTTATCAAGGATCGAGATTCGTGGTTCGAGATCAAAGACAAAGAAGATGAACTATATACTTTTTAAATATTTTTAATGTTTTATTCAATAGTCTTGCTAACTTGTATTACTTGTGTTATTGTCCTCGTTGCATTGCACTAAATGATTTTCAAAAATACCCCAATTTACTGTATCCCCTCTCTCACTAAGTAACTTTGGTTACTCATTCCTCTTTTCAACATGTTTCAGGAAAAGTTGGAGATCGAATTACCTCCTATGGGGCTTGCTTGCTCTACCAGTGTGTAGAATATGGAAGAATATGATCATGATATGCTTGTATTCTATTTGAGACTTTGTGGCCATGTATGTATTTGTGTTATATTAAGGCATGTAATATTAAAGTTTTAGTCTTGTACGATGGTTAAGTACTAGAGGGCTTGTAATAACTTCTATTGCTTCACTTTATTGCTTAGTAGTTGCATGCTTGTATGGTTTAATGGAAGTAGGTTAGAGGACTTAAAATATAAAAAGGTTAAGCAAGTAATATTAGAGTGATATGATAAGTGGGTTTAAAAGACTTGATTTCAGTGGATTTAACCTTGCATGCCTGTGTGTTATGTTGTTTGGTTTCAAGGCTCGGATGGCCTTGAGGAGTGTAACGCCCCAATCCCCCACGAGACCGGAGGCTCTAGTAACCACGCTATTCTCAACCCAATACCAAGCCCGGTCACAAATTTTTTTCCTAATGGTTAAGTCCGGACCCGACACACGGACAGAGTCTCCTCTGTACCGTGGACATTCTGAAAACCTGTAAACACTCAATAAAGCCACAACATAACAAGACTTCATTTATAACTAAAGATCTTAGCTTTAAGGCCATCCGAGCCTTAAGACATACAACAATTCCAAAACCACACAAGCATGCAAGTAACTTTGTTTACAACATAGTTTAATAGCCATGGCATTCTAGGATAAAATTAAAACATACTTATATGATAAAACATTCTACATTAAGCCATTCACTCCCAAGCATGCAAAGTGAATAAAAGCAGAAACATAAGTTATTACAAGACATAAGCTTCCAAATCTACACTACAACCAACTATCCTTCAACTTTTTACAACAACAAACATAAACATAGCCCTTAGGCCACAAAATAGATACACAAGTACCAAATAGAACAAGGAGGCACAGCCACCTCATAATAACACACAGCAACTAGGGCAAAGGCTCTAACGGCACCTCTTCCTCCTCCACTACTACCTCAACAAGCTGGGGATCACCCTCAGCGACTGCTGAAACATATATCGAGGTATGAGCAACCACTGTTGCCCAGTGAGGGATATAGTCCTGGGGCGTGCAATGCAACAGGTATATAGTTAAACAACAATAACAATTAAATAATTAAAGAAACAATGATAGCTTAAATAACCACACATTTAAAAGGATACATTTCACACAATCCCCTATACACCAATCTTCACTGGTCTTCATTCACGATCCACGAACCACGAGCACGATCACGATAAGCCGGCATAATCCCCAAACACTCCAGTGGGTGTACTCCGGATGTACCCCGATAATCCTATGACCCACCATCCCCTGGCAATCTCCGGACCAGGCGAATGGGGGACTAGGGCACAGAGTTTGAATATCCACCGGCAAGCCCTCTGCCGCCCAGCCGATATTCAACACATCCGCCCATGACACTATGGTTGCGCAACCACAATGCAATGCACTTAACAATGGCAAATTAATAGCAATAATATAAGCAATAACACATAGGAGGATCAACAAAGTAGGTTGACCTCGATGCAATTAGAATAGAAGCGATTATAGATGCTAATAAGCAGTTTACAAAGGAACATATACAAAATAAGCATAGAATCATACCAAAAGCTCCAAATCCACTTGAAACCACATATAAACACTTAAGGAGTCATGCCATGGGTTTAGAAGTGTGAGACAACCGAAATTGCACCTAAACCCCTTTGTTTTTCAAACTATTTCTCTTCCAAACCAAGGTTAATGATTCCATTTTCAAAGGAAACTCTCCCAACCTTCTAACTAACCCTCAAGATACCCTCTCAACCCTCTAACTCATTCAAATGCCCGCGATTACCTCGAAAGCCCCAAATTCCCTCTTATGGCTTTAAACTACACATACATTGTCCGGGCTTCAAACAAGGGATATCAAGGCTTCTATAGCACCTAGGTAGCCTAAGGATACTAGAATTGAAGCCCGAATTCACCCGGATTCGCATTAACCCCGAAAGCCCCAAATTAAAGTTGACTATTTTACATTTTTAGCGATTTAAGGACAATGCAAGTGCACGGGGCTATTAGATTACCTTCACTAGCACCTAAGGCATCTATTAGAAGCATTTAATCAAGCTAATTCGAGCAATTACGCAAAACCCTAGAAAAAATCACTATTCACCCTAAAAATCAAACTAACGATTCTAACCGTTTAAATTGCGAAACGATGGCTCAAATATGTTCTCTAGCATTCATATACATGGTATAATAGCATAGATAATTAATACAATAGCATTTGAACACATTTTCAACAAATCAAGAAATTGACAACTATTTAGAAATGCAAAAATGAGCCGTGAAATCCCTCACCAATGCGCGTAGGAGCACCTAGGAGGCTTGCACACACCCTATTCTACTTGCTCAAGGCTTGGGAAGGCTTGGATTGAAGATTTGAAGACCAATTTTTCCTCCTAGAGCTGCTGCAAAGTTTCGGCCCTGCTACAGTGCCATTTCAGCATTTTTTTGTTTTGATTTTTGCTTGTTATGACTTAAGGTGAGTTGTGTGTGTGTTATATAAGCTTAGGTGAGTTATTTTAGTTTAAGTGTATGGTCAAATGTGAGTCAAACTAGTTAGAAACAAGTCCTAAGCATAAGTTTAATGTTAGCTAATTAATCTCCAAGTTAGTTACGTAACACTATTCCTTCAACTACTAAAAACATTTTCTAAACGAGCTCTCCTATCGCCTCTAGCTCAAATGCACATTTTTCCCACTACTTTAACAATTAATATGATTTAATAAAAATTCTAATTCACTAATAGATTACAGTTTAAAAACGAAGTGAATAGTAATCACAGAAGTCAGTTAGTAAAGCACAGAAGTAAATGCGCAAACAAGGGATGCAACAGTAATTGAATGCATGGCTAAATCTCGGGCATCACATCCTCTCCCCCTTAAACTAATTGCGTCCACGCAATTCTTCTTCCATGAGAACTCAGCATCAACTGAAAACCAACTCCGATTACTCGTCATCAGTTGTTAAGCAAGAATACCATATACGAATTCTTGTGGGAGCTCATTAAGAGATCCCAGTAGTATTGTCTGCGAACCTCACGTAATAAGGCCAAATAAAGGCTCCAATAGAGATGCTATTTCGAAATCCAAATAAGAATCCCGCTGGCACGAATACCATAGAAGAAGAGAATCCCAACTAAGAGCAGAGAGAAAATACCAATAAAAGTTCCTAGCAGGAGTATTGTAAATAATACCAGATAATAAGGCCAAAAAGAATCTCATATACCAATTCTTCTGAGAGATGCCGACAAAAGAATACCAAAAGAATAGCTGATAAGAAAATACCCAGAATATACTCCAGAGAACTGTCATATAGAAACCCCAAAAGAAGCTACTCATTTCTGACTGCTGAGCGGAGAAGAATGCCTTGAAAAAAATCTCAATAACTGAGCTCCGCCTACAACACCAATTCCCAAATAAAGGGCTGATTAATTGCCGCTCATTCCTGCCAATCCACACAACTTGGAGGGCCCATTGCTAATCACTTCTCCTTAGGGGAGGAAGAAGTCTTTCTTACCATTTCAACGGGACATGTATGAATGCCAAGATATCACATTTATACATATATGTTTTAAACTATTATACAAACATGTTTATATAAGAGTTTATGAAACAGTGTACTCATCAAAGTCATTCAAGTACGACAGTCAAGTCAATCATAACACAACTCAATCAAAGACATTCAAATACACACATTACAAGCAACAGTTCAAGCAATTAATAATTCACGAAGTCAATTTGATGCATAACTAGCCACTTTACTTCACTTAGCACACATTTAGCACGTAACACATAATTATATCACATAGGTGCACACATTCAATACAAGACACACAATCAAACATGCAGGCATACACTTTCAAGACACACACTTAACAAGCACACACGCAAGGGTTACTACCCGACAGGCCGAAGACCCTGTCCCGGCTTAGAGCTAACTAAGCTCTGATACCACCTGTAACGCCCCGATCCCTCACGAGACCGGAGGCTCTAGTAACCACGCTATTCTCAACCCAATACCAAGCCCGGTCACAAATTTTTTTCCTAATGGTTAAGTCCGGACCCGACACACGGATAGAGTCTCCCCTGTACCGTGGACATTCTGAAAACCTGTAAACACTCAATAAAGTCACAACATAACAAGACATTCATTTATAACTAAAGATCTTAGCTTTAAGGCCATCCGAGCCTTAAGACATACAACAATTCCAAAACAACACAAGCATGCAAGTAACTTTGTTTACAACATAGTTTAATAGCCATGGCATTCTAGGATAACCTTAAAACATGCTTATATGATAAAACATTCTACATTAAGCCATTCACTCCCAAGCATACAAAGTGAATAAAAGCAGAAACATAAGTTATTACAAGACATAGGCTTCCAAATCTACACTACAACCAACTATCCTTCAACTTCTTACAACAACCAACATAAACATAGCCCTTAGGCCACAAAATAGATACACAAGTACCAAATAGAACAAGAAGACACAACCACCTCATAATAACACACAGCAACTAGGGCAAAGGCTCTAACGGCACCTCTTCCTCCTCCACTACTACCTCAACAAGCTAGGGATCACCCTCAGCGACTCCTGAAACATATATCGAGGTATGAGCAACCACTGTTGCCCAGTGAGGGATATAGTCCCGGGGCGTGCAATGCAACAGGTATATAGTTAAACAACAATAACAATTAAACAATTAAAGAAACAATGATAGCTTAAATAACCACACATTTAAAAGGATACATTTCACACAATCCCCTATACACCAATCTTCACTGGTCTTCATTCACGATCTACGAACCACGAGCACGATCACGATAAGCCGGCATAATCCCTAAACACTCTAGTGGGTGTACTCCGGATGTACCCTGATAATCCTATGACCCACCATCCCCTGGCAATCTCTGGACCAGGCGAATGGGGGACTAGGGCACAGAGTTTGAATATCCACCGGCAAGCCCTCTGCCGCCCAGCCGATATTCAACACATCCGCCCCTGACACTATGGTTGCGCAACCACGATGCAATGCACTTAACAATGGCAAATTAATAGCAATAATAAAAGCAATAACACATAGGAGGATCAACAAAGTAGGTTGACCTCGATGCAATTAGAATAGAAGCGATTATAGATGCTAATAAGCAGTTTACAAAGGAACATATACAAAATAAGCATAGAATCATACCAAAAGCTCCAAATCCACTTGAAACCACATATAAACACTTAAGGAGTCATGTCATGGGTTTAGAAGTGTGAGACAACCGAAATTGCACCTAAACCCCTTTGTTTTTCAAACTATTTATCTTCCAAACCAAGGTTAATGATTCCATTTTCAAAGGAAACTCTCCCAACCTTCTAACTAACCCTCAAGGTACCCTCTCAACCCTCTAACTCATTCAAATGCCCGCGATTACCTCGAAAGCCCCAAATTCCCTCTTATGGCTTTAAACTACACATACATTGTCCGGGCTTCAAACAAGGGATATCAAGGCTTCTATAGCACCTAGGTAGCCTAAGGATACTAGAATTGAAGCCCGAATTCACCCGGATTCGCATTAACCCCGAAAGCCCCAAATTAAAGTCGACTATTTTACATTTTTAGCGATTTAAGGACAATGCAAATGCACGGGGCTATTAGATTACCTTCACTAGCACCTAAGGCATCTATTAGAAGCATTTAATCAAGCTAATTCGAGCAATTATGCAAAACCCTAGAAAAACATCACTATTCACCCTAAAAATCAAACTAACGATTCTAACCGTTTAAATTGCGAAACGATGGCTCAAATATGTTCTCTAGCATTCATATACATGGTATAATAGCATAGATAATTAATACAATAGCATTTGAACACATTTTCAACAAATCAAGAAATTGACAACTATTTAGAAATGCAAAAATGAGCCGTGAAATCCCTCACCAATGCACGTAGGAGCACCTAAGAGGCTTGCACACACCCTATTCTACTTGCTCAAGGCTTGGGAAGGCTTGGATTGAAGAGTTGAAGACCAATTTTTCCTCCTAGAGCTGCTGCAAAGTTTCGGCCCTGCTACAGTGCCATTTGAGCATTTTTTTGTTTTGATTTTTGCTTGTTATGACTTAAGGTGAGTTGTGTGTGTGTTATATAAGCTTAGGTGAGTTATTTTAGTTTAAGTATATGGTCAAATGTGAGTCAAACTAGTTAGAAACAAGTCCTAAGCATAAGTTTAATGTTAGCTAATTAATCTCCAAGTTAGTTACGTAACACTATTCCTTCAACTACTAAAAACATTTTCTAAACGAGCTCTCCTATCGCCTCTAGCTCAAATGCACATTTTTCCCACTACTTTAACAATTAATATGATTTAATAAAAATGCTAATTCACTAATAGATTGCAGTTTAAAAACGGAGTAAATAGTAATCACAGAAGTCAGTTAGTAAAGCACAGAAGTAAATGCGCAAACAAGGGATGCAACAGTAATTGAATGCATGGCTAAATCTCGGGCATCACAAGGAGTTTGTTGTATATGACGATAGTGGAATTTGGGAATTACGGAGGAGGTTGGACTTGATTTTTGAGGTTATAATTGCTAGAACAGGTTTTGGTTTGTCCTATAAATATGGGAGACTTCGTCCGTTTTTCCTAAATTTTCATGCCTAGGTTTGGAATTGGATTGAGAATAGTGTGATCAATAGAAGTCCCGGTTCCGTGAGGGATCAAGGTATTACATGATGTATACAAATTTTGCAATGAAATATGTTTACAAAGAAGATGACCACAAGTGGTATCCAAGGAAAAAAGGCTTTGTTATTGGAAGAATATCACATGTGCCTCCAATCAACAAGGAGGACTATTATCTTACGATGCTTTTGAATTTGCAAAAAGGATGCAAATGCTATGAGGATATTAGAACTATCAATAATGTACAATATCCTACATTCAAGGAAGCTTGCTATGCACTAGGTTTATTAGAAGATGATAGAGAATATATTGATGGAATAAATGAATCAAGCACTTGGGCATCATCATCTTACATTATAAGACTTTTTGCAACTTTATTGACATCCAAGAATATAAGTAAACCAAAACATGTATGAGAAAGTTGCTGGAAAAACATGGTCGATGATGCTCTCTATCGGCAGAGAATTGAGAGTATATTTTCTAACCATATATCAAAAATTAAAATTTTCTATTACACATTAATTTTCAAGTTTTTTCTTATATGTTATTATAATTTTTCAACCTAATAAATTTTCAGTTCTTGGATTCTATTGATTGACATGAATTCTTATTTACTGATAATTTTCTTTTTTTTATTTGGAATACAACATACTTCACTTTAATTGATGATGAGCTTAAAAATCATGATTTGCTAGAGATTGAAAAATTGTTACAAAGCAATAGGAAAAGCCTTAAAGATTTTGAGACAATGCCCTACCCGAAAATTTGTTGTTTGTTATCCGAAGTTCATAATAGATTAATCCTTAATGAGTTAAATTATGATAGGACATAATTGCTGAGGATCATAAAATGTTATTGTCATTTCTTACTGATGAACAAAGAAATGTTTATGACCATATAATGACAGCTGCTTTAGAAAATAAAAGGGGATTTTTTTTTTTGTACATGGATATAGAGGTACTGGAAAGACTTTCATTTGGAAAAAAAACTCTATCTGCAGCCTTCAAATCAAAAGGTGAGATTGTTCTTAATGTTGCATCGAGTGGAATTGCATCTTTGTTACCACCAGGTGGAAGAACAACACATTCTAAATTTGTGATTCCTAGCAAATTGATGAAGATTCAACATGTGACATAAAGGACGAATGTCCACAAGCTTAATTGTTGATAAAAGCTAGGTTAATCATATGGGATAAAGCCCCAATGGTTAATCGATTTTGTGTAGAAGCTCTAGATAAAACTCTTAAAGATATTCTTATGTCAAAAAATTCAAATGTGTCAAAAAAGCCTTTTGGGGGTAAAATCGTTGTTTTGGGGGGAGATTTCAGACAAATCTTGTCTGTCATTCCATATGGAAGTAGACAAGAAATTGTACATGCAACGATAAAATCGTCTAATTTATGGCATTTTTGCAAAGTTCTCACTTTGACAAAGAATATGAGACTTACTACTGGAACTTCGACACCAAATGCAAATGATTTAAGATGGCTGTTGAGAATTGGAGATGGAGAAGAAGGTGATTCTAAAGATGATGAATCAATTATAGAAATCCCTGATGAAATGCTCATCAAAGACTCGGAGGATGCATTTGCTAAACTTGTGAATTTTGCTTACCCTACTTTATTGGATAATATGTCTGAAGATCATTTTTTCAGAGAAAGACCCATTCTTGCTTCAACATTAGAACAAGTTGAGATGATAAATCTTAATGTCTATAGTACCCGAAAATGAGACAATCTACTTAAGCTTAGATAGTGTTTGCAAAGAAGATGCAAATGTTGACTGTGAGTTGGATGCATTTTCTCCAGAGATTTTGAATACTTTTTCTTGATAAGGACTTCCAAACCACAAGTTAAAACTCAAGGTTAGAGTCCCAGTGATGTTGTTAAGAAATATTGATCAGTTTAATGGTTTATGCAATGGAACATGGTTGCAAATTACCAAGCTTGCTAAACATGTTATTGAAATTAAAATTATTTCTGGGAGTAACATAGGAAATATTGTGTTAATACCCCGGATGACTATGATCCCATCTAACCACAATTTACCTGTTAAATTCTAGATAAGGCAATTTCATTTGGTTGTAAGTATTGCTATGACTATAAATAAAAGTTAGGGTCAAACTCTTTCCTACGTTGGGCTATATCTTTCAAGACCTGTCTTCAGTCATGGACAATTATATGTTTCACTTTCCAGAGTGACAAGTAAACAAGGACTGAAGATTTTGATAAAAGATGGTGATAATAAAGTATCAAAAACTACAATCAATGTGGTTTACAAATAAGTGTTCCAAAGAATAAATTAGGTAAGTATGTCTTTCTTATAATTTACATCATACCTTTTATTCTATTAAACATGTTTATATTCTTTTTCATTAATGTTTATGTTATATTTTAATGGTAGCAATACAAATAAAGTCTAATGTTATATGATTTAAAAGATGAATTGCTCATTAATTTGATTTTAATCAGACCATATGTTTTGATTTAGTGTTAACTTACAAAAGTATGGGATTACTTAAACACATAATAGTAATATACACCTACCGATAAAGCTCTTAATAGATTTCGAAATGAAACATGTTTACAAAGTGAAAGCATGATAAATTTGTGTTAGTTTTGACTCATTATAAATCTGCCAAAGATTTTTCAAACATATGTATATACATGTTAGACATGGTCAAATAATAATTTTTTATGCAATGCAGAGCATTGCTACATCTTCTGTTGAGAAACATATGTATGACAAGATTGGCCATTGAATCCACAAAAATTCTAGCGATAAAAAATGGATTGAATGCAGATTATATAAACAAGGAGTAAGAATGACATGAATCTTTTGAAATGTTTGATCCATGTAAATAGTGATTACTATTTCTTTTTCAGAAAATAGGTGTTTATGTTTATTTTTTATTTATTAAAGAATTTATTTAAAATTATATAACACAAATTGAATCAATTAATTATACATTTTATATTTTAAAGTACTCAACGTACATCCGTGTGACCACCGTGCATTGCACGGATATATTTATTCCTAGATAATTTGAAATGACAACTCATTTAACCTAGACTGGGCCCTGTCATCAAGTAAAAAAAGTAATGATTTACGTAAAATATTGCACTTCGACTGGGCCTATCATTCGTAGGCCTGAACTCGGCCCAGCCCAGAAAACCCATTATCATTTCCATTTCTTCACCTCGTAAGGTTAGGGTTTTATATTTGCAGCTGCTGTTTATTTTTAGGGTTAAGCCTCTGCATTTCTCTCTCACACACACACACACGTACTCAATCACACGGCAATGGCGGCGAAACAGAGGAAGGTTAGCCGTAACCCAGATCTGATAAGGGGCGTGGGCAAGTTCTCACGGTCAAAGATGTACCATAAGAGAGGCCTTTGGGCCATTAAGGCCAAAAACGGCGGCGTTTTCCCTACTCACCAGAAAAAGCCAGCCTCCGCTGAGCCAAAACCCTCCACCGCCGAGCCTAAATTCAAGTTCTACCCCGCCGATGACGTCAAGAAACCCTTAGCCAACAAACGCAAGGCCCGACCTACCAAGCTCAGGTAACGTCAATATTCACTTCCTTAATTTCTTTTTTTTATTATATATTTTTTAAAAAGTTTTTTTGAATTCAATGCTATTATATGAGCTCGGTTGACTATATTTATCAGACGATTAACATCGTTAACATTGTGAATTTGTTTTTTGGTTTTGAAAAAAATATAAATGAAAACAGGGCAAGTATTACTCCAGGGACAGTGTTGATAATATTGGCAGGAAGGTTTAAGGGAAAGAGAGTTGTGTTCTTGAAGCAGCTTACCTCTGGCTTGCTTCTCGTTACTGGTAAAGCCCAAAACTTGATAATAATTTCTCATAGAGAATTGTTTTATATATGCTCCTAGAAATTAAGCTTAGTAGTGCTTGTAAGCGCTGCTAATTAAGCAGTTCGTCCCTTTTTATATCGAGCATGTCGAGTTTACTTATAGTCAAATAAGTGTGATTTACGTGCTGGAAATTTTTCTATCTGTTATTCTTGTAGTTGTATATTGATATTCTATATGATTGATGGCTCGTTGTTGGGGGGGCTTTGTTTTGTATGAACTCATCTTCTTGCTGGATAATGTGCATTTTCCTTTGATGTCAAGTCGTTAAGTAGACAAGTAAATTGGGCATGCATGTCATATGTCGTCCCCTTATCCCTTGTATATTTTCGATCCTTTAGTTAATATGAAAGTGATGCTGATTGCATATATCATTTCTGTTACAGGACCCTTCAAGATCAATGGTGTTCCTTTGAGACGTGTCAATCAGTCTTATGTTGTTGCAACATCGACAAAGGTTGACATCTCCGGTGTTAGTGTGGATAAGTTTGATGACAAGTACTTTGCTAAGCAAGCTGAGAAGAAGAAGAAGAAAGGAGAAGGCGAGTTCTTTGAGGCAGAGAAAAAGGTTTGCTCTTTTATTATTATTATTCATGCTGCATTGCGATCCTTGTTCTGAAGGTCTTTTCTTTGTTGAACATTCTAAAATTTACATCTTGCAAATATGCAGGAGAAAAATGTTCTTCCCCAGGAGAAGAAAGACGACCAGAAATCTGTTGATGCAGCATTGATTAAAGCTATTGAGGGAGTTCCAGATTTGAAGGCCTATTTGGGTGCAAGGTTCTCACTTAAGGCAGGCATGAAACCTCATGAACTTGTATTTTAGATTCTGCACTCTGAAACTACTAGCCCAATTTTGTTATTTATTTTTCAGCTCTTTGTACTGTTTGAACTTGAATTATGACATTTTTTTACTCAGGTGTTTGTCAGTGATAGACATGTTATGTTTCATTCTGATTTATGTATGCAAACATAGTTGTCAAATTGTGCGTCATATTGTGAATCTTGTTACTATTTTTCATTATCGTAATGATTCGGTCACAATTTAAAAATAGATTTAGAATTGCTCTTTTTAAAAATGGGCTTCGAATTGCTCCTTTTAAAAATGGACTTAGAATTGCTCCTTGCAAGAACTTTGAAAGTAGAGTAACGGGAATGCCATTAACAAATTATTACGAAGAAAAAAACCATTAACGAGTTCTTCTCGTTGTCACCTTCATCTTCTCGAAGGATTTTGACCATTAACACAAGGGGTATTCGGTATTGGCACGATTTTGATTCTACCGATGCCTTTGTTTTTGGTTCAATGGGGTATGTTTCTAAAGTTTGGCTCTTTTTATTTTGGTTGTGCTTTGTTACGGTTTAAATTATTTTCTTGACAAGGAAAATAAAAACATAAATCAAATATGACAGACATAGATGCATGATAAAATAAATCGTATTAAATTGCCTGATTCAAGCTGCTATGTGTGCACATTTCGGATTCACAAGTCAATTCAAATTGTTTTCCTACGTGGATTGGATTGAATTGTAAGATATGACATGTGAATTGTAGAATTTCGATAACTATCTATACAAATGTTTCATGAGGTTCACCGTCTTATACCTGATATAGTTTAAGATCCTAACAGCAGTTCTTAATTTTTTCATCTTGGTGATGGTGATGGTGATTGTTGTGTGATGCTCTTTTGTTTGTTCGGAATTGATATTGCAAAAGGATGTAATCAGTGGCTTAATTAAGTGGGGATCTCCTGTAATTCTTACCGTCCAGATCCTGGCTTTGGCTTTCGTACTTTGGTGGGTTTCTGAGATACCCCGCCAAACGTGTGAAAAACCTAATCTAAAAGGTTTTTGGTAAGGGAGATTGGAATTTATGAAATTGTAAAATTTGTAACAACTTTAATAACCAGGTGTGGAAGATTGATTTATCATGCTCAAATTAGAAACCATACATATATTCCTTGTAAGTGATGTGAATTCATTATTTTTCTCTTAGCATTATGAGATTGGCTTTCGAATTTTAGAAATAGGGGCATTGTCTTTGCATGTTGTACCAATCAATGGAGGTGCCTCTATCTTGATGCTTGGATGGCCAACCACCGACCAATTGGCTTAGACCATTGTTGTTTGGTGCTCTCTAGAACGCATGATTTTACCTTGAAAAGGAGAACTTTTAAGTTTAACCCAAGCTTGGCGGAGGAGGAAGGTTGTGCTCAAGTGGTCAATGAAAGCTAGATTCGTAAAACTTTCAGAAACAAGATAAGGGGAATGATCCTCACCAATTATGACCCCAAAAAAAAATCCTCACCATTAAAAGATCAAATTTTGCATCGGAGTCGAAAGCACTTCCCAAACAACATCAAAGAGATTTGAGTTATGCAATCTGCATAATTCTCAATGGATTGAGGCAATCCAGGACAAAATATGGGCTATCGCTTAAAGAAGAAAATCCAGGATTCGATAGCTGAAATGTGGGGCAAGAAGAAAAAGGTTTTTTTTTTTTTTTTTTTTTTCACTCATACACTCTTTAGAAAACTGCTAGGAATAAGATAATTGAGGTCGCAAGACTCTAGTGGAATCTAGACCGAGGATGCAGACTCAATTAAAGCAACCATTCATTTCCATTACCTGAAAATTTTCAAATCTGTAGGGTCAAAAAATATGGAAGGTGTTCTCAATAGCTACAAGCCTATTATCCATTTACCCTCTCAACTAACAAGGACCTTTTGAGATCATGGATGAACTTAATGAGCAACTTGGAGCCTTAATCCAACCAAGGCACCATGCCTCACGGCCTCACATGTACTTTCTTTCACAGAAATTGGGAATTCAAAAATGGCATTTTTGCCATTGTTCACAATGCACTCTTTTATAAAAAAAACTTTGTTGAACCCTTATCTCTCTTATTCCAAAAGCGCCTAATCTTGAAAATATATCCCAATATAGGCCTATAAGTTGCTTCAACTTTATTTACAACCCCAAAACCATTTCAAAGGCTACAACCCACCCCACATGAATGATACCATTTCCCTTTAACAAAGTGCTTTTATTCCTAGGAGAATCATTAATGAATCTCTTCATTGTTTCCCTAGAGATTGCCCATTACGTCAAATGCAATAAGAAATCAAAATCCTATGCAGCAGCCTTAGAAACTGGATGTAAACAAGGTTTTTGACCAAGTAGAATACGACTAGTTGGCCAAGCTCTTGCATAAACTAGGTTTCCACACTCACTAGATCAAGCTGGTGCTTTAATGCATTTCTACTGTTTCTTACATCATGGTTTTCAACGGGGAGATCTTGCCTCCTTTCTCTCCCCCCCAACCTCAAAGAAGCCCTCTCTCTTAAACAAGTTATTTACCATTATTGGCATTGTTTTGAGTTAGAGTGTTAACTTAAGCAAATCTGGGATTACATTCAGTCTTGACACTTAGGATTGACACAAAACAACACATGAACAATTAGCTCAGAATCAACTACAAACCTGATATTGGGAGATATATTGGTATTCCCACATCCGGGGGAAAATCTAAAGTTGAAGCTATGAATAGAACCTAAAGGTGTAGAAGAAGGCTGGAAAGAAAAATTACTCTCTGAAGAGGGTAAGGAGATGTTGATCAAGCCATTCTAGAGTACATTATGTCTATTCTTTTCCTCCCCAAATTAGTCTGGTGCTCCAAAGGGAAACAAAATGGAATGGAGGAATGGGTTTCAGAAGCTTTGAGATCATGGACTGACTATTCACTTCTGGTAGAAAAGGTCTCCTTACTCGCTCTTTGTGCGCAGATTATTGAGGGAGTCTTATCATATCCTAAAGCTAGCTTTTGGAATGCCAAATATAGGCCATAGGCTATCTTGGTGATACAGAAACATTCTTAAAAGCCTTGAATGAATTAATCAAATTAAGAAAGGGTAAGGTGGAACTGTTTAGTAATAGAGTTGATATTAATTTGTGGAATGGCCGTTGGCTTCCTAAGGAAAAGTCACCTACTAAGCTGCTGAGTTTTTCTCCCTCAAAGGTCGGTGATATCATCTATATAACTATAATGGGAAATTGTGGCTCTGAGCTCATTGCCAATTTTTCTCCATCCTCTCTCATTCTATCTGGGGAAAAAGATAGGATTATCTGACCTTTTTATCACATCAAGTGCCTAGACAGCCAAGACTTAGGTGGTATCAAAGCCTCCAAAAAAAAACCCCTACTCAAAATAGCTCATCTTACCAATTCTCAACAACTTATGATGGAGGACAATTTGGAATGGAAAAATCCTTACAAAAATTAATGCCTTTTATGTGGAAAACGTCAAGAACCACCTTGCTAATGAGCTGATAACCAAATATGCAAAATCTGTAAGAAGGCACTTGAAACCCTGTGGAGTGGTCTAAGCTTTGTTGGATCCCATATCCACTTCAACACTTTCCAGACAAGAAGTCCAATAATCCGCTGACAGATTTGAAAGACTCGAAACTCTGCGCTTTTTTATGGGAAAAACACAGATCCAATCAAAATTATGACAAATGCAGTACAACTTAATCAAGAGTACAGAAGAGCAAACCAACCAACCAACCAATCTCCCTCCTGAAGATCATCCCACTCCTACAGCTTTAGCTTTACTAGACTCACCCTGGAAAAGGCACAGTTAAAATCACTTGTGATGCCTCTTTTAATGCTAGCAAGTTCCAAGTAGGCCCTGTTGCCATATGTAGGAACCATTCCAACCATCGTAATCCATGGAAAAGCTCTGTTTTTTTTTTTCTTCTTTCTTATTGTGAATTCCTAGAACAAGCAAAAAATTTGACACTGCTCAACGCAATGGCTGATTGGGTTGCTAACCAAGCTAAATATTGCACTTTGCCAATGGATTGGTTAACAAATACTCTTATTGCCCTTTTTGTTACTTCTTTGTAGTGATATCCCACCTCATCATGGGATCGAATAATATAATATTTTTCTTGATTAATAGAACCACCAATTTGACAAAAAAAAAAGGAGACATTTCTAAAGCTCTAACTGTTATATTGAGAATTTCAAAGCAAGTGGATAATAATTTGAAAGGATTAAGAAGTAAATAATTAACAACTAATCAATTATAATTTACTAATGCTAACAATGTTGCGCAACTCTAACAAAGGAAAAACTTTTTGGGAAGATGATAATTTGAGATAATAAGTTCGATTTGTTGTAGCATAATTTACTACGATTTATATTAGACAATATGCATAAAAGAATAGGTTACAAGTCATTTAATTCGCAAAGGCTGCTTAAAGCATAACATTTTATGGAACAATTTAGCAAACTTATGTACTGATATAACCTATCTCATTAAGCATGATTATTTTTAATTAATTATAGAAAATAACTAAAGTAACCTCAAGATATATATTTGTTTTTGGTCAAAACATTAACCTCAAAATAGAATTGAATATAAAATGGATAAGAATTTTCTCAACGGATAAACCTTCTCAATTTGATAATTAATCCCTAATTAGGCCCTGGCTTCAATTGTTTCTCATATAATCAAAGTTTTACAAGACCCGTCCTTGAATGATAAAAAATATTACATTAAATATACGCATGATCAATCAAGAATTGATTCAATTGCAACATAAGTATAAATAATTAAATTAACCAAATCTAAGCAATATATCATCCAGATGGCATAATAAGACATGGCTGAACTTTATTAGTTAGGCATTGCACATGACCTCAGTATAGCTAGTATAACAAGTACTTATCTAAAGGGGAAATTAGACAACCTCACATGGTTGTTCATTTGCACAAGTGCACCCATTGAAACTTCTAGGTGTTAACAAGTGCACCCGCATCTCACCTGAAGTCTGCGGGTAACTTGGTAACTTCTCATCTATTGTCACGCCCTCAAATTTATCGAGGCAAATTCGGGAAGATGACAGCTGCAAATCTAAGAAAATAAATCTCTCTAAGCGCACAAGACTCTAAATTTCTCAATAAACAAGCTATAATCATTTAATAAATACATAACCCAGAGCATTTACAGTCATGATAATAATTACAATACAAACCCCCAAAACTAATAATCATAATTCCCAATAAAATTTTCTTAAATCTTTATCTTCGATCACACAATTTCTAGTCTGATAAACTCTGATCTAACTTTGTTGTCTGGAAAAAGAGAAAAGGGGAGGAGTTAGCAGAACAATGCTCAGTTAGTAGATTTATCCAAAAAAAAAAAAAAGCCAAGGTTCAAAGATCAATAAATAGGCAAATAAGCATATGATAATATCAAGTACTACGGGACACTATAATAAGTTGTGATTGATTAATAGTAGTGCGATCACAATTTCAGATTCACAATTCAATTCACATTGTAACGCCCCAACTCGACCCCTCCTACGATCAGTCAGGATACAACAAAATTTCAGCAGTATAACGACAGTAATTAGAACACCGAGGCTCTAAACCAACCTCTTTGAAACTCATACATCAAACTCCACAATAATTCAACAATTTACAACACAACCACAATATACAATAAACATTCTTTACCATTGCATCCAAAGGTTATACGCTTCCGTTCTAAAATCATACATTTACTATATAATATACATTCCCAAAATAGATTACAACCAATCTAGTAGCCTAATCATATTCAAAAACAAGACCACTAAACAACAACTTTTAATCCATTATCTTTACAACATCTTATATATCATAAACTTCTAAATAAATACAAACCAACTAGTTTTAATACACAAGATAACAAAAAGTACAACATCAGATATCAATGACAAGACTCTGGCATATAAGACTCGTCCACATATGGCACATTATCCTCTTCTGGAGGCACGTACCCGTAATCTGGATCGGTAACACCTGTAT
Organism: Ehretia macrophylla; assembly: GCA_037974665.1. Lineage (NCBI taxonomy): Eukaryota > Viridiplantae > Streptophyta > Magnoliopsida > Boraginales > Ehretiaceae > Ehretia > Ehretia macrophylla. Next base: position 75,470,740 of record CM075779.1, read on the forward strand.
GCATGCAATAATTGAGAGTGAGCTTATATAAAACAAGCTTAGTGAAGATTCGATAGATCTCTAACAGTATTTACTATACTCCTTGAAAATCATCATTTGAGCAGTAAACACATAATAATCATTAATTATAATGACCAATCAATAAAGGATACTCTAGTTGGTGTAGTTCCAAACGCCATCACGATCTCAACCGTTCTTCTTATAACTCCCCATTACTCACGCACCCGAGGTACCACTCTAGCCCCTCCCTCCATGACACCTCCGTCATGTGAGTTTGGGGGTAGCCTATGATAGTCAGGCCGGTTTCAACCAGACAACCCGACGCTGTCTGAGAGGTGGCACACACATACCAAGACTCATGACAATAATAATAATCATTCAAATCTCAGGAGGATAACCTTTCCCGTTGACTATCTTCCGGCTCATCAATAATCAAATATTACAGAAGGACAACAAAGTAGGTTGCCTATCTCCTGGTTCAACAATAATCAATCAATAATCATCATTTCAACAACATAACAACAACTAATCAAATAAACGACAATCAACTAGGTTAGATGACAAAGTAGGCCACCCAACATAACATGCATTAAACACACAACCAAACCCTAGTCTAACCATCAACAACTCACAATTCAATCACTCAAACACCACCCAAACATCCAAATGCATAATTTAACATTTTAAAGAAAGATAACCCAAACTTCTAAAAGTCATAACTTACATTCTACTAATCCGATAACCTCTAAACTAGTTTCTAACACACACCCACTCAATCAATAACATTCACCCCCTCAGAAACCAACCATAAACCATCAACATCAAGCCCAACAACCCTAAAATCCTAATGCATCAAGGCTGAAATTTTCGGACTTTCACACCAACATTGCAATCAAAATTTCGGCATTACAACATTACTACCACGTATTTAACAAACTTTTAGAAACTAATAGCAAGCAATTCCAACAACCACAACAACATTTATTCAACAAATAGCCAACAACTCACTTTTTAATACCCGAAATAGAAATGCATACTACAACTATTCAAAACTGATATAAACGCATATAATCAATCCTTAGCATCTGCTGAGCAATAATATAATATCAATTCAACATTCTAACGGTTCAAAATTCAATTATATGTAAAAACATAAAAATGACATTTTGAGATCTAGAATTTTTCTCACCTTTGATGTTTTTTGAAGCTAGAAAGATGTGCAAAGGTTTCCCAACAAGTGGAATCAAGCCTTGGATGAAGATGTTTGGACTTCAAATGAGTTTTCTATTGAAAATTTGCTTTGAAAAAATGTTGAAAAAGCTCTCAAGAAAAGCTATGGAGTTTCGGCCCTTTGTGTGTGTGCAAGAGTGTGTTTGCTTTGTTTTTAATGTGTGTTGATGCAATATAAGTAAAGGTCAAACAAAATACAATGGTCAAAGTTAGTTTCCTTAGTCTTTTAATTCTATTTCTAGTCTTTTAATTCTATTTTAGACTATTTCTTGCTCAAAACATTAATTTGACCCTTAGACTATTTTAAGTAGTTTATTTTTAGGTGACAAGAATTTTCTCATGCAAAGACTTTCACCCAACTCGGCTAAAAATGCGATTTTTGCAAAAGAAAGTATAAAAACCTTTAAAATTCCAAAACCGATTCAAAATCCGTTTTAATCAAACACAGGTCTATTAATACCCGAGGACTAGGTTTTAAAACACCCCTGTAAAAATTTTAACGGACAAGTGTTCAAAATACTATTCACTAAAACCGTCAATAAAATTTCTGATGCCGATTTTGATAAAATTTTTATGAATGCACACATAGCATGTATTAGGAATATAAATCACATATTTAGCACATTCTAACTCATATAACATATAAACAGGTCAAATCATACAAATCGAGTCAAAACACGCAAATCGAGGTAAAGACAAAATATGGGGTCTCACACACATGTCAATCACAGATAGTGACTCATTAACTCTCAACCGTCAGAAATTCGATACAAAACTCGCATAGGTCGTAGGGCCTAAATCAAAAGCTCATATTTGACTTCTCAAAATCATCGATATTGAATAATTAAACAAGAGTCAAAGGTGAATATCAAATAACCAATGGATACTTGCAGAACAACAAATGAAGTAAATCAAAAGGAAACGGTAAACTACTTACCTAACTTCTATAAACACTAAATCATCCAAAAGAAAGAAAAAAAGGTCTTTAACAATCCAAAGTTTTGTCATACTCTATTTGTGCGATAACAAAAGCTAATTAATGCAAATAATTGTAGATGCTTACAAGGTCATATATAGTGATAACTACTACCAAAATTAGTTCATACTAATAGGCCACGATAAAAAATAAAGTAATAAATTGAAATCAATTTTTACTTCTTGTTACCACATAGACATGGTAAGTTGAGGGTCAATCCACGGAGATTGAGGTTAACGGTTCCAGTTAAGAATTTAGTTTATAATTTGTTTGACTTCCAAGTCACGGTAAGATTTACCTAAGTCCAATAGTCCATAAACGTATACAAAAATTCCGGTAAATAAAAATAAATTAATTTAGTTTAAGAGTGGTTAATTTAGTTTAGTGGGTTCATAATTAGAATAATAAATCCGATTGGAGTATTTAAATAAAATATTTAGGATTTAGATATGGCGTTGAAAACATGTTAGGCTACAAGCTCCATACTTTTAGTATTTTGAGGATTCGATTTGCAATCATGATTTATCGACAAGATAAATCACTGGCATTTCTTGTCTCCAGAATAACGAATAAATAGCTCTCATATTATCGTAAATTTACAAGACCCCGATGTATGTATATTCTTGAATAATGAAGAACACTGCATCAAGCACATGCATGATTACCTAAGGAATAATTACTACGTGTAAAAATAATATGACTGTAGTTAATCCGAATCCAAAATAATATTTACAAAAATATCCTCACTTATTTATCATTCCAAAAATAAGGGTTTAACGTTACATAATAAGAATTACAAAACAGGAAATCGAAATCAACAATAAAAGTTACCGAGTTTAAGCACGTCTTGATTTGGCAGACTTGATTTTCTCGAAAGATATAGCATTAATCCATAAGCTCGGCCCTTATTTAGGATCCTAAGTAAACTAAACTAACCTACTCCTAAGCTAAAAATACGAATAAAAATTAAAAACTACAAAATGAATTCGAAAGAAATGAAATCGGTGCGAAACAGTGCGTTTGGAACAAGAAAGTCGCGCAATTTATAGATCTAGACAGGGGATGAGCGCTTGAGCATGGATAGGGTGCGCTTGAGCGCGCTCCCCATTGAAATCTTTTATTATTTTTTTCTACTCTTTTTTTTCACACGTTGTCGACTACTTGTTTGCTTTTTGCTGAAAAGTGTGCTCGAGCGTGGATAAAGTGGGCTTGAGCATGGTTTTGGTTGTGGTAAGTGAACTTTAACTTTGGCCAGCCTGTTGACCTTGGCCATGAAGGAGATGGATTCTAAGACAACCTAGGCATATTTTCTATGTTTACAAGCAGTATACAAACATAATATGGCAGCCATTAAAATCTATAAGCGGAAAACACGTAATCATGCATAAAACATCACCGAAATCGATCATTTAGCGCTAAAATTAACAGTATGCAATTTTTACCTTTCGTGTTGGCTTAAAACCTCAACACACACAAATTGAACGGACTGACCAAGGGCTGAAAAATGTGTCCAAGGCTCGAGAAAATCCCCCAAGGCACGATTCCTACGAATGTTCTCCCCTATTCCTCTTTCCTTGCATATGGCGATTGAAATTGGTGGAATTTCTCTCTGCCTTTTGCTTTTCTTTCTTGGCCTAGTATTTCTATGTGTGTGTGAGTTGTTGTTGTCATATGAATATGTGTATGATGGCTAGCTATAGCCATGTATAGAGAAGAGTGGAGAGAGAAAAAGAAAGAGAATAAGAGAGAGAGTTCTAGTTAGCTTAGGGTAGGTAATTTTGATTTTCTAATTGAATTATCTGAAGATAAAATGAATTATCTTCTTAATTCAATTATCAAAACATATCTCTTGCTAACCAACTCAGCCCCGCATGCCTACACACAAATGCCACACGCAAGAGTATGCCTGACACACACCGTTAAGACATTTTTTGCCAAGACAAACATTATTGTCTTAAGAATGTCTTTTGTCCTAATGTCCTAACCTTCAAAATTGAGTTGCATGCTCCCAAATAGGAAACCATACTCAATTAATATACAAATTCCAAATCAAGAAAAGGGCAGTTCACCATAAAAGAAAGTGGCTAGGAGAGGGACTCGAAGACATAATGTGGCTTCAAAATAACCAAAATACCCTTTGTAACGCCCCGATCCCTCACGAGACCGGAGGCTCTACTAACCAAGCTATTCTTAACCCAAATCCAACCCAGTCTCAAGGTTTTAGGGAAAACGGACAGAGTTTCTACTGTATCGTGGACATTTTAAAAACCTGTAAACATTCAAATAAGCTATAGAACAACACTAAAGTCATTTCCAAAATAAAATTCCCAACTTTAAGGCCATCTGAGCCTTAAGACATACAAACAATTTAGATACACACAAGCATGCATTCATAACTTAACTTCTTTACAAAACTGCTTATTATGCCACTCCATGATAGCTTTTAAGCATTCTTAGAAATTGAAAACAACCCATCATTCACTCCCAAGCATTCAAAGAAGCTAAGAGCAGAAATATAAGTTATTACATGCCATGGTTTCCCAAATCTACCACTACAACCAACTATCCTTCAATTTCCAAACTACATAACATACATATAGCACTTAGGCTACAAAATAGAACATAAAGTAAAGCAAACAAGTTCTACTCTCATCAACAAGAATATAGTCCACCTCAGGCAACTAGACACAGCAACTGAGGCAACTCCTCCAATTGTGCCACCTGAAACATGTTTAGCGAGGTATGAACAATCACAATTGCTCAGTGAGGGATAAGGTCTACCGGGGACGTGCAATGCAGCAGATAACTCAATAGGCATTTAGAACAACTAAGGAACAATCAAAATAACAAATTACCACACATTAAAAAGGATACGATTCACTTGTTCTTCAATCACGAACCACGAGCCACGAACTGAAATCCCGATGTAATAATGACATTGTTATCGATAAGCTAGAATCCTCTTATAACTCCAAAATGGGTATACTCCGGATGTATCCCAAAATCCTACGACCCAACTCTCCCTGGGCGGCATCCCAAGCGAGAGAGGGACTGGGCAACCATGGTAGCCGAGGTAGACCGGCAAGCCCGATGCCGACCGGTTTCCACAACACTACCATGCCCAAATGGTTGCGCAACCCCGATACAATGCACTTAAAATGATAACAATAGAATACATCAATAAACACATGATTGAGGGACAATAAAGTAGGTTTCCCTCACACACAATATATAGATAATAAGTGCACATAATCTAAGTACAAGTAAATAAACTATTATGCACATAAGGATGAAGTCTCCCTCACCTGGAATTAAGCCAAGCACGCTAAAAGAATAGCTCAGATTTACTTCAACTCCCCGAATTAGCTCAAGTATGCAACCCTAGGGTGTTCATATAAGTTTAGCAATTAACTATATCAATTCCAACTCAACTCTTACTTAACTCAACCTTACAACATTAGAAGCTAGATTTATAATCACTTATTCACACAAGTTCATAACCCACACACAATTAAGCTACAATGTTCACCTTACCATATCATTAGAGAACATAAGATATATTAGAAGCATCAAATACCATTAAGTTAAGATCATAAGTTATAAATTCCAATTACTTTTAATTACAATAATCAATAATCATATAACTATATGAGTTATCCTTATAGTCCTACTCACTTAGCATGCAATGTTTATTAGAGTTTGATCTTAACAAAGTACAAGAAGTATAAACATTATAACAAGATATAAGCATTAAATATGAAAATAACTATACCAACACAAAGGGGTCAATGACTGATGATCACGAAACTTCACGAAATACTCACAAATGCCATATAACAACATGTAAAGGCAAGATATACAAGCACCAAAGCTAATTCAAAGGCTAAGCATGAAACCCCGAGTTTCTCTTTTGTTATCCTAAGTCATTTAACTCCAAACCGAGGCTAAGGCTCAAGATTCACCAACTAACTATTCTAATTTTCTAGTTACACATTATGGCACACTTAGAACCCTTGAAATTATTCATTAACCTGAATTAGCCACAAAAGCCCCGATTACCCTTTTGTGCGTTTGTACTACAAGTATCTTAACCAAAGCTCAACTAAGAGTTAGAAAAGCACATTTAGTCACTACTTACCCTAAGAACACCAAATATATCAACCAAATTCACACGAATTTACGTTTGACCCAAAACCACTTTGTAACCTAGTCATTTTTCTTCCAAACACAAGTTAATGTTCTAGTTAAGCGAGCGGGCTATTCCATACTTTTAATTATCCCTTATGGCACCCCTAGGACCCTAGAAACTACCCAATTACCCTCGTTTAGCACAAAAGCCTCAATTTCACTCTTTTGACTTTGTACTACACGTACCTCATCCGGGACTCAAATGGAAGCTAGCAAAGCTTAATTAGGTCCTAAATAGCCTAGGATTACTAAATGTGGAGGCCAATTCAACCCGGATTCGCGATAACCCTGAAACTCCTTTTTAAAAGTCGGCTATTTCATTCTTTCACTAGGTTACGGGCAATTAAACCCTACAAGGCCTTCACACTACTTTCATTAAGATCTAAAGCACCTATTAGAACCATTAATTCAAGCTACAAGGTCTGATTTCGCAAATCCCTAATTTTTTGTCATTATTCATGCCCTACGATCAACAAGCGATTTCAACCATTTAAACTATGAAACAATAGCATAAATTAGGTCTCTACTACTTATACACAACATACATAAGCATATTTAAGCATTGCATGATCATAATATAGCAAATTAATAAATTTAAGAAAGTTGACATATATTTCAAATGCAAAAATAATATGCAAAACCATCACCTAACATGCGTAAGAGCTCCTAGAAAGCTTGCACACACCCTAAACTACTTGCTCTAGGCTTGGAGAGGCTTAGAATGAAGATTTGGTGAGAAAAAATTCTTTCTCCTTCCTCCCAAGGCCTGTTTGGATTTGCTACAGTAATTTCTGCATCTTTTTTTTTGTTTTGCTAGTTATGAGCTTATGTTGTGTGTTGTGTGAGTATATGTTTGGGTGAGTTATTTTAGTGAGAGTGTGTGGTCAAAATATGAGTTAAACTAGCTAGAACCAAGTCCTAAAGTGTAAATTAATGCTAGCTAATTAAAACACTAAGTTAAGTTACGTAACACTATTTATTAGATTGGCAAAACATTTTCTAAACAAGTGCTCCTATCGCTCTAAGCTCAAATGCACATTTTTCTCATTCCTAAAACAATTAATATGATTTAATAAAAATACTAATTCATGGTAATTCAATAGTTGAAAAATAGAATGAATAGTGATTAAAGAAGACAACAAGCAAAGCACAAAAGAAATGCGCAAATAGTGGATGCAATAGTAAGCTAGAAGTACGGTTAAATCTCAGGTGTCACATCCGGGATAGGGTCCTCTGCCTGTCGGGTAGTTACCCTTGCATGTGTGCTTGTTAAGTGTGTCTTGAAAGTGTGTGCTTGAATGTGTGATTGTGTGTCTTGAATTGAATGTGTGCACCTATGTGATATAGTTTTGTGTTATGTGCTAAATGTGTGCTGAGTGAAGTGAAGTTGCATCGAATTGACCTCGTGAATCGTTATATGCTTGAATTATTGATTGTAATGTATGTACTTGAGCATTTTGAATTAAGTTTTGTTGTGAATTGAATTGGTTTTGTTATGATTAGCACTTGAATGACTTTGTTGCTTACATTGTTTTATATGTTCTTTTATAATCATGCTTGCATAATAGTTTAAAGAATGTTTATACATATGCAATAGTTTGGCATTCATACATAGCCCGTCAAATGGTAAAAAAAACTTCTTCCTCCCCTGAAGATAGGTGATTAGTGGCTGGCCTTTCAAGTTATGTGGATTAGTAGGAACGTGAAGCGGTAGATCAGCTCTTTTATTTGGGAGTTGGTGTTGTGGGCAGAGCTTAGTTATTGGGATTTCTTCCACGGCATTTTCTCTGCTCAGTAGTCAGAAATGAATGGCTTCCCTTGGGATTTCTATATGACTGTTCTTTAAGGCATTCTCTTAGTATTTTCTTATTTAGCATTCTTATGGTATTTTCTTATTGGCATTTCTCTGAAGACTTGGTAATTGGAATTCTATTCAGCCTTATTATACGATATTATCTACAGTATTTATGCTCCAATCTTTTATTGGTATTTTCTAGCCACTTTTAGTTGGGATTATATTATTCTACAGTGTTCGTGCCAGCCGGATTCTTATTTGGATTTCTATGTAGCATTTCTATTGGAACCTTTATTTGGCCTTATTACTTGGGGATTCGCTGCCATTACTACTGGAATTTCTTAATGGATTCTTACGAGAATTCGTATACGGTATTCTTGCTCAGCAACTGATAAAGAGTAATTGAAGTTGGTTTTCAGTTGATGCGGAGTTCTCTAGGAAGAAGAATTGCGTGGACGCAATTTTTTTAAGGGGGAGAGGATGTGACGCCCGAGATTTAACCTACTTCTAGCTTACTATTGCATCCACTATTTGCGCATTTATTTTGTGCTTTGCTTGTTGTCTTCTTTAATCACTATTCATTCTATTTTTCAACTATTGAATTGCCATGAATTAGCATTTTTATTAAATCATATTAATTATTTTAGGAATGAGAAAAATGTGCATTTGAGCTTAGAGCGATAGGAGCACTTGTTTAGAAAATATTTTGTCAATCTAATGAATAATGTTACGTAACTTAACTTAGTGTTTTAATTAGCTAGCATTAATTTGCACTTTAGGACTTGGTTCTAGCTAGTTTAACTCATATTTTGACCACACACTCTCACTAAAATAACTCACCCAAACATATACTCACACAACACACAACATAAGCTCATAACTAGCAAAACAAAAAAAAAGATGCAGAAATTACTGTAGCAAATCCAAACAGGCCTTGGGAGGAAGGAGAAGGAATTTTTGCTCACCAAATCTTCATTCTAAGCCTCTCCAAGCCTAGAGCAAGTATTTTAGGGTGTGTGCAAGCCTTCTAGGAGCTCCTACGCGCATAAGGTGAGGGTTTTGCATATTATTTTTGCATTTGAAATATATGTCAACTTTTTTAAATTTATTGATTTGCTATATTATGATCATGCAATGCTTAAATATGCTTATGTATGTTGTGTATAAGTAGTAGAGACCTAATTTATACTATTGTTTCATAGTTTAAACGGTTGAAATCGCTTGTTGATCGTAGGGCATGAATAGTGACGAAAAAATTAGGGATTTGCGAAATCAGACCTTGTAGCTTGAATTAATGGTTCTAATAGGTGGTTTAGATGTTAATGAAAGTAGTGTGAAGGCCCTGTAGGGTTTAATTGCCCGTAACCTAGTGAAAGAATGAAATAGCCGACTTTTAGAAAGGGATTTCGGGGTTATCATGAATCGGATTGAATTGGCCTCCACATTTAGTAATCCTAGGCTATTTAGGACCTAATTAAGCTTTGCTAGCCTCCATTTGAGTCCCGGATAAAGTACGTGTAGTACAAAGTCAAAAGAGTGAAATTGGGGCTTTTGTGCTAAACGCGGGTAACTGGGTAGTTTCTAGGGTCCTAGGGGTGCCATAAGGGATAATTAAAAGTATGGAATAGCCCACTCGCTTAACTAGAACATTAACTTGTGTTTGGAAGAAAAATAACTTGTGTTACAAAGGGGTTTTGGGTCAAACGTAAATCCGGGTGAATTTGGTTGATATATTTGGTGTTCTTAGGGTAAGTAGGGACTAAATGTGCTTTTCTAACTCTTAGTTGAGCTTTGGTTAAGATACTTGTAGTACAAACACATAAAGGGGTAATCGGGGCTTTTGTGGCTAATTCGGGTTAATGAATGATTTCAAGGGTTCTAAGTGTGCCATAATGTGTAACTAGAAGATTAGAATATTTAGTTGGTGAATCTTGAGCCTTAGCCTCGGTTTGGAGTTAAATGACTTAGGATAACAAAAGAGAAACTCGGGGTTTCATGCTTAGCCTTTGAATTAGCTTTGATGCTTGTATATCTTGCCTTTACATGTTGTTATATGGCATTTGTGAGCATTTCGTGAAGTTTCGTGATCATCGGTCATTGACCCCTTTGTGTTGGTATAGTTATTTTCATATTTAATGCTTATACCTTGTTATAATGTTTATACTTCTTGTACTTTGTTAAGATCAAACTCTAATAAATATTGCATGCTAAGTAAGTAGGACTATAAGGATAACTCATCTAGTTATATGATTATAAATTATTGTAATTAAAAGTAATTGGAATTTATAACTTATGATCTTAACTTAATAGTATTTGATGCTTCTAATATATCTTATGTTCTCTAATGATATGGTAAGGTGAACAATGTAGCTTAATTGTGTGTGGGTTATGAACTTGTGTGAATAAGTGATTATAAATCTAGCTCTAATGTTGTAAGGTTGAGTTAAGTAAGAGTTGAGTTGGAATTGATATAGTTAATTGTTAAACTTATATGAACACCCTAGGGTTGTATACTTGAGCTAATTTGGGGAGTTGAAGTAAATCTGAGCTATTCTTTTAGCGTGCTTGGCTTAATTCTAGGTGAGGGGGACTCCATCCTTATGTGCATAATAGTTTATTTACTTGTACTTAGATTATGTACACTTATTGTCTATATATTGTGTGTGAGGGCAACCTACTTTATTGTTCCTCAATCATGTGTTTATTGATGTATTCTATTGTTATCATTTTGAGTGCATTGCATCGTGGTTGCGCAACCATTTGGGCATGGTAGTATCGTGGAAACCGGGCGGCATCGGGCTTGCCGGTCTATCTCGGCTACCATCGTTGCCCAGTCCCTCTCTCACTTGGGATGCTGCCCAAGGAGAGTTGGGTCGTAGGATTTCGGGGTACATCCGGAGTACACCCATTTTGGAGTTATAAGAGGATGTCAGCTTATCAATAACAGTGTCATTATTACATCGGGATTTCAGTTCGTGGCTCGTGGTTTGTGATTGAAGAACAAGTGAATCGTATCCTTTTTAATGTGTGGTAACTTGTTATTTTGATTGTTCCTTAGTTGTTCTAAATGCCTATTGAGTTATCTGATGCATTGCACGTCCCCGGTAGACCTTATCCCTCACTGAGCAATTGTGATTGTTCATATCTCGCTAAACATGTTTCAGGTGGCGCAATTGGAGGAGTTGCCTTTGTTGATGTGTCTAGTTGCCTGAGGTGGACTATATTCTTGTTGATGAGAGTAGAACTTGTTTGCTTTACTTTATGTTCTATTTTGTAGCCTAAGTGCTATGTGTATGTTATGTAGTTTGCAAATTGAAGGATAGTTGGTTGTAGTAGTAGATTTGGGAAACCATGGCATGTAATAACTTATATTTCTGTTCTTAGCTTCTTTGCATGCTTGGGAGTGAATGACGGGTTGTTTTCAATTTCTAAGAATGCTTAAAAGCTATCATGGAGTGGCATGATAAGCAGTTTTGTAAAGAAGTTAAGTTATGAATGCATGTTTGTGTGTATCTAAATTGTTTGTATGTCTTAAGGCTCAGATGGCCTTAAAGTTGTGATTTTTATTTTGGAAATGGCTTTAGTGTGTTCTATAGCTTATTTGAATGTTTACAGGTTTTTAGAATGTCCACGATACAGGAGAGACTCTGTCCGTTTTCCCTAAAACCTTGAGACCGGGTTGGATTTGGTTTGAGAATAGCTTGGTTAGTAGAGCCTCCGGTCTCGTGAGGGATCAGGGCGTTACACCCTTGCTAGACATTAGTTGTATTTTGACCATTTTAACCTTAACTTATTCCATTAAAGAGTTAAGATTGCACTCCATGACAATTAATAAACTTCCGAGGGAGGTTTACTGTCTATGACCTACTAAGCAAAATAATCGAAATGCCCATCTATATTTCAACAGGAATCAAGGATAGGTCTTGCATTGAAACTATCATCCTATCTTGATTGCATCTATACCTTGGACCCTTATTTTTTATATAATCATCACCCAGATACTATTCTCTTGTTTTCGGGAGTGACTCACAAGTTTAGTATCCAATATAGCCCGAGCTATATTAATAAGTGCTTAGATTTGGATAATTACATAGATAACTCCAAGCGAGTAGCTCACTATCACTTTAGATAGCATAGAATTATAACTCAAATGCATGTCATCTAATGAACCTAGTCCATATGTCCAAAACACCGAGTTGTTAACCCATTATAAGATCTCACCCATAGTGAATCAAAACATATGACCTAGAATACATTGAGTCATCCACATATGCTCATGATATAGATCATTGGTCACTTAGTAGATTAAGATGCTTTTAGTTCTTTGATAGTGATAGTAATGTCACTGAGATATTATCTATTGTAGTTCCATTCAATGTACTCACATGCTCTAATGAGAGAAGTTCGGAAAGCCCTTCCAACGACCAAGGTAGGTCAGCCTACCAAATATGAGACTCTCTCATTATAACCTTACCATAGTGAAGTGCCCAGCTTCACTATTCGGGTATGAACCTATAGTTTTGATCCAAGCCGCATAGCATAGACCTTATGTGCAGATTACCACACACCTATACTATTCACTTATATCAAGGAGCCTTTTTGCATACATATATACCAAATAAGAGAGAGAATATAACATGCTCATGCTCATAATGAATGCACTGATTTTATAACTTAATTATATTCATTTACATGAGATGTTTTAGTGCTAGTGGTTTTTAAGGCATACTATTCCCAACAGATCATTGACTGTTGACTTTGATAGTTGACCAGGTCTATTTTAAGATTTTTCAGTGTCCTGAATCCTTTTTTGTACTCGATTTGGCCAAATTCAATCTCTATTTGCTTGTTTCAAAGCAATTCTACAATTTTTCCTTCAATGTTGTGCCCAATATTTATTTCAAATGTTGGTATTTGTGGTCATTTTGCTATTTCTGCTTCAAAATCTATATTGTATTAAATTTGTATCAAACATACAATTAAGCCCAAATTATAATTGTACATAATTTAATGGGCTAAAATATGAAAAATATGGATTTATCAACCTCCGCAAACCCATCATTTGCTTGCCCTCAAGAAATCCATCAATTACTTAATTGATTCAAAGATATTAAATTCAAATAGTCAATGTATTCACACAGTCAGATATTATAAAATACGAGGTTAAATGTGAGTTTGTCTTCCAAATAATTCAACCCCAAGAAGTTATTTTTGTATCTAACAAGAGAGAAATACAACTTCATAGCAAAAATCCTTAGAGCCTTTTTAAGCACTTGTAACTCAATTAAAAGGTAAGAAAATTAATCACGCAAGAATTATCAAATCAAAAATATTTTCTAATGATAGTCATGTAAACTTCCAAATCATGTAATACTTTTTTTTCTCTTTATTTTTGAATAGATGACTCAGATGATAGATGTTAGTTGATTCTTTGGTTTTTTTTGAGGTATTGTCTTTCATTGGTTGAATTGTATTTGTCAAAGGCTTGTCGGGTAGGATTTGTATTGATAGCTCTTTCATAATAAAAGTACTAAAAAATAGTTAGAGGAAAGCAATTGTTGTGGATTTCGTTCTGCCTCTACTTGTTGAATCAAAACTTTGGACGTTTGAATGATGTTAAACGAGTCATCTAAAAATATAAGTGTATATATATATATATATATATTGTTTTTTTTTTCAAGAGAGTACACCGACCTAGAATAATAAGATAAATTTTAATAAAACATAACATCTCACATTAAAAATAAAAATGTATGATTTCAATAAATATGAAATACAATGCAATATTTAACACATCACGATTTCATTAGTACTTTGTATTGACATATAACTAAAAAGCTATATTTTAGTCCATTGACAATCAAAGATCAAAACTCTTTATTTCAGAGTTAAGGGACTCAACATAACATTGATTTATATAGTGTAATATCCCAATATTTTTTACTGGCAAAAAAAAGGTATCATTTGGCCAACGTGACCACATGATCCAAAGTAAGAAATTCTGGCCAAATTGGCCATATTATACAAAAGTAGAATTATAATATATTGATTCTTTTTTAAAAGTAAGTGGATTTCAATAATTTGCTTATATTATATTATAAGTGCTTTTTTTCATTTCATGTGGTGTCTTATTTATATGGTAAAAGTTGATTCTTTTACAAGAGTGGTCTATAAAAAAATATATATAACCATTCATGGAGATCCAAATGTTAACTTTAAACATTGTGATATTGAATCAACAATTATGATGCATAGTGGTTACGAGAATTGTAATGGCTATATAAGCTTAAGGTATTTCCAAACTTAGGCGTTGTATTTGCCTCGAAAATTAGTTATGTCTATGCAGCTAGTTCATACAATACTCTAGTGAAACTGTTTTGGGTATTGCGATTTAAGTCACTTAGAAACACTACCTTTTACTTGAGTTACAACACCAACCTTGAGGATTATAATTGTTTCAATCATATTTGATGTAAGTAGTTTACCTTTCCTTTTAATTTACCACATTTATTGTTCTGCAAATATCTTTCAATTCGTTATTATGTTATTCGTATGTGATTCTTGTTCAGTTATCTGTATCGATCTTTCTAATAAGTCAAATCTCAGCCTTTGATTCAGGTCCTACTAACTATACAAGTTGTGCATCAAATCCTATGTGGTTATGAGTTAATTAGTCATCTCTTGTTATTGACTTGCTATTGACTGTTGTGAACTGTGAATCTAAACTTGTAATCGCGTTGCTACTAGGCAGCCATTGCTTGTTATAGTATCCCGTAGTGCTTTATATTATTTCATGATTATTTGGCCATTTATTGATCTTTGAATCTTGGCTTTATTCGAGGTAGATCTACTTATTAAGCATTGTTCTACTCACTCATTTTAATTTTCTTTTATAGACAACAAAGTTAGATCGAGGTTTACCGGACTAGAAATCACGTTACCAGAGCTAAAGATTTGAATGGATTTATTGAGAATTATGATTATTATTATTTTTGGAGATTTCTAATGTAATTAAAGTTTAAACACTTTTTTTTGGGATTATAAGAGCTCTAAATTATTTATTTATTAATGGACTCTTAACTCATTTTATTGAGAGATTTGAGCCATGCGGGCTTAGGAGGACTTGTGTTTCTAGGCGCGTGGTAGTCTCGTCCTGGATTTACCGTGTTAAATTTCAAGGTGTGAAAGAATAGTATCAGAGAAATAGGTTATGATCATCTGAGGACTTGTGGATTGGGTAGCTAAGTTTTTGCTGCATATTATAATGTCTAGGTTGAAAGTAATGATTTTAAAGTTTAGAGTTGTGATTTTCAGATTCACACTTAAGTGATTAAGTTTCAATGATGAAACTTTTCTAAAGGGGAAAGAATATAATACCCCGATATTTTTTAGTGGAAAAATAAAGGTATCATGTGGCCAACGTAACTACATGATCCAAAGTAAGCAATTCTGGCCAAATTGGCCATATTATACAAAAGTAAAATTCTAATATATTGATTCTTTTTTAAAAGTAAGTGGATTTTAGTAATTTGCTTATATAATATTATAAGTACTTTTTTTCATTTATGTGGTGGCTTATTTATATGTTAAAGGTTGATTCTTTTACAAGAGTGGCCTATAAAAAATATATATAACCATTCATGGAGATCCAAATATTAACTTTAAACATTGTGATATTGAGTAAACAATTATGATGCATAGTGGTTACGGGAATTGTAATGGCTATATAAGCTTAACGTGTTTCCAAACTTAGGCATTGTATTTGCCTAAAAAATTAGTTATATCTATGTAGCTAGTTCATACAATGCTCTAGTGAAACTATTTCGGGTATTGCGATTTAAGTCACTTATAAACACTACATTTTACTTGGGTTACAACACCAACCTTGAGGATTATAATTGTTTCAATCATATTTGATGTAAGTAGTTTACCTTTTCTTTTGATTTATCCCATTTATTGTTTTGCGAATATCTTTCAATTCATTATTATGTTATTCGTTCGTGATTCTTATTCAGTTATCTGTATCAATCATTCTGATAAGTCAAATCTCAGTCTTTGATTCAGATCCTACGAACTATACAAGTTGTGCATCGAATCCTATGCGACTGTGAGTTAATTAGTAATCTCTTGTTATTGACTTGTTATCAACTGTTGTGAACAGTGAATCTGAACTTGTAATCGCGCTACTATTAAGCAACCATGGCTTGTTATAGTGTCCCGTAGTGCTTTATATTATTTCTTGATTATTTGCCTATTTATTGATCTTTGAATCTTGACTTTCTTTGGGGTAAATCTACTTACTGAGTATTGTTCCGCTCACTCCTTTTATTTTCTCTTTGCACACAACAAAGTTAGATCGGGGTTTACCGAGCTAGAAATCACGTAACCAGAGCTAAATATTCAAATGAATTTATTGAGAATTATGATTATTATTATTTTTAGAGATTTTTAATGTAATTAAAGTTTAAACACTTTTTTTTGGGACTATAGAAGCTCTGGATTATTTATTTATTAATGGATTCTTAACTCATTTTATCGAGAGATTTGAGCCCTATAGGCTTAGAATGATTTATATTTCTAGACACGCAGCGATTGAGTCCTGAATTTACCGTGTTAAATTTCAGGGCATGACATATAGGGTAGCTAATAATGATTGACAAGTAAGTGTATTATTCCTACCATTGCAAATTGAATGTTGAGTTTGACGTTATCAAGTCAAAGTAGTGATTTTTAGGCAATATTTCTTATTGATTCATTTGAACTGTTGTGAAACTAACATCGCAATGATAATATTTATTAAAAATATTACTACGAAAAAGTCAAGATGGACATTTAATTTGGATTAGAGGTAGTTGTATTTTAAATGGAGCAATTTTTAACCTTATATTTAACTCAAATTTTTTATAAGTTTCTACTTATCCGGATTAATGCAAAGTTTGCAAACCTCAAGTATGATTAGTGTTTATATATACTACATTACCTTTGTTATAGAACATTCTAATATGATTATGAGTTTCTTAGAGTTATTATGTGTGTAGACGAATTCTAAGAAGGATATGGTAGATTGACCAAACCATTAAAAGTGAACGAAGTAAAAGTTTTTATTAACATTTTTCTAATCAATATTAGAGTTAGTCTTAGGGAATTCAAACCCACATCCTTTCTTAGGCATGATGAGTTCTAACATTAACCAAATAAAATAAATATGACTTTTACCACTAAACTGTTCATTGTGGACAAAGTTTTATTTTAAATTGAAATAATATATATATATATATATATATATATATATATTCAAGGTGCATAGAGATATACGTTTGTAGCACTTTTGGAGATAGAGTTAGAAGATGTAGTCTCACCTTGAATACATAACATAACTTTATGCTAGATTTGCATGTGTTGTTTTATAGTATAATGAAAAGCTTATGCAAATTATGGGCTTTCTTCTTGGTTATTTCTACAGTTTCACTATACTTAGTGATACCATATATATGGCCTTTCTTCCCTATCTTTTTCTCTCATCTCTCCCCCTTTCTATCCTCTTCCATGGCAACTCTTGTGCTTCTTTTTCTTTTCATTCCAAAATTGACCCTCAACCTCCCTTTAATTTATGCTTCCACTTACGTTAAGTATTCCTATAAGTCGATTTTTGATACAATGTTAAAAATTTATAAATACTTATATCTAATTTTTAATTGTAACAAAATAATTTGTGCTCTCATTGCTAACACCAATAATAAATTATTGGATTTTCTTTCGCATTTATGATTATTTGAAAATAAGTTATTGAAAATGAACACTTGTTAAATGCTTGGTTGAACGAGATCTAGTTTAATTTTCCATTGTCTCCCATTTAAAGAAAATTCTGACTAGTTCATGAATAACAAAAGCTAACAACTAGTGTCAGAGGGATTTTTAACTCTAGTGTCTTTGACCAAAAGACAAAAAAAGCTCTAGTATAGTATGAGACATACGTATTCAGTTGAGAAAACAGTGACACTATAAATTCTATTCTACCATGTCACTAGGGCTTTAGTCCAGTAGTAATGTTACTAACTATTATGCAAAAGTTGTGAGCCTGAGTCTTATTGAATATGTTATATGGCCTTAGCACTCCCTAAATTAAATAAATAAATAAATAAATAAAGTCTACTCTCACATTTAGACTTCATAAATAATCAAATATCAAAGGAAACCACCGTGGGTCTGGCTGGTCGGGACCCTACCACACTTACAACACCCATAGAGCTCACACCATGGGACTCTTACTAGTATAGAGATCTATTTGGATCAGGCCAGAACTTTCCTCTATACAATACTTGTCTTTTACCACTGGTATGCTCCTTGTTTTGAGAAAACAACTCATTTGGTCCTAAACGTTTGAACGTTTTGACATTTTGGTCCCAAACGTTTCAAATCAGACACTTTAATCCCAAACATTTAACCTATGGGACACCGTTAGTCCATTTCATCAAATCTGTTAAAATTTCTCCATTATTGTCACGTGAATGGCACGCGGCGAGTAAATAAAAAAAGCCATACAGGGCTATTTTTGTCATTTAATCTTACAATCTTTTAACTTCACAAACGATTACTCGATCCTTATTTTTCACAGTTCTCTTTTCTCTTCTCTTTTCTCTTCTCTTTTCAATGTAAGAACATAACCTTAACCCTATTCCCATCATCAAAGGCAACTTTAAATCAACCATCACCAAGCAACAAAAGATCACTTATGGATTCTTCATCTCCATATAGTAAGTATGAAGCTCATACTTGCCTTTTGTCTCGTTGTATTTTACAGATTGAATTTATAAATACTTTGCCCAAAAATGAAATACTTGACCCAAAAATGAGATTATTAGCTTTGCACCACTATATATATTGTCTAGCAAGCAAGGAGTTTAGTTTCACACGACATTCTTTAGATTCATTAAAACATCTCTGCCAAATCTTCAGTTTCACACGACATTACTAGCTTTGCACCACTGAATATCATGGCTGAATTTTGAATAGGTATAGTAACATGAGTCTTTTACATGCATTACATATAGGACCATGTTTATGACTATATTGTGTCATAGTCCTGCAGTTCAATATGTTTATACAAGAAACATCTTCTAGGATTACGAATGTGTAATCACTTTACCAGTTAATCTATGAGTCTTTTCCAGAACATGAGAGCTTACATTACATTGATAAATCCATCGTGGTTTCTTGTTATCCATAACTAAGCATATATTTTAGTCCCACTGTCAATACACGTACTTGGTAAAGAGTCTTTACAGCGAAATGTTAATAATATGGGAAGGAATGCATTTCAAAAGACATCTTTTTCCATGTATATCAATAAATTTAGTAAATACTCATACAAGGTGTATTGAGAAGTGTTTGATTATTGTGTTATTAATTGTGTTATTAATCTCATTTTTCAGAACCTTTTGATGTGATCTTTCGTTTCGGCAGTCAATTTGAAGATTTGCCTATGAAACAGTATGTTGGGGGTAGTAGTATGCCTATAAAAGAGTTGCATTATAATGAGATGTCTTTCTGTATATTTAATGTTGTTGCTCGCAATCTAGGGTACAAAGAAAATGTAAGTTTCTATTATAGGAAACCTGGTCATGACTTAGATAATGGATTAGTTTTTTTGATGACTGATCGTGATGTGCTAGAGATGTGCAAAGTGTACTCAAATAATGTTATTATTGATGTTTATGTGGTTGGGGAGTATGATGTATTGTCCTTGACTTTGGAAAGCCAAGTTGAATCATGCAATCCTGTGGTTTGTCCTTCTAATATGTTAGAAACAGGGATAGAGAATGTTATTGATGCATTTGTTGCTGATGAGGATCGTGATAAAATGGCTGGAAAAAAAACATTAGAGAGGAGGAAAGGAAAGGTTTTGGAAGATAATGAAGTCAAAGTGAAGGGATAATACTAAGGATTCCAGTTTTGCTGATAGTGATTATACCATGAATGAAAGTGATGATGACAAACTTTATGAGGAAAACATTGATATAGATGCTAAAGTTAATAGACTTTGTAATTCAATGAATGAGAATAAGGGTAAGAGAGCTTGGATTGGAGATACCTCTAGCAGTGGTGAATATGGAGAAGACATACCAATTTGTGGCAGTGGTTCAAAGATTGAATCTTCTGAAGATCTTGAGAGTTTGGATAGTAGTTCTGAAGATGATAAAAAAAAGGAGCTAGTGATAAAAAATTTAAGAGATTTAGAGCTTCTATAGACATGGATAATTCTCAGTTTGTTGTAGGCATGTTATTTGCTGATGCAAAAGAACTGAGGAGTACAATTAGGCAACACAGAGTCAAGTATTTTAGGGACATCAAGTTTGTGAAGAATGACAAGGATAGATTGAAAGCTAAATGCCAGGGTAGAATATGTGAGTGGTTCATACATGCATCTTATCTTAAGGATAAGGGTGCATTCCAAATTAGAAGCATGTGCAATGAACACAACTGTGGTAAGGCATTAGATAGCAGAAATTTATCTGATAATGACTTGTGTAGGATATACCTTGATGACATAAGGTTAAACACATTCGCTACAGTTCCTGATTTCCAAGCAAGGGTCCACAAAGACTTGTGTGTAAATATAACTGAGAATCAAGTGTATAGAACTTTCACATTGGCTAGAAAGATGATCGAAGGGCAGTATAAGGATCAATATAAAAGGATTTGGGATTACTGTGCTGAGTTAATGAGATCTAATCCCGGGTCAACAGTAGTGTTAAAGACTGAAGAAGATGAGGAAACAGGAAAAGAAAGGTTTTTGAGATTATACGTATGCCTTGATGCACTGAGAAAAGGGTTTTTATTAGGTTGCAACAGTGTCATTGGTTTAGATGGTTGCCATTTGAAAGGACCTCATCCTGGGGTTATATTGACTGCAGTGGAAATTGATGGCAATAATTGCATTTACCCATTAATCTATTGTCTTGCTGACAAAGAAGATAAAAGAACTTGGAGTTGGTTTTTGAACTTAATGGTCCAAGATGTGGGATCAAGATAGATGGGTTTTAATGACTGATAAGCAGAAGGTAAATACCTTATATTAAACTTTCTTTTTACTTTCTTAAAGTCAAATAAATATGTTAACTAATCTTTTATCTATGTTGTTTGTAGGGTCTATTGCCTGCCATCTTTGAGATCTTGCCAAATGTTGAGCATCGACATTGTGTTCGACACATGTACAACAATTTCAAGAAATTTCATGGTGGATTAATATTGAAAGACCAGATGTGGCGAGCTGCAAAGGCACCGTATGTTGAAAAGTTTGATGGTGTTATGAATGTGATAAAACAGATAGATCATAGTGCATATGAATGGTTGGTAGGTCAAGAAGTTAAGTACGGGAGCATGTCTCACTTTAGAACATGTACAAAAATGTGACATTTTGTTGAACAACCTGTGCGAGATTTTTAATTCAGCCATACTCCCGGCAAGAGATAGATCCATAATAGTGATGTTAGAAAAGATCTGGATTTATCTAATGAAGAGGTTGCAAAGTAAGAGGCAGTGGATGTCAAAATATGAAGAGAGTATTTGCCCTAAAATAAAAAAGTTGATGAATCAGAAGAAAAGTGAGAATGCACCATGGAATGCTACATTATGTGGTGGGAACAAGTTTGAAGCACCATGGAATGCTACATTATGTGGTGGGAACAAGTTTGAAGTCAGGCGTTTAGGGACAAAACAATATGTTGTAGATTTGAATTAGATAAGTTGTTCATGTAGGAGATGGGATCTTTCTGGAATCCCATGTGCACATGCTATTTTTGCCTTCACTTATATGGGACTTGAGCCTGAAGACTATGTCAATAATTGCTACAAGAGGGCTGCTTACATGAGGGCATATGAGCCTATCATTAATCCAATTAATGGCCCGAACTTGTGGCCAGTTACTGGTAAACCAGAAGTACATGCACCCAAGACATTCAAACTTCCAGGGAGGCCCAAGAAATCTAGAAGAAAGGAGCTTGATGAAGAGAAAGACAAAAAAAAAAAAAGCAAGAGTTGAACGTGTTGCTCAAAAAAATCAAAAGATCACCATAAAATGGCAAAAGCAGAAGTGTACCATTTGCAAATGTCTTGATCATAACAAAAGGAGTTGTAAGAAGAAAACAACATCAGTAAATAAAAATGATGTACAAGAGAGTAATAGATGTAATGTGAGCAATGAAGTAATGATCTGAATATACATTCTGAGGACCTAAATGATGGATACATGAGTGATATCAATGTTGACATTAATAGTAGCTAAGTCACTGTGGGTGATATCAATGTTGACATCAATAGTAGCCAAGTCACTGTGGGTACTAACACAAGTGAGATTGATGATAATGCAAGAACAAGCAGTGTGCAGGTAGAGGTAATGATGAGCGATGTTTCAGTGGCTGCCGATCTAAGAAATATACAAGTGCAAGGAATTGTGGAAGATGATAGTAGTGCAAATACTACAAATGTCGCACCAAGACAGATACTCCCTGTTAGGATGAATAAGTGTAGAATGTGTATGAAGTTTGGTCATTCAACACGGTCATGCACCTCAAATCATGCAAAACACATGAAAAGAATTAGAGCCAATGCAGACAAGCTTTCAACACTCCCACCCAAGCCAAGCCATTCCAAACTTTTATGTGTTCTTCTTTCTTTGCAAGTTAAATTAGATTTCAGTCCAAACTTGTATGTTTTCTTCCTTTTTTTGCAAGCTAACATTTACTTCTTACTCATAACTTATACGTAGGATACATCCAACCAAGCCAACATGCCACCATTCCTTCCAGCCGGAACAGGTGTGCATATGAGGGGACCAACCCTTAGTACCAGTTCAAGATCGATAAACATTGGATCCAAAACTATAAGAAGTTCACCGTACACTTAGAAGGGGAAAAACTGTGTGAGTTTAAGTAACATGAAAGAGGCTTTGAGTTCTAAATCGGGTAGTTGCACTAATGAAAGCTCTGGACCTTCGAAGGAGATTTGAACAATTACTTAATTGTCATCTTTTAGTTATATGTATTGGCAACAACCAGTTATTTATGGGATGTTTGGGATTTGGATTATTTTGCATCTTATATTTATGAAATGGTTGTAATATATTTTGCTACAAGAAGGTGTTTAACTTTGTTTAGGATTTGAAATATGTGGGATTTTTTGCTACTGCTAGGTTCTTATGTTTATGAAATGGTTATAATGATTGTGCTCTATTATGCCAGGTTCTTTTTTTTTTCTCAGATTTAGTGTCTATTTAATTGTTGTAGATAGTGTGCTCGTGTATAGCATGAATGAAAATGCTGATTTATACTAGTAAACAATGCCATTGGCACAAAAAAAGTTAAAAAGGAGCCCAGTCAAAGCTTAGAGTTTAATAAGCATAATACAATATATATTATAAACACAAACTACATAATACAACAGGTCCAAAAATTACACGGTGTTCTAAATCTACATACAACACAACATTCATAATAGCAACAGTTAGTAGAGCCGTTAAACAATTAGCCAGTGCCGCACCTTAAAGTCAACACCCAAAATGTAGAAATATTACATACTACTACTAAATACCCAAAATTTGGAAATTTTCCATACCCCCAACTAATACAGCCACCAGCTTGAGACCAACAATCTTGTTAATATACAAATCGTTTAAAAAAAATGAACAGCGACAAGAACATGAAAAAGACAGCTGCTAGCTTCATGCGCAAGAGCTTTTTCCTAAGCTTCATCTTTTCTGTTCGAAGCCCTCAGCAGTCCAGGAATCACCACTTTGTTTCGTTCACAAACAGGTGGATCAGCCCAATCAAAATATCCACATGGCGTACCATTGCCTAATTTTTCACACCCAATGAACCTTATCCCTGGATTGTCGTCAGTCCATGAAGTGTTCAACTTACCCGGTTTACCATAATAACAATCCGCCATTACTTGATAATGATGACATTGACGAAAAACAAAAGAATTATTAGGTCTATCATATACATCAGATTTCTCAAAATTAATAAGAGGAATAGGCATAAAGTTAATTACTACCAATTAACTTCAAAGATGAAATACAATAGAGCTTAACACATGAAAATCATCTTCATATTTCTCCTTTTTATATTAAGTATTATCTTTGTGGATATGCATTCATGGAAGATGCATTGTATTAAAAAAAGAAAACGAACGAGTGCTATGCAAACAAGTCAGAATGATATCTACTAACAAGGTAGTGTTTGACATAATTATACTCTTTCCTCTTGAACAATACAATATAAAAATACACACTTTAAACTTAAACTATGTAACAACAGTCAGACACAAAAACTTATCTTCTTTACACTTCTTTGTTCCACACTACACGGACACACCTCACAAGACTCTCAATACACCAAGACTTCTTCATCAAGAGAAGTATGAATGTCTAAGCTAATAAATATAATAAAGAAAGAAAAAAAAAAGAAGTCGTTGTTACCTAAATTTTTGGTTGCTTGGTAACCGATTTGAATTAGATAGAATTGGAAATTTAGGGTTCTTTTAAATATGGTGGTGAACTTATAAGAGAAGTTAAAAGATTGTAAGATTAAATGACAAAAATAGCTTTGTATAGCTTTTTTTTATTTACTTGCCGCATGCCATTCACGCGACAATAACGGAGGAATTTTAACAGATTTGATGAAATGGACTAACAGTGTCCCATAAGTTAAACGTTTGGGACTAAAGTGTCTGATTTAAAATATTTGGGACTAAAATGTCAAAACGTTCAAACATTTAGGATCAAATGAGCTGTTTTGTCCCTTGTTTTTTTACCATGTGGGTATGTATGCTCATATGCAGTCATCATACATTCAAATTGGACTGGAAACCTATTAACATCAAGAAGAATCGGCCTTCCCATACTCAAAATTGAAGTTGCCAAAGTCTCTCTGAATTTGTAACTGCAAATGCTTCTTTTTCTTTTTTCCTTTCTTTTTTTCTTTTATGAACTTTTCGTTGCATCATTGTTCAGTAGAAATCTGTTCGTGGTAGACTATCAGGCATTCTTTGCACATATAGCTTCTAGCTTCTTCCAATTCCATTTTTATGGTGTTGAACGAATCCCACCGGCATGACAGTTGGAACTTTACTTGAATGCAATCTTCTCCTGTGCCTGGAAATGTTGGAACTTTACTTGAATGCTGTCTTTTCTGTGCAGTCCTACTCCTTTGTATTCAGTCGAGAAGAAACACAAAAGCAGGGCTCAAGGCATTGGGCGAGAAACTCAGTGTATATGCCACGTTGATGACGCGGTTGTCACTTCTTTTATCACATTAGAGGATCCACTGTCATTGTACATCTAAAGATTGAATGGCGAGCTTCGCTGCTACCATGGAAATATTGTTTCTGGAGAATTCTATGGATCTCTCGAGTCTTTCCACGGTATCCTTGACATCCATTGCCCTTAACTTCTCCTTTTGCAACTTTAGCAACTCCAATTGACTTGATCCTGTCAGAAGAAAAGATTGGAAGTGAGAACTGGAGTGCTTGAACCTGCAACTCAAGGGATGATTTTGTAAGTAATATCGCACCAAGCTACAAGTAGGAAATTGGTAAGCTACATCCAATACATTTGCAGGTTTTTAGCAGACAAACTGAACACAACAATGTTGCACTCAGAGAGAGTCCTTTATATTAGAATAAGAACTAAACCTACCCTGTTTTGCAAGTTGAGAGTTCAAGGACTTGGAATAAGAGCTAAATCTCACCATTATAATCTCTGAAGCAGAGGATGGCAAACTCTCTTGGAGGCCACCACGAAATTAAAATAAACCCAACTAATTAAGCACAAAATTAAAATATATATATATGTTAATACGGAGAATGTGCAAGAGAACATCAAAGATTGAACATTGAAGTGGATTTTTCTCCTGCATTGCTGGCTCTTCCACACAAAGTTAAAACCCAAAAGGAAAAAATATAGAAAAGAAAAGAAAAGAAAAGCAAACAAGCCATAGTCAAGTAGATAGGGGTGAGCCAAACAGCCAGAGATTCTTGGAAACTATTTCCTATAGTGCCTAAGAGTTCATATGCTTTCGCTTCCTCTTTTTATGTAGCGTAAATGCCTGCTGTAAATGCTGCCACTTCTGATGCCTTGGCAGGACTCTGGAAAGCACCCCACTCGTTACACCGAAGAATTTCTATTAGCTAAGGAAAATTTTCCCTATTAAAATCTGTGAATTCCATCAGGGATCTAAATATCAGCACCCTGACCATGGCCTAAGGGATGTTGACTTCCAAAATTATTTTAAGAGGAAAGTCATAAGCAAATCCATGCATGTATATAAATGGCTACAAAGGGAGAAAGCATAAAAATGTCTTCATATCTGCACTGGCATTAACTCTGGCGATGCCATTGGTATAGTAAATTTGTTGCATCTTTCACAAATCATGACTATAAGGTGAAGATTCTGTATATGCCAGACATGTTTCAGATTGCACTTGTGCTCTGTTCTTGACGGCAGTAATATTGAAGATTAATATTTGTATCATGAATGAGGGAGGTTAGATGTTGGTATATCTTTATAAGAAGGAGATTTTCTTTATGTCAGAGGTGTTTCAGATCAAAAGTAGGGGAAAGCAAATAACGCACTGTCAAATAGTAAGGAAGTCAAAGAATCTAAAAGAAAAGAACACACATGTGAAGCCTCGCTTAGCCAAATTATGCCTTTCTCATTTCCCTATTACATCCTGTAAACCCCTGTCAGGAATCCAAAGAACTAGTACACTGACCAAGACCTATTGGAAGTTGAACTAACAAAATTATGTCAGAGGAACACAATGAGGAACATGCATGTATATAAATGGATAGAAAGGAAGTAGCTACAAGTCTCCATATCTGCAATGGTATTGACTCTGGCAATGACATCGATGTAGTGAAGAATAATATTTACATCATGAATGAGGGGAGTTGAATTTGTTGTTATCTTTTAAAAATCACAATTATAAGGCGAAGATAGTTTTTTCTTTTTTTTGTTAGAGGTGTTTTAGATATATAGTAGGGGAAGAACTATATCAAACCCTCTTCATGGTGGCAGTGGAGACCTTGATTGGATGGTGGCGGTTTTAGATCGAACAGACGAGAGAAATCAAAATGTGACTGACTAACAAACCACAGAAGATGAAAAAAAGGGGCTGGGGAGGGGAAGAAAGAGGAAAGAATCCCATGATATGGTAGTCAGCATTTATTATGCGGCAATGATAGTCAGTGGTTGTTTATTAGTGATGTAGTTGTGGTAGGTTGGAGAAGGTGAAGGCAGTGAGATACTATAAAAAAGTTTGACAAAGCTGTAACTGACAAGTCTTCCATCACTTTGATTGGGAAAAATGATGGTTGGACTTCAGTAAGAAACTTTCAGTTGATTACGCTCTCATTTCAAAACCAAAGATGGGTTATATCATATATGCATTAAGGGGAAAGCAGGAGTTTGTGCAGCTTATTAATTGGAACTATGTAGATGTTGATGATAAATTCTTTTCTTATGCAACTATTCTGAAGAAAGACTAATTAAAAAGAGGTTTGGTTCAGGTGGTAGAGATTGGCCATCAAGGATTTGACCCTTCACCCATTCGTGGCTGTCTATCATAATTGTCTGGTTCGTCAACTTGATGTGACCAATGCTTCACAACGGCTTTCGTTTCCGTTGCTTGTTCCCGAAGGCCACGCTACTTGGCTTGAGTGGTACCTCATAGATGGAATTGAAATCCTTTTCATTTGATTTCATCAATACATCACTGATAAACACTAGAATAAGTGATTTCACTGGACCTTAGTGGGAGGCCATATTAACTTTTTACCATCTTAGGTGATAGGGTTCCGACAAAGTGAAATTTTGACACCAACATTTATGATGGTGACAACTTAACTTGTCCTGATAACTAAACAAAGACAAAAGACTTCTGTTCAGGTGAGATCTGCAGATTGCAAATGACTCAATGTAGTCAAAGAAGAGTGATCACAAACTGGCCAAAATGGTTACAAACAATAGTTATTATATGCTAAAAAGAACCCAAGCCTTCTTGAATATTCAAATATGATGCTATTCCTGTCTAATAGCAGTGTCAACATGCAATGAGGTTTATATCGAGTCTGCCTAGATTGTGTATATGTTGTTTAGTTTTCAATAGAACAGGAGAATATGGACCTGTTATAGGCTGCATTGCTGCAAAGGAGATTCTCTCAGGAAGTGCAGGAATGAAAGCTTTGTCACATTCCCCGTCAGGTACTTTTTCAGCCCATGTTAAACAGTTTGCAACCTGAGTCTGCAGCAATGCCTCCTTAGGGGCCTGTTAATTAATATAAGCTCATTTGTTAGTTGTGCAGTATGTGAGATTTTACAATAGTTCTTACACAGGAGTACAATCATGGAAATCAACAATCGACAGTCACTATTTCTGTCATTTCCACATCCATAATTCCAATCTAATTTTTTCTCCATTGAACCCAACAAATTGTTTTGTCTTGGAAAAAATGTCAAATGTAGGATATGGTAAAAAACCGATGCTTGTTCAAGATTATATACCACTGTTACTACAACAGATTGGTGCCTTAAGATTTCTGAAGTTTGATAGTTCAACCAGAGAGAGGTACTCCACAATTTTAAGAATTTAATCATTCGATTGATAAGTTGGTAAGAGATTTCCAATTTCTGGAGGAAATTTCACCAAAGAAAGCAAAAGACATTTTTCAGGGTTAGATGCTTAAATCTGTGGAAGTAGAAATAGTCCTTAAATCTTCACGAGATCCTAAAGTTCACGTCAGTAACCGACTTCTAAGAAATTCCAATTTAACAATTTGAAAGAAGTATATTTGAGGAATCCATGCCACCTATTTGCATCCAAGCTAGTTCTGAAAATAAATAACGACAGAAACAGACCACTAACAACCAAATCTCTAGTTATCTGTAGTTACGTCTTCATTCTTCAAAATAAGCAAAAAAAACCCTATCATAACTTTTAATGAAAGAGAATTCCCCAGTGAGGCAGACTGCCACTTAGGTCAAAGCAAAAGCTTAACTAGAATCTTCTCCGATTACATCAGCCCTAAGTGACATTACTTATCTACTAATTCTCATTGATTTGTAATCCTTTTCATATACTTCACCCAATTTCTCAAAAAAATAATGAGTGATTATGAGGTGTTGAAAAAAGTGCTATGAAAATGTTCACATTAGAAAAGTGGATATACTAGCGAGTAAAATTGAGGCAATAGTCATATCACTTGTTAAACTGTGTTCCGTTCAAACAAATATAACATAAAATATCTGAAGAGAGAACATAATGCACTATTTCATATTTCAAGTTAAGGGGGAAATATAATTTATTTGAAAGATAAAGATCAAGAGATAATGACAAGCAAGGTTATTTAGGCAGAAAGCACACAAATTCCTCATTTTGTTCAAGAAACAATAAATGATGCAAATTAAAGCAGTCCGATTCAATAACCAATGGTTGTTCTAAGAACATAAAAGCTGAGAGATCAAGCCCTTCACTTTTATGAATTTAATACTTTAACAGAAAATAACTACATAGTGAAAATTAAAATTGAATTTGTACACTTAAAGTGTAAAGGAAATAATATTTAAGCAGCTGGCATTTTCAACGCTCACATTCTTTTTCAATTTTTCATGGGCACTTGTGTGGTGCAGGATGAGATTGGAGCCACAACTTGAATTTAAGGGAAGCCCCTTAATTATGACGGTTAACTTCTATCCCTGCTAAGTGCTAACTACTATTCAAGCCCAGTAAGACCTTATTTAGGTAAAACCTCCAGCAGAAGCAGTCCTTAAGCCTAATTTTCAGTCCAAGCCTACTCTTAATAGGTGCATAAGTTGGCTACATTTTGGACATGTCCTCTATGATCAGACATTTTTTAAGTAAATAGGATAACAAAGTTCAGGCAGTTCACTATTATCTTTCACTAGAAACTAACTACTATGGATATGCTCATATGTGATAACTGGTTTGAGCAGCAAATGGTGTCCCCCTTCTAGTACCCTTGAATCCACAAGTACCGGAAGAAGCCCAAGAAACCACCCAACCAGTACATCTGTAACAGTGAATAGGCTAACAAAGTTCACAACGTTCACTATTATCTTTCACTAGAAACTAACTACTATGTATATGATCATATGTGATCACACACTCGGACACAACATACAAATACGGATAGAAAGATAGATAGATACATAGAGAGAGAGAGAGAACCTTCAACTTCATCTCCAATCCATTTAGACTCTGAAGAGCTTCCTTTAATTCTGCCACTTTAAAGCTTATTTCTGTTGCACTACGGAGAACATTGTCCTGCAATGGAACGACTGCACCTCTCAAGAAAGGTTGAGCCTGCAAGTATGTTTCAAGCTAGTGATGACCTTTCGGATGCATAATATTTTCTAAAGTAGGCAGGTCAAACAGTTGCTTAATGCTTATAGAAAAATGACCATAACTGTAGAGTAGCTTCTTGCCTTCCATCTATGGTAATAAAAGGAAAGACAATGTGACTATTGAGTTAATAAATAAACTCCTCTTTAATAACTTAAACTTTTAGGTAAGTTGGGAATTGACTTGGTATCATAGCTGGGCTAGTTTCCCATCCACTTATAACACTCTCTCTTCTTGCTAACTAGTTCACATCTATGTCAGCTCTTGTATTCATGACAGGTCACATGTGACAGGTGTTAGAATATACTTGTATTTAATTGGCAGGGCACATGAACTGAACGGGAGCGTCTCCATTCCCCACATAAGAGTATAGAATGAAAAATTATAAACTCTAACACCATCATATAGGATCCTAGGCTACTTATCCAAGTGAAACTTGGTTTGAGGATGAAACCCTTGTTCTCACATGGTATCTAGGTTACCAAAATGGTCAAGGAATCAAGTTTCATTGCCATCCATTAAATATGTCCACGTGTGATACCATAATCTCGTCTCACATGATGCCCACGTACAAGGCATAATCTCACCTCAAGTAAGATGGGCATGTTGAATTAATAAATGAATACTATAAATCAATCTCTTACAATTTAGACTTTTAGATGAGTTAGTATTTAATGTTATAAGGAAGGATTCAACCTTTTCAAATTGAAATCATTTACATGCGAAATGCACAAAATAAAAAATCATTGATTTTGGAAATTAAAAAGACTAGATGAAAGATGTGAAATTACTACACTTTGAATATGGTATGAATTAGTTAAAAATCAGGATGGATTTCAATTAGCACCAACTTAAGGAGGACTTCAAATCCACTAAAAAGATATGCTATATTATGAAAGATTTGGCTCATAATTATCTCCATAACAACCCAAAGTATCCCAATGATTGGACGGGTTTGAGTTATGGAAAGAATTCAAACATATTAACCAATTAACATGCAAAAATAGATGAAAATAATAATCGAGGTCCTTTCTTTGGAAGAATGAATTTCTAGTATAAGCAAAAACTAATATAAGACCTAGATTCTAACAAAAAGAGGAACCATCCTAGACCTTGTTTTCTTCAAAAAGTGGGGCAAGGGTGTGGAGAAAAATATATTTCTTAGGAGATTAAGGAGACAAATTTTCTTAGTGTTCAGATAGTTAATTTTTTTTGTTTAACAAATATAGTACTTAATAATTTTTAAGAATTCTTTACTCATCCTTCCATGTCTTAGAAAATCTCTTTTCCAATTTATTTAGTTTTTTCAATCCAATGTCTAAAAGAAACCTAAGAGCAAAGAGGCAAAAGAATCTCAATGACTGAAAAGGTCCATTTCCAACAGAAATCTATTGGAACATATTTCAAACAAGGATGGCACCTAAGGCAAGCAAGTCCAATAGTGAAACACGAAGCTGTTTTGAAACATAGTTTCACAATAATGAATCTTCCACATGAATCTTTAATCTAGACCATCTAATCTGAGATAAATCATATTGATAATGCTTCTCGTAACCAGTTTTTCCACTGATAAACGAACATACCATGAACTTGTATTATGCAAGAGCTTTTAATCTCTGTCCATCCTATAGAATTCCACCAACAACCTTGAAACATGGATATTAACTGAATACAAATAGAAGTACTTCTACATATTACTTGAACCCCTACGATCACAAAGTATCAACACAAGGCTCTAACACATGGTTATCACTTTCTAATAGGTGCTGCTATAATGACCAACAACAATTATGCTACTATGCATGATTTAATCCTAAACCTTTAGTATCGAGATATGAATAGTTTGGTGAAGCATGTTAGAGAAGATATATGAACCTTGAATTACTTTCGGAAATGAAATATGTATGAAACCCAAAATGATAACAATTGCCATCACACTCCATTAATGCAATAATTCAAACACTTAATCAACCTTATAATCACATAAAGAAAAATGCGCATAAGAGAACATGAGTTTAATTGGACTAACCAAAATAATACTATGATGGTTACATGAAGATAGAAGATTGTTGTGATGATAAAAGTGTAATAAATAAGAGAAAATCACTAAAAGCCGTAGAAGTTGTTTTATCCACTGAATTCATCATTTTTCTTCCTCCTTGTTCCATACTTTTTTGAATGCTCCAATTCCTATGAAGCAGAAACAATGCTAAAATACCAAAAGACTAATAACACAAATAGATGTAACAAATAAATGCTAAAAAAACAAGAATGTAATTAGAGGGAGCAGAGAGGATAAGAACATTTCCAGGATTCTGTAGGAGTCGAAGACTAGAATACTAGAAGCCAACAAAGAGAAAAATAGCACGAATGAGTAAAACATTGTTTAAAAGGTCCTTAATCCATGATAAGGAAATTCCAATAGGTGTATTCTGAATGATTTACTGTAGATAGTGAAAACAAAATCACTCTTCTGTGTAGACATCTTTATGTTTCTGCAATTCATACCTTGTGGTTTTATTTTTCCATCGTGGTACAGGCTACAGACGAAGGCCGTTAGGCTATTTGTTACATTCACGTGTTCATGTCATGCTTTATGCGTTCTTCATGTTAATAGAGTTAATACAGACCTGAAACAAGATCAAGTAGATTAAGGTGTTTGATTGAGAAAAGACAAAGGTAGAGCAAGGCAGCCTGTAAAAGTCTGCCTATGGTTCTGTCATTTCGTTCCAACAAATTCATGGAAGGCTTATTTGCTTCCCAACTTTTCTAGTTAAAAATGTACCTCTAATTTAACAATGTCTTGCTGACTTAGTTATGTCTTGGGTTGTTCATGCACAAACAAGGTTCATTCAAGGACCACATTTCTCTAAATTTTAAATCAAGGCTGGGTTCTAGATTACAGTGTTTCTTGTAAACAGAGCTGAGAAGGTGATCCCAAGAAAGTGGACCTCGGTGTAAGGTTTTTTCCTTGTTTGGGCTAGGGATGCATTTGTTGCAGAAATATACATTTAAGCTTCTCATGGTGGATTTTAACTGTAAGAGGTGGCTACCATCAGCCCACCATTAGCATAGGTAAGCTTAGCTAGTGTACAGTGACTTATACACCTAGGATCTTTGTTGAAATTGAAAAAACAAAACAATGAGGAAAAGGCCATGTTACTTCAAATTTCAGAAGACACATTTAGTTCAAAGTAAATGAGAAAAAAAAAAAAATAAGATGTCCCAACGACCTATTAGATTTTAAGCTTCCAGGTAAAATATATGTGAAATATCAACTTGCACTGTACGCCTTCTATCATGTCCACACCAACTCTGCCCCAACGAGGTGAGGCCCATGTGAGCTTGACAATCATTGTCTTCAACTTGAAGTCAACAGAGCCTAAAAGACTAGCTTATATATTCTTCAAGCCCATTTCAATCCTATATAAGGTGCTTATCCTTCTTATCATGTCAAATGTGGGACGTTACAATCACCCTCATTGAGTGGGGACTCATGTTTTCAGGATACAATACAAAGTCCAAGGTCAATTAGGCGATGCAAGATATAAAGATGACTTCCAATACATTGAGGTCCCGTACTTTCCCAGGGCAAACCATTTATCACACCATATGAGGTCCCACACTTTCCCAAGGCAAACCATTTATTACACCATATGGGCTCACAAGGCAAGACCTACAACATGAGCTTGAAAACTATCTCGGGCCTAAAAGTTAGCAAAGCAAAGAAGACTTGCAGAGTCATTGAAATCTATCCACTCCTTTATAAGGTTCTCATCTTACTAATGATGTTCTAACGTGGGCACCTACCACCTTTTAGATCTTTCTTTTCCAATAAATTGGGATCCTACTTTCATTCCTCAAGAGAAAACCATTCCCACAATGAGTTGCAACATCAAGGCACATATTTGTTCAAAATAAAGCAACCGATAGTGGAAAAAAGTAATAGGTCATCTTAAGAGTCATTTGGGATGATCAAAATGAGGCAAATTTAATAGAAGTACAACTAATGTCCTAAGAAATTCATTGAAGTGCACCTTGATGTGAACCGAAGCCCAAATGCCTTGAGGCGCTAGGGGCAAAAGCATAATCTCATGAGGCAAACGTCTCATGTAATTAACATCCATATAACTAGACTAAGACCAAGGCCAATCTTTGTACCCTTTTACATGCCAAACATGAGGCAAAAGTTAATGCTACAATTAACATTTTCACCAGTGCTGCTTTTCAATTTGATAGAGATTGTTGTGATGATAACTCTTTCAAATTATTTTCCTAATCTTTTCTACAACTATCGGCATTTTTAATATTTATATATCTTTTACATTTATTTTTAATAGTTAAGAAACAAGAATGTAACGAAGTCACCAAGATTATGTTGCTCAACAAAACCTGCAAATAATTCCATAAGCGCTCATCTAAAAAAGAGGAAAGGAATGATGCAAAAAAGGCTATCTGTTTTGACTCAATCACTCAACTATCTCAATGACATGTCTACAATAAAACCAAACCTCCATTTCAAAATAGCACTTACCTTTCTTTCTTAATTTATTTGCAGAGACTCAAAAGAAATCAAACAACAATTTAATTTAGGATAATCCTTCGGAGGACTTATGTTGAAATGATCTACAACAGATGATTGGTCTCAAAGTACTCGGTTCGCTTCATGAAATTATGCAAATTCTTATGCCCTTCTCGAGTACACCAAGTACATATTCGAACAATCATCTTGCCATTATTTTTGCAATATATGAAGAGAAAATATCACGTTACTCCCCTGTGATATGCGAAACTATCACGCTACCCCCTTGTGTTCTCAAAACCATCAAAAACCCCCTGTGTTTTTTGAAACTCATCACCCCGCCCCCTTCCATTTGCAATCCGTTAGTTTTGCCGTTGAATGTGCAATACACGAGCGTAAGAAGCAACTTGGCGAGTTTTTGAGCTTTATATGAGGCATAAATTGACCAAAAAGCCATTCAACTTGAAATATATATAAAGAAATACATATTTATATACACACAAATCAGAATATATATATACACATATATATATATGGGGGAGGGGGGGTGACGGGGATGGGAGGTGGTTAACGGTGGTAGAGGGTGGGAAGGGGAGGCTGACAGGGGTGGGGATTGGCTGACAAATGGGGAAGGGCGGTAGGCGGTAGGCGGTGGGGTTGGGGGGGGGTGAGGGGTTGAGGAAGATGATCTTTTTTTATATTTTTTCTTTGAATTGTTTCCTAATCCTCCATAGCCAAAAGCTTTCTCAACCATGACGATTGATCTTTGTTTTGAAAATTCCAATGTGGTCATGAGCCCTCAGATGGATACAGTTCCAGCTGAGCAATACATCAGATCAAGTTCATCTTCAAGTACTATTGATTTTGATTGCTGTGTTTTTCGCGAAAGCTTCGACCAAGAATCTTCTTTTGCAGATGTGCTTTTCTTCGATGGAAAAATTATACCAATTGAGATCAAGAAAAGGTTGCCTCAATCGAAAAAGTTAGACCTTCCATTAGCACCACCACCACCACCATAGCCGCGACCACGACAGCCTTTATTGTCACGTGAGAGTTTGAAGATTGAAAACTCAGATCATGAAGCAAAAAGGGTAGTTTCAAAATCAGATGAAAAGCAAAATTCCAAGTCATTTTGGCAATTCAAGAGAAGCACTAGTCTAAACTGTGGCAGTGGTTATGCAAGAAGCCTATGTCCATTGCCACTTTTATCACGAAGTAATTCAACTGGCTCAGCACCAAGTGTTAAGAGATCATCGTTTTCGAAGGATCCTATTAGTCACAATAAGCAACATTCGCAAAAGTTTTCTTCAGTAGATTCAATGAAACAGTCATAGTCCTCGTCCGCCATTAATGGTGGTTATCAAAAACCTCCATTGAAGAAGAATTATGGTTCTTCGCATGGCAATCGGGTCAAGTGACCCAGTTTTTTATTTTGTGAAAATGGGTGGAGATGAAGGAAAAACAAAAAGAAAAAAATATATATATATATATATTTTCTCTTTTACAAAGCATATTAAAAGAGGGACAAATCGGTCACTTCATCTATTTTTCTAACGATGTCAGTTTAAAATAAACGGAGGGGAACGGTGTGATGAGTTTCAAAAAATACCGGGGGGTTTCTGATAGTTTTTAGAATATAGGGGGTAGCGTGATAGTTTTTCATAACACAGGGGGGGAACATGATATTTTCTCACATATGAATTATGATATCAAAGTGAGATATGAGCAGAAGTAAGGACGAAAATGATAGAAAAGTTTCAAAAATGGCCCAAGACAAATAAATGATATGAAGACAAGATCAATTAAAAAAAACACATAGAAGATACAAGAAGCTTAGATTATTTCTTGCAGCACTAATTCTATTTTAGGAACACGAAAATGAATCATAAATTAAAAATGACAGAGACTTGTAAAGGAGGATGACTAATGTTTGTTCAATGATAGAATTTAGATGAACAAGTTAAGATCCAATTCTAATGTCCTCTGCCATAGGAGCCACATAGGAATTAGTTGTGCTGGAAGGTTGCAATCTTATCTTTAATGATCTGAATTTTCCTTTCTATGAGAGGAAACAACTCTTTTAGATCTTCCTTCTCAGTCAGATCATCCAAATTGTCATTGACAAGACAATTTGCTAGGAGTTGGTCTATCTCCAATTGTTGGATTTTCTTTTCTCGCTTCAAATTCCTACTTAGCCCTAACAGACTCTTTTGGAGAAATCTTTCTTGGTCAATCATGGGACTGTTTTTTGATGCAGAAAGCAAGATATTGAATCTATTGATTAATTCAGATGCTTCAACGGTTGAGGGCCAAAAATTTGGCATTTCACCATCTTTATTATTGTGTATTATCACACAAGCATCAATGTTGCACAGAATTTCAATTCATTTACCTTTTTCAAAAGGCCAGACTTCCGTTTCTGAAATGTCTTTCTCCTCGCATGCTCATCAGCCACAAACTCATACTTAACCTTCGAGCGAACCATGAACAAAAGGTTCTTAGGAAGGGAAAAAAGTCGCTCAAACAAATGTAAGACTCTGTAAAGCTTGACACGGTTCGTTCTATAGGGATAGAAAGATAGCATTGAATAGAACTTAGTGAACGCTATAGGCTCCTGACATGGTTATATATGCGCACAGTCTGCATATATACAGGTCAAACGGTTGTGAAGATTACCCCCAACCGGGAAAGTCACTATAAATGGGATAACTTATAGATTAGCTCTTCTTAAACAATAAAAGTAAATACATCATTCCAAATCTTGTAAATCCTTCACTTTACACCTTTAAATGCCTATTTGGTAGGTTTATAATTCCAACAACCTTTTATAAGGTAAGTTGTTCACCACCATGATTCTTTATGTGCAGTCTTCCATTAAAAAAGATTATACTATTGCAAATCAGGCAAATTTGTATATTAAATGAACCACATTTTCCCTTCAACCTCAACAAGGTAACTGATTTATTACTCAGAAAAAGAGGTATAAGGTCCACCTTTAGCTACATGTTAAGTGTGATACTAATCCACTGACCTTAATTATTAACTGGCGATGACTGAGGCAATGCTTAGCCACCCCCAAATAGAATTCAATTACTGAAACATGCTATTTAAATCAAATAAAAAAGATCTTGACCAATAGAAATATTCACACAAGTCTTTTTCGTTTTAACTAATCAAAGCCATAATTGATTGTCAAAGTGAGATCAAATCTATCACAAATTAAAATACACATTTTTCATACAAGCGACTAAAAATTTCAAGTAAGTTTACACTAGTTCCTCTAATTTTTGTTTGTGAAGAGAGTTCTATAGTCAGAAAGAGCACATATCAATGCATGGAATCATCACAACATGCCATAGAGTTTTCTCTTTTCATAGCACATGCTGCAATAAATTACAAATAATGGAACTACAATAGACTTTAAGGAGGAAGGTTGGCATGACATAGAGATAATTACTATTGTGTAGTCAATAGCATTTACCTGTTCAAATTGCACAATCCTGACACGGCCAATACCCCTTATAGAAACCAATGCTCCAACATCTAATCGCTCAACCTGTGAAGGCAGGAATTGGGTCATCTATACCGTGAATTATTCTTTTCTCAACCAAATTATTTTACAACTAATATTACACCCATATCTTTTACATAGCCCTGTGTTATATGTATCTTTGTAAAAAAGGTTCCTACTATTCTTTTGTTAGTATCATTTTCCTCTTTCTTAATGCTATGACAGTAAAAACTATTTCTAGAGTATTTTCAAAAATGTATTAGGGACTTTCTAGCATGACAATTGATTGGGCTGAAAGCAATGTTGGGAGAAAGCTTTCCACTTCACCAGCAATCCAAGGTTGCTCCTTCTCTAGATAGAACTCGGATGATTAGTAAAAGATCAATGGTTAGAACTGGGTTTGAAAAATTCTGACAATTGGACTACCATTCATCTATTTGGTATTGGTATAGGGATCATGCACTAAGTGAATACTTTTGATTGCAATCCTCTCAAAGAGAAAGTGTGAATGATAATTAATATTAGAAGGTTTAGAAATTCTAGGTCGATGGTGAGTTTAATTCCACTTGTTAGTTCCTTTTTTCTCTAGGAAAAATAATTAATAGAAGAAGAATGATACAAGAATGTGGGAGAATGGTCCTCAAGTAGAGAAAGTGTTAAAATTTTAGGTATATACAAAAATTGGTCTCAGCCATTTTGCCATTTAGAAACGGTCATAACTAGAAAAACCAGTGTCGTTTGATATTAAAAGGGTGTCGAACGTCATATTTAGAGATGAGGAAGATAGCGTTTGGTAGATTCCTTAATTTTTCTCAACCCAAAGGACTCCAAGCAATTGCCATTCTTGCTGAACACCAGAAGATCTTTCCTTCCTCAAATTTGTCAAACCCCTTTTACTTTGAGATGAAAATCTCTTATAGAAGCAAGACCAGAACATTCTACTGCAATTATTCCAACCATCAATTCAAGAAATATAACAAAGTCGAAACGGTTGAGAAACAAAACAAAGTTTAAAAGATAGAGCCATGTAGGTCCATGAGGATGGATCTACTTAATAACTGGAAACAAAATCCATTTAGTTTGGAGGGGCTTTTCAGTTTCCAATCAACAAAATGACAATCATAATTAGGGTCAGAAGAGAAAACTTCTTATTTTGAGTCTGATCAAGTCACTAAGATGATATCTGCTAAAGCCAAGGTATTCAATGGGACTTGCTTTCTTTCAGGATCTGACTTTAGAATAAATCCATTTAAAGTTGATGTGGCCCTCAACCAAATGTACAGGATGGAAAATCTTACTACTATACCTACTAATATGAGACTTTAGAAGCAATTTTCAATTCACACTCCATCTTCAAACTAGTTATACCTCTTTATCAGTCCTTCCACCTCCTATTATTACACATCAAGGATGGCAACGTGTCTCTCATACACTTTTTGTCCCTCTTTTAGTTGTTTATCCTTATTTGTGTCGTTTAATTTTTCTGCAAGGATGTTGAAATCAAAGTTGTAAATCTTTAATGAGTATCCACGGATTTGTGGATTGTATATTTTTAATGATCTAAGTGATAAGAGGCAGTTCCACTCATGCCCGATTTAGAGAAAGATCGGTTCTTACCAATCATATATGTCAAAAGTGGAACCCACAAATGGTGGGTCAAGCAAGTAATAACAATTCTTACGTTTATATGTCCATTCCTCTACATTAATCAAATAACCATGATACTAATAATTCTCTCTGCTTCTCACCCTTAATATTAGTGAGTCCGTGGAATTCAAGATTTCACGTCACCACCAAACCAAGTCTGTATCCCATTAGGTAGGGTTGACTCAATAAATCTAATGGGTCAATTAATTCGTCTTAAGAGTCATCTCCTCTCTTAGTTCCATGGTGACAACATCTCATCTTAGTATCTCCATCCAACTCTTCTTAGATCTTTCTCAATCCGTTTTATAATGTACAACCTCCATATCTCACACTTTCTAAAAGGTGCCTCCACCGATTACATCCTAACACATCCA
Source organism: Ehretia macrophylla (assembly GCA_037974665.1). Taxonomy (NCBI): domain Eukaryota; kingdom Viridiplantae; phylum Streptophyta; class Magnoliopsida; order Boraginales; family Ehretiaceae; genus Ehretia; species Ehretia macrophylla. Next base: position 75,511,402 of record CM075779.1, read on the forward strand.
AAGCATCTTACACAATTCTCCCTCATCTTGTCCTCATTCAGACCACCTCAATTTTGCTCTAATCATTTTGTTCTCATCCTACCCTTCCTAGTACTACCAAAATAGTCACCCAACATTCTTATCTCAACTCCAGTGAAAGTACCAGCACTCCAAACCCTCCAAACCATTTAGAAGGGTAGTCTAGTCATATTTTTCTTTTAACGTAAGGAATATCTATCCATTACAGAATAATCCTGATGCATTTCTCCATTTTGTCCGTCTAACCTTGACTTTATGAGTGATGTTAGCACTAATCTTTCTAACAAGTTGCACTATAAACAAATTAAATCTAAAGTTTCCTTTTTTGGTATAATTCCACGTCCAATCTTACTTCTACCTCACTCCAAGACCTAGTCTTGCTTGCATTCCACATACTCTGTCTTTGATCAACTTAGCTTAACGCCCTTGTTCCCAATGTTCTCCTCAATAATTCCATTTTAGCATTTGCACCTTCTCTGGACTCCTCCACTAAGACGATATCATATGCAAAATTAGCACAAATTTTTATGGGCTCAAAGGCAATCCTTGGTACAGACGTAAAATGTTTCTCCGCCATTCATCTTTCACAAGTCACAACTCCATCATACATATTTTTTATCACTTCAATATGTGCACAAGAATTCATATACCACAATATAGCAAATCTTGGAATTGTTTGAGCACCCTTAATCAAAATTGTTCATCATTGTCAAATAAAGCTGGACAACCAGTAACGTATTTATCCATCAGTTTTTTCAAATACCAAAGTGGTTTTCGTATATTCCCTCTCAACCACAAGATACATCTCTGAGCCAATTTAAAATTAACTGTTGTTCATCAAATATATTGATTATCTGAATTTTAACAAGAAAAAAAAATAAAAATTAGAGCACACATCATACTCGACAAAAGTTCTATTCATCAATGTCTTCTCCAATTTTCAAGAGTAAAATGATGCAACGAGATCAATACTAAAGCATGACGTACATTTATTTTAAAAGAATTTACCAAAAGAAAGGAAAAAGAAATTAGAAAAAGGAACAAAGAGTAAATTAAACAAAAAGCCATGTCAGTGGCACATGCTTAATTAGTATGTGTTGAAAGTATTCTTTACAGATGGATATATGCTTTACAGATTGTTTGTGTTGAGCTGTGTGTGTGTTTTACAGATGTGTATCACTTCTTTATTGTTGCTTTTCTTGTATCGCTGCCCTATAAATCAAGGGTCTATTCTTGCTAATGAATCAAGACATTTTTTTCTACAATGTCTCTCCTTCTCTTTTACTGTTAACATGGTATCAAGAGCCTGGTTGAGAGACATTATACAGAGAATATAGCATTTTTAAAAAAAAAAAAATTCACGGCACTGTTCACGGCAGAGGCTTAAAATCACCACCGAAGCCACTAATCAGCAAATCACCACCACCATTCACCTCCTCACTTCACGGCGACACCACCACCACCCTCCCCGTTACTGTTAGACACCGGAAATATTCTGCCGAAGCTCCACGCGCCACCCACCCATGCGCGTGCATCTCACGCGCCACCACTGGTCTTCAGATTCGCCGGAAACCACCACCATCATGCTCGGTCACTTCTCTGATTTCCATTTCTGCAGTTTTCATGGTCCAATGTGCTTGTTTCACCATGTTTTTTGCCTTCCATCAGATTTGAAGGTTTTAAATAGTATATATATACATATATATATATATATTCTTTGTTTTATTCCTTTTAAAGAAAAAGGCAGTCAGATCTAGACTTTTATAAAAAAAGTCAGTCCAAGTCAGTCCAAAAAAAAAAAAAATGGACAAAAATAGGAAGATGTAATTCCCCTGTCTTTCCTTTACAGTTCCTTTTTTTTTGTTTTGTTTTGTTCCCTTGCCCCAACCTTTCTTTTCTTCTTTTTTTTTTTATCATGGATTCCTCTTCCACTGAAACCTCTAAAGGGGTTACCTCAAATGAACCCACATCTGAAATTAAGGTTGTCGTTCCCACTTTTTCTGGTACCCCAATTATTACTACGACCAAACTCAACGGTCGTAATTACACTCAATGGGCTTCTTCTGTCAAATTATGGTTTCGGGGGCAAGGACTTGCACGGTACTTGACTGACAATCCACCTCAAATTTCTTCAGACAAGTTGGAACTATGGGATCAAGTAGATGCCCAACTTACCAGCTTGTTTCTTCAATCCATTGAACCAGCATTACATTTCATCTTTGCAGACGTTCAGTCTTGCAAGCGTCTTTGGACAATGGCACAACAGATGTATACCAGTAACGTTAGTCGCATTTATGATGTGATTAATGATCTTTGGAACATTCAACTTGATGAAGGCGGTCTCCCTATTTATTTTGGTCGATACCAGCGCGCTCTGGCGGAGTATAATGAGATCTTCCCTCCTGACACTGATATTAATCGCCGACAACGAGAGCAACTCTTTGTTGTCCTTATGCTTCGTGGCCTTCCACCTCCTTATCACTCAGTTCGCTCACAAATCTTGTCTGGCTCTTCACTTCCATCAATGCCTGAAGTGTATGCTACCCTCAACCGTGCATCTATCACTCCTGACTCTCAACACAATGATGATGCAGCTGCCCTTCTCACCCAGACGATTGGTCGTCCTGATGGAACATCTCGTGGAGGCCGAGGAAGAGGTCGTGGTCGAGGAAGTGGACGGTCGGACTCATCTTCTAGACCAAAGTGTACATATTGCAACAAGACAGGTCATATTCGCGACAAATGTTGGATCCTGCATGGTAAACCACCTAGTTATGCTAATGCTGCTCAAATTGATGTTGCTGATGCAAGTTCTACTGCAACTCCACCAAATAAGCCGCCCTCATATTCTCTCTCTGAAACTGAATACTCGCAGTTTCTTCAGTTCCAGGCTTCACAACAAATGTCTCAATCGTCCGCTGCCTCTCTTGCGCATGCCACCACTGCTACTGCCAATTTGTCTCACTCTTCTCATTCTGGTAAGTGGATCCTTGACTCCGGTGCTTCCGATCACATGAGCGGTAACTCCTCCTTACTCTCTAATCTTTGTTCTTCCACTTCATTTTCCCCCATTTCCCTTGCTGATGGTTCTTTCACTCCTGTACATGGAGTAGGCATAGCGAATCCTACGTCTTCTCTTAAACTATCATCTGTCTTGCACCTTCCCACTTTTCCTTGCAATTTATTGTCCATTAGCAAGCTAACCAAACTCTTTAATTGTACCGTCACTTTCACATCTGATTCTGTTATTATCCAGGATCTACAGACGAGCGCGCGGATTGGTACAGGACATCAATCTAACGGTCTTTACTACCTTGACACCCAACCATCACTTGCGTGCACAGTTGTTTCCACTGCTGAACTTATCCATAGTAGACTAGGCCATCCTTCCCTTTCCAGTCTCAAAAAGATGGTCCCTAGCTTAAATAATGTTAGTAATGTTTTGTGTGAGTCTTGTCAATTAGGAAAGTACTCTCGTAGTTCCTTTCCTACACGTCTCAATAAACGAGCTCGTGCCCCGTTTGAGTTAATTCACTCAGATATTTGGGGACCCAGTCGTCATGTATCAAAGTTTGGTTTTCGGTACTTTGTTACCTTCATTGATGATTTCTCTCGTGTCACTTGGTTGTTTTTAATGAAAGATCGTTCTGAGATTTTCTCCATTTTTCAAAATTTTTGTGCTGAAATTCAAAATCAATTTGATACTACTATTCGCGTCTTACGCAATGATAATGCCAAAGAGTATTTCTCTTCTGTCTTTTCCACATTCTTGTCCTCTAAAGGTATCATTCATCAATCTTCTTGCGTTTATACTCCACAACAGAATGGGGTTGCTGAACGTAAGAATCGCCATCTAATTGAGACTGCTCGCACACTTCTTCTTCATATGAATATTCCAATTCGTTTTTGGGACGATGCTGTCCTCACTACATGTTATCTTATCAACCGCATGCCGTCTTCTATCCTCAATGACCAAATCTCTTTCTCTGTCCTCTTTCCTCGTCAATCCATCTACCTTTTACCATTACGCGTCTTAGGATGCGTATGTTTTGTTCATAATCTTGCTCCCGGCTCAAACAAATTCAGCCCTCGCTCAATCAAGTGTATCTTCCTTGGGTATGCTCGACACCAAAAAGGCTATCATTGCTACTCACCAGAGTTGGATAAATTTTTTGTGTGTGCTGATGTAACATTTTTTGAATCTAAATCATATTTTGCTCCTCCATCCCATCCATCTAACACAATCATGGATGATTTACCTCTCCCTATTCCATTTTTTGATCCTCCTGCGGATCCTACATCATCTACTTGCCCAACATCACCAGATCCTCTCCTCTCTCGTCTGGATCATCCGGATCTAAAGACATATCAACGACGTCCTCGACAACCACCAATTGTTGAAGATTCTGTACCATCTGATTCGCCCGCTCCAGATCCGGTGCCTGATTCTTTAGTCTCTGATTTGGATGTCCCTATTGCTCTTCGGAAAAGTAAGCGTACTTGTACCACTAAACACCCCATTGCTAATTTTGTCTCATATCATGCTATATCTCTACCCTACGCATCCTTTCTTGTTTCTCTTTCCTCCGTCTCTGTTCCTCATACTGTCTCAGAAGCACTTGCTCACCCTGGTTGGCATGCGGCTATGATTGAGGAAATGTCTGCCTTACAATCAAATGGTACATGGGAATTGGTTGATCTACCTGAAGGTAAATCTGTTGTGGGTTGTCGGTGGATCTATGCACTCAAATGTTCTCCTGATGGTCAAGTGGATAGATTGAAAGCTCGTTTAGTTGCAAAAGCATACACTCAGGTTTATGGAGTTGACTATGATGACACATTTTCTCCGGTTGCTAAGCTTCCTTCTGTTCGGCTATTTATGGCACTGGCAGCAATATTTCAATGGCCGCTTCAACAACTTGACATTAAAAATGCTTTTCTAAATGGTGAGCTCGAGGAAGAAGTATATATGGAGCAACCACCAGGGTTTGTTGCTCAGGGGGAGTCACATAAGGTGTGTCGATTGAAAAAGTCTTTATATGGATTGAAGCAGTCCCCTCGAGCATAGTTTGGCCGATTTAGTGAAGCTGTCATTGAGTTTGGACTTACACGGTGTGGAGTTGATCACTCAGTCTTCTATAGACATTCTGTTGGTAAACGTCTGTTACTAATTGTTTATGTTAACGATATTATTATAACTGGGGATGACACAGCAGGTATACAAGACCTAAAATCTTTTTTGCATAAACAGTTTCAAACAAAAGATTTGGGAGAGTTACACTATTTCGTCGGTATTGAAGTTGCACGGTCTAATCAGGGGATCTTTATCTCTCAACGCAAGTATACACTCGATATGTTGGAAGAAACAGGGATGCTTGGCTCAAGACCTTGTGACTCACCAATGGATCCAAATGTGAAACTCGTACCTAATGAGGGGGAGCCAATTTCAGACCCAGGACAATATAAAAGATTAGTTGGGAAACTCAATTACCTCACTGTGACCCGTCCTGACATCTCATTTGCTGTTAGTGTTGTCAGTCAGTTTCTAAATTCACCTCGAGAAAATCATTGGAATGCAGTTATTCGTATTCTTCGGTATCTCAAGAATGCCCCAGGAAAAGGAATATTATATAAGAACAGCGGACACACAAAAATTGTTGGTTATTTCGATGCAGATTGGGCTGGATGTCCTGATGATAGACGATCTACTTCTGGATATTGTGTTTTCATTGGAGGAAATCTTATATCATGGAAAAGCAAGAAACAAACTGTTGTTGCTCGTTCCAGCGCAGAGTCTGAATACCGAGCTATGGGTGTAGCCACATGTGAACTGATATGGGTCAAACACTTGGTTAAAGAAATTGGGATTGACTGCTCTCAACCGATGACATTAATTTGTGATAATCAGGCAGCAATGCACATTGCATCAAACCCAGTGTTTCATGAGCGGACTAAACACATTGAGATTGATTGTCATTTTGTGAGAAGTAAAGTGTTAGCTAAAAAGATTGTTATTTCACATGTCAGTTCAAATGATCAATTAGCTGATATCTTTACTAAACCTTTAAGGGGTCCTCGAGTTGAATATATTTGTAACAAGTTGGGCACATATGATATATATGCTCTAGCTTGAGGGGGAGTGTTGAAAGTATTCTTTACAGATGTATGTATGCTTTACAGATTGTTTGTGTTGAGCTGTGTGTGTGTTTTACAGATGTGTATCACTTCTTTATTGTTGCTTTTCTTGTATCACTGCCCTATAAATCAAGGGCCTATTCTTGCTAATGAATCAAGACATTCTCTTCTACAATGTCTCTCCTTCTTCTCTTTTACTGTTAACAGTACGTAACAGCATTTTGACATGTAAGACATAGGTCAATCTTCCTCAAACTTGATCCAGAGGCATGCACCATCCTTGATAATTGCCTTGCTTCTTTCACCTCTCTTCTATTTGATTGCAATATATGAGTTTGGACACTTCCCATATTTCTATACAAATCCTGTCCCCTGTACCTTGTCTAGTCTGAAGTTCCCTATATGACTTCTCCTTTTTCTTATTTGAAAGTCATGGTCTAATCCAAGGTTGTATTTTGTGTCTGTCTCAGTTGTTAACAGAATCAACCAAAACAAAAAAAAACAAACCTGTTACATGTGGGGACAGCTAGCAAGAAGATCTGTCTTATTGTTTGTATCATGTGCATATTCTATCATGAATTTCTTACATTGTTCTTGCATTGTTACATCACTACAGATTTATGGGGGAGGCTTTGGTTACTTAAAGAATCTTATGCTTTTCTTCTAGCTTTCTTAACTCATGTTTCTTGCTCAATTCGATAGTTACAACAGTAGCAAAGAAGGAGATTTTTCCGAAGATTTGTCATACGGGATATTACTTGATCCATTCAATTTTAGAAGAATGCTAGATCTTATATCCTTTAATGAGAAGAAAATAAAAGATTCAAGAGTTCTCAAGACTACTAATTCCCCCTCTTGATTTTGGAAGAAGTGGTTGGAGGCCCTTTAAGCTTCAATTTTTTTTTCATAAATCTTGCTAACATGTAAAGGGCACTGATTTCTCAAATGCGTAAATCTGACTTCTGTCCATCTTGCCAAGGTAATTTAGTTTCATTTGCTCTTGCACCAATTCTGTTTTATTAATAAATCACTTTCGAAATGGATAGTAACTTACTTTCTCTATCATGACCAAGCAGCCATATCTGGCTGCAAATGATACTTCTGCTGCTGTCTCGCTTAAAGCTATAGGATCCAACACAAAATGCACAAACTGCCTCCTCTTCTTAATCAAAGACTGCAGTCAAAACAATGGTGAACATTTCCACTCAGATGATACAGTATTATAGTAATATCACTTAGAATCTGTACAAAATCAAATGACAACTGGAGAAAGCATTTAAACTGATGTGAAGGAGATATATGCATCACTTACAGATTGTTGTGATGTAGAACAACATATGCAATTTTACTGAAAACCAACAAGTCAATGCTACTACTATCTGTGTTAAATACCTATGTATAGACACTTGCACTCCAAAGTTAAGTTTTGACATCCAACCTCTTGAAGTGAAGATGTCACTGAAGTTAACAAAAAATGAAGCCCCTCTATTCGATTCCCAAGGGGATAAATAATAACCACTTTGTCTTATTAATGCCTCAAAAGGAGAATCGCCTCTCTCTAAAGATTCTCTGAGGAGGCTCAAAGTCATCATTTAAACTAAATCATAGTAATAGAAACACGATGTTCTATTCATTACGCATTGCATTTTTGCTTGAATAACATAACCTCAATACCCATACCCGCACTTGTGGATACTTCATAGCCAGATCCATGGATCTGCAAATCAATGGTGGCAAACCTTACACCTAGACATAAATATGGTGCAAGACCTGTAACCATGTCCACCTAACATAGTTTTCCCATGTTGTACATGTTTCCTTCTCTTTCATTCTCTCTACTAATACAGCATCCATTCACTTAGTATGGCTAACATTTCATGAAAATATATGAGCAAAATTGGAAGTGCATATAAATGAAATGAGAATTTGATCTCAAGGTAGCGAATTAAATGGTGCAGAAACTACTGAAACAATAACACAAATGAGATCACAAGCTTAGATCAAAGCATTCAATTTAGGAAAGAAGTCGTCCAAAAGGAAGGAAAGAAAAAAGAGACTTTCCCAGGTATGAGATTACCTTTTTATATAGCCATCAAATAGATTTAAATCTTCATCTAGATTTTGGGAAACAGAAACAAAGCCACAATGATTTCACAAGATCTTAAATTTTAAGCAATAGTCTGATCAGTACAATTTAAAATATCAGCAAGTACTGCCGGTTTGAACTACGTATGATATTTGAAAGTCGCTCACATTAGCCAAACAAACATTTTCAGGGTAAACTTATTTATAAATTCATTTGGTCTCATCCTATTTTTATGATTAAACTACAAAGGATAACCACATTGAATACAGATATTTAGTACATCACAAATCTCTCTCTCTCCAAAATTACAAGTTCTATTAGCAGCTTTTCAACAACATCGCAATAATGTTTCTAGACTTCCTTCGAATTATGTTACTGAAGAGTTCAAGTTTTTAGCGATAACAATCAAAGAATCCTTTAAAACTTCGGAAAAGAACCTAAAGACGTGTAACTACTTTTTTCATTCTGTAGGAATTCACGAAGCATCAAGATCAAACAAGAAAAGGGAAATCCTATCCGAAGGGTCTTTTTTGTTTCTCGTGAGTTCCATTACAGCATTTCAACTTCTTTATTATGTTTCTTCAACCTCGCAAATCTTCCCCATAATGGACATCATTGCATTACCATAAAGCACAAAGTCATGGCGAACTGTATCATAGATAGCAGAAATCATGTGAGAATCAAATTTAATACCTCATCCAGCAACATTAGATATCTCGCTTCATATAAATGAAGTGTCTTCGCCTCACAAGGAACAAATACCTATATAAGAAAAGTAAAGCTCAATTGAAACCAATGGACAAAGAAAAGAAATCTCATTCCTTTTTCTTTTTTCTTTTACTTTTTTTTTTCCGTCTCTTACATATTGCTTTTAAAAATAACTATTTCTGGAACATCCAGTCCCATTAGTTTTGTAAAGGATTTGTAATTTGATTTATGATTACTTGAGTTTTTCTCTATTATTGTCAACATGGACTTAACATATTGAGTAATAAGTTGACAAGCTAGAAACGGAACCCAATGATTAAGTGGTATCAAAACTGCAAAATGTATGAAAAATTCTTCTATTAGGCCTTCGGCTTCGGCCCCATGTGATAAAAGTAGGCCCCACACACATGTTGTGAAAGGAGCCGAAGGCCAGATGCCCAACTGTAGCACTTCCCAAAATGTATGGGCTTTAATGGTTCTGGATGTGTGTTTGTTCAGTCCAGTGAGACGACACCGTGGTGTATTTAAATAAACAGAGGAGATTGTAACATTCTGTTCAACATTGAATTGGAAAGAATTTGCGTTTGTTTCATAAGGACAAGCTATTACCAACGCGGGCTTAAGCATTTTGATTGTGCTCAACGAATTGACAAGCTAAATTTGTTAACATTTTGATTGTGCTCAACGAATTGACAAGCTAAATTTGTTAACAGCCTTGGGGTCAATCCCAGTCGTTTTGATTATTATAATCTTTAACACAATTCATAAATCAGTAGAAACTGAAAAATATTAGATATCTTCCTATCATCTATTTATCAGCTCCTATGCGAATCCATAGTTCGCATACCAACATAACAAACTCTTTCGTATGTCTCTCTCAATTAATTATCTTTCTCTTCTTTTAGTCTACTACCCAGATATATACGTAAATGGTGATAAAAGAGTGAAAAGAAAGAGGGTGAGATATAGCAACGCCCATAGAATTTTATACACAGGCTTATGAGACCTGAGATTATTCTATATGTATTGAAATCGAAAGAGAGATTAGATGAAACCTGGTCCAAAGGGAAGGGGAGGAGGGGGAGATGGAGAACGGAAGAAGCATGGGCGACAAAACGACGACGTTTGATTGATGGAAAATTGATAGAGACACCAAGGCGGTGGTGGTGGTGGTGGTGGAGAGTTGCATCATCATTCAAGTGTGATAAGGTATTGGTTGGGAATGTAGTAGAAGTTATGCTACTACTCATCATTCTTCTTCACACTTTTTTTAAAAATAATTTTGTCGGATTTGTTCTTCACACTTCACACTTCACACTTCACACACGTCACACTTCACTGGAGAGCTTAATTTGTCTGTTATATACAAATTCAAAATGAGCGGTTACAAACTAAGTGTATTAGAAAAAAAGATTGAAGGTTACGATTGTTCCACGTCACCCTTTACTCAAGATATCTATCTCTGCTTGCCCCGATTCCAACTCTTAGTAGGCGGAATATCAGCGCGAGGGATATTTCTTTTTGGTAAATAACATCATAATTCCTTATAGTTTATCAAACATATATAAGTCTCTTTATGTTTCTAAAAATGTACTGAATCCTTATGTGATTTGAAAAATATAGCACCACAACCTCTTCCATCAAGAAAATTGTTACTTATAACAGAGAGTGTGTTGCATACATGTCAAGTGTAATTGTTCATGTTTTTTAGCTTAGATTATTATTTGTTTAGACAAAAATACCCTTGTATACATGAGTGTTTTCTTTTCTTTTTTTCTCCATGCATTCTTCTCACCAAAAGAAAAGATTAAAGAAAATGAAATTTAATAATATAAAAAAAAAAAAGTCATCTTCTCCACCTATCCTCCCCCACACCCTACCCTACCCTTGGCAGAACCCACCCTTCCCTCCCTCCCCGCAGCCCCGTCGAACCCCACACCAGTCATGTAGAACCTCTTACCCCCCCAACCTAGCCCCGTCATACACCATTCCCACCCCCTAGCCCCGTCGAACCCTACACCCCCCACCCCAGCACCGTCGAATTCCCACCCTACCCCATCACTGTCAGATCCTCACCCCATCCCCTGATCCCGTTAGACTCCCCCCACCCCACCCCCAACCCAAATCCCATCAAATGTATATATATATGTGTGTGTGTGTGTGTGTGTGTATGTGTGTGTGTGTATATATGTATTATATAAACTGTTAAGGCAAAACTCTGCAGCTCCGATCTTTCGTTCCTGACAAGGGCTTGATGGCCTGGGCTGGCTTGTTCCCTGCAAAATAGAAGAACCGAGGGGGATTCCCTGGGTTCTCGCTCCGACGTTCAAGTCAGTTAATGATCGAAGTTGCTCAAAGGGTGCGGGATGTGTAAAGTTTTTAGGTGAGAATTGTGTACCTTTTACCATAGGATTTCTCTTATATTTATACCTGAATGTTGTCGGATTCCTTGACGAGGGTGAATCCCTAAAATCATGCATCAAGAATCTATCCCAATCCAAGTTGTTACCGATCGTGCTTATCCTTATTTGAAGACTTTCCGCTGCCTTCCCTGCTATCTGCGTGAGCCTGGGTCAGAATGTCAACGGAGCTATCTCCAGCCCTGCCCATTGAAACCTGCAATATTTGTCCTTTGACCTCTTATCTTGGTTTCCTGTCATCCTAGCAGGCCAACGAAACTCCTGGTCAATATGTATTTCATGTAGGATTTTCGTCCTAGGGCGTTCAGAGGGGTGTAGATTTTCTCAAACCTGCCTCGATTGCCGTCCACCTGAACCTTAGAACTGTCATTTTGCTTGCTATTCTCCTGGGCTTTCCTTTTGGCTGACCTACCCCTTGTTGCCTCCTTTTCTTTCTCCTCCTCTCTCTTAGCCGTCAGAACCTCTTCTAAATTAATGTATTTAGCAGCTCGAGATATGTGTTCCTCGAGATCCTAAGGCATTCTTTTACCCAAGTAGGACTGGAATGTCTTGAAGTGCAAGCCCTTGTAGTTTTAAAAATGTAACACCACAACCTCCTTCGTCAAAAAAATCATTAGTTTTAATGATGCATTGCACACGCGCTAAGTGCAATTGTTCATGTTTTTTACTTAAAATGTTACTGTTGGACAAAAATGCCCTTATATTAATATATATATATATATATATATATATATATATCAGAACCAGCCCAGGAAGATACAAGAAGAGAAAGCCATAGTAAAAAAGAAAGATAAATGAAATAAACAATAATAGAAAATGAAAATACAGAAGATGTAAATAAATTAAGTAAAGCAGAAAAGATATGAGACGTAGTCTCTTACTTGTATTGAAGATCTGAAGAAACTGTTACAATGGTGTACAGTGATGTTACAGTCTGGTACTGTATTACAACGATGGTGATACAATGAAAATGTAGTACAGGAATAGTTTATGGTAAGGATTGTCAAAATCTTAACACTGGTAAAAATTCCCGACCTTGAATACTGAGGCAGACTCTGCCTTATATAGGATGCGGATTCCAAATGAAAAATACAATCTGGTTAAACAATAGTAAGAGCAGAAAAGTTAAAAGTAACTTTTCCTATGGGTTACTATTCATGAATAGTGTCAGCAAGACACTGTTCTTGTTACGCCCCAACTTAACACCCCTTAAGATCAGTCAGAACGCAACGGAATTTTAGCAGTATAACGACTGTAACCCGGATACCGAGGCTCTAAACCAACCTCTTCGCAACTCATACATCCAACTCCACAAACAATTCAACAATTAAACAACACAACCACAATATACATTAAATATTCTTTTACCATTGCACCCATAGGTTATACGCCTCCGTTTCAACATCATACATTTACTATATAACATACATTTTTTCCAAAATAAATTATAACCAATTCAACAACCTAATCATATTCCAAAACAAAACTACTAAATTACCAATATACATAAGTCTTATAATTGAGTAAGTTATACAATATAACATATTATAACAACTAAGACAAACTCATGGCAACGACTCCGGCACACATGACTCACCCACATAAAGCACATTCTCAGCTTCCTGAGGCACGTATCCGTAATCTTGATCAATATCACCTCTATGCATGCAATAATTGAGAGTGAGCTTATATAAAACAAGCCCAGTGAGGATTCGATAGATCTCTAACAGTATTTACTATACTCTTTGGAAATCATCATTTGAGCAATAAACACATAATAATCATCAATAACAATATAAGCCCATCAATTATAATGACCAATCAATAAAGGATACTCTAGTTGGTGTAGCTCCAAACGTCATCACGATCTCAACCGTTCTTCTTGTAACTCCCCATTACTCACGCACCCGAGGTATCTCTCTAGCCCCTCCCTCCATGACACCTCCGTCATGCGAGCTGGGGGTAGCCTATGGTAGTCATGTCGGTTTCAACCCGACAGCCCGATGTTGCCCGAGAGGTGGCACACACATACCAAGACTCAGCAATAATAATAAACATTCAATCACAAGAGAACAACATTTTCCGTTGACTATCTCCCGGTTCATCAATAATCAATTATCACAGGAGGACAACAAAGTAGGTTGCCTATCTCCCGGTTCAACAATAATCAATCAATAATCATCAATTCAACAACATAACAACAACTGTTCAATTAAACAACAAACAACTAAGTTAGATGACAAAGTAGGCCACCCAACTTAACATGCATTAAACACACAACCAAACCCTAGTCTAACCATCAACAACTCACAATTCAATCACTCAAACACTACCCGATCAACCAAAGGCATAAATCAAGATTTTAAAGAAAGACAATCCAAACTTCTAAAAGTTATAACTTACATTCTACTAATCCAATAACCTCTAAACCAATTTCTATCACTCACCCACTCAATCAACAACATTTGCCCTATCGGAAACCAACCATAAATCATCCAAATCAAGCCCAACAACCCTAAAACCTCAATGCACCTAGGCTGAAATTTCCGGACTTTCACACCAACATCACAATCAAAATTTTGGCATTACAACATTACTACCACGTACTTAACAAACTTTTACAAGCCAACAGCAATCGATTCCAACCGCCACAACTCCAGATATTCAACAAATAGCCAACAACTCAACTTTTAATACCCGAAAAATAAAATTCATGCTGCAACGGTTCAAATCTTATATAAACACATATAAACGATCCTTAGCATGCACTGAGAAATAATATAACATCAATTCAACTTTCTAACAGTTCAAAATTCAATTATATGCAAAAACATAAAAATGACATTTTGAGATCTATAATTTTTCTCTCACCTTTGATGTGTTTTGATGCAAGAAAGATGTAGAATGAATGCCCAACAAGTGAAATCAAGCTTTGAATGAAGTGATTTGGACTTGAATTGCAAAATCTATGTGAAAAATGCTTTGAAAAACCTTGAAAATGCATTCTTTCTTCTCCCTCATGGATTTTCAGTAATGTGTGTGTTTTTTGAGTGTGTTTGCTTTATTTTTAATGTGTGTTGATGATATAAGCTCAAGGTCAACAAAATTTGCAAAGTCAAAGTTAGTATTTTTAGTCTTTTAACTAGTATTTTTAGTCTTTTAATTGTTTTTAGACTATTTTTGCTCACCCGAATGCAATTAACACTTGGAATATTTTTAAGTAATATATTTTTAATTGACAACAAGTTTCACATGTATAGACTTACACCCGACTCGGTTAAAAACTCAATTTTTACAAAAGAAGGTGAAAAGTCATATTATTTATTTTCAAATATCTTTTGAATACACAATTAATCTAAAATCATTTAATACCACATATAAATACATTTATATTAATATATACTAGGTCAACGAAAGTAAATGCAAGAATCGGGTTTAGAAGAAATCACTATTTGGCTAAAAAATGCTACTTTTCGCCCGAAAAAGTCTATTTAAATTACTATTCCATTTCAGAATCAATTTTTATCAAACATGGGTCTATTAATAATAGAGGACTAGGTTTTAAGACGTTTAAAACACCCGTGTAAAAATTTTAGCGGACGTGCGTTCAAAACACTATTCACAAAAACCGACGATAAAATTTTCAATGCCCTTTTTTTATAAAAATTTTATGAATGCACACAGAGCATGTATTAGGAATATAAATCACATATTTAGCGCATTCTAACTCATATAACACATAAACAGGTCAAATCACGTAAATCGAGATGAAGATACGCAAATCGAGGTAAAGACAAAAATTGGAGTTTCACATTTCTTGTCTTCTTGTGATGATAATGTTCTGTGTTGACTGGATTACTTTCACTGTGGCCAAAAGTAATTTTGTTGTCTTGTGATAATGGTGTATGGGCACTGTGACCGAAAGCTGGTTTGTTTTCTTGTGATAATTGTGTCTGTTGATGGCAGACATGTTTTTGACTGAAAGATCCTCTGTCTTGATCTGTCTTTTGACTTGATTTTGAAGAATGAACTGGTAGATTGTCCATATGTGTCACCAATAATAAAAAAAACAAGTAAATTGATAAATACAAAATTCCCTAAATACAAAGAAAATAATAGTCCTATCTATTCTTCTCTGCAATCTACCTATACAGGACTTCTATATGGCCAACTGTCTTACACGTGACTTACACTCAATGCGCGACTTATTGTAGTACCTGAACTCGAAGGCCAACAAAATAAAATACAAATACAATAAATAATTCTATTACATTTCTTTGGCTTTTGGGGAAAGCTATACCCATCAACAGACTTGATATCTCTTTACCATTTGTCGTTTGAACTGGACTAGCTGAAGTTTTATGGCATTCTTCAGGAACCACTGTCAACTTCAGAGATGAAGTTGAACCCATGAAACCTTAGTTTTTGGAGGGAACTTAGGAAAACAAAACCATTTTCTATTCAACTTCAGAAGGGAAGTTGTACCTATTTGTCTTATGTTTTTGGTGGGAACACAAGGAAACCCTTCTGTCCAATATTTTTTGTGGGAACATTGGAAAACCCATTCTTTTAATTTTGTGAAAGATGAATGCCGTAATAGTCATCTTCGTTCTCTGGTTCACTAAGATCTTCTGGTTCTTGAGATTCAAACTACTTGTCTGAAGCCAATTCTTGTAATTGATCTGATGGCGAGAATTTCATCTGTACTAGTAGCAACAGCTAGCCTAGAAAGGAGCTATGCTTTGATGGTGAGTAATTCTTGTTGAACTAGTTCGATCTTCTGTGTTCGTGGTTCATTAACTGTGAACCATTGTTGAACTGTTGTGGTTGAACATGTGTTCTTATCCATTTTGTCCTACCACTTGACTTTATATGTTCTTCTGAGCACTGGTATCGTCTGGTTCCCAAAGGGAATGTTATTGTAGATGTACTCGGACATAAAAATCCAAGTGATGAAAAATTTCCTGTAAAAGATGTAAAATGGAAGAATGGTGGCAAGATCATCTGTGGGTTGCCAACTTTCCAAAAATAACTTGTATCATTTCTGGACAGGTTCTAGGAGAATTTCTGGGATAGGTCCATAGCTGATCCACCACTGGAAAAACTAGTTCGGGACGTTTACTGGGAATGATGGTTTGAACATAAAAAACCATGACAGACTAAATGTTTTTGCCTTTATCTTTCCTTGGAGCCATGTTCTGCAATGTAAAAACAATAATTAATATCTACTTATGGAAAATTTGCACAAATGGTCTCCATTGTTTCTACAAAAATTTAAATTCGTCCATATTATTAAAAATTAATCAATTTAGTCTCTATTATTTCTCAAGAATTTTAAATTCATCCCGATTGTTCAAAATTAGTCAATTTACACTAGGTAATCAAAAGTCTAATTTTTAACACAACTATAGAGGTTTAAATCTCGCATTTTGCATGGATATCCCACAACTTGTTGCCAGCTGAGTTACCCCTTTGGGGCAAGAAGTGATATTCTTCATAGGGATATACACTAGAGAATATTTGCACATGAATTCGAAAATCCAAGATCAACACATAGGATCATTGGTTGTGAAGCCAAATCTAGCTAGCTAGCTAGCTCACAAATGATCGATTACAATCAAGATCAACACACAGGATCACTGATGGAAGACAATTTATAGCTCCAGATCGGTTATCTCATCATTGATTTCATTATTTCTCAAAGATCCAAAAAAGTGTTTTCTCCGGAGACTTGCCACACCTACAACTCTCCTTATGTGTTACAATGACAAAAGCGGATGCTCATGCAATGTGATTTCTACCCAGTTCTTTGAATGTCAAATTAAAAAAATTTAACTAAGCGCGAGTAAACGGTAGGAGTAACTATGACTCTCTAAAAATTGGGTCAATGACATCCCATACGTATATAACCTTCACAAACCCACCTATTAACCACTTGTTTTTCAGATTGAGAATATAGTCGTAAGTTGTTAGAAACATATTAATTTGAATATGTAGAACAATAGCAGCCAGTGTGATGGATAAGATGTTAAAATATCGTAGTGTGTAATTCATATATTTAAAGGCAAGTAATTTAAGCTCAATTGCCAAAGTTGGCATGGATACGTCTATACTTGGGATTGTTGGGGTTTCCATCATGTAAGACAGAAAAATATTGAGTTAAAATATTCGATAATCCTAAGCTGGTGTTAAGAGCCTTTTTATAATGCTCTCCGGATGTGAAATGCTTCTTCAATCTGCTTTTGGATCTCAAATGAGGTTTCAATCTGGTTTTGCGGAATCGAAACAATGAATTTGGATTCCATGACTTGTCTGTACCTGCAAAAACAGGGATCCTATGCTTGATTTTCCCGAAGGAAATCTCTTGGTTAACATTGTGAAAAATAAAATTGATATTGTTATATGGGATAATAACTTGTTTATTTGAAGGAAAGAAAAATTCAAACAAAACTGGTTTGCCTGAAACTTGTGTTTCTATTCCTGATTCTGTAACATTCATCAGAAAAAGTATTTGTAAAAGTGGATTTCCTAGAATGGTTGTGGAACTTAATTGTTTAATTAAAACCAAACTGGTAGGAAAACATATACCCTTATTGCACACATGTGCATTAGGTAACTTGTATTTGATTTGTAATCTAGTAGCATCGGTTGTAGAAAGCCTTTCTTTGGTTTTCTGGAAGTATCTGGTAGGGATAAGTCTTTCTTGAATGAAGTTCATGTCTACACCTGAATCAAGGAGGGCTATGGTTTCGAATCTAAAAACGTCAACGACAATTGTCAACTGGACATACCATTTCTGGTATGATATTCTAGTAAGAAAATTGACAAAATCTTCATGGTCAACTACAGTAGTAGTTTCTGGTTGGTCAACTTTCAGTTTGCCTAAAGCAATTTGAGTTTGCTTGTCTAACTGTTCATCACATTGGTGATGTTCTTGTCGATTAGTCTGACTTCCAATATGGAGAAGTAAGACATCTTGTTGTAACTGATTGTGGTCATTTCTAAGTTCTTGAATCTCTTGTTTTAAGAGATTTATTTCTTTCTGTAACCATGGGATACCAACAGATGGTTGTTTCTTTTTCTAGAAGAGATTAATAACATCAACATAGTTGATTATATTGAGTTGACTGGTAGTTAGGGTAGGCTTTTCTTGTTGATCTATAAGCTATTTGAGTTTGAGGATGGACAAATATCGTTCCTCACTGTCTAGGATCTTCGATATCATGTCGAGCATTGTCACGCCCCGACCCTGACCCATCACTAGGCTAAGGCCGAAACATGACGTTCGTAATACTTATTCCTGAGATTAATAACTTAATGGTTTTAAAAACTGTGAGTATTAATTTGATAACATGTACATCCATTATAAATACCATAAGAAGATTGAAAAGACTTCCAAAATTCTCCCAAAACATCGGCCTTAAAGGATTACATCACCCTGTTACGTAATTACAAGACTTGAATTCATACATTCTATCATCCCGAACTTAGGTCTCATAAGATTAATAACCTAACTTAATTAGGTGTCTAATAAACCAAAAGAATATTACAGCATAATCAGTTGAACAATTTACAAAATCATCTCTTTTCAACAACAAGTTCATCTTCATAGGCAAGCACGTAGATCAAGTAGGATAGAAATTCATCACAACACATCAATATAGCTTGCAACCACATGGCAGCTTGCTCGGCTAATCTTGAAATTGTTAGAAAGAGGGGTGAGCTAGATCCTCGCGTATAGCTCAATAAGGGTGAACAAGAAAGGTTTTGGTAAAGGTTTTATCATTTTCGCAAACGGTTGATAAAATATGTCATGCACATAACCACGCAAAGATATCCTTAACACAAGCCTTCAATTAATAATAAGAGGGTCGAGATATACCGGCAAACCCGGAGGTCCCGTCACTTCCTCTTTTAGTAATGGGAGGGTCGAGATATACTGGCAAACCCGGAGGTCCCGTCACTTCCTCCCTTAACAATGGTTATAACCGCCGCGCATATACAACTCAAATACGTTTGTAATTATCAATGGATGTTAAACAGTCAGATAATATTTATGCATATACAACAATTGTGGAGTTTCAAGTAATGTCAAGTATCATGGGATAGAGAAAAGACATCAATAGACTACTTAAAACGACAAGAAAACGCAAACACAAGCGAAACTATGGATCCCTTGCAATGTTTCTGCATTAGCCTAACTTAGGAGACGATTATACCTATGTTTCCAAACTCCAATACATCTGATTTTGGTATAGAATCGAAACTTATCAAATGTAGATAACTCTAGAATCAAACGGAACTCAATTCGAAGTTGAATTGAGTGAGATATGGCCTCCGGAAAAACATCGCGCGAATCTGTCAAACAATCCGGACGAGTCATCCAGTCGAGTTACTCGATCGGATTTACTCGACTGGATCGTGGTCAGAGAGCATCCGGACGAGTCTTCCGGTCGAGTTACTCGACCGGATTTTACTCGACCGGATGAAGTATTTTACACACGAAATTGACTTGTTTTTGCTCCAAACTTGATTTTTCAAGCTCTTTCCAAGTAGACAACTAAACTCAACCTTAAACAACACTAAATCACAAGTTTTCTAGCTCCTAAACTCACACAACTCAAGTACAACACCAAATCTTCTCAACATTCAACTTGGCACCCAAGTTCAAAACTCCATTTTTTTTCCTTCTTCCTATCTACCAACAACTCAAGCATATATTACCCATCAATTACTTCACATAACTAATGCCACAACATATCATAATTAACCACAAGTTCTAAAGGTAAGTTCAAAGCAAGAATAGCAATACAACCAATTCTTGAAACCCTAGATGAACAAGCTAAGTTCAAATTCATGAAACAAGCTTACATATACTCATTATCATACTTACTACACCTATATAACTTATCAAACATACTTCACATGTTTTTATAAAACATTTAGAAAACTTCCCTCACCTTAGCTTTGTGATTGAATGCAAGAAATGGTGCTAGGAAGCTTGAAGATGACTTGAAATGCCTCCCCTCTTCCTTCTCCTTCCCTTTTCTTTCTTCTTTCTCTCTTTTCTATGGTGGAAAATCTGAATGTGTATAGTGTGTGGGTTTGTGTCGTGTGAGTGAGTGTGTATTAGTGTGTGTTTGTGTGTTGTAATGTTTTAGTGTGTATGGGTGGTGTAATGTGTGTTGATAGATAATATCTAAATTGCCTAATGACGAGAGTGCCCTCCAACTAGATTGTGTTTTACTAGTGTGCATCCTAGTGTTAATTCTAATTATCTTAGTTTTAGTTTAGTTACTCTAGTTAGTTCCAATTACTAGCTACATTATATAATTCACTCATTTGCACGTTAAACGATGAAATATACGTAAATCGAGATGAATGCACATAAAATAATTTAATTATTGTTTACGTCATTTAAATTATTCAAAAATACATAGTTGAATTTAAATACACGTTAAACGAGATATGTGCACGTAAAACGATATAAATGTACATGTTTCGAAATAAAAGCACGTGAATCAAGGTAATACACGTTAATTGATATAATTGTATATTAAATGATGTAAAAATTTATGAAATGCTATAAAATGCACACGAGCTCTATACGGCCTTGGTACGGGGTCTCACAACCTCCCCTCCTTAACAGAATTGCGTCCTCGCAATTCATTCTTTATTCTAAGGCTATTAGAGCTCAATCATCAAAGAAAATCCTCAACATATGGTACATGATTTCACTCACTAGAGGAAGTGTTACTTGTTATTTGTAAGGCTTGCTAAATACTGCAAAGGCATTCTCCGATCATTATAATAGTAACTCCATCATCAACCTACAAGAATATTTCTAATACCATAAAGCGGAAGTAGTTTCTACACTTATCAAATAGCCTCAAAATAGATGTCCAAGCTCTCGAAACCTATTACCTTCAAATTTTAATCAAGTATAGCTTAACGTTTCTAGCATACACATATATCTACTTTAATCAATCACTTAAGCCAAGAACCCATTCATTATCTCTTTTAAATTTTCACTAATCCTAACACTTCTACCCTTTCAAAACCAACTAAAGAGTCTCCTGCCCATCAAGTAACACATAGAGTTCATCAAGATACCATTTAACACCGAGAGGCTTTGAACTTTTATCCTTATCTTGCCACACATCTAAATTACGTATAAAGCCAGTAAGATACCTTATCTAACTAGGATTTTCAACTCTTTAGCACAATATAACAGTACAATTCACCAAACGCAACTGATCTTTCCTAATAGCCTCGAAGTGAATTATTCAATTTCTAAAACCTTTACTTCACTTCAAGAGAACTTTCAATTATGAATCAACCTTACCTAATAATATTACATCAGTAGTGGGAAAGCGGTTTCCACCTTTTAAACCACCGCAATTATACTTACGGGTACCCTTGCTGTCAATAAATTCTCCAAGTCCGAATCCATCAAGTTATAATTAATACACATAGCCTATGCTCAAAGATCCCAATGAAGAGTTTTCGTGAGACTAGCGAATAACACACAAAGTTTACTAGGATACCATCTAGTACTAAGTGGCTTTGAATGCTTACCCTTAATCCCTAAAATGATTTCATCTCTTACCATTAAATAGGTAGGTAAAGGTCCTTAGTCATAGATTCATCCAACTATGACTCCTAGGTTTAAGAGTTAAACTCTAAATGAACTTTGATATGTCGATCCCAGTCAATAGTAATATACATACCTTATATTACAACTTATTTCATGCTTATACGTATATCAATAATATTTCAGTTGGATTCATTCTAGAATAACCTCAAGTTCCAACCCCTTATCCAAGATTAAATTCCACGAGTACAATAATCAAGATCCCAAGGATACACTAGTAATACAATGATATTTCTAAGATCACGGCCCATCTCACCACTACCTAACCTCCACTATTTCACTCTTATAACAACGCGCAACTACTTCCAATTAATCTGTTAACATCAGAATAACCTGTCACTTCAATCAATTTCAGGGAGATAACTTCAATAAGCAATTATTCTATCCTAATTAATTTAGCTCTTGCAACTAAATATCATTGGCTTCACTTCCACAATTCACTTTCTAGATACCAAATCATGATCTTAACATCAACTTAGTAAAACTAGAACAAAACCCAAATGACATCTATATCATAATCCATAAGCAATTGCAGTACAAATATAAGTTACACACATAGGGCTAGTGCATAAGGTCGAAGGTTTTATTCAAGTCCAAATTCATATTTATTACTCTATGTCTATTATTCCTCAAAATGTCTTAGTACCGATAACATTTAACACCTATAACCGAGAGTCATAACTGAGGGTATTAGTTAAGTAGACCCTAAATTCATTATTAACCCTTTTGTACATTACTTACACTCCCACATGCGTTACCACACTAGACTATGCTAACGGCTTAAGTCTTAATCCTATCAGAACTAAGACTAATCACTTAATGTATATCACATATCTTAACCACATATGCTACATAAATCCTTCTTTTACCAATACTCCAAACTCTCTAAATAGTTACAGCACAAATACATTTGCACCCAACATCCCTTGACTAATGCCTCAAGTAGATTGGTAGTCACCTAGATTCTTAAATCTAAATTCTAGGGTTCATACATCTAATTAATGCAATCAACACCTAACTACAAACGAGTAAGAACTTAATCGTACTAGCATTTCATTAAATCCCAAGGACCCACAGCGTCTAAAATATCTCAGTCTAATCTAGACCTTATAATCCATAGGTATATCCATAAGTAACCATTAAAGATAGAATAACTCCCAATGTATATTGGCATCAATAGTTATTATAAGTACTCTAAGATCGTGACTTACAATTTACACAATGTCAAGGTCATTCTCGTAATCTTTTCCATTAACCAAAATAAGTAACTTGACATATCCAATTACCCACTTCATACGTCATATGAGAATGACACTTTATTTGTTCCTTTAGGTGGTCCTAATATCACCATCTACTCCTACTAAGTCGAACTACTTAAATACACCTATGTACATGTATAATTCATCTCCAATATTGCTCAAGCCATCAAATCAACTTAGTTCGAAAGAAATCAACTTACATGGTCTACCCAATATCCAAACATTAATCTCACACTCAAACTCTATGAAAAGCTTCGTCCTTCACAAAACTAAGTATTCATCTTAAGCATCACATTTATCCAGTCCTATGGATCATTGCCTATTGTTCTAGCCATTTATGACCTTAAGAGATTAGTACGGGTCAACTCACACATGCAAATATTATAATCATATCTAACATATAGATTTTATATAAGCAAGAAGCAGTTATGTCATGGAAGTCACATAAGATTCACACAAGCACGTATAACACGTAAGTTTATGTAAGCATATCAAACACATAAGTCCACGTAAGCATACATAGACTTCCAACCATGTTCCTATCCTAGGTCTTCTACTTGCAAACCAAGGGTTCTACGCCTAGCTTGCGCCTAGCTAACTAGCTAAGCTCTGATACCACTTAAAGGTGTCACGCCCCGACCTCGACCCATCGCTAGGCTAAGGCCGAAACATGACGTTTGTAATACTTATTCCTGAGATTAATAACTTAATGGTTTTAAAACCTGTGAGTACTAATTTGATAACCTGTACATCCATTATAAATACTATAAGAAGATTGAAAAGACTTCCAAAATTCTCCCAAAACATCGGCCTTAAAGGATTACATCACCCTGTTACGTGATTACAAGACTTGAATTCATACATTCCATCATCCCGAACTTAGGTCTCATAAGATTGATAACCTAACTTAACTAGGTGTCTAATAAACCAAAAGAATATTACAGCATAATCAGTTGAACAATTTACAAAATCATCTCTTTTCAACAAGAAGTTCATCTTCATAGGCAAGCACATAGATCAAGTAGGATAGAAATCCATCACAACACATCAATATAGCTTGCAACCACATGGGAGCTTGATCGGCTAATCGTCACCTAAAATTGTTAGAAAAAGGGGTAAACTAGATCCTCGCGTATAGCTCAATGAGGGTGAACAAGAAAGGTTTTCATAAAGGTTTTATCGTTTTCGCAAACGGTTGATAAAATATGTCATGCACATAACCACACAAAGATATCCTTAACACGAGCCTTCAATTAATAATAAGAAAGTCGAGATATATCGGCAAACCCGGAGGTCCCGTCACTTCCTCCCTTAACAATGGTTATAACTTCCGCGCATATACAACTCAAATGCATTTGTAATTATCAATGGATGTTAAACAATCAGATAATATTTATGCATATATAGCACTTGTGGAGTTTCAAGTAATTTCAAGTATCATGGGATAGAGAAAAGACATCAATAGACTACTTAAAACGACAAGAAAACGCAAACACAAGCGAAACTATGGATCCCTTACAATGTTTCTGCATTAGCCTAACTTAGGAGACAATTCTACCTATGTTTCCGAACTCCAATACATCTGATTTTAGTATAGAATCGAATCTTATCAAATGTAGATAACTCTAGAATCAAACGGAACTCAATTCAGAGTTGAATTGAGTAAGATATGGCCTCCGAAAAAACATCGCGCGAATCTGTCAAACAATCCGGACGAGTCACTCGACCGGATTTACTCGACCGGATCATGGTCAGAGAGCATCCGGACGAGTCTTCCGGTCAAGTTGCTCGACCGGATTTTACTCGACCGGATGGAGCACTTTACACACGAAATTGACTTGTTTTTGTTCCAAACTTAATTTTCAAGCTCTTTCCAAGTAGACAACTAAACTCAACCATAAACAATACTAAACCACAAGTTTTCTAGCTCCTAAACTCACACAACTCATGTACAACACCAAATCTTCTCAACATTCAACTTGGCACCCAAGTTCAAAACTCCATTTTTTTTCCTTCTTCCTATCTACCAACAACTCAAGCATATCTTAGCCATCAATTACTTCACATAACTAATGCCACAACATATCATAATCAACCACAAGTTCTAAAGGCAAGTTCAAAGCAAAAATAGCAATACAACCAATTCTTAAAACCCTAGATGAACAAGCTAAGTTCAAATTCATCAAAACAAGCTTACACATACTCATTATCATACTTACTACACCTATATAACTCATCAAACATACTTCACATGTTTTTATAAAACATTTAGAAAACTTCCTCACCTTAGCTTTGTGATTGAATGAAAGAAATGGTGCTAGGAAGCTTGAAGATGACTTGAAATGCCTTCCCTCTTCCTTCTCCTTCCATTTTCTTTCTTCTTTCTCTCCTTTCTATGGTGGAAAATCTGAATGTATGTAGTGTGTGGGTTTGTGTCGTGTGAGTGAGTGTGTGTTTGTGTGTTGTAGTATTTTAGTGTGTGTGGGTGGTGTAATGTGTGTTGATAGATAATATCTAAATTGCCTAATGACGAGAGTGCCCTCTAACTAGATTTTGTTTTACTAGTTTGCCATCCTAGTGTTAATTCTAATTATCTTAGTTTTAGTTTAGTTACTCTAGTTAGTTCCAATTACTAGCTACACGATATAATTCACTCATTTGCACGTTAAACGATAAAATACACGTAAATCGAGATGAATACACATAAAATAATTTAATTATTGTTTATGTCATCTAAATTATTCAAAAATACATAGTTGAATTTAAATACACGTTAAACGAGACATGTACATGTAAAACAATATAAATGTACATATTTCGAAATAAAAGCACGTGAATCAAGGTAAATACACGTTAATTGATATAATTGTATATTAAATGATGTAAAAATTTATGAAATGCTATAAAATGCACACGAGCTCTATACGGCCTCGGTACGGGGTCTCACAAGCATGATACTATAAGTGTTTGTAAGGACGTTAAGTCCTTTTTGGCAAAAGCATGGTCCTTTTGAGGGACATGCATAATCTGGTTCAGATTCTGAATTACTACTGGAGTAATAATCTGTGCCTATCTGGTGGTGGTTATCTCATTTAGAGCTATCTGGGGAAGAGTCAAAACTGGACTCATACTGGTAAATGATTTGGAGGATTTTGCTCTTTGTTTCTTCATCAATTTCTAACTGTTGGATTCTTGTTTTTACTCTGTAATCTCTTGCAAAGTGTCCTGGTTTACCACATTTGTAATAGCCTGTGGTTTGTTGTTGCTTGTTCTTATGGTTGTGTCTTGATTTCCATTTATTTTCTGGAAATTTATGGTAGTGTTTCTTTTTGAAAGATTTGTGTTTTCTTCCAAGTTCCTTGTAATGACTCTTGTAATTTCTAGCAGTCATTCTGGTTTTATGTTTCTTGTCAGTATGTGGTGCTTGGATGCGTTGCATGCCAAATTGTTCACACCAATTACCTAATTCATGTATGGAATTCTGTTTCTTTAATTGTGCCTTAAATATGAGATCTGTACAGATTTTCAGGGCAGTCTTGTTAATCTGGGAAATGATATCTCCGTAGGTCATTTGATTGTAATCAAGACCTGGGAAGTCTTGTGATAGGGCTTCTTTAACTTATTCTGTGAATAGTTTTGAAAGTCCAGATATAAATCTTTCTTTCCAATAACTGGCATTATTATCTGGTCGCTGATATAGTTTGCTAAGGAAAACATCCTTATACCAACGAAAATCTTGTAATATTCTGCATCTTAGATTCTGTAGAATCTCAGATGTTCATTCTTTCAAAATTTGTTTGTTGATCTCAAATTCTTCGATCAACACATTACAGCCCATTTCTGAAGCTGTAGGATTGTAATCAACAGAGGTTAGCTCTGTTGGCTCGAATTCTTGATAGACTGGTCTAACTATAGGAATCTATTGTCCTTTAGTCCTAATACCTAAAGGAACATATTGATCAGTTATGGTTCCTCTAGATGTTGAGGATAGGTCAGCATAACCTGGTGTAGGATCAGAAATACTAATCCTATAGATATTTGAGGTTGATTTCTGAGAAAATAATTGTATACTCTGTTTATCACTGACTAATGGTATAACTTCTTTTTTAGATCTAATGGTTCTAAGAGACTTGAAGTCAAAGACTCCTTTCTGGTATACTTGATTTATCTGCATCTTGGGTGGTTTCCAATTAACTAATTCTTGTTCATTCCAAGTTTCTTCTCTTGTACTAATGGTATTTGATCAAGTAAAAATGGAGCTACTATTAGATGTCATAACTATAGTCTTGTTAATCTAAGCTTGGGACTTTACTGCGCCACCTAGGTATGGCCAGAGACTTACACCTTCCCTGGGAATTATAGCTCACCTTTAGACCCTAGTAACAAGACATTCAGCAAAGACTTAGACTTAAACTAACTTAACTACAGACATGGCTCTGATACCAGAACCAGCCCAGGAAGATACAAGAAGAGAAAGCCATAGTAAAAAAGAAAGATAAATGAAATAAACAATAATAGAAAATGGAAATACAGAAGATGTAAATAAATTAAGTAAAGCAGAAAAGATATGAGACGTAGTCTCTTACTTGTATTGAAGATTTGAAGAAACTGTTACAATGGTGTACAGTGATTTTACTGTTTAGTACTATATTACAACGATGGTGATAAAGTAAAAATGTGGTACAGGAATAGTTTATGGTAAGGATTGTCAAAATCTTGACGCTGGTAAAAGAAAAATACAGATAAAATAAATAATACTACAAATTTTCTTTGGATTTTGCAGAAAGCCACACCCATCAACGGACTTGATACGTCTTTACCAATTACCGTTTGAAACTGGACTAGCTGAAGTTTTATAGCATTCTTTAAGAACCACTGTTAACTTCAG
Source organism: Ehretia macrophylla (assembly GCA_037974665.1). NCBI lineage: Eukaryota > Viridiplantae > Streptophyta > Magnoliopsida > Boraginales > Ehretiaceae > Ehretia > Ehretia macrophylla. Next base: position 75,539,570 of record CM075779.1, read on the forward strand.
ATTATATGTATATATATATATATATATATATATATATATATATATATATATATGCCCATGCTTATGCACGGGCTGAACCCAATGTAAGTTAAAAAAGAATATTGCATATGAAATTATTAACTGAGATATACTTACCCAAATACTTTTTTCCATTTAAAACGACCACAAAACAACTACATAAAAAATGACATGAGCATCCCACCAAGGCATAAACCTTATATTACACGTATAATACCAGATATTAATAACTTTCTAGCAATATCAATTACTTTCAAGCTACCATAAAGATGAAAAGGTAGATACTTCAAATAAATGCTAGATACATGAAGGTTTGAAATATCCACCTATAACAACAAAGAAAGTGAAATTTATCTTCCAACAAAGTAAGAACAATTACAACATCACAGCTACAGTCACTTCCCTATGGATGCGACCTCACATAAGCATACTACACTATAATCATTCGTGCACTAGTGAGTAAAACTTAGCTTAGAACTGATCTTAAGACACCCTAAGCTAAGCACCCATCAATTACTCTATCCAAATACTGGAAAAATAACACAATGTTTACGTATAATGAGCAAAAAGAGGCTAAAATTTACAAGTAAAGTGAAATCATTTGAATTTTTCGACTTCCGTTACAAATTATAGCTAATTACCTCCAAAATCTGGTGATTTGATTAATACAATGGGAATCAACATCCTACCTTACCAATTTACCAAATGAACCATGACTGAGTGACCAAAATATAATGTTCAAGTAACTCCAAGTTAAAATGTCTACTAAACACTTGATAATGTCAAATACAGAGGAGTAACAACTGATGTTGAGTTGCTTTTGTAGGGATATGAAGTTGGTGAAGTAAATGAAATGATAAAGACACTCGAAGTAGAATTAAACGTTTATCTCCAGAGAATATCAGCTTGTTTTGGATTTCAAATGATACTAGCTCTAAGAGGATAGGATAATATTGTGTGTACTCTTTAAACACTTAGTTGATTTATGGATGAGTCATATTCTTTAAAAGAGATGGATTCTTTGATATAAACTCTTTCCATTCTTCTTGATCAATGCTTTCATCAGCATTAGTATTTGCATCACTGAATGTCAAAAAGAATAAGAGAAATGCTAAACTAAGAAGCTTAGGCATAAAGTTAAGACAAAGTTGAATCAATTTGATCAACCATCTGACAAATCAAGATATAATTCATGTAATAGTGTCGATACCATCTCTTTGAATTGTCCAAATGTAAAAAAAAATTAGAACCATGAAACAAACAAAAACATAAGAGTGACAACATTAAATCCATATTAGAGTCAATCTTGAGTATAAGAAGAAAAAATTATACATAAAGAAAATAAAAAAGATAATGAAAAAGGAAAGAAGACCTGCATTTTAAAAATGGAAAAGGAAAAGGAAAAAGAAAAAGACTGGTTCTATGCCAAGAAAAAGTTGCAACTCTTGCCTCTTCTCTCTCAATATATCTTGTTTGCCTTCGATCATACAATCTAAATGCAATTGTCAAGAGTTCATCTCTAGTTAAGAGATAAAAGAACTAAAACAAATAATGATATCTTTCATCAAGTAACGATATAAATAAGATCCTAAACTGCTTGGATTGCAACATATGAAGACAATTGTTACTTCCATGCAATTTCGTCTACTAATGGTGCATTTGGATGGAATACCCCCGAACGAACAAATTCTCCAAATTCAATGAGTCCATTCTGTTTGTAATCAAACAAATTGAATATCTATATTAAATGTTAATAAGGATATGAAAAATCAATAAGGATGATCAACTCTGTAGATTTTGAAGTTGTTACATTCCTTTTGAGTTGAAAGAACAAACTACTATTCTTAACCAACAGTATGAATGACCAACTAGAATTAAGTTATAGTATGCATAATTGGTTATAGGATGTTGGAAAATAGCATTAAGGTAATAACCATAGAGCTAGTGTAAATATGTGTAACAAATTGTAAGAATTGAAGGACTTTATGAAGATATGAGTCAAAATGACATACCACAATGTTATCTAAGCCAGAGAAGGTACCTTGTGTATGAGACTATCATGAATTATAGAGTTGATTATCTTCTTAAATAACTCATATAATGTCTCCACTTCATTCATAGTAACTATAAAACAAGATTATTCTCATTCATTAAGTAACTGCAATCAGGAAACATAGTATGTGATTCTTAGCAGTGCATAGATAGAAGAAAGCTTGAAGATATGCTTTAAATATGTACCTTTCTTCCAATTAGTTGTTGCGTAATGAGACATATATAGTCCATGAGAATAAGCAAGAAATGGAATTTTACTTTTGGAGTCCAGAGCTATGTTATCTTATTTTTCATTGCATTCAAGCCAACAAACAAACAAAAATATGACCAAAAACTTTCCAGAATTCTTCCCATTACCTGAAAATTTATTTTAAGAATCATCATTTAACATAATTTATTGATGCCCTAGAGTTACTGACACATAAATACATACATTCTGAACATGTCTATGTGCATATTTCTTCAAGTTAGAGTGTGATTATTCTTTGATTTCAAAGCCGACAAAATCATAGAGTTCAAATAAGAATATTGATACAACTCAATAATCAAGTGGCACTAAAATGAAAGAAAATAAAATTTCAACTGCTTGACTCTGCAGCAAAGATGCAACATGAATTGCTTATATAACAAACTAAAGGAAATCTTTTCACCAAGAGACTACCATGGACCAAGTATCTGATTATTCCAACTAAAATAAGTGCAGTTTTCCCCTAGGCAGTGAAATCTTGGATAACATGAGGATTTTCAGGTTGAACACCCTGAAACAATGGACAAAGCATCCTGAAACAAAGAGTTTGGTTTTGTTTGGGGGAGAAGTGTCAATTATTAAGAATTAGGAGGTGAATGAGAATGAAGAATAGTGAGTGTGAGTGTGAGTACAAGAATGCTACATAGCAAAAAATGGAAAGACCTACTAATTGTCTATTCCCTGGCTTTCAACCCCAAGAGTGGCGATGTCAAAATTCTCTATATAATATGCACATCCTAATTCCAACTTGTTTTCATCATCATTGTCGCTATCATCATCATCATCATAGTCATCATCATCCTCAGTCTTTTCAGCTTCATTGTTATTCTCTGCTTCAATATGATTAAATTACAAGAAAGGTTAGCTATTATGAACATCCATGCAATCTGCAACCAAAAATGAAAATTAGTAAACAAAAGATATAATTAGATCTACTGAATATGAAAGATATAAATATTCGGGGATGTCGGAGATAGGGGGTTTGGGATCATGAGAGGAAAAAAAAACAATTGAAGCATAGAAAAAAAAAAGGAAAGAAGAAAGACATACAAAACTAATTGAAGTTTTCAGGTGTGAAAGAACTAACAAAGCTTTGAGGTGAGAAAGAGAAATAATCTATGAAGATGGGAAAGGGAAAGAAGAATCGAGAGAGCTCTACCTTTGTGTGTGTCAGACATCACCATTGCTTTAGGTTGAGATTTTGTACTTGATTTGTTGTGGTTAGATCACAGCCGTTGGTTTGAAGGCAAGATGATGTAAGAGTATCGAATGTCTTCTACAAAAAAGTCTTTCGTGTCAGACTATCAACGATTTAGATTATTTTGTAGTAAATACATAGACATATCTAACTCTTTAGTTGGAAGGAGTTGGTGTCAATTCCACTAAGGTTATTATTGTCATAAACTAAAAAGTACAAAATAATCAGCACAAAATACAACTATTTTATTGCATAGGGTGAGCAACAAATATGCCTAAATAGACGATTTTGCCCCTACGTATTCTTTTATTATATAGTTAAGATAAGATATATATAACATATATAATATTACCCCGGTTCTAAGATATTATTTTTTTATTTTTTTATTTTTTCTTTTCATACAATAGAAGTCTGCAGGCTACTATACACCCTTCTACCCAAAACTCTTATATAGGATTGTAAATTGCTCTTCTTTTCCACTTATTTTTATCTTGTCTCTTTAGCTGCCTACTGATTTCATAATTTTAATTGCTTTGATTTTATATATATAGTCATCATATACAAAGAAGAAAAAGCCAAAACTCTGCTGCTACCTCATCATGTTGACAACTTACGGCAGCTTGGAAGGTAAGAAGTCTTCCTCTTAGCACTCTTGTGTGTTGTCAACTTTCTTCCCGCTTAAGATTTTTTAATCTTTGAGACCTAAAACATGAATTTTTATTGTTCAGATTCATAATATGAAAAGAGGAAAGAACAAATAGTTATATACATTGGAAATTTGATTTTAGTCGGCATGTAAAAACTGCCGATTGTCATTGATTGATTTCTCATGAGAAATCTACATTCGGAATTGAACAGGATCCGGATCTCAGCTTCGTGTGTTTTTGCCTTTATTAGTTCTGGCAGGACTTGGAATTGGAATTGTAATTTCTGAAAAGAAAAGAGTGAGTATCATGCATGTTACATGTCTTTGAATTCATATTTTCCGATTTGAGTCTTGTTTCTTCTTCTGCTCTTCTATGAATTACTTGAGAATTTTTCTTTGAAAGATGTTGTTATATATGTGATATTGCAAGTGTTGGGCTAAGAGAACTTCTTTCATTAGTCTTGTGCCGGATTGTGTAATTCTAATGACTTATTAATGTTCTTACTCTTGAAGGTTTTTTTATTTTTTTTCTGAAATGCTATTGCTTGTAATTTTTCAATTAGGTTCGAAATGGCTACAAGGAGGACTTGATCAGTAGATTGTCGGATGATGTGCTATGTTCAATCCTTTCACAATTGACTACCAAGGATGCTGTTAGAACTAGCATTTTGTGTAGAAGATGGAGAAACTTTTATATTTTTCTGCCTAAACTGTCCTTGAATTGCCCGTGCACTTTTAAGAATACGCCTTCAAATCAGCAATGCACTTGCCGGCCTCGATATAAGCTGGGATTCCTGACTGTCATGGTACCATTTCGCTGCCAGCAAGACTTCTCGACTGTTGTGGATCGATTTCTACAGCTTCGACAAGGCAAAAGGATAACGTCCTTTCAGTTGTCTTCTTGTTTAGGGAGAGAAGTTATTTTTCATCTTGAGCGATGGATGTAGTGCATTGCTAGATTGAACATTGAAGAACTTGTGCTCAGGTTTTCTTGTGACCCTTTTGTCATCGATATGCGTGGAAACTGCAGCATAAGAGAGCTAATTATTTTCCCTTTTCAGCTTCTTTCTGAAGCATCAATGCTGAGATCTTTGTCATTATTTGCCTGCAATTTGGAACCAAATATCCAAGGACCATTCAGGTCCCTCACGTCTCTAAGCTTTAACGATATCCCATTGGTTAATGGAGAAGTGCAAAGTATTTTGTCGTCGTGTCCAAAACTTGAGTCTTTAATATTGGAATATTGTGGACTTCCTGGTAAAATATTTATTGGCGGACCAAAACTGGAATTGAAGTTTCTAACAATCTCGAGTTGTTTCGGGGTGGAAGAGATAGATCTGTGTGTTGGAAATCTGACTAGTTTTGAAACTGTTTGCTCTAACAAGATAAAAATTCTTCCTTTCTATGTTCCCAAGCTACAAGAATTTTGTTGCCTGTTAAAGTACTCTGCTGATCTGCCTTATATTATTGGTAATGTTGCACCGTACATGCCTCAGCTTGAATCCTTATATCTTGAATTTAGGATCCCAAAGATGTGTATGCTGTGTTGTATCTTTTACTACTCTCTTTCTTATATTCTTTGGTACTGATAATTTAATTTGTGATGTTTGTTTTATATCTCCTTTTGTCAGGCGTTTTATTTGCCAACACAAGGGTATCCTCTATTCAGCAATCTTAAGCAGTTATATTTACTAAGGGATTTTGAAATGATCGTTGAGGTACAAGAACTTAAAGATATAATCCATCACTGCCCACTTCTTGAGAGATTTCATTTGGTGGTGAGTCCTTAGTGTTTCTATTGCTATTTCATTCCTTTAAAAATCTAACTTTAGTGTTATATATACATGTCTATTGATGTAAGTCTACATTTTTGCCTCCCCTTTCTAGTGTATCGGGCGAGATGCACTACTATAATGGAAGTTTACATATGCTCATAGTACAATTAATATCTATAGAGCATCTTTGCTGTCATTGATTTATGATGATGAACTCTTAGCCCCTTGAGGTCAACTACTATCCGTAAAGATTGGTCTACTGTCCTTATTAGTTAGAACTATGACATTGATCGTAATGTATTTCAATACATTAGATGTGGTAAGTGTTCTAGAATGTTGGCTATCTGCATTAAACTAGTTGTTCCACTTTTACTTTTTAATGGTTACCAAGTTGTGATTCCATACTCTGTGTATGTGCATCTGTAATGTATATTTTTTCGTGATTGCAGATAAAAGGCACTAGAGAATATTTTCCAGCGTTTGGATCATTTTCTGGATATCTTGTTCATCTAAAAGAAGTAGAGTTTGGGGGATTTCGTGGTCTCAATAACGAGGTTGCATTCATTTTATATATTCTAGCAAATGCTGTGTCTCTTGAGCAAATGTTGATAAGCATGGATTATAGATATTACATTGGAGGAGGAAGGTGGGACAAGAGCAAGGAACGTCTATTCAATGAGAAGCAAGTTGAAGTACTCCGTCAATTATTCCAAGGAAAGGTTGCATCTTCAACTGCACGGATCATCCTGTACGGATAATCTTGCGATAAAATTCTCTCTTCTTTATCACCCTAAGTCATTGAGATGTAAACGAACTTTTATCCTCCTCATCACATCCGTTTTCGAATTTTTGCCACTTATTCATCGTCATTTTGGTATTTAGTTTTTAACCATAGCTAGCTAGCTTCTCTCCAAGGAGACGTAATTTGTTTGATATTATTCACACTTATTTTAGATTATTCAAGATTCTTGTGAGTCGTAAATTTTGATGCTTACTTTGATATAAAGTTATATCTATTAAGAAATATAGTTTTTTCACAATTTTGTCATACGGGTAAAATAAATTAAGAGCATGACATACACACAATTTTAAGAAGATAATGAATCATACTTCCTCATGTTTAAAAGAATACTATTTACTTTTGGGAATATAGAATAGACCATTAAAGCTTCCCGAACCACAAGCTAAACATTCATAACAAATCTCCAACATTTGTAGTGCAATTGTATGTTGTCCCCAATGAAAATTAATAGGCTCAAAATTTAGTTGAACCAAATTAAGCATTATTTTACTAGGTGGCATGGGAATTTTATTTTGACAACACCACTTTCTATTGTCAATTGTTGTATTCTTTAAATGGAATCTTATTTAAGAAATGTAAGCATGCAGGTTATACACCGGAATTCTTCGCAAGACAGTCTTAGGAAATGATGACTCTACCAAGGAGAAAATTAGGAAAGTGAAAGAATAAAAAAGAAAGAGAGAGAAAAAAGTTATTGTCAAATTAATTTGCCAATTAAGCCTGACAATTAGGAAGTACAAAATGATAATGAACTCGATGTAAACATATAACATTATTCCAAGGAGTTTGCCTCATATCCGGACATTGCTTAATGGGATGAATTGATGTTCATCCTTTTTTCTTTTAAACAAATGTCAATTCACTGAAGAATTATATCAAAACATTGGATTTGTGTATGTTGTGATGCCGATGTTGTAAGAAAGAGTGACAATATGAAATTTAAGAATTGGAATAGTATGTAATAAAGTCTTCGTTACGCTCGCGGTCTATTATCTTTCATGATTGAAGAAGTGGTCAATTAGTTCTTGAATAGTCAGATTTGTGTTTGTTATGGCAACAGTAATTCAGTAGTTGAATTTAATTTATAGAAATTTTTCTTGAAATGTCTTTCTTTCGATGCAATGCAATGTTAAGAAAAAGGTATAGGACAAGTATATAGGATGTAAAGAAGCAGTTCTTCGCCCATAAAATATGAAAAAGGTTGATATGTCATTGCTAGTTTCGAGATTTTGCTACTATCTTAGTGATGGGGTGGGACTCAAGCCCCGTGGAGCAGGTCTGATGTGCGGGGGCCAAGCCCAGCTTTGGAGATATTATGATCCAAAAGAGCGGGGCAGCCTGCAAATGCAGAAAAGCCTCTAGATAAGGATAAGCACGAGCAATAACAGCCTGGATAAGGATGGACTCTCGAAGCATGATTTTAGAGATCCACTCTTATCAACGAACCTGGTAATATTTAAGTACAAATATAATAGAAATGCTATGGTAAAAGGTACACAATTCCAGCCTAAACACTTTTACACTTCCCGTAGCCTTTGAGCAATTTCCACCTTTAATTGACTTGAGTGTCGGAGTGGGAACTTAGGGAGCCCCCATCGGTTCTTCTGTTTTGCAGGGAACAAGTCAACCCATGCCATTATGCCCCAGACAGAGACAGAAGGTCGGAGCTACGGATTCTTGCTTTAACAAGTGGTGTCGTATGTGGGAAGTTGAACAGAAAAACCCAATGAGTAACCACAATGGTTCACACTCGTAGCCAAGCCAATGCCGGGGGAAATCAGAACCCCCCGGAGGAACACCAAACTCATGGGGCAACTGAGGTCCCTTCAGTAACCGTTGTACCACTTAATACCGAACCCCAGGGAGTAGCGATTGAAAGTGCATGCTACCTAGATATACTATAGTATTTTAAAACTTTAAAGAATATAAACACAACAGAAAACATGATAGCATACTAATCTAGGATCAAACTACAAGTTCTAAGATGAAATATTGCAAGAACACTAAGAACATTTGTATAAACAATTTATTAAGAATAAATTTCAGCAAGAGATAGTTTTGTTACCTGGATTCGTTAGCTTAAGAATCTTAATGAAAAATACAAAACTTGATCACCTAATTTCAACTTGAAGATCTACACGCCTAGAAACCTTGAAGAAACTTTTGATCTTCTCCTCTATGACCTTCTTCCTTCTCTTAGATGATGAAAAATGGTGGAATTCTTTCCTTGTTATTTCCTACTACTACACGTGTGAGCTAAAGAGAGAGAGATAGAGCGCTTTTCTTCTTCCTTTTTCTCATGTGAGAGAGGTGCAATTGTGGAGGTGGAGTTAGAGCTCTATTTATAGATGTGGAATAGCCTTAGTAGTTAATCCAAGCTAAACTAGGATTTGGATTCTCAGCCCATAAGCCAATCCTATGCACCTTTGGACTAGACTAGCCTAATAGCATAACAAATTAAACTACTAACTCTTCTATCTTCCCTTATTTACACGGGTGGACCTAGCCTAGGTGGGCTAAGCTCCAATCTCGGCCCAAGTGCTTATGCCAGGTATTATTTTGCTAATTAATTAATTCCTAGTTTCTACATTATCCAGAACTAATCCAAAATAGGAAATACTCACAAATAGGATACTAAGTTGTAATTGGACACTTTAATTAGCAACTTTAAATACAATGAGCATCTAGAAAACTATAACATACATCCAAAACGAAATAGGCTAGAAGAGGGATCAAAAGACATAAACAAATTGGCAACTGAAAAGACCAAAATGTCCTTGCTAACCCTATAGCACATTTAGGCTTTTCAACCTGACTTTTTCCACTAAAAAGTCACGGTTATACTCCAAGATGTTTATTGCTGAATGCTGAAGCTCGCCATACTAAGTATGGCCTTTGTTTACGACCCACTAAATTGAATGACCGAAATATCCTTCCATGTAACACTCACAATCAAGAAAGACATTACAAGTACTATCTCTTTCTTTGATTGTATCTTCTCATTGAGACATCTAAATTCTTTAACACTTGATCTAGAGAGCGATCTACAAGCCAAATATTCGAATACTCTTAGAGTACATCACTGAGCTCAGATTAGGACGATCTACTGGATAATCTCAAGGGAGCGATTATTCCGTCAAGCGACGGCATAGATTCTCTATTGCATACGCACGTCCTAACTAGTCAAACCCATATGCCCAACACACGAAACTATTGACCTAAAGCTGAGGTCTCACCCATAGTGCATCAAAGCACATGAACCTAATTTTGTCAATTCATTCACATATGCTCAAGATTGAGGGTATTGATCACTTAGTAGTATAAGGTATATATTGATCTCTATCTTTGATAGTACCTCTTGGAGAGATCATACCTAAGTGGTTTGTTCAATGTGTAACGCACACACTAGTGAGGCTTAGTTCGAAAACCTACCAACGACCAAGGCAAGTCACCATTCACAAGAGACTAACTCATTATAACCTAGACCTTGATGAAGCGCCCAACTCCATCAATAGGTTATGAACTAATTCTAGAACCAAGTGTCTATGACTTAGACCTTCTATGCTCGGACACCGTGCACCTAAGTCATCCACTATGGATCAAGGGCCTCTATACATCACAATTACACATAAATATAATAGAGAAAGTATATATGAGTGTAACCATTTAATATAAACAATTACAATATGTATTCATTCACTGAAATATCGTCCCCTAGTGGTCTTTTGGACATACAAATCCCAACAGCGATACCCCCAGGGGTGCCTCTTGTATATGTCCCAGGAGATATGCCGTCATCATCACAGCAGATCGACTTGCCAACCCTGGTCTAGATGTTCAATGGCCTCAAGGGGGCCTTCAACCAATTCTTGCAGACTTAGGGATTGGCACAGCCAGAGCCAGTACCCCACTGACAATCCGTTCCAGCGCTCTATGACATGTCATCTTGTGATTACGAAGGACCTGGGAGGATCAATTGAGCCAGCGGATAGGCCAAATCAACACAAACCACAGAGACCCGCAAGGCAAGGGGGTAGGAGGCCTCCCGCACCTACGGTGATCACATCTAAATTCTTTAACACTTGATCTAGGGAGCGACTTACAAGCCAAATATTCGAATACTCTTAGAGTACATCACTGAGCTCAGATTAGGACGATCTACTGGATAATCTCAAGAGAGCGATTATTCTATCAAGCGACGGCATAGATTCTCTATTGCATACGCACGTCCTAACTAGTCAAACTCATATGCCCAACACACGGAACTATTGACCTAAATCCAAGGTCTCACCCATAGTGCATCAAAGCACATGAACCTGTTTTTGTCAGTTCATTCACATATGCTCAAGATTGAGAGGATTGATCACTTAGTAGTATAAGGTATATATTGATCTCTATCTTTGATAGTACCTCTTGGAGAGATCATACCTAAGTGGTCTGTTCAATGTGTAACGCACACACTAGTGAGGCTTAGTTCGAAAACCTACCAACGACCAAGGCAAGTCACCCTTCACATGAGACTAACTCATTATAACCTAGACCTTGAGAAGCTCCCAACTCCATCAATAGGTTATAAACTAATTCTAGAACCAAGTGTCTATGACTTAGACCTTCTGCACTCGGACACCGTGCGTCTAAGTCATCCACTATGGATCAAGGGCCTCTATACATCACAATTACACACAAATATAATAGAGAAAATATATATGAATGTAACCATTTAATATAAACAATCACAATATGTATTCATTCACTGAAATATCGTCCGCTAGTGGTCTTTTGGACATACAAATCCCAACAGCGATATCCCCAGGGGTGCCTCCTGTATATGTCCTAGGAGATATGCCGTCATCGTCACAGCAGATCGACTTGCCAAACCTGGTCCAGATGTTCAATGGCCTCAAGGGGGCCTTCAACCAATTCTTGTAGACTTAGGGATTGGCACAGCCAGAGCTAGTATCCCACTGACAATCCGTTCCAGCGTTCTATGATACGTCATCTTGTGATTGCGAAGGACCTGGGAGGCTCAATTGAGCCAGTGGATAGGCCATATCAACACAGACCACAAAGACCCGCAAGGCAAGGGGGTAGGACGCCTCCCGCACCTACGGTGATTAGCAACAAGCTCTGGTTGGGCAAGGGAATAACAATTCCTTTAGCAGAGAACTCATGCAGGTGAAAGGACCATTAGGGATATGAGCATGATCAAGCTAAGAAATTAGCAGAAGCAAAAAACATTAAATTTCAAAATTTTCTGTAAGATCAAAGCTTAATATACATGCAATATCCTAATCTTGATATCATGTATTAACATATCCAAAACAAATATAACAAGTATATTTATAAACAAGAGGTAGACATAGAAAATACCTCTTAAGCCAAACAAAATGAAGCCCAAATGTGCACTTGATGAAGACACCATCTCTCACACCATGCAAGAGTCCTAGTAGGTCCACACAAGAATAGAATGAGTTTCTTTTCGTCATCTAAGTGGTTATGCTAGCTAACCTAGATAATATTTGAGCATGCATGTAGAAGAATTGAAGAAAAGAATTTTCTTCTCATTTTCCATAGCCATGGCCGAACCTAGCTTAGAGAGAAAGAAGAAGATAAAGTCTTCACTTGTTTTGTATGTTGTGTAGTATTGTTTATAATGAGTTATTTCCTAAGCTAAATCCACTAAGCTTAGTTAGTGGACTTTCCTAGCAAATCCCATTAACTTACATAACCAAGGCAAATTCCACTAATTTGTCATGCATGCATTTTTAGCCAAGTAAAAGGAGTTAATGGAATATGACATGGCTCCAAGAGTTAGTGGAAAATGACATGGCATAATCCTAACCAAGTAAAGTCTTGTTCTTTCAAGAATAATACATATACACTTATATGTATTTTTCCACTAACTTGTATAAATAAATAAATTAATCCTAATCACCATTAGATTAATTTATGGAAACTAACTTTTTATATTTATACTTTGGCCCCAATATTTTCGGTATTATACTTTTGGCCTATTAACGTTTAATGACCAAATACAACATCGTTAAATCTTTAACGTCTCAAAACAAAATGCAAGCTCAATAGAAACCAATTCACAAGTGCTTTATCGTGTGTGACTTTCTAGATTCACCGTTATATAGCATTGAGGAAACATTGAACACTTTCAACATTAATCGAACACTTTTCGATTTGTTTAGAGAATGTCTCCCATCATTCTCCAAACACCCTCAAAGTTCTTGAGTGACGTTCTAACAACTAACGTATCAAGACTATTTATAAAGTAATAAAGTCCAATTCAAGTGAATCTATTTATGGTCTTCGATTACCGTGTAATCCAAGCCTTCCATTAAGTATCTCGTCGAGCAAGAACCATGATCCGATTAAGTTCATAGACTTGAAACGTTGCATAGATCCAAATGGTGGAATGAGAGATGATACATGGAAAAACCCCTTTCCATCATTCATGTTTTGGCTAAGGACTTCCTCATTCAATTAAACTTAGATCGCATAGGATATCGCCTCATGCCAAAGGTTAATGGATCATATCTTGACCACTACCTGTCAATCACTATACCAGACGAATGAACTGTGAGAAGATGCATCTTACCGCATTTGTCAGGACAAGTATTATCCAAACCCCAATACATATGACAATCATAATGTTTCAAGTCAAATGATTACATATACAATCGCAACGAATAACAAATTATTAATCTGAAGTCATGTAATTTGTTATTCACGTCACATTTAGTGATCTATTCAACTAATAACCACCCACATGTTTGTTAATCACATCCCTATGCTATTATGACGTGACTCACCATCATTTATCATTAACATCCCTACGTTAATTAAAGGTAACAACATATGTGATAGTCCGTAGTAGATTATTGAAGTCTCGAACAAATAATCTAAGGACTATGAATACTTTAAGTATTTATTATATTGAGGAAATATGCCAACATATTTTAAACCCTTTTAGAATACATTCCTATAATGAAAATACTAGGGACTCATTCATACACATAAAGAATGAGCATATGAATGTCCTAAATATATTAATATGAAAACAAACATATAGACACAAATGTCATAAGTAAATGTCAAAATGCCCCAAAATATGTCATCCAAATATGTAGCGTTAGGGCATATCTCTAACAATCTCCCACTTACACTAATGCTATGTTACATAGTATTAGCACAACATACAATGATATCGCATACCCATCTTCTCAAAATAAGGACCTAGTTGTGACTGATTCATAGCTACGGTTAGTGGGTCAACTACATCAAGAGATGTGGCCGTTTTCTACAAAAACATATCTCAATATCCATATAGGCTACAGATACAACGCATGAAGATGGAAACACTTTTCCAAATGTTTGGACATACAGTAAGACCCAGGTTCCATAAGCTTGTGCAGTAGTGTCGTATAGTCATAACACAAAAGCTTCACAACTTAATGGTAGGAACCACTACCAACTCGTATGATTTCCTCGATCCAAACAACTACTTTTGTAACATCACATATCACAAAAGACATGAGTTATCTAACAGAATCTACAGTTTGTTCAGAACGTTTCTAACTTACTGAGCTCCCACTACAAATAAACATGAACCTGACATAAACTTTATATTATAAAATTCAGATTAAGAATCTGAAGTAGTAAATCTGTTACTACAAAATTTACCTCCTCCATGAATCAAAATATATATTTAGTGCTTCCCAAGTACTTAAAAATATTTTTTAATTCTATCAAACCATTCTCAAACCTGGATTGGACTGATATCTATTCGTAACACTTTACAATTTGCATAATATCAGGTCTTGTATATAGTATGGCAAATATGAAGTTACTATAACTTGAACACAAATTTGCTATGCAACTAGTGTTTTTTGAACACCTTCAAAAACACTTTATGTACAATCTAAAGAATATGTCAAGTAATTTCTTCGTACTATCAACATAGCTACGAATTCATAATATATGAACGACATTTTCAATATGGTGAACATTTAATATGCCTAGACTTTAATCGACACCGCCACAGTCACACACATATCATCTACCATGATATCAAATTCATCATCATTACAGTCAGAGAAAAATGGATGCCTTCCCACTAATTCTTCTGCAATCACAAGGTTCATCCACATCCTAAATGAAATCTAACTTCTTTAATCTCATTTGAATTGGATAAAACAATTCCAAGAAATTTACTTAAAAATCCACAAGTGGATTTACCAAGTATGCACATATTACTTATATCCATAGATTAGAATCCTTAATATAGTAACACAATGTGCTATAATGACTAGAATAATACAAAGAGACTAAAACACAATAATTGGTAAAAAGACTTCATCATAGTCAACCTTTTGCCTTTGATCAATCTTTCATAAACCAATCTAGCTATCCATTAACTTCAACCTTTCTCTCGGAGATCAACATCCAGATTAGGCTAAAGTATATGGAATCTAATCAATATGTTTTACCTTATATAGTTTCTTGAAGTCGATATCACATATACCGTTTCTTTGTAAATCATAAGATCAACTAAATGATCATTATCTCAAATACACAAACAACTTTTGTGCATCCTAAAAAGATATCCCTATATTCTTTTTAAGAATGAGATACACTACTAGATTCGCAAAGATCTTGTGTGATGACATATCTCGAACTTAATTGAATAGATTCATTACTTTGGTCTAGGTGATTTTATAGCTTTAAAGGATACTTCCTCAATTTCCATTTTCTTATAAAGTGACATCTTCTTGAACAAAACCTTTTCTTCAAGAAAGATTACCATCTAATAGATCAAGACACATTGATCATTAAATAGAAAAAATATCTTACAAAAAACTAAGATGTATTACAAAATTACCTTTAACCTAAACTCCCACTAGTCCTTATAAAACTTTTCAACAAAAGTAGGACAACCCAAAAATTAACAAATTTAATCCTTGGTTGCTATCCAACTCATATCAAATTTAAAGTTTTAGCAATAGTAGGAATTTATTATTCAAAATGTAAAATTTAATAAGGAAAACATGACCCACAAATAAATAGGATGATTAGTCAAACTAATCAACAAAAGTACCATGTCCAACAAAGTATGGTTTCTTCACTAAGAAACTCCATTTAATTGTGGTACAACGAGCATTGTTAATTTTGATACTATACCAAAATTTGGGATACTCAACAAACTAGTACTTAAAGTATTTTTACCTTCATGATCCAATCATAAGGCACTAATACTTTTTCCTACACAAGCTTATTCTAAAATAGCTTCACATACATCAACATGTACTAATCCAAACAATTTAGTAGTTCTAATCCTTTATCAAACAAAGGATAACTTGGTTATCATTCCAATAAATAAAATGTATAAGTTGATCAAACCAACCTAATCATCATCTTATTATTAGAAAAACCGTATCACTTAGCAACTACAATTGACTTGGATTATTTGAGTAATCTCAAAATTTGGTAGATGGTTATAACACTCAACAATATGTTTGCAATACATTCTTTCGTCCACATTAAGATAATAAAGACTATTCCATAATGTACTTTTACAAGCTTTAGGAATATACATGTTATTCCTAACACATTTAGTTATAATCCTTATAATTCAAAAGATGTCCAGAAGGTATTCAAACAAGTTGTCTTTAGCTAGTGCAACAACCTTTGTTTCATTTGTTAACACCAAAACTATTTCATGCTTCCCAAAACACACTACTGTGATTAAAATTCTATCCATGAACACATACACTAATGTTTCATTAGAATAAAAAACACAAAGTAGTACTAATCACAATCAAAGAAGATTTATAATTCAAAGTAGCTTTACGACCTTGACATTCAAGCTATAAAGATACTTTGGATTAAAACCTCTTTCAATGTCCGGTTTCTTGGCTATGAAAATACTTTTACACATGCCTATACAATCCTTAATTATCTTCTTAGATATGCTCTCACTGGCTAATAGAAATTATTTTTCTTTGCATTTCTTATTTGCATTACCATTAACCAAAGAAGAAATACAAATATGATGATGAATTCCATTTATATCCAATATCATGTCATTAGATATGCTTACCACACAACATTTTTTTAGTTTAGAATCATATTCTTTACATCTTGTATACCCTTATGCAGACTATGTAAGAATACAAATTAACATATTTAAGTTATTTTACTTATCAACCGTAAGTACTAGAAATTTTTATTTTGATACACTATCAAGATGAAAAACAACGGAACACATAATTATATTTCTTGATCTAGTTTCTAAGAACCATTCTTAGACGAAAACGTTAATAAAAAATGTTGGTCCGGTTATGCGATATAAAGTCTAGTTAATTAAAAAACGACAGGTTCATAGTTGTAGCCTTAAACGTATGCAAAAAATAAGATCACAAGTTGACATAAACTTGTTAAAAAATTTAATTTAGCCTTCAATTAAAAGACACCTCCCACTAATTTTAACCAATCTCACACTTCCTAAATGAGAAATGTGAATCTAATTAAAAACTCATTAGTGATGACCATAGTTCTCTTTAATATGAATACCCCTCATCTTTAGTGCGTTATTGGAATATACATACAAAGAGTTAGCAACAATTACTATCTATATCAATATATAGAATATGGATTTTAGCCCCTAAATCCCCATAACCTCAGCTTTGGTGCATTATTGGCCACGTGATCTAGTTAGATTACACCCACCATCACAGTGTTGCGCAATTTGAATCCCGAACCTCAGCTTTGGTGCGTTATTGGCCATGTGATATTGGAACAACACAACATCATTATGCTTGCTAGGTAAACATAATACTTTCATGGAATATGCCTTCTTACCTTTGGGTTAGCCAAGACATACCCAATCAAGCACATATAACCTAGGATAGTGGAGGGCAACGATAAACACTTTTATCGCTTTACAATCTAATATGTTTGTACATAGGAAGATTTCCAATTTAATTAGGTCTCATTTTGCATATTAGTTCATTTACAGGCATACATCATATATAGGCAAATAAATAAACATACATGCAAAAATCATACATCATGGTGGATCATGGACTTGGTCTTGAACAAATCAAGACAACTCAAACAAACCAAAACAAGCACATCGAATGCCTTCAAAAGGTCTTGAATCCTTGATTTCTTCAATGATCCAAAAGGCCTCAAACTCTTTGAAAGTCTTCAATTATCTCTTTCAAACTACTTGTAGAATTTACATCAAAATGTCTCACTACAAGTTTTCTCTCATTTGCAAAATAGTAAAATGAGACTTATGTCTTAAATACAAACCAATGAATGATAGAATTAACATTACAATGTCATCTTATGAAATTACAACCAATCAACCTTTCATTGACCAAGTCTATAATCAAATTCACCATTTATCATCCAACATAAGCTCATAAAGCTAAGTAAATGCACCTCATACATAAACAATAAAGCTTAACAAGCAAGCTAACACATACAAATGTATCCAATACATAAAAGAAATTGAAGATATGTTTGTAATAAGTTTCATATCTTGAGCTTTTAACATCTCATGTTAAACAACACAAAAGAACTCAATCAAACCAATTTTAAGTATATACTTATTGAACAAGGCCCAATACAAAATATTTGTTAATTTCATGGACCAATTTGAGTTCATAGGCTTATGTTAATCTTCTCTAAGAAAAACCGATCTAATCTTATTAGACTTAAGCCCATCGATTTTTAGGCCCATTGGGCTTAACCAAAATCCAATCAATTAGTCATGACTTTTAATTTATGACCCATCGCAAATTTGCTACACATGCACTAAATTTATTGATTCAGTTAACCTATCTACAATTCTCCAAAAATTATGAACTTTTTCAAGACATATCGCTTCAAGTGTAGATGGTTTTAGAATCAAACGGAACTCAATTCGGAGTTAAATTTATTGATTTGTGCCTATTAGAATAGAACTGCGCAATCTGTCCATTTTTGCACGTGATTCAATAAACCCACAGAAATTGCTCAAAATGAACAAATTAACCACGAAATTAGGAAATGCATATAAAAAATAATTTGTTCTACTATCTCTATAGCATAACATACCCAAAATTCATCCACAAATAATAACTTTTACTATGTCAAATCAGCCATACAAATTCAGTGCGCAGAAAACTTGCATAAAACTTCTAAGTATCAAACATGCAAAGATTATAAAACTCTTTCTTAGCTCTTTTGTGCTCAAGACTCTAGAAACTTTAAGCAAACACATATGTAATCACATGAATATCAAGTTCATGGCTCTGATATCACTTGAAATGACCATTAGGTATATGAGCATCATTAAGCTAAGAAATAGCGGAAGCGAAAAAAAACATTAAATTTCAAAAATTTCTATAAGATCAAAGCTTAATATACATGCAGTATCCCAATCTTGATATCATATGATTAACATATTCAAAACAAATATAACAAGTATATTTATAGACAAGAAGTAGACATAAAAAAATACCTCTTAAAGGCAAGCAAAATGAAGCCCAAATGTGCACTTGATGAAGACACCATCTCTCACACCATGCAAGAGTCCTAGTAGGTTCACACAAGCATAGAATGGGTTTTTTTTTTATCATCTAAGTGGCTGTGCTAGCTAACCTTGATGATATTTGAGCTTGCATGTAGAAGAACTGAAGAAAAGAATTTTCTTCTCCTTTTCCATAGCCATGGCCGAACCTAGCTTAGAGAGAAAGAAGAAGATGAAGTCTTCACTTGTTTTGTATGTTGTGTTGTGTTGGTTTTAGTGTAGTTATTTCCTAAGCTAAATCCACTAAGCTTAGTTAGTGGACTTTCCTAGCAAATCTTACTAACTTATATAACCTAGGCAAATTCCACTAACTTGTCATGCATGCATTTTTAGCCAAGTAAAATGAGTTAGTGGAATATAACATGGCTCCAAGAGTTAGTGGAAGATGACATGTCATAATCCTAGCCAAGTAAAATCTTCTTCTTTCAAGAATAATACATATACACTTATATGTATTTTTCCACTAACTTGTATAAATAAATAAATTAATCATAATCACTATTAGATTAATTTATAGAAACTAACTTTCCATATTTACCCTTTGGACCCAATATTTTTGGTAATTATACTTTTTTACCATTAACATTTAATGACCAAACACAACATCGTTAACTCTTTAACGTCGCAAAACAAAATGCAAGCTCAATAGAAACCTATTCACAAGTGCTTTATTGTGTGTGACGTTCTAGATTCACCACTATATAGTTTTGAGGAAACATTGAACACTTTCAAAGTTAATCGAACACTTTTCTATTTGTTTAGAGAATGTCTCCTGTTATTCTCAAAATACCCTCAGAGTTCTTGAATAACGCTCTAGCAACTAACGTATCAAGATAGTTTATAAAGCAATGAAGTCCAATTCAAGTGAATCTATTTATGGTCATTGATTACCGTGCAATCCAATTCTTCCATTAAGTGTCCTATCGAGCAAGAACCATGATCCAATTAAATTCATAGTGTGAGACCCCGAATTTTCCCTAATTTGTAAATGCATGTTTTATCTGTTTAAATGCTATTAGAATTAGTATGTATGTATTTATATGTGATAGTAAGTGATCTTAGATTAGTTGTATATTTTAAAGACATTTGCAAAACAAATAATGTGACTTTTCAACTTCTTTTGCAAAATTGAGTTTTGTACCTCAAATGTATGTATATGTATGCATATATAAAATGTTGTCAACTATTTTTACTCTACTAAATATAGTATAAGTGTTAGTTTATATATATATATATGCATAGAAAGCTTAAAACAACTAAAAACTCAAAAGTTGACAACTTTGACTTTAGTTATTTTGTTGACTTTGCGTTATATTAGCTATTATACATACAATATACACCAAAATAAGCCACAACACCATAAAAACACACACAAAAATGCGAGCCTTGGAGGAAGAAAGAAAAATAGTGTTTTTCAAGGGTTTTCAACCATTTTTGAAGAAAAACTCAATTCAAGGCCAAATCCTTCCATTCAAAGCTTGTTTTTGCTTGTTGGGCTTTCATTCTACCTATTTCTAGCCTTATTTTGCATCAAAGGTGAGGGAAAAACTAGATCATTTTTTTAAAGTTTATGTCAAATTTTTGTTGATGCATTTATAGTTGTTGTTTTGTTAAATTGCTTATAGATTATTGCTAAGTACATAATAAGGACCAACTTAGTGTAATTATAGCCATTTTAAACAGTAGCAACATGTATTTTTATTTTTCGAGTATTTAATTGATAATTTGGCTTGTTTCTTGAATAATTATAGTTGTTGTAGATGAAATCGAGTTGTAGTTGCTTCAATAAACTTTTTATTTATTGTGTAGTAATGTTGTAATGCCAAATTTTCAATTTGAATGCCATGCTAGAAGTCAAAAATTTCAGCCTAGGTGCATTGTCAATTTTGGACTTGTTGGGTTTGTTTTGGATGGCTTTTGGTTGGTTTCCGAAGGGGTTAATGTATTTGCTTGAGTGGTAAGAAAAATTTCGGGGGTTGTTTGATTGTTAGATTGTAAGTTATGAAGTTTAGACGTTTAAGTAATCTTTCCTTGAAATGCTTAAATGTTGCCTTTAATTGCTTTATAGTGTTTTTGTAGTTGATACTTGGTTTGATGTTGAGTAGGCTCGAGTTTCAATGCATGTTGAAATGTGTGTTGAGTTTGGATGGCCTACTTTGTCATCTAACTTAAGTGTTTTAGAATTGTGTAGTTGATGATTGTTGAAGTGTTGTTTAATTGATTGTTGAATGTTGAAAGGCCAGGAGATAGACAACCTACTTTGTTGGTTTCTCGAAATATAATGTGTCAAATGTTAATTGTTGTAAGCCATGATAGTGTTTTGTCATCTCGGGCGGTGCCGTACTTGCCGAGTTACCGACATAGCTATCATGTGCTACCCCTATCTCGTGTGGTCGGAGAATGATCATGGAGTGTGGGGCTAGTTGAGGTACTTTCGGAATGTATCAGTGGGCGTTATAAGAAGTTGGTTGAGGTCGTGATGGCGTATGAAGCTACATCAACTAATGTATCATTTCTCAATTGAATGGTTATTTGTGTTGTTTAAATTGAGTTCTTATTGTTGATGATGTTTATTGAGTGTTATTGTTCTTAGGGTGTTTTTTCAAGTGGTAAAAAAAGTGTTTCCAAAACATCATCTGAACCCTCGCTGAGCTTTGTTATATATAAGCTCACCTTCTTTGCTGACTTTCAGGTGTAACTGAGCCGGACTTAGGGTACGTTCCTCAAGAGGCTGAGAATGAACAATATGTGGATGAGTCCAATGTGCAAGAGTCTTATCCGTGATGTGTATGCTGGAGTGCTCTTTATGTTGTTTTGTATTATGTAGCATGTTTTAATGTTTTAAACTTTGAAGTTTGTGTTGTATAACTCTACTTAAAGATAGTGGATGGTGTAATCCTAGTTTAGCTGTCTTTCTTTTGAAATATGATTAGGTTGTTAGACTGGTAATATATCTATTATGCATGTGTATTGTATAGCTGGATGTATGTTGTTGAGTCGGAGACATATGTCTTGTTGTTAGAATGTTGTATGGATGGTTAATCAATGGTATTTGATGTGTTGTATGTTGATGAAATGGTTGATGGAGTTGTTGTTGAAGTTGTAGTTGGTTATGTGATGTTTATAAAGGATTGGTTTAGAGTCATCTTGTCCATATTATAGACGTTATATTGTTGAAATTCTGCCGCATCCTGACTAATCATAAGTGGGATCGAGTTAGGGCGTGACACATAGACTCGAAACAATGCATAGATCCAAATGGTAGAATGTGATATGACACATGGAAAAACCCTTTTTCCATCATTCAAGCATTGGCCAAGGACTTCCTTATTCAAGAACCAAACTTAGATCTCATTGGACATCGACTCACACTGGAGGTTAATGGATCCTATCTTGACCACTACCTGTCAGTCACTATACCAGACGAATGAAACTACGAGAGGATGCATCTTACCCCGTTTGTCGGCACAAGTATTATCCAAACACTAGAATCAAATCCCAATACAAATGAGAATAGTAATGTCTCAAGTCAAAGGATTACATGCACAATCGCAACGAATAACAAATTATTAATCCAAAGTCATGTAATTTGTTATTCACGTCACATTCAGTGATCTATTCAACTAATAACCACCTACATGTTTGTTAATCACATCCCTATGCTGTTATGGCACGTGGCTCACCATCCTTTATCATTAACATCCCTATGTTAGTCAAAGGTAGGAACACATGTGATAGCCCGTAGTAGATTATTAAAGTCTCGATCAAATAATCTAAGGACTATGAATACTTTAAATATTTATCATATTGAGGAAATATGCCAACATATTTTAAACCCTTTCAGAATACATTCCTCTAATGAAAATATTAGGAACTCATTCAATCACAGAAAGAAGGAGAATATGAATGTCCTAAACATGTCAATATGAAAACAAACATATAGACTTAGTTGCTAACTTTCACCCTGATCTTGCGTAGCCACTTTGACATAGTGAATCTTAACCAAATGAGCCCATTTTTGGATATGTTGGACACAAGACATAATAGAACAAACTTCATGTTGCACGAGTCATCAAATTCTAACCATAACCATTTTAAATAAGGCCATTTGAGAGAGTTTCTCGTTCTCGCATTGTGTAGGCAGATCTGCGCAATATTTTTGTAAATGCTATAACTTGCTCATTTCAACTTCGAATCTGGATCCTTTGATTCTAGGACTATCTATTTTTATTGAACTATCTCCCTGTGAAATTTGAGCAGATTCTAAGAACTTTAAGAGTGTCAACCAAACTGGAAAATTCACTGCATGTGTATTTCGGGCCTTGCAGTTTGCATTTCTAGGAGTTTTACTTCTTGCATGTGTTCTTAAGCCAATGAATCATGTTGCATGTTAGGTTAAGAAGTCATAGAGTGTTTACATGTATGCTAGAGCTCTTTGTACTTGGATTACGTGTGCAACGGGTGTTATAAATGCATGTTTTAAGGCTATGCTTGCATGTCAACTTCGGGTGGCCTTATAGTGTATTTAATGTATTTTATGCTATTAACATGAACCATTGGTCTTGTGTGTATACTATGATTATTTCAAGAGCTACGACATGATAAAAGAATGCTATAGGACGGGTGACCTACTTTGTTACCCAATCCTACTTGTTTACTTGTTAAATGTCTTGTTTAAATGTACGTACTCTATCTTGATACTAATGTGAATGTGAAAACGAAGCGAAGCGGATGGTTGCAACTATAAAACAAATGCGGTAACGTTCGTGTTGTACTGGGCAGTATCGGACTGTCAGGCGATGACACGACTACCGATGTTCTATTCCCTAACCCAAATGAACGGGGGTGTTCATAGGGCGTGGGTCGTAGGTAGCATACATGCAATGTATTGTTTGGTGTATAAGGGAAATGATCGTGTTGATGATATAAGGAGATGGTATCAGCGAAGTGAACGTATCCTTAACAAATTGTTATATCTTTCTTACTATTAATTGAGCTATTGTACTTGTTATACCTCTAATGTACATGGCATGATTTCAAAAGGGTTTTCAAATTAAAACGTCTTATAAAATTTCCCTATTCCCCTTTCCCTCACGGAGTTTGTGAAAACTCATTCCCGTTTGCTAACATTTTCAAGTGAGTCCGAAGTGGTTTATATGGAATATGTGCCTGATGAGCCTGTTGTTGATCCCGTGGTTGAACTTGATGTCTGATATGCTTGTGGAATAATGTTATCTTAACTTGGATCTGTTCCTTCTTGTGTTTAGTATCTTGTTTGTGTATGTTAAGGATGATGACGTTTTAGTTGGTTGCGGTAGACTCTTGAAGTGGGATATTAGCCTACTTAGTATGTTATGTTGCTAGACTTGCTATGGTACATTTTGAATCTAGTACTCGGATTTATAATTAACTCGTGTCCTTATCTTGTGATTCTGATTTATAGCTTTGTAATATGCATGGATTTGCGGGTTAAGGTCCTTAGACTTAGCCATTTGCCTTTAAACTTCCATCCAATTTTTAGCTATGGTGTCAGGTCCTAATGAGTGAAACTGGGTAGTTCTAGATCCAATTAACGTTCATCACGATGTTATCGTCAAGTTAATTACTACTTATAGTAAAGATGTTGTAGCTGCAGATCGAATTTCAATCTCAGAAGAGCTTAGGCTATAGGATTAGATAGAGGTACTACTAAATGAGTTAAGGTCACCTAAAGAAGATGCCAAGCTTAAAAAGTATACAAAGGAACATGGCTTTAGCTTGAATTGTATCTAAGTGTTATAACCAGTGATCGACAGTCGTTCCAAATTCTTTAGGAGCTATTTTTATGGAAACGTACTTCTTGATAATGAAACGATGGCACGAGACCTAGTAGTTAGTAGTACACGGGCTAGTGTAATGAGCCTTAGCGAGCTCAGAATGAGTTATCTTCTTAAGCCCATGGTATCACGACCCTAAATTGAACGGTGTAGGAATAACTAGGGTTATTAGGCTAACAG
The DNA here is from genome assembly GCA_037974665.1 of Ehretia macrophylla. Taxonomy (NCBI): domain Eukaryota; kingdom Viridiplantae; phylum Streptophyta; class Magnoliopsida; order Boraginales; family Ehretiaceae; genus Ehretia; species Ehretia macrophylla. The sequence continues at coordinate 75,564,893 of CM075779.1, forward strand.
TGGTATTAGAGACCTTATTAGCGAATTAGGGTTGTGACATGATCACTTACTATAAATGGGTCCAGGATGTCATACGCTCTAGGGGATATATTCTGTCATCAATGAGTGATGATCTGTGTCGATTCTATGAGAGGCTTCCTCATTCCGTGGATATCATTCGTTCATTGGAAGAATCCTTTGGTGAGCACAGTCAGCGTATGAGATTCTAGCTGACCCATGAACTTTTTAGTATGAGACTTGAAGAATGGGGTAACGTGAGCCAACATTGCCTTAGAATGATTTACTTGGTAACTCAATTGGAGGCATTTGGTTTCGTCATGGATTCCCGGCTTCAAGTAGACTTGATCTTGCAGTCTCTTCCATCATCCTACTCTCCCTTGATCTTGGACTTTCACGTACATAGAATTGAGGTCACACTGAATGAGTTGCCAGATGTTTTGACTTGTTGGCAGAATCTTGGTTTGGGCACAGCACCCAATCCCCATGTTAAGTCCTCTCCTTCTGTGGCTAGATCCAGCCAAGATAGAAACATTAGAAGGAGGAGACATAGGACGAACCGGGCTGTGGCATTCTTACCTGGAGATCTCTTATCAGGAAGGGATTGAGTAGTGGACCTAGATTATCCATGATTTGGTTGTTTTGGATCGGCTTGGTATGCGATCCCAATTTTGAAAAAATGTTTATAAATGTTTGGATTAGTTTGATTATTTCTTTAAGAAATAGTAGTGACTATTTTCAATCGTTTCTAGCTATGGGATAATTTTGGAATTGATCCTATGTAAGAAATGATTGGCATTTTCTATATGTTTTCATTATAGCAATGAAATGATCGGAATGCATATAAAAAAAAAAGAATATCTTCAAACTCAAACCGCAAAAACATTTATATTTCATTGCTTAGTATTTAATGAAATGGCTAAATACTAAATCATACTTAAAATGTCTTAAACTTTGAAATGATCAAGAGTTAAAGACTTTAATTCTTTTATGTATCTATTCAAATGAGTTTGATAGATTAATTATTCTTTTTGACAAAAGAGTTTGTTCAAAATAAATAATTGAAAGAAATGGAGCTTATGAGACTTGTCCAGAATATGTTGGGTTATAAAAGAAGATTAGAAAATGCATCTTTTATCACTGAAATCTTTCAAATTGTTTTTAAACTTATACCATGTTTTAATTCTATGGCTAGATAGAATTTAAACTTCTTCATGCATAGTTTCTTTAGTAAAAGATAACTATGATGACATGGTTGACGAGTGTATTAAAATGAAATGATAGAGATCGTTTTTATTAATCAATGAAGATGATATCTAAATTTATAAGAAAAATTAGTGAGAGTTTATGCCCTTAACAAATCTTGTGAATTTATGATACCTTCATTCACCAAGGTCCAACCGAATTTTATATCATGTTGCATATCTTGGGTAAACCGGTCATGTCTTGTAGTATCATGTCTAATATGGGGACTGTAATAGAGGTTTTTTTGCATAAGCTTAAAATAACCCGATCTCATCAAGAATTCGAACATATAAAAGTTAATTCAAGAAATGTGTTTCTTGACAGAAAATGGTTTAACAGAAAAGGTTCTTATAGATGCTTATATAGTTGACCCACTGATCCTGTAAAAGTGGTTGCAGTTCATCATCGTCTCAGAGAAGATGAGTATATGGATACAAATGTATAGTGCGCTAATTCTATAGCCGATAGCATTAATGCAAGTGGGAGATTGTCGGACGAAGGTTATTGAGTTCCGGGTACCGGGACAACCTGTGCTTATGGTGAGAGGAAAACGTGACTTGTCGGGAAGGGCTGTGATATCCTCAGTCAAGGCTGTGAAATACATGAGGAGAGGTTGCAAGGGATATTTGGCTTACTTAATCAACAAGCCAATAGATCAAGTTAAGTTAGCAGAGGTACCAGTGGTTAAAGAATATGTTAATGTACTTTCGGAAGAGTTGTCGGGATTACCACCCGCAAGGGAGATTGAGTTCATAATTGAGACACTACCAGGTACTCAGCCGATCTCTAAGGCTCCTTACCGCATGGCTCCGACCGAATTGCAAGAGTTGAAGGTTCAGTTACAAGGCTTGTTGGAAAAAGGCTTCATACAACCTAGTTCATCACCATGGGGTGCCCCGGTCTTATTTGTGAGGAAGAAGGACGGAAATTTGAGGATGTGCATCGATTATAGGGGGTTGAACCAAGTGACAATAAAAAACAAGTACCCCTTGCCATTGATCGATGAATTGTTTGATCAACTTCAAGGGGCCAAGGTCTACTCAAAATTTGACTTGAGGCAAGGATATTATCAATTCGGCATCAAACGGGAGGATGAACCTAAGTCAGCTTTTAGAACGAGGTACGGGCATTATGAGTTTATTGTAATGTCATTTGGATTAATGAATGCTCATGCTGCTTTTATGGACTTGATGCACAGGGTGTTTCAACCGTATTTGGACCAGTTTGTGGTGATTTTTATAGATGATATCCTGGTGTATTCAAAGACCGAGGAGGAACATGAGAGATATTTGCGTTTAGTGTTGCAGAAGTTGAAAAAGCATCAATTGTATGCCAAGTTCAGCAAATGTGAGTTTTGGCTTAAACAAGTGGCCTTCTTGGGTCATGTGATATCTCAAGAGGGGATTGTTATGGATCCTTCGAAGATTGATGTGGTGCAGTCATGGAAAAAACCAAAGAATGTCACCGAGGTATGTAGTTTTCTCGGTTTGGCAGGATACTACAGGAGATTTGTAAATGATTTTTCTAAACTAGCGCGACCACTCACAAAGCTCACACAAAAGAAGGTCAGTTTCGTGTGGGATGATAAATGTGAAAACAATTTCCAGGAGTTGAAGAGGAGATTGACAACTGCTCCTGTATTGGTTTTGCCCGAGGGAAGTCAAGGATTCGTTATTTATAGTGATGCTTCAAAGGAAGGGTTAAGTTGTGTGTTGATGCAGAACAATCAAGTCATAGCTTATGCATCACGGAAGTTGAAACCTTATGAGGTGAACTACCCTACACATGACTTGGAGCTTTCAGCCATTGTCTTTGCATTAAAGAAGTGGAGGCATTACTTGTGGGGAAGTAAGTTCGAGATATTCACTGATTATAAAAGTTTAAGATATCTTTTTTCGCAAAAAGAGTTGAACATGAGGTAGAGATGATGGATGAAGCTCTTGGATGACTACAATTGCACTATAAATTATGTGTCTGGGAAGGCAAATGTAGTGGCAGATGCATTGAGCCGGAAGGCAACTTTGGCAAGGTTGAAGATTAAGGAACCTACCTTGTTGTCTCAGATTCGAGAGTTGCAACAGCAAGATCCTCAACTTCAAAAGATAAGAGATGGTAATCCAGATTTCAAATTGCATGAAGACGGGTTGTAGAAGTTTAAGAACCGGATTTGTGTACCAAATGATCCGGAGTTGAAAAAAAAGGTACTCGAGGAAGCTCATCATTCGAGGTATACCATCCACCCGGGAGGTACAAAGATGTATCGAGACCTGAAACAATACTATTGGTGGAACAACATGAAGCGGGAGATTGCAGAGTTTGTGTCCCGATGCTTGACATGTCAAAGGGTAAAGGCAGAACATCAAAGACCTGCAGGGCTCCTACAACCTTTAGAGATTCCGCTATGGAAATAGGAGCATGTGACCATGGATTTTGTCATGGAGTTACCGAGGTCTCATCGGGGAAATAATGCAGTTTGGGTCATTGTGGATAGATTGACAAAGACCGCTCACTTCATCGCAATGAACAAAACAGATAGTATAAATAAATTAGCTGAATTGTATGTGGCTAACATCATGAAGTTACATGGAGTGCCAACTAGCATTGTGTTTAACAGAGATTCAAGATTTACATCTTAGTTCTGGCAAAAATTGCAAGAAGCCTTGGGGACGAAGTTGAATCTCAGTACAGCGTATCACCCACAAACTGATGGGCAATCCAAAAGGACTATTCAGATTTTGGAGGACATGTTAAAGGCATGTGTGATGGATTTTGGAGGTACGTGGGAGAAGCATTTACCTTTGGCATAATTTGCTTATAATAATAGTTATTAGGCAACAATTGACATGGCTCCCTATGAGGCTCTGTATGGACAGAAGTGTAGGTCACCATTGTATTGAGACGAAGTCGGAGAGATGAAAGTTGTTGACCCTACATTGATGCCAGAGTTGATAGAGAAGATGGAGAATGTCTAGTTGATTGGAAAGAGGATGCTTACGGCTCAAAGTAGACAAAAGAGTTATGCCAATAAGCGAAGAAGGGACTTAGAAGGTTGATTAGACATGGAAAATGTGGGAAATTAAGCCCAAGATATGTTGGACCATTTACAATTGTGGAAAGAATTGACAAACTCGCATATCGGTTAGACCTACCCCCGAATCTCTCCAACATTCACAATGTGTTCCATGTTTCAATGTTGCAGAAATATCATCTCGATCCCTCTCATATTCTAGAGCCGGAACCATTAGAACTTCGGAAGAACTTGTCCTATGAAAAGAGACCCGTGCGAATTCTAGATAAGCAAGACTGGAAGTTGCATAACAAGAGTATTCCAATGGTGAAAGTGCTTTGGGATCACCATGGAGTTGAGGATGCAACGTGGGCGAGACGTGATCAAATGGAACAACAATATCCGTTCCTGTTTGCAAGGTATTAGGGAATTGTGAGGGCGCAATTCTTTTAAGGAGGGGAGGTTGTAAGGCCCAGCCCGAGACCACATGTGCATATAGATCATGTCATATATAATTAAATCATTTTATATGCATTTGCCTTGTTTTATGCGCTTTGAAATTGATATATGTGCTTTTATCTCGATTTACGTGCAGTTCATCGTTTAACATATTTTTGAGTCGTTTATATCGTGTAGCTAGTAATTGGAACCAATTAAGTTCAATAGCTAACTAGAACAATTGAATTAGAACCAAGACAATTAGAATTAACAATAGAATGGCAAACTAGTAATACACAAGTCAGTTGGAGGGCACTCTCGTCATAAGGCAACTTAGATATAACCTATCAACACACACTATACTACCTATACATACCAAATCTCTACAACACACACTACACCACCTACACACACAAAATCTCTACAACACACACACATCCACAATCAACCACACATACACACACTACATGATTTTGCCAAGGAGAAGGGAGAAAGAAGAATAAGAAGAAGAAATGAAGGAAGAGGGAGGTAGAAGCAAGCCATTTTCAAGATCTTCAACCATTTTCAACCAACTTTCTTCCATTTCTAACTCTTGCAAATGTGAGGGATTTTTCATAAATGGTTTTAAAGGATTCATTCAAGTTTATTAATGTTCATTTGGTGATAGTCTTGTGATCACTTGCATATAAAAGATTTAATGATGAGAAGGTAGAATATATTATGTTGTAGATCTAGAAATTGTAACTTCATGTTGGGTAATAGTTGATTGTTGGTGTGGGGTGGTTTTGATTGAGTTGAACTCTTGTAGGATGCCTAATAACCATCTTAAACTTGTTTGCTTATTGGTAGAAGGATGGGTGGTAGTATGGATGATTATTGTAGAAGTTGAGTTTTCCCGTCCAGCGTTCCGATTGTTACCTCCTTCATTCGGTCGCCCGGATGGAGCATGTAATGTCCGGATCAATGCTCGCTGCCGGGCATTGTGGCTTCCATCTAGTCGCCCAGATGTAGCATGTAATACCCGGATCAATGCTCACTGCAGGGCATTGTGGCTTCCATCCGGTCGCCCGGATAGGGCATGTATCGCCCGGATATTTGACAAATTGCGCAGTGATTTTTTGAAAGCCATATAATTGAGTTCTGTTTGATTCGAGAATTATCTACTTTTGATAAGCTTCGATCCTAGACTAAAATTAGATTAATTAAAGTTTGGGAAAGTAGGAAAATTTACCTCCTAAGTTAGGTTAATGCAAAAGTATTGGAGTTGCTTGCTTAGTTAGCTAACATGGACAATGAACATTGTGTAGATCATTTGGGCATTGTAGGAGCAGGTATTTGTTGATCTTACATTGCACTTTAAATTTTGATGAAATATTGAATTGTTTTGAACTTGTTAGATGTCATTGCTTCAATATGTTACATGACGGAGACAACCTACTTTATTGTCTTCCAAATATGTTCTTGCTTGATTAGTGCCCACTCTCGCTTGGTATGTTTCCTTGGAGAGTTGGGACGCATTTGTTCAATTGTTAAATGATACAAGTAGTTTGTAAACCCTACGGTAGAAGTTTCGATTCCCCTGGGTAGCATCGGGTCGTCGGGTATAAGTCTCAGCTACCATGGTTTTGGGTTGCCTCCAGAGTACCCACTCTTAATTCGTGTGATGAAGATGATTTGACAAGAAAACTCGAGACTGGCCATCTCCAACAAAGTTCCTGATATTGTATCATTTTTATATGTTCTCGCATGGTATAACCCTTGGAGAGTAGAATTGAGCACTTGCTTTATTGACATTGTTATATGTAGGGTATTCAATTATTAGTTGTTTCTATGTGCATGGCATGAGTTATTAAACTGATTTTGAAAAAGATAAAACCTTTGCGAAAACCTTCATTTCTCATCCTCACTGAGCTATACGCAGGACTAGTTCACCCCTCTTTCTATTACTTACAGGTAAGACCGAGGCTGAGCTAACTGTACAAGTCGAGGGCGATGAGGCTTTATGTGATGAGACTGACTTCTGCTTTTGTTGATCTCCATGTTTGTGTTAAAGACATAGCTTGTTAATAGAAACTGATGATGTACTTTTGAACAACCTTGTGTTACGTTATATTCTTTTGGACTATTAACTACATACTAAGTTTGTTTACCATTCTTTTGAGGCCTAGATGTCTGTATTTGGCCACGTATGAAGTACAAATAGGGATGCTAGGTCTTGTAATTATGAAACAGGTTGTTGTGGCCTTTTAATGCCAAATGCCATGAGCATTCTTTTGAAGTTACTTGCGGAAGTTAATAAATATTTAGGTTGTTTAATAATGATCTTATAGGTATTAGGCTGAATGACACGTCGCGCTCCGACCTTAACCTCAGCGGGTCTTGGTCCCGAGGAGTGACATATCAGGGGCTAAATACTGCGTCTGGACAATACTCGTCTTCCAAAAATGTGGGTTACGACCTTTCGCGTTTTAGTTTTGTGGTATGAACAAACAAGTAATTGTCAAGATAGGATCTGTTAACCTCCGACGTGAGGCGATGTCCTATGATATCTGAGATCGGTCATTAAACGAGGAAGTCATTGGCCAAGATTAGTATGAAGTGATGAAAAGGGATTTTTCCATGGTTGTCATCTCTCGTTTCACCGGTTTAGATTTATACATAGTATCGGAGGTAGACTTAACCATTTTATGGTTATTTCCCGATCGGGGCATTTTTAATAAAAGGATCGGATTGCACGCTAATTCTCGATGGTTAAATGGATTCATAAAAGACGTCGTCTTCATTATCGTATATATTCTCATGGCACGTTCATTGCTAGTGCGTCATTCATGAGCATGAGGGTATTTGGATAACTGGCGGAGACATTTTCGAAATAGATAAGAAGGTTTATGCTAGAGATATGCCCTAATGCTATATAGTTAGATGACCTATATAGGGCATTTTGATGTAAATCTGAATGGCATGTTTGTTGGATGTTTATATTCATCGTTCAATTATATGAATATGTCCTTAATGTTTTTCTAAGAAGAAGTATATTCTTAATGTGTTGAGAATTCGACTGCATATTTCTTCGACATGATAAATATTCAAAAGTATTCATAGTCCTTAGATTATTCGACCATGACTAGAATAATCAAGTATGGACTATCATATGTAGTTACCTTTGATTAACATAGAGATGTTAATGATAAAGGGTAGCGCGCGTTGAGCTACAACGGCATATGGATGCGATTAACTCACATATGAATGATCGTTGGTAGAACGGATCATTGAGTGTGACCAAAATGACAAACTACATGACTTTGGATTAATAGTTTGTCATTCGTTGCAAATTGTGCAAATTAATCCTTTGACTTGAGAAATTACGGTTGTCGGCTATATCAGGAGCTAAATCTTGCGTTTGGACAATGCTCGCCTTCTTTGAGGGTGAGATACGGTCTCTTGCAATTTAGTTTTATGATATAGAGACTGACAGGTAATTGTCAAGATAGAATCTGTTAATCTCTGAAAGTGAGGCGATGTCCTATGTGATCTAGTGTCGGTTGTCTGAAATGAGAAATCCTCGGCCGAGGTAGTTAAACGATGAAAATGTGTTTTTCCATAGATGTCATCTCTCATTCCACCGAATTAGATCTAGGTATAGAATTGTTTAGTGGACTTAATTATTTCATGGTCCCCACAACGATTGGGATATTTTAACAGAATGATCGGACTGCACGCTAATGTGCGATTGTAAATAGGTTCGTTGGAATTGGACTTCATTACTATATATATTGTCATGATACGTTCGTTGCTAGCGCGACACTTATGAACATAAAGGTATTCCAGAAAATGACGAAGACATTTTCGAAATCGATCCTTTATCGCTATACGGTCATGAACCTAGAAAGTCACATATTTAAGGTATCATGAATGAAGCATATTTGAGCTTGGTATTGAGTTGGAAATACATTAAAATGTTAACGGTGTGATTTTGGACATTAACATTTAAATGGGTAAATTTTGTAATTTTTGAAAGTTTTGGGGTTAAAGTACAAATACGAAAAAGTATTGGGGCAAAAGTGTAAATAGATTGAGGGGTCAATCTTGAATTAATTATTCTAAAAGGATTTAGAATTAATTAATATTTGTCTTCACTAAAAGACAAACAACAAGTTGCACTAAAAGACAAAACACTAAAAGACAAAGCACAAAAAGACAAAAGACAACTTGCACTAAAAGACAAACAATAAGTTGCAAGAGAAATTTGTCCAAAATGTCCTCCTATGGCCGGCCATATTGAACACTTGGCTTCTTGATTTTCTTAGATCATGACACTTGGCATTTGATGAGCATGTTCATGCATCTATAAATAGAAGACATGTTCTTCATTCTTGCTTGTATCTCTTGGCCGAAATTCTCTCACTTTTAGAAGCAAAAGTTCTCTCTTTCTCTCTTGGTAATTTTGGCCAAGGCTAGTAGAGATAAGAAACATTTTGCTTTTAATCCACAACTCTTGTATACCTAAGCTCTTGGACTTAACTAAGCTAGCACTAATTAGTTAGTTGTCCTTTGCTTTTGGATACTCGTGGACCGACTAGGACCTTTGCACTTGCAGAGGAGATTTGTCCGAGTCAAGATCTTCCTTTCAAATAGTCTACATCTGAGTTCTCCACGCGGGGTATTCTTGTATTTTGTTTCAAATACATATGTATATAGTTGTATATATTTTTATGTATTTTCTTTTATGTACTAGTTACGGATTTACTCTTGAGATTTTGTGAATACAACTTGTCTACATTTAAAGTTTTAATTGTTATTATTTCCGCTGCGCTTGTATGTTTTTGTTATTTACATATCTTGAGACGATCCTGTTGTGCTCCCGCTTTTGAAGTTGACGCCATTATGCATGTGAAGCCCTGCACGAAAACCCCATATACATATAATATCATTTAATATGTATTTATAGCATTTAGCGTGCACTCATATCTTCTTGTTTGCATTCATGAGTTTCTAAGTACAATTATGTGGTTTTATGAACATTTACCTCGTTTACGTGCATTTGTATCGTTTAACGTGCATTTAAATTCCGTTACGTGCATTTGTGTATCTCATATGTCGTAGGCATTAATTAAATTCCATTACATTATAATAGCTAACTAAATCAATTGAGAAGCAACTAGAATGACAAACTAGTAATACATAGGTTAGTTGAGGGGCAAGGTGGTCTTTTGGGCCTTTAGATATTTTTCTACCTAACAAAACATACACATTACACCCATACACACACAAAAACACAGCAGCATACATAGACACACACTACACTACACGATTTGAAGAAGAGAAGAGAAAAAAGAAGAAGAAGGAAAATGAAGAAGATTCAAACCATTACCAAGCATTTTCAAGCCTTGATCTTGCACTTACAAGCTTTGCTAACATATTTCTTGCATTCAAACTCAAAAGCTAAGGTAAGGGAAGTTTTCTAAATGTTTTATGAGACATATAAAGCATGATTGACAAGTTATATATGTGCGTTGAGCATAATGAAGATATATATATATATAAGCTTGCTTTGTGAATTTGAGCTTTGTATGTTCATCTAGGGTTTCAAGATGATTATGGTAGTATTGTTCTTGACTTGAACTAGATTCTTATAGCTTTTGATGATCTTGATGAGTTAGATGGTGTTTTGTACATGTGTTTGATGGGTTAAGTTGCTTGCAATAAATGAAAATGGAAGTTAAGAACATTAGGGCTTAGATGGTGTCTTGAGTGTTCTTTGATCTATTGGTTGATTCATGAGTAATATAGCATGATTCTTGAGTTTGTTTATATGTTTAGCAATGCCATTTGATTGTATAACATGTTTGCCTAATGTTTGGAACAAAACCACAAGTTTAAAAGCAAAAAAGCCATGTTTCCGTTTGTTCTCGGACCTCCATCCGGACGAGTTGATCCGGTCAAGTTACTCGACCGGATTTACTCATCCGGATGCTCACTGTCACTCGTCCGAAAGAGTGGATCTGGTTGAGTTACTCGACCGGATTTTTGATAGATTTGCGCAGTGATTTTTCAGAGGCCATATCTCATTTGTTTCAACTCTGAATTGAGATCCGTTTGATTCTAGAACTACCTAAACTCGATAAGCTTCGATTCTAAACCAAAATTAGAGTAATTGAAGTTTAGGAAATTAGGTAAATTAACTATTTAATTTAGGCTAATGCAGAAGGGTTGAGGATGCTTCATAGCTTCATTCGTGCTTGCATTTTATTGTCATTTTGAGTTGTTTTAAGGTGTTCTTACACCCTCCTTTGGTATATGGCTATGTTGAGTTCTTCTACATGGTATCCATATGGTCAAGCATGATGAGTATTGGTTTCATGGTTATCTAAATGATGCATTTATCACTATATGTTCGTATGAGGTCGCTACGTGGTTAAACACTTGCATAATAAAGCAAGTTTCCTTGTTGTCCTCCACTTTGTGTCTTATGAAGTCTAAATGCAAGGTGTTCACATGTTTACTTGCTTGACTATATGATAAGTATGCTTGACATGATTACATGGTGCGAACCAAGATTAAGCTTGAATATGCTTGGAGTATGCTCGAATCATTAATACGCTCAAATATGTTTGAATCAGGTAATTTCTAAGTATGCTTGATTAAGCTTGGGTTAGGTATATGTCTGAATTTTCTTGACGGAGGCAACCTACTTAGTTGACCTCCAAACTTGTTCTTGCTTGATTAGTGCCCACTCTCGTTTGGTGTGTTTTCTCGAGGAGTTGGGACGAATTGATTCAATTGTTAAATGATTCAAGCAGCCTTGTAAACCCCACAGTAGAAGTTCCGTTCCGCCTGTGCAGTATCGAGCTTGCCAGGACGTTGTCAGCTACTATGGTTGAGTTGCCTCCGGAGTACTCATTCTTGTTTGGTGTGTTGAAGAAAGATTTGATAAGAAAGCTCGAGACTGGGCATCTCCAACAAAGTTCGTGATATTGTATCCTTTTACTACGTGGTTCCTACTTTTGTTTGGATCCTAGTGGTCCTTGGAGAGTAGAGTTACTTGTTTATATTATGTGCTTATCCGATCTGGTTATATCCTTATCAGGCATATTAAGTTGATTATTCATATTGAGTTGGTTTCGTTCTTATTATGAGATGTATATGCATAGCTCAGTTTTAGAAAAAATTTTGCGAAAAGATGAAAACCTTTGTGAAAACCCTTCCTATTCCATCCTCACTGAGCTATATGTAGGATTAGTTCACCCCTCTTTTGATCAATTACAGGTGTATTTAGCCGAGCAAGCTCCCATGTGGTTGCAAGCTTCTTTGATATAAAGAATTAGATTTATGCTTTGTGCGCTCTACGTGCTTGCCTGTGAAGGATGCTCTTTTGATATAATGAACATGGTTTTGTAAATTAAACTATCTGTGATATTCTTTTGGGTTTATTAGATACCTAGCTAAGTTGATTATTTTATTTACTAGACCTAGGTTTGGGATGATTGTATGGATGAATTTAAGTCTTGTAATTATGTACAGGGTAACGTAATCCTTGAAGGCCGACAACTTGGGGGAATGTTGGAAGTCTTTTGTAACTTCTTGTGGTGTATTATTAGATTGCTGCCTTCTAATCTCACAGGGATTAAGTATTGACACGTCATGTTCGGCCTTAGCCTAACGATATGTCGGGGTCGGGGCATGGTTGTAATCTTAATTCATAGTGATGAAGTTTGTATAATGTCTTTTATTAGTGTTGATGTAACCAATTGGTGAAGTGATTTTAATACGAGCAACTTGGTTGAATGGTTTTATGGACTTTAGAGCTCGGGTTAGTAATTTGTGCCCTAGCGGACCTAAGGGGAGCGATCTTCTTAAGCCCGTAGTATCACGATCCGAGATGTTCGAGATTGTTATAAGATTGGATATATCTCTTTTCTTGTCATTAATGCAGTATCAGAGGCTATTGTAATAATCAAGAAAATTGGGGTCATGACAATGCGCCTTCATTTTTTAAGCTGATGCCCTATTGCGCCTTCATTATGAAGCTGACGCCTTTATGCACCTTCAGTTTATTGGTTTCTCATCGGTACGTGATTATGAATCTAGAAGGTCACACACTAATAAGTATGATGAATAAGTTCACCAAAAGCTTGTATAATGTGGTTGGTGACTTTAATGTGTTAAAGTCATCTATATTGGTTTTTGGGCCAAAAGTGTAATTTTGGAAAGTTTTGGAGTCAAATTATAATTACCAAAATTTTTGGGGACAAACTGTAATTATTGAAAAGTAGTTTCAATGTATTTATTCTAATAAAGATTAGAATGAGCAAAAATAATATATATATATATATATATATATATATATATAAAGGGTGTTTATACATATATATGTGTAATGATGATGTAATTTGAGAAATGTCACGTCATCATCCTACTCGTCAAAAGAGAATGGCAAATTAGTGACTGGATATGTACATGTGGCGTGTGCATGTAAAGATTGATGACTAGATTGTCCATGTCATCAATTCTAATCATTTGAATTTGAATTGGATGGCTAGGATTAAGTCTTGAATAAAGACAAATAAATCTTAGCCTTTGCTTTTGATGGTAGAACATTTTTGCCAAGTGTCAAGAGAGAGAATAAAGTTAACATTTGGATTGCAATGATTACAATCCTAGGATTTGCATGGCTTTGCTTTATTTAACTTTACAAGATAGCAATGGTGATTGGCCATCTAATAAAGTTAGTTTAATATTATATATGTATATAATAAAAGATGACAACATTCTCTCTCCTTCCACTCACAATTTCGGCCAAGCTAAGGAGGAGAAAAAAGATTGAAATCTTGCCATCTAATGCTAATGATTGTGATCCTATGACATGCATGGCTTGTCATGAAAAGGTGGCAATTGTGATAGGTCACTTATTATGTTAATAGCTTATATTAATATAAGATGATAACTTTATCTCTCATTTAATGCCTCCCACACACACGGCACACATACTAGCAAAAACAACAAGAAAAACTTCATCTTTTCTCTATGGTGTTTCGGCTATAGCATCAAGAAGAAGAAAGTGTGATAACCCGAACCCGGCATGCATTTAATGGCATTTGACTGCATTTAATTAAATGTTTAATTAGTTAAATCATCAATTTTGCACTATTTTGATATTTCTTTCAGAAGCATTCAATAATTTTTATATTGATTGATTAAAAGATTATCACTTATTTTTATTATTTATAGAAATTGGATTTACTTTCTTGTATTTAATTAAGTGTCATCTTAAATGTTAGCAATTAATTGCATTTGATTACGTGTTTATATTAACTTATTTATTCGTATCTTAGCATTAACTTCATAATTCCTTCAAATACTCTCGAAATAGTTAAATTACTTATTTTAAATGAATATTGATTATTTTGATTGTTTTGATTATTTTAATAATCGGTTTTAATTGTCTTGCATTAAAATTACTCAGTTTTCAATTAAAAGAGGAAAGTAACTCCGAGCCGGAGTGAATTTTAAACTATTCTACTATTCTACTTTTCAAAAATTATAGTTTTATATTATTGCTCATCATTTGATTAGCGATCGTTTATTGACCGTTTGATCGTAGCATTTCGAAAATAGAAGTTAGAGGAATATTTTCTGAATTTAGTGAATAGTATTTTTAGCTTAATTGAGTTGGTTTTTAGTTGTTTTTCATCTAATTGCATTGTTTTAACTTGAGCTAGACTAAATGGCATCAAAATAAGCTAGTTTGACCATTTTTTAGCTTGAATTTGACCAAACCTTTTCACCTTGGACCATTTTTCCCTTTAGTGTCATCTTTTAATAAAACAAAGAAAAGAAAAAAAAAAAAAACAAGGCAAAAAAACCATCACCATGGCCGAAACTCCATGGGTAGAAAAGAAAAAAAATTTCTTTTGCATTTTCTTCTCCAATCATGCGTGGAATTGCTCGGGGGTCGTGGCTCGGGTCCTTGCGGGTCTTGGTCTTCAATCTCTGTGAGGGTTTTCACGTTTTTGTGCATTTATATTCGAATTTGATTTTTGATTCAATTTCTTAGATTTGATATTTAATGCATTATAATGCTTGGAATTGCCTCTTTAGGGTTCGTAGAGCATTGCTTGTTAGTTATTTAGCGATTTTTACGGTTAGAAATGCAAATTGAATTTAGGCAAGAACGTGAATAGTAAAAATGAATAGTAAAACCCTAGAATTTCAGATTTTTGATCCGAATTGCTATTTCTTGATTTGGATAGGTGCCATTAATGATAGAAAGATAAAATGTGCAATAAAAACGGATCGGCCTTTGTTAAAATTGGAAATTAAACAAAGAAACGGAAAGGGGCCGTTTGACCAAAAGTTGACCGCGCTCGAATCAAGTTGGGGGTTTTGCTATTGAGGGCATGGAAGCACTTTTGGCACTGTTGTGGTGTTGATTGAGCGACCGATTAGCATAATTGTAGTTCAAACGCAGTAGGTGGATTTTCGAGCTCCGGGTGAGAAAATGAAGTTTAGTGATATAGAAACGTGCCTTGTAGTGCCCAAGTGAATGTAGTGAAATCGGTTTCTTAATCCCGTAGCTTGTTTGCTAATAATTGCCTTTGGAAGTTAAAGATTGAATAGTGATATTTGTCATTTTCATGTTGGAACTGCTATTACTTGTTTGATTGATGTTATTGTTGATATTAGTGATAGTTAAGCTTGAAAAGTTAATTGAATGCTAGTATTGATTGTAAATGTTTGATATCTCGTTTATCACCACTAATCTGTATTGTTGTGCTATCGCTCGTTTATTGCTTGTATCTCGTATTGCATTGTATAATGTCAGGCGCGTGAGTGATGGGCCTCTCTGGGCAGTCTCGGGCTGCCAGGGTTGGTTTGCTCTAGCTCCGTGTCCTATTCCCAATCTCGCTAAGGGTGCCGCCCTGGGAGATTTGGGTCGTAGATGTATTGGGGTACTTCCAGAGTACACCCAGTGGATGTTATAAGGTGGTTGTGCGCTTATTGTCATCGTTGTCAACATCAAGCTCGAGATTGATGTAATGCTCGTGGAATCGAATTGCATGGTACATTGCTCGAATGAGTGAACCGTGACCTTCAAAGTGTGGTATAGCTTTGAATGGTTGTGTTAATGCTTTCTTTAATTGTTTATTGTATTGTCGTGTATATTGAATGCTTCCTTATTGATTATATTGCTTAACTGTACCTATTTGCATTGCACAATTTTCTTTCTCTCCACCTCGATATCTGTCTCGCCTTCACTGAGTATACGTGTTGTGTATACTCACTCCTCACCACCACATTTCAGGAAATACCATGTTATTTGGAAAGTTCGTGGTTATGTGGTAGATCGTGCTTGAAGAGTTGCCTTGCATGCTATGTGGCTTAAGTTGTCAAAGATGCAAAGATGTATATTTTTATGTAATGTATGTGTTTTGGGTTAAAAGGAATGTAATTTAAGTTTAACTAGATTATTGAAGTGGTATGATAAGTTAGTTTATGAATTTAGTTAGTATTGCTTAACTTCAATGCATGTTTGTATTGTTTAAAGAAAGAGTTAGAATAGTCTGGGTACTTGGATATGTATGTATACTTGTTGTGTTTAATTGTTGAGAACCAAGGCTCGGATGGCCTTGAGGTGTTTGTATGGTTGGACACGGTGCTGGTCCACTTATATGCTGTCACAGGTTTTGTATTTTGCCTAGAAACAGGGGAGACTCCGTCCGTTTCCCTAAAAAATTTATGCCCAGGTTTGGAATTGGGTTGTAATTAGATTGATTGATAGAACTCCCGGTCTCGAGAGGGATCGGGGTGTTACAAATGGTATTAGAGCCAGTCTTTCCTTGTGGTCGTGCCCGCGAGGGCGCGGGGCTCCTTAAGGGGGGTGGAATGTGGTAACACAATCCCACATCGGAAGTCCTGGAAGTGAGAGAGCTGGATATAAGGACTTAGTTCCTTGTATCAGCCACAAGGCCTATTTACATGGGAGACCGTGGGAGAAACAAAGCCGTGAGGGACCTGTGCCTGCGCGCCAGGGAATGCCAATAGCGGACAATATTGTGGTAGTGACGTGTCCCGTGAGACTCCGTGTAATGCCCCGATCCCTCACGAGACCGGAGGCTCTAATAACCATGCTATTCTCAACCCAATACCAAGCCCGGTCACAAATTTTTTTCCGAATGGTTAAGTCCGGACCCGACACACGGACAGAGTCTCCCCTGTACCGTGGACATTCTGAAAACCTGTGAACACTCAATAAAGCCACAACATAACAAGACATTCATTTATAACTAAAGATCTTAGGTTTAAGGCCATCCGAGCCTTAAGACATACAAACAGTTTAGATACAGACAAGCATGCATTCATAACTTAACTTCTTTACAAAACCGCTTATCATGCCACTCCATGATAGCTTTTAAGTATTCTTAGAAATTGAAAACAACCAGTCATTCACTCCCAAGCATGCGAAGAAGCTAATAGCAGAAATATAAGTTATTACATGCCATGGTTCTAAATCTACCACTACAACATCTATCCCTCAATTTGCAAACTATATAATATACACATATCACTTAGGTTACAAAATAGAACATAAAGTAAAGAAAACAAGTCCTACTCTCATCAACAAGAACATAGTCCACCTCAAGCAACTAGACACAGCAACTAATGCAACTCCTCCAACTGCGCCACCTGAAACATGTTAGCGAGGTATGAGCAACCACTGTTGCCCAGTGAGGGATAAAGTCCCGGGGCGTGCAATGCAACAGATAATACAGTTAATAACAATAACAATTGAACAATTCAAGAAACAATGATAGCTTAAATAACCACACATTTGAAAGGATACATTTCACATAACCCCTATACACCAATCTTCACTGGGTCTTCATTCACGATCCACGAACAACGATCACGATCACGATAAGCCGGCATAACTCCAAACACTCCAGTGGGTATACTCCGGATGTACCCCGATAATCCTACGACCCAACATCCCCTGGCAATCTCCGGACCAGGCGAATGAGGGACTAGGGCACGGAGTTTGAATATCCACCGGCAAGCCCTCTGCCGCCCAGCCGATATTCAACACATCCGCCCCTGACACTATGGTTGCGCAACCACTATACAATGCACTTAACGATGGCAAGTTAATAGCAATAATATAAGCATTAACACATATGAGGATCAACAAAGTAGGTTGACCTCGAGGCAATTAGCATAGAAACAATTATATAAGCTAATAAGCAGTTTTACAAAGGGACATTTACAAAATAACCATAGAATTATACCAAAAGCTCCAAATCAACTTAATATCACATATAAACACTCAAGAAGACATGTTGTGGGTTTAGAAATGTGAGACAACCGAAATTGCGCTTAAACCCCTTTATTTTACAAACTATTTCTCTTCCAAACCAAAGTTAATGATTTCATTTTCAAAGGGAACTCTCCCAACCTTCTAACTAACCCTCAAGGTACCCTCTCAACCCTCTAACTCATTCAAATGCCCGCGATTACCTCGAAAGCCCCAAATTCCCTCTTATGGCTTTAAACTACACATACAATGTCCGGGCTTCAAACAAGGGATATCAAGGCTTCTATAGCACCTAGGTAGCCTAAGGATACTAGAATTGAAGCCCGAATCCACCCGGATTCGCATTAACCTCGAAAGCCCCAAATTAAAGTCAGCTATTTTCCATTTTTAAGCGGTTTAAGGACAATGCAAGTGCACGGGGCTATTAGGTTACCTTCACTAGCACCTAAGGCATCTATTAGAAGCATTAAATCAAGCTAATTCGAACAATTACGCAAAACCCTAGAAAAACGTCACTATTCACCCTAAAAATCAAACTAACGATTCTAACCGTTGAAATTGCGAAACGATGGCTCAAATATGTTCTCTAGCATTCATATACATGATATAATAGCATAGATAACTAATACAATGGCATTTGATCACATTTTCAACAAATCAAGAAATGAGCAACTATTTAGAAATGCAAAAACAAGCCGTGAAATCCCTCACCAATGCGCGTAGGAGCACCTAGGAACCTTGCACACACCCTAATCCACTAGCTCAAGGGTTGGGAAGGCTTGGATTGAAGAGTTGAAGACCAATTTTCTCTCCTAGAGCTGCTGCAAAGTTTCGGCCCTGCTACAGTGCCATTTCAGCATTTTTTTATTTTGATTTTTGCTTGTTATGACTTAAGGTGAGTTGTGTGTGTGTTATATAAGCTTGGGTGAGTTATTTAGTTTAAGTGTATGGTCAAATATGAGTCAAACTAGTTAGAAACAAGTCCTAAGCATAAATTTAATGTTAGCTAATTAAACTCCAAATTAGTTACGTAATACTATTCCTTCAACTACTAAAAACATTTTCTAAACGAGCTCTCCCATCGCCTCTAGCTCAATTGCACATTTTTCCCACTACTTTATCAATTAATGTGATTTAATAAAAATGCTAATTAACCAATAGAATGCAGTTTAAAAATGAAGTGAATAGTAATTCAAGAAGGCAGTTAATAAGGCATAGAAAGAAATGCGCAAACAAGGGATGCAACAGTAATTGAATGCATGGCTAAATCTCGGGCGTCACATCCTCTCCCCCTTAAACAAATTGTGTCCACGCAATTCTTCTTCACAAGAGAACTCTGCATCAACTGGAAACCAACTCCGATTATTCGTCATCAGTTGCTAAGCAAGAATACCATACACGAATTCTCGTGGGAGCTTATTAAGAAATCCCAGTTGTATTGTCTGCGAACCTCACGTAATAAGGCCAAATAAAGGCTCCAATAGAGATGCTACTTCGAAATCCAAATAAGAATCCCGCTAGCATGAATACCATAGAAGAATAGAATCCCAACTAAGAGCGTAGAGAAAATACCAATAAAAGTTCCGAGCAAGAGTATTGTAAATAATACCAGATAATAAGGCTAAAAAGAATCCCATATACCAATTATTCCGAGAGATGCCGACAAAAGAATACCAAAAGAATAGCTGATAAGAAAATACCAAGAATATACTCCAGAGAACTGTCATATAGAAACCCAAAAGAAGCTACTCATTTAAGACCGCTAAGCACTGAAGAAGGCCTTAGAAGAATCCTAGTAACTGAGCTCCAACTATATCCACTAATTCCCAAATAAAGGCTGATTAATTGCATCCCATTTCTACTAATCAACATAATTTGGAAGGCCTGCCACTAATCACCTCTCTTCAGGGGAGGAAGAAGTTTTTCTTACCATTCGTCGGCTATGTATGCATGCCAAACAATTGCATATGTATAATCATTCTTTAAACTATTAAGCAAACATGTTAATAAAAGAGTTTGTGAAACAGTGTAATCATCAAAGTCATTCAAGCACGATAATCAAGTCAAGCATAACACAACTCAATCAAAGACATTCAAATACACACATTACAAGCAACAGTTCAAGCAATTAATAATTCACGAAGTCAATTTGATGCATAACTAGCCACTTTACTTCACTTAGCACACATTTAGCACGTAACACATAATTATATCACATAGGTGCACACATTCAATACAAGACATACAATCAAACATGCAGGCATACACTTTTAAGACACACACTTAATCAAGCACACACGCAAGGGTTACTACCCGACAGGCCGAGGACCCTGTCCCGGCTTAGAGCTAACTAAGCTCTGATACCACCTGTAATGCCCCGATCCCTCACGAGACCGGAGGCTCTAATAACCATGCTATTCTCAACCCAATACCAAGCCCGGTCACAAATTTTTTTCCGAATGGTTAAGTCCGGACCCGACACACGGACAGAGTCTCCCCTGTACCGTGGACATTCTGAAAACCTGTGAACACTCAATAAAGCCACAACATAACAAGACATTCATTTATAACTAAAGATCTTAGGTTTAAGGCCATCCGAGCCTTAAGACATACAAACAGTTTAGATACAGACAAGCATGCATTCATAACTTAACTTCTTTACAAAACCGCTTATCATGCCACTCCATGATAGCTTTTAAGTATTCTTAGAAATTGAAAACAACCAGTCATTCACTCCCAAGCATGCGAAGAAGCTAATAGCAGAAATATAAGTTATTACATGCCATGGTTCTAAATCTACCACTACAACATCTATCCCTCAATTTGCAAACTATATAATATACACATATCACTTAGGTTACAAAATAGAACATAAAGTAAAGAAAACAAGTCCTACTCTCATCAACAAGAACATAGTCCACCTCAAGCAACTAGACACAGCAACTAATGCAACTCCTCCAACTGCGCCACCTGAAACATGTTAGCGAGGTATGAGCAACCACTGTTGCCCAGTGAGGGATAAAGTCCCGGGGCGTGCAATGCAACAGATAATACAGTTAATAACAATAACAATTGAACAATTCAAGAAACAATGATAGCTTAAATAACCACACATTTGAAAGGATACATTTCACATAACCCCTATACACCAATCTTCACTGGGTCTTCATTCACGATCCACAAACAACGATCACGATCACGATAAGCCGGCATAACTCCAAACACTCCAGTGGGTGTACTCCAGATGTACCCCGATAATCCTACGACCCAACATCCCCTGGCAATCTCCGGACCAGGCGAATGAGGGACTAGGGCACGGAGTTTGAATATCCACCGGCAAGCCCTCTGCCGCCCTCAGCATTTTTTTTATTTTGATTTTTGCTTGTTATGACTTAAGGTGAGTTGTGTGTGTGTTATATAAGCTTGGGTGAGTTATTTAGTTTAAGTGTATGGTCAAATGTGAGTCAAACTAGTTAGAAACAAGTCCTAAGCATAAATTTAATGTTAGCTAATTAAACTCCAAATTAGTTACGTAATACTATTCCTTCAACTACTAAAAACATTTTCTAAACGAGCTCTCCCATCGCCTCTAGCTCAATTGCACATTTTTCCCACTACTTTATCAATTAATATGATTTAATAAAAATGCTAATTAACCAATAGAATGCAGTTTAAAAATGAAGTGAATAGTAATTCAAGAAGGCAGTTAATAAGGCATAGAAAGAAATGCGCAAACAAGGGATGCAACAGTAATTGAATGCATGGCTAAATCTCGGGCGTCACACTCCGCGTGGGCTCCACGTGGGGAGCGGGGGCGTTATATATTGGCGTACATTTTGGATTCCCTATTCAGATGCTTCTTGAGCTATATTTTGGAACACTTCCTTGAAACTTCTGTAATATGATTGACTGGATTTCTTGTCTGGAGTCTTCCTGAGCAATACTTGGGTTCTCGTTTAGACTCTACTTCAGATTGTTTATTGGTATGTTCTCGGTACTTTTAGTTGGGATTCTATTATGGCATTCATGTCTAGTAAGATTTTTATTTGGAGTTCTATTTGGTATTCTCTAGAGCCTTTATTTGGCCTTATTATTTTGGAATTTTCGGGCAGTACTACTCGGGTTTCATAGATTGTTTTTCTTCGGATGTCCTTATGTAGTATCTTGCTCAGCAACCGATAAAGATTAGTCAGAGTTGGATTTCAGATGATACTGAGTCCTATTGGAAGAAGAATTGCGAGGACACAATTGTTTTAAGGGGGGAAGGATGTGATAACCCGAACCCGGCATGCATTTAATGGCATTTGACTGCATTTAATTAAATGTTTAATTAGTTAAATCATTCATTTTGCACTATTTTGATATTTCTTTCAGAAGCATTCAATAATTTTTATATTGATTGATTAAAAGATTATCACCTATTTTTATTATTTATAGAAATTGGATTTACTTTCTTATATTTAATTAAGTGTCATCTTAAATGTTAACAATTAATTGCATTTGATTACGTGTTTATATTAACTTGTTTATTCGTATCTTAGCATTAACTTCATAATTCTTTAAAATATTCTAGAAATAGTTAAATTAATTATTTTAAATGAATATTGATTATTTTGATTATTTTAATAATCGGTTTTAATTGTCTTGCATTAAAATTACTCGGTTTTCAATTAAAAGAGGAAAGTAACTCCGAGCCGGAGTGAATTTTAAACTATTCTACTATTCTACTTTTCAAAAATTATAGTTTTATATTATTGCTCATCATTTGATTAGCGATCGTTTATTGACCGTTTGATCATAGCATTTCGAAAATAGAAGTTAGAGGAATATTTTTCGAATTTAGTGAATAGTATTTTTAGCTTAATTGAGTTGGTTTTTAGTTTTTTTTCATCTAATTACATTGTTTTAACTTGAGCTAGACTAAATGGCATCAAAATAAGCTAGTTTGACCATTTTTTAGCTTGAATTTGACCAAACCTTTTCACCTTGGACCATTTTTCCCTTTAGTGTCATCTTTTAATAAAACAAAGGAAAGAAAAAAAAAACAAGGCAAAAAAACCATCACCATGGCCGAAACTCCATGGGTAGAAAAGAAAAAAATTTCTTTTGCATTTTCTTCTCCAATCATGCGTGGAATTGCTCGGGGGTCGTGGTTCGGGTCCTTGCGGGTCTTGGTCTTCAATCCCTGTGAGGGTTTTCACGTTTTTGTGCATTTATATTCGAATTTGATTTTTGATTCAATTTCTTAGATTTGATATTTAATGCGTTATAATGCTTGAAATTGCTTGGAATTGCCTCTTTAGGGTTCGTAGAGCATTGCTTGTTAGTTATTTAGCGATTTTTACGGTTAGAAATGCAAATTGAATTTAGGCAAGAACGTGAATAGTAAAAATGAATAGTAAAACCCTAGAATTTCGGATTTTTGATCCGAATTGCGATTTCTTGATTTGGATAGGTGCCATTAATGATTGAAAGATAAAATGTGCAATAAAAACGGATCGGCCTTTGTTAAAATTGAAAATTAGACAAAGAAACGGAAAGGGGTCGTTTGACCAAAAGTTGACCGCGCTCGAATGGAGTTGGGGTTTTGCTATTGAGGGCATGGAAGCACTTTTGGCACTGTTGTGGCGTTGATTGAGCGACCGATTAGCATTGCTGTAGTTCAAACGCAGTAGGTGGATTTTCGGGCTCCGGGTAAGAAAATGAAGTTTAGTGACATAGAAACGTGCCTTGTAGTGCCCAAGTGAATGTAGTGAAATCGGTTTCTTAATCCCGTAGCTTGTTTGCTAATAATTGCCTTTGGAAGTTAAAGATTGAATAGTGATATTTGTCGTTTTCTTGTTGGAACTGCTATTACTTGTTTGATTGATGTTATTGTTGATATTAGTTGATACGAACCTGGTCAACATGTGCCAAGACCCAACACCAAGATTGGTAAAACAAACCCCAGATCTTTCAAGAATGGATGGAACCGCGACCCTTTGCTTAGAAAAGCAAGAACCTTGGTATAGTTGAGGACGCCACAAACGAGGATGGAGATCTCGTTTGATAAGTCAGAGTTGAACGCCACAAGAATAATCTTGATAAGTTCGAAAAAGTTCTTGAGAACTTAAGGAGAATAATCTCACAATTTAATTTCAGAATTGTCTCCTTTATTATCACAAAAAGTGTCTTATATAGGCAATAACAAATAAGTATCCTGCTTGGAAAAGGACTCCTAAACCCTAGCCCAAGTAGGAAAAATGTGAATAGTAACTAGGTCAAAGGAAACAAACTTGGAGACCAAGAAAAGACTCCTATTAACTATTCATATGAATAGTGACGTGAATAGTAACTAAAAAGGAAGCAAACTTGCAACCCAAGAAAAGCTCCTTTCTAGTGTGAACACCTAATCTTGCAGCCCAAGAAAGTCTCTCTCCTAGTGTGAACACCTAAATTTGTCCATAGGAAATTAAACTAAAACTGAAAACTAAAACTAGGATAAAATTACAAAGAAATCAAATCTTGACTAAATCTTCAAATCTTCTTGAAACTTCTTGAAGAATTTTGAAGTTCTTGAATCTTGAAAATAGAATCTTGACTTGAATCTTTGCTGGAAAATTCATCCAAAAGGTTCAATGAATGTGGACGCCTAATTGGTTCATTGAATGTGGACGCTTCAATTGGTTCATTGAATGTGGATAGCTGGTTCGCATCATTAGTGATAGTTAAGCTTGAAAAGTTAATTGAATGCTAGTATTGATTGTAAATGCTTGATATCTTGTTTATCGCCATTAATCTGTATTATTGTGCTATCGCTCGTTTATTGCTTGTATCTCGTATTGCATTGCATAATGTCAGGCGCGTGAGTGATGGGCCTCTCTGGGTAGTCTCGGGCTGCCAGGGTTGGTTTGCTCTAGCTCCGTGTCCTATTCCCATTCTCGCTAGGGGTGCCGCCCTGGGAGATTTGGATCGTAGATGTGTCGGGGTACTTCCGGAGTACACCAGTGGATGTTATAAGGTGGTTGCGCGCTTATTGTCATCGTTGTCAACATCAAGCTCGAGATTGATGTAATGCTCGTGGGATCGAATCGCATGGTACATTGCTCGAATGAGTGAACCGTGACCTTCAAAGTGTGGTATAGCTTTGAATGGTTGTGTTAATGCTTTCTTTAATTGTTTATTGTATTGTCGTGTATATTGAATGCTTCCTTATTGATTATATTGCTTAACTGTACCTATTTGCATTGCACGATTTTCTTTCTTTCCACCTCGTTATCTGTCTCGCCCTCACTGAGTATACACACGTATACTCACTCCTCACCACCACATTTCAGGAAATACCATGTTAGCTGGAAAGTTCGTGGTTATGTGGTAGATCGTGCTTGAAGAGTTGCCTTGCGTGCTATGTGGCTTGAGTTGTCAAAGATGCAAAGATGTATATTTTCATGTAATGTATGTGTTTTGGGTTAAAAGGAATGTAATTTAAGTTTAACTAGATTATTGAAGTGGTATGATAAGTTAGTTTATGAATTTGGTTAGTATTGCTTAACTTCAATGCATGTTTGTATTGTTTAAAGAAAGAGTTAAAATAGTCTGGGTACTTGGATATGTATGTATACTTGTTGTGTTTAATTGTGAGAACCAAGGCTCGGATGGCCTTGAGGTGTTTGTATAGTTGGATACGGTGCTGGTCCACTTATATGCTGTCACAGGTTTTGTATTTTGCCTAGAAACAAGGGAGACTCCGTCCGTTTTCCCTAAAAAATTTATGCCCAGGTTTGGAATTGGGTTGTGATTAGATTGATTGATAGAACTCCCGGTCTCGAGAGGGATCGGGGTGTTACAGAAAAGGTTTTTGTTTTTGCTTCAGACATACACACATAGCTTCAAACCTTGAGGATATACTAGTAATTTTTATCTTCAAGAGGTGGTAGAACTTTGGATGCTTGGTGGACCAACTAGGGCCTTCAAGTTAGAAGGATTCAAGGGCTAATCTTCAAGCTTCATCATCTCCAAAGTTGGCTACAAGATGTATACCTTTGTACCTCCCTTTTGATTATATATATAGTTGATGTGAAACCCTACTTTTTATCTTTACCTCGATTTGCGTGTTTTGCCTTGTTTTGCGTGATTTGACCTGTTTATGTGTTATATGTGTTAAAATGTGTTAGATATGTGATTTATATTCCGAATACATGCTATGTGTACATTCATGAAATTTTCATAAAAAACATAATCAGAAATTTTATCGCCGGTTTTAGTGAATAGTATTTTGAACACCTGTCAGCTAAAATTTTTACGCAGGTGTTTTAAGTGATTCAAAACCTAGTCCTCGGGTATTAATAGACCCGTGTTTGATTAAAATGGATTTGGAATCGGATTAGGAATTTAAAAGGATTTTTACACCGTTTTTTACGAAAATCGAGTTTTGAGCCGACTCGGGTGGAAATATTTGAATGTAAAACTTCTTGTCACCTAAAAATAAACTACTTGAAATGGTTTAAGTGTCAATTTAATGTTTGAGCAATAAATAGTCAAGAAACTAAATTAAAAGACTAGAAATAATTAAAAGACTAAATAAAACTAATTTTGATCATTTTAAATTTGTTTGACCTTGGCATATATGCATCAACACACATTACAATCAACACAAAACACCACAAGCATACACACAAGGTGGCCGAAACTCCATAGCTTTCCTTGAGAGTTTTTTCAACATTTTTTCAAAGAGATTTTTATTTTAAAAGTTGCAATTAAAGGCCAAACTTCATCAACCAAAGCTTGATTCCACTTCTTGAGCATCCATTGAGCATCTTTCTAGCTTCATAACACATCAAAGGTGAGAGAAAAATTCTAGATCTCAAATGTCATCTTTTATGTTTTTGCGTATAATTGAATTTTGAACCGTTAGAAAGTTGAATTGATGTTATATTATTGCTCAGTGCATGCTAAGTATCGTGTATATGCGTTTATATAAGATTTGAACCGTTGTAGCATGAATTTTTATTTTCGGGTATTAAAAGTTGAGTTGTTGGCTATAAGATTTGAACCGTTGTAGCATGAATTTTTATTTTCGGGTATTAAAAGTTGAGTTGTTGGCTGTTTGTTGAATATTTTGAGTTGTAGTGGTTGGAACCGATTGCCGTCAATTTGTAAAAGTTTGTTAAATACGTGGTAGTACTGTTGTAATGCCGAAATTTTGATTGCGATGTCGGTGCAAAAGTCCGAAAATTTCAGCCAAGGTGCATTAGGGTTTTAGGGTTGTTGGGCTTGATTTGGATGTATTTTGGTTGGATTCCAAGGGGGCTAACGTAGTTGATTGAGTGGGTGAGTGATAGAAACTGGTTTGGAGTTGTTTGGATTAGTAGAATGTAAGTTATGATTATTAGAAGTTTAGGTTGTCTTTCTTTAAAATGTTAATATATGCCTTTAGTTGTTTGGGTGGTGTTTGAGTGATTGAATTGTGAATTGTTAATGGTTAGACTAGGGTTTGATTGTGTGGTTTAATGCATGTAAAGTTGGATGGCCTATTTTGTCATCTAACTTAGTTGTTTAGTTGTTAACTGATTAATTGATGTTATGTTGTTGAAATGTTATTAATTGATTGATGATTAATTGATTATTGATTATTGATTATTGATGAACCGGGAGATAGTCAACGGAAAAGGTTGTCCTCCTGTGATTGAATGTTTATTATTATTGTTGAGTCTTGGTATGTGTGTGCCACCTCTCGGGCAGCAACAGGCTGTCGGGTTAAAACCGGCATGACTACCATAGGGTACCCCCAGCTCGCATGACGGAGGTGTCATGGAGGGCGGGGCTAGAGAGGTACCTCGGGTGCGTGAGTAATGGGGAGTTATAAGAAGAATGGTTGAGATCGTGATGGCGTTTGGAGCTACACCAAATAGAGTATCCTTTATTAAATGGTCATTATAATTTATGTGCTTATATTGTTATTGATGTTTATTGTGTGTTTACTGTTCAAATGATGATTTCCAAGGAGTATAGTAAATGCTGTTAGAGATCTATTGAATCCTCACTGGGCTTGTTTTATATAAGCTCACTCTCAATTATTGCATGCATGCAGCTGTTACTGAGCCTGACTACGGGTACGTGACTCTTGAAGAGGGAAATGTGCCATATGTGGATGAGTCTTATGTGCAGGAGTCATTGCCATGAGATTGTCTTAGTTGTTGTAAAATAATGTATTTTATAACCTAACTTAATATAAAGACATATGTATGTTGATTCAGTAGTCTTTAATTTGATCATGACTAGATTACTAAGTTGGTTATAACCTATTTTGAAATGTATGTATAGCCTATGTACTAAGTTGGAACGGAGGCATATAACTATGAATGTATTATTGAAGGAGTGATTATTATATAATATGGTTGGGTTGTTTATTGTTGAATGTTTGTGAAGTTGGTTGTATGAGTTGTGAAGAGGTTGGTTTAGAGCCTCGGTGTC
The DNA here is from genome assembly GCA_037974665.1 of Ehretia macrophylla. Classification (NCBI taxonomy): domain Eukaryota; kingdom Viridiplantae; phylum Streptophyta; class Magnoliopsida; order Boraginales; family Ehretiaceae; genus Ehretia; species Ehretia macrophylla. Next base: position 75,593,341 of record CM075779.1, read on the forward strand.
CTAATTACTGTCGTTATACTGCCGAAATTTCATTGCGTCCTGACTGATTGTAGGTAGGGTTGAGTTAGGGCATTACAGTTGATATATACACATATATATATACATATATACATATATACATATATACATATATACATATATACATATATACATATATACATATCTATATAGATATGTATATATATATATAGATATGTATATATATATATATTGAGCTTAACTAGTTTATGGGCAATGATAGAAAAATATATGTTGATGTTCGCTAAAATTTTGAAATATGCCCTTGTCATTTTCGGCCTTAGCTAGCTATCCATGATACTATTCTACAATCTTATCCAACTAATGAGTATGTAGTGACATGATCTTTAATGTTGGCTTGTACTTTCACTATAGCACCTAAATATAGTATCAAATCAATCTCACAATCAAGTTTTAGCAAAACCCTCATATTTCACTATTCATCATATCCTACAACATTCAATCTTCAATTCTAGCCATAATACTTGTTATTAAACCACAAAAGAATGTTCTCTAAGCATATTAGAAGGTAATTGAAGCATTTATAAGCAAATATATAGCAATAATCAACAATTACAAAATTTCATAATAAACCCTAGAATTTTAAAGACATATAACATGAATCTCCCTCACCTAAAGACCTTGATAATGCTAGAAGAAAGCTTATAAGATGATGAATCCACTCTTAGATGCAAGATTTAAGCCAAGAATTGAAGGAGCAAAGTGGAATTTTCCTTCTCTTTGGAGCCTAAGGTTGACGGGTTCTATGAGGTATTTGGGGGGTTTGTTTTGCTTCTTTTTTTTAAGTGTATTGTGTGGGTATGTATATAAGATGTATATTATATGTGAATAGATATTTGGGGTCAAATGCTTAAGTGTCATGGTCAAAACTAGGACTAAAATCCAATTAAAAGTTAACTAGTCCAAAATATTATATTTCTAATGTTTTTACTATTCATGCGATACAAGAAACATTTTCCTAATGCGCGTTCCCGGATAGAAATGCTCAAGTTCCCATTTTTCCCATTCCTCCTAAGAATCATATTACCCAGGAAAAATATTATTTCAGGCAAATTAAACAGTCAAATTCCTACTGTGAATAGTAACCACTAAATAACACATATTCAAGTAATTAAATGCACGTTGAAATGCACAAAAGATATGAAACAGTTAATTATGAATATGATGAAGGTCCCAGGCATCACAATTATTCTTTGTTGTCTAGGTATGCTGAAACTATCAGGCAGAGCAATCCTTTAGCTTGTATGAAATATTCATGTATTGGGTTGCATTTAAGAACACTAACATTTGACATAATTCTTATAAGTTTTGGAGCTTAAAGAGTTGGGTTTATAAATGGATTAAGGTCATTCATTGGCCTTGATAGTTGTTTCTTGAAAGGTCCATATGGTGGTCAACTTTTGTCCGCTGTTTGTTTAGATGCAATTCAAGTATTTTTTAGCTCGCAGTCATGGTGTACAAGCAGGAATGTCAAGAAACATGGGGTTATTTTCTCAAGTGTTTGCAAGGCTATATTGATATTCAAGGGTCTATCACTTTCATGAGGGAGAGATAAAAACGTTTGAAAAATGCCATATGTGATGTATGTATGAATGATTGGCCAAGAGGATGTGGACAAGTGGGCAAGGCATGGGTTTGATGAAGTGACTAAAAATGATCAAGTTAAAAATAATATGTTTGAATCTTTTAACAATCTACTTGGTCCTTGAAGAGTCATGCCTATTTTAACTATGCTAGAGTGGATTAGGAACAAGGTCATGAAAATATTTCACACAAGAAATCAAAAAGCATTGAGATGGGATACCCCACTTCCACCGAGGGTTATGGAAAGAATGGATAAGAATTTCCAAGATGGTAGACATTTATGCCCGATACCTGCATTTGAAATACTGTTTCAAGTCATTGATGATAGAGCTTATGTCGTCAACTTAATGGAAAACTTGTCAATGCAAGGAATGGCAAGTCAGTGGCATTCCTTGTAAACATACTATTATTTACATAACGTGCATGAGATATACACCTCATGAATATGTAGATCCATATTTGACAGTTGATGCTTACAAGAGATCATATGAAGGCATGATTCAGTCGGTCCCTGATAATTCAATGTGGCCACATGTTGATGTTGCTTCATGGCAACCTCCAAGAAGCTTCAAAAATAGGGAAGACCAAAGGTTAAAAGGACAAGAGAAGTTGGGGAAACTACATCATCATCTATGCAGCAGCCAAGGTTAGTACATGTAAGGTGTTCATTGTGTTGTTCACTTGGACACAATAAAACAACTTGTCCGTGTAGAAGAGGTGAAACACCTAGCACAAAAACAGAAAGAGGTCTAACCAAGAACCACATGAAGAGGTTATTGAATATTCTTACTTTAGGCCCCAATAATTTTCATGCCTATTTTTTCCTCCAAGTAATCATATTATATCAAAGTGAAATAATATTTTTATTTTATATATATCACTAGGTTGCCCAAAATGGTTCCATTGTTGAAGATTCTCGACCCACACTTTGCAGCACTCAAGAGGGTGCTAGGTCGATCCATGAGATCAATAGTCCACCACTCGATCACACTAGCCAAACAAATTCTTCTTCAAGGGTTTTTGAAGACCCTCTTGCACATTGGTATAGTATGCATAACTAAAATCTTTATGAATTTATTAATAGATTCTTATGTGAGTGATACATTAGCCATTTGATTCTAATGCATGCGTTCGTGCTAGCTTGTTTGACACGAGGTTTATTTTGTGCTTTATTGCATCTATCTTGATGGCCTTTGGAATTACCATGCTATGTGCGGCAGTTTGTCTCTTTATTTCTATGTTATACTAGACTAGTATTATGATGCTTCTTGGGCTATGCCGTTCTCTTTGGCCAAAATGGCATTTTAGCATCATGGTATTTGAACTTCATTTTGGGGGATTAAACTACTCATAATGTGTATAGAATGTTATCTAGTTGTAGTTTAATTCCATTTTTTGCATTTTGGATATATAGCCAATTATGATAGTAGGCTTGTCAGTTGCAATACATGCAAATTTTGTAAAGGGAAAATACTACATATGAAATTAAATATAATCGGAAGTTACATTACATTTTCGTGTTTACTTGCATCATAGTATAAGCAACTAGCATTATAACTAATGTTATTACAAAGAGTATGATGTTGAACTTGAGCAAGTTGTAATTTATATTTGATAATATGCTGCTCGATTGTGATGCATTGTTTCCCTGGATGTCTCTTGTGAACTCTGTAAATTGTTCAAATGATATCTCTTGTTCATCGGGTACCCAAAATGTGTAAAATAAACATCTTGATCTCGAGCAAAAGAAATATAGTTTCAATGGATTATCTCTTGATTCCGATATTGGCACAACTGTTTAGTTTCTACTGTAACATCCTCTATTTTTGAACTTAATGAAAGTTCTATTTATATCTTCCCGAACTGTTGATAAAGATGATGACGATGATCTAGACATTTTCCCCTTGATTTTCCTAATTCGAATCGTGAAATAACAACAATATTTTTTTTTTTTTTGGAACTAGGATAAAAATAAATAGAAGAGGATGCTAAAATTGGCAACCCACGGCTCTATATATATCTGTAGGGTATGCATGTAGCCATTGGCATAAACCCAACGGTCATCTGATTTTTTTTTCAAACTTCCAACGGCTTCAAAAGGGCAAAATGGTACTTTTGCTTGGTCAACAGGTTGACCGTTAGTTTTAACTTAATGAAGGGACGAAAAATGTATTTTCCCAAAACACAGGGACCCAGTTGGTATTTAGCCTAAACCTCAGGGACGAAAATGACTTTTTTCCATTTCTAAAATGATGTCAATTCATTATTTATTGTCAAAATCTCAGTTAATTCTAGCAAAAATCGTGTTAAATGCCTAAATTGCCCTTACATACAAAACAAAAGTACCAATTTATCCTTTGAATATATATCATATTCATCCATATTATTTCATAAAATATTCAAATTAGTCATTTTTACAAAAAATACACACACAACCATACACATTCACTACAAAAAACAAGTTGTTTTGTGACGGCCATAAAACGTCGTAATTTTGTAACAAATAAGCAATTGCGACGAAACGATGACGAAAATTATGTTGTCGCCAAACCTTGTGTGGCTAAATCATTTTTCATCGCAGTTTCATTGCAAATTGACTAATTTGCGATGACATAAAAGAAGGAACATTTCGTCACAAATTCGACGCAAACAACGACTAATCTACTACCACTGGATGCCGTCACTAAATCGCCCTAGGACTATGGCAACGCAATTGACGCAATTGTGTGGCAAAGCTTTCGTGGCAAAACCATGGCAATAGTTTTGTCTTAAATTTGTAGCAAAATGTTGACGCAAAATCATGGCAAATATTTCGTGACAAAACCGTTGCAATTGTTTCGTCGTAAATTCGTAGCAGAATGTTGATGCAAAATCGTGGCAAATATTTGTGGCAAAACCGTGGCAATTATTTCTCTTTTTTTTATAATCTACTAATATCTAGAACCAGTGGTTACTTTCCCATGATCAACATCGGAATCAATTGTTACCTTTTTTATATATACTAATCTAGGTCATAAAATGACCTTCAAGTACAATTTTGATGTCACGTACAGGGCAACTCGTAAGACCATTTAACAATAATGAGTTAAAGACAACTACTAAAAACAACCAAATTTCTAGATTGCAAGAAACTAGAAAATTCTATTCACTCAAAATGAACATCCCTGTTTCATATATTTCAAAAAGCTAAAAGTAGTTGTGGGAGTATTCTTTCTAAATCTAGCACTCTCTGTTTCAGCAATTGTGGTTGCACGTTGAACAACCTCTATACAAAAGGAAATTTCATTCATGATAATGCCCATATAAGCAAATATAAAAGCACATATGTGCAAAAAGAAAGTTTTAATCTTTTATATCAAACCTGCCACAAAGTGTCGAAGGAGTTCATGGCTCAACTTCAGTGCATTTGTGTTGTTGGCTACATTAGTAGACATATTGGAAAAAGTTATAAATACCCTAAGTGGGTAAATTACACAAAAAAAGGAAGAAAGAAAAGAAGCTGATCAATAGTTAATCAAATTTCAGTCATTTTAAAGCACATATGAATATAATAACTGAAAATTCCAGACAGAAGAAGCAGATTTACTCATGTTACTTCCTCAAGTAAAAGAAAGGTAAAACTAGAAGGTAAGGCTGAATATTCAAATTGATTGACTTCTTTGATGTTTATACAAATACTAAAGACCGACTTCATTTTACAAATTAGCTAAACATACATCCCTTCCTCATCTAGGTAATTAAATAATGAACTCCTAACCATAGAATAAACATTTAAGATATCACTTCAAAACCAGTAACTTCAATCTACATTTTGAGATTAAAGTAGAAATATTACAATCTTTGCCAATAATTAAACACAAAAAGATTAACTCTATAAGAAAAGACATCGAATTATTACTATACCTCAAAACTAAAATTATGAGTAAAGATGATATACCTACCAAGAACAGAATGAGCATCAGAGTTGTAAGCAGCAGAAGGATTCAATTTTGGTACCTAAAAATTCTCATGCAACACATGTGAAGCCCCGCACACATTCATACATTTATTTATATGAAGTCATAAACAGTTAACGTGCATTTGTATATTCTTATTTGCATTCACGAGCTTCTAAGTGCATTTACATGGTTTTATAAACATTTACATAATTTTACGTGCACTTGCATCGTTTAACATGTATTTAAATTCAATTACGTGTATTTAAATGTTTAAGATATCGTAGGCAATAATTAAATTCTTTTACGTTGCATTAGCTAACTAAACAATTGCATTTGGACTAGAATGACATGCTAGTAATTAATTTTATAGTTGGAGGGGCAACTTAGACATTTGGTCAATTAGATATTTTCTACCTAACATAAAACACACACAACATACTCTACACACACACAAAAATACTACAACACACACACACACATCAAACCACACACACCACACACGATCAGGAAAGAAAAAGAAGAAGAATAAAAAGAAGGGAAGGAGAAGAAGGAAGCTTAGGCTATTCCCAAGCCATTTTTTAGCTCATCTTTGCAAGTGCTAGCTAGTATCAAGGTGAGGGAAATTTTAGAAATGTTTTACAAAGGCATATTATGCTTGATTGATGAGTTCTAATTGTATATTGAACATGATATTGGTTATGAATATGCTTGATGGTGAAGTTGAACTTGGTTGCGTATACTCTTTGTGTGGGGTGGGTTGTGTAAGCTAGGGTTTTACTTTCTATATATGTTTGATGATCTTAAAGTGTTGATGAGTTTGAATTTGGGTTGGGTGAGGTCATATACATGTGTGAGAAGGTTTGATTGCTTGCAAGAATGAAAATGGAAGCTAAGAACATTAGGGCTTAGATGATGTTTTGGATGTTCTATGAATTAATGGTTGATTTGTGAATGATGTTATAGCATGAAAAGTGTGATTTTGAGGTTGTAAAATAGTAGAGTTTGTGTTTGGGTGAAATTGCTAAGGTTTGAAGTTAACAGCCTTAGAAAAAGAAGCAAGAAGATGCAATTTCATGCATTTTGCTATCAGATCTGGTAGACTTGAGTCGGATCCGATCGACCTGATCAATCGACTTAAGTCACTGCCGAGCGAGTGAAGTCGGATCCGGTCTACTGGATCAGTCGACCGGACGACAGACAACTTTGTGCAATATTTTTTCGAAAGCCATATCTCACTCAATTCAACTCCGAATTGAGTTCTATTTGATTCTAGAACTATCTACTTTCGATAAGCTTCGATTCTACACTAAAATCAGATTAATTGGAGTTTGGGAAAGTATGAAATTTAACCATTTAATTTAGGCTAATGTAGAGGCATTGAAGTTACTTAGTGTATCTAATGGTTGCTATTGGTAGGTACTATTGTTAAGTGGCCAACTTGCAAGTTCTTGTTATTATGTGCTAATAATAGTAAAGGAGCTTACATGCATGATATGGTATGTGTTACATGTCCTTAGGAGTACACGATAAATACTTGAGATGTTTACATGGTGTGAAATATGGAAGGTACTTGAATATGCTACATGATTGATTGAACTTACATACTTATGTAAAATGCATATGTATATGAATTGTAAATGCGCGGTTAGGTTGCAACCATATTTGAATGAGGTAGTGACGGGAACTCTGGACAGTGTTGGGCTTGCCGGTATACCTCGGTTACCAAAGTGTTAACTCCTCTTGTCGAGCGCCATTGAATATCTCAGAACAATCCAATCGCCGGGAACCAATGATACCTCGGGAGAATATATGATTTATGATTATGTTGACTCCTTCTCTTGTCGAGTGCCATTGAATACCTCGGAACAATCCAATCGTCGGGAACCAATGATACCTCGGGGGAAGATATGATTTATGATTGCTAATAAATGTACTCGTTACAATATTCTATGCATTGCACGATTGTTAAAAAGTTTGCGAAAAGATAAAATCTTTGTGAAAACTCTCTTCCCCTTTATCCCTCGCTGAGCTAAGTGTAGCTCACCCTTTTCTCTACCATTACAGGTTGTTCGAGGCTGGAGCTTGTGAGCAGTTGCTCGTTTTGGTTAGCCTTTTATTGTAATAGCATGAGCTAGGCATGTGATTTATTTGATGTAATGTTATCTTGTGGACACTTAACTATGTAACTAACTTAATACATTACTCTTTCGAGGCCTAGTTGTAGTAGTTGGACCTGTGTGAGGTAACTTAGTGAATCCGGGTCTTGTAAATTTGTGCTTAGTGGTTGTAATATTATCTTTTAGTGATGAAGTTTGTATAATGTGTGTTACTAGAATTGGTGTAATACATAATTTGATGTTTGATTTATGGTATTAGTGCTCGGGCTATTGTTTCATGCCTTAGCGGACTTAAGAGGAGTGATCTTTTAAAGCCCGTGGCATATCAACCCCATAACAATTGAGGATTCATGAGCTTAAATTTTAATTCGTTGTCATTATTATGGTATCAAGACCGTTTTTGCAATTAAGGAAAAATGGGGTCGTGACAATACAAGTTAGACATTGATTATTACTTATATAGTCTTTTTTGTTTTCTAATGACTTTGAGGTGTTAATTTGTATATAATTGAATGAGATATGACTTCTAATGTATCAGTATTATTTTATATTCATACCAGAAACACAGAGATAGATAGATACTGCTAAAGAGTAAATGATAATAATGCTAAAAAAAACTCAAAAAGAGATAAGTATATATTTGTAAGCAAAAAACATGTTCTAAGGCAAAGGGACTGAATCAAGAACTAAAACTTAGTAAGTTTTTCTTTTCTATAACACCTTATGCTCAAATAATTTTATTTCAAGTCTTATGAAAAATGGATCTTTATATAGCATCTTATCATTCTTAACAAAGCTCTTCAGTCTCGTACGAATCGTGCTTGCCAACAAAGCTTTAAATCACCATCCTAATCTAAGCAGTAAATCAGCAACTACATTAACCACAACTTGGTTTCTACTCTTTTGAAGTGAATGACAATAATAACAACACAATTCGATCCATGTTAGGCTGTAAACCATAATTTAAGCAAAATTTCATATTCTACTTAAGATTTTAAAGACAAGGGATCCACTAAAACGAAAAGATAGATGATTCAGTGTCCAACTCACTTATCAAACACAAAATATGGTTGCCAATTTCATGAAAGCCACAACTGCCTTTAGTTATGTAAGATTAATTCCCATCATCACGATTAGAAGGCGATACACGAACTAAATTGGCTGGTGATAAGCGTGAAACAAATTTCTTCATACAATTTAAGAACAGAAAAAGGACTAATGTGTACCCACCACATTCAAGACCAGACGCCGACGTCGGTGAGTTTGGAGATTCACGATTGCTACAACAGTGGAAACCATATGAACCCCAATTATGTTTTCTTATTCTCCAAATCAAATTCTTATTTTTGAAGGTAAACAATTATGATTATTGGAGTAGTCAAATGAAGTCTACTTCTTTTTGTCAAGATCTTCGGGAACCGCCTGCAAGTGGAAGTTCTTCAACTTGGACATAAATAAATGCAAAGGAATATAAAGAAAACATCAAGAAAGATGCAATGACATGAATTGGAGCATTCAATATCTTAATTTTCAACTAATAGACAGTAACTTATTCGAAGAAAGAATTTACAAATACATTAGGCAGTGGGAAATAAGGAAGTCAAGTGAGATCACCAATTTAATATCACCTTGAACACTGGTTCGTAAGGAAGAATAATAATAATTTTACAAGAAGCAAATGAAAAATGGTATAAGAGGACAATTACAAAAAAATAACTTACAATGTGTTATTCTATGAACAAGAAATTTGGGAATGCTAAGAAAAAAGTAGTAGCTCAACTTTATCATTATCCATCAGCTTGGAATAACAAACCATGACTCATATTATCAGCAAATGGTTGTAGTATATCCATACAATATCTTTTAATAAAATAAGCCTTAATATAGGAAGGTTGTGAAAAGATAAAGATAAAAGACAAAATAATAATATTATTTTACTATATGAACTCCATATACTTGTCTTGAGGTATACAATGAACAACGAAGCTTCCCTGGCTCTCCCCCTTTAAGTCAAGAAACTCTCTCATAAAGTTTTGGTAAATAAGCTTGTTATAGAACAAATCAATGAAATGAAGGACATAAGTATTTACCTAATTCAATGAGAAGAGAGAGGACTAAATAAACTACCTATCTCACTAGTTTGTAGATAATACCTTTTTATTCAACCTAATAATTGTTTCATTTTTGTCTCTAGAATCAATTAAATTAAAACACATAGGGAAAACCTCCACAACCAATAAATTTACGTAATATCAAAGTGCAATAAATCTATTAACAAACATATGAGTAAAGAAACCTTTACTTTGACATTTATTTCGCTCTTGCGAGCTTTAAGAGCAGCGGCGAAGAGCTTCGGAAGTGGATTGGCATAAATACATTCTTGTATTGTTTCTTTGCTTAGATTTAGAAGCATGGAATTCGATCCAATGCAGCATTTTCCAATTCTATATCCAGTGCCCCAACTCTAAGCAAATCAAACATTATCTTGAAATAAGATTCAAGGGAAATATGAATCGAAACATTGAACTTTTTATATCAATGAAGTATCGAGTATCCGAAAACTATGAAATATATCAGCAAAAATCACAGGAAAACAAACATGCATGATCAAGAAAAAATATGAAATATCACATAATAACAATAATAACTAAATAAAACAATGCCTATTATTTTAACAAGATAAAATTGAATTTCTCCAAAACTAAATTATATAACCAAAAAATAAATTCTAAAATTAAAAGATGAAATTAGTTGGCTAGTAGAACCTTTCCAAGTAGAACCATTGCACATTTTCACTAGTAAATAATACAAATTAAAAATAACTCATAATCGCTTCAATAAGTCAGAAAAAGAAATGCATTAAAATTCAAACGAGTTAATGACATTTACCCCCCATGAGTTTATAACTAAAGCCTAAAGTCCCCTACGAACTTTAAACATTACCCATTTTCCCCCATAGAGCTTAACATAGTTAGAAAAGTGTTAAGTTGTAAGGGTAAAATTGTCTTTTCATTTATTATATCTTTTTTTTCTTTATTTATTTTCCCTTTTCTTCTTCACCCATGACCACTTCCACCACATCATTCACACCCACACACCATAAATGTGGTGCCCCCTAATGACATAGATAAGGAAATTGTTCTTGAGCAACATGAGGGCGAATAAGTTATTTGAGATGTAGAAGAAACCAGTCATCAACACTAAGATTGATGCCATAATGATATATAACTTTTGTAGTTGTAGAACATATATTGCAGAGCAAAAACATACTACAACTATTTTTCTCTATTTTTTATGTTCTTTTGTTTTTTTGTTTCTATAAATTAATGGTTGCTTACCTTCATTACTTGTCTTGATAGTCGAAACTTTGAGAATAAAGTTCTTCTTCAGGCTCAATCTGATGGTAGGGACGACTTATGAGTAATCGTTTAAAGAAGAGTCTGAATATAATATCATTGCATTATTTATACATCTTATTATTGATCATATAACATAAATAATACGTACATCTACAGAAAAAAATTAAATAATTTACATTAGTTTCTCGGCCATTCATGATCTACATTACTTATAAATTACACAAAGTTTTTTTGCATCACCGGACCACCATTTGCGTTACCTTTGCAACATAGATCAGTTTCTTTTTTTTTTTGGGTCATTCGATCCAATGACCAGGCTCGGGTGTGTGTTTAGTGCGTGTGAATGTGGTGCGTGATTGTGAATGATGTGGTGGAGGTGGTCATGGGTGAGGAAGAAAAAGGAAGAGAAATAAAGAAAAAATAATAATAAATAAAAAGACAATTTTACACTTTTCTAACTCTGTTAAGCTCTATGGGGGAAAATGGGTAATGTTTAAAGTTCATGGGGGACTTTGGCCTTTAGTAATAAACTCATGGGGGTAAATGTTATTAACTCAAATTCAAACTTCATGACTGTACTAAACTTCAATAAGCCAAACCTTGTGAGACTTGTAGTAAAGGAACATATAATATACAAAAGATTCAAACTTTTTCACCATTTTGACTATACTAAAAAAATAAAAAGTAAGAAAAAATGAAGATAAACAAGGCAAACAAAGAATCACCTTGAAGCTTTCAAGATTTGAAATCGGTCAGTAGAAAAATCGAAAGATCAAGAGCTTTTCATGGTTAAACAAATAGAATTTTTTGAGAAGCTTTGAGAAATGATGAAACTCATTTCTATCTCTATCTCTCATTGATACAACACCATAAGAGACCAAAATTTTAGGAGAAAAACAACATCATCGAAGGCTAGGACGGCCAGATCTAAGGTCAAGCAAAACTTATGCAAGAAAACTAGTGGAAGAAAACTTACATTAATTGCTACGCGGTGAGATGGTGGCAGTGATGATGGTTCTGGATGGCGCGCGGTGGTGATACTAGATAGCATGCAATGCTGGTGGTACTAGGTGGTGTATGTGGGGGGTGAAATGGGTTATGGGTGAAAAAGGGGCTAGGTTAATTGGCCCCTTTTTCACCTGTTTAATTTTTTCTATTAACTTACACAATCGTCACAAAAGCATCATAAGTTCACGAATTTGTCACTATGTCATCACTAAAGTTGCATCAAAATTGCGACTACTTGACTTTTACCAATTGTCGTCACAAAAACCTAGTCTACATTAAATCGAAAATATCATGTTGTCATAATTTTGTCATAAAAATTACGTTAAATTTGTGACAACAATCTATTTACCTAATGTCGTCATGAAATTGTAGCATTCTGTCACGAAAATACAATGCGAGGATGTAATTTGTTCATATCGTCACAAATTCGGCGTCAATTATTAAGCATTGCTTTTTTTCCTCCTAGTAAAAGAGAGCCGTCACATAATTGTATCATTGTTACCACGACTATGCGACAATTTGTATTTCCCATGCTAGAACTATTGTTTGTCATGGTAAAATTGTTGCACCATGTAACGAATTTGCATCAATTCGTAGCGTCCATCACATATATGTCACAAGTTCCACATAATTTGAGAGCCAAAAAAATTTTGTAGTAGTTTCGTCACATTTTTGCGACGATTTTATATTCGTAGCAACTCATCACAATATACACACACACCTATATATATCTACGTATACACAATGGCGCTTTGTATGCATATGTGTATGTTTGTGTGCATTTTCGTAACAGGGACTAATTTGAATAGTTTGTGAAACAAAAGGGATGAATATGATATATGCAGAATTTTGGGGATTCTGTAGGATTTTTTGGTCAAACATTGAGGACTATGTTGAATTTTATGTAATATAATAGGGATTAAGTTGAACATTTATGATTTTTTCCAGATTTACCCTTAAAATTGCGTATGTGATCACTTTTCCGTTAGATTAACCTAAATTTGTTAGTAGGGATGAAATTGAAGATTTTTGAAAACAATGAGGACTAAATTGACTAACTTTGAACAAATTAAGTCAAGAAAATCGAGTAAACTATAGGAACTATTTATAAAATTTGCCTTTTAGGTGGTTCTCAAAGTAGTATATGTCTCTTCACCCTAAACGCTCTATTGTCATTCTTAGGGTGACCCCATAATCAAAATCAACTTAATGTGACAATAATGTCCACTTTAAGTACTAGTAATATGTGAGTGAGAGCTTTGCTTGAATTCGCCAATTATAAAGATAGAGTCTTCTAACAGTAAATACATGGACAGAATGTCAATTAATTAGTAATAATTAATTGAAAATGTGTTTAGGGGTGGGGAAGAGAGAACAAGAACACATGAAAATATCTAGAATGTATTTTTATTTTCTTATTTTTTAAAATATATTTATCAAAACAGTTTTCAAAAACAGTCACAAAAAAAACCCATACGATTTTTTTTTTTTTTTTTGAAAAAAACTATTTCAAGAATACTTCCAAATAGGGCCACCCCTCCAGACCCCAACCCCGTCTTCCCACCAAACACCTTAAAAACATTTGAATTTAGTTAGTATTAATTAATTTAATAATTACAAAGTAATTAATTTAAACTTGAATTAGATTAATATTTTAGTAGATTTATAATGCAAAACTAACTAATTTTAATTTCATTAACTAATACAATAATTATTTAAGATTTTAATTAATGAATAATAATTTAATTAAAAAATAGTTATAAATTAATTAAATTAATATTTTTATTAGATTAATAAATACTAAATAGTAATTAATTAGTTAATTAATAGATTTATCCGTTTGAATAGTTTGTCCACTCTTTATTAATATTATTCATTTAAAATTAAAATTAATTAAATTATTGAATATTAATTAATTTTTTATTAATTAAAGTTTTATTAAATATGAACTAAATAAATTATTTAAAATTTATTAATAATGCTAAATTTTAAAATAATTAACTAATAAACTAAATAGAAAATTTAGTTTGATAAAGAAAAAAATTGTTCATATAATTCTAAGGTATCTTTATTTTAAAAACTTATTTAGAGAATAATTCTACTCAAATGAATTTTCTATGTTTTTTGTTTTTGAAAATTATTCTAAACAACTGTTTTACAAAACCAAAAAGAAAAAAACCTGTATATATTCTCATGTTAATTAGAGAGGCAAGCGGTTCATGCGCAAACCGGTTCATTGTTACCCTCATTGGTCCGGTCCGGTCCGGTCCATTATCTTTCATTATAGGCCCTTTCCCGTTGCTGTTAATTAGGGCTTTACTGAAACGCACATTTGCCATTAAGCAATCGAGGTTCGTATCATTTTTCTGACATTTTTCATTTTAAATATATAATACTATTATAACTGTATATATACAAATATGTATAGTTCTAATTCTTCATTTTTTCATTTTTTCATTTTTTTTCAGAAGAACCGTTAATGGCGTCTCTTTTCAAGGTAAGATCAATTTCTCTCTTTTTGGCTTTATTTCTTCAGATATTTATGTGGGTATAGGTGTGTGTGGTTGGGCATGTGAAAGTACCAATCTATGCATGCATTTAATTTAATAAGTTGAAATTTTCGTTTTATTTAATTGATAGCTTGAACTTAGTATTTTCGCTTTTGTTATATTTGAAGTTTTCTCAATTTTGCTGAACTAAACTAACTATCAATGCCCGGCTCTCGAAACTAATATTAACTAAACTAACCATTACCAGGAAAAATGATGAGAGGAAATTATTAAATCACCGCCGTTATTCTAGTAGTATCGTTGAAATTTTTACACTGCATCCACGATTATGGTAATTTTTTCTAGGGTTTATTGTTTTTATACATTTGTCGTTTGTTTGGACTTATTAGTTTTTTTGGAAAAAAAAAAAAAAAAAAAGAGAAAAGAATTACACGGTGTTTTGGGGGCGGGGGGTTGTATCTCTGCAAGTTAGCATCTGAAGTGACTGCAATGCTAATAGTGTTTCTTATTGTCTCATAATTTCAGGTTATTCTAAATTTATCATTTTGCACTTTGTGTCTCTCTTCTCTTATGTTAGGATCCGAACAAGATTTCTGCATATAGGGACAGAAGGTTTCCAGGATCACAAGAAGAATTTGAGCAAGCTTTGTTGAACTCGACGACTGTTTATGTTGGGAACATGTCCTTCTACACTACAGAGGAGCAAGTTTATGAGCTGTTCTCTCGTGCTGGGGAAATCAAAAAGATTACCATGGGTTTGGATAAGAACACTAAAACTCCTTGTGGCTTTTGTTTCATTATGTGAGGCCCTAACCCTTTCACTTATTTGCTAGTGATTCCGCTAAACAAAGTCTTTAAGTCTTTACTGGAGTCCTATTCATATTAACCTTTATTCCTTTCACTTCAACTTGCCATGCACATGATCTTTTTGTTCACTTACTATATGTCATGTACCTCATGCCAATTGTTTAAATCTAATACTAGTTCCTAGTGCACAATTTTACTTTGCTTGCATTCATACTTGTAGGATATATCTAATACAATATGTGTCGCGGATTATGTAGACCTCTTCATTAGTTCCTAACCTTTTTGGATGTATAGAAATATGTAGGATAATTTAATTTTTAGGTTGAAATAATTTGATTTTTAGGTGAGAATAGGAGCAGGTGAAAGCTATTGTTATACCGTGTTGGTTGAAATTACATGAATTGGCTGAATTTATTGTTACAGTTATGAACTAGGAAAGTTAACATGAAGTTGTGATGCGTGCTACCGAATTTAAGTATACTAGCTTCATTCTGTCTTATTTTTGGTATTCTATCGGTGATAGTTGGAGTATGTTGCTTCCATCCTGCTATAAATGCAGCTCTCTCATTTCAGCACTTTCCTTTAGCTATTATATTGTCTGTACTTATGAGAAGTTATACGTGTTTATTGGTATATTAGTGTACTATATTGGTTCTTGTCAACTTCAAATCACTTCTTATTCTTTCGGAAGAAAACAATAGTATGTGTTTGAGTACTAGCTCTACAACCAGTCCCCCCTCCATAAAAGCAAAAGAGAGTGAAAGAAAAACAGAAGTAGGTGTTAAATATGAGTTACTCCAATGTAGCTCTGCTAGTGCAGAACTCCATGACAAAAGTGACGAGCATGGGTTGTAAAACCTGTCTGATGACCTAGGTGTTTCAGATATTTGTCATCATTGTGACTTTGTACCAGCCTCTTTTCATTAATGGTCAGGCTACTTTGGATTTTCCCAAGCCTTATATCGGCAGAACTTGTAGACTTGGCTGAATCTTTTAACTGGTTTTTCAGCTTTGATTCTTTTGACTATGTTATCTGTCTGCTTGTGATCTGTTGAGGGAACTCCGTCTCTGTCATAGCTTGAGGAAGAAGAAGCAGGAGACTGTATAGCACCAATGAGCTTTGGAATACAGTTTCATCAGTAAACCTTACTGATTTATTGTTTTGCTACTGTATAGATTATCTAAGTATTGAGCTAATTAACAAATTAAAATCTACCGAACATATAGCTGTAGCTGTGTGTTTGAGCTCTTTGGTTAACAAGATTGTGCATCTTAGAGGTGCCATATATTTTTGGAGTATGACAAGGAAAAATGTTCTATATGCAGCAGATAACCAATACTACACAGTATTGTTTGGCCTTAATTCCACGTTCCAGGAAGTCATAGTTTAGTTGCCTCTAGGATTTTCCCTTTTCAATTTAGTCAGTAGTAGCTTTCACCTATCCTGAATTTTGTCTTCCTTGCTCTTTCAGAAATGAAAATGGATTTATGCGAATCAGTGTTCTTGTTAGAATATACATTTGTCCCACATCGGAAAATCAGAAACTCTAAGGCCACTTTATAAGATCTTGGGTTACTCCACTTAATACCAATTGGTTTTAGGATGGAACATGTGTTATCTATCACGCGTGTTCAATTTTTCACGTGTGATTCCTCTCAAATCAGGTTACACATGAGGGGGAGTGTTAGAATATACACTTGTCCCACATAAAAAAATCATAAACTTTTAGACCACCTTATAAGATATTAAGATAACTGAGGTTCCATTCTAAAACCAATTAGTATTAAATGGAGTAGCCCAAGATCTTATAAAGTGGTCTTAGAGTTTTTGATTTTCCGATATAGGACAAGTGTTATATTCTAACACTCTCCCTCACGTGTGACCTAATTTGAGAGGGGTCACACATAGAAGATTGAATTAAACCTGTGGAAAGGGCCGCACGTGGAAGAGATTGAACACACGTAGAAGATTAACACACGTGGACCTAATTTTGAGGTGAGTCACACTTGAAAGATTGAATACACATGGTAGATTAGCACACGCGGAAGATTGAACACACGTGGAAGATTGAAGATGCGTGGAACAGGACACACGCCAAAGATTGAACACAAGTGAATCTGATTTGAGATGGGTTGCACGCGGATGAATATGACTGGGCCAAGGGCCCAGCTTTGATACCATATAAAGAATCATGGGGTTCCATCCTAAAACCAATTGGTGCCAAGTGAAGTAGCCCAGGATCTTATAAGGTGGTCTTAGAGTTTCTGCTTTTCCGATGACCACCTTATAATATCGTAGGCTACTCCACTTAATACCAATTGGTTTTAGGATGAAACCTCAGTTATCTTAACATCTTATAAGGTTTTCTTAGAGTTTCTGATTTTCTGATGTGGGACAAGTGTATATTCTAACAGTTCTTTTGTTCCATTTGCAAAAAGAAGACATTATCAGATATAAAAATTTTAAGCGCAAGCGAATAACAATATGTCCGTGTGTGTACTGTTTGTTCCACGAATCTTTATCTCGTTCTCCTAAATTTAGTATCTGTGGTATCAACTTCTGTGAATGCTTTGCGCTTATTTATAAGCCCCTGTGTTTGTGCTCGCGGGCCCACATGTTAATAATACATGTAATACAAACATAGTGTCAAGTTCAATTGCGATTGTTCAATTAAATTGATAAAGATTGCGGAATTTTGTTCTAAATAAGTCAACTTGAGTGGCTTGTGGTCTATTGCTACAGAACAATGTTAACACACACACACAAAAACATTTCATTATCACCTTATTGGATAGACATTGATGTCAAACGTATTTGAATAAGCCTTTGAACCATAATCTACATCTTTTACTGGAAAGAAGGGTGGAAAGGGAAGTTATTGAAGTTTTGGACTTATCAGGTACTATTCAAGAGAAGATACCGAAGATTCAGTTAAGTATATAAGTGGGACCATTCTTGATGATCGTCTGATTCGTGTTGATTTTGATTGGGGATTTCAAGAAGGAAGGCAATGGGGTCGTGGTAAAAGCGGTGGACAGGTGATGGACCTTCCATTTCTTCATGTCTTTGATTAGACTATTCATGTATTTCATCTTTCTGTGTCTTGTTGTTTAGGTGCGGGATGAATATCGTACTGACTATGATCCAGATATCCTTTCAAAGTTTACGCAATTATACTACCATCTCGTCTTTCAATATGACTTCATAGATGATAATGCTAAAGACTTTGTAACTACTCTTTCATTTCATATGACTTGAGATCGGAGATGTGTGAGAGGTCTTTGAAGTAAGCTCAAGCTGAAATTGTCACTATGATATTATTAACACAGTCAAACCAGAATCTTCTGAAAAATTTCTTCTCATTTAGATTTTCAGATGACGTGGGTGAATGTGGATATATAGATAAATGGTTTAAAAACTGTATAGTTTTTGAATTGCTTGTCATTTTTGTAGGAGTTATTGTTAATACGAGTTGTGTGCTAAATTGTCTGTTATGTCAATGAAAAGCTGTTTTCTTTTTGTTATGAGCAGTTTGTGTCACGGGATAAGGTTTACCTTTACTAAATTCTGATTGAGCTTAAGTAGACGTAACATTGTCATCAGGCCTTCTATTTTTATTCTATTTTTATTCTTTGAAAATATTAGGTAATGGAAAATAATCTTCTGTGACTGAGTTGAAGTGACTCTGGTTTTTTAATACCTCTTCCAAACTTCTCACCAAATTCCTCTTCCAAACTTCTGGGATTGACAACTATCCTTTGTTTCGTGAAGTGGGAAATGGAAATGAAAGAGTGAATGAAATCATAATTTTCTTTACTTGGGGATGAAGCTTGATCAGGTTCTTTTTTGGGTGGGTGGAAAGGATGGTGAAACTTACTCCATCATGCTGCTATATTAGTCATTGTTATTTGGACATGTCTTCTTGTTCCTTAATTATTTGAACGTAGAGGTGGTTATGGAAAGTTAGTTCAGAGGGAACTGGAAGCACAAAGGCAGCTAGTTGATTATAATGTCGGATCCTTGGGCTCTTTCCATCCTGTTATGCCACCACCTC